>CM074595.1:8755000-11255000 GCA_037305975.1 Chrysolophus pictus
GTTATTGCCACGCATTCAAACCAAACCTGAACTGAAAATAAATAACGAGCAAAATTTTAAGAACAAAATTAAATATCTATCCATTGGGGGATGCAGTCCTGTGCTGCTCCCTGGCATCCTCGCAAGATGCTGATGACAATCACAAGTTAATCACACAGATGATGAATTTATTCTTACGTCAATTCCTCTAGAAACAACAACGTTAAAGGTGCAGCAGTGCTGATTCGCCCGTGTATTCCTGCTGGCATTTGCACATCCTGGGATGAGCTAACAAAGGCGCATGCCGGCATTTTGAGGGATGCAACCATCACGGTCCATGTTAAAACATGCCTTAGTTACCAACTTTCATCATTTGCTGCTCAGAGGATTCACGTTCAGTCTCTGGCACAGTTTGTGCTGTGAAAAGCATCACTCATTTAGGACTGAGCTGCTGGGGATAGATGAAGTGCTCGCACAGCTCTCCATCCACTCCCTGGTGTGCCCTCACTCCCCATCGAGTTGCTGTGCTGCCCTCCGCTCCCAGTGCCCTTCCTGTGCTACTGCTATCCCACTTTGCTCACCGACAACCCTCTCCTTGAAGCCTGGCTTTATTTTATGGGCACAGCCAACTGCCTCCGTTAGCAGGCAGAAATCATCGCAACCGTTCCGAAAGGATTTTGTACTCATCTCATGATCCACTTAACCCTCGTTAAACGGAACGATTCTCCCTCCCCCATCCTGAAAGCAGCACGGCGTGCTGTGCTAATGGCAGCCCAAACCAATCATCCCGAGAGCCGATTGCACATAAATCAGCAGCCGGCTGGTCGCAACGTCCAGCAGCAAAACCACCTCCTCCCTCACACGGGAGGGAGCTCAGCGCAAGGAGAGGGCTGAAGCTTCGGCTGCTCATCTCGCACATCGCGACTGTGCTCTCAGAAGGGCGAGCGCGTGAAAAAACATCCGTCCTTTATTCTCGGGCACACTTGCAGCACCCAGCCCGACGCACGCGGTGGGTCCGGCGCACCCGGTGGGGCGGGAGGGCCCTGCAGGCACCGCACAGCCCAGCACGGCCGCGTCTGCTGCCCCGCACGCCGTGCCCCTCCCCGGACAGACGGACACAGGCGGACAGACGGACGCGCGCAGACCCGCACGGCTCTCCCGCAGGGCGCCGCCCGCGGCCTCGCCTCCCCGCACCCGTCCGCCCTCCCCGTACCCGCGTCCTCCTCGTCGAAGCTGTTCATGCAGGGGAAGTAGATGGCCAAGGCCTCGAAGGAGGCGGAGAGGCTGAGGCGGCTCTGCGACCGCTCCATGAAGAGCCCGGAGCCGGGCGCACCTCCGGGGGCTTCGCCCGCCGCCGCCGCCGCCGGCGGTTTGGCCAGCTTGGCCGCCCCATTCTTCACTCGTAGCACGGCCCGCGGCGTCTTGGCTGCTGCGGGGGCCTCGGCGAGGCGGCGGTGCGGAGCGGAGCGGAGCGCGGAGCTCGGTGCGGAGCGCGGCCACCTGCTGCCGCCCGGCGCTCTGAGCGGCGCCCCGCCCCGTAGCCCAGCCCAGCCCAGCGGCGCCAATGGCGGCACGAAGGGAGGGCCGGGCCGCTCCTCTCGGCTGCGAGGGTCCGGTTCTCAGCCCCGGGCCCTGAGCGGCGAGGTTCCGGCGCCCCGCAGAAGCCCGTTCTCAGCCGAGTTGTGGCGGCGTTTAAAAACACGCATCGCACGTCTTTTCACCCCCCCCCCCCCCCCATCCCGTGGCCATCCCAGTTCCCTCAGCTGCTCCCCATAAGTCCCACTGTGCTCAGACCCCTCACAGCCCCGCTGCCCCTCTCTGGACACGCTCCAGGCCCCGATGTCTGCGTGGCAGTGAGGGGCCCACAGCTGAGCACAGCACTCGAGGTGCGGCCCCACCAGAGCTGAGCACAGGGATGATCACCTCCTGCCCCGCTGGCTGCGCTGTGCTGACACACACCAGGGTGCTGTTGGTCTTCTGGCTCACACTGCTGGCTCACATTCAGCCGAGTGTTGACCAACACCCCAGGTCCATTTCTTCCACACAGTTTTCCTGCCCAAGTCTGTAGCAACGTGTGGGGCTGTTGTGACCAAAGTGCAGGACCCAACACTTGGTCTTGTTGAACTTCATCCTGTTGGCCTCAGCCCAGGGATCAGCCTGCCCAGGTCCCTCTGTGGGGCCTTCCTGCCCTCAGGCAGATCAAGGCTTCCTCCCATCTTGGTGCCCAAGGCCCAGCACACGTAGTGAGGACAAGTCTCCACCGCCTGTTCCAACTAAGCTTTTAGGCTGGTTTTGCAACACTATTTAATAGAACCTGGTAGGAATTCGGGGTGCTGCAGAAACAGAGTGAATTTTAGCTCACTCCCAAAGGCTAGTTGCCTGGATTTCTCTCTTGGCACAGAGAATTGCTGGCACTGGCTCAGAAGCACCAGCTGTCCGGAGGAGCTGAACACTGCTTGCTCTGAAGTGGCATAGACATCATGACATCACCCCACCCATTTTGGGAGGGAACCAAGTATATACCTTATTCACTGCAGCTAAGCTTTAGATAGGAATGAGATGGAGCACATTTTTTGTCTGTGGCTTGCTCTCCCCATTCAAAGATGCTGTCATCTCGTGGTACAAAGGAAGATGTTCCTCACACACTTGTTCTTTTCACCCATCATCATCACCAAGAGTCACCCTATGGAATACAGCAGAACAGGCCTGTCAGTGCTCTTACAAAATGCAGATCAGAGTCATCTTTATGGATAAAGCATAGCTGAAGCTGCTGTGAGCTGGGTGCTACAGAACAACCTGAAAGCAAAATATATTTGCAAGTGCTGGAGCCCCACTACAGAAAACAGAAGAGGACCAGGGAGGACACTCTGGGGTTGGTCATGTTTAGCACTTGCCTCAAACCCACTAGAGCTTTAAGGCTGTAATAGAGCTAGAAACCTCACACTTGCAAACATTGCTTTTCTTTTTATTTCCATGCACAGTAAAACATGTAAGAATTATAGTCTGTAATAACAACTGTACTTTTTTCTCAAACAGTTAACAAATAAATCCACAAAGAGTCACCTGAAAGCCCTTCCAGGGCTGCAGCATGTTTGTGCTGCCAAAGCCAGGCAAGCAGGGCTGTTCCCTGGGCAGGGGAGCCAGGAGGTGAGCATCCTCAGTGATACTGTGGGCAGGTGGTCCTAACAGCACACTTGCTCAAGGTCAGCTAAGGAAAGCGAGGGCACAAGCCCAGGAACGCATCTGGGGCAGGTTCACCTCTAGCATGGCACAGACAAGAACTGAAGGCTGTAGGATAGAGTTCAAATGGAGTGCCTATTGAGGGACCCAGGTGAGGCTTTTCAGGGTAATTAAGGCTCATTAGTACATTCTCTAGCCCTGGCATACACAGTTTTTATTACTGGTGATCCATTTGGAATAACAAAGGTCATTTGAATTTCAGATGCTAAACGGAGTTTGCAAGGCTTATCAATAGCAAGTGCATTTCTTAATCCAAAAACTAATCAGAATTTGCTCTGGAACAGCATTAATTCCTTCATCAAAGGATGGGCAGGCTGTAAAGCAGAAGGAACAGAGTGAACTTATTACAGACAATGATGACTCCAGGTCTGAGTTTTGAAAGGCAAGAACATCAGTGAGGAATGTATTACCATATGCTTAAGAAGAGATTTCAATAGCACCAATCAAGGCATTAGCAGAAGCTATAGGGACAAATCCAAGTGCATTAAAGCTGTTAGACAGCTCCTGTCTACCGGTCCTGGCAGCACACGCAATCTGAGGAGCAAAGGACATCTGTGAATCAAAATCTGCTTCCAGGTTCCCAGGAGCTACCTAGAAGTGCTGAGAGCTGCTTTCTATTTGTTCAAAAAGGAAGTTTTTAAATAAGGAACAGCAATTTAGTCTTGACTTAATGCTGTAGTCACCTGAATGTCTCTTGTTCCACTGCATTTTGAAAGCACAGTGATGGCAGATGGACTAGTATGTAATGGACAGAGCCTAGCCCGTGGTTGGGTGGCTGATCTCTGCTCCCACAGATGCCAATTGATTTTCAGTGCTCTTCTCTGTCCTTTACTTTCTTCACCCATGCATGATCTGAGAGCTCCCAGCATCATCCCTTAGCTTTGGTGTCACCTACCTTTCCTTTGCCTGCTTTCAGATTATGTTTCTTAAGGCAGAGACATGCCAAACTCAGTTACGTGATTACTAGTTTGGCCAAAACATCCTAAACCAAAAACCTCTGCCTTAAAGTAAGACAAAATATGTCAGCTGGAATTCAGAGAGGTTAAAGTCCGGATGCCTGGAGGAAACAGTTTAAGGGCAATAAGGATTGAAAGTGAAGCTGGCAGCTGTTAGCCTAGAAATGCTCTTCACTGGTCAGCATGAACAGAATGATCCTTGGGAGAAACTCAGAGGAGCGAGGATAAGCAAGGAGGAAAATTCCTGTGAGGCTGTAAATAAGCTGAGCGTAACTGAGAACAAACAAATGCAAGGATTTACTGCCTCCAGAACAGCCTGTCTGTGGCTGCTCCAGTAGAAGAGGTTCATTGATTGTTTCCCCAGTGAAGTAGGCTCTGATGGATTGAACCATGGAAAGCTCTGATAGATTTTTCCTACTTCCTCTTTCTCTTCCAACTAGTCACGTTGCTTATTTTTTTTGTCTTGAGTCTTAGGTGTCTGGGTCAGCTTGGGAAGTTATTTTTTGTATGCTGGAGTGAGATGATTATTTATTATTATTATTATTATTAATAATAATAATAATTCCTTGTTATCTGTGTTGAGAGTATATTGATGCCCTGAAGAGCCAGACACTGTACAAACACATGGTGGAAAACTTTCTCTTCCCCAAGAGCTCACTGTCTACATAGTCTAGACAAAGAACAGAAGGCAGTATAATTTTTCTTATACAAGTGCAGGGTATGAAACATAGGAGTTTTACTTGGTTTGCCCAAGACCACATAAGGAAAAGTTCTTTTGGAGTTGGGAATTGAATGCAGATTTCCTGCTTTGATCTCAAGACTACCTTCAGCTTTTTGCTAATATAGGCATTCTTTTTTTCTAGCCTCAGCAAACTTACATCGTCCATGGGAAATAGTGCACATTGCCAAAGCGGCCAGACAGGTTTTTACAGCATCCTTTGCTGGCTGGAATCCAGGCAAGCTGAGAGTGCTCTGGTTTCTTAACAGTCCAGCCCCATTCGTGCCCTGCCATGGCATAGCAAGCGCTGCTGTAAGGGACTGGCCAGCGAAGCGTGCTGTGCACAGTGCAGCTCAGAATGAACTGCCCTTCTTTAAACCCCACACCCTACCAGCAAGCAGATTTGTTGTTGGTCTTGCTGTTTTTCCACCCTTCTCTTCTAATATCCTGTTGTTGTAGTCATCTCTCTCTCTCTCTGCCTTTAGTTATCAGAAACAAGCCTGCAAAGGTTGTTTCAAACCACTGTGGAGACAGAGCTGGGAAGGTGAGTAATGAGATGCTGAGCTGTCATCTTTCAGTCCTACATTCTCTCTTCTTGCTATTCCCATTTCTTCTCACATTTGTCTAGCCAGCCTTTTCCCAAGGTTAAGATTTGAGTGTGGAGACCATATCCTGCACTCTGTTCCTATGGTTGGCATCTACTCACTTCAGTTTCAGCCCATTCAGTGACTTCCACTCACTGGGAGCAGGCTTCATGAATGGTTTGAGTACTGCTATGGGGTATCATTCAGTTGACAATTTCTGCTTCACTCTGCCTTCTCCAATGTTGATTTATTGGCTTTTTTTCCCCCTTTGGTTCAGACAGCAAAGGGGTGTTAAATCAGACTGTCTCTTTTCTGAAGATCCAATTGACTGAAACATGGGCCCAGACTGATGAAGTACAGGTAGTAGTAATTTGCAGACAAATGTCATCTGTTGCAATACTCAGCCACAAGCAAAAGGGAAGAGGAAACATCTGCATGTGAAAAATATCTTAGGATCAGGTATTTGCTTATTATCCCCTGCCCTGATTTATTAGCACAACACCTCTCCGGAGGCTGTGCTACTCCTTACCTCTCTGGGCTTGGAAATGCTAGGCACAGAAAGCAGAAGCTTGAGAGAAAAAGAAAATAAGAAATCAAAAGCAGGAAGAACGCCAAAAATGCTGAACTGAAGGAGACAACAGGGGAGAAGGAAAGGAGTGGGGAGCTTAACCAGTCAGAGGTTGTGCAGTCATGGGAACATTCAACAGAGCTGGAGAGAAATGGGCTTGAGGCACATCCTATGGCCAAGGAGAAAACTCAAGAGGTTAAGTAGGACTTTCACAGTCTATCTAGCTCCTCTCAAAGGCTTCATAAGAGAAAACCCACCTGGAAACCAGATCAGTAATCATAAGTGCCTGTGTACTGAAGTAGCAGGCTGACTGGCCACAAATGAGAGAGGTCTGCAGCTCAGGCAGATGGGCATCAGTCCTGCATGAGTATGGAAACAAAGGAGCTGCCCCTGAAAATCTGAGCCACAGTGTCTTTGTTGTACAAACCTTCCTGCAGAGCAGACATTTTGTGGAAGATATCCTGAGGATTTAGGAGCGAGGATTGAACAGGCTGTGGCTGAATGAAAGCATGGAGTTGTGCAAACTGGTTCCTTCCCTCCTTTCATTCATAGCCACTCATGGCATTGGCATTGTCACAAGAGGAGGCAATGCTGGGAATGACAGGTGGAATTTAGTGCATTTGAATTTTAATCAGCAATTATTGTAAAACACAGTAATGCTTCAACTGGTGTGTAATTTAGCTCCAATTCCAAAAATACAGACTGATCCGCTCTAGCTGTAAATTTCCAACCTCTTTCTTCCAAGCAAACTAGCATATAGAAATGTATGAATGATAACTAAGCAAAGTAATGATGGCTGGAGAATTCGGATGGCTCAGAGCTGCAGAGCCAAATTACATAGCAGTAGTATGGCACACATCCCAGGTCATGCTTCGAAAGATTCAGGCTTACTTCTCCAACTGACTGAAAGGGCTGTGGCTGCACCCCTTTTCCCTGAGCACACACACGGACACACTTAATATTAGGACTTGAGTTTCTTAGTTGCCAGAATGTGTGGATGCGATGTTCTACGCTGCAACATGCCCCATCTCTGCTCCCTCCATTGGGCATCGTTGGTATGGCCAAAGCCTTTGGCTTTGGGACTACTTTGCACATATTCCCAGCCTAGTTTGGGAAATATCTTTTTAAATGAGACTGCTGAGTCTGTAATGAGAAGAGGACAGAAATAATCCTGTGTGTGACTTCCACAGATGGGCTTTAGTACTTGTAAGAGTTGTAGCAAATGGATTTGCTCCGGGCTTGAATAGACATTGACAGATTTATAGAATGAGCAGTGATGCAACAACAGAGCTACAGCAAAGCTGTGTCTAGGAAAGAGAAATTGCTGCACTCAGTGGAGGACACCTATCTCCAAGGGCAGTGCTGGCTGGCTCAGGTGCTCACACTGAGGCTGCTCTCATGTCCTGCAATATGGAGCGGCTGGACAACATCGAGAAGCAAAAATGCTTTTTCTTCTCCTCAAGAGCCAGCAATAGCTTGGCAAAAATGTGGTGGTAATTTTCTGGTGCTGCCTGCAAGGCTGCTTTTACCCTTTTTCTTTTTCCTCCTTGCTTTTTCCCTTCCTCCTTCCCCCAGGCTGTCAGAACCGTGTTCCAAAAACGATAAAAAGGACTCACACGTCTGTAGGTACCAACAGGGCTAAATTTGTTGTACATTATGCACATTTTTCACACTGCAGCGTTTTTGCTGAAGTCGATAGGAATAGTGTTACATAAGAAGCCCCCAGCAGATTGCTTGGAGAAGACTGTATGAGATAAAGAATAGGAAGCTGCGACTCCAACTGTGCAACTACAAACCGAAGGCTGGCCCAGCCAAGCGACAAGAAGTGTTTTACCATCATACCCTCCAACACTGCATCACCTTGCAAACGAACAGAGACCTCAGGAGCATGCTGGAGTCTTCACTGGTAAGCCAACATTTGGCTTCTCAGCAACCTTTTATCTTCTGATGTAACCTGTCCTAAAGCCAACAAACTATGTGCTATAGCTCACATCAGGTATGTCATCAGCAGATTGGTTTTCCCAGTGGTGTCCTTAGGAACACATAGGTGGGGATTTAAGGGACTGGGAAGAATGTCTGCCTCCTGAAAGTTTCATTTTAAAAGGCATAATGTAAATGCACTCCAAGCATACCCTGGGAATTAATCTGTACACTGATTGCTTTAGTAGTTTCAGAGCTATTGTATTTTTTATCATCTGTATACAAAGATACATTGACTCCTGGTAGCACCAGTGAAAAAACAGATAATATTTTCATGTTTTTACTCAGACTACATTCTGCACAAAGTACTTAAATTTATCTCTTTGCTTCTTATCTTACCAGCCTTATTTTTATTCCCCTCTTCACATTTAATTTCAGTACTTTTTTAACATTTGAAAGCTCGTCCAATCATTCACCTTTGTCAATCTTTTGGAGGGCATCACTGTCAACAGTACTAATGCAATTCCTTCTGGGTTTCATGCTTTTGCTACAGAGAAATCTTCAAGTTCATCCAAATTGCTTCCAGTCTTCAAAACATGAAGCCCACTCATTCGGATGTTCACTGAAAGTACTGTACCAACAGTTTCCCATATTTGTTAATTTTTCTGCCAAAAAGACTCCCTCACTTTCAAGTTCAATTATTAAGAAGTTTATCATTACTGTCTGAAAACCTGCCTTTTTTTTTGCCTCCATTCTTAACACCACAGGATTGATGCTCTCCATTTCAGGAGATAGAGCAGCTCTGTGTTCGATTCCCTTGTCTCTGGTGGAAAATGTCTTCAGTTTGCTTTTGACAAAATGGAGTTGCAGCAGTGATTCAGAATTGCTGAAAAACTGTTTTAATAAAATAGCGCGCTTGTCAGATGAGAGAAAATATGGTTTCAATGCATCTTAGAGGTCAATAAATCTGCTGCTGGCTGTCTGCAGAGATAACTACCTTGTCGTACAAGGCCCAAGAATTGCTGGCAGTTTGTTTCAGTAAAATGGTGAAGAAGGGAGAAATAAGGAAAGGAGGAATTTGACAGTCATTCAGTATCAGCATGTAAGATGCCAGCTCTTCTTCAGATCCATTGGGAACTGGATGGACCGTGCAATACAGTGAGGTCAGCGTGAGCTCCCATGGCTCACATCCATTCCCATTCCTTCCCGAATGAAATGTCTAATTAAACACATGTGGGTTAATGTTCATCAGTGTCAGCTCCACTCTCCAGCAGGGAGCTGTGCTGCAGGACCTGCACACCCGAACACATGGGGATGCTCAGAGCAGTGCTGCCTTCCCCAGCAGCCAACCACAGCAAAACACAACTGGACCCATCCCCAAGAGACTTTCATTTTTTAATTTCCTTTCTGCTTGATTTAGCTGTTTTCTGAAACAATTTCAGCAGCAAAAAGCCTTTTCAGAATGGAGCAGGAAGATTTTCCTTCTCCTGAAAATGCTGAAAGATGATATTTTCATGCTGCCAGGCTTTCTTGTTGGGTTGGTTTCAAAACAAAATTCCAATGAAATACAGTCAGTTTTGTGAAGTACTTTGATTGTGATGGGTCTGCGTGTTCTGGCTTAAATATCTTCCTACCTTTCTCTAATTCTCCATTTGGGGAAGCAGGGGAAAGGCAGAGCAAGTGTCACATAGTGTATCAGAGGACCAGGGACCCACCTTCAGAAGTGAGGGAATCTGGGGCAAATGCATCCTCAATGCAGGGAAGAGCACAGCAGTGATGGGGAGAGCCATGGGAGCTGCCTCCAGGAGCCCGCTCCATCCCCTGCACTCCACCTCTGGCATCTGCCATTGGCTTTCCAATGACCTCCAGCCAATGCCCACGGCCCAGTGACCCACCTGCAAGAGCAGGTGTGCCTCCTCAGATTGTCTGCTCAGATTTGGGGCTTTTTAGGGTCATAATAGCCTTATGCATGGTTATTTTGAACAGGGTCCTGAACAATGCAGTCCCCTCTGCCTGGCTGTAAGCTCAGTGCTCTGCATAAAGCAGGAGCGGAATTGTCAGGACCCCCATGTTTGTGCTAAGAGAGGCAGAGGCAGAATTTTAATGCAGATTTCAGCATCCTGCAGACACAAAAAGAAATCCAGGCTTTGCAAAGTCAAACAGAAGCAGATTCATCCTCCTGGGAGCTACAAAATAGGTTAAGATGCCAAAAATAACCTGCTGCTAGTTATAGATGCTCCAGCTCTGTTACCAAGACACGAAAACTTGAGCAGGGTTCGACACAACACACTTGTTCCTCTCCAGTGTCATTGTGACCTTCTGCAGTTTCCCCACCCCAGATGCAGCCGAGTTACAGAAGGCTCTGTCACTTTTAGTTCCTCGTTCTGACGCTTGTGCTCTGAGCAGGTCTCATGCTGTAGAGAAGTGCCAGAAGTCCCCATTCTGCTAGTAGCCGGGGTCCCCGTCTCCCGCCTGTGCCTGCTGTCCTCCATGAGCATGCAGAAGTGAGTTGGGAACAGGTCCCTGTGAATGGCTGCCCACCCCCAGCAAACTCACTTGCATGGAAGTGTGTGCTCAGGAAATGCGGATGAATGCTGGCTTCCAGCTTTCAGGAGCACCTATAAGCGAAGGAGGAGCTGCCACAGGCAGCACTCAGCATTCCTGTTCCTATCAATGAGGGCGCATGCAGCCCCAGCTGCCCTGGGATTCAGGCAGAGCAGCAAAGCCATCCAGCGTGGGCTCAGCACCCCCCAGGAGAGCTGTGGCCCAGGGATTTTTCTGAGGGAAATTATGTAAATCACAAATAATGCTGATACATTCCTGCTGTAGGTACCGTTGTGCTAGAGGAAGGGAAAACAGAGGAGCCACTGCAGAAGTGAGCTCACTCCGTGTGCTCTGGGGTTGGGGTGCTGGAGTGAGGCAGGGAGCCTACAGGTGCCCTCACCCTGTGCCCATCCCCTGCATCACCACCTGTGCCCAAAGCATCGTTTTGTGCCAACTGGCCATGTCTGTGCCATGGTGGAGACCCTGCCCTGAGCTCGGGGCTGGGAATCACTGGGAAGACCGCCTCTGTTCCCAGCTCCTGCCCAGGGCAGGCAGCTAAGAGGGCCACTGGAACAAAGGGAGATAAACAAAGGATAATCTGTCAGGCAACGATTCATCATTTAAAGCCAAAGCAAAGAAATAATTTCCCAGCTAGCACAGCACCAACCAGATGGGCTGAACCACTCCATCGGCAGGCAGGTGTCCCAGGGCCCAGAAACCATCCAGGCACAGCTGCAGGGCAGTTGTCCCAGGTAGCTCTGGTATTTCCCAGCACAGACAACCAAACCCTTTGCTGCTCCCACTGCTTTTATTGATTTATTTATTTCACGTAATATTTGCACGAAGGACCAGCGGCGTCTCCTGCAGGATGCCTGCAGTGGTACAGCCGCTGCCTGAGGAGCAGATGCTTTGCTGGGAAATCATTTCCATTTGCAAGATCGCACATCAAGAAAGCAAACCTGGGCCGTTCAGAAGGGTCTGAAGGGAGGAAAAGGCAGAGAAGGACCGGAGGGATCTCAGGGCTATGGGAGGAGGAGATGTCTCTGGGCAGGTGGCCCCATCCATGCCAGGATGTCACAGGGCACAGCTCCTGCACGGCTGCCCAGAGCTGCTGCTGTCACCCTGCAGTCCCCCAGCCCCGCTTTGGCAGTATGACAAGCTGCTGTCAGTCAAAAGCCTCTCAGGAAACAGAGGCGGTGACAGTTCGCAATGCAGTGCTTTTCTCCTCCATCCTGAGCTGCGCTGGATCCCAGGATGTGTAAAATCTGCTGGAACATGTCAGTAAATCCCCACGCTACAGGAGGTCACCTTCCCTAATCTATGATGTCCAGTTGCATAACTGAGATCCTGAGCAAATAGCTTACATTTAATCTGTGCTTCCTTCCCTCTCAAGCGTGGCGAATCAATTCCTGGGTAAGCACAGCTCCAGTGTGGGCTGGGAACACACAGTGATCACAGAAACCTCCAAAAGAGCCAAAAAACCAAGAGAAATGGACAAGGGGAGATTTTACTGCCACCCTCTCCCCCCAACCACCACCTCAGCCTGTTGATTCTCTCAGTCATGGGGATTTTGGTACCTTCAGCACGGCACTCCCTGCCCAGCAGTGGTTTTCACTGATGTTTCTGATGTTTGCTGATGGCCTTTTGTACAAGCAGGGGTATTAATAGGATGCTCCATCTCCAAACATCCCCATCTCCGTACTCCCCCACTCCACCACTTTTCTGACCTCTTCAAATAATGAACCCTACATCTCATCGGGGTAATCCCAAACCCAAACACACTGCCACCGACTGTCCCCATCCCTGGGACAGGAGGCAGCTCCCTTCTCCCTCTCCCTGTCCGGATAAGAATGTGCTCTGCGTGTCCATCCTCAGCTAGACTCCATTGGGCAGGGCATGCGGTGCTGAGCGTGCAGGGCAGGGAAATAACCCCACAGCCTTCAATGCGGTGTCCTGGAGAGAAACAGGAGTGGAAAGAGAACAATGCATTGGGGCTGTGCATCCTCCTTCCTGCAAGGCTGAGAGGGGGCAGCCATGGGGCTGGGGCTGCTCCCACCCCACAGAGCATCTTCTGCACAGGAATTAAAAGCGTTAGTCCCAAATCTCCTAATTTACCCTGACTTTTTCTCTTTAATAGTATTCATGGTGGGAGCCATCTGGACTGTGTAATTTATTAGCTTAGAATAATTCAACCGCTTTGCTAATCTCATCTCATTTCCCAGGGTTCCCTCCAGGTGCTCTTTGGTACAGCGGGATGGGAATGATGTGCTGAGGCTGCCCTGCACCCACAGTCCTCCCAGGGCCAGCAGCAGCCCCACTTCACCTGCAAGACGAGGGGAAAACAACTAAAATGGAGCTGTATATGAAAATGTATCTTTGTAGATCTGCATCTGTATACATCCATGTGCCCTCAGCACTTCAGCAAAGGCTGAATGGTTAGGACCATGTTTGTGTTCCTTTAGCACTGCCAGCTCTCTTGGTGGGAAGCTAGAAGGTGGCACATGCAATGGGTTTTCCACGTGGCGTGTCCCTGCCACTCCGTAAAGGCCACTAGGGCTGTGGCAATGGTGCAGGGGCACAACCTTCCCCTGTTGTCCCTCGCAGGACAGAGCTTGGCAGTCCTGGGTGGTTTGGCCATCCCGCAGCAGGGCTCCTCCCAGCCCCAAGGACTGAGCATCAAAGCAACTTTCCAGCCACAGCAGCCGCCTCATGCCCCAAACACTGGCCTTGTCGCAAAGTCATAATTGAGTCCTTATTAGCCTAAATGATTAAACTGCCCTCTGTTGAGAGAAATCAATTTGCCAGCAAATTTCCTTCTGCTCAGCTCACAGCACCAAGTGCTCTCAAGCTGTGCTCTGCTACCAGGAAGATGTGGGGATGGCTTCAATGGACACTGTCTTTGGCCATGGGAACCCCCAGCCTGGGGGGGTACACTGCACCGCCCCTGCTGCCACCACTGCCCCCTCCTCTCCTTTCCTCTGCAGGAGAAACAGCAGGAACCACAGGAATGAGATCATCTGCTCCAAAATTACTCACACTGAATTAATCACCCAGCAGTGCAGCAGGAGCAACGTGGGGACACTGGGAATGAGCAGGGAACTTGGGGAGTCCAGCACTGGGACAGGTAGGGGCTCGCTTTGCCTCATCTGTGTCTGAGTTGGGGCTCCCACCAGGCTTCAGGATGGCTCTCCCTCCTAGGAGGGCTCAGGGAGGTGGCCCAGTGCTGAGTCCCTTCAGCACTGGCATGGCAGCACTGAGCCTCTGTGCCCTGGAACAAAGCTGGCTGCAGCCTCGCCAGCAGCAGGTCTGGACGCTGCCTCCATGCCAAGCCAGCTCGGTGCACAGCTGTGATTAAGTTATGGCTCATACAGGAGTAGGGCTGCCAGAAGACATCAAATTACTTCCCTCTGCCATCATAAATCAGAAGTGCTCATCCTCTCTTCTGCAAGAAGCAACTTGCCCTGGTCCTGCTGACCGTGTCCCTGCCTACTGCCGCGTGCTGACTGTTTCTCTGTCCCACAGCTCCCAGCCAGGGGACCATCTGTGTGCCAAGTGCTGCAGGGCCACAGGGCCAGCAGGGCTGCAGCTGGATGCAGGAGAGAGGAGCTGGGGAGGCACCTGCCAGCACGGGGCAGGAGATCCAAACTTGGGGGTCTTTGTGCTAAAGGCAGATCCATGTGATCCCATGATTTAGGTCAGATGTGAGGAGGAAATTCTTTACTCAGAGGGGGTGAGACCCCTGCACTGCTGCCCAGAGCTGTGGGTGACCCATCTCTGAGGGTGCTTGAGGCCACGGATGGGCCCCGGGCAGCCTGAGCTGGGGGGGCAGCCAGCTAACAGCAGGGGAGATCTGGGTGGGCTCTGGGGACTCTTCCAACCCAACCATCCTGGCTGTAATCCCCCAGAGCTTCTTTTAGTTTCTAGGGATGCTGAGAAAATTAGATATTTTTGCCTCCTTTTGGTGCCTCCCAGAAAATTGCTTGCTTTAATGAAATGTTTGTGAGTAAGCTTTAAGTAATCAGCAGCTCAGATAGGATACAAATTCTTTTTTTTTTTCTTCTACTTATATTTTGCCCATTTCAGAGAATCTGCAATATTTTTCTGGATTTATGTCCATCATAAAACCAAGATCCTGTCCCAAAACAGCCATACTAAGGTATGCCTGAAAATATAAAGACTTAATAAAAACTTATGCAGTAATTTGGCTCTTAATCCCAAATACAATCTCTCCCTGCAAATAACGGCAGCCTCTGCAAGATTAAATTCTCCCTACATATTGTTTGTAGGCCTGATACCTTCTATCAAGCTTAGAAGGGTTTTAGGTTCTTAAGTCATGGCTCTGTAATTGCACATCTGATTCAGCTTGTGATGCAGAGAGCTCCCAAGGAAGCTTTTGTAAAGATTTCTCCATGTCTGACAACAGTGTGCGACACTGAGATGCATTTTGTACATCATGCAGTGCAGGGAAAGTGCAAGGCCAATGATTTCTTAAAGCAAAATGCCTGCTGCCCTGTGGCTTGCTGCAGAAATGCCCTGCAAACTGTGCTGGTTGTCCGTGTCGTGCTCACTCAGCAAAATGTCCTGGCCAGGTTATATTTAACCTCAGCTTGAGCATCATTGTCAAAACCTCCCATGCAATCTGCCTGGGCAGTGCCATAATTAATACTGCCCTTGCTCAGGCTACGAGAGGAACATGCGATGGCTCAGCTAGCTATAAGCCGCAGCAGAGATTCCGTCTGGTCCAACATCTATTTATACCTCCCCAGTCCCAATTAACTTTGAAAGTTGGGGCTGGTGGTTAAGTAGAAAAATGGTTCTTGAAAAGCGAGATGGGGCGTGCAGTGAGAGATCCTGGGGGCACAGAGAAGCTCACGGCTAAGGTTGGTTCCTGGGTCCCAGCACGTGTCCTCTGCACTGCAGGAAGCTGCTGTGGCCATGTTAACTGAGCGCTGCAGGGAGTGCAGAGCTCATCCTTGAGCAGGAAGGAGTTAATTTTGTCATGAGGCTCAAGCTGACACTGCAGCCTCTGGAGAAGAGTCCTGGGACTCCATGCTTTCTGCTCTGTAGCGTGCATGAAGCAGTGATACCAGTGTTTCCAGACTCACCAGCTGAACTTGAACCTCACCAACAGTGGGAGAACTGTGCTCCAAGGGCAGGGTCATGCTGGGCCTCCTAGTTCTCCTTTGTTCCCAAGGCGCTCCCTCTGTCTGGTGCCTGCAGGCTGCACCAGCTCACACATCCCTGCCTGGGATTGCACAGAGACATGTCAGCTCCAGTGGGTGTCTGCAGCAGCACAGAGGCTGGGAGAGGGCCTGTCTGGGCCATCGCCATCGCTGTGCCGTGCCCAGCCAGCACTGCCTGCTCTCTGTGCCCAGGAATATCTTATTGCCATGGTTATGGAAGAAAGACAGCATGAGCAATGCACAGCAACAGGTCTGACCAATTATGATGATGGTGGGAATGGTGGCATCGCAGCTTCTGATTTTTTCATTATTTAGATACACGGGCGTAGAAGACCACAGAGAAATGAGCACCAAAGGAACATGCTGTGAGGGATAATAACTGCCCTTTGAAGATAGGAGCACAGGCTCAGAACTGTCAGAGATGCAAACAACGGGATTTGACTGAGTGCATTTTCCAAGGACGTGGTGCTGTGGCAGTAGTGTGGATTCGCCTCTGTTCCTACTCAGAGGTCACCATGTTATGATTTCACAAGACCCCGCACTGTGACAAGCTGTACTGAACTTGTTTTCCTCACTGGGCAGCAATTTATCTCACAGAATCTATAAAACCAGTGAGGAAAAAATGTCACCTTGTGTCACTGGCTTGTAAGCAGGGTGGGAGGAAGGGGAGAAGGACGTGGTCATTTCCATACCAAGGAAAGCACTACTATATGGTTTCTTCCTGACGTTCTCGTTCATCCACTGGACCCACTGAGCACAACTGCCACCCAACCTGCCCCAGAGCATGAGCAGATACCTACATGCATCTCCTGCCTGCACACTCCACTTCTGTCCCACCCTGCTCAGGAGCCGCTGCATTCCAGTAAGAGAGCAGAGCACTGCCAGGGCCTCGAGCACCACATCCAGCCCTGCATCCCAGAACCTCACTCCTTCAACCAGGAGCGGCCAGAGGAGACGAGCGGTGGGACACACATCCCTCCTCATCCAGCAGAGCAGTGGGCAGATTGCAAAAGTCATGTCTTATATTAACGTGCCTTCCTTTCCTTCTGTGAGCTGATTGCAGACTCCTCTACTTCATTCTTTCTTTGAATCTTATCAAGAATTTGTCCTGAATCCTTACTCCCATGAATGAGTGACAGAGAATTCACTATGTTGCTTGGTTGTGACTGATCACAAATCACATTAAATTTGCCTGTGCCCCTGCTGGGTATGTTGGCTGGTTCCTGGTCTGTGTTATGCTGTTACTGCTCTGAGAGCAGGAATAGGAGTGCAGCCACTGCATGCAGGGGTGCAGGCTGAGGGGGCACCACACAGTGCCAGTATCTAAGACTCTGATGTGGAAAAGACTGTGAATGCTTGAGCCATTCCCTGTTTCTTTTTTCTTTCCTCTGAGTAATCAATTCACAACTTTCTCCTGCATTGCGCCCATACCCACACAACCTTCTGAACAATCTGGGAAAGCAATTAAATGTAGTGAAAAACTGTGCACAAAGCAGTGGACATGTGCATAGGGACTTGCACACGGTGAAGCTTGCTGAGCAAAGCCACAGAGCCAAAAATAAGGAACAGAAAATGAAAGAGAACTGGCATTGCGCACCTTGCTGTGGCCCCCATGTGCAGGTCACTATCTTAGCAAGAAATATGTATCTCCTTTTTCTTATGCTCTTCAGTATTATTATTCTAGGGAGCTTATAAATGTCCAAATAGTGGATTTTCTGCCGTGGCAGCAGTGTGGCTGTATCCTGGTTTGACACAACTAGCATGGATATGGAAGCCCTTGCCTAGATCCACCTGTAAAGGCTCCTTGCTAGATCTCCCACCACCATCACTGCAGTCTCTAGGACTACAGGACCCAGAGAAAGGTGTCTGTGTGCTCAGCAGCTCGTCCCACTTTCCCAGCTCTATCAGCCAGCTAAAACATTTCTCTCTGCCGTGCCAGTTTGCAGCAGCTGCTGGGCAGCAGGTCTGGGAGCAGAGCTTGGACGCAGTGGCTGCTGTCACCCACAATCCCAGGGCTCTTGGATTTGCTGTGCTTCCCGCAAGGGGTCTGGCAGAAAATTGGTTTAAAATAAAATAACACATCCTTTCTCATTCTCTGGGGCTACGGTCACAGATCCTCCAATATATTTACGTTTGTGAATTGTTTGTTTGCATGCAGGGTGGCTTTCTTATCCCTCCACATCTCAAACTCATCCATCTGTGGGAACTAACCCCTGCTATCTTCATTCCACCATTTCTTTGTTCCAGTTGCTTCTTTATTAAGAGCATTTTGTCTTCCGAGGCAGCTGGCATTAAAATGGATAATTAGGTTATGTTCTGGCACTCCAAAGGTAAATGCATTAACACTTCCCCATATACTCTCCTGGCCTCTGGCTGATCTGTGAGCATTCAATAAATGAATCCAGCCTGAAATAAAGATGTTTTGCAGAACCAGGCAGATCTTTAGTATGAACAGGGAAGCCTCAGCTGGGATTTTCAAGACAGCCTCATGCTGTTATGGGCTTCGTGCCTAACAGTGTGTTGAGCCCTGGATGTCCTGCGTCTTTCCACTTGATTTTCTGTCCACACAAACATGAAGAAGACAGTCCATTTTCTGTGATTCTTGGGAGCATGATCTTGCTGAGGGAACTCGGGTGGCCCACAAGCATCACTGCTTTCCTCCCAGGAAGTGGAACTGACCCACAGTGCTGGAAGAGCAGCGTCTGCGATGCAAAGCTTCAATACAAGGTGCTAAAATGAAGAGTAGTTTCAGATTCTCTTTCTTGCTTTGCCAGATCTGAATGCCTTCCAGTTTGGCAGAGGGATGTCATTTTGCTTTGGAAATACCCAAAGATAGAAGCTGAGACTTCCCTGTAAGGCTTTACTTGCTTTATGGAAAAAGTAGCTCAATTCTAGCAGCATACTGAATGTGGTTACTGAAATTTCCTGCAGATCAGTGTGCTGAAATGTCCTTAGTTTGCCCTTGGGAGCAGCTGTACCTTCATGACATCGGAACAGCTTTTTCCTATGGAAATAGCAGGTGGCAGGAAGAAAATCAGACTTTTATTTACAGAGAAAAAGACATAAAAATTCCAAGAAAAGTGGAGTTGTAGAGTGAGGCTGGGATAGTTTGCAGCTTAAATCTGCAGAGCTGTTCTATCTTTGCCATGAAGGAAGTGAGAGAAGGCATTGCCCCACGTCCTCTGCCTCATCAATTTAATCAGCACACCTCAAATGCAGGAGCCTGCTGGAAGAATTGGCATATAAACATGAATTAGAAGAAAATCTTATCCAGGTTGCTGGGGAAAGCTCTAGAAAGCCCATCCCAAAGCTGCACACTGAATTTCTGGGGAGGAAAGCAATTATGAGCACTGAGTACATGAAATAATCCTCAGCGCCACTGTCAGACAAACCTGCCCTTGCAGCCTTCCATGCTGTTACTGATTAATCCTTTTATCAGCCCTGTGCCATCCTCAGAGTTATCCTCCAGCTCTGACCATCAGTAGCCACTTCCTTGGAAGCTCCCATGGACTGTTAAGCTGCTGATGGCCCACTGGCTGGTGCCTATTAAGAGGGACACCTTGAACTACAAACCAGAGGCTGGAAACGTGCTGCTTCAGAGCTCTCACTGTGACTTCCCTGAGAAAAACAAAGTTTTTTAGAGTCATTTCCATGGGGTGGCAGAAGAACAGTCACCTTTTCTTTTGCGGCTGATTCACTGCATGTCCCAACCTGAGATTTTGGGCAGAAATGGGAGAAGGGAAATTGTGGTCCTATTTAAGAGTAGATAAAGCTCTGCTCTTTGCTGCAAACTCTTTTTTTGACAGTCAGGTTCTGCACAGGATGAAGGCTAAATATTCTACGCACTTGTTCTCATCATGAAGAACTTCTTCAGAGCTCTGGGCAGCTTGTGTAGTTCTTCAGGCTTCAGGTTTTTTAGGGCTTCAACATGACAACACCAAAAGCCCAGATGCTGGCGTTTCTTTCCAGCCCTCTCCTACCTTTGGAAACTGGATTTCCTTGAGCTGGCGTCTTGCAAAGGCTCGCTTTTTGTTCCTTGAATTCTTTTAGACATTACCTGGCATTAGAAATGCACAGCAACTCCACAGGTCTCAATAGCTACAAAATTTATAGCAATGTATTTTGTTCCATTTATGCTGGTTTTCTGCACTGCCACTACTTGCAGGCTGTAATAAATTACCTGAGTTTAATTCACGACATAAAGTTCATTGCACTTCCCCAGAAATAGCATTCTCTGTTTGGGACACTACTGCCAAGACTGCATTCCTAGAGCTGAATTTCTACCCTGTCCAAGACATTTATTCTACCCATATTTCCCATCATACCATTTTCTGCTATTTAGGTCATTTATATTTTCTTGCTCTCGCAGTTCCTTGCCATATGTTGCTCTGTTGCTTTGCAGTTTTGCTCTTACCTTTGTTGTGTAAAGTAATCTTCAGACCTTCAAACTAAAATAGGTGTTTGACCACAGTCTAAGCTGCATTTAATGGAAATCTGTACCAAACCACTCACATTCCTTGGATAGAAGGAAGAACTGCAAGACGCCCAAACCACTATTTAGCCCAGCATTTAGCTGACAGGGGGCCATGCAGAAAACCTGCTGCTTTTTGCTTCAAATGCCACTTTAAATTAATAATAATGTTGAATTCTATCCTATGTGGATGTTTATGTCTGGTTTGAGTTTGGGTGATCTCATCTCTTCACCAGACTTTTACCAGCCCTCTCTTACCAGAGAGAAACACCCCTCACCTCACAGTCTCACCTTATTCATGTCATTGCTTTTTGGCAGTAAGTACCCTTGTGAACAACTGCTTTCAAGGACAAAGCACAGGAAGAGCAACGTTTCATCAAAAAATCTGACAAACACCTTGAGAACTCACTACGAATTGCAATTCTTGCATTTGAACCAGACTGAGGCATTAGCTTCATAAAAACAAGGTGACATATCCCACCAGTTTTATGGCTTTGCTGCTCTTTTTTATTAATATGTTTTAATAAAAAAATAATAATAAAATAAGTTTTGTCACCTATATACATTAACTGTATATTTTATGATGTTGGCCCATGCTGTCAGAAGTGGACGTGGGTGGTGTGGCATTTTGTTGCCATATGACAGATGGCAGCAGAGGGGCAGTCTGACCGAATGGCATCTGAGATGGAAGTGCGTATGAAACAAAAATGTGTCATTGAATTCCTCCACGTGGAAAAAATGCCCCCCGTGGACATTTGGTGACACTTGCTGAATGTTTATGGACAGCAAAGAGTGGGGGTGAGCACAGTGAGGGGCTGGGTGGTGCGTTTCAGCAGCGGTGACAGCAGGTCATCATTGCTGGTGCAGATTGTTAGAAGCACAGCATGCAGGCCCCTGTCCATCACTGCTAAAAATGCATAGCTAATGGTGGTGACTGTTAAAAAAAAAAGCAAGTTCTGTAGCTGAGAATGTGCTCTATTAAATAGTGCTATTGTGCTCTTTCTATTGGTTGCAGTTTACATGGAAACATTTAGGAGGTATTGCTTTCAGAGCAACCTTCACGATGCAGCCCTAGACAATTCCTATTCATGCAGCCCAGGCAAGCCAAAAGGTAGGGCGCCCATGTCATAGCAGATGCCTTAAACCAGCATCCTAATTCCATTCAGCATCATCCCCTGCCACATCAGTGATCTGTGCAATTCAGCTGTGGAACAACTGGAAGGCCCAGACTATGGATGCAGAACACAGAGGAGAAAAAAAAAAAAAAAAAAGGAGTAAGAGAATAAAAAAAATAAAACTCACTTAGTAGATTACAACTGTGTTTTGAATGCTTTCTTTCAGTATGATAGTGTAGCACCTTCCCTTTTTCTTTGGGTAACACTGCTGGGCAGCCAGCATCTCCTACACAGCGATTGTGCACTGCCATCACCTGTTTGCTTCTGGTATCTACCTCAGCCGAGATTTACTGCTTCCAAAATAAAATGACAAAAAAATCACAAAATCTGAGCAACCCAATAATTTATTCCTTAAGGAAAACTCTCAGTCCATGCAACAACTTGATCCCTTCACTGCAGGGCCTCACTTCGGCTGTCCCTTTGGCTGGAGCAGGATCCTGGAGCACATCTCTACGAGCAGTGCCTGGACCAGGAACAGTGGCCTGGTCCTGAGCTGAGCAAGAGGGGCCTTTCTGCTGAACCTGTCCATGGGCTGAAATAACAGCCCCTGCCCCTTTTTCAGAACGCAATTTACTCATTACTGCAAGAGTAACCTATAGAAGTCTAAAAATTGATTAATCTTTGAAGGATGTCTTGGATTTCCTTTAACCAGTCACAACAAGAAAGACATAGAGGCCCTGGAGCGTGTCCAGAGAAGAGCAGTGAAGCTGTGAAGGGCCTGAAGCACAAGTCTTATTGGGAGAGGCTGAGGGAACTGGGATTTTCAGTCTGCAGAAGAGGAGGCTCAGGGGAAATGTTATCGCTCTCTACAATTGCCTGAAGGGAGGTTGTGATGTAGTGGGGATCAATCTCTTCTCCCATGTAACAGCAGTAGGATGAGAGGAAATGGCCTCAAGTTGTGCCAGGAGAGGTTCAGGTTGGACGTTAGGAAATACTTCCGTGAGAGAGTGGTGAGGCATTGGCACAGGCTGTCCAGGGAGGTGGTGGAGTCAATGTCTCTGGAGGTGTCCAAGAAGCATTTAGATGTTGTACTGAGGGACATGGTTAGTGGAAAATACTGCTGATAAGAGGATGGTTGGACTAGATCTTAGAGGTCTTTTCCAACCTTGGGGATTCTATGATTCTATGACTTCTGTAGCTCTCTTTTCAGCTCCATTGAGCCTGCAGTACCTCCTTGGGAAGGTGGTGCTCTGAAGGCCTCCCAGCTGAGGCTGAGCAGCAGCTCCAGCCCCCAACTGCCGTTCCTCACCTCTTTCCCTGAGCCTCGCAGCAGCGAGGAAAGCTCACGGAGGAAGGAGCTGGAGCACTGGCACAGCTCTCTGTGCCTATGGCACCCAGCTGCAGGGGCGGCTGCCCCACGCCGGTGAGGTGCTCTGCCCGCGTGACGCGATGGGGAACGCACCAGAACTCCCCAAAACCAACGCAGAACTGTGCCGAACACACGGCGTGACGCGGCTGTGCAGCATCACCCAGCAGCACCGGGAGCAGCCGGGGCACAGAGGGGGAGGTGGTAGGGCAGGCAGGGGAGGAGGACGCTGCTTCTGGGGAGGAGAAACCGGGGGGACGGCAGTGACCGAGCCGGGCTCGCTGCTGCAGCCAGCACAGGGCTAAGAGCGACCTTCCTCCCGGCCTCACGGCCGTTGACCTTTGGACGGAGCTGAAGCAGGAAGCCGCCCCGGCCCTGCCACGGCCAGGCGGGATCCCGATGCTGTGCGAGGAGCGGGGCTGCGTGTGCAGGCGGGCCGGGTGCCGCCATCCCGCCATCGGACAGCCTTTGGCTCTCGGGCCCAGGGCGCGGCGCGGAGGGCGGTGCTGCCGTGAGTCCCGGCCACGCGCTTGACCGAACTCCTCGCGGTTCTTCACGCCGGGCCCCGGCCCGCTCCCCGCCC
This sequence comes from Chrysolophus pictus, assembly GCA_037305975.1. Lineage (NCBI taxonomy): Eukaryota > Metazoa > Chordata > Aves > Galliformes > Phasianidae > Chrysolophus > Chrysolophus pictus. The sequence continues at coordinate 8,778,228 of CM074595.1, forward strand.
GCTCCCCGTTACGCCCGTGGTCGCACCCACACAAAACCCAGCGCTCAGATAAGGATCTCGGGGGGATTTATTGCTTTTTTCAACAGCGGCAGCGTGCGGCTCGACCCGCAGGAGGCTCGGCCGCCGCACCGACGCCCATCGGGCGGCCCGGCACCGCTCGGCACCCCGCCCCGCGGCCGCCATTTTCCGCCGCCGCGCGGCTACGCGCCCGCCTCCCTCCGCGTTGCCATAGCGACCGCAGGCCGGCTGGCGCCCGCCGCCGCGCGCCCAATCGGAAGGCGGCGCTCCCCCTCCCCCTCCCCCCGGCGCCGGAAGGGGCGTGTCCTCGGCGCCGGAAGCGGGGCCGCAGCTCCGCAGGGTGTGTGTGCGTGCGCCGAGCGGCCGCCGCGCTCCAGTCGCCTCGCCCGTCGGGATCCAGGCTGCGGTGCGCGCCGCCCCCCCGCCAGGTGAGGGTCTCCGGCCGCCCGCGCCTCGCCCCCCTCCCCCGGCCGGGCCGCGCCGCCGCGGTCCCGCCGGAGCCCGGGGAGTGGGCGGGGGAGGCCTGCCGCTCCCGCCCCGCCGCCTGGGGGGCGGTGGAAGCCGCGCCGTGCGGAGCGGGGGCGGCCGGGCCGCGCCGCCTTCGTCCCTCCGTTCTCCCGGCGCCGGCGGGGCGAAGCCGCCCCGAGTAACGGTGTGACCCTACCGCGGGGGCCGCTGCGGAGCCCGCGCGGACGGCGCCGCCTCCCGGCCGGCTCCCGGCCCGGCCCCACCCGCCTGAGTCACTGCGCTGCCGCGGGGCGAGGCCGCGCACACCTGGCCGAGCCGCGGGCCCGCGCCCTCTGTCGCCGCCCGTGAAGGGCTCGGCCGGGGCGAGGGGAGGAGGCGATCCGCCCCCGGGGCAGGGCCGAGCCCGGCTCGCGGCCCCCTCCTCCCGAGGGCTCCTCCCTTCACGACCCTCTCCGGGCTCCGGCCCTTCTCGCGGCGCTCACAAAGCCGGGAGCTGATCGAGGCGGCCCCGGGGCGGTGTCCGTCCGTGTGAGCCCGCTCAGGTTTAGCAGAGGCGATCGGAGAAGCGTCTCCAGTGCTTCGGAAGAAGACGTAATATCGATGGTGTTATTTTTAATTTTTAACTGTTCGTATTTGGGAGTAGAGATGAGCTTAGGGAGGACTGCAGAGAGAAAGAAGGTGACTTCACGCTATCCCCAGCATAAAAGAAGGTTGGGTAGTAACCCAGAGCTGATAACTTTAGGCCTTATTTGAGGTATGTATGATCAGATATTAATTGGAATGATAGCAAGTCAGTGAGACGCAGTGACTGTTAGCATGTAGGGCAAGAATGTATCTCATACAGACATTGCAGAATAAATCAGTTACTTAGTTAAATTCCTTGCTAACAGTTAAAATAACTTGGGGTAGGAAGAAAAAATTGTATGCCATGCAGCATTATAAAAGCTACATTCCTACAAAAGAATTTGTAAGGTTGTGCAGCATTGGTGGTTATAGGAGTACCCGTGTCTTCACATATGCACTGCTGCACGATCTCAGTCAGAAATTGTAATGTTTGTATTTAAAGAGAAGCTTGCTTTTGTTTGAGAGCAGTATGGAGATACAAAGTGGTCTAGAAAACAAACAAAAAAAAAGAATGAGAATGCTTTCTTTCACTCTTGATATTAAAAACCTACAAAGATACAGTTTATGTAATACTTGGTTTATTAAATTGGTACCAATGAAGTAGTAGACTCCTTGCACAGATGGGCCTGGTGCAGTTTTCTCAGCCTCATTATGTCAGCACTGCGTGTTCTGATCTCTGCTATTTTGATGTTGAGTCCTTTTTTTGTAAGCAGGCCTTTGCTGGTATGCAGCTTTTTGTGCTGTATGTGAGTAAACCCCGATGAGGAGGAGTTAAGTAAATAATTATTTGAATGATGGGATGAAAAGCCAGTACTGCAGTCTGTCTGGTATCCTCATAAATCCCAGCAGGGCTGGGCCTTATTTTAGTGTCTTTTATATGGCCACGCTTTTTGCTCCATGCTGTAATAGAAATGTTTTCAGACAGTCATTAACAAAAGTGATTTCCCTGTGATACAAATACATTAGTTTGTCATTAATTTTATGCCTGGGGGGGAGATTTTTTGGGATAACTCACTGTTTCCACTTGGACTCGGGCCAACAGCACACTCATTGGAACCACAAGGTGTTACCATGTAAGTATGCTGTACTTTGGAACTGCGTGCTTGTCTCCACCTGCAGCTATCCTGTGTGAAGTGCCATAGGTATGCAGCAGTGCAATGCTTTTCAGCCTCAAGTTTCTCATCCAAAGTTATTAGGGACAGCAAGGCTGTGGTCATTAAATTTAAGTTGTCCACACAGTATCAGTTTCCGTCCGTACTCTTGTATAGAAAATCCCATGGTTATTGCAGAGATTGAAAACCTTGTGTATCATTTTTCCAAAATGGTGTTGGTCAGTTTTAGGGAGGAACAACTGATGGTGGCAGAAAGCGGCCCGAGCAAATTGAGGCATGGCTTTATAGAATGTTAATGTTATCTTAACGTTTGCAGGATGATTAGCACTGAAGGCCGGGATGTATTTCTAACCAGCAGGTACAGAGGGCCTCCTCTGTGTTATGGTGTTATGTGCTACGCAAGGTCAGCAAGAATATCACAGCTGTGAAACCATTTTCTTTTCCCTTCCTTAAGTATGCAGTATATTTTACTGAAGTTTTGTTGTAGCCAAGCTCAAGGTAGCTGTAGAAGAATTCAGTGTTCTGATCGTAGCAGACGTCCATTTTCTGATCAGTTGTTTAACAATAGATGGTTGCCTTGGAGGGAACTGAAATAGAGAGACAAAAATAATGAAGTGAAATGCCTGAGATAAAGCAAAGAAGGCTCCTCGCACTCCGTTTAAAGAGGGGCCAGTTCCTTTCCTGCAGAAAATACTGAGTGATGCCTGCTTGATGGTGACTGCCATCAGTGTCACACAGGCTCTGCCAGCATTGTAGCTGTAGTGTCAGCATGTGTGCCCCTAAATTTTGGCTTTGCCATTTGTTTTACAAATAGCTCAAAAGCTGTTAGTCTCAATAATTACAGAAATAGAGTGTGAAATGTGAACATAGAATGGAACGTACCTCACAGACGTGTTTAATTTTGTAATTAATTGCCTATCCACAAAACCTGTAAGGTACGTTCACATGTTGGTAGCTGAACCACAAGTGCTATACCACACTTCTGCTTTTCCTGTTATAATTTGAATGGATCTCCACAGTTTGTGACTGAGAAATGTTTGTCACGATTCGCTGGATCTGATTTTACACTCATTTCTCACAGTGAAACATTAGTCTGTTAAATTGTATCTCTACTTGACTCATTAGTGATGGGTTTGTCAAACCAGTAGTTGCACCAGTTTTATAATGAGGTGGAAGTGTTTGTTTGACAGCCTCTAACAGTTGCTGTGAGGAGAAAAGCAATACACAGCAATCGATGACTTAATTAGCATCAGAAGAACAGGCAGACTTCAGGCCAGCATCAGCTTATTAGTATTGTCTTGTCAGTTCAATATGTTACGCAAGCCAGATTTTTTTCAGTGTCATTTTTCATCTACAGACTTTAAACACAGTTACTTCTGATCTGTTTTGGCTTTGTCCTAAAACAGTTCATTGAGCCTGGAAGCAGCGAAGGCCACAAAGCAGATGTTGTAACTGCTGAGCAGCAAGATGCAGTCCTCCTCAAGCACTTGCAGTCTTCTGAAGAACGCTACCTATGTGGTTTGCTCTCCAGCTGTTATTGATGTGTAAACCTCCAATGCTGTGCATCACTCTTCTCTTGAAAGCTCTGGGTGTACTGACTTCAGGTGCTGTGTGCAGGATGGGCACACCTTCCCCTCCTTACTGCCTCTTGCACAGAAAGCAGCCAAGCATTTATAAACCTCCTGACCTCTACCTTAGGTATTTTGTAATTGTAGCACCTCTCACCTACACAGATTTCAAACTTTTTATGGGGAGGGAAGTAAGCAGTTGTGATTTTCTCCAATCAATACGTGCCATCCCGTGCTTGTTACAGGTTGGAAAAGCTTAGGCTGTATGAGGGAGAGGTGGTTTTTGTCTTTTACTTTGAGTGTGGGGAATCATAGTGCTCTGAGTTGCTGGCTGCTTGTACTAATGGCTGCAGCTGCTGGCTAGTAGTGGCATTCCTTACTGTAAGTGGTGTCCAGCCACTTCGTTCTGGAGGGCTGCTAAGTTGTCGTTTGATGGATTCTTAAGAAGGCAATCTTAAGAATTTTCATTGTATTAACAAATCTGGGAATCTTCCGCTTGGAACAGGCAACTTTTGCAACTCCTCCATGGCTGTGATCTGCACGTCTTCCCTCCTTTTTCCATCTTCCCTCTTTCCCTTTTGCCGACATGGCATGGCTTCATTAGCACCAGAGTAGATCATTCCTGTTGGCCTTCTGTTTGTCACCTCTGTGTGTCTGGCTCCTAGCTGCAGGTAACCTTTGTTAGCTGGCTTCTGTTCGTGGCCTAGGACTATTTTTTAGCTCCAGGCTTTGCTTGTTTCAGACTGTGGCACACTGATCCGTTGTTAGTGTGGCTTCCATCTCCTTTATGGGAGGGACTAGTTATAAGTGATACTTGCCTCTTTGCCTTTTCAAACATCACTCCTTTCCTTGTATCTTTTTTTCCTTCTGGCAAACACCTCCCTCTTTTGGAGCTCAAGCCAGCATAGCTCTGCAAAGCTCTTCTCCAGGCTTCTAGCAAGGTAAGCAACGGAGAATAACACGGTGTTCTTTGCACAGCACCTGTGACTGAAGTAATGGTAGGCTGACTGGCGGGTTGCAGACATCTTGGTGTGGGCAATGATTTTCTTGCTGCCTTTTAAGTTCTGTTAACTCCATTTTATGGAATAGTACTTGGTAGTTTCATAGCAAACACGCTAAGAGTACAGATATTAAGATAAATTGGCAGTTCAAACCCCTGTATAATGAATTCTTAATTTAAGCCAGTGAAGTTCTGAAGAGCTCCATCTTCAGTAATGAGTTTGAGTTGCATTTAAGATGTGCATGAATTTATGCTATAAAGAAAGTTATTTGAGAAACAGTGTTGTAATGCTCTGTGCTAATGCTTTGGCTGCGTAGCTGGTGTGTTACAGTGGTTTCTGGAGCTCTTTTATCCACTAGCACTTTGTCCTTGCAGTTCCCTCTGATTTCCTTAGCATGTCCTTACACGAACCCGTTGGCTTCCACAAACTGACTTGCATCCAAAGATAAATATGTCAGTTAGCTTGATAAAACAAACTCTTCAGCATTTCAAAACTAAACTATATTGTTTGTAAACAGAATTCTGGACCAATGACTCGTGTGCATGTCAGAGCACTGTTGGCAGAATGCAGATCAAAGATCATACTGGCTTTTTCAGTGGCAAAGCGTAAACTGCTGGTGTTGCTTGCCTCGAGGCTTCAGCATGCTGCCTTTTCCTAATGTATAGTTGTGTTCCCTGAAAGGAAAAGAAAATGATGGCAGTAAAACTCCTTCTAGAAGCTGTACTGAGGAAGCTGGAAGTGTTTTGTTTAGATGTCCTGTTATTTAAGTTGGCTCTTGTGACATAAAAAGCATTCTTCAGGTGTGCTCTGCTCACGGATGGAGAAATGGCATTTCTTCCCATATGATGCACATAATTGAACACAGTGCTGAGTTAAGGGAATGGAAGTTGCAGCAGTTGTAAATGCAATAGATCCTCTCAATGGTAAACACTCTGCTGATTTCCTCACTATATATGTGTGTGTATATATACCAGTGTATTGTCAGCCCTTTAAATAGGGCTGCAGTCTCTTGCCTAATTAATAGAAGCCCTTGAAAGCCAATTAGGAATTTATTGTTCTCATTCATTTTTTTTCCTGTTCCTTTAGAGTTGTTTGTAAGCTGCTTAGGTCTCGACTGAAAATTTCTGGTTGCAGACATCTTGATCTAGACATTGAGAGCCCTGATTGACTTGAAGCAGCAAGAAAGGAATCTTAGTGCTCAGTGCTAACAAAAATGACCCTTCTGGGCCTGCCAGGAAGTGCAGATTTAAGTGTGTGGGTAAATGTTACTGATAAATCTGAACACCTGGGGGTTTGTGAGGCATTGAGGTCCTCTGCATGGAGACTCATCTTGTTTTCCTTCAAACTGGGGCCCAGCTGATGGAATACAGCGTTAACTTAATGGCCAAGTTAACTGTATGTTGCTGCTGTCTTGTAGGAACAAGCAGCACTCAGTCTGCTTACTGACAAGTTCTTTACTGGCTTCATTTTTCTTTGCTGAAGCTCTTCAGGACACAGTGGTCGTGTGATGTGTTTTTCTTGGTGCAGTTTAGCTGAAGCCACCAGAGGTGATAAACAAGTTGTTTCCATACGAGCAATTGGTTTTGCAGCAGTGACTGTTATGCAGCCCCATCCCATTCATGTCAGTGTTACTTAAGGATCTTAGAAGCCTGAATCCGCAGCCACCCTAGCTGTGTGGAATTGCCCATTTCAGGCATTATCTATCTAGAAAGAATAAATTCCTGGTAGAGCAGTGTATTTTCTGTGGTTGCTGACAGCTGTGTCTGTAGAGGGTGTGGTACATTCCCACAGAAACATCTCCTGCAGTGAGCAGCAGATCTGTGGTGTTGCTCTGTGCTCTGAAACAGCTGCTGTTGAAGACCAATGCACAACCAGTACAAACAAAGGCTCTGCTGATCACTGCATTAGGGCATGAGGTGTGGCCCAGGCTGAGCTATGGCCAGTATGGGAAAGAGGAGAGACTTATGCAGGGAATGAACTGATGTGCCTACCTTTGTGCTCGTTTAATTCCTCACTGAAGTACGAGGAATAATGCTTATGTGCTTTCAGGTTGTAATTGCACGTAATTCCTACATGTAAATTGTTATTTCTCAATTTTTTTTACAAAAAAACCCCATATCTACTGGAGTGGGTAATCTTGCCACCTTTTAGTGGCTGTGAGTTGTCCTTCACCCATCAGCATTAACTTTTGCTGTATAGATGATCTAAAAGTATTTTCTGTTTTTATTCCCCGCTCATTGCAGGATAGCCATGGATAAGAGTGAGTTGGTACAGAAAGCCAAACTGGCCGAGCAGGCCGAGCGTTACGATGACATGGCTGCTGCTATGAAGGCTGTCACTGAGCAAGGACATGAACTGTCCAATGAAGAAAGGAACCTCCTCTCAGTTGCCTACAAGAACGTGGTCGGTGCCCGCCGCTCATCTTGGCGTGTGATTTCCAGCATTGAACAGAAAACAGAGAGGAATGAGAAAAAACAGCAGATGGGAAGAGAATACCGTGAAAAAATTGAGGCTGAATTGCAAGATATCTGCAATGATGTTCTGGTAATAATCCAACAGCAAAAATAACAGTAGCTAGTACTGCAGTATTCTTCAGAGAGCCTTAAGGAATCTTATTAGGGTTGTAGATACTGCATCACCATAGCAGGGAAACGGTTCTGCTTAACCACAGGTTTAAGTCCAGTTCTAGCTCCTAAATAATCTAGTTTGTTTCTTAAGGAATATTTTGGATTCTTACATGTTTTAAAAATAGCATTTTGTTTAAATAGAAATGAAAAAGGCAGTGTTGAAGACTGCCTAACTGCTGGCCAGTGCTCAGCGTGAACGTGAGTTTAGCAATAGCGTAAATCCTGATAAAAAGCTTGCTGTTTGCTTAAATTGTTTTGTTAATGAATGCTGACTTCCTGAGGATTGTTCAGTACCTTTTAGGGGCGAGAAGGTTTGCACTTCCCCAAAATTAGTTCTGTTGTTTCTTTCTCTTAAACGAGATGGATCCGTTATATTGTTTGTTTTGCTACAGATCTGCCCTCAGGAACAGATGATGTCAGTACTCTCAGTCTTTTCACTTCTTTCTGAATGTGCATGTGCTGTCTGTGCCACTGTTCAGGTTTTCAGCTGGAGCTGCAGATAGAGTCAGTTTGTTACAGATTCACTGATGTGCACAGAGTTGAAGCTTGTGGTGGGAAAAGTGACTGCATTTGTGCTAATGGCAAGCTGCTGCTCTTCATTAGTTTGCTTGTGGGTGTAGGTTTGCTCCAGTGTATTTCTAGGAAAATATTTTCAGTAATAAGCTCTGATAGCCATTAGGTTCTTCAGGAGTTATTCTCTATAGCTTCAACAGAGCAGATTTTCTGAGGATGAGGATCCACGTGATCTCTTTTCCTTTCTGGGTTTAGGGAACATCACAGTGACTGACACACAAATACACGTGTTAATGTTCCAGCAGTTTGTGTTTACCGTTGTGATGGAGGCTCTGTTTCTGTGATATTATTTTTATGACTTGGGAAAAAAACAAGTTTCCTTTCTCAGGAACTCCTGGATAAATACCTGATTGTCAATGCCACGCAGCCGGAAAGCAAGGTCTTCTATTTGAAAATGAAAGGCGATTACTACAGATACCTGTCAGAAGTGGCATCTGGGGACAATAAGCAAAGTAGGTAGAGGTGAAAGCTCTCATTCTACAGGGGACTGGGCAAAATAAAGTGTAGGGAACACTTCTCATTTTCTCCTTTTTCTTTCTTTTTTGCTCGTGCTTTATAGTTTTGAAGATGAGTGCAGTGCAGGTCACTTTTAGAGAAACAAGTTTCTATGAAATAAGTAGAAGCACTTAACCAGTATTCATCACATCAATCAAATTCTGCTTGCAATACCCAACCTCTATGATTTTTAAGTTCATTTGGCAGTGTGAAATTATTTTTCTGGTGCATGGAGGAGGAGAGCTTTTTTTTTTCCCCATGAAAAATGCTTTGTTTAAGCTATCATTTTTGTTTCAACTATGCATTTATCTCACAATTCTTCTATGTTTGCAAGCTTTCTGCTTGCAGAGGTGTGGGACGTTGGGTTACTGAGTCTTAAGCCAGATAATCTTGTGAAGTGTTAAAGCAACACTGAATTGTGCCTGAATTCTTGGTGGGTGTCTGGTCTGGCCCACAACTGTAAGCTTAGTTTGACATCATTCTTGAATGTATTGTTACCCATTAGGCAGGGAATGGACTATTTGCTTTCTTCTGAAAGGCCATACTGACGTACTGAGTACATGACCTGCCTGTGGAAAGCTTCCTTCTCAGGAGAGTTTAAGCATGTTGTTTACATAAACTCCTTTCCCCCGTACTGTATTGTCTGGATTTACTAGAATTTAAATACTATAGCCCAGACCTTTATCTGAACAAATATTTCAGCCTTAGTAGTTAAGCCAGAGGCTGTTCCCTCTGAAATCATTGAAAGAACCTTGAGTGCCTTTGTGGTTTTATAAATACCTAGTGGCATAAATAGTCTAGACTAAGAATGCAAGTACCACAAAGTACAGTGATGTACTGTACATTAATATGCTTGTAATTGCTTCTTGCAGCAACGGTAGCAAACTCTCAGCAAGCTTACCAGGAGGCATTTGAAATTAGCAAGAAAGAGATGCAGCCAACGCACCCCATTCGACTTGGGTTGGCTCTCAATTTCTCTGTCTTCTATTATGAGATACTCAATTCTCCTGAAAAAGCCTGTAATCTGGCCAAGACGGTAAGCAGACTCTGTGTTACCAATTTCTGTGTGGGCTAAGGAGATAATTACATGGTTACAATAGCACCTTGTAGATGATTATGCTTTCTCAGATGAAATTCCTTAATTATGTTGTCATCTTTAAACTATAGTCATCTTGATATGTTTTCAGGTAAGTTAACTTAGCTGGGCTAGCTTAGCTTCAGAACTGTTAATTTGCTAGTGCAGTTGATCCAGTGATAGGGGTGACCAAGTGATTCTTCTTATGTTCACTTCATTACCTTGAAATGTCCTTGTGTCAAGTTTGAAAACACTGTTTAAAGTGAAATTGATTTAAATTTGAACACTTAGCTAATATGTGGAGTGTTGTCTTCTACAGGCATAGCTCAAAATGTTGCCTTGTTTGCATGCTCGCCTCTCTCCAAAGACCAAAACGAGCTTTTGTGACAGTTTGTGCCAGACAAATAGGTTGTCACTGTCCGGTTTGGTCTTCTCCCTAAAATAGGCTTAAAGCCTAAAGTGAAGCATTTTTTACATCTGTGAATGATAACTGGTAGTAACTTGAGTAATTCAGCATCAGCTGAATTGTTGTGTTGCTGATATACATTTTAACAATATTTTGTAACAGGTGCAGTTTTTCTGTGCAAAATACTGCTGCTAGTCCTGATTTTTTTTTTTAGCTAATATGCTCACATCTGTTTGAAACCTGAATGAGAGGACAGTCTAATCGTGGATCTCAGCTCTGACCTGCAGTGTGCATTTTCACGTGTAACAGCTGGATGGGCAGCATGGCTTTTAATCTCTGTTAAAACATACCTGGTGTGCTGTACTGTTTTGAAAAGAAATCCAAAACAAAGAATCCTGCTCTACCCTCAAAAAACCCCCCTAACCCTTGACTTTCATTTTATTTCCTACTTATTTATGTTTAATATGTATCAACTGAATAGTACCTTTCTCTTCTACTGTCACTTTAAACCACTGAGGCCTTCGCCTTTCCTTTAATTAAAGTATTGCTATTAAGTTTTCCTCTTAGACCTGACTTTCAGCTATGTGAGTCATTGTTCAGTATAGCAGTGTGTGCTTACCTCCTCAGTACTTGATGTTGACCTTAATCTGGCCCCTCGTGGAGACTTCTCTTTTCCCACTGGTTGTTTAGCAATCTGGTGCTTACTCTGGTTTCCTTTTCTTGCTAGAAAAGAAAAATATGGAAGCTTTGTTACAAATGTACGTGATTTGTGTAGGCAGAAATGAGTTCAGAGAGCAGAGTGAAAGTGCTTTTTTTTTTCTTGCATGTTTTAGGCATTTGATGAAGCAATAGCAGAGCTGGACACGCTGAATGAAGAGTCTTACAAAGACAGCACTCTCATCATGCAGCTGCTTAGAGACAACCTCACTGTAAGTAGCACAGGGCAAACCGCTGCATTCTGCACTGCTGCTGCTTAAGGCAGCTGGACTCTGCTAAGTAGGACATAGCTGAAGATTCATGTAGTTCTGTGTCACTGAAAACACTTTTTGTGAAGCATTAAGTCAGTGTCTTAACTGCACTGCTTCTTGTAACCAGACCAGTCAGACTTGCTTGCTTAAATCAGAGACCACTTGTTAACCACTGCAACAAACAGCCTTTTTGTAATACAGAGTGCAGTGTGCCTGTTCTCAACAGCCAGACTGTCTTTGTGTTTGGCTTGAAAACAGTTTGCTTTTTACTTGTAATCCTCTACCAATCTTCTAGTTTGTCCTTTATCTTTACTTTATCTTTACTTTAAATGCAGTTCTCCATTACTCTTAGCTGAGTGAATTGCACAGCTGCTAATTATGCTGTCCTCGTTTTACTTGCGGTCATAATTAACTGTATGCTTTCAGCATGAACATGTATTTGTATTTTCTTACAGCTATGGACGTCGGAAAACCAAGGAGATGAAGGTGATGCTGGGGAGGGAGAGAACTAATGGCTGTCACGCTTCACTATATGTTCAATGTCACCCTGTATCCTACACATATATCCCTTTGTGCGACAAGCAAAAAGAATAGTACATCGACTTTCACAACCTCAACGTAGCAAAAACTGTCTGTGGGGTAAAAACGGTTGGTTGGTGTTCTGTGTACTTAAAATGGAGGTCGGTTATTATAATGGCATTCCGAATTTTCCTATTATGAACATTTACAGTTATGATTACCGTGTTTATATTTTTAACTGAACACTGTGATTATGGGTTTTGTGATTGCAATTGACTTTACAAAACTCTTATTGGTAGAAAAATAGACATCAATTATGTAACAGCGGAAAGTAAAATTTGGCACCGAAATAGTCGAAGTACAATTCTGTTGTAAAGTTGTACAGAAAGTTATAGAGATTCTATTGTGACACTGGGGCATGGAAGGGAAACAATCCGATGTATGGCATTCCAGTTAGTAACACACTGCTATGAGTTAGTTTAACAGGCACACTCTGTAGACATTTTTAACCAAGTCTGAGGCACCGCTTTCAGTCAAAAGCTCACTTTGTCAATCCTATCTTTCTGAGGACCGGGTTTGTTTTGAGGAGGAGGGTAATGGGGGAGCTAGCAGCTTGATTTCCAAACTCTTTACACTGGCAAATAACTGGGATTTGACTTCTAAAAGTGGTTTTGTGCTCATACAACATGCATGACTAAGCCCCTTCCCACAGCAATAACTTAATTATATCTTCGATATTCTTCAGTAGTGAGAATTCTTGGTTCACTATCATGGACTTGCAATAGCAGAAGATTCAATTTTTTGAATGGCCTTATTAGTTTGGATGATACCATGAAGTGATCTGCCACTTTTGCATTACTATACTCTTGGGTGAATAAAAACTCCATGGTATTCCCATTTTGAATTTATCTCAGAAGCCTTTTAATTACTCCACCGAGCCTTCTTTAAGTTTGCTTTATAGAAGACTTTCTCCCATCCTGCTCTGTTCATCCTTGACCCTTTTACCTGTTGAAACTCCATGGAAGCAATTTTAGACTCCCACGCACAGATCATCCTTTCTTTGATTGTGGCTGATATCAATATGGCAGGTGAGAGCTGAGGCTGCCAGAGGACAGGTTTCTGCCTCAGATGCTTGAGAGCTGCCAGTGCTGTTGCAGTCTTCAGCTCATCTGCCTTTTTTTTTTTTTTTGTAATTCCAAGATCTGGCTCAAATATTCAGGATTTCCCACGTATTGTACTGGAATGCAGACCTTACCCATCTGTAACGCTTGTAACTTGTAATATTTGAGCTCCCCACGTCCTCACCTATTATGTTTCAAACATGTCCCATTGAAGAAAACCTAATAAGAGTTGTGTGAATAATGCAGTGGAAAAGATGAGGATCGGTCACCTCTCAGCCTCGCGGTATCATCCCCTGCCTTCACATTCCACTTAGGTATAGGCTCCATCTGTTTGTCTGTCCATCTGTCTGCTGAAGAGAGAATTTCATGCACTGATTTTAAAACTCCCCTCTACTAGCTGAACAAATTGTGCAGTTAATACTTGGCGCTTGATAAATGCAGTAGTGAATGTGGAACCGAGCCTGTCTGTATATCTGGTAGCTCTTTTCGCTTTGTTTTTACTGACCAGTATTCTGCCTAAAGTTTGCTTCTGTGACGGTTATATTGCCTAGCACACATGTGGTTGTGAGAATAGTATAGCAAAAAGAAAAACCTGGTTATTGATGTACTAGATTTGTGTATGTCTTTTAAACAGTTCTAGTTTCACCTTACACAAAATAATCAGGAAAGTGTAAAAGAATTCAAAAGTGAATAATAAAAAAATTTTATCAGTTGTTTGTGCCTGTTATGTTTGCCATCCTTCTTGTGGCAGTCGAATCACCACTTCTTTTTTATTACATGCTCAGATCTTGGGTTGTGCGAGTTGACTGGTGCTTTCCCGAAGGCACTAATGCTTCACCCAACTGCATTCAACCCTTTGAAAGGGTAGATAACAGCGGGACAAGGGGAAATGGTTTTAAGTTGAAGGAGGGAAGATTTAGGTTGGACATCAGGGGGAAGCTCTTTACTATGAGGGTGGTGAGGTGCTGCCCAGAGAGGCTGTGGATGCCCCGTCCCTGGAGGTGTTCAAGGCCAGATTGGATGGGGCCCTGGGCAGCCTGGGCTGGTATTAAATGGGGAGGTTGGTGGCCTTGCAAGATGTGGGAGGGTTGCGGATTCACGATCCTTGAGGTCCCTTCCAACCCTGGCCATTCTGTGATTCATTACCCACTCCTTTGCAGGGAGTTTTGTCCCTCACCCTTCCAGCTCTGAAGAGATTCTCTGTTTGAGGTCACGATTGTGCTGTATTGCCACTACAGGACTTAACAGAACTGCAACTGTAAATCTCTGTTTAATTTATCACGAGTCACTGCATATTGCACGGATGAACACAACGTACATGCAGAAGTCAGCCAGCACTCACTGCTGTTGGCCAGCTAAATTTAAAGCTTTTTCCTGGGGGAAACTTGAAATGCATTCTTTTGAATGAGGGGGTTGGTTTTCCAGCCGTGCCTCCCCCAGTCATTGCGTGCATTCCCCATTGCACATCGCAGCCCGCACACGCTCCAATTAACTCCTCAGCTGGTGAGCTGCGAGAGCGATAACGATGTGGTGCACGGCTGAGGCGTCTTCCTGCAAGCAGCTCTGGAAAGCACGGGTAGCAGCATCTCAGTTAGGGGAGAGCTCTGAGTAGGCATTGAGTAGGTTGGGGCCCGAGCCCTGCCTGCTCGGGGAGCATCTTCGGCTCCTGCGCTGCGCTGATCCCGGAGCGCAGCCGCGGGGCTTCGTCTGCCTGCTGCCACGGTGTTGTGCTGGATCGGGGTGCGCTGCCGGCCCCGCAGCGCGCTTAACGATGCATCTTCGTTGCCTTTAGAGCTGACTGTGCTCATACATAATTTTATAGCGAGCACTAACTCTCAGTCTATCACTCGCGCTAACGACGTTGTCAGCTCCAGAAAGGGGCTGGTTGCCTATCCCCGCCCGCAAGCGGTGCTGAGGAGCTATGGGAACACATCTCGAGTCGTTCTATCTTTTGGGGGAAGGTATAATCCTTCCGTAAAGAAGAACGAAGCCGTGCCGGCCCCGCTGCGCTCAGTGCGCGCCCCGACGGGAGCGGCGCCGCTCCGCCCCGGCACTGCCGCCCGCACCGCTCCGCCACGACGGCTCTGCGCTGCGAAGGAGAGCAGCCGGCTTCAACCGCGGGCGGCCGGCAGAGAGCAACACCGCGACCTGCAGCCGCACAGCGCCCGGAGCGGGGCGGGGCGGGGCGGCAGCTGGCGGAGGGCGGGGAGGAACCCCGGGGAGGCGCGGCTCCGTTCCGCCCCCGGCGCCGCCGCGGGAAGAGGCGGGCGGTGGCCGCAGCGGTGCTGCGCGTGGAGCCGCCGGACGGTCGGTGTGAGTGTGGGAGCGGGGCGGGTTCCCTCAGCTCTCCCCGCCGGGCAGCGTTCAGCTCTCGGCCGGCTCCTCCCACTCCCCTACCGCTGTCGTTGTGGCGCTGCCCCGGGGCCCGGCTGCGTCCGAGGGCTCGGGCTGCTGGCGAGGCTGGGGCCGCTGCTCGGCTCTGCTGTTCCCGTGGCGGAGGTGTTGCCCCGTGCACCTCCCCGTGTCCGCAGAACGCTTTCGTGCGGCTCTGGGGTTCCCGAACTGCGAGCACGAAGTGTCAGGGCGGGAGCTGCGGCGTTCCTGCGCCGATGGCTTCGGGTGCTGATTTAGGGCCGTTCGCAGCGCTGCTCCCCGCCTCAGCGCGGGGTTGGCGTGGAGCTGTGCTGGCAAAGGGCTGCTTACTTAACTGGGATGAAGCTCCGTTTCTTTGCTCTTGGCGTTTGAGCGCTGGAAGGCCCGGGTCTGTGCCCGCAGTGCGCTGTGCTGGGGGCTGCGATGTGTGCCAGCGACTCTGGAGTGGTTTTCCCCCACCAAAATATCCCCGCAAACCCTGAGCTCCCCCTGGTGCTGCCGACCCCGGAGGTTCTGGCGCATCTCCTGGCCCTGCAGCAGCCCGGCTCCAACACGGGGCTGTCGCTGCTCCCTGCCGCCCCCGACCCACGCCGTGTGTTTTTCTCCCCCTCCAGCTGAACTTTGTGCTTGACCATGAACGCCAGTGGCCCCGGCTACCCGTTGGCCTCTCTCTACGTGGGGGACCTCCACCCGGACGTGACCGAAGCCATGCTCTATGAGAAGTTCTCACCTGCAGGGCCCATCCTGTCCATCCGGGTGTGCCGGGACGTGGCGTCCCGCCGATCGCTGGGCTATGCCTACATAAACTTCCAGCAGCCGGCGGATGGTGAGCTCTGGAACACAGCCCTGCAGAGCTGCCCACACCTGGGGCTCAGGAGGGTGTGGGAGGAGCTGGGGCGGCAGCTGTTAGGGATGCTGATACCCTTCACGTGCTGGATTTGGGCTGTCGTTAATCCTAGTTTGCACTCTCCTGTGGGATGGTGACCTATGTCTGCTCAGGGACTGGGAGATGGTGCAATAGTTGGGTTTTGGGAGGATTGGTTTCCTCCCTCTCAGCTTAAGAAGGGCATCCAAACCCCTTCTGCCCTTTGCTGGGCAGCTGGTTGCCCTCTGGCTTATACCAAGCAGAAGTAAGGTTCCTCTCCCAGTTTCCCTCTGCTGACATCCCATCTCACCCTGCTGACTGCAGCAGTGCTGCACTGAATGGTAGAATTGCCTAAAAGGTGAAGGCTTTTCTGCCAGGTGCTTCTGGCAGGAGCTAAAGCTGTCTGCCTTCTTTAGCTTAAGGAAATGCTCAGCAGTGTCCCTGATTCCTGCACCTGTCTCAGGGGCTCTGGGACATGGAAAAGGTCTGTCCCTGTGATGATCCTCTCTCCTCTATGCTCACTCTTTGCCAGCTGAGCGAGCCCTGGACACCATGAACTTCGAAGTGATCAAGGGCCGACCTGTCCGGATCATGTGGTCACAGCGAGACCCTGGGCTCAGGAAGTCAGGGGTTGGAAATGTCTTTATCAAGAACCTGGATGACTCCATTGACAATAAAGCCCTGTATGACACATTCTCAGCCTTTGGGAACATCCTGTCCTGCAAGGTACGTCCCTGTGTCTGTGCTGCTGTGGAGGGGACCTGGTGTATCTCCCCATTCTTAGCAGTGTGTTACAACCAGCTGAAATCCACTTTCTAGTTTCACTTCTTAAGTTTCCTTTGAATTCCCACCCTTTGCTTGGATAGAAGCGTTCTGTGTTTTCCATGGGGATGGGGAAGGCTTTTCCTCCCCCACATTCCCTTTATCTCTTCCTCCTGATCCCTGACCTGCTGCTTACAAACACCTGAACACAGCTCTGCTGCATTGGGAGCGGGCTGTAAGGAGGGTGAACACTCTGCAAACAAGGGTGGTTTTCCCTGAGACTTACTTATGTGCAAGGATGAAGAAAATCAGTATCTGTGGATTTTCTTTTCCTTTGCTCTGCTTTTGTAGGTGGTTTGTGACGAAAACGGATCCCGTGGCCATGGCTTTGTTCATTTTGAGACTCAAGAGGCAGCAACTCGTGCCATCGAGACCATGAATGGGATGCTCCTCAATGACCGCAAGGTGTAAGTCTGCCCTGGGGCTGCCTTGCACTGCTCCTCCATTGGCTTGGTGCTTGCTTGTGAGCTAATGTGTGCCCTGCTCCGGCTGCTGCCTCCTGCCCTCAGTATCTCCTCTTTCCCCTTCACAGTTGAGCAATGCAGTTCTGCTTTCCAGAGCTGGAGCCGCTTGCAGTCTTTGCTGATGGCAGCGTGATGGTGGTTTGGAGCCCTTCCTAATGATGGGGGAGGAACCTGACCTGGGGCTGTGTTTTATTGTTAAGGCAGTGTAATGAATACCCACAAAGCAGGGCTGGTCCTCAGTCTTCATCATCTGGGTGATATAGTCTGGGGCAGGAGGAAGTTTTGTCCTGCAGCAGCATTCTGCTGGTGTTACGTCACCTCAGATCCTGTGGGCTACTTTCCTCTCTGGCAAGGGGCTGCCAAAGAGCCTGGGGATGCCTTGGAGGAAGAGAGCTGCAACGTGGTGGCATCCATCAGTGTCTCTTCTGAGGTGACACCTCCAGCTATGCTCCTGGCCTGTACCAAGGCAGATGAGCCTGTGCCTGTTTTCCTCCTGCAGAGGACATAAAAGCTTTTATGGTGCTCTGCTTGCTTCCTGCAGGTTTGTTGGCCACTTTAAATCCCGCAAAGAGCGCGAGGCAGAATTCGGGGCTAGGGCAATGGAGTTCACCAACGTCTACATCAAAAACTTCGGGGATGACATGGATGATAACAGACTGCGGGAAATATTCTCCAGGTTTGGTGAGTGTAGTTGCTGAGGCCAAATAACCAAAAGTCTGGGAAGTGAGTTGAGGACCCAAAGAGAGATGAGAAACGCTTGGCTGAAACAGCTCTTCTCTAGTTGTGACCTGCTTTACTTAAAACACCACGTGGCTGAAGGGTTGCAGAGACTTGCATTGTCAGGATGCTGTGTGTGCTTTCCTGTAATGACGGGATGTTATTAGGTGACCCAAGAAAAGTGTTGGTTTCCTTAGATTTCTGAGTAACAAATCATTTGTTTTTGAAATTGTCTTGAATGCTGTTTGGTTCTAAGAACCGTGGGAATAAGAGATGTTGAGTTTGAACTTAAAGCAAAAGTGGCTTTCCCTGTTCAGTCTGTTACTGGAGGGTGCCTCTCACGGCAGAGCTTGGTGCTGTGCCAGCTCATAAACCATGCTTGGCTAGTGCAAGCTCAGCTCATCTGTGAATGTCATTTATATGAACCTGACATATGTGTTGATGCATTGAAGAGGTGAGAACTCATGGCCAAAGAACCTGAAAAGCCAACAGCAACGAGAGCAGCATGCTGGATGGGAGGGATCATCCTGGCCTCCCACAGCCTCCTTTCCCCACATTGCAGCAGGGATCCCCACTGCCTCCCAGTCTTCTCTTTGGGCCACTGGCTTTGTTTGCTCCCCTGGGGCAAGCTTTCTTTACAGAGATGTTCTCCTTCCCTCTTCCAGGAAAGACGCTGAGCGTCAAAGTCATGATGGACAACAGCGGGCGCTCCAAGGGCTTTGGGTTCGTGAACTTTGAGAAACACGAAGAAGCCCAGAAGGCAAGCAGCTCCTTGCTGTGGAGCTGGTGGGCAGCTTGACTGCCGGCTCTGCTCCCCTCTTGAGCTCTCCCCTGTCCTGGAGTAGGAGCTTGATGTCCCTGCTGGCCACGGTGTCAGCATGGCTGTGGGAGCTTGAATGAGCAGCACCTGTACAGGCCAGCCTTTTGGCCAGGGAGGGGGTGGACTTTGTGAGGGCGCAGCTCCTGCCCTGCTTGCTGTGGGACTGGGGCAGCGGGGAAGAGTTCTGCTGGGCTCAGAGCTGCATTCTGCTGACAGGCCGTGGCTGACATGAATGGGAAGGAGATCAACGGGCGCATGGTGTACGTGGGTCGGGCACAGAAGCGGCTGGAGCGGCAGAGTGAGCTGAAAAGGAGATTTGAGCAGATGAAGCAGGAGCGAGTGAGCAGGTACCAGGTAAGGGGGAATGGGGCGCTCCTTCGCGTGTGCTTGCGCTGCAGGTGTGCCCTCTGCAATACAGGTAACCACACAGAGATCCAGTTGCTATTCCCTAACATCCAGGGAAGCAACATCAAGCAATATTAGCAAAGAGCTCTAAGGTTGACAAACTGGTCTGCTTTTTTTTTTTTTCCCCCCCACAAAAATAACATTTTATTCTCAAAATTGGGAATTTTTTTGAGCTCTTGGAAGCCATTTCATAGCAGTTGTCTGGGTATGTATCCCCAGGTGAGCAAAACACATGCTCCTCTTCAAGTCGCTGATTTCATTGGGGTGTTTTTTGGGCTGTCCCACCTGCTGGCTGAGCTGCTGCTGAAACATCAGCTTTAAAACCTGCTGTAAATCTTGGGATCCTAACCTGGAGGCCAAGCTGTGCTTTTTCTGCCTCTTTGCAGGGGGTCAACCTGTATGTGAAGAACTTGGATGATGGGATAGATGATGAACGGCTGAGGAAGGAATTCTCTCCTTATGGCACCATCACCAGTGCCAAGGTAAGGGGTTGAGGGTCCTTGGGCTTTGCTGGCTGGCTGCTCAGCCCTCTGTGAGGGATTGGGGTGATTGTCCTTTTGAACTGCAGTTCCCTACTGATGGCTTGTATCTCAGTCAAGCATGAAAGATTTGTCACTTGTATCCAGTTCTGATTCAGCAAGTCTTGTTAACTTTGCTGAGTTATCCCAGCCCCAGTGAAATGCAGGATGTGGCCCATTAAAGCCAAATCACTCTGAATATTGCACAGCTGCTAGCATAGTTCATGGCCAGTGATGCTGCAACTCTGCTTGTTTCTGAGCAAGCATCAGATGCTGCAGCATTACAGGGCCCTGCAGGGCTGAGGGAGATCACAGATCTTGAGCTGGCCTGGGCTCTGACCTCTGCACTTAGCAAACCTGTGTTTTTCAAGCAGACATATCCTCTCCTTCCTTGGGAAATGCTGGGACAGGTGGGAGCATCCTATAATCTGTCCAACCCTGGGTGTGGGTGCCATGGGGTCCCTCTGTCCTGCTGCCCACATCCAGGGGAGGCTCTGACCATGCTGTGCTTTGTGGGTGGCTGTGCTGATCTATGGACTTAGTTGTGTTGTTCTAATTCAATTTTAGGTGATGACAGAGGGTGGCCACAGCAAAGGGTTTGGCTTTGTATGTTTTTCCTCTCCAGAAGAGGCTACCAAGGCCGTGACCGAAATGAACGGACGGATTGTTAGCACTAAGCCTCTCTACGTTGCACTCGCACAAAGGAAAGAGGAGAGAAAAGCAATTCTCACCAACCAGTACATGCAGCGATTGGCCACCATGAGGGCACTGCCTGGCCCTTTCCTTGGCTCCTTCCAGCCTCCCCCAGGGTACTTTCTCCCCCCCATCCCTCAGGTGAGTCCTTTAGGGACAGCCTTGCATGGGGACCTGAATTTGCTGTATGTGGGGAGGAGCTGGGGTTGGTTGGTAGGATTTAGGAGCATTTCTCTGTTCTGCACAGACCTGGGTGCTGTTTGGTGCCAGTACCTGGCTTCAAAGTCAGCGTAGGATGAGCAGGAAAGCTGGCTTGAGGTGCTCCCACAACAGGCTGAGTGTTTGGTAGCCCTGGGGTGCTCCTTGGGTCACTAAGAAGTTTAGTGGAAGGGTTTGAGTGTGGAGATGGAATCTCCTAATGGAATGAGGGGAGCCAGGAGGGTGTTGGGGAAATGTGGAAGACGCACATGGGGAGGAGTTAAAGGGACTTGCTGGAGAAAACACAGGCGGTAAGAATAGAAGCAGGTCTTTGGCTTGCCTGGCTGCTGAGATGCTCTTTCCCCTGCTGATCTGATATAGACCAGCTCCCCAATCACCTCAGATAATTTGCTCTCCTCCCATAGCCGCAAACCAGAGCTGCTTTCTACAGCCCCAGCCCAGTTGTCCCTGTCCGTCCTGCCACTCGCTGGAGTGCGCAGCCCTCCCGGCCTCCCTGTGAGTGCATCCATCTGTCCCTTGCTGTCAGCTGGGCTGGTTCAGGGATCAGAACGCTCTCTTAAAGACACCACAAAGCACGTGGTCATGGGAAGCTGTCACCTGGAGAAGCATGCAGTGTCTTGATGTAGGGCTCACTGGTGGCAGGCACTGGGGCTCAGGCTGACCATAGAAACATTCCCTGACCACGGCCTCCTCCCAGCACATCTCCTCCCGTGCTTTTTTTTCTATCAGAAACTTCACTAATTGTGCTCCATCTCTCTGGCAGCGTACCCTGCAGCCACCCCCATCCTGAGGACTGCTGTGCAGCCCCGGCGCCTGCTGTCCAACATCAGCACCATGAGACAGGCGTCCACCCAGGTGCCTCGTGTGCCCCCCCAGGCGCAGAGAGTGGGTGAGTGCCAAGGGGACCTGACTCAGGCCCTGCAATAGTGGGTGTGCATAGGGGCTGGCTGCCCCTGGGGTGAGTGGGATAGTGTGATTTCTTGCAGAGGAGGTTGGGTGGTGATGGGGTTGGAGCAGTGCAGATAGAAGTGTGTAAGTTTTGGGGAAAGTTGTAGTCTTTAGCTTCTGATACGCAGATTGGTTTTGCTAGATGCTGCTCCTTGCGTGCCATCATTAAAGGTGATGGTGCAGCTATGGCTTGGTGCTCAGACTGAAGTAGGGGTTCTCACTTGCTCCAAGTGAACTACTGTGAGGTTGATTTCAGTAAAACATGCTTGTGTCAGGATTGCTTGGGGTTATGGCCTGCCACACTGCTCTCTGGGGGGTCAAGGTGTGGGTGTCTCTGCACAGACCAGTGGGCACAAGGGTAGTGCCCCTCCTGGGGACCTAGAGGCTGTTTGAGCCCACAGGGGGGATTAGCCTGATTGCAAGCCTGTGTTTAACAATCTCTTCCCTCCTTATTGCAGCCAACATAGGGACGCAGACAGTCAGTGCCCGGGTGCCCTCCTCGCCCACCCTGCGGGGTGCCCCGCAGTACAAGTACTCCCTGGCTGTGAGGAACATCCAGCCCATGGGCAGTGTGCCACCTGGGGCTCAGCAGGTAGTGCCAGGCTTTGGTTTTGTTCCTAACTGGTGTGATGGAATCCCTGATGGAATCCCTTCCTGAGCTCCAGGTGCTCATCCTGCAGCAGTGTAGATGTGATGCCTGGCGCTGGTTTTCCCAAAAAGTTTGCACTGGGATACAAGCAGGCAGAGCCAGATTTTGCACTGGTGGCTCTCGAGGACAAAATGCTCCACTGTGCATCCTTGCATCCAAGGGCCAGCACTGTTCCTGTATGCCAACTCGTGTTTTGCTTCCAGCCTGACTGCTGCTCTTCTCTGTCTTTCTTCACTCAGGTGGGAGAACCTGCTGTGCACATCCAAGGGCAGGAGCCGTTGACGGCATCCATGCTTGCAGCAGCCCCTCCACAGGAGCAGAAGCAGATGATAGGTGGGTGTCCAGGCTGCCAGAGATCCTCCTGTCTGTGTGTGCATGGGCAGATGGACTTGCATGTGCTAGGGAATGCATAGGTAATAGGAGAAGCTCTAAGCCTGTGTTGGATTTCTCTGATATTATGTTGCTTTAAAAAGGAGGGGGAAAAATGTATGTAGGCTGTGTTGGAAGGATATGGAACTAGCAATCTCCTCTCTGTCTGCATTCACTGCCTGGCAGCGGGGTGGGCTCTACAGGACACACACTGCTCCATCCTGCCTGTGCTGCCCCATGCGGCTGTCTGACTTCATCTGACAGCTTCCCTCCATGTGTGAAACCCCTCTGGGCTCAGCGGAAGGCTGGGAGCAGAGCATTTTGAGGAAGGAAAAGGGAAGGCATAGAGTTGGGAGTGCAGGGGACTTCCACTGACATCTTCCCTGGTGTTTTGGGCAGGTGAGCGGCTCTACCCCCTGATCCATGCGATGCATGCCTCGCTGGCTGGCAAGATCACAGGCATGCTGCTGGAGATTGACAATTCAGAGCTGCTGCTTCTGCTGGAGTCCCCTGAATCCCTGCACTCCAAGGTAGGGGGCATGTGGTGTCCAAACAGATCGTGTCCCAAAGGGTGCAGTATTACTGCTGCAAACGCTAGACAAGAGCTCTGGCCTTGGCTGCAGCCAAGGACTTTGATACCACAGAAAGATAAAACAGCTGCTTTTCATAGTGAAAGGAAAACAGAAAGAGCCCCAGGCTGATAGCATGTCTGCCTGTCTCCAGCAAGAGGGGGAGCTCAGAGCAGCTCTCTGAAAGCACAGCCAAGCTCTGATTTTGGAGGTGGAGAGGAAGCAAGAGGGGAGAAAAAGTGGAGTAAGAATTCCTGCCAGCAATTAAATGGCAAAATGCTATTTAGTTTAGGCATAGTCCTGGTGAATGTTTCGCTTCTGTTTCCCATCAAAACAATGAAAGTGAGTTACTGCACATCCTTGCTGCTGCTTGGAGGCAGGATTCACTTTCACCATTCTGTTGCCATCTTTTTGGAGGAGCCTTGGCTCTGCTAGGCAGTGCCAACCAGCTTCACATTGGAGAGGTGTGAGTTCTCTCTCTGGCCACTTGTGATTTATATGGAAAAGGAGAAATGCTCCAGCCCCTCCTTAGGGAGGAGACACCAGAGGTTTGAGGGCTAACCCATCTTCTGGCACAGGCAGCAGACTTGGATTACTATTTATGTAAGCTCTTTACTCCCTTGAAATGTGGCCTGTGTGCAACCTGGGCTACTGCAGTTCTTGTGCACTATGTTTCCATGGTGGTGCAACTCAGCATTTCCCCAAATGTGCTCTCTCATCAGATTGAGGAAGCAGTTGCTGTTCTCCAGGCACACCAGGCCACTGAGGCGTCACACAAGGGCAGCACAGCCCCATTCCTGCACTGAGCCCTGGTAGGTGCAGAGCTGCTGCATGAGCTGCTGCATGAGCTGCTGCCTGCTCAGGTCTGTGGCTGTGACTCTGAAGCCTGGGGGCTGGGTTCCTTGTCCAGACCAAGTGAAGCTTGATGAGCAATGTAGGGATGTGTGCAGTATTTCACTTTTTATGAGGTGATTCATCCTCCATTTTCCAGACTTAACTGTACTGCAAAGACACAATTCTGCACGTGGTGTTTTTTTGTGTGTGTGGTGCTTGTTACTTTTATTTCCTCACGTGTTTATGATAGTAACAACTGTGCTACCAGAAGGGAAGACAGGAAAGGATCTTGCTTTTCTGTGTGTCCAGTGAAGGACTGGTGCAGCCTCCCTGGGATTTCTCCATTGTTGTTGCAGAACCTTGTGAGCAGATAAGCTTTTAAAATGTTGGAGCTGAGTGTGGGATGGATTTGTTAGTAAGCAATTAGGACTCTCACATATCTCTCTGAAGATGATGATTTCTTGACTTGTAATCACCAGGAAACTGTGTGTTAATCCAAGCTCAGAGCTGAGCTGTGAATTGTTCTCTGGATTAAATTGTTCTCTAGCGGTTGGAAATTCTGTGTGTGGGTTCTTTGTGTTTCTTGTAGACTTCATGACTTGGGAGTGAACCTTGAACATTGCCTATGGAGAACAGCAGCGGCCACCTCACCTCACCTCACCTTGCTTTTGGAACTGTGCCCTCACACTGACCCTGGTTTGCCTTCAATGCCCCCTCCTGCTTTTTGTGTGTACTGTGCATCTTGCAGAACCACTTCCTCCTTGCACTGCTGTAGAAGTTAATTCTCTTCTCTTCTGAAAGCATCTTGTGAAATGTGATGTGGAACTCAGTCTGACTCAGTTGCCCAGGAAATGACAAATGCAGATGAATGGTCGCGTCAGTGAATGTACTGGGTTCTGTAGTTTTATTTGTTCCTGTAGCTGATGCTAATAAAGAACTGATGCTTCCACTTCCGAAGCATGAGTTAGCTTCCTTTGCAGAAAGGCAGCAAATACGCTGCCTTGGTTTGTGCTGGAGGAGAGACACGTGTCAGCTAGGCTGCTGCAATTAGTGCTTGAAGCTTGTGATGTTGGCAGGGTGACAGGAAAAGCACCATGTAGGACTACACAGACTGCTGACCAGCAGCTCTCCTGATCCTTCCACTCTCTGGGAGGGTGTCTTTAAGCAAATTTGGCACTATCCACTTGGACTTTATTCTTTCTAGGTGGCCCTTCTAAATTTCCCTCTTTTAAGACACTGCTTCTTCCTGCAGCTTTTCTTTTATAACAGAGCTTGTATGCCTGCAGGAGTGCTGGGGCTGAGAACCTTCTGCCTGTCACTGTGCTGTATGTGGCTCTGTGGTGCACGAGACCCAGCTTAAGTTACTGTGGATCAAAAGCTGCCTCTCCCATGTATTTTCAGGCTGATGGGCTGAAAACACTGATAATTGCATGGGGGATGTTAAGACCTATTATTAATGTTGTCTGCTCTTAGTATCTCCTGGAGCATGCTGCAGTTGCTATAGTCATTCATCCTGGCCCTATGCTCCACTCTGCATTCAAGAGTGGAATTTCTGTCTCCAGTGCTTCCTTAGAATTAGACTTGGGATTGTCAATCAATATACTGACCTTATTTGACTGCTTCCTTTAGCTCACAGGAGTACAGCTCCATCAGCACAGCCCACCTTCTTTCTATCCATCTTGTGTGTTGGCACTGCTGTCTCATTCTTCCTTCTGTGCTGTATCACACTCTCCCCTCAACTCACTACTGATTCATCCCTCCTACCTCTTGTTTTCTTTCCAGCATTTTAATAGAAGCACTTACACATTTGCTCTTCCATGGCCACTGTTCTGCTCAGCTGGGACTCTTTCCTGGGGCTTTTCTTCTTTCCTGCTCTGAGCTCTTTAAATATTTTGTTTCTTCATAGAGGATGCCACAGCCTGAGCTGTGCACTACTTAGACAATTCCTTATCAGTGAGATGCTTACTTCCTCTTGGTTATTTTTCCCCAATGTGTAACTGGCTGGAAGCTCTTATACTTTTTCTCTAGAGAGGAAAAGTGCGTATTGCATATGAGAAATGTATATTAGGAGCTGGGATGGAATTGTACTGGTGAAATTCATTCTGTTGCCTAGTTTGAGTCTGAAGCAGTCCTTCAGGCATAGTATGCCAGTTAGGATGTGCCTGTTGCATCTCTGACAGCACTAGAAGTCACTTCAAGAAAAAAGCTAGCAGTAGTTCAGGATGAGCAGAATATGGAACAGCCAAAGAAAGGATATTAACAAAGACTGAAATCCTTAAAACCTTTACATGAGAATGTAAACTTGCTGTTTGAATACTCATGAGTCCAAGAAAATGCTGGTGGGTTCTCAGAGTAGCTCCCTGGTTGAACTCCTCAGGGAGGTCTCAGGCTTCAGCAGGTTGAGGCAGGAGCAGCAATGCACATGTAAGTCTGGAGTCTAGTCTGGAATAGTCACTGTGGTATATGAAAGAGGTAGATGGAGTGCCTCTGTGAGAAGCAATTTCCAGCTGCCCATGTGGGTTGCAACATCTTTGCCTGCCTGGAAAATACTTTGTGCAGTCAGCAGCACAGTTGCTGGAACAAAAGAGGAGGAGAAGAGCAGAAGAGGCCTGGGCTTGAAGCATGGCATCATTTTGCTGTGTTTGATCTGTGTCTGCTTGGTGGTGTTGCACTTTACTGGGGAAGGTCTTAGAGATAAGACAGCAAAAAGGCATTGCTGTGTTTAGAGGGGCGGGGGGGGAGGAAGAGGGAGGAGAAGAGAGAATGATTGCTGCTGCATAGAAGCACTGTAATGAATTGTAGTTGGAACACTGCAGGTGTCTGCCAGCCCTAATAACACAGGGATGTTAAAAGGAGAGCTCTTATTTAAGAGCAGGCTCTTAAATAAGATTCTTCCTGTGTTCAGAAATGTTCCTCTGCTTATCTGTGTATGGCTGGCCTGTGCTTCACACCCTGAAATCCATCACGCTTACCTTGTAACAGCCTGGGGAATGGTGGGTGCAGGGTCAATGGAGTTACAGTGTTTAGAGGATGGGGATTTAAGGAACCAGAATTTGCTCCTGGGGGGGGGTATTGTTTCAAACCCTGGTGGTATTGCAGCTGATGGTGTGTAACTCTGGGACCTATAAAGAGCTGCTTAATGTCAGGCCAAGATAAGTCTTTGTCTTACAGGAGTGTAACAGCATTAGTAATGTCTGCCTTCTAAACTCAGTTCAGTGGAGCATCTGCCTGGAGTACCAACAGCTGGGATTATTACTGTAAGCTGTTAGATCACATCTAGTGTTGTCCAACATCGTGACACAAAAGTGGCAACAGAATGAAATAAAGCAGCATGAAAGTGTCCCAGTTCCCCTATTTCCATCCCATATAAAACATACGCCAAGAGTGAAAATAAACAACATTTTAATGTGAACAGTTCCAAGAGATCATAGAATAACTCCAACTCATCTCTGAATAACTCCAACCGTTTCTTAATCTACCATTTTAACTCAGTGCCATCAATACCATAAGAAAAAATAAATCAAGAAGTATAAACATGCATGGAAGTAGTAAGCCAGCCCTCAATTGGGATGTCACACCCTGTAGCAACTGTTCCAGAAGGCACAGACAAGCTCAACTTTTAACAGAACAAAAACTGACAAAAAAAAAATAAAAGCTGCAAAATGGCCAAGCACCTGTAACATGACAGTAGTGCACAGTGGACTAAGGCAGGTTGAAGTTGCTGTTGGTTTTCTTATATGTGCTGAATAATCAAAGATAAAAGAAAGCAAGCTGCTGCTGTAAACACCTGCCCAGTCACACTATGCAGCAGAAACTCAGCTGAAGGCCAGCAGGTGTCAGGTAGGAGAAGGAACGTGCTCAACCCTGTGCAAGTAACAATCACTTGGTTTTAAGAGTGGTATGCAGTGCTCAGGCAACTGCAGCCTTTCTTGCAGCACTCCTTTAGCAACCCTACTTAAGAGCAGCACAAATGCAGCAAAACTGTCACCTGACTAAGGACTAAAAAAACCTCTCAGTTTATAACTTCTCAGAAAGAGCAGCCACTTTGTGTGTATCTTGGCCAAGTGGATAAAGTCCCTGAGGCCAGCAGGTACAGGCACATTGACTTCAGCCAGGGAAGTTCACCTATGTGCCTCCCTCTCAGGCAAGTGCATGAAAACTTTGCATGATCTTAGAGCCAGATGCACAAACTGTATCAAACAACTATCTTAACGTTCATTGTGGTGGCACAGAAATGTGTCACATCTCAGCAGCAATTAAAGATAGATCTCAGTACCAATCCTGCATTCAGATTGGTCCCTGCAGCATCAGAAGGGAGAAACTTCCTTCTGCAGCAGAAAGAGCTTTCCTTGTTGCCTGGTTACCCTAGGCTCTGTTCAATTCTTGCAATAGTCTCAGTGCAGCTGTGTTCTTTGGTTCAATTTTCAACAAGCTGCTGATGTCAGCAATACTTGATTTGTAATCCTAGAAAAAGAATTTTTAAGTGTTAGTGCACTGAAAATGTAGTCTAAGTGTCCTGCAGGAGAACTACACCCAGTGACAGAGGCAAAGCAACACAACAGCCTGGGACTGTTTTTTGAGCTGCTTTTGAGCACCAGCATCAGTGTAGCTGTTCTAAAACGTGCTGAAAAGCATTAACAGGCTCCTACCTGAAAACTGGTCGAAAACTCCTGACTTACCTTCAGTTCTTTAAGTGCCTGAGCACGTCTATAGAACGCCTTCACACTTTTAGGATCTAATCGCAGAGCTTCTGTGCAGTCCTGGACTGCTTCCTTGTGTTGCTTCAGGGTCAAGTAACAGAGAGCTCTGCAATACAGACACCTGGTTAGAAACCTTTGGGTAAAAGCAGCATTTACTGCTGCAATGCAGAGAACTAGCCACAGCACAAAGCTGGACTCCCAAACCAGGGCATGTGCTAAGGAATCATTGATCAGAGCTCAATGCTTGTATAAATTAAGAAGGGCAAAAAGTAGCAAACAGTTTTTCAGTCTGCGGAAAAAAAAACAGCATTTTTACAGCAACAGCTCCTAGCTCTGCCACTCTGGAACATGCTCTGTTCATCTCAGAAGTGCTCTGAGTACAGCAGTGTGCAATTTGTGGTTCATGGGGCAGCAGACACAAATAACAAAATGACACAGGCTTGGCAGACAAGCATTAAAGAGAGGAAGCCTCTGGCAGTCCCAGGCTGAATGGCTCCAAGGCTTGTTGTAGAATCTGATCAAAGAACATTATACAAACTACAGGGAAGATTGTACTTCGGGGAAATGTGTGGCTGTTTTGTTGTTTGTTTTTTTTAAAATTCAATTGTCTGGAAAAAACATCAGACAGCTGTGTCAGAAGTACCAAAGTGGCTTTTATAAAATGCCAAAAAGCACTTGGGCAATACCTGTTGGTGTAAGTTGCACATTCCTGGTTGAGCTTTAAACTCTCACTGTACTTTTCAATTGCCTTTTTATGGTTTCCTTTCTTTACGAGTTCATTTCCTTCTTCCTTAAGAGTTCGAGCTCTCTCTATGCCAGCAGCAGTCTGGGCTGGAAGCAGTGCAAAAAAATACAGAACATATAGAAGTGGTAAGATCAGACCAGTCTCTCAGAAGGCAAACAGCCCAATCCCAGAGGCAAGATGCAGATCAAAGGATCCAGAATGAGCAGCCAGCCCATTTCCTGCAGCTCTCAGCCCCAGCTACAGACACCATGCAGGCATGGCAGCCTGCCTTGCTGTTTGCAGCCCCGCTGAGCTGAGGGACCCTCACCTGGGTCTCCCCGTGGTGTGTTTCCAGGGGGAGCACCTCCTGTGGGGGCTCCTGCAGAAGGAACACTCCATCTTCTCTGGGCATCAATGGGGACCGTGGGGATGGGTGGGAGCTTCTCACGCCAGTTCGCCCCGTGCTTCTCCAGCAGAGCTTTGGTCATCCTGGAAGAGATGGCTGGTGGTTGCACTCCAGCTGGTTGATAGCATAGGAGCTGGGGGGACTACTTTTTAACCTGGCTCATACTGAGGACCTCATCTCCTCACTAACAATTTTACATGCATCTCAACTACAGACGGGGTGTTAAGGAAAGGTGTGTCTTCCCATTAGCAGGGCCAAAAATACCACAAGACAGTGGCTGGGACTGTTAATGCTCAGCTGGGCAGGAGATGTTTGTCACTCCTCAGCCTGGTGAGCAGCAAAGTGAATCGGACGCTTCCAAGAAGAGAAAATTACTCCAGCAGTCTGCAATCCCACCTGCATGGGGGGCACAATGCACAGGACACCAGAACTTGTAAATTACTTTTCTTTTATAATAAGTACTGGGCAAAGCAAGAAATCATTCCCAGGCCTCCATGATGTGCCAGCAGCCCGCAAGGAGCTGAGGGCGTCAGCACATGCAGGGAGCATGACCCAGCCTGCCCTCTGCACAAAGCATCAGAGCCTCAGCCATCTTGTTACTGTGCTCAGGACGCAGCATGCTCCTGACACCGCTGCAGAAACAAAACAGAGCTCTGATTTATAGGCTCGGGCTTGAAGAGACCTTAAAGCTGATCCACTTCCAACCCCTGCCGTGGGCTGGCTGCCCCCTACCACGTGCCCAGGGCCCCATCCAACCTGGCTTTGGGCACCTCCAGGGATGCAGCACCCACAGCTCTCCGGGCAGCCTGGAGCAGCAAACCGGACTGCAGCACTCAGAGGCAGAAAGCAGGGCGCAGTCGGGGTTACCTGTTGACCCCATCGTGGGCCGCCTGTATGGTGCAGTCCACCTGCAGGGCGGTCTTGTAGTCCACGTAGGCCAGCGCAAAGCTCTCCAGGGCCTCGTAGGCAGCCGCTCGCCTGAGCAGGGGCTTGATGGCAAACGGGGTCAGGCTGAGAGCGCTGTGATGGGGAGAGAGAAGGTGACAGCGGGCAGAGAGGCCTCAGGGAGCTCCCTACTGCCTGTAACTGGACGTGTCCTGCGAGCGCTGAGCGGCGCAGGTCTGTGCTCACACACGGCAGCGCCCAACGCTGGGAAACGGGCTGGGAGCCGCCGCCTCATTACCTACCGTAACGAACTAAGGGGGAAAGAAGGGAATTCTTTCCTCGGGGATGGAAACCGGAAGGGCTGCAGCTCTGGAGCTGCTCCCAAGACCTCAACGCCCGTCAGCCCCAGGGCAGCGGTCTACTTTCCGCTGCAGAGGGGACCAGAAGGACTCGCTCACCCGCAGCAGTCGGCGACGCAGCCCCGGCAGGCGCCGTCCCGCAGCTGGCAGGCGGCGCGGTTGGCCAGCAGCACGCTGCGCTCCTCGGCGGCGGCTTCCCCTGCGCGGCACAAGCAGCGGTGAGGCGCGGCGAGCCCGGCCCCGCCCCGCCCCGCCCGGCCCCGCCGTACCTGCATCCTCCAGCACCGCCAGCGCGCGGCTGTACAGCTCCGCGGCCGCCCCGTACTGCCCGCGGCGGAACTCATCGTTGCCGGCGCGGCGCAGATCGCCGGCGCTCTCCATCCCGGGCCGCGCGGCGCTGCGCGAGGGCGGCAACTTCCGGCGGCGGGCGGAAACGGCGCGGGGCCGCGATGGAGGAGTGAGGGCGGCGGGCGCGGGCAGGGAGCGGCCGTCCGCGGCGCTATGGAGACGGTGCAGCTGCGGAACCCGCGGCGGTGAGGACGGGGCGGGGGAGCCGGGACGGGGCTGAGGGCGGCGGTGCGGGGCTCCGGGCGGGCGGAGGTAGCGGGGCCGGCGGTGTCGTCCGGGGCTGTGCTCGGGCTGCGTGCGGGCTGGGGACGGCGGGGAGCGGCGGAAGCGGGGCGGCGCGGCACGGCACAACACGGCACGGCACAGCACAACACAACGCGGCACGGCACGGCACAACACGGCACGGCACAACACGGCATGGGCGGCGGTAGCGCTGCGGGAAGCGGCTGCCTCCTTCGCTCGGCGTTTCGCCACTTCCTGACTCGCCGGCACGTTTCCTCCGCTGCAGGAAGCCATTGTGCGCCGGGGCTGCGCCGAGCTTCTGCACGGAGATAAAAAGGGGAGAAAAGTGCGTATTTAGTGACGAACGTAGCGAGTCTGTGCGGAGCGGCGGTGTTTACTGGCTCTACAGTGGTCTGTTTTAGTGTATGTGTACGGCGTGTCCTTGTAACATTTTTCTTAGCGTCACAGAACGGCTTGGGTCGGATGGGACATCAGCGATCATCGCGTTCCGACCCCCCGCCGCAGCAGCCTGTGCTCCATCGGGCTGCCCAGGGCCCCACCGGCCCGGCCTTGGACAGCCCCAGGGATGGGGCAGCCCGTTGTGGCGCCTGACACCTGGGCTAAATCTTCCCTCCTTTCATTTCAAACCATCCCCCCTTATCCTGTCGCTATTCACCCGTGTAAAAAAGTTGTTTTCCCTTCTGTTTATAATCTCCCTTTGGCTGCATTGAGGTCTCCCTGCAGCTTTCTGTTCTCTGGGCAGAACCAGCCCGGCTCCTCCAACGTGTCTTCATAAGATAGATGGTGCCTTTTATAAATAAAGACATAGCGCTCAGCTGCCATAGGAAGTTTCCTGGTGAACAGCTGTCAGCATGGCAGAGTGAACTGAAACAAATGTAGCTGGTTGCCATGTTGTTTTGTGTGTGGGATCTCCATAAAGTTGTACTGGGGATTGGGTTGATAAGTGGGGGCTCACAGTACAACTCCATCTGGCTCTTCCTCTTTTGTGCAGTATCTGCCCAGGCACAAAACCAGTGTCTGAACTGAACTAATGTCATTGAAGTTGTACGAGTGAGATCAGTGCAGTACTGCCTCCTTCCTCCCAGCAAACATCTTACAGTATGTATGGAACACATCAGAGAAGGCTGCTTTCCTGTCTGCATGCCCTGCGTGCCCTTAATGTAATGCCCTTAATGCTCACAGGACTGTGAGCATTAGCAGGTATGCTCAGTAGCTGCAAGAGGCTGCTGTGCTGTGTTGGGGTTTGGGCACCAGCCTACAGATCCCTCACTGCATTCTGCAAAGAAGGACTGTAGATGTGTGTCTGTGATCAAATCCTGTGCTCTGTAATTTTCAATCCTCTTCTGCTATTAGATAACGCTAATGTTTGGTCTTCTGATGATGAGAAATAAACTTATTTGATAAGCAACCTATTTTGTACTGAGCCTTTTGTAAGTTTAAATGGCATTTTAAAATTTTTCTGTTTCAACAGAGCCCAAACTGCCATAAAATTAAGTGAAATTTCTCTATTCTTACATGCGCAGGCAGCTGAAGAAGTTAGATGAAGACAGCTTAACCAAACAGCCTGAAGAAGTATTTGATGTATTGGAGAAGCTTGGAGAAGGGTATGTGCTATGTGACAACGTGCCTTAAGTACATTTATCAAAGAACAGATGTGTGTAACCAATATGTGCTCAATGGGCTTTGATTTTTCACTTTTGATGATCCTATTACTGTAGAAGTATGTGGTAGTGTAGCAGCTGCAGTGACTCGAGGCATTGTAGTTCATCCCCAGTACCTCTGTAGGAGGTCTGTGTGATGGGAAGCAGCTTCTGTTTCCTAGGGCCGCTTGTGTTGGGAACACTAAATAGCATGTTTGCCACCTTAAGCACCTCATTTATAAAACAGAGTGGGAATTCTTCCTAGCTGCTGTAAGAAGGTGGAAATAAAGTAAACAGTGTCTGATGAGTGAGCAAAGCTTTCTGACCTGAGCTGTGGTTTTTACTGTTGCTCAGCAGTACCATATGCCAGAGAAGGAGAGAATTGGTTTTATTGGATTCTTCCAAAGCTGTGGGCACGTAATGGTGGTTGGCTGCTTTCTGACCATCTCAGCATGCTGCTGGTTGTTACAGTGTATGCAAGCTGTGGGTTGATTATGTAAATAAATTGAAAAATTATCTTAGCAGGAGGGTGATCTGTTTTTTCCTCTCAAGTCTGCAATTGCAATTATTAAGCTTTTTGTGTTTTAAAAATATTACTGTGTTCATTGTTTGTTTAATATTTTGTTCTGCAGTTCCTATGGCAGTGTGTTCAAAGCTATTCATAAGGAGACGGGTCAGGTTGTTGCAATCAAACAGGTTCCTGTGGAGTCTGACCTGCAAGAGATTATAAAGGAAATATCTATAATGCAGCAGTGTGACAGGTAAATGTATTCTGCAAAACCCATCATCAGTATGCAAAGAAAGTATTGACTGTGATCTGGCATGTAGTCACATAAAAGCGATGATGTTGCCTTCAATGTTTTTTGAAAGGCTGGACTTGTACAGTCAAGTTACCCCGTATCAACTGAGTCATGTTTGGGTAGTGTTAACCCAAGTGAAGGTAAGACAACAACAATTTAGCTTGCAGTGTGAGAGCATTAAGCTAACTAAGTGAAATAACCTTGCACCTGCTGCCAGCACAGAGCAAAGCGTGTGAGCAGCTCCTGCAGTGCTCCTGATGCACCGTAACTTCTGGGCAGCAGTGATGAGGTTGTGTGTTAGACCAGTTCCCCTGTCCAAAGGGGCAGTGAATTGCACACCAGCTTTGGGATATGAAAATGCTAGGAGAGAGATTTTTGGTTTATTGTTTTTAAGGGGCATGTGGATGAGAGCTGCTAATGCATGACTGCTCTTGCATGTGCGCAGTGTACGTGCTGTCATCTGCTTCAGGTGGCAGAATTGTACTTACAGTGCAGGTTGCAGTGCGTGACAAGCTGTCTGCTGATGTTAGCATGCTGAGAATAACTTCTGGGCTGATGTTTGGCTCTCTGGTTGTCTGCATGTTTCTTATGGGAAAAGTCATTGTATGAACTCAGTTGCACAAGGACAAGGGCTGCAGAAGACCTTCTCTCAGTGACTGAAGCTTAAAACATACAGATTTCTTCCTATGGTTTGAATCCAGCCTCAAGAAATGCTATTTTGAGGGAGTTCAGGCATAGAAAACCATTTAAAATAAATGACATTAGCAATATAAAACTATGTTCCTAGTCATTCACTCTATTGCTCTTCACTCTCACTGTCGTTAAGTGAAGATAATTGGTGGCAGTTAAGAAAATGAAACTTCTGAAAAATTTATTCTTGTAAAGTCTTACTGTGTGAATCAACAGAGCATCAGATTTTCTTCTCCAACATTAAAGAATACACTGGGGTGGGACTGGCTTCTCAGTTTTGCTAGTCTTGAACTTCTTCATTAGAAAATATTTGGCAGAGTTTAGGTTAAATGCACTTCTGTTCTTTAGCTTTGTCCTCACTAAATCAGAAGGGTTCTCTCTGTTTGCTTTTTTGCTTTACCTTTCCTAAAGGATAAGTGGTCATTCTGACTGTGCTATACTACCCTCTGGGCGGTCCAGTAGTTGACTATATGGGAAAGATTTAGATTGTACTGAATTCCTAAAATAAGTTGCATTTCTGGACTGAATAATAGAAATAAGAAGGTGAACATTCCTCATAATCACCACAGTAGCTATTTTCCAGCTTTTGACCTTATTTAATCTTTCTGCTTGGTTTCAGACACTCTGCAGCAGCTTTACAGGATCTGCCAAGGTCCGTTTTTCATTCCATTGATGCCCTGCCTACTTGACTGCCACAGTTTAGGGAGCAAAACTAGACTGAAAGCTAATCTCTCCTTGTTTCTGCAGGATTTACTTTCAGACATTTTAGCTCCCTGAACTCCCTTTGTGACGGGTCACATGGACACCACTGCTAGGACAGGCTTGCAGGACTGGGGTTGCTCATTGCAGACTCAGGCTGGTGTGAAACACTTGGTCAGGGCTTCAGTGGCACTTCCATGTCTGAATTTTTAGAACCTGCGTAGGGAGGCTGCAGTGTTGTTTGCCTTTGCTTATTCAGTTGTGCTGGTCTCCAGTATTTGACCCTTTGTTCTCCTTTTTCCACGTTTCATAGCCCTCATGTGGTGAAATATTACGGCAGCTACTTTAAGAACACAGACCTGTGGATCGTCATGGAATACTGCGGCGCGGGATCCGTGTCTGATATTATTCGCTTACGAAATAAAACTGTACGTACTCTTTCTTCTGAACACTAGAAATGGGAAACAGGAGTGGGAGCTCAGGAAGCTGAGCAGCACGTGCAGTGCTTTCAGTGTAATTCTCATGAGGTGTTCAGTGTCTGAAGCAACCATGGGCTACCACTGCCGTGTGGGTCCTTTGTTCTCCTGAAGATAAGGAGGCTGGTTATGTTGACCAAGTTTGGGTTGTTTGGCTAATGTAATGAGTTTGCATGGTTTTGGTAAGGTGTTTGGTTGGCATTCTTGAAAACCCAGGCAGATTCTGAATGACAGACTGCTTTGCCTTGCTTTTGGCTTTGCATGGTAAGAATTGCTAGGTGTGAAAGGCTGTGGTGTGGATGTTTAAGTATGCTGGTCGAAAGGTAATTCTCATATGTAATGCTGAAGGTTGCTACCTAGAAGTATATGTACTCCTCTATTACAGTCAGTATGGCAACTTTTAATAAAGGCAATTAAATAACAGTCTGTAAATCCCACGGAGGTATAAACTGGAATACCACTGTGTTCCATCTCAGAAACCAAGGGGTTGACAGTAACGCTTCTTTTTAGCTTACAGAGGAGGAAATTGCTACGATAGTACAGTCAACACTGAAAGGACTGGAGTACTTGCATTTTATGAGGAAAATACATAGAGATATCAAAGCTGGGAATATATTGCTAAATACAGAGGGACATGCTAAGCTTGCAGATTTTGGAGTGGCAGGACAACTCACAGTAAGTAAAACCAAGATGATTATGTACACTTCAGTTTTTCTTTCTAATGTACATATAAGCATCATGTGCTTGTGGAGACTTTGAGACATTCAAAAGTGTTTTTTGCACTTTACATCAACGTAATGAGACACTATAACAGCAGCAGAGCTTCCTCTGTGGGAGCTGTTAGACCTAAGTAATGGTTTGTAATAACGTTTGCTGTTTGCTTCAGTTCATGCCTAGTGTCTGCAAGCATATTTCAGTTTCTCTCTGCAGCTTTCCATATCTTTGTCTTGCTTAACCTAGTAATATATACATAAGATAATTAAAATTGTAAATCATTAATGAATATTTGTGGCTAATAACAATTGTCATGGTCTGGATCTTTATCCTGCTCTTCTTTTCAGGATACCATGGCAAAACGGAACACAGTTATAGGGACCCCATTTTGGATGGCTCCAGAAGTGATTCAAGAGATTGGATATAATTGTGTTGCAGACATCTGGTCACTGGGAATCACTGCGATAGAAATGGCTGAAGGCAAACCACCATATGCAGATATTCATCCTATGAGGGTGAGGACTGTGACTTTTTAAAATGTATTGCGATGTAAAAATGATTTGCTACTACACCTGGATGAGTGGCATATCAAGATGCCATCTTGTTTATAGTTTAGAGAAAATGATTTGCTTTCTGTCAGTTTGTTGTACTGTTGATTAAATGAAAGGTGGAGAAGGAAAATCATGATCCTCATCTATCAAGGCACGACTGAATCTCCCAGTGTTGAGTGTGAAGAAATATACTTTATGCTGTGCATTATACAAAATGATTTTTTTTTTTGCAAGCAAGCACATATTTTTAAGACATTAAAATGGCAGATTCACACCTCTTGGTGCAGATAATGGCTCAGACAGACGTGTAAGCTCCTATTGAGAAAAGTCTGATTTGTTGCTCCAACCTCCCTCTGTGCAGCTTAATATGTAAAATATTGGTACAGTCTCTTCAGAAGCAGCAAACTTGAAACGTGTATCATTCTTTAGTGCCTGTGTATGTTTTTATTTATTTATGTTAGGAGGTTTTAAACTTCGTTTGGAAACCTGGAATATTTTTCTGATTTTAGGCAATTTTCATGATTCCTACCAATCCGCCTCCAACGTTTCGGAAACCAGAGCTCTGGTCAGATGCTTTCACAGACTTCGTGAAGCAGTGTCTTGTCAAGAGCCCTGAGCAGCGTGCTACTGCAACACAGCTTCTGCAGGTCTGCCTCGTCTTGGGAGAATGTGAACTCTAGAGAAGGCTTGCTATAGTGTAGGCAGTGCTGTGCCCCTTGGCTGTTTTCATTTCTTGGGTTATATTTCTCACTACAAATTTCACTCTCTAATAGCTGATCTAAAAACCTTGTACCCAACTTCAGCCTTTTGGTTCTTCCCTAAGATCTGATCTGATTTTATCTTCCTATCTTTGTGGATGTTTTTGTTTTTTGGTTTTTGTTTTTCTTTCTTAACCTTCAAATTCTCACCAGCAGTGCCAGGTACCTGTCTCTTAAACCACCAGAAAGCAACTGGATGAACTTTAAGGTCCCCTCCAACCTAAGCCATTCTATGATTCTTAATGAAAGTAACTGCTCAGAATGATGTATGCATTTGTAGTTGATTGTTGACATTTCAGCTGGTGAGGAATAAGTAGGGCTTGTGAGCAGGGAATGAGCCCCAGGTGTCACAGCAGTAGTGCCTTTAGAGTGTGATGTTGTCTGTGCAGACAGGAGGTCTCCCTCCTGTGCCATGCAGAAGGTTTTTTGTTTTGGTCTGTTTTTAGCAAGGTACTGAATTAAACATTAATTTTGATTGGAAATGGGCTACGTTAACAGTGTTTTACTGTTACGTGTTGGTTCAGGTGCAATGCTTACTAACTTTACCATACTACACAGCATCCATTTGTTAAAAGTGCCAAAGGAGCATCAATTCTGCGCGATTTGATTAACGAAGCAATGGATATCAAATTGAAACGCCAAGAGGCACAACAGCGTGAGCTGGATCAAGAAGATGAAGAAAATTCAGTGAGTATTTAATAGCTACTGTATACAAAGTTCAGACTCTTGGACCTTGCCTAATGCTAAGCTGCTTTGGTCCTTATTTTTGTAATATTTTGTTCAACTGTTCAAAGGTTTTGCATAGCTCTAGAGTTTGGTACTTATGGCTGCTTAACTTGATATCTGAGCTCTGCTCAGCCTGTATGTTTGAATGGGGCCGTCAGCAATTATGACTTCGTATTTAGCTCAAAGTGTAGCTAAGACCTGCCATTGACTGTGAGTGTGTAGTAGCACATGCTAAAGATTTAGTATGGGTTTCTAATTGAATGATATTATTTATGCAGCAATGAGAATGTTTCATTGTAGAGTCAGATCTTATATTGCTCTCTTAAAACAAACTAATATCTGTGATGCACTATGATATAAGTGTGTTATGTTGTTTCACTGTTGTTGTGCTTTAGAACACCCCTTATAGAAACTTTGTACTACACAAGAGCAACCGCCAGAAGTATGAGGTGAGGGCATGACAAGTGTGCAGGGGATTGCTGTGAATTTCTGTCCTGGGTGCCTTGTTCCAGTGATTACAGCATGTGAATATGGAAAGCATGTTGAAAGCTGTCTCGTGAGCCTCTGCTTGCTTCAACCTGAATAAATGACACGGGCAGCAAAAGGCACTTCGTGCCCCAGTCCTTTCCGGAGGTTGGACACGAGCAGTGTGTTGCACAGTAAAAAAGATGTATGCTGTTAATCTAGTTTTCCAGCTTAGGACTGCGTATTTATTCAGCGTGGAAGTAATTTTATTGGTTCTGTTGCCATGATGTTGACCTGAAGAGTATTGTCCCAACTGTCTCTCGTTTGTTTCTGGGGTGCAGAGAGATGGCGTCTCTGTAGGGAAGCTGAGTGGTTTCTGTCTGGGCCTGTTTGTTTTCCTGAAGCTTCTGTACTCTGTGTCTGCTAGCAGAAAAGTGTTCTCAAGTGCTTTCAAAGTGCTGTGGAAATTTCTGCTGTAGTTCTTTGTTAAATGATGTGTAGCAAAGGAATTTATTACTTCCTCTCACCCACTCATCTCCACATAAAACACACTTCTATTAACATCTTATGTAGTCTTTCCCTCCTCGTGCTGCTGGCTTTGAGATTGGGAGATGCATTTATATAGACATGCTTAGCAGAGCAAAGAAAATGCATAGAACACCAGAATGTGAAAAGGTGTTCTTCCTTCTGCCAGTGACATTGAGATAGGTCTAGCCCAACAAGCTGTAATACTGTGTTTTCCCTCTATCAATAATTCAGATCAGCAAGCCCATGTTTGCAAATAGGTTAAAGAACTGTGAACTTAATTCTCAAACCAAAATATGAGCTTTATTTTTTTAATATTCTCAAGATGAGATGTCCAGAAATTTATTTTACCAGATTTAATAAGTACCACTGCTGTAAGCCTAGGAATTGATTTCTGTTGTTGTTCAGCTGCACATTGCTGGTAAACTAAGTAGATCGAAATCATTCTGACCTCACTCTTCACTACTACTAGAACTTGTTTCAGAAGTTTCTTTTCTTGCAGGTTCTGTTGCTTGAATTTTGGCAGCAATAATTCAATTTCTGCAATATTGATACACGTTAATAAATGGTAGGGTAAGAAATAGTTTTCATCTGAAACAAAAAATGATTAGGCTTTGATAGTTTAGTTCCTTTTTAGTTCAGTTTTCTTCAGTGCTTCTGAATTTTATAGAAATAAAATGACCTAAATGTTGAAAGCAGACTTCTAAAATGGAGGGTAATGGCTTTTCTTTGGTATGCCATGCACAATATAGACTGAGAACTATTGCAGTTTTGTAATTAATATCTCCTCAGTGAACTGTATCACTTAAGACAGGGTTTTAGATCACCTATTACGACTAGCAGAGTGAATAGAAGCGTTGATGTCTGAATGAGTATTGCAATTTGTTTAGGGCTGGCTCACCAGGTCAGCAATGAGATGCTGGTTCTGTTGAGAAACTTGCAGTGATTGTTTCTGTTTTTATTTCACGCTTTGACAGTATGAAGAGTTTTCCTTACATATTTGGAGATACCAGGGAGAGATCTAAGTGCATAAAACAAACTGTTGCTGGTTTCTGTGTGTGTCTGTCAAGATCTCTGAGTTAATAAGACTTTCCAGTATCCTTGAATGCAGCCACTTTTCATTAGACCTCACCACCATCAGTAAAAATGTATTTCTGGTATCTTTGTACAGGAGGAAGATGAAACTGATTCAGGTACCATGGTGAGGGCGAGTGGAGATGAAACTGGTACCATCAGAGTGGTCAACACAATGAGTGATGGAGCCAATACCATGATAGAACACGATGGCACCTTGGAATCCCAGTTGGGTACAATGGTCATAAACACCGAAGATGAAGAGGAGGAGGGCACCATGAAAAGTAAGAACTCATCTTTTACTTACACAGAATTACTGGTAAACTGACACAATGAATAAAGAGCCACACTTATAGCAACAGATAGCTTACACGTTTCAAATGCAGCAGGACGTGCAGTGTGATAAGCTAGCATCTCCAGCATTTGTGCATTTTCTTTTGTTAGTAGGGACACCTGAACAGACTGACTGTTCTGAGGCACTCGAGTTGAAATTTGTTCCACCCCAATAGAAAAAAGCTTGATAAGACTTATCACAAGGTGTAAGATTTAAAATGATGCCATGTTGATAGCTGATAGTCTGTGCAAGACCTCAGGGCGTGATCTGGGGAAGAGTTGAAAATATTTATTTAAATGAAAAGCTGGTAAGGAGAATGAGTCTCCTTGGCAAACTATGACTAGGAAGAAAAAAATCTTGTCAATTATGAATTCTCATAGAAATCTGTGCCCACAGAGTTGGTGATCTCAAGAGTCTAAGGCAGAGGTTGTCACAGATGGCAGGCATGGATGTTTATTCAGGGACTGAATGCTGACTGGGGGCTCGGTGGCTGTGGAACATGGATGTCATAGACAGGGCTTGTTCTTTAGGCTCTTGCAGTGTTTCCAGAGGCTGCTTTGGCAACCTGATTTTTAAACTTAAGCTATTGTGGAGGGAAAAAAAGAATTCTCAGCAGAAGTTCAGAAAAATAATTTTCTTATGAAATTTTGCAT
Organism: Chrysolophus pictus; assembly: GCA_037305975.1. Classification (NCBI taxonomy): domain Eukaryota; kingdom Metazoa; phylum Chordata; class Aves; order Galliformes; family Phasianidae; genus Chrysolophus; species Chrysolophus pictus. The sequence continues at coordinate 8,819,838 of CM074595.1, forward strand.
TGAATCCTTTTTCTGTGTGGGTGCACTCTAGTGTTTGTGAGGGGATACTGCTTTCTCCTAACAGATGAAATTTCAGCAAAACCTGCTTCAGGGTTTTTGCAGGCTTTAGCAAACACCAATTCAGTGCTTTAGAAATGGATTAGAAACGGAGGTGTCAGCCCGTCCAACAAAGCCAGGGGAGTAATGCTGTTGGGTGTTTGTGGAGTGAGATGACCAGCAGGAGGCAGGTGGATGCTGAGGGGACTTTAAAACTCAGCCAAAGAGAACAGGATGTGTTAGCACCTCCATATCAGATGAAGTTACTATTTCTGTACGAATAGAAACAGTCTGTGCTGTTCTGCTTCATGATTTACAATAGCAGAGGCATTATCTGTGGAGCTCCTGCAGTGGCTATCAAAGCTGTGTCAGCAAAGCAACGGTGTTTCAGTTGATTTCTGTGCTTAATAGGTGTTTATTTTCTCATCTTCTTCTTAAGATTGCAGTGCTCGTAACTCAAAAGCTCTGGTGTTCTACAAGCTTGTGTGCAGAGCTTTGAGGAGACACTTTTGATAACCTTTCCTTTGCAAGGATTTAGAGTAGAATCAGAAGGATATTGCATGTTGATATGGCTTAGCATCTAGCCTCAAGAGGGAGCTCCAGAACAAGCTCTAAGAGCGTAGCTCTGTGACTAGGATTCGCAGCCAAGCGTGGAGCAGAAGTGCTTGAGCAGCTCAGCATCCCGCAGGAAGCACTTGGAGGCCCGGGACCGAGTGCAGTGTGACACTGGTACCACTGCCACCGTGAGAGGTTCTGCACAGCAACGTCCAGTGAAACCCAGCTTGCTCAGCGGGTTGTGCTGCATTGCTGTAACTGATAGATGTGAAGCTAATGAATATGATTGTACCAAACTGAAGCTTAACTTTTCCTTAGCACATTACTCTCTTTCTTCCCCTGTACCATACGCTGACATTCTTGCTTCTGCACACAGAGGTTCTGTTATGGTTTCTTAGGCACACTGCAGAGCAGTGTCTTTTAACAGCTTGCAGATGTCTTTCACGTGAATTGCCTACAGCTCTGTTTTTCAGCCATCTCCATGTTCATGTTTGCTTAACGTGCAGTTAAATTGATTTAACTATAAAGCTCATCTGCCTGCTGCAGAACTCTCTGGAGCAAATTCTTTTTGTAATCCCAAACATAAAAGTAATAATGGTATTTGGAAGCAGCTGAATGTGAAGAAGCTTCATTGATTCATATTTTTAAAGAAGTCGGTGTTTTACTTGGCAGCTTCTGTTATGACTCACAATAAAACCTGCTTTAAATCAATAAAGAAGTACAGATATTTCTTGCGTGGCATTAGCAGGAGGGATGAGCTTTCCTGGGCGGCTGCGAGCCACCTTCCTGACTGCGAGCTTCTGAGCTACACATCTTGCTCTTCTGAGAACAAAAATCTATCTTTAGCAGCTTTAGCTTTTCTTTTTTTAATGTAAAAATATTTGAGGCTTTGCAATACAATGCTTCAGACAGTGTTGTCTTAGAAATCTCTAGCAAACAAGTTCTGATAGCCTCCCAGGTGATTCTTGCTTGAATCAGCTCATGACATTTCAGGCTCAGAGGAAAAGCATCCTTATGTTGTAGCATTGTACATAATGCAAAGTTCTTTTTGCTTTGTAGTCGACTGAGCTGCACTTCCATTTGCTTGAACTCTTTGCTTGGCTTTTTTTTTCTGGACGCTCAACATAAACATTCAGGCAGCATTAAAAATGTCACCGTGACATTCTCTTATGCATTTTCAAAGCACTCAAGTGATTGCATGAAACTGCAGATACTAAATTGTGCTGTGACACATTTTACTTACAAATCAATAGCTACCGGATTACTTGTGGATTGCAGTTTAACTGTTCTGTGAAGACTTGAGCAGCAGCTGAAGGACTGCAGGCAAACAATGATTTGCAGTGAGCCATTTCCATTGTGTTTGGCAGTGCAATAAGTTTGAGCTATGGATGTGCCTGCAATCATCTTTTTAATTATTCTGTGTGAGAATATATGGTGCTGGTAAACTCTGCAGCGTATTCTTTTACTCCATTGTTCCTTCTTTATTTGCTGTAGGTCTTGAGTAGGTCTGTAGGCATGAGTTTGTCTTTTCAATTGAAAGAGTGGAACATAATTTTATAATAAAGCAGATGAACATATTGCCTTTCTTGGACTGTAATGTGATCTGATGCAAGAGGAGTAGGATCTAGTTTGTCTAGTTCCTGAATCTGTCCTATGTTCGTTGTTCAAGTGCCTCTTGTTTAAGCACGAGGTAGCACTGCAGAATGAAGAACTGTCAGCAGAGATGTGAGTTGAACCATTTGGTTTTTGGGTTGAGAGGAATGAGGGGATGGGAGAGGATGGAATTGTGGGTGTGGGGTTTGTTGTTAATGTGGCACACATTGTGGTGATCATCTGGTGTGGAGATGGACCAGAAGCCCTAACAACACAGTTAGTACTACCCTGCTGACATGTGCAGGTGAATGTTCTGGATAGTTAATGTTTAAAATAAAATTGCTGGGCTCAGTCCTTAAAGTTAGGGGTGGTCTTGGTTTTGTTACGCTTGTACCATATTCACACTGCTAAGCTTGGTTGTGTCCTCTAAAAAAAGATATTCTTCTTTTTGAGGGGAGATTGGATTTCATTAGCAAATTAAATGAGCTGAGATGCAAACTTGGCAATTTCCTATTAGAAAAATGATCCAGAATAAGCTTGTTAGTCTTGGTGAATTTGCAGGGCGTACAGTGGATGATGCTTAAACCGGAGAAGTGTTGCTGCCAAGGTTCTGGAAGCTTTCCAACCCCCAAATTTACCTGTAATTTGTCATCTAAAGCAGTGACTGCTTTAGCAGTAACTTGAACGGAAAAATGAATACGGATAGCAAAGTGTTTGTGATTGTGTTAATATAATATTCAAATAAAATATGAATGGTATGCTGCTGAGATAGCAATGGTGGGATCCATGTCAGTAGTTGACTGAGGTGGCTTTGGTGCACGTTACCCAAGTGGATAACGCAGGTATTAGAGAGAATAGCTTTGTGTTTTATCAAAGACACTGGGTATGTTTTGCATCCATTTTCCCCTGCAGACACAGCAGCTTCATACTACTTAGCATTAGTAATGTCCAGTGGTTTTGTATCTAAAATAAATGGGTCCGTTTAGGCGTAATTGGACCATAAACCATTCTCTGTGTTATGCATTTAAATAGCACAGTGTTTATAGAAACACCTCCACTGATTGAGTTCTCCTCTCACTGTAAGAAGCATTATGCTGTCACTCTTGGGTTGTGGAGAATATAAATCTCCCCAGATAAGTCTTCCATATGTGCTATTTTTTTTGGACTTTCATCTTAATAGGAGGCTTGCTGGCAGGCTTTACATTAAACAGCAGGCAGCCTCATTTGTTCAAGAATATTAAGTTGAGTGGACATGAGAACAGTATTTCTGATCAATGGGAGGAGTTGTATATACTCTCATTTTTGTGGAATTTTATTTTTCCTTTACTTGAGTACTGGACTTGTGTATGGCCTTCACTAGTAGGACAGTGGTTATGTTCAGAATGAAGCATCAAGAAGTTACCAGTGGGATCGGAGTTGGATGCTCATCCATCTTCAATTGCTGTGTTTAACAGAGCACTAAGATGAAGCTGATGATCTGTTAGTATTTTCATATACACTGAAACTGGAGACAGAGATGTGTGTGTTTAGCACCGCTGTTTTTGCTGTTCATAGCTTATTAAGCACTCCTGTACTGATGAGGGTTTGAAAGCAGAAGAGATGTTTTGCTTGATGAAGATGGGAAGTATGACTTAGTACTGAATGGGATATAGAAGGTAGTACATTTCAGGAGACTCAACCACAAGACAGGGTGGTAGTGAACCACTGAAGCGCCTCTGTCTCCTATGCCTAGGTACATTTGCACATACACACAGGCTAAAGGTGACCTACCTTTCTCTTCCAACAATAAATTCGCTTCCTGCTGGGTCAGAATAAAGCATGGGGAAAGCTTTCCTCCTGAGCAGGAAGCAATCCCTCTGTAAATTGTTATGTTTCTTAATTGCAGGAGTTGAAAAACAAATGCTTTTTAGCTGCAGCCTTTGAAGCTTTGGGGAAAAAAGTGTTCATTGCTGTGTTGTTCTGTGCTCTCTCTAGATAAGCACGAGTTCCTAGGTTATGAATTGAAGGATGGTAGCAAGTGCTTCCTGGTTATGTGCCATGTGGGGAGCCTGAACTGCTGCTCGTGGCCCTGGCACTAACATTGTTTCTTACTAAAGTTCATTCAGAACTTGACCCAGATGGCGTGAGATATGAGATTTGCACCTTATGCACCTTCACAGCTCACTGCTGGGGTGATGTAATGTAGTTGGTGGACTAAATTAGCAATTCAAGCAAATGAGATTTAAAGATACAGGTGTGCACTGGAAATCTGTGGAGGAGGAGAAAGGAAGCTGCTATAAATTTGTAGTATTTTTGGATTTTTTTATGTAACAGAAATTTTAGGTATCCAAGAGGAGGCAGTCTGGTCTTGAAACCCGCACAGTAATGAAAGCCTTTTCTCCTCTTTCAGCAAGAGTCCTCAGTTCTGTACACCACAGATTGGGTTGAGTGTGTGGGAACTCTTTTCCTTAGATGTCTCCGCCTTACATTTATTAAAAGAGATGAGTTAGGATAGCCAGCATTGATACTGATGGTCATTCAGGAGCTCCCCCGTAATCTCAGGGCCTGTCAGACACGTTCTGCTTTGATTTAGTTTGAGAGGGGCCATAATTATGGGAAGACTCATCCTCATAAGCTTTGACATGTATCAAGTGTTATGCGGTCTGCTTTTTATGTGAGGAGATTTCAGCCCGTATTGCCATGGGTTGAATTCATTAATGATGGAGCACTTTTTGCTCTGGTTGAATAAATTGGCATCTCTGCTGTGCTGTGTGAAATGATTCAGTCCTATTCATACTGTACAAATTATGCTGTCCAGCTGCTCGAGTTCATCTGTGATCTTGAAGAAGTAGCCTGAAGCAAATAAAGCTACAGTTCCATTGGAAATGTTAATATTAATGAAGTATTGCTTGCACGTAATGATCAGGCACTGTCTTGTGCATCTTAGATACGTGAGCAATTTGTCTCAAAGTTACATAATTGAAACCAAAGCAGGCAGAGAGTGCTAAGACTACAGAGGACTATAGGCTGTGAAATGAGGGGTCAGTGGAAGATCTGTGCTTATTTTAACCACATAAATGGAGGTTGAAAGCGAACATGAGAACTATTTAAATCAAAAGAAAAGAAAAAAAAATTAAAGGGGACAATGGTAAAGAAAGGGAGCACTGTAGAGAATAATATTTTGACTACCTGAGAGTTGAGACTTGCTCAGGAGCAAGTGCATGTGCACAAGTAACCAATAAAATTTAGGCTGAAGGTGAGAGGGCTTATAGCTCTAGCAGAACTGCAGGTTTGTTGGCAGCAAGGACAAACCAAAGCAATTGCCTTACAGTAGATCTCAGTCCCTCAGTGAAAGGGTCTGTGTAATTGTGTACATGACAGCTGTTTCTCCCAAGGGACTCTCTGTGGCCTTAAGTCTGACAAAAGACAGCTGTAGTTTTGCTTTCTTTAGAGTTAATAATAGTGGCGTTCTCTGTGTCTGTGCAGGGCTCAGTTCTGAGCTTGTGCTCACAGGAGTCATGGAATCATAGAATATCCTCAGATGCAAGGAACCCATAAGGGTCATTGAGTCCAATTCCAAGATGACTTGTCAGCCTGTGGGAGCTTGCTATCATCATCATGTAAAGAAAGGAAAAACCCATATACTCTCAAATTCAAGGGTATAGTTTGTTATATGAAAGAATATAATTTGTTCTTTACAATTGAAGAATCACAGATTGTTTTATTGTAAAAGCATCTTCCTGAGCTTTTTTTCAAGGAGCTGGTTGTACTTTCCTTTGTGTGAGTTGGTTTAAAGCATTTGATCTCATTACTCCTGACATCCTGTTAAAACACAAGTATCTTCCAAAGCTGACAACAGTTGTCTTGTTTCAGTTGTCTAAAGATTGCAGCTTCCTGGAATCTTGACAAATATGTGTTCATGTACCAAGTATCTGATTTTAGTTTGATATTGCTAATGCAGTAATTCATCACTTCATGGTTGTTGATTTAAATTACCTTCTTTATAGATGAATGTTCCCCTTATGAAACTGTTAGGAGTGCTGGTTCTTAAAATCTAGCTAGATCCAGCAGTAGTTCAAACCATATTTGTGGTGGGATCTGGCTGCTCCCAGTCACTGGGCTGTTCCCATTTCTCCCATTTCTGTGAGAGGAGGAATAGATCTCTCATTGTGGCTTCGAGAGTAGGTGTTTTAAATAATGCAGTATTAACTTAAGTGCCTTGAGTAAAGAGTGAATGTGTCCCTGAGGTTATGGTTCTGTCTCGTGATAGGCTGTTTGATTCTAGAATTTACTCTAGCTGGTGATAGATATCTCTTTGAAGTGGGAAGAGTAACAAAGCGAGGATTCTTCTGCTGTCAAATTGAATAGTGAAGAAATTTTACAGAAAAGCAGAAATTACAGTTTCATTGCTCAGCAAGCTCCTTCAGTCAGATAGAAGGACTTATAAATCTACTTTCCTTTTGAAGGTTTCCTTTGAAGCTCATGAGCTTCTGAAATTTTTCAATTGTGAGAGCTAATTTGACAAAATCAACGAAATGAGTACTTTCGTTTCTGGGGCTGGATGATGCTGAATGATCTGGTTGCACTGGCACTCCTTACTCTTGGAGGACAAGCTAAATCTTGTGCTGGTTTAATTGGCTATGCTATTTCTTCTTTATCATGTCACTTTCTCTGCAGCACCGTATGGAAGTACCGATGCCTCCTTTGCCCACTCTTGCTCAGTGTGAGAGGTCTGTGTGCTGCACTCAACCTCTGTCATCTTTTGGCTTATTTGGGCTGATGTTTTATCTAAATATGAATTGGTACCAGGCAGCACTGGTGTAGGGAAGGCTTTATGGTATGTATAAGGCTTCTGCCCTTTGCTGTAGGGCCGAACGCAGCGTGGCGTTACGAGTGCTGGGCGCTCTGTGTGCCTAGCCCAAATCTGCAGTTCTGCAGTCGGCTGGACTGGTTCCAGCAGAGCCGTGGTGTTCCATTTGTGTAATTAATACAGCTCCTAAAAGATGACTGCACATCTCGATGGCAGGCTGCTAATGGCTCCAGAGATCTCTCGCAGCACAGCCTTTCACGCTACTCCTCAGGTTTCGAAATAAATGCCCAGAGAAGCCTTTTTTGTCACTGCAGGATGACCTTCTAATAAAAGGTGCTTTTCTGCCACAGTTGTGATCTCACTTTCTGTCAACTATTTGTATTTTAGTCTAATCTTACAAACACGGAAACTGAAATGCTTTTTGGCACAGGCGTGCTTAGTGCAATGTCATCTCAGCAGCACCTCATCCTGTAAATAGCAGCAGTGGAGTATTGTCTTTGGCTGCCTGTTACCAAAATCTTATAAGTACAGCACTGGGATCCTTCTGTTCAATTAACAGCGACTCATCTTTGAAAAGATGGCACTGCTTGGGTGACGAAGGCCGCTCCGGCTCCTGCAAGGCTTTGGGAGGCCTCGCTGGGCCTCTCCTGCCTGCTCTGGGCTGAGCAAACTCATGGCTGTTCCCTTCCATCCCAACTTCCAGCCCATCGTTGCTGCACCCTTCTGCTGTGTCCTCTCGGTTGCTTGCACTGATGAGGCCAAAAACCTGTGGTACTCAGGATTATAAACTATAAACTACCACTGCTGCTTTGTTTGCTTCCTTCTTTGCCTGTTTCGTATCGGTGTGAAAGCAGAAGTTTTAGTAAATAAAACTTATTTTCAGATGTGCCTTGCGCTAATTCATGGAATCATTAGGGTTGGAAAAGACCTCTAAAATCACCAAGTGCAACCCGAACCCACCCCTCCATGCCCACATCCCTCAGTGCCACATCTCCATGGCTCTGTAACACCTCCAGGGATGCTGACCCTCCCACTCCATGGGCAGCCTGACCCATCACCTCTCTTTCTGAGAAGAAATCTTTCCTGATATCTGACCTGAATGTCCCCCGTTGCCACTTGAGGCCATCACCTCTTGTCCCATCCCGATTACCTGGTCACAAATATTGCAGTTATGGGTAGAACACAAACATGGGGAACTGAGTGTGATTAAGTCACGCAATTATTCTCTGGTATGAATCAACAGTCCTAAAGGAACTGTCTAATCCAGAGTCTCCTGTGTGGGGCATTTGCTCTCAGATTCTCCTGTGCTATTAGTTGTTTTGTAAGTGTACAGTGTAGGCTTAATGTAAATGGCTTTTTCATCTAGGAAGCCCAAATTAAATTTGAGACCTAAGCTGGCTCTTGGTAAGCTGTGTATAGATTAGCCTGGGTCATTAGGAATTCATTTATTTTGATAAGCTTTGTCAATGCTAAACGTTGCCCTGATTGGCTATAGCATTAACTAACCCCTGCTTCACGCCGGCTGGGCTGCCAGGATGCAAGTGGTGTATTTACTTAATTCTAAATAAACGTTTTATCACTTAGCTGTAATTGGATTGCTATTGTATTTCAGTAATTATTCCCAATAGCAAATCTGTTCTCTCCTTCACAGACATTTCGTGACTGACCTTCACGCAGTCTCTGTCTGAAGATGTCTTTCTTGATCTAGTTCTGCACAAGTTGTTTTTTTTTGGGTGTGGGTTTTCTGTTTTTGTTTTTAAAGGAGAATTAATGCTAGGGATAGGCAAAATGTGTTCCCTATAGCATGTCTGCAGACAGATAGCTTCCTAAGCATCCAATGGCTGAACAAGGAATTGGTACGCTTGTCTGAGGCTCAGACATCTTGCCAGGGGAGTTCTGGATCACTGGATGGCAATTTTATGCTCAAGAGTGATATTCTGTGATTAAATCTTAATGGATTTCCGGAGGAGGTAATATTTTTTTTTGAGAGGAAGGCACTGCTGAGTCGCTTGCAGCCTGGCACCTCTTTTGTGATAGTCCTGTCTGCACACCCCGGTGTGCACTGTGCAGAGCCAGCGAGCCATTCCAAGGACGGCTCTGTTTTCTCTGTGTACTTCTGGGGCTCTGAAGAGCTGGTTGGTTGCCTGCCAGGCAGGTGGGCTTACTTCAGCTCTCACAGTCTGCAGTGGTGCATGTGTTCTGCTGCCCGCTTCTGTTAACTCTGGTCCTCAGACCCCCAGTCTTCCTTTCTGAAAGTTACAGTTTCTGCATTGGCTAAAAATATGTTTTAAATAGGTGGACCTACTCCACTGTCCAAGAACAATATTTTACTGCAGCAAAACCACTTGGTGTTATCACGGGTTTTTATGAGGCGTTTTATTGTGAAGAACAGCATGATGGCATTAAGTTCTGAGTAGTCTAAACTGCATGTTTGGTGCTGGAGGCGTGTTGCTTGATGGCTTGCTAGGCTCATTCAATGTAATGGTGTACTAAGGTGATAGGAATAGGGGTTCAGGTTGTGTGAAGGCTGGAGGAAGTGGGAGAAGTGCTCATATCCATGATCTGACCAACTGTACGACATCCCTGGTTACCCAGTGGGACTAAATTGTGCTGGTTCATTGCCCTTAATGGTCAGCAGTGTTCTTCCTTTTGTTGCACTTCTGCTTGTTCTGAAGGATGATTTAGAAATGCTAGAGCGAGGTGAACCTCGTTGTGCTGGGATGTTGTGCTCATGGCTGTCTGCTGTGCTGCCCTATGGGTGAATGCGTTTCCCTGTTACTTGGTGCTTGGGAGGCTCGTGAGGCTGCTCTTCCAAATCAAAGTGCATTCAGGCATTTATTGAGACTGCTCTGTTTCCCTTTGTTTCCTTACCTATTTGTTACTGACCTAAGTTTCTTAAACGTGGTCTGAACTTGGACAGTTAATTTCTATATGTGGTTTGTTCAAGTAATGTAATAAGTTCAGGGGAATTAACCTAAGAAAAACCAACAACAACAACAACAAAGCAGGACAGTTAACCTGATAGTTCGCTAACTGACTATTTCTAAAAAGAAAGCTACTTATCAAATTAACTAATAGTTTCTACCCAAGAAATCTAGAACTTAACTTCTCCTACCCAAGACAAACTAGGAACTGTTTGTGAGGCAGATGTGGGAAGGCTGACTTTTGTACTGCTCCATTCATAAATATAAATGTGGGTTGGTGCTTGGAAAACAATGCTGTTCAGTTTTGGCACGTGTAGTATTTGCAGCCTGCACCCTGGCTGGGGTGTAGAACTGCAGCAGTAGGTGGCAGCTTCCTTGCAGCATTCAGTGTGCAGAGCTTGGTTACCTGCTGGCACGGTTTGAGGGACAGATTGCAGCTGTAGGGCACAAGGTTCCAGCGTTGTCATCACATGTGTAGTGGACCTTGAGCTTCCCTTCTGCATTTCTGGGTGGTTCAGAATAGCTTTCTATCTGCTGAAAAATAGTACTTCAACAGTACTGTGTGATTTAGTGTGTGCTAAAAAAATGAACTCGCTTTTGGGTGTGATACAAGGCAGCATAACTGAGAGTATATTTTTAAAACTACTGTGCTTTTTTTTTTCTATTTCCAGGGAGGGATGAAACGATGCAACCAGCCAGACCATCATTCCTGGAATATTTTGAGCAGAAAGCAAAGGAGAATCAAGTCAATAGCTTTGGGAAGAATGTGTCTGGCCAGACAAAAAACTCATCTGATTGGAAAGTACCACAGGATGGAGACTACGAGTTTGTAAGTCTATACTATGAAATTCAATCAATGTGACAATCTTTAAGAATTTGGTGAGAGCTGCTGTAATGTTACTTCTTATTTTGACAAACTAATGGGAAATTTGAGCAGTTTGTAATTGCCAGTGCATTTGGATGGGTCATTTTGAAAAATTCATTTTCTATAGGTATTTCTCAGTTATCGTAACCAGCCAATATCTGTATACTTTTTTTTGCTGAAGAACAAACAGGAAAAAGAAAAGCCTGAAGATGTTAAAGTAGAAACTTTGATGCCTTCATTCCACATTACACATTTAAAATAAAAAAGAAGAATAGGATTCAGGATGGAGTTGGAAAATGTTAATCCTGAATGCAGAGTGTTTGACCAAAAAAAAACAAAACAGAAAACCAACAAAAACAACCACAGTGTTACAACCATTGAATTTTCTTGTTTTTCTCAAGCTTCAATGGTAGATTTTGGGTTACGATGTGAACATCAAGCTAATCTTCTTTTTTCTTACAAATCTGCAGTTTCAATCTTTTCTGATCACACGAACCATAGATTTTCAGGAAGTTTTCAGAAGTCAGAAGAAAAGATCGTAGGTTCTGTGTTCCATTATTTATAAGCTTTATGAGGGAAGCGTTCTGATGTGAGCTAAAATGCCAGAAGAAACGTGCTCTGCTGAGCACCGTTCCCTGCACTGCGTTTCCTTTTAACGATGCTTCAGTGCAAGCACTCCTTGCTCTGTGTGCATTGCACACCCTCACAGGACGTGCTGCTACCTCCTGTGATTCAGGTTGTCAGGCTGCACTCAGCCCTTGGTGAGCTTCACTCCACCTTCACAAAGCTGTGCAGGAGGCAAACTCCTCTGCTCGTCACGACGCAAGGCAGCAGAGGAGATGCTTCACTTTGTGGCTTGAGCAGCAGCAGGAGCCATTCGTTCTGGTTGTACAAATGGGCAGGCTGTTGTTGTTATGTACGTTCTGTAGTTCTTGCTGCTGCATCTCTGATTTTATTAGACTGGGAAGAGCAGCTGGCAGAGGGGACCCGCTGCATTCTTTTCTGTAGTCCTTTGCACTACGTCATGCTTAGCCTGAAGGCTCAAACTGACTGCATGTACATGCTTTGCAAAAATAACCTGCAAGCTGCCTTGTCAGCCTGTGTATTGCAGGGGCCAAGCACACGATTCTGGTCTAGCGAGGTGCCCAGTATGTCTCATTAACTTTACATTCTGTAACTTAATTTAATGATAAATAATTATTTTTTGATGTGTGGCATTTCCCAGGAAAGACAGCGTCTTAAAATTTTTTTGTGGTCTGCAGAAGATATGGCCCAAGGGAAAATGTGCTGTAACTATTTTGTCTTTCTAATTTGGGTGATGTTCAGTAGTTGCCCTTGTTTCCAGCAAGAAGGATATGCTCCACCCAGCACCCAGCGAGCTGTAGGTGCAGGCTATAGGATGTGCAGAGCAGCTGTTTGACACAAATATGACCTTGTTTACTCATTTCCATTAGTGCTGAAGTATTGCCACGTGCATAGATTACCAGTGTGCTGTGAGCATTAAAAGCAAACCATAAACTGTAGGAATAAATCAGGCCTTGGGTCACCTTCATGTCATAATTTGTAGGCAGCTGTGTGTATTTCTCTGGTTTGATTATGAACGTGCCGGCCTGGCCTGCATGCAGATTTTGTAACGGAGCTGCCTTCACACCTCATTGCTTCTTTTTTTTGTGAGACAGGAAAAACACTTGAAAACAACCTTATTTAATACGCTCAGGGTTTAAATGGTCCTGCTCTGGGCTGTGGAAGTGATAACCCTATGGTGGATCCTCATCCAAGACTTAAAACTGAATAATTTCTCCTGTTTGGCTAAAAGGGATCCGTGTGATGGCTAGCTGTGGGTAAAAGTCATGTTTATTAACACTTAGTAATCGAAGCATCAACGCAATAAGCTTTGCAGAATAAGAGGGAATACAGTCATTAAGTGCTTCAGGTACATCTGTCCTGGACTCGGCTGCAGCTGTAACTTATTTCTGCACTGCCAAGGAAAATAGGTTTGTGCATTGTCTAGAGAGTTTGCAGGATTCCAAGCAGACGAGATCAGTGAGGTGCTCGGTGCGTGCAAGTGCCTCCAGAGCCTTGGGAAACAATTGAAATATTATTGCTTTGTGCTGCTGCAGCCTAGATAAATATGCCTTGTCTTCTGTTCTGAATTCCCCTCCTTCCTCTGTGAGTGGCACCTGGGGTCTCCTGTCTTTAAAAAAAAAAAAAAAAAAAGCAAAAAAAGGACAATATTAAATTACTGAAGATTTTTCTCTTTTCCATTGTGGTAAAACCATTTGACCTTTTGAGTAGAATTGTTGCTCTGAAGCAGGCAAATAAGGAGCTATTTATATAACAAGGCAATGTCATGTTAGATAAGGGTTGGATCAAGCCCCATATGCTGTACAGCAGGAAACCCAAAGGTCCTGTTCTGAAAGGTGATGAACTCCATTCCTCCAAAATACGGTGCTCTAACCATGCCCTGCTTTTCATTTCAGTTGGCTTCAGCCGGGTGTATCTGCAGCCTTAGATTTCTGAGGTTGAAATTAGGGGTGAGCTGATGCCCAGTGTTGTTATTGCTTCTCCCCACCCAGGTTTCAACAAGGATCTCTAAAGATTTTAGCCCTGCTTGATTGCAAGAAATGTTTTCAAAAACATCATGATTTTTACTGTGGAAAAAGGTTCTAATTGTGGGCAGGACTTCTTGCTGTAAGAAAGATCATAGTAGTAACCTCCGGTATGAAGGTGCTGCAGGGCGGGCTGCTAATGGGCAGGCTGCATTGTGCGTGCAATTCTGAACTGCCACAATCACACCTCAACACTTTTGTTATTGAATTTCATTTTAGCAGGGCACATTAGTCACATATGTTATAAATTAATAATGCTCGAAGATTTGTTTAGATAATGTCATACAGCTTTTTCCATTCTAATCTGTCAGTGGTACCATAGTGCAGCAGAATTAATTGTGTGGTGTTTCCTGCTCTTAAACACTCCCGAAGGAGTTATTTATTCCTAGCTTTAACTGCTCTGAGCAGACCAGTATTGCAGTGTCACTTGTGACTAAAGTGGGATCATTTACTATTATTATCATTAATTTTAATATTGACCTGCTCAAAAGACCCTTCTGTTCAAACCTACTGTAGCAGGTTCTTATGGATCATTCAGGCACTGTAGCACCGATCACTTTGCTGGAAGTCTGTTTCATTAGCAAGTTATGGTTACATTCATGTTTTGTGGGACCTGTGACAATCCTGAAACCTTTTTGGTTCCACCTAATGATCCCAGTTTCACTGGGGAAAATAAGCAGCAGTGAGTGCCCCATCAGTCCTGAATGCTGTCATCCAGATGTGACTTCCAGTACTTGAAGGGAGCATATAAACAGGAGGGACAGTGGTTGTTTATGAGGGTGGACAGTGGTAGGACAAGGGGAAATGGTTTTAAACCAAGACAGGGGAGGTTTAGGTCAGATGTTAGGAGGAAGTTCTTCACACAGGGTGGTGAGGCATTGGAACAGGTTGCCCAAGGAGGTTGTGGATGCCCCATTCCTGGAGGCATTCATGGCCAGGCTGGATGTGGCTCTGGGCAGCCTGTTCTGCTGGTTGGTGACCCTGCACATAGCAGGGGGTTGGAATTAGATGATCGTTGTGGTCCTTTTCAACCCAGGCCATTCTGACTTACTGTTAATTTGTAATGCACTAGTGTAAGAGCACAGCATCATGTCTTTCTGCAGGCTTTACAAAAGATGTTTGCTCCAAGGCTTTATGATTCCATCTCTTGTGTTATGGGTGCAGCCTACCACTCCTGACCCTGTGAGGCAGTCTGTCAAGAGCTGCCCTGGTGCAGATGCCCCTACCAGGGGCTGCATGGAGCAGGAGGCTGAGCTGGGAACATGGTGATGGTGGTACAGGAAGTGAACAACAGAAACACCTTTCACAGTTAGGGTTGTGATTTGCTCAGAGACAAAGCAGTACTCTGGGAAAGTGTCAAGGAAGTGCAATTCTTTTTTGTTTAATAAAGTACATTTTCTGGAGCTGTATTCACATCTCTTGGAGCTCTTGTATTATCTGCACTGCAAGAGCTGGTGCCCCAACTACAGCCTCCTCTATGTAACTTTGGAGGCTTCAGATTCAGAAGGCATTACATCTATTTCTATTTATCTGATAGAAAACTATGATTTTTGTGTTTCTTTTTAAGCTGGTGCTAGCCAGAACTATTGCTTACATCTTCTTACAAGTATAACAAATGAAAGCATCCTTTTCCTAAATGAGGATATAATTCTATTTGCTAAAGCAGTAAAGAAAACTTAAATTTTTCTGTTTATTGAGATAGTGTGCCATTACACCGCTCTTATCTGGGATATACTGTTTTTTAATTACATCCTCATTTCTGCCCTTCTAGTTAGCATGAAACATTACATTGGAAACAATGATAAAAAAACCAAAAACTGGTCTTTACCAGCAGAAAAGCATACTAGTGTCTCATAAGTGTCTTCAGCTTGTTCCATTGCACGTAGGGCTGTTGGTTGGTGATAAAGTCATAGAATCAATCATAGGATCATGGGATAGTTTGGGTTGGAAGGGACCATTAAGATCATCTATTTCCAACTCCCCTGCTACATACAAGGACACCTCTCTGCAGATCATGTTGCTCACATTCCAACTAAGGAAAAACCTTTCCTTCTAGTTTAGAGGAATGACTTAATGCTGAGTTGGCAAGAGCATGTGCTTCTTACAGAAGAGTGTATAGGAAGTGTAATTCTTTCAAAAGCAAATTAAATCACATAAGGATTGTGATGTATTTGTCAGTCTGATATCAACCTAGTGATGCCTGCAGATCAGGATCTCCATCTGCACATCAGGGATGGTGCAGCAGGAAGGATGCTGGCCACGGTGGCTCGGTGCAGGCTGCAGCCAGGGAGGTGCAGCAGCTGCTGTGAACCATGCTCTGTGCTCTGCTCAGCCCTGCTGTGAGTTGCTGCTGAGAACTCAGAGCTGGGGCTCATGCATCGCCCTGCTGCTTCCCCGTGCACTGCAGGAGGCCAGGTTTGAAGTGCAGCTGCTGGGTGCTGTGCTTCCTCTCCCAGCTCTGCGCTGAGTGGCTGCATGCTGCAGCCATCTGTTTCTTTTGGAAGTGATTTATAGGGAGGAACTGCTAGGGGGCAGGTGATTTATTGTTTATCAATAACAGTAAACACGTTCTGCTTTACAATGACCAAAGGCTCTAATTTATTGTATTCTGTCTGTGAAGATGTCATTTGTCTTGTGAACAGTTTGTTGTCTACCAGTACCTGGAACATTCAATGCCTGTGGTTTCTCTGAACATTCATTTGGATAGCGTTTATTAGCAATCTAATGTTGGTGCTTTATGGCCACGCTGCCTGTTGTCTGTCCTTCCTCAACTGATTAAAAACTTGGGACTGTTTTCTGTACAGTTGCAGGCTTTGAAAACAACAGCAGACCCAGTAATTGGTCCTTGTTTCATTGAAGCTGGTCCTTGGGTTCTCTTGTAGCAATAGGAGAAAGGCACGCTGAGGATACGTGGGTGAGGCCAATGCTGGAAGGAAAGAACTTTTGTTTGAGTAAGCTGCTGTTGTGTGACTTTTTATAGTTTATCAGTTTATAATGTTTCCTCTAACGCGATCCAGCGAGCTTTATCTCCTTCTTACTTACCACTGTCTTTTAAGCAGCGTGGTTTAGGTGTCTCTGCACTAATCTTTTTGTTCCTCTTTTCCCCTACCCAAATTACTCAGGAGAATAATCTGAGCTGGTTGCTGAGGCTCCAGAAAGTCTGTCCACCAACAAAAAATCCTTCAGAGCATGCAGATCTGCAGGTCATTCAGAAGTTCATTGAGAAGCAACTAATCTCAGCTGCTATTGATTTGTGAATCTTGTGATACATTCCTTATCTTCTAAGGAAGCAAGTTTCTCTGACCCTTGCGTGATGAATGAGGATTTGTTGTTCTAAAAATTAGCTTAAATATATATGGTTTTGTGTAGAATAAAAGGGAAGTTTGGTTAAAGTAGAGTTGTTTTTTATTGTATTATTTTCTAAGGCTGTTGACCAAACACTCAGTGAACCTTCAGAATTTTCTGTTCAAGAGTTTTTCCCCGTCACATGCTATGAGCTCGCCTTTTCCCAGTTACTTCTCAAGCACCAATTGATTCAAATAGTCTTACTTCAATCTTAAAGTGAACTTATTTACTAGAATTTTGATCAATTTGAGAGAGAAAGCCAGATCTGGGATGGCTGATAGGTATTCCTGTCCGTGTTCGCCAGAGCTGTGGCAGATTGCTGGCTGGGATGCAAACAAACTGAAAGGTATTTATTTGTTTGTTCTCTGCTGACTCTAAAGTAAGGCTTTGAGAGCACTGAGATCATCGCTTTGAAAGGTTTTTTCTGACAAAAGAAGGCAATCCAGAATAGAAAACTCACTTCTAAAACTGTACCCCAACCGTATATCCTGCTAATTGAGTAAGATCTGGAAGCACATTGCCTGGATGTAATTTCTGCTGTGAAGTATGATTTATACAAAGAGACAGCTTTTTGTGATGTTTTATTCAACAGTTTTAAATGTCACCTGCCTTGATTTATAGCATTGATGTCCCTTAAATGGATTTCCTCTTTTTTCCTTCAGCCATCTGCCAAAATTTTTTAAAGCTCAGCTAATTGTTTGTTCTTCTCTCAAGTGTTACCTTGCTGGCGTGTTCTTCCCAACAAATACTTTAACCAGTGACATCTTTATTAAGGAAAAATGGTTTATTTTGTTACCTCCTAATCAAACATACAAATAAAATAAGCCTTGGAACAGCTTACTTATCTTTTTTTTTTCATCTTTAAGTGGTCTTGTATCTTTTGTAGCGTTTGCATGGAGGAGGCACTCTCAGCCTTGCTACAAACCTCCTGAATTCATGGCTGCTTCCAAGCACTGCTGTGATTTACAGCACGCTCCATACCACGTAGGTTCCATAAACCTTTCTCAATTCCCTGTGTAATAAGATCAGAAGGTACACGTTTGGCTTTATAATTTGTTAGCAATACTTGCAATGGGAAGAATAGTGCAGCGGCTTTTCTATCTGCTGTGGAAGAGAATAGCTTTCTGTCCTCTTCCATTTTATAACAGGGTCATTGTTCACCACCTGCTTTCACTTTGGTGTGTACTGACATTGATTGCAAAGCACTTACTGCTACAACTTGCTGTCAGAATTTCATTTTTCCTGTATTTTTGTCTGTAGCAGGCCTTCTGTGACATAAGGCTTTCAAACAAAACTTGCAGTGAGGGGGAAGTAAAGTGAGTCGCTGCTGTTTGCATTGCATTGCTGAAGTTGCAGCCCTTAATGGAGACAGAAGTAATGCAGCCCGAAATCAACTTCTTACAAAAGTATTTAGGGTTGTAAATGCAGCATCCTGGCCTGTCCTTTCCTAACGTTTAATTGACTGAGACACTGACTGAAAGTTGTGTGGATGAGTGAAGTGCCCAGCTGTGTTCCAAGCAGGCAGTGTGAGTGCTGGCTTTGTCTCAGTGCTGTGTGCTCACGGTCAGGCTGCAGCGTGCATTGCTGCACTGGGAGGAAGGGAAGAGGAATTAATAATTGAAGGTGTGACGTTGGGATCATCTCACAACAAAAAAACCTGTTCCAGCCTTGTTATGCCCCGAGACCTGTTTTCAAGCCTGGGTGTGTTCTTGGCACAGTGTCTCCTTTGAAGAGCATTGCAGCTCGGATGAGATCGATTGGAAATGCTTCTAAAATCTTCTTGCAGCTCATCTGTCAGCATGAATGTTTGTAAAGGTTAACACCACTAAAAAAGGCAGGTTTGCTCAGGTTGTTTTCAGCAAGGTGAGCTCCTCTTGGGGGCTCAGCATCAGGAGCCCAGTAGAGCTGCTTGCGATCGCCTCGGAAGATGGAGTCTGCGGACAGAAGGATGAGGACAGGGATGAAGCCTGCATCCAGCCGTGTGTGCTTCCCAGAGCCTCACCCAGAGCACCGCCTGCAGCTGTGTTCTGTGCAGCAACAAAGTCAGCTCTGACTTCTGGACCTGCCTTTGCCTTTGTGCGTATTGCAGTAAATCCTATGGAAAAGTCAGATGATGCTCACTGCTGGCACGTGGTGCCTGGAACTGCTGGGTGTCTCCGGTTTACCTCAGCAGAGGACTTTGCAGTGGGAGTTTTGTCACGTTTGTGGCGTCTCCAGCAAACAGAGTGATGGAGTTTGCAGTGAGCTGTGGGCGTGCTGGAAGCTTTGCCCTGCTCATCTGTGCTGTGCTGAAGGTGATCCCAAGCTTTTCTCTTCAAGAAAGAGAGAGGAAGAGTCACTGAGCGCGCACACAGTCTGAAAGGAATATTACTGAGAAATAGAGCGCTTAATTCCTTGTTCTGCAGCTCGCCTTCACACAGTGTCATTATAAATAGATGCCTAAGTCATAGCGAACACTTGAGAAAAGCTCGCATGGCAAAGCGTGCGGGTTTGTGTGACAAGGATTTTAAGGAGATGGCTCATTCACCAGAGGGCCGTTCTGCAAAAATATTTGTCTCTGAAATACCAAACATATGCCCCTGTTTTCAAAGCTGGCAGCCTCTCCTGGGGTCGTGCAGCTATTCATTTTCAAAACGCCCTTGAAATCCCCACAGTCTTTCTGCACAAAATGCTGAATTCTTCTGCCGCCTTCCTCGCGTTCACATTGCCAGATCACATTTCCTTCCCCGTGGCGGAGGAGAGGCAGAGCAGTGGCGGTGCTGTTCCTACTTGCCATAGGGCATACGGCATTGGGAAGCGCTGTGGCCCTGCTGCAGGCCAGCCCTGCTCAGAAGCAATCGTGGGGCAGGGAATAGAGTAGGAAGGACTAAGAGTGAAATTAAAAACATTAATTGAGTAGAGATTGATATTTACCAGGGATGACTTAGTCTCCGTCTCTGAAGATGAAGCTGCTTGTCCTAAGCTGTTGCTGTGCCTTACGGACTGCAGTGTGTGATGCGCTCAGATAAGTTTCTAATAATGCCAATGCAGCGTCTTAACGTGCTGTATCTCACTAAGCCAGCTTCAGTCCTCCTGGAAAAGCAGAGAATTTCAGGTTGGGGATACACTGATGTACTTGCCGCCTTCTTGTGCCTTACCTTTATTTTCCCCAATAACTCACTTAGTGGTTCTGAATTTCTTTCCAGCATCTTTGTCTTCCAGTAGCAAAACACTCTGCGATGTAACACAGACAGCATTCACATTTTGAGAACCCCAGGTGGTGGTTACTGCTCATGGCTGCTGGTAGTGGTGTGCTATGGGATGAAGCACTGGTATGAAGGAATCCTTCGGACTTGTGGTGCTACTGCTGCTCCTGCAGGTATTTTGCTGCACTCAGGATAAGTGATCTTGAAGAAATACATTGATTTTTAATAAGTGAGTGAGTCAAGAGCCCATAGGAATTCCTAAACAAAGAGTGAATTTGGCTGAGAGAGAAATCTGTTACAGACACACATACCCTTCCAGGCAGAGCTTGCCTCACATTGCTGGAGACGTGTATTCATTTTAAAGGAATCAGCATTTTCTGACAGATTGCCTTTCTTAAAAAGAAAGGGGAGAGGGAGGCAACTTAGCCAGCTGCGCACTTTGCAGTTGATTTGTACAGCTAGCAGGATCTTCAGTGAAATGATTTATTTTACCGTGTCCAGAGGTATTTTGGTACTCTTACTTAAGGAAATTAAAGCATAATCACTTAGAAGGGGGTTGGACTTGCTGTGTTTTTTCTTAATCCAATCTCTGGTCAGCAAGTGTATTTTATAAGCAAGCGATGCTCCTTTTTTGCTGTTTTTTTTTTCCTCCTTGTCCAGACAGGCTGACCTTCTAGCTTGGTTTGTAATTCAGTTACTGAAATAAAACCAGTGAGATAACCTGTCTTTGTGGTTATAGGATTACTCAGCCACTTTCTAAGTCCCCGAAGGTTCTTAATGTTTGGACCTCCTGAAGTTTCCTGCTACAGAGCAACGTCAAAACAATTTGTTGTTCCCTTTGTTTAGGTTAAGTATTTATAGTACTTGGGATGGTTTTCGAGTGAATAATTGGAAATAAAGCTAAAATACAAGGGAATTTAATCTTGGAGCTCAGAAGATTAAAATGCAAAAAAGATAAAGAAAAGAAACCTTTTTTTTCTGGCCAGTCATATCAATGAGGATTCCTTTGGATGCTTGTTGTTTTTTTTTTTCCCCTGAATACAATTTCTGTACATTACTGAGGCTAATAACACTTTGTAGATGCTGTATGGTTGTGCTGGCAGTGACACTTCCTAGAGCCTTTTAGGGATTGCAGTAAGGAAGGGTAAGGTGCAGCTCTTGGCTGTGAGCAGCTCTGGGATGCCCGCAGTGCTGATGTGCAGTGTGATGCTCTCACATCTGGACCATCTCTGCCCTGGGGATGCTGCTCTGTGCCGGTATATCTGCAGAGCTTGAGCTGCCAGCAAGGTCTGTGTGTGCTGTAGTCCTCTGAAAATTGTATTAGGAGTTTTCTGACACCCTGCCAACAGTAAAGCTCCCCCTGGCTCTGTAAGCTTCAAGGAAATGGGGCAAAGCTGCAAACTGGAGAAGGGCAGCCAGCAGAGGAAAGATGCCTCGTGGGTGATGAAGGAGCAGATGTGTATCTGAAGTGTGTCTATTTATCTCTTCAATAGCAGTGACAGAGTTGGCAAATGTGCTGGAGCAAGGTCCTTGCTGAACCAGCGGGATCAAACCGTGTGGATATAAATAAAGCCTGAAGAAAGAGAGAGTTTGCTGCAGAAGAGACAGATCCTGAGCTGGAAGCAGCTTCTGCTTCAGAGCCAGAGTGAAGGAGCTCCTGCTGTGAGGTAGTGCTGGAGCTCAGACAGTTCCCCAGAAGCCCATCACTCCTGTGACAGCTTTAGCAGCCTTGCTAAGCGAGCTGCTGGGCTGGAAGGAGGTCCCGCAGAAGTTCCCTGCTCAGAGCTAGCCCTGCCTGGCAGGGAGCGAGCCAGAGGGGCAGTGGCTTCCAGTAACTCCATGTGCACTGGGATCAGGCACCTTTTTTGCAGTTGTATCAGCAGAGCTGCATGTCAGATAGCTAGGATCCTTACCGGTGTTGTACCAGGAATATGTTTCACTTCCAGGAGCCTTAAAACTCCATCCCTGCAGAAGTGAGATACAGCTGTCCTGAGCACACCAGCTGAGAAGGGCCGGGTCTTCTCCAATACGTTTCTCCTAAAATACTTCTTTTCACTTCAGCTAGGATTGAATGCTGAGTGCATTAGTGTCTGCCTGTCCTCCCCAAAAAGGCACGTTGCCATGTTACTGCTGTAGCTGCTTGCCTTGCACTGACTTAGGTTGACTTGGCCTCTGAAGTGTGTGATGATCTGCTTGAAAGTTGGGGTCATCTGTCTTGTGTGGACTCATCTCTTGTCCACACAAGAGTGTGGGTGATCTGAAACTACTGTCTCCAGATGTGCACCTACTGCATCTCACTGCAGTGAGACTCCTAAAAGAAGTCCCTTTCTTTTAGAAATTCTGGCTGCAGTCTGTTTAACTCGTGCTGGATGCTTGCAGCCCATGATGTGTTTTGCTAAATAATTAAGATGCATTAAAAGCAGAAGCTTGTGCTGCTGAGACTTATTTTTCAAATCCTTTGAAAGATTAATATCTGTATTTTTAATCTTGCATGAAATCCCACAGTGAGTGCATTTCATCCTCTGCTTTCATAACGGTATGAAACTTCTCATGCTAAAAAGGGGGGAGAATCAAGGTAATTAATATTTGTGTTGGTGCTGGGGTTCTGATTTACTGGAGCCTCTCCGTGGCATGGCTACAGACTGACAGATGTGTGAGGCTGTGGGGACCTGACTGTCAGGATGAGAAGTGGGCAGGGAGTGCCTGCAGGTTCTTACATCCCTGTGTCCCTTGCGTCGGGCACAAGGTTATGGTGAATAAGTGGTTAATGCCTGCTGGTACGTTCCATCAAGGCCTTCTAACGCTGGGAACATAAATGAGAACAAGGCACTTAATTTTTAGATCAGTGATTGAAAGGACGCCAAATGGGACTGAGCCAGCATTTCAGGAAAAACGCTAAGGGAAAATGGCATGCTATTCCAACACCAATTTATATCACCATTTTCAAGACCTAGACTCCAGAGCTCTGCTTAGCATGAGAAATCACCCTCTTCATTTAATTTTGGCCTGAGAAATTGAATGCTTTTTTTTTCTGACTTAAAAAAAAAAAAAAAAGTGCGTAGTACTATTCAGTGATCTGTTTCCTCTGGGTGTATTTGGTACGAGCATTTAATTGATACAGCACTTAAACAGCCTTTCAGGTTGCAGAAGGCTAATTCAAGAATAACCTGAGTTCTTACAGCCCTGAGAGCTCGTGTCCATGGGCTGTGATCTCTGACAGCTCTCCCCAGCTCCTGGGCTGCTCTCACACGCAGCACTGCGCTCCGAGGTGCTGCCACAAATAGTTGCACGTAGCACCCAATGAGTGTCTGCAGCCCTAAAATAAAACTCTGCTCGAGGAGGTGATAAAAGAAGAGTTGGAAAGTTGAGGTGGATGTGCGTCAGATGGAGTCGCCGGATCCTGACAGCGAAACGTAAGCATTGCCCTAGGATTTATTGGAAGGATTTATTGGAAGGGAAACATCCTGATAGCATTGTTGCTGTTGTCCCTTTAACCTGGCTGTCGCTGTGCCTTGCTCCTTCCTGCTCCTTGTCCCTAATGATTTCATTACGTAGTTGGAGCGGCTCTTGGTGGTTTGGTGTTATCTGGGTGACTGCTGTTCTTGGAGGAATCTTGTCTGATTTTGGAGTGTCTGGCCCCTTATGTGTGGCCTTGACTTCCACATTCCTCTGAAAATCAGAACCCTGCCT
The DNA here is from genome assembly GCA_037305975.1 of Chrysolophus pictus. Classification (NCBI taxonomy): domain Eukaryota; kingdom Metazoa; phylum Chordata; class Aves; order Galliformes; family Phasianidae; genus Chrysolophus; species Chrysolophus pictus. Next base: position 8,843,429 of record CM074595.1, read on the forward strand.
ACCCCTAACTCCTGTGGCACCCAGGAGCTGGCAAACATCCTTAGATACTCCATGGTTTCAGCAGGTTCCACATGTCTGCATGTGCATTGCCATTTCTACAAAACCCATTTTAATCTGGAAGTTTATACTAATTCTGAGGTTTGCTATAACAGTAGTGGTGATTTTCTTCATCTCTAGCAGCAAACTCCTTTTTGGCATTGACTATTCAGCATGGCTTGGATAACTTCTTTTGGATGAACACCCTTCTGAAGCCATGCTCAGTGTTGCCTGCCTGGATGCAGAGCGTTGTGCTCCTTGCTAACACGATTTGAGATGCTTTGAGTCTGTTTAGGGGCTTTGATCTCTGGGTGTGCAGTCAAGAATTGTTAAACAGCAGTGTAAAACCAGGCAGAAAGGGGAGGGAGAACAACAAAAGCTATGCTCAACGAGAATTATTTTTTTTCTTTAGTTCCCATCTAGCTGATGTCTTTTCCCTGTGCGGCGTGGGAAGCTGCAGTTTCATTATTTCTGTATTTCAGTCTTCAAACTCCCACTGCCCCTTATGAAGTGAGAATCGCTCAAGCCACTTTTTCAAAGGGCTATTTAAAACTTCTAAGACGACACCAAGTTCTGCTGAGCAGTGGATGCCACCTGGAATGTTGGGGTTGAAGGCAGGCTGGTAGCTGGCGTTCACTTCCTAAACAACTCGCAGCTGGTGGTGGTAATTCTGCAGGGCTGCTCAAATGTTTTCACTGTGAGGAAATAACCCCATCTCACCAATGGCATTTATATTCTGGTTGTGCTCCAGAAGGCAGCATCCGTCTGCAGATCTGCGAGGTGATAGGATAACTGCAGCCCCTCTCCGTGATGGATGGGTTCAGGTTGGGCACCAGCTTCAGGAATTTTAAGAGAGTGTTTGAAAAAAAGCCAATGTGGTGTGCACGGTGAGAGAGATGCAAAGAAAAGGCTTTGCACTAAATCTTGGGATCAGATGCAGCATCGTCGTGGGAAAGGGAAAAGCTACAGGAGGGCAGTGCTCAGGGTTCCTGTGACCCCAGTGGAGAGGTGGCAGGAGTTTGTTCTCCATTGGAATGTTATACTGGGAGAGAAGAGTGTTACAGCTGCTGGGAAATGGCTCCTTTCTGTCTGATGCTTATAATTCATGCAGCAAATGGATGTTCTTGGCAGTCTTTTTTGCAAGAGGAGCACTAGGAATGGGAGCTGAGGTGGGACTGCTGGGCAGCACTGTATTTATGGCAGTGGTTCAGGCTGGCCCGAGGCAGCGGTGCCCTTGTGCTGCTGGAGGGCTGGTAAGGGACCATAATGCTATGCTGGGCCCCAAGCTGGCCGTGCTGCTGCCCTGCTGCAGGAAAAGGGTCTGACATCCCTGCAGAGAGCCTTCACGTGTTCCTCTTTTGCTCAGGTTCAGTTGCATTCAGCAGAATATCGTGTTGCAGCCACACTTGTCTGGACTGTAACAAATGCTGGGGGTGGGTTGTTTTATGATTTTTTTTTTTTTAAATGCTGATTTGAAAGGATGGTGACTTGGGGAGGCAGTTTGCTGAGATGAGCACTGTGCATTGAATTTGTTATCAGTGAGTGTCTGAACTGCTTGCAGAGGGATGTCAGTGTAGCTTATGGATCTGTTACTTGCAGGAAGAAATTGTGCCTCACAGCCTTGCATAGAAAGAAAGCTGTTAATCAAATAGTTAACAATTAGCTCGCTGCACATGGGACCTCGCTTGAACACTTTCCCTGCTCTACCCCCTCTCCCTGTTGCGAGATACATTTCACTGTAAGACACTAGCCTTAGAACAAGTGTTTGATATCAGCCTTTACGTTTGAAATGCAATTCCTTCCTTTAAAAGGTTGTCATTGCTGTTTGATCATGGCGGATCAAAATAGATAGCTCTGACAAAGGCATTTGGGCTCTTTACCACAGAGGAATCACTGAGGAGTGAGGAGGGGATGGGGCTGAGCCCTGGGGCTGAGCCCAGCTCTAATTGCAGCTTTTCAGCACTGAGATTTCACCCTGAGCATCACGGGATGCTCTGTCCTTGTCCTCTTCTTATTTTGCTCCTGGCGCTTCGTTTGGAGAATAATGTTGCTATCCCTGAAGCCTAACCGTACAGAGGCGGATATGCCAGCCTTTAAAAACTTCATTTCCAGGAGAAAGTGTGTCCATGGGGCTGGTTTATGAGGCAGGGTCGCGCAGCAAAGTGAAGTGGAGACTGTCAGGTTCTAAGCACTCCTGGTTTTCCTTTCAAAGACGTGCATGCAAGATGATGAGATGATGGTGTGTGGGAGCAGGGACGTGCATCCCTGCTCCCCTTCCCCTGCTCTGCGTGAGCGCTGCTTCTCAGCCATGAGTAATTGCACGCCCTCAGTGTCACGGTGAGCATTCACGCTCTGCACCTTTCAGCTGGGGCTGCCCTCTGGCTTCTCTGCTTCTGTTAGCAGTAGTGTGGCATTCACAGCCACGTTGATGCTATTCCAGATGAACTGTCTGCAGTTGGTTCAGCATCACACAGCACTACGCACAGGATGTGTTTCTGTGCTCTTTGGTCCTGCAGTGCATTGACTTCCCTCTCCTCCCTCCCCAGCACCTCCCTTCTGTTTAACCCATGATCAGCAGTCTGGTTCTGCATCACCTATCTGCACAGGTAATGTACTTCCAGATCTGTTCCTATTAATCATAGAGTCCTTAAGGCTGGAGAGGAGCACTAAGCTCATCTAGTCCAACTATCAGCCCATCACCACCATGCCCACTGACCCTGTCACTCTGTGTCTACCTGCTAGCCTTTGCCCACTGCAGACTTTGACATCTCTGCTCTCAATTCCTTGGACTCTGAAGGAGGGGAGTGTTGAATGATCACCTGCTCTGTAATAAATTAGTGTGAAAAGGTAACTGGTGCTATACATCAACTTAAGCTGCTACCTGCTAACAGTGTATGACTGTGTATAAATAATGTATGTTTTCGCAGTGGAAGTGCTTTGTCTTTCTAATGAACAGTTTGCTGATTGGAGAAGCAGACTGTATACCGTACTGAAAGAGTTTTGTTTCGCCTGGACTACTAGATCAGATTTGTGATCCTGTAGCTGCAAGCAGGCGTGCAGGCAGTCATCCCCACTGTGCTGCAGTGCCTGCCAGGCAGCACCTCCCACGTGCTTCTGGACGTTTTCTCTTTGTCTTGGTTGGGAGAAGGACTGGCGCCTGGGGGAAGCACACTCAGCATCCCTATTTTTTTAGTGTTATCTAAAATCCTCTTGTTTTCCAGGTTATAGTTTCACACAAAGGGCATAGCTGGTGGACAATTCAGGCTGTCCTGGGCAAACTTTGGCACCTTGAATCGCAGAATAAAACTTTTCTATGCCAGTTCTCAGCAAATTGGCACTCACTAGAGAACCAATTAAGCCAAGGGCAGGCACATAGTGAAGTCAGTGAGGGAGGCTTGTCCAGACCAGCCTGACATCTTCACAGTAAAATACAGCTGTACTGTAAAACACAGGTTGTGCTTGCATATTATATCAGTGCGGGGCTGACCTGAGTGACCCGACGTGTGCGCTCTGGGATTTCTTACTCAGCAGAGGAGTCTGAACTCCTCACCATGACTGATGTTCAACCTGAGTGTACAGAAGTACCTGCGGTTGTGTGTGCTTTCAGTTCTGATGCCAATATCTGTCGTTTCCTCTCCCTGCCAGCTGAAGACGTGGAGTGTGGATGAGCTGCAGAGGAGGCTGTCGGCGCTGGACCCCATGATGGAGCAGGAGATCGAGGAGATCCGGCAGAAGTACCAGTCCAAGCGGCAGCCCATCCTCGATGCCATCGAAGCCAAGAAGCGGCGGCAGCAGAACTTCTGAGCCACGGGTAGAATGTCCTTCCAGCCTCCAGCAATCAGCTCCTTGCTTCTGTGACTACTAAACAGGTTGATTTCTATTGAAATACGCTAGCAAAATAGAGGGCAATACTTCTGCTCATTTATTTTTCCATAGCACCTTTGTGAACTCAGGAATGCCATTAAGTGGAGAATCCTTGTGGTGTGTTTTAATTTAGGCACATATTTAAAGCAGTATCCGAAGGAGTTCTGTTACTGTTTTTAGATGGATTATTTTTAAATCAGATGAGTGGATAGAAATAGACCAATGGAAGATGGCTCACTCTCTTTTCAACTGAACCTTTCCATACTCCGTTTTCTTTAAGTTAATATGAATTGTGTATTTAATGGCTGCATCTGTTGTGGGTTTTTTTTAATTGTTTTTGTTGTTCTTTGTGAATGCACAGACTCTGTTTCAAGCTGATGACTGTATGGTTCTGCTGTTAAGGTACTGATAAGTTTTAGGTCGCTGGAGAGAGTAGATGAGAACACCTACAGACTGTCCCAGCTGTTTGGAAAACACTTAAATTTGATTTTTAAAAAGCCTGTAATAAGCCCCATGCCTTACACTTTGTGCTTTGATCGAGTGGGATTTCTTCAAGAACTTGATTTTGTCCTTTGCATATGTACATTAGGAATTAATAGGAGTAGATGAAGTGTGTTGTGCCTCCAGGAGAAGTTATATTCTGTAATTTAAAACCCACTTTGACTTAAGGCCATAAGCCAATCAATGATCTGGCCTAAAACAAAGCAAATTCCCCTTCGTCTGTCCCTTTGGAAATGTCCTTCTGCTGACAGCAGAGTGCTGGGAGGGCACGGTGTGTGAATGGGTGGAAGTTGGGTGAACCTCTCTCAGAATTTGGTACTCCTGCTGTGTCTGAGAGCACTGAAAGGACTCTGCAGTTTGTGAAATATTTCATACGCTTCATCATTTCAAATTTACCTCTTTAGGTGCTGGAATAAAAACTTCACAATACTTTGCATTTCTGCCAGACTTAGCACATCAAAAAGTTAAACGGAAAGCAGACATTTGTTGGGTTATCAGAGATGTGCATTGTTGGATGGAGTGGAGGCAGAGCTGATCCAGAGAGGCCAATGACTGATGTCCCAATAGCCAATGTCTGGGAAGAGATTGATTCTCTTCCAGTCCCTCTGAGTGCTCCTTTCTCATTAAATTTCCCTGCGTGTACAATCACTGAGGATGGTGCACTTCACTCCCACTGGTGGAGCTGAGGAGGAAACTGAAGTAGCATGAGGTGAGCCCAGATCTGGGCACAGAGTGAGCGATGCCTCTGCATAGCTTTAGGTGTACCTAGCTTATGGTGAAATATTTGGACAGAACCACGTATTCCTACCGATTTGTTTTTGTTATGCTCTGATGGAAAGAAGAGTTTCCATGTGATCCTCTGAAATAGGCCTTGGTACATCCTGCAGGTAATTAAACTAAACATCACTGTCTCCTGAATCAAATGCTGCTCATTCCATGCCTCGAGAGGCTCTTGTTCCCTGCTTGCAGCAGACTGCTGACTACTGTTAACAGATATACTCCATTGCTGTGAAAGGAACCAAGCCATTTGTACCCCCCTGCAGATCTGGCTGCATCGGTTTGTCCCAGTGTGAGCAGCACTGTTCTGCCAAGCCTGCTTTGGACCTCTGGTGGGCATAGGGATGTGGCACATGGCAAACCGTGCACTGCTGGGCGTAACACCGGTCAGGCAGATCCTGCTGGGAGTAGTTTTACCTCTGCACTGTGTAGGTAACTTTCTGGTCGTAGGGCATTAGAAAACCTGAGTTTTAGGTGAAGCACCACATTGTGGTGTATGCTTTTGGAATATGCAACCTGTGTCTGCTGTAACTGAATGTAAGCGCCGTTGAGATGCTCTGCTTTGCTGGTGTGATTGTCTTAAAATACAGCAAATGAACCAAAATAAGTGAAACTGGCCCAACTGCCTTTGAACCTTTCTTACAAGCTTGCGGTGGCCAAGGCTTGATGATATTTCTTGCTCTTGGAGTTCGAATTATTTTCTCCTTCACTGATTATCAAGTAGAGAGAAATTAATTCCCTTTTTGATCCCCTCGTAGAGCATTGTACCCTCTCAGTTCTCAGAGCCCTACCGACCAAGACCAAGGCTCACACCCTCCAGGAGAGCTGTTCTGACAAGGTTTTTAAGCAAAACAGTTGCTTAATTGTGAAGCTGCATTCAAATGCTCCTTGGGCCCATCTGCATTGCTGAAAGCGTTCTGGACAAACCGTGATCTTTGCTTCTGAAACCCAGAGATGCTGATGATGTCAGTCACATGAGACTTAATAATGTGAAGTTTGTAGCTTTAACTTTTTTGTAACAAATTAGCAACACTGGCATAAAGTGCTGACTTGAAATGCTATTTTGTAAGGTCTGCCTGTTTGTATATAATAGTGTTGGGTCTTTAGTTTATGTATGTATGAAACAGTAACTTTTATTGCATTCCTCTGAGTTTGATACAGGAAATTGTGTTTGATCTTTCTCAACGTTTCTTGCCTTATTTGTTCAAAGGGGCAAATAAACTGTCCTTACGGAAAGCTTCGTTGTCCTGACTGTTACGTACGCATGCACAGAGCTGGCAGGCAGTGACAGGAGGTGCTTTGGGACCGGGTGTGGGGCAATCCATCCCTTCCTACACAGCAGGTGAGGCTCGAGTCGCACTCCTAATCCTGTCTGCACTCTCAGCTCGCTCGTTCAGAATGCTGACAGTGAGTGGGTGCTGCCTTCCACAGCGAACTGTTGGCTTTTACGTGGTTTCCCTAAGCAGTTACTAAATCTGTCCCAAAGGGATGACTAACTGAGGCAGAGACAGAATTCATTCAGGAGGCAGCTTGTGTTAGCAATGCCGGAAGAAATAAAATAGATGTGAGCTTTTAAATGTTAGGAAGGAGTGTGGAATCCAATGGGAGGGAGGCTGCAGGCATTCCTAGTAGCTAGGAAAGCCCAGAGCACTTACGTGCTCTCAGCAACATCACCATGGAACTGCAGAACACCTGCACAAAGGGAGCTGCACCCCAGGGGAGTCCTCACCTGCACTCCTTTCATGCCATCAACAGTGCCCATGCTGCAGAGATATGAATTGCATGTGGCTAACAGACAATGGCTGATGGATAGCCCTCATTTTGCCCTCTTTCCTTCTGTTTGTGGGCCAGAGGAGCCCGAGCAGGAGCTCAGCTAAATGCTCTTGGTGTTGGCTGACAGCCCTGATTTGAGAGCTGATGATTTCTCATTGCATTAATCACTCTAGCAAAATTTAATAGTCAGACCAGGAAACACCCATCAGCTATTTCCAGACTGAGAGTGACTTAATTACCCTTTAATTTAAGAGCCCAGGAAAGCAGCCAACTTCTTTAAAAACTTTAAAACAATTCAATCCCATCTATGAATCGCATCCTGCTCTGCTCCCTGCCAGCTCGTTGCTGTTAACTTAATAGAGGCTGAGTCCCACCCAGAGCTGTTGCAGCAGCAGGGACAGCCTTTGTGCTGTGGTGAGGGGTCTCCTATCCCCCAGGTCCCAACCCTTAAGATCTCCTGGTTTTCCCATACCCAGCACAGAGCATGGTCAGGGCAGCCAGGACTGTGGCAGCTGGCAAAGGGAAAAAGTTTGAAACAAGTAATGAAGTTTGCTTTTCCCTAAGCAGCATTGTCCAATTCTCAGCTGCGTGGAATAGCTTATTAAGGTCACTACTTAATCACCATCTCCTGGAGGTAACTCAGTCTCTCCTTCATCAATCACTTTTTGAGTGTGGAGGGCGATTTATGTGGAAATAACCAGATGCAGCATTTAATTGATTTACCCACTGTGCCAAATGAGAGCGCAGACGCTCTTGGGAAAACTGCTGCCCCAGGGACGTGTGGTCCCTTCACTCTGATGGGCAGTGGTGGAGCTGCTGTGACACAGAGAACCAGCTTCCCAAGTGGGTCACTTCCATCTTTAATAAAATACGCCATATGCATCCCATGCATAGATAGAAAATTAATTTACATGCTCTTTTAATGATTTGCATAATGCTGTTTTAGTTAATACATGTCATTCAGTCTTCCTATTTTAGTACATTTTGCTACTGGAATATTTATGGAGAGAAGGGGAAACTCCTTCCGTTGTTCAAGTAACAGTGGAATGGGAGCTGGACCGGGGCAGATGGTGCTGGAAGACACGGACGTGAGCACCAACACCCTGCTCCCACCCATGCAGAGGGGCTGTGTCTGCGCCAGCTCCATCTTCTCTTCCCCGAGGTCAGCAGTCCCTGTGGCAGAGCCATCCCCACCCACTGCCATGCTCTGAAAGCCATCTGCGTGGCTCTGGGCTGGTTGGGTGGCTGCAGGGTGCACGTTGCTGAGGGAATTGATGCTGTGCTGAGATGTGCGCAGCAAGGTGGGGAGCCAGATGGGATGGGGTGTCCCCCTGCCTGGTTGTGAGGGGTCAGGCAGGAGCTGGTGAGGAGCAGTGCAAGGTTCCCTCTGCGGGAACCTGCAGGGGGTCACAGGAAGGCTGCTCCCTCCTGCAGAGGGGCTGCAACCCCAGCTCCTCCTGCACCAGGAGTCAGGAGCACACAGACACAGCAGAGGCAGCTGCTCTGTGTCCAGCAGTGTCCCCCATGCCCTGGCTGTCCTCAGCAGACTCTGTGCTGTATGGGCTGGGTGCCAGCGCCTGCAGCATCCGCTCCTCTGGAGGGAATGTGGGAGCCCCATGGACAGGGATGGGGACACCTGCAATGCAAGGAGGGCCATAGCCAGCCAGTCCTGCCTCAGAGTGGGTCCCATGCCAGGCACCACCGTTCCTCCCGGGCTCATTCTGCACTGACCCAGACCCCCTGTCCTTTGCACGGGACTCAGGGAGCAGGGAGGGCACCGGGTGTGAGACTGCGGCGGTCGGGGCTGCCCCTCCCCAGGGAGCTCTCGCTCAGCACCTCCGAGTCCTGCTCACTCTCCACCTCCTCGGGCTTCTTCTTCTCACTGTTCCTCACGGCGGCCTCCAGTGCCTTCTGCTTGCGGTAGAAGTGGGAGAACTTGTTGAAGATGATGGTGATGGGCAGTGCCACGACCAGGATGCCGCCCAGGATGCAGCCCGAGGCTGCCAGCTTCCCTGCCACAGTGACGGGCACCACGTCACCATACCCCACCGTGGTCATGCTGACTGTGCCCCACCACCAGCATGCCGGGATGGTGTCAAAGCCAACATCCTCCTCCTTCTCTGCGGTGTAGGCTATGCCGGAGAAGACAGACACCCCCACAGCCAGGTAGAGCAGCAGAATCCCCACCTCCCGGTAGCTGTGCTGGAAGGCAAAGCAGAGTACAGTGAGTGAAAATGAACGCATGCAGGGCATTGAGTTCTGCCACTCTGCGGTCCCAAATCCTGTATGTAGAATCACCCAGCACCTGCCTGCCTATAGGCATGGAAGGTGTAGCCCTATGGGGTTGAACATCTCCTGGGCTGGGCCCAGGACCCATCTCTGTGGGGCCCTGGGTACATATGAGCTCGCAGATGGGGATCCAGGGTGGTGACAGTGGGACATAGGTGTGCACAGGATGGGATCCAGAGGCAGCACACAGGATTGAGCCCAGGAATGTGGGGAGTGAAGCTGGAACAGGGCTGGGGACAGAGCAGGAACGCTGCATTTCGCTTCCTTTCTGGGTGTCACAAGTGGATTTCTTGGCTCTTTTTGCCTGCTTATCTGCTAACTTGCTCTTCATCTTTTAGGGAAAAGGAATCAGAGTTCCAACAATATGTTATTTGCAAAAGCCCCACAGCAGCTCTGGGGCTGCTCCCAGGGAAGGACAAAGAGCACCAAGCTTCACAGATGTGTCAGGTTGCCAAGAAACATGCTCTGGGCTGGAGCTCAGCAGCATGTCTGCAAGTCCCAGCCAAATAACCCCATGCATCTTTTAAGAGCATCAGTTATGGCCCTGGGATGTGTTGGAGGACAGAGGTGAGGGGAAAGCAGGCTATTTTCCCCCGCTGCATGTGCATGGTGCAGCGAAAGAAAAATGAAGCAAAGAGCCTAGATTGAACCCAGCCAGAGGTACCAGCATAGTGACCAAGCCCATCGTGACACCTGTCCCACCTGGGTGACGCAGATCCCCTCTGAGATGTGCAACTCCAGCTCTGCCATCTTCATGTCCAGGCCACCAAAGGGGCAGATGACAACCCACGTGGTTCCCCGGAGCCCAGATTGCCCAGTGCCAGTGGCACCAACCCTGCACCTGGTGCACAGCAGGGAGGAGGAGCAGGGAATGGGGATGGCTCCTGTCAAATTCAATAGACCCTGGATCAAACCCCAGGTGATCTGAAGACCGCTCAGAGCTTATGATGCACAAATGGCAGCAATCCCTCTGCTGGCACTTTGGTGGCAGTGAACAGCTCCTCGCCGTGCCAAAGCCATCGCTCCCTGGCTGTGAGCAGGCTTTGTTCCTCTGCTGCTGCTTTATGCAGTAAGAACTAAATTATGATTAACACCGTGTCGTCATTTTCGTGCCTGGTGAGTCCCAGCACCAAGCTGCTGCATCAGCTCTGTCTGTGTCCACCCTGGCTGCACCTGGCTCGGGGTCCCTGAGAAGTGGCACTCCATCACATCACTGTGGGGTTGGTGGGCAGAGCCGAGCACTGCTGTTCCTGCACCTCAGAGACACACAGGCAGGCTGGGCAGCCCCTCTACAGCCTCATTGCACTTACGTGGAGGGCAGAGTGGGCTCAGTCTTTCCTGCATGTGCAATTTTATTTAAATTCTGCAAGCAGTTTTACGTGTGGTTACCACTTGCTAATTGCTCTTCCAAGGTGAGTTGTCAGAAACAAATATGCTGCAGGCATCTACATTGCAAACAATGCTCCCAGGACCTCATTCTCCTCCCCAGCCCTATTCAGGGGCTGCTTCTCCCCATAGCTCCAGCCCATGCTCCCAAGCCTGCCAGTGGCAAGATGCCTTGTGCCAGTGGTGCTCCATCGTGAGTCCCAGCTGGCTGCTTTTGAGCAGCTCTGCTTGGCCATCTTCAAGGGCTGACTTTGGGATTTGTCTTTGAGTGGTCACCAAGAAGGAGAGAAAATTAAAGTCTGGGTTTAATTGGCCTCTGCATCTAGCTGGAGTTTCTATGTGAGTGCAGGGAGGGAAGGGGGCAGTTTCACCCTCTGTTGGTACATCAGCTCAGAGGGGATGGATGAGGGAGGGGTGGTGGGGACAGCAGAGACCAGACAGGGTGGCTGAGCTGCAGTGATGGAGGTCAGGGCCACAGTGACAGGTGGTCAGGGGCTCAGTGCCTTTGTGCTTCATCTCTTATTACAAGAGGGCATGACACGGGAGATGAGGACCCTGTCTTGCCAGACCTGCATGAGTTCTGCCTTCCAGCATGCCAGCACCCTGCTCCTACATTGGCCCTCTGCAAGCCCTGGCTCCATGTAGAAGGAGGATTCACTCAGTGTCCCTCCCTCACAGACAGGAGATGGCCAGCTTACCCTCAGGGTGGCCCCCAGCGACCGCAGCCCAGTGGAGTGCCGCGCCAGCTTCAGCACGCGGAAGATGCGCATCAGCCGGAAGACCTGCACCACTTTGCCCAGGTTGCCCAGCTCCGAGTCGCTGCCTGCCGTCACGTCCACCAGCAGCGTGAAGTAGAAGGGCAGCACCGAGACGATGTCGATGAGGTTGAGCGGGTGCTTGAAGAACTTCTTGGGGTTGGGGGAGAGCAGGAGGCGGGAGGACACCTCGAAGGTGAACCAGGAGATGCAGAAGTACTCCAGTTTGTGCAGGACGGGCTCGTCGAGCACAGCGCCGCTCTCGTCCACCCGCTGGTACTCGGGCATGCTATGGATGCACATGGTGGCGATGGACACCAGCACCACGCTGATGGACACGAAACTGAACAGCTTGCTGGGGATGGAGTAGCCGGGGTTCTCCATGGTGAGCCAGAGCCGCTTGCGCGCCGTGCCGCAGCGCAGCGTGCTGTAGCGCAGCAGCTCGTGGTTGATGTCTGAGATCTCATCGGGCGACGTGTCCACGCTGCTCACCTCGCTCTCCTCATCCCAGGTGTGGTGCCGGCCCTCCAGCTTGCGCTCGTGGTAGCGGTAGCTGCAGCACGAGTCCAAGAAGAACTCGTTGATGCCCCAGTACTCGATCTCCTGGCAGAAGGAGAAGACGCACAGCTCGTCCATCACGTGCAGCTTGCCCGTCTGGTAGAAGTGCAGCACGTAGAGGAAGAAGCCGGGGTTGCGGTCGAAGTAAAACTCCCGTGCGCTCACATCGTAGTCATCGCAGAGCTGCAGGATGGACTCCTCCGAGTCACAGGACAGCAGGCGGCCCAGGCGCGTGTCAGGGAACTTGGAGAGAGCGCTGGGGCTCAGCCGCCGCCGCAGCCCTCCCACGTTGATGTTGATAAGGTCCTCCTCAAAGGCGGCACCCCAGTACGTTAAGGTCTTGTTGACCATGATCGGCAGAGCGGGAAGCCCTCCACCTGCAGGGGAGATGCAGAGGGGCTGGGATGGAGGGATGCAGGGAATGGGGAATGGGATGTGGCTCCGGGCTTCGTTCTTGGTGCTGTTGGGGGAAATGAGCGGGGAATTTCCATGGCAGAAGTGCCAACACAACGCACCTGCCTGCTGTGTTTGTACGTGTCTGCCCTGCCGTGTGAAATATTACCATTTATTTTTATAGTGCTGAAACATAACAGAGACGTGACTCAGAGTCACTGATGGCCCTGAAATAAGAACCTGTATGTCAGGAGGGATCAAAACATGAAGTTCTGATTTCAGTGTTCTGACATTTTGCAGGTTTTGGGGAGCCCTGCTTTTCTGCACAGCTGCAATGCCATTTGCCTCCGAGAAGCAGATATAGCACCCAATGGAGAGCAGCATCCCCACATCCTGAAGTACATTTACCCATCCTGATCTGAGGTTTAAATCAAGAAGGTAAATGCTGCTTGCCATCCAAGTCACCTTGAGAACAGATGCCGCTCACCTTGTGTGCCCAAGTGCTGCTGTTTGCAGGGCAGTGGTGGAGCTGGCAGGGTGCAGCCCCACAGCCCTGGCACTGGGTTTGCTCTCAGCCCCCACAACCACATTTCTCTCCATACATCTGCTGCTTTGGGTGACCTCGGGGGGCTTCTCCGTGACTGAACATGGAGCTCAGAGCAGAGCAGGTGAGAGGAGGTAGCAGAACCCTGAAGAACAGCCCCCGGTGGGGTGGGGTGGGGCTGAGAGCAGCTGAGGTGCAGCACAAGGTTCTCCAGTGAAGATTCTCCTTTCCAATGTTTGTTTCTGCACAGAGCAAATGATTTCTGCCCACGTCTCGCTTTCATCTAGGAATCTAAGGCAGCAATTAGGAGTTCTTTAACTGTGGTGAAGATCTGAGCTGAGTCTCAGGGCTGGGTTTGGACCCAGCAATGTGTGATCTCCCTGTTGGATCACTGACACCACACGATGTCTGCGGGGCTCTGCTGCAAAAGGATGGGGGAGGTCGGGTGTGTTTCTTTGCAAAGGCACAACGGGCAGAGAATACAAATGTGTCTGTCTGGAGTAATGCAAATTTGCAAATTTCCCTTTTAGTTACGCTGCCGTCTCCATAAATGATGGAACAGATTAAGCCAGTCTCTTCCTGCTGCATTTGGAAATACACTGTAAGCTGTTTTAAGGAGCAACTATTGGAATTGCATGAGCCCAGCATGAACTGGGGCATTCACTTGAATACGTACCTTGTGGAGAAAAAATATCTCTAATACATGCATTTATGACAGCAAAAATTAAGTATAAAAGCAGATAGAGCCTATCTGTGAGAAATGCTAGAAGAGTTTCCCTTGACAACGTGGGTTTTTTTTTTGTTGTTTTTTTTTTGTTGTTGTTTTCTGAAAGGCTTTCCAGTGGAAGTTATGTATACGTGTTCCAACTGGCAGAGGGGACCCAGGGGGGTGGGAAGGGAGATGCTCATAGATATTCAAGGTAGGATGTGGTGAGCGCAGGGAGTACTGCACGAGGGGGTTTTCCAAACCAAAGGTACAATGGATTTAGATTAACAGTCCAAAAAAAAAGCCCTGTACTCACCGCTCAGCACGGCTTCCCGGCGGCGTGTCTCAGAGGAGCCATTGGGAACGTGGAGCGGAGGAAAACCTTCAGCCCCAGCTGCAGCTCAGCCCTATGCACCCCTTCACCCCAGGTGTGCTGGGAGTGGGGTGCCCATGTGGCAGGACTGGGGGCACCGTGGGGCTGAGATCCTGTCCTCAGCGCTGGGGGCAGCTTGGGCAACGCTGGGGAGGCAGAAGTGCCCCATACCTGTCAGTGAGCATCCCTGTGCTCGCCGAGTGGAGGATGCTCAGCAGCACGCCTGTCCTTGGGCGGTTTGCCTGGGGGACACGGAGGGGGGGGAGCATGGAAGGGGTTTTCCCACGGCTGGGAAACACAAAGAGTTAGCTCCTGCTGCGCGCTGAGAGGCCACCGAAGTGCTCAGGGCTGGGAGGCAAACGGCGGGGGATTCCCTGCTTTCTCTGGGTTGCGGGGGTTATCAACCGCTCCGGTGTCTGCTCAGGGCTGGCAGCCCAGCGCTGCTGCAGACGATGCGCTGCCCTGTGTCACCATCCGCTCCCAGGTTTTGGGCAGCAGGCGCACAGATCTGGGGTGTGGAACCCCGGGCCCCTGAGCTTCTTGGGGGGAGGGAAGTGAAAGGAAAGCTCTTCGGTGAGAGGGGCTCCTCTACCGCCGCCTGCAAAGGGACCAGGAGGGGTATCCCCGATCTCCGGCTGCCAGCAGCATCCCAGAATGAGGACGCCGGCACACCCCGCTCACCCGCCGCTCCCTTCCCCGCTCACCCCGGGACGCCGGAGCCCCGGCGTGCCGCTCCCCGCAGCTCCCCGGGATGCTGCTGCCCGGTCCCCGCTGCTCCCTGCATTGCCGGTCTCCCGCTCCCCGCGGTGCCGCACCCGCAGCCGAAGCCCGGCCCGGCTCCGCTCTCACCTGCCTTGGGCGCCGCCCCCGCCGCAACGTGCGCGCCCGGCGCGGAGCCCTGCGGAGCCCTGCGGGGCCGGCGGCAGCTCCGCGGGGCCGGGGGGGCCGCCCCGCCACCCCCCGTCCTTCCCCTACAGCGGGGTGCCGCCCTCCGGCCCCGCCCGCCCGAGCTGCTGCGCTTCGAGCGGGGGAAAAGATGGAGGGGGGCTCTGGGGAATTCCCCCCCTGCACCCCTGGGAAAGCTGGAGACGAGCGTGAGCTGGTTCTGCACGCCGGGGGAACCCGATTTTTGGCAAAACCGGCTTGCTAATTGGAATAGCTCCGGAGTGAGCGGGCAGTTTCTCCTGTGACAGATGCACAGGGACAGGGCCAGGGCTGGCAGCGGGACAGGATGGGAGCCGGGGCCGAGGGTAGGTACCCCATCCCACGTCCTTACCTGCCCGAAGTTCACAGAGCAAGCTGTTGAGGTGGGCGGGGACCCCCAGATCAGCGTGCCCCTCCGCGCCTTGCAGGCGTTGTGCCTCGGCCCTCCTGGGATCCCATCACACCATCCAGCTCCATCCTCCTCCTTGCCACGAGGCTCGTGTGGGGCACCAGGGCAGCCCCCCCAGGCTGAGCCACCCCGGGCGCTGGGCTCCCCGCTGTCTCCGTGTCGGAGGTGGGCAAAGACGGTGAGCCCAGGGCATGGCACACGCTGCACTCAGATCACTGGGCCACCTGTGGGCACTCCGGAACGGCAGGGCGAGCACCCAAACTGCCCCAGGAGCCAGCTGGCAGGGCGGGGAGATGGCAGGGCGATGAGCTGAGCTCTCGGCCGGGCGCTGGTTGGGGCCGCGTGGCCACACGGCGATGTCTCATCGCAGCCGTGTTGGAGCAGCACAAGGCGAAGCTTCACACCGCGTCCATCCTTTCAGCTTGCAGCACTCTGCAGGCCTTCAGCTCTCTCTGGGTGTGCACAGAGCCGTGCAGGAGCTGCTTTGTGGGGAGAGCATCCTTCCCCTCGCCGTGTGCCCGCCTCCCATGGCCGTGCCAGCGCCGTCCCTGCGCCAGGCAGCGCTGCGGGGCCGTCAGCGGGCTGCCATGTGCGTGATGTGTCAGGCTGTGTGCGCCCAGCGCTTGTTGACATGGGAAGGAGGCGACGGAGGGAGGGGGAGGGGGGGAAGAGGAGACTTTGAGGGAGGCCTGGGAAAAAAAAATCGGAAAAAATACCTAAGTGAGGGAAATTCCTCTGTTCTGTGACACGAAGCAAGAAGCGCTCGTTTTGATGGCAATTAGGGATGGCTGAGCTGCGAGATGAACGCCGCCACTGGCTGCTCGCTTGCTGCTCCCTGCCTGGCTGCAGGGAGAAACTGTGGGGTGATGCTTTGGGGTCTTTGGAGCACCATTCCCATGCATCTGCTCTGTTACCAGGAGGAATTGGTTTTCCCCTTCCGTTTTCCTGGGAGAGAGCACTGCCTTGGTGAAGCTGTGGGCTCACCATGGGACATGCTCAGCGCACACTCTGGGCAGCCTACACAGACTGCCAGTGCTCCTCCACAGCCCCATTTGTGCAGTGCCACTGGGCAGACCCAGACCTGTCTCCCTGTATGGCTGTGCCAGCAGCAGGGAGGAGGCATTGGGCAGCCCTGCGTGCCCCTGCACTCTGCTCCCAGCCTGGGACTGCTCACCTCCCAGCCTCTCCTGGGCTGGTGCTGGTATCGCAGGCATCCCTCCAGCTTTGCTGCAGCACGAGTGGTACCCAGGTGCATTGTCCTCCATTGCACAAACCCTGCTGCAGAAGGACCGGTTTTCCCATCATCCAGCTCCAACCTCCTGCTAACACCCAGAAGCCAGGGTGGGATGGAAGGACTCCTGTTTCCAGGCTGTTCCCCAGCACAGAGCCGTGCTCACAGCACCATCAGTGTGACCACGCCATGGGATGCAGCTCCCACGGCCCCAGCGACCAACACAGCTCCTGAGCTAACTCACAGTGATGTGCGCAGGGAAACGTGAAGAAATCAGGTCAGCTGGAAACGCCATCCCCTCCTTCACGTCTCCCCTCCTGCCTTCTCTCAAAGGTGGCCCTCCTCCCACTGCTGCCGGGGGGGTTTGTCGATAAGCAGTTGGCGATGCTCCACGCGGGGCCAAGGGACGCAGCCACGTGCCACGCTCTGTGCTGCACAGTGAGTGGAGCCAGCAGCCATCTCTGTGCTGCAGTGACTCATCCCGTGTCAGCTCTGCTCCTTTCTTTCTCCTGCTCATTTTTTTTTGTTGTTGTTATTTAATAGCTGACGTAGCAAGAAATTAAAATATAGGGGGGAAATATAAATGGGTATAACGTGTTTGCAGAGCTGCTTTAATTAAAAGAGATTTACTGTCTTCAACACACCTGGAGGATGCTCATCACCTCCAACCTCATCTTACAGCATCTCTGCACCGGGTGCTGCACCCAGGACACATCCCTGCACCGTGCTGCTCCATCTCTTGCTTCCATCACCACTTCCATCACCGAGGGCAGCCCTCACTTGTTGCTTGTCTTTCACAGCCGAGACTGCGTTCATTGCCAGATCCAGGCACAAAGAGGTGACACATCTCCCTGATTTCCAGAGGTCTGGAGTGATGGTAGAAGCATTTGTGTCCCAGGATGATCCCCGCTGCTGCAGCGTGGCACCCGTGCCTGTCACTCTGCAGCTGGAAGGATCCTCCCGATGACATTTCAGAATAACCATTCCTCTACTTTTAGAGGCTGCACTGAGCCAGGAGATGGCTCCATCAGCCCTGAGCTGGCTGTGCTCACTGCATCTCTGGGACTGCTTCTGGCCACTGTGCCAGCTGCCCACACTCATTAGCAACGTGAGTTGCAGCAGCTCCCAAAGCAGAAAGGTACCAGCAGGCATCGGCCCATTGCCTGCTTTTGGTGTCTGCCCATTTGGGCTGTGTGTGTGTTGGGACCACGGTCTGCTTTCACCCTGATGGACGTGGAGCCTTACCTCATGAATCATGCATGAAGCTGTATTTAGTGTAATGATTTCTGACATCCAAAGCCTGGGCACTGCGGTTCGGGACCGCAGAGAACTCCAGAAATAAGGAGGTGATGTCCATCCCATCCAGAGTGAGAGCACTCAGAGTGGTGGAGGTGAGCGGAACAGCTGCTCCTCCTTCGGAGGGAATCACAGGTTGCTCCCTAATTAGCCAAATGTGCAAAAGCTAAATATTGACAGAGCTTTGCGGTTTCCTGTGTCTCGCAATCACATTGCATGCCATTAACCTACATAGCCGTCAGGGGAAGGAGCAGCTGCGTGTGCCTTGGCACGGCAGGGTTGTGGGAATCCCGGTGCTGGTGCTGTCAGGAGCTGTGCTCTGCTATGGGGGGGACCTCCTCACCCTCCCTCAGTGGGCAGCGCTGCCCACAGGCACGCTTCAGCATTGGGCTCATCCCTTCCTGAACCTCAAATGGGGCACCATTGTGTGGGAAGCAGAGCAGGGAGAGTGCATGCATGGGTCAGCCTTCAACAGGGAGGATGCTTTATTTCTGTATTTATTATATGCAGGGACTGGGGTGGCACTGACTCATTCTTGCCCATCCCCAGCTGCTCTCTACACATAGCAGACAGTCCTCTCAACCTAGGGATTTCCCTCTTTGTGTTCCATGTGGCAGCTGCATCCTGCTGGGACTACGCCTGGTTAAACCTCCCCTCGCAAAGCTGTTCCTATCAGATGGGTCAGAATCACTCTTTGGAAAGGTCTCATGTAACTGCAGAGCACCAACCTGCTCTGTATTCAGACCCCGATCAGAGGTCCTACTGCTGTGAGTCCCACACAGTGCTCCTCAGCCCCTCCTCAGCCCCCCATCACCATCTGCTGCTGCCCAGATGGGTGGCAATGGTGACAAAGGCTGGAGGAAGGGCCCTTGCAGACACCCACATCAAGGCCTGCGGGTCCCAGAGGGCAGCTTGCAGGGGAACAAAGCACTCCTGTGCTGTCACCTTTCTTCTGTCCCCGCAGGACGGGCAGCTGGAGGCACCCCACGCCTGGAGTGCTGTGCTTAATCAAACTAATTAGTGATTTAATCTTGTTAACAAACCAGGATAATTGCAGCGTTATCAAATTAGCCAGCTGTATGGAGATGCCTGCTTAATAGCTGATAATAGCTGGTGCTGCTGGAGGAGGGGGGCTGGGAACTGTGACTAATGGGACATGTCATCACGTGTGCCTGCCTGTGTCACTATGCCAGCCTGGGTGCAGCACTGGGGCTCTGTGCTGTGCCCCATAGCGTGCAGGACATGGTGCTTCCCACTCCACAGGTACATTTGGTGCAAGGGAGGACTCAGTACTGGGGGTGAGTGATGATCTATTTCCTACCTGAGTTTGGTTGGTGAGCTCATCATCTGGTGTTTGTATCCTCCACCAGCACCATGCAGTGCAGGGTGCCCCTGCCATTTGCTGGGTGCTGTACCCCCATCCCATAGAACTGGTCCCACTCCCCATCCCACAGCTCTGGTGCACCTGGGGATGAGCACTGGGATGGGCCATGAGAGGCAGGGAGGGGAAGAAGGAAACTGCACACCGGTACTTCTGGGACAAGCTTTTATTTGTTTTAACAGCAGCTGAGAATGATGGAAGAGGGTGAGAAGATGGCACGTAGCAGCAGAGGAGGTCTTGGAATGAGAGCAAGAAGCTGTCCCTGTCCCCTGTGAGCTGGCGGTCCTTCTGCAGGTGCATGGGGCTGGAGGTGGCACGGGGACACAGGCACCCTCTGGCCGTGCTGGAGGCAGCAGCTCACACTGGGGAAAGGGAGAGAGAGCAAGGAGATAATGCTGGCTTACCCCAACAGCCTGAGCTCCCTGCTTGGAGCCACAGCCACTGCAGCCCCAGCACCCCGAGGTGGCCATGGAGCTGATGGTACCGTAGGACACAGGGATGCGCGAGATGCATCGCCGCCCGCAGAAGGTTTGGCAGCACTTCTTGCCACGCGGGCAATGCTGGTCCACGTAGCAGTCGTTCCTTGGGTTGAGCATGGCGCAGGTGATGTGGACCTCAGGGCAGGACCAGGCAGTGCCTGCAGGAGCACAAAGTGGTTTGCTGCAGCTGAGAGACCCCAGGGAGGTCTCCAAGCGGACAATTTCCCAGCTGATGCAGGTGCTACCCACTCCTCTTTAAGCACAAGGAGGAGCTGCCCTTTTGTAGCAACCCCTGCAGCAAAGCAGGGATGGCTTGCTGCTGCAATCAGTCCCCTGCCCCTGGGCGTTTTACCTGATGGCAGCTCAGCCCAGAGGATGAGCATCCCCACAAGCAGGAGGGCAGGCACAGTCTTCATGCTGCTTCTTCTCCTGAGAGGTGCAAGCGTGACTTGCTGGGGGACAGTGGCATTTAAGTGCTTGGGGACAGGATGGGGTGGGGGAAGCTGGGAGGATGTGTTTGTGCCTTTTTCCTCTGCTGTTGCATCGTGTTTCCTGGAAGCCTTTTGCATAAGACACAGATCGATTGTTCAATTGCTCAAAAAGTAAAGTTGCTGCATTGCACAACTGTGCTGTGTGGCTGCACCTGAAGGGGGGTGGGGGGGACAGCCCCTGAGCAGCCCCTGTGCAGTGGTGGAGTGCCCTGCTGCATTCACACCATTCTCCAGGTTAAGACATGATGGTGACCTGCTGTGATCCCTCCTGGGGATTTGTTGGGGACAGGCAACATCTCTCCTGTGTGAGGAGGTTGCACCCATGCTCTAAGCAGAGCTGTTTTCTTTGGGTGCCCTTAGGCAATAGGAAATTGCCTCTGGTAGGAAATGGAGTAATGTCCCCCTTACCTTGTGCAATGGTTCCCAAAGCTTTTCCTTGAGATTCTTGCTGCGTGCAGAGCCCAGCTGTGCTGGAAGTGAGCACGGGGAATAGTCAGGGGGGTGCCCTCACCCCCCCCCCTCCCGCTGCCTCCCATAGCCAAGCACACAGTTCTCAGCCAGCTGTGTTCCCACAAACGCAGCCTGGGGCAGCCCTGGGTTTTGCAATGCTCTGGGCAAAGCCCAGGAAAAGGAGGGCACCATCTCCCTGTGCCCCCTGCCCCACCTTCACCCTGTGATGTCTCATTGCACCCTTTCCAACTCTGACTTCCCATCTATTGTGTCTCCATGTGCCACAGGGACTGGTCTTGAACTGTCTGGGTATCCGTTAATTATTATCCACTTCCCCTAATGACTCTGTGGTTACATTCAGCTCTTTGTAAAGTCATTTGTTAAACAACCGGGAAGCAGTCAGCCAACCCAAACAGGCGTTCTGGGACGTGCACCGCTAATTTAGCTCTTTTAATGAGAGATACAAGCCCTTGATCACTTCTGAAACCATCTTTGGGAGTCGGGCAGCTGCTGGGGGTGGAGAGGGCAGTGCTGCACTCCCCATTCGCTCCAGGGTCTGGCCATGGAAGTGGCGTCCCGGCTGTATGAGGATGCACAAAGCCCCTCAGGGGTAGCTTCGCCCTGCAGTCAGCCTCTGTCCGCTTCTTGGGGCGATGCGATGCTTTCTGGCTGGAGCTCCATCCCTCACACCCGCTCACAGGGGTGCCCATGAGAAAGGGTCCCCCATCCCAACCCCTCGACAGCGCCGGTGTCTGGTGCCATCTAGTGAGTGCCGCTATCGGTGCCGTGCAGGACTGCCCAGCCGCTGCCCTAATGGGGTTTTGCTCTGCCCTGCTGTCTCCCACATCCCAGCTCAGGGAAACTGCTTGTTTCCTCAGGGAGCTGCTCCCATCAGCAATGTCAGCTCGGCGGTGTGTGGCGTTAGGATCACACCTCTGGCTCAGCGACACCCATCCTTGTCCCCAGTGAGGGTCCAACCTGAGTGATGCTCATAGAGCAAGGATCTTCCCAGAGGACGTGCAGAGACAGAGGGTGGAGGACTCTGATCGAGCATAAGGAATTGTAGGGCCCTGCAGCCCAGCAAAAAGGAGCAAGACGTGTCCTACAAATCTCCAGGGTGTTTATTGTCAGGATAGAAATTTCCATATATAAAATAAGGGTTTAAAAATAGCACTACCCTGTTCTCACAATAAAATATATATATACACACACACATAGATATTTATAGGGAGAACTATTACCATTTTGCTACGTGATTAAAAAAAAAACCCAACCCAATAAAAGAAGATAATGATCGATTCTAGAAGAATTCTGCCAAAACAGGGATGAGGGGATCCTGCTGCCCGCTCTCCCATGGGCTGCATCCCCACGGCTGTGGGGCCGGGGAGCACTCAGCCCACATGCAGTCCTGCTGCACAGGCTCATCCTGGGCATAGCAGCTCTCTGGGTGCTGCCACCGCTGGGTTTCCTCATGCAAAGCAGTGCAGAGAGCGGTGCTGGGGCTGCTGCCCATCCCAGCTGCATCAGGAGCTGTGTCACGACTCCTCTTCCAAACCCTGCCCACCTTGCCCCAGACCAGCCAGGCTGGAGGGATGAGGCAACAGCGAGGGCTGAACCCATTTGCTTTGCAGCAGGGCTTTTGCTCGAGTTCTTTTCCCCCCCCTTTTTTTTTTAACATTTTTTTTTTAATACACTCCACATCCCCTTGGGATTTTGTGATACAAGAACAAGCAACGATGCTTTACATAATCTATCAATAACAATGCCACGTAGCTACTGTAGGTCCCCTCTGAGCCCTGTGACATGCTGCAAGGATCACTTCTTGAGGGCAATCTGCTTCTCCAGGGCTTCCAGTCTGGCTGTCATCTGAGCAAGTGTGTGTGCTAAGAAAACTGTGAGCTGAGCAGAGAGTGGGAGATGTGCCCAAAGCAAGCACAAGGTGAGCCTTACCTGCACCTGCCAGCCCCTCACCTTGGAGAACTCAGAAGAGACTGGGCTCCCAGGATGGAGCCCATCCTTGATGCTGGCCCCCGTGCCTCCTCCAGCTTGGATTTGGATGCAGCCTCCTCCCCTCCTCCCCCCAGTGAGCCCATGCAGCACTCAAAGGATATTTCTCTCAGTCAAGCTCTGCAGGATGGCCACAGTGTTTGTCTGGAACTGCACCAGCGCCTCGCACTCACATGGGCTGCGGATCTCTGTCTCCCCTCTGCCCTCCTCTGTGTTGGAGAGATTTGGGGATGCTCAGGGCATGCACAGCAGGCCCTGCTCACATCCTCCCTGACACAACCCCCTCATCCTTGCAGTCCTTTTGTATTAACCCCATCTCCAGCTTCCCTTCCAAATCCCCCCCTGAGCCCCACTTCACTATTTACAGCAGAGGGATGGATTGGTGGGGGGTTATACCAGCTATCTTGGCCCTGGGGAAGCGCCCAGCTCAGGTCGGTGCCTCTGACTGTCCCTACCAGCATCATCCCGATGGATGTGCCATGGGCTGATGGGCTCCGTGGGCAGAGGCAGGCTGCTGGCTGGGATGCTCACCTGGGCAGATGTTCAGCTTGAAGTTCTCCACAAGGTTGGTCATGGTGGTGAAGTCTGCTGAGTAGGAGAAGTGCTGCTCCACCGGCTCAGAGGCGATGGCTCTCAGTTCCTCTTCCACTGCCTTGCCGACACCCACAGCAAACATGACGATACCTGTAGGGCAAGGATGGATCCTCAGCACTGCGCCAGCTGCCCAGCATCAAGCAATCCTGAGCCTGGAGCAAACAAGACTGAGCAAAGCAGGGATCGGAGCAGCAAAAACCTGCCTCCCAGGAACCAACCAGCCAAAGAACCATCCTCGGATGCCTGAAGCTCAGTGGGTTGCACTCCTCACCTGACTCTTTAGCTCTCTGTGCCCACTCTGAGATGTCATCCTGGGAACGTCCATCCGTGAAGACGAGCCCGATCCTGGGCACATTGTGGGAGAGTGGCCTGGCCCCTTCCAGTTCCGAGAAGCTATGCTCCACCATGTGCTTGAGGGCCAAGCCTGTCATGGTGCCCTTCTCCATGTACTCCATCTTCATCACCGCCTCCTTGATCTCCTCTGCACTGTGGTACTTGTTGAGGGGGAACTCAGTGCGGACACGGCTGGAGTACTGCACCAACCCCACACGTGTGCCATCAGGGGACACTTCCAGTAGATCCACAATGCGGTTCACAAACTGCTTCACCAGCTCGAAGTTCTGGGGCCGGACACTCTTGGAGCCATCGATCACCATCACCAGGTCGACGTGCCCGGCCCCACACTCTGCAGGGATATGGGATGGTGAGAGGAGATGTGCAGGATCTCACATGGACTGGGGTGAGGCCTGGAAGTGTCCCAGGGCAGAGTAGAGGGGAGGATCACCTCCCTCACCCCACTGGCTGCACTCATTTCAATGCATCCTAGGGTACCAGTGGCCTTCTTGGCCAGAAGGGCACATTGCTGGCTCACAGCCACCCTTTTGGCCACAGGACATCCAGGGCTTTCTCCTCACAGCTCCTTTGCAGCAGGTCTGCCTCTAACCTGTACTGATGAGTGCAGTTATTCCTCCCCAGATGCAGGACCCTGCGTTGCTCTTGCTACACCTCATCATGTTCCTGCCCGCCCAACTCACCAACCTGCCCAGGTCTTGTTGAATGGCAGCACAACCACCTGCAGTGTTCTCAACCTTTTCCCAAAATGCTGTTGTCTCTTCCTCTGAGGACACAAGCCCTCATCCACCCACGCAGATCCCCTCACAGTGGGCTAGTTTTGGGTAAACCCTCATGGGGTGAAGCCCAGTACTCACTGTTGCACGTCTTCCCATCGGCATGGAGCTGCTGGCCCTCGGGGCACACGCAATGGAACGAACCTTCACTGCTCACACACTTGAACTCGCAGCCGTGATCCACCCCGTTGCAGAGGTCGATGGCTGGGACACAAGGCATGGAGAGGTGGTTACCACCACGCAGATGGGGACACGGCCATGGCAGCTGCCTCCTGCAGCCCTGTGCTGGACTCACCGCGGCAGGACTTGCCGTCGTGCTGCAGCATGAAGCCATCGCGGCAGCGGCAGCGGTGCCCAGCAGGGATGCTCACACAGTCGTGCTGGCAGCTGTGGTTGCCGAAGCTGCAGTAATCGATCACTGGGGAGGGAAGGAATCAGAGAATCACAGAATTATTAAGGATGAAAGACCACTGAGATCAGCTAACCCAACCGTCAGCCCCTGTCCGACTGCTCTGGACCATGTCCCTCAGTGCCACATTTCTCTTTTTCTTGAAAACCTGTGCCAACACCTCACCGCTCTTTCTGAGAAGAAATTTTTCCCGATACCCAACCTGAAAGGAGGTCCAGTGAGGGACTGAGAGAGACTCTTCTGAGGAAGGAGCAATAGAAGAACGAAGGGAAGGAGCAGGGAGGGAGATGACCTTACTTGTGCAGCTCCTCTTGTCCTGGTTGAGATGATACCCAGCGCGGCAGCGGCATGAGTACGTCCCTCGGGTGCTGATGCAGTGGTGCTCACAGCCATGCCTGCCATCAGCACACGCGTCGATGGCTGCGGGGAAGCAGATGCTGTCAACCCTCTGCTTTGGTGCCCCCCGAGAGACAGGAAAGGAAAGTCCCAGAGTGCAGCTGACACCACCCTGCCCTCCCTGCACCAGGAACACCTGGCTGCTGCTGGCCTCATTGGGCCTCTTCCTGCTCTTCCCTCCAAGAGACATGCAACTGAGAGAGATAGAGTTAAAAAGGGTTTTTACGGGAACAGGTCTTTCCATCCACGTTGAGCTGGTAGCCAGGGTGGCATTCACAGTAGAAGGAGCTGGGGGTGCTCACACAGCTGTGCTGGCATCCGTGATCCCGTTCCATGCACATGTCCACCCCTGGAAGGCAGAGAGGGCATCAGAGCAGCCCCCGAGGTGCTCTCTGCCCACATTGCCCTGCAGAGACCCATAGAGCTGATTGCCAGCACACGGACACAGGCACCTCCACATTCTGCACAGGGTTCTGAATGGCCTCAGCTTTCAGGTCTACCCGAGCACTAAATCAGTGCTCAATATTAATTAAGTGTTGATAGCTGGAGCTAAATGAAAACTTGAGCTCAGCTGGAACATGCTGTTCATTGATGTAAAGATATATCTGCACATCCCTGTGAGCAGAAGCCTGCTGATCCGGCTGGGACATGGGCACTGGGGCCAGGAGGCAATGGGCAATGTGCCGCCAGCAAAGACATGGTGCTGCAGAGCACACCCTCACCCCCATGCCTATACCTGGTTAGCCCTGCCCATAACACAGGCCAAGGCACAAGCAGCCTCCCTGCTCCCAGCCACTATTAAAGGCGTGTCAAAATGCAGATGGGGCTCTGGTAGGCATCACTTCTCCCCAGATACCTGGGGAAATCAGTTCCACATTTCTTCCTAGCTCATACTGCCATCACTGTTGCCATTATGTCCTGGCTCGCCGCAGAGCTACCAGGAACGGGTGAAGACAAGAATGTGCCTGCAATACTTTTAAAGCTTTTAATCCCTCTGCAGCACAGGGAAGGTGTCCCAGGGGACAGCTGCTGGATGAGGCTGCACGATGCCACCTTCCAGCCTGGCAAGGAGCAGGCACGAGGGCCACATCTGTGGCTCTCACCCACCGCACAGCTTGTCCTGGAACTGCTTCCCAAACTGCTGGATCAGCTCAAAGGACTCCACAAGGAAGACGTGCTCCTCCAGTGGCGGTGAGGCCATGGCCCGCAGCGAGTTCATGTCAGCCCGCTGGATGCCCACGGCGTAGATCTCAAT
This sequence comes from Chrysolophus pictus, assembly GCA_037305975.1. Lineage (NCBI taxonomy): Eukaryota > Metazoa > Chordata > Aves > Galliformes > Phasianidae > Chrysolophus > Chrysolophus pictus. Next base: position 8,869,833 of record CM074595.1, read on the forward strand.
GCCGGCGTTCCGTGCATGGGCGGCCACCTCGGAGACGCGGTCCTGGGGCCGTCCATCCGTCACGATGATGGCGATGCGGGGGATTTTCTTGTGGGGTGGGCGTGCGCCCTCCTGCACGGTGAAGGCCACGTTCATGGCGTACTGGATGGCCAACCCCGTCATGGTGCCCTGGGCCAGCGGTACGATGCTATTGATGGCTCTCTCCATCTCTGCCCGCGTGAAGAAGGTCTTGAGGGAGAAGATGTTCTGCACCTGGCTGGAGTATTGGATCACCCCCACCCGCGTGGCGTTGGGGCCCACGTCCAGGTTGCCGATGATGTCGATCATGAAGCGCCGCATGGTCTCAAACTCGAAGGGACGCACGCTGCGGGAGCTGTCGATCACAAAGACAACGTCCAGGGGACCCGTCCTGCACTTCAGGGCTGTGAAGGGCAAGGAGATGGATTAGCCCCGTGGTTGTCTGCAAGAATCTGAGGCATTCCATTTGGCTGGATCCTTGTAGGGGATGGAAAGGGCAGGTCTGGGCAGCCCAGCACCTTCTCACTGCCAAGTAAACCTATGGTGGGTGCCTGCTAGACTGGGACTGAGGACAACACAACAGCACATATGCCGTGACACCATCCCTGTGGGGAATGGCAGCGTCTCCTCGTCTCCAAGAGCTTCTGCTGCCCTGCTCCTGCAGAAACACCTCTCTCTGTCTGGATCTACCCTGACAAGGCTTAGACACAGGTTTAGGCAATGGTGTTTTCACCTCTGCAGCAATTCTTCTGTTCTTCCTGCAGTGCCAGCCTCCCACGGTTTCTGGTTTTTACTGCACTTCGCCAGTTCCTGCCTAAACACAGCACTTCTCTTTTTTTTTTTTTTTTTTTTTTTTTTAAGGGTAAAGAATAAGACAGTGAAAAGCTCTGCTACAGGCATGCACATTGAGAGCATTGAGCCAAAGAGCCTCTCTTGGATACATGGGTGCAACTTCCAGTGCAAACCGAGAGTGTTTAGCAAGCGAAAAGCCAATGAACATATTTGGCTTGGCTAGTGAGTAGCTGAGCCTGGGAGAATTTGGCCGTAATGGTGAGCAAACACTGCGCGTCCCATTGGGACGATGCCCAGCCCAGGGCTGTCAGCTCTGCTGCTCCCCCGTGCCCAGAGGTCTCTGAGACATCCTGTGCTCCTCTTTCTCTCTCTGTGGTGCTGCTTTTGAAACTGAAACTGATTTGGCCACCTCTGCCCAGGGAGGCTGGAGGCTGCTGGCCCCAGATTTGCTTTGTCCCCCACCACATCCCTGCCTTCATGCTGCAGGTGGAACCCTGCATCCTCCCGGGGATGCCCCAGAGAGCAAGATGTCCAAGCGTTCCTCCAGGGTGGGGGGTCTCACTGCCCTGACACACACACTCCTCTCTGCTCCAGGCAATTCCCAGCCACCACAGCTCACCTGCAGGCTTCGGTCTGGCTTCCAGCGCCGTCAGGACGAGCAGGAGGAATGCAGCGAGCGGCAGGAGCTTCATCGTTGCTGTGGGAGCAGAGCTGGGCACTCACTACAGGAGGAGGAGATGTGCTGTCAGTGCTCAGCCCCTGATGGCACTCAGTGGGTGCCGGGGCACCGCCAACATACCCAGACAGCGGCGGCAGCTCTGCCAGCCCCGTCCCCAGGCTCACCACGCAGGGACTCTTCAGCACAGCTACATTTCATTACAGCAGCGACAATCTGCCAAGTGAAAAGCTCTGATTTTCTGCTCTGGGTGGAGCTGGCCACCGGACAAGCCTTATTTTCACTTGCAAACCATGCGGCTGGGATGTTCCGCCAAGCGCTCGCTGTGCAGCCAGGGGACGAGGGGAGCTCTGAGCTGGGAACAGACGCCCCAAAATGAAATGCCAGGAAAGGCAAAAACCCACTCAGAAGTGTCTCAGAGCCACTGGAAAAGGTCATTTTCTCCAAAAAGCTCCATGAATGTAAATTGCTTTTGGGAAAGCAGAAAGCAAAAACCTCCACGTGCACAGGTGGTGACAGTGCCTGTGCAGATCTGTTTGCAGGGACCTGGGTGAAGGATGGTGCATTTGAGGTGGGATAACTGAGGGATGGAGATTTTGACCAGCTATCTGAAACCTCCACTTGTGCTTGCCTCCCCACCTGCCCATTTCTTGCCTTGGCTTTTGGGTTAGGGTTAGGTGCCAGCCCAGGTCAGAGCCCACTGAAAGAAATGGCAAACGCTGCAGGCTGCCAAATAATGGCAGCAAATGAGAGCAAAGGCACTGCTTGGACACTGGTGGGATACCCTGGATCAGTGGGGGACCCAGGAGCCCCATCCCCAGTGGGAAAGCCAATGGGAAAGCCAATGGGAACAGGGAATACCACAAATAGAGCCACTTCCCCCAGAGACGGGGAGCAGGCATGGGGGTGGGGCTTTTTCAAAAAGCACACTGGAAATTTGTTTTATCAGTAGTTATTGGCTGCTATTTGTTTAGCCCTGTGACGTCTCGGTTGTAATTCATCACCAGGGTTTCTACTTAATTGCTGAGCGATTATGCACAGCCCTGAACCTGATGTTTTTGACAGCGGGGATGCTGATAATAGGTTGCACAGCTGTGTCCTAACGTACTCTCTGGTGTTCACACCTGAAAAATGATATTGAAGAAGTTGGAAGGGTAGAAAAGGGCTACGAGAGGAATCAGAATATCAGTGCTATGTGCAAGACCTTTAACTTGGGCCGAACTCTGTGCCCCACAGGCAGCACTCGGGTGAAGCCAAAGCCCCCTCCCAGCTTGGCTGGGTTTCACCATTTATCTAGCAGAATCTTTTTAGTGCAACACGTGCTTCCTTTTTTTTTAGAAGACAGCACTCCCCCACCACTATACTGTTTTGGGGACAGTTGTGTCACCCATAGCATTTCTGCAGATTGCTCTCCCTGCAATGGCAGGCTGGCACCCAGCCATGTCTCACAGCATCCAGAACGCTTCAAAGCCAGCGCAGAGGGAAGAATGAGCTCCTGGGCCAGGAACCAAGGAGGAGAAAACCAGTCCACAACCGATTCTATTTTTAACAGCATCTGAGTGTTGGATGAAGCCTTCACGCTCCCTGTGGCCAGAGGGGCTGTGGGAGCAGCACGGCACGATGGCACTGCCATGCACCCAGCAGCAACAGGGAGCTGTGGGCAACCCTACGTTCAGTGCAGCGCCCAGCAGCAAGGCTGATGGGAAGCAAAGAGGGAGGTGGGTGGGAAGCACACGGCTGGCAGGCAGGTGCTGTGAGGCAAGGCAAACAGCACGGGGACCTTGAGATAACGCCGGGCTATAAAGGAGAAAAGGCCTGGGGGGTGGGAGGAAATAAGCGCTGCCACAGCGTGACACCCCACAGCGTTCCCTCATTTTTCAAAGCAACGCAAGGAGAAAGTCAGCCTGCCGTTCTGCCTTGCAGAAGGAGATGGGGTGACGAAGGGATGAGCTGCATGTAAAGGCTGGCAATGAGCCCAGCCTCCTCTCGGCACCCCTCCTGCTGTGGGACGAGGAGAACCAGGGATGGACCCCCAGAGGCAGGCAGGTAAGGCAGCCCCAGGGTGCTCCCCACCCCCCACCACAACTGCACTGCGCTCCTGCCAAGTGCTGAGCCTCAGGGAAAAAAACAGCCGCCTCGGGTTTCAGCCTGGCCTCCTTGGCAGCGCTCTGCTGGCCGCAGGTTCACAGAAATGCTCGGAATATTCCCCTTCTGATTCATCCGTGCAGGTCGGACCTGGGCGCATCCCGCCTCAGGCAGGCAGGGAGCAGAGATCTGTGTCCTCCTGCCTCTGGGATCAGGGCTTTCTCAGGTGGTTTGCAGGGGGGATGAAGCTGGTGGAGAAAGTGGGGGGTGAATGGCTCAGGATAGGGCAGCACTTCATAGCTCGGGGCAAATCCTGTCCATGGGAGACCCCATGGTTCTGGGCCTTAGCTGGGTCTGAGGCACAAATCACACTGAAGATGAGCAGAATGGCAGAGGTGCACAGCGCCGATGCTGTGTGAGCTGTCAGATAGCAGCACCTATTTCTGTACTGGGATTTTCAGATGATGGCAGCTCTGGATGCAATATCCCCACCACTCATGGGACTCTCTGTGTACTCTGCTTCATTCCATGCCCAATAACAGAGACCCAGTAAGGCAGCTTTGTAAGGCATAATTCAAATCCTATCTGGGTAGGATAGTAGAAATGCTAAGTCACAGCTTGAACCTGTGATGGAGCACCTGGTGGGAAGGCAGGACCAACCCAGGGGAGCTCAGCTGTATGCAATATAGCTGAATAACCAGAAGGGCTGGAGCCAGGATCCACCCCTTCCCAGATCTCATTTAAGGGCTGGCAGTGGAGGTGAGGGTACCTTGCTGGAGATCCCTGTGTACCTGAGGCCTTTTAAGGGTAAGCAGATTCTTTCCTTTGTTTCTGTGTCCATGGCTGCCTCATTTGAGCATAACCTTGCTTGCTGCAGCCTAGGACTTTGCTAGTATGCTGTCATTGCTGTGCTTTCAGGCTGTTGGTCTATGAAGTGTCAGAGACCCTAGAATATGCTCGGGACAGCACCACAAAGCCAGCAGGAGCTGGAGGATGCAGCCATAGGTAGCTATGTGTATCTACCCTTGGCAGAGCCATTCTCTGGGTTCATGCCCTAAAGAACTGCCCACAAAGTGCAGATGGGACAGGGAAAGCAAAGAGAAGCATGCACTGCCCTAGGCATGAAAGGCAAGGAAGCAATGAGAGCTTGCATCAACCTGGAGACACCTCCTGATGTCAGTCAGGTTGTGCTGTGCAAACTCCACTGACCCCTGGCACGTTGTGTGTATGTTTGCAAGGCCCTCATGCGGTGTGGATGGCTGAGGCCCAGGCTGGCCCTGGAGCTGCATCCATGCTGTACTGGACGGCTGCCCAAAGGTTGGTTTCTCTTCTGTGCTGGAAAGAAGCCCAATTTCAAAGCAGAATTATATTTCCCAGCTCCCTTCTTTGAAACACCTGTGTTCTTCTAGAGCATAGAACACACACAGCAATTCCTCTCATATCCCAGCAGGGGAAATTGAGGCACAGAGGCAAATCCAAAGCCAGCTGTGTTGCTCCTTGTGTGTCACAGACCAACCAGGTGCAGCCTGAGGGATGCTGGGCTCCACACCTGCACCCAACCTGTGGATGCCCATGCCTTGAATTACTGACCAATAGGCCCTGGGGACCCATTCTGCAGCAATGATCTTGCACTCAGCCCCAGCATCTCTTGCACCCTCCTCCGGTGCTGCAAAGCCCTCAACGAAGGAAACCTCTGCAGCATCCAGAGCATGGGAGCACCAGTATGCTGAGACCAGAGAAACAGCGTGAATTTCTAGTCTTAAAAACAAGAGAGGATAAAATGCTTTTCCCCCTCCATAAGGACTGGCATATCCTGGGTTCTTCCCAAACACGTGTGTGGGAGAACAAGAGCAGGCTCTTTCCAGGACATCGCAGCACTCTCTGGTTACAGTGCTGTGGCAGCTCCTCTGGGCCAAGTGCCACCTGGAAGGACGTGTTGTTTGAAAGACAAGGCTGTACTCAGACAGCACATCGTGGCTTCAACCCCAGCAGGAGTTCAGTAACAGGAAAGACTTGCTGGATGCTGGACAGACTTCCTTGAGAAGGTCAGTTCCTATTCTACGAGGCACGTAGCAGTTGGCAGCTTCCCCATCAGCTTGTATGTACCTGCAAACTAAACGTGGCCTCACAAAGCGTGTGTTAAAGATCTGGCTAAGAGGACAACACCAGGTGGTCACCCAGCCCTGCTCCTGCCTGCTGTTTTGAGCAAATCTGGATGGACCTCAGAATACTTTTAGATGTTAAAGAAGAATGGCCATTGAGGAAACATCCACCTTGCAGATTTCCTTTCAAAATCAAGTGCTCATCTAATGAGCTAATGAGTCCCTGGAGGGCAGCTGGATTGAGCCTCAGGCTTTGGAGAAGAGGAGGTCCGGGCCATCCAGAAGCTGAGGCAGCAACACGTAGCCCAAATTCTCATTCTGGGAGGAAGGTGTTAGAGTGCATTTCTCTCTCCAGAAATATGCATGTTCGACCACAAAGGAAAAAGAAGGGTCCTGGAGCAGCTCGTGGGCTGCTGTGGTGTTTGTGCTGAGCTGCTGAAGCAAGAAAACCAACATCTTTAAGCAATGAGACGGATAGTTTCTAGGAGGGTATGTACCTCCTGTGACTGCAGGAACCCCTATCCCCAGCTGACCTCTGTGAGCTCCCAGGGCACAGACAACCACTGCTATTTCAGCCCCACAATCACAGATCCGCTGCCTGACCTCCTTCTCTAAATCTTTATATCAGATTTCTTGCTCTGGAGACGTGACTCAATGTGTTGGCATAAGGCAACATGCCAGAATGCTACTCATGTGCCTCTCCCCTTTATCCTATCCATCCTGCTAAGCGTTTAATTGAAATAGCAGAAAATGAGCAGTGCTTGGCTGCTGCAGAAAAGCAGGCAGACTGTGCAGCCCTCCTCAAGACAGAAAAGCAATGTGATTGAAGTCTTTGTCTAGATACTCTTCACGCTGGCAATCCCGAAGCTAGCATGGGAAAACCCTTCCATATAACTTCGTGGCCATCAGCCCCCATAGACTTGTCCCAGATCTCTGCTGAGGCAACTGTCCCATCAGAGTGGTGATGTACAGAAAGCAAGGGGAAGGCAGGCTCCTGCAGAGAGGCTAACTCAGCTGACCTGCTCCTACTGATTCCTGCTGTAGGCCACAGATTCCTATGGATCTGCAGAGTGTAGATCAGGATCCTGTTACTATGGGGTGGCAATCAGCTGACGAAGCAGCAAGACACAGCCTGGAGATGGGAAGGTTCAGTGCTTGGAGAGGAACTGAGGCATTGCCACCTCTCTGCAGGGGATCACAGCAGATCCCTATGGAGTTGTGCACCAGGGGGAACAAGTACATGATGAATTCATGCATGCAACCAAGGGCTTGCAAAGTGAGAAGTCAAACCCTCACATTCAGCCAGGGCAGGGGAGGGAACAGAGACCCAACTGCTAGCAATGTTACTTGATGCCTAAAGCCACGTCTGTGCTGCAAAAACTGACAGAGGGGCAATGCTTGCTCAGTGGAGCCCTTATGGTAGTGGGGGCTGTGCTCTGGTGATCAATTTGCTTCTGTTTGGGCCCAAAGTGAGGAAATACGAAGGCAGGAGGTACTGACTGGCCACAGGAGCCACTCAGCCTGCAGCAGGGCTGGAGGAGCCCATGGGATATGTGGCACAAAGGGGACTCTTTCTGCAGCTGATTTTTATACATTTCTTTATGAGTGCCACTCAATCATTTTTGTTGTGATTTCCCAGGTTTATGCAGTGATGGTAGGGCCTGCTTGTAGCTCGTGTGTGCTTATTGCTGCCTCTCTGTTTCAGTCCCATTCATCCAGCATTTATAAATGGTATTTTATGAGTGCTGAGTTCTGAACCAGGCAGGCACGCCGCTCGGAAGGCAGACAAAGGGGCCCCTATTGGAAACTTTTAAAATGCTCAAACAAAGGCTTCTCTTGAAAACCTTTAACCCCTAATTCCAACCTCGAGGGAAATACTATTCTATGAGTGCTCAGAGCACACACGTCCCGTGACTGCAGACTGCCTACATCAGGCAGCTGTGTTGGCTGCATCTTCTGGTGGCTACCATCACCAACAGTAGTAAATCCCAAGCCCAACTTGCAGTAATCTCACAACGTTTAGTTAATGCTTTAAGAGGAAAAAAGAAGTTAGAACTCCCACAGAAATGAACAACAGCTTTCTCCTGTTGGACGCAGCAGAGCTCTGTCTGCTTTGATGGAAAGTGCCATTTTACTATGAACCCGAAGGACTCTCACACGCCTTCCAGATGGGAATTTGTCTTTCAGATGAGGCCAGATTTATCCCAGGAGTTAACTCTGCTCTTTGCATTGCCAAGTCCTGGTGGCAAATAGCAGGGCTGAGATCTGAGAGCAGATTTCTCCCCACACTCAGGCTTTCTGCCTGGATCGGATGCCAATCTAATGATATTCCCTAAACAGATGGCAAGAATCTGCTTGTGGAATACGCTTTCTACTTGTTACTGAGAGCCTCCAAGCTGGCTGCCTGCAACTTGATGGCTCCTGTTCTCAGGAAAACAACAGATAAGGAAGATTTTGTTGTTGCTATCAAGAGATACTACAAAGGGTCCCACAGGGAGGACCTCAGAGTAATTCTGTATGCAGTCTGGGCTTGACGGAGGCAAAAATCCTGCAAGCTTACGTAGAAGAGGCAGAGCTGTGAATGGGCTCCTGTCTTGGAGCCCGCTCCCCCCTCCACCAGTCCCACAAGAGGTGGTGGATTCCTTTCAAGTGGCAGAGCCCTGCTTCCTTCCTCTCACCCACACCAGCTCCTGTCTGCAGGGCAATCCGGCAGCTCTGCACCCCCTTATTCTGCAGCAGAACAAGGAGAAAGCCCCCAACAGAGCACATGCCATCACACTGCATTACCTGCTTGGACAGCTGCATGCCAGTGCAGAATACTCTGCTTTTCCAAACAAGTTTTCCCATGTAATTGCTTGTAGCAAATATGCCCAGAGCTATTTTTTTCCCCTGTGAAACAGTTGGAGTTATAAGGCAAAGGTGGGTGATTGTTTGCGTGAACATATTCTTGAGAACGGATAAACAGACTCAGGGTGTGCACAAACCCAGCATCCCACAGAATGGGGCAGAACTAAATTCAACCCCATTTTTAAGCTTATCTTTTGGCAGGATTTGCTCTTCTGATGGGCAGCGTGCTTTGCCCAGGTGTATGAGAGCTTACTGCTCTCTGCTAAAGGAGATCCTCGCTTGTATAAGCGAGAACCTGCCCGAAAGCTGGGCAGCGGTGAGCAGGGCAGGCAGAGGGCGAGCTGTGCTGCCCCGACGGCAGGGCAGGGCTTACAGCAGCACCCACTCCTCAGAGCCGTGTGCTCAGGTGGATCAGCGAGCGCTGCATCGGAGCAGGGGAAAAGCACACACGCAATAGAGATCAGTGGATCTTGACTTGGGGATAACCCCGTGCCGAAGGGTTATTCTCTCCCCATTCTCCCTTTGCTTTCCGCTCATTCCAAGGAGGCACCCGGCACCCCAACCCTCCATCCCGATCCAATTCCCCCCCCCCGGAGCTCGGGGCTCACTCTCTCCCCTCTCCCTTCCCGTAGGTGCGGATGCAGCGGAGCCCCTCACTCACCCGTACCGGCCGCGGAGCCGCTCCCCGCCGCGCTGCTGGCTCAGGTACGTGCGGGGCTGCGCGGTGCTCAGCGCTACTGCGCGGCGCGGCATTTAACGGGGCGGGGGGAGGCGGGGCGGCTCTGCTCTGCTCTGTTCGGAACGGCCCGTCGTAGGGCGGGAGGGGCTGAAGGACCCCCCCCCCGGCCGAGGAACGTGGGCAAGCGGGAGGTGGGCACAGGTGGAAGCGCATCGCCAAGGGTGGGTGGGCGTGGGGCTGCGTGGAAGTGATTACCGACAGGGAGAATTGGGTGGTTTATTTTTCTCCCCTTCTCTGCTTTGCGTCTCCTATCAGCTTCTAGGAAATCGCCCAAGCACCCCGCGTCCTTCCTTCCCTTTGTGCCCCATTGAGTGGGAGTTTGGAGAGCTCTCTAGCTGGGGCTGCAGAGCCTCTGGTCCAGCTCCCAGCAGCAACAAGTGATGTGCTGCGCTGTAGTAATGGAGAGCATCGCCTTCAGGCACCTGGGAACAGAGCATCCCAGCCCCTCATCTCAGCACTCATGTTACATAGTGATGGTGGGAGCCACCTTTAGCGCTGTACAGCACTGGGCTTTGGTGCTTTAACAGAACTTCCCTCCCTCTTTGTGCTAACAGAAACCAGAGATAGGGGACCCCGGTGTACCACCTGCGTTATCGGAGCTTTCTGGTAGCCAAGCCAACGCTGTGTTACCAAATGGGGCAGTGGTGGGGCAGGCGGGGACCACCCCTCCTGAGCTCCGGTCCCCCACAGAGCTCACCCACCCTGCTCTGCTGTTTGCTGCTGGCGTGGTCCATAAATCCCCCAAGCTCAGAAAAGGCTGAATTTCACTTGTGTGTGCAGCGCTGAAAATATAGGATTTATAAATACCCGTGCATATACAAGGGCTTGCGGGTTGGGCTGCTCTGGATTAAAGGAGGTATTGAAAAATGAGGGAAGCCAGAAACTGCAGGCTTCTCATTTCTGTGAATTCTAATGGCTTTTCCTTTTGCATAAACATCGCGTTGAGCCCATACCCAGGAGCCCAGCAGGCATTTTCTCCCCTGCTCTGTACAAAATATAGCCCAGATCTCCAAAATGGATATGCTTTATGAGGACATTTGGTTACTCCAAGCACAGGAAAGTACAACAGCACTCTGTGGCAAGCTGCAGGGCAGCTGTGCTCTGAGCAAAGCATGCAGCAGTTCCTGGGCAGGGGAAGCAGAAAACTCAATCTGCTTGAATTTCGAATTAACTGCACTTGAGAGTGGTTTTTAAGTTATTGTATAGGCAGCACTTGAAGACCCAAACAAGAGCTGGTGGGATGGTGCTCCAGTCCTCTGGGTCGGGTGCTTTTGTTCTCAGTGGAACCAAAGAAGCTGCACCCACTCCTGCAGTACATCCAAACCCAAAGTGAAGGCAAGGCCAGGCTGTGCAGGGCGAGGAGCGGGCTCAAAAAAGCAGCCCAGGGGAGGTTGTGGCCTGCAGAGCTGAGGAGTGCCCTGCTCAGCTTCCACATAATGCCCAACTTTGTGCATTGGATTCCCGGCTGAGAGCTCAGGCTCTGAAAAGAAGGCTTTGAGTACAAGCAGCGCTGCTAACATGACACTGAACTAACACTGCACTACAATCAAAGCATTTTAATAATTTAATATAATAAATGTCAGAGGGAGTGAATGATTCCCTGTAAGGGGCTGTAGGTGCCAGAAGGAGCTGAGTAGGTAGCTATGCCCATTAGCAATGGCCCTTTGACTTGCTGAGAGTAAATGTAAACCAGATGATGGACGCTGGATGGTCGTCTCCATGGTCAGAATGGTGAGCACTGCTCAGGAGTGCATCACTGAGGCAGCATAGCCCCATAAGTCAGGAGGGAATGGCTGAAGAGAAAGGATAAAATGAAGAAAAAAGTTGCTGGGTAGTTCTTCCTGCTGCTAGATGTCAAACTGCAGTCTTTTTACCTGCCTTTGGCATGCACCTTCCAGCCTGAAGCAGAAGGAAGGTAATTAGTGCAGATGGGGCTCCAATAGGTGCTGTGCAGTCACCCAGCACTGTGCCTCTGCATTACGCAGGCTGGGAGGGAGCGGTGGTACCCACACAAGCCTGGCCCTGCCCCAAGCTGCTGCTGCAGGAAGCTCTGCAGAGCAGGATTTGCTTCTGACTGTGCTGTCAGCACACGTCTTAATTCACATTTTTTGGCCAATATGCTGCCAAACACTCCCTGCCATTGCTTCACCTTGGTGTGAAGCTGTTCCATACCCTGCTGATGGGTGAAGCCACAGGCAAAGCTCAGCCTGAGGGCTCTGGAGCAGCATCTCCCTGCCCTGTGTGATGCTGTGGGGCAGCAAATCCAGCCTGGGCACAGGCTGTGCTCACCCCACAGCCCTGCAGAAGGCAGTGAGCAGCCCCGGGTGCACTGTGCTCAGCAGAACCGCTGTCTTGTAGGTCCAACCCATACCAAGCTGACCTGCTGCGGGATGGCGTGCGGAGGTACCTGCAGCTGCCAGCAGAGCAGACAGTGCTCATACTGCATGCCAAAGTCGCCCAGAAGTCGTATGGTAATGAGAAAAGGTAGGAGATGTCTTCTCCTTCCCAAAGCAGATATGCAGAGCTCAGCTTGTGAAAGCCCTTTCATCAAATCTGGTGTGGCAATGATGTAGAACTATAGATTTAACATATTCCCTTGCCATCCATTCATGATCTTCTAGCACCCAAAGCTATTGTTTCACCCTCAGGGACTGAACAATGGGATGCATCCTCCCCATCCACATGAACCTGGAGCTGGTGCTCCTCCTTGTCTTCTTCCCCCCAGCAAGGTCAGGGAGATAGGTAAAATGAGAGAAACCATTCAGGTCTTACCCTTTGAGCATGAAATTACAAAGAGGAGAGGTTGCTGCCTTAAGGTCACGCTGGGACTTTTCCATCAATGGCCATGGTCTTCCAGAAGCTATTTTTGAAAATCCTACCCGCACTGCAAGAGTGCCTTGAGGTTCTGGCTTGAATCTCCAAAATTGCTACTCCCCAGCAGTGACGTCAGCTGTGGCAATGGAGTATAATTAATCCTCCATTAGTCTTTGTGATATAAATAATCCCCCCCTTATTAGCTCTACCTTTAAGGCTGAGCTGCCCCCAGGTTAAAGATGAAAGGTGCTGGTCTGGTTTCCTTCATGTCCTCGTGGTCCAGAGCTGGGGGAGGTCTGTTTAAACAAACCAGGACCCCAGCACTTTAGGGCTCCAAAATATCACCTCCCCGTGCTGCTGGCATTTCACCTAGTATCAATAGAGAATGAATTTGCACCATTCACACGAGTGCAATGACAGTGGAAACCCAAATAAAACACAGGAAAATAGGTTTCCAAAACTCCGGGTATAGATTTATTTGCGTTGGTCTCCAAATCTGGCTGTGAATGCAAACTCTGTTCCTGAGCTGCTGAAACTCCACATTCCAGGCAGGCAGAGCACAGAGCTCAGCCTCTGTAGGGTTGAGCTGGTGGGTTGTAGGACCCCCACCTCCTCCTGCTGCCCAGTCCCTGCCCTGTGCCCACCAGCAGCACCCAGAGGCAGGACAGCAGTACTAAGCCAGCTCTGGGGTCACTTTGAGGCACCTGTCTCTGCCAAGAACCTTCTCTGGGTGCAACAACAGTGCCCTCTGGTCTCTGCAGGTTTTTTTGCCCCCCACCTTGTGTTTACCTGGGCGGGCCAGGATGGAAGTTAAAGCAGGAGCAGCTAACAGGTACATGCTAGGGAGTGACCCCTTCCCTTCCCTTCCCTTCCCTTCCCTTCCCTTCCCTTCCCTTCCCTTCCCTTCCCTTCCCTTCCCTTCCCTTCCCTTCCCTTCCCTTCCCTTCCCTTCCCTTCCCTTCCCTTCCCTTCCCTTCCCTTCCCTTCCCTTCCCTTCCCTTCCCTTCCCTTCCCTTCCCATTTGTCCCAGCCAGGGACGTGGGAGAGGCAGGGCTCCGTGTGTGGGGCTACATGGGGCTGGACACCATGGGCAGCAGCCTGATGGAGACACAGAAGCTCAGCTTTGAGGAGCAGCCGGATGCAAAGGTACAGTGCCTGCTGCCTGCTCCCCTCTTGCAGCACAGCCCCCCAGCACCATTCCCACACATACTGCACACAGAAATCCCAGCCCTTCTAAAGTTCAAGAGCTTGAGATGAGATCTGGCATCTTTTGATAGGGGCAAAAAGAAAAGTGTTGTCTGGGGTCCCCAAAGAGCACGGGGTCTGAGCTGGGCCAGAAATATTACAAAAAGGGCCTTTGTTTGCAGTGCTGGAGCTGCTGCTAGAGCGTGGCCTATCAGCCACCCAGCCTGGGTTTGGAAACCCAAACCTGGGGCAATCCCTCATGTGATGTGGGATAAATCACACATGAACATGAATTTCCATGAGGAATTCTCTGCCCCCAGTGTAAATAAAGCCACTGCTGATCCCCAGCTCTTCGCTGCACCTGTAATAACATCTCTGGTCATTTCCCCCTGTAAATGAACCCAGGGCTCTTTCAAAGGGCACCATTATGTCCTGGCAGCACGCTGTGCCCGGGCTGGCGGTGAGGAGGGTGTTGAGGAAGGCTGAAGGGACCATAACTGTGCCTGCTGCCCCCCAGTCTACATCCAGCAACCACTCCTTCTGCCCTCTGCAGGGGTTTGGCTGTGCCAAGGCTCTGTACATCTCAGATGCGGATAAGCGCAAGCATTTCCGCCTGGTCCTGAAGCTCTTCTTCAGCAACGGGCAGGAGATTGGCACCTTCCACAGCAAGCTGATCAAGGTCATCTCTAAGCCCTCGCAGAAGAAGCAGTCACTGAAGAACACGGATCGTGCGTATGGAGTTGGCTCTGCCAGGGAGAAAGCAGGCGTGGGGCTGGGTGGGGTTGGTTGGGGTGGGGTGGGATGAGGTGGGGTGGCATAGAATGGCATGGCATGACATGGCATGAAGCAGAGTGAGATGAGATGGGTTGGAGTGCAGTGGGATGAAGTGAGTTAGGACACTGAGTGCTCACGGCTCGGCTCCAAAGCGATCAGGGCAAATTCAGAGCCCATGGGTTTGAATCTCAAAAGATGAACCTGGGCAGAGGTGATGTCTGCTTCCAAAGGGTTGACCTACTGCAGTGTATAACACCTTGATGCCATAAAGAGAATAGCAGCTGGGAAACACTGGTTCCTGCAGTGCTGGTCACACCAGGACCCAGGACTTGTCCTGTCCAGCTGCAGAGAGCAGCAAGGTTGTGGTTCCAGCCCTAACCCAGCCACCTCCCCCCACAGTGTGCATCTCCTCAGGCTCCAAAGTGTCCCTCTTTAACCGCCTGCGCTCACAGACCGTCAGCACCCGCTACCTGTCTGTAGAGGGAGGAGCCTTCATCGCCAGTGCCAGGCAGTGGGCAGCCTTCACCCTCCACCTGGGTAAGGAGCTCTCCCCAGGGCTGCCTCCCTCCAGCCTAGGCTTACACAGCCTATGATGCCGGTTCCCGGGGGCTGAAAGACTGTGATTTAGCTGGAGGTCGCTGCTTGTGATGGTGATTCTGCCTCTCTCCTTCCTGCAAAGCTGATGAGCGCTGCACCCAAAGCGAGTTCCCCCTGCGGGAGGGGTACATCCGCTATGGCTCTGTGGTCCAGCTCATCTGCACGACCACTGGCATCACCCTGCCACCCCTGGTAAGGCTCCATCCCCATGGGAATGAGCAATGGGCACTCCTAGGGCTGCTGCTGCTCTGCTGTTCCCCCTGAGCTTAGGGGCTCACAGAGAGCAATGTGGGCATTGTCCCTTTGCTTTCTCCTCCTCTGCAAGGGCACACGGTGCTCTGTATGCACGGGGACATGGGTGGGGACAGAGCACTCCCCAGCCCCATGCTGACCATCTGCCTGCAGATCATTCGGAAGGTGAGCAAGCAGTACGCTATGCTGGATGTGGACGAGCCCATCTCCCAGCTCCACAAGTGTGCCTTCCAGTTCCAGGGCAGCGACCGCATGTACCTGTGTTTGTCCACAGAGAAAGTCATCCAGTTCCAGGTACAGGGAGCCAAACACCCCTGGGTGCTCTGCATCCTCTCTCTGAGCTCCTCTGCTTTGCTCCTAGCCAAAGTTTTTGCAAAGATCTCCACTGGGACCAAATACTAGGTGTCATGGCACTGGTTGCCCGCTGTCCCCACCATGCTGTGTTCAGAGCTGTGATGTTCTCTGCAGGCATCGCCATGTCCAAAGGAAGCCAACCGGGAGCTGCTGAATGACGGCTCCTGCTGGACCATCATTGGCACTGAGACAGTGGAGTACAGCTTCAGTGAGAGCCTGGCCTGTGTTCGCGAGCCTGTCAGCCCTGTGCCACTCATCACAGCCCTGCAGGTAGGCATGGCTCTGGGTGGGGGATGGATGTGGGCTCACCTGCTCCATTGCTGAGCCCTGGCACCTCTGCTCGGCTTCTGGTTTGAGACACACGGAGGAGATGCAGAGCCCTGTGCCCACCGTGGCTCTGCCCCATGCAGCTCAGTGGCGGAGGGGATGTGGCCATGCTGGAGGTGCAGGGAGAATATTTCCATGCTCACCTCAAGGTCTGGTTCGGGGATGTGGAAGCAGAGACGATGTACAGGTGAGGGGGCAGGGGAGCAGCTCTGGGTTTGGGCAGAGCCTGGGGACCTTGGGCTGGTGACAAGTGGGCAGAGAGGAACAGAACATAAGACGAGAGGGGAGGGTGGTCCTTGGCCACATCTCCACCACCACGACCCCTTCAGGTGAACTCTTGTTTTACTGTTCTGCTCCCAGGAGCCCCAAATCCCTGATGTGTGTCGTCCCTGACGTCTCTGCCTTCGGCAGTGACTGGAGGTGGCTGCGGTACCCAATCACTGTCCCACTCCTGCTGGTCAGGGACGATGGCCTCATCTACTCCAGCTCCTTCACCTTCACCTACACCCCAGAGCAGAGCTTCCTTCCAGGGCAGCAGCTCCCTGCTGATGTCCCACAGGACTCAGACACACTGCTCAACAGCATCCACCAGGAGTTCACCAGGACCAACTTCCACCTCTTCATGCAGAGCTAGTGAGCTGGGTGGGCAGCGTTCATTGCCAGCAGCCCTGGGGACAGCAGTGTCCCTGTGCCATGCCCAAGAGTCCCCTGTCCACCTGCTGTGTCCTGACCTGTCTCTTGTAACAGCAGAAATCTCACGTGGACACAAATAAATCACACTGCATGGACTCTTTACCAATTCAGTGCTGCTTTACTGGCCCTCGGGTTTTACCTCCTGTGCTGGCACAGAGCATCCCATCTCCCCAGTGTGCCCTGTTGTCCATATACCTAAAGGCCAGGGGGGACAGGAATGATGAATGAACAGGAAGAATCTCTGCACCACATTTGTTATTTTCATAGAATAGAATCATCCAGCAGCTGAATATCAGCACCAGATTATTATTGATTTCTTTTCCCACTTAGAGGCCCAAATGGCATTATTTCAAAAGGGGGGGAGGAGGGGAAGGAAAATTCTTCCTAGAATCATGGCTCTGCTGAGACAAAGTGCCCAAACAGAGGCTCCCTCCTCACCCCCCAGAGCACTAACTTCATATGCACGGGGAGCTCGATGGTTAGGATGGGGCCGAGGGCTCAGTCCCCACCCGCTGTGTAGGAGCTGCAGCCACAGCCCTTCCCCTTCCTGTACACCACTCCTGTTTGATGAATGGAAAGTGCCCCCTGCTTCGTTCAGAAGCAGCCGGGTCCTGAAGGGCGGGAGGAGCGGTTCTTGTTGACTTGAAAGGCTTCGAACAAGCTCCCGTTGTTACGTTTATGGCACATGCTTTGTTGGAGCGGCTGAGGAAGCACTGAGCATCTCCGGATGATGGCAAAGCCTGAGGGCGTTGGAAAAGCGCAGCACAGTTCCCGGCACCGCACGAGGGAGGCAGAGCTGAGAGCCCTTTCAAAACATCGAGAAGAAAATCTCAGCTTGGCTCTCTCCGCACTCCGGGAGGAGAGCAGCTGCCGCCACCTAGCGAGCCGCAGCGGGGCTGGTGCGCGCCGTGCCGACAGCATCCCCCCAGGAACAGCCCTGGCCCCAGAGCTGTGGATGGGGCCGTAGGTCTGCGCAGTGCCCAGAAAGCCTCTCTGACTTATCCTTTACTGACAGAGGCACAAATAACCCAGCAGGGTGGCGGAAGGCAGAGCTATGCCAAGGCCAAAAGAAGCAGAGCTGAGGGATGCTGGGGCACTGCAAAACGTCCAGAGCCCACTGTGCTCCTGTGGCCGCAGCTCTGAGCTCTCAGCCCTGCCCGTGCAGACAGAGCGTGTGGAAAGTTGGGATTTGGGTTGTTTCTTTTGCTGTAAAACAGGCAAAGTTTGAAAAAACTCCCTCCTGGCACAACCCTGGGCTGCCTGCAGTGCAGGGAAGGACTGGACCCCCCCATTGGTGCCCACCAGCTCTGTGTCAGGGCAGCCCGAGGGCCCAGCCCAGCTGGCCAGGGGGATCCAGGCTCTACAGGAGGTGCTGGAGGAGAAGCAGCAGCTAGAAGGCTACAAACCTACAGGGCTGTGTCCAGCTCCCCCCACACAGGGAGATGCTGGCATGGTGAGGATAGCTGGGAGCAGAGATGTCAGCATGGGCTGTGTGTCAAATAATACTAATAATTTTCACTGCTTTGATGTTTGAACACAGTTGAATGCAAATGTGACCCCAGAAAGGTGCCTGGCCCTGGGAGCTGAACTTGGGTGAGAGGTTTCTGAGCCAGACTCTTACCTGCTCCACCACAGTGTCACTGCCTGTCCCAACACAGCATCTCCAGTGCTGTGAATGGGGCATAAGGACAGGGGCTTTAATAAACAATCTCCAGCTTAAAGCAATGTTGCAACCCCAAAAAAGCAGGCTTGGTACTGGGGCAGGGAGACATTTGCTCTGTGCTTTTTGCAGTGAGGATGGACAGACCCCAGAAGAATCAGACAGGGCTTGTCTCACCATTGTCACCATGATCCCCTATCCCCCCACATGTCCCGGAGGGCAGGCACAGAGGTGTGTGTGCAGGGAGCCCCAGGGCTGTACTGGGGGGGAGCAGGCAGCTGTGAAGGGCTCTTTGTTCCCTGGTGTAATTATACCTGAGCAGGGAATAGGAACGTGCTGAAAACTCCTTGCTGGGCGTTGCTGCAGGGAGCTGTGGTGCTCAGCCCAACACTGGCCCCATTGTTCACTCCATGTTCTATGGGGCTGCTGGCCCACCTCGGCCCCCCGCTTCCCTGCCTTTCCTCCAAATAATCAGGCAGTGATTAAAAACCAACCCTTTCCCCTCTGCAATGTCAATATTGGGCCTGGGAGGGGGATGGTGCAGAGCAGAGGGCTGCACTGGGGGGTGAGCAGTGCTTCTGCACCAGGAACACTCCATTCCCTGGGGCCAGCAGAAGCTTGTGTGGTATAGAGACCCCTGGCACTCCCAACCCTCATGCTATCTCTGCTCTGGCTTTGTGCTGAGGCTGCACCTCTGCACCAGGCTCTGGATAGAGACACAGACCCCATAGCCCTAGGTGAAAGCTCAAGGGGAAGAGCGGGGCTTTGGTGCAACTCTGAAACAGATGGATTTGGAAGATGAACCAGCAACAATCCTGGCAGCACTGCTGATCATGAAAGCCCTGGAGACCCAACTGCATAACCTCACCACAGCAGCACAGTGCTGAACACACAGCATGCACCCAACGCTCCTCAGCAGTATTGACTCCATATTATTAAATTGACTCTGTTCCCAGGATAAATGCATCTTTTCCCACCTACACAGTTCCCAAGCCATTGATATTTTAGCAGAGAAATCCCTACCTGCCCCTTCTGGCTCCTGAGTCCCTGGTCTGACCTCAAAGCTGCACTCAGTGATGCTCAGCACAGCAAGGTCCTGCACCCCACTGTCTTTTTTGTGCCTTCTACAGAGGAACAATGCTTCTTGGCAGGTCCTGGGCATCTTTCAGAGCATACCTACAGCCCTGCCACAAGCTTCAGCATATCATAGCTGACACTTTGTTAAGGCTTATCCCTCTTCTGAGCCCTTCCCACCACGCACTCTGGGTGAACTGGCTGATAAGTACTCAGCCATAATGACGATATGAGAGTTCTCTGCATCTCCAGGCCTGAAGCTGTTACCTGCTGGAAGCTCAAAGCTTTAATTAGATTAATTTTCTTGCAATGCAATGGCAAAAAAAAAAAAAAAAAAAAAGAAGGGAAAAAGGAGAATGATGATGGGAGGGAATGGTGAATAAGTAAAAAAAAAAGTGATAAAATAGAAAACGAAACAAGAAGGGTAAAGAGAAAAAAAGAAGGAGGAAAAAGAAAAAAGGAGGAAAAATGATTAAAAAAAAAGAAGAAAACCCTGCGGGGTGCGCGCGGTGCCAGGAGGGGGCAGCAGCCACAAAGCGGAGCGGGGCCTGGGTGAGCCCCGGGGAGGGGTAACGGGGGTCACCCGGCTAAGAGCATCCCGGAGGAACCCACCCCAAGGTGCCCCATCCCGCAGCAGAGGGCGGCAGTGCTCAGCTCTAACTTCAACGGGGGTTCCGGTGTAAGAGCAGAGCTGCACCAGGAGGAAACGCGACCGAATGACAGCCGGGCTCAGAGCTGGGGGGCAGGTTCTGCAAAGCATCACTGAAGGGCAGTAGGCAGCAAGGAGCAGAGTCTGTGGGTGCTGCACCCTGTGACCTGCAGAGTGCATCCAGAGCACTGCACAAATACAGCACAAGGGATTCCTGCAACTGAAATGAAGCCCTAGGGAAAGGAAGAGACAAACAAATGCTGTCCTAAGGAGCACTAAGGAGCAAGGCCAAGAGCCCATCCCAGCTGTTGGAGGCACGAGAACACAGAGGATGCAGGCATACATCACCAGGTCTGGACAAACAGCAGCTCCCAGGAGCAGAGGTCAGCCCAGTAACACCTGAAGTCCTGGACACAGAGCAGGCAGCAGCACAGAGCCAAAGTGCATCTGCAGCCCTAAGGGAGCACACACACCGCTCCCAGCTGCCCAGAGCAGGAGTTCCTAGCAGGGAGGAGCAATTAGATTTTCTCAAGGACAATAATCCATTTAAACACAGCACTTCTTTGGAGACTCAACGCTCATCCCAGCAAGCAGAGCCAACCCCATCCCTCAGGAGCACCCAAGTGCCAGGGCAGAGGGGCTGGAGAAGCCACAGCCTCCTCCAGAGCTTACCAAAGAGCTGCTCTGGGTTGAGGTGGCACAGAGGACACATGCTCCCAGCTGGAGGCCATGCTGGATCCACACTGTTTGACTGAAGAACTCAGCACCAGGCTGCTCCAGAAGCCCAGCCTTGCTACTCCCACAGGGGCAGCTTACAGGGCAGCAGGAATGGGGACAGTGACAAAGCCCTTCTGAGCTGCAGGGCACTGCCACACCACTCCCAGCACGCCTCTCCCTTTGGTAAACCAGGGAGTCACACACACAGGCTCTGTTATCCAGTTCCCAAAAGTAATCCCAGATCAGAAACAGTCCAAGAAGCCAATTTTAGAAAGTACCAGTTTATTTGTGGGAAAAAAAAAAATAGTAACAGTGGAAAATCCCCAAGAGCAGTTACATGAGAGAATCGAAATATCCAGAGAAGCAGACACTGTTTCTGCCTTCCTGGCAGTGCTGTCCATAGGCAGTGAGTCCTCCCTCTCCTTCCTACCCTACATCCAACTCTGCGTAGTTTTTAGAGCACCCCAGAGCCTGCAGCTTCCAAAAACACACGTGCTGGAGGACCACCCTTGGGAAAGTCCTCCCAAACTCACATCAACACATCTCTGCCTGCTGCCCCAGTGCAGCACCAAGGAGCAGCCGCCACCAGCTAAAGCCCCGTTTCTTTGTGCTGTTGCCTCTAAGTATCCAGCCAAAAGCCTCAAAGTCCTGCTCAGGAGGCTGGAGGAGCTGTTTCGATTACATCAGCTTCATGCTGCCTACCCAGGTCGGGCTTCAAACCACACTAACAGCCACAATCCTGCAACACCATCCCAAAGCACTGCCACAGGACATGCACTGCACCCTCTGCTCTTGGAGCACTGGGAATGGGTCTGAGAGGTAGGAGCTACATACAGGGTATGCAGTGCAAGAGCCACAACTGGGAGCTGCCACCCAGGCAGACCCAATGCCCACCTGCACTCCAGGCAAGATGCTGGCCAAGCAGCAGTACAAAACAGACCAAGCCTCACAGAGGGTGAGGCTGCTGAAGGGTTACCTCCAGCCTTCACACTTAGCTGTATATTTCTCTGTAAAAATATAATATAGAGCTCTATAGGACTGATTATAATATATTACAGGCTAGAAATACTAATATTTCCCCTACTTCAATCATATAATGAATCCAATTTTGCATACAGATTAATTCTAAAAGTTATTGCCTTGAATTTATAATTAAAATTCACAGAATAAAGCTTAAATAGTTTCCACAGAGACTCATTATATTAGCGTTTTACATAAGAAAGATAAAAGTCACCAGATGCAAAGAGCAGCCATTCCAGAAACTATAAATAATTCTATTTTAAAAAAATAATAAAAAAATCAAAACCTACATTACAGGAAAACCATAAATATCTTTACCCTCTACAGTAGCTGCTATAGAAGCAGAAGAAACCTGCGACCACACTGTAGCTAACTGCTGCAGTTCTGAATATGAATCATAAACATCTCCAGAGATATGCCAGAAGGAAACAAGGGGATTGAAAAAAAATAAATCTGAGGAAATTAAAAAAGTAGATTTTTTTTTATTTCAAAACAATTTCTACAAAACTTTATATAAACATTAGGCTATCCTCTGTAAAATTTCGTTATAAAAATCCTACAGGCAATCCTAAAAAAAAAAAAAAAGCAAAGGCAAGGAAAGGGTGTCACATAGCCAAGAGAAAGGGGCTGTCCTGATTGCACAGAGTAATGACCCCTGCCTGGGGCAGACAGGAAGAGACGGAAGTCTCCTGGGGAAGACATTCCCATCAGCCCTTTATGGCATTGGGGGATTTGGAGCTGTTGGCCCTCTACTCCCCCAAGTAAGGCAACGTGATTGGTAGTGTAAGAGATTCATAAATAGTTCTTCACAAAAACGCTTCACATCAACAGCCTGCTGCAAGATGTCTATTAGCAAGGTTTATAAAAAAAAAAGCCATCTTCTATAGAAGCAGCCAATCTGAGCACAGCACTCTGGCTGCAAACACATGGTGTTTGCTTCCATACAGTCTGTTTGGTGTTTATATACCCTCTATAAAAACAAGCAGAAAGTTTGGCATCTTTATTGTTTTTACACTAGCTTTAGGAAAAAAAAAAATACACTGAGCCTTTTCCCCCCCCCCAAGACTCTGTATTTCATTGGGCCCTTGTTAGCTGAGCAGGATGGGTCGTGTAGAAAGTTTGGTCCCCCCCCTTCAAAGTCACTTTGAAATTCAATCCAAAAAGAGCGTTTGTTCAGCACGTCTCATTGGAGGGCACAGTGTTTCCATACAGTCCATTTGTCCCTCGAGGGGCACAGAGCACCGCTGAGCTTTAAGCGTAGAACTCATTTGTAGGGGCTTTCTTGTAGATTGGTTTCTTCCCAAGGTCGTAGCTGCCTTCATCCTTTTTCTTCATGCGATAGACTAAGAGGAGGATCAGGAAGACAGCAAACAGGAGGCCAACTGCTCCTCCTGCAATGAGAGCTGCAGGGGGAAAGGAAACACAATTCAGTCTGAACTCGAGGCAAGTTCCTAGATCAAGATCTGTCAACAGCACCAGTCCCCAGAACCGCCTCCAGTCAGCTTTGCCCACATGCCTGTCACCACAGGTACTGACATTTTCTGCAACAGAAGATGTTCTTGGAAAAAAAGCCAGACACTGATTTTTACCCAACCATAAGCCAATCACATTCCATACTGATCTTCCAGTTAAGGGCTAAAAAGGACTTCTGATAAGACAACCTCCAAGCTTGGAGACAAAGAAAGAGCCATACCCCAACTCACTGAGCATCAATTCCAGGAAGGTGGCACAGCTTTCATTTGAATGAGCTGTCAATTGGTTGTGTGAGCACACTCTGGAAACTCCATACACGAAATATACTGCAACAGCTCCCCACCATCACCCTGTAAGATTCTCCCTTCTCCTCCAATTGATTTTCTTTTGCTGTGACACCTTCTCACTGCTCTAAGCCAGCTCTGATGTTGGGTGGCCTGGCAATCCAGTCTTCCAGGCAGAAGGATGGCTGCATACCAACATGACCTGCCAAGACCGGTGCTCAGACCATCTTGCTAAGTGCAGGATCTGTCCCACATGCTGCTTGGTTTTGCTCCAGACAGAGCAAGTTGGATTTTAACAGCTGATGAGGTGCTCAGACACCTTACAGGAGCTGTTACATCCCTGGCAGGGCTCAGAAAAGTCAAGCCTTGGGCAGAGGTTAGAAGGACAACGCCAGTGTTTGCTTTAGAAGTTTATGACATTGTTGATTCATGGGTAGATATGCCTCTGGCTGAGGCTGGCAGGTGCACGGCAGCTGTCAGATGACTTGTGACTCTTGTTTAAGCCAACAGTCAGGTGACAAGCTCAAAAACAAGCTGTTTACCCAGCAAGGCAAGCAATAGGCTCTTCTGCCATTCAGGGACTAGAAGGCAGAAGCTGCTGGTTTCAGGTAGTCACAGTGCTAACGCAACTCACTTGCCTTGTCAGAAGGGAACTGCTCCCCAGAGAACAATGCAAGCCATTCTGATTTACAAAACGAATAATTTATTGCTAGAGTTTAAGAACGGTGTGAATTATTACCTGTAAGAACTTCTGTTCTTTCAAAGATGCTGCTGTTGGCTGTGCTTGCCATGGAGATCTTGTTGGACAGGTTCTCTTCAACAGGTGAAGCTCTGTCTGGAATGATTTCATTGTCCAGCATCGTGTTTTTCTTCTCGCCTTCTATCTTTCTCTCTGTATCTCCAGGGATATAGTTGTCAGATATCTGCAGAGAACAGACAGACCACACCCGTCAGTAAGCAGCACCCAGCCTACCTGCAGCTGGAAGCAGGAGGGCGGGCAAGGAAAGGAAAGTTTGCTCAGTGCTTTATAAGTGTGCTGTTCTGGCTCATGCAGGTAGATTTGTCTCGATGCCTCATCTTGCAGGGGGAAGGGTATTCAGAAAGCTTCAAAGACAAACCAGAGTGGCTTAAAAGAAAATGTAAAGGTAGCACCTACCACAGGAGTATCCACAGTGGTCAGGTACATGGCATCATCCAAATCCGAGTAGTCTGCAGGAAGGGAAGAAGAGCACACTAAGTTTTCCTCACATTACAAGCTGTTTCTCCATAATTCCAACACTTCCAGCAACCGCAGTCTAAGTAGGACTCTAGTTCTCTCCTGAATACAGTTCCCTCTTATCTGCTGGAGCATCCATCACTCAATAGTTTTGATTGCACAAGATTAGAAGATGCAACCCCAAGAGCAACACTGCATGCACACCAGGGATCTCTAGCTGTATCCATGGGACCCTGCTGCAGATTACCTGGAGTTGCTCTGCAAAGCAGGTCTGCCACAGCTTGCTAAGCTAATGCCAAGGGAGGGCAAAGCTCTCACCACCCACCCCTAGAGGATAGCTTGCTAAACCTCTAGTCACCAGATCTGCCCAAACATGTCAGGTACCGATTTCAGGACTTGTTCTTTTCCATTCAGAGAACAAATGCTCACATAAAGGGGACAAGGAGCTGCTGAAACTGGTTTGGGCAGCGAGCTTTGCATGTCACAGAGTTCACTTGCACACCAGTTAGTCCTCTACTGTCTCAGCTGAGGCTAAACAAGGTAAGCTTTAAGCCTTTTAACACTGCCTCAAGATTAGAATTCTATTTATTTGTTAAGTCCCTCACAAGTTCCTCACAGTTCTAAGGAAAGAGCTCCAGCCTCCAACATTCGGTTGGACTCCATGTCCTCCCCAAGTGATTCAACCACTTTCACTGCTTTCCTCCAACCCACAGGGCTCTCTCATCTTCACCTGGCACACGGCAGTTCCTCCTGGAGCTCTGGTTATACCCTCACTTGCTCATTCTGCAGCTGCTGGCACAGGGTTACATGCTTCCCCACTCACCTCCAGAGCCAGACACGTCATCTATATCAAACTCATCAGAAGTTAAGTGAGGTGTGAATTCACCAATGTCTTCATCATCTGGCAGGTCTCCAGAGCCAGGGTAGTTAAACCATTGGGCATCCATGGTCTCTGTTTCTCTCACCTGGGGAGAGGAAGGGATAAGAGTTAAGTTTCAGACAACTGCTGGGAAAGGTTTCACAAAAGATCAGCGGTTCAGGACCTGTGCTGAGCACATTGCTTCCATCACAAGAACATTAAATGCTGAACTTCCTCTCCAACAAGACATTATCTTCACTGGAAGCAGCTGAATTCCCCTAGAATTTCTCAGAACAGAAATGAGAAGTCATAGAGGGGAATTTCCTGAGAGCTGCAGATTCAGGAGGTTCACTGAACAACCACGGGATGGAAACAACACAACAGGATCTTGGTCAGGAGTTTGTAGCAAAAAACAATGCCTTCAGTTTGTCGTAAAGGGGGATTTGGAAGAACTTCCTGTTCCCAGAGAAAAAACCTGGCACCTATAAGTCAGGGTGTTTTGTTTTGGTGTTTTTTTTTGTTTTTGTTTTTGTTTTTTTCCACAGCACTGAAGCTTCACATCAAGGTAATTCATTGCCTCCTGCACTGAGAACAAACCTACTTTATTACCCAAGGGTTAAAACTGGTCTGCCAGTTCCGCTGAATTGCACTGCAATTCAGTGTGATGTTCAAGAGCATTCGCTATCAATAATGACCCGCCCAAAGGAAGAGCTTCCCCTGCCTCGCCTATTGAAGTGTGTGTAAACAAGTCTATGAAATGAAGCCCAGGATCCGAGGGTCTAACGGCTGTAGCTGCAGACACACATTAGCAAAACAGCAGTGCAGAAGGGCAGCCTGCCCAGCTTGCAGAGCAGCCTGGCCAGAAGAGCCGCTCAGACAATCAGCTGTTTGGCCACAGCAGCAATTTAGACACCAGAACTGATTTGCACTTGGGTCTTGAAGGAGCCACAAGCCCAAACCTCCCACCCTTGCCAGGGTTATGCAATTTCCCCAAAGCATCGCTCTTCTCCCAGGAGCCTGGGGCCAGGTGAGGGTCCTGCAGATGCAGCTTCATTGCCCAACACCAGCCCACAGATTCCAGCTCAGCTGCCTCCAATTCCACAGCCATGAAGTCATTGGCATAGTGGGAACTTAACCCCTTCCCCGAAGGCAAGGAGCACGATGCAGGCAGACAGGTCCCATAGCTAAGGGCTGGGCTGTCACATTGTTTTTTTCTGCTGTCCCCACAGAAATGCTGGGCATGCACTTCTTCAGCATCTTTGTGGTTTAAGTCCTGGAGGTTTATCCCAGGAGAACATTTTTGAATAGCCACAACTATGCCTTCATCCCACAGCTCTTCACACTTGAGGGCTTTGGGAAGTACAGTTCACGAGCCTAAGTGAGAGAACAGAGACCATGGTCAGTTGGATCCTAGTCTCACCCCCCAAGCTCTGCTGCTCACTGCTTTGCTAGGACAGGCTGTGCAGCTCCAGGACTTGGAGCAGCCCCCTGCCAGCCCAGCCAGGTGTGAAATATCCTCCAGTCCAGCAGTGACACCAAATGACAAACCAACTGACAAATTGTGCCCGCTATTGATTTTAGAGGTGAATGCTAACAATCCATCACAAGCCATGTGTCAGCTTCCTCTACCCACAGCCCCAGCCCAGATTTCCCTGCCATTAGCATATTTGTTTTGCCACAAACAAGGCCCTGTGGTGAGAGCAGGATGCTTCTCATTCTGCACGAGGAGCAGTGGCTACTAGACGTGCTTTTCATTAGCTTATTGTGGTATCTTTGGTTTCCCCTGCAACTCTGCTGAAGGACAACCAACTGAACTGCCACAGGGCAGGAAGCAGTGAGCCCAGCTCTCCCAGAGCCCTGCTCCTCTCTGCCTCAGCTGGCACAGGGCAATGGGAAGGGGCCTGGGGAGGAAGGACTGCTGGGAAGAAATCCTCCTGCCTCCTGGAACCAGGTGTTCCCAACATTGTTGATCACTTGCTCCAAGGCAAATTCATCTCAAGATACATGAAACCCAGCCAAAACCCGACCCGCCATGGGAACTGCTGCCAGCACGCAGCCACACTCCCATTACAGCTCCCAGCCATCCTATCAAGGTGCAGGGAGGATGAACTCCAGTCCACCTGAGCTAGGACAGTAGAGCCATGTTTGTGTGTGCTCAAGCAGGCTGCCAGGTCACATAGCCAGCCTGAACTGCACCCCATGCCAGCTCACACCACTGTGAATCACAATGGTCAACAGCCTCTCCTGGCCAGGGTGGCTCAAGGAAAGCCACATTCAGGCCACTGAGTGGCTGGACAGCAGGCCAGCCTTATCAGATCAGTCCAGACATAGGCAAAGCCATGGCAGTCAGCCATGGTAATTAGTACACACCGTGGAATGCACCACGTTCGTCTATCAGAAAGCCCTATTTAAATCAGGAGAGACAGTGTTTACAAGCCAGAGGACACAGCAAGGAAATTACTGACTCAGAAACATAAATAAGATTACAGGGGAGCGTTCCCTAAACTCACTCTTCATCATCCTCTTGAGTAAGGGCAAGGAAATTCCTGGAAGCCAGGAGAGCTCTTCAAAGCCCACAGAAAGCTTTTCTTGCGGGCAGCAAGCCTCATTCGTACAGCTTCACCCCAAAGCACAGGAAGCTGGAGGGCTGCCGGGCACCTCGGTGTGTGCCCTGCTCTGTGTGTGCCTTCCAGGCCCTGGGACATGCTCTCCCAAGGAGCAAGCTCCTGAGACGGGTCCTGGCAGCCCAAGAAGAGTTACAGCGGGTACAGCATGTGCAGCAGGCACATTCCTTGCATACACACCTGTGAGAGGACACACAGTGCTTTCACAGACTCAAAAGCAAAGGCTCAGGGCTTCTCAAGCACCACAAGGCTCCCTGTAGAGCTGCTCAGAAAGTATCGTTCCTTTCTAAGAGGGAAGACTCAGCCTCCCTACAACCACAGAATCCCCTGAGCTGCCAGGCCACAGAACACAGGGCAGCAGCAGGCAGCCCGTGCCAATGCATCTCAGGCCACATTCAGCTGAACACCCTCTGCATCTGCCAGCTGGAGAAGGGCACAAGCCATTCAGAGTCCTCCTGCTGTCTCAGGATGGAGACCCGCTGGGAGCAGCACACTGGTTGCTGGGCCAGCCCACATTGCCCCAGCAGCCAAAGCCAAGCCCTGATATTGAAACGCTTCCATCCAGGAGAGGTCTGAGCAGAAAACCGCTGCTACTGCAGGAGGCTGCTTCCAGGATTTCTTCCTCACACTAAGCAGCTCTGATCCCCAGTAAGCACTGAGGGGATTAGCCAATGTGCTAGGGATGGAGCAGCTTTTCCTGCCTGCCAGTGGCAAAAATAAAAGTTTATGCCCTGCTAGACATCAGGCACTTGAACTCTGGACACCATTCGCAGCACAGAGGACTCACAAGCCCAGGTCAGGCTGCACAGCCAGACAGGAATGGGCACTGTGTGCCCTGCTCCAGTGGGGGCACAGCTGGCATGCAGGCAAGGCTGAGGCACTAATGGACTTCTGCTCACAGTCCCAACATACCACCAACCCCCAAAGCAGCAGCATCCCTCTGCTGAGGCAGCAAGCAGATCTCTGCCCCGTGGGCAGGTCCCCCAGCTGCTGGCTAGTTGTGGGAAATACCAAACCCAGGCAGTTGCCTACCCCAGCCCACATATCCTCACCACAACTTTTACAAAATCAAGCATTCTGGGACTGGAACAAGGCTTTCAGACACTAAACAGCTTTTATGCTGCTCATTGTCTCTGATCAAACATACCAAGAGTTCAACTAAAGGCTTCTTGGAAGAGCAATGACCAGCAAGCTGCACAGGGAGCAGATCTGCAGAGACTCAGGCACCTGGAGCACAGGGAGCTCCTTATCTCCTTTACAACTCCACAACGACGGCCTGGAGGTCTGTGCGTCTCCCTTCCCAGCACTGTGTACACACATCCAGGAGTAAACAGGAGCAAGGTGAAAGTCAGCTTTCCTAGACAAAAGCTGTGCATGTGGAGCCGTGCCAGCCTGAGAGGTTGCAAGTGGAGTGAGTGCTGAGGTGCAGACCTGTTAACTCTTTACAACCTGCAGGGACAGATAAACCTAAGGTTCTCCTGTGGCTTCTTCTGGGCAGAAGAGGATGGCAATCACTCTGTTTCACTTCAATGGCCAGAGATGACGAACAGCACCTCAGACTACCTCATAAATCCATGATGTGAGCCCCAGGTGCACACAGGTATGTGCTGGAGCCAGGACTGGGTCTCCAGTCAAGCAGATCTACGGGAAATTCCTGTGTTGAGGGGAGACAGCCACAGAAAAAAAACATCATGATATAGGTATACTCTACCAGCAGTCTCTAGGCAGAGCTTTTCCCCATCCCTTTTCCATAAGGCATTCAATAGACAGAGCATGACATGCTGATGTTGGCAGAGCTCTCCTGAGTACCTTTTTGGGCATTTTTCAGTCAGGCAGGGGAAAGCTGGAACTGTGTGACAAAACATCTTTCCCAGACCCATGCTACCATGAGCAAATGCCACCTGACAACCCCACAGCACACCCAGCTCACTTGAACAAAGCAGGGCTACTGGGCAAGGCAGGCAACTGCCCACAGGCAGCACAGAAGCAAGCCCAGAAAGGTTTGGAAGTTTGCAGAAGAGCTGAGGGATCCCACGGCACTGGGAAGGGATGAGTGCACCCAGAGCTGTCCTCCTCAGCACACGGGAAACAGGCAAGGAAACAAAATCTTCCCATTTTAACTTAAAATGGAAGTTAGAGGGAGCTCTTGCCGGATGGGTAAGGCAAGGGCATATAAAACTGTGCAATTTTGCTTAGTAGTATAGGCAAGAAGCAGCACCTTGCTCAGTAAGGCAGAGCAAGAGGAACACAGACTGACAAAGCATCACTCGTTTCACATCGTTAGGAGGGGCATCCCCAGCCTCTGTCCAAGCAGGTAGGTAACTGGCTACCCAAGCCCAGCAGACCTCATGCTACACATGGCCAGAAGAGCAGCACGTGCCCAGCACTCACACACAGCCTAGCCCACATCCCCCTGCCCACATATCCCCTATAATTCTTTAAGCCATGTTGCAGCAAGCAGCTCTCCCAAGGCTCACGCAGCAGCCAAGCCGTAATCCCTGTGCCAATGACTCCCTAATCCTGGTTCTGCAGCGTGACCTGCTCTATAAAGTGATCCTTTCCCTATCATGGGGTTGAGCCCTCCTCGTCTCTGCAGGATGGGGAGCTTGCTAAGTAGGCTTTCCTGCACATACCAAGTCAAATGTCGGCTGCCTTGGTCTGCTCTCACACAGCTACTCTCTCCTCAGACCATAATGCAGCACCAAATAGCAGGACAGAGATTACAAAGGAATGAATTCCTGTTTAACTGCTCTTGCCTGATTATCAGCCAAGAGCAAAGCCATAAAGATGGTGCCCTTCACCAGCCAGGCACATGCTGAGAACTGTTTAGTGGCAAAATAATTGCAGGAAAGACTTGGTGCCCAGCTCCAGGGCCCACAGAGCCAGGACAGCAGGGTGGGCAGGAGGCAGCTGCCCCCCTCCAGCCAGAGGCTACAGAGCTGAGCAGGGCTGCGGATGGCTGTGTGTCAATCACTTGCCCTGAAGCAAATAAAGATAAGGTTCAGAGGAAAACTGCAACAGGGGAAAGTGGGAGCTCATGTGACTTGGGGAGGAAAACAACTGCAATGGAGCCGTGCTGAGCCTGAGAGGTTCTCCAGGTCAGAGACAGGAATTGAAATCCAGTTCAATGGGGTTTCTATGCTGTCGCAAATCTAATTGTATGTAGTTCATATACTTCAGTACTGAGGTCTCAGTTCAGGAGAAGTCTATCCAAGGCTAAAAAGGGGATTCAGTTTTAGGACTCTCAACAGAGTTACCTATTCTAACGCATGAAGCTCCTCTGGGATCCCCTCCCAGGGGGCAGAGGAATCAAAAAGGATGTAAAGGCTCCAGCACACCAGCTTCTCCATCCAGGACTGCTTCTCAAGCTTGGGATACTTTGTATATCACGTTTCCCCCTCTCCCAGGGCGAGGCCTGCCCTCGCTGCCCTTCCCTAGAATACAACACCCAGTATTTCCCAACACACGTGCAAGCAGAATTTCCACTCAGCAAGAATCGTGTGACGTGCATTTTCAGGCTCTCTGCACTCCCTCATGCCAGCACGTTAGCAGACTAAGCTGGGCAGACACAGACTTCAAAGGCTCAGGAGCACAGAGCCTTTCCCAGGCAGCTATCAGCTTGTTTGTGCAGCCAAGATTCCCAGCGCTGTGCCCTACAAATTCCTCCCCCCTACCACCCACTTTAATCTAATCAGAAGTAGGAGCCCAAAGATTTCGGTTGAGCCCAGGTTGGGCTATTTTTGGTTGTGCTGTTGGTAAAGCTGCCAGCCAAACAGCATGCAGCAGAGGAAGTTATCAGTCTGAAAGCACTCAGGATGAAAGAGTGGGACCACTCTGCTATCAGGCTATGCCTGTGTAAGCATTCGTATGAACACAAAACGTCAACAGCAGGGATTTTCCTCTTCTTAGCTACTACGGTAAGGATTGGAGTTTTGGTGCATGGAGATTTGTTGTGTTGTTTTGTTTCTTTAACTAGAGCCATCAACTGGCTGCACAGAGGTGGCCCTGGCTTGGGGCCAGCACACAGCCAGCAGTGCTGCTGCAGACCATGCAGCCCATCCTATAGCACTACACACCTGCTCCCAGCAGCACTCCCTTCTCTGGGCCCTGTTTCCTGCCCTCTGCAAGCAGAGGTGGGCTGCCAGCAGCTTCCCAGCTCCCTCACCGCTTCTCTGCACACTCACGGTCCCTCTGCTCCTGACTGTGACAAAGTTACTGCTTTGCTCCCTCCTTCCTCAGCTCTGTGAAGCCTGCACCCAACCAGACGAACAAGTCATTTAGTAACCAACGCACGGTACCAGCTCCTCATACTCAGCCTCAGGAAATTTGGAATTAGCGCCAAGAACAGCCCGCACATAAACAGTCTCCTGCAAGAGCCTGGCTCCAGAGTCTGCTCTGCACTGTGGACTCGTAATAAATATTTATCTCACTGGGAACAGAGTCTTCGGAGCCCAAGCTCCTGACATCAGTACTAACTCCATGTATTTCCATTTGAGGTAGGAGGTCAGTAGAAAGTTCTCAGCTGTTGAAGGAGGAATACAGCCCCCAGAAGCAGTTCTGCAACCCTCCTCGCACCACATTGGCCAGGATCCACCCCCCCACCTACAGGAGCCCTGCTGCTCCCAGCTCAGCATCCCACCTCCCATTGCTCTCAAGTGCAAAACCAGACCCGAGACACATCAAGATCCACAACCACTGTGCAATTCAGCTTGTTTTGCTGCATGTCCAAGGCAGGCACTTTCCCAGTGCGGTCATTAATGCACACCAACAGCTCTTTTTATTACTACAGTTTGACTGTAACTGCAGCCAAAGGGCAGGAGGCAGGGTCAGCCTCCCAGCAAGGTAAACAGGGCAGGGCCACAGCAGTTTGTCTTCGGGGTTTTACAGCAGACAGGCAGCACAGTTCTGCTTACACTGCGATGGAAACACCTTCCTCTCAGCAGCCAAAGCTGGGCAACATCAGAAGGCAGAAATCCTTCCCAAGACTGAATTTGTTTGACCAACAGAACACAATTTGTTTAAGCAAGAAGAAACCTGGGTTTTGCTGCATGACACGGGCTGCTTGGGTAACGCACTACGTGCCTAGCAGTCTCCTTCCCACCCCAAGGAGTGTCTCGCTGACATTTTAATTAACAGCTTTGATTTTTCAGTTATCCCAATGATTTGTCTAACAAGAACCATTCAGTGTTTTGTAAGCAGTCTCAGCCTCAAAGGACTCACGAATACAACCGACACGAGCACATATTTCTAGCAAAAATAAGGCTTTTACAATAAGGGTATTTTTGAAGTCAGACAGCCTTTGGAAATCGAGAGTAATGTAGCTATGTCTTATGTGCCTCCCCCTCCCACGCTGACATTTTCTCTAGATTCGGAATTCAGTACTCAGCCTCCTCTTTATGACTTCTCACTCCTCTGCCTTGCTATGAACACTTTCGGTCACTTCAGATATCACCACCCTCCTCTCCCCATCCAGCTGTATCTGTCTGAAAAGGCAGCACCCATGGAGCTGCCAGAGCAAGTTAGCAGCTGCTTGAGACAACACTGATTTCTCAGAATCCTTCGCCAATACTAATTCAGCTAGTGGCAGCAGTAACATGGCAGAGAGCAACAAACTGAGACAGATGAGATGGGAGGCAGCAGTCAGACAGCACAGCCTGGCTGCTCAGCAGCACCAGCTCTGCATTTACCCCTCTCCTTCCCCCATAAGGGAACCAGCACTGTGCCCCAGTGCCAAGCAAGTCTGAGTCACTGCACTGGGGCCAGGGCAGAGCCGTTACTCACACAGTGACAGCAGTCTCAGGGAGCTGAATGCCAGAAACCCTGAGTCACACGCTGCTGCTGCAGGGCTGGCAGCACACAGCAGAGCTGGACTGAGGTACCAGCACTTACCGGACATCTGAGTACATGATTAGAGAAAAAAACAAAAATAGAAATCCGAACTAATCCCAAAAATGCAGCCCTAACAGATCATCACCATGGGATCCTTCACAGCCCCTCAGTGCAGCAGTTCATTACACACCAACTCCAACCAGGCTGCTGTGTCTATTCAGAGCCACCAAGCCCAGTTTCATCACAACAGCCTCATTCTAGTGCGCAGATCATTTGAATCCTTAATCTGAAGTGTTTGCATTCCACACCGTCTCAACAAACAGCCACACACTCCCCACAACAGCAGCCCAGAGGTCAGATGTGCTGGATCTGTCCAGTTTTAGTGCTTCAGCTGCATTAGCTTCACGTCTGAGGCTACAAAAGCAGCAGGACCCCTCTGTCGTCATAGGGCATCAAGGAACAAGCTGTACTGAGCTGAGAGGGGAGAATCCAGCTGCAAGGATTTAAGAGCAATCTGGAGAGGATAAACCTTAACTTGAGAGCAAAGAAGTGCTTCAAAGGACGGATGCTCCATTTTTATCTAGCCAAAGTATTAGCTGGGGAGTCCTGAGCCATCAGCCAGCCAGCACACTTCCAGAGCATTTCCCAGCAGTGGGAGTCAGAAGGGAAGAATTCTGCTGAAGTCTGCACTCTGAGCAGCCTCCAGCCTCGTGGTGGAAGTGGGACAAGTGCATCAGGAAAGTGATGGGTCACTCCAAGAACACCAGGGCAGGGTAAGAACAGGGAATAGTCTCCTGACCCCACACATTCAGGCACACAAGGCAACAGCAAAGGCTCAGAGAGGAGGGAAGAGGTGAAGACGCATAGGAAAAAACATTTCCACAACTGTTGGACTGGATACAGACCTCAGCAGGACCTTGAAATGCCAAGGTCTTGGGAGACAGCAGCAGGAGGGGCAGGAAAACAAGCAGTCACATTGTCCAGCTGTCTTAACTTCTGAGAGCCAACAAACCTCAAAGTTCAGCCCCCAGTCTCCTTCCCACCGGCCATTCCCAACAAGGTACAAGGCACTGGAGAGCATACTGTCTTCCGCACCTTCCCAGCATTCATCATGACAATCAGCTCTAGGCTTGGCCACCAAAAGCAACAGGCTCCTTCCCTTCAGGAGCAACGGGCATCACCTCCCACTTCCAATCCTATCAGTCAAGGCAAAAGCCAGGATTTCTTGTAAGATGTTCAGCCAAATCATTAAGTAAAATAAAGTAAAACACACAGATAGCTGTGTCTTGATTTGATTGGGAGGGACAGATGAGAAACTGGGCAAAGAGCAGAAAGAACAGGCCTGGGGGATCAATGGCAGCAGGACAAGCCAAACCGGTTTTAACATTAATAATGCTGTACTACTTTCCAAACATGGCTATCATCAACAAGACACCAGCTTTGCCAATCAGAAGTCCTCCAAGCATGATTGCCTTAAACCAGAAATGGAGCCCACAGCCAGCACGAGGCCTCCCCCTTTCCCTGCACCTTCCTCAGCCAGCAGCTTTCAGGATGGATTTCTGCTCGGCTGCGCTGCTGGGGATTTACGAATACAGAGCAGCACTGCGTGGAAACTTTCTGCTTTCTTTGAGGCAGCAAAGCAGGATGGCTGCAGCTTGCAGACCATTTGTGCTGCTGAGCTCACAGCAGAAGCAGTCTTCTTCAATAGCATTAACAACAGGAGCAGCTCCAGCCTGCAGCAAAAACAACTGCTGGGAATACTCTTGTCCCCCCCATGCTGCCAGGGGCCAGCTAGATTCCAGAAGTTCAGGCAGAGCTCTGCAATGGTGCCCTGCTCCTCCTTAGCTCCACTCATCCCATACATTAGCTGCACTGCTGGCTTCCCACCCATCTCCCCAGAGCCCCTTGGACACCCAGCACAGCCCTCCCTACAGCCTTTATTCCCTGGAGCACTTGCTCAAGGAGGGCTGAGGAGCACAGATCCAACTGGAAAGCCCCCACCCCCAGGAGGGAACAAGGTGATGTCCTCACACCGAGCTGCAGTACAGCAGCCACCCACCACCCCGGCACCAACGTCACACTCAGGCACTTTGCTCACAGTCCCCACCCTTTTACACATCCAGGATTGCTTCACACCGACAAATCCCATCCATGCCAACAAGCCGTGTGAGGGGAAAGGAGCCAAAGCATTTCTGTTTGCACAGGCTCGGGGAAACGTTCAGGCACCAAATCACTCTCAGAAGCCATACCCTTACGTAAGCACAAGAAATACAATCCCCGTCTTGTGAAGAAACAGCTACCTGCCTTCACCCTGCCGCACGCTGTGCAGCTCTGCACGTTTTGGCAAGGCTATAAAAACGAAGAGGAGGAGCAGCAGCGGCGCTCTCCCAAACTTTGTCATCCTGTCTCCTCCCTGGCAGCCTGAAACCCAAACTGTTTGTTTGCACAGGACTCTGGAGTAGGTCAGTATTACTGCTGGAGCGCACAGCCCGCCTGACGCAGCCAAGACGACACTGACAAACACTCCATATGGCTCTGCAAAAGGACCTACAGAATCCATCTGTTCAAAATTTGTTGTCTTTGCAGAAATTCGATGCTCGCAGTCCACTCCATTCCCCAGAGACATCAAGCTGCATTTCATACCAAACATGGTCAATGCAGCTTCCAGATGCTGTCTGCCCCAGAAGTTTGCCCTACTGGTTTGGGCCAGCTCTTGAAGGCACAATTCACGTGCTTAATAGCAGGGATAAAAGCATCAGATTAGAGCAAAGTGGATTGGAGTTGGTTGGCCTTAGCAGAGAGCAGCTGACAATCGCTGCTGATGTTCTGTGTGACGTTCCCAGTTCACAACCAGCAGCCCCCCAGCCTGCCCTTACTGGAAAGCAGTGCCCAGTGCTTATCTGACACCCTGAACCACGCAGAACAGAGCAACAGGGGTAATCAAACCTAGTTTTGAGATCTTTACATCTCCTGTAGTAATTACATTAACACCAGCAACTCCTTCAAACAGACACAGAGATCCTGTGCTATCGGGAAGAGGGACACAAACACAGAAGCAAACAGGGAAGGTAGACCCCCAAAACCTCTACTTCACAGGGAAGACCATACATGTACCAGCTTGAAGCACTAGAACTCCTTTATTTTACTTTCTTATGTTTAAAGAAGTTATTATTCATCCATTCCCTTAGAAAAGTAAGGTTGGTCCAAGAGCCACGAGGACAGCAGGAACCAACGCAGGCACGTCCCGGTACGACAGGAGCACGCACCCAGATGCGGCAACGCACTGCACACCTAAGCCATCATAAACCGGCAATAAAAGAGGGATTAAAGGCCAATAAGTCCATAACCAGCAGTTGGAGATCAAAGCTGGAACGGAGAGCGGTTCGTTTCTACGACGCACCCGCACGCCCCGCGTTAATTCCGCCGGAGCCGATAGGAGAAGGCAAAAGGGGCAAGTAGGGAGGAGGAGGAGCGGCACACGCAGACACGGGGCTGCGGGGGGAAGCGGCACTCACCGACTCTGCGGCGACAGCGGCCAGCAGGAGGCCGAGCAGGAAGGCGGCGCGGGGCAGCGGCATGGCGAGGCGTGCGGGGCGCTGAATCGGAACGGAACCCGACGGCGAACGCGGACGGCAGCGGCTCTGCCCGCTCTCCGCCGCAGCGCCGCTTATAGCCGCGGTGCGGCCCGCGGAGGCGGAGCGAACAACACCGCATCGCCCCGCCTCGCCCCGCCTTGCAGGGAATGCCCGCAGCCCCCGGAGGGAGGGGGGGGGAGAGGGAAGCGTCGTGTGCTGCGTGCCCCATCCCGGCTGGAACAGATAGCGGCTGATGGGGAGGGAAGGGGAAAGAGGAGAGGTGGGAGAAATGGAAAGGGGAGAAAGCGAATGCGCCAGTTTGGTTTTCGCAACATTCCAAAAGCGAGAGTGTTGTGCTCGCAGATAGCGGAGGGGTTTTCTGTCCGCCTCTCGCCGTGTCGTCGCCGCGGTTCTGAAGCGGTGCTTTGCGTCACGCGGTTCTGTTTGGAGGTGGAAAATGAAACCGCTCCGTTTCTTTTCTGTGTTAAGTGGGAAGCGTCAAAATAAATAAATAAACAAACAAATAAATAAATAACAACACCCATCTTCAGCACAGTTTAACTATTCCAGATGGTTTGTGTGTGTGTGTTTTCTTTTTTCTTTTTTGCCACTTATTACTTTGCCCCATGCTGAGTGTTTGCTTGTGTCTGTTGGCAGCATCCACTTCTGCCCTTGCACAGCCTGGGGTTCACCAGAACAACCACACGGGTGCCCCTTGTCCCCATGCCTTGCTCACTGCAATCACACTACCCTGCATTTGAGCTTTACCTTACTGAGAATAACATACATTCTGACAGGGGAATCAACACCCAGCTGACAGAGCAATGTGTGCCGTGATCCCATCAGCCTGCTGTAGATGCAAACTCTGCTAGATTTGGTTCTCAGCTCATTCCAACACTACTAAGCTAACCCATGAGACCATGTAGCCGCCCCCTCTCCCACCTTTACATGCTAAAAAGCCCACAGACAAAGCAGTCTCACAGGTGAAGCAGCCTTTCCAACTGCCTTTGGGGAGAAATAGGTACAAAAGGTGCAAGTGGAGGCCAAGAGGTCTCATCAGTTTGTGTTAGCACGGTGCCTGCAGCTGGGGCTTTGCTGGCAGGAGACTCTCCTCACAGCTTCATCACCAGTTGGCATTGTATGAACTGACAAGGAGTGCTGCTCTGAGCTTGATAAAATAAAATCCGAAGAGAGCACTCCTCTAGGCAAGGTTAGGAAGCAGGCTGGAGGTGATGGTGGGGTTTCCTTGAGTACCAGCCCGTCTGTGCCCAGCAATTTCTCACTAAACCTCTCGTTCTCCTCAGCACCCACAGCCAAGGCTGTGAGGAAGGGCTGCTTGCCATGAGCTGGATTGCTGCCCTTCTTTGTCACCCCCACTTCATCACAAAGGAGCTCATGGAAGAGCAGGCAGGGAGCCTGGCTGCAGTCAGCCTCCAGTTCTGGGCGCCTGCACAGCTAGGAAGCAGAAGGTGGAGGGGAACAAGAGCATGATGATATGCTTGACAACATCTGTTAGACAGGGGACAGCCTCAGCAGCACAGTGCGGACAGAAGCAGTGCAACTCTCCCTAACCCTCTATGTGACTCCTACACTTGTGTGCATGTGCCCATGGCCCTTCTTACCCCTCTTTCCAGGTAAGGCAGTAACCACAAAGGTGCTTTCAAAACCAGTTTTCGGTGTTGTGGCTACAAACACTGCTGACTTTCCTGTTAATTTCCTCTAGATGCAAGCACGACAGGCAGTTCTCTTCCTGGTTATTACATATCTCAACACTGCTACAAAATCTCTCTGCGTGGCAGAAAAAATCATTTTCCCTCCAAAGGAAATTCTGATCACGTTGAGCTTCTCTGCTTCAACAGAATGGGCAGGGCAGTGTCCATCGCAGCCACACCTGTGTGCATAATCCTGCAAACAAAGTGACAGAAATCTTGGGCTTCTGGAAACAGAAGGGAAAATTAAACTCAATTAGAATGTACTTTCCAGCCTTGGTACGAATTTACATAACTCTACCAATGACATTTTCACAGCGCGTCTTATCTATCCACCCTTCTACCACACACAGACACAAAGTTTCTGCCACAGTATCTCAAAAGCAATCATCAGAGAGGAAATGCAGCCACTGAAATCGTAATGTGGTTCTTTAAAACCATGACATACCACAGTCGGCTTCATTTTGCCCTTCAAATGTCTCCTCTGAAAACAATGACATTCTCCTCTCTGAACAACACAGAAAAATCGTGGGTACGAGACATTCATGGAGAGTGAAAGGACAAATGGAGCCAGACAGAAAAACACACAGCTGAGATGCACTTTCTTGAAACCTCACTGAAAGTGAGGGAAGCAGAAGGAAAAGAAAGAAAGAACACACACTGAGCCTCACGTTTGTTCTGGCCAGAGAATGTTCGCATTCAAGGTGTATCAGTTCCCTTTTACAATCAAAATTACAGTTGGCAGAGAAATAACGTAGGCTGGCCACAATTGTTCCTAACCCAGTTTTCCATCCCCAGCTCTACCCTGAAAATAACAACACCTGCTGAGTCCCAACACGTGATACAAACACACTGGATGTAGCATGCAGTCCAGCTATATTTCATTTGGAGGGTGAGGGAAATCACAGTTTTATACAAGAAAAGATATATCTAATCCTCAGAAGGCCAGACGCTGAGCCTTCTTCAATAATGCTAGATCACAAATTCTACTGCATTTCATAGGAAAGGAGATTTTTTAGCTAAGTTCAACACAGTTCCTACAGATGGATTTTAAAATGGGCTTAGCACAGGATTCTCTAGCACTGAGAAACGTTAGGGAGAGTTTTTAAACACTCCTACCTGCCTGGGAAAGGACAGATGAACAGAGATCAGTTCAGATGCCCTTTGTACTTCAGTTGGTAAAGTATGTGTGGCCTAAACAAATAGCTTCCTGTTCTAGGAAATGATTCCTCAGTAGGAAGAATGCCACTACCCTATATACCCACTCCTTGTGGAAAGAATCACCAGATAAGTAAGATATTCTTGTTCCATACTCCTGATACAGAAGTTACATGTGATCTGGGCACTTTCTGTAGGTACGTGCTGTGTCCTGGGCATATTGCCATTTCTTCTCTCACCTGCAGGTGACATGCAGGTGTCACGCACAAAGCTGTCAGGACATTTAATCAGAAGCCAGGCAAGAAACACGTACAGCAGTGATCTCTATGTTTCAACATCCTTTTTCCTTCTAACACATCTCCCCTCCACAGCTGTCTCCAACTTTCACTTCAACTAAGAAGAAGAAAAGGGAAATAGAAAAAGCACTTATTTTCCCCCAAACATTTCCCTTTCAGGTCCACTTTAACCCTTCTGACTGAGAGGGGATGTGAGGCAAAGCTCCCCTTGGAGAGAATGTCCTCTGCTCCAGGAGGAGGACAGGATCCTCTAACCAGGAGGACGAGCTGGGCCAGGGAGTGCAGTCAGACAAACACAACCATGCAACGTGCTATTGCCAAGCCAGCCAGGAAATGCCTTCACATTCATGAGATGGTGCAGATGGGGTGTAGCTGAGCCCCAGAACTGAGCACAAACCTTTGTGCCACGGCGCTTCGCTGCCTCTGTCACATTTCCTGTCCAAGAGGCAGTCTGTGCCCATGTCTGACATCACGGCTGCCTTCAGCTATGGGGCAGTGACCAAGCAGAGAGGAAACTCGAATTTAGAGGGAATTCAGGTCAGTACCTCCTGAAACACCATCTCCTATCTCGTGCTTGTAGGGAAGACTGGATAAAGCAGAAATACTGTTGCTGATGATTGTGGTGTGGAAAGATACCCAGAAATTAAATCATCAGGAGTTCTGTGACATGAGCTTGGGGTTTTGGTTAGCGATGACTAA
Organism: Chrysolophus pictus; assembly: GCA_037305975.1. Classification (NCBI taxonomy): domain Eukaryota; kingdom Metazoa; phylum Chordata; class Aves; order Galliformes; family Phasianidae; genus Chrysolophus; species Chrysolophus pictus. The sequence goes on from CM074595.1 coordinate 8,910,930, forward strand.
ACGACTCTCATTTTTGCTGGCAGAGGAAATTTAGTCCTACAGATCTTCAGAAAGAAATAAGGAAGTGGAAATTAGCAGCAAAGCGGTAGCTTGCACGTCTCAGCGAGGCAAGCACAGCAGATTTCAGGAAAGGAAACCAATTTCTACGAAGAGTTAACAGAGGAAGTGCCGAACCTCACAATTCATGCCCAGCAATGCGCTGCCAGCAGGCAGCCCCAGAGCTCCGGGATTTTCCCATGCTCACTTCTGCACTCGTGGAGCCGGTAAGCTTTGGCACAGCCCGTTTCTCCAAAGGCCGGAGCCAAAGCTCGGCAGGCACAGCCCGCAGCCCTGTGCAACCCTGTCGGGGAGCATCGGGTCTGCGAACAGGGAGGGAAACATCAGCGCAGTGACACCCACAGCACGAAGGAGAGAACCGCGCAGCAAGGCAGCCTGCGGAACCTCCATACCGGGGAGCGGAACAAAACGTCACGAGAGAAGAGCGGAGACGCTCATCTCGTTTCCCAGAGCCAGAAATGTTCCACACCCGCAGGGCCGCGGGCTCTTCTCCACCTCCCGCAGGGCTGCGGGCACCGCGCAGCGCGGGGTCCTCCGGCCCGCGAGGGGGCGCTGTGCCGCGCCGCCGCCGCCACCGCCCACCGAGGCCGCTTCCGTCGCGCCGGGCGGGCGGGCGATGGCGGCGCAGTTCCGCAGCTACGTGTGGGACCCGGCGCTGATCGTGGCGCAGATGGTGCTGCTGCAGGCCGCCTACTACAGCTCGCTCGGGCTCTGGCTCGCCCTCCTCGGCGCCTTTGGCAGCACCGGGCCTTCCCTCCATCAGATCTTCAGCGATGAGGTACGGGTGCGGGCGGTGGGCCCTGCGCTGTGCCAGGCCGCGTCCGTGTGTCCGTGTGTCCGTGTGTCCGTGTGTCCGTGTGTCCGTGTGTCCGTGTGTCCGTGTGTCCGTGTGTCCGTGTGTCCGTGTGTCCGTGTGCGCTTCCCGCAGGCCGGCCCGTGCTCTGTGCCGGTGCCCCGGATGGCAGCTGGCCGTGTGGGCAGCACCCTGTTTGAAGGCAGCCCCCCCCCCCTCGTTGCAGGGCAGTCGAACTAAATAGCTTGTAAAGCTCCCTTACACATCAGACGATTGTGTGAGCCCGCCCTGGACACGTCCCCTTCACCTTGCGGTCTGTCAGTGTGGATCCAGCAGCTCTTTCTGTACGGGTGTCCCAAGACAGCCCCACTAGAAGGACTGCTGTAACTGCTGGGGCTCCTTGTACTGACCAACGTAGGGCAGTTGGTGTGGCCGGGCCCTGGGCTGTCATTTGTGCTGTGGTTTCTTACTAATAATGCTATGTAGATTTTAGGCTTCTCGACTCCGCCTGGGAGGCTCTCCATGATGGCTTTCGTCCTCAATGCACTCACCTGGTAAGTCAGCAACTAGCTGGAGCACACACAGCACTTCTGTCATTCTAACGGTTCTGGTGTCTTGAGCTTGTTCTCTCATGATGTTGAACTTTTAGAGAATTCAGCATAGTTTACTGCCTCTTGCAAAACATCTCCTGGAAGCACAGTGCCTGGTGAGCATGTCTGCTGAGATCAGTTATTCCCTGCTCTTGTCTGGAGAGCAGTGCAGGTGGGAACTGCTGACTCCAAAGGTGACTTTCTAGATACTGGATAACACATTTGACTTCGCTGTCTCAGTGAGAGTTTTTACCAAAACTTAGAATTAATGAGTCTCAGCAAACTGATCTATAAACAGTAATGTACTTCACACCTGCCACTGGGCAAAGATTACTGGGGGAGATCATACAGAGAGCCAGTCAGGCTTTTTAATCTGAAAGCTCATTTCCCTGCCATCATGTAATTAAAATGCTGTAAGCCGCTTAAATCTTGTGGCAGCATCTGTGAGTAAGGTGAGAAACAACCTATCCCTAAAATGACTGAGAAGTTTTGAAACAACTGAATTAGCAGCACCAATAACTTGTTAGCTCTTGCTGTACTCCCTTTTCCATAGGCGTAGTGCAGTTAGTTTATTCATCTGTCTTTACTTTGCAGTGCTCTGGGCTTGCTGTACTTTATCCGGCGAGGAAAACAGTGCTTGGATTTCACAGTCACAGTTCATTTCTTCCATCTTCTGGGCTGCTGGATTTATAACTCGCACTTTCCCTCGACTCTGACGTGGTGGCTGGTGCACATCGTGTGCACAGCACTGATGGCTGCAATTGGGGAGTACCTCTGCATGAGGATAGAACTTAGGGAAATCCCGCTGAATTCTGCTCCCAAATCCAATGTATAACTTGCTCTGGCAACAACATGCTGCATTGCGTCATTGTTTCCAGCACAAGTACATCTAATGCCTGAAAGTCATCACTGAAGAAGCACAGCAGGTCTGTTGAGACTTTTTTTTTAAGGACTGCGTGAGTGTGAGCATCTCCTCTGTCATCATCAGACAACAGAGGAGGAGAAGATGTTTATTTTATTAACACTAAGCATTTAATGACTGTATGGCAAGTGTGCTCTTAAACTCTTCACTCTCGAGACTGTTAAAGGCCAGGTAGCAAAACTTCACAAGGAGGAGTATCTGGAGTTTAACAAATGTGAAAGGTCCCTGTATGGGTACTGCAATGGTCAGCTCGTTTTGCAGGAGCTGGCACTATGAGCAGTGGGGCTGGGAGCTGCTGCGTCTGGGCTGACACTTGTTTGTGCTTCGGTTGGAAAAAAGTCAAGGAAGCAAATGGATGGGGTAAGAAGGAATATGGCTGTACTTACCTGAATCACCAGCTGAGACCCTAAAAACCTTGTAATGTTAGATGGGGTTGTTTGCTTTTTCCATGTTTAATACATAGAGATGTCAAACAGCAGTTTGCTGAAGAAATCTTTTCTAACAATAAAAGTATTATGTTGCTGTGAACATGTTACAGTTCTCCTGGGAAACTGAGCACTTCAAAAAAATACCACGAATGTCTGTATCATGGCAACAGAGGAGGATACAGCCAGAGAAAAATATAATTTGTAGGCTGCCCCCTATTCCTGCAGTAAATATCTCATACCTCTCCCCTGTAATCAAGGCATCTGTGAGTGCTGTCTAGAGAAATCAGCAAACATAGTGCTCACTTCAGGAGGCGTATCAGCAGTCCAGGGCTCCACATGCTCAGTCCCAGGCTGGAGCTGTCTCAGGTAAGCCTGCAAAGGTTACCAAGAGCTGTTCATATTTACCTGGTTCTTAGCTCCGACTTGAAAAAAAACCAGCAGATCTGATCTGGCTGAGGCAATGTTTATTCAGGTGAGAAACTGCAGCTTGTTTCTCAGAGTGATAAGATGTGCTTTCTTTTAGAGGCACTTCCAATAACCCCACCCACGGGGCAGACACAAATACCAGCGTCGCTGCTAGGAGGTAATGCTGAGCGGTTCCTTCGGGACCCACAGCCCGCACAAGCAGACCTGCATCCTGCAGGGCGGCCACTGAGGGGCGTTTGGTTTGCAAGAACGTGAAAGGGGGCAAGGCAAGTTCTGAAGGAAGAATTTCTGCTATGCACATCTGGCTGTGGTAATTTTATTTTGTACGTTAATGTTTGTAAATGTTAATTTGTGCAAATTACCTGCTAATTTGGCTTGTTGAGAATTGATGGGATGATTTGAGTTGCAGATGAGAAATTCTTTGAAGTTGCTCTTTTGTTACTGGGGGAACTGTATTTCAACTCCTACTTTCATTTTCTGTGAATTTGGACAGATTGATATCAAACTGTTTTAAATATCTGGCAAGTTTGCTGCAGAGAAGGAAGTGTTGCAGGTTATATTTGCTTAGGCACAGCTTTCTGTGGTCTGAGATTTCACCAAGAACTCTTCCTGACCAAAACCCCTTTCAGCTCAATTTTAGTGCTATCATATGGATAGAAGCAATCTTTCAGATGAAAAAGTTAACACAAGTTCAGATGTCATTTGTTACTGCTTCCCCTCTAACTCTGCTGCGCATTCAGCAAGGCTTTTCATCCCTGCTCCAAGCCTTTTGGTTTGTCATATTTGAGTATCCTTGCCTTCCTTCCAGTCACGTTCAGCCTAGACATGAAGCAGCACTTGGTCTTCCAGTAGGTGCCAGTATCTCCTTCTGAAAAGAGATGTGCATGCATGGTTGGGATCCGGGTGCACAGCAGAGGGCACGTTCTGCCTTGGGGCTGCCAGTCTCCAGCTTGGTATCAGTTGTATTTTAAGGCTCTTTCAGGGTCATTTTGTCCTCTCCTGCTGTTTGCTGTTGGGACTGAGAGGGAACATCTCAGTTCCCTGGGAACAGGCAGAGGAAGGAAAGTCACAGTACTCCCATTCCTTAAAGGAAAATGGATAGCTGATCCTGGAATTGTTGAGATTGTGTTACAGAGATGCTATCTTTGTTCTCCTGGAAAAACAAGGATGAAAACTTCAGACCAAAGAATACTTCCTTCCTTACTTTCTGAATGATAAGATAGGCTTTGAGTGCTTCAACGACCACCCTTGCAGGAGGATGTGATGTTTTGATGCAGCCTTGTGGCTGGAGATCTATAGGTAGAGCAGGGCCATGAGAAGAGTCCTTGGTGCACTTGGATTTAACACTGAGGCTGTGGGACATCCAACACACTGCATTGCATTAGCATGAAACATGCTATGGGAATAGAAAGGCTTTTAAGTCTGCTTCCTTTGAGAATTAAATCTGAATAGTGTTTTTCTTTTTAATAAAGGAAACTTACTGTAGTTGAGTTATAAGGGAAGTTTTGCTAAAAATTACACACAGATTGAGAAGGGAGCTTCTGAAATTCATCACTGCCATATTATGAGACCTAGTTTTCACTTGCATACATTCAGTCAGATCTTAGCAGCACCTTTGGCTTTAAGAACTTCTGCTGCTCCATACCTGAATGGTGGCAGATGGTCTTTGTTTCTTAACAAAACTTCTTTTTTTCATGTGTGCAATGGAGTTGAAGTATTTGCTTCCAGGGAAGATTTTCCCTAACACCTGCTCTTCTCAGAGACAGCAGTAGCATCAGCTAGCCATCTGCAACCCAGGTTTTGCAAATGATGACTTCTTGGAGATCTCTGCTCAGACTTTTACATCTCCCTTCCCCAAAGCCATCCAAACATTGAAAATTTTAAGAGGAGATGCCACATTGAAAGAGAAGCTAAGGAAGGGAAATGTTGAGAGTTGTACTTTGTTTCCCTAGAGGCATAAAACACCTATTCAAAACAAAGATCATATACATGATCTGGATACAAAAGACTGCAGCCTCAGATGCCCTGCTCAGCTTTCCCCCCAACTACGAACCACAAGCAGAAGAGGAGACAACAGAGAAAAGGGAGGAAAGCGTGGAATAGCATACACTGTTGTTGGAGTGGAGCAGGGAGGAGAACCAAAGCAGTGTAGAGGTTCAGTGCAGGCTGTGCAGCGCCCTGGCTCAGCCTTTCTCCACTACATATTGTTAGGCATTGTGCCAGAGATGCTGAGTGCATGAATAACTTATCTGCTGAAGGCCTGGGTTCAACCTTGCTCTGGAGTACTGTCTGAACACCAGCTGCTCCTCCCCATCTTATTTCTTGGAATTTGCCTCCATTCATTCATTCCATCCTGCAGCTGCAGGAGTTGAATGGGTAAATGAGAGAATAGTAAGAGAAAGAGCATGAGTGCCGGGAGAGGAACGTGAGCAGTCACTAAAAAACCCCAAACCACTATTCCTGTCCTAAAAACAAAGCAAGTGCCCTGACATGTGGCCAGTCTGAAAACAGCCAGAGTGATGTGTGCCATATTTAGGTAAGTCAGACTGAAATACCGTGTTAGTTAAACACAGACATTTCAAATCTGATGAAAAACAGATGGTTCTTTTAATTAGAACATGAAATTCACAGCCACATCCAGCTGTTAAGCACTAATACAGAGCATGATGAAAACCAACTCCTTCCCCATTCAGGAGTGGCAGTACTCTGTGGGGCATGAACTGAAAGCAGTAGAAAGACCAAGACTCACTGCTTCCCCTAAGAGAGCCATTGGCCGCAGGCCACACTGGGTCTCTGTGGCTCCTCTTCCCCTACACAGTAAGGCAGGGCAGAGCTTTTTTAGTATCCTTACACACAGAACTGCATCGTATTCCCAATAACAGAGTCTTTCTAGCAAACCCAGAAATTACATGCAAGCACCTCTCTTTTGCAAATACTTTCTGTGCGTACCAAAGCTGCAAAACTAATCATGCTCTGAGCTGCAAAGGATGCTAGAAGAGGCTGCACTACAAACAGGAGGCAGGACAAATAGCTTCAATCTCTGCAACAAAATTTAATACTATAAAATTACGCACAGTCACCCACAGAGCTGCTCACAAGTACTACTGGGAAAAACATCAAAGCAAAAGAGTTACCTTAAAAAGGTTTTGTCATGGTTGCTTGACATCATCTCCCCCCCTCCCTCCCCCAAAGATTTTCTTGCTTCTTCGTTTCCTTAGAAAAGTGATTTACACATAACACAGGAATTACTCAGGAGTCCAGATGTGTACTAGGAAAGAGGTCATGCACCTGAGACTATTCTTTAGTGGGGTTTTCAGCGTGTCCTCCCAGAAAGAAGGCCAGTACCTCTATGCTCTTTGCAGGACATATACCATCCCCTGCACCTCACAAGTTTTCAGCACCTAAATAAAAGACCTGGAGAGCTGACATTGTGGAAACAGGCAGCTGAACAAGCAGGCTTCCATACAGCAGCCATGGAAAGGTCCAAAAAGAATCTGGTATTCGTGACTCACTTCCCATTTTCCCCCAAATCCTCTGCAGGCAGCCAGAGCTCTGCTTGTGCCCTGAGGCCAAAGGGGACAAATGTCCCAAATTACAGAGAAATAGCGAAACCCACAAGATGCTGCTGAACTCTTCAGAGTATCACAGACATGGGACAGAGCTGAGAGTCTGCTGGCACTGCACACTGTGTTCCTCAAAGGTCTGGAAAAGCAAACGATCAGAAAGGAGCCCCAATGTGCTGCCAGCACCCGTGCTGTGGTACTTACGGAGCTGAGGTCTATAAGTTCAGCCAAGCGATGATGAGGGGGATGCTAAGAACTGACACGTTGGGAATACAGGGCCAGGCAAAGCTTTGGGCTGTGCTGGGGCTGCAGAGGTCAAACAGGCTGCCTTGGAATTTGATCTTTCGGGACTCCTTCCTCAGCATCTCCCAGACGGCTGCTGCTTCCTTCTGGCACTCCCAGAGAGCAGTCAGGGCACAGACGTGAAATTCATCCCAGTACCTGCAGCAGAGAACCACACCATTAATCCTCTTGCTGTATCACAGCGTGAAGAAGCGGGCAGAGCCCAGCCAACCCTGCAAACATCTGCAGCCTCAATATTTTGCATGAGTTATCCAGGACCAGCACAGAGAGCAGCCCAACAGAAAACACCCACTCTATTAAAGCTTGAAAGTTCAGCATCCCAATAAGACTTCCATGTAGAACATGATGGGTGCTGTCCTGCTGGCTTAGCACATTCCAGCCCTGTGCTGTGTCTGCCCCTCAGCTTCTTCTTACCTTTGCTGAAGAAGCCAGCTGGTTCTGGAGAAGCTGCTTTTGAGCTGTTCCCAATAAGCTCTCTGCCCACAGCTGCAGAGCAATGTGGATGAGCTCCAGCTGCCCCCAGGTGAGGACAGCAGGCATCAGGCGGAGCTGTGCCTCCTTGCCTTGCATGGGAAGGACTGGAGCAGGCATCTCTGTCTGTTTGGAGTTGGTGTGCTGCTTTGCGGAGGTTTATTTAGGTTATTTCAGTTGCAGAGTGTTTGGGACTAGCAGAGCATTTGACTCAGTGCCAGAACCAAAGGCTGCCATATAGTACTGCACTGTGCTGGGGAGGGGATGATGACATCCTAGCAGGTTGCTGTGTGAACAGCAGCACGACAGCATGTCCCGGCACAGCTGAACTCACAGATGAGGTCTCTGCTTTGTAGATGCAAACCCACAAAATAAACCATCAGGAGCCTGAAAGTCTCAGCGAATGCCATGGTCTGTGCTCAGCCCTGGAGCCGCAGCCCTGGTGACTCCTCCAGCTGGCACGGACAGCACTGGCTGGCAGAGCTCCCCAGCACCTGCAAGCAAGACCTCAGAATGGTTCACCAGCATGGTTCGAAGCTGTGGTTTCTTTCAAAATGATAACCTGTTCACAAGATAGATCAGGCTTTAAGCCATGCTTGCTGCTAACCTTCCCCAGGTCTCCCTCCAAAAAGAAGAGCAGTGGCTCTGCACCTTTCCTACCCAGGGCTACCAGGCTCACATCCCAGCCCAGCAGCAGAGCACAGACCTCAGCACCAAAACAGCACAGCCTGTTTTGCCTAAGTGCTCTGTGCTGGAGTTGGCACCTTCCTCCAGACACGCAGACAAGAGAACTTTATTTAGTTTTCTTACCAAGCTTAAGTCAGAATGCCAGCTGTGATCCAGTTCATTAAACAGAGTCACCGCGGCAGAATAAATATCCTGAGATAATGAGAAAGTCTGCTGCCAGGCGAGGTGAGGGTTTAGCCTGACTCACACCTTTGGGTAAGGGGTGGCACAAAGCAGCACCCAACCCAATTCTGCTTTTGGTCAGGGATGGCACATTGCAGTGTTTCACCCCACTCAGTCCCCCTGTTCAGCTGCTGGGCTGTGGTCACACAGCCCTTAGAGAACCAAGATGTCCACACTGCTGGCACAATGCTCTCAGCTCCACTTCCACCCCCAAACCGTGTTCCCAGAGAGAGGACCACGATTCTGGGAAGGCAGAGAAAGGATGGAGTTAAAGGCCAGTCGTTCAGAAATAGTTCCTGGCAGGAAACTGAGACGTCATTGTCTTTTTCCTCTGGTCACAGCAGGCTTGTCATGCACTGTCAGCACTTCACCAGGTCTTGGGCAAGAAGTTGTCTGTTCAGGGAGGTCGTGAGCCTCTGCCCCACTGGGAAGACCCCTTCCTCCATCCCTCCTATTTTATGTCCCTGTTCAAAGCCTCCTCCTACACATTTACCTGCCCTGGAGGTGGAAGTTTCAGCAGAGAAGAATCGGCCCTCAGCAGCCAGACACATCACACACTGTGCTGCGTGCCCTGCTGTTCCCAACACCAAGAACCCACGTGCTCAGAGACACAGTACTGAGCAATTCCCATTGCATCCCAGCATCCTGCCATGTCCTGGGAAGGCTGTGCACCCTGAGCTGGTTTGTCTGTGCAGAAAGGGGAAGAAAGCAGGACATAGACAGCTCCCTTCTGCTTGGTGCCTAGCAAGGAGGCAGGCAAATAAACATGAAAGCAGCGGTTCACACGGCTGTACTCACCCACAGACCCTGCGCAGCCCCTGCAGCTCCATGCTGTCCTCCTCCCCGTATGTGGCCATGCTCTCTCCCAGCTTCAGGACGCAGTCAGAGACCCTTCGGTACACGTTGGCGCAGGCGGTGCCCGATGCCAGCAGCATGGCCAGGTGCCCTGCCAGCACCAAGGGGTTGGTGTGAGCATGATACCTCTGGGGGCACAGGCAGGGGACCCCAGCACCCAGATACCCCAGGCACAGGACGTTCTCCATGCCCAGATCTCCTAAATCCAGACTGAACCTGGCTCTCGTACTCAGACCCCAACCCAAATCCCAGCCCCGGCCTTACCCAGCGCCACAAGTAACGCAGCCGTGCCCCACTGCCGCCCCATGCCACTACCCTCACTGCAGCCCTGGTACCCCCATGGCCTGCAGGATCCCCGCCCACCTCCCTGAGGAGGGCAGCCAGCTCCGGCCGTAGCTAATTAGTGGAATCGGCCACGGTTAATTAACAAGGAGGCTGAGCTGCCGCTAATGAGCGCCAACGGGCAACCCAGTTCTCATTGCAGCCCTTTGCTAGCACTCATGGCTGCATGCAGCCTGCACCTCACATCTAAGCACCCTGTGCCCATGGACCCCATTACACCCCTTTGCCAGCACTTGCTCCCCTAGCCTGGGAAAATGCAGCTCAGTGCATGTTGCTGCATGGGAAAATGTGGGATTTGGGGTCCCAAGGGTTAAGGTGCACCTGGTATCCCACACACACCCCATCCTCTGCTAAGCTTCCCAGACTCATGCAACCCTGCTTCTTCCCACAAACCCTCAGTTGCACAGCCCTGCCTTCCTGGTATTCCCAGCCTTGTGCAATCCTGTCCCTTTCCACGAATCCATAGTTGTGCAACTCCATGCCGTGCAGCCCCAACACCATGCGATCCGAGTGCCACCTGCTGGACTGGCCCCGGTGTGCTGTGCAGTGTGCACTGCTCCGTGCAGAGCCAAAAGCCACTGTCAAACCAGGCTGCAGCTCTCACGTGTCACCCCGAATGTGTAGTAGGGCCCTCCAGCAGTGGAAACCTGGGCAGAATGAATATTGCTCTGGGTTCATGCTCTCTCCTTGTGCTCTTGCTCTTCATTTGGTGCTTTCTGCGCTTGTCCCAGTGTTGGTCTGAGAGCTGCCATTGCTGTGGGGCTGCAGCCACCCTCAGGCTGTGCTTTGAGCCCCCCGGGTAACCCAGTGCATCACGTTGAACAAAGCCTGAAGTGTGTGTGGCTTCAAAGCCTTCAACTTTAGCACCTCCAGCTATAAAACGTTCTTTGTTGATTCTGGCACCAGCAGCTCCCATTGCTGTAATATCCTTAAGGGGATTACACGGTACTGTGCATCTTTACAGCCTGATCCTGGCTTTTGTCCAATGAGTCATTCTTCGGTTACCCCAGCCCAGATGGGAGCAGGAGGTTTCTGAAGCTTTGACAGCATCACTATGGGGGCTGGTGGTGTCTGAGCCCCATGGGGATGAGCACAGCATGTCCTGGGGTGCCCTGAGGAGAGACCTCCACCTCTCTGTACACACCTATCCCTGCACCTGGGGGGGGGGCTGCTCTGGCACCCCCAGCATTCTCCATCCCCTGAATTCAAAGCAAGCGGAAACCCCTTACAAGCACAGTGGAAACCCAAACTAAAAGCAGCTCTGAGGCAGACAGTCAGTGTTGGTAAGGCATAGGCCACCCCCTTTATTCATAGCAGGAGGCTGAGTGCATCATCACCCCACAGGTCTCCTGGCAGCTCTTCTCCAACTCCTCAGGCAGCCCTGAAAGTGAAGCCAGCAGCTGACGAGCTGTGCTGGAGCTCAGGAGGATGGCCCTGCTCAGCGAGGGCAGTGCTCATACCGATGGTGATCACCGGGGGTAGCGGATGGTGACCGTGCGTTCCAGGCTCTCTCCACAGGATCGGGTGCAGCAGGGTTTGACCCAGCGCTGGGCTGAAGGTCGGCACAGCACTTTGGGGGCCGGCATGTGGAAGCGCTGGGGAAGGGTCCCCAGTAAGTCCTGCTTGGCTTCCGCAGCTGCTGGTGGTATGCTTGTCTCTGGGTCCATTGGTGCATCCATGCATGCATTGGTGCTGGTCGAGCTGGTCTCAGCGTCATCCACAGCCTCCTCCAGCTCTGGCAGGTGGGGACATTCCCTAAGCCCAGACCAAAAAGTATCCTGCATCTGTGCTGCCCAGAGGGGCTGTATGCCAGCACCGGGTGCGGGTCATGGCTCAGTGCACCCAATGGGCTGCACCTGTCTGCAGACCTCCATTAAGGCCGAACCCAGCGCCCTCCCCGCACCACCCCAAACAACCTCCAATTCACACCCCTGGGCTTTATCCCACTGTAGTCCTTTCCCAGCAGAGCAGCAGGGTTGGGGCACGGGCTCTGCACCCCCACCTACCTGGGGAGCAGTGATGTGATGCCGGGCAGCCTCTGTGCTGTGAGTGAGCGCCAGCACCGCACAGCCACCGCGTGCAGCCGCTGCACCCTGCGGTTTGTGCTCTTCAGCAGCCGAAGCAGTGTCAGTGATTTCAGTGTCTGTGGGGCAGGAGGGCAGGGGTAGGGCTCAGTGCCCATCCCATGCCCCGCAGCCCCTGCGGTGATGCCATGGGACCCTTACTTTCCAGAGGCGGCTTTTCTGCTCCATGGTGCATAGCAGGCAGGGCTTGTCCCTTGGGTCTCCAGCCTGAGAGGGGGAGAAAACAGTGATGGGTCACAGTTAGGGTTAGGGTGGCACCAAGCTCATTCCAGAAAGCATCATCTCACTGGGGTGCCCTGGGCTTCTTTGGAAATGCAGCACCCCAAGCAGAGATGCTTAATTTGAGCAAGAGGTGGGCAAATCAGTGGGGTCTTCTCCCAGCTCATGGTGTTGCCAAAGGCAGATGGACACCCCAACCCCTCTGATAGGGTCCCCTCCCTATGATCCCTAGGGTCCCCATGGTGGTGGCTCGGGGAGTGCAGTGCCATGCCATAGGGTTGTACCTCCTGGGGTGCAGCTGATTTCATTTTGGGGCCTCAGATGGCAATGCAAAGCTGTGGGGAGAGGTGCTGGGGGCTGTTCTTGGCACTGCTGGTGGCCACAGTGTCATGGGCTGTGACCTCACTGTTCTGTGACAACAGAATTCCAGTCCCAGCACCCAGCTGTGCAAAGTGAATGGGGACAGCCCTGTAATGACAGAGGTGGATCAATGGAGAGACAGCTCAGTGGGAGATCAGCTCCATGGAGGGAGAGCTCAATAGGGGTACAGGGATGGAGTGGCTTAAGGGTGAGAAGAACACAGTGGCAAAGAGTGCTTGTCTGTACCCTGCATGGTGGGATGGCTCTTCCTCCGCAGTCCTTCTGGACACCAGCATCTGCACCAGCCCCATACTGCCCCCAGCTCTGTGCTAAGTGTCTCCTGGTTCCCTGGGGCTGAGGCTGTGTGGTGACATTGGCATGACAGGTCCAGTGCTGCAGGGCTCACGGTGAGCCATGCCTTCACCCAGCTCTGGCAGCCTGTTCAATGTCAGCGGCTCCAATCTGAGCATCCACGCAGCCATCCCTGCCAGCTGGCTTCAACAGAAATGCAACACATGCTGGTGTGGGAGAAAAGTGCAGGGCTACATCAGAAACGAGTATCCCTGAGGGGCAGTCTGTAGATCCTGTGGGAGTGAAAAGATTAAAAGAGAAAAAAGGGAACCCCTACCCAAATGCACAGGGCAGTCACTGATGCGAGCAGCCACCCCTTGCCCTGTGGCTCTGCCAGCTCCTGTGTCACCAGCCAGCCATGGGGACATCTGCATGGCATGGACGTGGGGGATGCAGGGACGCAGCGCTAGGTCAGAGCCCCTTGGGGACCACCAGACCTGGGGACACCGGTGTTCTCTTGGGGCACGGCCAAGAGCATGGCCCTGCTCCCCACAGTGCTGGGGGAGCCTCATTTCTCAGCAGCCACATTCCTGCGAGGGTGTTTATGGCTTTGCTGTCTCCCTGCTGTCCCAGACTAAAATCTCCCTTTTAAGGAGCCCAGGGAATGCGGCTGCTGCAGCTTCGCAGGCTGCTCCCTCACAATTTATTGCCTCAGAAAAAAAAAGCCTTGCCTTGTTTTTCTCTTTGCTCCGCAATTTACCGAACGAGCCAAGCTGTGCCTCACTGCCAGCGCTGCTTATGAGGATTACGATCGATTTTCCCCACGGAATGATTCACCTGCCTAGCACCAGCTCACCTTTCGCTGAGCAGCTGCTCCCTCCCCAGCTCCATCCTCGCCTCCCGCCCCACACGCCCTGACTCACCTCCTGTTTGTTGCAAACCTGTAATAGAAGGGAGAAACCTGACCGGGAGCAGCAGGAGGAACAAGTCACGTTGCATTTTCCCCTGATGACGACCACACTTTGATGCTGGGTCCCCTGGGGACTTTTGGCAGGAGCTGAGTTCTGTGTCCCGGAAAGAAGATGTGTCATTCCCTACCTGGGCCAGTGACCCGGATCTCCTGGGGACACCTCCCAGGGACCAGGGCGCTGCGGTTAGGGTGAGTCCTGGTGACACAGGACAATGCTATGGGCCTGCCCCAGCAGCACAAACGAGGCAGGGATGCTCCATCCCTGTGGGTATCAATTAGAGGTTTGTTCTCAGGGCTCACTACCTCAAGTGGGGACTCTCCATCACCTTCAGTGTCCCCTCTTGCCTTTTGGCCAGGAGCAGACACGCTTGGTCACGAGTTAGAATCATTAAGTGGGGCCTTATCAATTTAATTGGAATAAAATGAGTGCCCTGCTGGGCTGCACTGCTTGTGCTGGAGAGCTGGGATGAGTCAGGCTGTGGGTGGCTGATATCATGGCTCCCAGCCCCCACCCAGCCGGGCAGGATGGAGCATGGGGATGCCCGCATGTGGGTCTCTCAGCACCACCAGTGCTGTGCCCAGAGTGGGGACATGGGGAGCACAGAGCCCCGGGGACCTTGGGGTGCTGGAGGGAATCCTGAGAAAGGGAGCGGCCTCCGTGTGCCGTGGTGGGAAGCTGTGCCAATGGGTGCAGACATTGCACATAGCACAGAGCTGAGCTCATTCCCCAGCCCTACTCTTGCCTTCGCAGCAAGGGTCAGCGGGGATGGCTCACGGGGTGGGCACACTGCCTGGTGTGGGCTGAGAGCAAGCCAGGCCTGCAGGTACCCACATCCACACCAAAGCTCACCCCTTGTCACCAACATCACCTGCACGAGGTGACACCAGCAGCTGTGGGGAGCACAGGCAACAGGTCTCCAGCTCAGCCCAGCTTCTAGCAAGCGGGGCAGACAGCAAAGGCAACAGGAGGAGGATGCAAACAACACCCGGCGATTCCTTTTATCTGGAGAAAAATATTAATATTAATATTAATATTAATATTAATATTAATAATAATAATAATAATAATAATAATAATAATAATAAAGGACGCAGCGAGCAGAGCGTGCAACCTCAGCCCTTGCAACGGGGCCGCCGCACGGCAGCCAGACTCGCAGAGACCCCGCGGGGCTCCAGCACCCGCGCAGCCCCCCGAGCCCCGCGCACCGCCCGCTCGCTGGCACCGCCCCGCAGCACCGAGCACCGCCCCGCAGCGCGGCCATGGGCGAGCGGCAGCCCCGCGCCGAAGCCGGCCCGGGCTCAGCAGCCGCCGCCGTATGTCGGGCGCCGGGGCTCGGAGCCGCAGCCGGCGGCTGCCCGGTGAGTGCTGGGCGAGGCGGAGTGCGGGGGAGCAATCGGAGGGAGGGGGAGTGGGGTCGGGAGGGTGGGAACCCCTCCCGCTGCCCCGTAACGTGCTGCAGGGGCTGCTTGCCGAGCAGCGATGCCCCCCCCCTCCCCCGAAGTCCTACCACCCCAAATCCTGGCTCGCCCCGTCCGGCTGCTTTGGAAGGGGGATGTGTGGAAAGTCCCGAGCCCGGGATGGGAATGCGCAGTGGGGGCACCTGCTGGGAAGCGGCTGAGCTCGGGGACCTGTTGGCCACAGGACAGGAGCAGAGGGCGGCTGTCCGTGAGCCCCCCGGAGCGGCAGGTGCCCCCGCACCAGCAGGGCTTAAGGGTGAAGAGAGCGAGCAGAGCAAGGCACGAACAGCGGTGTGGGGCGACTGGGAGCCGAACTGCCGTACGTCTGCACGCCGAGCCTGTCCCTTCCCGCACGCCGCGCTGCCCTCCCGGCTTTTTCATCCTCCCGCGGCTGCAGGAATTGAATCAGAGCCCCGTAAATAGCAGGGTCTTATGACACAGCCTCTGCTGGGTAAAAGAGCTCTGGGCGGCAGGGATATTTTTAGTGCTGAGACGCAGGGGATTTGGAGATGACTTGGAGGAGTGCAGGCGATGAAACCGCTGCACAGAGGGGTTATGAAGTGCCGTATCCTCCCCGTCTCATCCCTCCTCGCTTTTCCCAGCAAATGGCTCTGCCAAAACCACCGCTTCCCTTCCACTCTTCTCGTGCATTTCCTCTCACCAAGGCTGTGGTTATTTTTTGCTTTGCTGCAACACGAGGTCAGGAAAGCTGACTGAGAAGGGACCGTGCAGGGAACTCATGCTCAGGCGGCCACGGTGTCCGAGTATCCCATCTCCACGTGCATGACTCTGAATGCTTCTCTGCAGCATTCCCAGCTTTCCACTCCAGCTGCTTCTCCCGAGGCTAAAGGAGCAGAGAGCCCTTGGGACTTACCCTTGCTCTGCTGTGTTTTTGCTGGGGCAGGGCTGACAAGAAAAGGCCCATATCTGCAGGGCTGCCTGGGGGATACTGTGGCAGTTGAGAAGCTGCATCTTCCCTGCTCCAGTCTCCCCGTGTCCTGCAAGCCAGGCAGCTGGGGTTGTCCTGGTCCTTTCCAGAGGTGCAGGGTCAGGGTTTGGTCCTGGGCAAGTGCAGGGAGAAGGGCTGAAGTAGCTGAGCCAGGTTGCTCCCACTCATTTGTTCTGTAGGGACCAGGGAAGCGGTCCATGCTTGGCGTGACCCCTCATTTGAACTCCCCTCAACCCCTTTTTTCCCTACTGAAAAATAATCTCAGCTCCTTTGAAATTTCTACAAGGAATTGAAGAGCTGAAGAAAAGGCTGTCCCCACCCCCTTTTGGCCTTGTGCCTCCACTAACAAGCCTTCTCTTAGCCCAAAATACACCCCTTCTATTCACTGGCCCAGAGGGGGGTTTGTACCGAGATCTTACAGGAAAAGGAGAAATGCAAAATGTGTCCATTCCCCACAGAAATGCAGCCAGGCAACGGCAACACGCTTTGCTCCCAGCCTGAGTGAGGGTTTGGCACTTTTCAGCCAGTGCTCCCTCAAACTCCATCACCCCATGCCAGCAGCATCCCAGGAGCTGTCCCTTCCCTCACATACCCAGCGAGCTGTGAGAGCCGGAAGGATCTGCGGGCAGCAGGGTGCTGGTGGCCGAGGTTCAGCCATCGGGGAGGGCCTGGCTGTGCATGCAGATAAGCTTCTGGTCCCATGGCTGAGAGGCTGTAGCAATAACCATGACAATAGTAATGAAAGCCAGGCCACCAGCAGGTACTGACAAATCCCCCGCGGAGCACAGGGGCCACATTGTGCATGCGAACGTGTCGCTCGGTGGGAACATGCCAGCAGGATGAGACAATCCCCGCGCTGACAGTGGGAGCATGACCGGCCGTCACATGGCTCTCCTTTATGTCTCCAGCCAGAACTGCCGGGGAGCAGCTACACTATGGGGCTGTTTGCTCCCTGTGTGCCTGGAAGAGCTCTGGGAGGCAGGGAAGGCTCCATCCCCGACTCTCACCGTGGTCATGGGTCAGGCAGGGCTGAGCTGTGCAGCTGCTGTGTTATGCACATAATAGCAGCTCAGAGCTCGTGCTCAGCACCCCAGTGAGAGCTCGAAAACAAGTTCATTAAAAAAAAAAAAAAAAACAGGTCCGGATAATTCTTCCCACAAGAGAAATCCTGGCATGCCTTCCCTGTGCACCACAGGAATGTTACCACCAGCACTTGTCCTGGCTGACCCCATCGTGCCCTTATCCCACGTATCAGTCATGCAATGGGGAAGAGAGGGGCAGTGGGAAGGTGGATGGCAAGGATCAGCCAAGCTCATGGCACTACAGGCAGCACCTGCTGGCATTTGATTTATTTTGTATTTGTACTGCAGGAGGATTTAGAAACCCTCCATCTTACCTTGAAATTAGGGTACCTTTGGGAAGGTGCTGCACAGAGAGCTGGTCCATACCTCGAAACTAGGAGCTTGAAATAAGGCAGTGAGGTGGACAGGTGAGGGGTTGCCTCTTTCTACTGAGTATAAAACCAGCACAGCCTGAGCCCAGCCCCCTGCAGCAGCCCAACAGACTCCCCCCATCCCAGGATGCACAGGCTATTTGCTACAGATGGGGCACAGCTGGGCTGGGCAGGCAGCGCTTGGCCTGGCAGAGACAGGACAGGGCTGGCTCCAACAGCTGCGTAGGATCAGCTCTGTAATTAGTGCCATGGTCAGCCAGTCCCTTCCTTGTCCCTGCCTTCCTTACTCTTTGCTCAGCCCTACTGCAGGTGGCAAGGCAAAAAACTCCCTTGTGCCCTATGAAGCAGCAGCACTGGGCTGCAGCTATGAAAGCTTAACCTGAACCCTGCTTCTACCATCATGGCTATCAGCCTGGGCTCTACACCCGTGTGGTTGCCCAGTGGTCAGAAGCAGCAAAGCAAAGGCACCTTTAGGCAGCCAGGATTGCTGTCCCGGCATTGCCTTGCTGAGGACCACAGCTGCTTTCAGAAAGTGTATGATGACCAGACCTGAGTGCTCTGTGCTGCATGCAGAATGTGGTTCAGCCAAAGGATGCCCCAGAGAATGGCATGCAGAGGGCACAGAAGCCCTAAAAGAGTTCAGAGATGTGACATTTATCCCCACAATAACACACCAGGCCCATCACCTCCCTCCAGTCTGTGTCCTGTGCCACTAAGCGTTGCTGACAGCCACCTGCTGTCCCTGCCCCTGCTGCTGCCAGACAGGGAGGGGATGCTGGGCGCTGCCTGCTGCTCGATTCCCTTCACCCCACCCCGAGGAGTGGAGGGTTTGGGCTGTGCTCAGACAGAGCAGGGGATGTTTGTTTGGTTTCCTTGGTTACTGCACTGCCTG
Organism: Chrysolophus pictus; assembly: GCA_037305975.1. Classification (NCBI taxonomy): domain Eukaryota; kingdom Metazoa; phylum Chordata; class Aves; order Galliformes; family Phasianidae; genus Chrysolophus; species Chrysolophus pictus. The sequence goes on from CM074595.1 coordinate 8,929,265, forward strand.
CTCCAGTAATCACATTTTCCTTGTGCTGGCTGGGCCAAGAGCTGCAGGGAGGAAATCTGGAACAACTGAGGTCAAACACCAGCCTGGGAACAGCCAGGTTCATCTGTGGCATTTGGGTTCTTGCCATTGTGGGTACCCAACCCCAAAGGGATGTACCAGATCCTGGGATGCAGCAACAACTCCCTGCTGCTTTCCTTCAACAACTGCCCAAGGCTTCTTCACTCCCGTGTGAGCCAGGGACACAGGCACCGGCGCTGAACTGCGGGAGGAATTACAGGAATGAAAATGTTTGTGCAGGCAGAAGCCAAGCTGGCTGTGCAAGTAGGGGATGTGAGTGGGGGAGCCTGCGAGCGTGGGTGCGGCTGTATTTATGGCAGTGGTGGCAGCAGGGGTGGCAGTGGGAGTGAGCGTGTGCAGGGGTAACAAGGCTGCTAGTGCCTTTTATTCCTTATGCGTTCCTCAGCTCAGGAAGCCTGGAGCACTAACGCCAATTCTTGTCCCAGGGAGTTTCCCCTGCATGTTAGTGTTCACAGACAACACTGATTTGCAGCAAGAAAGATGAATTTTAAACATGTGCTTAAAATGACTGATCTCACATCAAAACCATTTCCCCCCACGATAATTTACTTCAGCAGCAGTGAAAGCAGCATATGAGCTTCCAGCTCCTGGCTTCCCAACACTCAGAAGTGAGAGCCGAGGCTCCAGCACGGCAAGTGCCACTGCTACTCTTGCACATATCATCCATTCATAGCGACCAGATCAATGTGCACCAGCAAAGCAGAGCAGAGAGAACCACCTACCCAGACCACAGCAGTGCTGAGTGAGCAGGCACAGGCAGAGGGCTTGTCAGCCTTCCTGGCCTGACCCTTCTTGCCTTCATCCCCAGACATGGAGCCGGGGCAGCGCAGCCTGGATGCGGAGCCGATGCAGCAGCAGCAGCAGTTGAAACTACGGGAGAGGCAGAAATTCTTTGAGGAGGTTTTCCAGCATGAAGTGGATTTCTTCTTCCCTGTGTCTCACCTGCAGCTGGAGCATCGGAGACGTAAGTGCTGTGGGCAGTGGAGCAGGGCTAGACATGCTTCAGGGAGCTGGTATAGGTTAGAGATGTCTAAAGGCAGCCAGGGACATGTATGTCCTGCACAGAGACAGGGCCACACATGCTGCGTGTGGGTGTGCATATGGATTACTCACTCCATTTAACAAAGGCACTGAACTGGGGTACCCAGGCTGGCTGCCTGCATAGTCACTGGCTCCTCCAGACAGCAGTTTGGAGCTGGAGCAGGGATTGCAGTGACAGCAGAGTTTTTCAGGGGATGTTTTAAGCAAATGTGATTCTCATGTGGACCTCTTACCAGCAGGTGCAATTTGGTTCTCCACTGCAAGGCTGGCCTCCCATTTTGGGGTTCTTCATGAAGTCCATGGGCTATTGGTACCCTTTGCCTGACACTAACACTCACCTTTTTGTTGACCTCTGTCTCTGCAGCCCCCTTAGGGAGCATTTCCTCCATGGAGGTGAATGTGGACGTGTTGGAGCAGATGGACATGATGGACCTGTCAGACCAGGACACTGTGGATGTGTTTCTGGCCTGTGGGACAGAAGAGAGCAGTGTTTCTGGGCCCCTAACAGGTATGAACAGTCTGAGCCCTTTGTGGTCCAGACCAGGGGCTCTTCCTGCCTCCAGCATCTCCACCAGCTTCTTCTTCAGCCCTGGCCACCTTGACATGTCCCAGTGCTCTGCATACATGTGCACATACACACATCCACCATACAAAGACACTCACTTGGTGCTGGTTACCATGAGATAGGCAAGGCCTCACCCTGAGCTGCTCCATGCCACTGTCCACCTCCACAGCCCAGAGGTAAAGACCCTGTAAATATATTGCACTGCAGAAGATAAGAGAGCCCAAGCACAGACAGCCCCATGAGCCAGCAGAAGCTGGGCAGAAGTCCCACAGGGAAAGCCCCGCGTGCCAGCATCTTCCTCCCCACGCACATGTACTGCAGCAAGTCACCAAGGCCAAGCCAGACATTTCCCCAGCACATCCTGTGACTGCAGCTGATGGCCCCACACAGCATGGCTTTGAGCCGTGCTTCACACAAGGCAGAGGCGGCTTTGCTACCAAAAATGGGGAAGGAATGCAAGGCACAGCCCAGAGCCAAGCTAGGGGGGTGAGATGGGGAGCGGCTACGGCAGCCACACAGCTCCCATTGCACCCCAAAGAGGGGTGAAGGAGAAAATGTGGCCTACAGAGGAATAATGTGTGTGGGGAGGGGGGCTATCTTTGAAGTTTCGGGGGGAAGAAGCCTCCAGAAGCCTTTTTCTTCCTTCTCTTACCTCTCTCTCCTCCAGGAGCAGATGCCAGCCAGTGCCAAGAGGAAATCACCCTGCAAGTGCCACATGCAGCTGATACCAAGTCACGCATTTCCTCCACGTCCTCTGTCTCCACGGATCCCAACAGCCTGGACACCAGTGAGGAGGGGGCTGAGACCCCCGTGGTGCAGTCAGATGAGGAGGACCTGCAGGAGGACAGTCCTAAAGAGCTAGCAAGAAGCTAGCAGCCAGCACTGCTCCCAGCCTCTTCTGGATGGACCTGCTAGCCTGGAGGAAGGAAAGCTGCTGGCACTCAGTAAAACCCATCCTGGACTGCTGTCTCGCAGGAGAGGGGAGATAGTTTTCCCCTCCTCTCCCTCTGCAGGTTCTCCTGACATCCAAGGGAGAAGCAAAGGGGCATTGTAGGTTCCCAAAATTAACTCTTCAGGCTTTGCTGCTAACACTCCCTTGCTTCATTCCCCTCAAATGCTCAGCATCCCACAGCCCTACCATTCCCAGAAACCATCCTTGGGATCCCAGCTCCCATCATCCCACTGACAAGCACCCTATCCAGACAAGCATTTAACAAAGGCATACAAAGAAATAACACTCCTATCTAACCAAGCAGTGGGTGTGTGTGTTATTGGGAGAAAACAGCACTGGGGTGAAGGTTAGGTGGGGATTGCAGGAGGGATAGAGTTATGAAGTAAGTGTGCTGAGTGCCACTTGGGAGCAAACTAATGCAGTTCCCCTGCTATGCACCCCAGCTTCAGCACAGGATGAAGTCCTCCATGTGGGAAACAGGCAGCACAGACTTCTGCTTGCTTTGCAAAGCAGGTCATGCGTGGATGGGCAGGTCACCATGCAGTGCTGCATCCATGAGGCAAGCAGCCAGGGGTTGAGCATGGCACAGCTGACCTCAAGAGATTTGCCAGTGACCTGTAACTACCAGGAAGATTTCCTATGCAAACAGGCCGACAGAGTCTATCAGCACACACAGCATCAGCTGCTGCTGCCCCTCCAGCACAGTACAGGAGCATCATCCTGCCTGGAGGCTGATTTGGAGGAGCGTAGGAGGAGCCATTGCAGTGGAGCCCTGTTGCAGCTTGCTTCACTGGCTTTGTGAGCCAGGACAAGCAGGGCCTACTACTTCTATCAGCAGATGTAGGCCAGGAAAGTGCTGTCACTGCCCCGGCTGCGTCAGCAGAGCCACAGTCAACCCACAAGTGAAAGAGCATGGAGATAAGCAACAGGGATCTAGGAACACTGTGTACACAGCTGTTCCCTAGGGGAATGTTCTTGCCATGCTGCAGGCAGGCAGCCCTGCACAGAGGGCACTACATTTCTGGGTATGAGGAGCTCCATCACAGCCCTGTGCCAGCACTGTCACAGCACGGCCTTCCTCCTGAGGTTAGCAGGTGGGAGCAGCGTGCAGATGGGCCCACTGCCAAAGGAATCTGCTGCCTGCAGGACAGACACATCGCTGGGAGAACAGAAAGCAGAGGGGTACTCTGAGAGGGAGCCGCGGACAGTGAGGGCAGCCGGGCCTCGAGGACAATCCTCGCAGAGCCCACAGATGGCAGGAGCAAAGGAAACCTTGTAGAGAAGCCAGGCTCCTGCCACGCGGGCGATATGGATGCCGTCGCCACTGGAGCCGGCGACACCTCACTGCCCTGACCGGGTCAGGCGCAACGAGAAGGACGCTGCCGGCACGGCACGGCACGGCACGGCACGGCACGGCACGGCACGGCACATGGACCGCACCTCCACCGCGACGCCGGAAGCGGGCGCCATTGGGCGGCAGGACCGGAAGCGGAAGTGAGTGGGCGGGGGCGGGCGGCCATGCTGGCGGCGGGGCTGGTGCTGCTGCTGGCGGCGGGGCTGGGGCAGGGGACGACGCGGGGCGTGCTGCGGGAGGAGCTGCTGCTGCGGCCTCTGCCCGTGGGGGACGTGGCCGCCGTTTTTCAGTTCCGCACGCGCTGGGACGCCGACCTGCAGCGCGGGGCAGGTAGGGCGGCGCGGTGGCGTCGGAGATGCGGGTGTGACGTCACGTGGGAGGGCGTGCGACGTTGCACGTGCTGTGGTGACGTCACGCGGGGTCGAAGGTCGTGTCGTGTCACGTGCTGATAAGGGAGGCGAGGCTGCTTGGTGCTGATGCCGTGGAGTGTGGTGACACGGGAACGGGGCTGTGTGATTACATGGGGTTGATGACGTCAGCAGGCGGAGGCGCGGTATCGCAGCGGTGACGTCACGGCACTCACACCCCCGTAGTCTCTCACTACAGGCTCTTCCCGAAGGCGCTGGGGCAGCTGGTGGCGGCACACGGTGTGCGGGAGCTGCACCTTGCCCTTACCCAGGGCTTCTGGAGTACCCAGAGCTGGGGGCAGCCACCCCTGGGGGCCCCTGCTGGCGCTGAGCTCTGGGTCTGGTTCCAGGACACCGTCCCTGAGTACGTACCTCCAGCACCACTGCACCTATGGGATTGTAGCCTGGGCCAGGTGGGATGCAGGGCTGCAGCTGGAGGGCAGGACAGCACATCTGTCCCTGCAGCACGGTGTCCATCCCACCCATAGCCTCCTCTCCTCAAAGGCACTTCTTGCTGGAGCTCGCCTTCAGCTAGAAATGGTTTGATGTCAGCTGGAGTGAAGGGCCTATAAGAGAGGAGCAGCTGTAAGGAGAAGCAGAGTGGACCTGTGCTCAGTCTGAAGAGCAGAGTGGTGCAGAGAGAGAAAGCTCTTGTTCACTCAAGAAACAATTCCCTCTTGTCTCTGTGATGACAAAGCTCTGGCTGTGGTGGCAGGGTTACACCCCAAGCTCTCACCCATGACTCACTTCCTTTGACTCCTATACACTGTCTGTCACCATTCCCTATCTCACGTTCCCTCTAGCTTGGCAGCAGCAGCTCAGTGTGGATTCACAGAGCTCTCTCTGTCCTGCCATCCTACTGAAAGCTGCCTGAAGTTGCCCCATCCAGCCCCCACCACTTGCACCCTGCTTCCCTAGCCTTGCATACTGCTCACTGCCAGCCCAGCGACTGACCTGCCTACATCTCATGTGTTAGAACAAAGCACTGGGAGGGGTGGAGAGTGAGTGATCAACATCCTGAAAGCTCCTGAAAGCCATGTGGTCACTGAAGTATGTTATTGGATGTTACTGAATTAACACCTGTTATTCTGAGGCTCCAAGCTAATGAGTAATCTTTGGTGTCTGTTCTCACACAGTGTTGACAAAGCCTGGAAAGAACTGAGTAACATCCTCTCGGGAATATTCTGTGCTTCTCTGAACTTCATTGACTCCACCAACACAGTCACTCCAACAGCGTCCTTCAAACCCCTGGGTGTAGCCAATGGTGAGCCTGACCTACACATCAGAAAGGCTGGCTTTGTGCACTGACTCTTGTCCCTAGCCTTAGTTCTACTACCCCTATGCCACACTGGGGGAGCTGGGTGCAGGTCCTGCAGGGACTCCTGCACTAGCAGTGTTTTTTCCTGAGTGGATGTCGCTGTGATGAGATATCCCTAGAAAGGGAAATCCTGTGTCCATGAACAAATACCAGAGAGGCTGGTGCTGTGCTAGCTCGCTCAGGAGAACAAGTGTTCCCACTCTGTTTCCTGTCAGCTAACCTTACTCCAGCAGCTGGCAGTGCCCTATCTGAATACAGACATGTACACTGGGGATTGTTAACCTGCTGGAAGCATTTCCTCTCCCTACTATTGAAGCTTATATTTGTGCAGAGGAAACCTGAAATAAATATGTGGCAGGTGCTTGTAAGCCCTTAGCTATCTCTGAAACATGTTTTACAAAGCATCCAGTGAGAACTGCAGGATTTAAGGCACTCTGAAAAAAAATCTGTGAAGAGACACCCTTACTTTAGTCTTTCCAAATCACTCTGAACAAGTAGAATCTATTCCTGATTGAGATTGTGGCATTTTAGGCACCTTCAAAGGGTGCTGGGCTCTGAGGTACACTAGAGAATGGAACTGATCTGCTTCTGCAGCAGAACTATAGAATCATTAAGGTTGGAAAAGACCTCTAAGATCATCTAGTCCAACCGTCCACCTACCACCGATGCTGCCCACTAAACCACGTCCCTAAGTGGTACATTTACACTTTCCTTAAACACTTCCAGGGGTGGGGACTCTTCCACTTCCCTGTGCAACCTGTTCCAATGCCTAACCACTCTTTCAGAGATGAAATTCTTCCTAATATCCAATCTGAACCTCCCCTAGCACAACTTGAGGCCATTTCCTCATGTCCTATTGCTGTTACCTGGGAGAAGAAGCTGACCCCCAACTCTCAGGGGGTGAAAAGGTCTCCCCTGAGCCTTCACTTCTCCAGGCTAAACAGTCCCAGACTGCTAACTCTCCACTTCCTTACACAGGGACAGATCACCGTCTCCTGCGATATGCTGTCCTGCCCCGGGAGGTGGTCTGCACAGAGAACCTCACACCTTGGAAGAAGCTGCTGCCATGTGGCTCAAAGGTAATGACGAGTCCTGTTCCTGCATTGGGCTACACTCTGTGGAGCTAGGTGCAGTTCAGTAATGTGCACAAGGAAGTCTCAAAGCCTTGCAGAGAGCAGACCACGGACTGAGTTTTTCCTCTTCCCCTTGCAGGCTGGTTTGGCTGTGCTGCTCAAGGCTGAGCGGTTGTTCCACAGCAGCTACCACTCACAGGCAGTGCACATCCGCCCCATCTGCCGGGTAAGCATCAAGCTCAGTGGATCCCTCCTGCTCCTTTCTCCTTGCTCCAGCAGCTGGGGAGAGCAAGGTGTCTCATGGCCACTTGATGCTCTACAAATTGAGGAGAATTCAATTTTAGCAAGCTTTCACCAGTGCTGAGTTGTAGGAAGCTTTATCACCCCAAGGGAAAACTAGTAGCCTTATTGTCGTGACTCTGCTCAGTGACATGATTTTGGCCACCTCCCCTGCAGTATCTCACACTTTTTCTGGTCTCATGTGTGCTCTGATGGGACTCTTGCAGTCCTGCTGTTTTGCCTTTCCAGAAGGTGTGATTGAAGCTGTCTCTTCCACAGGATGCTTCCTGCCTGGCTGTTTCCTGGGAGCTCAGGCAGACACTCACTGTGGTCTTTGACAGCTTTACCAGTGGCCAAGGAAAAAAAGGTAAGTTCAGCACCACTATGCTGTGCTCCCTACAGCCCACCTCATACCTTCCTTTCATCCATCACTGGATTTGCCTCCTACAGATTGGTCCCTGTTTAAGATGTTCTCTCGCACCCTTACCGACGCGTGTCCTCTGGCATCAGAGAGCAAGGTCTACGTTGACATCTCTCCTAAGAACAAGGTAACACTCATGGATGAGGGAGCATCCTGCTTTCTCAGTTCAGTGGCACTGGAGCATCCTCGCCTCTTACATCAGGGACTGAGTTCAGGGATGTCAGCAAGCATGCTCAACTGATTGTTGGGTGGGAAAGCTCATGGCTGGCTGCTTCTGAGTGGGGCTTTGCCTAGCACCACAATTTATTTCAAGGGGAACTTTTCTTTTCATGGTCCACTTACTTTCTCAGGAAAAAGAGTTACTGGAAGTGACCCCCACACCAACATCTGTACACGAAGCAATTGTCCAAGGAGACAAGACAACCTATGCAGTCTATGACCTGCTCAGCCCTGTGCTCTTCAATACATCCCGTAGCCTCAACGTGCAGCTGAAGTGGAAGCGGCCTGAAGACAGCTGTGAGTGATCACAGTGTTATCCCCTCCGCACTGCTGGCCAGGGCTCCAGGCCCAAAAGCTCCTGTCATCAGCCTCTCATTCCTCTTTCCTTTTCCTTTCTGCAGCAGAACTGTCAACACCCATAATGCATGCTCAGCGCTATGTAAGTGGGTATGGGCTGCAGACTGGAGAAATCAGCACCCTCATCTACAACACTCACCCATACCGTGCTTTCCCTGTGATCCTGCTGGAGACTGTGCCATGGTATCTGCGACTCTATGTGCACACTCTTACTATCATAACTAAGGGAAAAGAAAACAAGCCAAGTAAGTAGACATTCCTGGCAGCATATTCCATCTGAATCCCTTGGCACAAGTGGCACATTCCAGAGATGGTTTAGTTCCCTCCCTTGGACCCAGCAATAACTGGGTAACAGGCCTAGGAAATGAAACATCTTAAGGTGTTTTCCCAGCTTTCAGTCTACCACTCAAGATTTGCCTTTAATAAGTGTTCTATAGAGTCACGTGGACAGTGTTTCATAATCCAGCAAGATGCTGAACCAAAGCAAATTGATTTGGGTAGTAAAGGAACCTTAATTTAAAATTGTTGACTTAATTACATTTTACATTTTTACCTTTCTTTTTGAACATTGACTTTCATGGGTCATCATTGCTGAAGACCAGCCAGATTTAGCTTTAACGTGTTTTTTGTTGCCTGTGCATCTTCGCTTGCCCAAAAAAACTCTTCCCAGGACAGGGGAAGTACAATTACCCACTCTGTGAAGATCTCTGGGCAGTGTGAGGCTGGACCAACCCATGCCACTGATGTGTGTCTTTGGGGTTAGGTTATATTCACTACCAGCCAGCCCAGGACCGGAAACGACCTCACCTCCTGGAAATGCTGATCCAGCTTCCAGCCAATTCTGCCACCAAGATCACAATCCAGTTTGAGAGGGCCTTACTGAAGTGGACAGAGTACCCGCCTGACCCTAATCATGGCTTCTATGTCAGGTAAAGGCACCTCTCAGCTTCTCGTCTCCTTCTGGGTTATGTGTAGCACTTCTTGCCTGGGTTTCTGGGGTGGGAAGAACTTTTGTTCTCTTCACTGGCAAGACTGACACCAATATATCCTTTGTTTTCTTAGTTCATCTGTACTTAGTGCCCTGGTGCCCAGTGTCATTGCAATGAAGAATGTGAATGTGGAAGAGAGCCCACTCTTCACCTCACTGTGAGTGTGCCTTTCTGCTTGGAAGGGGGAGTGTGCTGCAGGCCTGCTGCAGCTGTCATCCCATCTGGGCTTCACCAGCCTACAAAACCTCAGGGGTTCTGGAGGGTGTTTGTGGTGTGTCAGGGGTCCTTGTGAGAGAGGCAGCTATAAGAGACAACTGCTGTTATAGGTCCCCACGGTCTCTTCTGTGATTTCCTATGGGATTCAGAGGTCCTCGGGAAAGCCTGACCCTAAGGGGCTGTGAGCACTTCCAGAACCACACAGGCCCAGGCTGAACAGCACAAGGTCTGTCTTGTGCAGGCTGACTCTCCTGCTTCCTTTCTCCAGGTTTCCTTCCTCTGATGGCTCCAGCTATTTCTTGCGCCTGTACACGGAGCCACTGCTGGTGAACCTGCCAACACCAGACTTCAGCATGCCCTACAATGTCATTTGCCTGACGTGCACGGTGGTGGCTGTGTGCTACGGCTCCTTCTACAACCTGCTAACTAGGACATTCCATGTGGAGGAGCCCAGCCGTGGAGGGCTGGCCAAGCGACTGGCCAATGTCATCCGCAGGCTCAGGGGTGTGCCGCCCATCTGAGAGTCTGAGACACGGCCTTGGGAGGAGCAGAGCCCTGCTGCCTCCTGCCTTTGCTGCCTGCATCCCTCTCCTGGGTCCTACAAGCTGAGGGATCGCTTCTGTAATTAAGGTGGGAAGCAGCTCTAAGCTCGTTAACTACTGAACTGCACTTGTACAGGGTTAGGAAATTAATATTCTGTTTGGGAGAAGGGGTAACTTATGTGCTGGGAATTATGCTGAAAGTAAACTTGAGCTGTTTTGTACGTTTGTGCTGCTCCTCTTTGGGTTTGTTTCCCGATACCACAGGCAGAGGGAGCCCCGTATGCTGCGGGGCTGCAGCAAAGTGCAGCAGTCAGTGGGAGCAGATGCAGAGACCTGTGGGGCAGCACAGGGATCAGAGGTGGTGCCACCTGCTTTGCCACAATGCCACGTTCCAATGCCCTCCTTCCAGCCTGTACCACAGCTGAGCCATTTTGCAGACAACAAAAGTTGTAGGCACTAAACTGCCTGCTTGTCCCCTCTTTCACCCCCAGGGTTTACTTGCCATGAGCAGCCATGAGCACAGAGCCTCATGTGGCAGATTTTGAGCCACTGCCCCCCAGCACAGGACACCCCTCTGCTGCCCCCAGGCACCATTCATACTGAATTCATGCATCTCTACGCATCTGCACCGCAGCGCCCAGCAGTGCCAGCAGTGCCCAGCAGCACAGTGTGCACCCAGCAGGGCACCATTCTGCACAGCACTCACTCCAGCTTTGCTGCCGTTGGCACCCTGCAGTGGGAGGACACGTGCCGTAGCGTGGCCTGGGACAGTGCCGCTATCAAAGCACAAGAACTTCAGCACAACTGCAGTTCACGCCTCCATACCAACGACGCTTCGCTCCTCCGCAGCCCCTCAAGGACTCGCGCCAGCAGCGCACAGAAACGCAGCTCAACCAATGGAGTCGCGCTCATGACAACATCGCGCATGCGCAGTGCTCTCAGTTCCCCTTTTCACTCGCCGCGCAGGCGCAGCGCGCTCAGTGCCCGCATCCACCCGCTGCGCATGCGCAGTTGCTCTCCGCCCACTTCCATCTGCCGCGCACGCGCAGTGCTCTCAGTTCCTCTGTCACTCACCGCGCATGCGCAGTGCTCTCAGTTCCCTGTCACCCGCCGCGCACGAGCAGTTGCTCTCAGTTCGTCTGCCACCTGCCGCGCATGCGCAGTTCCCTCGCGCGGCTGCCCGCGGCGCCGCCTGACGGAGCGGCCGCGCTGCCCCCGCCGCCGCCTGAGCGCGGCCCGCGGCGGAGCTGTTGCGGGGCGGCGGGGCCGGGCCGGGGTAGGCGGGGAGGGAGGGAGGAGAGGGCCCCGGGCGGGCGTCGGCACGCGGCCCGAATCGGCCTCTCCTCTGCTATCCCTCCGCAGGGCGCTGCGCGTGGAGGCGGCCCCGGGATGGCGGCGTGAGGCGGCGGCGCCGCGCCGTGAGTACGGGCCGGGCCCCGCGCGGGGGAGGGGCGGCGCTGCCGGCCGGGCCGGAGGCGGGCGGCGAGGGCGGGAGGGCAGGCGGAGGAGCGCCGTGACACCGGCGGGATCGGGCCGCCGTCGGCGCAGCGCCGCGCTTCCCCCGCCGCTCTCTTCTCCCCTTTCGGTGCAGCTTACCGGGCGTCCCTCCGGGCACCGAACTCTAAAGGAGCCCGCTGCCAGAACAGCCGGCCTCGCAAACGCTGTCCCCACGGAACAGCTTCTGCCTCGCCAACCCGTGTGTCACAGCTCCCCAGGACGCGCTGTGGGTTTGCCTCGATTTGCGAAGGCAGAAATCTGAGCCGTGTATTCAGCGCGGTGTCAGAGGCACAAGGAGCGCTGAGGGGATCCGAATGAGAAGTAACGATGTTCTTTAGCGAATGACGTGGAATAGGCCAGGAGTTTTGTGGTTATTGACAAGTAAAGGCCAAGGAGGTGGAGAATAAGATCCAGTGGTAATGAAGTCAGTACAAAGGAAAATAGCAGCACTGGACAGTTGTTGATGTTAGCTCTACCGTAGAGCTAACTGACTTAAGGTTCTGCTTCTGTGATTTCCCCCTCTGAAAAACAGCCCTGCCACCCTCTCTCTCCTTTCCAGAGGTTTATCGGCTCTATATTGGCTTTAATTGTGCTGCTGTCCAAGCAGGCAGGTCTGTGCAGTAACTGGACACTGTGTGATCAATTCCCCAGCAAAGTAACGAAGCTGTGAGAGCAACCCTGGAAATGGTAACAAGTGTCTCAGCAGATGCCTGCACTTTCCATGAAAGGAGTGTTGCTGTGGATTGTCTCTAGCTTGAGAAACCAGAACTTTGTAACCCCCGAGGCTTGATTAATCAAGGATTTGCTGCTCTTTTGGAAATCGTTTGCAATTCTATTGCACCATTTCTGAGTCTCCACCAAGTGTTCTAAGGCATGAACTTATCAAAGAATGGCATAAGGCTTTTGCCAGAAATGGAAGGCTCACTTTTTCCAGCTGAGTCATACTGGCAGATAAACTTAAAAAAAAAAAAAAAACAACAACAACAACAACAAACAAAAAACACAGAAAAACCGGAATTACTGGAATAAAAGCTAACATTAAATCTCTGATGTTACAGATAGGTCTTAAAAGTTTGAACAGTTGTGGTTCTTAATTGTTCTGTATGTCTGTTTTTAAGAGATAGCATTAACATGTAGAGTGCTGGGCTACTGTTGTTTTTCTTAGCTGAAAATAATAATACAAAAATTGTCACTTAATAACTCCTCCACCTCTTTCCCCCTAGTGCTTTGGGTATTGTTGTATTGAGCAGCTGTTTTGGACACTGGACAGTATTTGCAGGTTGGTTTTAACGCATGCTGGCAGCTGCAATGAGGTTCTGGATCTGAACTGTTTTAAGCAAACTGTACTATAGGTGAGCCTTATGCACAGCAAACTCAGTGCACATCCCTGAGGCACACTTCAAGTATACACACACTTTAACTTGGGAGATTTTTATCTAGACACGTGGCTTTTAGTTCCCAAGCAGGAATTTGAGCTCCTGGGAGAGGGATAAATGGACTGCTTAAGGAGTTAGGATGTTCTCAAGAAAGATATTAACTCAGTACTGACATACTGATACAGAAAACTTGCTGGGTATGAACACTTCTCAGATTCACAATTTCTGGATTAGCTCGTGGAGTACCAAGGAACACCTTGCTAGCTCCTCACATGGATTTAATACAGAATGTAAATAATCCACTGCAAAATACTAGAATTGTGGAGGGCCACAAAGAAGATCAGGGGGCTGAAGCACCTTCCCTACAAAGACAGCCTGAGGGAGCTGGGCTTGTTCAGCCTGGAGAAAAGAAGGCTGGGGGTTACCTGATTGCAGCCTTTCAGTACCTAAAGGGAGCCTACAAACAGGAGGGGAGTCAGCTGTTTGAAAGGGTAGATAACAGCAGGATGAGGGGAAATGGTCTTAAGCTAAGGGAGGGGAGATTTAGGTTGGATGACAGGGGGAAGTTCTTTACTATAAGAATGGTGAGGAGCTGGAACAGCTGCCCAGAGAGGTTGTGGCCGCCCCGTCCCTGGAGGTGTTCAAGGCCAGATTGATGGGGCCCTGGGCAGCCTGGTCTAGCATTAAATGGGGAGGTTGGTGGCCCTGCATGTGGCAGGGGGGTTGGAGCTTCACAATCCTTGACGTCCCTTCCAACCTGGGCCATTCTGTGACTTGTCCTAATTAATGCTTTGTTTTTCTTTCTGGGTGGGAAAGGTGTGCCTGTACACCTGCATAGGAATCTGAAAGTCTTCCCTACAAACATATGCCAATAGGAACTGCTGGATTTAAATGGTCTTGGGAGGGAGGGAGGGAGGGAAGATGAGAGAAGGAAGGACTCTGCACACTATGGAAACTGATTAATAGGCATGTGGAAAAGCGTCGGTGTTTGCTTACTAATGAAGTGTGCAGGGAACCTCCCCACACTACAGGAAGTGTTAGGGAGGAGGCTGCAGCAGCGCCTGGAGATCTGAGGGGAGCCCAGAGTGCTGGCTGTGGGGAGAGCAGCAGGAGCATCACATGTTGTGTTGCTGAGGGGGCTGCAGCAAGTTGGTGTGGCTCTGATCGCTGTGGAGGAGCCCGAGGTGGTGCATGAAGAGGAACTGATGGTAAACTCCGCTGTTGCCAAGTCAGATGACTTGAGCACTCCTGAGGATAGCAGGACAGCAGGCTGCTAAAGAATGAGATGAGTCACACAGGCAGGGGAGAACAAGAGCAACTGGTTGACGGAAAGCAGGGCACGTTGTGAAACAGGGTACTGGTAGAAGTGCTGTTGGATGACAGGTAATTATTTGTTCTGGGACATGATAATCTTTTGCTTGGATCTTGAGGAGGGGACAAAGAAAGCAAGGTAGGAATGTTCTCATTTGCAAGTTTCACCAGCAGACTGTTGCTTGAGAATCTAGGCAGATCTGCATAATCTGCATGCTGTTACAGCTTCAAGAAGGGACTTCCTATTACAGATGCTAAGGGGAGTGATACTTCCCTGTTCAGTGAAGAGCTGACAATGGGAGGCACCGTTTCTCTGCAGGAAACCCTCAGCAGGAGGAGAATTGATAGCTCGGAAAGAGAACTTTATCCCTCTGCCAGCACTATAAAGGACTCTGCACTGAAGAGTGGGGAAGAGCATGAGTCTTAATTGTGGAAAATCCCATGAGGAATACAGAGGTGTGAAAGTTTCAAGTAGCAGTTACCTTATCTAGGATCAGCTGTGAGATCACATAGACAATGGTTTTTTCAGCCCTCAACTGGTGTATAGTTAAGAGGCACAGGAAAATAAGAGCCCACTGACTACAGATACAAGACTAACTGTTCAAACATCTACATTTGTTTGAAATATAAGAGTTCTGCAGATTGAAGGGCATAAAACTTCATAGTAAAGAAAGACACTATGAAGTGTTTCTTTGTCCTGCAGAGTGGTTTTTCTGATTGCTGCAAGCAGCTGGCTCTTCCAGGAAGTACCAGTATTTAACAGTGATTAACTTGGTCTGAGACCTGTGTCTGTAGTGGGAAAGAGACTGCAGAAAACTTTAAGGAGAGAACACTCAGAAGGATGACTGGAGACTGTTAATTTAGTACAACTTAACTTACTCAAGGCAATGTGATCTCTGCCTAAGCAGGACAGGAAATAGAAGATGGGGTAGAGGGGTTCATTTATTTATCTGTTCAAATCTCTAAATCTTTTCTCAGAATATTTCCCAGTTAAGAAGTTACCTGATGATTCAGCAGTACTTTTTTCTCCAGAAACAGCTAACTGATTCAAAGGGGCCAGCAGACAGCATTTTTTGCTATGGAATGAGTAATTGTTATTCCCAGTTCACGGATGAGGAAAACTGGCGTGGGATAGACTTGCCTTTGAAGATGTGAGAAGATGAGCTGCATAAGATGGGACCAGCACTGAGATCGTATTCCTTCAATTTTACTTTAGCTACATTGCAGTGTAAAATAACTTCTTCCCTATTTCTTTGGCTGCCTAATTGAACCCCAGCTGTCCTCTCTGCAGGAGAGCACTCTCTAGCAGGACAGCCAGCACAACATACTTCCCCCAAATTCTCTTAATCTGTTTGCCCTGGAGATCTTGGCCCGTGCTGTTTTTCACTAATGTTAAAATAGATCCTGCTGCTAGATAGACAGTGGATGGCAGCGTACTTCCTGCTTCTGACACCAGAGCTGCTTGGTACCAAGGAGCTTAGTAAGCTGTGAGACACAGGTCTGACCTCAGTGGGGGTTTGGAAGAGAATCATGTGTGGTTTTCTCTTGGCTCTTCTGCGCACTCCCTCATTCCCTCTCCCTTTGCCAGGAAATCCCTTCTTCTGCCAACAGGAGCCAGAGGAATGTGCTGTTTGTTTACTTTCTCACTCTTTCATCCTTCTAACCTTCCCACACCCCCAGCTCTAATCCAGACAGGCTCAGCTCAGCCCTTCATCCTTCTGACAGTACTGCTCAGCTGAATATTTTCAGATAAAAGGATTGCTAGAAAAAAGCTTATTCTGACCAGGGTCTGCATAGCTGGAGCAAGGCTGGGGCTGTCCTCTTGCCTTTCCTTCTCTGCCTTGGCTGGCAGGTGCTTCATTCAGTTGGCTGCATGTCACCATGACATACCATAGGATAACAGACAAGAGCCCACCTTCCCAAGCTCTACTTTCTTTCAGCACTCCTCCTTGTATAATTTTCCTTTCTAGGGTAGTAAGCTAGGTGTCTCCGTGTACCACATCTCATTCTTTCCGTGCTTCATAAACTGAAGGAAATCTTGTCTGTTATTTTCCCCAAGAATATCTATATCTTCTAGCCTGTAGTGCTGCTATATTAGATGGCTGAACTCCATTCTTTTGCCCTCTTCCAATAATTCTGTCTTGGTAAAATATATCCAGGGTATTGTAATATTTTTAAAGCCCTCTAAAATTCTTGAATATGTTTGAATTGCTTAGAAATAAAAATCAAACAGTGTAGTTGATGTAGTTGCTAAAGATAGAAGTGTATTTTCTGGATCTCCGGTGTGCTGCCATCCCTGGTTAGCAGCCCTTGAAGCTCACTGTGTCCACAAGGTTTTATAATAATCCAAGTGAGGAAATCCTGTGTTTACTGCACTTATGAAAATTGCCATTTTGAGATTGTCCTCTCTTTGATTCATTTGCATACTTTGTCTTATCTGACTTGAGCTGATTGGCAAGGATTATAAATCCCTTAAGCAGGGACTGTCCTCCCCTTTGTTTTGCAGTACAGACACTGTCAGGGCTTTCCTGGGCAGCTGCATGCGTAGATTATTTTTTTTCTTTTGCTGTTTAAGACATTAGAATGGGTCTGTGCTTGGGGAGGAAGCAGTTTGAGTCTTAACACTTCCTATAAGCACGGCTAGGCACCAGACCTGCCATTTTCCCCTTCCTTTGTACCCCCTATGAGTTTTACCACTCAACTGCACGTTTTTCCCATCACTTTTAGGCTTTGGGCAGCCTCAGATAAATACTTGTGTAGGAAGGGCTGCAGTAGCTTGTTTTTCTTTCTGTTGTTTCCCCTTCCACCTTTCTGTGTCTGCACTGTGCTGAAGAAAAGTGTCAATTGTTAGTCAGGGTAAAAGCCTAAGAAACAGAGCACAGAAGGGATACATTTCTATATGAGCAATAGAGAATCTCATCCCCAGTTGTGGGCTTCAGAAAGCAGAGTTTCTGCCAACTCTGAGATCCAAAATTTAGTACTAGGAGTTGAAACAGCAGCAGCATGCAGTGCTTGAGAATGGGTGAGCTGTAGAAGAGCTACTGTTGATCTGTTTGCCGAGTGTCTGACTGTCTTTTTAACCTCCTCCCTACAGGACAGCCCACCTCAGGAGCTGCTGGAGACTGGAGCACCAAACTACTGCTGCCAGAAGGCCCCACCAGCCAGACACGATGTACTGCCTTCAGTGGTTGCTGCCTGTCCTGCTCATCCCCAAGCCCCTTAACCCAGCCTTGTGGTTCAGTCACTCAATGTTCATGGGCTTCTACCTGCTCAGTTTCCTCCTGGAACGGAAACCTTGCACAATTTGTGCCTTGGTCTTCCTGGCAGCTCTGTTCCTCATCTGCTATAGCTGCTGGGGGAACTGCTTCTTGTATCACTGCACAGGATCCCAGTTGCCAGAATCAGCTCACGATCCCAGTATAGTGGGCACCTAGAAAACTATCTTCCAGTTTGCTGACAGCTCTGGTTTTGCTTTTAATTGGGGGGGGAGGGTCTAGGGAACAGGGCAGGGGTGTGTTAGGCATGTGATTGAAGTAAAAACAGCCTATTTCCTGTAATGTATGTGTGGACTAGAGTGGTAAATTCCTGACCAGCCCTCCCACTCTGCCTGTGAAATTTGACTTGTTTACTGTGTGAACTCTCGCAGCGCCACCTGCTTTTTTAGAAGCAGAAATCTTTTTTCCTTCCCATATCACTGGGAATGGACACCAGCCCTTCTACCTGAGAACTGGTGGAGGAAAGAGCTGTTGGCCTCTGCCTGACTGTTGCATGGTGGTGGAGTTGTGTGTCACTCTCTTGTTGGCCACGGTGATCTAACACTGATTCTGCTCTAGTAGCTCCAGGATCCTCTCCATCCTTCAGTTTGTGGGGAGCCAGCCTTCCTACCTTACTGATCAAGGGACAGTTCATCAACTCACAGATGCACTTGGCCAAAAGCTGCTGGAGCCAGAGGCAGTTGAGTCATCTCCTCCTGCTCAGCCTGCCAAAGAGATGTGTGCACTGCCCAAGTGCTTTCTGAACTACTAATGCTCCAAGATCATAGCCTGAAAGCCTCAGTTACACTGCTGCTTTTATAAAGCCTCACAGGCAGCAGAGACTGCCTCTTCCCCTGCTAGATTTCCAGTGTTTACCAAATTATTGACTGCAACAAGATGTGGGATTTTTCAGAATCTCTATGAACCTTACCTGAGAAAACTAAACTGGCCCAAAAGTCTGGGTGTGAGCAGAGCAAGAGAAGATCCTGAGGTAGAGGCATGGCCTGAAGCCATTGATGCCATCAGTGGACAAATGATTTTCAATGACTGTTCTCAGGCGGATGGTGACAGAAAGTGCTGATGCTATGGCTTGGTGATGGAGGCACTGGGTACTCCTCTGACCTCACCCTGGCTCCCCTGGGTGGCGGTGGGTTGCTTGCACACAGGCAGCGTTGTGCAGAGCTTTGCCCTGCGCAGTACTCTCCATTGAAGTGGCTCTTGGGGAGCCTTCCCTGGGGCAGCAGCTTGCTTATGAGAAACTAAAGTCAAAACAAAGTATTGACTACACTGTCTGAGAGTTCCCTCAATTGCCATCTGCTCATCTTCAATCTCAAAGGGGAACGCAGCAGAAGTGGCTGCTGCTGTCCTAAGGAAGTTCAGGCTATGAAATTGTGAAACTTCCAGAATATTGTTTGTTCATTGCACAGCTGTTCAAAATGTTTAATAAAGCTTTATAAACTTTGGTCTATGGACTACTTCCCTGACTACTGTTCGTCACAGATGCCTTAGCCCAGCAGTCATGCACCTCAGTATTGTTTTGTTCCAAGCGCAGTAATGCCAGAGTCTCTAGCAAGAGGCAGAGCCCGTTTGCCCTGTGACTCCCAGTACAGACTCCTCGTTAACTGTTTAACCTAACCCTGGGCAAGCCAAGGAGCACACTGGCAGTTCCCAAAACAAGCTCATTTTGCACACAACACAGGAGGTAGCTTCTGGCTGCATCTCCGCACTTCCGTGACAGATTCCTCTCCCTTCCTTGCAGCTTAAGGAACTGAGGCACAGAGCTGACAGCCTAATCCCCAGCAGGGAACTGTTCCCTGCAGACGCACGCACTGTGAGCCCATCCCACGCTGCCCAGTGCTGCGCCTCGTTGTGTCAGCCCCTGCCCTGCCCACAGCTCTGCTCAGCACTGGATGAGATGGGGTTATGGAAGCGCTGTGCCCAGCTGCAGCCAGCAGCACCTCGCAGTTATCAGCACGTGTGGGAGCCAAAATGCACTGCTGGAACCAAAACCAACCTCTGCCCTCACTCCTGGCCACTGAGTCCAAGTTGGAAAGCATCCAACGTGTATCTGTTTCTACGTTTAAAAGTGTGTGCCACATCACCAAGAGTAGACGCGACAGCTCTGTCACCGAGCAGGCTGAGGGGAATCCCTATAGCTGCCAATAGTTACAGCATAAATAAACAGAAGGGAAAGGTACACCTCTCATTTGCAAGGCATGGCAGTGCAGTTGGAGTGCTCTGAGTGGCTTTAAAGTTTTGTTTATTTAAGCTATGAGGATTGTTTTATTTAAGCTGATGCAGTCATCTCTTTTAAGAGCCCATTTGAGTTGCTAACTAACCAAGCTGCACTTCACTGCAATTTAAATAAATCCTAGCCACAAAGCCAGACAGTTTGGGTGAGAGCAAGCCCTGCCTTCGCCCATCAGCCTGACCCAGGACGCAGCTGCGGCTTCCCCATTGCGAGGCCTGGTGTGGGGAGCACAGCACTTCAAAAGAGGGACAAAGGCGACGGCAGAGATCTCGACCCGATGCTTAAGAAGCGTGCTTTTCATGGTGCTTCCTCCCCAAATATAGTGATAAGCCCTTTGATATGCACAAAGCCCTCACCGAGTGCTATCTGACGCTTCAGAGCACTGAGATACCATCTTCATTTTGAAGATGGAAAATTAAAGCAACTTCATCACAGTCAGACAGACAGCCTGAGGTAGAGCAGGAACCCAGGCGGGATCACATCCCATGCTAATGCCCTGATCCCCAGCTCATCCTCTATAAAGAGACTGCAAAAAACCAGCCTACAACTGCAGAACAGGTCAAACCCGACCGCGTAGCAGAAGCATCATCACAGCTTGTGCTTGTGTGCTGCGAATTGGACAGAGTCCACACAAGTGCAGTGCCTGCTCCAGCTACACAGCAGCATCACAGTGCTCCTTGAGAGCCACCCCACCAGGAGGGCAGCACGGCTCCAGCACTGCAGTCCCTGCCTGCCCCCAGGACCGTGCAGTGACAAGGAAAGCAACAAGGCTCAGAGCAGAGCGGTGCCAGGTCCTACGGAGCCCAGGCACTGCCCAGAAGGGATCTGGCGCAGAACATCTCATCACCTTGCTTTTTAATAAGGTGCCCATCTGCCTCGTGTTCTCTGGTTGCAGGAGCCTTAAGCCATCCTTTTGCCTTTCCATCATAACGAGGTCATTTTCTAGGTCACCCAACAGAGAAGCAGCATGGTGGGGTCAGGAGAGGAAAACAATAGCAGCCCTGCCACGAGCACACCCTGCTCTGCACCAGGAGCCCTCCTGCTGGGTCTGAGCGATAGGAGAGACCCCAGAGCCAGACCAAGACTCAGTCCAGGGCACTGCAGCCCACACAGTGGGTTGGGGCTGCTCCCTTGCACAGTCACAAACACAGAAGATACACGGTGGGGGTTCCCACATCCCAACCCCAGCTCTGCAGAACCCCTGCCCCACTGCAAGGACAAATCCCAGCACTGCAGCCACCCCAGCAGGGTACCAACCACCCTTTCCCGGCCATCACACCCAGACTGAGGCATTCACCAACAAAGATACCCTCTCCATCACTTAATTACTTTAGCAAGAAGTGAATCACAAAGCATTAAACACTTAAGATGATGAAATCGACTCACCAGCCCTCAGAGACAGAGCAGCACTCAGGGCACCAGAACACCACGGGTCACTGAGGCTCAGCCACAGCCCCACTCTCTGAAGGCCTATTCCCACAAATCAATTACTTCATCACCAACTGAGGGATTCCAATCAGCATCCACTAATTACCCTAATGAAGCAAACCTGCTCCCAGCCAGCTCACTGAGCAACAGCTGAAAGAGGCTGCAATCAGCACAGACAGGGGTGTCCCAGGGCAGATGGATACGGGACAAAAGCTGTGCATGCCCCATAGTTCCCCTCACACCCCTGACTGATACTCCCCCCCTAAGACAACCCTGAGAGCCACGTGGGACTGCATGCCCTCTGGGGATGCCAAGAGGTCCTCCGTCACCATACACAACCCACAGCAATCTGTTTGGTGAGGTCTGTTTGTCTTTAATTATCAAATTGCAAAGTATTTACAACAACATCATCAGTTTCAAAGCATCTCCACACCCTCCCACCCACCCACCACGCCGGACACGGTCAGGTTTTTCCAAAGTTTTATTATTATCACAAAAAAAAAAAAAAAAAAAAAAAAAAAAAAAAGCTAAATATTTCTTACTTTGACACTGAAAGAGGCAGAGGGGGAGTGGGTTGGAGAGAAAAACAGATCCACACGTCCTCTGCATAGTTGATGGGAGATGTTACAAAATGCTTTAAAAAATGGTACCAGCAGAAGAGAATGGGCTAATTTGTGCCAAAGAACATCACTGGGGGGGGGGGGAATTAACCCCCCTGCTGTTCACTGGCTTCAGCAACAGACTGGTAGTGGAGGAGATGGCATAAGGGGGCTCTGTGGAGCATGGGTGGGCTAGCAGCACCCAGCCCTGCTCCATGCTACGTGAAACCAAAGGTTGTGTGTCCATGTGTGTGTCTGCCTTTTTTCCCTCTCCCCAGCTCTTGGCTCACATCTGACTACTGCCCATTCCCATGTGCCGCTCTCAGAGCTTTCTCCTGGGGCTGCAGGCACTGTGCACAATGTGTGGTGATGGCACACAAACATCATGAGACGTGGGATTTAAAAGGCTGCGACCGCTGGGGTGAGCAGACCCTGCACCAAGGTGGGCACAGGAAATGTGCTGGGGGACGAAGGGCTCTGAGTCCCATTGTGAGCACGGAAATCCATGGAAACAGTCCTCCAGGCCGAAGGTGGGATCCCTCCATACTGCTAAGAGCCCCTTCGTACTGAGTTCACCATTAAAACAGAGCCACTGACTGAGAACTTGGGTAATAAATAAGATGCTGGGGAGCGAGTGGGAGGCAGCAGCAGCTCAGCTTGGTGCTCCGGAGGCATTTTTGGCACCGGGTGTGAGAGATGGATAAGAGGTCCAGGACACAGGTAGTGATTGTGTGATGAGGGGCTCCAGCTGGGGACAGACAAGGACAGATGTTGGTGGTACCACAGGAGGAACATGATAGCATGTGCAGCTGGGTCAAGCAGTGGGAGGTGCTGGAGGGCTATGTACAGGGTGGGTGCTCAGTGGGTGCTGCTGCGTTCCGACCTCCAACACACGGTGCTGACAGCAAGCAGGGAGCAGCTGAGCCTGCAAATGGTTCCCGGTGGCTCCGTGCTCCCTGATATGGGGATGACAGAAGCAGGGGGGATGGTGGCTAGAAACACACTGGTGGACAAAAGCAGTGCTGAAAGACAAGTAATTCCCCAAAACACTGAGCTCTGCGCCCAAGAACGGGCGGGTGCTGGAGGAAGGGAGATGGCCAGCCTCCATGAGGCATCCCAAGGTCTGTACTCCATCTGCATCCGATCCAAAGCAGTGCCTTCCCCATCACCAAATGTCTCTGCAAACAGCTTCGGAGTGAAGTGGGTGGGTGAATGGGTGAAGAAATTTGTGCTGATTTAAAAAAGGGGGTGCAGGAGGTGTGGGGCAGTGTGTCTGAGGTGGGAGAGGCTATACCCCAATTTCTCTGGCTACTGTGAGAAGAGGGTCCTGAAAGCCATGGCTGTGCCAGGAGCCATCCAGCTGCTCCACTCGCCATCCTGAGCCCCAGCTCCACTGGTGGCAGTGCCCAGGGCTCCTCTTGCCACCTCGTTAAGTGTGGCCCAGCAGTTTTAATGAGCAATGTGGCACCCGGCACCTCACCATGCCACATCCTGCTCTGGGGCTGCTCCCCTAAACGTGGCCCCTCTGCATGGAGCCGGTCCTCTGTGCCCCACAGCGAGGCCTCTGGTGCCAGGAGGAGCTCCAGGTCTATAGGTTCTCTCCAGGCTGGTACTGGGGCTCTGTCGAGGTGAAGTAGTCCTCCAGGAAGGCCTGCAAATACTCAAAGGTGGGCCGTTCCTCAGGGTCCTTCCGCCAGCACTGGCACATGAGGTCGTGCAGTGACTCGGGGCACTCGGGTGGGCAGGGCATGCGGTAGCCCCGCTCCACCTGGTCCAGCACCTCCCTGTTGACCATCCCTAGGGAAAGAAGGGCAGCAGGGCCGGGTCACGCACTGTGCCCAGCCCATGGGGCGTGGGGTTGTTGCCAGTTCTCACCTGGGTATGGCACCCGGCCCTTGGTGGTCAGCTCAGTCAGCAGGATGCCAAAGGACCAGACATCTGACTTGATGGTGAACCGGCCATACAGGGCCGCCTCGGGGGCCGTCCACTTGATGGGGAACTTGGCACCTGGACAGGAAGGCAGAGTGAGGGGCTGCTCCCCTCTGCAGCCCACAGACCCCCAACCTCAGGGCCTGGGGCACCGAGCCACCGACACCTAGTCCCACTGCCCGGGCCCTGCTCACACCTTGCCGTGCTGTGTACTCGTTGTCCTCGATGAGGCGAGCCAGCCCAAAGTCAGCCACCTTGCACACCAGGTTCTCCCCCACCAGGATGTTGGCCGCCCGCAGGTCTCGGTGCACGTAGTTCATTCTCTCCACATAGGCCATGCCGGATGCAATCTGCGGGGCAGAGTGTGGGGACCGGGCTTTGCAGGGGACAGGAGGACCCCCACCATGGTGGGGATGGCTCCACAGCCAGACCCAATCCAGCCAGTGGGAGCCAGGGTGCAGGAGGAAAAGGACATAGGAACCCACCTGAGCAGCCATATCGACGAGCTGTGGCAGCCGCAGGTACTTGCCCATCTCTCCCTTTAGGAAGTCCAGGAGGCTCCCTGTGAGGAAGACAACGGTCACCAACAGGCAGAGCCATTTCTCCGGTCACACAGCAGCCCTCCTGTGCTCACCCTTGCTCATGTACTCAGTGACGATGTAGATGGGTTCCTCTGACACCACGGCATACAGCTGAACCAGCTTCTCGTGCCGGAGCTTCTTCATCACCTGGGCTTCCTGTAGGAAGGCCTCAGGGGACATGGTGCCGGGCTTCAGGGTCTTTATGGCCACTCTGGTGGTGCCATTCCAGGTCCCTGCAGCACAGGACATGTTTACAGGGCTGTGTCCCCCACTTGCTGCCCCACTGCTGCAGATGATAACACTACGTGTGGCCGTGGCACCAGGGCCAGAGCTGTCCTTACCCATCCAGACCTCTCCAAAGCAGCCCTGCCCCAGCTTCACCTCCAGCCGCAGCGACTCCCGGGGGATTTCCCATGCATCCTTGGCGAGTCCTTGGGTCTGGGGCTTGGATGTGGGGCAGACGTTGGTCAGGCGGTGGCACAAGCCATCAGCATGTTCTAGCACAGCAGGGACAACACGAGTGATACTCTAGAATTTGGATGATGTCTTCCTTGCAACACCTTGGGCACCTACACTCAGACCCCTTCTCCTCTTTCTCAAACCCAAGCGGTGTTTCACCAGGGTCTGCCCACCTGCTTCAGTTTCGGCACTGGCATTCCCTCCATAAAACCATCTAGGTTGGAAAAGACCTTCAAGATCACCAAGTCCCACCACCCCATCACTCAGACACGTCCCTCAGCTCCACATCCACATAACTCAAACACCTCCACGGATGAGGTCTCCACCACTACCACCTTTCCATAAACAAACTCTTCCCAATACCCAACCCAAACCTTCCCTGGCATCACCCAGACCCCAAGGGATGTGGGCAGGGGCTCTGGCCATACGCACTGGAGTAGTAGGCCACCAGCTGCTGCAGGCTGCCGAACTGTGTGCGTGAGGTGATGTAGAAGCCACCGCTGTCCAGCTTGCGGATCTTGTAGTGCTTCACATTGAGCCCCTTGGCGTTGTCAAAGTCGGAAACGGAGAGGCAATAGGCACCTGAGGGCACAACCGAGTGGCTCGGGGACTGCACAGGGACCCCACAGGGGTTGGTGCAGCAGGAGCAGGCTGCTGGTTTTACCTCCAAAAAGCACCTCTTCTCTATCACTTACAATTACTGCCACAGCCAAGCAGCGCTGTAAGGCACAGGGAGCAAGGTGGCAGCAACTGGGGGATGCTGAAGCAGGGATATAGGGAGGGATGGGGAGCTGCAGACCCAGTTATATGCTCCTACATCCTATGCTCTAGGCTATGCGCATCGCTTCCAGTGCCTGCCTCTGCTGTGCCCACACAGCTGTGATAGCACAAGTCTGGGGCCACAAACAGAGAGAGGGAAGGCTGCTGAATGAACTGCTTCCAATGGAATAAAGTAAATGGTGCCAAGCTCAAAGCATCAAAACAGAAAAAGATATCAAGGAATTTTTCCCAAAGGGGCATTTGGAGCCAGACTAAAGCATGCTTCCAGGTAAGAAAAACCATCCTCAGAAAGCCAAGCTCTTGAGATCAAACTTGCACATTTGGGAGGAAAAAAACAGGGAGAAAGAGTCATTAGACTTGAAAGGGCGTAAAAATCCATCACTGCCTCCACCTAGTTCTTCACAACTGAGATTTTGCCATTACACAGAGGCTAAGGAAAAACAAAACTCATTTGCCCAGGGACGAAAATAACACGCAAAAAAGCCCAGGAGAGGACATGGTGTTGTTCCCAACACTTCAGAGTTATGTGGGCACATCAGTGGGAAAACCATTAGTGGGTAAAACCAGGATGTCATGCATGGGACACCTCTGTCTCCAGCTTGGATAATGGGACAAGAACAGAGTGTGAAGGGGACATCTATAAAAGCAGAATATCAGTGAAACTGCAGGTGAATGCAGTGCAGGAGGCTCATCTCCTTTGGTACACCTATGTCAGGGGGATTGGGACCACGCGGTGACCAAGTGCTGCAGGACCCCTGCAGGGCTGCTCCCAGCACTGTGGCTCTGGCAGAGAAACAAGGGGGGATATGGGAGGTCACCTTTTGTCGTCTCACTCTCCCGGACCAGGAAGGTTCCCCGGGGGTTTTCAGGGTTGAGCAGCAGCCGCTCGGACTCCCGACGAGTGATCTTCCCAAAGTACCACCTGTGGGAACAAGCAGCAGGCTCACAATCACCGAGCAGAGCTCCGCTCAGCACCCTCACTCCAAAAGCCTCCCAAAACATGGATGACTCGAGGACGCCCAGCTCCCGTGCTTTGGTCATTGTGGGCAGCTGTGTGACTTCTGCTTTCCAAATGCAATGGTCACTCTGTGTCACCGGGATCCTAATCTGCAAATGCAGAGTTTGCAGTTTCCCTGTGCCTGGAGGCGAGGCCACGCAACCACGTGCTGTGCAAACACACAGAGCTCCGTGTGCCTCGAGGACAGGCAGAAAAATGCTTAACGGGTTTAGAAACAAAACAAAATGAAAAAAAAATAAGCAAAAAATAAGATGTCCTTCAGGTTTTGCATGGGAGGAGAGGGACAGCAGAGAGGGAAAAGTGCTAAGCGAATGCTTTTGTCATTGTTTGTTTTAAAACTGTCTAAAAATGGCAATTACTCTTCAGCCTGGATGGAGTCTGAGGGCGCGACATAGTTACTGGGGATGTAGCCCGTCTGTCCTGTAGTGAGGGAATGAGCCAGCCACCAGTCACCTTCCCTGCAAGAGAACCAAAACACACTCAGTGTGAAGCTAAAGAGCCCATAGCGCCCCGGGTCGGGCCCTGTCCCACCTCTGGGCACTTTCCCTGCATCCCCAGAGGAAATGTGGGATGGGGAAGAGCCAGCAGAGCCCAGCCTGAGGGGACAGCGGTGAGCAGCACCCACACCCAGCCTGCAGCAGGACCCACTCCCCACAGAGACCCCAAGGAGGGCAGCAGTGAGCCCCATCGGCCCCAAATGCTTTAGGGGCTCCCCAGGATGAGCAGCAGCTCCATGGTGCTGGTCGCCCATAAAGGAGGGTGTCCTTGCTGGAGAGATAGCAAGGCAAATACCTTTGGAGCCATCTGAATTTGAGCCGGGTCTGGCTGGAGATTGAGACGCATTGGAAATCCCAGCGAGCAGATAAGCAACAGGCAAAGGGGAAGGGAGGGGAAATGGGAGAAAAGCAACAGAATGATGGCAGTGATTAAAAAAGGCGCCAGGAGAAACAAAAGAAGGCAGAATTTGTTAAACACAGGCTGCAGAAAAGCAACAAAAGGGAGAAAATAAACGAGTGTCAGAGAGGGGTGGAACACCGGATCCAGCGGGCGCAGGGCAGCCGTGCTGGTGCCACAGGGAGGGGGATGAGAGCTGCCCTATGGGCAAAGCCTGGCTGCGGTGCAGTGGGTTCAACCCCTTTGTGGCACAGATGAATACCAGTGCTATCCCCAAGCTCTGGGGCTGCCAAGAGGTGGCCGCAGGTGCTGGCAGGGTGCAGGAGCCTTCGCCCGCTGCATTCCGTGCCCTCCCCATCACACCCCACAGGCTGCTGGGCAGGAAAGGACAATGAATGGACCTCAGGAGGCAGCTTCCCCTTCCAGGCAGGCAGCAGGGGGTTCCTCCACCACTGCCGTGTCCTCAGCCATCAAAGACAGCCGTTTCATTTATTCTGACCGCCAGGAAGACGGGGCTGCAGGGAAACCGCAGCTCTGTGAGAACAGTGCACCAAGGACCGGAAGGCTGTGGAGGCATGGAGCAGCAGAGCTGCAGCCCAGCACCTCACTGAGTGCCCAGGACAGGGGCAGGAGCTGCCTTGGTTCTGTTCCCACGGGGCCAAAGTGAATGTCTGCTGGGAAATGGCCAAATCCTGACTGGCGGCTCTGTTCCAGCACGGGCTGAATGGCTGTCATCTGGGAATTCAGCAAAACAAACTATTCCAAAAATGTCGCAGCAGAAGGAGAAAAAAATCATCAGCAGCATCAAAACAAAGCATTTCAATAATTCCCTGCACAACTCTACCCAGAATACCCTGTTACATCCCTGCTGCCTGACTGGGAAGGGACCTGCTCCTGCTGGGAGCAGTACTGAGATCCTTCCTGCACTGGGTGGGTGTGTTTGGCCATCAGGGAGGGGGAAGGTCGCTGCTGGCCTCTGGCAGTGTGCAGAGCAGAGAGCTGCACATCCAGCCTGGTACAGCAGCTGGGATGCACCAAACACCCCACATGAAGGCTTTCTGTGCATGGCCAAAGCCCTGCAAGCAGCACATCCCAAACTTCATGGAGTGGAGCCATTAACAGACAGTGAGTGTTGAAACGAGGACAACAAGGACCCAACTGAAAATACATTGCTGGGACAGTGCTGGGTCACTGCAGCAGTGCTTACTGTAGACAGCCCCACACCCCTCTGCTTGTTGCAGAGCTGCAGGGCTGTGCTGGGCACGTGCTGTGCATCTGGACAGAGCATACCAGCATTGCATCACTCACCAGCCTGGCCTCTGCCCCACGCCGTGCATCCGGCAACAGATGGATGTGCTCTTATGAGTGGGACGGAGAGCAAAAAACCAGACCCTATGGAAGTATCCCAATCCCCAGAGTGACTCATTAAAAAAAAAAAAAAAAAAAAAAAAAGAGGAAATGAAAAAAAATTGCAAAAATAAATGGAAAAACAAAAAGAGACCAGGAAGGAGCAGAAACCCAAATGAACCAGGACTGCAGAGGGGCAAAACAGACAGGTGGGGTGCAGCTCCAACTGGGCAGCAGGCAGGCTTTTACCAGGAAGGTCATTAACAGTAATCATAACCCGCAATACACACCTGACATCCACTTTTCTCCTATATGAAAGCATGGCATGCAGAGAGAAAAAACACAGTCAGGACAGAAGCTGAGATCAGAGGCACCGCGGCAGCATGGAGAGAAGCACCTGAGGCAGAGAGATGCATCCGGGCCAATGAGAAGAACTGAGTGTTGATGGGGACAGGGGACCTGGGCTGGGGGACCTGAGTTGGCCACAGGACGAGGAAAGACTTGGAGGCAGGTGCAAGGAGAACAGGGGAGCAGTGCAGCCTGATGTCTTTGGACATGTCAGTAGGAGAGGTGGCCCTCTGCAAGGCTTGGCTTAGGGATCCCCAGAGCTCCCAGAAGGGGTGAAACTGATGCAGGGTGGGTTGCAGGGACACTCACGTGTTGTTGACAATCTGCAGGCGTTCTCCTTTCTTGAAGGACAAGTCTGTTTCAGTCCGGGACTCGTAGTCATAGAGAGCCACGAAGGTGGTGACACCGCCTGCAACATGGATCGCTCAGGGCAGGCTGCACACTGGGTGTCCCACGTCCCACCGCCCGCTCTCCAGATCCCAGCCAAAGCCCCCCAGCGGCAGGAGAACCCATCACCACCACAGGATGCTGGAACCCAATCCCACCCCACAGCTCACAGACACTCCATGTCGCACTGACCAGCCAGCGCCCCAGCACGCTGCGGTGACGTGACAGTGTCAGAAGTGTTGAAGCCCCCAAAGAGTTTGGGCTCGGTGGCCACAGTCCCGAAGGAGCGGCTGGGGGTGCGGTGCGTGTCGGGGGCTGCTGTCTTGTTGGGGGTCTGCGAGGCTGGGAACCCCCCGTGGTGGGTGCTGTCAGGTGGCTCCAGGCTGCGCCGGCGCTGGCTGGGGTCCTTGGGTTTGCTCTTGCTGCTCCCCATGGTGGTGGGCTGGGAGAGACAGAAACGTGTGTGCAGAAGGTGTTTAATAATAATAATAGCCCAGCCCAAAAAGAAGAGCTGGATGGCAGAGCTGCTGCAACACGCAGCCACCGCATGGCACGTTGTTCCCTGTACCCCAAAGAGTTTCCTGCATGCCGTCAGCACTACAGCATCTGTATGACCATGCTTCTGTGCACAAAAGGGTTTCTGTAAGGTCACGGATGGGACACAGACAAACACTCATAGGCAAGACCCAGACAAATATTCACAAGCTGGGATTCCTCCAAACTCACAGAACCCACAGCTGTATTTAAATGCTGAGATGCTCAAGTGAAGCCCAAAGCTCGCAGCAAAGCAAACCCTTGGAAAAACCGAGCGGGAGAAGCTTCAATCAGAAGCAGTTTAAGGCAGTTAGCAGCTAAAGACCAAGGGATCGCTGCTTTATATATAGTCCTGCTTTCCCTTCCACTCAGGATCACGGTCTATAAATACCTCCAAGGTAATGATATAAATGAAGGAAGGGAATTATTCGCAGTCTCCAAAGATGGCTGGATACACAGCAGCGTCCTGAAGCTACGGAAGGGAATATTTAGGCTAGATCACACATGGCAGGATGGAGAAGGGAGGTGGAGAATCTCTCTAGTAAGAAAATCCAGGCAAGCAGGAGTGGAGGCAGGAGAACAGCAGGGAAAGCAGGTTCTTGTGAAGAAGGAAAGCCCCCTCCTGTAACATGAGCCACCCCCATCTCCTCATCCCCTGCTCACCTCCGCAGGGTTCGGCACCCGCTGTGCTGCTGGGGCCACAGGGATGTGGCCAGGGGCTCGTGACAGCCCACGCGGCTGTGAGCAACGAGCAGCTTCCCCCAGCATGGCACTTCCCCAAGCAGTGAGCACCGGGACGGGCAGTGGGGGCTGAACTGCAGCCCTGAGGTGCACCCAGCAGCACCCTCCCAACCCCAGCCCAGAGCACATCAAAACAACAAGACTGCAAAAACAGCTGTGGCCAGCAGCGACAGGATTTGTGTGCAATGTTATTATGTGTGCAGTGTGCCATGGGCATGCTCGGAGCTGCACACTCAGCTCACACACAGCACAGCTGATACCCACTGTTTGCATATCTTGCTCACCCAACACCAGCAGGAGGGGACCCCCCCCCCATGCCTTACCTGCACGTCCCAGCTACCGCCTGGCCACGGTGGTGTGTGAGGCCACCAGCAGAGTCAGCTCAGCTCCTGCAGCACACAGACAAACAGACAGATGGGCGTCAGTGGTTCCTTCCCCACTGCCCTCACCCACTGCGGGCTGCTGTGCCCACCCTCCTCCTCCTCCTCCTGTTTGCCCACCCAGCAATCCCACAGTGTGGGGTTGGCGGCCGACGGCTCTGATCTCTCATGTGTGAAGGGGACAATTCTCTGCTCCACTTCATCACTCCCACCCGGCGCAGGGCGAGGGGACGGCGGGGGGCAGCCCTGTGCAGTGTGCAGTGCTGGGAGGAGGGGATGACACATTGTTGCTGGGGCACCCCAACGTCCTGTGGGGTTTTCAATTCTTTCCCAATGGTGGAGAAGCAAAACCGCTCTTCTAGATGTCCCATAGGGTGTTTCCAGCCCCACTGCTCCACGTCAGATGGCTGCAGGGACACAGGGACCTTGTCACTGGGGCTGTGAGTCGCCCTCTCCATCTCCAAGAGCACTGATGTGCCATGGCATAAAGCACACACAACGTCCTGGTGCACTTCACGCTGCTCCAGCCCCGACCCGAGGAGCCTCGTGCAGCGATGCTCCAGGCTCCCTCCATCCCCAGTGGGCTGCATGGGGCACACAGTGCAGCACAGAGCCACAGGGGCTGCAGCACACGTCCAGCACCTCCGGCTGGGCACTGTGCCGAGGACGTGCCATGCCGCGGGTCTGTTTTGACATCCTTCCCTTCCCCCCTTTACCCCCCCCGCCAATAAGTTTGGTGGCTATTTTTAGTGCATTTGATAACGAGCAGTGGCTGATTGACAGCTCTTTACGACTTGAATGGTTTGTAATTTGTACTTGCCTAATATTCGCCGGCAATAATTGCACAGCGGGAGGGAAGGTGGGGGAAGCTGCAGACCCAACCCTGGGCTGCAGCACACACAAATACAGCTGCAACGCGGCTGCACGTGGTCCCTACATCCCTGGCATTCTCACAGTGGCCCCATGGGAGCATCCCTGGGGGGTCAAAGCGCTCCGTCCCCAAGGGGACACTCAGTACTGAGCTTTGCACACAAGCTCAGCCTGGTCCCCTATTCCCTCCCTGCAAACACCGAGCTGCACATCCCTGCCCAGGGCACAGCAGGCAGAAGAACCCCAGCCAGAGGGCACCTGGCCCTCCCTGTTCCCAAAGCAATTAAAACCGAGGCACACTCAGCTGCACAGCTCAGCTCCCATCACATCACGGCTGCGCATCAGGGTGGGAGCGCTGCTCATCAGCACCAATGGCCCCAGGGTTTCTGCCCACCCCCCAGAATTACAGCCAGCAAGGCGGCAGGTGGGAAGAGATGGCACCTGTGCCCTACCTTGCAGGGATGCTGTGGGAAAGCAGCACAGGGGAAGCGGCTGCTCAGGGTCATCCGTCTCCTGCAGACAGGCTGTGTGCTGCGCCGGGCGGCTCAAGGATACAATGGGAGTTGTAAGAGCCAC
The DNA here is from genome assembly GCA_037305975.1 of Chrysolophus pictus. Taxonomy (NCBI): domain Eukaryota; kingdom Metazoa; phylum Chordata; class Aves; order Galliformes; family Phasianidae; genus Chrysolophus; species Chrysolophus pictus. Next base: position 8,961,636 of record CM074595.1, read on the forward strand.
GCCGACAGCAGGGCTGGCAGTATGGGGAGGGGAGGGGGGGGAAGGCATGAAGGCATGAGCTTATCTTATTTCTTTTGTTTTTTTCCCCCTCTCAAAGACACCAACAAAAGACACTGATTGGGAGCAGACGAAACACAGAAATTCCATATTTGCTGCCTTCTGTGCGGCAGAAGCAGAGACCTTGGGAGAATCTGCGACATGCTGGGGCCCAGCCAGACAGTGAGCCTTGGGGGGGGATATATCTGCCGACATGCCACGTCCTTGGGCTGCCGGGGGTGGGCGCCGAGCAGGCGGGATGGGACGGTGCTCCAGGACACTGCAGTCGGATTGGTACGGGGACACCATGCAGTGCATCACCACCAGGTTTAAATCCCCCCTCAACTCTGTGTTTCATCCCTTCCCTGCAGCCGTGCTGCAGGGAGACCTCTGCCAGCCCTGCCTGGAAGAGCCATGCGTTAACCCCAGCCTGGTTTGCTGCATAGAAAACTGAGAGCATCCTTTTGGATATAAGGAGTGGGATGAGGGACCGGCACAGCCCCAGGTTTCCCCCCATGCTCCATCAGCTCACACAGCACAGCACGATGAATGACTGCACCTGTCTGCTGCCAGACTGACAAATGGAGCGGGAAGTGCGCCGGGCAGACAAAGCCATGGTGCAGCACAGAGCTTAGCCCATGGAACCAGGGACAGCAGAACAGGGTGGGAATGCAGTCCCAAGCCCTTGTGCACAGCAGGCATCCCTATGGATGGGAGTGGGGATGGGCTGGTGTGAGGCACAGAGCACATGTGAGGGTCATGCAGCAGCATGGGGTGATGGCGGCTGCCAGCAGGGCTTAGCATGACACAGCCCTGCTCTGCACATCACTGTGTGCCCCTACATGGACAGGTGGTGCTAGGTATGCTGCTGAGATTTTTGCACATTTTGGGGCTGCCAGGATGGATCCTGCAACAGGAGCACCTTGCAGGGCACCGCAGCAGCACCAAACTACACTTTATCACCAACTCATAAAGCAGGGGAGCAGCTGCCCCTGGCATCCCAAAAGGACCTGAAGCAGCACATCCCTGCCAATCCCTCATCCCCCCCCAGGACAAATCCATGCAGGGCCATGGCGAAGGCACAGTGCAGCTGTGTGCTCCCAGCAGAAGCAATGCGCGGCCGCTCCCATCCCACTCCGTCAACTCCTGTTACATTTAAAGACATCTTAATTAAAGCCTCATAGCCCAACCTGGCAGAGGCTGGTGGGTCACGAAAAGGCAAAGGATAATTAAATGAACCATCCAAATTCATCCCCCCGAGCACAGGGGAGTCACATTTGGTAGCAATGCAGAACGCCTTCAAAAAGACGTGTCGAAACAGGAGCTGGAAAGAACAAAACAAACCCCGAGCAGCACAGACACAGATTATTGATGTTCATCTGGTCAAGAAATGCAGAACCACTGAACCACTTCCAGGGCACCTAAACCACTGCTCCTCCAACTGCACGTGGAACAAGCACACGGGTCCTGCAAACCCATCCTGAGCTTGCTGTTTGCACACACGGATTGCCAGCCCAGTCCCAATCAGCACTACCCAAACAAACACAAAGCCCTTGGTGTGCATTAACCCGGAGCGTGCCTCTCCCAGACAGGTGATGAGGGCACAGCTCTCCTCCTGCCCAGCCCAGGAGAGGCAAACGGAATGCTGCCCGCTGCCCCGTGCCGGGAAGCACTGATGTGGAGCGGGGCCAGCACCACACCTAACCACAGGGCAACGCAGCCTCCTGCTCCCCAAAAGACACCTCAATACTACCCCAAGACACAGTGACCACCTGTGGGCTCCCTGCTAATTCTCATGTTCTGAATGGCCTCAGAAGAGGAGCACAAAGCCGTGCATTTCAGTTCCCCATTCCTGTAGCAAACTCTCCCACTTCCAGGACAGCTGCAGAAAACAGAGCTCGCTTCTGCTTTCTGCACGGAGAGATCTGCCCGGGGCACTGCAGGGGATGGTCACAGTGCCCAGCCCCTCCGGGCTGGCAGCAAAGGGCTGACACGAGCAATGGACGCAACCCAAGTGGTGCCACCCACCCATGTGCCACTCGCAGCGATTTCACAGCCCGGAGCGAGGATAGCAGCTCCATGGGCAGCGGCAGGAAGGGATGAGGAACACGTGGCAGACAGAAAAGCTCCAGATATGAGCAAGTCGCAGTCACCCCGGCCATGCTGGCGTCACTGCTGAAACATTTCCCCACTCAGAACCAGCCCAGCCAGTCCGGCCGGGAGCTGCCCGGCTTCCCCAGCTGCAGCCCCGGGGCACAGACCCCCGAAGGGCCCCGCAGGATCCCTGCTGCTCAGAGCCCTCAGACACAAACCCAGAGCTGCAACAGCTGTGTTCAGAGCGGGGCCAGGAATCGGCTCCCTCCCTGCCCCACCGCTGGATGGGGGCCCGCGGGCACCGCTCTGTGCTCAGCCGGTCCCACGGCCTCTTCAGCGCGATTTGTCACCAAAACAAAGCTCAGGATACGGCAGAAGCTCAGCTCAGCGAAAGGAGGGGTCTGGAGGGGGAGATCACACAGAGCCCCTCCGTGTCCCCGTGCCCATACGGCTGTGCTGGGTGCCCCGGCTGCGCCCTACAGAAGCGGGCTGTGCAGGATGCTTGGAGCCGGCCGAGGTGCAGCACACACTGCTTGCTACAAACAGCCCCAGCAGATGCAAAACAAAGGAAAACGCTGAGCTGGTGGCTTTCAGCCCCGCCGCTCCTGGAGGTGAGAACCAGGCTCTGCACACGTCCCAGCCCTGTACTGCTCACTCAGGTGCCCAGAACCCACCTGGATAATAGGAGTCACTGACACGGGACGAGCTGCAGGTACACACAGTCCCTCCAGCTCTCAGCAATGGCCCCACACCCGTTTCCAGTGCTCTGAGCCTGTCCACCCTGGGAGCTTCCAATGCAGCTCCCCGCCCTGTCCCGTGTGCTGATCATCACCAGCACCAGTGGGATTCCGGCCATCCTCATCCCATCCACCCCCCAGCACAGCACAGCACAGCACAGCCTGCACTCACCCCATCCCACGACACCAGCTCAGCATCCCCTCCCATGAGGACACGACCTCACGCCACATGGGGGATGGCAGTGCCGCTCCCCAGGGCTGCAGAGCTCCCTTATCTCTCAGCGGCTGCTGCCAGGGGAAGGAAAGGGCTCAGCTGAGAAGGGAGGGACTCCAAAAGCTGCTGCCACTGTTCTTTTTTTCCGTATTGCAGAAGTTCTCCAGCACACGGTTCCGCCCTGGGAACATCCAGACCCATGAGGTGCTGCAGCACCATGGTTCCATTTGGAACTGGGAAACTGCAGCCAGGACTGGGCACAGTGTGGGAGCAGGGACCCCGTGTGCAGGGATGGCATGTGGCAGTAGGCACAGCCCAGTGCTGTGAGCCTGCTGTGCCCAATGACACTGGGCTTTGGAATGAGGAAAGGCAGAAGGGTGACTGTTATCTGAGTGAGGAAAGGTAGAAGGGTGCTGCAGTTCCCCATTTTCCTTTCCAAACCCTTCACCCACGCAGCCAGACGTTGAGACAGAACCCCTCATGTTACACGGTGGATATTCCAGCTCCTCCACCACACCTCTGCACAGCACAGCCAGCCTGGGGTTGGGGGCAGCCTTCTGTAAGGTCTGAAGCAAAGCCACCAACCAGACCCCCCTTTTCCCAGGGCTTCTCCTCCCTGTATCCCCACCACTGCTTTTGTCCCCTCCACATCTCCAGCACTGCTTTGCCCCCCGCGTCCACCAGCACATCCCAAGCATTCCCAGCTCTGAGCCCAGGAGGGCAGTGAGGAGATCTATAGCCTGGAGGGAAGTCAGAGCAAGACGCAGATTTACAGGTCCCGGTTCCTGGCCCACGTTCAAACCACATGAAATCTGTTTCAAGGCTTTCTTTTCAGCCTGTGCATGTGCAAAGGCATGTGCAAAGCAGTGCCACTTCCCTCACACCAAGGTCACAGCACCAGAGCGGGGGTGCACAGAGCACACAGACCACACCGACCAGATCCTTTTTCTCCCTGCCAAGCGGGCTACAGAGCAGACTATCACACAGCATCACACTCGAGGGAGCTGACCCACACTGCTCACCCCATGGCCGCGCTTCTGAGAGGGCTCTAAGCTGAGAAGCTCTGAGGAAGTGAGGTCAGCTGGGAAATGGTTCCCAGAGATAAAGGGCCAAGTTAGAAACCATGCTGCAGAATGGACGGCACAGGAAGCAATAGTGCTGCAGATAGCCCTTGGTGCTTCCCCTGCCACGCCTGGAGCAGTGCAGGGCAGGAGTGATGTGTGGCTGTGCTTCCCCTGAGGCACGTGGGCTGTGTGCTCCAGCCCAGGGCTTACTACAACCCCTTCTCCATCCAGACATGGCACGTGCTCGCTGGTCATTAAAACATGTCATTGTGAGCCAAGCCTGGAGCCCATGTCCCCTCTGTGCCACCAGTTTGTTCCCTGTGCATGCAGCAAGCCTTCGTGCATCAGACACTGCAAATCACAGCCCCTTCACTTGCTGTGCTGGGACAGACCCACCTGGGTGCTTTTCTGTCACTCCAGGACAATGTCATTCAAAAGCAAAGGTATTATTAAGGCATCTCCATCACACAGGCAACACTGCAAGGCCACTGACAGTCTAAACAACGAGCATCACACTTTGTTTTGCTGTGCCAGCCCACAAGCAACCCCAGCTCCAAAATTACTGGGCTGCATTTTGGGGACGCTCCTGAGCACAAGATGCTCAGACAAGATCCAGCCCTGGGACAAAGCTTGGGAATGGGCACAGCCCACAGTCTGCTAAGCAGAGGTGCAGTGGGAGCACAGGCTAGCTCACAGTGGCACATTGCTCCCCAGGGAGCCTCATCACAAACACTGAGCAGCAGAGGTTTGTCCATGGGCCAGCCATTGAGCCAGCACGAAGTGACACAAACAAGCAGCAGCAGCAGGGGATCAGCCTGCAGAAGAGTGCAGGGGAACAACAGCATCGCACTGCTCCCAAGCATGAGGTCACCGGCATCCCCATCACATCCCCTGGGGACAGAGGTGAGCACCAGCACAGAAGGAGGAAAAATACCAAACTGAGTCTTTTGTTGCCACATTCCCATAGCTCCGTTTGCATCTGACGCTGTTGGATCGGTGCTGTCCCGTTCCCAGCACCCAGGCTCCCTATGGGCTCTGAACACCACTGAGTGGGGAAACATCACCCACGGGAGATGCTTCCCATACTCTCAGACCTCCCGGGCAGCAGAGAGAAGGGACAGTCAGGAGGAAACCACAGCTGCCGTGGGGCTGAGCCAGAGACGGAGCACACTGCACGGGGTCATGGTCCGAGGGGGAAAGTCCACCGAGGCCTGGGTTGGCTCAGACAAATCCCGCGGTGCTTCCTCGCGGCGGGGACACGCACAGCAGCCAGGCTGCTCCGGGGGAGCCTCCCGGCCGGGTACGGCCCTTCCCCGACAGCGCGGGGCTCTGCAGCCTCCCCAGGCGAGGGCACAGTAAAAGCCCGGCCGAGCGCGGCCACGAGCCCCGAATCACTGACGAGCGATCATCGAGAGGGAAACGGAGCAGGAGACATCAAAGCAGGGGGGCGATGAATATTTCATGCCCTGGCCTACATACAGCCCGGCTCTCCCCGCCCCGCGCTCCCGGGGGTCCCCCGCAGCCCCCGATCACAACAAAGGGGAGTGCGGGCAGGCGGGGCCGGACCCCGCAGCTCCCCCCTCCGCCCCCCCGGCGGACCCGCCGCCATCCCCCGGCAGCCCCATAGCCGACACCGGGACCCCGCGTACCCTCCGCCGGACCCACAGCCGCCCCGCAGAGCCCGGAGCCGGACCGCCGGCATCGCCGCCCGGCTACTGCGGACATCCCCGGAGCCGCCCCGCCGCCACCCGGGCATCCTCCACCGAACGGCGGGAATCTCCCCGCAGCCGGACCCCACGGGGACATCCCCGCAGCCGGACTCCGCGCAGTCCCCGCTCACCTCCCGCGTGTGCGCACCGCGGGGCCGGACCCCGCCGCTCCCCTCCAGGGCTCGGCAGCGGCTTTGTCTCCGCGCCGGGGGCGCGGCCGCCGCCCCCCGCAGCCGCCGCCGCCGCCGCCGCCGCCGCCGCCGCGCTGGGTGCCCGCAGCCGCGGGCCGGGCCGTGCCGGGCGCTCAGGGCTGCGCCGCCGGCAGCATCGCGCAGCACCGCGGATCCGGCGCGCCGCTCCCCCGCCCCCGCTCACCCCTTCTCCGGGGTGTGTGTGTGTGTGTGCGTGTGTGTGTGTGTAAGGGGGGGGGAACAACCCACAGGGAGAAAAAAAAATAGGAATATGGCAGCAGTAAACCGGAAACGGCTTATAGGAAAAGAAAAAAAAAAAAAAAAAGCCGAGCCCCTCCCCTCTTTTTCTTTTTTTTTTTTTCTTTCTTTTTTTTTTTTTTTTTAAGGAAGAAGGCTCCGGGCTGCCGGGCTTCGCGGGGTGCGGAACGCGACCGGAACCGCCCCTGCCCGCGGCTCTGCCGACGCACCCCGTCCCGGAGCCGCCCGGTCGCGGCGGGGCCACGCGTGGGAGCGCGCCGCGGTTCTCCGCTCGGCTCCGAGCTCTCCGGCGCGGGGCTGCGGGTTGAGCTGTCCGCCGGGGCTCGTCCAGAGGAGAGCAGTGATTTTCAGTGAGGTTAGAACCGGGCTGCTTTGCGGTTCGTTTTTATTTAGCGACTGGGGCACGCAGCGAACAGCTGCTTTGTGATGCGTTCTGCGCCCTCGTGCATCCTCGTCCCCAGCAGGGACACCCGGCCGGTCTGGGAGGCTGCAGACCGCGATCCCCCCGATCTCCGGGAGGAGGCATAACTTTAGTGTAGGGGAATAAATAGGGAAAGAAGACCGTGCCGCGGGCCTCCCCGTGGACGCCATGCCCACCGCTCCTGCTACCCTTTACAGCAACTGGAGCGGGGGCTTCTGGAAACTCCAACACTTCAGAATCGGTGTGGGAAGTGAACGAATCTCAAGGAACTATGCGGTGGAGCTTTCCCTTCTGTCTGCAGTCCAGGCCCTCCCCCAGCTCATTTGAGTTATTAAAAAAATATTTCCCGTGACACTGCTGAGGGCCAACAAATCCATGAGTCACTGAGAGTCATGCACACACCGATCTGTCCCCACCGGCCAGCACATCGCACGGGGGGGGCCTTTCTGCCAGGAGCAGCCTGATACTTCCTCCCTAGCTGATTTGGAGGCAGCAGCCCCAGACTGCAGCCTAGTGCCCATGGAGAGTCTTTTTGGTGGTGTTAATTCTACAGGGCATAGCAGGGCATGGATGCTGCACCCACACCAGCTGCCCCAGCCCCGCAGCCCTCCTGCAGGCCGTGCAGTCCCAGGCACCGGGCTCGGCCCCAGCCCCCAGGAGCTGCTGGACGTGACTCAGCCCCCGCTGGATCCAAACCCAACTCTAAGATGCAATTATGACCCGTAAATATTTGAATCTGGTTTCCCTCCTTTGCAGCCAGCTCTTTGGCTGCACACAGCCCCACAATCCGCTCTTTCATCTCCAGCAGTGCAGCAGGCAGGCAGGCAGGCAGCAGAAGGCAGCGCCTTGTAGCACGCTGTACCGAGTCCACCGTGCAGGCTCCTTCGTGGAAGGAGGAAGACGCCGACGCGCCAATTGAAAATGGCAGACAGACACTCCTGACGTGCAGCCTCTCCTCTCTCGGGCTCCGGCTCAGCAATGTGCCCTCACAGCACCCTGACGCTCAACACGCGGCGCTGCCCATAACGCGCTTGAAGCCATGGCAGCTGAAGCAGCGCAGCACGGCTCGCTGCCCTCCCGGCTCACGCCTGAGCTCTGGGCCTGAGGCACGTTCACCTGCAGCCCTCCCGCTGCCCTCTCCTCCTGCCCCACTCCCAGCGCTGCTCTTCACACCAGCCCACCCACGCTCTTTGTTTTTCACCCAGTGAAGGGTTCCAGTCTCTTCCCTGAAACCTCTTTCTTCTTTCTCTTCACCTTTCAGTAGCACCAAAAATGCACATGGGGGGGCCGGGCAGGGAGGGGTGCAGAGGCTGAAACTGGAAGTGAAAGGCAGGTGCTTTCCAATTCCGAGTCACTCTCACTGAGTACTTCTCCTGGCTCACTCATGTCGGCACATCTTGATTTCTTGTTACAGACACACAGGTATTTCTGTCCTTTTTTTTTGTTGAACTTTAGGCAAGTTTCACCAGGAAAAATCAGAATAACTGCCCATGGCTTTTTCCCTTCAGGCATCTGCACACAGACAGCGTGTTGCAATGCCTGGTGACACCGGTGCTGCTACGTTTCTCCCCACGGAGCCCCGAGGCTCAGTCCCACGGCTGTGTAGTGCTGGGGAGCTCCAAGCCCTGCAGCTGCGGTGCCCCATAAAACTCAGAGTGGTTGGGTTGGAAGGGACTTTAAAAATCATTGAGCTCTCACCCCTGCCCCGGGCTGGCTGCCCCCCGCTGGATCAGACTGCCCAGGGCCCACCCAGCCCAGCCTTGGCCACATCCATGGAACGGGCATCCATGACTTCTCTGGACAAATCATTCAGACCTGCTCATGAGCCTCATCCGACCGCTCCACGAGGCCCCTAAAATCTTCCTGCAAAGTGAGAGGGGCCCTTTGAGGTCCGATGTTCAGTCGGTCCTGACCTCCTCAGCCCAGCTGTGGATTTATAACAAAACAGCCATTCATCTCTGGCCAGCTTTATTTTTAAGCATCCCTTTGGCGAGCGTGCATAATAAGTCTTGTTTCACAGATTCCATTCCTGAGGCGAGCTGTGCTTTGCTCGCTGCAAATTCCAAATATGTTTGTAGGAATTATTACTATGAATAACACAATGGTTGTGTTTGAGTTGCAGACAGACGCAGCAGAGCCCTTTGCTCTGATCTTTTCAGGAACTCAAACAGCTTTTCAGCAGCCCCACCTGCAGCCAGGAGCTGGAAGGACCCAGTGATCCTCGCAGGGACCCTCCAGCTCAGGAATTCCGTGTTTCAATCATTTTACAATCACTAAGCTTTGCAGACTTGCAAAGAGTGTGGGTGTGACAGCAAGTGATCAGCATGGCCAGCATCAGGAACCCCCTGTTATGAGCTTAGGGCTTAGGTTTGTGAAGGGGGAACTAAAGCTGGGATCTTTCAATCCGGGCTGATGGCACCTCGCACAGCAGCCTGGTTCTGTGGGTGGCAGGTGGGCTGGACCCAGGCCGTGCAGGAATCATCTGGGCTCTGCTCCAGCTGCCTGCTGAGGTCCTTCGGCTGCAGCCAGCTGCTGCTCACACAGGGTGCAGAGAGCTCCAGAGCCACACAGGGACCTTCAGGCTCTGAGTGAAACCAGGCAAGCTGAGGGGAAGGAAGCAAACATCACCAGAGGTGGGGACTGCACAGCACTGATGTGTGGTGATAGATCAGGATGAGTGGTGAAGTTGGGAAGGTTAACAGTGAAAGATGGGAAAAGCAGCTGAATTTAAGGGAAGAGATGTGAAGCCAACAAGATCATTACCCTGTAACTGCCAAGCAAGGGACGTTTTGACCAGTGACTGCTCTGATCCACTTAACAAAAGCCATAAAACCACTCCATAAACTTAGAAAAACTGCTCAAAGCCACAAGCTACCAGATACCAGAGAAGAGCAGGACCTTTGCCCTGCAGTCACTGGCAGTTTCAGGAACACCAAAGCCAACACTGGTTTGTGTCCATATCTCCTGTGGAACAGCCCCAGCCAAATCATCCCTTCTGGTTTGAGGAGGATGAGGAGGGTAAGATCCTTTCAAGTGCCAAACCTGGCAGCCAACCTCATCACCAAACAAGTGGCCGGGATCCAAACGCCAGCACTCTCCATTCATCATCCCACTTCCTTGCTGCAGTCAGTCTGATGCCTCATGAGATTCAGAAGCAAACAACAAAATCAATACAGTCATCTTGATCCCTGCAGGCAACATGCTGTGAGCAACACAATGTCCTCCTGGAAGAACTACCTCCATGAACAGAGGCAGCCACCAGCTCCTCCCCTCCTACAGCCTCATTGCTTTCTCAAGTATCACCACACCGAGCCTTGACCCTCCCTGGCATCCAGGCACCAAAGAGCTCTTTTCACATTCTTTATAGCAGGCTGGGAAATAATATTGGCTTCAAGACTTTTCCAGGGGTGTGAGAGGCAAGCATCGGTTCTCTTCACAGATGGTCTTGGCTCTTCTGCTGCTGCGATTGGGAACAGCACCAGAGCATCTCTGAAGCAGAGAAGCACATGTATGAGAATGAAAGTAAATTAGGTCTGAGCAGGATTAATAAGGATTTAATTGAACGATGTGAACTGGAACTCAGGTCACGAGCTGCTTATTAGCCTGCCTCAATGGATCGTGCTGCTTGCACTGGAGGAACAGAGGGATGCACTGGGAGTGGGATGGCTCGCAGGGCAGTGATGGCCATGGCACTCGAGATGAGTGTGGCCAGAGAAGGAGATCTGCGTGGACACTGTCAAAAATGGAACAAAAAAATTGCTTGAGATACTTGGGAGTTTAAGGACTTACCGCATAGCCTTTCTTTCCTTTCCTCTTCTTGGGAGGGAACCAAGTGATACTGGCCAGAGCTCGCCCAGCACACTGCTCTTCCTGTAGCCCAAGCAGCCACCAGGCAGCTCCCTGCTACAGCTATGCTCACCACGGAGCCTGCAGAAATCCCCATCATCAATCGACTGAATCCCCATCTAATCTCCTGCTCCTATTAACAAACACTGCCTTTATTTCACTACTTCCACGGGGGGCTTTTGGAGCCAATCTCTCTCATGAGAGGCAAATTAATTAAGACGTTGCAGCGTTTCCTCTTTCCAGGAAGGTGTTCTTGCAGACAGTTTGCTGCTTCCAAGTCAAACACAGATACATGCATGCCTGAAAGTATGAACTAACCAACTTCACACAGATCAAAGGAGCTGAAAGGCTTCCCCTAAATGGGTCACTTTCATGAATAGGCCATTGATGTCCCTGTGTTTCCACAGAGAGCTCTGGCAGCCCTAATAGTAAACAAACACACAGAAAGAGGCAGCATGATTTTAAAAAAGTTACTTTTGTTTTTATTTGAAACAATGATTATATATACATATATTTCAATAGAAAATAGAATAAAATAAAATATGTAAGATACTGGTAATTACTAAAGACATACTATCAGTTCAGCTAATAATCAACATTTTGAAACAGGTATCAAGCTGTTAGGAGCCAACTGCAAATACAGCACAATCCCACCTCCCCTCCCCCCAGAACGAAACCCCAATATCCAGGAATTCCACTTAGAAATGAATCATTCAGCCTCAACTCAGACAGAAGGAGAAGCCTGCTGTTCTGAGTTAACAATCACACAGGGCTCATTGCTGACCGGCTCTTGGCTGTGAAAGCACTCCTGTATTTTGGGAAATGTGTGCATTACTATTTCAGCATTTGTACTTCTGTTAGAAGAAAGCAACAGAACCCACCTTTAAGGAACCTGCAGAAGGACAAGATTAAATAAAACAACTACCATCCTCATTCATGGAAACTCAGAGATCAATATTAGTCTTTACTGTTGGTGTGAGAAATTTTTGTCATGTTTCTTTGTCCTGAGATCTCGAAGCAACTTTGGAGTGCTTTTGTCTCACATGCTTTGTTCTGTTCTCCTCATGCTGCCCACCTGACTCATCCAACAGCAAGGGAGAGCAGCAAACATGGTCCTTCACAAACCGATGGTTCCAGCCAGCAAGTGTGCCGTTAGGCTTCTGGTAGAGAACAGACACAGCACAGCACTGCTATTGTAGCTGGGCTCACAATGGATTTGTCAATTGAGGACGGCAGTTCGTGAATGCAAAAGGATGGTAGATTTGCAGCCCCACCACAGAACCCTTTCCTTCAAAGCCACTCTGGGCCCTGGGGCACCTAACAAAGCAGGTTCTCCTCCCATTGACTCATTCGTGATCAAACAAACCAAGATGTGAGCTGGCATCAGGAAGCTCCAGATGCTTTATAGAGACTGTGTGGCTATGTCACCACCTCTCTTTCCAGTCCTGTCTAGCCATGTTTCAACCTAACTAGACTGTTCCTGGCCCTGAAGAGACAGACCCTGAAGGAATGCAGTGTCCCCAGCACTTGCTATACATGAAGTCCTGCACAGGTGAAGTCCTCTTTGCTTGTAATGCATCAGAAGCCCTTCCCTTCCAGCTTCCTTACTTCCTCTCCAAAGTCCATGAAAGGGAAAGCACGGCCATGACAGAAAACCAGACCGTACAGTCCGCTGCATTTGGTGCACCTCTGAGGAAGCATTCCAGGTGATTCTTCTGTCCTTTTTGGCTTATCGCTCAAGCCCTTACCGTTTCTTTTTGCTTTCCTTCTTGGCTTTCTTGCTTAGCTGTGCAGCACTTGCCTTCGGTTTCTTCACCGTCTCCCAAGTCTTAGACTCAAAGCCGTCCGAGTCCTACAAGAATCAATTCAGAAACAGTCAGGGAACTTTCTAACAATTGACTGACAGCTCGCTTTGGGCATTTATGTGAAAGCAGAACTACGTAAGTGCTGGGTATCTCTGCTGGAATGCATCTATATCAGACTGAGTCCACATTTAATGAGACTTGAGCAGCACCATCCCTGCTTCTTCTGTGTGTGTTTCTGGATGAGTGTGAGTTCACACACAGCTTGTTACCACAGAGGTTGTTATAAGCTTAAGTGCCTAAATCAGGCTTTGGAGAAAAAAATATCCCAATTTTAACAGCAGGATGAAAACCATCACTAAACAATTATTCAAACAAGAAAAAGGAAAAGATATCACAGAATCACCAGTATATGTGGTAACATTGAAAAAGTATTTCTGCAAAATGTTCATCCTTATCATGTGCAAGACAAAAGGTAATCCTCAAAACAGTAGTCAGAATGCCACGTTCAGAGCCTTTACACCAAGACCAAAACGCAAGGAGGGCACCAAAGGCAAAGCTCTCTTCACCTGGACTAACAAGAAATCCTAAGGTATAGAGCTTGTTTCCTTCAGGGGAGATGACAGATAATATTTCAGCCATGGGAAATAAAGTCTAGTTATCTGGTAAAGACGTGAGGGAACAGCGCCAGTCTCATTTGAGAAAGCACACACACACAGATTGCCTCCTTTCATTAAATGCATTTGAGTATAAATATTGCTTTAGCATCTTGGGTTCTAGCAGTCAGAGCTTGCCAACTGGAAAAGGACACAGAAAATGGCAGAGCAAGATGTGCTAGCTTCAAGCTTCCAACACAGAGCACCAGATAATGGAGGGGGAGGCACGCATCTGACAGTATCCTTTTAATCAGAGTCCTGTTCAATCATCTCTAAAGTCACTGGGCTATTACGGTTCAAATCTGGGTGGCTTTCCAAGGAAAGAGAGTTGGCTGGCTTTCCAAAGACTGTAATCAGAGCATGGGGAGCTGGGGAGGCTCTGGAGAAACAGAGCAACAAGCAGCTATTACTCAGGTTTGCAGAGTGGTGCTGCTGAGAAATGAACACTGATGCCTTCTACTGTTCGAACCAAGGTAGTCTCCAAAGCCTGAAGCCTCCAAAACAAAGAAGCTACTCTGCACACAACCTGAACCCAAGCATCATTCCTAAGATATGGAGGGAGAGTATCTCTTGTTTATTATCATGTGAATTAATCACACAGACAGCAAATCAAGGGGACAGTGTATATATGGAGAAAATAAAAAATAGAGCATACAAACAACCGGAACAGTAACAAGCCTGACAGTTCTAACAGTTTAACTAACAGGATGAGGGTAAGAAATACCACATCAAACTAAGCTGTCATTATTCTAAATAAAAAGACATTCAGTATTTCTCATAAATTTACTAAAGGAAATGATAGGCATTGATGGCTGTAAAGGAACAGAGCAATGCCAGAGAATCAGGACTGGCAATTGCTGGCTCTGTCTCATGCAGGTCAGAACACTGAGGTCCAGTTTTAAGTAAAGGGAAGATGGCATCATAGTCCTTCATTTCACATCAACATTTCACTTAAAAATTCAGCAGTACAACCCAAATGTGCGGGTTCAGAGGCCAGTGCGGGAAAATGCTTTCCTGACACTGGGGCACACCAGAAACTCCACCTCTATCTTGTTCCCAAAAATCCCACGCAAACTACAGTCTAAAGGCCTTTCCTGCAAGGCACTCCCTGCACAGGGCGATGCCCTGCCTGGCACCTCATAGGCCACAGCAGCAGCAGAAGCAGCAGCAACAACAGCAGGACAATGAGCTTGCACCTCAAGGCTCCTTGCGTGCCAGCAGGAACAGCACGCACACGGAAGGAAGGACAGAACAAACTGCGGCACTCTCAGCAATGCCGGGGCACACTACCGTAGGAACAGCTACAAATTGTTCCCTCCCAGCCTATTTGCTCAGCATTTCTATCAATCTCTGTCAAACAGAGCGCTACTTACTGTCTTTGTGGACTTGGAAAATGGCAGGATTATGGCCAACACGCAGAGAAGCTGGAAAACGGCTCCAAAGAAGAGTCCGTAGCGCAGCACGTTCTCCATTAGCGTGGGCTCAGGGATCTCAGGTGGCGAGAAATGCAGTTCAGCTGCCATAGCGCAGACAGCCTGCGGCTCTGCTGCTCTCAAGGAGGCTGCTTTCTAAAGGGGGAAAAAAGAGCCATCATTCCTATCACGCACTCTGACGCTGTTACTGCCTGCTAGCAAAAATTCCCAGCCTCACTTAGAGACGTGCTCTGAAGATATCCTTGGACTTCCCACACAATAACAAAGAGGGACACCAAATTTCAGGAAAAGCTTAACAGGCAGGAATAAACTTATCCCTGAGGTTGATCACACATGCGTGACGACTGCCTTATTAACATTAACAATGATATTATTAATACGATGACAGTTACACATTTTCATGTCCCTTGGCTATGTATGTATCACGGCCTTGCTGCTGCTGTGCTGTACAACACCGAGCACAGAAATAAAGCACGCAGAAAGCCGATCCGTTGAGGACAGTGGGATGAGCTGTGCTTAAACAACACTGCTTCGGCGCACGCCTAAGCGATGCTAACTGTAAAGTAAGGCACACCTACCTTGCAGTGGCCACGCGGGATGCTTGAGACACAGTCACAGACTGTTCTCCTGACGCCCAACTTAACGTCACAGCCACTCACACTCTGTTCCTCAACAGTCTGCAACACAAAAGTCACAAGGGGGAAATTCAATTAATCAAAGATGCCATCGGACCTCCGTGCTCACGGCAGTCGCACTCATGCCTTCGGATGATAAATCAGAAGCGAGCTTACCGAGTGACACTGCTAACTTCCACTTGAGATGAGCAATCCATCCCTGGCTCTAAAGTATGAACAGTAACCTATGCCTAACACTAAAAGACTACAAGTAACCTATGCCTAACTCTAAAATAAGAACAGGAACCTACGCCTAACACGAAAATACGAACAATTGTCTACTCCTAACACTAAAACTAAACTTAACACTAAAATCAACAAGAAAACCAGGGACTGGGATATAACAGGTTTAAGATGGCACTGGGGGCCCACAGAACTTGGCTCCAGAGGAGGCTCGAAGGAGGAGCAGCTGTTAAATAATGCCACCCAGCTAATGCTGGGGGCGGGGGCCGCGCAGCGGGTAAGGAGCCGAGCGCCTGGACCAGCGACGGTGGAGATGTGACGGCGCCGATGCGGGGCCTGGCACGGTGGTGTGGTGCCAGGCCAGCTGTGCCGCAGGCGGATCCACCTCCATGGGCTCATCCGGAGGTGGATCCACCTCCATCGGCTCCACCGTGGTGGTCACAGCGCTGGTCCAGGCGCGATGGAAACGGACTCTCTTTTCATTCCTCCTCCGCTTGATGTTAAAGGTGGCCACCCTCCTCCTCTTCGCTTCTGGGAACCCAAGCTCCCTCTTCCCATTCAAAATAGGGCAGCCTTTGCCCCTCGCTCTCTTTGCTCCTGACATGGCTGGTAACTGCCAGAGCTCTCAGAGGCGAGTGCGTTGGCCGGGGCAGCGGTGACCAAGGTGACAGCTGTGACGTGGCGAGGGTTCTAAAATGGCGGCCGCACTGCTGGCACTGGCGTTCCACATGAGGAGGATGAGGAGGGGGCTGGAGGACAGGGCACGGCACGGCACCTAGAAGGCACTCCCTGTGCACAGCGGGCAGCCCTTCTCTCCGGCAAGCAAGAGGGCACAGAGGAGCCGGCCCCCACAAAAGGGCCCTCAGCCTCCTGCACCCTCTCCGTTCTTCCACAAGGGAATCTTTTGGGGTTGGGACACGCAGCACACAACGCCATGTTCGGGGCTCTCCTGACCTCAGCACCAAGAACAGCAGGCTCCAAAGCGGACCTGACTACGCCTGCCTCCTGGAGACAGAAGCTCTGGTTTCCACGTTAGCATCCACTGCCCCTTCTTGCACCTCACGCTTCGGGTTGCAACCATTCCCTACAATAAATACGGCCAGCTGAATTTTGATTAAAATCACTGACTCAATTCCAAATCTGCACAGAATGCTGGCACGTACACGGGGCCACGCCGGCTCACCCGCCCTCAGCGGGGACCCACAGACGTAGAACAGCATCAACGGAGCAGGCAGAAATGTGACGTGCTCCTGACCGACGGCACTCTTAAAACCTACCTCTCCTTCCCCCCGCTCTACTAAGGCAGCAGTTCCCAAACAACGAACAGAATCACCGAGAACTTCAGCCCTGGCTCGTCCCGCTAAGGGACGTCCAGAGGAAGTCTTTACAGCGCCTTTACAAACCTTCGTTCAGCTCCACAGCCTCAGGCCAACGCAGCACCCAGGCGTGTCGCTCCACTCCTCGCCCGGGCTTTGCTGGGCACAGCTCCCTGCGCGGACTGCTCCTTCAGGCGCCTGAAACACCAACAAAGCTCGGCACTCGCACGGCCTTCCCTTCCCCCAGCTGCCCCCCGGCCCCCGCAGCGCTCGGTGGCACCGCACGCATCGCCTCCGCGTGCCGGCAGCGCCGCCAGCTCCTCCCCCGAGCGCCCCGCGACGCCCCCGCACCGAGGCCCGACCCCGTTCCCAGCACGCAGCCCGCTCCTCCCGGCCCCGCTCACCGCCATGCCGCGCTGCCCCGGAAGTGCTCTCCGCCGCCACGAACCACTTCCTGCCCCGGCCCTAGCAACCGCCTGCGGCGTCCCGTTGCTAAGGGCGGCCTGGGGGCGGCCGGGGCCTGGAGGGGGCAAGGGGAGCTGGGGGCTCCGCTTCCGGATTCCTCTCGGATGGCGCCGGCGGCATGCAGCTTGTCTCCTTCCTTTCCTTTCCCTTTCCCTTTCCTTTCCTTTTCACTTTCCCTTCCCTCCCTTCCCTACGCTACCCTCTCCTTTTTTCCTTTCCTTTTCCTTCCTTCCCTTTTCTCTTCCTTCCCTTCCCCTTCACATTTCCCTTTTTCTGTCCTTCCCTCTCTTACTTTATTCCCCCCCACTCCCCTCCTCTCCCTTCCGTTTTCTGTCAGTCCACACTCAGTATGCAGATCTCAAATGGACATGCCTGCAGAAGATCATCTACGCAGGCAATAAATGCCTTGTGCTGTGCTTCACTGCTTTGTGCTCTTGAAAGACTCTGATTTGTTTTGCCCTTTCCTAGCACCGAAATATCAAGAGGGCCTGGCCAGCTTTGCTGCAGAGCCTTATCATCCCGGAGTCTGAGGGCTTGGGGGAAAAGTTCAGCAGCCACGTAGCTGCCAAGGGAAGATTTCATGCCCTGGCCTTAACACAGCCCAGCTCTCCTCGCTCCACTCTGTGCCCCTGGCATCCCCTGCAGCCCCTGTGCTGCGACAAACACGAGCAGGGCTCAGGCCCAACGCCCCCCCTGCTGCACGCCCTCCCACATCCCCACGTGCTGCACCCACACCAGCTGCCCTAGCCCCGCAGCCCTCCTGCAGGCCGTGCAGTCCCAGGCACCGGGCTCGGCCCCAGCCCCCAGGAGCTGCTGGACGTGACTCAGCCCCCGCTGGATCCAAACCCAACTCTAAGATACAATTATGACCCGTAAATATTTGAATCTGGTTTCCCTCCTTTGCAGCCAGCTCCTTGGCTGCACACAGCCCCACAACCCGCTCTTTCATCTCCAGCAGTGCAGCAGGCAGGCAGGCAGGCAGCAGAAGGCAGCGCCTTGTAGCACGCTGTACCGAGTCCACCGTGCAGGCTCCTTCGTGGAAGGAGGAAGACGCCAACGCGCCAGTTGAAAATGGCAGACAGACACTCCTGACGTGCAGCCTCTCCTCTCTCGGGCTCCGGCTCAGCAATGTGCCCTCGCAGCTCCCTGACGCTCAACACGCGGCGCTGCCCATAACGCGCTTGAAGCCATGGCAGCTGAAGCAGCGCAGCACGGCTCGCTGCCCTCCTGGCTCACGCCTGAGCTCTGGGCCCGAGGCGCGTTCACCTGCAGCCCTCCCGCTGCCCTCTCCTCCTGCCCCACTCCCAGCGCTGCTCTTCACACCAGCCCACCCGCACTTGAACTCCTCGCGGCTCAACGCGAGGCTGATGTGCAGGCCATGGCTGCCCAAAGGTGCAGCTGGCCTTCCCAGGGCAAACAGGAACGGTCAGTACTACAGAAGGCTGAAAAAGCCAGCAGGGAAGGGAGACAAGCTCAAGGGGCTGAGTGCAGGGACACTCTTCTTCCTCGCGCAATGCTTCCTCTCCTTTTGTTTCTCTCAGACCTCGGAGAGCAAGGTGATGCTCACAGTCTGCCGCTACCAGTTACATTCAGCTTTACAAAGCTTTCAGATTTGGCTGAAAGGCCACCACTTGGGAAGACCAACATGGATACGCGGGAAAAGCAGCTGCATCTCCCGGGAGGGACGTGAAGCCGACCGGTTCATCGCTCTGCCATTGCCAGCCCAAGCCAGGGATGGTTTGACCAGCTACTGAAAGAGGCAGCACCAGGTTTAAAAGGTTTGTTTCCCTTTTATTTTAAACTAAGGGATTTGGGTTGTACTTAGTATACATTTCAACAGAAAATAAAATAGTTTGCTAATTACTAAAGACATACGATAAGTTCAGCTAATAATCAACATTTTGAAACAGGTATCGAGCTGAAGGACCCTGAGGGAATGCAGCGTCCCCAGCTCTTGCCATACATGAAATCCTGCACAGGTGAAGTCCTCTTTGCTTGTAATGCATCAAAAGCCCTTCCCTTCCAGCTTCCTTACTTCCTCTCCAATGTCCATGAAAGGGAAAGCACGGCCATGACAGAAAACCAGACCGTACAGTCCGCTGCATTTGATGCACCTCTGAGAAAGCATTCCAGGTGATTCTTCTGTCCTTTGTGGCTTATCGCTCAAGCCCCTACCGTTTCTTTTTGCTTTCCTTCTTGGCTTTCTTGCTTAGCTGTGCAGCACTTGCCTTTGGTTTCTTCACCGTCTCCCAAGTCTTAGACTCAAAGCCGTCTGAGTCCTACAAGAACCAATTCAGAAACAGTCAGGGAACCTTCTAACAATTGCCAGACAGCTCGCTTTGGGAACGTAAGTCACCTGACTGGGCAGCTTTGGGTGCCAGTGTTGGAAATTACTTTCCTGACATTGGGGCACAGCAGAAACTCCACCTCTATCATGTTCCCAAAAATCCCACGCAAACTACAGTCTAAAGGTCTTTTCTGCAACACAGTCCCTGCACAGGGCGATGCCCTGCCTGGCACCTCATAGGCCACAGCAGAAGCAGCAGCAGCAGGATGATAAGATGAGCTTGCACCTCAAGGCTCCTTGCGTGCCAGCAGGAACAGCACGCACACGGAAGGAAGGACAGAACAAACTGTGGCACTCTCAGCAATGCCGGGGCACACTACCGTAGGAACAGCTACAAATTGTTCCCTCCCAGCCTATTTGCTCAGCATTTCTATCAATCTCTGTCAAACAGAGCGCTACTTACTGTCTTTGTGGACTTGGAAAATGGCAGGATTATGGCCAACACACAGAGAAGCTGGAAAACGGCTCCAAAGAAGAGTCCGTAGCGCAGCACGTTCTCCATTAGCGTGGGCTCAGGGATCTCAGGTGGCGAGAAATGCAGTTCAGCTGCCATAGCGCAGACAGCCTGCTGCTCTGCTGCTCTCAAGGAGGCTGCTTTCTAAAGGGGGAAAAAAGAGCCATCATTCCTATCACGCACTCCGACGCTGTTACTGCCTGCTAGCAAAAATTCCCAGCCTCACTTAGAGACGTGCTCTGAAGATACCCTTGGTCTTCCCACACAATAACAAAGAGGGACACCAAATTTCAGGAAAAGCTTAACAGGCAGCAATAAACTTATCCCTGAGGTTGATCACACATGCGTGACGACTGCCTTATTAACATTAACAATAATATTACTAATACGATGACAGGTACACATTTTCATGTCCCTTGGCTATGTATGTATCACGGCCTTGCTGCTGCTGTGCTGTACAACACCGAGCACAGAAATAAAGCACGCAGAAAGCCGATCCGTTGAGGACAGTGGGATGAGCTGTGCTTAAACAACACTGCTTCGGCGCACGCCTAAGCGATGCTTACTGCAAAGTAAGGCACACCTACCTTGCAGTGGCCACGCGGGATGCTTGAGACACAGTCACAGACTGTTCTCCTGACGCCCAACTTAACGTCACAGCCACTCACACTCTGTTCCTCAACAGTCTGCAACACAAAAGTCACAAGGGGGAAATTCAATTAATCAAAGATGCCATCGGACCTCCGTGCTCACGGCAGTCGCACTCATGTCTTCGGATGATAAATCAGAAGCGAGCTTACCGAGTGACACTGCTGACTTCCACTTGAGATGAGCAATCCATCCCTGGCTCTAAAGTATGAACAGTAACCTATGCCTAACACTAAAAGACTACAAGTAACCTATGCCTAACTCTAAAATAAGAACAGGAACCTACGCCTAACACGAAAATACGAACAATTGTCTACTCCTTACACTAAAACTAAACTTAACACTAAAATCAACAAGAAAACCAGGGACTGGGACATAACAGGGTTAAGATGGCACTGGGGGCCCACAGAACTTGGCTCCAGAGGAGGCTCGAAGGAGGAGCAGCTGTTAAGTAATGCCACCCAGCTAATGCTGGGGGCGGGGGCCGCGCAGCGGGTAAGGAGCCGAGCGCCTGGACCAGCGACGGTGGAGATGTGACGGCGCCGATGCGGGGCCTGGCACGGTGGTGTGGTGCCAGGCCAGCTGTGCCGCAGGTGGATCCACCTCCATCGGCTCATCCGGAGGTGGATCCACCTCCATCGGCTCCACCGTGGTGGTCACAGCGCTGGTCCAGGCGCGATGGAAACGGACTCTCTTCTCATTCCTCCTCTGCCTGATGGTCATGGCCGGCCCCCTCCTCCTCTTTGCTTCTGGGGCCCCCAGCTCTCTCTTCCTATTGAAAAGAGGGCAACCTTCGCCCCTCGCTCTCTTTGCTCCTGACATGGCTGGTAACTGCCAGAGCTCTCAGAGGCGAGTGCGTTGGCCGGGGCAGCGGTGACCAAGGTGACAGCTGTGACGTGGCGAGGGTTCTAAAATGGCGGCCGCACTGCTGGCACTGGCGTTCCACATGAGGAGGATGAGGAGGGGGCTGGAGGACAGGGCACGGCACGGCACCTAGAAGGCACTCCCTGTGCACAGCGGGCAGCCCTTCTCTCCGGCAAGCAAGAGGGCACAGAGGAGCCGGCCCCCACAAAAGGGCCCTCAGCCTCCTGCACCCTCTCCGTTCTTCCACAAGGGAATCTTTTGGGGTTGGGACACGCAGCACACAACGCCATGTTCGGGGCTCTCCTGACCTCAGCACCAAGAACAGCAGGCTCCAAAGCGGACCTGACTACGCCTGCCTCCTGGAGACAGAAGCTCTGGTTTCCACGTTAGCATCCACTGCCCCTTCTTGCACCTCACGCTTCGGGTTGCAACCATTCCCTACAATAAATACGGCCAGCTGAATTTTGATTAAAATCACTGACTCAATTCCAAATCTGCACAGAATGCTGGCACGTACACGGGGCCACGCCGGCTCACCCGCCCTCAGCGGGGACCCACAGACGTAGAACAGCATCAACGGAGCAGGCAGAAATGTGACGTGCTCCTGACCGACGGCACTCTTAAAACCTACCTCTCCTTCCCCCCGCTCTACTAAGGCAGCAGTTCCCAAACAACGAACAGAATCACCGAGAACTTCAGCCCTGGCTCGTCCCGCTAAGGGACGTCCAGAGGAAGTCTTTACAGCGCCTTTACAAACCTTCGTTCAGCTCCACAGCCTCAGGCCAACGCAGCACCCAGGCGTGTCGCTCCACTCCTCGCCCGGGCTTTGCTGGGCACAGCTCCCTGCGCGGACTGCTCCTTCAGGCGCCTGAAACACCAACAAAGCTCGGCACTCGCACGGCCTTCCCTTCCCCCAGCTGCCCCCCGGCCCCCGCAGCGCTCGGTGGCACCGCACGCATCGCCTCCGCGTGCCGGCAGCGCCGCCAGCTCCTCCCCCGAGCGCCCCGCGACGCCCCCGCACCGAGGCCCGACCCCGTTCCCAGCACGCAGCCCGCTCCTCCCGGCCCCGCTCACCGCCATGCCGCGCTGCCCCGGAAGTGCTCTCCGCCGCCACGAACCACTTCCTGCCCCGGCCCTAGCAACCGCCTGCGGCGTCCCGTTGCTAAGGGCGGCCTGGGGGCGGCCGGGGCCTGGAGGGGGCAAGGGGAGCTGGGGGCTCCGCTTCCGGATTCCTCTCGGATGGCGCCGGCGGCATCCAGCTTGTCTCCTTCCTTTCCTTTCCCTTTCCCTTTCCCTTCCCTACGCTACTCTCTCCTTTTTTCCTTTCCTTTTCCTTCCTTCCCTTTTCTCTTCCTTCCCTTCCCCTTCACATTTCCCTTTTTCTGTCCTTCCCTCTCTTACTTTATTCCCCCCCACTCCCCTCCTCTCCCTTCCGTTTTCTGTCAGTCCACACTCAGTATGCAGATCTCAAATGGACATGCCTGCAGAAGATCATCTACGCAGGCAATAAATGCCTTGTGCTGTGCTTCACTGCTTTGTGCTCTTGAAAGACTCTGATTTGTTTTGCCCTTTCCTAGCACCGAAATATCAAGAGGGCCTGGCCGGCTTTGCTGCAGAGCCTTATCATCCCGGAGTCTGAGGGCTTGGGGGAAAAGTTCAGCAGCCACGTAGCTGCCAAGGGAAGAGTTCATGCCCTGGCCTTCATGCAGCCCGGCTCTCCTTGCTCCACTCTGTGCCCCTGGCATCCCCTGCAGCCCCTGTGCTGCGACAAACACGAACAGGGCTCGGCCCCAACGCCCCCCTGCTGCACGCCCTCCCACATCCCCACGTGCTGCACCCACACCAGCTGCCCCAGCCCCGCAGCCCTCCTGCAGGCCGTGCAGTCCCAGGCACCGGGCTCGGCCCCAGCCCCCAGGAGCTGCTGGACGTGACTCAGCCCCCGCTGGATCCAGACCCAAACCTAAGATGCAATTATGACCCGTAAATATTTGAATCTGGTTTCCCTCCTTTGCAGCCAGCTCCTTGGCTGCGCACAGCCCCACAATCCGCTCTTTCATCTCCAGCAGTGCAGCAGGCAAGCAGGCAGGCAGCAGAAGGCAGCGCCTTGTAGCACGCTGTACCGAGTCCACCGTGCAGGCTCCTTCATGGAAGGAGGAAGACGCCGACGCGCCAGTTGAAAAGGGCAGACAGACACTCCTGACGTGCAGCCTCTCCTCTCTCGGGCTCCGGCTCAGCAATGTGCCCTCGCAGCTCCCTGACGCTCAACACGCGGCGCTGCCCATAACGCGCTTGAAGCCATGGCAGCTGAAGCAGCGCAGCACGGCTCGCTGCCCTCCTGGCTCACGCCTGAGCTCTGGGCCCGAGGCGCGTTCACCTGCAGCCCTCCCGCTGCCCTCTCCTCCTGCCCCACTCCCAGCGCTGCTCTTCACACCAGCCCACCCGCACTTGAACTCCTCGCGGCTCAACGCGAGGCTGATGTGCAGGCCATGGCTGCCCAAAGGTGCAGCTGGCCTTCCCAGGGCAAACAGGAACGGTCAGTACTACAGAAGGCTGAAAAAGCCAGCAGGGAAGGGAGACAAGCTCAAGGGGCTGAGTGCAGGGACACTCTTCTTCCTCGCGCAATGCTTCCTCTCCTTTTGTTTCTCTCAGACCTCGGAGAGCAAGGTGATGCTCACAGTCTGCCGCTACCAGTTACTTTCAGCTATACAAAGCTTTCAGCTTTGGCTGAAAGGCCACCACTTGGGAAGACCAACATGGATACGCGGGAAAAGCAGCTGCATCTCCCGGGAGGGACGTGAAGCCGACTGGTTCATCGCCCTGCCATTGCCAGCCTAAGCCAGGGATGGTTTGACCAGCTACTGAAAGAGGCAGCACCAGGTTTAAAAGGTTTGTTTCCCTTTTATTTTAAACTAAGGGATTTGGGATGTACTTAGTATACATTTCAACAGAAAATAAAATAGGTTGGCTACTGCTAATTACTACAGACATACAATAAGTTCAGCTAATAATCAACATTTTGAAACAGGTATCGAGCTGAAGGACCCTGAGGGAATGCAGCGTCCCCAGCTCTTGCCATACATGAAATCCTGCACAGGTGAAGTCCTCTTTGCTTGTAATGCATCAGAAGCCCTTCCCTTCCAGCTTCCTTACTTCCTCTCCAATGTCCATGAAAGGGAAAGCACGGCCATGACAGAAAACCAGACCGTACAGTCCGCTGCATTTGGTGCACCTCTGAGGAAGCATTCCAGGTGATTCTTCTGTCCTTTGTGGCTTATCGCTCAAGCCCCTACCGTTTCTTTTTGCTTTCCTTCTTGGCTTTCTTGCTTAGCTGTGCAGCACTTGCCTTTGGTTTCTTCACCGTCTCCCAAGTCTTAGACTCAAAGCCGTCTGAGTCCTACAAGAACCAATTCAGAAACAGTCAGGGAACCTTCTAACAATTGCCAGACAGCTCGCTTTGGGAACGTAAGTCACCTGACTGGGCAGCTTTGGGTGCCAGTGTTGGAAATTACTTTCCTGACATTGGGGCACAGCAGAAACTCCACCTCTATCATGTTCCCAAAAATCCCACGCAAACTACAGTCTAAAGGTCTTTTCTGCAACACAGTCCCTGCACAGGGCGATGCCCTGCCTGGCACCTCATAGGCCACAGCAGAAGCAGCAGCAGCAGGATGATAAGATGAGCTTGCACCTCAAGGCTCCTTGCGTGCCAGCAGGAACAGCACGCACACGGAAGGAAGGACAGAACAAACTGTGGCACTCTCAGCAATGCCGGGGCACACTACCGTAGGAACAGCTACAAATTGTTCCCTCCCAGCCTATTTGCTCAGCATTTCTATCAATCTCTGTCAAACAGAGCGCTACTTACTGTCTTTGTGGACTTGGAAAATGGCAGGATTATGGCCAACACGCAGAGAAGCTGGAAAACGGCTCCAAAGAAGAGTCCGTAGCGCAGCACGTTCTCCATTAGCGTGGGCTCAGGGATCTCAGGTGGCGAGAAATGCAGTTCAGCTGCCATAGCGCAGACAGCCTGCTGCTCTGCTGCTCTCAAGGAGGCTGCTTTCTAAAGGGGGAAAAAAGAGCCATCATTCCTATCACGCACTCCGACGCTGTTACTGCCTGCTAGCAAAAATTCCCAGCCTCACTTAGAGACGTGCTCTGAAGATACCCTTGGTCTTCCCACACAATAACAAAGAGGGACACCAAATTTCAGGAAAAGCTTAACAGGCAGCAATAAACTTATCCCTGAGGTTGATCACACATGCGTGACGACTGCCTTATTAACATTAACAATAATATTACTAATACGATGACAGGTACACATTTTCATGTCCCTTGGCTATGTATGTATCACGGCCTTGCTGCTGCTGTGCTGTACAACACCGAGCACAGAAATAAAGCACGCAGAAAGCCGATCCGTTGAGGACAGTGGGATGAGCTGTGCTTAAACAACACTGCTTCGGCGCACGCCTAAGCGATGCTTACTGCAAAGTAAGGCACACCTACCTTGCAGTGGCCACGCGGGATGCTTGAGACACAGTCACAGACTGTTCTCCTGACGCCCAACTTAACGTCACAGCCACTCACACTCTGTTCCTCAACAGTCTGCAACACAAAAGTCACAAGGGGGAAATTCAATTAATCAAAGATGCCATCGGACCTCCGTGCTCACGGCAGTCGCACTCATGTCTTCGGATGATAAATCAGAAGCGAGCTTACCGAGTGACACTGCTGACTTCCACTTGAGATGAGCAATCCATCCCTGGCTCTAAAGTATGAACAGTAACCTATGCCTAACACTAAAAGACTACAAGTAACCTATGCCTAACTCTAAAATAAGAACAGGAACCTACGCCTAACACGAAAATACGAACAATTGTCTACTCCTTACACTAAAACTAAACTTAACACTAAAATCAACAAGAAAACCAGGGACTGGGACATAACAGGGTTAAGATGGCACTGGGGGCCCACAGAACTTGGCTCCAGAGGAGGCTCGAAGGAGGAGCAGCTGTTAAGTAATGCCACCCAGCTAATGCTGGGGGCGGGGGCCGCGCAGCGGGTAAGGAGCCGAGCGCCTGGACCAGCGACGGTGGAGATGTGACGGCGCCGATGCGGGGCCTGGCACGGTGGTGTGGTGCCAGGCCAGCTGTGCCGCAGGTGGATCCACCTCCATCGGCTCATCCGGAGGTGGATCCACCTCCATCGGCTCCACCGTGGTGGTCACAGCGCTGGTCCAGGCGCGATGGAAACGGACTCTCTTCTCATTCCTCCTCTGCCTGATGGTCATGGCCGGCCCCCTCCTCCTCTTTGCTTCTGGGGCCCCCAGCTCTCTCTTCCTATTGAAAAGAGGGCAACCTTCGCCCCTCGCTCTCTTTGCTCCTGACATGGCTGGTAACTGCCAGAGCTCTCAGAGGCGAGTGCGTTGGCCGGGGCAGCGGTGACCAAGGTGACAGCTGTGACGTGGCGAGGGTTCTAAAATGGCGGCCGCACTGCTGGCACTGGCGTTCCACATGAGGAGGATGAGGAGGGGGCTGGAGGACAGGGCACGGCACGGCACCTAGAAGGCACTCCCTGTGCACAGCGGGCAGCCCTTCTCTCCGGCAAGCAAGAGGGCACAGAGGAGCCGGCCCCCACAAAAGGGCCCTCAGCCTCCTGCACCCTCTCCGTTCTTCCACAAGGGAATCTTTTGGGGTTGGGACACGCAGCACACAACGCCATGTTCGGGGCTCTCCTGACCTCAGCACCAAGAACAGCAGGCTCCAAAGCGGACCTGACTACGCCTGCCTCCTGGAGACAGAAGCTCTGGTTTCCACGTTAGCATCCACTGCCCCTTCTTGCACCTCACGCTTCGGGTTGCAACCATTCCCTACAATAAATACGGCCAGCTGAATTTTGATTAAAATCACTGACTCAATTCCAAATCTGCACAGAATGCTGGCACGTACACGGGGCCACGCCGGCTCACCCGCCCTCA
The DNA here is from genome assembly GCA_037305975.1 of Chrysolophus pictus. Classification (NCBI taxonomy): domain Eukaryota; kingdom Metazoa; phylum Chordata; class Aves; order Galliformes; family Phasianidae; genus Chrysolophus; species Chrysolophus pictus. The sequence continues at coordinate 8,989,022 of CM074595.1, forward strand.
GCGGGGACCCACAGACGTAGAACAGCATCAACGGAGCAGGCAGAAATGTGACGTGCTCCTGACCGACGGCACTCTTAAAACCTACCTCTCCTTCCCCCCGCTCTACTAAGGCAGCAGTTCCCAAACAACGAACAGAATCACCGAGAACTTCAGCCCTGGCTCGTCCCGCTAAGGGACGTCCAGAGGAAGTCTTTACAGCGCCTTTACAAACCTTCGTTCAGCTCCACAGCCTCAGGCCAACGCAGCACCCAGGCGTGTCGCTCCACTCCTCGCCCGGGCTTTGCTGGGCACAGCTCCCTGCGCGGACTGCTCCTTCAGGCGCCTGAAACACCAACAAAGCTCGGCACTCGCACGGCCTTCCCTTCCCCCAGCTGCCCCCCGGCCCCCGCAGCGCTCGGTGGCACCGCACGCATCGCCTCCGCGTGCCGGCAGCGCCGCCAGCTCCTCCCCCGAGCGCCCCGCGACGCCCCCGCACCGAGGCCCGACCCCGTTCCCAGCACGCAGCCCGCTCCTCCCGGCCCCGCTCACCGCCATGCCGCGCTGCCCCGGAAGTGCTCTCCGCCGCCACGAACCACTTCCTGCCCCGGCCCTAGCAACCGCCTGCGGCGTCCCGTTGCTAAGGGCGGCCTGGGGGCGGCCGGGGCCTGGAGGGGGCAAGGGGAGCTGGGGGCTCCGCTTCCGGATTCCTCTCGGATGGCGCCGGCGGCATGCAGCTTGTCTCCTTCCTTTCCTTTCCCTTTCCCTTTCCTTTCCTTTTCACTTTCCCTTCCCTCCCTTCCCTACGCTACCCTCTCCTTTTTTCCTTTCCTTTTCCTTCCTTCCCTTTTCTCTTCCTTCCCTTCCCCTTCACATTTCCCTTTTTCTGTCCTTCCCTCTCTTACTTTATTCCCCCCCACTCCCCTCCTCTCCCTTCCGTTTTCTGTCAGTCCACACTCAGTATGCAGATCTCAAATGGACATGCCTGCAGAAGATCATCTACGCAGGCAATAAATGCCTTGTGCTGTGCTTCACTGCTTTGTGCTCTTGAAAGACTCTGATTTGTTTTGCCCTTTCCTAGCACCGAAATATCAAGAGGGCCTGGCCAGCTTTGCTGCAGAGCCTTATCATCCCGGAGTCTGAGGGCTTGGGGGAAAAGTTCAGCAGCCACGTAGCTGCCAAGGGAAGATTTCATGCCCTGGCCTTAACACAGCCCAGCTCTCCTCGCTCCACTCTGTGCCCCTGGCATCCCCTGCAGCCCCTGTGCTGCGACAAACACGAGCAGGGCTCAGGCCCAACGCCCCCCCTGCTGCACGCCCTCCCACATCCCCACGTGCTGCACCCACACCAGCTGCCCTAGCCCCGCAGCCCTCCTGCAGGCCGTGCAGTCCCAGGCACCGGGCTCGGCCCCAGCCCCCAGGAGCTGCTGGACGTGACTCAGCCCCCGCTGGATCCAAACCCAACTCTAAGATACAATTATGACCCGTAAATATTTGAATCTGGTTTCCCTCCTTTGCAGCCAGCTCCTTGGCTGCACACAGCCCCACAACCCGCTCTTTCATCTCCAGCAGTGCAGCAGGCAGGCAGGCAGGCAGCAGAAGGCAGCGCCTTGTAGCACGCTGTACCGAGTCCACCGTGCAGGCTCCTTCGTGGAAGGAGGAAGACGCCAACGCGCCAGTTGAAAATGGCAGACAGACACTCCTGACGTGCAGCCTCTCCTCTCTCGGGCTCCGGCTCAGCAATGTGCCCTCGCAGCTCCCTGACGCTCAACACGCGGCGCTGCCCATAACGCGCTTGAAGCCATGGCAGCTGAAGCAGCGCAGCACGGCTCGCTGCCCTCCTGGCTCACGCCTGAGCTCTGGGCCCGAGGCGCGTTCACCTGCAGCCCTCCCGCTGCCCTCTCCTCCTGCCCCACTCCCAGCGCTGCTCTTCACACCAGCCCACCCGCACTTGAACTCCTCGCGGCTCAACGCGAGGCTGATGTGCAGGCCATGGCTGCCCAAAGGTGCAGCTGGCCTTCCCAGGGCAAACAGGAACGGTCAGTACTACAGAAGGCTGAAAAAGCCAGCAGGGAAGGGAGACAAGCTCAAGGGGCTGAGTGCAGGGACACTCTTCTTCCTCGCGCAATGCTTCCTCTCCTTTTGTTTCTCTCAGACCTCGGAGAGCAAGGTGATGCTCACAGTCTGCCGCTACCAGTTACATTCAGCTTTACAAAGCTTTCAGATTTGGCTGAAAGGCCACCACTTGGGAAGACCAACATGGATACGCGGGAAAAGCAGCTGCATCTCCCGGGAGGGACGTGAAGCCGACCGGTTCATCGCTCTGCCATTGCCAGCCCAAGCCAGGGATGGTTTGACCAGCTACTGAAAGAGGCAGCACCAGGTTTAAAAGGTTTGTTTCCCTTTTATTTTAAACTAAGGGATTTGGGTTGTACTTAGTATACATTTCAACAGAAAATAAAATAGTTTGCTAATTACTAAAGACATACGATAAGTTCAGCTAATAATCAACATTTTGAAACAGGTATCGAGCTGAAGGACCCTGAGGGAATGCAGCGTCCCCAGCTCTTGCCATACATGAAATCCTGCACAGGTGAAGTCCTCTTTGCTTGTAATGCATCAAAAGCCCTTCCCTTCCAGCTTCCTTACTTCCTCTCCAATGTCCATGAAAGGGAAAGCACGGCCATGACAGAAAACCAGACCGTACAGTCCGCTGCATTTGATGCACCTCTGAGGAAGCATTCCAGGTGATTCTTCTGTCCTTTGTGGCTTATCGCTCAAGCCCTTACCGTTTCTTTTTGCTTTCCTTCTTGGCTTTCTTGCTTAGCTGTGCAGCACTTGCCTTTGGTTTCTTCACCGTCTCCCAAGTCTTAGACTCAAAGCCGTCCGAGTCCTACAAGAACCAATTCAGAAACAGTCAGGGAACCTTCTAACAATTGCCAGACAGCTCGCTTTGGGAACGTAAGTCACCTGACTGGGCAGCTTTGGGTGCCAGTGTTGGAAATTACTTTCCTGACATTGGGGCACAGCAGAAACTCCACCTCTATCATGTTCCCAAAAATCCCACGCAAACTACAGTCTAAAGGTCTTTTCTGCAACACAGTCCCTGCACAGGGCGATGCCCTGCCTGGCACCTCATAGGCCACAGCAGAAGCAGCAGCAGCAGGATGATAAGATGAGCTTGCACCTCAAGGCTCCTTGCGTGCCAGCAGGAACAGCACGCACACGGAAGGAAGGACAGAACAAACTGTGGCACTCTCAGCAATGCCGGGGCACACTACCGTAGGAACAGCTACAAATTGTTCCCTCCCAGCCTATTTGCTCAGCATTTCTATCAATCTCTGTCAAACAGAGCGCTACTTACTGTCTTTGTGGACTTGGAAAATGGCAGGATTATGGCCAACACGCAGAGAAGCTGGAAAACGGCTCCAAAGAAGAGTCCGTAGCGCAGCACGTTCTCCATTAGCGTGGGCTCAGGGATCTCAGGTGGCGAGAAATGCAGTTCAGCTGCCATAGCGCAGACAGCCTGCTGCTCTGCTGCTCTCAAGGAGGCTGCTTTCTAAAGGGGGAAAAAAGAGCCATCATTCCTATCACGCACTCCGACGCTGTTACTGCCTGCTAGCAAAAATTCCCAGCCTCACTTAGAGACGTGCTCTGAAGATACCCTTGGTCTTCCCACACAATAACAAAGAGGGACACCAAATTTCAGGAAAAGCTTAACAGGCAGCACTAAACTTATCCCTGAGGTTGATCACACATGCGTGACGACTGCCTTATTAACATTAACAATAATATTACTAATACGATGACAGGTACACATTTTCATGTCCCTTGGCTATGTATGTATCACGGCCTTGCTGCTGCTGTGCTGTACAACACCGAGCACAGAAATAAAGCACGCAGAAAGCCGATCCGTTGAGGACAGTGGGATGAGCTGTGCTTAAACAACACTGCTTCGGCGCACGCCTAAGCGATGCTTACTGCAAAGTAAGGCACACCTACCTTGCAGTGGCCACGCGGGATGCTTGAGACACAGTCACAGACTGTTCTCCTGACGCCCAACTTAACGTCACAGCCACTCACACTCTGTTCCTCAACAGTCTGCAACACAAAAGTCACAAGGGGGAAATTCAATTAATCAAAGATGCCATCGGACCTCCGTGCTCACGGCAGTCGCACTCATGTCTTCGGATGATAAATCAGAAGCGAGCTTACCGAGTGACACTGCTGACTTCCACTTGAGATGAGCAATCCATCCCTGGCTCTAAAGTATGAACAGTAACCTATGCCTAACACTAAAAGACTACAAGTAACCTATGCCTAACTCTAAAATAAGAACAGGAACCTACGCCTAACACGAAAATACGAACAATTGTCTACTCCTTACACTAAAACTAAACTTAACACTAAAATCAACAAGAAAACCAGGGACTGGGACATAACAGGGTTAAGATGGCACTGGGGGCCCACAGAACTTGGCTCCAGAGGAGGCTCGAAGGAGGAGCAGCTGTTAAGTAATGCCACCCAGCTAATGCTGGGGGCGGGGGCCGCGCAGCGGGTAAGGAGCCGAGCGCCTGGACCAGCGACGGTGGAGATGTGACGGCGCCGATGCGGGGCCTGGCACGGTGGTGTGGTGCCAGGCCAGCTGTGCCGCAGGTGGATCCACCTCCATCGGCTCATCCGGAGGTGGATCCACCTCCATCGGCTCCACCGTGGTGGTCACAGCGCTGGTCCAGGCGCGATGGAAACGGACTCTCTTCTCATTCCTCCTCTGCCTGATGGTCATGGCCGGCCCCCTCCTCCTCTTTGCTTCTGGGGCCCCCAGCTCTCTCTTCCTATTGAAAAGAGGGCAACCTTCGCCCCTCGCTCTCTTTGCTCCTGACATGGCTGGTAACTGCCAGAGCTCTCAGAGGCGAGTGCGTTGGCCGGGGCAGCGGTGACCAAGGTGACAGCTGTGACGTGGCGAGGGTTCTAAAATGGCGGCCGCACTGCTGGCACTGGCGTTCCACATGAGGAGGATGAGGAGGGGGCTGGAGGACAGGGCACGGCACGGCACCTAGAAGGCACTCCCTGTGCACAGCGGGCAGCCCTTCTCTCCGGCAAGCAAGAGGGCACAGAGGAGCCGGCCCCCACAAAAGGGCCCTCAGCCTCCTGCACCCTCTCCGTTCTTCCACAAGGGAATCTTTTGGGGTTGGGACACGCAGCACACAACGCCATGTTCGGGGCTCTCCTGACCTCAGCACCAAGAACAGCAGGCTCCAAAGCGGACCTGACTACGCCTGCCTCCTGGAGACAGAAGCTCTGGTTTCCACGTTAGCATCCACTGCCCCTTCTTGCACCTCACGCTTCGGGTTGCAACCATTCCCTACAATAAATACGGCCAGCTGAATTTTGATTAAAATCACTGACTCAATTCCAAATCTGCACAGAATGCTGGCACGTACACGGGGCCACGCCGGCTCACCCGCCCTCAGCGGGGACCCACAGACGTAGAACAGCATCAACGGAGCAGGCAGAAATGTGACGTGCTCCTGACCGACGGCACTCTTAAAACCTACCTCTCCTTCCCCCCGCTCTACTAAGGCAGCAGTTCCCAAACAACGAACAGAATCACCGAGAACTTCAGCCCTGGCTCGTCCCGCTAAGGGACGTCCAGAGGAAGTCTTTACAGCGCCTTTACAAACCTTCGTTCAGCTCCACAGCCTCAGGCCAACGCAGCACCCAGGCGTGTCGCTCCACTCCTCGCCCGGGCTTTGCTGGGCACAGCTCCCTGCGCGGACTGCTCCTTCAGGCGCCTGAAACACCAACAAAGCTCGGCACTCGCACGGCCTTCCCTTCCCCCAGCTGCCCCCCGGCCCCCGCAGCGCTCGGTGGCACCGCACGCATCGCCTCCGCGTGCCGGCAGCGCCGCCAGCTCCTCCCCCGAGCGCCCCGCGACGCCCCCGCACCGAGGCCCGACCCCGTTCCCAGCACGCAGCCCGCTCCTCCCGGCCCCGCTCACCGCCCGCGCGCCGCCATGCCGCGCTGCCCCGGAAGTGCTCTCCGCCGCCACGAACCACTTCCTGCCCCGGCCCTAGCAACCGCCTGCGGCGTCCCGTTGCTAAGGGCGGCCTGGGGGCGGCCGGGGCCTGGAGGGGGCAAGGGGAGCTGGGGGCTCCGCTTCCGGATTCCTCTCGGATGGCGCCGGCGGCATGCAGCTTGTCTCCTTCCTTTCCTTTCCCTTTCCCTTTCCTTTCCTTTTCACTTTCCCTTCCCTCCCTTCCCTACGCTACCCTCTCCTTTTTTCCTTTCCTTTTCCTTCCTTCCCTTTTCTCTTCCTTCCCTTCCCCTTCACATTTCCCTTTTTCTGTCCTTCCCTCTCTTACTTTATTCCCCCCCACTCCCCTCCTCTCCCTTCCGTTTTCTGTCAGTCCACACTCAGTATGCAGATCTCAAATGGACATGCCTGCAGAAGATCATCTACGCAGGCAATAAATGCCTTGTGCTGTGCTTCACTGCTTTGTGCTCTTGAAAGACTCTGATTTGTTTTGCCCTTTCCTAGCACCGAAATATCAAGAGGGCCTGGCCAGCTTTGCTGCAGAGCCTTATCATCCCGGAGTCTGAGGGCTTGGGGGAAAAGTTCAGCAGCCACGTAGCTGCCAAGGGAAGATTTCATGCCCTGGCCTTAACACAGCCCAGCTCTCCTCGCTCCACTCTGTGCCCCTGGCATCCCCTGCAGCCCCTGTGCTGCGACAAACACGAGCAGGGCTCAGGCCCAACGCCCCCCCTGCTGCACGCCCTCCCACATCCCCACGTGCTGCACCCACACCAGCTGCCCTAGCCCCGCAGCCCTCCTGCAGGCCGTGCAGTCCCAGGCACCGGGCTCGGCCCCAGCCCCCAGGAGCTGCTGGACGTGACTCAGCCCCCGCTGGATCCAAACCCAACTCTAAGATACAATTATGACCCGTAAATATTTGAATCTGGTTTCCCTCCTTTGCAGCCAGCTCCTTGGCTGCACACAGCCCCACAACCCGCTCTTTCATCTCCAGCAGTGCAGCAGGCAGGCAGGCAGGCAGCAGAAGGCAGCGCCTTGTAGCACGCTGTACCGAGTCCACCGTGCAGGCTCCTTCGTGGAAGGAGGAAGACGCCAACGCGCCAGTTGAAAATGGCAGACAGACACTCCTGACGTGCAGCCTCTCCTCTCTCGGGCTCCGGCTCAGCAATGTGCCCTCGCAGCTCCCTGACGCTCAACACGCGGCGCTGCCCATAACGCGCTTGAAGCCATGGCAGCTGAAGCAGCGCAGCACGGCTCGCTGCCCTCCTGGCTCACGCCTGAGCTCTGGGCCCGAGGCGCGTTCACCTGCAGCCCTCCCGCTGCCCTCTCCTCCTGCCCCACTCCCAGCGCTGCTCTTCACACCAGCCCACCCGCACTTGAACTCCTCGCGGCTCAACGCGAGGCTGATGTGCAGGCCATGGCTGCCCAAAGGTGCAGCTGGCCTTCCCAGGGCAAACAGGAACGGTCAGTACTACAGAAGGCTGAAAAAGCCAGCAGGGAAGGGAGACAAGCTCAAGGGGCTGAGTGCAGGGACACTCTTCTTCCTCGCGCAATGCTTCCTCTCCTTTTGTTTCTCTCAGACCTCGGAGAGCAAGGTGATGCTCACAGTCTGCCGCTACCAGTTACTTTCAGCTATACAAAGCTTTCAGCTTTGGCTGAAAGGCCACCACTTGGGAAGACCAACATGGATACGCGGGAAAAGCAGCTGCATCTCCCGGGAGGGACGTGAAGCCGACTGGTTCATCGCCCTGCCATTGCCAGCCTAAGCCAGGGATGGTTTGACCAGCTACTGAAAGAGGCAGCACCAGGTTTAAAAGGTTTGTTTCCCTTTTATTTTAAACTAAGGGATTTGGGATGTACTTAGTATACATTTCAACAGAAAATAAAATAGGTTGGCTACTGCTAATTACTAAAGACATACAATAAGTTCAGCTAATAATCAACATTTTGAAACAGGTATCGAGCTGAAGGACCCTGAGGGAATGCAGCGTCCCCAGCTCTTGCCATACATGAAATCCTGCACAGGTGAAGTCCTCTTTGCTTGTAATGCATCAGAAGCCCTTCCCTTCCAGCTTCCTTACTTCCTCTCCAATGTCCATGAAAGGGAAAGCACGGCCATGACAGAAAACCAGACCGTACAGTCCGCTGCATTTGGTGCACCTCTGAGGAAGCATTCCAGGTGATTCTTCTGTCCTTTGTGGCTTATCGCTCAAGCCCCTACCGTTTCTTTTTGCTTTCCTTCTTGGCTTTCTTGCTTAGCTGTGCAGCACTTGCCTTTGGTTTCTTCACCGTCTCCCAAGTCTTAGACTCAAAGCCGTCTGAGTCCTACAAGAACCAATTCAGAAACAGTCAGGGAACCTTCTAACAATTGCCAGACAGCTCGCTTTGGGAACGTAAGTCACCTGACTGGGCAGCTTTGGGTGCCAGTGTTGGAAATTACTTTCCTGACATTGGGGCACAGCAGAAACTCCACCTCTATCATGTTCCCAAAAATCCCACGCAAACTACAGTCTAAAGGTCTTTTCTGCAACACAGTCCCTGCACAGGGCGATGCCCTGCCTGGCACCTCATAGGCCACAGCAGAAGCAGCAGCAGCAGGATGATAAGATGAGCTTGCACCTCAAGGCTCCTTGCGTGCCAGCAGGAACAGCACGCACACGGAAGGAAGGACAGAACAAACTGTGGCACTCTCAGCAATGCCGGGGCACACTACCGTAGGAACAGCTACAAATTGTTCCCTCCCAGCCTATTTGCTCAGCATTTCTATCAATCTCTGTCAAACAGAGCGCTACTTACTGTCTTTGTGGACTTGGAAAATGGCAGGATTATGGCCAACACGCAGAGAAGCTGGAAAACGGCTCCAAAGAAGAGTCCGTAGCGCAGCACGTTCTCCATTAGCGTGGGCTCAGGGATCTCAGGTGGCGAGAAATGCAGTTCAGCTGCCATAGCGCAGACAGCCTGCTGCTCTGCTGCTCTCAAGGAGGCTGCTTTCTAAAGGGGGAAAAAAGAGCCATCATTCCTATCACGCACTCCGACGCTGTTACTGCCTGCTAGCAAAAATTCCCAGCCTCACTTAGAGACGTGCTCTGAAGATACCCTTGGTCTTCCCACACAATAACAAAGAGGGACACCAAATTTCAGGAAAAGCTTAACAGGCAGCACTAAACTTATCCCTGAGGTTGATCACACATGCGTGACGACTGCCTTATTAACATTAACAATAATATTACTAATACGATGACAGGTACACATTTTCATGTCCCTTGGCTATGTATGTATCACGGCCTTGCTGCTGCTGTGCTGTACAACACCGAGCACAGAAATAAAGCACGCAGAAAGCCGATCCGTTGAGGACAGTGGGATGAGCTGTGCTTAAACAACACTGCTTCGGCGCACGCCTAAGCGATGCTTACTGCAAAGTAAGGCACACCTACCTTGCAGTGGCCACGCGGGATGCTTGAGACACAGTCACAGACTGTTCTCCTGACGCCCAACTTAACGTCACAGCCACTCACACTCTGTTCCTCAACAGTCTGCAACACAAAAGTCACAAGGGGGAAATTCAATTAATCAAAGATGCCATCGGACCTCCGTGCTCACGGCAGTCGCACTCATGTCTTCGGATGATAAATCAGAAGCGAGCTTACCGAGTGACACTGCTGACTTCCACTTGAGATGAGCAATCCATCCCTGGCTCTAAAGTATGAACAGTAACCTATGCCTAACACTAAAAGACTACAAGTAACCTATGCCTAACTCTAAAATAAGAACAGGAACCTACGCCTAACACGAAAATACGAACAATTGTCTACTCCTTACACTAAAACTAAACTTAACACTAAAATCAACAAGAAAACCAGGGACTGGGACATAACAGGGTTAAGATGGCACTGGGGGCCCACAGAACTTGGCTCCAGAGGAGGCTCGAAGGAGGAGCAGCTGTTAAGTAATGCCACCCAGCTAATGCTGGGGGCGGGGGCCGCGCAGCGGGTAAGGAGCCGAGCGCCTGGACCAGCGACGGTGGAGATGTGACGGCGCCGATGCGGGGCCTGGCACGGTGGTGTGGTGCCAGGCCAGCTGTGCCGCAGGTGGATCCACCTCCATCGGCTCATCCGGAGGTGGATCCACCTCCATCGGCTCCACCGTGGTGGTCACAGCGCTGGTCCAGGCGCGATGGAAACGGACTCTCTTCTCATTCCTCCTCTGCCTGATGGTCATGGCCGGCCCCCTCCTCCTCTTTGCTTCTGGGGCCCCCAGCTCTCTCTTCCTATTGAAAAGAGGGCAACCTTCGCCCCTCGCTCTCTTTGCTCCTGACATGGCTGGTAACTGCCAGAGCTCTCAGAGGCGAGTGCGTTGGCCGGGGCAGCGGTGACCAAGGTGACAGCTGTGACGTGGCGAGGGTTCTAAAATGGCGGCCGCACTGCTGGCACTGGCGTTCCACATGAGGAGGATGAGGAGGGGGCTGGAGGACAGGGCACGGCACGGCACCTAGAAGGCACTCCCTGTGCACAGCGGGCAGCCCTTCTCTCCGGCAAGCAAGAGGGCACAGAGGAGCCGGCCCCCACAAAAGGGCCCTCAGCCTCCTGCACCCTCTCCGTTCTTCCACAAGGGAATCTTTTGGGGTTGGGACACGCAGCACACAACGCCATGTTCGGGGCTCTCCTGACCTCAGCACCAAGAACAGCAGGCTCCAAAGCGGACCTGACTACGCCTGCCTCCTGGAGACAGAAGCTCTGGTTTCCACGTTAGCATCCACTGCCCCTTCTTGCACCTCACGCTTCGGGTTGCAACCATTCCCTACAATAAATACGGCCAGCTGAATTTTGATTAAAATCACTGACTCAATTCCAAATCTGCACAGAATGCTGGCACGTACACGGGGCCACGCCGGCTCACCCGCCCTCAGCGGGGACCCACAGACGTAGAACAGCATCAACGGAGCAGGCAGAAATGTGACGTGCTCCTGACCGACGGCACTCTTAAAACCTACCTCTCCTTCCCCCCGCTCTACTAAGGCAGCAGTTCCCAAACAACGAACAGAATCACCGAGAACTTCAGCCCTGGCTCGTCCCGCTAAGGGACGTCCAGAGGAAGTCTTTACAGCGCCTTTACAAACCTTCGTTCAGCTCCACAGCCTCAGGCCAACGCAGCACCCAGGCGTGTCGCTCCACTCCTCGCCCGGGCTTTGCTGGGCACAGCTCCCTGCGCGGACTGCTCCTTCAGGCGCCTGAAACACCAACAAAGCTCGGCACTCGCACGGCCTTCCCTTCCCCCAGCTGCCCCCCGGCCCCCGCAGCGCTCGGTGGCACCGCACGCATCGCCTCCGCGTGCCGGCAGCGCCGCCAGCTCCTCCCCCGAGCGCCCCGCGACGCCCCCGCACCGAGGCCCGACCCCGTTCCCAGCACGCAGCCCGCTCCTCCCGGCCCCGCTCACCGCCCGCGCGCCGCCATGCCGCGCTGCCCCGGAAGTGCTCTCCGCCGCCACGAACCACTTCCTGCCCCGGCCCTAGCAACCGCCTGCGGCGTCCCGTTGCTAAGGGCGGCCTGGGGGCGGCCGGGGCCTGGAGGGGGCAAGGGGAGCTGGGGGCTCCGCTTCCGGATTCCTCTCGGATGGCGCCGGCGGCATGCAGCTTGTCTCCTTCCTTTCCTTTCCCTTTCCCTTTCCTTTCCTTTTCACTTTCCCTTCCCTCCCTTCCCTACGCTACCCTCTCCTTTTTTCCTTTCCTTTTCCTTCCTTCCCTTTTCTCTTCCTTCCCTTCCCCTTCACATTTCCCTTTTTCTGTCCTTCCCTCTCTTACTTTCTTCCCCCCCATTCCCCTCCTCTCCCTTCCGTTTTCTGTCAGTCCACACTCAGTATGCAGATCTCAAATGGACATGCCTGCAGAAGATCATCTACGCAGGCAATAAATGCCTTGTGCTGTGCTTCACTGCTTTGTGCTCTTGAAAGACTCTGATTTGTTTTGCCCTTTCCTAGCACCGAAATATCAAGAGGGCCTGGCCAGCTTTGCTGCAGAGCCTTATCATCCCGGAGTCTGAGGGCTTGGGGGAAAAGTTCAGCAGCCACGTAGCTGCCAAGGGAAGATTTCATGCCCTGGCCTTAACACAGCCCAGCTCTCCTCGCTCCACTCTGTGCCCCTGGCATCCCCTGCAGCCCCTGTGCTGCGACAAACACGAGCAGGGCTCAGGCCCAACGCCCCCCCTGCTGCACGCCCTCCCACATCCCCACGTGCTGCACCCACACCAGCTGCCCTAGCCCCGCAGCCCTCCTGCAGGCCGTGCAGTCCCAGGCACCGGGCTCGGCCCCAGCCCCCAGGAGCTGCTGGACGTGACTCAGCCCCCGCTGGATCCAAACCCAACTCTAAGATACAATTATGACCCGTAAATATTTGAATCTGGTTTCCCTCCTTTGCAGCCAGCTCCTTGGCTGCACACAGCCCCACAACCCGCTCTTTCATCTCCAGCAGTGCAGCAGGCAGGCAGGCAGGCAGCAGAAGGCAGCGCCTTGTAGCACGCTGTACCGAGTCCACCGTGCAGGCTCCTTCGTGGAAGGAGGAAGACGCCAACGCGCCAGTTGAAAATGGCAGACAGACACTCCTGACGTGCAGCCTCTCCTCTCTCGGGCTCCGGCTCAGCAATGTGCCCTCGCAGCTCCCTGACGCTCAACACGCGGCGCTGCCCATAACGCGCTTGAAGCCATGGCAGCTGAAGCAGCGCAGCACGGCTCGCTGCCCTCCTGGCTCACGCCTGAGCTCTGGGCCCGAGGCGCGTTCACCTGCAGCCCTCCCGCTGCCCTCTCCTCCTGCCCCACTCCCAGCGCTGCTCTTCACACCAGCCCACCCGCACTTGAACTCCTCGCGGCTCAACGCGAGGCTGATGTGCAGGCCATGGCTGCCCAAAGGTGCAGCTGGCCTTCCCAGGGCAAACAGGAACGGTCAGTACTACAGAAGGCTGAAAAAGCCAGCAGGGAAGGGAGACAAGCTCAAGGGGCTGAGTGCAGGGACACTCTTCTTCCTCGCGCAATGCTTCCTCTCCTTTTGTTTCTCTCAGACCTCGGAGAGCAAGGTGATGCTCACAGTCTGCCGCTACCAGTTACATTCAGCTTTACAAAGCTTTCAGATTTGGCTGAAAGGCCACCACTTGGGAAGACCAACATGGATACGCGGGAAAAGCAGCTGCATCTCCCGGGAGGGACGTGAAGCCGACCGGTTCATCGCTCTGCCATTGCCAGCCCAAGCCAGGGATGGTTTGACCAGCTACTGAAAGAGGCAGCACCAGGTTTAAAAGGTTTGTTTCCCTTTTATTTTAAACTAAGGGATTTGGGTTGTACTTAGTATACATTTCAACAGAAAATAAAATAGTTTGCTAATTACTAAAGACATACGATAAGTTCAGCTAATAATCAACATTTTGAAACAGGTATCGAGCTGAAGGACCCTGAGGGAATGCAGCGTCCCCAGCTCTTGCCATACATGAAATCCTGCACAGGTGAAGTCCTCTTTGCTTGTAATGCATCAAAAGCCCTTCCCTTCCAGCTTCCTTACTTCCTCTCCAATGTCCATGAAAGGGAAAGCACGGCCATGACAGAAAACCAGACCGTACAGTCCGCTGCATTTGATGCACCTCTGAGGAAGCATTCCAGGTGATTCTTCTGTCCTTTGTGGCTTATCGCTCAAGCCCTTACCGTTTCTTTTTGCTTTCCTTCTTGGCTTTCTTGCTTAGCTGTGCAGCACTTGCCTTTGGTTTCTTCACCGTCTCCCAAGTCTTAGACTCAAAGCCGTCCGAGTCCTACAAGAACCAATTCAGAAACAGTCAGGGAACCTTCTAACAATTGCCAGACAGCTCGCTTTGGGAACGTAAGTCACCTGACTGGGCAGCTTTGGGTGCCAGTGTTGGAAATTACTTTCCTGACATTGGGGCACAGCAGAAACTCCACCTCTATCATGTTCCCAAAAATCCCACGCAAACTACAGTCTAAAGGTCTTTTCTGCAACACAGTCCCTGCACAGGGCGATGCCCTGCCTGGCACCTCATAGGCCACAGCAGAAGCAGCAGCAGCAGGATGATAAGATGAGCTTGCACCTCAAGGCTCCTTGCGTGCCAGCAGGAACAGCACGCACACGGAAGGAAGGACAGAACAAACTGTGGCACTCTCAGCAATGCCGGGGCACACTACCGTAGGAACAGCTACAAATTGTTCCCTCCCAGCCTATTTGCTCAGCATTTCTATCAATCTCTGTCAAACAGAGCGCTACTTACTGTCTTTGTGGACTTGGAAAATGGCAGGATTATGGCCAACACGCAGAGAAGCTGGAAAACGGCTCCAAAGAAGAGTCCGTAGCGCAGCACGTTCTCCATTAGCGTGGGCTCAGGGATCTCAGGTGGCGAGAAATGCAGTTCAGCTGCCATAGCGCAGACAGCCTGCTGCTCTGCTGCTCTCAAGGAGGCTGCTTTCTAAAGGGGGAAAAAAGAGCCATCATTCCTATCACGCACTCCGACGCTGTTACTGCCTGCTAGCAAAAATTCCCAGCCTCACTTAGAGACGTGCTCTGAAGATACCCTTGGTCTTCCCACACAATAACAAAGAGGGACACCAAATTTCAGGAAAAGCTTAACAGGCAGCACTAAACTTATCCCTGAGGTTGATCACACATGCGTGACGACTGCCTTATTAACATTAACAATAATATTACTAATACGATGACAGGTACACATTTTCATGTCCCTTGGCTATGTATGTATCACGGCCTTGCTGCTGCTGTGCTGTACAACACCGAGCACAGAAATAAAGCACGCAGAAAGCCGATCCGTTGAGGACAGTGGGATGAGCTGTGCTTAAACAACACTGCTTCGGCGCACGCCTAAGCGATGCTTACTGCAAAGTAAGGCACACCTACCTTGCAGTGGCCACGCGGGATGCTTGAGACACAGTCACAGACTGTTCTCCTGACGCCCAACTTAACGTCACAGCCACTCACACTCTGTTCCTCAACAGTCTGCAACACAAAAGTCACAAGGGGGAAATTCAATTAATCAAAGATGCCATCGGACCTCCGTGCTCACGGCAGTCGCACTCATGTCTTCGGATGATAAATCAGAAGCGAGCTTACCGAGTGACACTGCTGACTTCCACTTGAGATGAGCAATCCATCCCTGGCTCTAAAGTATGAACAGTAACCTATGCCTAACACTAAAAGACTACAAGTAACCTATGCCTAACTCTAAAATAAGAACAGGAACCTACGCCTAACACGAAAATACGAACAATTGTCTACTCCTAACACTAAAACTAAACTTAACACTAAAATCAACAAGAAAACCAGGGACTGGGACATAACAGGGTTAAGATGGCACTGGGGGCCCACAGAACTTGGCTCCAGAGGAGGCTCGAAGGAGGAGCAGCTGTTAAGTAATGCCACCCAGCTAATGCTGGGGGCGGGGGCCGCGCAGCGGGTAAGGAGCCGAGCGCCTGGACCAGCGACGGTGGAGATGTGACGGCGCCGATGCGGGGCCTGGCACGGTGGTGTGGTGCCAGGCCAGCTGTGCCGCAGGTGGATCCACCTCCATCGGCTCATCCGGAGGTGGATCCACCTCCATCGGCTCCACCGTGGTGGTCACAGCGCTGGTCCAGGCGCGATGGAAACGGACTCTCTTCTCATTCCTCCTCTGCCTGATGGTCATGGCCGGCCCCCTCCTCCTCTTTGCTTCTGGGGCCCCCAGCTCTCTCTTCCTATTGAAAAGAGGGCAACCTTCGCCCCTCGCTCTCTTTGCTCCTGACATGGCTGGTAACTGCCAGAGCTCTCAGAGGCGAGTGCGTTGGCCGGGGCAGCGGTGACCAAGGTGACAGCTGTGACGTGGCGAGGGTTCTAAAATGGCGGCCGCACTGCTGGCACTGGCGTTCCACATGAGGAGGATGAGGAGGGGGCTGGAGGACAGGGCACGGCACGGCACCTAGAAGGCACTCCCTGTGCACAGCGGGCAGCCCTTCTCTCCGGCAAGCAAGAGGGCACAGAGGAGCCGGCCCCCACAAAAGGGCCCTCAGCCTCCTGCACCCTCTCCGTTCTTCCACAAGGGAATCTTTTGGGGTTGGGACACGCAGCACACAACGCCATGTTCGGGGCTCTCCTGACCTCAGCACCAAGAACAGCAGGCTCCAAAGCGGACCTGACTACGCCTGCCTCCTGGAGACAGAAGCTCTGGTTTCCACGTTAGCATCCACTGCCCCTTCTTGCACCTCACGCTTCGGGTTGCAACCATTCCCTACAATAAATACGGCCAGCTGAATTTTGATTAAAATCACTGACTCAATTCCAAATCTGCACAGAATGCTGGCACGTACACGGGGCCACGCCGGCTCACCCGCCCTCAGCGGGGACCCACAGACGTAGAACAGCATCAACGGAGCAGGCAGAAATGTGACGTGCTCCTGACCGACGGCACTCTTAAAACCTACCTCTCCTTCACCCCGCTCTACTAAGGCAGCAGTTCCCAAACAACGAACAGAATCACCGAGAACTTCAGCCCTGGCTCGTCCCGCTAAGGGACGTCCAGAGGAAGTCTTTACAGCGCCTTTACAAACCTTCGTTCAGCTCCACAGCCTCAGGCCAACGCAGCACCCAGGCGTGTCGCTCCACTCCTCGCCCGGGCTTTGCTGGGCACAGCTCCCTGCGCGGACTGCTCCTTCAGGCGCCTGAAACACCAACAAAGCTCGGCACTCGCACGGCCTTCCCTTCCCCCAGCTGCCCCCCGGCCCCCGCAGCGCTCGGTGGCACCGCACGCATCGCCTCCGCGTGCCGGCAGCGCCGCCAGCTCCTCCCCCGAGCGCCCCGCGACGCCCCCGCACCGAGGCCCGACCCCGTTCCCAGCACGCAGCCCGCTCCTCCCGGCCCCGCTCACCGCCATGCCGCGCTGCCCCGGAAGTGCTCTCCGCCGCCACGAACCACTTCCTGCCCCGGCCCTAGCAACCGCCTGCGGCGTCCCGTTGCTAAGGGCGGCCTGGGGGCGGCCGGGGCCTGGAGGGGGCAAGGGGAGCTGGGGGCTCCGCTTCCGGATTCCTCTCGGATGGCGCCGGCGGCATCCAGCTTGTCTCCTTCCTTTCGTTTCCCTTTCCCTTTCCCTTCCCTACGCTACTCTCTCCTTTTTTCCTTTCCTTTTCCTTCCTTCCCTTTTCTCTTCCTTCCCTTCCCCTTCACATTTCCCTTTTTCTGTCCTTCCCTCTCTTACTTTCTTCCCCCCCATTCCCCTCCTCTCCCTTCCGTTTTCTGTCAGTCCACACTCAGTATGCAGATCTCAAATGGACATGCCTGCAGAAGATCATCTACGCAGGCAATAAATGCCTTGTGCTGTGCTTCACTGCTTTGTGCTCTTGAAAGACTCTGATTTGTTTTGCCCTTTCCTAGCACCGAAATATCAAGAGGGCCTGGCCGGCTTTGCTGCAGAGCCTTATCATCCCGGAGTCTGAGGGCTTGGGGGAAAAGTTCAGCAGCCACGTAGCTGCCAAGGGAAGAGTTCATGCCCTGGCCTTCATGCAGCCCGGCTCTCCTTGCTCCACTCTGTGCCCCTGGCATCCCCTGCAGCCCCTGTGCTGCGACAAACACGAACAGGGCTCGGCCCCAACGCCCCCCTGCTGCACGCCCTCCCACATCCCCACGTGCTGCACCCACACCAGCTGCCCCAGCCCCGCAGCCCTCCTGCAGGCCGTGCAGTCCCAGGCACCGGGCTCGGCCCCAGCCCCCAGGAGCTGCTGGACGTGACTCAGCCCCCGCTGGATCCAGACCCAAACCTAAGATGCAATTATGACCCGTAAATATTTGAATCTGGTTTCCCTCCTTTGCAGCCAGCTCCTTGGCTGCACACAGCCCCACAATCCGCTCTTTCATCTCCAGCAGTGCAGCAGGCAGGCAGGCAGGCAGCAGAAGGCAGCGCCTTGTAGCACGCTGTACCGAGTCCACCGTGCAGGCTCCTTCATGGAAGGAGGAAGACGCCGACGCGCCAGTTGAAAAGGGCAGACAGACACTCCTGACGTGCAGCCTCTCCTCTCTCGGGCTCCGGCTCAGCAATGTGCCCTCGCAGCTCCCTGACGCTCAACACGCGGCGCTGCCCATAACGCGCTTGAAGCCATGGCAGCTGAAGCAGCGCAGCACGGCTCGCTGCCCTCCTGGCTCACGCCTGAGCTCTGGGCCCGAGGCGCGTTCACCTGCAGCCCTCCCGCTGCCCTCTCCTCCTGCCCCACTCCCAGCGCTGCTCTTCACACCAGCCCACCCGCACTTGAACTCCTCGCGGCTCAACGCGAGGCTGATGTGCAGGCCATGGCTGCCCAAAGGTGCAGCTGGCCTTCCCAGGGCAAACAGGAACGGTCAGTACTACAGAAGGCTGAAAAAGCCAGCAGGGAAGGGAGACAAGCTCAAGGGGCTGAGTGCAGGGACACTCTTCTTCCTCGCGCAATGCTTCCTCTCCTTTTGTTTCTCTCAGACCTCGGAGAGCAAGGTGATGTTCACAGTCTGCCGCTACCAGTTACTTTCAGCTATACAAAGCTTTCAGCTTTGGCTGAAAGGCCACCACTTGGGAAGACCAACATGGATACGCGGGAAAAGCAGCTGCATCTCCCGGGAGGGACGTGAAGCCGACTGGTTCATCGCCCTGCCATTGCCAGCCTAAGCCAGGGATGGTTTGACCAGCTACTGAAAGAGGCAGCACCAGGTTTAAAAGGTTTGTTTCCCTTTTATTTTAAACTAAGGGATTTGGGATGTACTTAGTATACATTTCAACAGAAAATAAAATAGGTTGGCTACTGCTAATTACTAAAGACATACAATAAGTTCAGCTAATAATCAACATTTTGAAACAGGTATCGAGCTGAAGGACCCTGAGGGAATGCAGCGTCCCCAGCTCTTGCCATACATGAAATCCTGCACAGGTGAAGTCCTCTTTGCTTGTAATGCATCAGAAGCCCTTCCCTTCCAGCTTCCTTACTTCCTCTCCAATGTCCATGAAAGGGAAAGCACGGCCATGACAGAAAACCAGACCGTACAGTCCGCTGCATTTGGTGCACCTCTGAGGAAGCATTCCAGGTGATTCTTCTGTCCTTTGTGGCTTATCGCTCAAGCCCCTACCGTTTCTTTTTGCTTTCCTTCTTGGCTTTCTTGCTTAGCTGTGCAGCACTTGCCTTTGGTTTCTTCACCGTCTCCCAAGTCTTAGACTCAAAGCCGTCTGAGTCCTACAAGAACCAATTCAGAAACAGTCAGGGAACCTTCTAACAATTGCCAGACAGCTCGCTTTGGGAACGTAAGTCACCTGACTGGGCAGCTTTGGGTGCCAGTGTTGGAAATTACTTTCCTGACATTGGGGCACAGCAGAAACTCCACCTCTATCATGTTCCCAAAAATCCCACGCAAACTACAGTCTAAAGGTCTTTTCTGCAACACAGTCCCTGCACAGGGCGATGCCCTGCCTGGCACCTCATAGGCCACAGCAGAAGCAGCAGCAGCAGGATGATAAGATGAGCTTGCACCTCAAGGCTCCTTGCGTGCCAGCAGGAACAGCACGCACACGGAAGGAAGGACAGAACAAACTGTGGCACTCTCAGCAATGCCGGGGCACACTACCGTAGGAACAGCTACAAATTGTTCCCTCCCAGCCTATTTGCTCAGCATTTCTATCAATCTCTGTCAAACAGAGCGCTACTTACTGTCTTTGTGGACTTGGAAAATGGCAGGATTATGGCCAACACGCAGAGAAGCTGGAAAACGGCTCCAAAGAAGAGTCCGTAGCGCAGCACGTTCTCCATTAGCGTGGGCTCAGGGATCTCAGGTGGCGAGAAATGCAGTTCAGCTGCCATAGCGCAGACAGCCTGCTGCTCTGCTGCTCTCAAGGAGGCTGCTTTCTAAAGGGGGAAAAAAGAGCCATCATTCCTATCACGCACTCCGACGCTGTTACTGCCTGCTAGCAAAAATTCCCAGCCTCACTTAGAGACGTGCTCTGAAGATACCCTTGGTCTTCCCACACAATAACAAAGAGGGACACCAAATTTCAGGAAAAGCTTAACAGGCAGCACTAAACTTATCCCTGAGGTTGATCACACATGCGTGACGACTGCCTTATTAACATTAACAATAATATTACTAATACGATGACAGGTACACATTTTCATGTCCCTTGGCTATGTATGTATCACGGCCTTGCTGCTGCTGTGCTGTACAACACCGAGCACAGAAATAAAGCACGCAGAAAGCCGATCCGTTGAGGACAGTGGGATGAGCTGTGCTTAAACAACACTGCTTCGGCGCACGCCTAAGCGATGCTTACTGCAAAGTAAGGCACACCTACCTTGCAGTGGCCACGCGGGATGCTTGAGACACAGTCACAGACTGTTCTCCTGACGCCCAACTTAACGTCACAGCCACTCACACTCTGTTCCTCAACAGTCTGCAACACAAAAGTCACAAGGGGGAAATTCAATTAATCAAAGATGCCATCGGACCTCCGTGCTCACGGCAGTCGCACTCATGTCTTCGGATGATAAATCAGAAGCGAGCTTACCGAGTGACACTGCTGACTTCCACTTGAGATGAGCAATCCATCCCTGGCTCTAAAGTATGAACAGTAACCTATGCCTAACACTAAAAGACTACAAGTAACCTATGCCTAACTCTAAAATAAGAACAGGAACCTACGCCTAACACGAAAATACGAACAATTGTCTACTCCTTACACTAAAACTAAACTTAACACTAAAATCAACAAGAAAACCAGGGACTGGGACATAACAGGGTTAAGATGGCACTGGGGGCCCACAGAACTTGGCTCCAGAGGAGGCTCGAAGGAGGAGCAGCTGTTAAGTAATGCCACCCAGCTAATGCTGGGGGCGGGGGCCGCGCAGCGGGTAAGGAGCCGAGCGCCTGGACCAGCGACGGTGGAGATGTGACGGCGCCGATGCGGGGCCTGGCACGGTGGTGTGGTGCCAGGCCAGCTGTGCCGCAGGTGGATCCACCTCCATCGGCTCATCCGGAGGTGGATCCACCTCCATCGGCTCCACCGTGGTGGTCACAGCGCTGGTCCAGGCGCGATGGAAACGGACTCTCTTCTCATTCCTCCTCTGCCTGATGGTCATGGCCGGCCCCCTCCTCCTCTTTGCTTCTGGGGCCCCCAGCTCTCTCTTCCTATTGAAAAGAGGGCAACCTTCGCCCCTCGCTCTCTTTGCTCCTGACATGGCTGGTAACTGCCAGAGCTCTCAGAGGCGAGTGCGTTGGCCGGGGCAGCGGTGACCAAGGTGACAGCTGTGACGTGGCGAGGGTTCTAAAATGGCGGCCGCACTGCTGGCACTGGCGTTCCACATGAGGAGGATGAGGAGGGGGCTGGAGGACAGGGCACGGCACGGCACCTAGAAGGCACTCCCTGTGCACAGCGGGCAGCCCTTCTCTCCGGCAAGCAAGAGGGCACAGAGGAGCCGGCCCCCACAAAAGGGCCCTCAGCCTCCTGCACCCTCTCCGTTCTTCCACAAGGGAATCTTTTGGGGTTGGGACACGCAGCACACAACGCCATGTTCGGGGCTCTCCTGACCTCAGCACCAAGAACAGCAGGCTCCAAAGCGGACCTGACTACGCCTGCCTCCTGGAGACAGAAGCTCTGGTTTCCACGTTAGCATCCACTGCCCCTTCTTGCACCTCACGCTTCGGGTTGCAACCATTCCCTACAATAAATACGGCCAGCTGAATTTTGATTAAAATCACTGACTCAATTCCAAATCTGCACAGAATGCTGGCACGTACACGGGGCCACGCCGGCTCACCCGCCCTCAGCGGGGACCCACAGACGTAGAACAGCATCAACGGAGCAGGCAGAAATGTGACGTGCTCCTGACCGACGGCACTCTTAAAACCTACCTCTCCTTCCCCCCGCTCTACTAAGGCAGCAGTTCCCAAACAACGAACAGAATCACCGAGAACTTCAGCCCTGGCTCGTCCCGCTAAGGGACGTCCAGAGGAAGTCTTTACAGCGCCTTTACAAACCTTCGTTCAGCTCCACAGCCTCAGGCCAACGCAGCACCCAGGCGTGTCGCTCCACTCCTCGCCCGGGCTTTGCTGGGCACAGCTCCCTGCGCGGACTGCTCCTTCAGGCGCCTGAAACACCAACAAAGCTCGGCACTCGCACGGCCTTCCCTTCCCCCAGCTGCCCCCCGGCCCCCGCAGCGCTCGGTGGCACCGCACGCATCGCCTCCGCGTGCCGGCAGCGCCGCCAGCTCCTCCCCCGAGCGCCCCGCGACGCCCCCGCACCGAGGCCCGACCCCGTTCCCAGCACGCAGCCCGCTCCTCCCGGCCCCGCTCACCGCCCGCGCGCCGCCATGCCGCGCTGCCCCGGAAGTGCTCTCCGCCGCCACGAACCACTTCCTGCCCCGGCCCTAGCAACCGCCTGCGGCGTCCCGTTGCTAAGGGCGGCCTGGGGGCGGCCGGGGCCTGGAGGGGGCAAGGGGAGCTGGGGGCTCCGCTTCCGGATTCCTCTCGGATGGCGCCGGCGGCATGCAGCTTGTCTCCTTCCTTTCCTTTCCCTTTCCCTTTCCTTTCCTTTTCACTTTCCCTTCCCTCCCTTCCCTACGCTACCCTCTCCTTTTTTCCTTTCCTTTTCCTTCCTTCCCTTTTCTCTTCCTTCCCTTCCCCTTCACATTTCCCTTTTTCTGTCCTTCCCTCTCTTACTTTCTTCCCCCCCATTCCCCTCCTCTCCCTTCCGTTTTCTGTCAGTCCACACTCAGTATGCAGATCTCAAATGGACATGCCTGCAGAAGATCATCTACGCAGGCAATAAATGCCTTGTGCTGTGCTTCACTGCTTTGTGCTCTTGAAAGACTCTGATTTGTTTTGCCCTTTCCTAGCACCGAAATATCAAGAGGGCCTGGCCAGCTTTGCTGCAGAGCCTTATCATCCCGGAGTCTGAGGGCTTGGGGGAAAAGTTCAGCAGCCACGTAGCTGCCAAGGGAAGATTTCATGCCCTGGCCTTAACACAGCCCAGCTCTCCTCGCTCCACTCTGTGCCCCTGGCATCCCCTGCAGCCCCTGTGCTGCGACAAACACGAGCAGGGCTCAGGCCCAACGCCCCCCCTGCTGCACGCCCTCCCACATCCCCACGTGCTGCACCCACACCAGCTGCCCTAGCCCCGCAGCCCTCCTGCAGGCCGTGCAGTCCCAGGCACCGGGCTCGGCCCCAGCCCCCAGGAGCTGCTGGACGTGACTCAGCCCCCGCTGGATCCAAACCCAACTCTAAGATACAATTATGACCCGTAAATATTTGAATCTGGTTTCCCTCCTTTGCAGCCAGCTCCTTGGCTGCACACAGCCCCACAACCCGCTCTTTCATCTCCAGCAGTGCAGCAGGCAGGCAGGCAGGCAGCAGAAGGCAGCGCCTTGTAGCACGCTGTACCGAGTCCACCGTGCAGGCTCCTTCGTGGAAGGAGGAAGACGCCAACGCGCCAGTTGAAAATGGCAGACAGACACTCCTGACGTGCAGCCTCTCCTCTCTCGGGCTCCGGCTCAGCAATGTGCCCTCGCAGCTCCCTGACGCTCAACACGCGGCGCTGCCCATAACGCGCTTGAAGCCATGGCAGCTGAAGCAGCGCAGCACGGCTCGCTGCCCTCCTGGCTCACGCCTGAGCTCTGGGCCCGAGGCGCGTTCACCTGCAGCCCTCCCGCTGCCCTCTCCTCCTGCCCCACTCCCAGCGCTGCTCTTCACACCAGCCCACCCGCACTTGAACTCCTCGCGGCTCAACGCGAGGCTGATGTGCAGGCCATGGCTGCCCAAAGGTGCAGCTGGCCTTCCCAGGGCAAACAGGAACGGTCAGTACTACAGAAGGCTGAAAAAGCCAGCAGGGAAGGGAGACAAGCTCAAGGGGCTGAGTGCAGGGACACTCTTCTTCCTCGCGCAATGCTTCCTCTCCTTTTGTTTCTCTCAGACCTCGGAGAGCAAGGTGATGCTCACAGTCTGCCGCTACCAGTTACATTCAGCTTTACAAAGCTTTCAGATTTGGCTGAAAGGCCACCACTTGGGAAGACCAACATGGATACGCGGGAAAAGCAGCTGCATCTCCCGGGAGGGACGTGAAGCCGACCGGTTCATCGCTCTGCCATTGCCAGCCCAAGCCAGGGATGGTTTGACCAGCTACTGAAAGAGGCAGCACCAGGTTTAAAAGGTTTGTTTCCCTTTTATTTTAAACTAAGGGATTTGGGTTGTACTTAGTATACATTTCAACAGAAAATAAAATAGTTTGCTAATTACTAAAGACATACGATAAGTTCAGCTAATAATCAACATTTTGAAACAGGTATCGAGCTGAAGGACCCTGAGGGAATGCAGCGTCCCCAGCTCTTGCCATACATGAAATCCTGCACAGGTGAAGTCCTCTTTGCTTGTAATGCATCAAAAGCCCTTCCCTTCCAGCTTCCTTACTTCCTCTCCAATGTCCATGAAAGGGAAAGCACGGCCATGACAGAAAACCAGACCGTACAGTCCGCTGCATTTGATGCACCTCTGAGGAAGCATTCCAGGTGATTCTTCTGTCCTTTGTGGCTTATCGCTCAAGCCCTTACCGTTTCTTTTTGCTTTCCTTCTTGGCTTTCTTGCTTAGCTGTGCAGCACTTGCCTTTGGTTTCTTCACCGTCTCCCAAGTCTTAGACTCAAAGCCGTCCGAGTCCTACAAGAACCAATTCAGAAACAGTCAGGGAACCTTCTAACAATTGCCAGACAGCTCGCTTTGGGAACGTAAGTCACCTGACTGGGCAGCTTTGGGTGCCAGTGTTGGAAATTACTTTCCTGACATTGGGGCACAGCAGAAACTCCACCTCTATCATGTTCCCAAAAATCCCACGCAAACTACAGTCTAAAGGTCTTTTCTGCAACACAGTCCCTGCACAGGGCGATGCCCTGCCTGGCACCTCATAGGCCACAGCAGAAGCAGCAGCAGCAGGATGATAAGATGAGCTTGCACCTCAAGGCTCCTTGCGTGCCAGCAGGAACAGCACGCACACGGAAGGAAGGACAGAACAAACTGTGGCACTCTCAGCAATGCCGGGGCACACTACCGTAGGAACAGCTACAAATTGTTCCCTCCCAGCCTATTTGCTCAGCATTTCTATCAATCTCTGTCAAACAGAGCGCTACTTACTGTCTTTGTGGACTTGGAAAATGGCAGGATTATGGCCAACACGCAGAGAAGCTGGAAAACGGCTCCAAAGAAGAGTCCGTAGCGCAGCACGTTCTCCATTAGCGTGGGCTCAGGGATCTCAGGTGGCGAGAAATGCAGTTCAGCTGCCATAGCGCAGACAGCCTGCTGCTCTGCTGCTCTCAAGGAGGCTGCTTTCTAAAGGGGGAAAAAAGAGCCATCATTCCTATCACGCACTCCGACGCTGTTACTGCCTGCTAGCAAAAATTCCCAGCCTCACTTAGAGACGTGCTCTGAAGATACCCTTGGTCTTCCCACACAATAACAAAGAGGGACACCAAATTTCAGGAAAAGCTTAACAGGCAGCAATAAACTTATCCCTGAGGTTGATCACACATGCGTGACGACTGCCTTATTAACATTAACAATAATATTACTAATACGATGACAGGTACACATTTTCATGTCCCTTGGCTATGTATGTATCACGGCCTTGCTGCTGCTGTGCTGTACAACACCGAGCACAGAAATAAAGCACGCAGAAAGCCGATCCGTTGAGGACAGTGGGATGAACTGTGCTTAAACAACACTGCTTCGGCGCACGCCTAAGCGATGCTAACTGTAAAGTAAGGCACACCTACCTTGCAGTGGCCACGCGGGATGCATAAGACACAGTCACAGACTGTTCTCCTGACGCCCAACTTAACGTCACAGCCACTCACACTCTGTTCCTCAACAGTCTGCAACACAAAAGTCACAAGGGGGAAATTCAATTAATCAAAGATGCCATCGGACCTCCGTGCTCACGGCAGTCGCACTCATGTCTTCGGATGATAAATCAGAAGCGAGCTTACCGAGTGACACTGCTGACTTCCACTTGAGATGAGCAATCCATCCCTGGCTCTAAAGTATGAACAGTAACCTATGCCTAACACTAAAAGACTACAAGTAACCTATGCCTAACTCTAAAATAAGAACAGGAACCTACGCCTAACACGAAAATACGAACAATTGTCTACTCCTTACACTAAAACTAAACTTAACACTAAAATCAACAAGAAAACCAGGGACTGGGACATAACAGGGTTAAGATGGCACTGGGGGCCCACAGAACTTGGCTCCAGAGGAGGCTCGAAGGAGGAGCAGCTGTTAAGTAATGCCACCCAGCTAATGCTGGGGGCGGGGGCCGCGCAGCGGGTAAGGAGCCGAGCGCCTGGACCAGCGACGGTGGAGATGTGACGGCGCCGATGCGGGGCCTGGCACGGTGGTGTGGTGCCAGGCCAGCTGTGCCGCAGGTGGATCCACCTCCATCGGCTCATCCGGAGGTGGATCCACCTCCATCGGCTCCACCGTGGTGGTCACAGCGCTGGTCCAGGCGCGATGGAAACGGACTCTCTTCTCATTCCTCCTCTGCCTGATGGTCATGGCCGGCCCCCTCCTCCTCTTTGCTTCTGGGGCCCCCAGCTCTCTCTTCCTATTGAAAAGAGGGCAACCTTCGCCCCTCGCTCTCTTTGCTCCTGACATGGCTGGTAACTGCCAGAGCTCTCAGAGGCGAGTGCGTTGGCCGGGGCAGCGGTGACCAAGGTGACAGCTGTGACGTGGCGAGGGTTCTAAAATGGCGGCCGCACTGCTGGCACTGGCGTTCCACATGAGGAGGATGAGGAGGGGGCTGGAGGACAGGGCACGGCACGGCACCTAGAAGGCACTCCCTGTGCACAGCGGGCAGCCCTTCTCTCTGGCAAGCAAGAGGGCACAGAGGAGCCGGCCCCCACAAAAGGGCCTCAGCCTCCTGCACCCTCTCCGTTCTTCCACAAGGGAATCTTTTGGGGTTGGGACACGCAGCACACAACGCCATGTTCGGGGCTCTCCTGACCTCAGCACCAAGAACAGCAGGCTCCAAAGCGGACCTGACTACGCCTGCCTCCTGGAGACAGAAGCTCCGGTTTCCACGTTAGCATCCACTGCCCCTTCTTGCACCTCACGCTTCGGGTTGCAACCATTCCCTACAATAAATACGGCCAGCTGAATTTTGATTAAAATCACTGACTCAATTCCAAATCTGCACAGAATGCTGGCACGTACACGGGGCCACGCCGGCTCACCCGCCCTCAGCGGGGACCCACAGACGTAGAACAGCATCAACGGAGCAGGCAGAAATGTGACGTGCTCCTGACCGACGGCACTCTTAAAACCTACCTCTCCTTCCCCCCGCTCTACTAAGGCAGCAGTTCCCAAACAACGAACAGAATCACCGAGAACTTCAGCCCTGGCTCGTCCCGCTAAGGGACGTCCAGAGGAAGTCTTTACAGCGCCTTTACAAACCTTCGTTCAGCTCCACAGCCTCAGGCCAACGCAGCACCCAGGCGTGTCGCTCCACTCCTCGCCCGGGCTTTGCTGGGCACAGCTCCCTGCGCGGACTGCTCCTTCAGGCGCCTGAAACACCAACAAAGCTCGGCACTCGCACGGCCTTCCCTTCCCCCAGCTGCCCCCCGGCCCCCGCAGCGCTCGGTGGCACCGCACGCATCGCCTCCGCGTGCCGGCAGCGCCGCCAGCTCCTCCCCCGAGCGCCCCGCGACGCCCCCGCACCGAGGCCCGACCCCGTTCCCAGCACGCAGCCCGCTCCTCCCGGCCCCGCTCACCGCCCGCGCGCCGCCATGCCGCGCTGCCCCGGAAGTGCTCTCCGCCGCCACGAACCACTTCCTGCCCCGGCCCTAGCAACCGCCTGCGGCGTCCCGTTGCTAAGGGCGGCCTGGGGGCGGCCGGGGCCTGGAGGGGGCAAGGGGAGCTGGGGGCTCCGCTTCCGGACTCCTCTCGGATGGCGCCGGCGGCATGCAGCTTTCCCTTTCCTTCTTCCCCTTCCCTCTTTTCCCTACTCTTTTTTGTTATTCTTCTTATTTTTTTCTCTTTTATTTTCTCTTTTCCTTTCTTATTATTCTCCCCCCCCTTCCCTCTTCCCTCCCTTTCCCTTTAGTTTCCTTTTTCCTTTCTTTTTTCCTTTTCTTTTTCCTTTCTTTTGTGGTAATGTGTAGCATTTATATTAAGAGTATTTTCTGCACTCTTACCAAGCACTTGAATCCTATGGGTATTAACTGAATCAGTTTTTTAGGTTTGATCGTTTGCATTTCAGGCCTTTAATCATTTTTTTTGTGTTGAATGTGTAAAATTCTACAGCCTACTCGAGTATCTATGTGCTTGTGAGTTATAGAGGACTAAAACACTTAACTAAGCATTTCCTGTGGCATAATTATTCCGGGTAAACAATTACCAGTGCTTTCTGTACGCAAGATGGTGAATGGATCAACCCGGAGCTCAGGAAAGGCAATAAATCCTGTCACCATCCTAACACAGCCCACTGAGGACAGAGGTGTAACTCTTGTGAAAGTGAATGCCAAGAGAGATCCTATCTGCTTGGTTAATGTTGCCAGGTTAAATTACTTCCAGTACTAGCAGTACCCTGAACTGGGTCGTGCCACTGTCCTCTTACACCTCCTCATGGTTTGAAAGCTGAATGCCAAGGGGAAAGTACACATTTAGACTGCAAACTGCACTGTACATGTTCCAGGTTAAAGCTCTTCCTTTCTCCTCCTCTCCACCAGCAAAAATGGCAGTACCTATTTTAAGAAGAAATAAACAGCTGAAATTTTCAGCTATTATACAGCTCCTACCCAATCCCTCCACCACCATCCTCCCGCAGATCATCTAACCTGGCAGCAATGCCAGGATCTGTGCAAGAGATGCCGCCTTTGAACTGCAAGCAGGTGGTGCCATCAGTCCGCTCCAGCTGCACGCCTTTCACCTGCACCACACCAAGCCATGCATTTGCACTGATTTTGAGATGATAAAAAGGACAGCTATTTGAAGGTGTAGGCTGGTTGAATTACTTTCCAAAGCCTCTGAGATCTGAGTGGGTTTCAAAGCTAACATTGATTCAATGAGCAGAAATGGCAATTGTGTCAGCACGTAATTCTAAGCAGACACAGCTCAGATGTGAAGTCTTCCTCTGAATTCAAATCATCCTCAGCTTTTTTATTTTTCTAACTTTCTTCGGTGGTTTGCATTGCAATATTCCCTACAAGTCTCAGCAACAAGACCACATACTGCACACACACCATGAACTTGTGCACTGATATCTTTTCATCCTCAGGCTGTATATTATTATTCACGCAAGAAGAGATGAGTCTATTTACATGTATGTTTCTTTTGTTGTTGTTTTTTCAGTCCTTACTGGAAACAAAGCCTTCCTCACTCCCACTCTATAAAACATTTTACTTTTTTGATACCAGTAACACATCTTACTCAAACCCTGTTTTTTTTCAGCAGAAGCGTTCAAATCTTTGTTTGAAACACAGGGTCCTCAGGAGAGGCATCAGCAGCTGTGGGACCTCAGTGCACCTGGACACCACGAACCAGGGACAGGTGTAGAATTAACACCATCTCTCCTTGTTTCTTGACTTTAGCTGTACTGTCCTGTGTAATCTTCCAGACAAGGCTCCTTTCCAAACTGAAATGAAAGTGGTAAACTAAAGATGGAGTCACTGCTGGCATCTGAGCTCTGTTTGCCACTGAGGAAGAGGAAGGAGCTGGTATTTAGAGCTAGAAATTCAGGAGCCAGTAACTCTCAGCTGACTGTAACGTACTGACATCTGGCTGAAAGTCTTGGCACTTCACTTGGGCAGTGCTGAAATGCTCCTGCTGCTCTTCGAGGAGATAAACAGAGCCAGACAGGTGCCGGCTCTATAAATGGTTTGCACCCACAGAGCACATCAGGCCTCATGACAGGTACGTATCCTGCAGGCTGATGCCATTTATTCCATTGTAGTCTCGGTGATACGGTAATGTTTGAAGATTAAGTAGGCTTTTCAAGCAGGCTTTTAACTCTCTGAGACAGTCCTTTCTAATAGCACATTCTTGTATATTTTGAATTAGGGATTTATTCTCTCTATTTTTAATCTGATCCCTTGCTTCAGACTCATTTTCATAGTCTAAACAGTGATCTCATCCAGAAGGACCTTTTTCAGGAGATAATTTTTACAATTGTTTTTATTCAGATTCCTATCAATTTGAATTCCTCAAGGGGAAATTCTCCCCAGGAAATCTATTGGTGTTCAAAGGGTCGGCTTTGGAGGCTCTGAAGATCCACATCTCAACATTTTATTCTTCCAAGTTGGAGAAGCCAAGAGTTGCATAATTTTCTAATGGCAAGTCTTCCAATTTTGGGTTCTCCATTTCTTCCTTAGAAGTAATTGTAAGTCTGATCAAACCCGGTCTTTCTCATCTCATTTTGTTTGCTTTCTTGCCACAGAAATTATTGCATTTTTGCAAAGAACTTTGGAACAAAAAGTACTGTGTATGCGTGAATAATGGACAATGTATTAAATGACTGATGGTCAACTTAATTATAGTGTGCCTTAGGTCTACCATGTGGGATAAGTCATTTGAACTACAACGTGTACCATCCTACACATAAGGTGGCAAAGTTAGACCAAAAATATAACTCAATCTTCTCAGTCTGTTGCATCTAATGTAACGTTGGGGCACTTGTGATAAACTGGTCGCCACCACATTTCTTGAGTGAAAGAAAACCATAGGAAACAGTTGTGTGTGGCTCTAAGAGGAATGGGGAGCCAGCAGCCACTGCCCGTGACATTTTGGAGGAGTGCAGAAACACTTTTGACAGCTAAGAACTGGGGATGATTTTCTTGTCATTTGATGGGTTACTTCTTACTGTCATTATGTTCAGCCTCCCAAGGTGAGTAGGACCACTTCACACGCTGCTCAGCTTATCTGGAGCTGTGTGCTACGCACCTGGAACAGATGGGTGATTTTTCAAAGCATGGCATGCAGTCTGGAGGAGGTAAAGCTAAGAGGAAATCAATATCTGGGAAATTGCTGCAGGATCCTAACATTGTGTCCTTCATCAGCAGAGGACCAGCAGTGAAATATAACTACCTGTCCTGTGCTTCACCCAGGATGGTCACATCTGCACAGATATGACTCCAAAATCCAGATATCTGTACTTGGCCATAGACTCTGTTGCTCTGCACCAATGTAGGGCTAGGAAAAAAGGCAGCTATCTACTGTGGGAAGGCAGGAAAATAATATATAATAAAACCAAGACAGGAAATTCTGGGGACAGAACAGCTCTCTGTTTATACTATTTGGGAACTCCTAAGCTGTTTCTACTCAATGGAGCCTGGAGGGCTTTTAGAAATTTCTGCTGCCTCCTACAGTTGACTTGATCACAAAGAGTTTTTTGTTGTGAGGCCTTTTTGGGTCCAGCTGTGCATGACAGGAGCCCAGTCCAGGCAGAACAGGGAAACCCCTACCACTACAGAGATTTTGACATAGCCTTCTTTGACAGCAGCTCACTTAAGATATAAATGCAGATTATAGCCCTCATAATCCAAGCTGGGCAGCAGGCAGCTATAAATGAGTCAGTTATCGACTGATTCCCTTTGAACTGAGAGATATTGTCCCATATCTTACATCAGCTCTGTGTAAGGCAGTGGGCCAGGCAGATCAAGAATTAGCTCAGAAACAATCTATAGGATAATATCTTGGAACAGCATCGGCTCTCAACTGGTTTAACAGTGTGGTCTGATTCATCTGTGCAGTCAGTGTAGCACCAAGACAATGGAAGAAAAATAAGTCATGCTGAAAAATTGGTGCACCTGGCCTCACACATGAGAGAACTTGAACAGATTGCTTCAAAAATACAGACAAAAATCCTTTTCCAGTTGCAGAAACAGAGCGCAGGAGTGTGCATCAGTACAGAAGTTCTGGAAAACCCAGCTCTCGAAGTGCTATCGAAGAATACCTTTCTCCAGTGTCCAGGGTAAGGATGATGCATATCTGTCTGCCTGATCTTACAGCAGACCCTCTCCCCATGGGCAGGCTGATGCCACTTCTCACAGCTGCAAGGGAAGCAGCAGTTCTCACTTCTCTTCATGGAGCTGTTTTGTTTTTGAATTATATCAGAAGTCCTCTGGTCAGCTGCTCACTTGAGGGCGAACTCCAGCTCCTGCTTTGCTCCTTTCAACCCTTCTTGATCTCTCAGGGAAGTTGCCTGGCAGTGATTTACACCAAAGGGAATGTGAGCCTTCAGTGCACGTCAAGACTGGAGGTTATGGTCTAGGTACAGAGCGACTGTTGTTTAATCCTTTGTAGATTTGGCATGCTGAGTTCACTCACACCTCGGTGCCCACTGGGTTACTGCTTACCAAGACCTTCCAGTCACTGCTCCACTAAGAAGCAAGCCACAGTGACAATGCCAATTGCTTTGCCACAGTGACAATGCCAATTGCTTTGCAAGAAGCAAAGGGGCAGTGGAGTTGGACCAACACTGACCACTTGAATCCCCTGCACGCTCCAGGTGCGTTGCTCTTCCCTGCACTTGGCCTCTGCCAGCAGCAGCTGTGCTGAGTGCAAGGTGATGGCGTCCTGCAGTAGGCAGAGATGAGTCACTCACTGCTGACACTTCCACCCAGCACCAAGGCATGCAAGCCCCAAGATGGGAAGGTCTGGGTCTCTATCAGTTCTGGGCATTGTAAAATCAGCACTGAAAACAGGCAGAACTCATGCTTTTTACCTCTTCTGAATGGTCCCAGCCTTCCCAGTGTCCCAGCTATGTATCCTTTTTAATGGGGAGTTTCACTCCTTGCTCCAGCAATGACAGCAGCTGCCAGCATGCAGCCCTCCAGGGGAGACATCTGCCTTTTGGCAGAGCACACAAGCAGAGCAGGGCTTCCCAGCCGCTGTGAGCCTGATGTGAAGCTGCTGTGTTTGTGAGGGACTGAAGCATGAACTGCCCCGCTGGTGCTAGCAGATGTGAGTGACAAAGGAGAAGGAGGAAAACACTGATAATCAAAGAAAAAGAAAATAGCAAAGAGATAACCCCTCCTGAGCAGGCAGCGTGAGGAACTATTAATGGTTAACTCTCTTTTATTGTTGGGTAGGAGGAAGAAATGCAATTGCAAAGGGAAAGATAAGTTTACTTTACAAAGCAAATTTGTCAATTACCCTGCCAGATTATCATTGTTGTTATTTGCTTTTCCCTCTCTGAATGATAAAAAGAAAACATGCAGACAACCCTAAACCATAGTCATACCCCTTCCCCACAACCTCCCTGCACACACAAAAAAGAGGATGCTAAACACAGCTTTGAAACCCATGAGGATAATTGATGCTGTGACGTGCAGAAGCCCACAGGACTCCCGGGGAGCACAGGTATAAGAGGAGGAGCGCACCTCCCCGGCAGGCAGAGGACAGCTGGGGGCAGGTCTCAGTGTGCTCCCTGCTCAGTGGGGTCCTGGGGTCGGTGCAGGGGACGGCTCCGCAGCGCTCACACACAGAGGAGAAGTTGTGTCTGCAACAGGGGAACACCTGAGCAGGAGCTGATCCAGGAAGGGCTTGTTTTGAGGGAACGGTAAGTACGGGTCTCTGCATGTGGGCTCAACAAGATTCAACAATTCCTATTTGGAAATCAGAGGCAATTAAACTACACTGAAATGCAATCTAAGCTCGCATTGGTAATTAGCTTTGCTGGATATAATACCCTTTATATCATATGGGATTCTTTTGTATGAAGTTAGAGAAGGAAACAGTAACTGAACTATTGGATAAGTGCAAAGCAGTACAGTAATAATACAGGGGAGCCTGTATTTAGTAACTGCCAAGCAGTTACTAAAAGAAGCAGAGATTTCTTCTTTTGCTATACTCGTGCAAATTCCTTTTGAAAAATGAATGCCATTCTACTCACCAATCAGCAAAGTTGTGTTTGTGCCAAAACGAAGCGTGAGCAGGAATGCAACAGCGTGTTCCAGTAACACAGAGCCAGCTGTGAGGCAGCGAGCCACTTCAAATGAAATATGGTGTTAGAAAAGCAGAAATCCTGGTATACAAGTCTGAACTTCACATGCCAGCAGGCACAATAGAAGCTCCATTTCATCTCTGCAGTGGCATTTTTGAGACCGATCAGGTAAGATTTTGGGAGACACAGTTATCAATGTCTCCCAACATCATTCTCACAAACGCTGCTGTGTTAACACTGCACAGGATGGGATGGAGCTACTGTGCTTTATCTGTTGGAATGGTGCTAAAAGCTCTTCATCTTAAAGTGGAATTTATTAATCATTTTTATCCACATGCTGCCAGAACAGAAAAGAAAGGCAAAAATTCTCACCTCAGGAGAATATGAAGGTGTCACTGCTTTGCAGAGCTGTCATCTGCCCATGTGCTGGGTGATGCTTAAATCCTCTCTTCTGAAACAGCAGGCACTTATGAGGGGAGGCTGAGAGGCTTTAGGCTCCTTCCCGGGGGAGACAGACGTACTCAAAAAAGCTGAAGGGATGAGAGGCTGATGGCAGCAAGGGGAGAAAAGGCAAAGCGAGACGGGAAGAAAGGTGAAATAAAACAATCACGCAAAAAGCAGGGAAAGAAAAAAGAATCTCAAAGGGACAAAAAGTGGCTCTGAGGAAAATCCAGCACAGGCAGTCAAGGCTGCATCCTAGGAAGAAAAAAAGGGAAGCGGACAACATTGTGTGAGACTTTCTTCTTATTTACATTGATATTTCACTTCTCAGCTCACATAGTGGCTTTTCTTGGAACTGTATACGACTCCTGGTTGGCAGTTCTTTAGATGCTGGTGCCATGGTCTCCTGGTACCCTCTATATATTACATATAGAGTAATCAGTAATTCTGATTTGGAATTTGTCTTTGAGCTATTTAAGGGAGAGAGGCACGAGAGGGACATGCTTTTCCAAGCTCAAACGAAAGATAGAAAATTAATGGAAATCCAGACCAGCAGTCCTGTGTCTCTCAGTCACCTTTTTTGCTGTTTCTGGGCATTCCTGGGCCATCCGAGGGGTGACAAACCTCCTTAGAGCAGGTTTGGAGGAAGGGTGTCCTCCTGCACCCGGCTCTGCTCAAATCAGGGCTGTCGGCACTGCTGACAGGGTCCAGAATGAGGAAGGGTTGCACTAAGGAACCCCAATTCATAGAGCACCACTGTGCCCACTGGCTGCCACTCAGCACACTGCCCCTCGTCCTGTTACAATTCCATGCTCTCAGCAGCGTGCTCACTTGCACACACACACACACCAGTGCTTAGAGAAACTTCGCCATGCTATTCAGTTTGCACTCAGGTGAGTGTGGGCAGCTGTGCCTGTGCAATGAAGCAGTGCTCACTGCTGACATTTTCCATCAGAGCTGCCTCCTGCCACCACCATCCATAAAATCCACTGCTTGGAAGGTTTACTGGGGAAATGAGAAGCCCAATCAGACCCTCTTCGTTTGGAAATTGCTCTTGTTGCAATACAGTATTGTTAAATATTTGGAAGTTTCTTTTCTTCACCCCTATAAATGAACTTTTCTCTTTTATGGAGATCAAACATCTTTCTGCCCTTTTCTTGTGTAAAATAACACAGCTGAACAAGGAAACTTTATGTTTTAAAGATCTCCATCCACATTCTGCTTTCTTAAAGAATCTTTTTTGAGCTAAAAATCAATTGCTTTTGATCAAAACCGCGGAATGATGTTAACAGAAATATTCTCCCACCGTCTCTTGCTTCCAGTAACAAAAGCTTTGAGTTCACCTGCTGGTGGTGTGCAACCTCAGGCAATTCTTTGCTTTGAGTCATCCATCGGGGATGCTGGACACACAGCCAGCCTCAGGATGCAAAACACTGCAGTGTTTGTCTCCAGCACACACTGATGGTGCAGTCCATCCTGCTTTCACCTAAGTCCTGAGAGCCACACAGATGTCTCCTATTGGTGGGGGGGGCTCCTCTAAGCATAACTGGGAAGGAGAGGTCGTGGGGAGCACGATGGAGGTTGTTGTGCAGTGATGTGGGCTGTGGGGAGGCTGCTCTGGGCAACTTGTGCCACTGACTCACTGCTCCATGTTTCAGGTAACTCCAAAGGCTGGAAGATGCTGGATAAGGCCACCCTGTTCCTGTTCCTGCATTTAGTTGCAAGCTCCATCTCCTTTCCTCTCTACCCAGCTCTCAGGTAAGATGTTGAATGTTTCACCCATACTGTAACTCTCTGCCTCACCTCTGACCTTGTGCAAAATAAGCACATATCAAATGAAGCTTGCCAGACCTTCTGACAGACACTGGTGAACATGTCTTTACTCTGGCTTAATTTTTTGGGAATGCTGCTAGTTTACGGGTGGTTTCCCAAGAAAGCAGACACAATGTGGAATATTTCAGCCCAGCAATTGTTTTTGGCCTTGAATGCTCTGTCCTATAGAGGGAAATCTAGCCATCTCCAGAGCCAGCACTACCAGCTCCATAACCGACTGAAATTTGTGCCTGAAAGCTACCTGCAATGAAATCAGAACTGCAGATTCAGTATGGGAACTCAACAGCTGCTAATTAATATTTCAAGTATTTCCTTACTAACTGTGAAAAGTTAATATTACTTCCTACCATTACAAATTGATGGATGTACAAAACTGGGCATAGGGCTCTGTAAAGTAGATTTGTAACGTCTCATAGAAAATGCTTTAGACCTGTGCTAGAGCCGTGGCATGACAATGCCACAATTGCTAGAGTTTTGCTTGACAGTGCTGGAAAGCTCAGAGGGGGGAAAATGGGGAAGCTTTACCAATTGCCTTTTCACTGCCTCAAGGCAGTTTCTGACTGGGGAGAGCAATGTACAAAACTGATGTAACTGAAAAGGTAGGGTAAAAAAAGGAGAAAGAAAGGAAAAGCAGAATGCAGAGTAATGCTCAAGAAGACCAATCCCTGATCGGCATTTGAGCACATTTCACAGCACACTTCGGGTTTTTCTTGAAGGTACAGCCCAGGACCTGTTACTGGCAAGTCTGTGAACTTCCATCTCCTGGACCACAGCCTGCTGCAGAGCCACAGTCCCTCAGCAGAGGAACAGGATGAGGAGGGTTTGTTAACAGACCCCGCTGAGAAAAGGTTTGTACATCACCTCTCAGCCCCGCTGCAGCACTTCTGCAGGGAGCACTGTCTTTCAGCAAGCTCTGAAAACCCACAGCATGGTTGTTAGAGCTCCTGCCAGGAGACAAGGGATGGTCAGTTGTCTTAAAAACAATGAATCCCTGCAGCACTGAAGACCGTACATATGGTTTATGCTTCCCTAACCCGTGGATTTTCTGTAGCCTGTGTCCAGGCACAGGCAGGAGAACTGCCCAAGGCTCACCCTGTGTCTGGGACAGGGGTGTCCCAAAAAATGACAGTGCTGCTGTAGAGCACAGGAACTTCCCACTCCCAGCTCAGCCCTCTCTCAGTCTGATTCTTCCCCTTCTCAGTGTTCCTTGAGGTCATCTTTGCTTTGCTGGCACTTCTTAGTTGTTTCAGTGCAAATATCAATCAAAAGATTTATTTTGCTTTACTGACGCCACCCTGTCAGGGCCAAACTCTCCCATAACTTTTTACCCTCTGCCACCAACTCAGTTCAATATCCAGTTCGTTCACCTGGCACTGATCTCAGCAGTTACATCTGGTGTATTAAGACACGTGAAGCACCCGCTTCCCAGCAGAAGGCTGACCATGGGCTCGCTGAGCACAACACCTGTTCCTGTCTTCCCCCCCAGGATGCGGCGCCATGCTGATGCCATATTCACCGACAACTACCGCAAGTTCCTGGGGCAGATTTCTGCCCGCAAATTCTTACAGACCATCATTGGCAAGCGACTCAGGTAAGGCACGGGGGGCCTGCTGTCCTTGGGACAATGCTTTGCTGATTACATTTTATGCATGTAGCAGAAATAGTTGCCTTGTGCTGCAAAAGAAGCAGTTTTTCCTGCTGCTCTGCACCCAAAAGGCTATTCTGCATCCCCCTTTCTAAGATCCCTCTAATCGCAACGATTATTAAGCAGCCTAATTAATCCTTCCCTCCAAGCCTATCAGTGTCACATCAGCTGAGAGCTCTGCCACATGAGCAAAAGGCAGCAGCCTTTGCAGATTAACAACTGCAACCATCATTCACTGGAAGGAAACACCTATTGTTATGCTGTTATTCCAGGCCTGTTTGAACATAGAAAACTGGCTTTCTATCAGCACTAGGACAGCTTTGCTTAGATAGATAAGCCCAACTAGGCAGATGCAAGCCAGCTCTGGGCAAATGCAGCTGTGCTCTCTCAGGGAGAACAGAACAGCCCCAGGCCCAGCAGGCTCTTTGCCGTGCTGCTCAGACAGAGCCACCATCTGAGCAAGGGACTGAAAGCACCTCTCACAGAGATCTGTTTCTCATCTTCACATGACAGAAACAGTGAGAGCAGTCCAGAAGAAGGGGTGCACGAGCTCCTGACAAGGCGCCAGTCAGACAGCATCCTGATGGACAGCCGCTACCACCAGCAGATGGTACTGAGGGACTTCTTGGGAGCCATGCTGCAGCATCAAAGGTAGGTGGGAGCCATCTTGTTACCTGCTCGCTGCAGGGATGAGACAAGGCCCTTTTTGATGTCTGGCAAACATGAAGCAGAAGTGAAGCTACTGGACTAGGTGCTATCTTTCAGACACACCCAGGGAAAGAATAAAGCTCCTACCTGTATGCACAAGCCCACTTCTGGGCAGGTGGGGTGCAGGTAAGGCACAGTTCTGGCCAGCCTGCAGCACTAGCACCTCCCTGTGCTGCCTCCTCACATCCAGAGTTCAGCCAAATAGCAGTGGGGGAAAAAAAAATCATCTTGATCCCAGTTAAGGCATCATTCATCCTCTTTTCTTTCATAGGCCTCAGGATGTGACCAACAGTCGGTTAGAGGGGTTTCCCAGCACCCTGGCTAAGTTCATGTAAATATTTTTCCCTTTTTCGTCTCCCCATGCTCTGGTGAGTACCATCCCCTGTGCAATTCTGTAAGCACAGCACCCAACACGTGGCTGGAAGGTTCTGCCTTGGCAAAATCAGCTGCCACTGCTGTTCACAAAGGACAGAGCATCTGTTGCAATTTAAGGGGAAAAAACTCCCAATGAGTTTTGTTAAATATCAAAAGACCCATTAGTCTGAATAGACACCATGAGTGCTGTGAAGGCCTAGGCACGTGTTTCCCCAGAATGCTGCCTGGTCTGACTGCTCCAGCACTAACCACAGGCACAGCTCTTACTGCAGATCTATCAGCAAACCCAGCAGAACTCCAGTGCCCACTGGTGCAGCTGGGAACAGGCTCACAGCAGCTGTAGGCAACCTCATAAAGCTGAGGCATTGAGTATCAAAGCCAGGGTAGAAGCAAACAAAATTCTTCCAGGGAGCAGAACCTACCTTTAGATGCCCATTCAGGTTTTCCTGAACATTTCAGGTTTTCCCTCTCGGTGCACTGAATGGGAAATGAAACCTCACAATGTTCTGTACTCCCCAGTCCTAAAATTAGTCAGCTGAAACTCAAAATATGCTCTAAACCTTGACAGCCTTGTGGGATTGAGTGTCCCCAGATAGGCCATTGCTGCTGTCACCTTCATTCACACAAATGTGTTCTCCTTTATGCAGCAATCCCATCTTATTCCTCTGTCTCAGAAATTAAGCCTGCCTAACCATAGTCAGCATATGAAATAGTGTGAAGAGAGCTGTGCAAATATTACACAGAGTGGGGCTGTGGGTAGCAGGGAAAGACCAGAATGGTACAAAAGAAATGATGCCTATGGATGCAGCTGGAAAGCATGACATTGTGGCATCTTGCTTACCATGCCTGTGTTGGTGGTTCTTCCCATAAGTAAGATGAGCCAAAAAAATACTCAAAAAAGGGGGAAAAAAAAGGTCTCTGCATGTGTTCACCAATAGCTTTTTCTTAATTCTCTTTACCTCCTGCTTCTGTCCAGAATGATTCAGAGCTCATGGATCTAACTGTACAGTAAGCCATTCACAGCAATGAAGACATTCCTGGAGGTGACCAGCTGGAGACTGATGCATACACTCCTCAAATCTGCTGAAAGGAATGCAGTTCTGATGCACTACTTCATTTACTTCAGTCTTTACTATTTAATTCCCCTCTCTAAACACTGGTTTGTGTAGTGAATCAGAAAAAAACCCACCAAACCTCTGTGGTTTAACCTCAGGCTGCTAAAATAACCAGCGCACTTGTAATCCTGGAGACATTAATGACTAATTAAAGTTTTCAGATCATGAAGTGTAGCAAAATTTCTGCCAAATCATCACTCTGTTCGAGGGCCCAATTAATATACACAAGGCCACCAAAAAGCACCTTTGGGCAATTCAGTGAACTGATTACAGCCTCCTCTAAACAGATGCTGATGGCACAACCACCCACAGTTCGGCACAGGGTGAGGTCAGACATGAATCCACACGTTTGCCACCCATCACAAAATCTGCTGTGGGCTGTTGGCTCCTTGATAGAGCCCTGGCAGCAAAACTGAGCATACAAAGCTCGTTATAAGCAGTTACTGATCAGCCTCAAGGTGTTTAAACCAAAGCTACAGCTTTGCTCTGCAAGAGTTAAGAGATATTTATGCATCAGATTGGGCTGACACTGTTTTAATTCAATGCGCCATGGAGTAGCTCTGAACTGCACCATGGCTATAGGGTTACAGCAGTAATGTTTGCACTATCACTTACAAGTTATTAGGACAGTAATCTCTCACACAGCGACTTCCTTCCCTGTCACCTGAATTTTACTGTTTGTGTAATATTTACGTCTTCTGAAATGTAAATAATGTCAGGATGGGGTCTGCACTCCCATCATTAGCAGGGAATAAAAGTTGTTCTAAATAAACCTGTTCAACAGCAGGTCAAGATGGCTCTTTGTCTGTTGAAACACTAACTTTTTTACTCTGGGCACACAATGGAAGATAGCACTCAAGGAGAGCTGGCAGGAGCACAGAATACAACTCAGAGCTGTGCTCACAAAGGATCAGTGCCAACCACTCAGGACCAGGCTGGAAATACACCTGCACACAAACACACAGGGGCCTCTTAAAGCATCCTCCTTGCACCAGAACAATTCCTTGTTCCTGCAGCATACGTATCATCTCCTTTTCCCTGAAGCGATCATGTTCTAGTACAGTAGGCTCCAGCATACGTGGAAATGAGCTCCTACTTGTGCTGAACAGATCACATACTCTCTGTTCAGATTCCAATTCTAGCACTACAAAAAAAGTACCTACTGCCCAGCAGGCTGGAAAGCAACAAGGGGATGTTGTACATCAGTGAAGCTGTGAGAGCAGCAATGGGTCATCTGTAACCCTTACAGAGACAGGGAACTGTCACGGTGAGACACGACACCCTTCTGCTTCACAGTGCAGCTGGAGAATGACCAGCAACAGAATGAACAATCTGAAGTCCTGGTTCAAAGAGTGCTTGTAATGGCTTCAGGCATGTTGGCTGGTGTGACAGAACAGACTTACAACTCACTTCAAGGAAAGGAATGTGGAAAAAAAAAGACAAAAAAAACCCCATCCAAAACAGCAGATTCCTATAGCAGAAAATAAACAAGGCGATGAAAAAAAATTGCAAGTGCCATAAAAAAAGGCTCATTTGAAAGTTCAGTTGCTGTCAAAATGAGGAAACAAATGCTCGAACTCTGGCAGATTAAATGTTTGAAACAAAACAAAGTGTCTGATGAATAAGAGGCCAGAAGAATAAAAGCATCCTTTCCTAACAAAAAAGTAGAAAGAAATCAATAGCAACAAGCAGAGTTCAGGAAATGCATCACTGTAGAACCACATGGTTTTCTTTTTGCATTGGTTCTCTCCTCCGACAATGTGCCAGAGATCTTGTAAGAGTCAAGTACTGGGATCTCTGTCCTACCGGGAGCAGCAGCAGAAAAACAAGGTATGACACAAAGCTGACGGGCATGTAGTAAAACAAAATAAAACACGAGGCTCCAAGGAACTCAACAGGATGAAAAGGAATCCCAGAGTATATTACCACAAATAGTAGCTTAACTATTTCTTGGTTACAAGTCCATTACTCCCAGAAGGCTTGAACCCAGCATGAGATCAGTCTTTTGAAGGAGTGCAGGAGAGTTCATTAAACCTGTACTATCTTCAGTGTCAAGTTCACCATGAACAAAACGGCAGGAACTGGTATGAGAAAGAACAGACATGGTGAGCTAAGCGTGAACGACTGCAGAGGGGAAGAGGCAACATGGCTGTCAGAAAGCAGAGCCATGTCTCACAGATGTGAGGTGCTGTGGAAGAATTGGCCCCGTGTCCCTCAGCCGCATATTTGCTGGCTGATATAATTTTCTTGGATTTCCAAAAGACGTTTCATGAAGTTCCTCTGCCAAAAGGTCTTTAAAGAAACCCGTCTGACATGGGACAAACGGGAGCCAACACATGGATGCAGGGGAAGGAGCCAGGAGCAACTGCTAAGTTTTCCATGTGGAAATTGTTCATCAGGAGAACTCTCCAGAAATCTGCTCCATTCCCCAAAATCCTCATCTTCCACTTCCCAGATCATTAATATGATGACGATACAAGATTACTGAATGCAACTTCAAAGTTCAGTGTTACAATAAATATGAGTGAGAAGGATCCCCCAAACCTGCTGGGGCAGACACAGCCAGACATGCAGCCCACAAGGACAGCCCCAGGGACTCCTCCTGTTTGAGCTGGGAGCAGCCTCAGCAGCTCCACGTGGCTGGGCCCGGCTCCATCCTGAGTCAGAGAACACTGGTTAGCAGAGAAATGCAGATGAAAGCATCACAAAGGACAGGCAGGAGTGGGAAGTGTCCCCAAATAAATGTGTACCTCTGGGAAAGGACAGAAAAGAACAGGAAGCTCCTCACCACAGTGACTAATACACAAAAATTACCCACCAGAAAAAGCTCTGTTCATGTGAGCCCAACTTCCAACCAGAGACTCTGAAACAGCCAAAACAAAACTCAGGACCGTTCTTTCCTCTTTATTCACAAATTGTTTAGTATGAGGAGAGGGCACCTGGGGAAAGGCAGAATTTATGTTTTCCTTTTTCTTCTTTTTCAAAAGAAATTAAAACATTCTAAGAGCAGAGAAGGGGGACAGGGATGCAAGGAAGGACTTTCTGGTTTCATATGAAAAACACTCAAGTAGCATGAACACAACAGTGAAAAATCAAGATTTTTTTAAAAAGTTTAACTGGAACCCTCTTGACTTAATATATATATATATAAAAAAAATCTGCTTCTGCTTTCATTCTTCTGCTCTTTCAATTACTTTTTCACTTCTATTCTGAAGGTGTTTGCTCTGTTTTTCCCCATTTCTTCCATTCTTCTGGTGCTAGTGTGTCCTGGAAAGGGAAACCCAAACAATTAGCTCTCCCAGGCAACAAAGCACTTCTTTACACAGTACAAGTGCCCCCAGACCCCTTTTTCTCTCTCAAAGGAAGCTTCTCTGAGAGGAGAGTGATAAAACCAGTACTGCAACATAACCGAGGAATTAATACAAGTAGTATGGAAACGTTCAGGCAAAATGAAGGTCAATTTCTGGTGCAAAAGAAACAAATGAGCCTTGAAAAACACAAAACTGGACAAAAAAGCAGGGCTGAATGCAAAGTAGCCTGCAGCCGCTCTACCACTCCTCCACTTTCAACAGGACCATTATATCCAATTGCAACCAGCTGGTAAACACAAAGGAAAGATCTTCAACAAAGTGGGCACAGTAAGTCCATCTTTTTAGTGTCCTTTTCCCTTTCAAGGAGACAGATACAGGCGTAGCTGGGTGCACTCAACAGTCCAACCCCAGATTCTGGTAGCAATACAGTCTTAACTGACATATCTGGGGCATCAGAAACCCAGCAGTGAGGAAAAGTGCTTGTGACTGCACATGGCAGCAATTATGGTTTGTGGATACGTTATTTCCAAGATCTTCCAGGATTACTCATAGCCCACAGGGAATTAAGGAGTTAAAATACCCAGCTGAGAAGCAGAAAATTTGCAAGCTGTGGAGAACATGCTTCCTAAGTATTTGGCAATAGGCCACTAAAGCTGAAAATCACTAGCTCCAAGCTGTGGTAAAAAGAGAAGCATCCAGCAACCAGAACACAGTGACAAATGACATGCACCTCCAGTAACCTGTCAGAGACTGTTTGCTGCTATTATACCTCTAAACGCTCCAGGGAGAGCAGAGGTGGTGCCAGGCTGTTTTTCCTATGGGATACAATGCTAATAGTCCATAGGTAATTTTCCTGAAGCCATCCTCCATGCTATCTGATGTGCAAACAGGAGCTTATAGCACAGTGCACATGGTTTCTGAGACGCAGCCACCCACACTGTTTTGCTTTGCACCACAAAACAGAGCTCTGTTCAATGTGCTGTTTGTATACCTGGAGTGCTGGCTACGAACATGAGAGAGTGGGTGTTGATGAGGCAGACCAGTACCAGCACATTCTGCAGTAGTTCTGGCCCCTGGACTTGCCCCACATTCTCTCTTCCTTCCCCTTTATAAGAATAACGTGTTAATAAGAAATGAAGCCATACACACAAAATGGGCAACATGCAGATGGCAGTAGATCTGCCTCCCATCACACCATGGATGTAACAAAGCGGGACCTTACCTGCTCAGATTCAAAGGGAACGAAGGGCTTTACACTAGCACGTGCTAATGGAGATCCTATCGGATGATTGTATTCATTCGTGGGGAGCTGGCAGCTGCTGCTACTGACTGAGCCATCGTGACCAGTTCAGTCTAATTGAAGGGTGAATCCTGGATCGTGTCCTCAGCTGAATGAGACGGTGCTGACCTGGCTTCTGTTGCATACAGAGCGCTTGCCATCCGAGCAAGGACTTAATTTAGCTCCACCAGCAGTCAGAGTGCCTAGCAGCTGAACA
Source organism: Chrysolophus pictus (assembly GCA_037305975.1). Classification (NCBI taxonomy): domain Eukaryota; kingdom Metazoa; phylum Chordata; class Aves; order Galliformes; family Phasianidae; genus Chrysolophus; species Chrysolophus pictus. The sequence continues at coordinate 9,033,903 of CM074595.1, forward strand.
GCCAGGATACTGCAGGTGAGGTAGGAGTACCCACAGCAGGATGGGAAAGGCTCAGATACGAGCCGCCTTCGTTATGATCTCCTCTAGCCAACGCTGCTAATTATTTACAGCAACAATACTGAACTTGAACTATGTTTATTGCTACACCCAGCATACTCACACGCACATATCACCACAAGACGAGATTATTAAGGAATCACATGAAGACCATTTAGCCTTCAAGGACATACACTGCTAGAATGCAAACCCAGCTGTAAGCCAAGGACACCCAAGGACTGATTTAAAGCCAAATAAACAATGCTGAAAGGAGGCAGCTTCAGCTCGGGTACCTTTTTGTGCAAGAAATGAGGAATGAAGTGAAATGAAGCAGACAGCACGCCCAAGAAAGGCAAATTCCAAAAAGACCCTTACTTCTAGAAGAGTTGGTCACTAGCAAAACCCCTTTTTACCGCAGCGTTCTATACTTTGCCAACCTACTGCTCTGCTCTGCAGCGATCCTGCCAAAAGGAGAGAGGAAGAAAGGTTCAGAGAAGATAGGAAGGAGGAAAAGCAGCTCTGCTCTGGGAGCCAGAGCCCACGATAGAAATGCAAAGAGCAAAACCAGGCCTTCTGGTAACTTCTGAAGAAATATGGTTTATTATACAGTCCCCCTCCAACCCCTACCTGCGCTTTCCATAGTGGTACAGCAGCTTTGCCTCCAAGTGCTATCGAGTTAATTATCAGTGCACTTAACATCTGAGCCAGACCTGCTGTACATTAACAAAAAGTTGTCTTTTGGAACTTTAAAGTCATGTACAAAGGGTTTAACTTTAGCCTAAGGTACAGGTTCTACTTTCCAATCTGCCATTGTGGTCACAGATTCATGTCACGTACAACGAAAAAGCACAGAGACACCCCCTGCAGTGTTTTGAAGTACGAACCAACCACCAGCATTTATGTGCTAACAGAAGCCCTGGTTGAGCTAAGACACTCAGAAGTAAACTTTGTTGTATTTTTTTCCCCTTGCATCTGTATGCTAAGAAATCTGTTGTTAATAATGACTTTATTGTGATCCGTTAAATTAAAAGTGAAACATTATTAAAATAAACAAGACAAGACATACTGCAGAGGGCTGGGCGTTCAAGGGAGCAAGTCTGAGACAGCTGAAAGGGCAGCATGTAGAGAGCTAATTATAATTGTCCCCCCTGCTATAGCCATGCAAGTAGAGATGTTTGAAAGGCAACATACCAACATGAAACCTCTGAAAATTCTACTCTTCTGCGTTTGTGAGGTTTTGTTGCTGTTGCTGTGCTTTTTTTCTTGTTAATCTTTACTTTTTTTTAACTGTTCTTGTCCTCTTGTCAAGTGTAATAAAAATATGAGAGTTCAGGGCTATTTATGCAAATAGGTGTGCAAAAAGAGTTCTAAAGAGTTCGAATGGCTCAAAAAGAGGAAGCAAGGAAAGCACAGGCTTGATGGCAAAGCAGGTCATGAGATCATCTTCAAATCCAAATTCCGTATTAGTGCAAAAGTGCTAGAATTTAAATATCATGTGGAAACTCCATGTGGCAGAAGTGCAGGAGAGCTAAGATTTCAACTTGTGATTAACACAGATAGTACAGTTATTGGAAGCTTAGGTCAGCAACCAGACTGCAGGTTGCCTAGTGTGGCACAGGGCACAAAGATGAAGCATCCACACAAAGACTGCGTCCATACTGGGCACTGCTGTACCATGCTTGCAGTACCCACCCAGATGTGCACAGTACAACTCAGTGACACAGAGCTGTACAGGTCCCAGTAGTAGCAGCCCTGTCTTCAGCAGGGTTGCACAGCCTAGAAACAAAACCACACTGGGCTAGCTCTACAACCTCTAGTGATAGAGAAATTCTGCCCAGGGCTGGCTGGTGTTTCACAATGCTTGAAATAGATATCTGAGTGCATTTATTGCAGAATCATAGAATAGTTTAAGTTGGAACAAACCTGTGGAGATTACTCGGTCCAACTGTGTGCTCAAAACAGAGCTAACTTTAAAGTTGAAGCAGATTGTTCAAGGTCATATCCAGCCAAGTTCTGAACACCTCCAGGGAAATAAAGGTTTTACAATCTCTTTAAATCCTCCTTTCCAGTGTCTGTCCACCTTCAATGAATTCTGCATCCTAACATTCGTCAGAATTTTCCATGTTGTTCCTGGTATGTGTTGCACTTTGTCTGCTGTTACGATCCCTCAAAAAGCAGCTGCCTTTCTTTTCTAATTCTGCTTCAGGTAGAAGACAGCAGTAAGATAATCCACACCTTACCTTCCTCCTCTTAAAATGTACCTCACAAGCACAGTTGCACAGGAGTATAGATTTTCTGCATTTCTATCAGCTTTAATTATCTAATATTATCAAAACACAACTGAGTGAAGCAGTTGTATCAGGGAACATCTGGCCAAAAGTGGGTTTCCCCATGTCACGGTGTATATGCTTTCTTCTGTTCACTGGTTTTTCCATGGGTCTGACCACTTCAGCAAGAAGACACACAGCCCATCTGCTCTGAAGGAGCAGGTAGCTGCATCTCAGTGGGAACATCTCACTGCCCTAGACTGTTCATTCTAGGGCTTAACTTGAAAACAGGCATAAGAGTCCCCAAATCCAAGACTGAAGAACTAAAAGCAATGCTCGTCACTGTATCAATTACTGACATACACTGATGTGTTCTCCTCCCTGTAAATTTAAAAGCAGCTCCCACTAATGCATCTATGCCTGGCTTACCGTTTTACTGCTTTCTGAGCGAGCATCCTATTGCCTGCCAGGAACGTGACACCACCCAAAATGGCCAAGTACTTCAGAGTTTGGAACATGTTGAGCTGAGTCCAGTAGACATACATAAGTCCCAACATTGCTGTGAAAAAAGACAGAGTCCAGAGTTGAAACTGTACTACAAAGAAAGACCATTAGCTATTCCCAGAAGATTCTTATGTTGTACTGCCACACCTAAGCACTTGGTTTCTAACTCGTCTCTGAAGCTCCAAGGGGACAGATTTAAGGACTATGTATGTATAACTGCCAGGAGAAGGCATCTGGGTTTCCATACTTTAGAAAAATGTGACACTGACAGCTTGCAACAAATCCTCCAGTGGCATAATTATGGACATATTACAGACCTTGGAGGCTATTAAAAGATGGAGGATATTCTGGATTGTAACACAGGATATTAACCTTTGCTCACTTTTAAGAGCTTATAAGGCTGTCACGGAAACTGGCTTGGATTAAGCAGAATGTTGTCATATGGAAAGCAGTAGATCCAATGCTCTCCCAACCTGCTGTGTTTCTGAGAGTCTACCAAGACAATAAATAACTATGTGACCACAAGTACCATAAAATTGACGACAAAACCTGGTCCAGCCTAAGAAGATTTTTACAGAAAGCACTGTAAAAGAAAAGATGTAGACAGTAGTCCCACATGTTTCAATCCCTACAGAAACTCTACTTACAAAGGACAAACATGCAATAACAAAAGCGTGACCTCTGGAAATAAGAAGTTCTATTAAGTACTGATAAACAGTTGTGAGAGGAGCCCAGATAATGACCGTTGTTATAAGCTGATGGCCAAGACAGATTTATCATCATATTAACAATCATGAAAAGCAGGAAGGCAGATGAAAACAAGAGAACAAACGTTATGCTATTATGTCATTATAGTTAATAGGCTGCAAGCCCATTTACCAACATGGCTCACATCTGTAACTCCCAGGTGAGAAGGTCAAACATAGCAGAAAGCCTCTGACACTTACCAGCATGTCCCATGTGGAAAACAAGAGTGCTGGGAGCAAAGCTGAAGTTGGAGATGTTGGCACCAATCTTTATCCACTAAAATGAAAAGAAAGAAAACCTGAATAAACAGTCCTTGTAAACACAAGCTTTTATTTTAAACATAAAGGAAACAGTCTTGAAAGACACTTAAGTCCTTCAATGAATACAGTGTATTCTCTACAGAAGCAGATTGTTTTCTGGTACAGAGAACAGTAATTTTGTCAAAGACAGCACTGTTGAAGTCCTTCAGCGGAAACTTCTCCTACTTCTTAAGTCTGCAAAGGCAGTTCCTCACTTATCATTCTTAAAGCAATGAGAGGGTATTATTCCAAATCTACGTTTTCCAGAAAAAATAATGTCATTTATTTCCAGCTGAACTAATTTCAATTAACAACAAAAACAAACAAGAAAGGTAGCATTCAAGATCCAGACAGAGCAGAAGACCACCGAGAGATGCAAGATTTTTCTTCGTAAGAACAACTTCAGTTTTTAGCGAATGGAAGAGAAAGGCATGAAAGATGGAGAAAGATGATTGCAATAAAATTCCCCACTTGAAGTGGTTTGTCAACAGCACGTGTACTGCTAACTGCAGAGAGAAGGGGACATGATTGTTTGAATGCCAGTTTTCACTGAGAACAGCTAAAGGGAAATCACTGCAAAGCAAGTAAGGTATCGGGTTTACCCTCCAAATATAGCGTAATTTAACTTGACCAGATGAGATTTGATATACATTAAGTACAAAACACCAAATTGATGCAGTTGAAATAGAGCTAGATGTTTCAACTACCAATAGATAAATACCAATTCAGTCTACAAATGGGAATCAGGCTGATGGGATTAAGTAACACAAATTTTGTTATCACAGAATCACAAATAGCCAGGGTTGGAAGGGATCTCAAGGATCACGAATCTCCAAGCCCCCTGCCTCATGCAGGGCCACCAACCTCCTCATTTAATGCTAGACCAGGCTGCCCAGGGCCCCATCAATCTGGCCTTGAACACTTCCAGGGACGGGACATCCACAGCCTCTCTGGGTTGCCTGTTCCAGTACCTCACCACTCTCTCTGCAAAGAACGTCCCCCTGACGTCCAACCTAAATCTCCCCTCCCTCAACTTAAAACCATTTCCCCTCGTCCTGCAGTTATCTACCCTTTCAAAGAGTTTTTAAAGAGTGATGGTTATATTAAGTGCAAGGCAGAATCACTGCTTCTCTCCTGTAGAAGTCTGATGTTAGTTATAACTTATCTGCCCACATTATTCAACATGACTAGAAGAACCACACTGGAGAAACCCTACTTCTAACTGGCAGCAGTATTTTTCTCTTTCGACTATAAACTTGAAAAACAGTTTAAGAAAGAGACAAAACAAACCAACATTCTGCACAGACACTTGCTAGCTATTACTGCAGCAGTGCTGTGCTGATTATAACTAACCAGGAATTATAATATGAAGTTGAGATGGTCAACTTTCAAAGCGACTTCAGATTGAATGGGGAAGTTTCTCCTTGTTCTGTGGCTCAGTTTACTCACCAGAATGAGCAGCAAGAGCAGTGGTGAAAGAATCAGCGCTGTGAATGTGTTAGATACCACAGTGGGAGGCCTCTTTTCAGGTTCCCTGAAGAGATGCTGCAAACAAACAAACTCAGCTGGTAAGAAAGTATTCAACAGAGCACTTTCTTAGCTCCACAAGAGAACCAGCTGCAGCCCTGCTGCTGTCTTGGTAGGCGTTGTTCTGGATGATAAGCATTTCTCTGCTGGCAAAGCACAACTCTTTAAAGTGGCATCTATTGCAGTCTGAAAACTTGATCTCTTACTCAGTTAACATTACCTCACACAGAAGCAGTGGTTAGTTTGTCATCAGCACAAGTGTTTAGAATGATACAGAAAGCTTTCTGTGGCACCTACTACCTGCTCTACTTCTCTTGTTTGAGTCTTCTCACTGACAACAGTTGCTCTCTCCTGGTAGGACACATAGCTTATTCATAAAGCAGAGAACTGCAAAGCATTTCTTTCCATTAAGTGTTAAATCTTTTTTCTTTAACACACAATTCACACTTCTGTGAGAGATTACTAATCAAAACAAAGTTATAATGAGAACAAAGACTAGATAAGCTAAAGTAGGATTAGCCCCCTCCCTCCAGTCTCTGCACATGGCTTTTGGTTTTGATTGTACCTTAATTTCAGGTTTGGGAACAAAGAGGTTCTTGGACTGGACTGTGGATGGTGCATCTTCTTCTGGGAATTTAATCACAACATCAGCCTAAAATGAAATCACATAACTTCAGGAACTTCAATGTTTTTTAAGTTTTCTAAAACTTACTAATTACGGCTGCCAGTTTGCCAATCATGGCAACCATATACTGACTGATTCTGTTTTAAATGAATCTACAAAAAAGCCTCCAGAATTGAAAAAGAAACTTTTCCTAAACAGAAGAAGTAACATAACTAGAAGTTGGACTTACTTCCAGCACAGCGAGCACAGAAAGCCTAAGCCTTGAAGTGTTTGCTGGGAACTTATAATCGAAGTCACAGACACTCTCAAGTTTCTAATCTACGCCATGAAGAAATAAACATTTATTTAAAATCCACTTTAAAGCTCACTTGGAGTTTGAAAACTTAAGCAGCAAACCTCAGAGTCCAAAAGTGGCCAAAAAGTTTTTGTTTCACTACAAGAACAAAAACATCTGAGGTTTTTTTTTTTTTTAAATTCCAAGCCCGTACAAAATCCTCCTGCTAGACTGTCAGTCATCTCAGAACCACATCACCACACTTCCAGCTACATACCACATTCCACAGGATTGGATTTTCCAGAGTGGCATCTCCAATTATCAAGTACAGAGTATAGGTACCAGAGGCGGAGTCAAATTCAGTCTTCCTTTCAGAAGTATCCAGTTCAAACTTGTATACATTCTTGCTATCTGGTTCTGCAACAAAAACTACCTCCTGGCCAGTCTTCTGGTTGTGAAGTCGGACAAAAGTCTGAAAGGAAAGATTAAAACATTGCTGGAATATCTCACTGTGTGAAACGAGAGATTGGGGAATGAACTGGGAGGCCTGCTGTCTCCCTCCTGAACAATCAGGAAAGTACAATGTCTCTTCAAATAATTCTGTTAACACAGAATCAACGCTGACCAGAGGTCTACCTGAGGAACAGGGCAGTATAATGAATGCCACTGGAGAGGGTAAGTACAACAACACACCAGAGGAATGCATGCATGTATGCTTTTCTTTTAAAAAAATTATATATTAAAAAAAATAAAGTCTGCAATCGTGGACTTTCTCAGCAAACAATCTATATTCCAAAGGACAGAAATGTATTTTACAGTGCAAACTACTGACATTTATTTTGCTGCAGTACCTGCAGTATCAGAGCAATAAGAGACTTCATCAAACATACAGACAAAAAAATGGGCTGAATCCACCTCCCTCCTACCAAGACAAGTAATTTTTTCACAGTCCATGTCAAAAACATAAGGCTTTTCGAAACCTATTGAATCTTTCCAAGAGCAACTGTCATCTCAGATGCTGCAAAATGGAACACTGTGCTGACACGACAACGACAAGAATTTGTTCTAACCTGGTGAGGAATGAGATCAGCTCCACTGTTCACATCTATCAGCTGGAAGGATAAAGCAAAATTCTGATGGCTGTCAGCAGTGAAGGAGCCCTTGGCTTTGGCTGGGTAAGCTACCCTAGGAAGCAGAAAACAAACAGAATTGAGGTGATTATCCAACAGAAGACCTGGTGTTCTGTGAAATCAAGGCGTGCAAGCTGCACTAACATCACTGTGGTCTACCAGACACAAATGGATATATTATAACAAAAAGTTAGGACAACTAGTATGCCTTTCTGTTCTGACATAATTGAATGATAATAATAATAAAAAGGAACAAAATTCCTCCATATTATTCCTGTGAGCTCCATATCTTGCATGTTTTCATGTAAAACATTAGTTCACTATAGAGTACAAAGAAACACAAAACCAAGATTTTGCTAATCCTACACCCCACGTTTCATTTAAACAAAGTTGTGCTACAAGAAAGTGTGATGGCAGTGTAACACAAGAACACACAGATTTCAGCACAGGAAGGCTGTATCAATGCAGAAAGGACATCAGTGAAGCTATGCAAATAAAGTTAAATTCCATCCGTTATGTTTTAACTGATGGCAGTCAAAAAAGCAGCTAAAAGTTCAAGTAAACCTAGCCACAACATAACCAAAACCCCACGTACATTGTACATGTTGTGTTAGAGCTTCTCTATCAAAGTTCAATAATAACAGAATGATTAAAGCAAATATTTTAACTTGCTTTTGCTACAGAGAGACGACACCAGAGGAACAGAAGATTAAGGTTGCCTGGTTTCTTTAAGTACTTATTTTAACATTAAGGAAAACCTTGTATAAAAATAACCACTATTCTCCCCCCCCCCCAAATTGGTGTTTAAGAGTTTAAGAGCAATAGCACTGGTGTAGTTTTGTTGGCATTCCAAAACAAGATTTCCCTGATTTAGCTTAAGCAGGTAAAGTTTAGAAGACCTGCACTCTAGAGCCAGAACTGCCCCTTAAAGAGTCACACAATGAAGTGTTTTACCTGGTTGTTTTTGGTGCAATGCTCTGATCTTTATCCACGGTAGAAAGATCTACATTAGTAATCCCAACTTCCGTGGACACTTTTACTTTCAGCTGCAACAAAACACAACAGAAAGTTACTAGGACCACTCCTACTATGGTCAAGTTCACTTCAGAAGCTTTAGTTCTTCTGTCCCCTTCCCCACAAAGAATCCTTCACTAAGCCAAGACAGAACCTAACCAGAAAGGCAGATCTACACCAAATTCCCTTTTGGCAAAGCTCCTACATCAGTCACTAACCCAGCCCACTCCCCTCCCCTCCACAAGCTGCCATGTCTGAAGACAGCTGATTCTCAGTCATGCAGGAGTTGGCTCCCCCTGGAGCACTGTTTTTAATGAAACAGTCCAAATATCCACATCCAACTTGTTTTCCTCTTAAACGAGCAGAAGCTAGCAATTAAATCTGGCATCACATGCAACTTGAAGTTGTACATGCATGTGTACTTCTGTGTCCTGGACAGCAACCTGAGATGAGGGAAGTCTCCAGACAGCAACCAGCTATGCCTGCATTGGCTCCTAAAGCCTAAAAGGTTTCTGTTGGTTTTATTACCAGCAGGCAACAGCCAAAGCATTCCTGCAGATCTGCAGGTTTTCTTTTTTTAAACTGTGCCTCTGAAGGAAGGCTTGCTATTTATCATTTAGTGCACGGCAGCCAATAAGGCTCTGCCATTTATCACAACTCTTCTGTGCTAAGTGCTCTACAAACCCAAGCAGAGCAATGATTTCCTGCCCCTCCCACCCCAAACCACAGACAGTGAGCTTCAGTGTGTTTGGCCAACTCCATACCTCCTCTCAAATATAAGCAATTCCTACAGTGTGTAGTTTTTAATTAGTATATTTGTTCTCACAACTTACAAATGTTCCCCAGGAGAATTAGTTCCACTGCCAAGACATTTTCCAACACATACTACAATTTGCTGCTGCTGGTTTGCTCATGTGAAACAGCCCCCACCAAACTATTCAGGTCTGACTTCAAACACAACAATTTTGACAGTTCCTTTACAATGAAAGGTGTAATTTAATAAAGAAGTTGGCACTGAAAATGGATCCATTAGCATACAGACTACTCAGACTAACTGTAACAAAACCGTATTTCATTCCAAGATGGGAGCAAAGAAAGATGGACTAATGAAATAACCATTAAAAAATAAAGTTACATGAAGGCAACTCAGAGCTGCTGCACACAGCCCCTCTGACTGAACAGTACACAAACATCTCTCAAATATTTTAATGTCAGGAAATGCAGGCTCTGCCTGGAGTAATAACCCACTGGTTTAGCTCATTACTGTCAAAAACGACGGGTGCATTAAGGACAATTAATGCTAATAACAGCAAGGAAAAAAAAGCAGTTCCCCCAGCAGTCCTCCCCCATAACAATGTGTCTTATTAGAAGCGGCTCACACAAAGCCACCCCAGCGTTAATGCATTCCTACTGGTACCTCTGTGTGCCAGCAGCGAGCTTAAGCAGGGCCAATCAATCCCCTTTTGACACTCCTAAGTGCCATTACTACTACAATGACAACATCAATTTGACACACGGTAAAGGTCAGCAGTTGTAAGTAAGTGTCTTCCTCTACTCCATGCTGATGATGTTGCAAGACTTTAAAAGCTAATCTTTTCCTTAAGTAGGCAACTAAAAGCAAAAATTAACCCTAGGAATAGATATGTCAGCTGTAGACACTACAATGAATATATGAACAGCCAGAGGTCACATGCTTCTCACCATCATCCAACTTGAGAAGGAAAGTAAAACCAAGTGTTTAATACAAGACTCCTCTTTAGAGAGATACTTATACCAGTTAGGAGATGCCAAAAGACCAGCAAGGGTCTTTTTCTAAAGCTCTAGAGCTTACACAGGCAGATGACATCAAATGCTTAACTTCCAGACATCGGGCAAGCTCTAGACAATCACTCAGCTGCCAGCCAAGTCTTGTGATTTACAGGTTCTGATCTGAATGCTCTGAAGAACATTGTTAGTAACTGTTTTTGCATAGCTACTTTAAAATATGGGCTGCTACATGAACACTTCCACTACCAGCCTTTGTCCACATGCTGTCAAATCAGCAAATATCTAAGTGGTAAATCAGTTCTGAAGTTTACAGAAATCTCTTTTGATCATACACTAATCTGGTTACTCTTCATAATCCTGAGTCAAAATCCAATCCATGTGCCAGAAAAACACATGGTAAAAATACCATGCAACATTCTTAGCAGACAAATAAAAAAAAAGTGAAAAAAGCTGTTTCACTGTATAGCACGAAAATGAAATGCCACCCAAACACACACCCACCTCAACTTTGTTAGCAATAAATCGGCTATCTCCATCAACACTGATAGAGAAATCATAATATCCACTTGCAGGTTTGACATTCATGAAGTTCAGCTCAAAGACATCCCTAAAAAAAAAAGCGCAAAGTGTTAAGAACCCTCTAGGACATGAACAGAGTGGCCTACAAGTAAGTAACATGTCTTGCTACCAAGATGTCTCTAAATCTATTAAACAGACAAACAGAAATGCTGTAAACTAAACAGAACTAAAACTAATTAGTGTGGTGTGAAAAATGTGTTCAAAGTTCCCGCAAAGTCAGGAGCATGTTGCAACTTTGCAATCAAAAGACCTATCCAACAGAAATTCAGCATCAGAAATCCAGCTCAGTCATCCACTGTCAACAAAATGTAACAACAGCATTTGGAGTTTTCCATCATACAAGCACATACCTGGTAGAAAAACTTAAAAGAGAAGCAAATACAACCCTGTTTAAATAACATTTAATTTCCCTCAACTCTAAAGTAAGATTAAGTTCTTACCCTGACAGAGCAAATGCTGTCTGATGGAGGACAGTGGCTTTGGTAGATGCAGACTTGGTGTAGTCTAGCTTTACAGACGCTTCAGTGAGTGGCTTGGACATAACATTGGTCACTTGAAGCTAAAAAGAGCAAAACAAGAAATTCTGTGAAATCCACCATCTCACAAGGACTGCAGCTGCACAGACTGCCCCTTTCTGTATTATGTACTCAGGCTTCTCTCCTGCCAGAGTCCCAGACTGTCTTAGTCCCTTTTAACACAGTGGAGAAAGCTAATGTTTGTAAAAAAGCTGACTTCTACAAGGTTTCAGGGTGCTTTTTCAATGTAGCATCTGCAAAGCCTTGGGTAAGCAGAGGTTTCTAACAATTTTCATAGAAGTACTAAAACACCAAACTGACAGCAAGCTGCGTCCTGGAGCCTACAATTAAAGGTATCGCCTTATACATTACACAGTTTGCCCAGATCTACAAGACGAAAGACTGAGCCAAGAGATGAGTTCAGGTTTTCATATAAGGACTTACCCTAAGTACAGGCTGATGGTGGGACACAGCTGCAGGACCATCAGGGACAATGACCACGGGCAGATGGTACCGGTTGTGGGATAGAGAACCTGCGGCACAAGCAATGCTGAAGGCCTCTGAGAGTGTCTCAAAATTTTTCTTGCTAAAAATGGCATTCATCAACTGAATAATTTGATCCTGAAAAAAGAAAAACCATACATTAGCACCAGCAGCTTACCACAGCTGGCTCAGTAAAATGCTATTAACGAAAACACCATTCATGTAAACTGCTTAATTTCTCCTGTTTGATTTTAAAATAGCTCAAGTCACGAGGTAGCCCAAAATTAGCTATCCTTTGAATGTCACATTAGTATTCTTATTTTTGGCTGGAAGGTTCCAACCATAATAATTTTAATTGTGCTAAAATGCACAAACCCAGAATTTGGATCTACCTCTTCAGATTACATGTTTAAGAATGGAAGATGCTGTCAGCTCAACTATTCAGACTTCACGCAGCTGGATGCAGGGCTCCAAGAGCAGTTCAATTGCCTTCATACAGTGGAGAAGGGCTAAGCTACATGTTCTGGTTACCAGTAGAACTGGGACAACCTTGGAGTGGTGATACAAACATCCTAATGGCTCTAGAAGGAGCCAGTCCAGGCCCACGCAGGCTTATCCCCTTGGGCACAGTAGCATCCTTAAGGTAAGGCTGTGCTTTAAAGCAGTACCCCTGAGAGCACAGATCTGACTAGGAGCACCCTGACTTTGTAGTGTTAATGCACCTGCACTGCTTTCTGTAGACTACACTGTATTATACAGATTTTTCCATTACTTCCTGCTAATATGGAAAATGAGGGTTTGGTTACCTGTACTTTGATCCAAACAGAGAATTGTGTGCTAACTTCTAATCAGAAATGATAAGGATCAAAGAATCCCAAATAAAGCAATAGTTACAACATTTCATGACTTGGAGACAATGAACACTTTTAAATGAAATCTACTGCACCTCAAATGTTCAGCCTCATGCTTGTACATTAGTGCTCATGAACACAGCACATGATTACAGAAAGCATTCAGATAGATGCAACAGAACCTGCATAATGCAAACAGTTTTTCGTTTATGTAAAGTGAATAGCATGGCTCCATACATTAACCAACAACTGACACACACATTTAAATTGAGAAAAAAATAGTTCCCACTTTTTCACATACAAAATCTGTTAATTTTTAAAGCAAATTTTATAGCTTTTATGAGGCACTTCCACCAATCATAGGAGATAAAGCTCTAACGTCCTAACAACGCTTCTGACAGCCCAATTCTGAATCAATACTAAACAATTTTCCTTAATTGGTCTTTTTACTCTTTTCTTAGATTGTTTGGATGCTGACTGTCAGAACTGTGTGTAGCAAAATCACCACCTCGATTACATTACAAAAATTACTTTGCAGTTAGTCTGCTAGCAGCAGCATGGAAGAGAGCCAGCAGTTAACTCAGACACCTTACACTGGCTTCTGTCTCAATTCTGACACTTTGGCTCGTACTTTTGGGAGCTGCCATTCTCAATCAAAAGGTCTACTTGTTAAAAAAAAAATACCAGGTAGAGAACTCGAAATAATAATTTCTAGCTTGATCAATCTCCAAAGGAATTTCCAAACAGTCTTCAATTTTAATACAGACATAAGTTTTTGGATTCCTGAAGAAGTACAGTACTAATGTTGCCTCCCTTCTGGGCACCACTAATTAGGGTATCTGTAAATAACACAAGTAAATAACATTTGTGAAATGCTCTGAAACGTTGCAAAGTACTAGGAAAGTGCCAAATACCTGAACAAACTCTGAAACAAGAGCTTTTTTCCCCAACAGTTTCTCTCAACAAAGTAAAAGTAGGCCTCTCTTACAATTTCCTTCTGTACATTTGGAAAAAAAACCCACAAATTCAGCCTATGATCTTGAAGATGGAATTTCCTTCTACGTTCTGTTATTCAACATTCATACTGAGATCTCCCTTTTTGCAAAGTGTGCTCATTACTTTTTCCAGTAGAAGTCCTAGTTATGCCACACACTTGCAGTGTGCAACAATGACCAGGTAGATCCTTCTTGTGAGCTACAATGTGCAAGGGAGGAAAAGGCAGGTACAGACCTCCTTCATCGCTGGTTCTGTTCCCACGTGGTCTGACAGTTTATAGGCAGCAGCAACAAACAGTGCAGTAGTCTCAATTCCTTCTTCAAACTGCAGATAAACTCCACCCAAGTCATCCAGGCGTGCAACGAGATCCTGACAGAAAGAGCCATTTCTACTTAAACTACATTCCAGAAGATCCATAGAAGTTAACTGTACTGTTCAGTGCCTAATCAAAAGTATTGGTAGTGGATTCATTGGAGTATTTTGTACATAATTTAGAAATAGGAAGAAAAAATACCTTCAGCCTTTACTGAATTTAATTATATTTAAGTCAATGGACTTTGTGTCACACTGTGACACAGCTGAAGTTCAGGGGAAATAACTGCTTGAAATTAAGAGCCAAGCCAACTCACATGATACAGAAAAGGAATTAGCCAGACTGGCTTTTCACTGCATGCTTCATATTAATACATCCTTTAGTATTACAGACATCTAGCAAAAATTCCACAGTAATCAGAGACCACAGTGTGTCCCTACCTCTATCTCTTCAACAATGCCACTTAAATCTGCCTGCTGAGACAAGTAAGATGCTGTCTCCAAAGCCTGGATGGTTCTGAAACAATAAAAAACAAACAAGTGCATGATTTTTGTTCCTTAGAAGTCACACATCATTCAAATCAAAGCAACTGCAGCCTCTATTCTGAATGATGTGTAAAGTAGCCGTTAGTGAGTTCACTTGACTCCATGCAATGAACACGATGAGATTTACTGGAAATTTAGAGTTCATTAGAGAATGCCACGCTAGTTGTATCAGCTTTGCAATAAACTCATAGATTCAAAGGCAGAGAAGAACCCAGACTTTGATCTCTGCATTGCACAGCCCTCCAAACATGCTGCTGAGGCCTCAGAAACCAAGCCGTTACACGTTTCCCTTTCTTCACCAACTTTTGATAAGAGCTCTATTCTCTCCTCTCATAGTAAAAATTACTTCAACAATCCTTTGGTAGTAATTGCAAAGACTCCTCCTGCTTACTGGCACATTTTCTTCCACCTCACAGTACATGCATCCCAGCCTACAAAGAAAAAGGTCTAAGGAGGAGCATCCAGCATACCTCAACTCTAAATAATCAAGAACTGTGTCTGGGTTTTAATTTGTTTTGAAACTTTTTAAAAGAAGAGGCCTCTTCAGCATGCATCATCCTCACTAACCATCATACTTGAACTAAACTGAATAGATTAGGTCATCTGCAAAATCAGAGAGAACAGTTCAAAACACACTTTCCGAATTTTCCCAGAGAGTCAATAATGAACTGGACAAATATCCCAAGCGAAAATACAGTGTGGACTACTACAACCAGATTACCAAACCAAACATTACAATATCCTGTACTGCAAAATCCAATTGACTAGAAGATACACACAAAACACTGAAACATTTCTGTTTGAAAGACTTACGCCAGCACATTTTCTTCTTTACTGAGGCGAGCCGTAAGAGCACTAAGTGCTTCCTGAGATGCTAAAGGAAGGCCAAAGCTGCTCAGGGCCCCAACAGCATGGAAGATCTGGGTGACTGAAGAATCCTCACTGACAGCTGCAAGCAGCAGCTCCCTGGTCTCATTTGAAATGGTAACCTGAGGGAGAGTACAGGGAATACATTGATTCACACTTGAGAACAAGTCTTTTCAGGCTTTCCACTGACTTCCTCCTGGGGCAGTACACTTGACTGATGACCTACTATAAGCTGCAGAAAATAAGACATTTATCACTCATTATCTTTTAGTTTAATTAAGTACCTAAGCACTGCTGTCAACTCTCAATTAGTCAGGATAATCCACAGTTCAGATTTATCCTAGTAACTTCCTACTACCTGCTTTTCACCTTACATCACATAATTGTGCAGCACCCACTGATACTGATGAAAAGTGAGGTGTGTGTAAAGCAACTGCAAGTAAGTGTGGTCTGTATGTGTATTGTTGCAGTGTTTCAATACTGGGCTTTCATTCCAACACCTTATTATCTTTCCAAAGACTATATGAGTGATTCTGCTCTTGTGAATCCTATTCAGTTGCACTGGCTCCTTTTTTCCATAGCTACTGATGTTTTATCAAGAGAGCCCTGAAACACTCCAACCTTCTCTATTATCACTCTTATCTACAAGCTGGCTGTGCTGCATGCAGGATCAGCTCCGCATTCATGTGCACATCTTGCTCGAGTATGCGAGGGGTGACTGGGAGCATTCACAGCCATCCATGTTCTAACAATCAGTTCTGTGAAGAACCATTTTTTTCTGTAGGAAAAACTCTCCTAATTCACTGTGTATTGGTTGAAAGAGTCAGTACCATCATGCAGAAGGTCAGAAAGTAGCTGAATTAGGTGGGTAAAAAGGGAGTAGAAAACAGGAAGAATACCAAGAGTGAAACACAGACAAGGGAATATTAAAGTCATTTACTCATTCTGTTTCAGTTATTGGTTGGTATTAGCCAGGAATAGAAAAACTGTTAGATTTCCATGTCATTCAGGGCATAGAAACGACGTCACATGTCTGAAGATGCAGCAAGTAGTACAATTTTAAACAGGTTTTACACGTACCAGATTTAACAAAAAATGACTTTTTACAGCTGTGCCTAGTCTTGTCATTTACTGATGGACATCATGTTCAAAATAGAAGGCTAAAAAACAACAACTATGAAGGCTGCTCCAAAAGTAATGCCTCCTGTTTAATGATGTTGGTCCATGACATCAGAGCCAGACAGTGATGGTATGGCAGTAGGAGCTGTACCTTCCAGCCAACATTCTGTTACATTTCTGCGTGATAGATGGCAGCAGCGGGGCAGTCAGCATCTGATACGGGAGTGTGTATGAACAAAGAAGTGGAACTGAATTCCTCCATGCAGAAAAAATGGCACCCACTGACATCCACTGACACCTGCTGAACATTTATGGAGATCAAACAGTGGATGTGAGCACAGTGAGGCAATGGGTGGTGTGTTTCAGCAGTGATAACAGCAACAGTGGGGCATCTCTGCTGGCTGCAGACTTCGATGAGTGCAGTGTGCAGGTTCTTGTTCATTGCTTGTGAAAATGGGTAACTAATGGTGTCACTATGTTGACAAAATCTTGTTTTGCAGCTAAGAATTTGCTTTTTCAAACAGTGTTATTATGCTCTTTGTATCTGCTATAGTTTCCATGGAAATAAATACGAGGCATTACTTTCTGAGAGATGCAACTTCTTCTACCCTGTTAAAATATCAGAAAATGTCTGAGGAGACAATATTGGATCAAGTACTCAGGGGTGCAGTGAAAAAAATACTTGCTTCATATCTCTGAACTTTACCATCTCTGGGATGCTTTGTAAATTATTTCCTTAAGACATAACAGAGTACAACCCACTAAGAGAAAGTCAAATAGAAATTATGCTTACAAAATGGATGAATAAAGATATTAAGATAAATGTTTATTAGGTAATACCTGTCTTCAGAAGTTAGGGCTCTAAACTCACCTCGCAACCAGACAGGACCCGGATAGACTGTGCAGCATAGAAAAGGGAATCAACACTGCTGGAGTCCACATGGGATTTGATGAAATTGCATGCTGCCTGCAAAGGAAGAGATTTTAAATTATGCATCAGTTTTAAGCCACCAAGAGGAGTTTTCATTTACACTCTTAAAGACAATTTCACATATGCTGGTGTGTATTATGGTATTGAAAAAAAGATATAAAACAACAAAAGAATTTCAGTATTTGTGATGCAGCAGAACATGGCTCCTGTTCAAAGAGATGGGTGAATTTCAAATTAACTCTACTGCAGTCAGCCAAAATTTGAGTAGAACACCTATCAAAATAAAAGATCCACCTATCTTTACTAAATAAAAGCTTTAAGGATAGAGAACAGATGAGCAGTTATTCTGTGGGAAAACTTCCAGCTGTGTATCAAACATAGAATCATAGAATCACAAGGTTGGAAACGACCTATAAGATCATCTAGTCCAACCGTCTTCACACTGCCACTGCTACCACAAGCACTAAACCAGATCTCATGTACTTATGGATGATGAATAAAGAATTTCAAAGCATACAGAAAGAGAAAAAACAGGTAAACAGCTACAGTATGAAGGTAAGCAATGAGACTGCTCATGGATATGCAGCCAGCACATTACTGACTGACTACATGGATCATTAACATCCTATTTTAATCAGAAAATATCCAAGAAAAGAGCAAGCCTTAGCAACTGGGACAGGATTTTAATACTCCAGATACACAAGAATATTATGTTCCAGTCTTATGCTTATTTTTACTACTATTATTTATACTACTTTTACCTCTTTAACAGTCTCATGCTGAGAAGAGGTACGCTGCCCACAAAAGTCACTCTCAACACAAACTTTAAGGGACAAAAGAAATGACTGGTTACCTGCAGATGCAAAGGCTGTTACCTTTGTCAAAAGTAGGAACCAGTAAAAAACCCAGCCACACAAAAATAGGTAAAGAAGCAACTCCCAGAGAAGCCCACAGATGACCAAACATACCATGGCACGTAGCGTGCTGAAACAAAGCATCTTCAGAAAACTCAGTTAGGAGTTTGTGGTACAAATACACAACATCCCAAGGAAAAAAAAAAGTCTGAATGGCTTTACAACTCTAACTTAGTTGAAATTATGAGGAACAAATGTATGTTCACAGCTAGGTGTTGGTGAGAGAAATGGGATTATTTACTCTGGAGGAGGCTCAGGAGAGACCTCATAACTCTTCACAATTCCTTGAAAGGAGTCTGTGGTGAGGTAAGGGCTGGCCTCTGTTCCCAGCTAACAGTGATAGGATGAGAGCTGATGGCCTCAAGTTGTGCCCAGGGAGGTTCAGGCTGGATTAGAAAATTAGGAAACATTTCTTTGTTGAAAGAGTGGTGATGCAGTGGCACAGCAGCCCAGTGAGGTGGGGGAGTCACTGACCCTGGAGGTGTTCAACAATTATGGAGATGTGGCACTGAGGGACATGGCTTAATGGACAGTATTGGTGGTTGGACTAGATGATACTACAGGTCTTTTCCAAATTTAATGAGCCAGTATACCTCAGCAGGAACACAGGAACAAACCAGAGCATTCAAAAGGGATACACTTAAGGCTGTTATCCCTTTGATAAGGGATTATCAAAGTTGCTAAGCATCACACTGATGCCACAAGCCTTTTTTTCTGGCCTGCACATAGAAAAAAGTATTTCATGAAGAAGAACAGCAAAATTGAGTGGCCTGGCTGAGCTTGGCACTGGATCTGAAATGAAGCAATGAGCACTCTGTCTCACAGGACAGCACCGTGAGTGTGCACAGGCGGAAACTGCTGCCACAGAAAGGTGCAATTACAGTGCGGGTGAATGAACCCCGGGGCTGCCATTTTGGACCAGCAAACTGCAAGCTGCGACACTGCGGGCCCAGATAGCGGTGGAACAGCTTTATTCAGACACCGCAGACGTACAAGGCGTTGTTCTGACACTGAACAACACCCGGCTGCGTCGCTTGCTCTGCAGCACGGCCCATTGGAGAGACGGATTCTCCCTTACGGCTCCGCCCAGCCCCACGGCGCTCTGCACACCCACCTTCTCGTCCGCCACGCTCAGCCCCAAGCTGTGGAGGCCCACGATGGAGTAATAGGCGGCCTGCAGGTCGGCGAAGGGCCGCTCCAGGGCCGCCCGCAGTCGGGCCAGGTCCCGCGCGGTGAGGTGGTGGCTGGGGGCGAGGGCCTGGGCGCCGACGAAGAGCAGCAGGGCCGCCACCAGGCACAGCCGCCGGCCTGCGAAGAGAGAACCGACAGAACACCCCGTCAGCACCGCGTTACCCCGCAGCGCGACCCGACCCCGCGCGGCCCTCGCCTCACCCGGCGCCGCCATCTTGTTGCCGCTGCCCGCTGGGCCACGGCACGGCTTCCGGCCCGGCGCGCACCACCGCGGTACGGGGGGGGGAAAGGGGCGGAGCGACCGCGTCGTTCGCCAGGAGGCCTCCGCGCCACGAGAGCCAAACGGGAACGACATGAAGCTGTAGAAAATGATTGGAACTTCGGGGCCGGGCGAGCGGCGGCTGGCGGCGGGGCGGCGGCGGAGCACCCAAAGGTGCCAACGGGCACCCCCTACATCGAGGAATGGTACGGTCCTCCCGGCGGCCCAAGGCAGCGGGCGGGGCGGCCCCTGGCAGGGATGTGGGCTGCGCTGATTGGTCGGGCCGTCCGCGCCGCTCAGCGCGGCACAGCGCCTTAAAGGGGCCGCGACGGGAAAGTGCCATGTGTCGTTTCGTGTCCTGTCGTGTCCTGTCCTGTTATCTCATCTCATGTCATGGCTTGTTGTGTTATGTTATGGCATGTCATGCCATGCCAGGTTGTGCCATGATGTATCATGCTGCATCATGTCACGTTGCACTGTGTCACACGGTGCCACCTCACGCCATGCTGTGCCCCCAGCCCCAGCTCTGCTCAGCAAATGCCAGCACTTGGCCTCAAAACTGGGGGAAGGGGCTGCGCTTCCTCCTGCAGAGGGCACCGGGAACTTGGGCCTTGCTGGGAAGATTCCCTGACAGCTGACCTCGTTAGGAGGCTGAGCACAGGCACCAGCACCATGCTCCTATCCCTGAGCAGGGGACAGGAACATTTGTGTCCCCACAACTTCTGCTGCCCCCATACCTCATCCCTGGGCTGGATTGGGCTGCCTCACCTGTTGTTCACACAGCAAGCCTATTGCTCCCTGTTGTTCCCCTTGGGAAACAACAGTTCCTCCAAAATGCATTGCAAAGCTTTGCAAGGAAAAATGTGAGGAAAAGCGTTCTGCCTCAGAGCAGCCCTGTCCCAGAGAAGGCTTTTGTTCTGCATGGCAGAGCTTGCATCACCTCTCAGCTTGCAGTCAGCAAGCAGCACGTCTGGGCCCGCTGTGAAAGCTTCCGTCCCATGGGGTTCGTGGCTGGAGGGGAGCCAGCCTGAGAGACTCTTAAAATCCCTCCAGAAATGGCATTTCTCTGCTGCTCAAGCCCGACACGGGCTCAGGTCCACGTCAGATGATAGCAAACCCCCATGCAGCCGCGCTGCCTGGAGGGGAGGCTGGAGGCCCGCAGACAGCCCAAGGGAAGTGTTTTATGAGATGAGAAAGAGCTGAAGGCCGCTCATGCAATTAAGTGCCTCCAATGTGAATTTTATTTCAGTGTAATGGGATGGTTACTGCATATAAAAGATGGGCCAGATGGTTGTTTTACATTTACTGAGTTCTAATAATGCATTCTCAGTAATGCAGCTGACTCGTGTCCATCATGAGCTCTCGCCTCAGGCACAGCCCCGGCTCATCCTCACTGGGGCTGGCCCAGTCTGTACTGGGCAGTGCTGGGGCAGGGGGTTCTGTAAGCATACAGTGAGCCCCACACCTGTACTGCGGTCTGTTGTCCACCCCCCTGCCCTGCTGCCGCCCTTCCTTCTTTGGTAAAGGCTTCAACAATTCCCTTTTTAGGACCTATAGCACTACTCTGGGAATGTTCCCATTCCCCCAGCCCACTCCCAGCCCTGAACCCACTGCAGCACACAGCCTTTTGGGGCTAAAGCACACTTTGGGGCCCCTGCAAATGGATCTCAGGATACCCTGACCCCAACAGCCCCAGACTCCTCCTGCCACAGCCCCATGGAGGGCTCATGCAGCTGAACCTGCTTCCCAGAAGGGCACCTCTCCCCAGTGGCACGAAGGTATTGGTGTGCTGGCTGGGGGCTGCCTGCTGCGTTATTACTCCTGGAAAGCTCTCCCTGATGAATCTCAGCTGAGAGGCATGTTTTTGTCTAATTAAATTGTTTATATAAGTGTTCAGTGGGGCCGCTGCTCCTCCCTGCCTTGTGCTGTTCCGTGCCCCACTGGTTCCTCCATCCCTCCTTGCAGGACAAAGGGCTGCTCAGACACCTGTACCCATCCCCATCCCTTCCTCCCAGCTGTCACTCCTCTGTGCCCAAGGCTGCTCCACCTCCCCAGCCGCTGCTGGGCTCTCCCACTTATCCCAGTCCTTCCACTTGCAGCTCCTCCTGGACCCTCTCCCCCCCCTCCCCCCCCCCACAGCTCCCACCAGCCCTGGTGATATACCCAGTTATGCCTGCCCCATAAGCACTGGTGTGGGTCACTCACCCCTGCAAGGATAGATGGAGCTGTGGGCTGGGGCTCCACGTGAAGGCTGCAACAGATGGGTTGTGTTTGCACTGTTCCTGCTGCACATATTGATGCTCTCAGTTTTTTGGGGGGAATGATGTCAGACCAGGCTGCTCAGCCAGATTCCCTCTGCAGTGGGGAAGAAGATTGGGAGAATGCAGCAGTGAGGGCAGGGAATGCATCCAGGACACCCCAGGGCAGCATAGCGCTCTGATGTGAGCCCCTCTCTTTCCTCTTTGGCTTTTTTCTCTCCCATGCTTCCCAGCAGAAGTCAGCCCCAGGTTTGGTGCCTGCTCCGCTGTACACGCTGTACAGCAGGAGTGCTGGCATTCCCTGCTCCCCTCCAGACATGAAAGGGATGCGCAGACAGGTATCACACTGTTGGCTCATCCCACATTTTTTCCTGGCTCCTGTTTTTGTCTGGCATACCAAGATCAGGTGTTTTTCTGGCAGCTTCTCAGACCTCACTGAGGTAAAACCGAAGCAGAAGGAGCTGGCAGGAAAATATTAGGGTTAGGGTTAGTGGGGGGCCAGTCTGGAGTCACTGAGAGGATATGCATCCCCTCCCATCAGAGGCAACCGTGGGCATCTCTCTGTCAGCACCAGCATTCCCACTTCCTGCTTTTCCTTCCACCCATCCAACTCAAGGCAACCACAGTGGCTGGGCTCTGTCCCACCTGGTCCCAGGAAGGTAGGACACATTTCTGTCACGCCTGCCTGAGCACCGCCAGCCCGGTGCTGGGGCAGCTGCTGAGAGCTTGACAGTTTGTTTGGATGGAAAGCAGGGGAGAGGCGTGCTGGGAGGTGCTGCTGTGCCCCACTGCACTCAGCGGGGATGTATCCCACCCTGCAAGCCTGCAATGTTTCCCATATGGCTGGTATGATGAGCTGTATGAAACAAGGCGTATTGCCTTGTTTTGTAGTGGTGGCAAGCAGTGCAAAGTCGTGACCCCACTTCCCCAGATTTCCTCCTGAAGCAGCAGCAGCAGCTGAGCGTGGACACAAGGCAGACTGCCCATGGTCCTGTGGGGGTCCTTACAGCTCTCCTTCTGTGCAGGAATACAGGCAAGGCGCTGCTGCCTGGAGAAAACTCTGTTCTTGGCTTCCTCAGAGCATGTAGGTGGTGACGGGCGGGGGGGACCTGCATGCACGCATGTGGTAGACATCCCAGCTTGGCTGATAGCATTTCCCTTCTGCTCCGGTTTTCCTCAAGCCCATAAATAAGAAAAAAAAAAAAATCCACAGGGAGCACTCAGAGAAACTATTACAAATAATTAAAATAAAACCAAATAAATAAACAGAGACCAAGGAAATAAACCTGTGCCGATGTCCCCGCAGCTCTGAGCTGCCTGATGGGTTTGTCTATTGCCTCCCCAGGGGAGGAGCCAGTTCCTGAGTACTTTAGGGCCTGCAAGCATCAGGTTGGGTTTCCTGTGATTGCAGCAGCTCAGTTTGCAATTCTACTTTATAAATATTCAAGCACCAGATGCTTGAAAATGTGCCTGAGATCCCCCCTGCCCCGCCAGGATGCAGCCTCACTATATGTTATGCAAAGCAAACAGTTTGTTATGCAGACAAAGCTGGCTGCAGTGCAGTGCCCCCAACCACAGAGATGGCATTGAGGGTGAAGCTGCTCAGTGCGGGTTTGGTGCTTCTCCGACACGCTGGGATGTGATGCATCAGCCACCCTGCTCCATCCTGTGCTGAACTCTGCAACCTGAAGGTCTTTCCACAGAGGAGCTGAAGCTGCTCCCCACCCCCTCTCTGATGGCTTATCCAGGGATGGGGGAACAGCAACTGCACAGAAGGAAGAAACAAACAGACGAACACCAACCTGAGGTGCAGAGTCCGCTGTTTGGCCGGGCTGGAGCACAGCATTGGTGCCAGCAGGGGACACAGGAAAGGGGAGCAGCAGCCCCTCACCCCACCAGCCCCCATGGTGCCTGTGAGCGAGCCCAGCTCCTACTTAGCTTTCCCATTTCTTGCCAGAATCACTCCGGTGCATGTCAGCACACTGTCATTTCAGGAATCTCATTTAGGAGAGGCTATTTCCCCCATCTCTCCCCTTCTCTTTTTTTCCTTTAGATACAAACCAGATACAGATCCTTTTTATTGGGTGTGAGGGCAGGGCTACCACACATCCGGCCTCCCTCTGCTCCCACCCCAAAACGACGCCAGAAAGGAACCGAAGGACCTGGGCCAGTTTTTGGGATGCTCCAGTCAGCAGCACATGGGGCCATCCATGCATGTATGTGTGTGCAGGGATGCCATGCAGCCCTGTGTGGACATGTGGGAGAAGTGCAGACCAAGAGAGAAGGGACTTTAGGAGCCTTGTGGAAGAGAGGTGCTTGTTCTTCATGTTGGGAACTGGAATCCCATTCCCAAAGGAGCACTGCTCCTTCATAGCACCCCTGGGAGGTACTCAGCACCCTTCTTTGCTCCTTGAACCCAAATGTGTTCCACCAAGGCTGCAGTACCCTTGCATTCCTCTCCCTCTCATTCTGAGTGATTGCGGAGATGCAGAACACTTTTCCTGCCCACCACCAGGGCACCACTGCCTTTCCCTTGGGATGGACCACAGCAGGCAAGTCCTGGCCAGGATCACTGCAGCCCCCCTGCACCCCAACCCTATGGCAAAATGGGGACTTCTCCAAATAACTCCTCCACCTTTCTGGGAGCAGCAGAGAGGAAGGCAGATTGCTGCTGCCCTTGGACATGTGTGAAGAATAGCAGCAATGAGCAGGATAACTTGTTGAAGAGCAGTCCTCATCCTCTCCAGGATGCCTGGCCTAGGAAGCAAGAATAATCTGCTTAGGTCACTGAAGGATAACACCCTCCCTCGGTCTTTTGAGCTGCCCATTTGCAGCCTGCTGCCCCAGGCAGTTCTGTGTCCAAGGGATGGGGCTGAGAGCAGCCCCCTCCCAGCACCAGCCCATCTGGAGCACAGCCTTGCGAGCACACGGGTTTGTTTAAAAGTTCACTGAAGTCTAAAGGGAGAGCTCGTCTCAGACGCGCCCTGTGATGCTTTTCCATCTTAACTCACATCAAATCATCGTCGGACATTTATTGTTTCTGGGCACACTCCAGTTCCTCCAGGAGATAGCATTCAGAGGGCCCCTCTCCTTTTCTTCCCGCTGTCCCCAGGCTCAACCCCCTCCCCCATAATTTCCATCCCTTGAAGCATCCAACTTCAACACCCCCAAAGCCCCGCGCTGGGCTGGATTGAGCCCCAGAGGGGTAAGTGCTGTGTGTACCTGCAGGGAGGAGAAAACAGCGGGTCCAGACACAGAAGGTGCCAGCAGGAGGGTGAGCAATATGGGGAGGGCTGGATGGAAGCAGAGCACTGCAGTATGGGGAGAAACCATGAATTGCAGCCGCCCCTCCCTCCCAACCCATCCTCCAGAAGAGACAGAGGTGAAGAGATGCCGGAGCTGTCTGTGTGCCAGGACTCCTGCTGACCGGTGGTTGATGCTCCCTGCTGCCATTTGAAAACTGCTGCAGCCTCAGGATAAGGTTTCCAGCACAAATACTTGGAGGTTTTCACTCCAGATTTATGTTCCAAGAGTAATTTCTCAATATTCATGCAGGGAGTCTGCCTTTCTGCGGGTGTAAATTGGTGGACCTCTGCTGCCTGCACTGATTTATATTAGCTGAGATGCTGACCCCAAATTTGCAGTTTGCACAAATATTCCTGCCAATAAAACTGTTATTTAAAGTATTCACAGAGAGTGAGCCCAGGAGGCATGTGAACATGGTCCAAACAAATCTAATTAAAGCTTTCATCCAGAAAATTCTTCCTTGCTATACATCAAGAATCCATACATGAGTACTCACTCTCACCCCGCTGGGCTGAAAAAGCCCAGTTTGGGGGCTCAGGGTAATCAATACTTGTGCCACAGAGCTGCACTGGGTGCTTCCACACCACCCAGGCATTTGTCTCTGGATCCCTCAGTGATCTTTCATCCTCCCCCTACATTTCATGTCCTAACAGCACCATTCTGGATGGCTTTTTGTAACATGGAGCAGCTCCGTGCGCCACTCAGACAAATCCAAATGGGCTGTGGAGAACCAGACATGTGCTGCTGACTGGGCTGCTTTGGGAAAGGCTCAGAAGGAAAAGTCCTGGTGGGGCTCTAGGACAGACATGACATCCCTGACCAGAACTGCTGTTTTATTGCCTCGTTATCCAGAGGACTAATGGTGCTGGAAGCCTTCTGCACCCTGCACAGCCAACCTCACCTGCTGCTCCAGGTGAATCATAGAATCACCAACTGCTGGCAGGTGAAATATTTCTGCCCTGCCTTGAAAAGCAGAGAGTGAGACACCCCATTACCCCAGCCCAAATCCAAGGAATGGAGGCAGTGGATCATCTAGTCTCTTCTTTTCCCATTTCCTTTCCTCCTTCTTCCTGTCTATCTCCCTTGTTTAAGCTGACATTAAGTGGGAATCATCCCATCACTGTTTTCTTTCCTGCTGCCCCTCCAATAAGCTAAAAAAACAATCTTCCAAGCTCCAAGCCACCCTCATTTCATCTGCCCTCCAAAAGCCCCATGTTTTTCTGAAGGATTCCAGCAAGATGACCCTGTGGGCATTTTCCAAGACAGGAGAAGCTTCAGACCGGCAAAAATGCATAGAATTCAGCCTATTCTGTTCCCTTACCTTTCAGTGACCTCTGTGGAGCTGCAGACAGGCAGTGTGTTCCCTTGCTCTCCTGTCACTAAGCTGGGGAGCTGAACAGGCGGAGTGGGGCAGATGCATCTCACCTGAAGAACACAGTGTTTGGGTTGTGGGGTGAACAGAGCCAAGGGATGTCTTGTATGGAATTGCAGCAGAAAGCTGAGGCACACAGCTGCTCCAACACATAGGATGTTCTTCATGCAGCTCTCCATCACCCAGCCAGCAGGGGTTTCACAATGCACTACGGGGAAACAACAACATCCCTGAAGACAGTCCTTGGAAGAACGAGGGAGATGCTCCCTGAGCCACAGCCTCATGCAGTACAGAGCCCAAGGATGGGAAGCAAGGGGTGGCTGCTCACAGGTGGGTTTTTTCACCCCAGGTTTCCAGGCTCAGGATTAACTCCTTACTGCTGATACCATGGGCATTTGCCATACATCACATCCAGAGCTTCCAGTGGTATTGGTTACACCATGAAAGGGCCACCACAGACCCTGGGGGCTCTCGCATCACCTCCACAAGGCACTGAGCATCCCACTGAGCACCCTCAG
Source organism: Chrysolophus pictus (assembly GCA_037305975.1). NCBI lineage: Eukaryota > Metazoa > Chordata > Aves > Galliformes > Phasianidae > Chrysolophus > Chrysolophus pictus. Next base: position 9,061,110 of record CM074595.1, read on the forward strand.
CAGAACAGGAGGCACATGGGGCATGGTTTAGTGGGCATGGTGGGGGTGAGTCAATGTTTGGACTTGGGGATCTTAGAGGTCTTTTCTAACCTTAATGATTCTATGATTCACGTGAGCACTGCTGTCTGCTCCAAAAGTGTTTTACAGACATGGCAAATGAAATGAAAGCAGGAGAGCTGTAAGGGAGCTACTTTGAGCATCTCCCCAGGGCCTTGTCAAGTCGGCTTCAGTACGGTCAACACCTCGTGTCAGCCAGAGACCAGCCAGGCCAGGCTGCCCCAGGGCCCATGAGCTAATTGCAGTCAGGAGATTCAGCAGGAGAAGGAGAAGAGCAGGTAACACTCTCTCTCCTTCCCGCCCCTGTCCCCTGTGAAGTTCTCAGCTGGCTCCTGGCTCTGCTCTCTCACATACATTTTACCATGTGATGCTGATTCCCAGCCTACACAGCATGCATTTTGGAGGAGTTGTATTTACACAGTGGAAAAATATTCCTTCACCCCAAAATTAAAGTAAGATTGGGGCCAAAAGCAAGCAGAAGAGCATGAAATGGGCCTATCAAATAAGCTGAGATTATTAAATTTTCAGAGATCGTTTCCTGACCAGGTCTCTTCCCTGCTCCACTTGTTTCCCTCCTCTGTTCTCCTTGAGCTGAAGCCTTGTTCTGAGCCAGCAACCCACCTGTTTCTAAACCAAAAGCTTCTGCTGGGAAATGTGACACAGGAGAAGTGATGAGGAATTCAATGGAAAGAGTAAAAGGTCAGGATGGAGCCATGCCAGAGGTGTGAACAGAGATACAGCTGGGAACAGAATTCCAGAAAGTGGCTCTTCCTTCCCGGTGACAATCCTCAGATGTCCTAGAGATGAGATACTGCATGCAGCTTGCCAAAAAGGAGTCCTTGCTTTGGAGTCCAAGCATCATGGAAGAAGCCACAGCAAACAAATGGCAACCAGGGAAAAAGTGAGAACTTGGTTTGCACGTGTGAAGGAACAGGAAATTAGGTGGGTGAGCACCAGACCTATGACAAGCTATGCCACCAACGTTAGGCAGGCAATGAAACAAAGGCAGTGATGAACCTGGCAAAGCCACCATACAGCCAGCAGCAGATGTATTCAATTAGCCCAAGAGCCAACATCCAACCAAACGCCAACCTAGCCAGCAAAATACAGACAATAGACTACTTGTTCCACCAAACAGCTGAGTTAATAGCAAAAATGTGCGGGGAGTGAGCAAGCAGCCAAAAACCCACGCCAGCCACTCAGTAAGTCAATTAACCAAAGACCCACATAATCAACCACTTAAGTAGAGCCGAGCAAATAACTCACAATGAGTTATTTATCCATTGAATTTAGCCTCTAGTTTTGCTTGGGCCATCTCCATGAGTACATGTCAAGCCCCTTCCATTGATTTTCAATTAATCTCATTTTGGCTTGTTTACTCTTTGTATGCCTGGCCAGAAGTTAGTATACGAAGTGCACTCATTATCTGTGATTGCCCAGGAAGATGACATGCCTCCCTCTGTAGCCTCAGATTAGATAAGTGTAGTTTGGCCAGTGAAGCACAGTCCCCAGACTGCCTGAACAAGACTGTTAGTCATGTTGGCAGCCATATCATTCAAAGAATGATGTATGAAGCCACAGGTCCCACCACACTCCATGGCATCAGACACCACCATGCCATGCCCAGCCCTATACCATCCCTATGCAAGATGGGAATGTAGCATTCCTGGCTTTCCTCACCCCGACTTGGCCAAGAAAAGCAACAAACCACAGCGACTGGCTGGGCAGGCTCCGAGTGTGGCCCCACACAGCTCAGGGAGCCATAACATTACATTCCTCTCCTCCCGGGGCTGCCGCGAGCGCTCTGCATCCAGCTCTGGCCGAGGAGGAGGCATGTGCTGCTGTCCCGGCGCTGCCAAACCACATTGTCAGCTGCTTCACTGCTGCCTGTGAATCTTAATCCCGCAGGCAATATATAACCAGCGGGAACAACACCAGCTTTGAAGTGTGAAGCAGAATATCAGAGCAGTGCTGCTATCTCCTGCCTCTCCGCGGGGCAGGCGCAGGACTGCCAGATTAGCACTAATAGCACTTAGCTCGCTGTGGCAGCCAGCTGAATCAAGTGATCCTTGCTTGCCCTCGTGTCCTAATGAATCGTGTCTGATCCTCGCCCCAGAGCAGCGAGATGATGCTCACAGTGCAGCTCAGACCTCGTTGCTTTTGCATCAGGGCTGGGCAGCATTCGCCGCCCTCATCCTTCTTCCTCTATGGTTTTCATCTAGTCAGCCTCTCCTCCAGCTCCCACTGCAGATTTGGTTCGGAGCTCAGCTTTCAAAGAGAACTGACCTCTTGAAAGCCAAGCAAGTGTTGAGCTTCAGCTCCGAGACCAAACAAAACCACCGATTTCACATTATTTCAATGCAGAACTATAAATCAGCTCAGGCTCGGCTTGACTCGAGGCCAAAGCTTGACTGAGAGGTTCATGAACCTTAAGGAATCCTTTGACGAGCTCGATCTGATATTTGAATTTGTAATGAAACCCCCAAACAGTGAAGTTCTGCTGGTTTCACGTAATTACAGGTTTTGTTGTGAACATTTCATGCAGCTCTGGGGACACAGTTACACCGACATAAACCCAGTTACTCTTTAAAAATCAATAGAGCTGGTCTGGACTCGTGCCGGTGCGAGAGCAATCAGCCCAGCCCAGAAAAAAAGGTTATTTTTATTCCTTGGCTTCTGTTTTCCTAGAATCCACCCAATAAAAGCTCCCAGCCTCTGTCCAGACTGCAGAAATGCAAATGCCTGTAGAGCATAAACCTTGGCATAAGTCTGGAGGAATTTGTATAAATCAATGGGGTTACTCCATCTGTGGGACTGCTCTGCCTCATTTGCAGATCGATCGAGTGAAATAAAACAAAGGGGAACCCACAGACCCCTCTCTGCTGGGGTCAGGGATCCTCCCGGACCCCAGATCGCTCAGACCTGCGACTGCTGTCACTGAGAATGGCCAATTTCTGGGTTTGTATCCTAGGAGGCGACTGCTGCTGAGGGGCAGGAAACCCTTATGCCCCCAACCTACTGGGGTCAGTGAGCCATGGAGCTCCCACAGCACTGCTTGGGGGGTGCTGGGAATTCTTGCAGCCAATTTCTCATACAGCCCTAGTTCTCATCAAGCAAACTGAGTGTGTGCTTTGGAAGGAAAGCACAGGGCTCTGGGGATGCTGTTCTCCACCCTCACTGATTTTACAGAGTGCCTGCAGTGCTGGGGCAGCACCAGATTGCTTCATGGGGAGAGCTGATATGAGGAGCTGAGCCAAACCCACCAAGCACCTTTCTGTGCACTCTTCTTAAGTGCTTGCCCACATAATACTATCCTTCACTTGCTGCCTCTCCAGCTGAGTGGCTCCAGGTCCACTTCAGCCTTCTCAGAGGGTTTGAGGTGCAATGGCTCAGGGGCAGTCTGGATGATGACAGCAGCATTGCAGGCTGACTCCATGCCACGTGCCCTGGGCAGGCTGGGAGCAGGGTTCAGCAGTGCTTTCATTGTTCCTTTTGGGAAGAAGAGGACCTGTTTCATCACAAAACTTGGGTACCAACTTGAGCTTTAAAGGAGCCTAATCCAAACCCAAAGAGATGCAAATCATAGTATTAAGGGGTTCCTTCCATATTTATCATTCATACCATTAGCTATTTGTACTCTGATTATATCTTTTAAGCAAAAACAAAACCCCACTGCAGTAGAAAATGTACTGCTCTTTTCCTACCAGGATTAAGGCTCAGGAGAAAGATGTATTCCTGGGCACGATCCATGACATTGGCACAGAGAAGCATCATCCAATCCAGTCCAACCCAACCATCTCAGATGACCTTAGCACAGCAGGAACCTGCATGACAAGGCACAGCCTCAAGAACAGAACAGGCCTGAGCTGAGTTTACGTAGATATTGGGGCTAGGGCAGGGCTTGTCAGGTGAGCCTATCAGGGTGCATCCATGTGCACCTAGCAGCTGTAGGTACAGTATTTATGCACCCAAAGAAAACGAGCCCAGACGTTTCAGTAGCACCAAGCATTTTTGCATTCATCTCCCCCTCCCTGGCACTTGGCACATCAGCAAGTCAGGCTCCCAGTGTTCTCCCTCCTTGCCACAGCTGTGCAGGGATGTTTGGAGGCTCCTTAGGGTACCCCGTAGGGCAGCAGGGGCTTCTCCCATGGTTTTCTTGGCCCCACTTTTGAGCTGGGACTCTATGCTGAATGCACTTCAGCAGACACCATGTTTTGAGCTCTGAGCACTGCACATGAGTGGGGAGAGCCCGTCTGGGAATAGTGAGTTGTTCCAACTGGATGCGAGCTGCATTTTATCTTACTGGAAGGGGTTTGGAGGTGATGTAATCACTCTGTGTGCTTGTCCGTGTGGGACCGGCACGAGATGCTGTTTATCATGAGCTGACAAGTCAAGGAAGGATGCAAGCAAATGATCTGGGACTTCCCATGCTGGAGCGCTGGGCTGGGACGTGACTGGAAGCTGCGAGGATTAATGGCCCCGTTGCTGCTGTACAAGGCGCGAATGAATGAAATTCTGTTCCCCTTACGAAGGAATGCCATTAATTTGAGGGGAGATAGACCAGATTTTTCTCTAGTGTGATGAAAGCAGAATTTGGCCCTTGATCTCACAAAGAAAATGCCTGTCTAGCAAATTTTGAGGTGCTTGTTTCCGTTTCTCTTTTGATTTGATTACATATTCCCCTATCTTTTTTTATTATTATTTTTTTCTTTTCCTTCAGTGAATGCAGAGGAAAAGGAAGGGAGAGAAGGGCAGGCAGATGAGGATGGAGAGGGGCTGACTGAGGGGAGCTGTGCTGGGACAGGAGGGGCTGTGAGTGCCAGACCGTGGGCATGAGATGTGCAGCCCTTTGTCTGGAATCCATAAGCAAACACCTGCTGCCACCGAAACCGCTCCTGCCCAGCATGGTGTAGAATGGAATCTGGGACAGGAGGGGCTGGCGGGTCCCTGTTTGCTCACATTCCTCTTCTCTTGCAGTTTCGGGATGATGGGGGAGCAGGGATGTGTGCCCAAGGGCTGATGGGCTCCCATGACTCACAACTTGGAACCCAACAGAACGCCATTCGTGAACAGTTTGTGACAGCGTACAAGCAGAAGCAGGAGATGTTTGTTTAAAAAAAAAAAAGAAATGAGGCAATAATCCAGAATTTTGCTGATATAAACACGATACCAGCACTGAACACAACTGAAGGAAGACAAAAACATCCCAAAGACATAAAACATCAGGCACCCTGGAGAACCTCCAGCCTACATGCGCCGAAATCCATCAGCCTTGGAGAAATGAGTGCTTAACCCCTTTTCAATCTCAAAGATTAAAGTGGGCTCCGAGCAAGAGATGCTCACCCTTCTCTGGGTATGGACAAGAGGTACCCCGGCACCATGGTCATCCCGTAAAGGTGATGAAGGTAATGGGCCCAGGGCTGGGAATTCCCCTCTGCTGGCCCCGCTCCTTCCCCAGCGCTAATTACAGCAGTGCTGCGGGGACCAGCGTGGCTGGACCTGGGGTCAGGCTGAGCTCTGCTGCCAGCCCCACTCCACTGACAGCGCTGATGTGATTTGACAGGACTTAAGGACACCTGCTACTTTCGGAGATTTTTCTCTTTTGCCAGTGTGTGTTGACAAGGGCAGACATCACTGGAGGGCATTGAGGGAGAACACGTCAGGAGGGATTGTTCCTGGCTGCGTACCTGGTGCTGAGCATTGGGCACTGGGGACTGAAGGATTTACCTACTTGCAGTCCACTCCATCCCATTATTTTAGCAAGATTTCGGCTGTTTTATTGCATTTGCTCCCCGGGACCATAGCCTGTTCACAGCCTCCTGGCATGGAGCTGGAGGAATTCCGCCAACCCCAGCCTTACGCCAAGGTTACCGAGCAGAGCCTGGCCCCGTGTGTGTTAATTGTTCGCAGACTCATTACTGCCCTTTGTTGTTTCCTTGGCCAGGCAGGCTGAGAGCCGCATGCATGCTGGTCCCAAGCAGAAAAGCGCTGCGGAATCAGAGCTGGCAGCTCCCAGCCAGGGGTGGCCGCAGGGGATTTTGTTCCACTACTTCTGCCGGGGCTTTGTTTTTCCATCTCCATCCAATGAAACAAACACTTTCAGTCACAAGTCCTGTGGATGGAGCTTCCATGTCCCTGTGGAGGGACTGCCACTTTGAGTCCAAGCCACGTGGGGAGACCACAGTGCCCTGGTGGCACCTTCCCTAAGGACAAATCCTGGACGCTGTGAGGCACTGAGCAGCATCGGGAGCAGAGGGACCCAGTGCCCACCTGGAGCAATGAGAAGGAGGAGGGAGCCTTGGGGTGGACAGCCCTGATCTTTCCACTTCTGTCATGATCCATGGCACTGAACTATCCTTCTTGTCCTTTCCTGCAAGCCAAGGGCTGTGGGCAGGAGGGGAAGGGGTGTCCTTTGGGGGAAGCACCTCCCTTGGGTGTGAGGCCCTCTCTTCTGGACTGTCCCTGCATGGAGGCTATCACCTTAGTGGTGGATGGTGTCCCCAGCTGTAGCCACACTGAATGGGACAGGGTTGGGATCAGTGTGGGCACGTGAGTGGGACTATCAGCCATAAATCCAGCACTGCCCTCTGTCCTTCACATCTGTCTCCAGGTGAGGATCCAGCCCTGGTGCTCACAATATAGAAGGTCAAATTCTTCTAAAAGCTGGGTCTGCTGTGGGGTCCTGCTGCATCCCTGGCATAAATATTCCAAAGTCCCGGGTCAGAGTCAGGCCAGAACCCCATCCTGAGTTGGGTGCTCAGACATGGAGCCAAACTGCTTGGGAACCTTGGAGCTTTGCATGAGATCCTGCAGGTCTGGGCTGCAGTCCAGGTGGAAACCTGCCTGCACCCTCCTTCCTTGTACAACCCCAAAGCTGGCACATGCCCCCAGCAGGACACAAGGAACAGATGCATCATGGCAGGGATGTTCATGTCCCTCTGCTGTCGCAGACAGACGAGCCCAACCCTGCTCATCCAGCTCTGCTGCATTTCAGCTCCACTTTCCTAATGCTGGAAGTAGAAGTGAAGATAAATAAATAACAATAAAAAGAACCCCATGGAATGAATCAAGATGACCCTGTTTGTGAATGAAGGGAAAAAAAAGGCGGTTCCCTCCCTGGATGTCTCGGGAGCTTCCAAAAATAGTCTCCAGCCCTCAGCCAAGGGGAGCGCAGTCGGGTTGGCTCAACCGGCGCCAGTCCTGGAGCAGAGCTGTGGGGCTGCAGTGCTTTACTGCTGTCCTCCTGCTGCCCTGCTCATGCTCCTCAAGTGGGCACAGCGCAAGAATGGAAACTTCCGTGGGATCAGGACCATGCCCAAATTTCAGTGTCTCTTGAGGCAGACCTAGCAGGTTTTCCTGGTTTTCCCAGAGGTTCTGTGATGTGATTTCCATCCTGAGAGCAGTGGTTGGTGCTGGGAGGTGTTGGGCTGGGTGGGATGCTGAGGGTTTCTCCAAGCCCCACTACAGGAGTATGCCTCGCACCACTGCTGTGTCCCGTGTCTGGCTGCCACGTGCTGCGGTGTAAGAGGGAGAGAACCATAAACGCAGCTGGGGCTTGGAAGTTTGAACTTGGTCCCGCTGGCTCAGCCCACAGGGACCTTGGCACTCTATCCCCAGTGTGGGAGCAGCTGGAGGGCAGGGCTCGCCAGCAGGACAGGGACAGACAGGGCTGGAAATGCTCCTCTGCCTTCCTGCTCTTCTGCCAGAGGCATGTTGCTCTGTTCACCCAGCATGCTGCAGCCCAGCGAGTGAGTGCATGAGCACACACGTCCTCTGAGAGCCCCAGCTGGTGGCCAAGAGGCTCCAGATGTTGAGGAGCTGTGCACAGCTGCTGGCCAGTAGTGGCAGAAGCGGAAAAAGAAACAAAGCATTGACACTTCTTCTCTTCCCTTCCCTTCCCTTCCCTTCCCTTCCCTTCCCTTCCCTTCCCTTCCCTTCCCTTCCCTTCCCTTCCCTTCCCTTCCCTTCCCTTCCCTTCCCTTCCCTTCCCTTCCCTTCCCTTCCCTTCCCTTCCCTTCCCTTCCCTTCCCTTCCCTTCCCTTCCCTTCCCTTCCCTTCCCTTCCCTTTCCTTCCTCGCCTTTTGCCTCGGCTTTCCTTGCCTGCCCTTGCCTTTTCTCTTTTTCTCCTCTCCCCTCCAAATTTTCCTTTTCCCTTTTTTCTCATTTCCCTTTTCATCTTTTCTCCTTCCTTTTTTCCCCTTTTCCTTTTTCTTTTTTTCCCCTTTTCCCCCCTTTTTCCCTTCCCCCCCCCCCCCTTTTTTTTACCTTTTCCTTTTCCTTTCCCACCCTGCACTGCTCCTTGCCCCGCAGCCTGTTCCCTGTCACATATTTCACCCCATCAAGGTCAGATCAGCCCTGTGCACCACTCAGACAGCAAAAATTTCCCCACATAACGGGACAGGAGCCCCGTGAGCTGGGCTGTGCCGCTGCATGGGGCCTGACTGGGAGATGAGAGCACAGAGCAGGAATGCCAGGTATTTCCTCTGCTCCCAGCGATGGAGGAGCCCCAGGTAAGGGGAAAGGGCAGAGAAGGGGCCATTGCTGCTTCCCAAACACAAAGCAGGGATGTGGATGCAGAGATGCCTGCTCCCCAGAGTTGAATTCAGGTCACGCTCTCACTGCCCCCTGCTCTTATTTCTCTCTCTTTGCGAGGCTTTGTGGCTGAAACTGTCCCAGCTCATCTGGCAGGAGCGGGGTTGCAGGACACAGCCTTGGCACAAACCTTACATTGGCTCTGCATAGCCCCCAGCCATGTGCGTGATGGAAAAGCACAGTAAAGCTTTTGCTTCCTCGTTTGCACGAGCATCGCCGCCGTTTCCTTGCAGGACTGTGAGCAGCACAGGCAGCGGTGTGGAGTAAAAACAGCCAGAACATGAGTGTCATTGTGCCTGCGGCTGCTGCACAGCATGGCTGGGTGGGTTCAGGCTGCAAAGCCCCCCAGCCCCCGTTCTGCTGGAGCAGTGTTAGGTGTGCAACCCCTGCAGCTGCACAGCAGATGCGTGCTGTGCTCCCTGGTCTGGCAGTGCTCAGCTCTGCTGCAAGCACTCTCTGGTCACACATGCTCTTCCGAAATGTGAAAAGGAAAAGAAAGGAGCAGCACAGCTCTGTCCTTCCCCCTTTCCCTCACCAAGTCCAGGGGCTGTGGTGTCACTGCCACGATGCTCCCATCCAGGGATGGGGCAGGTTGCAGTCTTGCCAGCTCCCTGAAGTTGGTTATAAAATGGGAATCAAAGGAACGGAGCAAAACAAGACAGCGCCAAACTTAAAATCTGTTGTTTTGCTTTTATCTTCCTCCTCCTTATGCTCGTTTCTGAGCAGCAGCAGGAGGTCTGGCCATGCCAGCTCTCCCAACATGTGAGGTTTGGGTTCATTTAGCAGCAATGCCAGCTGCTTTCTATGAAGAATATTCAGTTTTACTTAAAATTTTTCAGCTGAAGGTTGTGGGTTTGGAAACCCCAGCCTTGCTTCTCCTGGGGAGTTGCCCAGGCTCTCTGTGCTTACACCCAGGCAGAGCTCAATGGGGCTACATTCTGCAGCTCTGCCCCATGTCTGTGATATGGCTGTGTTCTCCACCCCAGCCCCTGCACCCTAATGATATCCCACATCACTGTCTCCTCTCCGAGTGGCTCAAAGATAATTTTCCACTGCTTGTCTCCTCTCATTTGGCTCCCTGGATGCTGCATAGCAGCTCTGTAGGGATGCTGTGAAGCTTCAAGCCCTGTGCCACTCACTGGGACTGAATGGGGGCTTTGGCCGTTTGGAAGGGACAGGGGACCCCCGGTGCACCCCCTGCCCTATCTGCAGACTCCAGTTCCTGCAGTGCATGGGGCCATTGGGGTGCTATGCTGTCCCCACAGCTTTTTGGCACAGGGATACTTCCCTGCTTGCAGATAGAGTGTGGCCTGGCTCCAGGCTGAGCAAAGAGCATCATCCCTGTGAGCCGATGCCGAGCCTTTCAGCAGGACAGGTTTCAGCCTTACTGTGGGGACATCTGCTGAAGTTTTGCAGTTCAGTATTGAATCGCTGGATAGCAGAAATAAAGGGGATGCAGAGCAGAGGAGTGCGGGTGCTGCAGATGGTGCGGGTGCTGCAAGGCCTGGGGGTGCTGGGAGCCCTGGGGATGGTGTTCATGGAGCGGGCATCCAGCACAGCAGTGACAAGAGGAAAGTGGGGAGGATGGGGCCATTCCTGTGCTTCTGGGGGTGGGGAGGGAGGAATGGTCGCCTGTATTTTTTTTTTCCTCGCAAAAATCAGGTACTTGCCAGGAAAAAAATGAAGCATATTTTCCGTCGCGCCTTGGCGGTGGAAGTGGGGCTGTGACAGGCATGGAAAATGGGAGGGATTAGGTAATGTGCTGGGGAGCAAATAAATAAATAAGTGCGGAGGTGGAGGTGGGGGTCAGACCCCAGGGCAAAGCACAACATCCCCCAGCTGCAGCCCCGTGCTGGGGTCCTGCTGTGTGCTGGAAGGGGAAGCACGCTCCCAACCACGGCGGCAGGCGCTGGGAGCAATGAAAGCGGCTTCTCCTCCCCCCTGCCTTTCATTCATGTGCTGCATTTCCTACAATCCGATTTCTTCCCTCCACCAAGCCCAGGTTTCACGTTCCCGAGCATCGCGCTGCGGTTTGAGAGCAGCAGTGGAAACTCCTTGGCGTGGAAAGGTGCCAGAAGGGGGGGTGGGAGGAGAAGGGGCCGAGTGGGGCCGGGCTGGCTGGGGATGGGGAAGGAGCTGGGAGCTGCAGGCCCTGTGCTGCATTGGGCTCCATCTCTTCTGACCTGCCAGGGGCTGATGGGGACAGTGCCACTGGGAACTTGTTTGCCAAAACCCCTTGGAGGTCCAAGGAGAGTGCTGGTGCTGTTCTCCTGTAGGATGGGTGCCGGTCAGGACACACAGGGCAGGACCAGGTGAGAGCTGTGGGACTGGCCATGGGCTCTTTAGGAACTAATTCCCAAAGGAGTTCCAAATGGGATCCCATCTCCACCACCCACCCAGTGGGTAGTGCCCGCCCACCACAGCCCTCATCACATAACACATCCAGGGAGAAAGAGAAATGGTGCTCTGGATTGAGTTCTGGCATGAGCAAACGCTCGTGTTAGGATCTGTCCATCCTTCAGGAACTGTATTTTCCCAGTGTCAAATATTCATGCAAAGAATGTACACACAGTGACAGTGATTCTGCCAGTTATTACAGCGAGCAGAGCTCTGGGCTTTAGTTCATTACAATATCTGCAAAGCAGTGCTTTCCCTGCTGGCTCCACTCACTCCATCTCTCATGCTGTGGCACTCTGAGGCTGCAGTCTGCAGGAGCTGCCCATGGAAGCACCAGGTCCTGCAGCTCCAATTGCATCTCCAGCAGAATGATGACTGAGTGAGGAGAGCTGCTGGGAAATAGCAAAGTGAATGCAAACTGAAGCAAATCTGGTCCTCTGCTTCTTGTTTGCCATCTCTCTTGGACAAAATTGGTAGGAAATCAATGGCAATTCGAAGAGGGGGAGAGAGAAAGCAGCATCAGAGGGACAGCGCAGGAGGAATGGATGCAGGGACTGCCCACAGCTCAGGAGCCCTTCTCCCCAGCAGCCCATGTTTCTGCTCCTTTGTGCAGGACTTCCCAATTACTGTACAGTGTTTGAAGCTGTAAATTAAAACACGGAGTGGTGAAAAAGAAAGACCTCTTGTTTCCTAGGCCTGAAGCAGCCAGACAACATTTCCCAGAATGATGGCTTCAAAGAGGAAGCTGAGGGCAGGCACCAGCCTCATGTCAGTGCCGAGCAGGGCTTTAGAAGTTGTGTCCTTTGCTCATCTTGCTCTCACCGTTCTTCCTCTTCCCTGCAGCTTGCTGGGAGCTGCCAGCTGATGAAGGCTGCAGGGAATAGGAGCAACCTTACAGAGGTGGGAATGTGGGAGGATATCAGGGCTGCGGTGGTCTCAGCCAGAGGCTGCAGAGTGGGAGAGGGCCTCCAAACAAAAGAAAGAGAAAAGAAGCACAAAGAGCATTCTTACACAAAGGAGAGGCCGGGTTGAACTTCATGTCTTTAATAGCCTGGTGCAAAAAGATGGAGATAGTCCTTCTCCAGGGCATGGAAAGCCGGGGCCATCCCCACACTATCCAAGCACACAGAGTCCTCCCTGCCAAGAGCTGTTAGGAAAGTGTTTGCAATCATCAGTCACTCTGCTCTTTTGCTGCTTGCCAGAACAGCTCTTACCACGTGGCCGTGTGGGGATTTGTGTTTCAGACGTGTCCAGGTACACTTAAAGCTGCTCGCTGCTCCGGCGGCGCGGGGCCACGCTCACTTTCCTGCAAATAGATTAGCAGGGAGAAAGGGAGTTCCACAGCTGCACAGTGTCCTGAAGTCCCCACGGTCTCCCTTTGGAAACCTCAGAGCTCAGGACCCAGGGAACCCTTCAGCTTCACCCCAGCCCTGCACCTGCCCTCAGTCTGAAACCTTCCCCCCGTGCCCCCGAGAGGGACAGAGAGGAAACAGCCCTGCTCCGAGCAGGAGGAGGGGGATGTTTTATGAGAAGCACTTACAGCCATTCTTAGAGGACTTTGGCTCTGAGCCCCCTCTGCCACATTCTTCGGAGAGATCATATCAAAAACTATTTTTACTAAAAATGTAGTGGTAACAGGCTCCAGATGTCTGTCGTTATGTAATAGGGTTTGTTTTAATGGATCCGACTTCCAGATGTACTGCTTGGGCTCGGGGTGCCTGCACAGCCCTGTGCAGGGCGGAGGGAGCAGCCAGCCCTGAGCAGCACCTCCCTGGGCATCGCCTGCCCTCCCTTCAGTTTAGCTATCCTGGGATCCTGGGACTTGAGATTTGGTTTTGGAGGAGGTCAGCGGGAAGGGTGGGCAGTGCTGAGGGCAGAGCAGTTCCTGGAACTTGCTGACACTGCCTGCAGGCATCACACCACCACCACATCAATGGGAAGAATTATGTGTTTGGGGATTCACAGTAAACAGGGATGGAGGAATTAATGGACTGGCTGCATCTGGACACCCCAGGACTTCCCAGCTGTGAGACAAACCTGGACACCAGGGCTGCTAGGAAGGGAAGTGTGCCAATCCTGCAGGGGAAAGGCACTCTCGCAGGGCTTGCTTGCAGAGCACCAGCAGGCAGGGCTGTGCCTTCCCACCCTTCTCTATTCCTCTCCATTCACACCTAATGTAAACGCATCAGGCAGATCCTTTGTGCAGCATCTGGAGGTGTGCTGGGCTCATCCTTGTGCCTAGCAAGGCCTGGACTGTTCTCCCGTGTAGCATCCAGTGAAGGCATGAGGGAAAGGTTTTAGAGGCATGTTGGGATACAGTGGCTCCTCCCTCTTTTGGTGCAGGCCAGGGTGCTGCAGGTTTGGTGTCCTTGTCCCCATGCTGTGCTGTGTGCAGCCTGCAGTGTGCAGGGAGAGTCCAAGTCTGGGATGCAGGAGATATCTGCGTCTGAGCTGCTGCAGGATGAGCGGCGCACGCTAAGTCGGGGAGGATTTGAATTCAAAGCATGTGGCTCCAAGCCACTGCTATTAGCATCTGCTAATAAAATGCTAAGACTTATTAAGTGCCCAAATCCAGGAGGGAGGTTTAAGCAGGATGCACTTGGACTTGGACTGGAAGCAAGAGGTCTGAGAGCATGGGAAGGCGGGTGGCTGTGCTCCAGCAGACCTGCAGCTTGCAGGGGCCCAGACCCAGCACTGCACCCAGGATGGGGATCCCAAACAGCTCAGGCAGAACCGAAGCCAGAAAACTCTCCTTGGGTTTGTTCCATCTTGGTTTGAGCCTCCCTAGTGTCGAAAAATAGAAAAAAAAAGTGTACGGGACAAGGATCTTGTATAGGATAAAGAGGTGTGTGGATGGGGTCCGCATCCCCCTGTGCATGCATTCAGCCATGGAGCTGATCAGAAATCCATCTGCTCACAATACCAGTGAGAAGGTTTTCTTGTTTTTGTTGAGGAAAGGGACTCCTCTTATTTTTTTCCCCCTTGCTCGGTATGATGAAGCCCTATGTGTGCACAGATAGCAGTGCAAGGAGCAAGGTGCTAGGGGGTTTGTTGGAGGTGCACTCCCCCCAGCAAAGGGCTGAGAGGGAGAAGAGAGGGAAGCAAACACCAAGCATGGCCAGAGCAGAAGGGAGTGATGGGAGGTGCAGAAAGCGGCCCTGTGAGATCAGTGAACACTGCAGCATGTTGTGTGAAACATGGAGACTGGTTGGAAAACCCACTGAGGGAGGAAACGCCTTTGGTAGACCTGGTCTGAGAATTGTGTGCAGTGACAGGGCATGGAGCCACAGTGAGGGGCACTCAAGTGACCAAGTTTCCCACACAGGTGGGAACTGGTGAGCTCTTGGCATCCCTTCTTACAGCAGGCAGATGGCTCCTCCATCACAGCACCTCACCTACCCCCATGTCTGCTGCCGGCCTCCAGGTGGGTTAGGGCAAGGCGTATCCCTGCTCTGGCTGCCTCTGAACTGAGAACAGCAGTGATAAAGGAGCAGGTAAGCCCCTGTATCTGCTTTGCTGTAACCATACTCAGCATTCCGCAGCACAAAGGTTTGATTATCCCCCCCCAGCTCACAGCCATGAGGGTATAGGAGATGCAGTAGCATGGGACAGGAGGGCAGAGCACAGCACGGGCTGTGCACCACAGTGTGTTGGAAATATTACTGCTAATTGCACAATGGGTTCCTTATGTTCCCTGGAAATGCACTGTGCAGGAGGACTCCTATCCAATTCATGTTTTAGGACAAATCAAGGCAATATATTACTCAACTCAGCTCCTAAATTTGGTCATACTTCAGCTCATGTTTTCAGATGTTTGTGAGTTAGGTTGGCCAATGCCACAGAGAAAAGTGATGGGGCAATTATCCTAATTAGGAACAAATGTATTACTTCTGCAAATTATTTAGGACTTGGAAGAAGGCCTCCCCATCGCGTGACTGCTCTGCACAGAGTTAACCCCTGCTGAGACCTCCAGGATGTCACATTTCTGGAAGGCGAGAAGGAAACCCAGTGCCCATCAGATTGGTGAGGCTGAAAGCTGTGCAACACAGGGAGCTTTCACTGCAGTCAGAGCAGGCTTGGAGGCTTCCCTGGCATAAGGAAGCTTCCTCCCTCTGTGGGTGCCAAGGACCAGCCCATGGGGCTCCAGTACCCCAAGCCTTGTTGGGTAGAGCACCATCGTCACCACATGATGAGCAAGGTTTGTCTTGCTCCATCCTTAACTCACAGGCTACAGCTGCCAGTAAAGCTACGTGGCCCTCATTTAACCAATTTTATGTGATTTTCCCAATGCACAGGCAGCTCCTTGTGATTCTGGGGCAGTAACAACCCCCTCACACTAGGGCTGAGCACTCCCCCTCTCAGCAAGAAATGACAATTCCATCCCTACCCATAGGGGGGGACCAGATCCAACAGCCACCCTGCATGGCACCACAGAAAACCCAAGGCTGGAAGCTGAGCTCACCTCACCTTCCAAGGAAGTTCTTGTGGCCTATAAGAATCCTTTGTTGTTTTTACTGAGAGTGATATGCTTCACCTGTGATAGGACGTCACATGTCTGCTGTGATCTATCTATTCATCTGTCTGATTGTGCAATAAGGTTTTGATAGTTGGTGGCTGCAGAAGTGACTATTTTTTTTTATAAAAAGAAGTTTCCAATAATTTCCCTGTGCTAGAGAAGGGCCTGTTCCAGCTGGCTGGAAATACAGTCCTCTGCTTGATCATGCTGTGCTAATGAGTGACTCTGGCTACATTTTTTGGTGACAGCTGAGTGGTCTCCCCACCTTTATCTCAACCCATGAGCTTTTTTTTCCATCACCTTTTCTCCCCCACCCTGCTGAAGCAGGCGGTGATTGAGTGCTGTGGTGGTGCTGAACTCATTACTGCTGTGCAGCAGCCACTGCAACCCACTAGGAAGCATCAATCACAAAATCATTAAGATTGGAAAAGTCCTCCAAGATCCTCAATTCCATCTCCAACCCTCCCCACCATGCTCTCTGGCCATATTGCTCACTGCCACATCTCCACGGGCCTTGAACACCTCCAGGGATGCTGACCCCACAACCTCCCTGAGCAGCTGTGCCACTGCATCACCACTCTTTTGGAAGAAATTCTTTCTAACATCCAACCTGAACCTCCCCAGGCACAACTTGAAGCCATCACCTCTCACCAAGCACCCTTTCAGCCTGCACCGCCCGACCCACAGCACGGAGCTGGGAGAGCTGCTCCTACCCCAATGCTTTCCTTTCGCCTTGCTTTCCTTCTCCTTTCCCTGCTTTCTCAACGAGGGCCCAGATGCCTTTCCTTTGGCTGAGCTCCCTTGGCCGGCAGCCCGAGGAGGCACCGAAACGCCGTGTGTGAGTGCGTGTGTGCACAATATTCATACACAGCAATGGAAGACAACCAGCGTATAAACATTCTTTACTGTTTGGGTCACAGCCCAGGGATCTGTAAGAGCTTTTGTGCAGAGTTTTGAACACAGACTAAATAGAGTGGGAGCGGGAAAGACAGCGAGGAGAGGAAGGGTGGGAGGGGGAGAGGGAAGGGGCCGGAGGCAGGGCAGGGGTCTGCACGTGGTCCTGGGGACCTGAATGGCTGTGGCCCCTGGGCTTGGGGGGTGATGCTGGGGACTTGTTTCCACTCGTTTGCTTTTTCTGCATTAAAATGCAAGATAAATAATAATAGTGTTAAAAGGAACATCCGCCGGAGGCTGAAATAACCAGGATCACAGAGCAAACCTTGTTGGAAGGCTGAAGTCCCTCTTTGGAAGTAGGAAGGAGGGGGCTGCGTGGAAGTGTTTCCCAGCAGCCAACAGACAGGACGGTCCCTCCGGAGCTAATGGGACCCATCTGGGTCCCTCCTGCAGCCGAGAATGTTAAATGAGAAACTATTCCTCCAACAGCCAGTTTGGCCCAATATGAAACGTTAGCAGGGAATCAATGGCCGGCGCTGGTGACGCAGGAGCCAATAGCCCTGACTTCTTTTCCAGAGCCTCCACTAACACACTGGTCGTCTTGGCCTTAAAGGGACAGGCTGTGATTTTTGCATCTATCATGTGGCATTTGGGGGATTCCAGATCCCAGTGGTGGTTGTGCTGCTCTGATCCACTGGGTTTGGCACACACAGGGACCCTCTGTTCTGCTGGGCATCCCAACAGGTCCCACATACCCAACTGCAGCCAAGAAACAGCAGCCATGGCATGTCCCAAGTCACAGACAAGCAAGACAGATAAATTGCTGTCATATGAAATAGGGATTATTTGGGATAAAGGGAAAAAAGGCAAAAGAGAGTATCGGATAAATGCAAATTACTTGGGCAATGGAACAGTATTTGCTGCAAATCAGCTCTCATTGCTGCTTGGAGGAAAGCAATGCTGTTCTCTTGCCCAGCACTGAACTTTGCTCTCTGGAGCCCGAATATTGTACCTGAACATGGCAAAGTCCTCAGGCACCCAGCCCATCTTGGGGGTCCATCCTCAGTCCCATCTCCAGTGGATCACCTCCTCCATCTGAGATCTGGTTGTGCTGGAGCTCAAAGTGGCTGCACTGCATCCTGAAGCCAATCCCCAGCAGGTGAGGGGCACTCTGCAGTCCCAGCTCTGCTGGCTGGACGTGGATCCCCACTTGTGGCTGCACTTATGGGCCTGCCTGGTGGTCTCATCCCATGGATGTGGCTTTTGTTGGTGGCCAGGGAGCTGGATAAATGAGCCAAGCATCTTGTTTCTCTTTCCCTGCTGTAGGCAGCTTGTATTCCCATCAGCTGCTAGCATGCAGCTCCAGAAGCAAAAAGAAGCCTGCAAGTTCTCCTAGGAAATAAATTTTGGGAAAAATCAAAGCACATGGGGAGATCGACCTGGAGAAGGACAGGGGTTGTACAGGGGCTGGGCAGAACTAAACACTGGAGAAGAGGCTGTCCTGAGAAAAGGGGCTCCAATAGGGCTTGGCAGCTGTCCCATTGCTTTGGGGGGTGACTTGGAGCAACGTGTGGCCGGGTGGCACCAGGTGACATCTGGCAAGGGCAGAGCTGGCTGCAAGGACAACGGAGGAGCCTGTCCCTGGGCTGTGTCCCTGCACCCATCTCTTGTGCTGGCAGCTCTCCCTTCGCTGTCTTTCCAGAGGTACTTCCAGTGGAAAATTCTATTTAAAGGGCTTTTTTTCCCTCTCTCTTTTTTTCCCCTTTGGATGAGAAGCCAAAGGGCTGTAAAACACAGTTTCCCACCTAGCTGAACCAGAGGAAATGATGCTGACCAAAAGTTTAATTTACACCACTTGCAGCAGTAACAGGCATCACTGAGCTGTGCACTGTGGCTTGGCCCATCTATCTCCTAATGGAGATGCTGAGCAGGGGGGTAGGTATGCAAAAAGGCACCAAAGGGCACGAGAAGAGCTTTATTGTTTTCTCCTTCTCCTACCCTTGCTGGCTGGAGCACAGATCTGTGCTAGCTTCTCAGTCTCTGGGACAATGCCAGGATCACACTGGGATCCCTGGGCAAAGGGCAGCCAGGACCCCCCCTTGCCTGGGGTACAGCGCACTGAGCCGCACACTGAGAGATCCCTCGGGGATTAGGCTTAATTAATGCTAATTCCTCAGGGTACTGCATTTTCCCAGCTTCAGCTGGTTTTAGTGCCTGCTATGGGACCCAGCTGAGGGTAGGTTTTCTTGGTGGCCCTGGTGGATCTGCTCCCATAGGGACAGCCACTGCGGACAGTACTGGGCTCCTAGAGTCACTGAGATATGGTGGAACACGGCTGAGAACAGGGAGGGACAGCAAGAGCCCTGTGTCCGTCTGCTGCTCACACTAGATGGGGATCTGAGCACTGGGAGGGCAAAGTTACCCCACATCTGCAGGCACCGAGCAGTGATGCTCATAGATGAGGAGAGGCCGTAGCAAATTCCTTCTTGCATGGGGCTGGTGACCGTGTGACTTCAGGGACCTGAGCTCTTCTGGAAGCATAGCGGCTGAAGGCAAAGCAGGATGGACCCAACCCAGGACTGAGCTGTGCCAGTGCCAACGCATGGGGCCAGGGGTCAGACCCAGCTCTGGGCTCAGTTACAGTGGCACTGCCAAGTAGCACGGTGCTGGCCCTCAAGTGGCCCCAGGCAGCGGGAGAATGAAAGGCACCCGAGTCCCGAGACCTCACTGCTCAGCAGCAATGGGGTCTGCCCAAGACCTGGTACACACCAGAGGTCAGGGCTTCCTGGGATTGCCCACTCCCAATTAGCAGGTTGGCTGCACGCCAAGCACTTCCAGGGTCTGCAGGAAGGCAGCTCCCTGCCACGGGGCTTGGCCCCCAGCTTTTCCCCCCAACCAGATCTCAGTAGAGGGGATGTTTGAATTCATGGTGAAACCTTGAATCGCTACAGCTGTGCCCCAGCAGTTCCCATAAATGCTGTGCTCTCCCAGGCTGCCCAATGCTCGATCCAGCACATCACCAGCCTGCCCCGGGCTCGGAAGCACCACTGCGCACAGCAGCCAGCAGTGCATGGTGTGATACTGGGAGAAAGCGGAGATAAAAACATCCTGTAGAGCGTGAGCAGGATGGTGATTAATCCTTGGAAAAGGCTAACTGACATGGCCATCAATAACTACAGTAACTTGTTATGGCTGCCTCATTCCAGCAGGATTACATGCCTGAACACCCCTTAAAACATCTAATGAATGTCATTTTGGTTTTACTCTCGGTGCTCATGCAAGTGAAGCACTTGGTGGTGCTGGCCAGAAGCATGGGGAGAGCTTCCCACATACCGACCACCTCCTCGCCAGCCCGAACCCCCTACCCCCCATTGCCTACAATAAATCCCTGACTGGTCCCCACCAGAACCCCATGTCACCTGCGGGTGGCTGTGTGCTGGCTCTTGGTGACCATCCATGGCCCTGGGTGACATCCTGCTGGAGGACACTTGTCATGCATGGTGTCCTGAGTACAGTGCTGTTGTTGGGCAGAGCATGGGTTGGGTCTTCTTCCTTTGTCCACGTTGGCAAATGTTGCTCATGTTGCCCATTGTTTCTCACATTGCCCCTTGTTGCCATGTTGCCCATAGTGGCTCTGTGCTGCTGCTCATGCCGGCAGCCTGGCCCTATAGGCAGCTCACACCAACCTTCCCTGTCTCCCTGTCCCCAGAGCCTTGCCTTTCCCTGTTAGCCGAGGACCTTTTTGCTGCTTCTTGTACTCTCATCCTCATATTTCAAATTCCTTCCAAGCCAGATCTGGTTTTCATTTAAACATATTGCATTTGAATATATATATATATGTATATAGTACAATGAGAAAAGGATTTTCTAGGTAATAAATGGAACATGCGAGCCTAATTATTCAGGATGACCCAATGCAATTCGGTAAGACCAGAGCATTGTTTATGTTGGCCAGACGAGAGCAAAATATCATTGGATATGGTCATTACTCTTATGAGATTTCAATATATACATTGTCAGGAGTCTCTGAGTTATGAGCTCCTCCTTGCTGGAGGAATAAACACGTGGGGCAGCGATCCTGGGATGCATGCAGACAACGGCAAACCCTGCAACACAGCACAGACCGGATCCACGGCACAGGTGTGGGTCATGGCCATGGGTCAGGATTCCCAACAGGACCCTGGGGCCGTGGTGTGGTGCAGGGGTCATGGGGCTGCAGCTGTGGTCTGGGTGTATAAATCACCCCAGTGAAGTTAACTTTGCACAGACACACAGTGAGGCTTTGGCTGCTTTCCACAGAGCACCAGCTCTGAGGTCTGCGCGGCCGGGAGCCCAGCAGGGCTCTGTTGCTCTGATTTCACAGCAGGGTTGGCCAGCCCCTGTAATTATCCCCTTTTAACAAGGCAGTGTTTACACCTATGAGAAGGGGTCAGCTCCTGACATGCTCACGGCGGCGAGGAGCGGAGTATGGCTGATGGCAGCTGGAGTGCTGCAGTGGCTGTAGTGGGGAAAGAAAAGAAGGGAAGAAAGAGAGATGTGGAGATAGGGAAGGTGATCTTACAGCCCAGATGGAAAATGCCACTTGTGATCTCTGCCCCTTCTCTCGCTCCCCAGCCCTCCTTGCACTCCTTCCAGCCAGTATGAGCATCCCTAGGAGAACACACACAGCTGGGAGCTGTATGGTTGCTGGATCTCCTAGCTCCTGGGCTATTCCATGTCCAGACCAGCTAATTTTAAAGCAAACAAGCAAAGGCCAAATGACAAATTGTCTGGGAGGCCCTACGGCAAGAGGTTGGAGTTTTATGAGCACCAAGGGCACTGTTGCTGCCATTAAATCTGTGGACATAAGGGGAAAATAAGGCCTGATTTATTTGGTGATGGTAAAAAATATTATCCAAGCTATAATTTATTGATAGTTGCATCCTTTTGGCTTTCAGGGACTCTCTCTTGTGCATATGGAACATATACATATTTTTCCTTATATATGAGGCTGAACACAGCAGTCCTCCTGCATTTGAGGGGTGCTTGCATGGTCTGCTGGCCATGGTGTGGGGGCTGTGGTGCTGACGGGCCAGGAACGGATGTCCTGATGTGGGATGGTAGCGATGCTCCTGCAGGATGCACAGCCCCAGGGCTCAGCATCCGTCCACCCCCTGCATCCCGCTGGACACCGCATTGCCAGGTTGCTCCGTGCCCTCCTTCCTCTTGGTCCTCTCTGGGAAGCTGTGCTATTGCTAACGAGCTGGGCTGCTGGCAGCAGAGCTGGACGCCTGGGTCTCAGATCGGATCCACTGGGGAGGTGTATGTTGGAGCCACGCTTCTTCCAGCCCTGCTCCAGCGCTGCTGGGGTCTGCAGGACCGAGCGGAGTAGTGGTGTGTGAGCTGTGAGCTTGTGGGAGCAGAGCTACGCTGGAGCCCTTCTCGGTAAGAGTGCACCAAATCCCCCGGCACAGCTGCGGACACAGCACTGGGATCCTGCTCTATTCCATCCGGGAGCTCTGGACCCTGGGCCCCTACCACCACTGCCACAACCTCAGGGAGACTGTGGGCTGCTCCTGAGGCTGGTGATGCTCTCTCCCGGTCCCCATGTCCTGGAGCAATGGAGCAATGGAGCAGTGCTTTCCTGAGGAAGGACAGAGCAGTGTGGATCCCCTGTGCAAAGCAGGGAAAGGGTAGAGCTGCATGGGTTTGTGCTTTGCAAACAGGAACATGGTGCTGCTCTCCTGCTGCAAGCGCTGCAACCCCGTGCTGCATTAGGACCCCCCAAGCCATCACCTCCGGGCGGCCCCAGCGCTTATCCCCACCTGCTCCCAGCCGCAGGCTATGCATGGTTTTCATTTTCCAAAGCAAACAAGGGCTCAGCGGCTCCCTGGGAGGGGGTTGTGGACCTGGCTGCATCCTTACCTGGCTCAGATGTGAGCCCCTGCCAGGAGCAGAGCGTGGCATGGCAGGCATGGGGCGGCAGCATGGCCAGGGGGCAGGAGGCTCAGTGCAAGCCCATCTGGTGGGGGGAGCCTGGCTCTGCAGAGACAGCTGGAAGTCACTGCAACTTGTGCAGTTAGGTTTCCTGATTTTAATAATAATAATAATAATAATAAAGCATGATGTGGAGAGCACAGTTTTTAATCCTCTTTGCTTTCCCAGAGAAAGGCTCTCTCTACCCTTCTCTCTACCCTTTAACCCAATCCTGCTCTCCACCAGCACGGACTGTCTGCAATTTGCAGCAATGCAGCCTCTCCCAGAGCTCGAGGTGTGCTTGGGACTGCTGGGGTGCAGCAATGCGCTGAGCTCCTGCCTCCTGCTCTGGGGAGAGCATGGGGGCACAGCATCAGGGAGTGCAAAACCACAGCATGGCTCGTTTGTTTTCCTTGGTTTGGGAGCAAAAGCCAGGGGTCACAGTGGGTCACACAGACCACCCACAGCCCTTTGTGGTGACATGGGGCTGTGCTGTCCCTCTGTACAGAGCTGTGGCTTGGCACTGATTGCAGTGCGGGTATCACCTTGAGATGAGCAATAGAACCCAGGCAGCAGGGACTGTTGGGTCCAGCTGTGGGTCCGGCTGTGGGACCACTGCATGACCCATCTGCCTTTCAGCATCTGGAAATGAGGCGAGGAAAGTATTTGTGAGTGGGAAAGAAGAGGGTGGATACATCCATTGGGGTGGGAATGCAGGGACAACAGGATGGATCGCTGTGTGCTCCCACTGTGTGTGCGCAGAGCTCCTGCCAGCAGCACAGATGCAGCACACTGTGTGTCCCTGTGCATAAATCCCCTCTGTCAGGGACCACTAAGGGAACCAGTTTGACAAATGTCCTGGTGGGTGCCTCTTCTCGAGCCTCTGATATGTAGGGGAAGGGGATGTGCTATCTGAACAGATCAGCTACACAGGAGTCCGGGGTCCTGGGGGTGAGGAGTTCCTGCTTTGGCACTGCATTAAAACAAGTGTTTTCTCCCTCTCTCTTTTCTCCCCCTTTGGAACCATTTGGCCATGCCACTCCCAGGAGGCAGCAGTGCCTTTCCATGCTCTTGCAGCTCAGCTGGAGCCAGGGTGCCACAGGACTTTCTGCAACATGCAGGTCTCCAGATGAACCCTGGAGTTGCACCGGGGATGGGGAGCACTGGCATGGCCCCCCTCAACGGGAGCAGGTAGAGGGCATGGAGCAGCCCTCCTTGTGCCAACAGAGAGGAGCAGCATTGGCACGGGTGCAGTTTTCCCTTCCCACAGCGAGGTGCCCGAGTGCTGCCTATATTTAGACACTGGGATTTTTTAGGAAACTGTTCTCTTTCCTCCCTCTGTCCCAGCACATGAATATTTATCCCCGGCCATCAGCATTCCTGCAGGAATTCCTCTTTCTCCTGCTGCCGACGAGCGCAGCGCAGGGCTGGGGTGAGGAGGGGGGCAGCCCCTTTTCATTTCCAATCCCCCCATCCTCGATGGAGAGCAAACATTGTTCTCGCACAAAGGCAGGCATTGTGGCAGGGCTGGGGATACGGGGAGATGGAGCACAGGCAGGAGGGCGGCACGGAGAGCCCCCGGAGAGGAGGGCGGACGGGATGTGAATGTAAATTCTGTAAATATTTTCTTTAAGGTGCTGTGAGTAATCCCAGGAAATAGATCCAGTTTCATGGGGAGTGGGGCTGTGCTGACTTTCTCCCCGTCAACCCAAGGCCTAGTGCAAGGCTGCAGGGCATCAAGGCTCCAAAACACGGGAGAGAGCCCTGTCTTGTCCTCTCCATGAATGTCCCTGGGATGACAGCTCTGGGACGGACATTGCCAGGAGGAGAGCGATGCTCCAAGCCTGACCTTCTCTAGCTGCCCCTGCTTGGGGTTGAATTTGTTTGTACACTGCCCAGAATGCAGCATTGGAAAAGCAAAGGTAAATGGGCTTTGGGTGATACTGCTAAGGATGTATGGCCCACCGACCACACTGCCCCTGAGCTGCAGGGGAGGCAGGTTGTGCCAAGGCAAAGAGCAGAACTCTCTGTTGGGTCACACCCACATCCTGGCTGTTGCTTGCTGACAGCTAAAACTGCAAGTGCTGCTTCCCCAAGCCTTGCCTTGGGCACTGTGCCAGCAGAGCCATGCACTAGCATGGCCAGGGACTATGGGTGCCACCTGTGATGTCTCTGCAATGTCCTCACAGTGTCCCCGTGACAAAGTGGTGCAAAGCTGTACAGCACCGCACACAGGAATCCCTAATCCTTAGGCAATCCCAAATCCCACAGTCCCTCTCCATCCTTTGTGACTCCCAACACTCACAGGGCTCCCCGTTGCTGCCAGCCTCATGAACAGGCACCATTCACTGTGACATCCATCCCGCAGGGCACTGGGGAGGTCAGAGGTATAAGCACATTGCAGAAGAGATTAGGGAGGTGTGGGGAGGACTACTGAGCCCCTCACAGGGTGCTGCACTCCTTTGCTGCTGGCTGCACCCAGGCACAGCTCATTCTGCCCTGGAGCACAACCTGGGAGCTGAAGCAGCCCTATGGCACAGCAGCCTGGCTCAGCCCTGCTGGGGGACCCTGCCCTCTGTCCACACCAGGAGCCCCCTCGCTGGGAAGCCCACCTGGGCAGCCCCAGCCTCACATGTGGCCTCCGAGCAGCCACAGAACGGGTTTCAAATTTCACTTTCCATGTTTAAAATCTCCTTTCCCTTCTCATTTCCTTTCCCTTCCTTCCCCAGCAGATGTGCTAACCCTGGCTCCAGCCGGTCCCAGCACATCCCAGGGTGGCTGATGGCCCCGCTGGCAGCAGGGCTGGGCAGTACCTCCCTCTGCACTGATGCAGGCAGCGTGCTGCTCACACAGCTGTTCTGCAAGCATCCCTCACCCCACAGGTAGCCAAACGCTGTGACCGCTCCATCCCAAACCCCCACAAGCACCGCATCTCTTGTGAGCACCGCAGCTATCAAAACAAGATGCTTTTGTCCAAAAACACCAAATAAAGAGCGGAATGAAGGAACCTGCCCCTCCTGGCACCTCGATCAGCTGTGAGCCCCATCCCAATGGCAATCTGGGCACGTTGTGAAGCCCCAGCCAGGTTCGGCTCCATGCAGCAAGCTGGAGGGGTATGGGAGGCTGTGGGAAGGGGCCGCAGATTGGGGCTGATAGGGCCTGGCATTTTGGCAGAAGTTTCTAGGACAGTTTGTACAGTGTCCGCCCCATACAATGGCCGTGTCTCGCCGCCGCGCTGCAGCTCTCATTTCCATGAGCGAGGAATTCAACCGAAAAGTAAACAGGAAAAAACGTTACATCTCACAGTTTATAAATATGTGCAGCATTATTTAGGCAGTCAGGCCAATTTGCACAGATGCCGCGTATATGCTGTGACAGATCCCCGTGTTGTTTCGCAGCCACCCCTCGCGAATGGGAAGCAGTGCTGGTTCCTCGCCATGTCTGTGTGAAATATCGGCGTCCTGGCTGCGAGCGGGAGTGCTGTGACTCTTGGGAACAGGGCTGGGAGCTGATGTGAGTTGTTTGCACGTAGTGCTGTGAGGCTCAGGCCCCCGTGTTCCCAGCTTGGGCTGAGGGAGGCTTTGGGAAGAGGCAGAGGTGTTTGCGTGGGGGTCTCAGGATAAGGGGAAAACCCATTCTGAGGGCACTAGTGCACATCTCCACTGCGAGGAGGGCTACAGGACCCCGTTCCCTTGTCCCTGGGGCTCTGGCAGGGCAGACAAATCCCAAACTCCATGCAGGGCACCCAAACCTCGCTGCCTCTGGGAAGTGGGGACCCAGGGAGCATCCTGCTCACCTCCCCCCAGCATCATCCAGAGGCACTCTGGTCCCGTGCCAGCGCTGCAGAGAGAGACACTGTGACTGCGCTTTTCCAGCAAAGCCCCTTCCTCCCCCCCTCACCCCCAGAGGTTTATTCAAGCTGACAGCCGGGTGACTTGCTCGTTCCAAGCAACATCTTAATTACGGGACGTCCTCCATGGGGCTTTGGGCTGTGGCCGGCAGAAGGAACTACTCCCCCAGGCAGCACCGAGCCGTGCGGGCAGCTCACACAGTGGGGATATTGTTTTGGCCATTGCCTGAACAGCCCCAGCCTCTCAGCTGTAAAATTACCTAGAGGATAACTAAACAAACCCCAGACAAACACTCCTTTAAACGCGCTGCTTGCTTTGCAGCGGTGGTTTCCCCCTCTGTGCTCACTGGGTTTTCTTTTCCTTCCGCTCACGGGCAGCACTTTTGCTGTGCCACAGAGAAGTGCTGAGGGAGGTGACATGTGGAGGGCTGGGGGACACCGTGGGTCGTTCTGGACCAGGCTCAGCCCCAGCCCCACTGTCAGGACTGGAGATCTCATGGGTGAGGGATCTCACCCAATGCTCCGGGCTGCTTGGTGCCAGACCTGGTCCAAAAGGCTCCATCCTGACCCACTGTCTGGGAATGGCATCTTCCCCAGTGCTAAGAGGATCTGGTCTCACCAGCCTTGCCCAAATCCTGTTGAAAGCCATGGAAAAGCCCAGACTCCAGCACCACGCACGACCCAGTGGGACCACTGATTTCCTGGGGCTGAGATCAAGCATCAAGAGATGACAAAGCTCCTCTGGACAGCAGGGGAGGTCAGGACAGGTCTCCTCCAGGAGGTTTCTTCTCTTGCCAGCTGCCCCCAAAAATAGGAGAACAGCTTTGGCTGAGCTGCTCTCAGCTGAGCCAGCGTCAGCATTTCCTGACTCAGTGTTGATTTCACAGATTAAAGCTAGTTGAAAAGGTCCTGGTGGAAATCCAGCCAGCATTAATTTGGGGAAGGAAAAAAAAAAAAGAAAAGTTGAGGAATTTCATTTGAGTTTGTTCTAAGGGGAAGGGCTGTGCTCTTCCCACCCAGAAGTTTGTTTGCTCTCGAAATCTGTGCAATAAACACACACGTGTCGAGCTCCCACTGCAAGCAGCGCTGCCTTCTGCTGCAAATATCACAGCATTGTTTTTGGTGAAAGCAGAGGATTTTGGTCAGTCTGGGGCTGTGCCTTTGCTTTCAGGTCAGCATGTGAACCGCTAACACGCAGTGTTATAACTACACCAAAGTTTCCATGTTGGCACAAGGGCTGCAGCACGGCCTGGGCACAGGGAAACCGTGTGGGATTTCAGAACCAAACCTCTCCTTCATCCCAGAATAAAGGCACGAGGACATGGAATACACCCTCATGTTCCCATGGGCAGAGGGGCTTTCCTTCTGCCCTTCCCGACCCGCTCTGATAGAGCACTGCCCCAAAACACAGCACCGCAGCGTGTGCTCTGAAAATATCCGCAGCCCATTGAGGCAGATCCCAATGTTTGGCAGATTCCTGAGATCAGGAAATTCCTTGAGAGTTCGGGAAGCCCTCCAAGCCCGAACCCAAGCAATTTCACTTGCAGCAGATATCGAGTTCTCCTCCTCTTTTGTTTTTTTGGTGGTGGGTCAGTGGGACTTTGGCGAGCGCGTGAGAATAAGAGCAGCAAAACAGTGAGGAAGGCCAAGGGCAGACGCAGGGCTGCAAGAACAGCTGCTCGCAAAGGGAAGCGGAGCGGCCAAGGCTCGGCTGCGCGGTCCCAGTGCCGAGCAGGGCTGGAGGCAGCCCAGCAGGTATCGGTTACGCTCTTCCCCGCTCCTTCGCGCGTGCAGAAAGCACTGCCTGTTATTGATGGCTGCTCTCGCTGCACACGCAGCAAGCGTGATGCTGGGTCAGCTCAGAGGATGGGGCAGCGCTGGGACCATCACACCCTGGGCTCAGCACACCCACCCAAACTGCCTCTCAGCTCCAGCTCCTCCGGATGCTGGAGAGCCCCTGGGCTCTGCAGGATGGTCATAGAGAGAGCTTGAAGGTCATAATTAGCTCTGCTGTGCCTTGGCACTGGCTTCTAAATGACACCACAAGGTCAGTTCATACTAGTGTCCGTCATTATTCCCCAGTCTCAAAGGAAAAGTATTTTCTCTCCTCTCCTGTGGTATTTTTCTTCCACCATGTGCAGCAGTGAGGTCATCGAGCAGGGCTTTATGGCAAAGTCCCTGGGCTGCTGCCATCAGCTAAAGGAAAGGCAGGAGATGGCCCAGCTGAGCACACTGCCAAGGAGGAACATGGACCTTCCCAAGAACCGGAGGCACAGTTCTGCAGAGCACATCCGCTCTCGGCACAGGACCCAGCCAAGCCCTGGAGAAGCGATCAGATTCATTGGTTTGCAGCATTTCCTCAAACCGAAACACCAGGCTGCCACTCCTGCCACTTCTAATTAAATGTTTCTCACACTGGTAACAGTCTTTAGGCAAAAGCATTGTGCGGGAGAGATGGAAAGGGACACCTGAAGTCCTCTGAACCCCTGCAGCAGCGTGGAAAGGATGGAATTATTTGGCTAGCTCACAAGGCTGCCTTCTGCTGCAGACCTCGTCTAGGTTACGGCAGAGCTGCTTTGGCAGAGCCTTCCTAAGCACACCCTACAGCCCCATAGCCATGCAATTTCCCAAAGTCAGAGCTCCTCAGTTGCTCCAGACCTCAGGATAATGTATTGGGATGGAAGAGGCTGGGACAGTCTTTCCTAGACTGATCACCTCTGTCCCACCCATGGGACCTCCTGCCTGCCTCTCGCCCTTGCTAAGTCCGTGCAGCCAGCCCTGCTGGAGGAAGGGCACCAACAGGGCAACCTGTGTGCCCCCAGCAGAGCTCTGTAACCCATGGCTGACCCCTCCCCAGCCCCAGCGTGTGCTGCCGACGCTGCTCTGGCATTTTTATGAATGGCCGCGAGCCCGGGGAAGAGATTTGAGCATGGATTTGGAACAGCTCCATCCCTTCTACCGCACGCGCTAATCTTGACAAATGATCAGCGTGTGGCTTTCAAAACCAGAGATAAGGCCGTCCGAGTGCTTCGTGGCCCTGCACTTTCCCACGAAGAAAGGGCTCTTGTTCTCAGAGCACAACGTCCTCTGCAGCCCCCGCTGCCCCCACCCCACGGCTCCTGCAGTGAGCCCAGCCCCGGTGTCCATGAGACCCCTCCAAACCGATCCACAGGAGCTGTGGCTCATGCCTGCTCCATCCCCATCCTCAGCCCGTGCACTGGGAGCTGTGGTGTGGCAGAAGTGTGTTCTGGGAGCAGCGGGAGCTCCCAGACCCTGTGGCTGGGGACAGTGCTGCAGGATGGCTGCAGTGCCACCCCGGATCCTGCTGGGTGTGCCTCTGGGAAAGCTGGGTTCAGAAGTCTGTCCCTCCCACAGACACAGACCCACAGCCAGGGGAAAAGGCCTTGGCCAGCACCAGTGCAAAGAGAGTTTTGATCCATGGGAATCACACCCTGCTCGACCTCTGAACTGGGCTGCTCTCTGGCCTTGCCACTTTGGGAAATGAATTTGTACTCTGAAAAACTCAGCCTGGGAGAGCTCTTGGGAAGACATCCAGTCCACTTCCCTACTCCAAACTGATCCGGACAGACTTTTTTTTATCTAACCTTTCCTTTAATATCTCCAGATGGCTCAATATAGTCTCTTCCAGGGCTATATTAATTTTACTACTAAAATATCTCTTCTATTAACGCCTGACTCAAATTCCTCTTGCTGAGGACATGCTCCTGTCCCTTTGGCAGCACAGAGGGCAGCTGTGTTCTACCACTGCACCTCACCACACCATGGTGGCTGAGGATGAGGATGGATGGAGCCAAAGGATGGGGATGGGAGCAGTGCTGCAGTAGCCCTGGAGAATCCTGGAACCCTTCAACCTCAACGTGGGTCTGCAGGGGAGTGTGAGTTGCAGCCACCAAACATTGTACCCAGGTGGGAATGGGGGTCGGAGCTGTTGACTTGCTGATCCATGAAGGGAGGCAATTATTTGGCTGATGGGGCCATGCAAGTGTTAATTAAAAAACACATGAAGCAGAATGAGTCACTGTTCGGTGTCATCCGCTTGTGAAATTGGCCCTGCCACCCTGCCTGCCCTGGGGCAGAGTGGGCAGCCACTGCCCATGGGACATGTGCTCCTGAGCTCCTATTGCTGGGCACCTCTGGATGCAGTGATGGACACCTCTGAGTGCAGGGATGCTCACAGTGGCACCAATGGGCACAGTTCCCAGTGCCAGGCCCCACTGCACATCCCCTGGTATCTGTACAGCCTCTCTCCTGTATGGATTCTTTGATGTCTTATAATAGAGTGAGTTGGAGGCTGAATCTATTTCCTCAGTTGGGACCAAAGCTTGACTCTCTCAGGTCTACCCAGATGCTTTTTTTTTTTCTTTTTTTCCACAAAACAAACAGAGAATGGAACAACATAAGAGAATTTATTCCTTCCGAGGACCTTGCTGTGAGAGCTGGCAGCAAGTGACCCAACATTTCAGAAATGGGGTCGGACAGTGGGGACGGACAGACCGATAGGCGCCTACAGGCAAGGTGACTCACACCTTCCATGGGAGCATGCTGCTGAGAACAGAGCAGCCTCCTGGCTGCCCTGCCATGCCCAGCTCAGGCTCTAGCAGCAGGGCCAGGGGCTGCAGAAACTGTGAAGTGGCAGCAGATGTTTTGTCCTGAGGCCTCAGACACACACGTGCAGCACGCTGTTATTAAAACTGGATCATGCTCCCTGCACACAGGGAAAAAAAATTAAGGCTGTATGCAAGGTTACTTCTTGGCTTTGGCATCCAGCATGGAGCCATGCAGGCTCAGTAGGCTTGTGTTTGTTATTACAGAGCACTGCATAGATTGTCCATCCTGCGTATTCCAACCACCTGGGACAATGGGTTTCTTCTCTCAGTCCCCCCCAGCCCGATGGCAAAGGCTCACCCTGAGGTCAAGGAAGCTCCGGCTCCCACAGCCCCGTGGTTAATGGTGTGGTGTCAGGGCACTGCAGGGATCTGCTGCTGTGGGGTACCTATGTGTGAGGGATGTGGTGTGGGATAATGGGGATCTCAGGAGGGGTAGAAGAGCAGGGCCAGCTTTCATAAAACACCGAGAGAAGCTGCGGTTCTGCAGGCAAAGGGTCCCAGTGCAGCCCTGCCATGCAGCCGCACCCCTGGGCTGCACATCTGGGTACCTGGTGAAACAAACGGGGGGCTGGAACCGAAGGTGAATCTTCACGGGGGGGACGATGCCGGCTCTGAAACTCTCCTTCACTTTCTGAAAAACCCACGTGCTGGTTTCACTGGCCCTGAGCGAACTGGATGCTGGCGCGATCGGGACAGCAAAGGCTGCTTGGGGCCAAGGGGTTCCCGTAGCCTCCCCCAGAGCTGGGAACGGCTCCCCGCATCTCCGCACCCTGCCCGGCTCCGCGCTGCTGCACCTGCTGCCCGCGGGGGCAAACGCCCGCAGACGGCAGCGGGGCGGTGGGGGCAGAAGGGGGGGCAGAAGGGGCGGCTGCGGGGCCGCGGGGGCTCGGAGTCCCATCCCACCCGCAGGGACGCGCGGCTCCATCCGCCCGGCGGCGCGGGGCTCCTGGGGGCGGGGGGCTCGGCTTTGTCTCCCCGCCCGCGGGGCCGGGGGTCGGGGGCCGGGGGAGGGCTGGGGGAGGAGCGCGGCCCGCCCCTGCCGCCGCCCTACAAAAGGGGTCGGGCGGGCGGCGGAGCAGCGTGTGCCGGCGGGCAGGGCAGGGCAGGGCAGGGCAGGGCAGGGCAGGGCAGGGCAGGGCAGGGCAGGGCAGGGCGGAGCTCCGGCCCCTCCGCAGCGGAGCCTGCGGCCGCCTCGTCCCCGTTCCGCCCCGCGTTCCGCCGGGCTCGGGACCATGCGGCGGGAGCTGCGCCGCGGAGCTCTGCTCGCCTGCTTCTCCCTGGGGACGCTGCTGGTCCTCGCCGATGCTAAAGGTACTTTCTACCCACCCGCCGCCCCCCTGCCCTACGGCGGCAGGTACAACCTCTACACGACCGGCTCCAGCCCGCAGCTCGGCAAACCCGTGGGCAAACACAAGTAAGCGACCCTGTGCGCGGCCGTCGGGCATCGCGGGATGGGCACCGGCTGTGCTGGGCTGTGGGGAGGCGGTTGTGTCCCGAAAGGGACCAGAATATACGTGCGGGTCCCATAGGGACGTGAGAGCTGTGGGATCGGGTCGGGAGGGGGTACGGACAGGGCTGTGTATCTCTGTGTGCGAGACTTACTCGGGCTGAGATGTGCTGTTAAGTAACCTGGAAAGCTCAGGCGAGAGAGGAATGTAGGCTTTGCATGTTTGATATGCTTTTCCATTCCCTAGCAAAAAGGGTGTTATGTCCTGGTGGGGGGCTCTCTGTGCTTGTTTGGTAGAACAGTTTTGTATCTGGCCCCCCTGAAAAGGAGGGGAGGGGGGAGGGAATTTAGTGTTACAAACAAGCTGAAATGAATAAAGAAACATTCGAAATGAACAATACTGGCAGTGCCAGTGAGAGCTTTCCAAACCCTGTAACATTTTCCAGCTGCTCACCCTTAAAACATCAAGCTGCAGCTATGAAGCTGCTAGCCACAGGTGGGTGAGAAAGAAAGGGGTTTCTGCAAAGGGGAGTGAGCCAGAGCCATCCTGACTCAAGAAGCCACAAGTGTGCTCAGTTCATCAACAGTGGCTAGCAGATCTGCCTGTGTTGGCTACTAGCTTAATTAAAGAGGAGGCTGGAGGTGTTTAAAAGCAAATCCTGGATTTATGGATGAGAGTGATTCTAAATTTCCACATGCACACATGATCTCCCTTCCATCCAGCTAAGAAAAGTTGCTGGCCTTAGTTCTCAAGTAGCCGTGCACATGGATAAATGACTCACCCTGAAGCAGTAATCTGCAGTGCTGAGCCCTGTGCATGCCCGGGGCCTGGCAGCCTCTCACTGGGGCTGAGAATGATGGGAATTGCCGTGGTGATCCTAGGAGATGTGCATGGAGAGCCCTTAGAGAGGGATTGGGGAGAAGAGGTTGCAAGGTTGCACTGTGTCCTCCTACCTTGCCAAATACCTCCCTGATCCAGCAGCTCACGCAGCCCCATCTGCTCTGTCCTGCTGACCTTCCATTGCTGCCTCTACCCTCTTCTCCTCCCGCTCTGCCATCTGCTGTGTC
The DNA here is from genome assembly GCA_037305975.1 of Chrysolophus pictus. Taxonomy (NCBI): domain Eukaryota; kingdom Metazoa; phylum Chordata; class Aves; order Galliformes; family Phasianidae; genus Chrysolophus; species Chrysolophus pictus. The sequence continues at coordinate 9,094,514 of CM074595.1, forward strand.
CCTACCCTCAGCCCCTGCCTCACTACACGTCCCCACTGTCTGCCCTCATGGACTGCATCCATCTGCTCTGGCTGGCAGCCTGCCTCCAGCAGAGTAGCCTTGGCCTCCATCTGTCCAGTAGGACTCCTGCATCCTTCCTTCCAGCTGTCTCTTCCTTGCTCCGGAGCTGGTGTTACCCAGTGGCACTCAGCTGTGGTCATGGTGGCAGAAGGGAAAAGGCTCTGCTCCTTGCATTGCTGCTCTGAGGAACCTGAAGAGATTTCTTTAGGGCTGATGATTCCCAGAAGACCCATTTCTGAGGGTGTTCTCCTTGTCCCCATAGCTTCTCCTGTTGAGCACAGCTCCAGGTGACTGTGGGCTGTCATGCTGTGCCCCTGGGGCAGGAGGTGACACTGCATTGCTGTGCTTCCCCCCCAGGAGCTATTGTGCCTATGTGGTGCAGCGCAATGTCACCTGTGTGCTGCAGGATGGTGCTGAGAGCTACGTCAAAGCTGAGTACCACAAGTGCAGCTGGGGCCCCAAGTGCCCGGGGAAAGTGCTGTGAGTATGGGGACGCAAAGGGGCTGGAGGGCTGCCCTTCCTTGAGGGGGGGGGAAGCAGAGCAGGCTGAGGGCTGCTGCTGTGTGATAATATTCGCAGAAGTCTCTGCTACCTCCTAAATGCTGTGCTGGAGCAGGGCAGACTGTGGGCTTTGTGGTCAGCTCTGGGCAGGGATGCTGTGCTGTGGGAATGCTATGCTCCCATGTCCTCCCTGCCGGGAGTAGGAGCACCAGGAAAGCAGGGCTGGAAGGGGCTGCCCTGGGAGCCAGGCATGGGGAAGTAGCCTGCCTGCTGGTGTCCTTGCTTCATGTCACCGGTGGTGGCTGTCACAGCAGCATCCTGCTCTACTGCTGGCCCTGGAACCTGTGGGTAGAAGGAAGAAATGACCACAACTTGGCAGCTTACAGGAAGAGGAACAGTGAAAAGAAGAGCTTATTTTCCAAGATGTCTGAAGCTGTCCTGTATCTTTGAGAAACTGATGCTGGGAAATGTTAAAATGATTCGAATAATGGGGGATTTGGGTTTTCTTTCTACTCCTCCATTTGCTGTAAGCTGACTTCTCTATGTGGCTTCTGCTGCAGAAGCTGCAGTCTGAGCAGAGACATTGGGGATGTTGTGGGGACAGTAGCAGTGCTCAGACAGGGGCTGCCCCATTGATGGACTGGTGAAAGCACTGCTCTGTTCCTCGCTGTCCAGCTCTGTAGGATGCACGTGTGGGGAGTGGTATGAACTCACAAAGGCTTTGGTGTCACTTCTATCATTCCTACTTGTGCTGCTCTGTGTTGAAATTTGCCCAACTGTTTAACATCTGTCACAGTGGGCATCTGTCTGGGGACCAGAGCAATACACCAATACACTCGCTGCTGTTTTTTCCAAGCTAGCATCAAGAATCCAATGTTTTAAAAAATGATAATAAATAAAAATCAACCTATGCCTCACTAACAAAAAAATCCCCTCTGCACATAGTACAGTGATACCTGGCTATCACACCTCATGGTCCAGTCCTGGGAAGGCTGGGTGATGCTTTTGCAGTGCTGGTTCATGAGCTGTGTTCTTGGGCAGGTGTTGCTCGTGCTGCACTGAGCGTTGATGCAGTGAGTGGGAGTGGGTGGGCTATGCTCTCCAGGTCTCAGCCAGGATCTCCTGGCAGCAGACAACAGGACCCATGGCCCCACTCTTCTATCTTACTCAGAACTGAGGTTGCCTCTCTAAAATGCCTTCCCTTTCTCTCCCTTCTCCTGGAAAGGTACCGCACCTTCTTCAGACCCAGGTACAAGATTGGCTACAAGACAGTGACTGAGCTGGCCTGGAGGTGCTGCCCGGGCTTCATGGGAGAAGGCTGCCATGACAGCCCCACCGATCAGCCTGGCCTGATGCCCCAGCACCCCGGCCCCAAAATGCCCCCTGGGCCGAAGATGTTCCCGCTCCCCAGAATGCCTCCCCATCCGAAGAGCCACCCCGACCTGTTTGCAGGACCAAAGAAGAATCAATATGGTGAGACCATGCTCTTGCTTTGGGTTGCCACATTATTGCACCACTGGCCTTGGTCACAAAGCTCCCAGCTTCGTGTTCCAGCACAGGGCATGAGTCTGGCAGACTTTAGGTGGGTGATCTTTCTGTCCAGATGCTTGACCTCTCATTGCTTTGATAATCACTTCTCTTATTTGCTACATTTCAAAATGTGTGGCTTCAAAATTGCTGTACCTTATTGTTTTAAAGCTTTTGATAGGATGAGGGAATGGCCTCAAGTTGTGCTGGGGCGGTTCAAGTTAGATACTAGGAAGAACTGATGATGTGTTGACACGGGCTGCCCAGGGAGGTGATGGAGTTACCATCCCTGGAAGAAAGCAGGTTTTCCCCATCAAATTAAGTAGAGATACTAGGTAGGAGGAAGGCTGAGGCGATGTTCAGCTGAGACAACGAGAGGCAGGTGGGAGCTGGTGTCAGAAAGGAGAAGGATTGGGACTAGATGACCCCTTCCAGCCCAACCTGTTCTATGAGGTGATGAAAAGGACTTGAACCAATTAGAAGCTCAGAATAGAGGTAAAGGACACAGCCCTGACCATCTCCTCTGTCTCCTGCAGGCAGAAAGCTGCCTGGCCTGGTTGGGGACCGCCTGGAGCGGCTGGAAGAGGAAGTGCGGCGCCTGGCCCAGGCCTATGACAGCCTGCACGTGCTGGTGAGTGGGCTGGGGGACCGCCTGCGCCTGGCCATCCAGGAGGACACCACCAAGATGATCGGCTCGCTGATGAACAGCCCCAGCACGCCTGACTCCTCTGTGGGCTTTGGCATCATTCCCGACGGCCTGGTGGATGTGGCAGACAAGGCTGATGTTGCTTCGTATCCACCTGTTGGGGAGATCCTGACCAAAGTGGCGGAGGTGAGCGATGTGCTGAAATCCAAGGTGGATCTGCTGCATGAGGTTCGTGGCATGGTGCTGGAGCACGACGGGCAGCTCAAGCACCTGCTGGAGGCGGCCCGGCCATCACCCCTCACCTCCATGGAGCTGCTGGAGGAGTACGTGGCTGCACGGCTGGGCAGCCTGCGTGGGGAGCTGCTCGACGGCTTTGAGAAGCAGCTGGGCAAGATCCAGACCGCCTGCGACTTCCGCATCCAGGAGGTGCAGCAGCAGTGCGAGCAGGAGAAAGCTGCCAACCTGCGGCTGCAGCAAACTCTGGATGGAAAGGAGCTGGAGATCAAGAAGGAGATCTCCCAGCTGGAGACCCAGATCCAAGGGCTGACGGTGGTGGAGAGCTGCTGCAGCAGCCTGGACTACCTCACTGACCGCATGAACATCCTGGAGAAGGGCCTGCACAGCATCTCTGAGTCGCAGAAGAACTTGCACTCACGGATGGATGGGGAGATCTCTGCCATCACCCTTGGGAACCTCTTTGAAGGGCGCTTTGAGGACCTGGAAGCCAGGCTGAACGCTACCGAGAGAGAAACGGGGAGCTGCTGCTCCAGCATGGAGGACAGCATGAGAGGCACGGTGGTGGCGGAAGTGGACGGCATGAGGACGGCCTTCGAAGACAAAATGCAGACCCTGGAGGACAGGTTCATGAGCATCGTTGGGGAGCTGAACAACGTCAGTGCTCCCATGGGAATGGATGGGGCGGTGGTGCCCGTGCTGGAGGGGGAGCTCGCCAGCATGAGGAAACGCACGGATGAAAAGCTGGAGGTGCTGCAGAACCGTCTGGTCACGCTGGAGAGCACCTGTTTGTCGGGCTGCAGCTCTGCCTCCAAAGACGTGGAGACCTTCCGGACGGAGATCGAGGACTGCCAGAACAAGAACCAGGACCTGCTGCTCCGCATGGACAGCACCTCGGAGCTGCTGCGCAAGCTGAACGCCACCATCCTGGAGATCCAGCGGCGCATCGAGGAGGAGGCGGCGGGGGCTCTGCAGGGGGAGATCACCTTGCTGAAGATCAACCTGAACACCGTCAGCAAATCCCTGACGGGGCTCAAGGACTCCGTCTCGCAGTACTCAGACACCGTGACGCACGTCAACTCCTCGCTGGACGAGCACGAGCGGAAGATCGAGGACGAGGTGCACTCCATCCAGGAGAAAGTCAGCGACCACGGCTCCCAGCTGCTCTTCAGCAACCGCCGCGTGCTCAACCTGAAGGGCGACCTGGAGCGCCTGAAGGCGCGCATTGCCGGTGAGCTCAGCTCCTGCCGCGGCGCTGCCCGCAGCCTGCAGCGTGACGTCGCGCACTTCGACGAGCGCGTGGCAAGGGTGGAGGGAGCCTGCGGCCGGCTGGGGGCTGTGCTGGGGAGCCTGGATGGGGCGAGGGGAGAGCTGGAGAAACACGCGGGCGGCCTGTGGGACCGCATGGACCGCCTCAATGGGACGCTGGCTGCCCACTCTCAGGAAATAACGGGGCTGAAGGACAACCTGCTCGACTGCCAAGCCAAGGTCTTGGAGCTGGCGGAGCAGCTCGGCCACCTGGAGGAGCGGGCGGGCGGGAAGCATTAGCCCTGCCAAAGCGCGCTGCTTCCTCGCTTAACTTATATCACACAGACTCCAATGTGACAACTTTTTTTTTTCCTTTTTTTAAATATTTTTTTTTTAAATGGAAAGATAAATTAAAAGCTGCTACACCCTCTCCTTCATCCCCTCCTTTTAAATTTTTTTTAATTTTTTTTTTTAATTGTGTTGTTTTCGGTGCTTGCCTTGCTGTGCAGCAGCTGTGCAGCCCCTGCAGCAGCAGGTACCGGCACAGGGCCGGGGGTGATGCGTGGGCTGAGGGCTGATGACCCCAGAAGGACAATTCAGGAGGAAGCTGGAGGCGGGAAGGTTTATTTTGTTTATTATTTTTTTTATTATTTTTTATTTTATTTTATATTTTTTTTTTGTGGATTGGTTGCTTGTCGAAGAATAAAACCCTGTAGTCATCAGTTGAGGAACAGAAATTCTCTGACCTAAAGACCACCTGCATCTTCATCCAGGGACTGAACAGAGCCAGGGCTCCTTCCAGGGAACAACTCACTGCAGGAACTGTGGATTTCAAAGCCAACACGTACTCGCACAGCCCTGGGGAGCTGCACTCCCCTCCTCGGGCCGGCAGCCCTCCATGCAGAAGGTAAATCCATTTCTACTGCTGCCTTCTCCATGCAAACGCACATGCCTTATGGAGCATATGAGGATATGCATTAAGAAAACACATGCATATATATATATGGTATGTGTATATATATATTTCTGAACAATCCGCTGTCATGGTGCTGATCCCTTTGCAAAGCTTTCTTTTCACAGAATCACAGAATTGTAGGGGTTGGAAGGGACCTCCAGAGACCATCGAGTCCAACCCCCTGCCAAAGCAGGCTCCCTACACCAGGTCGCACAAGGAGGCATCCAGGCGGGTCTTGAATATCTCCAGAGAAGGAGACTCCACAACCTCCCTGGGCAGCCTGTTCCAGTGCTCCGTCACCCTCACCATAAAGAAGTTCTTGCACACATTTGCACACTTCCTATGCTGCAGTTTTTGGCCGTTTCCCCTTGTCCTGTCTCCACACACCGCTGAAAACAGTCTGGCCTCGCCACTCTGCCCCCCAGACCTTATATATTTATAGACCTGGATCAGGTCTCCTCTCAGCTTTCTCTTCTCAAGGCTAAACAGACCCAGCTCACTCAGCCTTTCCTCATAGGGGAGATGCTCCAGGCCCTTCACCATCTTTGTGGCTCTCCGCTGGACTCCTTCCAAGAGGTCCCTGTCTTTTTTGTACTGGGGAGCCCAGAACTGGACACAGTACTCCAGATGAGGCCTTACTGGGGCAGAGTAGAGGGGGAGGATCACCTCCCTCGACCTGCTGGCCACACTCTTTTTAATGCACCCCAGAATGCCATTGGCCTTTTTGGCCACGAGGGCACACTGCTGGCTCATGGCCAACTTGTCGTCCACCAGGACACCCAGGTCCCTCTCCGCAGAGCTCCTCTCCAGCAGGTCATCCCCCAATCTGTACCGGTGCATGCAATTATTCCTCCCTAGGTGCAAGACTCTACACTTACTTTTGTTAAACCTCATCTGGTTTCTTTCTGCCCAGCTCTCCAGCCTGTCCAGGTCTTGCTGAATAGCAGCACAGCCTTCAGGCGTGTCAGCCAATCCTCCCAACTTCGTATCATCAGCAAACTTGCTGAGGGTGGCCACTGTCCCCTCATCAAGGTCACCCAATGAGATAGCTTTCCTCGCCCAGCTCCAAAATCAACAAAACATCTTCCTGGACCAAGCAAATGTAATTTTTCCATGTTACCTAAAATAGAAGCCTGTTGTTTCAAGTGTTTGAAAGCAGAGTCCCCGTTCTTTGGGTCATTTAAGGCTTCCTCTAAAGCCTGGTGAGAGAGTACTTGTTCTTTAAGGTCAAGTTCCAGACCATTACTTGCTTTTTTCAACTTGATAATTAAGTTCTAAAGCTCTTCTTTGGATAGGGAAGAGAGAGTTACTTGATTTGCTGGTATTTCTGCTACTTCTTTTACACCTGCATTAATATCTTGGACAAAATAGACCGGCTTTGGCTTCTCTCTGGAATTACATTTTTTAAAATGTTTTTGTAGTTGGTCTTCATACACGGTATGTTTCGGGTCAAGAGGGCACGGGATTCTTTTCCTGTCATTTTCTTTCTCGCGTCCGCCCGCCTCGTGCTGCCCCCATTTCCCTTGCTGTACTCTGAAGAGCTGCACAGAGCACCTCTCGCCAGTCCTAGCAGCATTTGCGTGAGCCCACGTGCTCCCTTAGTGCTGCTGTAGTTTGCAATCCTAATGTACTTTTCTGTCTGGTTCCACCTGGCACTGATGCAAAGGGTTATGGAAAAACTTGTGTCTTTCCCAAAGACACGTGTGCGTAGATCTCTGAAGAGACAAAGCCAGGCGTGGAGCAGCCTCCTGCCCTCCAGCTCTGGTTCTCTCCTGTTTTATTGCTTAAACTGTGAACGTGATTTCCTCATCTCATCCCAGGGCAGACAAGGTGCAGCTGCTCCAGGAGGTGAGCATGAGGGCACACCTGCCCGTGCGTTTCCCCATCCTGGAGCAGGAGCCTGCTTCTGCTTTGGGATACCTTGGGTCCATGGGGATGCTGAGGATCCAGGGACCTCAGAGGGAGGAGGCATCTTGAAGACCTCTCCTGAGCTCAGGCCCGGAGGTAGGCTGAGCTGTGCTCCTGGGTCAGCGTGGGGCTGTAGGTGGTATGAAAACCAAAGTGATGTACCCAATGTCAACCTGCTTTCCCACAAAGATTGGAGAAGGTCAGTGTGTGCCAAGCATTGCCAGCCTGGCCCCATGGAGCGGGTGCCCACCTTTCCCAGGGGTTGCATAGGCTCACTGCTGCTCAGCCACCGGGGACGTTGTTTTCAGAAAGGATGAAGAGGAGATTGAAGAGCCTCCGCCCCACCAACTCTGGCACTTTATAGCAGAGGAACGTTCTTGTCTCGCTTCAGTGTTGCAGCTCATGGGCCCTTCCAGCCCAGCTCCCACGCTGTAGGTCACCCCTGCTGCCCTGCACGATGGGAATGGTGAGCACTGCGCCCAGCTGCAGCTTTTTGATTGAGAACCGGCTCCAGCTGAGGAGCAACCTCCAGCCACTTTGGGGTATCCCAAGAAACCTGCTCTTAAATAGCACAAACTCCTTTCTTCCCCCCAGCAGAGGGCAGGGAGCTCAAGGCAGCCCTTTGTGATGGGCCAGGTCCTTGCCCTGCAGGAGCACCCTGCCACAGGCCCCAAAAGGGCTGCAGCAACCAAAGAGAAAACCCATCCCCAGGCTCACCTCTGCTGAGCTGAGCAGCCAGGGCTGGGGCAGAAAGCAGCAGAACAGCTTCCTGCAGCACAGAGCCAGCGCTGGCACTGACCAAACCGGGACAAGGAAGAAGTCTGACCTTCCTGAACATGGTGCTATGTTTGGACTATTCCTGACTAGTCACTTGAAGATAGTTTGCATTTCAGTTCTCAGCTATCAGTGTTTAAAAATGAAAGGAATTGGTGTAAAATAGGGCATTTTTTTTTTCTTGCAGAGAGGGAAGGAGATGGTGCCCATGCAGTTGTTTTGTGCTGGGCAGCTTTCCGAGGCAGCTGGCAATAGGTACTGCTAAAAGGCTGTGTTTTGTTGTTTTTGAAACCTTGTACATTGTTCAGATGTTAAAAGCTGAAAGACTGTTTGTACTGGAAAGGAAAAATAAAATATTTCTTGCTGAGGTTTCCAGTATCAAAATGACTTCTGTGGCTTTAGGAAAAAAAGAGAGAAGCATAACACCCGGCTTGTGTTAAAACAGGGAGCTCAAGTTAAACACTGCAGCTATTTAGACAGGAAGAGAGGGAATCAGAGTAGCAGGAAGTGGTTCACACTCACGAATCATCAGAGAAGGAAAAGCTGGATGCAGAGCAGAGGAAGGAGCCCAGCAGTGCTCCTGCCTTGTCCTGCATGGGGCTGCAGTGGACAAGAGGCAGTCTGGATTAAAGCACTGTCTATTAATTATTGCTGCGAGTGAAAAATGCTCAAAGCCCAGCAACTTTCATCTAGCTTTACAAGTTAAGCCACGTGACAGCTCCACTCCAGCAGCTACACCACGCAGCAGTGCTGGGTGTGCCAGAGGCTCATCTATAAATAAGGCTGACCCATCATCACCTTTAAAAGATAGCCATCTTAAATGAAGAGCATTAAGACACTTGGCTCAGAGAAGTACAGTAAGTTTTCAGTAGTCAGAACTCTCTTTACTGCTCCCTTTTGTGCTGTGTGTTAGAAGTACAGAATGGCTGAGCACCAAATGAGGAGCACCCAGTTCTGGCAGGACTCATACAGAGCCCTGGGGCAGGTCCTCACAGCTGATGAGGACAGGAGAAGGCTTTCCAGTCAATGGCAGGCAGGGGAGGTCTCCAGTAGACAAAGTGGCTGCACTCAGGGCACAGCAGAGCCATTCTCCCCTCCTGCCCGAGGGGAAGGAAGATCAGCTCCATCACCTCTGCTAGCTGCTCGTACCTACAGGGTGATGGGAGAAATTGCAACAATAAGAGGTAAATAATGGGGCTTGAAGCAACCTAAAAAACTGAATGCAAACAGACATTTGTCCACCCTAACCCAACAGGGATTTGGTTCTTTTTCTATCCCTGAAAGATGTTTCTTGTTAAATCCACATTGACCCAGTGGTGTGAAGAAGCAGCACATCACTTACCTTGATTTGAGAGTCTTCATCAGCTCCCGATCAGCTCTCCCTTGGGGTTGACTATGTGAAGATGCAGCTCTCAGGCAAACCCACCTGCTTGTAAGCACTGACATCCTGACCAGGGAGGGTCAGAAGGCATGAGAGCTGCAGGGAGGTATCACCACCATGCAGCCCAAGGCTGTGAGAGATGAGAGGTCAGAATGCAGGCTGGACTACACGCAGACAGTTTGGGGACTCAGAGAAGATACTTAGAGAGCAAAAGAGATTTTGTGCACTGCGAGAGCTTCACCATGAAGCTCTAAAGAAGACAAACTGTGCCTCCCAGGAAAGGCATCCTGCACCAACGAAGCCAAATTTAAGGCTGCAGCATTCCCCAGTGTAGCAGCAGGGAGGGGAATACCATCCTCCGGGTGTTGGTGATGGGAGAGGACTGTACCTGCGGGAGGCAGAGAAGAGGCCGGGGCTCCTGGGGAGGGCACAACCCTGCTCGTTGATCCACTTGGGGTAGCCCTTGGTGATGCGTGCCTTGAGGATTGGACGGGCTGAGCAGCAGAGAAACTTGTAGCCGTTCCTGAGAACATAGGGAAGCCTTCCTGCTTGTTCTGCCTTGCTGCTGAGAAACCCAGGGAGCAGCCCCCCCACCAGCAGCAAGGCGAGCTGGGCACAGCTCCCTGCTCAGTCCCCGGCTCAGGCCGGGATGCACACAGCTCCTACTAGACAGGAGATGGGGAGATCCAGCTGAGGTAGGGATCTGCGGGCCCACAGTGCCTCTCAGCGGCCAGAGAAGCTGCGAGCATCACTCAGACAAGGGGAAATGACCCACTCTGCTTCTGCTACTGTGCTCCTCTGACATGGATTGCAACAGGAGCACCGAGGGTCACTCGAACTACTCATGCCAGAGTTTACAACAGTGCTGCATGTCAAGTGCTTGCAGTGAAAAACCCCTGCCATGTGCCCCCAGCATCCATGACAGCACAGCAAGACCCAGCCATCGCTGACAGCAGAAAGTTAAGGCTATGTTATCCAGCACCTGTGAGTCAGGAGCCCTCATGCCAGCTCCTGCTCAGTCTCACTATCACCCTCCCACTTCCCTTTGGGGTCCTAGCTGAGCTGACGCTTACAGGTGGATTTTGTGGAAGGGCTTAGCAATGCCATGATGAGTCCAGTCTTTTCCCAGATGTGGTAAGATGTGCCCAAGAGCATCAGAACTAAAAGGAAAGGAGACCAAGTTAGGCTGATCCAACCTGGTGGGCATCCAGAAATGACATCCTTCCTGGCTGCCTTGAAAGAACACTTTACCCCTAATGGGTGAAGCAAAGGCGAAGGGAGGGGAAAAGGACCCTTCACTTGGTGATGATGCTGTTGATGTCAGAGATCACCACCTTGTCATTCCAGTTCCACAGGTACATAGTGGCCTTGCAGCAGCACGTGTCCTGGTACTGTGTTGTCACACTGAATGTCACTTTGTTAGGGCCATCCTTCAGGTTCAACCTCCCCTGCAGCAAAGGGGAAATAAACACAGTACCATCAGCACAGGGTTACTCCAGTCCAAGGCTTGCCAGGGGCCAGGACTAACAGCCAGCTAGCCCAGAACGTCCTGTCTCTACAGAGTGGCCACCCAGGGCAAAATACTTGGATGCACTACAAAATCCTAAGGTCAGGAGTAGGGAAAGCCCCATTCCAATGTTCTCTCCTCCCTGTACACGCAAGCAGACAGTGGAGGAAGAAGAAAATACATACCATTTGTTCAGAGGAGAGCTGCAGGGATTTCCTGTAGGTTGGCAGGGATTTCTGTGCAGAGGTATCTGTTGCTAATGCACCTCCTCGATGCAGGGACCCATCACCACTAGAGGACACCTCCTCCTCCTGTCTACACAGGGAAGAGCATGCTGGCTTCATTCTGCAGCCTATAGTTCTCCTTATGAGTACCAAGGGAGAACTGGAGGGGATCCAGGACAACCCACCCACCTGGCCACGGAGGAGTTGGGCTGGGCTAGGGCTCAGACAGAGATTTAACAGAGCTTTCTGCCCTTGTACAGTAGGCAGACTTGGGAATAATTTATAAGGAGAAAATACCCAAAATCCATGCAGACCCTTAAAGGCAGCCTTGGTTCCCCAGCTAGAGCCCAGCAGCAGGAGGAAGGCACTCACCTCTGCTGAGCAGAGTTGGGTCGCAGTGTCCCAGCACTGATTGCTGCTGCAGGTGGAGAAGGGCATCATTAGCACCTTAGTGCCAAGGGCAGGGGCTGCTTTGCTGCCACTTAGAGCAGCAATACCAACAGCCAAGCAGCTCTGGTAACACATCATCCTGCCTTAGAGAGAACATTACCCCATGGAAAAGGGGTTAGGAAATCTCAGTTCTTTGGGCATTGGTGGTACCCAGGTGTATGAGAACTGCTGAATTACTGCCTGAACCTCTGATTGATCACCTGAGGTGAGCAGTGAGTCAGCCCTGGAAGCACAGGCGAAGGCAATTCACCTGAGCTGCTGGAAGGGGTGGAGCCTGGCTCCACCTCTCCTAGACTCATTTAAGAGCTGACTGCCAGTAGGGAAGGATCTCTTTCTGGAGATACCTCTTTTTGAGTTTTACAGGGAGCCCAGGATGAGGGTAAGCTCTCTTACTTATGCTTTTTTTGTTATAGTAACTTGTTTAGCTAAACTCTCTTGTTTATTTTGTAATTATAATATCTGTATATTCATTGATTATATGCCAAAAAATATCCAGAAAAATCACCCGTAGGTACCTCCATGGAAGGGACAGACCACCAGGCCTGTGGGCAGGAGTGACACTACAAAGCCCTACAGCAGCTTGACCTCCATATGCTTTGAGGCTGCTATAGCCTGGCATTTTCAAGTAATGTCTTTATTTCATTTTTCAGACTCAAATTTTAAACATTTAAGCCCCTCAAGGCATAAATAGCATGGGCTACAGCTGTCGGGACCAAAGGACTGAGTCCTTTGGGAAAGGCACCCAGAGGCTGAGGGCTCAGTTCTTGGAAAAATATGCCCTCTAACTCCTGCCTTGTAGCAGCTGGAAGCTTTGTGCAGCCAGGACTGGGGTGAGGAGGTCAGTACCTTGATATGGAGATGCTATGGGTGGGCTGATATAGGGTCAGGTGGGGTAGGGCCACAAAGGATGGGTCAGGCAATCACTGCAGTGTCACTCCCTGAATTGCTGCTGGATGTAAGAACTGATGCACTGAAGACCAGGAGGAAGAAGTGTTACTTTGTGGGGAGGCTGATGGGGTGGATGGGAGGAATGAGCCTTCACTGTCACCTGCTGTTTTTGGAGGATGCTTTTATTATCTCTACTGTAACAGTGATACCTGGAAGAATGGAGTTGGGTGAACTGTTTCCCTATGAAACCTGCTGCCAGTCACAGAACAGCGCTCTCCAGAGAAGGCTGCTCAGAGTGCATGCCTTGTGCCAGACCCATGCTGCACCCAGCAGCCCAGCCTCTGCTTGCTGCTCCTAGGGCTCAGCCCCTCAGCAAGGGCTTTTGGACACTGTGGGTCTGGTAGGATGCAAGCATGACCTCTATTCCAAACTTCTCATCCTGCTCTACTCTGTCCTTTCTAGAAAAAGCAGAGGGGGGTGACACTTCTAAGATATTTAAATGTTATTACTTTTCCTCATGGAAGAGTCAAAGCAGGACCAAGGCGTGCTCCAGCTGTGCCGTCTGCAGGTAGCAGAGGAGATAGAAGCAGGCAAGCAGCACCCTGCCCAGATCTTGTTTGCTGCAAGACATGGTCAGGTGCTGGCCATGCACACAGGGCAGCTGCCTGCTCTGCTGCCAGCACACCTGGAAAAGTCCCATGCACCCAGTGCTGCCAGCAAGTGAGGAGCCCTCTGTGCTCAGCACCCTTAGGAGGCGTATTGATACCAGGGCAGGAGCTGGCAGCCTTGCAGCAGCACCTTTTCAGAAGAGGGCAGCATTTCTTTGCTAGCTGAATACATCCTCTGCTGAGCACGAAGTAGAAAAGCAGAGCACCCAGGAACACATGAGCAGCACAGCCTTGCCCTACCTGCAAGCCACCGTTCTCTGGACACTGGGGCAAGCATTTGAGACTCGAGCATCTTGAGGAAATTCCTTCCCCGTCCCATCCCTGCACTGAGGCTCCTTGCTCACCCGCTCTTCCTTGGTGGCCCTCTGACCCTAACTCCCAATGCTGCGTGTTTGCTCCTTCCCCAACAACTCCCTGTGCATCCAGCACAGCCACGCAGCAGCAGATGCACTGCTGGTACCCCCGTGCTCTCACAACGTACCCGAGGTACCCAAGGCTCCACTTTGCCCGGGCTCTGCTGAGTCCTCACCAGCTGTCTCTGAGCCGCACAGCATGCTGCTTATCGACAAGGTGAGCTCTACAGATCCATTGCTCTCTGGGTGCCCCAAGCTCTCTGCATCCTTTCACCAACAGAGGTACAGCAGGCAGAGCTCTGTTCCCCCTTTTGGGACGTCTACAACTCATGGATGTTTGCAATGAGACTTTTTCAAACGGAACTGCTATTTTTTTATTACTCAACCGAGATGCAGCATTTTCAGCCTCTTGCATTCCAAAGGAAGAACGGTGCTCACAAGCACGTCTGTCTTGACAGCTCTCCGCTGCATGCTGGGGCTCCTTGCCTGGCTTGGGCCGCAGCCTTCCCGGGCAGATACCAGCACCCAGCTGCAGTTTGACGAGCAGCAATACAACGTCCCGCAGCAGCGCAAGGCAAGGACGCCGTGCTGGGCGCACGCCGCACAACCCGCCCTCGCTCGCCTCCCCCCTACCAGCTGAGCCCCGCGCATGCGCACAAGCGCCCCCAGCTCTGATGACGTCACCTTCCCTCTCGGCCCGGAGCCGGAGCTCAGTTAATGGCGCTGTGTGCCGCGCCCGCCCGCCCCGCGTTCGGCGCCGCCCGCCAGCCCCGCCCCGCCCCGCGCTCGCCGCCGGGGCCGGGGCCTCCGCCGAGCCGCGCCGAGCCGCTGCGGCGGCGGGGGAAACCTGCGGCCGGTGAGTGCCGGGCGGGCGGCCGGCTCAGCTCTTTCAGCTCTCCGCCTCCCGGGATCTTCCCCGCGCTCCGCGGAGCCTCGGGCGGGCGGAGGTACGGGAGCTGTCAGCGGGGGGTCCGGGCGTGCGGCCCGCGGGGCTGAGCGGGGAGCGGCCGTCCCGGTGGGGTGGCGGTGGGTGCGGGGCGGCTCATGCGAACGGCTTGTCTTTGAGGGACGGAAGGAAGGGGGGAGGAAAAAAGCCCTCTGTAAGATCAGAAGCGAACGCATCCGAGGCAGCGTTGTGTTCGCTGTAGGAGGACGCTGCCGCTGAATGCTAACTCCTGCCGGCTGCGGAGCTCTGTCACCTGCTGCAACTTCGGCGCGGCGCAGCCCGGCTGCCGTTCTGCTCCCCGGCCGTAACGCGGCACAGCGCTGCCCCGGCTGCGGTGGTGGGCAGGACGTGGCTGCTGGGCTGCGTTTGGTTCCCGGTGCGGCCGAACGGGGCCGGCGCTGATTATACTGGGGACGGCTGGAGTTTAGCAGAGGCTCGGATCCCGCGGTTCCGGCTGCCGTAAGAGAGCCGGGTGCTTTGTAGCCCTGAAGCGACTCCGGGTGACACGCGGCTATGGATGGAGTCGGGCTGCTGTCCCCACTGGTGGCCATGGAGCAGGGGATGTGAGCGGCTCTCCTTCCCACCCTGCCCTCACCTCTCTGCTGTTCTTCTCAGCAAAAAGATTTTCCCTTTCCTGTTCAGACCTCCTCTTCCTTCCCTCCAAATACTTGGTGCCTCCGTGTGTGTGAGCTGTGCTGTTTTCTTTCTCTCTCTCTCGGTTACTATGGTGCTGGTGTGTGAGCTTCCCAGCTCCTCTCACAGAGAGTAAAACAGCCAAAACTTGGTTTTGCCTTGCTGGTGAGACGCTGTGCTGCAGCCGCCCCTTATTGCCCCTTCCCCATCGCTTTGCCTGGGGGCTGACTGGAGGCTGGGGCAGCTGCTCGGGGGCCTTTGCTGAGCTTTTCAGTGAAGCAGCAGCAGCAGGCAGGGCTGCGACTCACTTGAAGAACTGTGGGAATGGAAACTACTAATGCAGGCACTGTGAAGGTCCGTGCAAACGAAAGGCAGAGGATGGGAACAGCCTCACGCCAGGGCTGGGACCTTCCCACCTTTGCCCAGGCACAGGTCTGTACTTCTGAGGGTGATCACCCCATCCAGACTCTGATCTTCCTTCTGGAGATGCTTCTCTCCATGCGTTAGAACAGGAGCCTGGGATGGAGGTGCCTGTGACTTAGGCACCTGTTCCAGGTCAGACAAATGCAGGTCCAATTACGGGGGCTGATTTAGAGGAGATCTTTCTTGGTGGTGCTGCAGGACCCATGGTCAGCGTGGGGAAGCCTGTAGCATCTCTTTGCCTTCCCAGCTACGATGGCTTTGTTGAGTAGGAGAGGGGTGATGTTTCTAATTAAGAGAAAAACAGTCTTGTACTTCTCCCCTTCATTGTTTGTTTGTTTTTCTCTCTTTCCTCTGGACCGGCATCCTAAATAACAATGTTTAAAGTGCAGATGGAGCGAAGTGAAATCCCAGGGCAGTGCTGTGGTGGGGCTGGAGCACAGCGATGACAGCATGGCACAGGGCAGAGCCGGGCTGCTCCGTTTGTCACCAGGGCACTCGCAGGCACTGCAGACATCTTTGTGCAGAGGGTGTTCCCTGACTTGTCAGAAATGCCATCATTTCCCTTTTCTCTCTCCTTTCAGAGCAGGACTGTGTCCTGGTGCCTTCTCAGTTTAGGGAAGAAGCTTCGAGGGAAGTTGTTGTGGATGAAGGAGAAGAGCCTTTCAGCCTTCTTTCTTTTCTCCTTAATAAAAAGATGTTTGAGAGGGCCACGTCAGGAACAGGGTGGGGAGATTGCCTTGGAATGCAGCCTGCAGAGCTTCTTTAACACACAGCGTGCCTGGGTGGGACAGAGGTTTATATCGTGAGCCCTTGGAAGCTTGCAAAGGCAAGAGGCAGTGGAGAGAGTATCCAGTGCTGGGTTTTGTGTGGGCATCCTCAACTCTTCCTCCCCTTGAATGGTGTCTTGGGGCTGTTCTCAGACTGCTGCTGTGGAAGGGTTAGTTTGTTCTCGTAGGAAGATGAGGAGGGAGTGTGGCCTCACTGCTTAGCTTGAGGGTCTGCCTTCAGCCAGGTGCGTGCTTTGGTAAATAAAGAGGTTTGCATGAAGCTTATAATAACTTTTCTTGGAAATGGGTCAAGCAAATATTTATTTGCCTAAGGTGTCATGCCAGTATTGTACAGATACTCCGATGGGAAGTCACTCTTTTTTTTTTTTGCTGCTTTGGTTCTTTCTGTGCCTGTTTGGTGCTCTCTGACAAACAACACCTGTTGATGGTTGTTTGGAACCAGTGGTATATTTAATGAGCCAAGATCTCTGCTTTAAGGCTCCAACCACATCACTCCTGAGGCTCCAGATGGCATTTTGGAGATGAGCAGTACCCCAACGCAGTGCTCTTCCTGCCTGGGCTTCTTCCTGCCTTCCTGCAGGCTGCTGGTGGCACAAATGGGGCTGCTTGGAGCGCGGCTTATTCCCAGTCCTGGTGAGGTGAGTCTGTGTGCTTGGTGCGTTTGGGTTAATTGCCCCCTGGTGTGTTTGTGTGCTAGGTAGTCATGTGGGTGTGAGTGCTGGAAACGTGTCATCCTCTGGCACATGCAGGGCGTTGTGTGGAGCTGACGTGTTAGTTAGGCAGGATGAAAACACAGACTCCTCTTCTGAAAATGGTCTTGTTCTCCCTTTCTTGTTAAGAACCGTTTCCATGTTGGAAAATATTTAGGAAAAGGAGAGCCTTTCTAATAGGGGCAGAGCTAATTCAGAAAGAAATCTGGGAGAAAGCCCCAGCTGTGTGAGCAGAGCAGGAGCAGGCATGTGGGCTGGGTTCAGAGCCAGCTGGGCAATGAGAATGTTCTGCTGGGGCTGCAGTCCACCTGTTCCTGGCTGCTCCGTGCCTCTGCTGCTTGTGCACCGTGAGCGCAGCGGATGTTGTGAGGAGCAGCCAAGTGTTTTAGGGAAACGCCAAGGATTCGGGGCTTTAATGGTACTTTGCAGGCAGGAAGGGCTGGGGCGGTGCAGCAGCCACAGGGGATTTGCAGATCCCTCCTGGAGGTTCAAGGAGAGCTGGAGGTGCCTGGCTGTTACCATGAGATGTCAATTAGGGCTTGTTTGCTCCAGGTTGAAGGCCTGTTCATTTGGTCCTGCACTGGCACAGCTGCCCAGGGAGGTGGGGGAGTCTCAGGAGGTGTTCAAGAATTGTGTGGATGTGGCACTGAGGGATGTGGTCTGTGGGCATGGTGGGCTGGGTTGGGGTTGGACTTGGGGATCTTAGACGTCTTTTTCAACCTTAATGATTCAATAATTCTTTGGAGCATTTCTGCCCACTTGGTGAGGAGTGCCCTGAGCTTGGCTGTGTTCCTGGAAGGGCCTTCAAAGCAAGGGGTTGCATAGGACTTTGGCAAAATAGGCTTGGCTGGCATACTGCCTGACCTTGCTTCAGGTCCATGCTGCTGCTTATTTGTGTCTACTCTTTGGGTGTAGTTTTCCATCTTACTCTGTGATCTGGGGACACGTATGTGTCCGGGGCAGTGTTGTTTCCCATGGGAATCTCCCATCTGCAGGTTGTGGAGCAGTACCTGAGAGCAGCCTATGGATCCCCAGCAGAGCGTGGGGGGTGGGAGCAAAACCACAGCTTCAGAAGGAGAAGAACCGCAGTTGTTTAAAGGGACTTCAAAGTTTTCATGTTCCTGCTTTGATCTTTCCTGGTGTCTGGGATAGGTCTGTCTTCTTTCTTTTTATTTATTTTTTCCCTTGTTGTAGTTTGCAGCTTGCTGTCAGAGTAGTTGGAGCTGCGCGGGTGAGGGCAGGAGGAACTACTGCCACACAAATGGCACTGCAGGCAAATGCAGCATCCCTCTGTGCTCACAGTCCTGCTGCTCAGCAAGTTGTGGAGAGACAGCAAGTCAGACTTGAAGATTGCAAATCTCCCTTGCTCTGGCAGTGCCTCCAGGATCCCCAGCAGAATCCAACACATAGCTGGTAGGTTCAACAGCTTGAGAAAGCAGCTCTCGCAGCTGGCAGCTGTGGCTCTGTTCCTCTCTTACTTGCCAGCTGTCCTCTGGGGTGAGGACTGGAGCCCCCAGGAGCCATGATGCTGCTGGAGCAGTGGGACGTGCCTGCCTTCATCCTGCTGCTCCTGCATAGGTGTGTGCTGCAAGCTCAGCAGTGGGTTCCTAACACAGCAGAGCTCCTGGGCTTGGAAATAAAGGCTTGTTGGCCATATGCGACGAGACTTTCATTTAAAAATTCTCGCTGAGTGGAAGAGGGTGCGATTAGTAGGAGGCAAGAGAGATGCTGTTGTGAACACCAGAGAAGCTGGTAAACAAGGGAGACTTGCATCGCCTTCCCAAAGTGTCTGTGCCAGAGATGTGATTGTTGTTCTGCCTCTTAATGCTCAGAAACGCTGCCTGGTGCTGGGGTTGTTACTGGGTTCCTTGTAGGCATCAAGCTAAAAAGAAAATTCAAAGGAAATTATGCTGAATTTAAAATGTCCTTGATTCCTTTTTTTTTTTTTTCCTGCTAATTTAATCAATTCCCCACGGCGTTGTAAATTCCAAACGTGAATGGGAAATAATCCCACCACTATCATAATTAGCATGTAACCATTGCATGCAGAAGGCCCGGCCGCACTGCTGGGTTCATGGTGAATGCACGCTATTTTCTGAATTGATTTCAGTAATCGCATCTTACGTTAATAAGAAAACGGGGCGGGGAGGAAGTGTTAAATTTTCCCTGAGCTTAGTGATCAGTGAAGCACCGTGGGACTGTTTCCTATAGAAAAGAAATGGAGGTTCTGCATGCTGAATTATGGAGACGGGGCGTTGCCAATCTTGCAACCGAGAGTCTCTGCTTCAGTTATTTATTTTTTAAAATAGAAAATAGGAATTGTGAGTAAAATATTTGTGTGTGTAATTGCGTGTGAGTGATGGTGTACTGCGAGGAGAAAGCGTTCCCCTGCGGAGGTGCTTTGTTGCAATATGCAAACATAAGTCCAGTGGTGTCGATGAGTACTTACATTTGTTTCCTTGCTTAGCGTGCAGCCGGCAGCTCCTGAGCGCTTTGCTGTGTGATGGCTGCAGCACCCAGGGGCTGCTTGGGAAGGAAGCCATGATGAGCCACCGGGAGCAGCCTGCAGTGAGGTTACACATGGGGACTGCTAGAGCAAAGGCAAGGAATCCATGAGTTGAATGGAGCACCCTGTGCAAGCAGAGCTTTGCCGTGAGGTGCTTGCAGGATGGAGCTGCAGTGTCCCCGTGTGCCCCCAGGGCTGTGTGCAGGGTGCAGCCAACACACAGAGCAGGTCCCAGCTTCCCTCCCGGAGCCTCAGGATGCGGTGACGTCCAAAACGTCAGATGTTGTTTTTAAAAACGTCCAAATGCTTTGAAACACTATTTATTATTTTATAAAAGCGGGCCCTGCGTTCTGTGGGAAGGTACGCGAGCGGATCGCCACGCTGTTTTCTTTGCATATTTTCCTAATGTTAGAAACCGTCCCAAAGAAGTATTGCATTGTTTCATTTCCCCCTCGACGCTTCGTATTTTTCTAAAAATAAAAGCTGATGCCAACAGCTGTATACTGACAAGTGGGTGAATCTGCACGCTGTGCACCCGGTATTTTTTGGGGGGTGGAAAAAGGAAGATTCAGCTGGTAATCACGTTATAAGATGTGCATAAAAGTGGATCTGTTATAGCAGCATGCCAGTATGGTTTGGGTTTTTTCCTTCTTCTTTTCCTTTATAAAATGCCATTAATCCAGTTAGAGGCAGAAAATGCCCTCACAAAACAGGGGCTGGAAGGGGTCAGTTGAGGTGAATAAACAAGCAGGCTTTTTCAGGAATGACCAAAAACCGGCCTGCTGCTGCCATGGGTCTGAGGGCACCTTACATACAGCCTCCTTCAGAGCTGGGGCTGGGCTGGCAGGCATCTCCAGCACCTGGGGCAGCACTGCTCTCATTGCAGAGATGCCCTCCTCCCACTGCCTTCCACTAGCCTGGGTTCTGCCTGACATCTCCTGCCCTGGAGCTGATCCTGTGCTGTTTGGGCCTTGAGTTATGGCCATAGGAGCTGGCAGCGCTGATCCCAACAAGCTGATTCTTTTCTCTTTCGTTTATTTATTTCTTCCCCCCTTCATTTTAATCCTGTCTCCTGGGAGATTCCAGTTGAAATCTATTCATTGCTGAAATATTTCTTTTCCCTCGTGCTGCGGATGCCCAGTCCGGTTCGATTGTGTGGTTTGTTCCTGGCAGGGGAGGAAAAGAGGAGAGGAACAGGAGGGGAGCTGCGCTTGGGGCTGGCTGTATGTGTGGACATGCATGCCCCGTTTGTGTTCCCTTTGCTCTGTCAAACTGAAGTTAAGAGTTGGTGAGGCAGCTGCTCATGTGTCCAGAATGAAAGCTGATGTGCAGAAGGTCCTGTATGGGCAGAAATGTAAGCAGTATCTTGAGTGTTTTGGCAGGATTAAATGGGGAGATCGGCTCAGCAGCCTGTCCAGGCAGGCAGAATGCCTCTGTCCTTGTCTGGAGGTAAGTGCTGGCACTGGGGATGCTCGGTGGGTCTGCGCAGTGTTTGGGATGGCAGTGTTCAGGTGGTGCTTCCACAGCTGAAATTCACAGCGTGGTTCTGCACCCTTCCAAAAACCAAAAATTCAAAAGTCAGCGGTGCCGAATCCATTGACAGTACATGGAGAGGTCCTCTGCTTGTCCTTGGAAGTCTGGGTACAGCCTGTTCCTGCTTGACACTTTTCCTCCAGAACCATGATGTCACTTATCTGCGTTGTCCCCTGCCTCAGGAAAACTCCACGTCCTCACGGCCCTGGGAGCTGAAGCTTTTCCCTGCCTGATGCTCTCAGCAAGAGCATCTTTTCATTCTGCAAATGTTATGAAGCTTGTGATAAAGTTGCATGGCTTGGCAATGCCAATTTGGTGCTGTTTGCGTGCCAGAACTGCTGAATGAGTCTTTTATCACGCATTTGTAACAGTAGCTGTCGGAGAGGGAGCTTCCAGGAGGAGTGCTTTCAGAAGAATGCTTTTGTAAAGGAACACTGTCCTGCAAAGAAGTGCCTTGCAGGGGGAGGAAAAAAAAACATCAAGCCCAACATTTTTCTTGTGTTAGTGTTGTAAAAGTTGCTCGTTAATTTGGGTGAATTTTTGCTTCCATTTCTTGACAATTTTGTCTCTCTTCTTTGTGCTTGTGAGCACTAGTTGAGCTCCAAGTGTTTAGGGGGAAAAAAGACATTTGGATTCTAAG
This sequence comes from Chrysolophus pictus, assembly GCA_037305975.1. NCBI lineage: Eukaryota > Metazoa > Chordata > Aves > Galliformes > Phasianidae > Chrysolophus > Chrysolophus pictus. The sequence goes on from CM074595.1 coordinate 9,116,017, forward strand.
CAACAAATGCCGAAGTGCTTGATCTGTGTAACTTCCCATCACGTCCCCGGGCGTGAGCCATCCCTGTCCCTGCAGGGAGCAGGATGGGACACCTCTTGTGGCATGGAGAGCAAGTGCTGCCTGCAGTTCTGGGGACCTGAGCTGGCTCGGTGCATCGCTTCCACTCAAAGCAGGAGGAGAGCAGAAGGAGAAGGAGAGCATAAGGAGAAGGCGAGCTGGGAGCGGCTGTATGCCCCAAAATGACAGAGCCAGGTGACCTCTGTTGTGTTGGCTGTTGAGCTGTTTTCCATCTGTGCACGAGCAATGTGCTTCTGGATGGCAGGAGCTCCAAGCTTGTCCTCCCCTGTGACTGCCACGCTATTAAGGATTTTTAATGGTAATCCTGCTTTAAAAAAAAAAAAAAAAATTACACTGATGTCTGGAAATGGTTTGGCTGCTGCTTTATGAGCAGCACCTAGCTGTGCTATTCCTGAAGGACCTCCCTGCAGTGAGGTGGAGCAGAGTTCTGCTGTTTTCAGCTTGGTTTTGCATTGCTTTGCCCTGCTCTGAAGTCCCCAGCTCGCTGTGTAGCCGCTCATCTCGCTGGCACTGAGGCAAGTGAATACAACATCAAAAGAGGAATGTGATTATAATCCTGTAAAAAAGAAAACGACAGAGGAATTTGGCAGTGGTTGCAGCCCGCGAATGTAATGTATAATATTTTATTCATTTAAAAAAACGATTAGATTTCAAGCTGACAGTTTAAATGACAAATCACCTTAAGAAGATTTTTGCGCACAGTGTAAGAGCTGTTGGCATGGCTTTCCCTTGCTAACTGTGGAGAAAGTGATATCCAAAGTTCCTCATCCCAGAATATCCGGGATGCAGCTCACCGTGCAGAACTCTGCAGGGAACGTGGGAGCAGGGTTTGTGCCCCACATCCCTCGGGGATGCTGTGAGCTTGAGGTTGTTTGGCAGAAGGGAGAGCAGCGCTGAGCCGAATAATCACGCGGCTGATCGGCGCTCCGTTGTGCCGTGTGTAAAACCTGCAACAAAAGCAATTTCTCCTCTCAAATAATTGATGGCCGTAAGTAAAATTTAGATGCTTGGTGTCCCTGGTGTATGGGCATGTGGGAATCTCCTGTTTTATCTCCTTGCTTGGAGCTTTGTTGCCTGAAGGATGAGGAGCCCCAGGTTTTGCCTGCAGGCCTAAGAACAGCTGTACGGGCTGGGAAAAGAATGTGAGAGGAAAGGGATCCTGCTGTCCTGGTCCCTTTTGCTATGGGGAGAAGCTGACTGCAGTTTGCTGAGCTTTCCTGCGTGATGCTGAGTTTTTAAAACCTGATCCATGCAGGATTTAAAGTTTTAAAAACACCGCAGGAGGAATTTTTAGCTTAATAATTTCACAGTTCCTTCCCTTTGGGATGGAAAAAATGACTCAGGTAGAGGTGAGTTGGGCCAGGGCTGTATCTGCTTGTGAAGTCTTGGGGTTTGGGAGCTCCTTTGAAAATAGCTGCCAGAGTAGCTGGCTGCATGGAGGTACCACACCGAGGGAAGGCTCCTTCATCCTCAGCTGTTGGCACAAGAGGAGAGGTCAGCTGGAGGGAGGCCAGAGCATCGTGATCGAGTTGACTGGAGGTCTGGAAATGCTCGTTTGAGAGAGCCTGGGTTGTTGGGCTCCAGCTAAGAGAGGAGGGAGGGAGAGAGAGAGTCTGTAGGTAGCTAGAAGTGCATGGTGAGGAGGGTGGTCTCTCTTTTCCATGGTCACAGTGGATAGGAAAACAGGTCAGGGTCTGATTTGTGGAGAAAAGGCTTGAGATTAAAGTATTTGTCAATGTTTTCCCTGGAAGCGACTATTAAACACTGGATTTGGTGATTTGGGGAGCTTGGAAGATAATGCATTAGAAATATTTCTCATGTTGAATGATGACGGAGGTGCAGTTCATTTATTCTCCCACATGCAGGAGTTGTCCAGGTGCTTTCCTGGGGTCCTTCTGCACAGCACAGCCCTGAACTAAAGGGGTTGTTTTCAATCTAAAATGAGCAAGAGGTGACGGGTTATGTTCTGTGGCTTCAGTTTTCAGGAGTCTTTTCAAGAATGCCAACTTGTCTTTGTCTGGAGGAAATAAGCATTTTATAGGGATGAGCAGCCAAGGGATCCGTGTTGTTGATGGGTGAGCAAGGTGTGCAGTCCCAGGAAGGAGTTTTTCTGGGCCGCAGATGTGAGTAGCAGCACATCATTTTGGGTCTCACAGTGTGGGTGAGTCTTCAGTTTTGCTGTGGGTTCCAGGACTCGCAGCAGCACGGCATGGGAACTCTGTTGTAGGACAGAAGGTCCTGTGCTGCCAAAGGGACATGGCTGGTCTCTGCCAAAGCAGCAACTGTGCAACGTATGTGTGTGTCTGAGCTGCTTCCCTGCCTGCAAATAGAAGGAAGGAGATCCTGCAAGAGGAAGCTGGTGCTGCTCTGGGGGTCAGAGTGGACTCGTTTTTGTCATTTGAGGATGGTTTTGCACTTTGATGGCTTGTCCTCCTGCAGGGCAGGCTGATGGGAGCTGGGTTCAGGCTGCCTCCTTCACTGCCCTTAGCACCCAGTTGGGCTGAGTTGCTTCTGCTGGTCTGGAAGGAAGCTTTATTCTGGAACAGCACTGTGCAGTTTCCAGTAACGTCAAAAAGAACCCAGAGCAGAGCAGGAGGAGGGCTGTTAAAAACTCGGAGGCGAGATTGCCAAGTGAAAGCAAACCAGAACAATCTCTGCTCTTGGGGCTTTGAGCTCTCAGCGCCGAGACTCGAGTGTGCACAAACACAGCAGTGGATCCTGCCTGGGGATTGGGAAATGCTGCTGTGGGACCTGCTGTTCTCCCTCTCTTTTTACAAACCTGCTGTCCCACGTGGCTCAGGCACTGCAGATTGCAAACCACGGGTGTGTTAGAGTGACTGATTCTCTGTGCCAGGCCTTACGTTTTGGGAATATATTTGTCTTCATTCTTGAATTGCAGCTTTTGAGCCATTTATTCAGTCCCAAGGAAGCTGTAATGCTTGGGAGGGAGGTTAAGTTCTGTAATGAATAGCTCTGGCACAGAGTTGAAATCCCTAATGCAGAGGGACCTGAACAACCCTCTGAGTGTGTCATAGCTATCAGACGTGCCTGGGATTTTTGTATATGAAAGAAGTTAGGGGAAAAAAGCATTCCTTGGTTGCCTTTGGCTGCCCGTGGTTTCCATGACAGGCAGCCGAGCTATTGGCATGCACTGCTCAAAGGAGCCCCCAGCTCATGTTCCTTACCCCCACCTCTCCCACACATTGTCTTACTGGAGGCAGCAGCCTCAGGCAATTCAGGCAGGAGCTGCAGAGGGTAGCATAGCAGCTCATGCTGCCAAATGTGCAGTTCTTTTGCTCTGTTTCCAGAAGCAGCTTTTAGGAACCTGCATTTTGCTCTGCCTCCAGCCTGAGTTTCTATTTAAAACACCTTTAATTGCAGAATTGAAAAGCACTCAAACCGTTACGAGCAAGGTCACTCTTCTTAATTCAGGTACCCCAAGGATCCAGAAATCTCGTTTGTTAAGCCTCAGATGTACGTTTCATTCCTAAAGGAGCATGGAGATGCTATTAAACCTGCCATAGCCAGGCGAGCTTGTGCAGTGGGAGCAGCAGGAGCCCGTGGCACAGCTTGGCAGCTGGCTGTGCTCCCCGTGCTGCTGTTGGAGCAGCAGTGGCAGATAAGCAGCTGTGGCTGTTCTGCTATCACATCGTTCGGGAGGCTGCAGCGTTGTGCAAGTTGCTGCAGGACAATTACAGGCATTGCTGGAATAAAAAACGCTCCCTCAGCAATCTAATATTTGTTTCTTATTATATGTTCAACTTTTGCTGGCGTCTGAATGGTTGTCACCTGTTCTGTCAAGGTCCCTTCATTCAGCACTGGGATCTTTCCAAGCGTGTTGAAACCTCATTGGCTTTCAGTTTTCACTGTGGTCGCTGGCCATGCTGCAGCAGGAGAGTCAACACGTAAACATTTTCCTTTACTTTGGAGTCACAGCGTAGCTTTCCTGTTTTCCATCCTTGCTGCGAGGCCTTTTTCCAGGGTGACTCTTTTGTTTTTAAATATGCTGCTTTCTCCTTCTGCCTGAAGTCAGACCCAGAAATCCTCTTGGCCGTTCGTCCCTTTATACAGTTAAGAGTAGAAATTATGAAACGCATCGGGCTGGCTTTGCTTCTTGTCCAGGAATGAGGGAATGGGGACTGGGCAGCAGCTGAGGGAAATGGAGGGCAGAGAGGAAGCACATAGCTAAAAGTGAAGCTGTGGGTTATATATAGATGCCTGCTGTGGCAGTGCTGCTCAGGTTGGAATTGCTTCTCTAAATATGACCCAGCTGAGTGCTGGGCAGTGTGGTTAGAGGGCTTGGTTACCTGTTGGTGAGCAACAGCTTCACTGACCCAGGGGAAAAAGCACCTTTTGGGATTCTTCACTGAAGATTTGCTGTGGCAGGTGGGGTGGGTGGCATGGCTTAGGGCAGGGGTAAAGCTGATTGGAGTTACGTTTGTACTTTTGGTATTTACTAACCAAGGGTCACCTTCTCCTCTCCAGCTGTAGTGGTAACTTTTGGTCCAATGTGTTCTCTTCCAGCCCTGAGTCGACTACTGGCACTTTAAAGATGCATGCAAGCAAAGAAGAAGAACTGGAAAATGAAGGGTTAAGGACATGCTCCATTCTGCAGGTAGGATGCAGTTGTGCTGCCAGGATGTGCTCAGTGCCTGGTTCTGCCTTACCCAGCTGGGACTGTTTGTGTTATAACTGTGGGATAATTACTGATTTCAGTGGCTGACCATGAGCAGTAATTGTGAGGCACTGGGAAAGGGGAAAGATGGGAGAGGGGGTGAAGAGAAATTCTTCCTTTAAGGCTGCAGGGTGGTTAAAATGATCGTCCTGTGAATGACTTTCTAGTCTGATGGCTGAAATAAATGATCTCGTGGTGGTTTGCTCTGTTAACCTTTGAGCCATGCCCTGCTCTGTGCTTGGTATAGACCTTGGGTTGTGCTCCAGCATTCAGAGAAAAGGGCTGGTTTTTCTTTCATCTGTATGTTGTGCCTCGGACAGGATGGAGTTTAAATGTCCCGTGCAGTTGTACTTATCTCCTGGCTGCTGCTCACGTGTGTTTGTGCTGGACCACTGATAGGCTTTTTTCCCTCAATCTAAAGAATACATATCACTTAGTAAGTGTGTATTTGCCCTGTACTGTGGGTGAGGGGGCGAGGAAAGTGATGCATTTCCCTCTTGGCTTCTGTGGGTGGATGATGTACTCTTGGAAATAGCCCTCCCTTTTTCCATTATGCCTTTGAACAGCTTTGAAGAAAAAACTGCATCTCATACCAGAGCAAAACCATCTCCTGTGCAAGAAACAAAGTTCTGTGGCTAAGCTTTGGTGAGCAGACAGTAGCTGGTGGGGAATTCATTCCCTTGGTTTGTGGTTGTATGACAGTATCCCTATAGAAGGGGAGATTTTCCAACCCGAAAATGATTTCTGTCCCAATTGTGCCATGCCTGGAGTCTGCTTGCTGCTGGGCTTCTGCTGTCCTTGACCCTGCGCGGAGCAGAACAGGACTGATGCTGCCACCATAACTGTCGCTTTCCTGTCCCATTTCCAGTTCTGCAGGCTAAATCCAGATTGCTTGGCTCATGGAAATGGGCTGATGGAGTCTGCTGTAGCACAGGGTGTGCTGGGGTCTCCTGAGAAGTGTCCTCCTTTGAAGTTGCCTTGGTAGTTGATTAATCCAATACTAGGTGGGTCTTCAAATACCATCTGTCAGTCACCTTGCCAGTGCAGTGAATGTTGGTGCTCTCTCACAACTTGGCATTGCCTTCTCATCAGAGATAGAGAATTTGGTGAGATGAAGAGGGGGGAAGCTTTGGACCCTGCCAGCCCAGCTTGGTAAACAGAGTCCGGGCCTCTTGGGACAGAGAGTAGGGAGAAAAGGATCAAGTTTTAGATCCTCGATATTTACCACTGAAAGACGGTAATAGTGCATTTGGATTATTTGTGTGGAAGGTCACTGAGTGAATGGAAGGGATTCCTGTGTGTTACATCTGCAGAAAATAATTCGAGGCTTTGCACACAGAGGCAGATCATGGTGTTAGAGCAGCTTGTGTCATCCTCTCTGCGTGCTCCCAGCCCTGCTCTGGCACATGCATGGCGTCCAGTATCTTCTGTAGGAGCTTTGAGAGCCAAACTCTCAGGATCTCTGCTTTTAGGACTTAGCCCCTTTTCCTCAACTCTTCCTTTTCCTCCCACCCTCCTCTGATGTCCTCTCCCCCCCGGTTCATTTGTTTTTAAAATGATTGTGCTATTGTGTTCATCGATATGCACATACCCTGTCTTGTTTTTCTCTTGGACTAAAATTGCAAAGCAAATCTGTTTATGGTTTTGGTGAGCTAATTCTTCCCCACCCTAGATTTTTAAATAGACTCTTTCTCTACCAGGCTTGTAGAGCTCGCAGGGATCTACTGAAGTAATGAGAAAAATATGTTGTGTGCTAACCTTCCTTTTTTGTAAAACTTTGTTTACAGCACCCTATTCCTAGCAGTATATTTGGAAAGTGTGTTTCTTGATGCTGAAGCAAGTAGACAACTTTGAAGGAAGAAAATGGTCATTCAGTGCATTCAGAAGTGAAACCTTTGGAGTTTTCCACTTGAAGCACTTGGATTGTGTGGCAGACTGTGGTGAGCTGTGCTGAGCTGTCATGCAGGTTGTTCAGGGCTCCCTCCCTCCTGGGAAGCTCCACTGCATTGGCTCGGGTCAGGCAGCTGCAGGTAGGGGCAGGGACAGATGCTGAATGCAGCTCGTGGTTTGCCAGACAGGGCTGTGCAGCTGTGAAGCTGGTTTGGGAACTGAGCTCTGCTTTCATTTTCGTGTTGGCCCATTCAGGATGTGTAGCTGTGAAGTTTTCCCAACTAGCAGCCCAGTGCTTTCCTGATGTGTTCACATCCCTCCATCCCTCCCTTCCTGCTCCATCCAGAAGAGCCACGCTCTTTCTTACTGACCTGCCTGCCCAGGGTATGTATAAAACATCACTCTGACAAGTTCAATTGCTTGTATATGGAGGCTGAGGCCACTAAATGCTAAGTGCATAAAGTTGTTGGCTAGACCCACGCTACATTGTATTGCACAAAAAGCAAATCCTGTCCTGTGTGGCCTTTTCCAGACCTATTGCCTCATACTTTTACTGTTGTCATCAGCTGAAAACAATCTGAGTGCCGTAGATATCCACAACTTGGTTTGACTTTTGGATCAGGAACACGTCTCCTTGCTGGAAGGTTTTGCACCTGCTGCTGTTTCTGTGCTGGAGCTGAGCGGGGTTTGGGCTGAGGGCAGTGTGGCTGCCTGCCCTGTGCTGTCCCCTGCCCTGTGCTGTCCCCAGCCCTGCTTCCTTGGGGATGTACAATTTTGTTACAGCCACTCTGCTCAGCCAGGGTGCCCAGAGGCTGTGGAAGGTTTTCTGCCTTCTGGTGTCTGTGAATGGATGAGCACATGCTTAGAGCCTTGGCTGAGGCATTGTGGAATATCTCAAGTTGGAAGGAACTCATAAGTATCATCAAGTCCAACTCCTGCCTCCGCACAGGACCACGCAAAAATCAGACCATATATCAGAGCGTTGTCCAGGCCAGGTTCAAGGGTGAGGCGTCATGCAAAGGGAGAAGGCTTTTTGGCATTCAGAGCAGCTCTAGAGCTGTGATACTCTGCTTCATCTGGATATGTACACCAGCATTTATGACTGAAGTTGCAAACACAACTCTCACATAGGTATGTTCTGACTTGCTGGAGGTCACCTTCAAAACAAAGTGATTAAATGTGAGCCAAACTCACACTCATGACTCCAGCTGGATCTGAGGTCTGACAAATGCTGCTGGTGGGGCTGTCTGCAGTGCTAAGGGAGTTGTCTGCTTCAGCATACAGCAATTTGGGTTTTATTTCTTAAGCAACACTTTGAGCTGAAAGGGAAGCTCACTGATAAATCTCTGTCTCAGTATAATTCAGTATAATCTCTTAGCTGTGTGCTTGTATGCAAAGTGGGAGAGTTTCTGAAAAGGTGACCCATGAGGAGGGTGATCTCTGATAAATAAGTATGTGTTGACTCACGTGTCCTGGGTTCAATCATTTCCTGGGACCTTGAGTGAGTTATTGAACGTTGCTCAGTGCTGCAGGTCCTTTCTGTAACAGCATTTCCCTTCCACCCAGCAGTGCTGTGGCAGTGAAGGCAGTCAGAGCCTCCTCTGTAGACAGTGAATGAGAAGCCCAGAGCAGAAGGCCTGGGCCTTTCTTCTGTTCTCCTGGAGAAAAGAGAACAGCATCAACTTCAATGGTTGTACCAGTGTCCAGGGACCTTGCTGTCACTTTGAGATCCCACATAGAGCTCCCTGTGGATGTTCCTGGGAGGCAGCTGCTCCTTGAGCTGGGCAGCATCCCTTAGCATCACATTCATTTTTTTTCCATTAGCTTGAAGTCAGCAGTCAGCTTTGGTGGAGCAGGTTTCCAGTGCTCCTCTGCCTTTTTCCTTTAAAGTATTCTGCTTTTGCCCATTGTGTACCTGTTGTTATGCAGCTGGGTACAGTGCCTTGTGCACACTGCTGAGAAACCCGCTAAAGCACCTTACTGGCAATCTTTTAGGGATGTAAGCTGGGACCAGCTCTTTCATCTTTGGCATATTTATTACATGAAGTTCTTATTGGCTGTGGAAGAGGCATGGCCCAGTGGTGAGGAAACCCGTTCCTCTTGCAAAGAAGCTTTCACCTGATCATCGTGAAGTCTGTGCTTCTGCTTGCCTGTGGCAGCCCTTCCCCAAACCCCAAATTCTCTGGGTATCTTTGCCTGAATTATAAGCAAGCAGTAGCTTGCTGCCCTTAGTGCAGAGGTGCTGGAAGCTGGGTTAAGGCTCTTGAGGAAGTTGGAAGCTGTTTTTGTGGCGGTGTGGAGATTTCAGGCACGTCTGTAGCCAGGAGGTAAAGCAAATCCCCAGTATAGGGGATGCACTGCATGCAAGCACTTCTCCAGGCTAACACTGGGCTTTGTGATTCTCACCCTGGGGACGGTGAAGAAGAGACACTGGAGAAGTGTTCCTTGGCCAATGGAAGGCTGAAATCCTGTGGGACCATTGCCAAAGACAGCAACTCGTTTAAAGTAGAAGGTGAGGGCATCATCACTGCTAGCAGCTTTTCACCACTCAGCAGCACTTGCCAGGTGCAGGGAGACTTGAGCCCGATTTAGAAGAGGGGAGAGGACTGATAAGTCCTTTGGGTGTGAAAGCAGATCATTTAGAAGAGGCTCAAAAATTGGGGTGTTACAGCTGTGTAGCATTTGGGGTAGCATTGCACGCCATTTTCCCGGCTGTTGCTGGAAGGTACGTACGGTTTTGCAGCATTCATCCAAGGAGCTCATTTACTGAACCTCTCACTTGGTTATTTTCCCCAACGCTGGCCACTCAAGTAAGCAGCTCAGCGTGAGGATTTGTGCGATTGATCTGAAGGGATCTGACTGTGGAGCTGCCTTGTGTGCTTGTGAGCTGATGGGAGCTGCATCCCACAGGCTGCAGTGTTTCTTCTCCTTGTTTCCCTGCTGCTTCACACATCCACGCGCTTCATCTCTCATCCACAGGTGATTATGGGCTTTGTAGGGGTGGAATTCCTTCTGTCCTGAATCTTATCCAGCTTGACTGCAGTCCTTTTGCTGCAGTATCATTGAGATGCTTCTAAGTCTGCTTGTCTCCCAGCACAAGGAAGAAAGCAATTGCCTGGAGAAACAGTGCTGGGTTGTTGTTTCCCTCCTTTGTCCACAGTGTCTGGTTGTTGGTTGTTTTTTTTCATACCATTGGCAGTAGCTAAATAACTTCAGCTTTGGGGTTTCCAACGCTAAGGAGAATTAAAATAAAGTAACATTAACCCAACTCGGGCCATTCACTGAGAAAATGGCTTGTTGGCAAATGAAGGCTGCATTTGTTCATGGTGTGTTTCTGTGCCTGTTCTCCTGCTGATGTGCACAACAGCTGGGCTCCTGCTGGCACCTCACCTCCATGAGATGCTCCTGTCCCAGGGTACTGGTATGTCATTCACCTTGTCTCAGTGCTTGCCTTCATTTCTGTGAATGTGTCTCTGGTTTGAGCTGCTGACCTGGAAATGAAAGGCTCTGTATTGCAGCTACCGAGCCCCGAGGCAGCCCTGGGCTCACAGGCAGCCTGCTGACACAGCACTAACATTATTGTTACGTTGGTCTTCTGTGCTGCCTCCTCCTGCAGTTCAGTGTCTCACGCTGTTCTCTGAGTTATGTCGAACAGAGTAAAAAATTTATCCTGTGCCATTCACCCTAATGATGATGGTGAGTGTTTCAGACTGCTGCAGTGTGGCTGCCCTTTGTGTTTGAAGAAGAAGAAAGGCTTTTGGCTTCTGTGCCTCTGAGGGTATAATATGGGCTTTGATGCTTTTTGGTGGTGTAGACATCCACAAAGACTCCAGATAGGAACTCAAGAGAGGAGAGAGTGATGTGGCTCAGCGACTGCCTTAACTGTGTGGCATGCTCTGCCAAAAGCATCACCTGTTCAAGGTAGACCTGTCTTTAGGGCCGAGAGTGAGATTGCTGATGCTCATGGCACTCTTGTGGGCTGAGAACACAGGAACCAGAGTCACATATGGTGGGACCAATGGGTCGGCTGCCAGAACTCATGGCAGTGTGACTGCTGCTAGAGGCAGTGAGCTGGGAAAGTGGGCTAGCAAGAGCTGTGTGCCTCTCTGTGCCTGTGTGGACTCAGAAAATAGTGAGTGCATAGAGAATACAACTGCTGAAGATGTGCTGATAACCTCACACCTGGCTGCACCCACAACAGTTTTCCACTTGCTGCAATTTGTACGTGTGTAGTTTCAAAACCTATGGCAGCGACCTGAAGGTTGGTTCTGTATGGCTTGGCAGTAATTGGGCACTATTTGCATAATGACAGTAATTTCCTTGTTCTCGTTTCCTTAATTTGGTTTGCAAGACCGTGCTGAAATGTGACTTAAAGCTGTAAGTATTTCTGTCTGTTGGCAGTCGGAAATGGAGGTTTAGTCGCGACTGTCTACAGAAATAAAATGCTCAGTGTTGGAGCTAAATTGAATAATATGGTGGTGTTAGTGTCTTAATCTTCCAAATAGTGCTCTTAAATTCTCCACACTGATGTCTGAAAAGCTTAAAAATAATAAACTCTATTGTACAGAGCTCTGAATGCAGAGGGGAGGCTTAGTGATTGCTGGCACTTTGCGGCTATGCTCGCTAATGCATGGCAAGGAAGCAATTCTCCCAGCACGCCTGAATTTCTTAAACAAATTTCCTCATATTAAGGCCTTGTGATCTGCAAATTAATGAATGCATCATTATTTGGAATAAAGGATCACAGGAAACCTCAGCCCAACACCCAAGCCCCTTTCCTTAGGCTGTCACACTGCTTTAAAATAGCTGCCATCTTCCCCCATGTGCCTGCCAAGGGCTGCTGCCCCCCTGCAGCTGTTTGGGAGCCAGCTCGTGTTCCACCCCATGAGAAGCATGTTCTGGATGAGCCTCAGCACCTGATTGTCCTTGCATCCCTGTGGTAAGGTAACAAATCAACCTCTCACCTCCTGCTCTTCATGGGAAGAGTGTGGTGAAACCAGCCTAATGCTTCCTGTTGTTGTCGTTATGGTATGAGGAATTCAGAAATCAAGGGTCTGGGGAATCAAAAGTCTAAGGGAGAGCTTGGAAAGGAGGGCTCTTCTGGCTTTACTGCTTTCAGCTTGGTGTCTGTTACTCTGCATGGTTCTCCTGCGTCCTGGTTAAAAATCCAACAAAAAACCTCAAATAACAGAAGGGGGAGGGGAGGAGGACGTGATTTGTTTATCACAACTGTACTTGAAACTAATTTTAAATGTCAGTCTTTTGAGAGTAAGGAAATTCCTCCAGCTTCCAGCAGTAAATAACTGGGATGCTTTTAGCTCACAGCTGACCTACAGAGGATGGTGAGCTTTCAACACAAAAATAATTGTCTTCGTAGCTAATCCATTCCAAGGCCCACTAAACAGCCAGAGGAAGTGGAGAGCCCTGACATGAATGGTTCGTACCACAAATAACCCTTGAACTTTGCTCAGTTTCTCTGCGTACTGTCTGGAATGGCTTGACAAATGGTGTTCAAGCCAAAGAGCAGGTGACAAGGATTGCTTCTGGCTGGCAGATGCTCAGCTGTGACTCCTGTACTTTGCCCATGGAGGTCTAGAATGAAGTCCCCAGTCCAGGGGACTTCTGGAAGTCTCTCTCTTATGTAGGTACTAAAAAGGGCTCTTTTGGAAAATTGTGTTCCAGCTGAAGGAGCTGAAAACTTGCTGGCCTGACCATGTGCTGCTGAAGTCCTTGTGGTTCAGTGCTTTCGGTCAGGGTGTTGTCTGTTGAAGGCAATGGAAGAAAATTCTGTGCCCCTCTTACAGAGCAGGTATGTCAACTCAAAGCTTTAGGACCAAGTGGTGACTCAGGAATTAGATGGTGTCCCTAATTTCCCTCTTCAGTTTTAAGTGGATGCAGCATTCTTCACTCAGTCTCAACGGTTGGGTTGCATTGTTGTATGGGGTTGAACATCTGCCCCTTCCAGCCACAAAAGTGGCTGTGTTCCAATGGTGGGTGCTTTCTTTCTATTCAGGGATCCTCTGGGGCTTGGAGGAGCTTCAGCATTAGGCATTACATTCTGTCAGCTGCTGCAGATCCCCTGGGCTCCCCTCCTCTCAACATCTGCAGGGCCATCTTGCTTTGCCTATGCACCACACATAGCACAGCAGACCTGGCCCTACCAGCTGCTGCAGAGCGGGGCCAAGCAGAACTGCAGCCGTCACAAAACATTTTGATCCCAGCTTGCTCGAGAGAAGAGGAGGGTCTGCTGTCAGCTCCTGACCTCACTTGGCTATGCTGATGGAGGATGCAGGTGGAGCAGACCTGCACAGGGCCAGCCTCCGTGGGAATGCCTCACCCCACGTTAGAAATGGTAGAGATGCTGGAGCGGAGCAGTCCCACCCGGGTTTCTCAGTGTAGTATTTCCTTCCCCCGGCATTGTGCTGGTGATTGACTGCTGTTTTCTCGGCAGAAGCCTTCTGAATATTCATTGGGCTGAGGGAGGTAAGAGGCTGCTAGCTCCCTGCAGTCAGCCGGGGGGGGGGAAGCATGCAGGGCAGACTTTTTCTTGCTGCTATTGCTGCTTAAACTGCATCGTGCACATACTTCATGTGGATAAATCATTGCAGAGACCTCAGCCTACCTCGGTAAAGCAAAAATCGTAGTGCCTGCATACTTGCCATCCTCATTAAAATCACTTTATGCGTATTATTTCTGCTCAAAATGCCATTCCTCTTCTCCCCACCCATTTCCTTTACTGGCTGTGACATACAGGAACTACACCCATCGCTTGCCTAGCCTCTCCTGACCTTTTGTAACTTGGCTCCAAACTCATTTTTTTGGGTCTTTTGCAAAACACTGTCAGAAGGGAAAAATCCTTTGTTAAAACACAGCCAACTCCTGCCTCAACGTGGAACAGTTTGTTCTGCTGAAAGAATGAGCCAGTTCAGTGAGCAGAAAAACATTGCCATAAACTGGCGTACTCAATAAGCTGCAAAAGTGATCGGCTGCGCTCAGGGTCTGAAAGGAGGGCTCCGAGCAGCACCCACGGGGGAGGAAAATCCACGAGCCCAACCTGCCAGCCCTGTTTCCTTGCTTTCAGCTGACGTGTTTTGCAGCTGTCTGTTTGGCTATAGCAACTGCAAGCGGGGGAATGGGAGCTGATGGCGAGCCAGAACGCGAGGCAGTGTTCAGAACTAGCATATTGCAAAAGGGCATGGTGAGTGAAGTAATGCAGGAAGGCTCAGTTAGGAAGGATGCAGTGCTGTCTGTGCTGCAGATGATGGGCTCCAGCACCCTGCGTTTGGTGTCTGGTACTGGTTAATAGCTCGGTTTGGTCCTTCCCACCCACATCTTGTTTTAAAACTCATGATATAAAAGCTGATGCTGGGTTTCTTTTCACAATGTGTGTTGTAACAGTTAGAGCTGAGGTTCTGAGTGTGGAGTGATGGCCCCAAGATGGGTCACCCCTCTGGGAATGGGTGTGTGTCTGGAATGGGGCTGGGAGGAGCACGGTGTGGGAGATGCGTTTGGAGGTATCCCACAAAATGCTTTTCCATGGCGCTGCTTTAAAAGACTCGAGTATTTTTCCAGAAATGTAACATTGGCCGAGATCTAACAGTGGTTCTCGTCTTGCCTTGGGACCCTGGAGCCTTCCTTCTGAGCTCCCCTGATTTTTGGCGTGGAGTTCACTGAGCAACTTCAGCTATGAAAACACTGAGAGGTATATTTTAGGTGTAATCTTTCCATTTTCACATGCATTCCAAAGAGCTGATTTCTGCCAAAGCCAAAGTTGCTCTGTCTAAATAACAACGCTCGACAGCGAGCTGTACGTGTAGAATTGAGAGGTGCTTTGCAAATGGACATAGAGTTGCAGAATATCACCCTCTAGACCATGTGTGGCCATTTTAGGTGTCCGTGATCAGGGAATGATAATGCAAGCAAAAGCAAACATACTAGAGAAAGCACGAGGGCTGGAATCAGAGCCCCTCTGTATCTGTAAGTGGCACTGGTGCTCTGCTGCCTTGGCTGGACACAGACCCACACACTGGAGCTCAACCAACTGGGTGCCAGTGATGGGAAACCAGGTTCTGATGAGCAGAGTGTGCTCTGCCAGTCCTCAGGCCTGTGCTGGTGGGTGCTGTTCTGTCTGACTGCCTGCTTCCTTTGGGGGAAGGCTGGGGATGTTCAACAACCTGGACAAAATGTGAGGATGGAAGCTGTGCATGGAGATGGGAGCCCTGCAAAGGTAGCTGTGCTCAGAGCAGATCTGTAACGCAGCCCTGAAAGAGGGTTTTGTTTGGAGATGTCAGGGGTGTGATTGCATAATGCTCGTCTGGTCCCTGATCAAATGGACGAGAGCAGAGGAAAAAGAGCGAGCGAATTGGTGTTAGTGATGTTCAAACAGAAGCACGCAAAGCTCGGAGGGATGATCAGCGGTTTTGGTTTGATGTGTGTTGTGTTTTTTATTCCCGACGTTCTGCTGAAATATAGCACGCAGCTTGTCTCTGAGGGAGGCACGTTGCCAGTAGTCTAAAGGTTATATTATCCCAGTGACCTATTTTTATACTCTAATCGCGTTCTGTTTCAGGCACCCCTCTCCAGCTCCCATCTCGCTCGGGTTTGTGTTCGGCTGAAAAAGAGCGGAGATAATTACCTTTGGTCCCCGGGTGCCAGCACACAAAGGCAGCCTCTGCCCAGGTAACAGAGATGAAGGCACAGTGCTGCTATTCTGGAAGTACAGCTCAACCCACAGACTTGTCTCCCAGATTGGAAATGGCTTGAAACAGGTCAATGAAATACGTGCAGGGTGGAGGAGAGATCTCTTAAAGGCACATTTGAAATGGAGAGGTGCAGCAGCCTATAGAAGGGTGAGATCCTAATGAATAGCTTTCTTGCACTGGTCTGAATGAAAATGATGCCCGTCTGTTTAAGGCCTGCCAAGGAATGGAGAATGCAGGCGATTGTTTGGGCTGTGGGGTCCACTGCCTTCGGCCCAGCCATGCAGTGCAAAGCCAGGCTTGGGCTGCAGCACGCCCCAGCAATCGGCATAAAGAGAAATTGTTCCTTAGCACAAATGTTTGCTGTGCGATGCTGCTTGGAGCTCGAAACTGCTGCAACCGGTGTGTGCGTTTGTGCAGTGGTGTGGTGTGAGACAATAAGACACGGAGAGGCTGTTCCTGCCTTCAGGGCTTGTCTGGAGCTGCTGATGCTTTGTGGCTGGCTGAGAGCACCAGCAGTGGCAGAGCCCCAGTGATCTGCAGCGGTGGGGAAGGTGTCATGAACTGTTTGTTCATGGGAACTTGCAGTTCTGTGTGGGGTTAAACCCAGCAGAATGTTGTGTGCTGGCCTTGCAGTGTGCTGAGACCAGGCTGCAGGTGGCAGGTCGGTGGCACTGCTGTCCCCATGCTGTGAGCAGCAGCCGCCCTGCTCGCAGCTCTGTGTTGGGGTGTGATGTGCTGCACGCCCTCACCACACGTTGCGTGGTACCCAGTGCCTGTGACTTGAGCCCATGGCTGCTCAGAGATGCTGGGGACAGATCTCACCTCTCCTATCTTAGTCTGGAAGCTCCAGGAGCCTGTGGCCTTCCTGCCTCCTGCTAGCCCCAACAGGGCATGTTTTGGCAATAAGCTGGATAATTAGTCTAACTGGTAAACTCCTACATGATTTCTCATGAAAGGATTAAAATGAAAAACAAATGTTAATGACTAACCCAAGAGGAAAGAGCCCCGGCACTGCAGGGCCAGTGGCAGCAGGAAGGGCTGCGTCCTCAGGGCTGTGTGCATCAGGTGCTCCCTCCCCTGCCAGCATCCAGGTAGCTGCACCCCGAGCTGAGGCAGGACCACCTTTGGGGTGCAGGAGGTGGCAGAGGAAGGCACCGGCTCTGGGCTGCAAGGCTCAGGGATCTCCTCTTTGCTGGGCTTTGGCTGCTGCTGGAGAGCCTCGATGACTTCCCAAAGGAAGGATTGCGTCTTCTGCGCTGTGCTGCAGGTAGTAAAGGGAAAGCTCTCAAGTGTAAACTTTTCTTCTTCCTTTAATTTTCTTTTTCCATATTATGATATCAAGTGGGGCCCGCAGTGTTTCAGCTGAAAAACAAGCTGCTGTTGTTTGAAGTGCCAATATTGTGCTTGGCTCCGCATGAGACAGAAACATCAACTTTGTCCCTGACCTGGGGAGTGCATCTGCCTGCCTAGCAGGCACAGAAAGCGTTGAGAAAACTGTTATTTTACTTCTATTTTGGTGCTGATCTTTTTTTTCCTTCCCTCTAAGTGAGCATTTACCCTTCGGCAGAGCTGCCCGCAGCAGGGCTGCGCCATCCGCCGTGTCCCTGGTGCGGGTGGCTGCTGGTGCTGCGGGGTGGTTTTTCTCCTCCTTGTTTCTAGGGGAGGTTTGCAAAAGGTCACCGAATTAATCTTCTAACTGGGGACCTTGGCACCGCACAGAATGAGTGTTTTGCATTAACGACCTAACTCATTAATTCACTGAAACATTTAAAACCAAACCAGTTGTATCCAGCCAAGCTGGAAAAAGCTGAAAGTTCATACTCAGCAGTGCCGATTTCGAAACCTCCCTTTGTTAATCTCTGCAGAAGCACAGTTTCTGAAGCTCTGAGCTCCCTCTGACCGCTCTCTGGGCATTGTTCTCCCAGGCAATGCAGAGCGGCTGCGGGGCCGGTGGTTCTCCCTGGCCCAGTTGGTTCGGGGGCTGCCTGGCGCAGAAACTCTGCACTGTGTTCTGGGACTGGGATCCTGAGTTTAACAGTTTCCATCTTCCTCCTCCGTTCCTCCTTTCTGAGCAACCAGACCTGGCCCGAGGCTCCTGGCTGCCTGCCCGTCTGCTGTGAGCTCTCTCTGAGCATCTCTGGTACCAAATTCCTCCGCTTGAGGTCAGTTTGCCTTCACATTTCCGACGTGCGAGGCAGGTTTAAGTCCATGGGTCATCGGGTGGTGGCTGCTGCTTGCTGTGCTGCCTTGCCGTTGAATTAGCAGGTGTGGATTAGAGAGGATGATCCCTTTTTCTTCCTGTCTGCAGGGTGGATATTGCATCCAGCTCGTCTTTCTTCCAGTTAATTATAACATAATACATAGGAAATCGAGTTCTTCTCACGTGGCTGTGCAGATGGGTCTGAGGCATTTGCAGTGGTGGCACGCTGAGCTCCACCGTAAGGCTGCTTTTTAATTGCACAATTTTTCTGCTGTTAATTTAATCTATCCTTTAAAACAACCTTGCTTATTTCAATGACAGAGATCAGCGAATTGTGCATTCTGTTATATATTATTGCTGTATTAAAGAGTTAGTACATTCCAGAAGGTGAGCAGTGAATAAAACATGCTCTTAACATGTGGTTATGCAACTGTTCCATGGAAATGAAGCGGACAAACAGTACACTCCATTAATTTTTTTTACCAGTAAATTGGCACTGTGATGCACTTCCAGCCAGATTTGCAATCTGTGTTCTCAGGTGGCATTAATATTGGATCCCCAGCAGGAGAGCTACGTTGGCTGTGCTGCCCTGATTGCATTTTTAACAAAACTCATCGGAGAGAGTGCTGAGCGTGGTGCAGGCATGCTGCTAAATGAAACAGAGAGCTTTCAGGTTCTCCATAGGTGGGTCAGACCGCGCACATTTACCCAAAATAATACTGACTGCATGCTCTGAAGAGGCACTCTGCTAACAGGACACAACGGGCGTCTTTGTGTATCTGGGTTGCTCTGTATCAAATTCACTCTGTTGACAGATAAAATATTACCTTTTTGTAGAAACTCCTTAACCACAACCTGAGCTCTGTCTGGGACTGGAGCTGCCTCCAGTACTGGAGGTGGATGCTGAAGCTGGGTCTGTCGGCAGCTTGCTGGAAGGAGCCAGCAGTTCCTCCCTTCCCTGTATCAGGGCTGCAGGGTGAGACTGCCACGCCACCAAACTCCAGCCTGTAAAGGTGTATTTTGTAGCCCTCAGGCTGCCCTTATTGTTTTTTTCCTAATTGACTCAACTTGGAAAGGTCACTGTACCCAGCTAGATTGTGTAATATTTAACTTAGCATCAAAAATGAGGATCTTGGGATTGGTGTCAAATGGATGCTGTTCCCTGCTGAATAGCAGAGCCCATTCATAGTCATCCAAGTATTCCACTTGCGAATGCTCATGAATAACTTTCTGGCCCTCTGCAAGGGAAGGCTGGCCACTGGGAGGTGGGAGAGGAGCAGCATAAAGCAGGTATTGAGAACACACAGCTCACGCCATCCTAATCCAGCACTCAGCTTTAAGGCTGTTTCATTTATAGATTTGTGAAAGTTATAATTTCTAGCTTTTTGTGAAGCTCTATCACAGCAAGCAGTGTTTCCCGATGCCAGTGATGACTAACGCTATTTACAGGACTGTTTTGTAATCTCAGATCAGCCCACATTAACGGGAAGTTACGTTTTCCCATCAGTCTTTTAAATCGTGCCCGAGAGTTGCTGAGCCCAGAATTGCCCATCCGGGCTCTCCTGTTTGCAAGCTGACATCATTTTTTCCAGAACAATATTTCAAAAACTTTTAAAGAAGTACAGATGGAGGTCAGACTGTACTTCCTCAGTTTGATTTTAGCACTAAGATCTCACTTTGCTTTGTTCCAAAAGCTACCATCAAAATGCAGCAGTGTTGCAATTGTGCATGCATCACAAAGTCATTTCCTATCTGCATTTCTGTGTGCATGGGGCAGCAGTGTATGTGGTAGAGGAGCTCTGGGTGCCCAGCTGCTCTGATGGCTGGGAGGTACCTCTGGGCTCATCGGGCAGGATGGTAAGTTGGTGGTTTTTTTTTTTTTTTTAGTTCAGGTTTTTTTACAAGAGTAAAACTGATTTTCATCAGGTGTTGTGATGGGAAGCAGGCAGGAGCCTGGCAGGCTCTCCTGGCACACCGTTGGTGTAGGGCATGGCAAGGGGACGTCTTGGTGTCTGTGCTCCTCAAATGGGGACTTGGTACAGCCTATGAAAGAGGCATTACACAGTTGTGCTGCACAGGTAGGAAAAATGCATTTTGCTGCTCACTGCCTGGAGCAGAGCCGAGCAGTGGAGTGGAGCTGAGCGCATACAGCACCACGAATATCTTGCATTCCCTCACAAGAGATTCTGGGGAAAAAAGTCTTCAGCTCTGCCATACAGCAACCATGTACACCCATGTACAGCACTGCTGTGAGTGGAGCTGGGTGCTTCGTGTGTTAAAGGATAGAGATGGAGGAGGTTGGGGCTGTGAGCTGGACTGGGAGGGAGCAGCGGTGTGAGCAGCAGGTCGGCTTCACTGCCACAGCACAGCTGGCTCCTGCTCATGTTTGTTTTTCAAACAGGTAATTCATAGTCTGCGAGTCTAAAAATATGGGAAATCCAAGGTCAAGTTATTTTTTTTTATTTTCCAGCAAAAGGCACTGAAAGTGATTTATTGGGTGAAACGGTTAAATACAGTTGTGCTTTGTGTGATGCCAAGGGAACTAACCCCGCCTCCCTCTCCTTGTCCTCAGGTTCAGTGGCAAATATGAACATTGGTCAACATTTGACATCAGCTCCTTGGGACATCATGAATTTGCTGGAATCTAGAAGACAGAGCACTTGCAGAAGCGCTTTTTAAATGTTAATTTAATTTAAGTTAAATAGTATCATCCAGATTAATTGTAGCGATGGCTAGCAAAAGGAAATCTACAACTCCTTGCATGATCCCAGTAAAAACACTGGTGCTTCAGGAAACTGAACTGGAGACTGTTGAAGAGGAACCTGAAGGAACACAGCAGGATGCTCCCACTGAAGGGCTGGCCTCGAGCAATGTCGGTGCCACCAGCAGCAGCAGTGACGCATTGTCCAATGGGTACCGCAGCATCACCGATGGGGACGCTTACATCTGCAAGGGTTGTGACTTTGGGTCTCAAGACATTCAGCATTTCTTCGGGCACCTGGACTCTGAGCACTCGGACTTCAGCAAAGAGCCCGCGTTTGTGTGCACTGCATGCAACTTTCTGGTGAAAAGCCATGAAGGGCTCTCACAGCACAACGCGGAGTCGCATGGCAGTGAAATGAGCTTTGTCTGGAGGGTGGCTAAGCAGGACAGTCGTACGGTCGTGGAGCAAAGCCTCTCAGAAGCTGCTAGCAGCCACGACCCTCCGGGAGAGGTCCCTGAGGAAGTGGTAGATGGTCAGTCTGAAATCATCATCACCAAAACCCCCATCATGAAGATAATGAAAGGCAAACCTGAGGCCAAAAAGATCCACACGCTGAAGGAGAATGTGCCGAGTCAGCTGGGTGCTGAGTCAGAGACAAAGGACGGAGAGGCTTCGTTCACCAGCGGCTCGGTGCCGGTCAGCCAGGCCACCACGAGTGCCACAAAATCATCTCATGTAGTGAACGGCTCCATCATTGGAAATGTGCCCGTTCTGCCGGCGGGTGTTGCACAGCTTGTTTCACTGCAGCAGCAGCCTCCCCTGCATCAGCAGCTACCTACGTCCAAGTCCCTTCCCAAGGTGATGATTCCCCTGAGCAGCATTCCCACATACAATGCAGCCATGGACTCCAACAGCTTCCTGAAAAACTCTTTCCACAAGTTCCCCTACCCCACAAAAGCTGAGCTCTGCTACCTGACCGTGGTGACAAAATACCCTGAAGAGCAGCTGAAGATCTGGTTCACTGCTCAGAGGCTGAAGCAGGGCATCAGCTGGTCCCCAGAGGAGATAGAAGATGCCAGGAAGAAGATGTTTAACACGGTCATCCAGTCCGTGCCGCAGCCCACCATCACAGTGCTCAACACGCCCTTAGTTGCCAACCCTGGCAGCGTCCCGCACCTCATCCAGGCAACTCTGCCAGGCCACGTGGTGGGGCAGCCTGAGGGCACAGGCGGGTTGCTGGTCACACAGCCCATCATGGCCAACGGGCTGAAGGGCACCAGTTCCTCCTTCACCTTGGCAGTGAGCTCTGTCCCCAAGCCCCCACCTGCAGCTCAGCACAGCACGGTGAGCTCCGGCAGCGCCTCAGCGCTGAAGGTGGTCACAGCCACCCCGTCGGTGCTCACCGCCTGCCCGGCCATCTCCTCACAGACCTTCCTGGATCCCAACGTCTTCAAGAACAAGAAGTCTCACGAGCAGCTCTCTGCCTTGAAGGGCAGCTTCTGCAGGAATCAGTTCCCTGGGCAGGCTGAGGTCGAGAGGCTGACAAAAATAACTGGCTTGTCCACCAAGGAGATTCGGAAGTGGTTCAGTGACAGGAGATACCACTACAGAAACGTGCGAGGCGGCAGGGCCATCTTCCCCGGAGACAGTGCTCTCGACTCTCTGCCTGAAATTCCCTTTGAGGTGCCTCCCAAGGGAGTGGAGCTGACGCCTGCGGCCATGCCGGTCCTGCAGCACCCGGGCAGGCGGCAGTCCTGGCACCAGGCACCCGACTTCACAGCCACCAAGTACAAGGAGCGTGCGCCGGAGCAGCTGAAGGCCCTGGAGAGCAGCTTTGCCCAAAATCCTCAGCCCCCGGAGGAAGAGGTGAATCGCTTGAGGGGGGAGACAAAGATGACGCGGAGGGAGATTGACAGCTGGTTCACAGAGAGGAGGAAGAAGAAGGTGGCGGAGGAGAGCAAGAAAGCGGAGGAAGCAGGGCAGCAACAGGAGGAAGAAGAGGCTGAGAACGGCCGTGGGGAAGGAGAAGACTCTTTGGATGACCTGAGGGCCCTGGGTGAGAACTGCTCGCTCGATGCCTCCGCCAACAACCCCAACTCAGCCGAGCGCAAGGTGAGTCCCATCAAAATCAACCTGAAGAACCTCCGTGTGACAGAATCCAACGGCAAGGGAGAGGCCCCCGGCACCGCTGCAGGTGAGAAGGGGGACGGTGGCAGCAACCAGCCCCCCAGCCCTCCCAAACCCAAACTGAACTTTAAGAAAACAGCCCAGCAGCGGCACTTACTGAAGCAAATGTTCGTGCAGACGCAGCGGCCGACCAACCAGGAGTACGATGCCATCGTGTCGCAGACCGGCCTGCCGCGGGCCGAAGTCATCCGCTGGTTTGGTGACAGTCGGTACGGCTACAAGAACGGGCAGCTCAAGTGGTATGAGAACTACCGGCGGGGCATCTTCCCCCCCGGCCTGCTGGAGGTGAGCGCGGCGGGACGGGAGGTGCTGGAGGAGCACTACAAGAAGCACAAGGCGCTGCGTGAGGATGATCTGCCCGGGCTCTGTGAGCGCACCCAGCTCAGCGCCCAGCAGGTGAAGGTGTGGTTTGCAGCAAAGGTGGAGGAGGAGACCCGGAGCACCTCTGAGGATGCCTTCTCCAGCAGCGAGCAGACGGGGAGCCAGAAAGGGCCGCCTGATGCTGGCTCGGAGGTGTTGGAGAACAGCGAGCCCTGGGAGCCGGGCGGTCCAGAGGGAGCAGCTGAGCCCCCCGGAGCCCCCGTCCAGCCACCTGCCACACAGCTCGGTAAGGACCTGAGGGCTGGGGGATGTGTGCTGAGCGCTCTGCTTCCCACTGGAAGCGAGGCTATTTGGGTTTAAACTGAGGAAGCCCTTCCCTGGGTAAGGGGATCGTGGCAAGGGGGTAGGAAGCACCCAGCGCCAAAGCCACATCCTGGCTTTAGGGGTAAAACCAGCAGGTGTGCCTTGTCCATATACCTTCCCCTGGGGGAAAGTGGCCTTTAGGTTTATTATTTCTGAAGTGGTGGATATTTGAGAAGGAAGGGGTCTGGCTGCTGATTGCCAGTACTGACAGCAACTTCTCCCGGGGCCCTGGGCAGCACACGTGCCCTTGTGTGCCCGCATTCCATGCCGTGCAGAGCAGAGCCTCTTCCTGTGCCACTCCTGTTTTGTTGGCTCACGTGATGTGAGCATCATTATCTGGAGCATGGCAAGGCCTGGGCATTGATAGAGACTGCGAAGAAGGAGGGAACAGGCAGGGCCAGCATGGCATGTATATCTGCTGGCCCTATCCCTTCTCTAGAACTTACTTTTGAAAAATGTGTATGGAACAGAGGAGGTTTCCACACCGTGTCCCTGCTGGCACCCTCCAACGTGGCCTTCTGCCATACAGCAAGGTCCTGTGGCCTGGCAAGGCACAGAGGTTCCTTCTGTGCCCTTCTACTGGGCAGGACCCAGCCCTGCTCCCAGAAGGATTTTGGGTGCCCATCCCAGCTGGATGCTGGGCTAGCTTTTCTCTGCAGCTACTCCATCAGGGCTCCTGGTTTGCTATCATGAGGTGCACCTGCACCCCCTGTTCCCTGCTGCAGACACCTGCAGCATGCCGGAGCATCTCTGACACCTGTGTTGTGTTTTTTTCTAGAAACAGACTGAACTCAAACCACTTGTCCCAGAGGATCCACTCTCACCTTTGAGAAGTTTTTGGTCTTTAAGAAGTTGATGGGCCAGTCTAATACAGACGTCAGGAGCAGGACACGGTGATAAAGCACTGCCATAAATGAGACCTTTGAGTGCAGCACGAGAGAGAGTGCGAGCGCAAACTGGGCACTGAGTGCAGAGCTCTGGCCCAGCCCAGGAGACGGCTGAGGGCTGGCAGAGATGGGGGCTGTGGGCTCAGCTCACGCCCAGGAAATAGGATGCTCTTGTTTGCTTTTCAGTGGACAAACTTTCAGATTTCATATTCATATACCGATGCCTACAGCTGCCTATACAAGCATAACGAATCTCAGACATTGTGTAAACAAGGTCATTGCTTAGATATGGACTATTATGGCACAATACATTTTTTTCATCTGTCCGTTAAGGTGTTTGTTCTCTAAAGGCTGGCATGGCTGCATATAACCTCTCTGCCTTTTTCAGTCCCTAAGCTCTGGCTTAGAAAAGGTACCTGAGAAAGAAGCTGCCAGTCTTGCATTGAGGCCAGGTGGGAGCTCAGTGTTCATCCTGAGGGGTGAGGTCAAATTTAGCATTGCATACTCTCCATTAAGCAGCAGCAAACCCAGGAGAGGGAGTTCGGTGTTTGTCCCTTGTTGGCCAAAAGCATGTTCCCTTTTGCAGTTAGAGATTGACTGCAGCAGGCTGTTCAATCTCCAAGTCTCCCTTTAATCACTGAGAACTAGCACATCGTAATTTTTCCATCCTGACCTGGAATCCTTTTCATTGTTCGGAGAGAACAAGCTGTTCTTCAGAGGACAAATACAGAGAAGCACAGAGCTGCTGAGAGTGGTTCAGGCCATTGTTGTCTCCAAGGGCTCTGTGAGGCAGCAGCAGTCGGGAAGTTTCCTACTTTCAGCCCTCTGTGACTGAGTGATCCTCCAGCAGTGGTGCTGATAAATTCAAGTATTTGCTTTTTCCACTTTTTGTTTTTTTCCATCCACAGCAGTTCTGCCTTCATGTGACAGAGCCAAGCATGTTTCTCTGTTAACCTCTCTGCTTCCACACCCTGCTCCTGTTGTCTCAGTGGTTGCTGCGTGATGCATTTTTTTATATCCCTCCCTAAGAGAACACAAGGTCTAGAGGAGGACTGAGCTACAGCCCAGCCAAGTGCTGTGTCAGACCATCCTGTCGTAAACTAATCACTTCCCAGCTCAAAATTGGTTCCATGTCTTGCCTTCACTTTTGCTCTTGGAAGACAGCTCCAGAGCTCCACTGCCTTTGAATGGTTAGAAACTTTCCTTAAATTTCTAGCTTGAATTAATTCGTGGCCAGTTCGTTCCTGGTGTGTTTTGGAGCCAACATTGTCCCTTAACTTAAATAGTTTTTGGTGTTTACCCGCTGATGTATTTATGGAGAGTCACAGCTCCTTATTTTTGCCAAGCTTTTTTTCTGTAGAAGGGTTTTATTTAGTGAGAGCTTTTTAATGTGGGAGACTTTATTGTTGGTGGTAAGTGATATTTATTAGAAGGGTGGGTAGCAAGCCTCAGAGGATCAGATCCAGAAATTTACAAAAAAATCTGTTTTAAAAACAAAAAGCTCTTTCAGAACCCCTTCCAAAGATGGTGTCTGATTTCTACCTTTAATTGCTTTTGCTTTTCCAGTTCGTTCTTTGTCCCCTCTTCACGAGGCTGCCCAGCGTTCTGGCAGAAGCTCTCTGTGCTGCAGGGGCTTCTCACGGTACGTGCCTGCCTGCTGGGCACTGAGATGCAGACATGTTGTTGTAACCCCCTTAGCAGTCACAAATCCTCCCCAGGATGCCATGAGCTAGAGCAGGCTCTCATTCCTCTCTGCAGCAGCACTGCTGCCTACATGCCTTGGTTGGAGGCACGGCAGCGATGCCACCTCCACCCCACAATGCCCAGGTGATGGGGGACAGCGGGGTGCTGCCAGAGACAAGGCTGCCAGAATGGAGTGTGAGTGCATGTCCAGTGCTGCCTTCAGAGAACAAATGCAGGTAGGTAATTTACTATTGTCTATGTATGTGCAGGTTTATTTAAGTACACATATATACAGTTCAGATATGCCATTGATTCTTTATTGTGTTAAGAGGTACATTAAAAATGTACAATTCTACTAACTACTCGCTATATAAATATGTTGGAAATGTAGTTTGCCCCTTCAAGGCAGTTTTCTGTGGGATTTTGGTGTGCACTTAAAGGCCTGTGGCTAATTGGAAGAGCGATCCCCGCTCATCTACAGAAATGCTCAAGGATGATGGTGTGGAGTGGTCCCTTCAAACTGTTTTCCCATGCTCTAGCTGAAACGTTTTGCACTTGGGTTGTTTTTTGGCCAGTTTTCCAGCAAAATGAGAAGCCTTGCAAGCTAGAAGGAGAATTTCCCGGTGTACACAGAAAAACAGCCTTGAGGGTTGGAAGCTGCTGAGAGTTCTGAGCTTTGTCTGCATGCATTCATAGAAGCACAGCAGGAGTTTTCTTTCTTTTGGGGCAGAGGAATTCTAAGAAGTGGTTCCATGCAGGCTCCCCCCATCCGCAGGGCTGAGCTGTGCAGGGCGGGGAGATGTAAGGACAAAAACCAACATAAAAAGTAACTGAGTTTGCTTTCTGACTCCCACATTCCTTGTTAGCTGCATTTTTAGTTGACTTGAAATCTCCGTGGAAGTATAAGCTGAAGGCGAGAGGGTTTAGCTCTGTGGTCCTCTGTTTCCCCTATCACATCAGTTGTGAAGCTAAAGAGAAGCAGGTATCATCTCCAAACAGACCGAGGTTAGGGGCAGGGCATTAGAAATTGTGTGTTTGCATCTGGAACTTAAATAGAGGAGGTGGCTCAGCAGTCCCAGAACAGCTGTCCT
Source organism: Chrysolophus pictus (assembly GCA_037305975.1). Lineage (NCBI taxonomy): Eukaryota > Metazoa > Chordata > Aves > Galliformes > Phasianidae > Chrysolophus > Chrysolophus pictus. The sequence continues at coordinate 9,142,798 of CM074595.1, forward strand.
GGTGGTGAGGGCAGGTGTCAGTGCAGTCCTGCTCTTAGTGTGAATATTTATCGTCATCGAATCAAAGATGATGTCTTGACTTGAAAGAAGGCATGTAGGATAGAGGTCATGTAGCCAGCATCAGTAGGGAATGGAAATTACTTTCTTCACCTCCATCAGCTGTGTGTGAGCTTGGGCTCAGTAAGCACAGCAGTGAGCATCCTTTGTAATCCATGTGAATCTTGTTACTTCTGTCTCTGAAGCTGCTTAGATTCAGGTCGCAATCCAATTGCTTAATAATCTGAGACCCTGATCTGTGCTGTGCCTGACTTGCTCACTTACAGGGCTCTGGTTCTCCCAGTGCCAGATTCATCCATATCAGCAGCCAAGCTGTTTCATGTCTACATTTGCTTTGTGCTCTACGTGGGTTGCTAATTCTTCTGCTCCCTAGCTAGCATCCTGGAGATCATTCCTTTTTTAAAATTATTATTTTTTTGAAACAGAACACTAAACCATGATCTACAGGCTCCTGTTTCCATCTGCCTGCAAGCTGAGCACTGCTGCCCATCAGGCTTACAGCCCTGGCAGGAGCTGACACAGCCACATGTCCTGCAGCAGTCACTGTCAGCACGCAGAGCTCCAGTGCAGGTATTTAAGGTGGCTGTGTCCCCTCCTGCCAGGGTATCCTCCTGGGCACTGCTGGCAGCTGCGATCTGAATCCCCCCCCAGCTCAGTGCAGAGCTGCACCCTGGCCAAGCAGTGCTCATGCAGAGAAGCCGCAGGGTATCTGCTTGGTTGATGTTTGCTAGGCTGGTTTTGCATTCCGTGTTTGGGCCACTTATTGTTTATTTTTTAATGAAAAGTAATGATTTTTGGTCATGGGGGAAGTTTTGCGCTCTTCCTTCCCTGCAGTCCCTCTCTCAGAGCCAGTTCAGAGATGTGACCAGAAGATGTTTGGAAGCCGCTGGGATCACTGGGAATCAGAAGGGAAGGATGACTTCAGCACTTAGGCACAGATTGGAACGTTAATTTCTTTCTCCTGCTTCCAGATAACCGTGGCTTCACTTTTCAAATCCGTCTGATTCAGCTCACTGCATAAGCTCCATTTTAATTTCTCAGTTGATCTCAAAACCAGCAGGGAAAGATTAGGCAATGGGGATGGCCTTGCAAGCTGTACTTTCATTTTTTTTTTTTGCAAGTTTAGTTTGTGCTGCGTCTCCTGCTGGCAGTGGTGCGTGCCAAGAATGCTGCACTGGCATCACAAGCCATTAGAGCAGAGCAAGTGAGCGCAGTTACTGAAGCAGCAGTGGTTTTCCCTTTCTTTTTTTCTCATTGCCTATTTCAGCAGAGCACTCTGCTGGCCGCCCTTGGCCAGATGTGGATGGTGCAACCGAAGCCATGGATGGAGGGCAGGTCAGGAGGGCTCTTGCTCACTGGTGCTAGTGAAGGTTGGGCTTAGGAATCCGTGGCATAGAAAACTTCTTGCTAAAAATTGCACTTTCTGTCTGCCCCATCTGGCTGGCGGTGTTAATGGGTACGTGGCTGTGATTCCCCTTGCACATACTAACATTGCACTAAAGAGAGACTTTGGGAACAGCGTGTTGATCACTTTGTTTCTCAGCAGACCACAAAGTCAGCCTAATGGGGTCTCTTTTTTTTTTTAATTTTAATTATTATTATTTAGAAATCATGCTGGTGCTGAATGACCTGGATTTTTTTTTTTTTTGCTTGGATTTATCCAAAGGAAAATGTAATTGTAGCTGCACCGGGACCTTTCATAAGGGTGGCCGTGCGGCTGGGGGCAGAGCAGAGGCTCTGCTGTGTCTTTGTACCAGGGGGTTCCAGTGGGTTCTTACTATTTTTAAGACCACGATTTTAGATGGTCACCTTGGCAGCCAGGTGAGACAGGAAATAGTTTTTACTTTTCGTAAAGGTTTTAAAGAGAAAACAAAGACAAAAAAAAACAAAAAAGTGAAGCTGCCTGTGACTGTGGGCTGTGGCTATGACTTGGGCTGGGGTAGCTTGCACTGCTATGGACTTTACTGCTCTCGTTCTGAGGGCACGAACTCCCTGTAGCAACAATGCCACTTCTGAGAAGTGAACGGCAAGTTTCCCTTCCTTTTGTATATGTGAACGTGAGGGTGGGAGAGGGAAAGAGCTTGCTTGTACAGTTTGTTGAAATGAAACCAGACATTTTTGATTGTTCCTAAATAAAGAGCGTAAAATACGAACGAGAGTCGGCTGGTGACTGAGAGGCTGCATCCCCATCATCCCTCCCCCCATTGCAGCCATACAACCTCCAGCTGTAACCCTGGGGCTGCTCCTGCTCGCTCCTTCCAGCAGGGAGGAAGGCAAGGGCAGCAAAATGAGACAGCATGCACGTAATACTGACACATTTATTGGACTTTAAGCTAGTGGCCATGGAGCTGTGGGGCCGCTGCTGCCCTGGAGGCAGTGTACAGCCCTGTGCACACTGAGACAGCGGGTGGAGGGTTGGCGGTGCAGGGGTTGTTGTCGTTTGCCCAGTTCCTTGTGATTACAGTTCTGTCTCTCACCCTGGCAGGCTGTGCACATCCATCCACTTCATTAAGGGCTTGGCGGTGAAGGTGGGTGGGTGTTTGGGTGGTTTTTTGATTGTTTATTATTTTATTTTTCCAATTTTTTTTTTTTTTTTTTAGTTCTCCACTCGAACACACTTCAGCAGAGAAACTGGAAAAGCTGCCTGAAAGTAGGCCATAGCAGTGCCGTTTCCATAGAAACCAGTTCGCAGCGTGCCGTGAGACTCACAGGCACGGGAGGTGCTTCCCGCCGGCCCTACAGCCGGTTGTCCCCGTTGACCCTGGTCCTTCGCAGCACCCTGTGGGGACACAGAGGGGACACAGTGCTTCCAGGTCCTGTGCTGCATCCCCAGTCCAGTTCTCTGTGTGCCCCACACTGAGCTCCCACCGCTCTGAGATTTCTATTTCCAGCTCCTACGCCCATGCCTGAGCAGCACAGAAGCACAAGGGGATGGAGCAGCTCACAGCTCCCCCCATGCATCTCCCACTCTGCGACTCATCACCCCCAGCCCGCCCCATTAGCAGTGAACCCTCAAGCCTTGCCCTCACTTCCCAGATTAATTTAGGGTTTCCAGAAAGCAGACAAGGCTGCAGCTCAGCTCTAGCACGAGGCTGCGTTTCACAGCCTGCCCCCCCAGGACCCCAATGCTCAGGGTCTCCCCTGCCTGCTGGCCCACCTTCGCTCCCGGCTCTCGAAGTGCTCAGCCAGCTGCTCCTGTGACACTCGGAAGTCTTCAAAGGGCTGCTGGTACCGCACCTCGAAGGAGCCCTCCCTGGCTCTGCTGGCCAGCAGCTGGCTGGTCATGTCCCCGCCTCGCTCCCGCAGCACGGAGCCACCGAAGAGGCTGATGTCACCATTTTCCTGTTCGGGTCAGAGCACAGGGCAGTGAAGGGGGTGGGATGGTGCAGAGCTATAGGCAGGGCTGCCCCAAGCCCCAGAGATAACCTATGGTGTCCCAGGCTGCCAGGCCAGAGGTTGGAAAACACCCTTGTGCTCACTGAGTCCAACCATCAACTGGGCCGCCATGCTTCTAAGCCACATCTACTGCCACAGCCGCACCCCCTGAACTACCTGCAGGGACACACCACCACCCAGGGCAACCCATTCCATTGCATGATTTTAGCTTTTTTTTTTTTTTTTTTTTGATTTCTTCACCTGTCTGCAAGAGCCCTTCTGCATAGCCCTGAGCCCGGGGACTGGATGGGAGCAGAAGCCAGGTCAGCACAGCTGCCCGCTGCAGGATGGCTGCAGTAATGCCCTCTCACCTTGCTGGGGAAGATGTCGATCTTGACAAGCAGGGAAGCCAGCTCCAGATTCTCACTGTAGTTGTTCTTCAGGGGTACGGCTCGGAACCCTGCGGCACACACAGCCCCACGATTTGCAGCACAGCTCCTTGACTGCCCCGTGCTCAGCAAACGGCTGAGCACCGATACGACGCACATGGCAGCCCTGAGCCCTTACCAGTCTTCAAGCCTTTCACCAGGAAAGTCGCCTGGGCGAGGAAGTTCTCATCGCTGAACATGTCCTCCTCATACACCACAAAGCGGAGGAAGGCGAACTCGGGGTTGCTGACCTGGAAGTGGAACTGCTTCGGGCTCCAGAGGGGGTTCAGGCCATTGTCCGCTGTGCACAGAATGCTGCAGTGAGAGGGCAGCCCCAGCACAGCTTTGCTTCTTCCACCTTAAAGGTGGGGGGACAGAACCTGCAGCCCCATCTCCTCCCTTGGTGTGGGGGTGTTTGAGCATCACCCTCAGTCCCCCCCACTGCTGCCAAGCCCCTGCTAGCACTTCAGCCAGCAGAAGGGCTGCATCTGGGGGGAAACCAACCTACCCACGCCACCTCTCCTTCCACACTCACCCACAATCTCTGTTTTCTGCTTTGCGTTGTCGTACTCTGCCCCAGAAACCTCCACCTCCACAAAGGGACAAACGATTCCTCTGCCGTTTTTGGGGAGGTGCCGGGCCCCCAGGACCTGGGGAACAGAGACCGAATGAAGGCTGGGAGCCAAGGAAAAGACTTGTGTGTATACACAGAACATTGCTGTCCGGATAATTCCCCCGCCTGGGCTGCACTAAGTAGAGAGAGATGCAGACACCTGGAGGGATGCTGCTCCCAGATGTGGAACTGCCACGTGTCACCAGTCTGCAGTTTACCCTAAAGCCAGCAGCAAGACAGCTCAGCTGCCTGCAGTCCTACTGCACAACCCGGCTGTGACCATAGCATCACTCCCACACGCTGGGCTCAGACCATAGCTGGACCTTGGTATTGGACACCCATGGCTTCATCAGAACTTCTTGCTCCCGTCGCTTTGGCTGGAGGAAGCTGTTCCTCCCCTCTGCCCACAGCAGTGGGTGCTCAGCACAAAGGACAACCTGCTTTCTCACAGCACTGCTCCCTGCTCCTTCTGCCAAAGGCCATATGTCACTGGAGCAGGGGAAGGAGGCACTGCCAGCACCGCATCACATGCTTTGAGTCATGCTGCGCTCCAGGCATCCATGAAAGCTGGCTTTGGTGGGGACACCAGGCAGCTGAGCTCATCTCTTCAAGGAGATGGCTGTAGCATGGGGTCCCCTGATGCCTGGAGGCTGCAGCTCCACTCCAAGATGTGGGAAGAGTTTGAGGGGCAGTGCTTTGGTAAATGAAAGTCACAGAGAAATGGTGCTGGGGATTTTTAGGGAGTTATGAAATGGATGGTGCCAATGCCATGCCCTCCCCAAGCAGGGCAGTGGTTCTCTTGGGTGCCCCAGCCTTGGCCAACATCTGCAGTCCAACCCTGTATGAGTAGGAACGGGGCTCAAAGGCCCTTCCTGAGGGGGTTGAGCCCACAGCAAGGCAGCCACCTTGAGACCTTACTAGCACAGGGGACAAGGCACGGCTGTGTCACTGCCCTGGCAGGGATGTGGCACAGCACAGCGCATGATTGCCACCTGCTGGCACCAGCACCCTGGGCACAGAGGTAGTGGGGTGCAGTGCAGCTCCCCACAGGGCTCAGGGTGTCCTGCTGCAGAGCAGCAGCCACAGGCTGGCACTCACCTCGATGGAGATGGAGAGCGGCTCGACGCCCCGCAGCGTGCTCTTGTCAAAGGGGTCAAAGATGTCGTCCCGCATGTTGGCTGGCTGCAGAACGTACCCGCACTGCCCGCTGGACAGGAACAAGGCCTGGTTCATCTGCATGGGCTTGTCTGGGGAGCACAGGGAGGGAGGAGGTGGGTGCAGGAGGTCATGGAATCACAGAATGCCTCGAGCTGGAAGGGACTTCAATGATCACCTAGGTCCTAGGCCCCTTCCACTTGTGTTCTGTGTGCTGTGCACGAGGCTCAAGCCCCCAGAACCCTTGTGCTGCACAGCCTTGCTCAGCCCATGCACACATCACATGCATTCTGCCCAGGGGACGTGTGATCCACGAGTCATCCCCTTTTCCCCCTCCCTCTCCTTTCAGCTTATCAAACCAACCTGCAAGACACCTTAATTCACAAAAGCAATGGGAAACCCAGCAAAAATAAATATAATGATCATTTTTTCTGGTGAGTCTACGAGCGGGCTCCCAACGGGGCCTGGCACACAGAGCGGGGGCTGCAGGATCCTCCTCGCCTGTGCATTTGCCATAGGGTGCATGTGAGGACCCCCTCCCCTGCCTGCTGCTCTCACCAGGAGTCTGGAAGTTGAGGGCCACCAGCTGGCTGCCGCAGATCCACATGGGCAGGGGGTCGTAGTTGGAGGAGTCGAGGCGCTGGCCCTTGGGGTAGATACGGGAGAGCTGCAGGCGGTTGTACTGCAGGAACTTCTTGCCTTTGATCTTGTTGACGTACTTCTCTGCCTTGGTCTCAGGGAAGGAGGACATGTCTCGGTAACAGGCCCTCTCTGTGCCGATCTCTGGGAGGAGACAGAGCACACATAAGCCAGGAGCAGTGATGGAAAGCAGCCAACTACGGAGCGATCCAGCCCCTGGACAGGAGCACATTCCTGTTCCAGGCACCTCCACCAAGCCCGTTCCAGTGCTGGCTCAGACACTACCAGACACATGTAACCCCTCCTCTACCCTTAAAAGCATTTGATGGGTGACAAACACCGGAGGCTCCCTGCCCCCCTCCCTGGGGCTGCTTCAGATGGTGCCACATCTCAGCAGCAGTGCAACGAAACCTTCACAGCAGGGTCTGTACCACCATAGTGGCTGCCTGTGCTGACCATGGGCCCAGCAGGTGCTCACTCTCTTCATCGAAGGGCACGGGTCGGCAATAGACCACTAGCTCTGAAAGCTCCAAGGCGATCTTCTTCCTTCTCTCCATCATCTTCCCTTCAGAGAGCTGCCAGGAGGAGAACAGAAAGGTCTCATAGCATCACAGAATCATAAAGGTTGGAAAAGACCTATGAGATCACCAAGTTCAATCCCAACCCACCACACCATGCCCACTGACCACATCCCTCAGTGCCACATCCCCACCGTTCTGGAATACCTCCATGAATACTGACCCCACCATCTCCATGGGCAGCTGTGCCACTGAATCAACACTCTATCAGAGAAAAAATTTTTGCTAATATCCAATCTGGCACAATTTCACAATTTCAGACCGTTACCTCCTGTCAGAGGAGCAGTGTGGGCCAACCCAGCTCACCAGCCACGGTCAGCTCTGTGCACGGAGGTGCTGGCAGCCACCTCACTGCTATCCCCACCAACCAAATCTCTCTTTGTGCAACCTGGGAATCCTTGAACTTGGTTCCACTGCCAAGGGCTCTCCAGACTCACCCGTGCATCAGCCGTCTGGGCCGCTTCCCGGATCTTCTTCACCCAGTCCAGCAAGTCCTCATGTGTATCAGCTGCCACATCAAGGGACAACCGTGACATGGAGGCCATGCTAATGGAGAAGACGAACAGGCGGTTGTTCTTTCCCTCAGGGCGGATGGCTGCGTGGGAAAGGGAGCAGAATAATGGTCATGAGCAGAATGGTCACACCACAGTGGGAGGGGACAGGCACTGAGGGACCCCTATGACCAGCCCAAGTCTGGGAACTAAGAAGAGAAGCTCCTCTTTCTGCCCTGGCATATACAATGCCTTCTGGGCTTGTGGGATCAGAGAGACATGGCAGAGCAGGTTCAGAGTGCACTGGAACAGCTCCTCAGCACAGCACAGAGGGCTGCCCCCTGCCACCAAATGTTTGGGCTCCAGGGAGATGCCCAACACCCAGCATCTGTGCCCACCAAGCATGCACAGTGACCATGTGCTCAGGCACAGGGTGCCCGGAGGCTGAAGCCCTGCAGCCTTCTAAATCCCTCTAACGGAGCAAAGCATCTCCTCCAGCCCTTCCTTGGGGCTGGATCAGATGATCTCCACAGGTCCACTCCAATCCCTATGATGCTGTGGTTCCCAGTGCTCACCAATCTGGCAGGACGGCACATCCAGGACACCTCCCAGCAGGTCTCCCAGGGGGCTGTTCTCATCCAGCTGCTGCTGGGAGCAAAGCACAGCACTGTGACACCAAGCACTGTGTGCACACACTGCTCCCCACTGCCTGTCCCCAGCTCACCTCCCGCTCTGGCTCCAGGCTGCTGGGGCTGCTGATCTCCTCCACGTAGTTGGAAGGGAACCACAGCTGCTTCTTGCCACCATAATCTCCCCTCCACCTGGGGGAGGGGGGAGACACATCAGCACGCAGTGGGGGACCCCAGGTCACGCTGACTCAGCATCCCAGGCGAAAGGCAGATGCTGTGCCACCCACAGGGTTCAAGAGATTTGGGGCTGTGCATCTTGTGGGCAATGCCCACCCCAAAGGGGACACACAAGGTGACACCGTGCTTTGATCGCATTCTCTAGGAAAAAAGGAGGGTCAGATCTGACTCACCAGCCTCCTTCCTGCTTCTCCACATTCTGGATGATGGCATTTTTGGTGAAGGTGAGCTCATCCTCCCGCTGCGCCTTGTAGTCAAACAGAGCTTTGACTGCACACTGTATTGAGGAGAGGGGAGTTTAGTGAGGCTGGACATGAGAGAGGGACAAGGAGGTCACCTTGCACACCATGGGGGTATGATTGCCAAATAACAAAGCTTTTGGGAAATGGAGGCATTTGCTGAATGCTCAGGCCCTGGGGATGCTGAACCCTACAAGAGATTGGGAGCTGGGGCTGGGTTAAGCTCTGCAGGTTGGCTGGATCAGTAGAGTGAAATTCAGAGCTGGAGGGTGAAGTGTCCCTCCCTGAGCCACTGAAGGTGAAGGCTGCAGTGCCATGAAGGTGTCAGAAAGAAATTGCTGCACAGTGAATTTCTTCAGGAAGCCTGCAGACAAGGCACAGTGCCACCTAGCCTGGCATGGAAAAGCATGTGGAAGAACTTTGATTCATCAATCATTTAATTTTTAACCAAATAACAAACCCAGACTGGTCCAGATACTCAGCCTAGTATGGCTGAGCTGGAGAGAAACCCAGACTTCATCTTCGACAGAGTTCTCAGTAAGAACAACGTTTGGAGATGAAACTCAGCAGCTTTGAGAGAAGAGCAGATGGCAGAAGAAGGCATTGGGTCTTATCTACCCTAAAGAAGGTCCTCCCTCATCCTCACTGACCCCTGCAGAGTCCAGGAGATGGAGCAGGGGATGAAGGGCTGCCAGCCCTGCAGCATGACGCAGTGGGACATACCTTGAAGGTTGGCATGGGGTTGGCCTCCACATAGAAGCCAGGATGGCGTCCCTCGTAGAGCGCTCCATAGTCTGGCTCCTGCAAAAGCAAAGGGCCAGCAATGAGAGCTGCAGCTTAGCAGGACAACAGGGCCCTGCCTTGGGGGAGAGGGGGAAAACACCCCAGGGAGAGCACATTGCACTGCCGTGATACTGTACGGAGCAAACATGCATAGGCCACACTTCCTGGAGCTTGGCTCAAGCAACAGTGGGGCAATAGGAGATGGGTACACAACGCTGCTCAAGGCATCAGCTCACAAGCCACCCATCCAGCACCCCTTGGCTTAGCCCTTCTGAAAGCTGCCCACACTCACCGCTGTCCCTATCTTCTCCAGCGTCTCCTCGTTGATGGGGTACCTCAGCTTCATCTTGCGGTACAGCGGGTGCTTCTCATAGTAGCTGATTAAGTCCACCAGGCTCTCGAATTCAGAGTTGCCCAGCAGCACGGTCTGGCCCTCTTGCTGCACACGGCAGTGCTTGATCTTCCCTTCCGCCCTGGCATGTGGGGAGGGAAAGGGGCTACTTGGCATGTGGTTGAGGGTCTGACCCAAAATAAAGGCACCCAGGCTGGCTGCTGCCACCTCCCAGTGCAGGTGTGTCAGCACAGGGGTGTATCTGCATGCCGTGAACCACTAGCACTGGAGCAGGGATGCCCCACAGCGTGCAGGGCAACGGGGACATGCAGCCAGGTGCCCTTTTCCTTGCAGAAACAGGGATATTGGTTAGGAAGAGAGGTAGAACATGGCATAGCCAAGGAGCAGCAGGGCCCTGGAAGGGCCACATAAAGATAAACGCTCCAGCAGCAATGTGCCAGAACCCCCAAGCCACAGCACCTCTCGGCCCCACCGCACTGCTCCTTCCTCCCCAGTATCCCCTCCCCTGTGCCTGTCCCACTGTGCTCCCTTGGGACGCACCTGAAGGAGATGGCATAGGAGCTGGGCTCGCTCCTCTTGCGCACCAGGAAGGCTCCGTCCCGTGGCACCCGCATCAGCATGTGCTCAGCTTGGGCACGAGTGAGGTTGGCGTGGTACCACCTTTTGGGAGACACACAGATGGATATGATTCTCCACGTACCACTGCAGCTCACACCCGACCCAGGGGGGACCACCACACCCCAGAAGAGACTGCAGAGAACTGGGAGGGCTTCCTATGGGGTACCACTGCCACGACACAACTCATCACGGCCACACTCACTCTTTGCTCTCATGGGCGTTGGTCTGAGGCACCGGCTCTGTCAGCCTCATCTCGAACTCATTGCACCTCAACGGCACCTCCTGGTAGTGGGTGATGAGGTCGTAAAGGCTGTCAAACACCAGGTTGTCTGTCAGGAAGAACTTGGGGCTGCCGGCGTCCTGCCGTGAGTGGATGCGGCAGTGCTGCACCTTCCCATTGCGCCTGTGGGATGCGATAAAGGGGGGCTGTCCGTGGGGAGATGGCACCTCTCAGCACAGCGCAGGGAGATGCAGTGCTCTGCCCCATTGCAGACCCGCTGCACAATGCTGCACAGGTGCAGTGCTGCAAGGAGCAGCAGCAAGCAGGGCCCTCACCAGAAGGACAGGGTGTAGTCCCCAACAAAGGTCTCGCTCTCCCTGACGAGGAAGGAGCCATCGGGGGCCCCCGTCTCGATGCAGTACTCTGTCAGCAGCCGCTCAGCGATGTGCCGCCCATCGCGCCCTGCTCCCAGCTTGCCGTGGAACCACTTCTCTGTAGAATGCAGCTCAGTGCTGTTGCTCACCTAGGAGGGGACGGGCACAGGTTGGGGTCACTGCGGGAGGTACTGAGGATGCTCAGGGGGCTTCCACCAGGACCTTCTGAAGCTCCTCCCACAGCATCTCCCACCAAAGCTGGGAAGAGAGGTGCTCAGCCCTTGGGCAGTGAGGTGCTGTCTCGAGGGAACAGTTTACCATTGCACAAGGCAGCCCTCACCTCCTTCTGCTCCTCCTCATCCTCATTTCCCTGGTCACTGGTTGTCTCCCCTGAGTAATAGATCTTGCTGCTGGTCAGGACAAAGTAATGCGGGTTCCACTCCTGCAAGGAAACAAATGCCAGGTGAGGGCCCCCTGAGGCAGCACCTATCACTGAGACCCTCTCTCCCTGATGAGCACAAGCAGTGAGGGATGATCTGTTTGTACAGGAGAGGCAGCACTGATTTCAGTGGGAGCTTTCATGGCACCTCCATGATCCAAAGCATGGATTCACCTGTGGCACAAACAAACCTGCACACGATAAATCTGACACATAAACTGACTGCACATCACACTGAAAGACACACCAGTACAAATTAAGAGATGAATGAAGAGCAAAGCAATGCAAAAAGAAAATGATTGGCATGGATTTGGCAGAGTTATCAGAGATGAGCTATCAGAGATACGGCCACATGGCCACTGCACTTTGCGATTTTCCAAAATCCTGATCCTTTTGTATGGGTTTTTGATGAGATCCTCATCAAAGCAAAGGAGCTGAAGCAGACTATGGACAAGGAAGGACACATTCTAGGCGTGTTGCAAAGCAGGATGAGAGCATGCTGAGCTGCAGTAAGCGGTCACACATTGACAGGAGGCAGCCAGGCCTGGAAACTGAGTCTGGCCCCAGAACTTAATGCAGGAGCAGCTAGCAGTTATAGAGACTAAGAGCAGTGCAGCGGCTGCAGCGCAGCAGCTCCCTCTAGCTCAGCTTTCTGTCTCTAGCAAGGCCCAGCAGGAGATACTTAGAGCAGAGCACAGGAGACAGCCAGCACAAAGAGCCCCCGGTGCTCAACTGCCAGAGCAGCAGGACAGCCATGGGCTCCTTGCAGTGTTTGCATGGCATGGAAGCATTTGCAGAACCAGGGTTAATGCATGGGACAAGGTGATGACGGCAGCACCTACGTGATTGATGGGGTCTTCCAGGTAGAGGATCCCATTTTTGATGGAGTTGCTGATGTCGTTCTCTGAATACATAACAGAAGTGGGCAGCTCCTCGTAAGCACTGCCCTCTGCCAGTTTCTTGTGCTGTGGGACAGGAGAGTGGGTCAGGCTCCCTGAGAAGAGCAGGCTCCCAACAACAGCACGGGTTTCATGCTAAATAGCCTTAAACCTCCAGGTCTGCTGCAGAGAGTTCCTCCCGCCTGCAGGGACCAAGGCACGACCCATGGCACTGAGATGATCATCAGATGGCACTGAAGTCCCACCACCCTTCCTTCCCAGAGGAGATTTCTGCAGCAGAAATTCCAGCATCCTCCCAAGAAAGGCAGCACCCAGCTACTAAGCAAATTGCCCAGCAGTTCCTCTGAAGCAAGAGAAGCCCTCCCCTTGCCTCCAGCAGCAGGTCTGCTCTTCCACCCCTCACACCATTGGCCAAACAGAAGGCATTCTCTTGCGGCTGGGATGGGGCCATGGTAACCCCACACTGAGGAATTCAGATAGTGAAGAGGAGGTAAGCAATCAGTGTGAGGAGAATGGGGCTACTGATGAGACCTGGAGCCAAACTGCCCCAAAACTTTGAGGAATTCCTATTTGCATTCACATCCAATCCTTTTCCTCAAGGTAAAATTAACCAGGGACATCAACACAGCCACAGCAAACTCCTTCCAAAAGCAAGCAGTTCCCCAGGGTCCCTAATCCCAACATGCTCCCATTCTCTCCCTTTAGCAGTCCTGCTAGGGAAGGGAGCTCACCTTGATGAGAATCTTCCTCTTGAGTTGGTTTGGAGAGGGAAGCCCATCAGCAGAAATATCTACAGGTTTGGTCAAGAGCATGTCCCCAAAGACCTTCTTGAAATTCTGAGCCATGTTCCTCTGCTGAGCAATGCTGCAGTGGTCCTCAATGGACAGAATGACGGGGAAACTGTGGGGAGGAAAGAGCTGTCAGAACCAGAGTGTTGTTTGGAAGGGGAACTCCATTCAAAACCTGGCCTCTGAGAGCAGTCTGTCCCAGCACCCATCTGTGCTGCAGCTGTACAGTCTCAAGCCTCCAGTGGAACCATTCTACAAGAAGTGTCCCCACCACTGCTGGCAGTGAGCAGACATGAACCAGCCCACACTTTTCTGGATGAAATCTTCCCTTGGCTGGAACCACACCATCATGTTTTCTTCCCAGTTGTGCCAGGGTAAAGGTGGGCATCACCCTGTGGCACCCCACTCGCTGCCTCTCCTGGAAGTCCAGGTGCCTGCTGTACTCACTCAGAGGTGACAAAGGCATGCTCCTTGATGGTGACCAAGACGTCAGAGAACTTGATCTTGGTGGTTAAGGTGTGCCCATGGTAGATGACTGGCATACCATCGGGACCATCCCAGCAATCCACTGAAAGAGACCCACGAGGGAAGATGAGTCCAAAGGCCATCAAAGAACTCTGACAAAGCTGCTGGCTCTGCTGGTACTCACGTTCAATACAGCGGCACCCCATGCGCAGGCAGCGGGCGTACGCCTCCAGCGAGGACTCACTCGAGAACTGATCCCCCGTCAGGTACCTCGAGGTGAGAGAACGTGTCAGCCAGAGCAGCAGGACGGGGATGTGTGCCGAGACAAGGCAGTCCCATCCCTACTGCGAGGGCTGCAGGCACAGCTGGAGCTGGCTCTCGAGACAAGCCCTGAAGAGTCCTTGTGCTTCAGCTAACGTGCTGCCTCGGATGGACGGAGCACAGACAGAGCGTGTGCCCCCCAGCAAAGGATGTGAGCTGCTCCAGCCAGCAGAGAAGCAAATGGACAGTTTCATCCTGCCTGGCTTTTAAAACATCTCTTCTTAAAGGCAGGGGAAGGCCCTGCAGCACCGTGTCTGTCAGCTCCTGGGTCAGGAAATCCCCCAGCACAGGGTGCAGGGAGCCGTTCCCACCCTGGGGTCCTTACGTGTTGTGTGAGGAGGAGATCCAGTAATGGGACAGAGGGTTGTTCATGTTCTCGGGACACACCATGTCCAGCTGTGAGTTCCAGATGCTGTTCTCTTTGGAAAACAGGAAGGTGAGAAACTGCTCAGGAAGAAACAGAAGTGTGTTACTGGTGGGGAGGGTCTGGGTCCTGTGGTTCAGTTTCACATGTGCCCCAAGCATGTGAATGAACTCAACCTAAGCTGATTCAGACTGAATCCTGCCGTGGGAGCGCCAGCTGGCCCCACCACGATCAGGAGACAAGGACCTGACCAAACCCTGCCAAGGGCAACCGAGAGGGTGCACAGCACCCTGCCCACCATGCTCAAGCAGCCACAACAATGGACACTGGCACCTATCCCTGTGCCCTGCCATGTAAATGCATATAAACCCCACAGCTGACCCAGCTGCAGATAAATAAACAGCTCTGCCTTTTATTTTACACATGGATTGGGGGACTCTTGGGTGGGACTTGAGCCAGAGTGCCAGTGGTATTGGAGATGGTATTATTGCTTCCAGCATAGCTGGCCACTAGTTTCCTCGCTTTGAAAAGACAGATACATGCTGCAAAGGGACACTCTCCCCCTTTTACTTCTTAGTCCCACCTCCCACCAGGGATGTCCCACCCCACTGCAGGCATGTTGGTATTGGAAGTGCCTCACCTCATCCAGGGAGAAATAAGGCTCGTCAATCTCTCTCAAAGGGTCTCTCAGAAAGTTGAACATGAATTCCTGTACCTGAAGGCTGTCTGCAGCCCAGAGCTCCTGCAAACCCCCAGAGAGACATAAACAAGAGAGCATTTTGGGAAGCGTTATTCAAAACCGCAGGCAGATCATCCAGCTAGAAGCTTTAACCACCCCTGCCTGGGAATTCAGCTATTAGCAAGAATACCAGACTGACAGCAGCAATCCCAACCATTTTTAAGCGGTCCTCATTTTCTCAGCATTGTGCATTTTCTCTGAGAGCTCCTCTGCACAGATCTGCCTTCCCAGCTCCCCCTGCAACAGAAGCCAGCGCGGCTTCCTTTTGTCTCCCCCTCCCTGGCTGTCTTTCATGAGGTCATCCAAATGGCTGCTGCTTCATTTTCTGCTCCCTGCAGCTGCAGATGGGGAGGATGGTGCAAAGCAGGAGGTCTTGTGCTCTCACATGGAGCGTGGCATTGCAAGAGCCTACAGAAAGAGTCTGCACACTCTGCAAACACTGAGCACATCTAAGCGTGGGTCAGAATGTGCACGCTGTGCTGCTGCTTGCCAGAGGAAGATGGCTTTTAACAGCACAGGCAGCCAGCAGATCGATCAGCTGCTGCTCAGGGGGGACCATCAGCCTTCCGTACCATCAGCCAAGAGCACAGGGGGTGAGTGAAGCTCAAGCCCTGGGAGAAACATGGCCCCACAGCCCCCTGTCCATCGCCCAGCCCCACAGCCTGTGCTGAGCTCACCCTCTGGTACTCGAGCAGGAACTTCTGGAACTCCATCAGTGACACCCTGAAGTGCTCAGACCTTTCTCCACCCCTGAGAGCACAGGGAAAGAAACTTTAGTCACTGCTCCACCTTCAGCTGCCAGCAAAAGGCCACCTATGAACCATAAGGCACCAGCAAGTGACAGCAGGGCAGGACGCACAGAGCAAGCAGCAAGGGATGGCAGAGGGTAGAGGACGGAAGGGGGGGCCATTTGCAGCTGGTTATCTCAGCAGACATCCAGAAGTACTGAGCTGTAACGGCCAACAGGGGCCATGCTTGGGACTAAGACAAGGCAGAAATGGAGTTGGCAGTGCTGACTGCCCTGGGCAGAGGGATGTACCTGATCAGCTTTTTTTTTTCTCTGACTGTGGGGAATAAAAGAGAGGGAACCATGGGATGTTACCTGGGCAAGTCAACAAATCTTTAGCTTCCATGTCTACGTAAAAGATTTTTTTTTTAATCACAGCAGCTGATCTGAGCTGGGTCTCACTGGGATATCTGGGAGGAAGAGCCCTGTTGACCCAGGCTGAGTGTCTACAGCAAAGGTGCACAGAGCACAAAAACATGAGCAGTGCCATGATGAGAAGCACACAGCGTGCCACATCCCAGCCAAGCTGCTGCAGGCATCCAAGCACAGCACGGAGCAAAAGGAAGCAGCCCCTTCCCCTGCCAACAAAAAGAGGCACTCACCTATCCAGGAACGGGACATCCATCTGCAAAAGAAGCAGCATGAGCATTAGGGTTGCACTCAGGTGAAAGCAATAACTGATTTACTCCCTGCCCCAGAGGTAGGAAACGGGAGCCATTAGCTGAGGGAGGCAAGGTTAAAAAGGCAATTAAGAGGGGATGCCCAGTAACAAATATGGTCTCTGCTTCCTCTTTTCAGCCCTGGAGAATTGAGCTCTTACCGTTTTCTGGGCACTGAACATCAGGCTGCGGTAGAGCTGTGCAAACTGCCCGTATGTGATATCCCCATTCCTCTGCTCCATGTCCTACAGACAAAAAGAAAAAAACAATACCAGAGGTGTTGCAGGGGCCATAAGCGAGGAGTCTGCATCCCTGTGGCCAGGGGGTGTCACCTGCCCACAGGATTTGGAGAAGGGCCAAAACTTGGCCAGATTTCATCTCCTGGATGTCTCCACTGGGGCCAACGGGACCACGACAGCATCCAGGCTTCTAAACCCCCGCTATGTGCTCCCACAAGCTCATCCACATAGAAGCAGGGATCCCACCAAGCAGGGGTGGAAGCCTCAGCACCACCAGGTTTCACCCCAAGAAAGGACACCCTCTGCTGAGGGTTCCTAGTGAGGAGGGAGAGCAGCTGGGCCAGAGCTCACCGTCAGGCGCTCCCGCAGGAACCTCATGTTGGGCACACGGTAGTTGACCTGGGACAGCATGTTCTTCAGGTCCTTGGCGGAGATCCTGGCGTGGGACAGAGTGGAAACATGTTCAGGATCTATGAGAGTGAGGGGTCTCACCCTGGGACTGGGGTGATGCACACACGCAGAGACACCAGCTGTTAAAGCGTTGGATGACCTCTGATAAATAGTTTGGTGCTATTTTGAGACTGGAAAGCAAAATAAATAAATAAATAAACCAACCAACTTCTTCTAGGGAAGTTTTTTAAGGCCTCACCACAGCTAAGCTGGTCCAGCCCTCTCAAAGGGCATGACAACATTCCCCACCCCAGTGCTATGATTCTGCAGCTTTCCTGGCCAGAGGTGAAACCGCCTCCTCTGGAGCTAGGAAAAAACCCAGCATCCTGTTATCCTCCTCTTTCCACCTAACTTCCCTTGGAAAAACAAACAGCCATCAGCCAGCACCAACACACAGCATCTGTGCTGCCAGGGGATGGATCAGGATGGGCTCTGCTGGGTGAGCACAGCACTTCCAGCACTGCTGGAACCCCACAGTGGGTCCTCAGCCTCTCCAGATCTGTCTGGTGTGCAGAGCACAGCTCCTTGATCCATATTCAAAGCCAGCTCCTGGGCCCAGAAGCAAAAGTCAAAAGCCCAGTGACAACACAGAGATTTCAGCCAAGAGCTTGTATGGGACCTGTAACTGCTGGCTCTGCTTTATGGAGAACACGTGGGTGCCTGTAAAACAGGGAAGCCAGAACCTTTCTGCATTTCCCCTCTATGCTGCAGCATTTTTGTTCTGCTCCCTGCTCAGCCTGGGCTGGTATGCTCTCTGCTTTGCATTTAACTCACTTCCCCTGACTGACGGGTAAAGAATATTTGGCATTTTCCTGGCTTAATTATAACACAAAGATGGTATGACAAAAACAGGGAGAGATGCTGGAGCGCAGCTTTCACCCCACTGACCACACCTCAGGGAGAGCAAGCTGCACATTCATCCCCTCTGTCCCGGGGCCATTTCAGCAGTGTTACCGTGTAACTGGATGAGAAAAAAGTCCGATTTTTTCCGTTTCTCCTGCATTCATGCTCCAAACCCCCACGCAGTTGCTCCCACATACGTTTTCCATCACCGAATTAAAGGAGTTTTCAAACAAAGGGCTCAGTGATGCACGTGGCTGGAGGATGGGTTCCCTCCAGGGCTCTGCCCGAGGGAGCAGTGCTGCATTCCTGCCACCCTCCTCACGTCCTGTCACTGCATGCAAACCCCAGCCTTGATTTGAAAGCTGTGTGGCATATGCAGAGCAGCTGCAGCAGATTAAAGGTGATTAACCCCTCCTCTGCAACATCCCAATGCTTCACGTTGCTCCATGACACAAAGCCTTGCAAAGCAACATCAGGAGGGGCCAGGCAAGTTGCCGGTCCCAAATTCCTGCTCATGGCAGTGGACACCTCCCCCAGGTTGCCCCAAGCCCAGCTCCCAGCCACTGATCCCTCTGCAAGCAGCAGTAGGGAGATAGCCTCCAGCAGGCTGCCCTTCACTGACACAGAAATCAGATCCTAATTTTGGCCAGGTCAGCTCTTTGTAACAGCTATACAGGACAGAAGGGGCTCAAATCTGGAAAGATTCAGGTGGTATTCCACCCTCTGAGTGCCCCTGGGCTGCCCTCAGCAGGGAGAGGTGGGAGGAGGAGGAGTGCCTTGGGACCTGGGGGGAATTAACAGCTGAAAATGTCCTCTGCTTTGGGATTTCAGCCATGCAAAGCACTGGTGGTTCTTTGCAGTCTGCCCCTCCAGAGGTGCTGGTAGGGGTGATGGGGTCTCAAAGGTCTTCCTGGGTGTGAGTGGCTGGGAAATAGGGCTCTGATCAACACTGGGATTCAGGCACTGAGGACATAAGCCTTGCTCCTGGGAACACATGTGTCTGTGCAGCTGGTGCTTGCTCCCCTTTTTACCTGTCCTCCCGATTGCGGTCCAGTGTGTAGAACTGCTTCCGGAGCCACCTGGAAGGAAAGGATTGCAGATGGTATCTGGCCATGGATGCTGTGACATGGCAGTCAATGGGACATGCTCACACAGGACGTGGGGTCACCATGGCTCAGAGAGAGAGGACATGTCACTGCACAGCCCAGCCCAGCACTGAGGACGCTCCTGACTACGTGCTGCTGTACAGCCCAGCACAGTGCTTTGAGGGGTGGCAGCACAACAGGTGATGGAGAGGGAAAATGACACAAGCACAGGACAGGGCTGAGCTCCCACCTTTCGATCTGCAAGGGAGTGGCAGCCCTCAGAGTATCTGCCACCAGCCAGTTCAGTCCCTTGATCCACATGTTGACCTCATCCTCGGAAGTGGCTGCAGAAAGAAGAGAAGAAATGAGAGAAAAGGACACAGAAGTATGTCACCAACCTCTGAGGCTGTCCCCCCAGTGCCTTGAATCCCCTCCTTCTTCATTCACCCCGTTCAGACATCTCCCTCCCGTGCAGATGCTCTGCTAGGCTGCTCTCCCTGCTCATCCCCAGCATGCATGTGGCTGACTGGTCCTCCATGCTATCCCTGAGAGCTGTGCCACCTCTGTCCCCAAGGAGCATTGCCCAGGCAATGACAGGGGCAGCAATTCCCTCTGAATAAAGAAGGTTGTCCCAGTGTGCTGCGGCCCTGTCCAGAAGGCAGATCTGACAAACATTCAGGTGCCAGCACGACTTGCCTACATAGGTCTGAATGAGACAAGACTGAGTACTGCTAGGATAACAAGGCATCACCCATCAGCCAAACTGCAGCACATGACTGTGAGCCCATCCTCCACCCAAACAAGATGAAACTCAACAGCAGAAAGCACTGCGTTAGCGAGGCGGAAGGCTGAGAGCTCCGAGTGCAGCCTAAGCCAATGGACAGGATGTTTAGGAAAGCTGAGAGCGACACACAGAGTCACCCCGTGCCACCAGCCGGCACTGTTCTCCTGCTCTGAGCTGCAGAGCAGGAACCAGTGAGCTCTGAGCACTCGTGTGTGGCTGACAGCACTCAGCTGATGCGTGATGTGCCCAGCTGAAATAAAGCACTACTTCAAGTGCTTTGAAATAAGGGGTCTCGTTACCCCACTTCTGGCTTTACCAGATCAGTTATTGACTTAAGCAGTGCCTGTCACATAGCTGCCTGCTTCAAAAGCCATCCCTCTGCATGGCAAAAAGAGCCCAGGACGTGTCCCAGTGCCCCTCAAAAGGATGTCTTAGAAATGTGGGGACTGTTTGGCCTGCCCCCTGCCCTTTACCTTGCAAGCTGAGGGTCTTCAGCCTGAACTCTGTACCATAGAGGACCACGAAGCAATGGGACTGGTCTGGTCGGAAGCACGGATCCTCCTGGTACCGGTCAAAATCACGTGAATTCTTTCCAGGACGAATCTCTTTGATTTCGCGAATATCCACTGAGAGACAACATGGGGAAAAAACAAAAGGGATTTCAGCGAAGAGCTTGAAATTCCTGAGAAGACGAGGATCTGTGGTTCCTTAGGGGAGAAGGAAGGGCAGTGCAGCGCTCACACGGCCACCATAGCATGGGGAAACTGAAGCATGGCAGGATGCAGTGTGCCAGGAGAGTGCATGGGAGAGAAGAGGGAGCTGGAGAGATGCTGGAGAGGGCGGCCTCAGCCTCCTCCCCAGAGGAAATTCTGGGAAAGGACACTCATTGCCATTAGACAAAGAGAACACAACAGCAGCAACAACAGCAAAAAAAAAAAAAAAAAAGAACAAACCCAAACCCAAGAATCTTTGCTTCCTGGAAAAATAGTTTCTGAAACACTCAGGGGAATCAAGTAACAACATTTCTGAGTCACGTTTTCAAAGCAGACGATGCTTCTGAGCAATGTGGGATAATGATTACTGCAAACCTGGAGTGTAATTCATCCCAATTAAACTCCACTTACCACACTCACTGTGCACTGATCCGCCTCTCGCTTCCATTTGCTGCAGTTTGAGAGCAGACAGAAGTGTGAGCTGCCCACCAGTCTGCAGATGCTCACTCCCAGCAAACACAAAAGGAGGCTGGGATGCAGCCTGGCACTTGTTAAAAACCTTGCAGAGGAACCTGGGATGGCCACAGCTCACTCGTGCCTGGCACAGCCATACCCTGCCTGGTGCTGCAGTAACCCAAAGCTCAGCAGCCAAGGCCACGTGCAGATCCAGTTCTCCAGGTGCACGGACAGCTGGACAAGCTCCCCACAGCCAGCAGATGCCTTTGTAAGGCATCACCTACCCTTTGGAAACTGGCTGCCAGGAGGTTCATCGTGTCCCATTGTCATCTGTCTGTGTGTCACATCCTTAGTGACATGGCATGTCATCTTACCACTAAAATAAAAAAGCATCACAGCTGCGGTCTTTGCATCCGGGACGCGCACAGCGAAGACTATTCCTGTCCCAGGACCTGACAAAAGCAGTGGGAAAGAACGGATTTCATGGCAATTTACCAGGCAATCTACTTACTGCAAAGGATGCCCGTGAGGTAGAAGAGGCTGAGCTATCCTTGCAAACTGCATCCCCAAAACGCACACTAGGAAGAGCCCCTGGAGCAAAGGAACACGGTGCAGGGAGCTGCTGGGGCTCACGGCTGCTGCTATGAGCACCCTGCACACACAGCTGGTAACAAGCTCCGGCCCACGCCTGCCTGCAGCTGCTTGTTCATCTCTCATCCTCCCAAACATACCCATGTGCACTGGGCGCACAAAGGTTTGGTTTCTGCAGCCCGCACCTCACCACGTGGCAGCCCTCAGCCTCCTGCAGCCCCCCCGGCCCCCTCACTCTGTGGAAGGAAATGAGCTCTCAGCAGGAAGCGCAATGAGCACAGATGCCACCGTCCCAGCAGTGCAGCACTGCAATATTGCATCCCAACAGCATCCCATGCCCCCATCGGGCAGCAAAGCCCCGGCAAGAACACAGGACCTGCATGCAGCCTGCAGGGGAGCAGAGGGAGGGCAGCCCCAGCTCTGCTACAGTACCAGACCCCACTTTTCTCTTGCACCAAAACTGAGTGTTGTAAGGATAAGGACGCCCTGCAAAATCTCCATCTCAGGAGGGTTTATGGAAAGATGTTAGATTGATTTAAAAATAATAATTAAAAAAAAAAAAAAAAGGATTTGGGCCAGATTACCTTCCAGGATGGATTTCCCAGCGACAACCTCCAGGAAAACACCCATCCATCCACACCATGAGCACTGCACAGTGCAGTGTGTCCCTGCGGGGACCACAGGGCACTGACATCCACGTGTTCATTGTCACTGCAGCTTGACCTCACCTAGCATGGACTGACCCTGCCATAAGTAGGTGAAGAAGCCTCCCATCTTCTTATCCCAGTAAAAAAAACAGTGAGAAATGTCTTCTTTGCACCACAGATTCCCCCAGGCACAATCTGTGTGACAGCTTCTAGGCTTCCCATAGCTCCCAGGGAAGACCTGGCCATCAGGGAAAGCACACCAGGTGAGGAAGATGGAAAAAAAGTTCCAACTCATAGAGGCATACAGGTAGAAATGAGAGAAATCTGCTATGTAGCACCACAGGGAATAATAGCAGTACCTCCCCCTCAATATTTCAACAGCAGGCCACTGAACGCACTGCGGGGGCCAGCACTGCTCACCAGGAGAGGGTTTCAGAAGATGGGTCCAGCGAGTGCTGAGTGCTCTGCTGGAGCAGGGCCAGAGCCTCCTGCACCACGCACTGCAGCCACGCACTGTGCTGCAGCACCGCCTGCACCACGCACTGCTCCTGGCAGCGCTGTGCTGTGCTGCACCCACCAAGGTGCCAGCTGAACAGTGAGGATCTGAGCTTGGACATGGCTGCTGCACCCATGGGGCACACGAGAAGTAGAGACCAACACTTTATATCCAACCTTGACACAAAAGAAACCTATGTCAGCGGGAAGAGCCATCTCTCATCAGGATAGGTTTTCACATTGACAATAGCTCAGCCTCTCAGCCCTACACACTTTCCTCAACAGATGAGACTAAATGGGATAGTGCAATGGTAATTAACTGTCTGTGAACAGAGATGCAGTGCTGGGTTTCTGCTCCTTCTCCCTGGCCACACACACAGCCATCAGCACTCAGGTTTCTGGAGGAAGGTGATCCCACAGCATCAGCAAATGGCTGACCTGGCCAGAGCAGCAACGAACCCGCTGAGGCCTCTCATCCAACCCAATGGCTGGAGCATCCTCAGAGGCCAGCCAAAACACCCGCATAGTACAGCCCTGCACCCCAGCACGATCCTTGTCCTTCTATGAACTGGAAACAGACAAGCTACCACGTTATTAAGGCACCCAAATCCCTGCAAAAAGCTCACTCCCTGTCATGGGAGAACTGGGGGAACACAGCAGTCCTGGTGCTCGGCAGCACACTCATCCCACTGCTCTCATTGCTGTGATGTGCAGGAACATCTCCTACCTCAGGAAAAGACACAGATTAAGCTGTTTTCCCCTCCAGCCTCGACTCAGTCGTGCCACGGCTAGCTCTGGCAAGCTGCTTCATCTCACCCACTCCCACAGCAGCAAACTGCAACCTTTGCTCTCAGCTGCTGCATTTTGCAATGAAATGACATCTGTGTCAGCTGTACAGCAGAGGCAGCTGCATCCACAGCGAGCGCCTTGGCAGGGAAGGTGCTCAAAACAACTCAATGGCTGGAGGCAGCAGGGAGCTCCTGGTTAGCCAGGACGGATGGGAGCGGCCTGATCCCAGCTGATCACCAGCAGCGGGATGGGGCAGAGCTCTCTGCTCTGCGGGAGCCCCAGTGCCCCCACATGCACAACCACAGGAGCAGCTGCTCCGTGGGCACAGAGCTTCCTGCCTCGCCTCGAGCTGCTCTGCACCCCTGCATCACGTGTCCTGTGGCTTCTGAGCTCCGACTCCTCCCTGTGCCCCCAGAAATCCTCAGCGAGAGCAGAGCATGCTGCAGGAGATGAGGAGGTGATTCACAGCTCTGCATCCTTACAGTCTGAAGCGGAGAGGTGAAGGCTCTGCCCAAACACTGTCCTGCTCCTACAGGGCAGCACAGACCCCTCCCAGGCGGCACTGCCTCGCTGCTCCACCAGCCCTGGCCTCATGTAAGTGACCTTCAAGATCTCACGAGCATCCTCCCAATACCAGGAACAGAGCTGGCTGGGGGCTGACGGCTGCCTATCCTGCATCATCAGCACATTTCTCCAGATTACTCTCAAATGCAAGAAAACACATGTTAAAAAAAAAACCAGAATTGGTCCCCCAAGCAAGCAAAGCAGGATGCTGCTATCTCACCATCTCTGCCCACAGCCCAGCAAGCAGCAGGCATGTGAAGGCTGGCAGTTTCCACCGTGTGGTCTCAGCCTCCAAGGCCAAAACTTCACATTTGGGTGCTGCTTCCCCCCAGCACTGCCACCCTTAAAGCAATGCATCCCCACTGCAGACCAATACACGGCTCTGGGCCCTTCAGTCACCAGCTCGGCCTGTTTGAGAGGCAAAAACTTCCACTGACTCAAATGGAAAGAGGAAGGTCCGCAGCAGTGCTGCTGGACGGACGGCGGGCTCCAAGGTGACCTCCTGCACGGCGTGGAGGAATCCGTTCCCTCAGCCCTGCCTCAGCTAGAAGCGTCACGGCCTCAAGGGAATGCAATAAAAGGGTGGGAGGATGGGGAGCTCCTGCAGCCCGCCTCCCTCCTTTCCTCCGGAGAGGACGTGCAGCGGTAACCAGATCTGAAAGGTACTGCAGAGGACATGGGCAGATCGATGGAGGCATCTGACACAGCGAGAAGCAGAGGGGAGCTGCCAGGCCAGGCTTCTGCAAATGGATGCAGCAGGCAGCAGCTCACTCCTTGTGCCTAGAGGGATCTGGAGACACCAGCTGCCCTCCCACCCACAGCCATTGGGACCTCTGAGAAGGCATGGGATGAAGAGCAGGCACCACACTGCCTAGGAGAGGGGTTAGCCAGCAGCACAGCGGGCAGCATGCCATCCATGGTGGAGGTGGGCCTGGGGAGCTCCACCATTTTGTATTCCTGACCTGAGCCCAGGGAGCCATGCCTACCGTGAAACTGTGCTTGGGATGAGGATATAAGGAGGGCACAGAGGTGAGGAGTGAAAACCAAAGGCCAGAAAAGATCTGTCACGCTCACAGCAAACACCAGCAGTGCTCAGATGCCGTGACTCAGTTTTCACCCATCCCACCTGTCGACGCAGTTGAGTTTCCGTGACAGTAATTTACCAGCAAAGATGATTGCTACCCAGCATTGACAGAGAGCACCAAGGAGATGCCTTATTTCTGTCTTCATGAGCTCCTGAGTTCTTCATTGCCAAGGTAGAGTTGGGAAGAAGAGTGCAGAGATCCCACCTGCTGCACAGCAGCCTGCTGCCCTGGTACAGCAGCGTGCAGCAGAGGAGTTCCATGCACTGAACTGAGAGCAGCTAAGCCCCAGCAGGCGGTGTGACCTTCTGTTCAGGTGGAAGATGCAGGAGATCTTGGTGATGACCTTTACATCAATGAAGTCAGACTCCACCACTGCTTGGCTTCATCTCAACAGCCTCACCTGGGATTTATTTGGTCTCCAGCACTGGAGATGAGCTGCTCCAAAGCTCATACCAAAGCTGACGTGCCAAGGTTCCTGCTCTTGTCTTGGTGCTTTCCCCAACCACGTTCCAGCAAGCTGCAAGGCCTCTCCAACAGGCTGCCACAAGGCATTAAAATGACTGATGAGACACTGAAGAGGAATGAAAAAAGAGGAAAAACCACTTTCTGATGCTTCCCTGAGAGCCAAGCTGCATCTCAGCCAGACCAACCAGAAGTGGACGAAGGAAGCCTGCAGGACGGCAGCTGGCCACAATGAGAGAGCAGATGCCCCCCGCTCGGCTATCTGCTGCTGATGCGATACGGGCTGAACTATCTGCAGCTCATGCTGAGAAAGATCACGTTGTCAGCCAGTGACTGAGTGCTGGGCAAACAAACATGACAAACACCCCTCTGCCAGCTGGAAGGCAGATTTATGGGTGCAGATGTACGGGGTAGGTGCTGAGGGGGTTAAAGTCCCCTGGGACAGCCTGCACTCCCACGGTCCCACATCTCCACCCAGTCCATCCCAGGAGCTGATGCACGGCCGGGTGGCTCTGGGCAGCAGCTGGGGCTGGAAGAGCAATGAAGTCAGAAGCGTGGCCTCCATAGCTGGAAAGCAGAGGGAAAAAAAAATGGGGAGTGAAGCAACCCAGAGAAGCAACCAAATAACCTGCACCATCTTCACAATTCTCTGCCAATACAGCAACAGTGCGACCCTGTAGATGGGGTCGGGAGGAGGAGAGACAACCGGCACAGCCAGGAGAGATGGCTTTTAATCAGCACGTTACCCGGCTCTTCTTGGAGCAAGTAAACAGGAAAAAGCCTCTCGAGCAGCTGCTCTACCCAGCGTCCCTGCGGGGAGCAGCCTGCCTTGATGTCTCTCCAGCACGTGTGCACTTGAAGTCTTCTCAGGGACAGGGAACGCAGGGAAACCACTCACCATGAGATGGAGAGCCGACCTGCCGGCATCACTCCATCCAAAACCAAACAGGCCACTGCTGCCCTGGGCCGGGAGAGCCCCACACAGAGATGCAGGTCCATATCTGACAGATGTGTCCTCACCCTGGGCAGGGTCAGCAGGCAGGGCCCACAGATGCAGTGCTGGAAGACGAGTTACTGTGGTTCAAGCCCCGTCTGATGTGACCATAGTGCTGATAGATGCTTGCATGAGACACAGAAGAGAGAAGGGGAATCTGCTGCATGCTCCTGTGGCATCACTCAGCCGCCTCTCCAGGTAGCTGGAGCAGCACCTCGGATGGAGGCTTCCAACAGCCTGTCCCCATCCCAGGGTGGGACATCCCACGGTGACCTCGGGGAGGGTTGAGGACCCACAGCATGGACAGTGAGTGGGCACTGCCATGCTGCAGCAGGGGACACAGCCACAAGGGGAGGCTGGCAGCAGGAGACAGCAAAGCGATGCCACAGGGAGCGCAGCAGCCTGTAATGATCATGTGTGACCATCTCATACGTCCAGACAAAAAGAGTCACGCTCCAAGGAAAATAAATGCTTTTGTAATGGTTTGGGGAGGCCTTCAGACTCCACTGCTCCTCAAGGCTGCATGCAGTCAGCTCAGCACATCCCACGTGTGGGAGCTCACTGCTGGATTGCGACCTTTGTCTGGGTAATCTTTAGAAAAACAATGTGGGTTGGTTTGCCTGCAGAACGCCAGGCACGCCACCGGGCACCGCATTAGCAACAAGAGAAAGGATTATTGACTGAAATCTCAGAACCGCAAGTTTTTTGTAAACAGAAGGTACAAGCTGCAGGGGGAAGCGGGAGAAAGGTCCATTTGTGAGTCTGGGTGGTTTTATGTGGCTTTCCAGCCGGCTGAACCCAGAATCCACAGCTTCAAATGGAGCTGAATAGCCACCCGACCACACACTCAGCATGAAAAAGCAATGTAAGAATCCTGGTTTTGGTGAGCCTTTGCAGAGTGCAAAGGGCTGTCAGCTTCGCAAAGCTCTGCTGGCTCCTGCACACTCACACTGCCAGCCTCCATCATCCTTTTTGCTTTTTTGGGGACAGCAATGACTTCTCCCCCACAGCCCTGTGTTCACACTGCAAGCTGACCTGCGCCTACCCCTGCCCCTTGCCATGCAAAAGGAAATCAAAGTTTCTAATTCAAACCAGCATCAAAAAGCTCAAAAAGGAAGAGTGCTGTTTGCACGATGCACAGTGCTCTGCACAACAGAAAAAGCCTCCGAGCCCAAAGACTGGAGGAAAGTTTGCTCCCCTTCTGACAGCTGTGGGCAGGGAACAGCCTGCACCGCCCGACCCAACACCTCAGCAGTACGGATGTGAAGCAATGAGCAGCTGTGAACCCAGCAGTGCTCTGTCCCCACACAGAGCACATGTGAGATATTCAGGCGATCTCACATGTGATACCGGGATGGGAGACCCAGCAGCAGACACAGAAATGAGCCAGCAACCTCCCATCAAACTTGCTCAGAGCTCTCAGGACTCTGAGCCTGCAGGCAGCAAGCAATTCTCCTCGTATTGCCTCAGCTCTCTGAGGAACAAACCTTCCTCTGGCTCACACAGCTTTTACCCTGTGCTGGGCAGGTGCCCTTACCTCACTTTGCCACAGCATCCCCACACTGTCAGCTCTCCAAATTCAACAGGCCAAGGGGAAGAGGTATGAACGGATGGGGTGTAACTTTCTGAAAGCATTCTGAGCACCTTCCAAGAGGATTCTCCCCACCGTGCCATGCTTTGCTCACTGCCTGCAGTAGCACAGGAGCAGATATGTGGCGCACACAGTCCCTGCCCGGGCTCCCAGGGAAGCTGGCAGCTTTGCCCAGGGATGCCCTGGACCATGTGCCCTCCTCTCCCACTCCTGTTCAGCCCTTCTCAGCAGGGAGATGCTTATGGCTGCACTCGAGGAAGCAAAGTCTGTCCCATGGACGATCCTGATGGGCCACATCCTCACTCTGCATCCTCATCACGGCACAGCAGCGTCACTTGGATCCCCTCCCAGGGGACACAGAGCTCCCTGGAGGAGCAGATCTCAGCCCAAGAGCAGCGCTTGCGTTCCCAGGACCGCCAAACCCCAAGGGAGGCTGCGCCCTTTCCTGCAGCACATTGGCCACACGCAGACCTGAGCACCGACTCCTGCCAAGCGCACAGCGGAGCCTTTTGGCCTCCATCTGCAATCTGCCAGATAGGCAGCAGGCCGCCCGCCCACTCTCCTGGAGCCGTGGGACACCGATGGCCATCGCTGGTGGCCGCACGCGGCGCCCTGATAAGATAACGGGGCTGAGCGGGCGCTGTGCTGGCACTGATAGCAGCGACCACCGCGTGATGCGGTGCAAAGGGCAGCGGAGGTCAGCAGCTGGGAGGGGCTGCTCTGCTGCTGGGGGCACGCATTCCCAGACCTGATGGCCCCGAGGAGCCTTCCCCTGCAGCAAGCTGGAAGGGAGGCACGCAGCATCGCTGCTGTCCCTGAGACACAGCGGGCTGCCCTGCGGGGTCGCTTTGCGTTCCTGTTTTACGCTTCTGCCTTCTTTCTGCGCTGCCACAACGGTTTCTCTCCACCTCCACCGGACTGAGCTCAATTCACCGAGAGCCAAGGGCTTTCTCGAGGTGTTTACCCCCTTCCTCCCCCTCTCTCTCCTATAAAACAAACATCTGCTCCAAATTTGCAGCTCGTGCTCTGAGCAAACTCTCTGAGTTTTCAGATGCGGTTCAAGAAAAACAGATCAATTAGGAGCCGGCCCGCAACCCCCCCAGGATGCAGAGTTATGAAGGCAGGACCTTCTTACATTAAAAAAGAATTACATAACACAGGAAGTAAAAAAAAAGTGCATAAAAGACAAAGGACTCCGGGGATCAGCTCTGTTGTGCTTTGGGTGATTAACAAAAAGAACAGAAAATTATTACAGCTCTTCCCACCGTAACAGCCCGGCCCTCGGCGGAGTTATTAGCAAGAAAGCTGTGCGCTGATAATGAGAGCTGCCTGAAAACACCCGGCATAAAGACAAATATTAATGGAGAAATGGCTTTTTTGTGTGTGCACAGATTGCTCTTCCTGCACATGATGTTGGTTCTAGAAAAGCACTTTCCAGGCGAGATGTTCCCCCTGCCCAAGCCAATCCCTGCTCCTGCCCCAGCAGCCTAACGAGGAGCAGCCTAACGAGGAGCAGAGAAGGGCCCGTGCAGACAGAGGAGGTTCTTCATCCCGGCCCAGCTGGCAGTGCCCGCTGCTGAGTCAGAGCTGCTGCTGGGAGGGCAGGGGACACCCGCTGGCAGCGAGTGCTGCCCACCACACAAGGTCACTCTTTATGTGACACGCACAAAGCTCTACACAAGGGTCACCCAGCCAGGTCCCCCCTCCTCCTGGCACCAAGGTATTGCATCCCGACACCCCAACCGGGGTTATGCCAGCAGTGACTTGCCTGCACCTCTGTGTGCATATCCAGCCCCACAGAGCTCCAGTGCTGATGCTGCCCATCCCACCGTAAGCACATCTCTCCAGCCCAACCTCACTGCTGCTGAGTGCAGGGTGTCCTGAGAGAAGGAAACTCTCCCAGACAGGGACGTGACCCAAATCTGAGACCTCTGGGTTACCTGTAATTGCTCCCTCACTCTGAAATGGGCTAAAGGATCATTAAGGTTTGAGAAGACAACTAAGATCCCCAGCCCATCATGCCATGCCCACCGACCACATCCCTCAGAGCCACATTCCAACAGCTCCTGAACACTTCCAGGGATGGTGACCCCAGCACTTCATGGGTAGCTGTGCCACTGCATCAACAATCAACGCTCTTTCTGAGAAGAAGCTTTTCCTAATATCCAACCAACCAAAAACCAGGCTGATTCCTACCCAGACAACCCACGCACAGGGCCACCCAAAGCTCCCTCCTGCTCTCCATCCCCCAGCAAACACCCATTCCCAACCCATGATGGCAGCACTTGGTGATGCACAGACCCCAGGCATTGGGGTGGACGTGCTGCTCCACGCAGGGCACAGCACAGCTGCCAGCTGCCCGCTTCCTGCCTCGCACACATTGCAAGTTACCTCCAATCCAGTCATATGCCATACAGAGCAGCCCCCAGCCTCCTGCTCACACCCCAGCACAGCTTGGCCTTGAGGAAAACGACACAAACCAATATTTCCACCTGGAGACGTTCTGCCCAGGACATCTCACAAAGGAGCAGGGCAGGAGGACAGCTTCTGTCTGGGAGCTGAGGGACACCTTGGGGGGCATCGAGGGCTGCAGCCTGGGGGTGGGCCATGCTGTGCTACAGGACTGCTGGTCCCAGCAGCAGAGTGCACTGCATGGGATGGAACCTCTGGTTGGAGTTCATCAATCCCCATTTTTCTTTTGCTAAAAACCTATGGATTTTTAAAGTTATTCTTATTTGATCATCTCTGTCCCTGAATGCACTCTCTGCTTTTTTTACCCAGCTTTTGGCACAGCAGCAGAACCCCACAACCACATCGCCAGCACAGCTCAGGTTCAGAGGATGGATCCCTTGGAAGGCACAGTCCCAGCCCTACAGAGACTCATGGGGGTCTGCCCATGGAAAGAAGGGAGCCTGAAAGCTCCGTGGGGAGACGGGAGAATGCCATGGGGAGCTCAACACCTCCGAATGCCTGCAGAGCCCTTCCAAAGCTGTATGGGGATGCTGCAGGGCACAGCCCCAAAGTCCCCAGCTGGGACAGCTGCATTCTGGGGTCCCACCAGAGGAGCACAGCAACCACCACATCTCCATCTTTCATCTGAGGACCCAACAGGGCTCTGAGCTTCTGCTCTCCCCACTCTGGGCCTGCAGCACTTGCAGAGGAGTTCGGCCTTGCCACGGCTCTGCTGTATCACACCATCCACGTATGGGGCGGCCAGCGGGGAGACACAGCTTTGGGGATGGGAACTCAGAGCACAGAGCGCAGGAAAGCAGCACCAGGCTCGGAAGTTTCCCAGCGCAGGGCCTCCCCCCCTCCCCTTCCCACCTCTCCCTGTGGTCTCCAGCAGCTCTGACAAATCTCTGCCCCCGCAGAGCACCGTGTGAGGGAAAGAGCCGCCGCCAACCGCGTCCCACCGCGACCCTGCCGGGGTCTGCAGCGAACCCGGCGGTGCCGAACCCGGCGGTACCGAACCCGCCGACGCCCCATCCTCGGTTAAGCGGGAGCCGCGCTGCCGCGTTTCGCCCCGGTCTGCGCTCCTTCCATCCCATCTGTTGCGCTCAGTCGCGGCCCCCGCAGCTCTCGGACAGCTTTCGGCGCCGAACCCCGCACGGAGCCGGGACGGATCCGCACCGCACGGTGCAGAGGGGCTCGGGCTGCCCCGGGGGGGCGGTGGGGGGAGGCATCGAAATCGGACACCGTCACGTGCGGCCGCGCCGCGGGATGCGCACGGAGCTACCCGGGAGATTGGGGGGGTTGGGTTCCTTTTGTCTTTTTTTTTTTTTTTTTTCCTCCTTTTTTTCTTTTCCTCCCCTCCCCGCCGAGCCTCACGCCGGGTGGGTGTGCGAGTGGGTGAGCGGAGTGGGAGGGTGCGGGGAGGCTCCCACCGCCCCCAGCCCGCAGGAAGCAGGAACACCTCGTCCTGCTTTTCCTGCCCGGTGCCGCGTTATCGGGGCGAGGAGGTGGTGGTTGGTGGTGTTGTGGGGGGGTGGGGGTGGGCTCGGTTCTCACTCACCGGCTCCCTCGGTCTTCTCGGAGCCGCGGCTCCAGGTGACCTGCCGCGTTTCCAGCTTCACCTGGAAAGTTTTCCTCTCGGGCCGCTGCGACTTTTTGGAGTAGAAGAGGGTCATGACGGTGCCCACCTCCAGGCTGCGGCAGAGGTGCGCCGCCTCCGCCTCGCTGGGCGCCCCCGGCCCCGCCGCCATCAGCGCCCGCCGCCCGCACCGCGCTGCGCCGCGAACAAAGGGGAGCGGAGCGCCCGCAGCGCCACCGCCGCCGCGCCCCGACCCGCCCGCCCCGCGGCCGGGAGCTGCGGGAGGAGAAGGAGGAGGAGCGAAGGGGCGGAGCGCGGCCGAAGGACGGCGCCTCCACGCGTGGGGCCCGCGCGGTGCGGGGGGAGCGGGGAGGAGGCGGGGAGCCGCCGACCCCGGGGCCGAGGTGCGGCTCCGCGCTTCAGGCGGACCCGCGCGTGGATGGAAGCGCCTCGGGGTGGCCGTGGAGAAGCAGGTGATGGTGGTGGCGGAACCAGAACCCTCCGGGCCCCCCCCGCCCGGGCCCCCAGCCGCGCTCAGCTGGCCGCCAGATGCGTGCTGCCAAACAGCTGCCCCGGGCTGAGGGCGACGCGCGGTGTGCGGGCCCGGCGTGGCGGAGAGGTCAGCGGGGGGGCTTACAGGTCGCGATGTCCTCTGGTGTAATGGAGCAGAGCGTGGGGGTGGGCGGCTGCTGGGTGCTCCCGACATCAGCAGCAGGGCAAGCGGGGGGCAGTGATTTGCTGCTGGCAGAGGCTGAAGGCCCCCATGTAGCACGTACAGCTGTGTGGTTGTTTGTAGGTACGTATTTGCTGGATGTGGCTCTGGGCAGCCTGGTTTGGTGGTTGGCGACCCTGCACACAGCAGCGGGGTTGAAACGAGGTGATCATTGTGGTCCTTTTCAACCCAGGCCGTTCTATGATTCCATGATCTGTACAGTCTGTAGGACCGCAGTGTGGGGCTGAGTGCTGCCTGGCTCAGGGTGACCCCACAAAAGGCACCACTTGCTGAGCTGGCACCAGCTCACCATTCTGGATGACCATCTCAGACACATGGCCTGATTCTTGGGTGCTCCTGTGAGGAGCCAAGAGTTGTTCTCAGTGATCCTTTTGGATCCCTTCCAATTTGGGATATAGGATTCTCTGATTCAACAGACCCCACTCCTCGTGCTCCACCAGGCTCCACAGGGACACACGTACGAGCACGCATGCAGAGCAGCCCTACAAGTTTCACAGTTCAGCATCTCACCCATTTTTGGGACAGGAAAAGATGAACAGAATGATGCAAACCTGACCCACCTGTGTTACACGGACAGGGCAGTGCTGGCAGGCAGCCAGGTGAGCTTCATGCCAGCTCCCATAAGGAAGCTGCTCCCCATTCATCCCTGTTGAGGACCAGCAGGAAGCAGCCTGCTCCCAGAGCTCCTCAAATAGCAAAGTGCTGCGGGCATACCATTGTTCTGAGGGCATAACCTGAGCAGTAATGTGGCTGTGGGAGAAACAGAGGCAGTGATTGCTGTGCTCCCAGACCCATCTGGCTGTGCTGTCAGAGAGCATCGCCCAGCTCCAAGGCCCTGCAGGTGCCACTGGAGAGCCTGAGCAGGAGCTCTTTTGTTTGCTGCCTGCCACTATCCATCAGCTGTGCAGTGATCTGCCCCAGCACAGCCCTTTCTCCTCCTTGGGCTCTTTTGAAGAAATCCATGCTCCCTGAGCAGTGGGGTGAGCTCTTCTAGCAGGCACAGTGCAGAGATGGGCTCTATGGCTGGGGAAGCAAAACCCTGCAGCCACCCCCGTGTATCTGAGCTCAGCATCCCTCCTACATGAGAGCCCAGGAACTGCTGTGTGCCATGGCAGGGATCAGCACTGAGAACCCCCCCTCCCCCCCCAGTCTCCACTGAACAGCAGCATTGTGGCTGTTGTAGCCCAGGATGGAAGCCGTGGGAATACGGTGCTTCTCATCCTCTGCAAAACGGTTCCCTGCAAGAACACAGGCTGCTTTTGCCTCCCAGCTCACCTGTTTTCAATTTGCAGCCTGTGAGGCCGCAGGGGGGATGGGGCTGCAGCCAGCAGGGTTTGCAGCCTTCCCTGCGCTGCCCGCAGCACAGCTGGGCTGCCAGAGCAGATCCAGTTCCAAGCCAACTCACCCTTTCTGGTCTCATTAGTGCTCACTGCCTCAGTTTCCCCCAGGGGAGAGGTGTGGGCTCAGCCCCCATTGCGCTCTGCCCACCCCAGCACAGCATTCAGCAGTGTGGGATGGGAAGTTCATTGGGGCAGGCTGCAGAAATAGAGATTTTTCACGTGCTGCTCTGTTCCATGAGCCCACATACAACTCAACTTGGGCCTGCTGGGTCCATTCCCAGCCCCTGCCATCCCTCAGCACCTCATGTGGCTGTTTGGATGAGGAAAGCTCCAGGTCTCGCTATGGGGGCTGAGCCCCTCTCCCAGGACGCTCCAGCACAGCATCCTGACCTTGGGGCAGGGCTGGGGCCCTCGGTGAAAGAACACACCGACTCCAACACTCAGTTAAGTCGTAGGAATTTATTTTAAATAACCTACAGTTGATTAAAAGGGAATTCATGATAAAAATAGAAGATACTTGTTGAGGAAAGGCTGCAGGAAATGGTCTTCGCACACACACTACGCTAACAATGCCTCTAAAACTAATGATTATAGCAAAAAAAGGTTTCACATTAAAATTCTGCTTTGTAATTTTTTAAAATTTTTTTACACAATTACAAAAGAAAAAAAAAAATAAAAGCCCTAAAATCTTGATTATTTTCCTTTTTGGACCGATGCTCATTTCCCTCGAAATTTTTGACCTGTGAAACTTCTTTTTACACAATAAAATCTTTCAAGTAAAAGAGAGGGGGCTTAGAAAAAAAGGGGGGAGGGGGGGGGGAAGGTAAAACAGTCTGACAAACCTAAAAGGAAATATTCTTGAAGTGTACAGAGCGCGTTCACAACAAAGCGTGACGGGAACGGCACTGGCTGCCCATTTCATTTGTGCTGGGATCCCAAAGCACGGCCCCCCACCCCCCCCACCCCCGTATCGACATGATCTTTGAGATCAAGAAGAAGGAAAGAAAACGGTTTAAATATTTTAAAATAATTAAAAGAAATAAAAATTCACATTTAGAAACAAAACAAAAAAAAGGAACGCACAAAAGTGGGGAGGGCCCATTTCCATTTCCCATCACGCTCTGCTTCCAACGGATGCGGTGGATATTTGTTATTTATGTTCCAATGCCACGACCGTTTCAAGTGATAATTTAAAAAAAAAAATAATATTGGATACTTCCATGACTATAAGTGACAGCTGTAACAGGTGCGTTGGGTTTCTTAAATCGGATCTGTTAGATTCTGAAATGGGGCGGGGGAAGGGCAGGGGTTAAGGAGTCCATTTTCTATTAAAATATAGAAGTTATTGCAAAACCCTAACTGTAAAAACGCACCAATATAATTGGATTTTGTATACAGTAGCTAAAGATTCCCACGCTCTCAGTGTGATGGTGAATTTGCCTGGCGGAAGGTTGACAAATCCTCCATCCACTTGCTCTGCCTCAAGAGAAAAACCACACAAACCAGACAGCTAGAATTTGGATCTCTGAAACATTTTTAAATAAGTTGTCCATAGGACAACTGGCTCAGCTCCTTTAGGATATTTCCAGGTTATGCTTTCTACAAGATGTTGGCTGTTTTATCCCATGCTCACTTGCCCCTTTTCTCCCCCCTCCCCAGCATCCAAGGACAAGTAAGGCTCACAGTTTATCAATCTTCCTAAAAACCAGGCTACTCCCCCTTTTATTCCCATAACATTCATCTCATTAAAAACAGGTTAAAACTCATAGTCTTCCTCTGCCATGTCGATAGCCCAGGCAAATTTCTCTCGCTGGGTTTTGTTATATATCTTCTCTATAGGAATTCCCCACTTCTTACACCTGCAGAAAAAGAGATGCTGTTAAGTATCAGCCCAGCACAGGTTCTCAAAGCCTTGTGGTGCAGCAGAACTCTCCCCAGCACTTCCCTAGCTCAGCTCCATTACAGGACACGCAGCCACCAGGCAGGACCAGCCTGCCATTGCTGCACCCTGCACAATCTGACCCATCACCTCCAGCACAGTGCTGGCTATGACTGGCATGTGGCACCTGACCCAAGAGGTCCATTGAAAACTTCCCCAAACATGTGAAGACGGAAGGGAAGGCCATAAGGAGTCAGACCTCCCTGGCAATACAGGGACACAGCCCTTGCCTACAGACTGTGGGATGACATGCACGTGAAGGAGCAGTTCTGCACAGCCCAGGGCAGACACTTACCAAGCAACAGAGATCCTAGGATCCAGATAGTTGAGTTTGGAGGTGCTCAAGGCGATCTGCTTGTTCTCCTCCCTATCTGTAGCCTGAACCTCCAGCTTCATCAGCTGCTCCTCAATCCTCTGCACTGCTTTTTTCTTGCTCTCCACTGCCCTGGGGTGAGGGAGGAAAAAATAGTTAATGCCTAATGGCCTGCTGGGCTTCAGGCAGCAACGCTGTGGGAAGGCAAAGGGATTCTGCTCCATGTAAGCAATGCCACCAGCCTCAAAAGGCAGCTGTGTCAGCACAGATGGTGACACAAAACACTCAGCACATGCAATTAAGAACTGACATTTTGAAAGATGCAGCACAGAAATCCTAAGCAGTAGTTTTGTTTTAAAGGGTTGGAAGCAACAGCCTCAACTACACTGATGCTACACCCACTTCGAAACCAACCCACCTATCCCTCTGTAATAGTCATGTTGTGATTCTGCCTTCAGAGCTCCCTTAACCCAGCAGCCCTCTGACTACTCTGCAGAGCACAGATGGCTTGAAGGCCATTTCTTCATGCACAGAAGAAAGAGGGGATAAGAAAGCTTGAGAAAGTCTTCCCAAATCAATTGGATCACAGGCTGGGGAAACAGAACAGAGGGCTGAAGCACCCATTTTGAGCTCGAGGTACTGGGAGCATTGCACAGCCTAGTAGACCAGCCTTACTTTTTAGACTTCTCATCCCTCCGGACCTTGGCATCAGCTTTGGCGCTTTTCAGTTCTCTCCTGGCATCAGCTAACTGCTCCTTCTTGGCATCGATCTAGGAGAGGCAAAACCAGAGGGCGGCACTGTCAACAAGCTGCAGACAACTGTGGCAGTCACCCCTGGGCAGCATGACCAAAGGAGTGAGTTTGTGACCAAGTTCAGAATTTATCAGCGCTCAGGTGCACTTCTGCAGAACAACTAGACCACTAGCTTTTCAGTTTGCTGCAAATCCTATTGTAGTGAGAAGTTTCCCTTGGAAAACAGGGTTCCAGTCATTGCCAAAGACAAGGTGGTGTGCTGGCAGAAAGCTCCTGGAAGCCTTCTAATAAAGCTACAACAAAGCAGGCAAAGGGACCTGCCAACAGCCCATCTAGGCAGCTTGCCTATCTTTAATGTATCCCAGCAGTACCAGTTCTGAAAGTACCATGGAAGAACGATCCCTTTTCCCTCAGCAGGGATCTGTTCTTGCCCCCAAATCTTTCTGGCTGAAAAGTATTAAGGCTTCAAGCAGTTCTCCATTGGTAAATTTAGGATTCAGGGAGATTTAGCATTATGCAGCCCCTTCAGCCAATCCCCTTAAACATCCCCCCAGCTCTAAGATCTAGGGTGAAGGCAGCCATGTTAGGTGTTACAGAAGCAGGGGTCACTGCAGTGCAAACCAGAAGTCCTGATTGTGAAGGTTATTCTAAAGCCAGACCAGAAGCAGACCTAACTCCTTTGGACCTCACGACCTCCACCACAAACAATGTGCAAAGGAAGAGGTCAAGTCAGAGAGGCACAACATGTCACATACACAGCCTGCACTGACAGCGGCCTGGGATTCACACAACTGGAGCAGATGCCCACTCTGGGTTCTTTAGAGGATACAAATCAGAGCTAGGCTGCTGCTCTGAAAGTTTGATGGCAGCAGAACTCAATGTCTGATTAGCAACAGAATAAAGGGTCTGGTCATAGTCTTTATAAGTGTAAGAGTACTACACCTGAAAGGTGGCCCTTTCAGCACAACACTGTGCTTCTAGAGTCTGCCTCTCCAAGCAGGCCCACCTGATACAGCACCAATCAATTCCTGACAGGGAAAAGCAGGCTCTGCTTCCATTTCACCTCAAGTGAAAGGAAACATGACTCCTGGGATGCAGCACTTGGAGCCCTGCCCCAACCCAAAGGCTGGGGGGTACCTTGCTCTGCAGGTTCATCATGGACTTCTCAAAGGTCTTCGGTGGAGCCCTCTGGTGGTTACACAAAATGGCAACCGCTCTGTTGGCACGGTTATAGGAAAGGATCTTCGCGGGGATGTTATCATCCGCTGCAAAGCAAAAGAAAGTGGTGAACAATTCGTGTTCTACAGGGCTGAGCAGCCCCAATCAGCACTGCCCAACAACTCTACAAGCTCACAATCACTGCAGGAATGACCATGGCCTTTGATGGGACAGTCTCAACACTACACTTTAATCAAAGTGCTAAGAGCCTGACCCTTTCCATTCCAAACCTTAACTCTTTCAAGACCAACAAAGACAACATTTGTCTCTCAAGAGAGAGAGGAAGCACAACCATGCTCAGTAGCAGAGTACTGCTCAAGGCCGTATTCCTCCAGCATGTTCACTCTGTAAACTTGTTGAAGTGCAAGCTAGCAGTTCTCAGTGTGTCTGTGAATGAGCAGCCAAGAATCACAGGGCTGTTTATAGAGATTGCCTGTCACCTATGGCATTTTACAGTTAACAGGTAACAAGTGGAGATTTGGTAAAGGCCAGGCATAGCCTAGCAGGCAAACTGCAGTGTGCTTAGCAGGCAAACTGCAGTGTGCTCACAGATGAGCTCTGCACAGTCCCAGCACTGGGCTGTTCAACCACTCCCACACTAGGAGAAGAGCGACCAGGAGTGGCAGGTAGATAGAAGGTTAAGCCATGTCTGTACTGCAGGATGGGAACTACAAGGACAGGACTTACGGTTAGTGAGCTCCTTGAGCTGCTGCTGTAGCGTGATGGAGGCATTGTAAGTACGGAATACCTTGGCTGTCAGTCCCTCCATAAGGTCTTGAAGATGTTTATTTAAGATACTGGTCTAAGGAAGCAGAAAGGAGAAAATAGAATTAGAATTGACTACGGTACTGACACCTCTGGACACTGATGATGATGATACAGCTCATGCTGGAAGCATGGCTCACATACTTGGACCTGATACCCAACGGCTAAAACATCACTGAAGCCATGAGAAAAGTGAGAAAAGAACTGGTAAGTATTAGACTAGTATCAAGCACCATGAATGGTCAAAGACCTTTTCTTCACTGTGGAGGTTTTGGTTCCCAACAGGTAGAAGCATGCCTATCCCATCCCAGGGAGTGTGCTTTCATCACCACAGTGCTCCCATAGAGCCAAGTGTGTTGGGGATGGCTTCTGAAAGTCTGTCAACTCACAGTCATCTTTTCCGAACTGTGAAAAAAACCTATCCAAGTCAGAGCCAGCCAGGCTCTCCAGAGTAAAAGCCCATCATTTCAGGAACCTGCAGCCACAGTGAACAATACAGACAACAGATTGAGACTCTCACTCAGGTCTCTGAGGCCAGCTCTGGAAAAACAAAAAGACAACCTGCCACTGAAACCATTTTTGGAACACAGCAGCTGTTACTGCCTAGTGCAGAGTGAGCCTGTTTATGGTCCTCTACCACCATTCCCTTCCAAATAACTAGGTGCTTACATTGAGGCGGTCAAAAAGGTCATCCTCAGGCTGCTTATTCTCCATGAACAGCTGAAGATTCTTAAAAACCTGTAAGAAAAGAAAACCCACACCGTAAGGCACCAGGACTGGACAGTGCTGGACAGCAGTAATATGTGAGGAAGTAACACTGCCAAGATGCCATCTAAACTGCTTTCAGGCAGCAGTGACAATGCTGGGCCCAGCTTCCTAATAGGAGGCAAAGATCCATCTGTTAAGACAATGCTTGTGTTTAAAGTTCTGCCTCAGCAACAGGAGTCCTGGGCATTTAATGCTCTTTATCCTTTTTCCTTTTGATCCAGATTGCAGGAGCCTTGATTTTACTCTGCTTAGCAGCCTAACTGAGGAGACCTCAAAGCTACCACCTGCTCCCCTTTCTCTCAATAATTATTCCAGCCAGAGAGACCTCTGAGCCATTTCCCACAGAGTAAAGCTACCAAAACCCCATCCCTTCACACTGCAGCATTAGATGTTTCATCCAATTCCATCTTAAACAAGTCTCACTGGGATGGGAAAATAATTGAAGCCTTCTTGATTATACAGAGACCACTAATCCCAGCTCTGTGTACTCCAAATCCCCAGTTTCCAGCTTCTCATCAACACACACATTCTTCCTCTATAGATACCTTACACTGAGAGATTTCTAGTTCCACAATAATCAATTCCCCATTGTAATCTCTGAAGAAGAGACATGAAGGGAGACCAACACCAGTACATTTAAACTGAAAAGCGTTCTCTTCTTTAAACAAGGGAGTAAGAAGTCTAGCATATGCTGATTTCTATACCAGCCAGTCTGTGGTTCTTTTTCTCCCATCTTTTTTTGCCAAGAGGTCAATATTTACTGCACTTTGTCATTACAATTAGTACAGCACTGTATGCGTGTGTGCTATCCAACATACTGTGCTGACTGCAGAGGTGTGGGCCAGATGCAAGGTTTGACTGCATCTACATAACCAACATCCTTCTGGACAGTGCCCTCCAGCTCCAACTGCTGGATGGGGATTTATTCTGGAATAAGGCCAAGATGTGAAACTGGTAGACAACAAAAAAAAATACAGGAAGAAACACTGCCCAAGAAAGTTTTGGCTGGTAGGTACCAACTAAAGGTGCTACCAGCAAGAAGGGAAGAACATTAACTCATTTGTTTTCTGGCTAGCTGTATCTGACCAGGGAAAAAGCACCCTATTATTGCCAATAAGACTGCACTGACCACATTTTCCTGCAGTTCAGTTAGTGTGCATGTTCGAGGAGATACCTTACCCTCTTCTCAACAGGGACTTTGTTGTAGTATCGGATGGAGTCTTTTCCGAGGAAGTCAAACTCAACCACGTATTCCTGGCCATCCAGCTCAGGATGCAGCTTGATATGTTCTACTCTCAGAGAGCAGCAGCCCACGGTGTCAGCTGTCTCCCCTTCTTCTTTTTCGTTGCCAGCTCTCAGAGCAAGCTACATTTATAACAAGACAAGAGAGGGAAGCATTTCAAACCATCCCAGTAAAGAACAGATGTTAGAAGCTTTCAGGCTATAACGGGGCTATAATCATGAGTGTCCTCAGTAGGAGGAGAAAATGCATTTGAGTGGAAAAAACCCGAAACTTAGAAAATTTTCAAAAACTCCTTATATTTTCCTGAATTTTGTTTTAAATAATTCTAAAGCCAAAAATCTTCTACCAATCTATCAAAATCTCTTTAAAAAATGTTGATTTCAAAATGTTCGACATTTAAAGAAATCTGAGATCCATGCAAACTCAATCTGACACAAAATCAAGAAGTTCTTTAGTTATACATCTTCCACCTTTTCACTGCGTGCTAAAGAAACAAACTTCAAACAACACATATGATACTTTCTTTAGGTTATTTAAGTAACCTAAAGGCTACATTTGGCTGCATAAAAATGTATTTTAATTGTCCTGGCTAATCCAATTTCTAATTGTTTAAGAAAAACCTTTAATAGTCCTATGAAAACACAATTATTCAAATAGAAGTTCCATCAAACTATTTTGAATAGGAACTGTTAATTTGGCTGGTCAAAATATCATAGAGTAGCAGGCAACAGCTCTGTGAGAGCAGGCTTTAAATAGCACCAAGTGATTCAATATAACTTCAGTTTTCTTTATGCTATGGTGAGAAATTTAGCATAATTATGAAACCTCATGACTATGAGGTCAGCTGAAGAGTTGACAAAGTAGCAGAAATTCCCAGCAGGAA
The DNA here is from genome assembly GCA_037305975.1 of Chrysolophus pictus. Classification (NCBI taxonomy): domain Eukaryota; kingdom Metazoa; phylum Chordata; class Aves; order Galliformes; family Phasianidae; genus Chrysolophus; species Chrysolophus pictus. Next base: position 9,184,820 of record CM074595.1, read on the forward strand.
AAAACTGAAACAGCAGGAGACAAAAGGTCCACAAAGCTCCCAGTAATCCAAATGGGAGATTCAGGGACCCAGCTGTGAATTTTGCCTGAGCTAAAACAATGCTGCCTGAAATAACCATGGTCAGTACAATAGTTTATTGCTCTTGATTTCCAGGTAATGGGAAAGGAAAAGGAGATGGAGGCCTGAGCACCAGGAAGTCTCAGGATACCTTAGTAACTGGGCACAATTCTGCCTTAGGAACAGACAGCAGTCCTGAGTATCCCCAAAGGGACAAGAAGGGCAGCAGTGTGCTGGGGGTGAGCCTTACTTTATCAATGAAGTACAGTGCCACAGCCCTCTGCCGTACTTTCATCTCTTTGGATTTCCAATCTTCTCTGTATTGATTTCGGATTTTATCTACGCACTTCTTCAACCTCCGGGCTGTCTCATACTTTTGCCAGTCCTTCTCACCCTGAGAGAATTGAAATACAGTCGTCAGCATCAGAAAGCAGGCAGAGAACCAGCTCCAACCTGCTTCTCAAGGCATTACAAGTATGAGGAGCAAATAGTGTCACTGTACAAAAACACTGAGATCTCACTGCTAAAGCAGCTCAGCTCCAAACTGTGCTGCCAGGCAGCTGTAAGCAATTCAGATTTCCAGGATATTAAATGCTTGTACGGAAGCAACTATGAAGACACAGAGACATTATGTCTTCCATGCTTCTCAATATACAAGTGGTTTCCTCTGCTTCACTCAGATAACACTTACATTCTTTCAGCTGTGTAATTAAGCATCCATAAAATGTAAAGGCAATATCACTTGTTCATCATATCTTTAAGCCATGGCAAAAAGAGGGCACGAATTCACAAGGAACAAAGATTTCCTCCATGCTTGTAGGACAAACATCTTTCCAACCCAGGAAAAAATCCCTTACAAAAATGATTTCATGAGAAGAACTTGAATTCTAACCCCTGAATCAAAGACTGCTTCTCTTTCAACAGGCTTTTATGAAACTAATCCATTGTCCAGTTATTTGCTCCCACAGCACAGTTTGTTTTCCTTCAGTCATGAGCTTGTCATCTTCTCAGCCAGAAACACAGCCAAATTTTTTATTTTAGGATTGACGTAGGGCCAAAAGAGGATAAAATACCCACCAGGGCAAGTTTGTTCTTGACTAAATTATTTTCTTTTCAGCTAATAAAAAGTAAAGGATTCCTATCAGGAATGGCACAATGCTTTTCAAAAGATGTAGTTTTAGATTTCATCTGCTGTCTGGTGCTACAGTTGCATTCTCCCATTTTTTTTCCAAGGGAGAACAGAAGTATGTGTACTTCTTACTTCTCTCCTAGCCAACAGCTATATTTGCATCATGGAGACACGACCAGTAATTATTATTTTTTTTTCCAACTAATTTTTTACCTTAATTCTTGAGCTAGGGTTCAACATTATGTATTTGATAGAGCCTTGGATGTTCTCTGTCCATGACACTAGCCAGGTAACCTTGTTATCATGCCGGACCTCCTTCCATTTGTGTCCTGGTGGAGGGGGAGGGACCTTGGAATCCCTGCACAGAATTAGAGTAAATTAGTTAGTAAATGAAAGCTATTCAAAGATATTTTAGACATCAAAATGCTTTAAGTAATGGGTACCGCCACACAAAGAAAGCACAAGTAGAGGACCAAGGCAAAGTAACTACAGATGTTCACAAGTAGGAAACCAAGTGCATCAAAGAGCGAAGTCAAAGATAAAAGTAATTGCTATCTGTGGAACACACATTCCTAGGAAGAACTCTCATTTGTTGACAGTGCAGTAGAACAGATGCTTATCAGGGCAGGACTAAAGAAAGGCCCACCAAGATAAGGAGCTCGCGTACTTCTACACGATAAATATCAGCCTACTCAGGGTTTTAGAAAAGAAGCTATCCTAAGTACAAAAGGTGCAAAACACCCAATGCTCACTTGCTGCAGTTAATGATGATGTCTTCTGGCATGATGCGTCTCTTCAACATGCCCATTTTGGGATGGTTTCCCCGGCCTCGGAAGAGACCTGGAGGTTCAATCTTAAAGTTAGCAATCCTCTCTTTGTGGTTGTCCATCACACAGTAACCATACTCCTTCAATAGCCGCTCATTCTCCTCTTTGATTTTCTAGAAAGAGGAAAAGCATAAATCAAACAGCGTGCCCAGCACCACATGTCCCTGCATTCCAAGACTTAGAACATTTTGATATTAGCACTACAGAAACATGGAAGACAGACTCAAATCCAGATTCCCATCGTGCCAGTGCTGCACACACAGGGCCAGCAGACAGCCCAGATAAGTACTCACAATAAACAAGCAGCAAAGCGAGCAGGACAAAGAGCAACAGTGTACAAAAACACTTAAAAGTTGTACTTGAGGGAACAGATGAGGGCTGGTGAAGGTGACTATTTTGTCACAACAGAAGCCATCACATAACATAGCTACAAAGGTTGTCTAAGTACAACAGTCCCATTACAGTCACATTACAATGATTTATATTCATTCCCCAGGATAAGCATATTACATCTACTGGATGTTACGTTTTGTTGTTAATGTAGAAAACCTTCAGCCTTCTGTGTTTGAACTCGGCATCAGAAAGCAAGCAGAGGAATGTCTTCAGCCTGCTACTGAAGGCATGTCAGGCCTGTGTCAGCAAATGGTCTCAAAGGCAGAACATGGTCTCCTAACTAAGAATGTGCTGAGATTTCATTGCATATTTCTTTGCTTGAACTCTAATAACATGGGAGGAAAAGCTGGGAAAAATACAAACACTGCAGCCCAAAATAAACTATCTGACCCACAGACAGCACTGATGTGCCAGCTATGAAACTAAACAGTAAAATCCACTTCTGCTCTATTCTAAGTAATAGTTACTATGGCTGGGAACTGGGAAAGACTCACTCAATGTTTACTGAACAGAAACAGCAGTATGACATGAGCTCTTTAATTTGGCAGGACTCCTCTGACTCCAAAGGCCATACTTTTTCAACCTACCAGGCCCTTCAGAATTACTGTAGCATTGCAAAGGATCAGCTGAGAATCTGGAGATGAGGTTCTAACTTTTATTTGTAGTATGTCTCAGTCATTCGAAATAGAACAAGAAAAACACTATTTTTCTCTTTACAAGCTGCTGTAGCTATGCTACTGAAAATAAAATTGCATTTTTAGTTGGAAGACTGCATTAAAAAGAAACCTGTTCTCAATATATTTTATTCACTACAGGGCTGCATCCCTACCACTATCTCTGATTTTTCCCCTACAAACCTAAGGATGTCCTAAAATAAAAATTAATCCTTAATTGAACAGCCACTGCTCATTACTGGCCAAGGCTCCCACTGACATAACACCTCTGATTCCCATATTTACTTTAGCAAGATCAAGCCCTATCAATATCATTTTGAGTCAGGATGAAGGTTCAGCTGTAAACAGTGCTTTGTATTACTCGAGCTGCAGAGAAAATATTCCTACAATTAATACGAAAGTTAATATTTTGAAAGCTAGCAAACGTTGGCAAAGTGAGCAGAGAAACAATTACACAAAGATGCTGACAAGTCAGCATCAACAATTCCAGAATCCCCTCTGGTACCTGTTTCTCCTCCTTGGACATCTGTTTCCTAGCTTCCGTCTGAGCTTTGAAATACTGGCTCATGTGGGTGAAGTCACACTTGCTGAGGCTGGTGATTGTGCTCTTCTCTTCAGAGGTCATTTCCTAGCAGAAAGCAAGCAGTGCTTTACATTTTCATACGAGATAATAGAGCTTATCCTACCCTTGATGGTTTCAACAGGGACTATAGATAGGTTCTCACAATAATCCCCCAGGAATCCTCAGATTCTTGCACATGCTGACTCCAGCTAAGGTCAAACAAAGACAAAAGAAAAAGAAATAGAGCGCACGCAACGTTGGCCCTCCAGTGGTCTGATCTGTGCAAGCACCACCTTGCAAAGTGCTCTCAACTGAACAGCTGCCAGGGCTGTTGAGAGTAAAATCCGGTAGCTTGCCTAGGAGAACTGTGTCCAGAGGTTTACCTTTCAAGTTCACTGAGGAAGTTCTGGCTTCTAGGTCTTTGGAAAGGGCTTCCTACTGCTATAAAGAATGCTCTCTAAGGGATCTGACAGATCAGCTATGCCCTTCAAGCTGCAACAGGCAGATTTGGTTTGGAGAAGTCTGACTTTGTCGGTTTAGAAATATATATAAAATAAAATATAAATTCACTTCCTGGTGAAACCACAGAATAATCTGGGAAGTGCACTTTCAGTTGCCAACAGCTAACTCCTGTGCATGGAACATCAGCCCCTTTCCATTGCCTAGCACTGAGGGAACACCAGCCACGCCTGCAGTCACCGCAGCCCAGGATTACATGCATACCTTTCTCCAATCCTTAAAAAAGTTTTTCCTGAAGATCTCCTTCGTAGTGTATTCATGGTCAAGCATTTTTGCAAAGAATGTGGCAACTTCTTCTGCTTTGGTGCTCAGCTTCATGACTTTACCTACAAAGAAAGATTTTTAAAGCACATGGTTTCCTCTGGAATTGAAACATTAAAAAAGAAAGCAAGAGAGTCTGATGTGAAACAAGCCAGAGACGCAGGGCAGGAAGGGGAAAAGGCCTCCTGCAGGAAACCCTCTGCTGTGGCAGCCTGGTGGTGCATACGCTCCTGAGGAGATACTGCTGTTTGAAGTGAAAAAGGCAAGGAATGTTATTAATATTCATATTCTGGCACTTGGACATATGGGAAATACAGTCTCTGTATTCCTCTTCAACCCACAGACAGACATGCTCTGGAACACCCCTTCTAGCCTTTAGCTATTTCTAGCCAGGAAGAGCTTTTCCAATATATATATATATATATACACACCACGCATAGGCTGAAAAGTGATGCCAAATATTTAATTCCTCTTCATTGCAGGGAAACGTATCAGGATTCTGCTAATAATCTGAGTCCTTTACCGTGGGAACGTGTTCCTGTCTCCCCAAATCAGGCTCAAAATACAGTCATTTTTAAGACAGACTGAGTTTGCAGCGAGCAAGGAGGTCACATTTCAGCTTATCTGCAAGACTGCAGTGCAAACTGAAATTGCTGCAAGGAAAAAGGCTAAGGCACAAGGGAAAAGAGGCTGCTGCAGTATCGAAGCTGTGGATCTAACATTCCTATCGAGTCTTTTCGGTCCAGATTGCACTCCTGAGGTGCCTGTGATCCCTGTGAAGGATTTTGCATGCAACTCACATCTCCAGCAAGTTGCAAGGAATATTTGAAGTCCCAGTGGGCTGGCAGACAGTCAACACCTGTGGATTTTGTAATGACTCTTACTGCACAAAAGTCAATACAAGAAGCACCACTGTTGATTCTAAGTTATTGGGAAAAAAAATACCACTTTTGATGTTTTTTTAAAAAGTTACGTCTCCAAAAATAAAGCACAGGAGTTTTCTATAAAGCCTTAAGATCTATAAAGACTTGTAAACCAGGACTTCGCAGAGGGTCCTCCCGATGATCTAAGAATATCCCACAATTAAATGAAACCAACAGAAACTCTGCCAATTTGTAAGCTGCAACCTAAAATACTGCATTTGTTTTCCTACAACAGGAAATGGGGGAAGGGAGAGACAGCAAGGGAAGCTGTTTTTTTCCAGGCTGCGAGTCTAGCTTGAAAGAAGCTATCGAGTAAATAACACATTATGGGGTTTAAATGACTGAAGCTGTTCCCAAATTGCTGAAGAGTAGTACAGGCTCAGTCATCCTTATCTTACCACTTTAAAGTAGATTTCATTCTACTGAATTTCCACTTTTCATAAAAGTTTGAAAAGGTTCTCACTGGCAGTAACGTATATTTAAAAACAAACAAAAAAAGTGCATTTCAGAGCCCTGAGCATTAGTTACTGAATTTAAAACCTGAAAACCAGAGAGCAACCCAGGGACACGAGGAGCAGCAGAGATCACACTGCTGTGACAAACACCACTGCCATCACCTACATTTTTACCTTGCCCCATCTGCAGAAAGAACAGTGCGAGTTTAAGGCACCTTTGTGATACAAGCAGTAGCAAGTTAACCCACTCACTCAAACATGTAGCCAAGTCCTACAAGATGGCTTTTAGCATTTCAAGCTCCTTCACCAAAGCTGGTGTTGTAAGCACCACCAATAGCTTCAGCAGACATCAGTTAGATGAAAACAAGCAGCCTTGCTGCAGTGCAATTGCTAGACAAGGGATGGATTCCTCCAGTGAGAACTGGCAGCTTGGCAGCTGGCTGGCCAGCCATAGTGTGATTATTGGATGCTACAAATCATCCTAGGATAATCCCAAAATTAGACAATGCCTTGTAAGCACGGGGAGCAGCCCTCAGCAGCTGCTGCGTAAATCACACATCTGATTTTTATTTTTCCCCCTAGCTTCTCAAGGAAGACTTATGTGATTGCTTTGTTTGCCAGAATCCATCCCTGCCTCTAATTTTTCTGCCTATTGATCAATTCTTACCATGACAAAGACAGAGATTGCAAAAATCCCTTCATTTCCTACAGGCTTTGTGAAATAGGTGGCAGGATAGAAGCTTACTGCTGCCTGTGCCAAAGGGATAATTATAGCATAATTTGCCCTTCTCCGTCTCTAGACAGGAGAGATCACGCATTCTTCAGTAGAGGAGAAAAAATATTTCCAACATGGTAACGAGTTCTTATCAAACCCTCAGACAGACAGCTGTAGGAAAATAGACATCCTTGATCACTGTGCTACTTGCTTAGAGATAATCTTTACAGGATGAAATCTGTTTATTTCACTATGTTGTCGCTGCGAATGAATGCCACCTATTCCTCAATATTTAAAAATGTGTCATGTCACATGAAAATACCACGCTGCTTCTGGAAGAGTTCCATGCACAGATGTCCCCTTCACCAAAAATTACATTTCTACCCTTCCAAATGCCTCCCACTTAATTCAATCCTGGGCTAATTTGATCCTTCATTTAACATGATCACAGGACTAAAAGGAAACACACGGGTCATCAAGTCCAGTCTCCAGCAGGCATCACATCATATAATCCCTTCCACATGAGACCAACAACCAGCAATCCCAGCATACCAGAATCCCACATCATTTAGTTCTACTACTCTCAGTAATTGGTAAATGTGACCATGACACACACTGGAGGGGTGTATCCTTGAGGCCAGGATGATCTCATGCGTTTGTACAAAGTTCTCATCATCTTTATCAAAATTCAGTAGACTGACTCAGTTAATGTCACCAAATGACTGTGAATTTCAACACAAATTATGGAAATTTCAATCAATGACATTGAAGAAAACAGATGATCAGTGGTGCAACAGCTACAGTTACGTACTGTACTGGTCACACACTGCTACTTTGGGCATAAGACCCTCTCACATTGTAAAGAAAGCTGAGAGATTTACCACTTTAACAGTAAGCATAAGTTCATCTCTGTGTCAAGTCAGCAGAATTCAGCAGACTGTTCCTTTAGTTCTACAGATCCTTCCTTTTCTGAGCTGTTGAGGAATTCTTCTAAGCCAATCAGTGTAACGAGGTCATCTCCTCACCTCCTCAGTCCCTAGAAGAACGCCCCAAGATGTTCATTTCCCTTTCCAACCCGCTGGAAGTACAGATTAACTCACCATCGTAGTAAAACTTGACATTTTCAGGCAGTGGTTCATATGGTGGAGCAAATACAGGACCTTTATGCTCTAGGAATTTCCATTTAATTCCTTCAGGGTAGCGCTCTTCTTCCCACCTTCAAAATAAAAATACACAGCAATATCATTCAGTTTCTACTCTTTGCTTTGTTACTTTGTGGGTGTAAGAAACAGAAATTCATAAAGTAATGACACCGACCAAGCACAGATATTTACACTTTTTCAAAAGACAAAAACAAAACAAACAGAACACCTTTGGTCACAGGTATCTGATGCTCAGTCCTCACCTCCCACTTGCTGCTCTTTTCACAAAAGCACACAGATGAAAAAGCTTAGAACTCTAGAAAATGAAGAATTCAGTCCTGTAAAGCAGTGAGGATCATGCCAAATTAGAGTCAGCTGTGATCTAACATCAGGTCCAGAATGCCTGCTCAGCAAAGCCAAACAATTGTGGTATATTATGCAGCTGCTTTCAGATGTGGGCAAGTGTCCCATTAAGGGCAGAGATAAAGAAACAGATGTTCATTTACAACCTAAATGAGAGCAAACCTGCTTGGACAAGAAAGAAGAAAACTTGCTTTGTCTTTTTAAATTCATTCCAATTTTTGGGGTATGAGAAAGTGTTCTTGAAGAAAAGCAGAGTAGCAAAGAAGATAAGAAGCTTGCCTTAGAGCACCTCTACAAAAACGTTTTGTAAATGATGCATTAGGCAACACAACACAGCGAGGCAGGCGCCGCCAATCCCAGGTTCCAGCTGAACAAACTCACAGAGCCAGCAATTCATTTACAGAGTCACACCAGGCCTGCTTCCTCCCCCAGCTCCCAGTACCCACTGCCCACACTGACTCCACACTCCCTCCCCTCTCACTTCTTTCATGATTACCAGGACATTACTGTTACATACCGCCGGCACAGGACTCCCTGCTGAGACAGGCTATTTTACCTTAGTGATTCATCAACTGGAAGACCATTAATCTGTCACAGTATTCAGTCTTTGAATTGCACAGACAACTCTGTTGAGCAGCCAACGACAATAAAATACGTTTAAGCTTCCCTCTTATGTCAGCCCTATGGAGTAGTTTCCTTCTCAGCACACGTATCTCCGGAAAAGTGATGCACAATTAAATACTTCATTCCTGAAGAGAGATAATGACCACTGCACAGAAGATGGGCATTGTCCAGAGAAAAGAGCTTCTGCTAGAAAACGCTCAGAAATTCTCCAGTGGTGCCTGTATGGCAATAGTTCAGGAAGAACAACAATCGTAGAGGATGGCACTTTACTACAGTTAGTTAGGTGCCATCTGTGACTGAAGCACCAGACCTGAATTTTCCTTTTGAGGAGCACAGTGACATCTTTAACAGCACAGCACACAAGCCCAGCTGTCAGTACACAACCTGCACGTCACGTTTCAGTGGAGATAAGAAACTGATATTGGCATTTGGTCCAGATCCCTAATATTTACAGTCCTAATGATTGTTTTTAAAATTAATTAGAAATTGGAAATCTAAGTGTTTTGTCAGAGATAGATCTAGGCTCTTCTACCCAGAAGCTCTTTCAGTAAAATGTATTTGAACCATCAATCTCCACTTAGCCAGGGAAACATTCTCTCCAACAGTATTTTTATTCTGCTAAGAACTAGCAAGGGAATCACGTGCAGTGACTGCTACCTTATAGAACAGGTTTGTCATTCCTGAACATTCTGTTCTTCTACCTATTCCTGTTTTCTCATTAAGGATGCACGTGCAATAAGTACTAGAAAGGTAATTGTTTAAATAGATAGCTGAAGCACACTATGTTGGGAGGTCCACAAGGAAACATGAGATCCATATGGTGGTTTCTGAGCCCACAGCTACCATAAAGTTTGCTGCCAAAAGACCACAAATAATTCTGAAACCTACTTCCACCTTCCTAAACCTCATACATAAACACCAAGACAAAAGATTAAAAAACCAGCAACTGCACCACCACAAAACACCAACCCACAGCCAAACTGCAGCAGCAGCTCCGGGTCCCACAGCAACATTCGAGCAATGTCTCAGCAGGAGCAGGGAGAATGGGATTTATGAGGAATGTCACTTTCCTAATGTCAGCAGAAACTCTGAATTGGTCACCCAGATTCCATAATCCAAAATCCAAAGATTGCAAAGGAAGATCAGGAAGATAGAGTTGAGGAGGGTTTTTTACTTGGAATGCAAATAGGGAAGATTCTTATTAAAAAAACACAATATACCTCAGGGATAAGTTATTTCACAGTAATTAATTTATCGTAACACAAGGTGGAAGGAATGCTTGTAAGCTATAATCCTAGACCATATTTTTCACACTGACAAGGGTGTGAAAATGATCTCTGAAAAAGATCTCCACATGTGATGCACAATGCCAGCGTCCTGGGGATGTCTAGCACCAAGCATCCACGTGAGTGAGGATGGAAATAGTCAAGGCAGAAAGCACTTCAGGAATCAGCCAAGAAAAGACATCAGATTGTCAGAAAACTGACTCAGATGGAACATAAGATGTCCTTAAGAGACACAATCAAAGTGCAGATGAAACCCCGTCCAGCAAGCCATGCTGTACAAAGCTGCAGATGGATGACAGGAACCATCAGCAGAAGAACGCAGTCACCTACTGCCAGATTTTGTAAAACATGCTTTCAAAGGCAATTTTCCCTTCAGCAGCAAGCACAAATTGCAGAGCTTAATGCAGCTACCTGGGATTGTGCTGCTGAGGCAGATGAGGGGAGAAGCATATGGCTTTCCAGTAAAGATTTGGTGTTGAAGGATACAGACTACAGTAAGAGGGAGCTGTGCTTAACAGTATAGCAAAGTTAGACAGAACCAGCAAGGACAGCTGAGACAAAGCCAAAAAGACAAAGATCACAATGCTTAAAGAGACTTTCTGTGGCTTCCTATTCGCTCAAGTCCCTGCAGTTTGTTCATGTCAAAGCACATTACAGAGAGGCTGTCAGAGAAGCCAAGAAAAGTGAATGACTCAAAAGAAAAAAAAAAAATCATGATAGCTATTGGGAAAGGCCTGAAAACCAAATTTCTGGGAGAGAACACAGACATGAAAGATACTCAAGTGATGATGTTCTATTTGAAGAAGCTGTGGAAATCAAAGAAATATGCAAAGACTATAAATGCTGCAGAAGGCTTTTTTTTTTTTTTTTTTAAGGTGGATCAATAACAGTGACAATAAAGGGTATAAAAGACTGAGCCCAAAAGGATTTGAGACTGCAAGATGCTCCCTGACACTACAGATCTACTAGAAAAATAAGAGAACAGCCATGTGACCTGAGAAAAGAAAATACTGATGGAAACATCTTCCCAAAAAGGTCATAAAAACACATTACAGGAGACTACAGGAGAGCAGAAAACACATACACTTTTCAAAACCACATATGCATTAAACTGAGGGAGGTTCTAAGGTCCAAACTTCAAAACACACCAGTATTATCTTCTCAAATCTAGCCATAACAATAGGTTACATTACTGCAAATAGTTAAAATAATCCAGCAAGTTTCTTACACAGAACTGTACCAACACAACAGAGGCCTGCCTTGCACATGAACCACGAAGTTCAGAAAAAAGGTTCTGAAAATGTTAAGTGTCTTTGATAATTCAATTTTAGTTACTCAATGATTTTTTACTTCAGGATCATAAGCAAGGAAGTGTTTCCATTTAAAACTTGTTTTCAAAACTTATTTTCCAAACAGCCCGAGCTTCACCACTCACTTGAGCAGCCTTTACTCTCATGCCTGAGGCAGAAGCAGCTTGAAGAGGTGCACAGCTGACATCCAAATAGAAGAGTGAAGTGGGTACTCGCTCACATTGCAGCCTTTATGTAACACAGAACACCTGCTAGAATATAGCTGTGTGTACCAGTTAATACAACCACACACCTTTATATATTCCTGCTGGTAGCTCGAGCTCACAAACTTTCACATTGCTTTGAAGGGTGTAAGTAAAGGCCAGGTTCTAAGCACAAGAATACCAGTAGCGAGTTTTACGGGTAGTCTCTGTGTGCTGCAGAGGGAAATGTTTCTCATCACTAGTACAGGAAAAAAGAGATTTTCACTTCTATTTCAGAGGATGCACATACTGAATGAGAAGTTCATTTAGAGTTTACAAGAAAGTAAGCCAATTATTCAGGACAAATCCTCATGAATCAACCAAAAAAAAGGCAGATGTGCTTACTCAGTCAGCATGGGAGGTAACAGTGATAGAGCACGTGCTGAGGGTAGCCTACATCATCAACATATAGTTACCATTTCCATTTCTGCTCCTCTTCTTTTTTCGGCTTCTTTCTTTTGTCTGCTTCAGGGCTTTTCTTATCTTTGTTCTTAGCTTTCTTTGCTTTGCTGTCCTGTAAAATGTTAGAACAAGTTAATGCATTCCAGTCCTCTCATCCTCCAGGAAAAGGTGTTCTAAAACTAAACAACTATCTTTTGGCATGCACTAGTTTGACCACAAACAGCTGAATTACTAAAGCCTAAATACAAACAGGATGATCGAAGTGCACGCTTAAGTCAAGCTCTGCTGACAGTCACACTTCAAAGTTTTAAACCAAATTATTTACCTTAGAGGTGGAACATATTAAGTGCACACAACAACCACTTATTCTGCCTCACCTGATAAGTGGTAAGTTTGGGCCACGGTAACATGATTGCTTAATCACAGGAACAGCCTCCTTGGTGTGCATTAGTTATATCTACTCTGGCAAATGCTACAGAGCAGAAATTACATCACTATGAGGTGGCTTCTGGGAATGTATAGTATATGCTCTCTATAAAGACACCTTCATTAAACTAGAATATTAATCAAGTTTCCAGGAGCTGCCTGCAACATGTGCTTCACAAAGGTGCCTTTGCTAGACATAGCAGCATAGTTCTCGAGTCTCCAATTATGGCTAACCTCAACACCACCTCCCTTTCCAAATTTACATCCTGGGTTTCATCTAAAAGCTTTAAATGTCTTTCCAGTGACTAACTTAAGCTTCATCTCCTCTGTTTCTGAACAGTCCTACATTACCTGTGCAGTTACCAAGTGTTGTCAGTAAGGCTCTTCTACTCTCTGCAGGCTATTCTGCTTAGCAGAAAGACTGAACTGCCAGGAAAACACTGTGAATTCTGGAGACATCCCCTTCATCCCTTACTTTAAATGTAGGAGACAAAGTTCCCCTGACTTTATACATTATGACTCAGATGAATTAACTTGCACTCCAAGTCTGGATCTGCTACATGCCGCTTTGTCCCAGGACCGATCCTTGCCTCTTTCCCTTTGAATTCGATTCCTCTTGCTCTATACAATTCAATACCAAATTGTTAGTCTTGCTTTTCTTGCTAGGAACAAACTTATCTTTCACATTACCTCTTCTTCTTCTTGTTTCCTTTTCTTTGCTTTCTTTATGTCTTCTGTTTTGATTTTCTTGGGTTTGTAGTCAGCGCTGTAAGAACAAAGACTAGCTGATGAAAATCATTCGTTTTCCAGTATAAAAATATAAAGTCATACATGTGCAAAAGGTGTGTGTTCAAGTTCACAGTATTACTGGCACGTTTAATCCCTGAATAATAACATTTTGCATTCTGTTCTTAGAAGGCTGAATAAGGTTTATCCAACAGAAGAGCCTACAAAAAATCTAAAATCCATAGGCCATAACTGCAAATAGTTGCCCAGAAGAAGTTTCAGACTGCTGAAACAAAAATTTTACTTGAAGAAGAAGCAACTAAAGAGTATTAGCAGTCACCCAGTGATTACATGGGATGAAATAAATCAACAGAAGCTCAGCAGCATGCTTCCCCCCAGCCCTGCTGTCCCTCTTGTACTCATCAGTCTGGGACCTGCCTCCAAGGCCCACTTTTTGCATCCCCCGCTAGTTTGAACAACAGCAAAACTGACTGCTGGCAAATTCTTAATCTTTCCATTGCAGACATGAGATGGGAGGTCACAAAAACTTAACATAAGGCAGCAAATGATTACACAAAAGATGTCACACCCATGTCTCTTGGACACTGAGAAATACCACATTGGAACAGAATGCCACCGTGGGTAAACTCTTCCAAGCCTTTAAGTCTAGGCTACTAATAAGTTCACACTCTAAGAAGCTGGACATGCATAGATGGTGACAGATCACAGCATGATGTAACTGGCCTTTTTTTTTGTACTGGGCAGGCTACTATACATCAGGCAAACCTCACACGAGCTTTCTTTTGACTTAGAGAAAAATCCTCAGCATAATACACAACATATTTAGACACTTTTAAAAGGGAATCATGCCATGCAGTGCATGTGAACCTCTCCCCTATGCTGAACAGGATGACTGCATTTTCTTCCTTATGTGTAGTCATTTGCTCACCCAACAGAAACAACTGCAGCCACTTAGCTAGCATTAATACCACACTTACTCAGACTTATGTTTTACAGTCTTCATTGGTCTCTTCTCACTTTTTTTTCTTTTTTCCTTTTCCCCCCCATTTACTAACACTGCAGCTCTGCACAGAACTATCTGCAGAAGCAGATGATGGTATTTTTTCCATGGACAACACAAATGCTACCCTTACCCTGTTCAGAAAACTTCTAACAGCATAAGGAATTTGGTCGCAGATCTCCAGTCCCCCAGCACAGGCTGAATATCTCACATCCTACTTGCTCCCTTGGTGTTCTTTTAGAGCCAAAGACAAGTATACAAGCCCCCACTACCCAGGCCACTTACTCGTCATCTTCACGAGGCCTCTTCAGGGGTTTGGAGTCCTCTTTAGGAGAAGCATAAAACCCGTCATCATCTGGTTCATCTTTAATACGTGGTGGACTACAAAAAGAAACAAATAAAGGTGGTTCTAAACTTCAAAGTGCACGTTTTTTCGTTTAAGAAATGATCAGATGCAAAACAGACACGTCTTCTAGTTTGGGAATGGGTCTTCCTCCTCAGATCCCAAAGACCCAAAGTTCTCTGAACTTCAGCAGACAGCACAAGCAGAAAGTCGTTTAGCATTGACATATTTTCTATTTTTCAAGCAACACCAAGATCAATGGTTTACAAACAGCTTAGATTTCACTGTTTCTTTGAGACTTTCAGGAAAAACAACTGCAGCTTCCAGCACTTTTAAAACAAAACTGAAATCACGTATGCTTGTAGTCAGATAGGAACATTATATAATTTCAGTTCAATATTCTTATTGAGTCTGGTAAAAGACTGTCAAACAAGCAGATTTGAAAGCTACATTACTGAGTGTTTTGCAAACTAAATATTGATGCATATGAAAAAGCAGAGAAGAAAACAAAGATCTGGCAAACTTAAACTGATTAGTCTCTCTTCACTATCCAAACTGTGGGAAGCAAACAATGTTGTCCCTCTCAAACCACAAGTACTAAATTAAGCTCAGTGCTTTCAGACATAATAATCCCCTGAACACTAGTAGCAAAAGAAAAATAGGGTATGAGTGGGCACAGAGACCATCTCTTTAAACAAACTCATTATTTCTAGATTTCACAGAAGCATTTCACTTATCTTCAAAAATAAAAAGACATCACGAAGAGTCCAAAATCACATTTGGAAGCACTTAGCACTGTTTCACTCAGGTACAACAAGTTACAGTGCTGTCTCTGGTATAGGGCTTTCCTATTCATACTCAATCAAATCTCTGTATCAAATTGACTGAGTTTCCAAGTCAACATGCAGAACCTGCAATTGGGCAGAGTGGGAGAAAAAAAAGCAGCATTCTGCTTTGTAGATCGCAGGCAGCAAGAGACATTCTGGTCTTATTTTAGCTGATAATGTGTCCGTGAAGCAGAACAAGACAGTTTGCTCTTTCACAGCTGTAAAGCCACTGCAGTGCTGGAAGATGCAGCTCAAAGAAAACAGGTATGTGCTGCTGTAAGAAGCCATTTCTGTGGGATTGCTAAGACGTGAGTCTGCAGTATGCACAGTCGCAAAACATCTATAGAAAAAGAGGTATTTGTCTCATCTAATTATTCTTCCTCCAGGCAGAAACCTGGTACTACTGTTTATTAGGCTGTTAGGAATTTTATCTCATCTATTTTAACACTGAAGCATTTCCCAACATTCTGTAATAGTGGGAAATGAAGTGTGATCATATTAAAAGAAGAATGACCAAGCTGAAGCTTGACTTGCATTGTTCCCAAGACCGTAATATTGCTTCTCTAACCAAGTCTCAAAGAAGCAAATCAAAACCATCTGAACTTGTAAATGAAGGTTTCAGCAGGAGACTGATGGCTCTTCACCAGATTTTGGCCTTGAAGAAGGCACAAACTGCAGTGGTTACTCCGGGTTTCTTTCATAAACACAGAAGTCGCCTTTAGACCAAACGAGGACCCAGTTACTTTAACGTGAGAACATCCAGCATCTCCGGTGAGACCAGCACACACACAGCTCTGCTAAATAGCTGGGGCTAGAAGATCATTGCTTTCTATTTCCAGAGCATTCCCAAAAGGACCTGGAGAGGGCGCCTCTCTCCTGTGCCATGCACAACCACAGAGCTTGCATTTTTAAACAGGGGTATGGAAATAAAACAGACAAGGGCACATGCAAAATGTGGAACAAACCACTACCAGGCCCTGACTTAGACAGGCTCCTTCTGCCATTCCTTCTGCATCATAGTGAGACTAAGGACTTTTGTTGTTTTTTTTTTTAAATGGGCTCATGGAACTGGACATATGATTGAAAACTATCTTAAAAGCAGATATGGACACATCTATCACACCATGGACACCTTCAATGTCAATGGACCAGAGGTACCACCTTGGTACCACCTTAAAAATAACCAATGGCTGGATTTACACAAGTGACAGATCTTAGCTGGTCAAACATTAAAACAAATTAACATTTTTCTATCAGTCACTCCATGATTTTAAAAGTAAGAGTATTAAGTAATGAGCAGCACAATACTTAAGTTCATTTAGTTCACATATGCTTAAGTTCATTTCTATTTAGTGGCAGGAATTTGGTAGGACGTCCAGACTTGGAACATGCTTCTCATTTTACATAAGCATCATTCTTACCCAGAAAGGCTTTAGCCTCTAGTTGCTTACAGAAAGACCTTCACAAGGCCATCTCCAAAAGACAGCTTGCAGGGTTCAGGTATCAGTTTTACAATTATAACAGAGGTTCTTTCAACTCCAGCTAATATTTTTTTCCATCGTTTAATCCGTTCTCAGCAGAATTTAACTACTTGATACTTGGATACAGCCAGCACGTGCAGGCAGATACCAGGTGTTCAACAGCTCCATCACAAGTCAACGAATGGATCAATTACCCATTTCTTTAATTGAGATGTATATATATAACATCTGAATAGGTCAAAAGCATTATTTTTTTTCCCCAAGACCAAGTGAGAAGAATCAAAATTCTGAGCAATAAAAAGTCAAAATGCTACTTTTTCCAGATCATAGGCCTTATTGCTTACCTGGAGAAACCATTTTCCTTTTCTTTCTTTATTTTTATATCACCAGAAGATAATTTAATCTGAAAAACATGAAAAGTAGGAGCTGATCAGTACTGCCCAGAGCGATTTGTTTTTCCAACACAAGCAGAGTATTTAACTTACTGAGGGAACCAAAGGGCACTGTGACTAGCACCTTTATCACCTGCAGACCTCAGAGAGCTACATGACACACCAAGAATGGCAACAACTTTTGCCAAGTAGTAGCCAGAAGTCAGTATTTTCTGGCCCTTGGCTATTCACTGAAGGAACTGAAGTGTACAGTTCACGCAGCATTCACTACTCATCTCTGTTTGTCCTCACACAGCAATGCAATTACCAGATTTTCTTCCTCTTGTCTCTGAATCTCAAGCTTATCAAAATACTAACATGCAAAAATGTAAAATAAATGGACACAGCTCTGCTGTGAAACTGTCTTCACTCACAATATCTGCAGATAAAGCCCTTGTAATCTCTCATCTAGCACCCACAAAGCACACCTCCAGTCCTCAGGGCTGGGATACATCTCTCCAGGTCCACAAAACTTGGAAGCATAAGCAACGTGTACCCACTGACTTTTTCTTCTTTACCATTCAGCTGTGTAAAGCAGGAGACACCTACCTTTTCTTCCTTTCTCTTCTCCTTGTCTTTGTCTTTGTGTTTGTCTTTGTGTTTCTCTGAGCTGCCATCTTTGTGTTTGGTTTTCTCCTTGTCTTTATGTTTCTTTTCCGAGGAGTCTTTGTGCTCGCTGCAAGACAAGAGCATGTTTGGGGATGCTGAGAAGAACTGAGCAATACAGTTAAATCCCAGTGGTAAGAACAGAGCCAGAAGTCCTGATCGTTACCAACCCCAAAACAAAGGTGATCACCGTGGCAGGAAGATCCAGCAGTCTCCCATTACATCTCATCCATCTTCCTTAAGAAGAGGATCAGGAAGGGAATATACCACAAAACCACAACCGCCAAGCATTTCATATCAGGAAAGCCTGTCAGCCTGTGCTGCCAACAAGATCCTCAGTCACTGTGCTTTAAGTTCAGTGCTTTAGGTTCAATTCCCACTGTTTCTGCTTTTCTTTACATCCACATAAAAGGTCAATGAAATAGATCTGTCCATCTCATCAATGCCCACATGAGCTTCCGTTCAGACATGAGTTTATTCTTTTAACAGCTCTCATCTCTGAAAGCAAGAGAAAGATCGCTGATCTTTACTATTCCCAAACAGATGGGAAAGTAGTGCAAACAGGATATGTGATGTCCTTTTGTTTATACAATGCTGAACAGAAAAGGCTGTGAGGACCGCCTGAGCCCAGCCTGGGCTGAAGCAAGCCAAAGGCACAGTGGAAATCAGTCTGTCTTCTCGTTGGGCAATAGTTAGGCACCAAGTGAGATGCCTTGCTCACACTGCTGGTTCCCAGTCCTCCATCCTTGGCTCGCTCCAGCTCTGCTGCTCTCTGGGACACGCTGCTTCAGACAATGCAATATAAAGCAAAGCTTTACTAGAAATAGGCAGCTTCCTTGTTTTGGTTATTTCAGCACCAAATTGCAAGCCCTAACCAGTGTGGGAGAACACAGCCCTGGAGAACAGCAAGCCTAGAATGTAGGGTAAGAGAAGAACTTTTGAAGAAGACATGCTTCAAGTCTTGTTTCTATCTTAAAAAAAAAAAAAAAGACTGCAAAAGACCTGGCTGTTCGATGGCTACATAAAGCAAGCAGCACATTAGCCAGCTCCTGTGAAGCTCGTGTGATTAAGAGGAAGGCAACTAATCACAAATATTTCAGTCCACACCCAGCTGCAAAGTCCAGTGAGTCTCAGCACCCCAAGTAACACTAGCACAGATGGCCCAGGATCTACTAAGGGTCTAAATTATTCATGCCTAAGGCAGCACACAATGCAATAAATACATACTTGGCCTTCCAAGCCAAAGCAGGTGAAGTAAGAAAATTTATCTCTAAAGGAACTCATTACACTCATATGCTGCGTTGCATCAAGAGATCAGTAGGAAGAGAAACCGGTTTCATTTTTAACTCTCTAGCAACTCTTCTTCATACTACGTATAAAACTGTATGGAATTATACAAACATTAAAGGGCAGTGGCACTCTAGAAATTCTTGCAGACAGACACACAGCACATGTTGGCTGTGAGTGAAGATTCAACAACTGCAGACTATTCTTACCCAGCAGATCGTGTTATGCACGCTGCGTGATCAAGACATGCGAGTACATACAGAACATCCTGACACTGGATCTCAGACACCCAGGAGATGCCCCTGCTGCTCTTGCTCAGATCTCACATCCCAGTTTCTCTATCCTGTTCATCACTGTCTCTGAGGCTCAAGACACCCATTTCATTTTCTTTTGTATCAACTAGATTCAGTGAGCATCTGAACGCACAAAACCCCACGTGTGTGTTTAATCATTTTTAAACTCAGAGAAATCTGAAAATTCTGACTTGCTACCTTGTTCTGTTATCTGTATGCAAGATGGGCACCTCACCTGCCAAAGACTGAAGTTTTCCCATTACAAAGGTGTATCACCATATACGTACAAAAAACCCACAACAACCCAAACAACAAACACACACAGCTGAGATCCATTTTATTCTCTGCAAGTCTGCTTGTGTCTGTTTTCCTACCCTTTCTTGTTCTTTTTTGATATTTAAATCCTACCTGCAATAACATGTTTTACCGAGACAACAATTTGCACCTCCAAAGCATGGCATACCGTGCCATCAGTGGAGCTGGCTCTCTAAGGCAGAGTTCATCATGGTGCCTGTTGCTTGGGAGTTCAGAATAGCAAGAAAAGAAGAAAAGGCTTTAGTTTTTACAGCCATAGTCTTTCTTACTGGTAGCTTTCAGTGTGATGAGTAGAGCATTGTGAGGTACACAAAATGTTACTGAAACAGATTGTTATTTATTAACCTACAACTGCAAAGCTAAATCTGAAAAAGGCAGAAAACCCATTTGGCCTAGAGAAGTGGCAAGAGTTTTTGTATGTGCTGAATGCTTGCACATATGCTGGAAAGAAAAAATTGCTAAAAACTTATTCTTGCTTATGTAGAAACCCAGAAGATATCCCTTATTGAAGAGGAATTGAAAGGGGCCATCACTAAAAAGCAGCACGTAATCTACAGCTAATGTTGGCCAGCACTGGGGTCAGAATCAACAACTTTGGGTTCCTGAGTCGGCCTTATTTTCATTAAAAAATAATTAAAAAATCACAAGATCATCCTTCCTCTTCCCTTGGCAGCAAGCTGTAGCATTTCTCACTGAGGCACCATGGGCTCAGATAACCCAAGATAAGTCAGTCTCTCGTTTCACTCTGCAGCTCATTTTCAAAACAACTGGTACTGGTGACTTGTCCCGAGGTCTTGGCTTGTTGGTCCTGGTACGTGATGAAGAAATTCCCCACGTAAACATCTGATTTGGAAACACTGATAACAAAGACCTCAACAGACAATCCTGAGAAAATGTACTTATTTTTCTCCAAAAGCAAAGCAAGTTTCTCACGTATTAACTTCAGCCAGCAGCTGAGCAGTTGTGATGTTTCAGTTGGCTGAGACACTCAGGAGAGCCTCCGGGGGAACACAACTTCACCACCACACTGCTCTGAAAAGAAAAGAGAGGGCAGCGGGATGCCATCATCCCTGACCTGAGGAAGAGTTTCAGCCTTCCATCAGAAGCTATTTCAGACATTCCCAATGCTATTATTAGGAGGCATTGGGAACAATTTAAAGATCAGAACTCTGACTTCCTTGCAGATTCAAAATTGGAGGAAAAATACACTTTTCTTTAAGAAACAGAACAACAAAACAAAAAGGGTTCAAAACTCCCTGCACCCAAGTATTTTTATCCCGAATCCACTTCTCAAAGCACTGTGGATCCTTTGTTGTTGTTGCTGCACATAGCCCTCTGCTGACAATCCAGTCACTGAAGTAGGACAGCAAAGCCCCTGCTAGGTGGAGGAAAACTTCACTGCAAGTCAGCTTGACTAGAGAACACGTGGATCCTAACAAAGCTGCCCCCAACCTGCTTTAGAAACATCCAGGCCCACTGACAAAACGAGAGCTTCCTTTGCACCCAGACCTTTACAGCTGAACCACAGCACAGAGACTCACATCTCTGATGGAGCTTAATGCTGACAGCCATTTATTTGTTTTTATTGTAAGACACAGCCGAGTAGGATACCATACCAATACAGGCAGAACCAGAGACTGCATCATCCATAGCGATCTCCTGGTGCTGGCTCAGTTCAAACAAAGGCCAGATAAGCAGTAACGCTTCTCCTAGGGCCCTGCAGCCCTTCTGCAAGCTTACTGCATTTCACCGAGTGTTTTAGTGTGAACAAGGGCATTTGAAGGCTTTGGAGGGCTCAGGCTGAAGCACAGCGGCGATCAATGCAACAGAAGCAACCGTTTCCCCTGGAAGCGTAGCTGTATTTCCCAGCGAGGGGGCCTGCAGGAGGGGGAAGGGGGGAGATCAGGCACCTGGCAGCAGCTGCTCAGGCTCCTCTCACACTGGAAAGTAACAAGTGGAAAGAGCTGCAGATGTGCAGATCACAGCTTCCTTCTTCAAACTGCAACAGCTTTGCCATAATTTAACACCGCATTCTTCAGGTGCCATTTATGCGCGTTAATAATCCCTTCCCAGGCCCTTTCCATTCCAGCTTCAAAATCACAAGCTGGGAAGGACGCTTTATCTAAAGTGTCTCTTATTTCCCCTCTCTCATTTTCTCAGCTGTAATTAGCTTGTGCCTGGGAATCTGCTACGAGCGAGCATCAGAGCTGGCTGCAAGCTGAGCTCTGCTTGCCTACTCGCTAACTGCTACAACGCAACTGAAGCGTAAAATAAAAAGGAAGCTGTGATTTTAGCTAAATCTAAAAACACAATAGGGACAAAGCGTAGGTTACGCAGCCCATGTCTCCTTTGACGTAGTGCAGCACTAATGGAAAAACGCGGCCATTCACGAATGCACACCGAGGAAGGGCTGACCGTGCAGGGAGCGTTTCAGAACCACAAGGCACCCCACTGAAGGACAAGGTTTCAGCTGGCTTGCAGAATTTCACACTCGCTGTTAGCGGGTTATCATACAGTATTACAGGGTATGAACACGTGAGCCCCAGCGGTTCTGCTGGGATTTCAGCAATATAATAATAATAAAAAAAACACCCTGAAACTGCTCTTCCCAGAGTTAAACAGGGTCTTTCCTCCAGAGCTCGCAGATAACAGATCAAGCCTTCAGCGAGAAGAACAAGATAAAAAGCTGGGTTAACCACTAGCTGATAACACTAGGAAACAGAACGCTACGAGCACACTGAGGCACGTACTTTCATTTCAGTGCTTGCACTGGAATCAGACAGACCACCAAACAAAGCAAAAACGTTTAGTACTAGGAGGCACCACGTTAGAAAATTGATCAAGGTCAACTGTGTGCTTCAACATCGAAGAAAAACAGACACCCACACAGGAGGCAGAGGGCTGAAATCCTCTCTAAAACGGCTTTTTTCCCTCCTTTAGGTCAGATATCTCTGCCTCTCCATGCCCCAAATGCACACAGTTCTTAGCAGATAGGGATCATGCAATAAATCAGTCAGGAGGTGCAAGATGTCAGAACTGAAATTTATCGTCGTTCTCCACTAGCAAGCATTTGGAATCTGTTTTTCCTAGCAAAACCATAAAACGCAGAGATGCCAGTGAAGATCAGGTCTATAAATCCCTTCTGTTCCGTGCTTCTGTTCATCTCAAGCTGTGATCATAAGAGATTTAGTAAGCAGAGGGAATATGCAATCTGACGGAGGGTGTTTTCCTGCAGCCCATCACACTGACAAGAGGGATCAGCGCTGCAGGAGCAGCCACTGCACTCCCATTCACTGTCACAGCCATTTCTGCTCCGTGCAGCCCACTGGCAGCCCACACTGTGCACAGAGCCCACGACATCGAGCAGAAAGACACTCGTTACTGCCAATATTTCTAACCCAACCTCTAACAAGCCCTGGTTCCAAAGGGCCCGTTACTTCATTATGTTACAGCCTCCTTGTTTGAAAGGCTCGTCTCCCAGAGATCAGAAACCTATTGTCACATCACATTTAGTTCGTTTTCTTTCATTTTTTAACTGCTGACATTTGTATTTGATGGATGTGTTTAAGATTTTCCTTTGGGGATCAGGAAATAAAGGGTTGAGAGAAGGAACGAAAGAAAACAATTTGATAGTGATATGGATTTACACTGTGGTAAGGATTTTTCTTAAATGGGTTTTGCATTTTCTTTCTTTGAGGGGTGACCAAGAAGAGCTGTGCCATATGAATGTTCTCTCCCCATTTACTACAGCTGCAAATGAGTAGTTAACACACAGAACTGTCATCTTGTGAGTGGGAGAGGAGGAAAGCAAGAAGCAAAATTAAGAAGTTCCACATACCAGTCCACACACTTCTGCCACATGAAATCAAGATTATCTATTTTAGGTATTTCTGAGACTTTATCTTGGCAGTTTAGATCCTTCGTTCAAAGTCTGTATACAGGAAACATTAGTTCTCCTGCATAGCAGTTTTTCTGCCTTCCTGTTTCAGGCTTTATTTTAGAAGCCTAAAGTACAGGGCAGCAGATGAAAGTGTCGAATTATTACAGACGGATAAAAAATGCTCTGCTCCAGGCACACCCAGGCCATGCTCAGGTTTATACAATGCAATGCTGTGCTCCTCAGAACGCAGCGAGGGGACTCTTCACACTCTGTGTAACATATCAGAGGTACCAACCTAGGTTTCTCCTGAAAAATGGCTTGGATTCCTGCTAAATCTCTTTGAGAACTGACAGACATACAGAACGCTTCTTGCAATAGCAAAGCAGCTTTTTTTTTTTTTCTTTTTGATGTACTGAATGGATTTTCTGAAGATTTATGTGCAATTCTATTTATTTAAAACTTTTCGGAATGATTCATTTTCAGTTTTAACATCAGGCTCTTATCAAATGCTGTAAAAAATCCCCATGCAGGTAAAAGTCATTGGAAAACCCCATATGACTGGGAAATTTCTCATTTTTAATGCAGTAATGGCTATTTTTTAACCGCTATTTCATTGCCAAAGGAGGAACTTCACTATGAAGAAGCAATTTTACTCTAAGGTTCTGCAAAGAAAATGGCTATTAGGATCCTCACCAGCAGGGCAGGGCCTCAGAGCCAAACAACCACTGTGTGCTCACCTGCTCTGCTTCTGTGCTATTCCCCCACAAAGAAATTACCCCCACTCCAACTGCTGGTAAAATTAAAAGCGATTAAAGCAGCAAAATGATTGAGAATCCACTTAAGGTGCCCAGTGCAACCTGTTTGCTTAGCAGTAAGAGAGTCATGGACGCTTGGCAGTCACTCAAATGATTCCCAACCATTTCACACCAGTTGCATAGTCATGGAGGCTTTCCTAAAACCCAGACTTCTCATTGTGTCTTAGTTGTGTCCAGGCAAGTGGTTTGGTACAGTGACTGTAATGACAGCCCCATAACTGCAGTTCATAGCACAAGCAAGCCTAGGAGGAGTTTCAGGATGGCTGACACTGCTTTTTGCCCTCTTCCAGATGTTTAACCACAGTTGTTTTTATCAGGTTGAAGCTCCCCATTTTCAGCAAAGGCAGGAATCCTGTTCCCACACCGGTCCACATTCAGCACGCCTCAGTCCTTCCCCACTGTGCCCAGACACTCAGCAGCGTGCCGTGCCATCCCCGGGGTCCCACTCTGCACATCAACACCCAGCAGCTGCCAGGCCACGAGAATGCACTGCATTCAGAACCTTCCCACCGCTCTGCTCCACGTAATTAATTCCCAGCTCACCACAGATCTCCCTCCACCTCCACCGGCATGCAGTGAGCTGCGGGGCTACCTCCTTCACGAGACAACTGCTACCTAAATCTGTCCCTTACAGGCACACCTTGGTATTTATAGAATTACATGAATGACAGCCGAATCAAAAGATTTGGGGAAGAAGTGCTTACATTTCAATTATGAGTCAGTTATTTCTGACAGGTTTGTTAGAAGTCAGCTGGGTTTACACAGCAAGCAGCCACATACCTTGTGCATGACTGCACACGAATGGGGCAGTGCAGACTGTAGAGGACTCCTGAAGGAGGGATCCAAAGCGAGCACTGCACACATGGCTGTGTGCATTATCTTCCCTGAATGACATCTTCAGGGCTGCGTGTCCCATGATTCAACAGTATGATACATTCACCTTTGAGGTGTCAGTTTAAAAGGCAGAAAATACTATAGAATATATTTGGAAGCTGTGCACTCAGCAAGGGGAACTATCCCACCACATATAGGGGACTGAGGAGCAGAGCAATGTCACATCCTCCCCCCAGAACATGCCCTGAAGCACAACTCTGCACATAAGTGCAGCAGTCATGCTGTCTACATAGCTGCATGCTTTTATGTAAGGAAAAAATACAGTATATTGTGCTCATAGAACAAATCAATACGTAATAGATAAATGAAAATATCTTAAGGCTTTATATACAGTGCCTAGAAAAGTGCTCACTTTCTTACAGGGATTTCAAGGCAACCCTGTAGGGAGGAAGGAATTGCTTCAAGATAAAGAACGTTTACATATCTCATGGCAAAGCTACAACTTACACAAAAGATTAGCCTTTTCACTGCTTTGATACTTATTTACACAATTAGTACTGGGCAGCTTTGAGTTACAAACCATACGCACTTGGTAAAAAATATTTCTTCTAGTTAAAAATATCTTTCTACCTCCCACACGAATAAAGCCAAATCATTAATGAGTTCTGGAAATTTAAAGGCTGTGCTTACACTACTCCTTACAAAAGAATGTATTTTGCTAGGACTGTAAGAGAATGGTTTCCAAGTAAAACAATCATCTCTTGGAACAGCGAGGCAAAGTCAGTACTGGGTGCATGCTTGAAAAACCAGAAAAATGAGAAATAAGGCAATATAGAGACGTCAGCAGAGAAAAGTGCAAACAACACATCCAGAACATGCAGTCTTTGCCATGAAAGTCAGTAAATGCTGAGATTTGCCTAGATTTTTTTTTTTTTGTCAACTATTTATTTTCAAAAAAAAAAAAAAAGAAAAAAAGAAAAGAAAAAGAAGAAACTTCTTTTGGACAGCAAGGTTGTGTTATTTTTCTAAAAGGTCACAGAAAACAAAGCGCGACCCCAATGGAACAAACCCACTGCTCAGTAAGGACTCATTTTTCCCACCCTTCTTAACAGAAATTGTTAGTCCAGTCTTCTATTTTAGTTTGTTATCACAGTTGCACAGCCATTAGCTACTAACATCTGCCTGCCCTAACACAAACACTGCCTGCCAGTTACCAAGTGTCACAACAGAAACTTACCCTCCTGCGACTGACCCGCAAATAGGCAACGCAGATTTCGTGGCACTATGTCAGGAGATACAAGCAGGAAAGCTTTCCTGAGCACCACCGTGTGTGACACTCACCCTGTGCTGCATCACACCACTTCACCGAGGACAGAGCTGCACCCCTGGTTCTTGCAATTCAGCACCTACACATGGTTACCAACTGGCCCGCAGCATCCACCCGCAGAGCCCAGCACCATGACAAGTGCTGATGCTCAGTGTGGGTGGAATCGCTGCTGACTTCCACGCGACAGGTCCCCCAGGCAGTGGGGGTGGAGTTACCATTCAGAGCAGACAAATCAGCAGGCAATCCCTGCACACCTACCATCTAACCCAGCTGGGATGTGCTCAGAATGCCTGACGAACAAACAGGCTGCTCCACAGCACCGCCTCATAGCGCTGACATCTTCAGCCACTGTGGGACAAGGCCAAGGGCGATGTCATCACTCTGGGGACCATCTTTCCAGCTACTGCTAGTTATTAGGAAGCTGAGTAGTCACATCAGATTCCACAAGCTAAAACAATGGGGTTTATTTAAACCAACACTCGTGAGAACTCCAAATTTCCAACAAACAATTGGAAACACACAAAGGATTACAAGAAATACTCATCAGTCTTCATGAAGATGGGGTTAAATCAGCTTCAGTCACATTAAGCTTCCAATACAATGATCTTTCATACATAAGTCCTGGTTAAAATCTGCAAGATGCACGAACTACCCCTACAGAAACGCGTGCAGTCACATGTCAGGCTTTAATCACCTACACTCATAAACCACATTCAAAATGTAGCAATTCCATCCTCATCACAACAATTCTAAGGCTGCATGAGCAACTTTTAGCCTTAGTGCTTTAGCCTCAGAGGACTTGGTCAGTTTTTTCCTCACCTATTACTGTGCTTGGACTTTTCCCGGTCTTTTTCCTTGTCCTTCTTGTGCTCTTTGTGCCGGTGTTCTCGGTCTTTGTGTTTATCTTTGTGTTTGTGAGAATCTGCAAGCAGAGAGGCAAAAAAAAATAATTAAGGAATGAAGGTGGGAAAAAACCCTTCAAGAACCTCTGCATTTTCCCCCACCCCGATCCACTATTTTGTCAGGTTCCAAATTTCTAACAAAAATCTTGGTTTTCAGAGGTCCTAAATGGATTCATTGTTCCTGCAGGACAAGTTAATTTATCTTGGCAACAGTTGCATTTATACAGTCTTTAGTTCAATGATCTTTAAATGCTTTATAGACCCCGAGGAAAAGCAACTCGGTTTGTTATGTAGTTAAATATGGGAGGTGGGAATCCTGGCTTGTATGATTGTCAGTATTTCACATCAGATATAATTAACGGATGCAGAAACAGAGCATGAAGCTGAAATGTAGGCTTATGGGTACCAAAATGATACCTCCATAAGTATCTAGTATGGATAAAGAACCCTTCCATTGAAACCACAGCCCTCCCCCTTAAAATCTTATTTTTAGACCCACGTGGCATGACAGACACACAGCATGGGAGAGGGGGAGCGATGAGGGAAGAGGAAAAGATGGGAGAAAGAACAACAGACCAGGAATGCTCTCTTTGTGCTCCCCTCCTGCAGGGACACTTACTTCCCTCCAGCAACACACCCAAGGCAGTTCAATGCAAGAGCTGCAGTGAGTAGGTGCTGCTGGAACCCCCTATGCAGCTAAACATTTTTCAGGCCCATAAATGTTCTTTATAAGCAAATCAGGAAGGAGCTGAGGCTGATCTAGCACTTCAAATCCACCCCAATAGGCACAGTGGCTTCCAGTCAAAGTCACTCCTATGATGTTGGACAGTGTTTGCAGGCCAAAGGATTCCCCTCATTTCATTTTATTTTTCATACGCACTTCTCAACACAACTAAAATTAAACAGCTCGTTGGGATATCTAAAAAGCTGCACTGATTTTGGCAACTGCCTTCAGATAACAGCGCCAGCATTTCCGCCACAGATCTTGGATGTAAGGTATTAAAGATTAATTAATGTAAAGGTGTTAACATGCTTCTAAACAGGCTGCCATCCTCATAAGAGTAGGAAACTGCAAGACAAAGGCTTTGCAAATTCCACACTCAGAAAAGAACAGCCTCATCCTCCTGCCTCCCAGTCTTTTGCCACAAATTCATTTTTTTTCCTCCTTGACCAACACCAGCTCTTATAACCTGAATACATTCAGCTGGTTTTAGTGCAGACATGCTCTTGTTCACATTGCCACACGATATAACCAGCTGTTCCCCCAACTTCAGGTATTGCTGTCAGACACCCACAGTCACACAGCACGAACCAGGACACCAGTGCTGATGGTGAAGCCTCCAGCTTGCCTTCTGCAGCTTCCCTTGATCCTCCTGAACTTGGCAACACTTTTTAATGCTTTAGTTTATACACTACATACATTTGAAGCTCAAGGCTGAGTTTTCTGTATTTTGATATACAAGATCTGTGGAACATATGGCGTTACAGCATAAACTACCCAAGAGTTTTCAAGTATCCAAACAGGGAAATCTCTTTCACAGCAGGCTGGAGCTTTGCAGGCATCTCCAACAAACCGCAGGACTGGACACCCACTCTGAGCTGTCAGGAAGCAATTCCTTGGTAGCCTTCTCCTTCCCACCAGGACAACACACATTTTGCTGGCACAAATGTTTTTGCAGCGTATTTCACACTTTGGATTCTGCAGTTCAGCAGTAGCTGGGAGCTCAGGCTGTTTGCTTGGGTTTTATTCCAGAGAAACTGTACTCACCGATTCCTAAAGCACTGGCTGAAGCAAACAGCCATCTATTGATGCTTGATGAATAGGTAAATTGCTTGAAAAAACCATCATGATGCTATATAAAGACATACACATTTTTTGACACGCTCACTTCCTAAGGAAGCACATACCAACAGAGTCATTTTTTTTTTTCCTACCAACCAACTGATGGAAAATACGTGCAACTGTTCAATGCTATTTGCTTTAGAGATTATTATTATTATTTTTTTGCAAAACATTGCAGAATGAAGTCTTCAACTTTCATCTCCAGACGCCCTTTCAATTGACTGATGCTTTCCAGCTGAAGTTTGTATTTGCTATTGAAAAGTAGTTCTAGGCCATACCCTGGAAACACCAGAGTCCAACATCTCAGTCCTCTGCTCTGCTCACAATGGCTTGTTATTTTCTGGCAACAGAAGCCTGGTGCAGTGGTGTAAGACCACAGGGGTTACACCAACGGTGCCTGGTGGCATTTCTCTGCCCCAGCTTTCCACCACTCGTTGCTGATACTCTGCAGAAAGGCCCTTGGTGGGAGTGCTGGGGATAAAGGGCAGGGAGACGGCCTGGAGAACAGGAGGGGGGGTGTGTGTGGCCTGGGAAGCAGAAGGGAAAAGCTGGCAGGAGAGCTTTGGTCTGTACAGTCAGCACTGGGTACGGACTTGGCCTCTCAGCAAAGCGAGCAACACTTCAGATTCCACGCAGTGCCTCCCAGACACATCTCCTAAGAATTAAATTACTCTGCAAGATTTGCTCGGTACTCAGACTCAGCAGTGTTGCCTTCTGACGTAATGCCATCAGGTAGGTTAAGACTGAACTTCAAAAGCTTTCATTAAATAATCTTGAGCTGACACATGATCGTCACCAGAAGGCATTAAAGCTCTCAAACCTTTTTTTTTTTTTTTTTTTTTTTGAGGGTTGAGCTGAACGTAGCTCAGGAGATGGATTGCTAAAAAGAGGGACAGCACTTTTTTTTTTTTTTTTGCATGTCTCAGGAAACCTTTCTTCAGGCTGCTGTTGTCTAGCAGACCAAACTGATGGTTATCTGGTGGCTGACAAAACGAGTTTGGCCATTTCCCCCCAGTCTGTGCACCACCTCCCAGACACCGGGACAACATCCTCTGCACTGTCACACAGACAAGTGTGTGACAGAAAAGTGAATTTGGAATGAAACTTTAAGACACCATAAGGCATCTCACACCAAACCTCATCAGCAGGGGAACAAGGAACAGAAATGTTTGTCTACTGCCCACAGCCTGTTTTCTCTGATCTATGTATTTACGTATCAATTCCTAGAAGAACCTTTCAGCCTCCGGTAACATCCCCAGCTTTCAGCTGACTCAGCTGACTAGATCCAGCCTCATTCAAGCTGCTGAGGTCAGACACCATCACACATATATTTGTTTCCTGCCTTTTATGCCTTCCCTTAAATATGTCTCCTCCCCATTGCGATAAACAAGGAGATAAATGCTGCTGCTTCCCCAGGAGCATTAGCAGACTTCACTATCCACTGTGAGCGAAGTTCAAACCCCAATGGGCCCGTGTGACATTCAGAGGATGGCAGAACTGAGCGTGTTTCCAGCACCAAGGTTACAGCAGGGACAGGGGTTACACTTACTGGGCAAGGCTCCATCTCCTCAAGGCTCTCCCTTCAGTATCTGCTAACCCAAACAGAGTTTGGCATCTCCTCTGTTCACAGAGCCTGATGTCTCTGGCACTGTGTCTGGCAGTCAGCACTGAGCCTGGTGTGCCTCCAACAGCTTACCAGAGTCCTGTCCTATTCCTGCCTTCCCCTCTGCATCTCCAGCAACCACGAGCAGCTCTGCATTTTTGTACGTTGATTCATCTTTGGACTCTGCTTAATTACAAGGACAGCCGAGTTAAGGATGGGAAATTCTAAGCACTTTTGGTCTGCGGCCCTGTTCCCCCCCCAGAGGTCTCCAGGGAAAGGCTGAGTCATAACCCTATTTGCAATACTTGTACGCACAGCACTACTCCAACAGCACAGTTTCACTCTTTATTCAGGATCAGGACTGTAGAAAGCTCAGCAGTTCCTATGATGAACAGAAGTGCAGCGAGGAGCCCCTGCAGCCTCCTCCTCCAGGCAGACCCTGCCCCAGTGCCCTGCTCACAGAACCCAGCTATATGGAATTACAACAACTCCTATGAAAAATTCATTTGCTTTCAGAAACCTTTTGAGCACCCACCTCTCCCCACTCCCCCAATAAAGATTACTTACAGATCAAGGGGAGCAGGTCTGCTCCCTACATTAATATTTCAGTTTACAAGGCAACTTTTCTAATTACAGCCTGCAGCCAGCAGTAGGACCTGGGAAGGCACAGCAGGCACACACACAAGGCCATGCAGACACCACTGCATCCCGCTCCCACCACCCACCTCCCACTTCTACCTGCCTCCCATCCCTCACTTTGTTTCAAAAACATCTTTTTAAGCACTAAGAAAAGGATGTGAGCAACAATCTGGTTCTCCTCATTTTTCCTAAATTAAGTGAAATAGCAGGCAAATTAACACCTGATAACCCCAATTCCTGGCCAGCGGAAGCTATTCCAGATAAATCTGTTTGCCTTCTGTATTTGCTGTAGTTGGGTTCACATTCTTGTAAGCTTTTGAAGGCACAACTTGAATGCAGTGATTTACCTGCATACAGACAGGTTTCTGCCAGAAGCCTTTGCCCTTTTGCTGTATTTCGCTAAGTCTTAGGGACAAGGACTTTGTGCAGTTTACTTTCGGGTTCCAGCAATACCCCAATTGTTTCACTTATTAGACAGCCTAGAAATATCCCAGCTGCTGTATTCTATTTGTTCTAAGCATCACCTCAACATGCCCCTATGCTGACGTCCAGAAGGGCAATTTAAATTTACTTGATTCTTGGGACTGAAATCTATGTCCAAATCAGAAGACATAGTATAAAAAAACCCATCATAATACCACCTAAAAACCATTTCTAACCACTTGTTACTACCACAGCACTTTTGCTTTAGCTGAGGGGTTCCATTTCTGCCCTACGCCCAGTGCCTCAATATTAGCTACTGCTTACAAGAGAAGCATACAAGCTTTGAAGACTTTTTCAGAATCACTGGTCTGTTAGATTGCAGTGTGCTTCCTACTATGGTGCATTTACCCATCCTGAACCTGAGGAACAGCAAGAAATCCTTTCCCACCCCAACAGAGGATGTTTTGTGCAGGGTAACTGCATGCATGCATCTTTTCAGCCTCTCTTCTAGAAAGCAGAAGAAACTCTTAAAGGCTTCTCCAGTTCCGCTGCTAAATTATGCAGCTTAGGTGGAAATAAGTCAGTAACACTGGATTGGGTTCAAGAGCTGGTTGAGATCAAACCTTCTCCTGAGCCGTCCTGTCATCTGAGCAATGGCACTCGCTGTGCAGCTGAAACATCTCACTCCTGGACCACACAACTACAGTAGTTTTACAGTTTAAACCGATTTCCTTCTCACTTATTGGGACACGAAAGCAAAGCACAAAGACCCTGCATGATTCCAGTGAAACAATTTCACAGATTTTTCTCTTCCCTCACAGGCTCTTCTCAAAAGCAGCCACCGTAGAAGTTCAGATCAGAAGAAGACCTCTTCACTTTCAAGCTTTTCTAGTCACGTTTTACCATTTGGCACCATTTATTGTGCCAAATCATATTAGGGATTTAATTTCCTATCTGCTGGGAATAAAAACTGTTAAATTCGTTAAGGTTCAAGTGCTGAAATGATGCCTAGAAGAGCTGTGAATCTTCAAACACGTGAATGCAGTTCAAGGTGTCTAAAACACACTTTGTATTCCTGGCAAAAACATACTTTTGCCTCAGGCATCTGATCAAAAGAATTTAGTACTGGAGTACTTCCTACAATATAGAGATTGCATTAGCAAGTAGAAAGGTTGGAACAGTCAATAGCCAAGATCTTTAGCATGAACAGCAGCACGGTTGGCAGGTGACCTAAACAAGCAGCGGTGAGTCCATGCGTGTAAAGGTTGCTCTGTCAAGCTCTGGTTTGAGGCACAGGGGACTGAGATCCTCACTGCTGGATAGGTTATGGCTTTGGACAAGTTATCTGACTTTACATGTGTTTACAATTGTGAAAGGCACATACAGGAATTGCTCCTGACCGGTGTGGAAGAGGTTTAAATTCTACAGTATTTGTACTGCAGCTGCAGGAAGTCACAGTACGATCGTGCTGTTCCAGTAACTAATTACATCTCTGGGGTTTGTTTAAATGGACTGCCATTGCTACAGACCAGAAAGGGAGAGGAAAACCTATTGGGCAGAAAACAAAACTGCACCCAGGTATCAGGGACAACATCTCCGTGCACCTAGCAGTCTCAGAAGCAAGAAACACACAGCCAGAAGGCATTGTACAGAGAGCCAACAGTATTGTGATGATACTCCAGGGAAAAGCAAACCACAATCTAACAGACTACCCAGGTGAAACTGGACAAGTCACTTATTGGCCTAATGGTCCTATTTACGCAACTACAGAATACACACAAAACGTTTATTCTGGAAAGGTATTGCAGGTCTGTTTGCTCTGCTGCCTAATTTCTCCAACAGCCGACTGCGAAAGTCCTGAAATGAAAGTGATTAAAAAGGGGTGGCTAGGATTGGAGACTCCATTACCTGGATGAGAGTAACCCTAACAGATATAGCACTGGGGAGACGATGTTTCCTAAGCATGACATTCAGCAAAGAAGCAGACTTGGTGCCAAGATGAAACAGCAGCGGTACCCAAGCAGACTGCTGGCCTTCTGCTTCACGCAGAGCTATGCTTAACAGAGCAGGCACAACTTTCAAAAGCAACTTCACATCCAACCCCTTACCACGAGTGTTGAAAGACATCTCCACTATCAACACTGCTACAGACTGCAGCTCGCTGAGGTTATGTTTTGTTGTGATGGTGGTGGTGGTTTTTTTTCTTAAACACTAAAGTACTTGAATCTAAACTACCAACAGAGAGAGTCTGCTCCAATTGTAAGCAGATATCAGAAAGCTATTTCTAAATCCTCAGCCCCCCCTGAAGCCAAATTCAGGTGAAGTACAATTGCTGTGCTATGGCTTCAGGTGCAGCCCTGGGCCTGGTGCAGCAGCCCAGCCCAGCTGCCATTCTAACAATGCTGAAGAAACAAACCTGTCCATCCCATCCCACTTCTCCCCCTTCCCCCCCCCAAGAAGAGCAAATCCCAAGTCTTCTACCTCGCTGCCAAGCATCTAAATCAGTTTTGACTGAACACAAGGAGAACAGACAAAGCAGCTCACGGTTAGGAAGCTTCAGATCCTCATAATTCATTTTCCAATCATGCAAGGGAAGAAAGAGAGGAAGAGAAGCATGAAAGCTTCATGAGAAGGAAGCGTGGAAAAATACAACAGAATAAGCAAAGAGCTTATCCTTAGGCAGTAACTTCAGAAATAAAGCAAGATTTCAAACATAGCGCATTCCCTCTTTTCAAGGGTTCAAATGCAGGAACATATCAACACTGAATAGATTGGAGTCAACTTACTTCCCAGACTATAGTTTTTCCCAAAGAACTGCTGCAAATCTCCCGCCCATGAAGGAGTCTGATGAGCAAACAACGGGCCTGGGCCAGAACCACACCACACAGCACCAGTTCTGCCCTCCTTAAAGCAAAGAGACGTTGGAAATTTGATGGAAAGAGTAAAGCCAGTGACCTCTCCATATTTCAACAGTTACTTAAGGCAAAAGATACCATGCGGGCACGAGATAATATAGTTTTTTCCTTAAAAGGGCTGTGCTGGGATACTTGGATTACCCACAAGACAGACCCCTAAGTTGCTGCATTCTTCGTTAATCTTGTAATCCAATAACAGACAAATTACTGAAGAAATGTCTCTAGTCTTCCTCTGTCCTTCGCATTACGAAATGACTGAGAAGTTCCACTTTCTCTCCAGCAAAGTTTCATTACACAAAGCAAGGATCTCACATGCATTTTTGAGATACAAAATTTGCAAAACAAGACGAACACACCTTCTGCCTCACCGAAACCCCAGGGCAACAGCAATCTAGGGCAGAAAAAAGGTAAGCAACGTGACAGCAGTGTATCGGTAATTAATGCTGAAGTAATTGAGATAGCTACATGGTGTGATGACCTTACGCTGCCATACTGAAAACATTTTGCAGGAAAAACAACAGCAGCAAGCCCATTAACAGCCAGTGCTTCCCCACGGCCTCCTTCTGAAAGAGGTGGCACGTCCACGTCCCCTGTCCTGCAGTACATCTCACTCTCTGGCTAACAAGCACATAAAATCACAATTGCACCAGAAGGCAGTACACAGAGAGCAAGGCTGGGGAAGCCTTATAAAGCATTAAAATATACGTTTGATCAGTACAGAAAGGCTAAATTAATAGCT
Source organism: Chrysolophus pictus (assembly GCA_037305975.1). Classification (NCBI taxonomy): domain Eukaryota; kingdom Metazoa; phylum Chordata; class Aves; order Galliformes; family Phasianidae; genus Chrysolophus; species Chrysolophus pictus. Next base: position 9,220,380 of record CM074595.1, read on the forward strand.
GTCTCTTACACGCGCCAAAGGGCTCCCGGCTGAGAGGCAACAATGAAATTCCAATCCATTATTTGCATTCAGCAAATAAATAAATAAATAGAATCAATGTGAACAGAAACAGGTGTTTCCAGGGATTCCCAAGATGTAAAGCATTCTCCTGTAATTGCATAAATCAGAGAACGAAAGCCATTAGTATGTTCCCATTAACAAAGCAGAATAAAACAGAGAAGCAAGTTAAGACTTCGGGAAAACTGTCAGCATCAGTATACAGCCTTAAAAGCCCCTGGCATGGAGGAGAGGAATGTCAAGATGGTCTCTTATGAAAACAAGGTAAGAACCACCCTAATGAACTTTATTCTTTAAGGCTATACTACTTTATGAGTAGAAGTACTTTCCATAGCCTCCTCCGCTCAGAATTTGAGTACCTTGCAAACTAACACAGTCCTTCCCCACTGGGGCAGAAATGTTTTCAGCATGTTCTTCCTGTTGGTTTATGCATCTGTAGGCACATGCGTAAAGCTATGGACTGCACATACATCTTGAAAGCAGCAGCAAAACAAAACATGTGCTTTCACCTCAAGCTTCCAAAGCCATTGCTCATCACATCTCTGTGTAGTGGAAAGATACATCCAGGGAAGAACAGGAGAAAAACCACCCAGTGAGCACAGTGGGACTCAAGAGCGCTCCAGGATGCCAGAAATAAAGCCACGTTGGAAGCATGTGTGAGTTACATGGTATACAACAGCTTCACTCCTAGCCCTTATCGTGTCCAGTTTACCTTCCAGAAGCATTAATTCTTTCTCCTCCCACCTCACACCAGTTCAGAATTACTTTTCAGAGTCAGTGAAGGGGACCAAATAGATAAAGAAGAGGAAAGCCACCCATTCATAGCCAGCTACCCATTTCTGTCAGCTCTGCATGCATCTGAGTATCCCAGCCGGATCCTGAGCATCAGCATCAGACCCAAAAGGGAAGAGTGAACAAAGGGCAGCTACAGACCTAAGCTTCATTTCCTCTCTAGTTTCAGGAGCCTCACGCTCATTACAAGCCAATCTGTGTTCCAATCAGCTCACAGACATCTATACCAGACAGGCTCTGGAGGGGGGTGGGTATAGAAGTAAATGCTGCTGAGGAACACTCAAATGAGAACCAGCTTCAGAGGAAAGATGTGCATAAAACAGAAGATGCAGGTAGGTTCCCAATGAATTTCCTTGAGGTCCTCGCTAACACTGAATGTTTTTCACTAGACCATCTAATCTCACACTTCTAATTCACATCCATTTCCTCCCCATTGTGCGAAATGTGGTTAACACTGCAGGCACAGCAGGAAAAGCAGCCATGGAGAAAGCCTGGACAATTGCACGCAAGCCAGCTTAGCACGTAGGAACACAGAACTAGCTTAAAATAATGACAGAAGGTAAAATTCCAGCCCATCCAAATGGATAATGCAAGGGAGCCTAATCCCATTTCCAGAGTTTGAAAGCAAGAAACTTTCGGCACATCCCTGAGGTCCAGTACAGGCTGCAGGGTGCTGCCACGCACAGCCATCCCACGGGGAGACAAAGAAGAGACACAGGAGAGACAAAGGCAGCCACATGGCACCACACAGACCAGGGGCTCAGGTCAGTGGGTGCTGGGAGCCCAGCCATCCCCACGCACCGCCCAGCACTGCTTCAGTGATTGCAACACCCAGCCCTGTTTAGACTATGGAGTAATCAGTGAGTGCACAAGATAACCTATCCTCTGCTTCAAAACAATTCAAAGCAAAATGGCTCATTTAATCCTTGTTTCCCTGCTTCTTTCCTCTTCTTGAGCAGGAATGCTCATCTTGCAGTTCAGGCTGCAGAATTTGGAGGATGACACGTGGCTCCAGCAGTCCCCCTTTCCAGAAGGATGTGCAAAGCCAGACACACTCACTGCTGCTCAGCCACACCAGACACCTGCTGTCTGCACTGCAGGTCCACAGCCTCCTTGGGAAAAGGCGGAGCATCCCTGGGGCTCAAACCCTTCTGGTTTTGCCAGAGCTCAGAGAATCTTGTCCAGCCTGTGCTCTGCTGTCAGGTGAGAATCACAGAACCTGCTCCTTCCTCGCTGTCACAGGCAGGTGGGCTCCATCACATTCTTGAGACTTTTCACAAGAAAGTGCCCAGGGAACAGCTTCAAGAGCTCCTTTGGCAGACTGGGTCAAGAGCAAAGCAAACCCTTTGGTACAAGCTGTGACAAACCCACAGTGCAGTCAGGAACTCGATGTACTGTGCTGCATTTGCAGACTGAGGCAGTACCCCCCAGCAGAAGGCTTTTGTGCCTCCAACTGCTCCTCATGCCACCACCAGAAAGGTGCAAACACTATTTGGAATGCAAAGGCAGCAGCTGCAGATTGCAGCCAAACTTCCAAAACAGGTGAATCAGGAGAAAGAAAGGAGAAAACAAATTCCTAGTCCTTAGAGAGGATAATGGAAACTTCAGCTGTATTGAAAAATAAGAAGATTCATCTCATTTTGGAGCATAAGAAGAAAAATTTCAGTCCTAAAAACTGCATTAGGCAGCAGGAAAATTGCTGTGTTGTCAGGAATAATTACACTGCAAGCGATGTCAACTAGGAAAAATATTTTCTCTCGCTTGCTGTGTAAATAACCGGTAGTTTTGGGTTCACTAAGAAGATATTTTTAAAGATTCCCTGAAATCCTGACACTTCCTTGGCACGAGCAGAGCCCACATACATCCCAGCACTGCATGAGGACGAGGCTCAGTGTTGGTTCCCCCATTCAGTCGTTTTTCCACATCCAAGGTGTGCCCATAGACCTGCAAGCTTTACAACGCACAAGGCTGTGCTTAACCAGCACTCAGTAAAGCTCCTACAGGCAGCACACCAGCTCCTCTAGAAGTCTTCAATTTAAGTCAATAGATAAGAAATTTTACTTTAAGTCACTGATTTTAATCTTGTTATGCATCTGTAATCTGTTTATTCTGCTAAATCCAGGTCAAGTCTCACTGCTGGCAGCTGTGAAGTCACATGGATACAGATAGCTGAATGCAGAATGTAACCTCTCATTGCAGTTCAATATGCATAATGAACTCCTGACTTCAATTAAAGCAGCTCCACACTTCCCCCCTGCTTTCTGAATGGCTTGCATCTCTGGCTGGAAATCAAAATTTTACTAAATTCACAACTAACATTTTCAGATTACATTACACACAAAACTCACATCTGCCTTGAATGATTTAGGAATGGGAGAAAAGCATTTACTTAATTTGTTTCGCATCTGAAGCCCATTGTAAGGAAAGCAGCATAATGCCCAGGAACCGAGCAGAGCCAACTGCTTCTGCTCACCTTGTTTGCTCAGCGTTAGGAGCAGACCTCTCTTTACCTATGCAGAGATAACTAGGTGTGAAAGTGAGCTTACTTTCCTCAGCTTTTGAACAGCTTCCACTACCACAGTCACTAAATGAGCTGTTTAAACTGAAGGAAACATGCTGCAGGTGCAACCATCACAAGCTGGTTCATCACCGCTCTTAAACATGAGTGTTTATTTAACCATGTGCATCACACAGAGGTTCTGCTTCACAACCTCTGCAGCAGGACCACACTCTTCAGGTTTCCTGAACGTGAATGCTAACATATTTAAATACTTTAAGTCGGTTGGTGAGGCTCAGAAAGATGCTTGAGTAACCCTGAGTGCTACCGAAGTGCCCAAGTTTGTTATTCCTGGTTAATGTGATCTGAAATGAGAACACAAAATGGTGCGGCTGATTTGCAGCAGTATTCCAAAGGAAAAAAAAAGATTTTTTTTTTGCACCTGCTCCTTTGTTGGCAGAAATAGGCACAGGAAGAAGGACCAGAGCAAAGCGTATTTACAAGCTAACAATTTATTTCTGAATGATTCAATTATAAGCTGCGGGGAAAGATATTTTTAAAATGTTTCTTGATTGCCAGCCTTATTTCTGTTGACACAGATTTTGTTTTTTTAAAAAAGTTCGTAATGAATCTTATTAGAGCTCAACCCACACACCTGGTACAGTTTCACACCAAAGTTACATCAAGGACTGGTGCCACTTGCCAGCTGCAGGGCTGCAGCAGCTCACTCCCAGGCAGGCACAGCAGCAGCGGCTGTGGCCTCCTGTCCTTCCCTCCCCTCCTCAGCCTTCAGGCCGCTGCCCACAGGCAGCACTGCAGCACGGCTCCTACAGCAAGTCCTGCTGCCCACAGAGGAGCACAGCAGCCGACCCCGCAGCTCTGGAATACACTTCAATCTGCTTGAGTTGACAAGTGCTTCAGCAGTGCTATTCTTAAGTTTTATGGTACATGTGTTTATTTTCGACCTTGGATCTTTTATAATTCACAATGATGTTACTTCCTGTGCTCTAGGCTCCAGCAGATCAGAAAAAAACTCCCTGTTTTTCCTGTAATCACAACTGTGACCTGTGATCAGCTTTGTTTGATAGTATCAGATGTGAAAAGGCACTGGTACTGCAACACCAGAGCCTCAAGCCTTTATTAATGCATAGCAGTGGCATTAAGTAAAGTCTGTAAGTGAGAAAACTATGTGATGAGTACTCCTAATAAGATAAGAATGGAATGAATATGAAAAACCAATACTGAAAACATCCACCAATGGCAAGAGATATTTAACTACACATTCCATCCTCAAAACCACACGGACAGATCAAAACATCCCTGGAGATAAAGCTACAATCAAATAGAAAATTAAATTAGCAGGATTATCAGCAACGTCTCACTTTTAGTAATGATGTGCTGAGCACCCTGCACTAGCTGAGGACAGTCCTAAGTCAAATCTGGTTTCCTAAGGACATTTGTTTGCACTCCAAGAGGCGAAGTAGTTCAGTAGACATTTTTCAAATACTAGAAATGTATCTGTGAACAGAAATTGTTTTCACACAAGTCTGTAAAGCATGCTACAGTTACCTGGTGATTAAAATAAAAGCCAAGATACAGTGACCACAGTGGCAGCTACTCAGTTAGAAAAACTGTGCTTTTTTTTTTTAATGCAGAAAGCATCCACACAAGTAAAACAAGGAAGCAATTTGCTAAAGCATGGCTTCTCAAAAATCTAACTTCACCACAGGTTAAGTGTGCAGTTACATCAGCATTTGCTTGATCAAGGAGTGTGTTCGAAGCTGCTTTATAAGCTGCATGCTCATCTGCCTACAAGCCTAAGTCTGGTTTGGTCTGAAGTGCAGGAATACATTTGCTGCGACCAGCAGGGAAGAACCATAAGAGTGCTGATAGACAAAGACATCTGACAACCTATTTCCATACTGATGTCTTTTGTAAGACTATCAATCTCTACTGGTAATATGACTTAACTTAGTTCTCTATATACTTAGAACCATTCCGAGCACAGGACTTGCTCAATCACATCCCAATAGTTAGCAAACACTACTGCTGACACTGCGTGGTTCCTTGGGAATGATGGGAAGGAGGTGGTACAGATTTAAGAAATTACTTATGGGATGAAGAACTGAGCAAACACCACTGACACTGCTGACTAAGTGACGCTGACTTCAGAACACAAAGGTCAGATCTGTGAGACATCTTCTTGGTGTCACAGCTGATGCCACAGATCTGCGTTCTTCCTAAAGCCCTCATGGAGGCTCAAGCAAAGCCCTTCTGAGTATCAGTCTTCAGACGAAGTGAAAACTAGCAAATACTTACCTTTTCAGCTCTGAAACAACCAGAAGAAAATACCATTACAGATGTCTGTAGACCCATGGATCATTAAAATATTAATACTTTTTGTGATATTGGGAAAGAGCAATTGAAGTGAGCACTTCTTTGTGTTTCCCTACTGAGCTAATTGTCAAAGACTAATTCCACAACTCTGCTGAGATTAAACTGTCAGTACACACCATAAGGCACTGCAAAAACTCAGCTCAGAAGAAATCTAAGAGAGCTTTTATTTCTGTTCCATTCAAAAAAGTTAATATTTGCCACGTGCCAGTTAGCAGACTTCTTCCTTGGGACTTCTCCGTGAAAACGAAACTGGAAAGTTTCTCCAGCTCAACTGCTCTCTCAAAACAGACTCGCTGCTGTGATAAAAGAGGACTCCTTGAACTGCATGCTAACAAGCTCCCCTGGGGATTTAAGGTCTCGTAGTCTGGGTTAGAGACTGAGCACAGGGCTGCTGTGCCTGGCAGACAGACGGGTGGGGTGTTTACAAAAAGGCAGAAAAACACAAGAACTTAAAAACAACCTAATTCTGACACAAACAAACGAGGATCACATCTGTGTTGAACGCTGCTTGTTTGCTGGCAACACAGCTACAGGGGATTTCACAAAACAATGCTCACAGCTTCATTCTCTATAAAGGACTTGATTTAAAAACACACTCTGAGTACAGCACATCAAGCCCCTGTAAACTTGTCGATCCTTCAGGAACGTGACCTGGGATTACTGTTGTTTCTCATCCTAAGCCAGCACACCATGAGCCAAGCCTAAGCACAGATCGGCTCCCAGCAGACCCGGCCCACCTTCTGAACCAGCTATCCCTGCTGCCAGCACCAACGTCACCTGTTTGCGAAACTGCACGCAGACAGTTTCAGCTGGCTTGCAAAGACAACAGCAGCAGCTTCAAACAAAAAGCTATCAGACTCCTGGAAAAAAAAAAAAAAGAATTGTTGCATAGGGTGAATATTGTAAGGTGTGTTCGTGGGCACGGGAAAACATTTTACAATCAGGCCATGGTTCATCAGCACGTTCTCTTTTTCCTCTATACACATTCAAGCTGATGCCATAAGTTGGAGATTTCACACCATGGTCAAACAGATCAGCTACAGACCTGGGCAGGAGGGAAGGCGCATGACATGGAAGGCAATGCTCAAAAAGCTGAGGAGCAATAGCTTTACACCTTCATTTATGAAACAAGAAACGGATGGATCCATCAATCCAAGTGCTTGTCTTCTGCATAAAACTCAACACAAGAACTACGTGACTGGATAACCAGCTTACTGCCTGCTGGCTGCTCTGCTCCATGCACTGCAAGACACAACTGTGGGTCAGGGCAAATACAGCCACGCTGCTAAACTCTCTCAAAACCAGACTCTGAAAGCTAAAGAAGCCAAGCATGGAGCATCGAGTTTGAAGCCATATTTTCTCTTCATATCTAGATAATTAAAGCTGTCTAAAACCTAAAAGGAAGCTTGTTTTAGATATAAGTGATGCTGAATAAGCCCACTTGATGATAAAAGAAAAGCTTAATTGTTTATGACAGCCATCAAACTCCAGAGAGAAGCACATTTTAAATTAGAAGACTGCATCTACTCATAAAAACAAGTATTTCAAGGACAGTTCTTACACTTCCCCTAATAAAGTACAGGTGACATATCCAGCTATAATACTGTGACTCAGACAAGATGCTAGCTTCTCAGAGAGAGTTCCTGCTTCTGGAGTAGAAAGAACACAAGAGGATGTAAGAAAACTAAAGAGAAAAAGGCTCTTGAAAATAATAACACATTATCCACGTCCACGAGCAAAGATGTGCTGGGCAGCTGAAGGGCTGTTTCAATCTGCTGGAGGAAGATGAAGTGACCCAGATGTCTCAGCAGCTCCAGGATGATGGCTGGCAGGAATCAGAGTTAACAGCACCGATATCCCAACTGATTTGTGCCACTGTTTCTTTGCTAAAAATACAGCTCAAGACACTTACATCAGGCTTGGGCAATAGCGCAGGATCGGCATCAGTTCTGCTAAGAGTTCATTTCTCACACTGTATTTCCCATCACACAAAAGCTGTTGCTGCCTCCTGATCTGGCAATTTATGCCTGTGTGCTGGAACACAGCTCGCACATTGCTTTCCTACCACGAGGACTTTTATTAAATCAGAAACAACACTAAAAACCAAGCACTGAGGGGAAATGCCAGGAAGGAAGGCTTACTCTGATCCACACATGAAGGGGTTCACTGCGCACGTGAAGTGTTACAACAGACACAGCACATTTTAATAGCTTCACGACATTCTCAGCCCTCCAAAGAGGAGCAGGCAGCTTTTATTCCCCATCTGGTGGTCATTAACTCTAGAGTACAAACCTCAGACTACGTCATTATTGCTACTCCATCCCTCCATTTTGTACACGCTGCCTCTGTTGCAATGAATGGTGCTCTCGGATCTCTCCGTAGCACTCCTGCTCCCAGCTTCCCAAACTGCTAGATTCAAATAGAGAGCGCTCGTCTAACCCGTAGGTGTACCTGCTTAGGCAAGTTCAAACCAGAACCTGCCCATCCTTGCTGTTTTATCTCTCCAGTAATTGATCTTACTCACACACTGCTAGGATTCGCAAACTGGCAAGAGACATAATATGCTGTGTTGATGCTCTTCCTATTGCTCAAGGCGGTTAGCAGACACTCGCACCAGCTGGCATGCATGGTGCAGAGATGAACCTGAGAAGTGCTCGATGCCGGCACCCTGCACACACACCAGGCAGCCACTCATCTCACTGCTAGAACCCCAGCACTGGCACTAAACTAAAGAACCCAACGTGCAACATTTTAGTATCTGTGAAATAAATCAGTTCATGTGTGTATATATACAGGCATTAGTTGCTGAGATGCATCCTGCATCTAAAACACATTGCAACATATTCTGCAGAAAGGTTTTTTTTTTTTTGTACTTCCCATTCCTAACCACCTCAGTCCTCAGCAGGAGAGAATTCAACATAAAAAGCAGAAGCCCAAGTTGGAACTGGACCTTACTCCCAGGCAGGCAGCTCTGTGTCTATTCCTGGGGACACTCCAGCTCTGTTCATGCTACTCCACCTCTGAGCTCAGCACAGTCCTCTCCCCACCCACTGCGCTGTCTATTTAAGCACGATGGCCTTAGGACAGCATTACAATGTATAGAGCACAAAAGACATTAATCCCAGACACAGGGTCCACATGTAACAGAATGTCCCTCCACAGAGCTTCCTGCCTCCAGCTTCAGAAGGGTCCATTTCTGCACTCAGCCCTTCATCTTCACACAGCCTGACACAGAGCACGGACCGCTGGCAAAGCAGCACCACACAGAACCCAATGCTGGAATAAGAACTGTCAGCTCATTCAGCTACCAGATCCCCGGGGACACAGCAAGCTCACGTCTGCCTTGCACCCACTGCAGGAAGACAGAGGAGGATGAGGACAGCCCTCCTACCTGGCTATGGGGCGTCCGCACCGTCTCCATCTGCAAGCCATGCGACAGCCTGGCCCCTGCCATCATTTCTTCTTTTCTCCTCATAGCGGTCTGCTCGCAAACCACAAAAATAGAAGCCTGTCTCCTAGTTATGCTATTCTGACTCCAGAAATCCCTGTGTTTTGGTTAGAAGACCAAAGTTAGGAGTTTCTCAACTCTATCTCCGGTTACTTCAAAATCCACAACAGACATTTACTGTACGTCAAAGGAAAACAGATGTTTACTGTCTACTTTTTCTTCATCCTCTCCCCAAAAAGGTCTTCTTAGGCCACTTCAAACCACTTCTCCAAAACAAGAAACTGCAACCTCAGAGGAAGACAAGCAGCTGTTTTGACAGGTCTGGCCCCTGTTCAAATATTGCAATACAAGCCTTGAGCAGTAATACATTGCCATCAATAAAAAGTTCAACTAAAGTACACTGCCCTGCCCCAACACACTGATCATCTACGCCAGGCTACAAACAAAGACAAAAGCTATCATGTTGTCATTCAAATAAAAAAAGTCTGCAGGAGAAAGGTGGCAAATAAAGGAAGAAGGCAGGCACCGACTAACGCTCCACAAATGTGTATTCTGCTATTACAGGAGCAATGTTAGGCAATAGATAACAGGAAGTGACAAATACCAGAAGAAATTAAAAAGCTATCTGTGCTTGGGCATTGCTCCACTCTTATTTTCTTGCCTTTTTTTTTTTTTTTTTTAAACCACAAACCACACCTCTGCTCACAGTCTGAAAAAAATAATTCCTCAAGAAGATGTTAACTGTTCCATTTAGATGCTGCCACACAAATCTTCCGGCTGCACCAACGTGACAGGCGTTTGGACAGAGACACCATCCAACCCCATGCACTGCACACCGAGCAGGGGAGGCAGCCCAGGAACCACCGTGTGCTGGGAAAGCTCCTTGTAGAGCAGATAACAGCACTCATGCATTAGCCCAGTGGCTGTCAGACAGGATGAGCTGTACGTGGGCTTTAAACGTGAGAGCTCATATTTCATCTCTGCCCATCATTTATTTCCTCACGCTGCAGAAACCAACCCATGCTCTTGAAATCCCAGATGCTTGCTGCAAGGATTATTACGAAGTTGCAAATCAATGACAGCAATTTCAAACTGAGCAGCAAGTGGCCAAGTATTATTTTTAGGAAATCTTTGAAAAATAGTATTAAAGGAGAAAAAGAGATATTCTGAAGAATCAGAACTACAAGTTATATTGAGGATACGAGAGAGTTTTTCTCCCAGTGTTGCACTACATGCTAAAATATTTTATGCTTGCATAAGACTCTACACTGTATCACCTAACACATACAGCCAGCATCCTTATCACAGAGCATGTCACTGAAGGACACAGATGTGTCCTAGCCAGAGGTGAGCTGTACAGACTGATCAAAATATATCACTGAAGCTACAAGAACCCTCCAAGCTGTCTCGAGGCAGAAATCCATCTCTCTTCAGTCAGCAAGATGCAGGCAGCTGCGGAACGGCTCTGCTCCAGTGCTGAGTCCCACAGATGTCCATCTGTCTTTAACAGGCAACCAGGCAGAACTAGGCAGCAGTCAGTCTCTGTTTTCTGGTGGGCACCACAAAGCCGAGTGCTCTGCAATACTCAGAAGGAAGCTACCGTCTTTATAATTCCTTAAAAAAGCCCTTCTCCCTGACGAAGGTAGGAGATAAAAATACACACATGCACTCCCACACAGCTCACAGCTGCACAAAGCATATGGTAAGCTTGTGAGGATGAACAAATACATCCGTGTCAAAAATATTGATAGAGAATTCAAGATATCAGCTGATTGGAAGCTTTGTGAGAAGCAATCTTTGGTTTTAGGAGATTGACAGGACCCTGATAACAGACTTCCTAATGGCCTGATATTGCCTCTGTTTGCCTTGCAATCATCCCAGCTCCAGAGGCTACACAGCCTTCAAACACAAGAGAGGATCTACGCACTGTGGGTGAAGACAAGGTGTTTTCCTTGATGCTGTACTGTTTGCTGAGGCTGGATGATAAGCACCCCAACCAACTCTGCTCTGCTGCCCACCTCTGAGCCTGCACTGGCCCCATCCCACTGAAATACACACTTCAGAGCTCTCCAGCCCCTGCCTGCAATGCTCCCCAGGACAGGAGGCAGACGAGCTCAGTGCTGCCGTCCTTGTGACTCCTTTGTGCTGGGAGCTGGCAGAGTCCAATTGCACAGCAGTTGTCAGTGCAAGTGAATTGTCTGAGCTGAGCCACTGCAGCGACCATCTCCAAGCGAAGCTATTGGAATCTAGCTAACAACGCAGAACAAAGGCAACTTCCCCTGGGTGAAGCAACACTATGAAATGCAGCGTTCACGGGAACTATCTGGCCCTTCCTTCTTTTTCCACACAGAAATATGCTATCCTAGCAGGCAAGAAGCCCTGAGACTATAGAAAACATCCTCACAACTCTGCAATAAAACTCCAGCAAACTTTCAGGCAATTCTTAGTCAAAGCACTGTCTGCTCTCTACTCACCTTCCCTCACTGCAGAGCTCCTCTCTATCATTAGCAGTTATGAGGAACTAATTGCTGAGGTCTCCCACTTCCCCAAAAGCATCAAGAGGATCTCCCAAAGTTTTGGTTACTGCAAGGACTGGCACAGAACTACTTCCTATCACCATCCCTGCTGACAGATTGCAAATCAGACTAAGGTTCAACAAAAGACTGCTTTTATCCCAAAGAAGTTTGAGAACCATCAGTGTTAAGCATTAAGCAGGTGTACGAAAAGAACAAATTTCAGGAGTGCTGATGGCAGCTCAGGCTCTTTTCTCCATTCCCAGGTCTGGAACTCTCACTGTCGATCAGCTGCAAAAGCTACATTTCAGAGCCACATTTCAATTTGAAAGAATGCTTGTAGGCTCACATTCCTAAAGCCAACAGCAACTTTCAGCTATGCTTTACACCTCACAGGGCACAGGTATACAACAGTAATGTCACCTCTTCTTCCTCACATCCCTTTCTGAGCACTCCTAACTTTCGCTGTGGTACCAGAAGGCGTTACTGCAGTTCACCCCTCAGGACTGTTAGTTAAAAAGCAAGCATCGAAGATGAGACCACTCCTAACTGTAAGTCTGATCAACTCCACTGGAAACGTTTCGTGAGCCGGGACATTTTGAACAAATTCTGTGCTAAAAAATGTTAGTCCTGTAAGATGCTGGAAAGCCCCCACAACTCATTCAGCTCAACGACTTTACCCAGAAAAGCACATCAACCCTGTGTGAATCCCAGTGTTACAGCAGTGAGAGCAGGAGCTCCCTGGTTACCAGAGTGAGGACAGCAGCTGCTGGGAATGCTGTTTAGAAGGACTCACTCCACTGTAGCTGTAAGTTTGTTTCCAAGCTGCAATTTTCCAGCTGTTCCTCTGAAGCACAGGTCAGCAGCTATTCACACACTGCTGAAACAACAGCAAGCCCATTCCCTTCCCTGTTCTTCTTTTAAGGGGAGAAAGCATTTCGAAGTCTAATGATGATACATATTTAAACAGTGACGGTGCCAGCAGCTCAGAGCTGACAGTCATGCAGGCAGAAGGCTCGGCTGGGCTGAGCTGTCACCTGACGCTGCCTCACTCAAACAGCCCCAGAAAAGCAAGGTGATGAACACCGGTTCCTACAAGCAGTATCCTCTCTCAGATTTGGAAACCTAAGACACAGACCTTTAAAGATGCAAGCGGGAGCAGAGCACACAGCGCTAGATAATATTTTGCTCTCCAGTTTCAGAGCGTGATGTTTCATATAGAACTTGGGGCAGTTTCTGTAAAACTAGCTGCCACAAAAGCAATTCAATTTAATAAGCCAGGAAATATTTCTGAATGACTGTGTCTCTTACAAGGATAGCAGAAATTTTATTAGCACAAGCAGTCTTGAAAGGCAAACTGCTCCATCTTGAAAAGCCAACTCAAAAAAGTCTGCACTGATTTCTTATGCTAAATTACCCTTTCCATAAAGAATTCCCTGCATCATTAACGCCCATCCCTCCAGTCCAACAACAAAAAATATCAGGACACCGCCAATTTTAGTGGAACTACAGTAACTTATGCTATCAGTACAAGTCTGACACAGAGTCCCTCTCTACCAGGGCAGAGACTGGTGCTATTTCAGCAGATATTACTTTAACAGGAATCCAGTGAAATCATTAACAGAGGAATCTGAGTCAATGAGATGTTAAGTACTTGCTATAATTACATATTATTGCTGTTTCTGCTGACAGCACAGCTCAGGAGGTAGGAATTCAATAGTTTATCCACCAAATATCTGAAATCACAACCATAAAAAGAAATCAGATCCGAATTTGTGTTTGACCATCTTTATTTGCTGTGTGCCCACGTTATGGAAAGCCATGTAAAAAGCCACACTTCTACATAAACGTTGGTTCCATAGTTAAAAACTTGTCACGTTTTACAAAGTAAACAAAAGAGCCTTGATAGGGTATCGGAACAGATACTGCTTAATGCTGAAAGCAAAATGAAATACATCTCAAGAAAATCTGAAAGTAGAAAGCACACAGGCCATTAACCCCCAGAACACATCTTCCAGCACATTTAGATCATTCTGCTGAGTTTTAACAAAAACAGAAGTTGGCCGCAGCTAACAGGAAAGCATTCAGCTCCCCACTCCCACAAGACAGCCATTAAGTTTTAACCTGAACGCTGAACGTGTCAGAACAATTAACACAACAGACCTCTGGGTCTTTGGTAAAGCCTTTCCAAAGCTATTGCTGGGAAAATAAATGCAAACAACTTATGGAGCACATGATATAAACGAAGGGCTTACCAGCGATATTTTTATTTACATTTCACAAGGTCTCCCTACAGTCTGCATTTCTGAGACGTGTCAGAAATAACCAAGTGACAGCAGCACAACCTCACTTTCTGCATCTTGAAGACTCCTTTAGCAAAGCGACGCTGTTACATTCTACAATCCTGCTAAAGATGCTGGAAACCCGAAGAAATTTTGCAAGGTCTGACATCTAAGTACTTTTAAAATCCAAAAGCTGAGTGGTTTCAGACTTCGAACCACCCCAAGCATTGTTGTGGGCAGGGGCTGCAGCAGCACTCCTTATAGCCCAGGCTCACCAACATCCCACTTTGGAAAGGAAGGCAGGGAGTGATTCAAAGCTTGTGTTGGAAGGAACAGGCTGCATTCCTTAAGATTCACGTTTCCATGCATCACAAAAAAGGGAAAGGAAATTCGCAGTGGAGATATCAATCTGCTTCTAAATACCACTAACTACCTTTGCACATTGGATCCCCAGCCAAACATCTGACATTTAAAAGCACCGATGACATCACGCTCCCAGGGAACTTAAAAGCCACTTTTGCCCTGAAGTACAACAGGGACAGAGCACAGGAGCTTATCTCACAGCTCCCTAACTTGGTGAGGTTTGTTTTGCTCTGCTGCTCTAGCAGCAGCACTAGGGCACCCAGCCCTCTGTCTGAAGCAGCCCTGCTCTCCTTCACAGACGACTCTCAGTCATCCAGAAGGCACCAGTGAAACACAGAGAAGGACGGACGATTCAAGTCTCCAGCAGAGTTTCACAGCCACTGAAAAAATCCCCAGGATCTCTGCTATGCTGCTGTTCAGGTTGTCAGCATTTAAGCCATCCCCACGTTCTATGTGCCCAGCTCTATCATCAGAAAGGAAACATGAATTTAACGTGAAACGCAGCGTGCAGAAATTCCACAGCTTGTAAGGCAGTTGTTTGGCACCCTTGCTATTTGGATTAAGTTTCCTTCTTGCTTATTCCCTCCCTTTTGTCCCTTCACTGTGATATTCAGAGGTGCCAACCAAGCACTCAGTTCAACATGAAACCTGCCCATTTCTGATAAGGTGCAGAAGCTGGAGTAGAAAGGCTCCCCCCCCCCCCCAAACTGCTATTGAAGCAAGCCTCTCATTCAAGCACACCTGACTTCTAGAAGCCATCTCTATAATGCTGGTCAATGAAATTCACACTTCATTCCTGTCAATATATGCTAATGGTTACAAATTCAATCTTAACATCATTGGTCAGGTCAACAGGAAAGGAAAAAACCAACCACAACACTGCATAGGGTGATGGCTTCACTCCCTACTGGAGCAGTGCGGGATGCTACAGAAGTTCTGCCTGCAGACCAACAGTCACAGCACCAGCAGCAGTTAGTGCCACTCAGGAGCTCTGGTGTGAATTTGATCATTTTGCAAACAAATAATTTTTATCTGCTGCACACCACAAACACAATATGACAACTGAAAGTCAAGATAAATTCCTTTTGGTCTCAACACTGCCCTGAGAAGAGACTGTTATATTTGAACTCAGTAGGAAAGCTCTTAAAAGCAAAACTAAACAGAATCTCCAAGCAGGTTTTGCATCTGAAGTAATACACAATTTGCCAAGTGAGAAAAAAAACCCACAATTTCTTCTTGTACTCGAGTACAGAGTTGTGACTCAACGTTCACTGCTGTGAAGAAGGGGTCATTTTCAATGACCAAGCTGTACTTGGAAATGACAGTTTTAGGCTACTGTATTCCTGTATTCCTTCTTGCGTGCTTGATGCTTCAGACTGTAGGATGTTACTTGCAAAAAGAAGCTCACTGCTTCAGCACAGCACTGTTCTCAGGATGGTTTGCAAACGGCCGCTCTTAGACTGAACATGGAAAACTCTTTGCAGATTGTTCCACCACTGAAAATACAGTTAAGGTGAAAAAATACCCTCTATGGCCAAATTAAACAGGAGGGAGAATCTGGATATTGAGATGGAATGCAATTACCCAGGTTGGAACTTGCCCAGGACACTCTTGCTTGGAGTAGCCAGAGCGATCTGGCTATTCAATGCTAAGAAATAGCCAAGAACACATATTACAAGTGACATCCTCTTTCATCCCTAATACTACCCCTCTGTCAATGAAACTGGAATGCAACACAATCCAAGAACTTCACTGCAGCCAGCACCCTCCCGAGACCTTCCATCAGCCAGCACATCACCTCCACCCGCCCTCCTTCAGCTGCAACAATTTGTGCCATCACAGCAGCACGGACACTGACCTAAATATGAGACATTTGTAACAACAGGAAGCTCTGAAGTGCCTAAGTTGCCCTGCTACTGATACACTAATCAGAAGTCACCCAAAACACTCCTTGTTAATGAAAATGTTTAGTGCTTTTAGATCCATGCTTACATTCAACATTCAGAATTAGTCAGCTCTCAGAAAAACCTCCCTTCCCCCTAAACATAGAAGCAAGGCAGCCTGAGATGAGACTTTTGCCTCTGCTGCTAAGAGCTGTCTGACAATAACCAAAGTACAAACCAATTCTAAACATCTGGGAAATGTACTCGAGATTCCCACCACCCACTTCTGCTCTTTGCCACTAAATAGGATCAGAACAAGAACATAAAAGCTCGAGTCCCATCGCTGCGCCTAAACGAGACGTGCTATTCTCAGACTGCAGGGCAATTTCCAACACAGGAGCACAGAGAGGAAAGGAGCCTCAAGCAAGCAGAGGTGACAGGTTTTCAGGAAGATCAGCCCTGGCCACAAGGTGGGGGAGGACAAGTGACTATTCAGCGTTATTCCCTTACCAACACTAACAGCGTTATGTGCACCTCCCAGCACTGAAGAGGATTTGGGATTTTAGGGGCCTCTAATCAGCCACAAAGATGTTTCATGACAGCAATAAAAACAATGACAATACGAGGAAAAGAGTGCTGATGCAGTGGTAGGAATTCACTGCGTGTGTCTGAGCTACCAGAACTCAGTTCTTATATCAAGGTGTCCTTAAATTTGCACAGCAGATTCTTCCAACACACAACACGGTAGAAATCAAAACTGGAGGAGTTTTAAGTTCCAAATGACTAACATCACTGTGAGAATAAAAGGGTACATGGTGATAATGGGGGAGAAAATCCCCCCAAAGAACTTCACTGGAAAGGGTCGATGTGCACCATTTCCCCTCTGTAAAGCAGCACATAACTGAGCTTTCCAGGGAGTTCTTTCCCCTAAATAGACATGATCCTTAGGCAAATATTTCCCAGCACAAGAATGCTACAAGCATTCAAATACACGCTGGTACTGAAGTTGCTTCAGGAGTTCCTGCTGCCGTTCTTGAAAAACCCACTTTGTCTTTTTCTCTGCTAAAAATCATTCACAGAGCTTTGCTTCAGCATCACCATTTAAATAAAATTCAAAAGCTGTTTAAATCCTACTGCACGCTCCTACTGCACACACACAGCCGCATTCCAACGAAGGGACAGGAAGAAAGGTGCACACAAAGGTAGGTTTGTAAATATTTACACATAGCAGCTTTCAGGGCACGTGGGCATCGTCCAGAAATCACTACAGGAAAGCACCGAGTAAAGCAAAGATATCTTCAATTGATTGTTTTTGTCCTCTACCACCCCAGTGCTGAGGGCTGCTCTACCACCCCCAGCAGTGTGACAGTAACACACAGCTAGGTGACACCTGGCCCATTTCCCCCACCTGGCTCAAACCCTTTGATTTGTCACCTACCAGCACGGGGAGGAGGTTAGCATCCTAAATAAACACCAAATGAACCGTCAAAAAAAGCAGTTGTTATCAGGCTCACTAGGGAATTAATATATATTAATATAAGCACCATATATATATTAATATATATGAACATGTTCATTAAAAAAAAAAAATCAGGACTCCTACAGTGTTTCTAAACAAAATGCACACTTACAGCTGCGAACTTTCGGAAGCAATGCTGCCTACCTTTCTAAAACTGCCCATACAGCTTGCGTTGTCTTCCATTTGTTGTTTTGTTTTTCCCTAACGTGGGATTTTAATTTGAATTTAAAAGCCCCACCCAAGAAGGTGAACTTCCATCAATTAAACGGGGAGGAAAAAAACTACGAGGGATCTTAAAATGGATGCGGCAGATTCTTTGAAAAAGAGCAACATGTTGCAATCACCTTTCATTTTAGGGGAAGGGAGGGATTCCCTGAAAGGAACAGAGCGGGGAAACGGGGGGGGAGGGGGATGGGGGGGAGGCCGGCCGCGATAAAAACGGCTCCGGGGTTTATTTTAGCTAAAAACTTCGCTTTCCCTTCTGCTAATAGAGGGCTGGGGCCGGGGATGGCCGCCCGCCCCCACCGCGGAAGGCTGCACGGCGGCGGCTCGGGGAGGAGGAGAAGGAGAGAAAAGCCACAGAGAGGAGAGGAGAAAAAGAAAATGGCGCAGAGACTAAGTCCCGACCGCCGACACGGCGACTTTCCAGCGTGGAATCGGGGCCCAAAGGGAACCCCGGAGGAGCCGACGGGAGCGGATCGGGGGCCTCCGGTGCCCCCTCTGTGCGAAGAGGCGGTCGGGGGGGCGCGGGGCGGGCGGGAAGGGGGCGCTGGGGGCGGCTCGATGGGAACAATGGGGCCGGTGAGCGCGGAGCCGGGACTTAGTCTCTGGGACGCCATGTCTGCGCGGCGCGGGGCGCGCCGGGCCCACTCACCGTTGGCTCGGAAATCCGCCTCGATCTGCGGGGAGAGGAGACAGGGAGAGGCCGTGAGAAACGCCGAACACGGAGGGGGGGCCGCGTGCGTTCAGCGAGCTATTCGGGGGAAGGGGCGGCGGGCCCGGATCCCCTTCTTTTATCGCTCCTTTTTTTTTTTTTCCCCTCCTCTCTCCCCGGAAAATTAAATACCGAACGAGAAGGCAGCGGCACGATGCGGAACGCGGCCACGGGGGGGGAGGGAAGGGGGGGTGTTGAGGCCATCGTACCACCGGGCGGGGGGGCAAAGCAAAAAGAACCGGCAACCCCCCCCCACCCCACGGGGAACCCCGACCCCATCCGAGCGGCACCGACCGGGGGCAGCGAGTCCCGGCGGCCGTGCCGGGCTGACTGCGAGCCCCCAGCCGTGCGGGGCAGCGCCGCGGTGCGTCCCAACCCGGCGGGAGCGAAGCGAAGCGCTTCCTCAGGGCCCACCGCGACGGGAAGGGACGAAGGGCCCCGCGCCGGGCTCCCCCAGGACTCACCTGGGAGTCGTTGTGCAGCTGGTCCCCGCTCATGCCGGAGGGTGCGGGAGAGGCCGAGCGGAGCGGAGCGAAGCGGGAGGAGAGCGAAGCGGAGCGGAGCAGAACTGAGCTGAAGCCGCCGGGGACGCGCGGAGCGGGGACGCGACGCAGAGCGCAGCCCCGGGCTCCTCAGCGGTTGTGTAACAGACACTAAGTCCTGGTTTCGGCGCACTGCGCAGACGCGGCGCCTTTTACCCGCGGGGCGGAGCCAAGGCACTGTTAGGCAGAACGCTGGGACGGGCGACCGGGAAACGGCAGTTGGAGTATTTGCATAGAAGCCCCGCCCCGGCGTCGCGATTCATTTGCATACAGGCCACGCCCCGACCCGTCCACTCCTCCGAACGCGGCCGACTGGCCCGCTCCCACCCGCGCGCTCGTAAAACACACGCGGTCCCGCCTCTTCCTCCTCGTCCTCCAATCGCGCAAAACGACCTTACCCTTTATTTGCATACTTAACTCCGCCCCGGCGCTCCCCTCCCCGCCTAGGAAGGAGCCCGGCGCATTGTGTAAGAAGCCGTCCCCCACTGTGAGCGGAGTGCGCATGCGCCCCACCACACCCTGCCGGCGGCCGACTAAATTTGCATGGCGAGCCCCGCCCACCCGCCCGCAGGCCACGCCCCCGCCCTGTTAGGGAGCATGGCGGCACCCAGTCGGCGGGGCGTCCCCTCCTCAGAGCCCTTTGTACCTGTGGTCGCAAACACTGCGGGGCTTCGCGGGAGCTCCTGCCGTACAGGCAGGCAGCTGGATCTCCTTGTGTGCCGCTGGGGCCTAAGCCCAGCAGGCTAGGGGCCTAGCAGGTCTTTCCCAGCCTGGACAAGTGTGGTTGAGCTATGGAGCAGGGGCACGCCAGGAGCCGTGCAGGTGCTGGGGGTCGATTCGGCCTCCTCACATCCCCTGCACTGCTGTGGTGTTATGACTGTGCTTCTGCCAGTCTAGTCAGTGCAGCGCAGCCCAGGCTGGGCCATCCTCTTGTTGTTCATCTCCCCGCAGTGCAAGCTGCTGGGCTCTGACCGGCTGCTCCCTTACATGGGCTCTGTGATGGAGGAGCTCTGAGCTGTGCCGAGCCACAATCCTACAAACCCCTCACAAATGCTCTGAGGCGCAGTTTGATTTTCAGTATTTCAGAACGGAGCTGCTGCTTGTTCCCTTTGGCAGGAAATGAGCCGTGCTTGCTGCACACATCTGTCCTGCAGGGAGCCCGAGCGTGTGACCGACCTTCCGCTGTTTGTCTGTGCGATTGTGTCAGCCCGGAATGCAGAGGCTGCAGTAGCCCTGCAGAGATTGCATTGTGCGAAGTGCTGTACACATGCCCTGCATCCACATACAGCTGATGCTGAGGGGGATGCAGGTCAGATGGATTTGGGCTGATGTTAAAGTCAAGGACAGCAATGCCGTACTGCAAATGAGAGCTTTCTGCTTTAAAAAAGGGGATCAGCCATCACGATTCTTCTTCCAGCGTAAGCAGGCCTTTTATTTTTCTCTCACGAGGAAACGAAGAGTAAAAAGGAAACAAAAGCTGGATCTTCTTTCAGCTAATGTGAGGATGAATCATAAACCTTCCTACATGAACAATCCCCTGCCCCAACTTAAATCTGAAGGCTTCCGTTCTGCAGCAGCCCTGCTGAACCGAGATCCTTTTCAATGTACTAAATGGCAGGTTTAGTATGCGTGGCTGGTATGTGTCTCACAGGACTGCTTCCAATCTTCTTGCAGCTACCATCCTGTGCTGCAACACAGACTGTACCTTTCCTCAGCTTCTTTACACATCCTGAGCTTTGATTTGACGCTAAAATAATCCAGCGCTGCCAGGCTATCAGAAGAGATGCATCAACATGTAAGCAGAGACAGCAGCCACCTATTTGCACTGCATATTTATATCCCGTAAAGAGAAAACTCTGTCACTTTCTTGCAGTCTTCAGAAGAGGATCTGAGGACTTCCTTTTTTACCAAGAGCAGGCAAATATTTCTGAATTTAGATGTGTTTATTATGCAAACTGCTTTAGTCACTGTTAGGTTTTTAAATATAAACGTGATGGAAAGGCTGTTTCTCCTGTTGGAAGAGGTGTTTGTCCTTAGCTCACAGGAATGAGATGACAGTGGGCTTTGTTTTCAGAACAGCCAAAGGTTTGAGCCTGTCCTTGCTGCCACACAGAGGTGTAGGGGCTGTATCGTATGATGTGACTGAGAACAGCCTCACACCTCCCGCTTTGGGCATCAGAAATTCCTAAAAGCCATAAGAAGCAACAGTTTTGTGTTAGAGCTTTAATATCTTCAGGTTCCCAAGAAACCTTGCTCAGGTGGCCTTGCATGAAAAGGAGCTGCTGCAACACCCACCGTGCTGCAGCAAACTGTGATCAGAGGAAAGGATCACTCCGCCTTGTAGCAGCTGCCATCTTCAGGGGCTTTTTCAGGCACACTTCTGGGTGCAAAAGGGAGCCTCCAAACTGGCACAAGAGGCTCAGCACTGTGCTCTGCAAGACCCTGCTGACAGCCAGCCAGATGAACTCTGAATGCAAAGGGAGCTGCCCAGTTTCTAGCTCGTGTCCCAGTAAAGGCTGTGGCCTCTGCTCTCCTGCAGGGTTGGCTGTAACCTGCTCTATGATGTTCCAGGAGTCTTTAGCAGGTATAACCATGAATCCTTGCCAGAGTACCTGCACCCCTCGGTGCTGGGAGGCTCCGAGTGGAGAAAGGACACGGCCCATATAGCTCATACTGCTGTACCACCAGCCCTTTCAACAGCAACATCTGGCAGTGACGTGGTTGTTTGAACCCACTTCCCTGGCAAGGTTGTATGCACTCCATCAAGATAAATAGGGAAAGATCACACTTCTGAGTGCTGTGGTCTTGCTCTGTCTCTCCCAGGGCACCCCAGGGCAGCAGTACATCACTATCAGGTTAACGTAGCCTAGGCGATTGCTTGCAAAACGAAACTGCTGGAAATTATGTGTTTAAATTAAATAATAAATCATACCAGACATAAAACCTGTAGGAAACTCTCCACTTCCTAATTCCAGTGAATTGTGAGCTTGGATTTATTCCGTGTTCTTGGGGCTTCTTGCAGTATTTAGGCTCAGGATTCTCATTTTGGCAGAGGTAGGTGAGCAGCTTTACAGACTGTGGTTCTAAATCAGAATGGGATCCCACAGCTTCCTCCAGTCAGATCTCCGGTGCGAGGATGGGATCTGCAAGTGCAGGAAATCCCCCTGCCAAACCAAGCTTGCAGCTACACTGTGGCTTTCAGAGCGGATTCAACCTCCAGTTCTGTTTTTGCCAAATGTCACCCCAAAGGGTGCACAGTGCTGTGCTTGCAGTAAGGAATGGGGACAGATTCCCATTGGGAATTGCAGCAAGAGCAGGACACCTGCCTTCTCAGGGCACTGTAGCCAGCATGGGATTGTGATGCACAAGCCAGAACAGGAGGAAGCAGGGGCTGAGCCCTGTTACTTTCCACACTTTCCAGCATCTCATCTGGGAAAACAGGTGCCAGGCCTGGGAACTGCAATGTGTGCAGCTGCCACCATTCAGCAGCAATGTGCTTCTCCATGTAGGTCACTGGCCACTACCAGAGGGAATGCTTCAGCAGGTCCTAACAGCTCAGGTTGTGGTGTTTCAGACCAAAAAAGGGGAAGTTAAAAATAAATGAGAGCCTATAGAACCCACGCAGGGCACAAACCCTGTGCATCCAAATCCCTGCCCTCCCGTAGCCCTCTTTCCACACCACTACCTTGCTTTCAGCATCATGTAAAGCCAACTGCATAGTGTTCACTCAGTTATTCTCTTTTCTACTCAGCTTTACTATGTAATGCATTTTAAGTTGTACAATGAAGCAGACTTCATAAGGAAATACGTCTCCAGATTGATGTTTTGCTTACAATAGCTCAGATCTCTGACCCTCTCACAGGGTTCAGCAGGAGGCACACAACATTGCCGACTCTTCCAATTTTTCCAGCAGATCCAAGATACCAGGGTTTGCTTATTCTGTTTTCTATGATGTTACTTCATAAGAATCTCAGCTTTTGTTAGAGGCAGCAGCAGCAAGTTCCCTAGCACTCATAATTTAGGGACAGCGTATTTTAAAAAGGCTTTGGATATTAAACAACTGCACTCTGCCAACAAAGAGGTAACAAATGACCAATTACAAAAGAGATTTAAACCCTAAAATCCTATATTTAGAGTCTGTTTTTTTGTTTTTGTTTTTTTTTTTGAGGGGGGGTGGTGGAAATCTTAGTTCATTTGTATAAAAGCTGTGGCTTGGACACTTGCACTGCTAGCCTACCATTTTTCACAGCCAGAAACCTGTGTGCTGTATTCCAGCTCAGTGTATCCTGTAAGCCTGTTGTCACTAGAGCTAAGTGACACTTGTCTGAAATAGGAACAGTCAGATATATGGCTCCCTGCTCACTCTTCATTAGAGTAACCTGCTCCAAACATTCATACCTACTCATACTGTTGAATGCTTTGAAACAAAATCATCTTGAAAGCTGTTTTCCACTGTAATAAACCACAGCAGTTATTCACAGTTTAAGATCTAAGATGGGGCCAAAACAAAGCAGAACCAGCAGATAATGCTGTAAATAGGAGCTTACAGTGGTTTCCTTCTCCAGGCCACCTTTGCCTCCCTGCTCCCAGCAAATAAAAGCTATGAGAAACCCATAAGCAGTGCCTTGCTGCAGCCAGTCCTGGTGTTAGTGCCCAAAGCAGTGCCTTGGATATGCAGCTTTCTTCACCACACTTTTCTTGGCAGCTCCAGAGCACACCACAAAAGTCACCAGGGCATAACGTGGTGAGCGTGGGAGGCAATGGGGTGGCTCTTTTTCAGTGCTGTATTGCAAGTGTAACTGAGATAGGGAACCATTTCATATCATCTCTGTCCCTGGAATGAGTTTCTCACAAATTCAGACTAGCCAGTTTCACTTCTTTTTCTCCCTCAGCTATTTTTTGTTGCTGTTTCTCACATAGTGGCACAATGCTGTGATGCAGATTCCTGACACTGCAAGGAAAGAGTCCAAACGTTTCTATTCATATCACAACTGCTATTAAAACTACTCCCAGCTAAATTTGGTACCCACAGTTAATAAATGGTTCTCCACCACGGTACAGTGAGATAATATTTCCCCTGTCTGTAGTGTTTTCCATCCAAAGGATGGAAGAATCCTCATTTCGGGAAAGAAACTGCTCACTTGGAGTGCTTCCATTTCTGGAGCCACACCACGCGGAGAATGCTGGGCTGAGCTCCAGGAGGTCTGAGCAGCCAAAACCCATCCAAAAAATCAGTGGGAGTGCTGATGCTCATAGCCGTGCCCCAGAGCCCACTCTGCTGCACCAGGAGCGATTTGAAACGTGGCCTTGGAAAGCTTTGCTCCAGCCAGCTTCGAGAGCTGGAAGTTCACAGAGCCTACTGGAAGGATCCCTGCAACAGAGACCGAAGTGGATATGATCACAGACTCACCTTCCTCATGCCCAGATGCACTTCTCCAACCCGGATTTCCTTTCTGCACTCTCCTGCCCTGCATCCGTGATCCTCCTGCTCCAGGATCCTCCTGCCATTTGCAACCCACTGATATGCAATGGGCCTTTTACCCACAGCTTGTGCCAAAGATGGTCTTTGGGACAGCACAAGTCCAGCCACTAGCTTAGCCCAAAGAATTCAAATCCCAAAGGACAATCTTTCTCAGGCAGCCCTGTTAGTTGCTTTATTAGCCTCACTACTCACCAAATTGTTGCTTCTCCATGGTGACAGTGGATGGGATGGCAAGACTGCCATAGTCCACCAGTCCTTGAGCATCTCAGCACCCTCTGCTCCCCACGGCAGCTCTGAGGGTTTCTGCTGTGCCATATCTCAACAGCAAACAGCATGCCTACCCCTTATCCTTAGAGCTGCAATCGCCACTGTGCTTCAGCTCCTCACCCCACAACTGATACTCGCAGATCCTCCCTAACAGCACAGGTGATGGGGTGAGAAATGCAGGTGTGGGACACCAGCTAGAGCGATTTAAAGGAGCCAGGGCATTTAACATCATTAGCCTGATTAATAGCACCAGTTTGCTGCCCAGCTGTGGATTACTGATGCAACACTGCAGAGGAACGTGGGGACTACAAGCTGTCACCTGGGGCTGAAAGGAGCTGGGGAGGCCTTGCACTGCCCTGCAGTCAGGCTGAGGCTGCAACTGCTGTGCAATCCAGCGTGCTGCTATTGCAGCTTTTGACTGACTCTAAATCAGAATTTAAGAACCACTGTTGGAGTGATTCTGGCCCAATGCGCACATTTTATCAAAATAGATGGCTCCACGTGTCTACATCACTCTTTCCAAGTTTACTTAACTTGATTTTAGCTGGAAGGCAATCATTTCCTAGAATAGCTTGCATTGCTAACATCGTCACACAGCCACCAAACCCAAAGCGATCAGGAAATCCTCCATGGCCACAAGTGGAAACAACTGCCTCCGAGTGACTGTGCCAGGGAAGAGGTGAAGAAGTTAATTATAAGGAAACAGTAACAAACCTCACATCACCAACAAAAATAATCATGGACTGGTTTTAAAAATAATGAGATTTTTATCAGACTAATATTTGGTGTTGCTTATTTGTGTTATTTTTAAAATGAGTTGTCACCTGTGGTAGGTTTTAGATTCATAAACTCCTTAGGCCCTTCTGGAGCAGTAAGACGTATTTGCATGTTCTACAAAGGTTTGCATAAGAGAAATGCAAGGTAACTGTTGCTGACAGCAGGGGTTTCCCAGCCCCTGTCAGAAATCCACATCCCACGGATAGAGACCGGATTTAAAATAATAAACATAATTTTCTTTTTGAATCCCAATGTCCTGAAGGTGCTCTTTGTTATGATTTTTATGATGAGGCGGAATAGAAACACAGAGGCAATCTGCTTGATATAGCTGCTCTGATTTAACACAGTAGCAAATCAGTGTAATTAGATCAATGATTAGACCTTATGTGAGCACACCTTCATGCCAGGGGAGGCTTAAACCACTGGGAATTACTCTGGTAGGACAAAAAAACTTAGATGCTGACTTCTGGACCCAGGGCACCGCCAGCCAGAGAGGGAGCATCACAGAAGACCAACTCAGCAGTGGGATCATCCATGAGATCTGGCCTTGGATCTGTGTCATCTATGTCCATATGTACATTTATACAGAAGCACACCACAGACATAAATCATCATGGCTGTAGGGAACTCTGATGCTATGGAGATAGCACAGGACTGTGGGTAAGGAGCTGTCTGAATTGTTTCTTAATTTAATTTAAGCTGACTGATGATGAGGAGGATGCAGAGGGCACTCAGCCCTGGTGTTTTGGGATCATTCCCTTCCTCCCTCCTGCACAACCGCATCCACTGCCCAAAGCCCACCATGTCCCCAGGTCCTGCAGCACTTGGGCTCACCCTGCTCTGCTCCAACTGCACCAGCAGCTCTGGAGTTACTTCTCATTTGCACCTCATCTGGCCTCATTTTTGTGCTCCTTTGTACCAAATGGCAGCCACATGCCTGAGATCCAATTATTTTCACTACCATTATAAAAGCTAATAAACTTCAGAATGCCTCCAGCCGCTCTGTTGGTGCCTCTGTGCAGTCGCTGGGGCAAGAAGCAGCCGTGCCATCAGCGCATGCAGCTGATACAGGCACCCTGGGGGCAGTCAGGATGTGCTCATATTGTTTAAGACCACGCAGTGCAATTGCTTGGCCAGTAATTTAAATATAATGTGGCTGAATAGCACCAGCCCAAATTGCCACAAGCAAGGGAGCAGAGGGGCAGGTCTGTTTCCAGAGATGTTTTCTGCTTTGGCCAGGGGAGGATATTTGCTGGCTCCTGAATCCATCCAGGTGTTTTTGCCCTTTTTCTTTTAGTATACTTCTATTTTAGGCAGGATTCTCCCTCCAGAATGAATCACATGGCTTCTTGCCCTGTGGGTGCGCTTTCAGAGCCTGGTGTTCTTCCCTGAGCCTGAGCAGTTCCTGTTGAGCTGAGCCCATTTCCAGGCAGTGCAGAGGATGGAGATATTTCTGGATGGCGCTTTGTGCACCATTTCCCTGTGATACAAACTGCACTGGGGCAGAAAGTGGTGGCTCTGGGAGGCTGAAGTGGACCAGGACAATGATGTGGAAGCGATGCGATGGTCCAACCATGGTGTCCTTCATGCTGCAGCCACGTCCCATGCTCCACATCTCAAGGCTGCTGCCCCTTCCTTGCAGCTACACTGTGACGGTCACAGTCACCAACAAAAGCTGGAGGTGCCCCAATACAAATGCAGCTGGCTGGAAACCTGCATCCCTTGTGCCCTGACCTCTGGGGCCCCCAGACTGCCATTAGCATTGGATTTGTGCTGGAAGGGGATTTCTGGGTCCTAGTGCTGCTGCCCGATGGATAGGAACAGCAAACATCTGATTGCAGCAGTGCCACATGTGCTCAGGAGCATGGTGCGGAGGGGTAAGCAGCTGTAGCTCAGCTCCAAGCCTTTGGGACCTGAGCTATCAGCAGTCCTCTGTCTGCAGGGACCTCAGCTCACAGCCAGCTCAGCTCTCTCCAAGTTGAGGCTTGGCATGGGAGCGCCAAGTGCCCATCAATGGCTGCAATGGCTCCTTCTTGCCATGGGTGCAGACAAGGCACCAGGACTCGTGAGAGCCAGGATGTGTGCAGAGCACAGCACTGAGCGTGCAGAGTGCCAGGATCAAGGAGCAGGTGCAGAATAGCACTGCAGGTCCTGTCTGCTCACCAGAGTCCCACAGAGCAGATTTGTGGCATCCCATTGCTGAAATCTCCCTTGCTTGGAGCTGAGAGCACGTTTGGATTTTTTTGCGTTCAGCCCAATCATTTTTTAGGATTCAGAACTTGTGACCTTTATTTATTTATTTCTTTTTACATTTCATTCATCTTGGTGGATGAAAATAGCCGACACAGTTTCAATTCTCTCTTTTTTTGTCTTTTTTTTTTTCTTTTTCTGAATCAGTTTCATTCTCAGATGTTTTCTTTGCTGCAGAAAATAAATGTGCCTCTAGCTGAAGTGCTCTGCCTTGCTTCAACAGCAGTGGGGGAGCATGGCCCAAAGATGTGTTACACCTCTGTGCCATGACCACAGATCCTGCCCGTGTGCCCTGACTGTCAAAACATGATAAATGAAATGGGCTAATTCCTGTGAGCACTGAATGTACGAGTAGAGGATTTGTAGTCAGCTGTTGGGCTGCATGCAGGGAGCTGCCCTGTGTACAGGATGGGGCAGCAACCCCAGCTATGGAGCCCAAATCTCTGCTTCCCACCCCATTCCAAGGGCACATGCAGAGCTCACAAAGCTTCCAACCAAAATGTAAAGACTGAGTGATATCACCATTTGGTTAAAAATATGCCTGCAGTGGTTACATACCTTGATGTGCACGTGTGCAAAGATGACAGAACACCTTTCAATGCACGGCTGCATCTCTGTAATCTGTAATGAGAACCAAGCTTCTTACTCCTTGCATTTGAAATGTCACCCAGAGGATGACAGCATTACTGCTATTAATGTAAGTGCACACTGTGATCTTTTCCCACTACCACACGTGTGGGTGCTGGAGCTGATCCCCCCACCTCTCAGGGACTGCTATCCACATTCCTCTGCCCTGTGGACTCACTGGGGCAATAGGGAGCTGGGCATCCTCCACTTGCACAGATCCATTTGTCCACTTAGGCTCTAAAATCATCTTTGCAAGTTCCTACAGAGCGCAGTGATTTAGTGATGATCAGTTGCTAAGTAGCTTGGAGAAGTTTCTATTGCAAAATATCCTTGTTCCTACTGAGTTTGGAGTAACGCTGTTCAGGTTCTCTCTTGTTGGGTACTGAACAAACACAGGATGGGACAGCAGCCCTGAAAGCTGAGCTAGAGCCTGATTTCCTAGGAGACCTCCCTGCACCCAAAACACTCGTGGCAGCAACAAGCAGCCACAATGTGAACAACACGTGTGGCCAGTGTAGGTGCAGTGGTTATTGCATAAGAAGGACCTTCTTGGAATCCAACTCTTGGATTTTTCCCAGGGCAGTGCTCTTCTGTGAGGATAACAAATAGAAGCTCACGGGGGGCTGCGTCAGGTCATGCACCATCTGCTGTCCTGTTCTTGGCTCCAGCACCACTGAAAGGCTCCTCCTCAGCCCATCAGCTCCTGACGATGGTCAGCACATGGCACTGCCCTCATCTGTCCCAGCGCTGTTTGAGCAGAGCAGAGCTGCAAGAGCCAGAGCCCACAGAGCCACAGGGAGATATGGACAATGGATGGTGGCAAATGAAATGCCAGTGTCCTGCATGGAGGCAGGAGGTGACAGCTCCATAGCAGTGCAGCCACACACCCAAACACGCAGCCCCAGAGCTCTTCCTGCCCATAGTGGGGGGATGGGCCGGGCAGGGAGATGTGGGACACCACAAAAGGGGCTGTCCTGATCTGCACGTAGACTTGACACACCTCCAGAGGCCATAGCTTTCCCATGGAGCCTCTTTCATAGAAACATTGAGCTTGGAAAAGACCTCTAAGATCATCTAATCCAGCAGTTCACTCACCATTAATATTGCCTGCTTCCTGCACACACAGGATCTCTCTGTACCATGCCCCTCACCATAAATCAACCCCACCATAGTCCCACTCCTGACTTCTCAGCTTCAAACCCTTCTGGGCAAAACTATAACAACCCTCCCCATCACCTCAGGGCCCGGACACCAACATCATTCTCCTTAAGCATGTGTTAAAGATGTTATATAAAAATAAAATGCATATTTTTTGATGACACGGGCTCCTAGTCTTAAAATGTGATTGATAAAGGAGGCATAAATTGCAAGCATTGCTTTTGCTAACTGATGAGAAAAGTTCTTTGTTCTGCAGTCTCCCCTATGTGTTACTGGTGACAGTTGTTGTTGCTGAATGCTGCACGGGTTTCAGTGCTCTCTTACAGACACCACTGGAGAAATTTTGCAGCGTTTAGTCATGGTGGATTTCGATTATAGAATCATTAAGGTTGGGAAAGACCATGAAGATCACCAAGTCCAACCCCAGCCCATCCCACCATGCCCACTGACCACATCCCTCAGTGCCACATCCCCATCGCAGCCTGTGCCACTGCATCACCACCCTTTCAGAGAAGAAATATCTCCTAATACCCAACCTGAACCTCTTCTGGCACAGCTTGAAGCCATTCCCTCTCATCCTATCCATTTAAGAGGTGCCATTTCTCTGCTCCAGACCCCATGGATGTTTCATAACAGCCCCAGCAGGAGTTCCACCATATCAATGCCACACCAGCAGCAATCCAGGTGTATTCAGCAAGATTATTTTCCCCACACAATTCTTCCAACAGAGAGGGAAACGTGAGATTCAGCTTTAAAAAGGTTGAATTTTCATCACATATTTGAAACAGATTAGTAAAGTCAGCTCTGCTGCAGTGGTTCCTCAAAGGGAATTTCCCTTCAAATCACTGTGGACCTCATAGATCCACAGGGTCTGGAGACCTTCCAAAACTTCATTGCATCGTAGAATCATTTGAGTTGGAAGGCCCCTTAAAGGCCACCTGGTCCAACCCCCCTGCAGTGCACAGGGACACCCACGGCTCCATCAGTGCTCACAGCCCCATCCAGCCTGACCTTGGGTGCCTGCAGGGATGGGGCACCACCGCCTCTTTGGGAAACCTGTGCCAGTGCACCATCCTTATTGTGAAGAACTTTTTCTTTATATCCAGTCTAAATCTCCTCTCTTGTAGTTTGAAACCTCATCCTGCCGACGAAGCTGTGACAGAACTGAGGCTGGGAGAGGCACTGGGGGGACTTCCCTATCGTGGATTGATCAGCGTACAAACCCGGCTGGGGGAACCGCGGGACGGGGACGGAATGGGAACCGAGTCTTCGGCTCCTACCGAGCGTTGGATGGGAGACATCCTCGAGCGGCAGGAGAAGCGGCTGCAGCGCCGAGCTCCACCTCGCGGTGTGCGCCCAGACTGCGGGCACCGGGCTGTGCTGCTGCGTGCACGGCGCTGCACCGCTGCACGGAGCGTGCATTGCACGACCACACAGAGCACGCACACTCCGTGCATTGCTGCACACGATTTCTGCCGTCCTAAGGTTGCACGAACTACGCTGCACATCGCCGTGCCTGCTGTAGGTATGGCACGCTGCTGTGCTGACTGCACGCTGCTCTGTGGTCCGGACCTCACGCTGCAATAGGGGCTGCACTATTTTTTGAGGCCCCATCCATCATCCAGACACATCTCCTCTTTCCACTCGGGCTCCGGGCACCAGGGAAGCGCCTGCTCTGCCTGTAACTGCAGGAATCATCCTGCAGCATTTGAACAAATCTGCAATGGCAGAAAAGTCCCTCGGGACCACTCTGCAGCACCCAACACCTCCGTGCTGCCGCAGACAGGGCTGGTGCAGGCAGAGCCTCTCCCTTCCCTTTCCATACACATGAGTAATTCCGTGGCAAAAACCTGTAACGAGTTGATAGAAAAATAACCCAACACCTCAGCCCAGCTCTGCCAGAGGGGCACAGTCCCTCAGTTACACCTCCACCTCCTTTCCCGCAGCGCTTTGGCCCCTATCGTTCTCCAGCCTCAGAGCTGCTGCTTGAGATTCCGCATTCCCTTCGTTTTAAGCAGAGCTCTGATGTCGTCATCCCTCGGGACACAGCGGTGGGAATCCCAAAAGCGAGGCCCGTTGGCGGCGAAGCCCTTCGTTCGGAGCGGCGCTGCGGCCGCCCAGGAGATGGCACTGCGGCTCCGCGCACGGAACGGCCCGCGAGCGGCGGTCCACAGCCCTGACCTGATCGAGGCGCTGAGAGGCTTCTGAAAATCAACTTCCTTTCCTTCCCCTTCCCTTTCCCTTTCCCCTTCCCCTTCCCCCCCCTCCCCTCCCTGCCCCCGTCCCATCTCCTCTCCTCTCCTCTCCTCTCCTCTCCTCTCCTCTCCTCTCCTCTCCTCTCCTCTCCTCTCCTCTCCTCTCCTCTCCTCTCCTCTCCTCTCCTCTCCTCTCCTCTCCTCTCCTCTCCTCTCCTCTCCTCTCCTCTCCTCTCCTCTCCTCTCCTCTCCTCTCCTCTCCTCTCCTCTCCTAATTTTGCTCACTCCTCAAATGTTACACTGAGAATTTGCCGCTCAGATCTCAGCATCCTTCAGAAGCTAACCCCATCTGGGTGACATTCCTGAAAGCTCCCTGTGTGGGAATGGAGCTGGCACTGCACGCTGAGCACAGCTGCTGTCCTGGCTCAGCACATCGGTGACACAGGAAGATGGGACCACTTTCCCCCCAACCCCAGGGGCCTGTGCAGCTCTGCCCTGCTCACCCCTCCAAGCTCTGGAGAAGGAGAGCAAACCAACTCACCTCTCCCCTCCTACCCTTGAATCTGTTTGGTGTCAATGATGCCCCTAAGTGCTTAATTCCCCCATAAACAACGAACCTCTCCCTTTTTGCTCCCCCAGGGTGAACTCTGATTTTTGCTTTACCTGCAGCCACACTCCTTGCACTACAGTGCTGGTACTGAAAAGCCACACCACAACATTTCCAAGCAAGGATAGTCTGCATCATTTCCACCTTGCTTTTAAACTGCCTGTGTAATAACTTCATTATTCACTGCTGCTTTGAGTGCTCTCTCCTGGTCAGAGATGCTGCTGCTGATGCACTGATTACTCTCCATCCACCCATGTGCCCTCCTCTCCACACTCGTGTTCCAGGATGGAGTGACAGAGTGTTTGGCCTCCTGCAATGCACTGTGATGTGCCGCTGCTTTGTGCTGCAGGCTGCTGCCACTCTGTGCCTGCATTCCCTCAGGTAAGGAGGCTGTTTTCACAGCACAGACACAGGGAAAAAATAGAGTAAGCCATCAGCAGAGGCTTAGTTTGAGATCTCACAGATGTCCAAATAAAATAAGATGCTCTGTCCCAAAGAATGTATGTGCTGCACCTACCTTTCAGGATAGAAAGCAACGAGATTAAGACAAGAGCAGAGTCTGTTGCTGGCAGAGCTGGGAGCAGGGCCTGGTGGTGATAGGAAATGACCAACTGATGCTGCATTTACATGAGCTTCTTAATTACAGGGATCAATCAATACCAAACAGTCACATGATCTATGATCTATATTTACGCCAGACTGAAAACCAAGGGAACTCAGATCCAGAGCGTCCATCATGGACCTCATCCAGTGGTGGATGAAAAAGAAAAAACCCTTTAAAACAATGGGATTTATCCTCTACACGTGCATCTGTGGGCAAACGCCAAGGTGAGAAATTTAGAGAGTGGTTCTGGTTCAGACCAAAATGCTGCAGAACTGATTTTAGGAAGGGAAAAGTGCCACTAAAGCTGAGCAGCACTCTGTGTCTCACATCGTGCTGCCAAAATGCCACTGGGCTCTGCAGAGTCTCTTAGGGAAGGACCCCAAATCACAGTATGTGCACTGCAGGGCTCTGGCAGTGCCAGCACTGTGGCGATGCACTTTGTAACCAGAGCTTTGCCAGTGCTGGAAACGTGAGCAATGGATTTGTTTCCTCCATGTGCAATTTCATTTCTGGCCCTGAAATCAGACAAATGACGCCATCTGCTTACCTTAATCAAGGCATCTTGTTATGGGCTGGTCCTGAAAGCTAGGACTAAACACACTGCACTGTGGCATTATTTATGACTTGCACTGACACTGCATCACTCTGTTATCCATACTTATAGAAAAAGACCCACTGTAAGTATAATTAGTTAATAAATCACCATGAGTGATAAACAGAATGATGGATGCAGGTTTCAGTTGATCACTTTTTTATTAAGGAGAGATAAATCAGCATCATATTGTTGCTGTAAACCTTTCAAATTGGTCAAAAAAAATCTCGCCATGCTGAAACGCAGCAAGGAGGTGATTAACATGTCAATTGTGCAGCAACAAATTGCTCCTGATAATTGATATCAATCCATCCTTTTAATTTCTCTTCCATCTAATGGGGCTGATATGTCATCCTTCTCATCCAGCATGGCTTCTGCAACCTGTCTTCCAGCAGAGACCTCAGCAGGCAGCTCTCCAGCCTCGGCCCTTCGTTCTGTGCTTACAAATCCTTCCGTTTGCTGCCCCCTCTGCTATCAGTGCAGCAGCTCTACAGCCCTTTGGGTTTATTTCTGCCAACATCACTGCTTGGTGCTCATTGTGCTCAGGGAGCACTCTGCTCTGCTCCATCATGGTCTCCCTGTGTACACCATAGCTGTCAGGTCTCATATCCCTGTGACATAGCATCCTCTCACGTTATACTTGCCATAATACAGAGAAGATGAATATTGCCCCATAAATGCCTCTTAAGTTAATGTAAAACTACATCTCGCTACATCATGTATTCAACAAGCCGTCATTTTCCTCATAAATTTTGAGGAGCATTTTAGCTTCTGGAAGCCATTGGCTTATGTGTCGGGCTGAGAAATAACGCAGCCCCCGGCCCAGGCGTGGTGCAAGGCTGTAAATCAGCTGGGCAGCCCCAAGCCCTCCCTGCCCACAGCTGCATTTATGGCCTCGGCTCACATCTGTGACCTCGCTCAGCAGCCGGCCCTGTATATCAGCCTTGGGCAGGTGCCATTCTGCAGAGAGAACAGCCTCACCTCTTCCCTGCGGTGGGAAATGAGGATTTCTAGTGCTGTAATGTTGGTTTGCTGCAGCAGAATAATGGCTCAGGGATGCATTCAGTGCTATGGGGCTGCACCTCTTCATTTCACCAGGACATTTCCACTCCTGCTGTAGGGTGATTGCTCCGCACGGGAACCATCCAAACCTCTGAACACTCAACCAGATTTTCCATTCTGACATAGTCATTCAGGTTGCAAAAGACCACTAAGATCCCCACATCCAACTCCAGCTCATCCAATATTGTCTACTGACCACATCCCTCAGTGCCACATCTCCACAATTCTTGAACACCTCCAGGGATGGTGATTCCTCACCTTCCTGGACAGCTGTGCCACTGCATCATCACTCTTATGGAGAAGAAATGTTTCCTGATATCCAGCCTGAACCTTCCCTGGTGCAACTTGAGCCCATCACCTCTCCTTCTGTTGCTCTTTCACAGGAGCAGAGGCTGACCCCCTCCTCACACAACCTCCTTCAGAGAGTTGCAGACAGCAATAAGGTCTCACCTGAGCCTCCCCTTCTCCAGACTGAACCATCCCAGTTCCCTCAGCTGCTCCCCATAAGACCCCATTTGTGCTCAGACCCCTCACAGCCCCACTGCCCCTCTCTGGATGCACTGCTACACACTGCCTGCCTAGGAAGAGGACCATGAGCTGCTCACTCTGTATTCTTTGGGATGAACAGAGCTCAGGGCAGCAGGAGCAGCTAACCCCTCTTCCCACCACACTCCAGACCCCTTTTCTGGTAACATCACAACCATGATAACAGGCTGAATGCCGCAGCAGATGACTTTCCAGACCTCCCTTGGCAGGCACTCCCTGACAAAATTCATCATGTACTTTGGCACAAATAGCTTCAGCTTCTTTTTTTTTGAAGGGGGGGGGAGGTTTGTCGAGAACGATGCAGGAAAACACACTGAACTCCACTCTGATACATCTTGAATTCCTTTATTTTTCCCATAAGCAGCTTTTGCTGCTGGAGGGAGAGGAAGCCCAGTCCACATAAGAAATAGCAGCCAAGAGGCTACTTCATCATGCTTCTCCTATCTAACAACCCTCTCTGTGCAGCATTCAGCACAGGGACACGCTGCCTTTGGGCAGCACTGCAGGGTGAAGCCTACCCAGCCCTGGCTGTGCCCACTCCATGGATCCCCAGAGCCAAACTGGGGAAGGGAACACATTCCCTCCCACTGCCTCCCTGCAGAGCTGCCCTTTGGGAAGCCTCAGCATCACCGATTCCCTCCTGCACTCACGTACCCCTGAACGAATGACCCTGCTAGTGGTGCAGTTTTCTCCCTTCGCCCGCCTCCCCCTTCCCTCTCCCCCTAACTTTGATTTGATCAGGCCAAATCTGAAATGATGTGTGAAAGTAATGATATTTTGTAATTAAATCTCTGGTGATGGCGCCTCTAATTTGTGGTACATGCATTGTTCATAAGGAAAAAGGCATCAATTCATTTTCTGACTGGCTACTCCAGGGACTCGTAATTAGACCCAGTTCATCTCTTGCTGCCTTGCATATTAAAGAGCTACTGAAACGCAAAGGGAATTTGGGAAAGGGTTTTTTTAAACCTCCTAATAATGTTAGCTCAATTAGAAACACTCAGGAATAATAATAAAAAAAAAAACACACCAAAAAAAAGAAAGTTCTGGATCAACCAAAAAATAGAGGCTGAATTTTAAGCAGCTGACCAGGACAGGGTGCTCACTGTGAGTTCAGGGTTTGGCTTTAGCTATTCCCTTAGAAACGGGGATGCTTTCAGTAGGATTTAAGGAAGAAAGCCATACTACAGTACATGAGGCACAATTCTGTCTTAAGGCAAGAGCTTACAGCCCCTTGCGTGCCATTCACTCAGTTCTGCTGTATTTACCAACAACACAACTCGAGAAACTCAGCAGGCACTGGCAATTGTAACCAACAGCCCCAAACACTCCCCCTTGCAGCAGCATGAGAAACTTCGTTCCCATCCCACAAGGATTTCAGAGAACAAACCCAAAGTTGAATTCTCAGAGCTCTCACGTCCTGATCACCCCAAGAAGAGTCACGTGGGTCACGAGCATTTGGATTTTGTCTTTTTAACACCAAAAATAGAATAACCTCGTTGGTGTTTGCTTCCCAATGGGAAGTTACCCCAGTGTGAGGCTGTGCATCTCTGCAGTCCAGGGCCAGGCTGAGGACCTGCTGGTTTCTCGGGCTTCGGCCATCATTTCTAACAGGGGAAGGTATCAACATTTCAAAACAGTTTAATTATTCTGAGAATGCTTAGCTATTAGCAAAGACAAGAGAGCTCAGGGCTATTTTTCAGCATTAATTTTCCATTTGAAATGAATTCCTTTTGGTTACACTTTTTAAATGTTTCTTTTAATTAGACGCAATTACTTCAGAAGAATTGCTTTTATTTCTAAGCCTGAGATCTCAATGATAAAGCTGTTAACTGGCCGAGCTGAATGCTGTGTATGGCTCATTTAGCCGGTACACTAAAGTATATTGAACTAGGAAATTATACAGTGAATCAGCTATTAATTCATTTTATGATCCTTTCACTCTAACATCGTGAATGAGATCTTCAGGGGGAAATTTAGCCACAATACATATAATTGTTCAACTATATATATGCCACTGCTTTACTACTTTAAGGTTACAGTGCTGTAGAGCTAATGGGAATGCAACTGAGCAAACAGCATCAGTGCATGGGAGTGGTGCTGCAGGAGGTCGGGCACCAGGACGTGGCCTCCACCAGCAAGGCCATTTGTTGGCTCTGCACTGAGGCAGGCAGGAGCTGGTTTGTTTGGTGCCCATCGAGTGTCACACAACAGCTGTTAATGAGGCTTCCTCCAAAGGGTCCATCCAAGTCAATACAGGTCCTCAGACTTAGCAGTACTTACATCACAACCTGCATGCTTGGTATCAGTGAATTGAGCAGATTTACAGCAGCAATTTTGGCTGAGCGAGATGAACACTGATGTGGCTATCAGTGTGCTGTGTGGTATGGGAACACCACCCACACCAGCTCCAGACCCATCACAGCACCTTACAGCACGCCTTCATCATCCTCTAGATATATGCAGAGCTGATCCTGCCATAAGGACGTCAGAATATGGGACAAGACGCGGTGGCTTTAAGTTGTGCGAGGAGATGTGCTACTGATGGACATGGTCAGTATTGGTGGCAGGTGGATGGTTGGACTTGATTCTTTGTAGAGGTCTTTCCCAGCCTTAATGATTCAATGACACGAGATGTGACAATACAGAGGCTTTGCCTCTTTACTAGCCTCCCCTTGCCTCACTGGAAGACCCATGCCTGGAACGACCCCATTTATCTTTGGGTCTAAAATCCTGCCTGCAACACAGTTGGTTTCCCAGAGCCCTGGCAGGCTACATAGAGCTCATCCTCACAGCTCAAGAGGAATGGATTCTGGTGGCTCCAAATGACACAACGCAACCAGCACACCTTCCTCTGGGATCACCAGAGTGGGAATCACCCTGGAGCCCAACATCCAGAAAATGATTTCCCAACTCACCACGAGCATTGCAGCAGGGCTTGGATGCACATTAAGCAGTTGTACATACTGCAGAGTCACCATATGGATAGCATTGTAATTGAAAATGTAATGTAAACCTTGGCATCCAGGGCCTTCTTCTGGAGAAATCATTGTGGAAATGTCATATAATTAATGAATTGCATCAGCTAGCAGGGGAAAAAGACATTTTAACCACGGGATCATGGGACTTTATTACTGTAGATGGACTAAATCTATATCTTTCGGCATAGATCAGTCCTGACAAAAGCCTAAGGTTGCCAACTGGCCAGGTTTGTTTTTACTAACTTAGCTCTCTTATTATTTTAATGAAGTCCAACTGATGCTGCATAGAAGCCAATTTTTCTAAATGCTGCCAATAAATTAAAATAAAGATGTTATGCATGAAGATTGGCAGGTGTCTCCCTGCAGATTTTACCCAGCTTCCAAGAAGTCCTCTATTTCAGCAAAAGCCACAGCCAAGCATTTCCTATGGAAGGCAGCAAGACAGCAGAGTTTAGAGCAATTAGCAAAATTGTAATTAGTGCCAGCTCAGCACCTAGTGGATGAGCAAAGCATCCCTTTGGGCCACTGGGATGTACAATGGTCTTAGGGCTTTAGCAACAGCTCTGGGCTGGCTTGATAGGCTGTGTTAGCATGGGATCAGCCCTCATGCCCTGGGGCTCCAGTCGGCGCAAGCAGGGCAGAAGCAGAACACACTGAGAGGCTGAGGGATGAGATCCCTGAATCTGAACACTCACATGAGCTCATAAGTTCAGTATCTGACCCAGGGAGTTAATCCAGATCTACTTTAACAGAACCTTGGCCAGAGGTGTGATACCCCCGTGTTAAATGACTCAGTGGAGAAGAGGGAACGCAGCCGAACCAGATTCTGTTCATCAGTTTTCCTGCATCTATTCAGTCTTAAGGTTACATTTTCTTACTGCTCAAATGCTTGGTTAATGCAGTTGTGTACAAAAAGGTACTGTTCTGGAAGTGAAGCTACGAGGGGTTACAGCAAGACTACGCATTAATATATATTAATGACTTCAGTTAATCAGCCATCCAAGTTAATACTAATGTGGTGCCCTTCCTTAATTATATTTATCAATTAATGAAGCAGGGTTTTTTTTGTATTGCCATTCCCCATTTCCATACATTTCCAAAACCACAGCTGGAGATGGAAGCTCCAGTCAAATTCCTTGAAAACTCATCAGTAAGGCAGTGACCACGCTCTGCTGCCACCTCCAGACCCCTCTGGGCTGGGGACCCTTCCCTGACCATTTCACTTTTCACTTGCTTTTAGTTTCACCTGCCCTTAACTCTTTGGTCACCAAATCCATTATCTATTGCCATAGGCAGCTCCCTCTTTTCACCCCCTTCATAAAAGTAGAATAAAACATTACCCCTTCTCTCTGAAGGTGCACAGCCCATTGAATCAGACCTGTGCTCCTTGTGCTCCTGCTACCCAGAAACATACAGCAACAGAAGATATGATTCAGTGAAGTTATTGAGTACCAAGCCTTCACATTTGTCTTCCAGTGACTCTTAAGTCTTCCTTTTCTCTATTGAGTTCCATCTCATTGACTTCCTATAAACACTAATATGGAGCCACAGGCCTGCAGACATGCCTGGAATACAGCTGCGTTGCAGACACAGCACAGGGAGCCCAAGCGCAGGGAGATGCACTGAACCAGCAGGGCATGTGTGATCAGGAGATGGCTCCTTAGCCATACAAACAAACAAAAATCACACCTTTGTGATTGGTTTTTTTAATTCCTCTTTCTTCTTGTCTTTATTTTTCATCTGGGACAGGGGATGAGATTTCCACACATCCACTCAATCCCACTGGTTCTGTGCACAAACTCCCTGCTCCAGATCAGCCAAACAATGAAGCCAAGCAGGAAGACAACACACGACACAAATGCTGTTAATGTTAAACTCCGTGTGGAATTCCAAGTGTGCCTCTAATTAATCACCAGTCAGCTGTCTGCCTCCAATGGCATCTTCCATCTTGTTCTGGACACAATGAGCTTCCTCCCTCTTTGTAGTCCTACACGTTCCTCTTCCTGTTGGGCTCAGCGCTTGATGACTGCCAACCTCCAAACATCCTCCTGCTCAAACATTAACCCGGGCACTGAATGGCTTTGCTGACTGCCCATAAAGCACCGCCTGGAGCCTGCTCACTTAGCATCCCAACGGGAGCACTGCCCAGTGACTGCTTCAACAACAGAACGGATGGGATCGCTGAGATGAACAACATCAAGAGCACAAACAGAAGAGAAGCTGATGGATGGAATTGCCATGGGAAGCGCATCTCATCATTTTCCTCACTCAGAGGGTGGTGAGGCACTGGCACAGCTGCCCACCAAGGTTGTGGATGCCCCATGCCTGGAGGTGCTCAGGGCCAGGCTGGATGGGTTCCTGGGCAGTCTAATCCAGTGGTTGGCAACCATGCCATGGTGAGCAGGGTTGGAACTAGATGATCTCTGAGGTCCCTTCCAGCCCAAGCCATTCTATGATTCTATGATCTCCAGCAGCAGCACATCCTGATGTTGTGCTTACTGCTCTAATACTTGCTATATGAAGCACCCAACCAGCCAAAGGTAATTAAAACACCCAGAACTCACACACATTATAAAACTGAACCCTTCAGAAAGGTTAATCACAGGCTTCTAACTGGGATAAGATCAGGAAGCAATGCCTGGGCTGCTCAACACCAAAGTGGATCTGGGGCTGCCCACAAACTAAGCAGCTCAGCTGGACCCACCCAGAGCTGTATAGAGAATCCTGTGGCCTCCAGCCACGCTACACCACAGCCTTGTGCTTCCTGTAGGCAGCACTGCAGCCCCAGCTCAGAGCCCAGCCTGCAGCAGCCTGGCAGAGAAGCAGCACTGCTACCTGTGATTTTTCACACCTTCACAACCTGCACCAGCTCCCACGCTCTCCTCTGCTTTCCAGCCACTTTGTGGGAGAAAAAAAAAGAAGTGATAAAGCATCTGATGATGCAGGTGGCACCATCTGCTCCCTCACCAGCTGCTGCTGCACAACCATCTTTTCCATCAAATATCAGAGAGCTGACCACATACAAAGCAGCTCTCAGGGCAGCCTTAACACAAGATCAGTTTCTACACAGCAGATCTGTGGTACCCTCAAGTGCAAAGACTGAGGCAGGTGTGGGGCTTTCGCTGCTCCCTGTGTATATCCAGGGCATTTTATATCAGCTGTCAGCCACAACAGGACTGCGTGGCATAGCGGCCAATTATTCAGGTAAGATACTGATGGTACCATCAGTCATTTGGTGGATATTTCAAATCAATTAATCTTAAGAGCACATATAATAATTTCTTGATAGAACAGCAGTGCCTGGACCCCATCAGGAAACATAATTAGAGTCATGTACTTTCCTCTGTTAAGCAAATAGAGGGAAGGTGATGTGTAACTTCCCCTCCTTACATTATATTCCTTTCAGAACAGCACAGCTTCCATCTCCTCTCTGCCAGCACCTGCGCTGCTGACCCCTCCCCAGAGGTGCTGGAAGGGGAGCTCATTGCAGAGCCCTCACAACAAGAGCTGACCAAGCTCATCAGCTGGATTTCAGCCACATGAGCTTCCACTAAGAGCCGTGCTCTGTTAATGCACTTCACCCAAAGATGGAATGAAAATGTTTCGTAGGCTCAAAAGCTGGATGCTATGCAAGGTAACTCACACAGCCTTTCACGTATTGGTTGTTGGTTCCTAACACTAATGCTGTAAGAGGGCTAAGAGCAGACTAAACCCATCACCACATCATCAACACCTGATTTCCAACAGCAGCAAGTAGGAGCTGCTCATAGAGCACCATGACATCAGCAGTCCTTCCAGACAACTTCTGCAGCCCAGAGCCAGAAAGGATCACTTTAACACACATCACTGGTATTCCTGCCATGTAGCCGACTGCACTCAGACCTCTTAACCTGCCACCATGGTCAAGGAGCTGGTGAAGCTCCAGCAGCCCCAGCACCACCCTTGTAAGAAGGCAGCATCTCCCACGCCACTCCCAACACACAGTGCCTGGGGACAAGTAGCACATGCTGTCCAGTCCCACTGAATTTTCCGAACTGCCTTCCAGGAGCAGAGCAGTGCTGGAAGCAGCATTACTCATGGTCAGTATGACCCCACAGCCTGGCCTTACCTGCAAGGGGTGCCCTTGGCATCAAAGCATCTTTGGGTTCTCCCTAACCATCAGTTTCCAAAAGTTCCTGCAGTAGTGCCAATCTCCTCCTGGAGAGGAGAGCAGAGGGAGGACAGGACCTGGATTTATTGCCTCTTGCAAACAGCTGCCAAATTATCACTCAGGAATTTTTTCAGGATGTATTTAATAATATCTAGAAAAGCACATTACAGATGCAGTCTTTTCCTTGCCAGTTGATTTTAATGTTGATTATTCTCTAAATCACTAATTGTGATTTTGCTCTGAAGCACTATCGTTTGGGCAGAGGTACCAAAGCAGCTCCTCACTTTGTATTCATGAGTTTTGCTTCAGCAACTCACAGCCCAAACAAACCCTGCTTGTTGTCCATACCAGTAAGGGTAACCTGTACACAAAAATAAACCACCAGGAAACCTGAAGTGCTTTAGACATTGCTATATGTACACAGACAGTTACTCCTAACCCCAGTTCATTCCTTCTGGAAGGCAGTGGCTTGGGCACATTATGTGGGAACACTGTGATGCTCTCCCCAGTGATAGAGCAGAGAGGTACCTCTGAAGGGCTGGGACAAAAGTTGCCAACACAAAACCACAACACATAGAAACACAGAATCATTCAGGTTGGAAAAGACCACTAAGGTCTCCTAGTCCAATCCCAACCCACCCCGCTGTGCCCACTGACCACATCCCTCAATGCCACATCTCCACTGCTCTCAAACTTCTCCAGGGATGGTGACTCCCCTGCCTCCCTGGGCAGCTGTGCCACTGCATCATCGCTCTTTCAGAGAAGAAATATTTCCTAACGTCCAACCTGAACCTCCCCATGTGCAACTGAAGGCTGTACCCTCTCATCCTGTACATGATGTACCCAGGTTGCAGAGTTGACAGCCTTTGTTAACCCAAGCCCTGACGATCCCTGTGAGATATGCCCTCCCAGCATCCCCACCTGGCTGCACACACAGCTCCATGGCTCATCTGTTTTGACTGGGGAAGCAAACTGCAAGGCCAGCACCAACACAACCGTCTCCCATTATGCACATTCCCCCCCAGCTGCTGCTCTATCCACACACACCCCAGGCATCCCCATCCTGCCCGATCAATGATTAACTCAGACAAGGAAAATCTTTTACCCTGCAGCTTCCATCAGCCTGGAGCAAGGCAACACCCTCAGCCCCTGCTCAGAGGAGAGCTCCCAGGAACAAACCCTCCCCTGGTATTTCCCAACCTCTCCCCACTCCAGCTTTCTGCTCCTGGGAACCAGGGAGAAAAGCAGCCCAACACAAACACTGCGGTCAGAAAGTGTCTGAGGTGGATGTGAATCTGCAGTTCCTGGAGCTCTCTTGCTTCATAGGAACCAGCTCACCCTTCTCAAGCTGATTCACCCTCCTAGACATATCTCTTATCTCTGCTCATCTGGCAGCTACTGTCTCTCGTGGGCCTCCAGAGAGCAGAATTAGACAGAACTTCAGATTTGACCTGCGAGATAATCTTCAGGAACATTCTTTAAAAACCTATAGCACTTTGCAACACAGCATGAGTACTGCCCTGCTGCTACCTCTGTGGGCACAGGAATGGAAGGTGCAAGCATTACCCCA
Organism: Chrysolophus pictus; assembly: GCA_037305975.1. Taxonomy (NCBI): domain Eukaryota; kingdom Metazoa; phylum Chordata; class Aves; order Galliformes; family Phasianidae; genus Chrysolophus; species Chrysolophus pictus. Next base: position 9,264,475 of record CM074595.1, read on the forward strand.
GTCTCACACACAAGGGTTAAGCCAGCAACGCACACTGAAGGAACACAGAGCAGTGCCACAGGACAGCAGCACTTTCAGTCACAGAGCAGCACTGTCCTCACTCATTCAGCATTCCTCCCATCTGGGGCTAACACGTGCTTGCTGAGCACCTGTGGTTGTTTCTGGAGATACCATAGGCCTCTCCTTGCAGCACCGTGCAGCAGGGACACACTTCTGACAGCCCTGGACACTTCCCCTGGGTTTTACACAAGAACTGAATGATGGGGAAGAACCCACAGCAAATGCTCATTGCCACACACATCTTTGCAGCACAGGGCCCCACAGAGGCACCCAGCAACTGGGGCAGCTTGCAGTTCATCACATTTACATGCCTGCATGCAAGCCCAGGGCTCCTCGGTCTGCAGGTCAGTGTGAGCTGCAGGGATCCTCTGCTTCTGGGGGAAATAGATTCAGGCTAAAAGCAACTTCAAAAACACATGTTTAACCTGAACCCTTATCTTTTATCCCTTTAAATATCCAAGCGACCACTTTTGCAAGCACGAAGCCAGGACTACAGCTACATTTATTTCCCTCTTTCATCCCAGCTGCAGCTCCTCAGAATTTATCTCTATGGTTAACTTCCCCTTTCATAATATTAGCACAGTTGAAGCGCTTGCTTTCCTGTTGCAGGCAGTGATTATATAGCAAATTAACCACAAGCTGTTCAGTCCAAGTCCAGCAGTTGGAAAGATGCTCCTCTGAGTAATGGTTTGTGTAGTTGATGCTTTCATCTGTAATTTGCATTTGTAATAAATGCAGAAATAAAAAATGTGGTCTATATTTAAAAAAAAAAATAGCTTGGGATGGTACAGGGGCAGGCTGAGCACACAGAGCTGGGAGGGCAGCACTGCAGGGTCCCAGCAAGGGGGAACACACACACACCTCTGTTTGTCACATCACACAAACTGTGGGCTTCCTGCCCAGCTGCATTTTTACACCAGAGGCACACACACAAATAAAAAACAAAACAGAAATCTCTTTGCACGGCTTGTGCTAGAAGTGAGACAGCAGCAATTCCTACCAGCAGGAAGATAGGCTGCATGCGTGTGCCCTCACCAAGATTTGCCATGCTCAGTGCTCTCCCTGCTGGTGGCAGCATACCCAGAGACACACAGACATGGCAGCACTACAGCAGGCCACCTCACACACCCATCACTCAGTCCCCAAGCTGGCTTCACACACCCTGCCTACATCAGAATCATTATTTGTGGATCCCCTACTTATGCATTTTATGGAACTATTGGAATATTAGTCCTCCTAGGCAGGCCACACAGGCAGACCAGTGTGCAGGACTCCAGCCTCTCTCGCAGCTCTTTCTGCTGGCACACACATCATCTATCTGTCCCAGCCTTTTTGCTGCATTTTGCATTGCTTGCACTGAGCCCCGAAGCAGAAAGGTCCATGCTGAGTGACCAGAAGTCCTTATCCTGTCCTGGTCCACTTCCCTCCTCTGATTTCAGGATGTCTGAGCTGATGGTGAAAAAATCCTCTCCCTGCAGTGATACCAAAACAGGCAGCATGAGGACACTGCCATCCCACCTCAACCCAGCTGCAACACAGTGCTTGGGATGCTGGAATCCCATCTTCCCAATCCACTCCATGGGAAACATGCAAGTTCTCATAGATACTGTGGCTTTTAAGGTCTTGTTCATCCCAACCCAGGTGTGAGTGGTTGAACCAAGCCTCTAGGTACAGTGGACTGGGGCTGGGCAAAGCATGCTTCAGCATCTTGTACTGGGGAACAGGGGTCCTTCATCTGGGTGCCACACTGCTGGTGGTCCCATCCTTCAGTTATCCACCAGGGCATCACAGACAGCATTCCTCCTCCTGCTGTGTGGCTGTTAGAGGTCACCTATGGGCTGGCAGCTCTCGCTTTGTCTGTGGCCTCTGTAGGTGAGGCTGCAGCAGCAAACAGAGAGGTGCTCCCCCTGGCAAAGACAGGGGACACAAGGGGAGAGCTGTCCTGAGAGACCTCTGGGGGCATTCCTAAAGGAATAACAGCGAGAGATGGATGAACAGCATATGCACAGGAGGGAAGTTACACACATTGCACAGAGGGGAGAGGGGGAAGAGAAGATTGAATCTTCCTGGAGACCAGTGAGATTCTATAAACATAATCAAAATGTAATAGAAACTTTTTGGAAATGCTGTTAGAAGGAGAAAGCATCAATCTTCATGGAACTCCACTCAACAGGCTTTCTCCAGCTAATCAATCACGGTCAAGACATGGGCCGTCCCATCTGTCTGTGCAAGGGACCAGGAGGAGATTGCTAAGTGCCTGGGCTGGAGCTACCAGCTCAGTACCAGGCAATTCATCATGCAGAAGGAGAAGGGGGGGGAGAACGGAGAAGAGGAAAATAACGTATAACACTAATAAAGTTTCTCCCCCCGCCTTCATTCCCAACCAATTTTTAGTAGAAGAGCCCAATCCAGAGGGGTGGTGGGAAGGGGGAGATGCACTGGGGAGGAATCTGGTTACGAGATGCACTCCAGTAAACAGAGACAAAAGCTGTTATCTGCATAGCAGCCCCCTGCAAAGCCACGCTCGCTGCCCAGCTGCTGGCAGCTGCACCAGCAGGACCAGGTCCCTGTGCTCCAGGAGCTGAGGAGGATGCTGGTGGGGACAGCAGAGCTGGGAACACAGTGGAGCACAGGGAGCTCTTCCAGCTTGCACTGCATAATGGGGCCAGTCTTCTGCATGCAAGCAGCATCCATTTTTCGCTAGACAGTCCCACAATCATTTGGGGAGGAATGCTGAAAGTGAAATAAAGCGGAGCCTAAGGAACCTCAGCACACAGCATTTGCAGCAGACATGGGATTTCTCCCCCTGCCCATCCATCCTGTCCATAGGTCACGTACACCTTTCAGTCAAGGACTCAAGACCATGCCTGCATGAAAGGTGTTAACTCCCTGGCTAAAAGCATCCAGAACTGAAGCACTACTGAAGCAGGATTCCCTTCCCATCCATCCAAATCTTAATGGTTTCTCCTTTCCACTGAGTTACTGAAGTTGAAGACAGAAGCACCCAAATGCATCCTTTGCAGCAGAGCTGGAGATTTTAGGTACCACGTCTGTGCACAACCAAGGAGTGACACGTGCTGTGCTACTTCTCACAGACAATTTAGACTTGACAAGATTTCCTTATGTTTGTTTACAAACAAATAATAAAGTCTTGGAAACCTTAAGTTTGGAAAAGACCTTTAAGATCATCTAGTCCAACAATCAACCACTGAACCATGCCAATCAATACAGGATATTAAGGACTCCTTTGGCTTCAAGAGGGGCTCATTCAGCACTTAAACCCAACTCTTTGCCAATTCCAGTGCATCCCACAGCACCTGGAAGAGCACAGGCGTGCTTCTGAAGACAATAGTGAATTCTACAAAAGAGTAAATACAGCAACAAATTAAAGAGTAGCATCCAGTAAATAATGTTGGCACCCCTGAAAGTGTAACTGCTGTAAGCTGCTCTGTGACCAGCTGGCAGAAGCTGGGTTTCTCCATTGTTGTCCACTTTCTTCAGGCTGTGAGCACCACCTCACAGTGCTGTTTGCTCTCTCCTGCTAAAGTAATCGTCCCTATCCAGCCTCCCCCTAAGGAATGGGGACTGGGGATCAGACAGTGCAGAACTCTGCTCAGGTTAGAGATGTAGCAAAGGAGTTCCTGAACAGCTCAGTGTGAAGTTGCTTGAAACTTACCAATCCATCATGCATCAGGAATTTAAGGCATACACACACAGTTTACAACCACTCTATTCACTCCTAGGGGTACTTTTGAACAAGGATAACCACTCACCCCTTGCGTCCTGACTTGCTCATGACTACGGCTAGAAATTAATTAACCTTTCACAGCCAGACTGAGTACAGGGTACAGCTCAGCAAGAGCCAAAACACAGAGGCCACCAGCCCATGGCCAAGAGCCCCTGTTCTTTAGGAAAGTCAGTTGCAGTTCCTATGCTCACACAGTAAGCATTTATAATAGCCACCGCCAGCAAGACCACAAGGAATGGGCATTGTTCAAAGCAGGACAATAGTGGTTCTGGTTCCCCAACCCCATACCTCTCCAAAGATCCATTCTCCCTTCAGCTCCTCTCCAACCCAACCCAGGTCCAGGGCCTCCATTATGCCCTTTGTACACCATCCTTCCTCCACCTGGGGAGAGCAGGAAGGGCTCAGGTGCCCCAGGAGCTCTGCACACAGGTGGGCACACTCAGCCCAGCCCAGCTGGGTCAATGTGCATAGGAAGCAGTGTCTGGGAGAAGATTTCTGCAATAAAATTCTTCTTTAGCTGATACACCGTTGTTCTCCATCCATAACCTGCCTCCCTAATTACCGTGAATGTAAATGACCTCTGGTGTAAGGTTTATTATAACGATAATTGAGCTGTGGGTTTTTAATAATAACCTCCTGGATTTTCCACTTGATTTCCTGATTTACATTATATTTCCAGGAACACACGCAAGGTCTGAGCTTACCCTTTGTCAGGCAGTTTATGTAAAGTCGACCCTCACTGTTTCTTCAGGCCATGATCTCTTCAATCATGAAGTGTGTTTGGGTTTTCAAAGGGCCACAGAGATGCATTGTGGTCGGACTGAATGATCTTAGTGAGCTTTTCCAACCTTAATGATTTTATGACTGTGTTGGTAACAGGAGCCAACCCTGCCGATGGGCTGTGGGACGGGGATGGCTGCAGCCCTGAGGTCACTGCCACAAGTGAGCATTTTGCTTTCCACCTCATTGTAAAGGTGGAGGAGGGCACTCACGTTATGGCGTGGTGTAGCAGGTAAGGTGCTCAGTATTGAAAGACAAGGAACTTGAGCACTGTGGACAGACTGGTAAAGGAAATACGTCGTGCAAAATGCTGGAGTAATTTAAATAGGGAAAATGTTCCTGGGGTTTGGGCCAGAGGCGGCTTCCCCACACACAGACGTTTGGGATGAAAGCTTGTCTTGGTTATCAGATAATTGAACAGCCAGCAAAATCCCATCCTCTTTAAGATTGGTCTGTTAATGGGGAATGCTATGTTTTTACATTATTGTTAATAACGTACACAAATAATTAATAAATGTTAATGTGTCTCTGGGGCTTTCCCTTTTTTGCATGTTTATTTTGGTGTTCTAAGTGACATTCATTTTCTGCAACTCACAATATGTTGGCGGATGAGAAAAAGAGTCCAGAAGAAGAGCCCTAATCCTCGGGGGAAAGAACAAGCTGTTGTTCCAATCAAGATGTATCCTGACAAACCAACTTGGTGAAACCCATTAATTAGCACTTTTGGAAACAGTCGCAAAGTTAATTATTCTTCTTTCAGATGAAAGAAAGCTAATTTCTGGCATTTGCCGTGATAGTGACACGCGCTAACATTTTTAGAGTTGACATCCCTCAAGATAAATGATACTCTGAAGTGTGCATGCAAACATTGTGACTGGGAGCTGCTGCGGCGAGCTGACGGCACTGGCACATCTCGCTGCAAACATTTCACATCTGCTGGGAGCATGATCCAAGTGCGGAGGCTGAGGAGGAGGAAGGGAAACTTTGTTTACAGCTCTGGGGGGAGCCTGGGTGACTGGCTGGGATGGGAGACAGCAGAATCATAGAAGCATAAGAGCATGCAATCATTGAGGAATGGAAAAGACCATTATGACATCAAGACCAGTCCTCCATCTACCACCAATACTGCCCACTGACCAGTCCCTCAGTGCCACATACCCATGGTTCATGAACACCTCCAGGGACAGTGACTCATCCACCTCCCTGGGCAGCTGTGCCACTGCTCTTTCTGAGAAGTTCTTCCTAATCCCCATCCCGAACCTCTCCTGGCCCAATATGAGGCCACCACCTCTTATTCTATCGTTGTTACCTGGGAACAAAGGCCAACTCCCAACTCACCATAACCTCCTTATTTTAGCTCAGTCACCTCAAAGAGGAATGCAAATAATTCTGTCTAACTGTGCTGGTAGAAAGAAATCCATTTTTATGCCATTTTAATTGCTCTGCTCAGGAATCTTCCTTTGTTCACGCATCAGGAGTGGATAAAATCCAGAAAAACCCAACAAGCTTCAACCAAACATCTGAGGACTGCACAGATTTGTCCTGGCTTCCTTCACTTGACTCAGTTTTGGAAACCTGTTGCTTGTTCAGTGAGATCCCAGCAAACTGTGGGTGCCCCATCCCCGGGGTGCCCAGTGGCACAGCTCAGTGCACAAGGCACAAGGGGACTGTATGCATAAAGGATTGCTGCCAGGGAGCAGGGAGGGGGCAGTCCTGAGCCAGGCTGTGCTCACTGCAGCCTCTGCTCCTGCGTATTCCTCGGCCGTACATAACACTTATTGCTGCACAAATTGCAGGGATTATTTTCTCTTAACTGCTAATGGTTTTGGAGGCTGTAATTGGGGGGAGTGCTCAGTAATTCAGTGCCAGCAGGGAACGTACCTGTGCTGGAACGAACTTTTCTCTCTTGATGTGAAGGAATGTAGCAAAGAGATATCATTAAAGTAAAGATATCAGTTCTTTACTTCTCTGAGCTGAAACAGGAAGTTTAACATGTTCCCAGTGTTTTCGAGTAATTAGGAAATTATTTATTAATCAATCAATCAACTGTTTCTCTTTTTTCAGTCTTTGTGATAATACATAGGATTCAGTTAACAACTGTAGCAGGAAGGAATTCAGCACAGCATTTAGCGCAGCAAAACCAAAGATTAAAACGATTTGGTTATTACCACATGTGCTGTGTTGAATTATGCCTTGAAATCGTTGCTTTTAAGCCCACTGCCTCATAATCTGCCCCATTTATTTCAGTGCGATTTTAATAAGGATATCTATCAGGCTCAGCTACATGTATTAGTGTTTGATTTATTTAGCAGTGCATACATTTATTTACATCTGAGCCTCCAAGTGACTCATTCTTCTGACTGCAGTCAAAGGTCAAACAGCTCAACCTCTCACTGGGCAGAACCTGCCCATATTGGCTGCATGGTGAGGGCACCTCATCTTTTCCCCTGTTTTTTGGGGAAAACCAAACCATCCTACACCTGCCGGAATCATAGAGTCATACAATTGCTCAGGCTGGGAAAGCGAGAGCTTCTCAGGAAAAGCCTACATGGGCAAAACTGTGCCATGAATCTGGGCTAGAGGCAGCCACGCTGCTCCGGGTGTTGGCAGGGCACAAGGGATGCATGGAGGTGTGAGGCAGGAATCATCTCACCAGTGCTAAGGGGAAATCAGGATGGAGAGCATCAGGACTGGTGCACAGTGACAGCCATCCCCCTGCTGCCTTCCACCGCTGACGGATGCTTTTGCATGGTGTTGGTGCTCTCTTCACAAGGCAAAAAGGAAAAGGCCTCCCTGGTTTTCTTGAAGGGACTCAGAGATAAAGGCTGATCGCATTTCGCAGTAATTGGACCTTCATATCTATAATTGCATTGATTTCTCCTAAGTTTCAGGCATTGGCTCCAGCAAGCAAGAGCACTGCAGCAGGGCATGGCTGCCAAGAGCCCTTCTGCACCATGGAGGTGTCGGGCTGGAAGGCACAATGTGTTGGTAACTGGCACTGCAAATTGCTTTATGAACAGCTTAATGCATTTAAGAGGGCAATAATTTCAGATCCCACTGTGCAATTTGTTGCACTGGTTCAGAAGCGTATCTAAAAACTTCCAGGGTGATGGGGGGCAGGAGAAGGGAAAGAAGGGAAAGCAAAGGGGAGGGAGGCAAAGCAGGGGGTGGAAAACTCAGGCATTTTAATCATGTTTGATATTGCACTGAGAGCAAAGAGAGAGCTGTGTGCACATGTACTGTGCCTCTATGGGTACAACTGCATTCGTAGAGGTGGGCAGCACTGAGAACTATGGAGGCCCATAGTGATGAGGATAACCAGCCCTGAGGATCACAGCAGAAGTATTTGTCACTGGGGATGTACTCTGAACAGCTGAGCGTCAGATCTCAGTATCACAGCAGTAACATTTGTATTTATCTTTCAGAGAATGGTTGGGAGTGCTGGGCGACGGCTGTATGTCAGCTCGGACAGATAACTTAGGGGAAGGAATTGGAGGAGAGTGGGAATGGGTCTGACATTCCCCTTAGGAGAGGCTGAATGACAACCTGTGGGCACCGTGCAGCACAGCTGGGCACAGCTGCACCACCTCCTGCATCTCATCCTTACTGCACATTAGTGGAGGGGCTGGTAGCCACCCCAGCTGCAAACACAGCACAGCACCAAGTTGCAAAGCCAGCTGTGCTCCCTCCAGACTTTGCTGCTTGGTGTGGAGACGTGGCCCCGAGACACCTGAGCTGGGTCAGTGATTCCCAAGCAGGAACCCTACACCCTTCCCAGCAGTCCCAAGCCTGAGAATGGACAACTTGTTCCCAGCATCTTCATGGTGACATCCAGGCCATCTTCTTAACCAGTCCTCTGTTCTGCAGGCTGGAGAGGAGCTGTGATGCATTGTTTTATGTTACACATTCATTATTAACTTTGGAAAATATTGTAAATATTGATCTATTAGCTAGGACTGAACTGGAGGCTTCTTTAGAAAATAAACAGTCAAAGAATCACAGAATTATTAGGATGGAAAGACTCTAAGATCACCAAGCCCAACCCCCACCCATTCCACCATGCCCACTGACCACATCCATCAGTGCCACATCCCCACAGTTCCTGAACACCTCCAGGGATGGTGACCCCACCACCTCCATGGGCAGCTGTGCCACTGCATCACAGCTCTTTTGGAGAAGAAATGTTTCCTGACATCTGTCTGTCTGTCATCCTACGATCACTTTGGGTAGGGACTACATGTAGGAGGACCAGAATGAAATAAATAGCTCTAAAACCATTAGAGGGTCTCTCCACCAGCCCATCCTTTTGATTTCATTCCCTGTCAGTATTTCTGCGGCCATGCAGCCCCAGCGCCCCAGGGGACAGGACAGAGCAGAGAAGAAGTGGAAGTGCCCTTTGACTAAGTGGGCATTAAATGTTGGCTAACAACCGGGAGACGCCGTGAGACTGCAGAGAGGGGGCAAGCTAAAAAGAAAGAAAGAAGAGCTTTTCAATATGAGCATTCATGTAGTTTTGACAGGAGCAATTTATCACGGCGATGAAAGGCGGCTCTGCCTCCAGCGCTGAAAGGCAGCCTGGTTAAACTTTTACCTGCCCCTCTCCAAGGGTGGGGATCTCCCTGCTCTGGTGATGCATCGCTCTGCAGGGTCTGGGGGAGGGCTGCCAGACAGCTTGTGCCCATCTGTGCTGCACAGACACAGCCCTGACATGGAGAGGGAGGAGCTGGGTGATGGGATGGGAGCAGGCTGTGAGTGTACCCTGGGATGCTGAGGATATTGGCACCCTTTTGGCTGCCCAGACCAAAACATACACACCAACTGCATTAAGCTGAACTACCTTTCACCCTGGGGCTAGTGCTGGCTCTGCAGCAGCTCACAGAGGGATCCTGAGGCTCCCGTGCTGCTCTGCTCTTCGCTATATTCAAGTGGATTGAAAATTTCCTGAAAAAAAATTTAAAAAATAAATCATTTTCTACTAAAAAGAATGGTGTGTCTAAATCAAAGCATTCCACTGCATGCAATGAATTTCTTTGAAATTTTCAATGGAATGGTAAAAACTTCCATAGCTGCTGCTTTTTCCAATAACCAGCTGGTATCAGGCCTCATGGTTCTGTGCTTCCAACAGTTCACACGTTGCATGCTACGCTTTATTCCACTGTATTTTACATTCTAGAAAAGCAACCAAACAACATCATACTTAAACTTTAAGCCTTTATTAAAATGAAACTTTTTTTTTTTTACCCATCAAACACTCCAGGGCTGTCCATTTCACCCCCCTCTTCCCACAAGAAATACAGAGTGAATGGCTGAATTCTCAGCCCTAGCCACATCTGAGCCTTGTCCTGCCCCTGTCTGTGGTGTGCTGATGCCCACCAGCATCCGCCCTGCTCAGAGCAGTGGGATGATGGCCACTGTTACATGCACAGCATTGCCCATGTAGCAGGATGAGATCCAGCAGTGCTGTTTCACCAGAATAAAGCCCTGGTACATCACCAGGGATGGGTGATCACGCACCACGGAGCTGATCTCACCTAACTTTAACCGTCTCATACACATTCTGGCTTAAAGAAATGTTTCCTGATATCCAACCTGAAGCTCCCCTAGCACAGCGTGAGGCCATCGCCTCTCCTCCTATTACTTTTCCCTGGGAGCAGAGGCCAACCCTCATTTTGCCACAACTTCCTTCAGGGAGTTGCAGACAGCAATAAGGTCTCCCCTGAGCCTCCTCTTCTCCAGACTGAACCATCCCAGTTCCCAGTCCCCATCCCCATAAGACCCCATTGTGCTCAGACCCCTCACAGCCCCATTGCCCCTCTCTGGACACACTCCAAGGCCCCCATGTCCTTCTTGTAGTGAGCTGAAAGTACCAAGGGCCACATTCTTCCCTCCTACCTTCTGTGTGAGCCCTGTCCCAAAGCTGTGGGACATTGGATCACGTTCAGAAGCTGCACAGAAACTCGCGTTGTTCTGAAGGCTGTTCTGAGAGCTCCCGTGCCAGAGGCTCTGACCGCATTACATTCGAAGCAGAAGGGGCATTAAGCGCACAGATATTCCCACCAGGCTTTTCATGTCATTAATTGGTGATCTTCTGACTCTGAAATAACATTTTTCCCCCTCACATTCTTTATTTCATTATCCCCAGTTCAATACGCATCAGTGCAGTATGAGGCAAACCAGTTAGATGTATTAGGAATTATTTAAATTAGAGAGAGATATATGGGTAGTTAAATACTCAGTCTTCTATTCTGCCCTAATTACCAATCAAGTTACCCTCAAATTATACCCAAATACAATGCAGGGAGGCAGACCTGAGATCTACAGGGGGTATCGATGGGAGAAGGGTGAAATGAAACAGGTGGTGCCAGTGGATCTGAACTAATGCAATAGGAAAGCCGTACAGGACTATCATTTCTTGTCATTACCAACAATTGCTCAAAATTTCTCTGCAAACAAAGCTCAGTAATGAATGTCTAGTTTTCCTCCCTGAAAGCCGTTATCCGAGCTGTGAGGAAGCAGCTTGTTTTTCTAATGCAGGAGATTTTTGCTCTTCATTTCAATGCCGTTCTGATTCTCTTCCTCTTTGAGCAAACAGGCGTCCTGGGAACAAAGCGGGTTTGTCCCGCAGCCCAGGAATCGGGGGGCAGAGGGTGGGCTGATGCCTCTTGAACCGGAAAGCACTCTGCAGTGATTTCAGTCCCTAATTGCTCCGACTGCACAGGAGGGTGCTTCCACGGTGATGCTGCAGCCTGCTCCTGCCCAGCGCCTTGGGTAGGTTTCCACACCCTCACCTTGATTTACTTGGTAGCACAGCTTTGATTATCCTTCAACCTGCCGTGTAGGGGATTCCCAGCTAGAGAGGTGCTTTTGCCATCAGCTTCAGTCCCAAAATCTGGGTGTAGGAGACGTGAGGAGCAAAGTGTGGCTATGGGAAACATGGTGGCTGTGCGCTGTGCTGTGATGCCCTGCTGCTTCTCGCAGGGCATGGCAGAGCTGGGGACACAGCTCCATCCCCTGACATTGGCAGGGTAAGCTCGACTTTCGTTCTGCCCTCTGCAGCTGTTTTGTTTGTTTGTTTGTTTGTTTGGAACGTGGTTCCTGGACAGCCTGCAGCAGCTCAGGGTTTGACATTTGAAATCCAACCTCTCGGTGGCAATGGCTGGTTTTGATTTGACACTCAGGTCACACACTGCACTTTATTTTCCTGCTGGACAGCTTGCCTTCTGGAGATAGAGCCTTGCTTAGTCCACATCATCCCATTAAAACCCATTTTTCAACTTAGCATTTGCCACAAACATTTGGGAGAGGAACTCCATCTGTGTATCCCTAATGTGGCTGCAACTGCTGCCTTGTGCTATCATACTAAAGGGAAACTTCTAACACGTTGGTTTCTTGCATATTTTCTTGCAATACCCGACTGAAGAAAAGGGATCTGAACTCAAATTAAAGAAAATTTGTTTAAAATATGAATGTTTAATTAAAAAAAAAAAAAAAGCCAAATATTTTTTCCAGCCCCTGCTTTGGTCTTTCTGCTCTGTCTGTCTCTCTGAGTGTGCCCATCCCATCCCAGCCACCCAGCCTGGCTTCTCACTAACACCCCTCGCATGCCACAGAGGCTCCTTTCCAGCAGGGAGGAAAAAAATCTATTTGCATCCCATCGACTGAGCGCCTTAAGTGCTGAAACTAGTAGACCAAATGAGTTTATTAGATTATCATTGCGGAAGTTAATAAAGAATTAATTTCTCCTCATGTGACACCCAAAGGCAGTTATTTCTGTGGCCTGTCCATTTACACAAAGCCAAGAATTTGTCAAGTGTCAAACTCAATTCCCATGACCCAGGCCTCCTCAATAATTCTGGATTAGGAATACCCTTAAATGACATTACAAAAATTTTATTCCAAGATGCATTGAGCTCTGGGGACTACTCAGGAATTTCAGGTTATTGAAGGTTATGCAGTCAGCAAAAGCTCGTTGGGGACAAGATCCAGAGCGGAAGGATGCTGCGTGCAGTGCTCTGCCAGGGGAAGGCAGCATGCAAAGAGAAGGAGCAGATTTCCAAAAGAAGTCTTTAGTTCCGTTTCTTTCCCCTGGAAATGATACAGAGAGGGTTAATCTGCATTGAAATACAACCAGACAGTGGAATTTCCAGCAAACGAAGTGCTGCAGGAGGAGTAGAGAGGAGGAGGAGGCAGAACAAAGTCATCAGATGCTGCTGTGGGAATTGAGCAAAATGTCTTCTAAACACCGAGTCAGGTACCCCAGCAAAGGAAAGGAAACCTCTTCTTTGCTTTCCCGTGCTCAGTAGTTTCACCTCTGCACACAGACTGTACTGGGAGAGCGCAGAGATCCCCCTCAGTCCTCTAAAAGGGAAATGCTGAAGGATGGGACTTCTACATAGATTCTAGTTAATGGATGAAAGCAAGAAGGAAAAAAGATCCATTGACGTCCCTCTGCCCATTGGAAAAAGAGAATCCTCTTGCATACATTGACGTGATTGCATTTCAAGGTTATATGAAAAAGGGAAGCTTGATGTTAATCAGCAGGAAGAGGTGCTGAGTGCCAGACCCCTCTGGTGGGGATGATGCACCTTTGAGATTCAAACGGACAGACTCCAGCATCGTTTTAATCATTATTAATTTTTCCTTTGAAGGAGTCACTCCATCATCTCAGCAAATGAATTTCCTTCCCTCCCCCCCACCTCCTCTGTGTCTTGCCTTCCTCCTCATTGCCAGGACATTGCAAATGCCTTCTGATTAATGCTGAAATAAATATGATCTTCAGCAGGAACCTGGCCCTGCAGTGTTCTGCATGTGGGGCAAAGCCTTGGCCATGGTCTGCTCTTCCAGCTTCATGCCTGTGCTCTGTGATGATGTGAGAGGCTGTTGTGAATAGAGCTGGGGAACAGGAGCAGGCACTTCCCACCCTGGATCTCAGGAAATAGCTCAGCAATAAGTCATTGCCCAGAAAGGCTCCTGCATTTTTAGGAGTGAGACTTGGTTTCACCTCAACTGCCTCCACGGCCTGACAAGTGTCTGGGGTGCAGTGCTGTTTGCTTCCCAGGGCTGCCGAGAAGTTTGCTGACTAAGCCAAGCACACAGTCTAGACTTCCTCAACTGTCCTGGGAAAAAGGCAGCATCCTCACAAACCAACTCATCTGCCCCAACACGCTCACCCAGACAGAAGGGTGAATCGTCCCTCGGAGCCTCCCACCATCTCCCTGGATGACAGCAGCTGGGTGAGGTGCCCAGCCAGGACGAACTATGGTTCTGAGCTACCCTCTTACCCACATCTCAGCTACACGAGTCCACCTGAACCACATCCTGTCACAAACTTGTGGGCTGCTTCCTGTAACAGACTGTAGGGAGCAAAAAGTGAAGAAAAGAAAAAGCAGACATGATGCCCATAGGACCAGTGATACCTGGATTTATGTGGCTGTTTGCACCTCGTCTGTGCTTAGCTTCAGCCAGGTGTAAGTCAGTGACTGAAAGTAAGAATGTGTTGGAATGCTCTGATGAACTGGGATGGATGGGAATGTTTCTCACCAACTTCAGAGTTGTGTGTAACCATATAAGCATCTGAGATAAGTGAGATGGCTCTTCCCTCCTGGAGAGGATGTGCTGATTCTATGATTCTATGGGTTTTTGAAGCCCTCTTAAAAAGTCCACGTTAGGAGATTAAATGCAGCCATGATTTCAAATGTTTCACCATCTGATCAGGCTGTTACCTCCTTAAATTCTGTGCACAGGAATTATATTTGCCACAGTTCCTTCTCCCCAAAACCTTCAAGTCTTGTTCATCACGGAATCCCTGAACTCATGTTTGCAACCAGTTGCATTGCCCATGGAAACAGAGCCATGTGGCCCTGCACAGGGTTGTGTCCCACCTACAACAGCTCACTAAGAGGACCACAGAGTGAGATAGCTCTGGTGTCTGAGCTGAACGGGGGTTCTTCATCTCCTCTGCACCACCTTTCACTCCATTCTCATCTGCCTGGATTGGCCTAAGTTGGACAGCATGGCATGAATGCAGAAATGCCTCTGTTGTGGAAAGGCACAGCAAAGATAACAAATGATTTCCACTAAACAGTTCACATCTGAGTATCCTGAAAGTGAGAAAATCAAAGTGGATGATTAAAAAATAGTCAAAATGACACAAACTGCTGTAAAATCTCATAGAGCCTCTTGCCAGGGCAGCAGTCCTGATGTTTACCCTCTTTATAGGATGCTATGCACTGAGCCTCACCTCCCAGATGGGATCCTGAGCACGAGCACTTTGGCAGCTTCCTGAGCTCCTTCCTGTGCTTGATTGTCCCTAGAACTGGAGTTACTCTAGAGCCACGTATTTCTGAGATATAAATAGAGATCTCATGGATAACCTTTTCCTTTCTCCCAGGAGGTGAAATATGGTGAGGTGGCTTTGATTTAGAGCCTGGCCAGCCTCCTCCTGTTGCTACTCCTTAAATAATCTGATTCCTTCCTCTCTTAGCAGCACATTTCCCTACTTTTTCACATCCAACAAAACCTTCCTCACAGCACATATTCTGAAATTCCTCCCAGCCAGAAGCCTTCAGGACAGGAATGTGTGTTGGAGTCTTGGGTCCAGCCTCACTGCTTTGGGCTGCCAAATCCCAGCACCAGCACAGCAACTGAGTGCTGTGTTAGTGAGAGGTTTGGCTGCTAGGATGGCTCTGGGGGGGACATCAGCAGCCCCTCGAGGGCTCACCCCATCCTGTGCAGCTGCGTGGAGCAGGAGCATCCTCAAGGAGCTTCTCTGCTCACTGTCTCAGCTTGCCAAGGGCCTTGATGAATGACTGCCATATCCTGATCAAAAAGTCTCACCAACAGTTTTAGTGTGTCTGTGTCCCCTAGTTAAGATAAATTAGACAGGCTAATGAGACTGATTAGTCTTTAGCTGTGACCCTTGGCCTTTAGGATGTACTTTGAGCTAATAGAGAGAATGGGGATTATAGGCTGTGATAATGTGCTTGTGTTGGCCTTTTAAAGGAAAACACATTTATTGCTACTTAGAGGAAATTGATCTAATTGTGCTGGAAGCATTTCTACGGACCGAACATGGAATTTTTATTAAGTAGGTGACCCAGGTTCAGCTGGAATTGCCAGATTCGAAGCAGGCAGGAGACATTTTCAGGAGATCCCACCTGGCAATCCGTCTGGCTGCCTCTCCAACTGATAACGACTTGCACTCCTCCTGACTTTGATCTGCTGCTCTGTGTCAGGCGTCAGAGCTCCAGGAACTTGGACTGCAATCCCCAGGTCCCGTGGCTCCGCTCCAAGCCAACAAATCATCAAAAGCTGCCAGTTGTGTTTACACGTTGACTAAGGGTTCAACTATTTGATTCCTTTCTCCATCAGCAAAACAAAATGGTTCCCGTAGTTACAGGGATTCCCACAGGGAAACGAGGAAACCATTGGGTGCATTTGAGAACAGCCTGGACTACAAGGTGCTCTGCAGCCTGTCTTGCCCTAATGAAAGGGTTTGATTCATAGCCCAAAGCCACACGTTTTCTGCTTCACACACAAAAGCAGAGGTTGTGTTCCTGCAAGCTGTCTCCAATAACATTTATCAGATATCCTCCCCTCCAATATATTTAGATTTTGTTGTTTTCCAGAGAGCTTTGGCACATGTTGGGAAGGCAGCTCTGGCTGGGGAGAGCAATGCTGTAATGGGGGAATCTCTGCTCGCATGAACTGCGCCTGGAATATTGATAAAAGTTCTCAGAAAGGCTTCAGGCTTGAGAAAAACCTCCAGCAGGAGATCCCAGTCAGCAAAATCTAGAAGAAATAAAGTCTTCCAAAAGCAAAACTTTTTCCTTATCGGAGCATCCATTCCCTCTGGGCACACCGGAATGCAGATCCACACCTCTAACCAGAAGGGCACAAACTACACAAGTTTTGGTGCAGAAAGCATCAGCAGCCACAGCAAACTCCTATGAAACCACAGCACTCAGTCTGCGAGCTGCAACATGAGCTAAGAGCAGCTGGTAAGGACTCATTTTGTTTCGCTGAGCCTTCAGCTAGTTGTAAATCTCACTTGAAGTGCTGGCAGTGGTGGAATCTTCTAGGGCTAAAAGGCCATACCAAGTTTCTCAGTATGTTTCTCAGAAAAGTATTTTCTTCACATCTCCTTTATCAGCCTCACTGTTGCACTGTGAGCAAAAGATGGAGGACCTACCGACATTCGGTTCATGAAGGATAAGCTGCCTGCTCCATCCTTATATTCTTCATAGAATCACAGAATTATTAAGGCTGGAAAAGATCTCTAAGATCACCGAGTCCAATCCCAGTCTGTTCACACCATACCTGCTAACAATACCCCTCAGTGCCACATCCCCGTAGGTCTTGAACACCTCCAGAGATAAGTGACCTCACCACCCCCTAGGCAGAAGGCACTACAACTGTTTTCATAGTTGGTCGATTTCAGTAGCCTCCACAGTATATCAAACACCACAGAAGCACTGCAGAGATTAACTGGAGAATTTGCACTTGAAAATGCTGCCTTCCAAGGGATCTACAAACACCAGGGAATCTCTATTCTCATTTCTACACTTCACTTCAGTGCAGGACCAGCAGAATTCACTGGTTTGTGGACAGGGAAAAAAAATATCAGTAAGTCATGGCTTAAGATGGGTTGCAAAGAGAGCTCCAAGTCTGCTTTCAGAGGTCTCCCTTTTAACAGAGTATAATTTCTGAAGACTGCCATTTGGCCAGGCCAACAGCACTGATGTGCTTAATCTATGGTGGAAATTGGCACCTTTACTGTATATTACTGCAATGATCAAGAGCTCCATCCTGGATCAAGGCTACACAGTGTGTGCTGTGTCAGCAGAGAGGGGAAGTGAAGTCCTTCTCATCACCAGTGATTGAGAAGATATCTCTGAGGGAGGTGAGTAGGCGGCCCCTCCTGCAGGCAGATGGTCATCACATTGTAATTTGAGGGGCAAATCCCACAGAGAGATCCCCTTGGATGTGTTTTCTTGGTTGAACCAGATCTCAGTCTTTGCTGGCAATCAGCTTCCAGAGCTCTCCAGATACTGTCCCTATAGAAATGGCAGCTAAAACTGTAGTGAAAGAGTAACAAGAAAAAAAAAAAAGCAAACTGAAACCCAACCACCAAAAGCCACGCCACAATTAGAAACAAAGGCAAACAAAAATAAACAGACAACACACGAATTAGAGACCTTTAGGGCAAATTAATGGACCTGTGCTGAGAGACCTGTGCTGTTCTCAGTAAATGCAGAGGCTGTCCTTCTGGTTTCTGCAGCCTGGTTTAGTGCATAATTTTGTTCTGGAGATTGAGAGGACTTCTCAGAATGCTGATGGCTGTGTGCTGCCTGATCTCAACAGGAGCAATGGCATCCACTTCTGGAGGAGGAGGAGAGCTTGCCTGCAGAGAAGGCAAGGCCAGAGCCGTCTGGATGAGCTATGCTCTGCAGCAGCTTGTTGATGAGTATGTTATCATCACAAGAGAGCCTGTGGCTTTGTGGCACCGTTGCCTGAAACCCAAATGTTGCTACCAGCCATGGGAATTACTGAAAGGGCTTAGCAGAAAGGAGGACTTATCAATCTTGGATGGTGGGGCTGCCCACTGGCATGCAGTCCTGCTCTCCTCGCATCCCATATCCACCCCACAGAAACAAGCTGAGTAACTGTCTGCCAGCAGCTTCATCTGTCACTGAGAGATGCTCTCAGTCCATCTGACTCGAGAGGGAACCAAAGAGAATTTGGCACACCCATCCCTCTGGGGAGCTTCCTTCTATCTCGGTGATAAGCTAACAATTTCACCAAAGCACCTGCTCTATAGAACACAGTGATCTCACACGCTCTTTTATTTACGTAAGAATCACACAACAAAGGGTAAACCCCTAAGCTTGTACTTGCAGCTTGCAACCCAAGTGAACCCACGTGAAAAACAATCTGTTTTATTATATGCAACTTCTTCCCCTGTGACATCACCTAGTCATTAGTCAGGATGATCCTTGGCACTCTCTGTACTCAGGCATCTTGCAGTAAATAGTCTTATCGCTCTTTTACAGCCATGGAAATTGAGGTTTGACTCAAACAAGCTCAAAGGGGATCCATGGGGCCAAGAGCACAGGAGAACTTCCCCGTCTCTGCACTGGTCCCACTTTGCTGATCAAAGGTTTGAGCCACAGCCCTGAAGTCAATGGAAAGACTCCTAAGCACCCAGAGATCACTGTATAATGCTCTATTGCACATGATAAGTCCTGAACTTTGCTTTACTTTTCCATGAAATGTTTTCAGACGCAGAGCAATTAGAGGAGCAGGAACAGATCTTCAGCCAGGGTAACACCAGCTGTGGCTCCAGTCCAAAAATCATATGGTACTGATTTCAATGAGAATTGATCACTTCCCCTTTCTTCATTGGCAGCACTGATATGGAGGTACTGGCAGGTCAGGCATCACCCAGGGCTGAGAGAGCTGAAATTGTCCAATATCGTATAATTCTCAGAGGGATCTGGGTGTTCAGCTGCAGTTCGTATGTATACATGTGCATGGAAATAAGAAGCATCACCTTTAGCTTCAGGAGAACAAAATATCAACATGAGATATTGTAAGCATATGAAGTCTTAGCCTAATTTGGAGCCCACCTCCTAGAATCCTTTAAGCTGAATCTCCTGGGGTATAATGATTTTTTCAGAAAAGAGTTCTTCAAAACAATTTGGGAAGTTCTGTCAGTGAAAGAGGCAGTTATCGGCAGAGAACAGTGAAAGGATGTGATGCTGCAAAACTTGGTATCTCCTCAAAAGATAATCTGGGTGATAGGATCCTAAAATGGGGATTTGAGGATGATCGGGATCCCCAGAACTGGAATATTAAGATTATCAGAGAGGGCTTAACTGAAATGTTTGCATTCAACACCTTGTGCTGAGCAGGAACATCCATGGTTATAATCTTTATAGAATATTAGCTCAATTACACCCTAGTGATTAAAGTTACAGATCCTTAGGCCCTTGGTTGGAGGCCCAGTTTTGCCAAGGTACTTTATAAACACACAGCTGAACACTTGCTGGCTGTTTCTCTAGGACACGTATCCTGAAGAATTGAACTTCTGCACCATTGTCTCAGAAAAAGCACAAGTCTTCACATGGCATAAGTCAACACTGGCCTTTGCACCGAGTTTTGGCCAAGCAGCCACTCTGTGAGCACAGGGCTCCTGTAGGAGCCATTTCCAGGTTGCAGAGCCAAGCCACACTTCACCCATGCTCTCCATGAGGAAGATGCTTTGAGTAATTTTGGAAACCCGAGGCCTCAACAAATTCCCGCTTGTGATTGCTTGTATCTTTACTGGCTGTCTTTTCCACTTTGCCCTCTCAGATTACGAGGGCTAGTGACAAGGAAATATGGAACAGCCACCCAATCAAATTACAGAACATTAAAAAGGTCAAGCGCCTACAGGTTGCTCTCACACCATGAGTGGGAATCAGATTTCCTGGTGTCTCAGTATAAGTGACTGACAGTGTTAACCAGATAAGCAAATGGGAGCTTCTAAGTCTATCTAACAGCAGAAGTAATTTGCCAGTGGATCTCTTTTCAAGAGAAAGTGTGTGAGGATTAGATTTCCTTGAAATTTCTGCCTTGTGGGTGAAAGCAACCTGACTGTTCTTCTGTGCTTTCCTCTGCCCACTGTGGTCAGGGTGTCACTGGTATGGTAGTTTCTATAGAACTGGTGATGCCATAGGGAGATGAGCAATAAATAAAGGGAGTAATTGTCACTGGGAAAAACTGCTTGTAAATACTGTCCTCTGGATGAGTATGGAGGAGGTGGGACAACTGAAGCTCTGGCAGATGCCGCTCTGATGGTCCCTGTCAGCCAATAGCCACAACTCCAGCAGCCAGGAGGTATTGCAGCCTTACTGTTACCCACAGTAGACTCTCCTTTCCTAGGTGAAAAGGTGGTGAGGAGGAGTTTCATGTACTGCAGCAATCAAAGCAACCTAGTGAAAGCCTCAGAGAGTAATATGCCTGTAACACAACAGAAAGCACAGCAACAACAGCACAGTAACAAGGTCCTAGGATGCAACAGCCATGGGCACAGAAATAAAGAAAAGAAGCTGCTTACCTTCAGAGGGTCTCAGGTACACAGAAATCTCCAACAAGGCACCCTCATCTCTACTGCCAACCCTTAAATGAGGTCTGGGAAGGGGTGGATCCTGGCTCCAGCCCTTCTGGTCACTCAGGTACATTGCATACACCTGAGCTCCCCTGGATTGGCACTGCCTTCCACCAGGTGCTCTATCACTGCTTCAGACCATGACTTAGCATTTCTGCTACAGTGTCCTTACTGAATGGGCCTTCTCTTCAAGCACCATCCAACAAAACATTTTGACAGAGATTGTCAAAGACTCAGTTGAAAGTCCAGACATTCCATTGACATTGGCCATGGATAGCAAGTGTCAAATCATGAGTGACATCCAGCTCTGCAGTTCTTGGTGCCCTGTTTCTTACTGGCCATGGCCAGGGCTGTGAGCTCTTTCTCAGAGGTTTTGCTTCCACTTTACCCCAGGATCAGTGTTCAAAACAGTGGAAAACAGACTACAGAAAAGCTCTGTCTCTGTAGTCTCCATTTTCATCCACTCTTTCTGCATGTGATGCTTGAGATTTGAAGGGCTGTTATGTTTCATAGGAGCAACTTTCATTTGAGGGGATAGCAGCCCTAGATGTACCAAGTAAATGAAGCCCTGTCACCTTGGCAAGTCAACATTTCCATCTCCTCCTTCATTATTTATTTATTTATGGTTCCTGAAAGCTATTTCCCAAATTCTCCTCCCTCGCCTTCCTCCCCCTACTTTGTTTTAATGAATTGCGGATTGAATTCCGGAGCACACGCGTGAGGCAGAGATGATGAAGCACCCAGCCTGATGGCAGTCCTGTAAATGCTACGGCGGCTTCCAAAGAGTTAATTCATTACAGTCCATTGTCCAGTCGACTTTGTAGCTAGCAGCAGATTGGAGCCGACTTGAAATGCTGAAGTGGGAATGAAAAATGAGCAAAGCCTTGGTGTGCATTAAATATTTAATATTCTCTCAGTGGGAGGTGTCAGGAAAAGGACCATATAATAAATACTATGAGAGACAATTCCATCACTGAACTCGTCTGTTAATGACCTCATTTGCTTTGACAGAAACATTACAGATGCAGCCTCTTCGCTTCTGTGGCCCTATTAAGCAGGCCACATTCCAGTTGGAGAGCAAATTCCTGCTTCTGCGGCATGGAGGAGTGGGCTGGGGCGATGATTGCCTCCTTCTGTCTCTTGGTCTCCTCCCGCTCTCTGGATCTGGAGCATTCAGAAGGAATTCTGTGTGGCATGAAAGGTATTTGTGGTAGCTGCATGACTCTGGCAAGAAGATTGGAACTTTATCATATTAACTAGAATACATGAACTCTAGAAAAAACTCCTTCTGCAGAGGATCTGAGCACCTCCCCCCATCTTCTCTAAGCTGAGCAATGTGGTGCAGTCCATCTCCTGTTTGATTCCTCAAAGACTTCTCATGGCAAGGACAGTGGGGTGATCATGGGGGTCTCCTTGGCCAAGTTCTGATGCACGCTTCCCACTTGAATTTCTCCACGTTCCTGGAGCACCTGCTGTCAGATCATGGGGTTTTCTAGCCCATACTGTGGCTTGCAGCTCTGTTGGTCACAAAGAGGCTGATATTCTATCTGAATATCACAGTTACAGGATTTTGGCTTCAATCTAAGCGGAGAAAGTTCTCCTGAGGGATAGAGCAAAGATGGACAAGCTCCAGCTGACAGACAAGCTCTAATCCTTGCCCATCTCCAGCCCCTTCTCCAAGGCACTGAAAGTCCCCAGTGAGAACATCTTGCTTTCTCTTGTCCACTATTTATTTCTGAAGGGTCCTCAAAGGTATTTAATCTCTCCATTTCACACCTGAATTTATTAACATTCAGTTTATGCACAACTGATCTTTTGCCAGCTTTCCCTTATGATTTAACTAATTCCCTTTCTACCTGGGCAGATAGACCCTGTAGAGTTTTTTGTCTCTCAGGCATTTGTTGGCCTGGTTAAGAGAACCAATGTCCTCACATCTCTCTACACAAGTTCCTGAGGGCCCTCAGCATCTCTCCTTTTTAAGGACTTGCACAGATTGCAAGTCATTGGCAAATTATCTTCCTGCATTTGCCTGGTCTTTTATGAGCTCCTATTTTACACCATGAATGGGTTCCTAGGTAGCCTGATCTGGTGGGGAGCAACCATCCCACAGCAGTGAGTGGAGCCGGGGTGGGCTGTAAGGTCCCTTCCAACCCAACCATTCTGTGATTTTATATTAAAAGTTGAAAGGGATTGTGACGTTACGACAGGAGCCTTAGAGACCCTTTGTAGTAGCACAGCCTGGGCATCTAAGCTGCTATCAGGGGACTCCAGAGTACAAGCTCAGCTGCCAGCCCCATTGCTTAGCATCTGATTGTTGGAATGGATCGAAGCCTGGGGCAGCAGGGTGCTGAAAGCAAACACAGAACCACAGAACTGTATGGGGTGGAAAGGACCTCTGCAGTTCATCTTGTCCTTCCCCGTGTTAAGCAAGAAGAGAGAAGGGGGAAAAGGCTGGCAGTGATGGGAAGGGAACGTGTCCCACGCTGTGTGGGCTGTGCCGAACACTGCGTTCAGTGCATTACAACAAGGCGGTTGTTTGTAGTGCTGGCTCCGTGCAGCGGGGAGATAAGGTTCTGCCTTTGTATCAGAAGCAGCTGCAAAGGGGCGGAAAGGCCTTAGAACAAGAAATTGGTTCGTTTGAATTCTCTTCTCCCTCTTTGCCTCCTTCAAGGTACAGCACACCCCCAGTGCTTGTACCCCACAGTGGTGCCCTGGTACATGCATGTGGCCCATAGCTATGGCAGGAAGACAGTGACAGGGTAGAAAATGCTTGGTGAGAGGGCACAAAGCATCAATCCTGTATCCAGCATGGGGAGATGGTGCAGGTACCCAATGCATTCTGTCAGGCTGGGCCATGATTCACAAGCAGGAGGGATTCAAATGGCCCTGGGCAGGCAGCCCTGGGCACAGCACAGCTGCTGAGTGCTGGTCTCGACAGCCTTAATGATGTTCTTTTAATGGAGCTTTTTATAAGTGCAGGATATAATATACAGTGCATGTCCTGCCTGCCTAGAATAGCTTTAAATAATGATTCAGGTGTATGCTCCGGCGTACAGAACCATTTCACCATCATGCATAGACACTCAAATGCTTCTGAAATACACTTTAAGGTTTAGATTTGTGCTTAAAGAATTAACATCTGCTTGGTAAAGAAGTACCTGTCTTTGTTTCTCAGGAGCCGGGCAATTCCCATGCAAGCAGTTTCTATGGGGCTTGGTGCTGGTCATACAAATTGTAAATTTGGGACAGGCTGTGAGCATTTCTCGGTGCTGTTGCTGCCTGGAGGAATGCAGCTCAGCATGCAGGTGGAAGGAGGAGGAAGCCAAGCAGCAGGGAAGGAGAAGGAGCAGCCCTTGTGGCCCAGCAGGCACCCAGCACTGCACTCCAGAGCTGGAGATGTCGCGAAGGCTCCATCCCTGCTGGCAATGTCCCGTCTCATGGGGCTGATTTAGGGAGGTCACCTGTCACTTGGGTAAAGGTCACCCAAGGTCCATGCTGTGGACAGTCCCCACGTTCCTGGGATGTCACATAATCATTTTATTTTACATCGCCGCGGTCCTGCCAGAGGAGGGAGGAGGAGAGGGAAGACTGCGAGGTCAGCAGCATCTTTATGGATGGTGGAGTGAATGTGAGGTGAAAGGCATCGTTGCTTTTGCCTCCCCAATAAACCCCTTTTCTCTGCCTGAACGGAAGCGGCGAGGAGATGTTCAGCTAATTTATATTAATTCAACTCCATTAATGATGAGATATCATCTCTTCCCTCAGCAGGAGAACCATCAAAAGGATTTAACACCGAGCTGCTCCTTTGACAACCCTGCATTACAGCCTGCAGCCATGCCACAGCCGGGCTCAGCCCTTCCCTGGTTTGATAGGAGAGGTGAGCTCTCACTATTAGTGTTATTTGGGGGTGACTCCTTGCACAAACCTCAGCATCACCCAGGGATCTCCACGGGAAAGGAGGGACACCCTGTGCCACAGAGTGGTGATGTGCAGTGGACCATTAGGTGACAGGAAGCCACACGTTGTCTGAGTCACTGTCTACTTAATGAAGCAGCTGTGGGGGCAAAAATGGCATTTTGGAGGGGATGTGGGCCCTGGTGCCTGGGATGGTCTTCAGTCCCACTGCCTGCAGCAACAGCAGCAATGTTTGGACCACCAGCAACGTGCCTCCAGCAGCCAGCAGCACAGGCTCCTTGCTTAAGCCATCATCGTGCGGGATGGGCAGGCTGGGATCACACCCCCACGTGCCAGGTGGGATTAAACCCCCCAGTGGGTCGGGGTCACTGCTGTCGCACACAGGCAACATTTTGGGCTCGCATGGCCCCCACCCGTACTGCGGCAGTGGGCAACAGGACTTGGTGCTAGGCTCGTAATTTAATTTCTCTCCTTGCTTCTGGCTGATAGCGTTAGACTCCCGGCCTCTGAAACACACATATGAATCCTGGTGGTATTTTTTTTTCTTCTCCTTTTCTTATATATTTTTTTTAATGTTTTTTTATATTAACATATTTCCTTTTGAAACGGTGTGAGGCTTTTCTCAAAACTAATGGATTTTTCCTCCCCTTGTCTGGGCCAAATGTATTCAAATCTTAACTCAGTTAAGTCAGAAGATTCCTATCGTCTCAGCAGGGAATCCCACCCTTTATTCCGCAAATCAGCATCCTTTTTATTTGACTTTCTGATCTCCAAAGGAAAAGGGATGCTTTTTTATTTTTTTCAGATTTTTTTTTTTAGTTTAACTCTGACGTTGATGTTGCAATGCTCTTTGATAGCCAAGAACACAAGGACTGACTTCAGGAGCAGCTGAAACTTCATCAGGAACCGAAGCATAAAAAAAAGAAGGGATGGGGAGTGGGGAATGACAGAAAGTGATACTGTTGAAACAGCCCTTTGAAATTTCCCAAATGATGTTTGATCTGTGGGTCCCTTAAAGCTGCTGCGATACGTTCAGTATCAAACTGATATGTTTTATGGGGAGGGAGGGAGAAGGGTTTTAATTTTTTTTTTTATTTTTTGTGATGCTCAGAAGAAATAAGTTTAATTGTAACCTGTGTGACTCCACCTGGGTGTTTTTTAACACACGTTTATCTGGCATTCGGAAGGATCCTTTAATCATTTTTTTTTTCTTGGTTTGCTTGAATATTCCTTTATTTCAAAGGAACAGCAAAAAAGACACAAGGGACCAAAAGCTGAGGAACAGATTACTTCTGTAACACGCGCTCGTCCTCCCTTACCCACCTCTGAAATACTGAGCTGCTGGAAATGAAAACATGAAATGGAAACCCTTAGAAGAGAAGCAGGAAGGGCCCAGTTCCCCCCTAGGGAAGCCCAGTGCAGCTGCAGCGACCGCTGCCCGCTTGGGTTTTCAGACCCATCCAGGTCAGCAGGAGCCTATCTGAGCATCTCAGATTTCAGATAGCAGCAATTGGAGCAGGTTGCCTGCACCCCTCACCCCCATCTCTGCACCCCTCACCCCCATGCCTTGCCCCTGCAGAAAGCATCACCACCGACCACTGGGAATGGATGGGGATGAGTGTGCTTGCTTCTGCAAATAACAGCATGTGCAAATGACACGATTCCACTGAAAGTCTGCAGAAAGGGAACGCTGCTGCTGCCCAACCCCTCTGCTTAGTGGACAGGTTTTGCACAGATAGCATTTCTTGCTCAGTGTCGGCGTGCTGTGCACGCGCTGAGCCCTGGCCCAGTGTCTGTAAGCAGCACTGCACACTCACCCAGTCTGCAGGCTCTGGTGGGGCACAGGGGCTGTGGGATGGCGTGAAGCCTCCAAGGGACAGCACTCAGTGCGGTGTGTTTTCCTCCTCCGCTCGGTGACTTCATGTGGACGGGGCTGCTGCTGTGAGCTGGTTAAGGACTGCTGTGCCCCACCTCGGGTGTGCACCTTGTTGTGTGGGATGGACACCTAGTAGTGTGAGATGGACAATCTCCTTTGCACAGCACGTTTCACGTCCCATGCACAGCACAGTGCCTAGAGCGGCTGCAGCGTACCTGCAGACCAGATCAGTTGCTGTTAAATGCACAGGTTTAAGGCTCCCTGCCTTAATGGGATGCTGACATTTGCAGAGCGGAGCAGGGGACCTGGGCTCCTTGCTGTTTGCCCCAGGGCAGTGCTGAAGCCCAGAGCAGCTGCACTCAGAGGCGAGGTGCAGAGCCCACATCTGCAGCACCTGCCTTCATTCCCAGCCCACCCGGTGCATTAACTGCTGCTAGGAGAGTGCGGGGAGGAGCAGGTACACATCTCTCTGCCCACTGACACACGGGGACCTGTCACCTCCAACACCACCCACACACCATGAGCACTGAAAAAGAATGAAATAGATTATTTAGAGCTGCTCGTCCGCCCCCAGCAGTGCGGTCTTGCACACAGCCTGCTCTCCACTGGACTTTGCCCACAGAGAATTTCAGCCAGGGAATTTGTTAATGTTAAAACAAAAGTGTGCATTTCTGCACAAGCAGACCTGGACCTCTTTTTGGGCAGAAGCTTTTCTCCTCCTCTTGTCTTGCACAGCTCAGGAAAGAGGAAAGGTTCTCATTGCTGAGCCAGGGCCAGGCCAATTTTGAATCTTTAGGTGAGTAGTGAAAAGAGCAGGCGAGGGGGGATGGGTGCATCTTCTAAACACAGTTATACGCAGAAAGAAAACTATTCAGGCACTAATTCTATCTAAGAATAGCAATGTATGGTATGCACAGATGTTACAAAGCAGGGTGGGAGTTGCTGGGATCAGCCTGAAACCACAGCGGTATTTGGGAGATTTAATGTCTTAAATCAGTCACGGGGAAGACAAACATTTAAACTGGGCACTTCCTAGAGAAGTGCCCCAATTAGGAGCCATTGCACAACCCCTGCATGGAGTCAGAACAGAGCATGTTTCCCAACCTAAGGTTGTGAAAGGCCCTGTGGACGTTTCTGGTAGTCCTGAGGCTGCCAGGGTCAGTTCCACGGGGGGAAGTGGCATTGCTGCAGCTCTAAGAGAGGTGATGGCTTTAAGTTGTGCCAGGGGAGGTTCAGATTGGATATTAGGAAACATTTCTTCTCTGAAAGAGTGGTGATGCAGTGGCACAGCTGCCCAGGGAGGTGGGGGAGTCACCATCCCTGGAGATGTTCAAGAACCATGGAGATGTGGCACTGATGGACATGGGCAGCGGGCATGGGGGGGTGGACTTTGTGATCTTAGATTCTATGACTCTATGATTCGACATCACTCCATTCAGAGCTCACCCCAATGGCCCAGGTTATTCTCATCTACCAAAACCGTGAGCAATAGTATTGCAGGGAGAGATTATGATAGAGAAATAAATAAAAAAAAGTCAAATTTATGAAGCAACCCTTTCAAAGCGTTAAACCATTCATAGCTTTATGACTACATATTAATCTGCTCTCATTTATTGCTTTGTAAGGCTATTTTGACAAAAGTTAATTATCAAGACTGCTAAATGCTTTTAAAGCATTGATTGGGGGAATTATTACATCACGGTGATAGACACAGTGTGTTAAGATGGATTGTAAGGCTCGGACCATCTGAAATTTCCCCCCTTTTAATTGGATCGATCCCCAGAATAAACGAAGTTTAATTGAATTTTGAGGAAAATTGAGCAGTTGTTTTCAAGTCTCTGTCAATACGCATTATTTCAATTACATGATGATAAGCATGGAGAGAGTTTGCAAACAGCCTGCATGGAGGCGGAGGCTGCACACCAGAGAGGCTCCCTCTTCTACTTTCTTTTTCCAGGACGAACCACATTTCCCAAAAGCACATCAGCAAGGGCAGGGCCCTGCTCCTGCAATGCAGCCCAGGAAAGCATTTCAGAGAAAATTACTGCCTGGACCCACTTTCCTGGCTGTTTTCATCTTCAGGCTGGCACTCCCTCCTCAGCCTTCCCATAGACTCCTACAGAGCAGGACTGTTTTGGTTTTTTTTGTGCTAAACCCAAGCGTTCTGTTGAAAAAGCTTGACATGTCTCGAAAATGTTGACCAAGATGCTTTGGCTTGTAAAGCTTTGCTGCAAGGAAGCTGAGAAGCAATCGTCTCTTGCTGTCTATCCTGCTCCACTCCAAAGCACTTCTCCACTGTGTTACTGGTGGAGATATGTGGAAGTTAAGGGCTGGAGTTAGCATTCAGAATGGATTCCTTTTGAGGCGACTGTTTGGGGCTGGGGCAGAAAGACAAAGATTCACTGCCTACCCCCAGCATGGCAGCACCAAGAGGTGGTAAGCTTTCCATAGAGTGGGACATCCCTTGTGGAAAGCAACAAATGCCACAGCTTGAGAGCTCATGCACAGTTCTGGGCTTCTTGGAAATCAGAAATATTCCCTCCTTCTTTACACACTAGGAACACTTTAGCAGGGGAAGTAGAATTCATCATCATGTAGGAGCTAACAGCATTGGTGCTGAACAAGATGTTCTCCCAGCTCTGCGTGCAGCCCTCTGAACATCCCAGATGTTAGCAGATACCCTTTATGGCCTTATCCTGGGCAGGAGGAACCCACTCCTGCACCTTCCCTGGGTGCTCCAGGATGGTGTGTGGGATGTCCCCCACTATGAGTCTCCCTGACCCCCACAGAGCTGCAGCCATTGTCATTTCTATTTCCACATTCAATATTCACCCCTCCCCCCCCCAGAAAAAAGACCCTCAGCTTTGGAAAAAAATCCCCAAACTCTGCATAATTCTAAAACCCTCATTCCTCCCCTTCACTTGCTGTTCCAGCCCAGTGGAAGTATGCAAGTTATGGCGACTCTTACAGAAGAAATACATGGCAAAGATTTATTCAGACAAAGCTGTTTCTCCTTTTTATCCCCTTTTACCATCACCTCCCCAAAGCCCCCAGGATCCTCACAGCCTCTGGAATGGCCCAGGCTGCTCCAGGCACACCAGTGGCTGGTGGGCTCTTGTTGGCCCAATGGTACCAGTGAGATGGATCCACCCCTTAGGAGGAGGCACGGGGCGTCTCGGTCTGTCACTGTGCCCATGCCATACAGCAGCATCCATCCCCTGAGCCCAAGCATGCAAGTGAGCCCTGCACTCCAAGGGAGCCATGCCAGGATGGGTCCTGCAGCCAGCAGCAAGACACAAAGGGTACAGACACTGTTATAGATTTGTTAGTTATTCATTGCAACAGCGCTGATCCTAATGAATTCATTTGGTATTCATTGGTTGTCACGCACAGTTCTGTAAGTCTTCAGCTCTAATTTAGGACAATTAAAATGAAGTGTTAGCAAGCAATGTTTCCCCTGCATTGCACAATCTATAATATTTTCTTTTTAGGGGAGGGATGCAGACTAACCCGGCTCATGCTGCCGATGTTATCAGGGAGCGAGATCTTACAGCTTGATCCTGCGACGCTTAATGAATTAATACAGCAGATATAATTGTCATGGGTCAGCGTGTTGTGCTGGCCTGCAGATCTGTCTAGATTAGGCCTGGGGAAAGACTAATTGAAAAATACACGTCTTGGTTTGCTTAAAAACAATAAGCAGATATCTAGCAGGGAGAATCTACAAACAAGAGGCATAAAAGCAAGCCAGTGATTTGTCATACGCTTCATAGTTCAAGTTGTAAATTAGACGATCTTTCATAATCACAGGGCTGGGGGAGGGGGAGAATCCAATCAATTTGTCTGTAAAACCCTAAGTCTTTTTGAAAACACAATTGAAATATAATTCCTCTGTGTTTCCCAGTTAATTATCATTTACAATATTTCTGGCATCAAAGCTTTACTAGCATGGAGGGATCATTTCTTCATCACAATACCACTTTCAGGATTCATTTATCTTGTCTTTTAGATAATTATCCCCAAATTCACCAGTAGACTGTCACACTTACATGCTCCAATAAATGTAGTTTTAAATCAGCAGCTTACTTTGCTGTGGTGGTACAAGCGCTCCTGAATTGTGTCTAACTAGAGTCATTCATCTGTGATCACAACACTAAAGGGAGAACAACAACATTAAGGTTTGTATGAATGATCATGCTTATTTATATGCAAATACGTCTGACAAATCAATAATGTATGATTTAGCTGCTCACTGTGCATTAGTAGAAGTGCTGCCAGTCCCAGGTGGTGGCCTCAAAACGATCCTCAGCTCTGCCCCCCCATCTCAGCCCCGCTCCAACCAGTGGCTGCAGTCAGGTGGCTGCAGGATCAGCTGTTTGCTCAGCCGTGCAGAGCCCCATGCATGGGGTGATGAGTTTGGGGAAGCTGATGCCAGCCTGGGGTGACTGCTGCAATCCCTCTCGGAGCGGTGTTTTCTGCACTGACCCCCAAAGCCATCCACAAGTGGACAAACTATATATCTGAGATCTCTATCTTGTGCCTAAGCAAAGTTGGGTGCCGGGCTAGGTGCTGCTGTGGTGTAAATGCTGCATTTCTTCTGAGAAGTTGCTTATGGCAGTGATGATTTGGGTTTCCAGCTAAGAGGAGCTGACAAATACCAACACCACTCTTCTTGCTGAGAAGTGATCAAGTCCTGACCAAGGCAGAGAGGTGGGGGAGATACCCCTAACGTGGTTGTTCCCTTGGCCACAAACATCTGGCAGCGCTGCACCTGGCTCATAGCCACCTCCCTGGGAAAAATGCCACATCCTGTGCCACTCTCCTTCCCTGCCCACAGGGTGCAGGGGAACAAAGGCACCCCATCACAGAGCTCCCGTTTGCCGTGGCAGTGACAAGAAGAGCATCCTGTCCTGGGGATGTACGGCTTGGTTACTGCCAGCTTTGGAAGAAGCACTCGGCAAGCAAGAAATCCCAGTGTACACAACGCTGGGGGGACGAGGGGAGGAGTGAGCTTAATGGCCTGCATGAATTGCCAAGCAAACCCTCTGCAGACTTCAGCATCTTCAGTGCCACATCCTCATTCTGACACAGAAGCGACATTTATAGGTCGTAACTCTGAGGAGCAGTTGGTCTCTCTGGCACTATTACACTTAAATGTGAAGGGCTTCATCTGCTGACTATCACGGTGGAACAGGCAAGTTGAGCAGTTAAAGGAGCAGTTCAGGGAGATCCCCCAGGGATGCAGCGAGCAAAAGAGAATAATCAGGCATTTCCACAACTTGCCCCTGTAGTGTATTACATTCTGGCGACTAAGCTGCTTTTAGCTTTCCCAGTTTACTTTCAATCACGCCTATCGAATACACCGCTCGTATTCCCACCGCATTTATAATTATAATTGGCTATCTGTGCATGGGGAGCAGGCAGTGCAGATGTGGGGTGTGCACACACCCAGCCCTGCTCTGCACAGCCCTGCCCTCACACATACGCTCCGAAAAGAAACAGTCGGAGATTGAATTAGCTCAGAAATGGAGCATCTGCACAGCCAATAATTTCATTACAGGGGAAAGCAGGAAACCGTGTTTCTCAACGAAGCTCGGATTATGAATCTGGTCATTTGCATTGGAATTTTAATGGGATTGTACAAGAAAGGGCTGGCGCGCATCAGTTCTCCTTCACGTGTGGCTTAATGCAGGGAGATGCTGGCAGGGCAGAGGTGGGGGGCTGCCGGCAGAAGCACACCGCCACTCCTGTAGGTGGACCACCAGCATCTGCACTCCATCGTGCCCATCTCTCCATGGAGTGACTAATTCCAGTGAGGGAGCAAGTCGCTGTTTTACTCATTTGATCTCAATGCTGATGTGTGGAGGCTGGAAATCTTTGCTACGGGGGGGCAGTGATGGCAGCCAGCACTTGGAGCAGTGCCCTGTGCATCCGTGCAGAGCTCTGAGGTGCATCCATATGTCAAGAAGGGACATTCCATGAGTGGGTCATGCCCGAATGCTGCGTAAATCCAGAGAGAGGACCCATACCTGGAGCTCCCAGTCCTATGTAAATGGCGATGTGCAAGTCCCATTTCTGTTGACTATTTTCCCCTTTCATGAACCCAAACCAGTGTACGCAGGAGCCATCACCAGCTGATGTGATAGTTCTGTACTTCGGGTGATGCTTTTGCCATGAGTGCTGGGCCTGGTTGCAGCCCTGACAGCTGCAGCAGAAATCCTCTTTGGTGCAGTGCGGAGTGAGACTACATCTCCCATCAGCCCCAGACGGAACAGGAAGAGACCTGAGGGTGGGCTTGTTTCTCTTCCTAACAAACAGCACTTGGAGATTCAACCTCTGATTGGCAGAACACCCCTTTTGTTTTCACTAGCTCTGAAAAAGTTCACAGGCATGTGAGAAAGCATGCATTTCATCAGGTGTGCAAGAGATTTTGATAAGGAGACACATGCACACGCAAACCAGGCACTCTGACTCACACCCAGCCGGCTGAGGCTCTTCCTGCAGGGTGAATATGAAATATTAAAAGTGCTATGTCCTTTCCTTCACATATTTCTTCATATTCGCTCTGGCCACTCCATTGATATGTAAATAAACGGTACCACCACTCTACAAAATGCAGATACTCTGCATTATTTAAGCTGTGAAGACGATGCATCATCTGTTATGTGGCTCATTGGGGGAGCCCTGCTGTGTATTTGGCAATAAAGCCTCAGAGCGCCTCATCAGAAACAGCAGTTGGTCCAGGGGAAGTTCATTTATGCATGAAATATTCACAGAGCAACAATGCAAACCTTAAACATCAGTAATTGTTAGATTTCTATTGCCTCTAACTAGTGTCTCTAAATTATTGCAAAAGACTGGCCAATTTGCAAATTACATATATTTGTCATGCTCCTGTACCTTTAGTGAACAGACCATAATGGTGATAGCATTTTTAATGTACACAGTCACTGAGCCTCCTTTGGAGAGCTAGCCAAAGACTGGCTCCTTAATGGAAAGAGCTGGCCAGTTTTCTGCAGTCACTGCTATGTTAACTGACTCATTGCCTGGGATTTTTTCCCCGGATGGTTATCTCCAGCTTTTAGTTTAAGAAGAATCTTCATCCAAGATGTCCACCTTTGTGTGCCTCAGAAAAACGATGCCTGATTGTGGTGCCAGCATAATGCAAGGCCATGGTATCAACAAGCCAACTTCAGGCTTTGGCATAGGCGCTGCTATTCTCTTCATTCAACAATTTTGGGTTCATTATAATCCTTCTCTGCAACCCAAAATAACAACTGAGAGATCAAAGGGCCAATTAACACTCAGCAGATTAATTTCTGAGTTGCTTGGTGGTCAGTTGTCCCTACAGGAAGCATAGAAGGAAGGTGCATTCTCACCACCTTTCTACTTTTTGGTTAATACTGAACAGAAATCTTTTTCGGTGCCCTTCCATTTAATACAGGAATAAAATATAGCATCCCCTTTGACTAATCTCTTTTTCTTCACAAAGAAAAGGGCACATTTCCCCAATGGACAGCACACTGCTTTATCTTTTGCACTGTGCTTCTCTTTGGGAGCATAACCTCCATCAGGCGATACAACACAACCTCCTTTCCCCAGTGGTGTTGGTCCTTCAGGAGAACTCGCTGGCTTTGCAGAGGGTGGGAAAAATCTCCAGGTGGGGTTCATTGAATCACAGAATCATTAAGGTTGGAAAAAAACCTCTAAGATCCCCAAGTCCAATGCCAGCCCAGCCCTCTGTGCCCACTGACCATGTCCATGAGTGCCACATCCCCACAGCTCTTGAACACCTCCAAGGATGGTGACCCCCCCACCTCCCTGGGGGGCTGTGCCAGTGGGGCATCACTGCTCTTTCAAAGAATAAATGTTTTCTAATATCCAACCTGAACCTCCCCTGGTGCAACTGACGGCCATCACCTCTTGTTTGATCCCCTCTGCTCACAAGTTGCTGCTTGCTGACAACCACCACGTGTGGCTGAGAGAGCTTTTAGCACCTCAGGGTAACCCAGGGTCATAACCCAGGATCATCCCAACCACCCCAAGGGCAGCGATGGGGCGTCAGAGGCAGAGCTCCTGCTGCAAGCCTCACCTTGGCTTCAGAGACATGATCTCCATGCCAGTTCTGCAAGTTACAAGTTTTTAAGGTTGAAGTTCACCTTGCCTCTATGACCTTGTTTGGACATGGTCATAGATCTCCTAGATCTCCTAGATCTCTCTGCTGCTATTTCCACTGCTAACATGGCTCTGTCTCATGCTCACACCCTCAGTGGTACATTTAGAGGGTAAGGACAGATACTCCAGGAATTTTGCACTGCACAGATACTATAGGAAAAGCAGCTGTAGTGTGTGATCTTGGATCTGTTTGTGGGGAGGAATTACATCCTCATCAATCTAAGCGGGGAGGCAGCTCAGGAACCTGAGCAGCAAAGTGGCATCTCTTGGCCACCCAGCAGGAGATGACAATAAAAGCTAATTTAAAAAGAACAACAAAAAAAAAGCACTGGAGTTTTTTAGTCACTTAATGAAATGAATTTCTTGCACTAGTTCTGAAGCTGAACTCTCTCAAAGGCGATCGCTCCTGACTCCAGGTTTCTCTTTGACTTGTTTTATGATGTTTGTTGAAAGTTCAGAAAATTAAATCTTTTGCAGGTTCAGAAATGCACATGATGGATGTGTTTTGGGATTCAAATCAAGGGAGGGAGAATGCTTCTTTAAATTATTAGTTTGGCTCCTCTCCACCGTGCTGCTGCTCTGTTAATTAAACAGCGGACATATGTTAAGGCTGTTTTACAAGCATCTGGAAAGAAAAATTAACATTTTTTATCACTGTCACTGTAATTTCTTAACTGTATGTATATTTGGACAATATGAAAATTAGTTTCATTTAGAAGTTGGAGTGGTTTGCACTGATTAGAAGACAGACAGAATGATGAAGGGGAAGCTTGGTGGAGGAAGAAGAATCTGGCCTGGAGAACGTCAGGAGAGGCATGGTGCCCCAGCAGGCTGGTCAAGCTGGGTGGGAATCTGATGCATACTTCTATTATAACAGCCATGCTGCACATTTCTGTTGGCATTTCAGATCACAGTAATGGAGGTAGTTTGCAAACAAAGCCAACAGCACTTTGTGGAGCAGATTTTGGCTTCTCACTTTGGATTCCATACTGTCCTCCATGCTGGTTGTCTTTTCTCATCGGTGCAGGTTAGGATTGTCAGTGCATGGTGTCTTGAATATTGAATCTGTCACTGTTAGGGTCCCACTGTTCCTCCTCACAATGCTTCTTACACCAAGACTCCCATGCAGAAGGGAGGTTGTAGCAAGGTGGGGGCAGCCTTTTCTCCTAGCTAACAGTGATAGGATAAGAGATAATGGCCATAAGTTGTGCCTGGGCTGGTTCATGTTGGATACTGGGAAAAAAATTATTCTCCAGAAGATTCATGATGCATTGGCATAGCTGCCCAGGGAGGTGGTGGGATCACCATCCCAGGAGGTGTTCCAGAACCGTGGGGATGTGGCACTCAGGGACGTGGTCAGTGGGCATGGTGGGATGGGCTGGGGTTGGACTTGGTGATCTTTTCCAACCCTAATAACTCTGTGATTCTATGATTCTATGATTCTATGCTGGGAGAGTTTCCTGCTGGAAAGTGGGGAACCTCAGGGCTTAGCTGTGAGAAATAATTTGGCTGTGTCTGCACAGGAACTGTGCATGGCCTCTTTCAGCCATACATGTTTGCTTCCAACCGGGACACAGAGGCCAAGAGGAAAAAGGAGAGTGTCAAAACTAGAGTCTGAAACTAAGAGCTGTTTCTATAAATTGAACGCAGCAGAGAGCCCTGCTCCGGGCAGGCCGGGTGAGCCTTCTCAGGTTGCACAATGCGCTGCGCTGTGTAAATTAAACAATATGGTCCTAAATTGACAGATTGGACAGGCTCCATTTCCAGGATTCCCAGTCCATGCTAGCTAATTACGGCAATATGTTGTTTATCAGCGAAGAATTGTCCAGATCCAAATTTCCCTGAGTAATGAGGTGCACTTAGCTCCAGCTGGACAGAGCAGATCATACAGCAGAACATGGCAGGGATCACTGCCTCTCCCCAGGGCTGGGAAAGTCACGGACTTTGGGCCAGATCAGTCCCAGCTCACTCACATAAACAGGCTGTATGAAATGAATGGGTCTATACCCAAGGACAAAGGTCTGATCCAATGGCTATTAAAACCAATGGCGCTTCCACAGGCTTTGGAGCCCTTTAGATTAAGCATGGGGTGAGCAGGATTTCCTTGTGTGCTTGCAAGAAAAACGAGCAGTGAGATATCTGCATGGAAAATAGAGAGTATGTATGAGGATGTGTGGTTTAAAGCACCTGGCTGGCTCATTTGAACTCACCCTGAGCTGGGAGAGGCTGTGGTTGAACATCGGTTAGCTGATGGGTTAACACGTGCATCCTGGTCCTGCGTGCGTGCTGTTAAAATAATGAATGCAGGAGACTGGGCTGTCAAACAAATTAATCTCGGGCTCCTGATGATATCACAAACCGCTAGGGCTTCGCTCTCACAGGTTGCAATTTCATCAACCCCCTTGCCTATTGATTTATACCTACAGAATCCATCCTTCTCCCTATCCATTATCCTAAATGCAATGCTAACGTACCAGAGAAAATCTATTTGAGTTCATTTGAATTTTTTTTTTTAGACCCTGAATTAATGTTTTCTAAAAGGGTATCTTAATCAGGCACTTTTTTATTAAAAGAAATATTGCAAGAATAAAACGCCAGCCCCTGAGGTTCAGTCAGTTACAGCAAGATAACGTACTTGGCTCTTGCTATCCCTCTGTGCTTTTTTCCCCTCTGCGAAATTAGCAATGTGAATTAGATCCAAGAATTTTAACCCTATTTGACCAGTGAGAGTTAACTGATGAACGGAGTTAATTTATTTGATGAATCAGCGTCAGGGGAACTGGGGAGGTTTTCTCTTTCCTTCTGATAATCTAAAACTGCAAAACTGCGTTCTGTTATTAGTCTAAATTATGCTGTTACAGCGACCACAGAGATTTGCCTTCTTTTTTTTCGCTTCTATTGAGAGGATGTTTCCAAAAATAAGCCTTTGCATTTCTGCATGAGACAAAACACGTTACTCTCTGCACACTGCATGTGGCATCACTGTCAAAGTGAGTGCACAAAAATCAGTGTAAGACGGTTCTGAGTTTGCTTTTCCCTTTGCTGCATACAAACTCTTTGATCCTGCCTGGTTTGCTGGTTATTTCTGTTTAAATCACATCCTGAAATTCCTCGTGCACAGAAATGTTACCACTCTTTCTCTCCAATTTCATAATGAAAGCTGAGGTTTCTGGGCAGCCATTCATTTCCAGAGATCAGGGCTTCAAAGAGAGCACTACATGGCCAATCTTGCAGTCTGCACCAGTGCCATGGGAGTCAACCACACCAACAACACAGGTTCCCCTAAAATGTTCATTATATAACGAGCCCAAACCTACAGATCTAAAGCTCTGCATTCAGCTTTTCTCAAATGGCAAAGACTGAGCACACACATTAATTAAAAAAAAAAAGAAAGAAAAAATTGATTTTATCCTAACTATCTTTCTTAAACTGATAAGCTCACCAGCACCTCACCTTTCTCTCTCTGCACCAGTGCTGTGCGTGATATGCACACACACTATGTGACAGCCACACACCACTGGGGCTCATTCCCAGCAGTCTGACCACAGCAAGGAGAGGGGAAATTGAAGCTACATGGACCTCACACACCAGCCCTGTAGCTCCGTGAATGTGCTCAGCTCGAACCTTGGGGCTAGCAAAGCCTGTAGTGAGGTTGCCCTTGCAAGCCAAATGGTCAAGTCCTTCTCAGGACTCAGTGCAGAAGATTTTCTCTGGATCACAAAGGAAATTTGATGGAAAAGCTGTTTGTGAAAATGTATTTGTCCAAACATGCATTTTTTTTTTCCAAATGCAAGCACCCTCCTCCTCTATTTATAAGAAATAACACAGCACGCTGCTGTGATTTTCAGCTTGCTCAGGTCCCTCTGCCTTAGATCCACAGAGGATGTAATTCCAGTGTCCCACAGATCTCCCAGGCTGTGCCTGTAGGAGGGAGGCCCTTTCCAGCCAGGACCCATTGGTGGCTGCAGGCACTTCGGGAAAGTAAGAGCAGCAGGATGCTCTCGTGTCTCTGGCTGCTCTTATTAATCTGAGGGTCCCAGTACAGGAGCCTTGGAAACACAAGGGATGGAAAACCAGAAGACTGCGTTTGACTTTGCTTGGAAGGTTGTGAGGCAGCAAATACTGTCCCTGAATGGGCTAAAGCTGCTGGTGGGTGGGAGCGGAACCCCCACACTGAGCATCCCCAAATTCCACTTTGGCTACCATTTTGCCACAGCATTGGTGGGCAGAGCCCTGCCCAGAGGTGACCATCTGTGGGAAACCAAAAGGAGAAGGCACGTGGACAGGACTAAAAGAATAACTGCTGCAGGGACTAATTGGTGAATTTGTATACACTTCCTCAACAATGCCAATGAAATCTTTGTGATGATTTTCACTAAAATAAAAATCCATTTTCCTCAAATGCCTCTGGGAAGCATAGATTTCCTCCGGGGCTGCAATTTGCTGCAAAAACTCCCACCTGGAGCAGTTTGTGCTGCTGGAGAGAGGTTCAGAAAAGTCTCTTTTGCTGCTGTTGGGGATAACATAACACCTACACTACTGGATTTGTTCAGCTCCAGCTAATGTGTAACACAGCTTTCACTTCCAATGCTCGATCCCCACTGCAGCCATAGGCTGGGAAAAGCATCAGGCACACTTGTAAGGTTTGCAAAATATTTTCTCCCCGCATCAGAGTCCTTCACTGTCACAGCCTTTGCCTTTGCGGGTTAATAAAACCATCTATCACACTTCCTGATGACAGATGTCTAAATGTCCGAATAATGCCCAGCATGGAGAGCTATGGGTTATGACAGCCAGAATCAGGTTTCAGAAGAGATTGAGACGACTCCAGAAGTGAATGGAATGCACAGATGTTAGCAAGCCTGTCCTTCTGATTAAGTTTGCTGCAATGCAGAAGGTATAAATATGTTCGAATGCTCAGAAGGCCATGGGAAATGAGAGGCTGCATTTTAGCACCCAGCACTTTTGAGTCCCAGGGTAATCCTGATTTTAAGTACACCTTTTATGGACCAATCTGGCTGAATTGTTCTACAAGTTAAATGAAGCAAAGACTTTGTAGAAGTATTCTGGCAAACAATATAATGTATCACTTAAAGAGCTATAACCAAGCAAGTGGAAAATGCAGCCCTTGTTGCAATTTAAAGCAGAGTATCTATAGTTCATATTTAGCATTTTATTGTGGAAAACAAGAATAAATAGCAGGAAGGAAACAGGCACTGCACCCGGATGCATTTTTCTACCCAGGGCTGTATGTATGCTGTTGGGTAGCTGGGGGCTCTCAGAAGTGTCTCTGTGGGGAAAGAAGCTCTTGCTGGCGTGCTTCTGTTTTTGGGACATTTACCCAGTTGCTGTGGAGACTCCTTGGGCCAGGAGGTGATGCTGAGGACCTGATAAGGACAGGGACGGGTCTCAGGCTCCAACCTGCTGTGTGGTGTGAGCCTGGCTGGTTCCATGGTGGTTACCAGCCTATGAGTTTCCCATCTTTCACATCCTGGTGACTTCACCAAGCAGAGCTTCCCAATGGGCTTTCTGCAAGGATCTGGGTGAAGTTTGCCATAATGAGTGTGGATCATCACTGGTACCATTTGTGCAGATGTTGATGGGAGGGAGGGAGGGTCCTGTACCGCTGTCCCACTGTAATCCCATAGCAGAATAAATTCAGACCTGAGGAAAGTTCATTTCCCAGCAAAGAAAGCCCAGCAATAAATCAAAGATAAGGGATCCTCTCTTCAGCCCCTGGGTGTTATGTGTCCATTTTGGAGCTGCACCAGTGCTTCCTCACCAGTCACTTCCCAGAATCTCCAAAAATTCCCAGAGGTTACAGCTGCTCGGTGTATCCCAGCCTTCAGAAAGCTGACACTGCAGAGACACAATGCACTGAGCCACCCTGCATCCCCACATCCTCAGAGCTGCTGCTGAGCCCATCGATCAGCCACCAATCTATAGCCAGAGCCATGCCTTTATTCCAAATGATATGGTGAGACATCACGTTTATGGGAGTGGAGGTGTCTCTGAGTGACTGCTCCGCATTCTATAAGTTCTTGCAGCCCTGTGCTGTGGGGGTCCCTGCCAGGCTGGTAAATCTGAAATCCTTCATTCATTCAGGACAGATAAATGCTCGGAATGAACTGAAGCACAATTCCCAGCACAGGGAGGGTTAACAGCTCTAAATCTGGAGTACTCATCTGCAATCTCAATTTGCTCAGAGTCCAGCAGCTGCATTAGTTGAGATAATTCTGTCAGTGAGTGCTGTTTGTACCCAGAACATGCCTGCTAAATTTGTTAAAGAATACCCCAGACTAACGCATCATTACACTCACAAAGTCATCTATCTTTTACTTCAGATTAATTCTTTTTTTTCCTTCTCTCTTCACCTCCTCCATAAATCCTGGTGCACTTAATTAATTTCAGTTCCAGTGTAAGGTCCATAATACAGAATTGTTCAAGCAAACACAAAATTAATTATTCTATTTACGGCCTTCTCATTGAAAGGAGCATTTCATCTTTCATAATTACATTTCGGAACGTCCAATTATGAATTCAGACTTCTGCTGCTTTGCATACCATGATTGTACGCAAGCGTCTCCATGCCAATGAGAACCGAGAGTTGGGTCTCACGTTTCCTTCCAATTAGACGGAATTTGAGTGCAGTTCCAGCCTGAAAAAAAACCTTTTCAAGAGGTGACAGAGGGAGAGGGCGGGAGGTGGGGGGTGCCTGAAGAATCAGGTTGGAGAAATGCGTCTGTGAACACACGTTAACATTTCTTCTCCAGCAAAAGTGATGTCTTCATAACGCAGAACAGGGCTCGCTGTTGCTGCTTCAGTAACCCCACCAGCTGCCACAGCCTTAATTCTACGAGCAGAGGACTTTATCTCACTCTTTTTGAGATAAAAGGAAAATTTCTGGGTTTCTCTACCTTTAAAAAGAGACTTGAACTCATGCATGAGTGGATATATATATCCCCTCCATTTGTGTGATTTATATCAATTTTTAATGCCTTTGCAGAATCATAGAAACATTGAGGTTGGAAGGACCACTAAGATCATCTAGTCCAACCCCATCTCGTATCTGTGACCTCTCTAGACATGTCACTCCGCGTGACATCCGCCCTTCTCTTGAACATCTCCAGGGATGGTGACCCCACCACTCCTGCAGCTGTGCCACTGCATCACCACTCTTTCAGTGAAGAAATTTTCCCTAATATCTGTACTGATATCCATAATCCAGTCCGATTTCCTAATATCCAACATTCAATCACAGGACTGTTTTTGTCACAACTGATTTGTAAGTGAAACTTGAAACCATGTGTTCGCTGGACACTTGGGGCAGATTTGGGATTCTGTGTAGGTTTGGAAAAGCCCATCCCATGCCTTCAGGCTATGTGGGGTCCTCAGCTCAAGGCTATGCTTCCTGCACGGAGAAGGTTGGTGCAGCTTAGCTCAGATGTGGAAGGTGGTGTTTCATTAGGAGCCCATATCCCAGAAGAGTTTTAGGGAAACACTGTGCCCTGCTGAAGGATGCTGAAAATTCAGCCTTATGGGCTTGCAGGAAAGCAGAAAGCCTTGATATGAGTCTTCCCCCTTTGGCAGGAGGCCGATGGGATGAGGATGCCTGCTTCAGTTTGTCACTGACATGGATCTCTGGGCAGGATGAGGCTGTTGGAGGCTTCTGGATGGACCAATGGATCACAGCTGTCCATCATGGCACAAATCCTCCCCAGCACAGCTAGCTTGGCTGCATGGGGATCTGCTGCAGCAGGAATGGTGTTGGCTCTTCCTTTCCCAGCCCTACAACCATGAGAGCTGGGGGCTGGAGCTGGAACTACAGATAGCAGAAGAGGTCACCCCAGCAATTCAATGCTTTTTGCACTATCCCAACTTGCATACTTGAGCAAAGGCCATGGCCAATCTCACCTTTTGAGAGATCTGATTTAAAAATTCCTGCCCAGTACAAGTCAAAATGAGCTGTTGTAAGAGCTCTGAAGCAACTCTAGGGTCTGCCTGTCAAGTTTGATCAAACTCTGAAAAGCCAAAATGTGCCCATCTCCTTTGGAAACACAAACAAATTGCTTTAACCTTATCTATAGTTTTCCAGCAACTGCTATTTTAGTAGGACGAAGCGTGGTAATCAACTTTATAGAGCATATTTCCATGGCACACCCGTTATGTCATGCCTTGTTTACACAATTGGAATTAGGGATTAAGAGGTACACATACTGGGCAGGAGGCCAAAAATACTTTTACAGGCCTGATTTACTGGCTGGGCCCTGCAGGATGGGGAGCTGTGCGTGCAGTGAGGTTGCTGATGGCTTTGGAATGTGGCACACGGCAAATCGCATCATGGGGCTCGGAAACCCAAGTGGAGATGGGTGGGCACAGCAGGTCTCACTCCTGTGGGAGTAACTTCATGGCATACATGGAAAGACATGAATAATCTGTTTTAAAAGCTGTTGGAGGAGCAGTGGATCTCCAGGTCCCGTTTCCAGAAGGGGCTCAGAATGAGCCTTTGGTTCACGTGATGCCTTTCATAAGCAATCACAGAATCATTTGAGTTGGAAATCTTAATGGCCATGTGGCTCATCTCCCCTGCAGCTCACAGGGACACCCACAGCTCCATCAGGTGCTCAAAGTCCTGTCCAATCTGACCTTGGGTGTCTCCAGAGATGGGGCACCCACCTCATCTCCGGGCAATCTGTGCCAGTGCCTCACCACCCTTACTGTAAAAAACATTATCCTTTTATCCAATCTAAATCTCTCCTCTTTCAATTTGAAAACATTTCCCCTTATCCTGTCACAACAGACCCTGCTAAAAAGCCCTTCCCCTTCTTTTCTAAAGCCCCCAAACCCACAAACCAAAGCCCACATCTTGCAGTTGAACTGGAGCCTATTTTACTCTTTTAAACATAATCTTGGCCTCATTCTATAACAAAATATTTTTCTCACTGTCCTTAACTAGCAGGAGATAATTGCTCCCTTCTGTGAGCTGTGAATGGCTTTGTGCTGTTCCACCTGGCATCTCTGCTTTTGTTTGTTAATTAGGTATTAATTGTAGGGGCTGCTTGGGATTTGTAGGTGAAGAGAGTGTGTGGTCCTATAGAGAGGGGCTGAGATGAGTTCAGTTTGGTACAAAAGACCTGACAACACCTCTGACATATATATTCCAGGCAGTGTTGTGGCCAGATGCTCAGCATGCTATGAAGAGAGGTAAGGAAAAGATTTTGGTTGTTGATTCTCTGAATGTGGCAGCTCAGATTATCACTGCTGTGTCACAAAATGCGGTGTTAAGGGAAGGAGGGAGGCAGGGGGCTGTTTTTTGGAACACCAGAGATGTTATAAAGTACTCAGGATGGAGCTATGGAAGATGGGTAGTACCATGGTAAACCAGCTCCTTGTTTTACTAACTTAAATACAAACCTATGAGAAATATGTAAAAGTGACCCTTGGAGAAGCTGCCATCATTATGGGATGCTAAGAGCTGTAGGAGAGCTGAGATGAACAATCAGATTTTATACCTTTTCAATGGCAATCTATGGAGTAAGAGCTTTTTTTCAGAAGCTTTCCCAAAAACTTCCCTGAAATCAAAATGTTGAGCTATAATTATTTCAATCATTTCTGATTAAAGAATATATTAAAAATGTAAAAAGGGAAAGCTACATTTTGGTAAATGGATCTGACTAATCTAATTGTCTGACCTGCAGGCTACAGGGCAAAGGCTGTTACTTATGGGAAATTCATTGGGGACATTAGAAAAGTAAAAATACCCACTTTCCCATGGCAGGAGGGGGTAACATGAGGGCTGCAGAGCTTTGGTCTGCCTTTCTCCTCAAAGCTGTGTTTGCCAAGCCTGTCTGCTGTGTTCATTTAGCGAAATCCTAACAATTGACTTTCCAGAATGATGAAGAGGACAAAAGAAGGTGGAAGATGAAGCAGGGAAGAGATTTTCAGTGGAAAGCTGAAAAACTTCCTGTTTAATAGAGCAATCCAGTGCCTAAGCACTTACTTTTTTGTGTGTGCTGCTGCTGCTGTTTCAGAAACCAAAAGCCTTTGTGTGGACTTTTACATTGACTTTAAGTCAGGTAAATAAACACATAGTTCTTACTCTTGATATGCTTATGCAACGCCATGCCTTACCTCTCCAGCAGCTTTATTGAGACAAGGTTTTATTTTCTCTACAAAAGTCAGGCTCTTCTCCTCACCTCCTTTGCCAACCTTGCTCAAAG
Organism: Chrysolophus pictus; assembly: GCA_037305975.1. Taxonomy (NCBI): domain Eukaryota; kingdom Metazoa; phylum Chordata; class Aves; order Galliformes; family Phasianidae; genus Chrysolophus; species Chrysolophus pictus. Next base: position 9,309,399 of record CM074595.1, read on the forward strand.
TGCTGTCCCTCGTGCCCTCGTATCAAGCTCCTGTATCAGGACAATGTGCTTTCCTACCCTCAGTACCCCTATGTACCCAACTCCCCAAGGTTATCTGGGGCATGCACAGTCTCTGTGCTCCTGAGAGCTATCACAAAGTCATCAGGACAAACTGAAAATACGAATTGACTTGCAAAGCAGAAGTGTTCTGTCACTCGTATGGGAGATGTGAACTTTCCACCCCTCTGCCAGGTGCTGCAGAGCATGGATGCTGGGTGATAGGCACGTCAGCCTGAGACCTGGAGGACAAAATGGAGGGGTGTGTGTGGTCAGTTGCTCATGATCTTGAGTAAGTGTTATGTAATGACTTCTGTCATTCTGTTTTGCACCTCTTGGGCCTGGGAGAACACCAATTCTGCTCATCAGCACTGTCAGAGCTTTGGGACAGCAAAAACAGTGAGGTGTCCTGATAGAGCATCCATATACTTAGAGGATTTGTTACTTTTCCATCTTTTTTTCTTCCACCTGCACCTTCACTGGAAGGCTTTACCTTCTCCTTGAGTTTGCTTGTTCTGCTCTCTCCCTCTATACACGCCCTACAAATGCCTTACATGCACAAAAGGGGCACTTCCCAGTGCTTGTGTGAGCAATGGCACAATCCCCTGAATATAAATACCAGGATTAGAGGCGGTGACTGATCCTTGTGTTATAAAAATTATATTTTTTAAAAAAAGCAAAACGTGTTTGTTTTTCTAGAGCAGTCCACTTACACCAATGTTATTGCAGTGTCAGCAGTGACATTGCTCTGCACCTTTCCCTCGTGGAAGCACATGTGAGCCAGTCCCAAGGTGTGGTTCAACCATCGTCTGAGGGTGTGTGGAGTACACAGAGCTGTGCATGTGCCATGGTGACAGTATGACAACTTCCAGGTGAGGCTGGTCCCAGCACACAGCTATTCCCAGGGCTATTTTCACAGTGCCACCAAGAGGTGCTCCTTACTTCTAACGGGGGATTATGGTGCTGCACACTGAGCTCTCATCTTGGCTTTAGCATGGAGTTTAACCACCTGAAAATGATTGTTGTGTCTTGGCTGGGAAGGCTGCTGAGCTGTGCTGTGACACTGCTGTTGGGTTGAATCCATAGGTTATGATTATTTTTTTTTTTCCCAGCAATTTTATTGCGTTGGTGATAAACCACAGACATTCTTATAAACACCCAGAAACTTTGAACCTTTTAAGCACTCGCTGAACTGCGGAGAACTTGTTAAGCTGTATAAAACTCACCAAGAAGGCAAAGTACAAAGTGCTGCCTGCCTTGTGCTACTCACGGGCCCATCCATGTGGCCTCAGAGCAATGTTCCTGGTTTACCAATGAGCAAGGCAGGGTGCTGGATGGATCAAGGCTGGATGGGTCTGTAACTGTGTGCTGGGCTGCAGGCACAGGAATAGAGCAGGAGGTGATGCTAAAATCACCACAGGCAGTAGTACACGTGGTTAGTCAATGCCTTGCTTGACTAGCTCCCTATGTGCATAGCATTTTATGCTCAGGTATTGGTTTTGGTATGTTTCTGTTTATATTAGTAACAAATTGATATATATTTTTATATATATTTTTTACTGTTAGCACTGTAAGAGACCTAAAGCGCTCTCTTTCAGCCACAACGTGATGGCTACTAAATAATTCTTCTCCTATTGCCAGACATGCTTTTAGAATAAACTGTCTATGTGAAAAGCAATTTCTTTATGCTCTTACTCTATATTGGTGCTCTAAGGAATGGGAAGAGGGGGAAGTGGTAAGAATCTGGAGTCCTTAAAAACCGCTCACTAACATATTCCTGTTCTGAAGGAAAACTCCCTTGTCCTGTCTAAATATGGGTTCAGGATTGGTTCTTTGTTGAGTGTGCATCTATATATGGCCTCAAGTTGTGCCAGGGGAGGTTCAGGTTGGAGATGCCCAGTCCCTGGAGGTGTTCAAGGCCATATTAGATGGGCCCTGGGCAACCTAATCTAGTACTTGATCTATGGGTTGGCAACTCTGCTTGTGGCAGGGAGCTGGAACTAGATTACCTTAAAGGCCCTTCCAACTCAAGCCATTCTATGATCTGGTGTGAATCTTTGCCATGGGAACAGTGATAGCCACAGCCTGATGGTGGAAGAGCTTTATTGGAACACTGAGCAGGGATGTGGGGGCCCTCATGCTTTCAGGAGGCTATCACTGCTTCTCTTTCTCACGCATAAGCTCTTAAATATAAACTGGCTTTTTCTTCCAACAGTGAAACCAAACCGACTTTACTCAGAGGAACACAGTAAGTTGGTTTCCTGTGATGGAGATTTTTATGCATAAAAACAAACTCCCAGAATTCTGTGACCACGGTGAGGAGTGGATAAATAATGTAATCTTAGGTTCTTGGATCTTGATTTTGAAAAGACAGTAGGCCAGTGTTTTGTCATCTCTACATTTTTCTCACCACTATAATAGGGGAAAAAAAACAGAAGCCAAGACACGGTGTTCACAACTCATCTGCTTCTCCCACGGTGTGTTTTTCACCTGTCTTTCCCAGGGGGAATGAATTTTCTCACCGTGCAGCAACCAGAGGAAAACATGCTGAAGTGGGAGTGCAGCAAGGTGTGTTCTGAACTCCTGGGCCCTGCTGCACTTTCAGGAGTGGGAATAAAATGTCTGTCTGGTTTGGTTTGTCAGGAACAATCCAGCTTAGTCTGCACCAGGGATGTACTTCCCAGCATCAGGTTATGCAAGCTGCTGAGGGCACGGTGGGAGGGGGCAGACTGCAAGTCATTGTGTATCTGCATGAAAATGGAGTTCAAAACGTTCCCTCTAGAGTGGTATCCAATACCAAAATTGGATTTGGGAACTCAGAGTACATGAATATTTGTGCTGTCAATAAGAGTTATCTGTATACAGAACCCTTTCCTTGTCTGCTTTCTCTGCCATGCTTCCTTCTTAATTCATTTTCAGTCTTTAATGTACTGTTGTGTAGCATCCTCTCCCATTAGGCCCTGTAATGTGCTCCAATTGCCTTCAGCTTGACTGCACTTAATAGCCAGCGTAAATAGAACTTAGTGTAGCATGCACTAACATCTCTATCCATTGTCCGGAGATTAAATACATGCCACAAATGGTTTACGCATCATCAGCCTCGAGCCCTCGTTTCATAGCTCCCAACCAAAAGAGGATATTAAATTAATTTGCAGGTTGCTTTAGCAAAGCCTAACAAAAAGAAGGGAAAAAAAATCCCGAGGGTCATTATGCATATAATATCCATCAATCAAAAAAGAGGGGTGGAAAATGATAATAGCAAGTCATTATAAGAGGACAGGTGCACACATATTTAGCTCTATCTCTCGTTCAGGTCAAAGCTTAATGGTGTTAACTGGAGAGGAATGCAGGCTATGTGAACAGTGTGTGTGCGAGGAAGAGGCAAAAGGGCAGCGCTGTGTCAGGACAGCACAGTCTCTTCCAGTTCTGAAGTTCTCAGGCTTAACCCTTTGCTCTGCCTGGTCATGAGCTGTTGAGTAACACAGAGTTGTGAGAGAGAGAGAGAGGAGAAAGAAGAGATCTCCATCTCTTCCTGCAGCAGCTCAGACGGTGCAAAGTATACAGGGAAATAGAACTGGTGTAAAACAGAATGGCATGGTGCCAAGGTTCAGATTAGCAGCACCTGGGCATACTGGTTACCTGGGGTTCTGTCAAACAATGGAATGCAAGTGCTCCCCACTGAGAGGGAGAACGGAGACCCACTTTCAGTGGAGAACAGCAGCTGATGTGGAGGTGAGCAGTGATGAGCAGGGAGGACCAGGGCAGAGAGAACTGGGACAGTAGTGGTGAAGCCATACCACATCTGGTAGAACATCAACTGTGAATGAAGTAGTTAGATGTGTCTGAAATGAATGAATCCTGTCTAAATGAGAGTGCAGGACTGTATCCTTCATTTTTTGTCAAAGGAAGGCTCTAGGTGAACATGGACTGCATAACCAGACACTCCTGCACCATCCCTACTTGCCAGTCTAACCTTTTAGATGGAGCGGGACAGATACTGAAAATATGAAAATGACATTGCTATACTCATACGTAACAACCAGAAAGAGAGATTCTTGGTATTAGCCCACCAGGCTGAATGCTGGGCTGGTTTTTTTGGTTTGTTTCTGTGGCACAAAATGTCTCCCATGATTCCAAATCCTTTCTCTTTATGTCTCAAATTTGATATCCACAGCGGAAAGAGAAAATATCAGTGATTGACGCTCTTTTTTTTCAGACGCCAGCAAAATTTGTAAGGTCTTGTGGATGAATAATAAACCACTGCATCACTTCCACATGCTGTGTTCTGTGGTCTTCGTGAGGAAATGACCCTCAACCTTTCCCAAACCAACACTTAACACACCTTTGTTGATACGTGTCAGACTTCTGAAGCTCAGAGTAAACAACATCAATGCACTGAGAAACGATATGGGAAACTAGCATAAGTAAGCAAGGAAATACCTCTTACCACAAGAGTTTAAATGCTGAAGGACTGTTCTCATAGGAATAATGAACATACTGGGCCCTTCACTACAAGGACATTGAGACCCTCAACCCAGAGAAGGACAATGGAGCTGTGAAGGGTCTGGAGCACGATGGATTCTTATGGGGAGCAGCTGAGGGAACTGGGATGGTTCAGTCTGGAAAAGAGGAGGCTCTTCTCTACCTTATTGCTCTCTACAATGAGCTGAAAATAGGTTGTGTGAGGTGGGGATTGGCCTCTTCTCCCAGGTAACAGTGATAGGAGAGGGAATGGCCTGAAGTTCTGCCAGAGGAGGTTCAGGTTGGATATTAGGGAAAATTTCTTCTCTGAAAGAGTGGTGATGCAGTGGCACAGCTGCCCAGGGAGGTGGGAGAGTCATTGTCCTTGAGGTGTTCAAGAACTGTTGGAATGTGGCACTGTGGGATGTGGTCGGTGGGCATGGTGGGGTGGGGTTGGACTAGCTGATCTTAGAGGTCTTTTCTAACCTTAATAATTCTGCATCTCCGTGATTCTATACAGTCTGACAGCTGCTACTCCATGCCAGTTGTCACAGGCTGGAGCCATGCACCAGGGTAAAGCAGAGTTTGGTCACATTGTCGCTTAGCCAGGTTTCATTAGAAGCTGCAAGAAACAAATTCCCTAAGAAAGACAGGCTCAAGTAGCCAGATTCAAGTGGCATCTATGGGCAGGAGATGGGCTTGAATATATACTGGGGGAAAAATAAAAAGCATTATGAACCACTATTCATTATGAAAGCAGGGTGAACTCTTCTAGGAGGTGTTTTTTTCTTGATGGGGGAAGACATGGATTTCATCCTGATGCTACAGAGCAACTTCAGTCAGCTCCTGCTCTGCCTTTGAGCAGATGCTCCATCCACGTGTCCATGCGGCTGCGGGGCTGGGCTGCGTGCGCTCCACAACAATAGATGATCACTCTTAATTATGGCAGCGTGAATGAATATGACTCTGCCAGTCCCTTTCCTTACGGTATCTGATCAATACATCCCTAATTGCTAAAGGAAGGGAGTATCGTACACAATCACTGCACAATGGTTTAATCACTTATGCTTAAAGTTAATTTCAGGCAGTTCATTTTTCATTGACACTCTCACTCTACCAGAGATGGCTTGTCTTCCTGCAAGCACAGGTGCACATGTGCCCTCAGCTAAAGGTGGTTTATTAATAGCTTTTAGCAAGATTATCTGAGCTAATTGAAGAAGTGAGAAATGTTATTATCAAGCATATGCTTATAAGGAGGGTGTTTATTTTGGCATGGATGCTAAAAGCATTTACTGAATCATTGCTTGAGGGAAGAGATAGAAAGGTCTTCTTCTCTGGGCTGTACCGAGCACCTTGCAAAAGCTGAGCTAACGTGGTAGCTCAGCTTGGAGGTTATGGCAGCATGGGGAGCAGTGGCATGCAAGAGACAACAAAAATATCCTGTGATGCATATCCCTGATGATGGGATAGAATAGAGATGGGAAGCAGAAAATTGATCTCTCAGCCTTCATTCTATGTTGGACCATTGAGCTCCAGGACAAAGCTTGGCGGCAGCCAGCAGGTACTGTGCAATGTCAGATGGTCAGATAAAGATGAAGTGCACAGAGTATGATGGCGTTGCTTTTCTCCCAGAAAAATCACTGTAAGATAAAATTGGAATCCTGTGTTTTTCTTATTATTTTTCTCGCTACTGCATATCTGAAATGCTGTACTCAGGTGCAGCTCTCTTTACATCCTGGAGATCATTTCCCATGAAGAATAGCAGGCAATGTTAGAAATCTGATAAGAGTGTCTTTCTCTTGTGATGAGTTCCTGCCCAAAATCTGAGGCAAGAGATGAGGAATTCAGCATGAAGGATACAGACCAAGAGAAAGGACCCGACAGGAGCACAGTCACTCCCTTTGTTGCAATGCTTTAGGCTAACCATTATTCACAGCCCTTTCCTCATATTGCATCTTTCATGATTTGCTTAAGCGATTTTAAATTGCTTTTGTGATTTCATTTAGCAGAGACCACAATAAAAGTGACCCTTGAGTCTATGAAATGAAACAGCCTGCACAAAGGGACTGAAGGCCTCCACAGCGTGTGGGGTGACGGGTTTCTGTGCTGCACGCAGTGTGTTTGCATGGGACAAAGGAAAGATAAAGGGCCCCGAGAAAATGAGGAACGAGTGAGGAACATTGCTACAGCGGCTGCTCAGAGCAGCTAGGGTAAAATCCACTCTGGCTGCCTCTTTGCCTGTGCAAATGAAGGGAAGAGCTTTGTCAGACAACCCGGATGAGTAAGACAAAAATGATACCTTGCAAAGTTGTTGCATTTTGATGCAGCTGCTTTGCTGGGCTGCTCTCAACTGTGCCAGAGAGCAAATGAGCCCTCCGGCGTAAGCCTGTAGCAGAGGAATCCCAAGGCTGACTTCTGCTTTCTTTCCATAGGCTCCTAACAGCCCTTGGGAACTGGCTTTGGCACCGGAGACAAAAAGCTGAGCAGAACGCATAGAGGAAACCATAGAAAAGCAACCTATTGCCGTGCTGTTTGACTGCTCTTGGCTGTCGATGACAAGTGGACTTGTAGTGTTAGGCAGCTCCCAAGGGGAGGATCTGAAGCACTCTAGCTGTGACACCTTGTTTAAGGTATTACTCCCACTTTCCTTCAGTTTGCAGAGTGTAAAACCCCAGGGAAGGGGCAGCCTGTGATTCCTTGCTCTCCTCCTGCAGGAATCCTTGCAATGGAGGCAGGCAGGAGGAACTCTATTCTGGTCATGCAGCACCTCTTGCATGTGCTTTACCAGGAACCAATGCTGTGCTGGCACACTGCAGTTCTGCTCTGAGCTTCCCAGGAGGTGGGCAGCAAATCTTTCCAAGTACTGCCCCTGCTTTCTAACATGGAGCAGGAAAAAGGGGGAGGAAGGGGGAGAGAGAGAAGCAACAGCAGAATAAAATAGAACAAACTTTGGGAGATGAAGAGAAAAGAAGGCTATGGGGAGCTGAGAACTGAAATCTGATTTTGAGGTTTTGTCACTGTGGTGGCACAATTTCCTGCCATGCAGCTGTGTAATGAGTTCACATCTGTTAATGCCACATGTTGCTCTGCCTTGCACAGATGCAAAGTCTCTATTTTTCTAATTAGCAACAACATGAAGTATATCTTAATTTTCTGTCCCCCTTCCCTCTAATAAATGTGGTATTAACAAGGTTACGTGCCTGCTTTCACAGGGTTTAATTGAATGAGAAGCAAGATTGGGTTAGATCACACCGTTCTTTTTAGGTGGGGTTTGCCCAGATGCAGAGATGTCGATTCCTTACAGCTAGTGGAAGGCACAGGGTGGGGGGTAGGGATACACATCCTTTCACAGCTGTGGGTGTGATTAACCAGGCTTCTCTGGACCAGGTTGCATGTGTGTATGTGTTGCACGTATGTATTTTTTACAGTTTATCCGTTCACTTGACCCTGGCTGGAAGCTCAGCTGAGTTTCAGGTTAAAGGGGATGAGGACACAGCTCAGGTCTGAGCAAACAAGGAGCCATGGGTCCTCAAGGGCAATCCTAGCTGAGACCAAGTGACTTTCCCCACTGCTGGCCATGACATGCGCTGCAGGGGACAGCTTTGCCCTGGGGTCCCCAGTGTGATGGTGGGGTGGGTGTGGGTCTCCTTGCACAGCAGCATTCGTATTCACCAGGCTGCTGGGGGAAATCCACCGGGACCCACGCAGCAATTACTTGTGTGATTTAATTGGCATTATCATTTTACTGGCTTGACAAAGATAAATCGCCCTATTGGATGAGGCTGCTACTGTGTGACAGCAAATGCAGAAGGAAGGACTTTCTCCTTCTTTCTGAAATAGGAGATGACTACCAGTGTATCTTAATAATTAGTGCTGTTATAATTAATCGGACTATTTGAGAGCCAATCTAACAAACAAATGGAGGGCTTGATTGTTTGGTAATTGACAATTTGTTTCCAATATGGTATCACTCACATCTGCTTGTGTAACAAATAAAAATAAAATAAAATTGAGATTAGCTGAGGGCCTGGCCTTGGCTGCAGAGAGGACGGGTGACTGTGTGAGGGAGCAGGGAGATGGAGCATTCCCAGGCATGAAATGTCCCAGGGACCCATTTGTCTTGCACACACACACACGGTGTGATTCCTGATGTTTCCCAGCCTTTGGAGCAGTTGCAGCCAGCTGTGGCCGCCTGTGCGGGCGGTTTGATGGAAGGGCAGAGCTCCCAGACCTTGGCTTTTCTATGCCATTTGCACTCTGGGAGTACTCTACATCCTGCACCGTGCACAGGCACAATCTGCATAATAAAGCATAACAAATGCCAGCACAGGGCTATTGTTAATTATTTAAATGAAGCAAGCAAGACACCAATATTTTGCTGATAAAAATTATGCATCATGCTGTAAGATACTGAAAAAGTGTGAAGTCTGATTTCTTCAGAAGGTTCTCCCTTGCTTTCTCAATTGGAGCATTTTTCCTTCTTTGAAATAAAAGCAAATACCTCCATGTCCTCAGTGCATCAGTGCTGCCACAGCACGGGTTTTGCTCCCTTGGGCTTCAGGGAAAAATTCCTCTGAATGTGTGGTGATGCAGTGGCACAGCTGCCCAGAGAGGTGGTGGGGTCACCGTCCCTGGAGGTGTTCAAGAACCGTGGGGATGTGGCACCGAGGGACGTGGTCAGTGGCATAGGGATGGGGTGGGGTGAAACTTGGTGATCTTAGAGGTCTTTTCCAACCTTAATGATTCTATTACTGCTCATCAGCGCTGAACTGGAACGGGCTCTGGACCGTGCTGCAAGGCAATAGTGATGGACATCCATTGGGAAAATCATCTGGGGGCCTGGCTTTTGCTCCCACCACCATTCCATCCCACTGCAGCAGAGTTGTTGCTGTATCTGAAGAGGCTGTGAACATCTCTGCCAAGTGGCAACGCTTCTCCCCCTACCCAGTTTAAATGAGATATGAATAATTGATTGGCCTCTTGAATAATTAATTGGATATTCAATAATGAAAGTAATTGTTTGGCTCATTCCCCCATTGATAATCAAGCTAATCTTCTCCTTCCGTATGTGGGCCATACGGGTATGTAAAGCAGCGAGAGAGTTTATAGGCTGATAATACAACTAATGTGCTCGGTGCGAGGTCACCTTGTCCAAACACACCCGCAGCTCCAGGGCTGCTCTCCACTGGATTATCTGCAGCACAGCCAGCCCATGTGCAGGTTTTGTTGTTTTTTGTTTTCTCTTTGATTGCTGAACATCTCCCATCAGGGAAGAGTCTTCTACAGTTTAAACAAAAATTGTCAGACACCGCTTGCTCCAATTAATGCTTGCAGGGGGGTGTTCTTGCCCTAGTCAATAGGATGCAGATTAAAGGAAGCAGTAGGAAGCTAAGCTGAAAAAGTGTCTTGAGATGCTTAGGGCAACTAAGTAAGTCTGAGACAGACCAAAGAAAGGCAGCTGTGCTACTCATGCTCCAAAGATATCTCCTAGGTGACCAACCTCATGTCTTTCTTGAGCCCTGCTCCATGTCCTGCATAGACAGAGCTCTCAAACAACCTCAAATGCTACCCCAAGTTTCTGCTGTCTCTCTCTTTAGCTGCTCTGAATGGAAGTTTCCTACAAGAAGCATTTGAAAGATCTTTGCTGGGTTATTTTTAGGACATATCTAGAAACTTTCAAGCATCTGACATTGTTTGAGTCCATTCTAAGGATATGGCTTAGTGAGCATTGTGGTGATGAGCCAACAGTTGCACTTGATTCTGTGATTTTGTAATTCTCTGGTGGCAGAATTGGTTTAAATGATCCCCGCATGGACCTTTTCATTCTGGAGGCCAGAAGACTTAGCCTATGTCAGATGTCTGCATGAGGACAGGTGATGAAGATGCAGTTTGGAAAGATGAAAGCAGTGAGCAGCAGTTTTGCCAACAGCCTCATACCTACAGTGCAGTGAGCAGCCCTCAATTCTGAGCATATGTGTGCTGCCCTCAGCTCTGGGTCCTTTCTCCTGGCAGCAACACTGAGCAGAAACAGTAATTATGGAGACTGGAGCACCATCAGACGTGTGCCTGAGCTGCTTGGTTGTTTGTTACTTGTGGAAAGCATGAAGACCCACTGTCCGTTACCCATAGAGGTATGACCCATTGTCAGGGAAGAGGAAATGCCACAAGCTCTCCTAAGGAACCTCTGCAAAGATGACTTTGTCTGTGGAGAAGAGAAGACAACGGGAGCAAAAGCCAACAAAACCCAACTCCATGAGCTGACTCATCGTGCAGCATCACCCTTCCCTCCCCTCCCTCCTCCAGGCTATTACGGGGTCTGTGATGGGTTCCTGGGATCAAAGCTCCCTGTGATTTAATTGATGTGTGGCTGTGTTGGGCTGCCGGAGGGGAGGCAGCGGGCAGGGACGAGCCACAGCCCCGCAGGAAGAAATACTGCAGAAAGCCACCCGCCTCCAAGCACCGATTGCCGTGTTATTTATGCACACACATAAACAGCTTCATGCATCCCACTGAAATCTCTGTTATTTGTCAGTGAGACCCCCCCCCCCTCCCCACTCCTTGCTGTGCCTTAGCTAACATTTACAGTAAATCTGTTACACTGACCATTAAATCTGAAGCTGCCCTGAGCGATAGTTTCAATGGGTGTGTTGACAGGGCGAGTGTTAATAATGATGCAAACACTAACCTGTTTATTGATTTGCTTTTTGTACCCTTCATCCTAGCTCACTCCTTCTCACTCTCGGAGGAGAAATCCTAGAATTAGTAATCAGGTGACAGCTCAGAGCCCCAGTCTGTTCCCAGCAGTGTCATCCAACCCAAACTCCCGGAGATAAATTACAGGTGCCGTATTCTGCCTCTGCCAGCCATTCAATATACTGTTACTCAATGCAAGATGTAGTATTTGTCATTGGTGCCAGCAGACAGGAGTTAAAAAAAAGGAAACATTAACACAGGCATGAAAAGCTTTTAACTTTGACAAGAGAAGCAGAGGAAAGTTTTAAATTTAGCCCCTCCACTGAAGGCCATTGCCTATCCATTAGAGGGGCTTGTCAGCTGGGGTGGAGCTGAGCTGGGACTCAGAAGGAACCCAATGTGATCTGGTGATTCCTCCTCCTCCTGCCCACAGCAATACTGAGGGATGCAGAACTGGGAAGGAGCTGCTTGGGTTCCTGTGGACAAATTGGTCTATTCATGAGATGGAGATGGGTGCATAAAGGTGAAGGAAACAGCAGATTGATTCACAGCCCAAAGGCTGGGAGCAGCCCAGGCAGTGGGTTAAGATGAACAGGGACAAAGCCCCACCTGAGCAAACCTTTAGGGTTTCCCCTATTGTAAAGAGCAAAGATTGATGTAAATAGAGCCTGAACAGGAGCTCACTTCTTTAGGGATCTCCTCTACACAAAGCCAGGAGCTATGAACACTTGTCCTGAGATGGGTTCCCAGTGACATTAAGGGCTGTACACCACAGTTGCTCTGATGAGCTACACAGCCTTGTGCAAGAAGCTGGAGTTAAATGGAAGCTGGGTTTCGTGTTCCCCATCTAACAGAGCTTTTTGACCTATGGCTTTTATGACCAGGATGGAAACCTGCCAGTAAATAAGCAGAATTTATAAACCCTGCAAGGCCTCTGATATACTTCCCAGGAGCTGAGGACCCGCTGGCTTTCAGTGGCACTTATAAAGTTCTCTCAGTTGTCAGGCCCCTTAGTTCTTTTTATTTCTGCTAAGTTTATAAGCTCTGAAAAACCCGTCTGCAGCATTTATGAAGTGCACTGCAAAGGCGAAGCAAAGCAGCTGATCCAAAAGAAACACAGCTCTACCTGCACTGCTTAACCGTGCTGCAAATCAAAGCCCTGCGGTCTGTTTATTTTACCCTGTCTTCTGATATACACACATCACCAAACAGACAGAAGTTTGTTATTTTAGAGAGTAAAACTACACCCATGCAAAAATCCTTGCTCGTAAGAAGGAAACTGAGCCAAACATTCAATAAAACACTAAAAGTGAGAGTTCGTCAAGTCCTTCTCTGAAAGAGTGGTGATGTACTGGCATTAGTTTTTGATACAACGACTATTTTCTAAAATAGGGTCTTTCAGCTCTATGAAACACAAAGTATTGGATCCCACAGGCTAGGGAAGTAGCAGTGGCAGCCAGTATTAAGCTAAATAAGCGCTCAGCAGTTTAGTTGTCATACAGAAGTGGTCTCAGGACAGCAAGGTCAACCACTGGATATGACATATGTAAAATAACTGCTCAAAATTTTACATCCCAAAGTATTCTAGACTTCCTGGTATGTCTGCAGTGATGCTGAGGAAAACAGAGCTGTCTCCTCAATGGACTGGACATGCAGATTTGCTTCAGTTACAGTGTAAAGCAGTGATGCATTCTCTTCCCCTTTGCCTCTGTTTCAATAAAGAGTAAAATCTCATCTACAAGATTAACAACAATTTTAGCATCAAGGAATCCCTACACCATCTAGGACTTCAAGGCTATTCATTTTTTCACAATTTTTAACATTCTTCTCCCCTCCTCCTTGTTTTACTTTTCCTCCTAATACCATCTGCTAAATGCTATGTCCTTTATCACAAAATTCTCCAAAACCATAGAGCTGCTCATATTCGTGAGGGCTTGGTGGTTGTGAAGGATGATTTGACATTTTGGGTTTAATGAAGCATGCCGACGTGTTTGTATCCCAGCTTTTGAACAAGAATGAGAGCTAAAGCTCGAGATTTGTGTGACCCATGTCTTTTGCTGTAGGAGCTGTCTGGAGGTCTCAGCTTGGTACTGAGAAGTACATGAATTTAGCAGAACAGAGGCAAAGGAAGAAGAAACTGACCAAGAGCCGGTGGCCATGTGTGCTGGGAAGGATGATGAAATAACAAAGGTATTTGTAGACAGAAATACTAGAAGTGGGAAAAGCACAGAAATAAAAGTAAAGCCCAAGAGGAACAGAAAACACATGAAATTAGCAGAAAGGAGAACAAAGCCTCTTCCTGTGAGACACATGAGCAGGCCAATCTTAATAATTATAGTAACAGTTAAACTTTAAAATCAGGATATGCATTTGTTGAGGTTCCTCTGATAGTGCAAGTCTCCCCCACTACATCCCCCCCCTTTCTTTGCACAGATTTCCCCAGGCAATTCAGTCCTTCCTTTCCTTTATTTATGTGGGTTCATATTTCATGGCTTTTGTTTACAGTATTCCCATCATGATTTATGACTGAAGAGAAATGCTGTCCAGGTGATGATCCAGTCCATTATCTCAACGGAGGCGCTGACCACTGTAGGCAAGCACAGAGAGCTGATGTACAACACGATGGAGAACAAGCAGAAAAAAGGGGGCTTCCGGGTTACAACTGAAAAAAAGTGTAATTCCTATGATTTGCAATAATTGGATGCAAAAGAAAAAAGAAAAACTTATCCAATTGCTCCTCCCCCTCAATGGGCTTTCATGAAAAAAAATATATATCCTAGGAGACTAAGTGTATTCAATCTGCTGACACAGAATATGAGGGAATGGCACAGAGCTACATCAGGGGATGGTCAGGTTGGATATTAGGAAAAGGTTCTGCCCCGTGGTGGGCATAGCACAGGCTGCCCAGGGCGGTGGGCATGGCCCCAAGCTGCCGGAGCTCAGGGAGTATTAGGACACCACTCTTAGACATAGGGTATGGGTTTGGGTGTCCTATGTGGAGCAGAGGGTTGGGCTTGGGTCCCTTGTGGGTCCCTTCCAACTCAGGATATTCTACAATTCTGTAAAGATTACCCATGTTAAATACATGCTTCAGAGGGTGAAGCTCCCCTGTCTCAATACTACCCTTGGTTGGTCTAGAATGCTCTATTTTTTCCTTCCAGTTTTGTGTTTTACTATTAATAAATCAAGATTTCTTTGTCCTGCTCTGCACCTTCTGCACCTTTGCAGATCATTAATACCAAGACAGGGCTGTTAATCTCTCAGTCCCAAGGTGCATTACCCCACTTGTAGAAGGAGAGACTGGGACACAGATGGGTCTGTGCCCAGAACTACTGAGCAGAGGGATGTACCGTGGGCCACATTCACTCCCAGAACAGTCCCCATCGGATGCCTGATGGTCCTCCACTAATAGCATCCATTGTGTTTTGGGGTGCTTTTAATGGGACCATGGGCACAAGGTGTCTGTCTGCAGTGAGCTCTGTGCTCTAAGCAGTTTTGTTGCCTGTACACTACGTAAGCAGCACGTTTGCAAAAGCATACGTCCTTCCCTGATCTTACTGAACCCTCATTCCCATTGCTTGTACTTCTTATCCTATTCAACCCTTTAGACTCCAGCAGCATGTAAAAGAGGCTAGCTTTATTTTTCAGGTCTCTTCCTATCAGAGAAGGTCAGAGACAAAGCTTGGCAATGAAAGGCAATTTCTCCAAACCCAGTGGGCAAGCACAGTGTAGTAGGAATGCTTTTAAACAACAACAACAAAAAATCCAATAACTTCCCTATAAATTGTCCAAGAGAGAAAACTTTGTGTTTTTGGCATTTGTAGCTGTTTCAGCATTTTTCTGTGTAAGATGAAAAACTTTTGCATTGAGCAAAACACAGATTTATGATCAATAAAGTGAAGTTTTAACAGTTTATAGGAGCCATACATTCTTTTTTTTTTTTAACTGATATTAAAAACTATCTTTTTCTCTCAACCACGTTAGAAATCCACCCCAGTGTCAGTCAGGGTTTCAGTACAGCAAACTTTGTAGACAAAGTTCTGGCTGGGGTTTACTGCCACCCTTCCCTCCCCCTAATGGGCTTGTGAAATAAAGTTCCAGTAAGATCTGGGTATGGAATTTAAGGTGTGAGCCTGGACTTGCACAGTGTTTAGAGGCTTTGGGAGCAGGAGGCTGCTGCAGGTCCCTCTCTGGACCATTCAGATAATAGCTGTCCAACAAGGCTCTGCAGTTCTTAATGTAGCAGGAGCTACAGGCTGAGAGCAAACAGTTGCCAGAAAAACCTCTGATTTGCACAAGTGGATTTGGAATGGCTGGTGAATATATGAACTTTTATTGGCACAGCCTTGGTTGGGCTGCAAGCAGTCAGGGAGTCCCTGGGTAACTTTATCTCATCTCAATTCTGATGTGCAGGGGCACTGTGCAGTCAAATCTTGTAGTTCTGGTGTTCCCCACTTACCTTTGCCTCATGCCTCCTAGTTGTCTCTGAAGACACTGATTTTTACATTGACAAGTTTGCCAGTGATGCTAAACATGCTCGAAACAGAAACAGCTCTTTTGTTCCAAACAGGCCACTGCACTGATAAGAAAATCATGTCAACAGATCATCTGATAAAAGTTATTTAGCCTTAGATTTTCTACTAGCTTAGACCTAAGATGTGATTTGAGTATGAAATTATTGAGTATAGCACTGTTTTCGTTGCCATTAAGACCAATGAGAAATCTCCCTTGATTAAATTTATTGTAAAGTCAGGGAGCTGAGGAGAGCTTGTAACTCTTCTTTTGTAATCCCATGACCCTGGTTATGCAGTCTTTCAGCTTTCTGCACATTACAGCACACGGAACTGCCTGAATTGTTTTTATCTCTTCAGCCTATTCTTCTTTGTTAAGGCCTATCTCAACGCAAGATGTACAGTTAAAAAATAGGAAAGTGTCCATTACAAGGCAAGGATTTGGCTTTTTCTCTCCAGAGCACATGATGAAGGCAATAAATTTGTCAAGGAGATAAGTTGGACTCAACCCACCAAGATCAGTGTATCGGTGCCAGTCGGGTCCCCTTCATCCCATGATGTGCCAGGAAATTTATTACCCGCTGTGAGATTTAACTGCACAAATCCCTGGTGAATTGATAGGAGAGGAGAACCTTGCTGAGGTTTATAGGGGGGGTCTTAAACCCTTAAATGCTGGTGGCAGTGGCATCCCTATAAAGCCCTGCCAGCGGTAATTTACAGACGAGGAGATCAACCGTGTTTCCTCTGGAAAATGGGGTTGAAATACCTGGGGCTCTCCGAGCTGAGTCGCAGCGCTGGAGAAGGTCCACAGGGTGCCGCAGCTTCTGCAGAGCATGCAGCTTCCACTTGATTAAATAAACCTGGGTCTCAGAAGATCTGAAAAGGGGTTTTCAGAGAGTTCTGTCTAAGAGCTTGCAAGTTTTTCCATTTCTTTTGAAGAGAAATTTGCACTCAGAAAATGAAAGAATCTACAAAGCGATATTTTCTGAAGCAAACACTGACATTATGAGCAACTTAAGCACTTTCATTGCATCTCTGTGCTAAACTGTGGCTCTCGACTGACAAAACCGTCTCTTGCTAAAAGCAACTGTTATAAAATTATGACTAGCACATATATAATGTTTGTGTTTAACAAGATGACAGAAATGCCACCTTAGTAAAAACTGATTATGGTTACAGCTGAACAATTCACATCATGCAAGATTTATAATATTAAGGTTATGCAATCATCTAATCGGAGAGACAAGCCTTGAGTAATAATATGAAATGCATGTACTTCAATATGCAGCAGTAGATTCATTGCTGGTTTCTTATTAGCTCATGCTAGCATTAGGGCTGCATTATCCATTTTGCCATAGTCTAATTCAGCATTTCCATCTGAAAACATATGCACAATAAGTGATGTATGCCAAACAATGAAATGGAAGCAAAGTCATTTGAGTGACTTTGTGGCTATAAAAATATACATAATCTGTATGTCTTTCGGCAGTTCTCAATACTTTGTACTACATTTATTTGCATGGAAAGTTTTCCCAAAATAAATAAAAACAGATAGAAATTGCCCTCTTTTCTCTTGAGAATAATGTTTTGGAGCTGGAGCAGTGCAAGAATGCATCTCACGTGCTTCTCATCTGCAGGTATGAGTCAGATATTCTTATTAGATGATGATTAGTGTTATACCAGTTATCTAGAAGTCACAGGTGTAACTTAAGATGGTACAGAGTGACTTAACGTGTGCATCTTTCAATATTGCTAATTTTTTAAGATCAAAGAGAATTTCAGTATATGTATGTTCTAGAAATATATCGGTTAATTATTGTTATTCTATTGTATAGAGAAGCCATAGTGTAACTTCAGGTTAAAAATATGCTGTTTTGGGGGCTGAGAAGTTCAAGCATTGCTTTTCAAAGGCACATGTTACAAAAGATGACAAGTGTTTATAACATTATGATCAAACTAATTGACTGAGAGTCAGATTAAAAGATGACTTTTCATGCAAAGTGCAGACTAAACTTTCCCCTTAAGTGCTCACAGTGGGTTGAGTCCATTTTCTGCAGCCTGTGCAGGCTTAGGTCCTGCAAGACACTGGTGTCTTGGGGCATCGTGTGGCACTGGGAGGACTAAGGACCTTGAAGGACTGAAACTTGCAGGTAACAAGCTGTTTGGTGCTACTGTGTGTGGGTGAATACATCAGACTTTCGCAACAATCACAATTCTCAGGGAAAGAAAAAAAAAAAAGTGTTTCAAAGGTAAACAGAAGACATTTGTGTCCTGGAGTCTGATTTATTATGGGAACTATATATAGCTGTCATTAAATGAACAGGCTAACATGCAACTATTCATCACAGAGTGGGAAATATACAGGCCATTCTCTGCTTGCCTGGAATTGTTCACATTTTTGAAAACTAAAAGCAGAGTCTAGGAGAGGAATGAATGCATAAAATATCATGAGATATTTGATTTATTCTTTTCAGGCATTACCTCTCTATGTTCTCTGTGCCCAAGAGTATTATTCAAATCAATCGATCTCAGAAACTGTTTCTAGCAATCTCCTGCTTCCCCAAAACTCCCTGCTCAAGACCTTTATCTTCCTCCTTCTATTATTATTGTCATTACAATAGACTCAAACAGGTCTGTAATTTTTGTTTGACTTTGAAGCCGCATTTCGATCCAAAGATATCTATTCATCTTCACATTTGTAATACCAGCATCCCACCTACCAGCTTGCATGAGGCAAGCTGCAATATCCTTCAGAGCTCAGCTACAACAACTCTCAGCTTGCTGCTTAGCTACAGGCAGAACAGCAAACAGCAGCAATGCTGCCTGCTCCAAACAGCTCTCTGGGTGCTGATTCACAGGTGACTATAAACACTGATACGTGTATTTCTTTCTTAGTAACTATTAATTGCTGAAGAAATTCAGGTTTATTTTTAATGAATGAGTAAAAAGAATTTTAAACTAGTTGTGGCTACAAAGAGGTGTAATTCTCACAAACTAGAAAAAATTACTAATACAGCCTAAACACTGCAATCAGAATGGCTGCTTCAACACATACTTAAACTTTCTTTAAATCACATCTTTCATAACAAGGCACGTTTACCACAGACAAGTGACTTTTCCCACCAAAATATGGAATTGCTTTCAGCTGAAATTGAAGAAAATTCTTTTGATTTCTGGAGAAAAGAAATAACTCAAAAAGGGTCATGAATGCCTCCTGAGCACAGAACAACTCTTTGGCCAGAAAGCTAACAAAAATCCCCACTCAGAAGGGCTGAAAGAGCAGAGCTGTGTGACCCTAATGGCACACAGGTGCTTCTCATCACACCTGCTGACACACCTGCTGGGCACCTGTTCCAAACCAACCGCCCTCTGGGGCAGAATCTTTCCGTAATCTCTCCAGCCTTCTGGATACAGCTCTATGCTGTTCCCTCAGGCCCTCTTACAGAGTTCAGAGCTGCCCCTCTGCTCTCTGTGAGGAGCTGCAGGCCGCCATGATGGAGCTGCAGGCCGCCATGATGGAGCTGCAGGCTGCCATGAGGCCTCCCCTCAGCCTCCCCTGCTCTGGGCTCAACAAACCTTGTGCCCTCAGCCACCTCTCACATTGCTCATCCCCTGCAGAAGTTTGTGGTGGAACAGAATTGGCAACCTGTGGCTCTGTGGGCAGACTTAGGGCCTTTCCTGGTGCTTCACAGACACTTTACAAAGTACATAAACACACAGCAAAACTGTGAGCCAATTAGTGCTGAATGTGCACCAAGTAATCACAATCACAAGTAATCTGTTTTCATAAACAGAGCTGGTAGGTTTTAAAAAAGACTACCATGTCTGTGACCTTTTCTTAATTTTGTTAGGTGTATTTGAAATTCTGGTCTTTTTATTTATGTTTGGAGTTTAATTAGAACCAGTCACTTTCCTGCAGCTACCTCCTTGTTGGCCTGGGGATACACGTAATTGTGGTGCTTTTGCACAGTTTCTCTTTTTTTCCTCAGGAGCTCCTGCACAGAACTTCTGTCACACGTGCAGACTAATGACGACAGTCAGCCTGCATGTGCAGGAATAGCGTGCTCTGGTAACAAATCAGGAACATGGAGAGGGATTTTAAACTGCTTTGGGGGTGGTATCATAGCTCTTTTCAGTTTAAGATCTGTTTTGCTCTACTTCCACAGCCATCACTTCATTTCATGAGAGGAGGTGTGATGGAAAGCTCTCGACTCACTGTACAAAGAGAATGATCCCCTCTGAGCCCTCTTTTTAGTTCTTTCAAAGTAGACAAAGCAGAAAAGACCTGACAGAAGCAGTATGAACAATAAGCTATGTTTTCCAGAATGGGTGGTAACAACCAGGAAGTTTTAAGCTGGGGTGAGGGGTAGGGCAGAGGCAGAGAGAAGGGAGTTGTATAAAGTTGCTGAACAGATGTAATTGTATGAAGTCTATAAGAGGTGAGAAAAAGAAATAGAGAAGTAAATACTCGTTCCTGAGATGATGGGTCCAGTGGTTGGGGTTACCACGGAACTGAATGGCAGTCTAGTAAACTTGCATCCATGTTTTCCTTATTTGAGGGAAGCATTTGATGTACAGGAAAACGTTTATGTGGAAATTTAGGATACTTTTGATTCAAGAGTTCATTGAACTCTTTGTGGAACATCTGATTAGACTAATGCTCTGCAAATTGACTGAGTATCCTGCTTGTTTTCCCACTTTCTTCACTAACAGTAGAGTTCCAGGTGACAGCACTTTTGGTGACAAAAGTATCTTAAATTCTCACTGTCTTCTTGTTCCCTGCTTTAAAATTACTTCTGATTTCATCTGACAAGGATAAAAAGAACTCCCCCCTACCCACAAAAAGCATGAGCAGAGGTTGGCAAGATTTGCCAAACGGGGCAGAACTTCAGGATCTGGCTCCTCCATCAGAGGCAGCATGGCACTAACTTGCAGTCTCTTCACTTCATCCAGGTGCCAGACTTCCCAAATCACCCAAAATGCACCTGAGATGCCTTTGAAGTTGGTCTGCTGTTGATTGCCTGCAACACTGCCCTTGCTTTGGATTTACGAGGCGGGGGAGAACATGGAGCCAAGTTCAGGAGCTGGTGATTTCATTTACATATCAGAGGCCAAAATAAGCAAATAAAAACTGCCACACAAAATGAACTGGAATTGAAACTGGCTAAACACTTTTCTGCAAAATGGATTTTAACAGTGACTCTTGAACTTTTCAGTGGAAAGACATTCATTTTCAGTGGAGTTTGATCTTGCTCTTCAGCTTCATTTGTAAGACCAATTACAGAGCATTTTGTACAACAATTACAGGCATTAAAACCGCTCTGTTCCATTTGATGAATTTTAATAGTAATTGAACAGAAGAACCCATCAACTGAGAGATTGTCCAATCAAGTATGCCCACACACTGAACTGTAATTTCCACTCCACAAATGTGTAATGCCATTTGAAACTACCAAAATGTCCTCTCCTCACCAATAATCGAGCAGATTCTTGAGGATTTGTTCCTAAACAACTTTATTCCTTGAGGCTTTAAGTACACAGAAAACATGTTGACCGTGCTTCTCCAGTAATTCCTTGTGTACAGCTCCCCCCTGCAGAGCTCCTTGGTGCTCATTTTTGGACAGGGCATTTGTAGAGTTCTGGCGACCACAAACATTCACCAGGCAGAATCATCTAGCACATTCTGATTCTCTTTGTGAAGAAAGGCAGTTCTGGAGGATTCCCTCCAAGGAACTTTATAAGACAAAGTAAGAGCTGGTTGGATTTTTTGTGTTATTGTAGAAAACAGAGTCCATCACTCGAACTCTGGCTTTGGAATTTGCAATTGGATTCAGTTCAGTTTTTTCTCTTACCAAGAAACAATGTGCAGAATGGTGGTATGAAGAAACACAGGCCTGAAATAGATTATTTGGTAATGAAGATAAGCCTCTCATAGCTTCAGAAGAATAGATGTTTGGGCCAGGATTGTCCAGATATTTCCATTCCACGTGGTCTCCACAGGCCCTGAGCCCTAAAGAGAGTATGATTTGTGTTGTGAGTCCAAAAGCCACAAATGCAACACAGTATGGCAGAGCTAAGAAGAGATCAAAGACTCACCAGTGCCCTGGGTCTCTGAAGGATGCTAATGTATTTCTTAATCTCTATGCGTGAACGTTTTATTGTTTTTTTTTTCCTACTAGTCTTGCTCTTTGTTATTGAGGTTGGCCTATGTGGTACAGAAAATTCCTTGAGGGAAGTTACTTCATTGGATTTGCTGGAAAACAGTAGAACAAAAGAACTATTTTGATGAACTTCTCTCAATGTGATTTCTAAGCTAGCTTGGGAAACAAAAAGAGATTACTACAGTTTAGATCAGTGGGAGATTAATGTCCAACTGTCAGAGCGTTCCTTTGAAGTGGGTTTCCTCTTGCCAGTGGTCGCTACAAATTTAAGTTCAATTTAAAGACCAAAGATGAAGTCTTGGCTTTACTGAAGTCAATAAGAGTTTTGTCACTGACAACTTGGAGTCCAGGATTTCATCTGAGATGTTTGTACAGGCACTAACTTTAGCATCTGCTGAGAGCTACATGAAATATTTATGTTGAAGAGTGAAAATGTAGTGTTATCTTGCAGCTTATTCTCAGCACAAAAATGACACTAGATCAGTGAAAAATCACCAGACTTCTCTGTAAAATCCATAGTCTCAGTTGAGAAAGACCTCATATGAGTATGAGTAAATTAAGAGCTACAATGTGTGATACAAAGTAATTACTGTAAATGCTCTTCCTGGGGTACATATAATTTTTTCTGTTTTGTTTTGGCTTAGAACAGTGAAAAAAAGGAACAGCAGAGGTTTTCCCACAAATTTAAAGTTCTATCTCCTCTCCAACTAAAATTTTGAACCAGAGTTCCGTGTATGTAAAAATATCTGCAAATCTTTGCCTTCAAAAGTTTAACAATATAGATTCTAGTGAAGATCATAGAATCATTGCATCGATTGAAGGTTATGTATTTCTGTACACATGCAAAATGTTGCTGCCAGAGCTCTTAAAGGCAGACACACACAACAACTTAGGGCACAAAAAGAACCATTTGCAGTGGAAAGATTTCTTTTCTGGAAGGAAATGGCATAGTTCATGCAATATCGCTATGTACCTGGCATCTGTATGGACTGGCACAATCATACGTAGCTGTGAGGGTTCTGGCTCACACTGAGATAGGCAAGTGATATTTTTTTCCCATGGTGAAGGAAGAAGCTTAAAGCGTTATGGAGCAATGTGTTACCTGTATCCAGCCCTGAGAGCAGGGAGTACCTTGGGAAAGCTCTCAAGAGAAGCAAGCCTCAAAAGTATCTTCCAACACACTCAAAACTTTGAAATGCAGACAGGAAAGGTCTTGACTCAAGAATGTGCACAAACACGGATCTAGTACAAATCCTTTTTCTATTTTTTCCCCAGGTTGCTGAGGCTTCCTTACAATGTCTGTTGCTCCCAGATCGAGACAAGATCCAAACAGGTGAGAGCTGGGAGAAGTGAATGGTGGCAGAGGCTGGAGGCAGAGCAATGGGGAGATACTTGGAAAGATTTGTGTTCAAAGAAAGCATGCAAATAACAGGCCAGAGAAATTTCTTTTCTCTCTTCTTCTCCTCTCCTTTTCAAATATCTTCTCTTATTTGTTTAATTTTATGCATTTTAGCGTTTCAGTCACAGGCTGCTAGTGTGTTTTTTTTTTCCACACTTTACACACCATCACATACTCCCGGCCTTTTTTTGACCACAGTATATGTTGTAATAATAATAATAAAAAAACTGGGCCTGATTTTAATTTGTGTAATGTTTTTGTTAAAAAAATAAAAACTCAACAGCCTAATTAGGAAAACCGTTAAATGGCTGCAATTCAAATATAATTCTATTAAATTCTCCCTGTAAAGTTAATGTTACAGACTTTTTAACAGATGTTTTAATTAGACATTGTTATTAAAGGGAATACTGTAGAAATTAAAAGCAGGTCCTAAATGTGTTAACAAAGACACTTTTCTCGTGTGGCGCCGATGGTGGCAGAAACCTTAGCAAAGAGATTTTGGCAGCAGGTCATGAAAAAAAAAAAGAAATGCGTTAAAGGGAACAAAATGTGCTAAGAGATATGCATTGCTCAGCTACTATGTGATGGGGGCTCATTTCACAGCCAGCACCACCTCAGGCCATTGCCTGAGCTGGAAAGAAGGTAGGGAAGATGCTTGAGCACAGTGCTGATATTACCCACTCGAGCACCAATTTGTCAGAGGGATTTGGCTGTGAGACACTTGCAGCTTGGAGGATTTCATAGGAAGCATCAGCATTACCAGTTTTTGAGGTTTCATCTGCTGCCTCCATGTTTTAGTTTGTTTTCTAACTGTGGATCCTAGAATCAAGCAACAATTTAGGGATTGTGTTTTTTGCAAGATGGACTTCCTCTGCGCCCTTCCCACTGTAGGGAAACTCATATGTTGCAGGCTTGGAAATAAAAGCAAACAATAAAACAAACAAACAAAGCCCAGGAGCCCAGGTTTATACATGTGGAAAGGAAAATCACACAATATTCTGGGCCTTGAACAGACATTTTCTGAGATTGGTAGCACTGGAAACAAACTGGGTTAAAAAGGTGACAGTTGTCAGCTTCACAGCACATCATTTTCTGGCAGGGGCTGTGGTGTGTGCTGTAGCCACCAAGAGTGCTCCACTGCTTTATTTCATGCTTACCTACTGCAGGTCTGCTGCAAGGTAATGCCATTTTGTGGGACTGCTGCATTATCTGGCCATGAAATCTCCAAGGGTGCAATTGTGTTCTGATGGGGGCTCTTCCAGAGGGTGATTCAGAGTAGAAATCAGTGGACATGATAGAGGAAATCCAGACAGTTGGATGCCCTGTGTTGTATGCTTTGTCATTAGTATAACGACAAGTTCTCTTTCGGACTTCATTTTATCTCAATATGCAGTGTAAAATTATACATCTCAGAGTTCATTTCCTTGCAGCTTTCTGCTGCCTGTCACCTGTGAAATGGTTAGAGGGTTAAACCTGGGCTCTTCTGAGCATTTTGATGCATAATGTAAGGAGAAAGTGATGGGTAGCATCGATGTACAAGCATATAACATCATCGAGGGGTTTTGGTGATGTCATAAACCGTAAAGGTAGAGTTTGGCTATGATATCATCACCTGGCCAATGTGGTTCTTTGGGGTTTTTAGAAGAAGAAATTTATTAGATGAATAGGGAGATCTGATGTTTTAAAGCCATTTTTTATCCCCAGTCCCTCCTCTTGTTTCTGATAAATGATGCTGATGTTACATCTATGAGTTAGAAAATGATAGCTGTTCTTATCAGCAATGAATGTGTTCCTTGGAACACACGTTATATGTGGAATGGAAAGTTGCTAAAGTATTGTGAGATTGGCTAAGAGAGAAAAGCACCAGAAGAGAGATCTCTGAGAACTGCAGAACTGGTTCATGCTGATCTGTTAATTACCATTAAACAACAGTGTAAGAATGCAGACAGGTAGACAAGGTGACAAAACTGCATGAGAATAAACAACTCAAAGAGTTGTTCTGATTTCTACTCTCTGTGAGAGGAACTCCTTCCTACAACACTGGGAGAAAATCTGATAATCACAAATATTCAGCTCTGAATATTTTATCTCTGTCATTGAAATCTCTGTTATTGCCCATTCTGGGAAGGATACTCATCTAGAGAAAAAACATCCCTAAAAAATCACGTTAAAGTGATATTATCATTGATATTAACTAAAAGTGTCAACTCTTGTTCCTCCCTCCATCCATAGACTTCATTCTTTCACGTCTACCTATCTGCAGACTGGAGAAAGTCCAGCCCCACAGGAGGACTTCTCAGAGCCCAGAGGTGTCTCAATGAGACGAGTGACATCTGCCCACGGTTACCACAAGCATCTCTGCCAGATCGTTGTGGGGTTTTTTTTGTTTGTTTGTTTGTTTTTTTTGTTTTGTTTTGTTTTGTTTTTCTTCTTCCCTAAGCTCTCACTCTCATCTGTTTTCAAGATTTGTTTACCCTTTATTTTTCTTTGTTATCCCTCCCCTTTCGAGGCCTTTAGCTTAAAAACAGTGTGAAAACCAAATTAATGCAAGTATTCTAATTTTTGTGACCATCAGAGTCAAGCAAACTGGAAAATGTGCAGTCTTGAGGATGAAAGAGAGGTGCAAAAACTCTCTAACAGAGACAACTGGTTAATTAGCAGATGTGAAACCAACGTAAAAAAAAAACCCAGAACCTAGAAAACAAATGAAAATCTCTATACCAATTATTTCCAGAAAGGTAACATTTTCCCAATTAAAGCCATTCTGAGAACTTTAGTTAATTATGTAGATATTCTCTCTCTCTCTTTCCCTTTCTTTCTCTCTCTCTCTCTTTTATTAAAGTCCATCAGGGCTCATGATGTGTGGGAAAAGTGCTAACATTTGCAAATTGCTGGTTTATGATAAATGAATTGTGGAAACTCAGCCCCTTGGTTGGGGCCCAGCTAGATTGCAAAGCACCAGCATCTCCGGCTGCTGCAGCCCTGACCCTGCCTTTACACCCATTGATCACAACTGGTGCATAGCCATGACCACCAAATGCATACATTGTAGCTGGGGGACTTGCTTTTCCCATAGTATTTCATCATCGTTCCACATCGCGAGCACCATAGTAACCTTTGGCATGCCGTCCTGTAAGACTAATACCTGCAGGAGATTTCCTCCTGCCCCAGTAATCACTGCTTCAACTGCTCCATCTTTAAAAAACTCTTAGTCATTAACCCAGCTTTGGTTTTCAAAAAATTCCCGTTTATTTCAATAGCGCCAGGAAGGGAAATAAGAGTTGAGCATATTGGGAAAGCAAAGTCCCGTAAGAGAGAAAAGTACATTGAAGGATACCATGGAGTGTATGAGATGCATGACGTGTGGGGTGTGCTCTCACCATTGCTCTTCATGATTACTGAATGCTTGGAGTGCAGGAGCACGTACAAGGCCAGCAACCCAAAGTAAAACCATAGTCAAGACTGCACGAGTATATGAGGGCCAGGCTCTGCCCCACGTGGGAGAAAAATCACACAGGTGAGACATGCAGAGTTAGCCAGGGAAGCAGGACACAGCTCCACGCAGCGCTGCAGGGTGAGCTTTGCATTGCCTTTGGGGACTATTTATGGTTTCAGGGAAGACTTAACCGAGAGGAACGCAGCTCCCAGCAGCTGCATGTCAGCTGAGATTCCTGCACAGAGAAATTGTTTCCATTCACACTTTGGAGTCTGTGGCCAGGTCCTGATCCTGATTTAATGAAAACAATGCCTGAAAGTCAAATGCATTTTTCTGACAGGCACATGGAGGTGCTATTTTATCTGCAGGGTCTGACAGATGATGCTGAGCATATGTAAAAAAGTGCACGCGTGAGCTTGTACACACGCACACGTTTGAAGCCCTCAAATTAGCATTGGATGTGAAATCCACCATCCATGAAAGAGTCGGGGTAAGAGATTCTAGTATCCCAAAGAGACACAGAGTAATGAAGTTATGGAGAGCTGGGAAACGTTGGTATTACTTTATTAGAGTGTATTGAAAAGAACTTGTGAGCTAGTGCTCTAAAGGTTGTATTCAATAAAAAACAATTCCTCTGGTTTCCACGCAAAGCCACTGAAGTACCAAAAAATCAATTTTAGTCATTGAATTGGGCCCTAAGGTGGAGCAAAATGGGTAAGGTTCACAACAGCACCAGAAGATGTACAGTCTGTGGCCAAGGAACTTTTCCCCATTTCACTCTGGCTTTGACCCACATGAGTGCAGGACTGATGCAACAACACTCCGCTGCCCCCAGCATTGCCCACTGGCCCCCCAGCCACGTAGGAAAAGTCTTCTCCTCTGTGCTAAAACTCTCTCAAAATGGACAAATTTGGTGCAAAAGCTGCAGTGTGCATGTGATGGGCTGCTTTTAGATCAGTTTGGGGTGGTCATTGACCAATGTAGAAATGGAGGTGGGGAGCTGGATGCATCTGCAGAGAATCTGCCTGAACACGTTGGATGTGAATAATGTGAGCTGGGTTGAAATTGGTTTTGAAATCAGAGTTGAACAGAAAAGTGAAAAGTATCTGAGGAGAGAAATGTTGGAAAATTCCTGCCAGAATTGGTTGGCATTTTCCAGGAGCTCTGTCATGAATTCAGTGTCTGTCGGTTCTCTCTTGTCTTTATTAGTGCTCTGAAGCACAGGGTCTGAAGCAAAAGTTATTGAATTTTCACTAAATCCTTCCTACAAGCAAAGGCTTTTTCTGCTTTAATGTTCAAAAAAGTCCAAGTCGCAGCCACCACCTCTAGCATGTGCCCATATCTCTTCTCATTATAGGCTGAGGTCCAAAACCAATACGAATTAAATAAATATCCCACTGAGAGCTGTACTTTTGAAAACTGCCTTATTGCAGTGCAGATGTGCGCTATCTAAAATGAGCTTAAACGTTTTATTTATATATATATATATATTTAAATTAAGAAAATAAAATAAAACCTAAATATTATCCTGGAAGGAAGTGTTTGCACTGGTGGATGTTTGATTTTCATTTTTCTCCCAGCATGCTTGGTCCTTTCATCCTGTAATGGTTCTTCTCTATTAATCCTTCTCAAAACCCACAGGTAGAGATGCTTATTGATAGAAGGCCAACGTGTATCTCAGTTTACAAAGGCATATTAAAGGATACAAGTAACATATTTCTCTTGATGTCTTCTTATTAATGCAATTCCACTCAGAACATTTTGGCATAAGAGGCATTGCCAGATGGAAGATAAAACTTCACTTTTATGGGTATTTTAAGGAAGAAAACATTTGGTTTGCATCAGTTCTAAATGAATAATATTTATTGCCCTAATGATTTGTATTTTATAACCCGGATAACAAAAAGCACTGTGAATTACTTAATATTTTAACAAGGATTAAAAAAAGGTCCGATAACATCAAGTCATTTTAAATGATCAAGTGCTTTTAATGCTAAACTCTAATAACCCAAAGCACGGGCTGTTTACATAATAAAAATAAATAAACACTGACCACAGCTTGGCCGTATTTAAGGATTCTGTCATTTGTTACCACAAGTCGCAGCTCACAGCATGCTTTGGGGAGCTCAGTGTGTTACAATTACAAACACATCAAACGGGCTCATTGGGGCCCTGCACACATCGTGGTGTGCAGAGATGGGGAGTTTTGGGGCTGCTCCTGGGTGAGTGTGGGGAGCAGAGGGCTGCATTCTCTACCTCTGATTTTCCCTGGACATCAGCAGGTCTTCTGTGCTTACAAAAGATGGTCTTCCTCTGACCTTTACCCATCAATAATTTGATTATATTTATCTCTCTCCTTTATTGTAGATAATAACATTCCATGTTTTTCTTCTTAATTTGCATGTGTAACTCCTGCTGCTGAATATTTTTTATTTGATGCCATTACAGGAATTAAATTTCAAATCAAATCAGCACGTGGAAGGACCACTCTCATTTCAGTGAGCTCATTCCAGTACAAGGGGGATGAGGAGGTTCTAAAGCTTGCAGTATTGTCCATGTAAGCACTAAAAATCATACTGCTGCACCTCAGATAAGATTTCAGAGGTGTAGCTGGTTCTGCTGGAAGCTGTCTCTGGCTGGCCAAGCACATGGCACTTGGTTTCTCTTTTAGATGACCTTTTTTTCCCATTCCCTTCTGATCAAGCACCAAGGGCTGTGTGATGTTTCCCATTTTAGTGGCTGGAGGGGAAGCAAAAGGAGCCCTTGAACACTGACTGTGTTAAGGTTCTGTTGAAATAACATCAAATTTACTCTGACATGTTCCATGGGACTTAATATTGATTTTCAAATAATCTGGAACGCTGTTTTTATAAACAATTATTGGCAAGGGGAGGCGTTGTTTTTGGAAGCTCTTGTATGTACAGTAAGGCTTTATTTCTTCTTGTTTTGAAGTGCGGCACGTCTTTTAAAAACGCTGTTCAGGAAACATCTGCTGTCAATTAAGGAGTAACACATTAAGGCATATTAAAGTGCACTCTTATTAGTGTTTCGGCAATAAAAAGAAAGGTTTTCTATTTGAATCATATGTTCTTTAACACATCTGCCAGCCATCTGAAACTTGCAAGCGTTTCTCAATAAAAACATCTTCATAACCTTGTAAAAACTTAGTAATGCATAGCACTCTGTTTTCTGTATATCTATATACCTGTATATCCCTTTAAACACTGAGTTCAGGTAATTCTCAAACAGGTTATTGGGCTGATGCTGATAGTTTTCGATAAGGACAGTGACTGTGGGCACTCTGCTCAGTCAGTCCCACTGAACCCTTAAAGGAGAGCTGATTAGAAAAGCAAAGCTTTGCCTTTTGGTTTTTATGAGAACAGAAGAATCAGACTTTTCAGCAAAAAAATAATATTATAAAGCATTTGGGTTGGGAAAAAAAAAAGTATTTGATTTGAAAAGAGGCTGTTGTGTGCTAGCAAACTGTAGTTTTCTGTGGCTTAAACTCTCCACTCTGTTGAGAGTGCTTTTTCCATGGCACACTGTGGTGTCTTGTTGT
Organism: Chrysolophus pictus; assembly: GCA_037305975.1. NCBI lineage: Eukaryota > Metazoa > Chordata > Aves > Galliformes > Phasianidae > Chrysolophus > Chrysolophus pictus. The sequence continues at coordinate 9,339,655 of CM074595.1, forward strand.
TTAGCCAAGCTGTTGCATCCTGCAAAACCCATATCAGATCAATAACAAATAGGTCACAGGGGAGCATCCTTACTTTAACTGCATGGATTTTCTGAGTATAAAATATCCCAAGATTCAGAAAGACTCACGAGACTTGAAAACTGAAGCCAATCATTCAAAATAATGGGAAATAATAACAAATTGAAATAGAAACTATTATTTTTACCAGTGGGACCATGGAAATGACTCCTTTATCCATGAACTCATGTAGACGTGGTACTAGATATTGGTGTCTGCAGCGAGGAGTCTGATGTGCTCTTGTCTGTTTCCCAGTGAAAGAAAGGCACTAGATAGATTTGGCTGCAGCACAGCCTGAGGAAAACTCTGTGTAGAGGCAGGTGACTTTTGCTGCTGGGGTTATTGTGGCTGGCACCTTCAGCCAGGACTGTGTGCAGGGTCTGGCAAATCAGGCACACAAACAGCACCATTGGAAGAGACCCCCCAGTTCCATCAAATGCACTTTATGCCTTTGATTATGATTATGCCTTATGATTATTTTTAAAATTCCTTGAGAAAAAAGCTGACCTTAAAGTGGGTGAGAGAGAATGAAAACCTGCCTGGGAAAAGAATCAAATGTTTTGATTTCTTTCCTTCTGTTGCTGACTGTTGTGATCTCGGATCTCGAAGCTGGGGAACCACTAACATAACTCAAGCACAGCTACTTGGTTCATTTTCTTACTGATACCTTGCAAGAATTGTTACTGCATGGGTCAAAGCCCCAGCCAATAAGCAAAGGAGATTTCTTATGTCTGCATTTTAAGGAGTTGGTAGCTGTTGTTACTGGCTGGTGCAGCATCTAATGTTCAGTGATGGATGCATCTGCTTGGCTAAACAATAGAAATCTGCCTAATTAGATGCTGTTTGAGGCTGACCTACTTCTGTGACTCCGGCATGCAGATCTTCTCACTGAAGGATGATACTTTTCTTCCCTAGAAAATCACAAATCAAAGCTCAATCATGCTGGTTTCTAACAGCAAAGGGATTGTTTATATTTTCCAGAGCTGCAGGGGGAAGTTTGCCGGAGGTTCGAACTACAGAAGGGAAAAAGGAAATGTAACTTTCATGCAAAGCTCACAAACTAAATGCCATTTGCCCACTGGGCTTGCTCTTCATGGGGAGCTGCAAATTGCCCGTTCAGCTGCCAAGCAGAAAAAAAATCTAAAGACAAATGCATAGAACTACTGTGCTTCTGATAAGCTGGGAACTATGTGCTTGTTCAAGCATGAAAGAGCGTGCAGCTGACTTATGGCAGGGGACTTGGAGGTGGAATGTCTTCAAAGCCCCCTGGTTCTTCTTCTGGTCCCAGTGAACTTTGGACTCCTCATCCTGTCCCTTGCTGGATTTCTTTCAGAAGTGAAAGGGAAGAGCAGTCAGACCCGAAACCAGAGATGATGGATTCAGTGGGGTTGGCGAGGGATCAGACTGGGACTCGATATCGTTCTGTCTTGATGCAATTACTGCCAGTGTGATTCTGACAAGACTTTCTCACTCAAAAATAGATAAGCTGTTTTCCCAAGGACCATTCCCTTCAGCTAACCTAGACTCTCCCCAGGCACTATTTGAAAGCTATTTTTATTAAAAGTTTCTTTATTATCAGTTAAGCTATAACAGCACTAATTACCTATCTTACCAAGGTCAAAACACACCATATCCCAAACACTCTGATATAAACTAGCATAAATAAATGCAGTGTGCTTCTCCCTTTAGGACTGCAGGTCAAGCTCAAATAAACTTCCAGTGAGAGGAATTTAAGATAGGAGCCCACTTTAAAAAAGTCATTAAGTAGATCAGGAAAATGTGATGTGTATGTAATAGAAACCTAGCAGAGGATATACTCCAGCACGGCAAGATGTGCTTGAATATGGCCTTATGACCAGAGCTGCTGTTGTACCTCAGTAGGTGTCTAAGGATGGGTAGACTCCCCAAGTATGAAGGTCAGGAAGGAAAGGCTGGAGTCATTTGAGAGGTGGGTATTGTTCTCAGGAAGGTCTGATGATGCCCATCCTTCCTAATGGGATCCAAGTAAACTTCATTCCTTTCTGGAAGTGTAGAGAAGAAGCTCTCAATATCAAACTCTCACACTGAAAGCCAGTACTTCAGCCCTTGAAGTCCCTGCTTGTAAGGGTTTGCCAGGAGTAGGCACTCACTGCTGCTTTTCAGCTCTCCTTCAGCTGCCCTGCTGAAGTGATGAATACTGTTTAATTACAAAAAGAGAATTTCTGTCATTTCTCCCAGCATGGCTTATATTGGGGAAGATTAAACATCAGCCAAACATTACTGAATTACCTTTTTAAACCTATTATTTCAACGTGATTAACTTCTCTTCTTTTCATTTAGCTGTAAGCAAAATCTTGTTTACAAGGCAAAAAAAAAAAAAAGCACTTGCTATAATATCGGCAATAATAATAAAAATGAACATCACAGGGAAATAATTTATGTGTAAACCAGCATAAAAATGTCATTGATGCATGAGTTTCCTCTTCAATTAATAAAAAGGAGGAAATATTTAAAAACAATTTATCAAGGAAATACATACAGTTCATATATCATGCACTTACAAAGACTGTACTAATATCCATTCCACAAATAGCAGTGTGACCTGGGCTATCACACAGATGCTGGATTCCTTTGTGTGACCTAATTTAGGGCAGGTGTCCAGGACAAGACTTTGACCTTGTATAGAATGAAGATCCTGGGTCAAAATAGTGATAAAAGCATATTCTGTTGAAAAAGTAACAATTAGTGCTGGTGAGATAGCCCAGAATAAATAAAATGCAGCATTAGTGATTCTGGATTCATTCTCTACTTTTGACTGAGGTTGTTGTCATCACCATAAAGCCTGATGATTTATTTACAAAGAATAAAACATTGTGTATTATGTGTACGTTTGTGCTAAGCTGTGAGGTGATCACACTTTTAACATAAATAGAATCTTGTAATTATTGTTGTAAAATTGTGTTACTCAAAAATTTAAGAGTTTAAAAAAATTCAAAATAGTAAACTGGGGTGTGAGTCCTCTGCTAACCTTGGATCTGAACAGTCAGTCAAGATTGAGGAGGCTTCTGAAGGTCGTTATCTTCCCTTATCAGAACATCTTTTGGGGTATATAATTTTGCAGCATAAATATTAGATAACAGATGTACGTTTATCAAACCCAAATCTATGGGAACACAAACCAGCCAAAATATTTTTATGCAGTGTTTGGAAATAAGACAAGTGAAGAGAAATCTGTTTTCTCCTAATCTTTTGCCTTGTCTTACAGTGAGATGCTTTGGGACAAGTTACCTGGCCTAGAGGGAGGTGTCCCTGCCTATAGCAGGGACTTGGAACTGGATGATCTTAAAGGTCCCTTCCAACCCAAACCATTTTATGATTCTATAAGTAGCATCAACTCCCAGAAACAAAGTCTAACACATTGGGCACTGGGGTGCTGAGCTCCATAGGATGGGTCATGTGTTCAGAATGAAACTTGAACGTGAAGCTTAGTAGGTTTGGGTATTTTAGACACCTTTTTCCAAGTATTTTTCATGACTTTTTCTGTAGTTTTCAACCCCACTGTAGGCAATTGGAGAAGGATAAAACAATTAAAAAGACACTGATCTCATTTTTAGTGTCTTGATGTCCTGAACAAATGGAGCTGATCAAAACAATTTGATATTTCCTAAGTCACAGTTTCTCTCCAAAGTATCCAAGGAGTGGGATAAGAAAGCAAAGGCACGTTCTCAAAATGTCTCTGTACCTATCAGTATCACACATTGATATTTCTGTTTCTTACAGGATATCTGAAGGGTAGGCCTCACCAAAACACTGGAAAACATATACAGCTGTGCTTGCAACTCTTCAACAGCAGTAAAATGAATGGGACAAGCTATAAACAGTTTCCAATTCTTTGTCTTTGTGAAAATGCATCTCAATTGTACACCATATAGTCTAAAAGATACTTTGAGCAGATCACTTAGTTTAAAGTTGATGGAACTTCACTGGTGTACATAAATTTACACAATGGGAATTCTGGCCCTTTGTGTTGACCCTGAGCTGGAAATCCAGAAATCTTCATAGTCGTATGTGGAATCCAACCTAGAAATGTCAGTATTGAAGAAAATCGATTGATTATATATACTGAACAGAGATACAGGCATAGTCTATTACATATTGTGCCCTGTCCATCAGTTTCTGGCAGTCTGAGTAAAGATTTACCCTTAGTTTTATCCATACTAAGGAGGCAGTGCATTTCCTGCACTTGGCAGCCTATAATTCACCTCTTACATCAGTTGCTGAAATTGATTCTCTTTTTAATATGACCCATTCTGATTATAAAGTTATTTTTCTGGATTTTATTGCATTTGCTACCTGAAGTGCATCTACAATGATTTTCAAGGGAAAGCAAATAACAAAACAAGGTTGGACTTAATCTCATTCTGTGCAGGAAGCTGGTTCTAACGAAAGGTGTCATTGTCAGCAAGCTCTACAGCTAATGGATTAGCAGTCAACTTTTTCCTTCTGTTTTGTCTTTCAGATATTGAACTTCAAGGGTGGGGAAGAAAAACAAAACTAGCCAGAGAAGATTAAGTGTACTAGTTAAAGTTACCCCACCAACATGTTTCTATAGAAACTCAATAAGATATCCAACTTCCAGACGTAAAGCCTGAAAAGGAAACACATTCAGAGTTTGCAGAGCACATGTTGCTGCCCCAAAAACAGGGGCTACACTGCTCTGTAGGCCACTGCCATGCAAAATAAATAATCAGCAACACTACAGTCCTTCTGGCACCTTGTTGCAATACCACTCCTGATCTGTGTGTCCTTCTTAAAGGCAGCAATATCATTTGCTTCCTTGCTACTTTTCATGTTTTTCAGAATTGTTCTTAGGTAAATGTGTGTGAAATTATAACTGCTAGAAAATGATGGTGTGTAAAAGCTTTTCTATCCTCCCAGGAGCTGTATTTGGTCCTAGCGTTCAACTGCAGGAAAAGCTGTTGTCTGTGGACTGTCAGATGCTGTACAGAGGTGTCCCCCCACTTCTAGAGATAAAGGAGGAGATACCTGGCTTTTTTTCATGGTACTGTAGCAGGGAGGAACGAAGTGCAAATACTTTGGCATGAGGCCCATGGAAGTCATTCAAGATGCGCCATGGAAGTATGTGCAGTATTCCTCCTTGCTCCCTTAGCCCCACGACCTCGCATTCCCTGCATTGTGAGCGGAGAGTGCAGGGCTGGGGAGCAGTTGTTGCTGAGTCCCTGAAAATCCAGTTGGATTTGCTATTGCACCTGAAAGGGGCAAAGGGACTCATCTGAGCAGAAAGACAACACATGGATGGCTGGTAGCGGGCTGCCCTCCTGCAGCAGGGCTGTTTACTGGCTGTCTCACACAGCCTGGGCTGCTGGAAGCTGCAGGTGGAGGGAAACACTGCGTGCATAGCAGGAATGGCTGTGAGAGGTGTGAGAAACCCAATCGCCTCTGTTTGCTGAAGCTTCTTGTTCGCTCCCTTGTGGCTGACAAGCTTCCGGGGATAATTATATCCCAGCACCTGGGGAGGCTCTCATCCCACCAGGAAAAAAAAAAACAACAACCATGGGGAAAACCACTGTGATGAGCAGGACTGTGCATCTAGTGAGGACAGAGACAAGTCAGGTCTCTGCTTGCCTTACACTGCAGCAGCTGCAGGGTCAGACAGGCTGACTCCAGCCCCAGGAGCCCTGTGCACTGGGACATGGTGCTCAGCAGAGGCTCAGCACCAGCTCTGCAGCCTGTGCTGGGATGCTGCTGCCTGCCGAGCCCAGCTGGTTAGTCTGGGTCTTGCAGTAAAGACAAACCCTTAGTTTGTTGTGGCAAACATGGTGCCCCTGTTTACTCAGATTTGATGCATTGCTGCCTATAGTGCAAAAATGTTGAGTGTGTTTACACGGACAGTGAGCACCTCTATGGCAGATGGATTGTACAGACAGTGCCACTTCTGACTACTAAACTATCAGCAAAAAAGTGCTTGCAGGTCTTTCTCAGTCACTAGCAGACCTTTCGATCTCCTTACCATGCTCTGCACGGGAGTTTTGTTGTTTGCTTTATGTCCAACCACTCCATTCGTCAGTACTTCAGACAAGCAGCTTTCTATTCCTGAGCCGAGAATCACAGAATCACAGAATTGCCAGGGTTGGAAGGGACCTCAAGGATCTCCAACTCCCCTGCCACATGCAGGGCCACCAATCATCCCACCTAATACTAGACCAGGCTGCCCAGGGCCCCATCCAATCTGGCCTTGAACACCTCCAGGGATGGGGCATCCACAACCTCTCTGGGCAGCCTGTTCCAGTACCTCACCACTCTCTCTGTAAAGAATTTCCCCCTGACGTCCAACCTAAATCTCCCTTCCCTCAACTTAAAACCATTTCCCCTTGTCCTGCTGTCACTCACCCTTTCAAAGAGTTGATTCCCCTCCTCTTTGTAGGCTCCAATCCTTACCCCAGAAAATGCTAGAGGGTTTCTTCCATTCCCCTCCAAGCTTTCTTCTGGCCAGGATTTTACAAAGTGGCATTAAATTTTGCTCGCCGAGGAAGGCACCTGTCCCAGGGTGGTTATTTTCAGCAGCAGAGCTGACATCCTATACGGTAGCCCATGTTATGAAATTTGGCCGGCACCATCTCTCTGTGAGTTACGTTCTGCTTCAGCATGATTAACTGTAGTTAAAAATGAGCTTTGAGGGCATATAAACAGGAGAGCAGAAGGGCTGCTTGGAAGCATAAATCAGGAAAATATTAAATGGGAAAGCACATCCAAATTGGTACTTGTTTGCTCAAAGCTATTTGAATTAAGGGAAATATCATCCCTTCTCAAGAAAGATAGTTCTTAATTTCCTCAAACAAGACCTAAACCAGCAAAGATGAGATGTAACACTGCATAGCCCAAAGCATTGCCAACACAGAGCAAGAGCAGAATGCTTTCTGTTCCCTCTTCAGTTTCTTTGGGATAAATGATATGGATGGCCCTGGCAATAGGACAAATGAGCTCAGAGGGGCACCTCAGCAGAGAAGGCACAGCTGGACACCTCTGTCCCTCCCCAGCTTCTCCACCTCAGCCTCAAGAAAGCAGCAGGAAGGAGAATTTTCTTTCTTTTGTGTTGAACACAGAGTGGTCTTTTAGTGTCCTTTCTGGTACTGAGAATTAACTGGAGGGCAAGAGAGCCCATCCCTAAGCTGAAATTGCTGAAATCTGCAATGTCCTGCTGAGCTGATGGAGAAAGGGATCCGCATTTTTCTTCCCTCAAATTTCAGTGAAGATACAGAGGAAAATTCGGTTGAATTTATGACTTCTAACCTGTTTCACCCTTAGTCCATGCCTCCTAGAAATGGAACAAATTCTGTCTTTTGTCTGTGCAGAAGATGCCAGTGGGACATTCAAGACCACAAGGGTAGTTTTCTCTGGTAACACATGGAGATTTCCATTCCAAATCAAGATCTCATTCGACGAAGTGCTGCACAGAGAGATCCTGTGCCCAAATGCACAATAATATTAGGAAAAATTTATTCTCAGGCAGAGTGATGAGATATTGGAACAGGGTGCCTAGGGAAGTGGTGGAGTCACTGTCCCTGGAGGTTTTCAAGAAGTATGGAGATGTGGCACTGAGGGACACAGTTGAGAGCAGTCACAGGCATGGGCTGATGTTTGGACTAGATGATCTTAGTGGTTTCTCCATCCTTAATGATTATATGATTCTACGATAACCCAAGTGTCTGGGGGCAACATGGACTTGCCTTAAGTGAGTCTAGCCCTAGGATTTCCTCTCAGAGGTAACAGGCACAACTTTTTGCTTGGCATGAAACCTTACATAATAGCGTTGCATGCTGTGGTATGACTAGGTTTGCTCAAGGAAGTGGCTGTTAATTTGTAGAACAAGTTAGTGTTTTCTCTTGGTTGAAGTCTATGCTAGGAAAATGGCTCTCTGCATCTCCCTAACACTACAACTCACTACAGCACTAATTCAACATTCTCCTAAGCGTGTTGGCAACAAGCAGGTTGAAAGATGATACTTCAGTCAGCCTTCCAGTATTTCACCTGAACAGCATCATTCACATCCCTTTACCACCACCAGGGCTTGGAGTAATGTTTTCTGTTGAATGCTCACATAATTTTTCATTAGCCACTTCTGCTGGCTTAGTGTACTTTTTGCACACATAGCCAATATGCATTAACAGTTTCCAGTAGGTCCATTAGGAATTTCTTCCCAATCTCCCTAGTAAATGCAATGGCAGCATTCAAGCTCACATTTAGTTAACCCCTCCATATGCTTAGCATCTCTCCTCCTCCATTGCCATCCACTCTCACTTTTGCAAACCCTGCTGAGCTTCATTTTCAGAAAGCAGTAGCAGGGGTGGTTTTTATCTTTTTGAATGCTGAAAAAATGAAAATGCGTAGTTTTGAGGGCCTGCTTTAATTGGGCACTTTCATGTAAAATCTGCTATTGCATCTTTGTATAGAACCTGCTTCAAAGAAAACAAGAAAGAAAGCTGGTTTGCTCTGCTTTAGTTCTAAGTTTTTCACTGGCTTTACCCATCAGTAGATTAATTGAAGTGATGCTAAGTCAGACATGAACATAGCCTGTAATATTTCAAAATATTAAAAACAAATCAAACTATTCCAACTGAGCAACTTGTCAAAAACTGCCCAGAATGACAGAGTTGGATTGTTTGGCAGAGTTTGTTTTTCTGTTACAGATAGGCATGTTTGGGCTCATGCACACTCAACATGCAGTCCAGCATAGCTCTGGACAGGGCTCCAGCAGCCTCTGTAAAGGGCTGGCAAACCTGTTTAAGATAGAGGGATGCAGGTGGCATCAAAGAAGGTGAGAGCAGCTGCCACACCATTGGGAGGACTAGTCTCCACAGCAGATGAGTTACTTGTTCATAAAGGGTCAAACAGTGACAGGAATTGGTGCATATTGAAGCCAGAGGGATGCCCATGGAGGTGGTGGAGTCACTGTCCCTGGAGGTGTTCGAGAAATATGGAGATGTGGTACTGAGGGACATGTGTTAGTGGGCATGGTGGGATGGGTTGGGGTTGGACTTGATTGTTGAGCTCTTTTCCAAGCTCTATGATTCTATGATTCTATTCTATGATTCTGAGAATCCAGCATATCTAACCACAGTAGACCACACTCCTCCAACAGTTGTTAGATAAATTTAAAAGATTCCGAGCTGGGATCAGTGCACAATGCTGTTTCAGACATAAAGGTGTCCCAGCATGCAGCACCCTTGTCACAGTGACAGCCACACCAAAGCCTGCATCAATAAAACCCTTTGGTGTTTACCTTGAAAGCTCTCCAGTGTGTCAACTCGCATTGCCTCCTATTTCAGGGCTAGGGGAGATGTGTTCCAACTGCTGGGCCTCAGCCTTGTGAAATATTATATGGTGAAGCTAAATATGTGTTTATTTTAACAGTAATGGTTCTACATGAGGGGAACCCCTGATGGACCTATTCAGCAAGGCTGCTGGTTGTACAGTGGTGAAGAACACAGCCATGCCAGGGCTTTGCTGCGCTCATGGATGAGGGACTGGGGATGTAGCACTTTGTACCAGCAAGGCTGCATTCTACTTTTCATCCCAAACCACATCCTTTTAGCATCATGACGATGATGCCAAAGCTTTCCATCAAATCTGCTCAGGTTGTGAATTACCAACTCAGCCTTGGGCCTTTTAAGTAGCAGCAGCATGGCTCAGTCCAAGCGCTCACAGAGAAACTCACTGGGCTGCACTTCCCATCTTGGGATTGCAAATTCCTGCACAGCTCATGGCTTCCCAGTGCTTTGATTGAGTTTGGGCTCCTCTCTTGTCTTCATTACCTAATGCAAAGGCTCTACAAGCTTACAGTTGAAGCTTGAAGCCAGTCTCACAAGTTACCCCCACATTATTTTGAACTCAGTCAACCTTTGAGAGGCGTTTTTCAAATCCTAACCAGAGAGAGGCAAACCTCCAAAAGAAGTGAAGTTTGGATTTGCTGTGGGGAGACATCCAAAAAACTTGGGCATCTCTCCAGAGTTTATCTAGCCCAAACAAAACGGGTCTCTAACCTGGAAAGTGAGCAAGTGATCCCAAGATGCCAGCTGGATTTGGAGCAAGAATACTCTCCTGGGTGGTAGTCTTGGACCTGTAGTTTTGGCCTAAGTCAGCAGCCATGAGCCCAAAGGTGATCATTTTGTCACCTCATAAAAATGTCGGTGTGAGCCAAGGCTCTGAACACAGGCAAGATTTCATCATTTCCTCGAACGGAAAAACCAGAAGGACACATTTGTTTCCCTCAGGTGACCTCCTGAGGGTCAGGGCAGCCTGGAGCCAGCCCTGGGCACCACTGCTGCCAGCAATGTGTGGCTGAGTGGGGAACAGATAAAAGGCTGAAAAACAGCTTCACAAAAAGGGCAAGGATTTGGATTTGTGCAAGGTGGGAAGAGCAAAGTCCCAAAGGCAAGGTGTGAGGGAGCAGCTAAAGGCACGTGGTGGTGACATCTCATAGCTCTCCTTTAATCTGATAGAAGGTCCATAGGGAGAGAGATGAGTGCTTCTTTTCTTTATTCCTTCGTCCCCGAAAGAAATCATCGACCTAAATCATAGCAGATGGGTACTGGGGAAATGGTACAATTTATAGGCTTGGAATAATCTGCCCAGGGAAGCCATGTTGGCTTTTTTTCCAGAGGGGAATGTAAAGAAAGTTCTTCCTTGGGGCCATGCCAAGCTGTCTGCTCTCCAGCCCAGCATTGAAGAGAAGGAACAGAATGGGGATGTTTCATTCTCCTAGAGTCTGAGGCAGGATCAGATCACCACGATCACCTAGGTGGGACTGTGCCTTTATTTCCCCCTGGATCGCTTCCGTTTGCTTCCTTCCTTTCTTGGAGAGCTTAAGCTTGGGGCCCTGTGCATTTACAGATTATTTCTTTCAAAACTGGAATTTAGATACTTCTGTTGCTAGAAAGCTGCAGTTTATTGGTGTCAGCTCACCTTGTCCCCAGCCGAGGACTGCTGTATGAAGAACACAACCAGCCTGCAGCACCACTGCAACCAGACAGGATCACAGGGTGTGACAGAAGCGTAATCTAAGTAAAAACACTGGATATGTCTGTTTATGGATCTAATAAATTATGTTGGAATTGTGTGGTTATAAATCCAGGCTGTCCAGTAAACCCAACAACTAATTTGTCAGTTTCTCGTCTAGCAATCTGAATCTCTGCTGCAATTGCTCAGCATGCAGATAACAAGGTGCCTTACAAATCTCTTGGTTAAATGTCATTTGTTTCAGTGCCATAACATGCTATGGATCATTGCTCACACACAGTAACCCAATTATATTAACCTGTGCAGCAATACGGTGTAATGACATGACATTAATGTGAGCACTTCAGAGGTTTCCGACAATTTGGTCTTTCTTCCAAAGGTGTTTTCTTTTCTCCTTGAGCAACTTTCTCCTTCTTTCCTCCTTCCCCCAGTGCTTAGAGGCAAAGCAACATATCTCTCCAAACCAAACTAAAATCGTTGTAATTTCCCAAATAACTGAATCTCTCTCACAGCTTGGAATGTGCGATTGAGCCATGTTACGTGTTGGAATCTCTCCAAATCAGAAGTATTGCTGTTCCTTCAGCACTGACATCTCTTTGGCATTTTTATAAGAACACCTTTTAAATACAAACCCTTACATTTTGTCAGTATTCATCTTGCAGCGGCAGGGAAATATGCAGGGAAGAAATTAAGAAACAAATCTACTTTGAGATGCAATCATTAATATTTTCCAGCAATGGAAGGAAAGCTGGCCAAGTGTGCTAGCAAGTGGCCTGGCTGGTCTGCCTTCTGTTTGCATTGCTGCCATAGGCACTGAGTAACCAAACAGTGACAAGAAGATCACTTTGAGAAAATCACATCATTCAGGCACCTGAATGGCATAGAAGTGGTTAAAGGTTTGAAATATTGCAGAAAATCCCTTTTGCTCTTTTTTTTTTTTTTAATTTAATTTTATTTTATTTCACTTGCTGTCACAGAAATAACCTCCCTCATGCCATGGGGAGGGTGCACCAGTCAGCAGTGCAAAGAGGGCTGCAGGGCTGATGGTGGAGGTGAAGGATTTACAGCTCTGTGTCCCTCTGTAGCTGTTTCACATCATTACAGTGTATTGGTCAGATACTGATCCTTTGGTGATGCTCTGCTCCCCAAGTGGTTTGCCAGTGAAGGTGACACAAGAGGAGTAATGGGCCCGCAGTCTGTGCTCAGAATATGCTCCTAAGTTTCTGTGTATTTATGGCTTTTTTTCAGCTTCTGCAGAGAAGGCAAGTAACCCTATCTTAAGCGTCAGGCTGAACTTGCTGATATCAGCTAAACCTAGCCTCTTCCTGTAGGAAGAGTTTTAGTAAGTAAAGAAATAAAGAGGCTCATCTATGACAAATCTTACCTGACACAAACATATTTTGATCAGCCTGACACAACCTAGAACAAGCACATCTAAATATTATGGAGAAATACGTGGTGATCAGCTCCAAACACACGGCTGTAATGTACACTTGCTAAATTCTTTCCATTGTGCTGTTAAATGCATCCAGCTGTCCATACGTTAAAGTTAAATATACTGTACTATAAAACTGAACAGAGAGTGGAAACTATTAAAATAAACCCAGCTATTTCCCTGTTCCTTTACTTCTTCCCAATCGAGTATATTTTACTTAGGGAAGGAGGAGAGTTAGAACAACAGTTCCTGGATGTGATGCATGGCAATGGTGAGGGAGAGGGGAGGGAGCACGAGCAGCCCTACCTGCTGAGCACAGAGGAATGGGGAAAATGTTCTGATTGATCTCAGGGGGGACAAAGGCTCCTTGTGAGGAGCAAGGAAACCTCTTATGGGCAGTACAGGTTGATGCCTCAAGTCCCAGCATGAGATGCAGGGAAAAACTTCTATCCAAGACTGGAACAAGAGGGACATGATGAAAGAGCAATAGCCTTCTCAGAAAATAGCTAACTTTCATCCCATTTTCTAAGGTATTGTATCTGATGTACAATTTCTATATTTTCTTTTCCAAAATCAGCAAAAAGCAGACCCCAAACGCAGTGCTCCTGCTGGAGGATAGGTACCATTGGGCCACTTGCCCATCCGACAAGGAAAAGAATGTGAGAGAACTGCTTTCACTGGAGAACAAGTCAAAACCCATATTGCATCTTCTGCTCACTGTTTTGCTGAGAGCAATCCCACACAGAACAGGGAAGGCTCTTCTGGGCTCTCTCCCTGCAGAGCAATGAGATCCCAGCTGGGATGTGCCTGGCACCCACAGGATGAACCCTGCTCCCCCTATTCTGAGGCTCTCCATTGGACACCATCACTTCACTTCATGGTGAATTTGCCAGATGTTTAATTATGTGCAATCATGTTGGCTAACACGCTTGCTTGGAAACACATAGAAAAGCATATCTGGAAAACAGAGAAGGAAAATGTGGTTGTGAGCAACAAAAGAAATTGGCTGCACAGCTCTTACAGCATTCCCATTCCTGTGTGTGAGTGTGTTTCCAGATGAAGGTTCACACTTAAACACTCTGCCTGGACAAGTGCAAATTGGTTTTGTCCTGCAGCACCTCTCAATGAGTAACAAACATGAAACTGGAAAAAAAAACCACCCAGAAGCAAATTCAACATCAATTTTGCAGCACACCAGATGCTGCTCTGTGCTGTTTGAGCTTTATGCCACTGTAGTGTGATGCAAATATTGGCTGCATCATACCTGTACAGTTGTATCAGATATGGGGAAGTGTCTGTACACCATCAGACACATGGTGGAATTAATTGAATTTCAGAAGATATTCAGACTATTACAGACACTCTGGGAACCCTGCTTTCAGGTTGAGATTTCAATTCTGGGGTATTAAGTCACTCTCTACAAATGTCTGAAAGGAGATTGTGGCAAAGTGGGGTCGGCTTCTGCTCCCAGGTAACAGTGATAGGATGAGGGGTGATGGCCTTTAAGTTGTGCCAGGGGAGGTTCAGGTTGGATGTTTGGCACAGGCTGCACAAGGAGGTGGTGGAGTCACCATCCCTGGAGGTGTTCAGGAGCCATGGGGATGTGGCACTGAGGGATGTGCTCAGTGGGCACGGTGGGATGAGTTGGAGTTGGACTTGGTGGAATTCATCCACAGGTAACAAAAATCAGATGTGGAAGTGGAGTTTTGCTCTATTCTCATGGAATCATTTGGCTGTTTTCTTGTTTCCTTTTCATCACAAAATTCCAGAACTGCTTTTTTGTTTGTTTGTTTGTTTGTTTTGTTTTTTTTGTCTGAATGTGAACTTTTGCAAAACAAACAAACAAACAAACTCCACAACAGTCTATCTATAAACAAGGTTAAGCATTATGAGAGAATCCATTTGAACAGCTATTTTCGTATCATGAACGGACCATGACTGAAGCCAATGTTCTTCACGTCTAAGGAAGATGAAAATAATCTCTGGGTTGGCTGTCAGTAGGTCAAGAAGCAGCAGGGCTAAAAGGCAGGATTTAGATGAAGCACAAAGGGCAGCCGTACAACATATCTGAACCCTGAAGCATGCCTGCCTGGTGGTTCACTATCCAATACACCAACACTGCAAAGGTCATGGCCTCCGAGGTGCTGGAGATGAAGAGGAGACCATGGAGAAACATTTGGGGATGCTGGATAAATAGCTGCTGTATGCATGAACATATGGGCACAGAAAGCAGCTCCGCTGTTGAGATTTTGCCAAAAAGGAAGGGAAGGTGGAGGGAGATATTTCTGATAGGAGATGTCCAGCATATATCATTGGCACTTTGCTTTGGCATTTTTTAAAATAGATATCCTTCTGTCACGCTTACAGATTTGGGGTGCACAGGAATAGCAAACCCAAGTCATGTTAAAATGTCCTGGGATCACACCAGCAGTGATATCTCTCAGGGCTCCGATGGCCTCAAATCCTTCTCCCATGTCACACACTTGAGATGAGAGTGCAGCACACTGCTTGCCAGGTGTCAGCTTTCAGGAGGATTTGGTATCAGTCTACAACTATCAGAAGGCAAATTAAAGGTGAACAGAAGTAATCTGTGCAGTGGAGAGTGTAAATGTGTGAGATAAGAGGGCTTTGACGCCAGTCCAAGTCGGTTCCTCCCTTTCCTCCCTCCCTGGTTTAGGAAGGAAAAAAACAGCTTTCAAAAGCTGTTTCTAGTCCTATCTTGTAATCAGGTCTAATTTTCCCTCCTCTTAGAATCATAGAATCTTTTCAGTTGGAAGGAGCATTTAAGGGCCATCTGGTCCAACCCCTGCGCAATGAACAGGGACACCCACAGCTCCATCAGGTGCTCACAGCCCCGTCCAGCCTGACCTTGGGTGTCTCCAGGGATGGAGCATCCATCTCATCTCTGAGTAACCTGTGCCAGTGCCTCACCACCCTTATATAAAAAAAAAAATAATCTTTATATCCAATCTAAATTTCCCCTCTTTTAGTTTAAAACCATTTCCCCTTCTCCTGTCACAACGGACCCGAGGCACAGTGCTGGCTTGTATCCAGCTTGCCACCCACCAGTACCCCCAAGTCCTTTTTGGCAGTCCTTTTCCTCTTGCTACTGATTCCCCTGCACTCTCTAGTTGATTTTTCCGCTAGGAGAGATCTTTGCTTTAAAATCAACATATGCACTTTGCACTTCCAGTACTGGTTTGGATCCAGTGATATTTAGCAGCTTCATGGACAGGCTTCCAGCACCTTAGGGCTCTGATGATCTCCTGCCCATCCACGTGAGATGCAGCAAGAGCAAGTAGTGCCCACGCCATCCTGTTGAGCTGGGCTTTACAAAGGTATATAAAGATGTTTGTTGACCAATACCCACTAAAAGCATGTAGCAATCAGACATCTGTTCTCTGATTCTGCTGGCAACCTCATCCCTTGAAGGGTTAATAGTCGTGCTTGCGTTCCCCAGCTTGATGCAGTGGATGTATAAGAGCTGCAAGAGCCCACTTCATACCATTCTTTCACCAGCTTTGAAACTTTTTTTTTTTTTTTTTTGTTAAGGTATTGCAGCATTTACTAGAATTAAGTAATTTGACAGAGTGGGAATTGTTGGCCTTTGCTCAGCCAGGAGGTAAATGAAAGCCTGGCTCCCTTTTTTTCTGCTAAGAGTAGAATGAAGTACTGACAAAGGGCACAATGTGTGCTCACCTCTGTTCACCTCGACTGTTACTCATTTCCCTTGAAACAAAAGGATTCCCCTGCTAAGCTGCCTTGCTAGGGACCCAACCTGCAGGTGTGAGGACAGAAGAGCAGAGCAGCAATGGAAGGAGCAGAAAGAACTTGGGCCATTAATAGTCAGACCGTGAAGGTCTTAGAAGGGTGTGCAATGAATTCAGAACTGGCATTTTCCAAGCCTGTGTCTGCCCTGTGGGTGATTCTGGAATAAACATACAGCTATACCTACACCTCGCCTGCATCTACACCTATACCTACACCTATACCTACACCTATACCTACACCTATGCCTACACTTACACCTATAAGTATACACCTATAGCTGTACTTCCACCAACATCTGCATGCCTCATTTTTTTTTCCCATTCCCTCCAGGGTTGTCCATTTGGTCGCAATGCTAACTCGCATGCTCTACCTACAGGGTGAATCTCTGCAGTCTGAAAAACAAGATGAGACCAGAGGCTAAGCTGCAGGGTGATATTTTGGGATGGCTGTGGTGAAGCCCCGCAGGCACAGTGCCCGTCTGTAAGCAAATACTTTCAGACTAGATTCCAGGGGAGCCCATGTGATGTCTGCAGGCAGCTCAATACCCCACATCCACCCCGCTGAGCTCTGTTGGCAGAAGCTGGACATTTGCAAAGATGTCTTTTTGCCAGCGTAACTTACGATGCCTTCCTTCCTGGGGGTCAACATTTTAAGGAGAAGTCAGTCCCAAAGCAACTACTAAAGATCTTTTAATGATAATGGAAAATCTGGGAGATAGAGAGATGTGTATGAGCTTGTTTTTTTTTTCAGCAGAGAACTTTCTCCCTCCATAAACACTTATCTTGCACTCAAGGCCCACTGGCCACCTTCCATCTATTGGCTGATTTGCTGCCTGGACTTCAGCAGAGCTGCACCGACCGCCATCAACTCCAGACTTGGAGCACACTCAGCAGCTTTGCGCTCCGTGGGTATTCACATGCTCCATGCAACTACCAAACCTTCAGTTTACATCTGCCTTGTAACTGAATATCAACCTTTTTTTTTTCTTTCTGCCTTTTAAATGGGAAGTCACTTCTGCAAACTCCGTTCTTGCTCCATTCATGCAAAGGGACCAAGAGGGAAGGAAAAGAAGATGCAGCCACCTCAAAATAAAGCAAAACAAATTAAAACTCCCAAGTGGCTGCGGTGCAGATTCCTGCTGTCCTCCTACACAAGCTGCCTGCCCTTGACGGATGGATTTTATTTATCTATTTTGTGGGTGCTTTTTCAAAAAAGCGAAGGGAAGCAAGCTACAAAAAGAACTGCTGTCACTGGGAAGTTAGTCATTAACCTCCGGGTGTCTCTCTGACATGACGGAGGTGCTGCAGCCTTTCTGAAGTTTACATGTCTTTACCGAAGGATGTCATGATGTGACAGATACAGGAATTTAAGACAGATCTTTTCCTGCCTAGGGTCTCCTCTGCTTCTGCAGTGTTTACATGGGATTGCGGAGCTATATTGAGCTTTCAGTACCAAATGCAACAGTACTATCCATGTGCATCGCTCGCCAAGAAAGATTAAGTTTGCTCTGCACAGCAGTGCAGAAATAGTCCCAAGGCAAAGCAGGATGGCCCCAGCAAAGATCTTTCCCCACTTTTCTCATTAAAGCTGTAGGTGGCTGATGGAAATAGCTTACCTAGCAGGGAGACAAATGGCCAAGAGCTGATGTGCTGCAGGAAATCACCTGTTGTGGTTCTGGATAGAGCAGAGATGTGGTGGCACTTTGCAAGTGCTTAAACCACTTTGTTTAATCAGAATTAGATTTAACATGCAGTCCATCAGGAATATAATTCCCATTATTTTGTACTGCATCTGACCCTGAAGGCAAAATATCCCATCTCAGCCCAGATCCACAGAAGGGTTTTACATCACTGGGAGGAAAGCTGGGATTCCCATCTCATGTAGGAGTTGGACTCAGTGGTCCCTCTGGGTCCCTCCCAACCCGGGATATGCTATGGCTCTATGATCTTGCTGTGGACCCGTCCTGCAGTGTCACTGCTGCTCTGCCCATGCTGGGGCACGCAGCCCTAAGGAGCATCGGGTTCAGGGGTTCTGGAGTGCAGAGACACTGCTTCTGAGATCCACGTGTCCTCGGTGGGCTCGGGTGAGGAGAAGGCCCTCAGTGTAAAGCTGTGTTACTGCACACCACTCTGAGGAGCTGAAGAACAGACTCAGTGATGTTTTTCTCAGGGCGAGCTCCATTATCTGAAGTAACCTAATCACAGCACGTTAATTAAACTAGGCCTAAAAGACTAAGTAATAATCAATGCCAGGGTGTGCTAATATTGTGTGCCGCAGACCTAACACACCCATTTTCCATGCTTAATTTCATTTTTCTGCACTGTTTTCTCCTCTTACACAGAACAGCCAAGAAGGAACTAGCATCTCCTCCAAACTCCAGTAACATTGGAAAGGTCCCTTTTTGGTAATATTTCAGTGATGATTCACTATGAGTAGCTGTATAAAAAATTAACACATGGCATTTCAGAGCAGAGCTAAAAAAAATAAGGAGACCTGAGATCAGGGACTGAGCTGTGCTGAGCTGCTGCTCCCACCATCAGTTCTTCTCCTTCTGTGAGCAGCCCATGAGAGAAGCAGCCCACAAGAGAAGCAGCTCTCGAGAGAAGCAGTGTTTTGAAGGGAAGGATGAACACTTTGCACCAACAGGATGTGCAGAGGGATTGGAGGAGGCAGGGAGACTTTGCTGTTTGATGCCCATAATCCTGTTATCTGTAGAGCCATCACAATGTGGGAGTGGAAGAGAATGGGAGCAGAGAAAAAGACTTTACTTTCTTTATGCCCTTCCTGGAAAACTAAATCCATCTTTTTTTGCTATGTCATCATGCTTACACAGAGAGCATGGATTGCATGACAGTGATGACAAGCTCAGATAAATCCCTCATACAGCGGAGATGGGCACACAAAACTTTGCTCCTCATCTCCTCAGTGACTGATGACCCCCAGGTACCAGGACCACTAATCAAAGAATCCAGATCATGCTTTGCCTATAGTCTGCATCTGAAATTCATTCTTGTAGAGCAATTTCAAACTTCAAAAGAGTTCCAGTGTTCAGTGTGGGAGCCATGGGGCATCTTGGTCCTAATAGCTGTCTTAGACTTCATCAGAAGGAAGAGCTTTTCCTCTACTCCACATTTACCTCAAGCAGAAGAAGTTCCTCAGCCACAATTGCAAGCTGGTGAAATGCACTTGAAAAGGCAAAGAAAGCCTATGTTGCTACACATATAACTTTAACCCACCACTCCTGGTGCACCTGGAGCTCCAACATAAAGCTCCCTGTAGGATGATGCCAACCAATATCAGTGCACTTAGCTCAATGTGATGAGTTCTGAATACAAACAGAAATAATGGAACAAGCCTCCCTGCTTCAGTTACACAGAATCAATCCCTCCAAAAAAAGCTACCACCAAACTTGACTCATTTTTTTTAAAGAAAAAGGCAATTTTTCACATTTTAATAGCTTTCATTCCATGTCTTAATAAATGCGTGTTTGTTGATTTGTGTAAGCATGATGTAGGATTCTGCAAATGAATGTAATCTGCAACGAGGGGATAGCTAACCACTAGCTAACACTTTTGAATAATGAATCCCTACTGTATCAGATGGACGCTATTCATAATAATTCCTTGCTTTTCTCATTTTGTCGTGTACAGTAGCGATTAATCAATTTGCAGTGTTATGTCACCCGCAACAAATTGCTAGCACCAAGACAAATTTATTGCTTTATGATAAAAGAACTTGTTTAGGTAGAAATAAATTAAATTTGGGGTTGTTATTTGAGTTTGATGTTTACATATATGACCCATGCTGCACAGGCTGGCGGAGCTAAGGGTATCCAATTATTACTCCAGTGTTCCTAGGATAGTTCAAAGAGATACAGAAGCTAATGGCATGTTTGTACAGCTAACTAGTCCTTGAGGACACCAAGTCTCCCTGGGAGCTTTCTGTAACCTGGATGAGGCTCTTCACAAGAATTTGGAAGGGTTGTCAGTGTGGAGTTGTGTGTTGGAGGTTTGTTCCATTGAAGATGGCTGGGTGTTCTTCATTCTGGGGGTCTAGAGGACAGGCAGCTCCCAGCACCCCAGCAAATATTGCATCTATGGATCTTCTTGTGAGAATGGTTCTGCTCTGTGGGAATGGACTGAGCAGAAATAGTTTTGCAGGAACAACTCTGCCCTCCCATAACTGGACACAGACTCTGGGATCTTCTGGGATGCTTGGTGAAGATGCCCAGCCCTGAGGGTGAAAAAGCTGCTTAGCTTCCAGCAGTAAGAATGCTCAGATCATTTTTTATTTTTTATTTTATTTCACTGTTATTTTTTATTTCCTTCAACCTTTGGCAGACTCTGATCTCCTGCTCCCACATCAATCAGCTTATTCTTCTTCACACTTCCTCCTTCCCACTGCCTCAGAAATCACTTTGACTCTTTCTCCCTGGGTTAAGTACTGTTACTTCTCTTTCTTTGTCCATTTCTTCCACTCTTCACTTTTTCTCATTTCTCGTACTCCTGACCACGCACTTTCTGTAGCACTGGATAATGCCTCTCCCCTCCCTGCTGCTCCCCACTAATGTCCTTGTCAGCCTTCCCCTGAATCATCACTGTACCGTTCCAGAAGATCTTTAACTGAGATTATCCCTCATTGGAATCACAGGGCTGAGAAAAAACAAGTGTATCCAGTGCTCTGGTTCATCAAGGTGACCCCAAAGCCCTGAGAAAATAACCCGGAGAGGAGAGGAGAGGAGAGGAGAGGAGAGGAGAGGAGAGGAGAGGAGAGGAGAGGAGAGGAGAGGAGAGGAGAGGAGAGGAGAGGAGAGGAGAGGAGAGGACGTTCCCTCCATCTGTCTTTTTATCTCAGGCATGTACACTATGTGAGCACTTGTCCCACAGTGAGCACACGCACCATTCAAATGTTTTTGTGGACATAGCCTGAAAAAATTTATGCTCCTGTAGTTCATATCAAAGTCTATCATTAAATCCAGACTTCACGAGGCTTGGAGATTTTCTCCAGATTTTTGTTGGTGTAACTAGTCTCAAAGGGTTCTAATGTTAGTCAGTGGCAGCACGGTAACAATCTATTAATTAACCAGTTTCTTCCAGCACCCATGGTGCAACTTTATTACCCGTGACAGCAACCAGGCTTCGATAGCAATCTGCCCTCAGAATCAGGTGAGGGAGCTTGCATGCTTGCTGAATAGTTATCATCTCCAGCAGTATCTTAGAAAATCAAATGGTATTTCATAAAGCTTTCTCACCATCAAATATTCCTGAATCAGGGATTAGAGAGGAAAAATTCCAAACATGCCAAATAGTGCCTTTTTTTGTATATGCTACCAGTATGGGCTTAATACATCAGCTCCCACTGCACTGAAACCTAGTGCTTCCAAACTGACACAGCCATACAAGAAATACAAGAACAGAGAGCTGGGGATTGTCTGGAGTAATCAGATTTTTGGTCTGAAGAATCCTAAGCACTATTATTATATATTTTCTAATTGCGTGACGACAGTTTTGCTGTGTCACAACCCGAACTTAACATCATCATGCCAACTACCATATGTTATACGTGGTATACTTTTATCTAAACTGCACTGCGAGGTATAATTGGGGCACGTGGGCAAGCATACTCAAATTAATTTCAGATAACTGCCAGTCTTGCACAGCAGTTAATTTCAGCATGGATTGGCCACTGAGTGCTTAACCAGCATCCTGGGAGGTCTCCAGCAGCCTGTGCCTGGGTGCTGCCCCATCCTGCTGGCTCCTGGGGCAGCTGGGGACTCTTGGACATACCCATAATCCTTGAAAGTATAGGGGCTATGTTTTTTAATGCTTTTCTTTTTCTTTCCTTTTTAAAGAAGGTAACCATCATTTTCAAACTGAGAAAATACGGAGGGAGCGCTGGAGTATAGAGGTGGAAAATCACAGCTGATTCACTCAATTAATGGGCAATATTAAGTCCCATCAAATAAGTGAAAAAATACATAAAGTGGGATTATCTTTATGCACATTAGCACAGGCCGTGGGGGGGAGGCACTGTGCTACTTCCAATGTGAATCAATATTTTGACAAAGCTGATATTTACGGTTGCACATTTCCTCTCTTTTGATAATCACGTGGGAAGTGTCCTCACAAACACGGGTTGCCAAATGCGTATTCATTAGCCTTGCAATTGGCTAATCCAATACAAGAAAGAAAGAAAGAAAGAAAGAAAGAAAGAAAGAAAGAAAGAAAGAAAGAAAGAAAGAAAGAAAGAAAGAAAGAAAGAAAGAAAGAAAGAAAGAAAGAAAGAAGAAAGAAAGAAAGAAAGAAAGAAAGAAAGAAGAAAGAAAGAAAGAAAGAAAGAAAGAAAGAAAGAAAGAAAGAAAGAAAGAAAGAAGGAGAGAAAGAAAGAAAGAAAGAAAGAAAGAAAGAAAGAAAGAAAGAAAGAAAGAAAGAAAGAAAGAAAGAAAACAAGCTAAAAAAAAAAAAAATCCATGCCCTGGTAGCATGCTTATGGAGTCATTTACTGTAAACATGATCCAAGCAGCTCATTTCGGGCGTGCTACTAAAAGCTTAAAAAATATTGGCACTGCTCAGCCCCAAGCCAAACCCTGTTCAAAGGAAGGGCCTTCAGCCCAAGCCAAATGGAAAAAGGGAATTAGAAGGATGTTACTCATTCATTACTGCCACTTTAATCACTTAGAGGTCCAATTAAGAATAAATCATTAGTATTAAGTTACTTTATCCAAGACTCCTTATAACACACATGGCTGGGTTTGGAGGGCTCTCGGTGTCTAGATGTAGCATGAGCTGAGAAAGGCAGGCAGACGCTGGTTCCCCCCTCCCCTTCCCTTTCCCCCTTGCTATGAAATTGATAAATGAAGGCTGCATTCTAGGTGCAGCAGTAATTTCTGTAGTGCAGTCAAGTGCTAGGTCCCTTGTCTCCCGCGAGCAATGAGGCCGCCGTCCCCTTTAATGCCGCAGCCTCCCCCTGGGCTGCCAAAGGGCCGGCCCAGAGCACGGCCAGTTTCATTTCACAACCCCCCCAAGTGGGAACCCTTCCTTCATTAACAGATCCGTCCTTTCCGGAGGCAGGGGCAGAGGGAATGGAAAAGCCGGGAGGGAAAGTGGCAGCCATCCCACCTGGCTCCTGCCCACGCCACTGCCCGCCTATTGCTGGAGAAACGATGGAGCGGCATCATCCCGGCATCCCCTTCCTCTTCCCATCCTTCTTCTCTCTTTCTTCCCAAGGAAGGAATTTCCCTGGTGGCCCAGACCGCTATCTGAGAAGCATATTTCCTTCTAATCGGTTTTACAGCTCTTTTAAAGTAATATGTCAGATCATTTTCTCCATATACATAGTTAATGAAAGTAACCCTACAAATTCATTTTAAATAGATGGAAGTTGTTATAACCCTGATCTGGAATTTATTACATTCATTACAATCTTGCTGAAGTAGGTAATGTAATGGACTATTACTTTTATTATCTTTTTAATCCCTCAAAATTATTAGGAACTGACTAATATTTGGCATCACCCTGTTAATGTTTAAACAGAAATTGATATCTTCATTCATCTAATAAATGATGAGGTCTTTTTTTTCTTCGCAGAACTAAAGCTGGTGACTTTGTCTTTCAATCTGTACTAGGCCAGGGGTAAAATCGTAAACTGACAATGTCTTAATTTTATGAAATCAGCCCTTTTATCAGGTTATGGGAACACTTTGCAGAATTACTTCCTGGGGGAAGCCTGGGCCTCACTGATTTCTGTGAAGAATGAGTTAAGGTTTTGCTTCAGCATGCAGCCAGAGTTTTGCCTCCTGACCAACAAAGCAAAGCACAAAAATTGTGCTAAATCTTTCCCTCATCATGGCAAACTTTCTTTAAAACTCTGTGGCAATGGCAGTGCTCCTCAGGAGTACCCTCAGATCAACTTCTTCAAAGCACAGCTTCCCTGCACGCAACCTTTTGGTTCCACCCCACCTCTTCAGTACCCAATGGGAGGCAGGTAGCCCCATCTTAATTCATTATTCCTTTCCAAAAATACAGGCATGTCCTTCTCTCTCCCTTCCTCTTTGGTAGTGACACTTGCAAATTCACTGAGAAAACTTATTTTGGGGCTTCAGGAAGAGGCCACGCATTTCATCGTCTGTACTAGATCTGGGAGTATTCCAGGAGATGTTTCAGGACAGCAGATGGGAATACCAACGTGTGGTAGGAGCCAGCCAGGGTCTATACATGCTCTCCTGTGTGAGGCCACCATCATCTATTAGTAGATGCAATATTAGAAGTGTTCCAGCAGAGTTTTGCTACTGTCTTTGAATCCCAATAGACTGGGACCAAAGTCACCAGTAATTAGTGGCAGGAGCAGAGTTCAACCCCATGCAAATGGCTTTTCTCCTTTTCCACCCAGAATCTATCACTTGGACATTGCTTAAAGGCTTGAAGTCATTTGCTATGTCAAAAACTATTGGTCACAGTGTTTCAAAAAAACCTAAGTGGTGAGGTTCCATTTTGGAAAGTTATTTAGATAGAGACTGTAATGTACAAACAAGTTTCTAAAGGAATTTTCAAAAGCACCTCAATTTTATTTTAAATTGGCAATGATGCAGGTGCTTTGAGTCTTGCAGAGAATCCCTGTTTGTACTTTGACATAACTTTGTAGAGCTTTACAAAGAGGAATCCAAGTCACTTCTAAAATTGCACTAACAAATCTGGCCCCTTGGCACTTCCAGCAACGTTACCCAGCATGCAACCTTTGAAAACATCCAAGTTATGTTTTAGTGCTTTTAATCTGCACCTCACCTTACAAGTGTTATTAATATTCATTATAGATTAAGGCCAAAATGAAGATAACAAAGAGTTCTTTACAGTTTCCTTTGAGTTAAAACTGGGTTTTGCAGCACAGTGCAAAGGAAAGCAAAGAAGTTTCTTTGGACAGTAGCCCTAAAAAACAGTTACAGAGATGTGTGTGTATACATATATATGTATATTTATATATATATACATATTTTTATATATATATAAAAGATTTTTTTTGTTCGTATATAGGTGAAAAAATGTACAGAGTTGTTAGCATGATGAAAGAACTACAAAGGGGACTCATGGTGTCATTTATTTTCATTTGAGATTAAAAAAGAAGAACAAAAATATAAAAATTTAGATGTAGCCTTAAAAGTGAAATATCTTCTGCATATTGACCCAGCAAAATGAATATCAGGTAATACGTATTCCCTGAAGTAAAGAACCCTGAGACAAAACACGAAGGGTTAGTGCGAGCTTTTAGTGAAAATGATGAGAGCATCAGCAGGAAAAGCGTGCTTGTGCTGCATTCCAGGAAGCTTTGGTAATCTGGCAGAAACAACCAATCTGCAAAGGATTACCTGCAATATTCTCATATTCAAATACCAAGTTGTGCTCTGTATTCTGAGAGGAGATGGAGTCAGAGGTGCAGTTGGGCTCTTTCTCTTGGTTACAATGGACTGATGGCAGTTTTTACCAGCTAAGGGTCTGTTCTGAACATCATCATGTTTTGAACTCAAATGTCCTCTCGAAGATCAATTACCATTTTAATCTCGTAACGCTGAACCTGCTGCAGGTACCTGACCAGAATAATCACTGAGCCGTGGCCCTGCTCTGAGCCACAACCTGTTCCTAGCTCACAGACCAGGCACCCACAAAAAGATGCAGCAGAAGGATGCTATCCAGTAGGACTTCGGTACTCATCAATAAATAAAAAAATACGTTTGCCTTTTGTCTTCCTACTAATTGTGAATGAGCAAATAGCCAAACGGTTTTGGTAGCTGGTTCACAGAAAAACAGCTCTCTCAGACACACACAGATACCAATACTTTCTTGCCTTGCGTGAATGCTGTCCGTGTTTTATGATCTGCTGCTGAGGCAGAGGAAAAGAATCCCTTTTTCAGAATTCCAAATACTGCTTTAATAAGACTGAAACTCTCCCTCTTTCTCTCCTTATAGCCCTACAGCAAATAAATGGAGGTGTCAGCCCAACACCCTTGTAGGTTTAAACTGAATGGAAGTGTCCTTTTGAAAAGCTTGTTCTGTCTGACAGTCCTGAATGTGCTCCTATTGCAGTTCCTTTGAACACCCATCTTTTCTGTGTTGGTACTCTGCTGACATGGCTTTTCGTTTAGTTAAAGATTAACAGAATGCTACAGAATGACAGGACTTTGTGATAACTTAATTGCACAAAACATAGTTGTTCCTATGCAAATCGGAGGATAATTGGGCACTAAGAAATTACTCCCCCTGTATAAAGATGGCAAAGTGGATTTTGGACACCCTTAGGGAATAATAATCTATTACCTTTTATTGTATTTGAAAAAACATAGTTCATAGTTTTTATGATGAGTGTTAGACATGCGTTTAATAGCATGAGGATATTCGATTATGTACATTAAATATAAAGTCTGGAAGCTCTGAAGTCTCCTTAACTTTAAGTGTATGTTAACAGCTGACACTGAAATTAACATAACAATGTGGGAGCTTTGCAATATGTTCATAACCTGTGAATCATAATGAATATTCCTCTCAAAGGTCCCAGGGTATTTGCAAGCCAAAGAGAACATGGAGGGCACTCTTTTAAATGAGAAAACACAGCAGAAGCTCCCTGAAATTGTTTCTCTGTTATTGTTATCTTTGGGTAAGAGTAAGTATGAGATTACAGCATCATCTAAGCAAACATCATAAACCAGATAGAAAAATGATATTATAATCGCAGAAGGGACAATCCCAGGGCAATTGATGCAACCTGGAGTAAAGGTCTGGGGCAAAGAGCAGAGTGCAGAAAAGAAGGGTAAAAAGGAAAGTGATGTGTGATGGCTGTGGAACTGGTGGTACTATTTACCAAACTACTGAAGACTCACCTCTAACAATAGCAAGGCACCTTAAACCAAGGTCCGTGAGCTAAGCCCAGTCTCACGTTGAAAGGGCAATTACAGTGCACCACATCCTTCTCCCTCAGTGTTTCGCTGCAGACGCTCAACACTTTAGGAATTCTTAAGCACAACAAAATGGAAATGGTATTGGAACAGAAAGAGCCTCCCGAAATGAACTGTACGCAGCCCGTTGTGTTGGCATGATTGATACTGGAGCATGTAGGTGTAATGAAACTGATGCTGTCTCTTCTGCACCTGTGATTTATTGAGTACAAATTTAAGATGAGAAAAGGCCCCATACCAGGAGCTGCATCTTCCCCCTCAAAGAGGGTATGGTCATCCATCACCAGCCATTGCAAAAGGCCCAATAGTGAGCGGCTCATCAGATGAGCCAATAGTCTCTTTGTTGGGATTCCTAACAAGTGTTGGATCAGCAAAAGTCTATTTAGGCTGGTGGACCTTTCAGGACCAATTTGTAGTGGGTCACTGATTCTGCTAGTGTATTATCTTCTTTACTACTAGTACCAGTTGGGCAAGCAGCAAAGATTAATGATTTTAGCTGCTGACTGTTTGTGGCAATCTACTGCTTCTGGACCAAAGATTAAGATTTTTTTGTGCTTTACTCGAAAGGACACACCTTTTATCCAGGACCCTGTTTTATTTGCTGAGTTCTGTACAAATAATAATAATAATAATAAAAAATAACGGGCATCCCAGCTGCATTTTTTAATGGCAATAAAAGGGATTTTTGCTGGTGTATAGTGCAACAAGAGAGTTTTGTGAGGGAATAATAAAACTCAAAGCCGAGAGTAAGTTTCAGTCTTCTTGAGCTGGAGAATATGGCACAGCACAGCTCTTTTCTCCATCCCACAATACACTTTGCTGTGAAAGAGGGAAATGGGGCTCTCCCCAGCAAGAGATGATTTGTTTTCCTATGTTAATCTTTCATAATTTTTCGTAGCAGAAAACCTCATATTGATGGATTTAGTGATAGTGCAAAATACCTTGAGGGCAGCCTGCAGCTGCTGGGATGCTGAGTGGAATTGGTCACTTTTTCAGCCAGTTTCTCTGTAAAAGAACTCAGAAATGACTTTGCTGTGACTGCATCGTCCCCAAGGCTACCAAAGCTGGCAGTTTTCCATGGGAGCACTGACCAGCAAACATACATTCCTGAGCTCAGAAGGTGGTACAGGACATGGGACATTTCCAGAGAAATGCCAGTGGCTCCTTGTAAAAACACAAGACGTTGCACTGCTTAGCTCAGAAGGGACAAACCACTGCTGAAGAGATCAGAAATGGAAATCCAATGACTTAAGTAATTCAGCTGTTGGAAGAACAAACCCAAGCAGGATAAAATAACTCAAACTGCAGTGCTCCTGAAGGCCTTGCTGCAAGTGTTCATTATTAGTGTTACGTGTACTGAAAACTTTCCAGGGGCCAAGGCAGAGGTTGCAGCCCTGCCATAGGCAAAGGTCAACAGAGAGACAGGTGCTGCTGGTGGTGGGGAAATGGTCCTGCAAGGACCTGACAGGGGCTCATTTTTGCAAAGGGATTCAATTGCAGCCATGCAAGGCCCGTGGGTGAGCTCGGGACATCCTGTGTGTGCTCCTGAAGCTTTCAATCCCCAAGAGGTCGAAGATGTTGTGCCCAGTGTTTCCAAAGGAAAGCCCAGGGCTTTCTTTCTGTTGAAAACTAGGACAAAACATCCAAGTGTGTGAAAAATGCGCTCATCAAGGATCTAATTTTTAAAGGGAAGAATTCTATAAATGACCTAATAAAAAAGTGATCTAATTGTTTCCACAACTGCTTCCTAAATTACCAGGGCCTTTTCTCCTCTCTTGTCATTGTTCACGGAGTCATAAATCACAACCCAGGAGATCACTCAGCTCTTGACAATTTGCAGCCATACTCCCGCATCCGCATTCAGCCGGGCTGCGACCGCTGACGAGCTGTGCCTTGAGCGGTTGACAGGTGCAAAATAGCACAAGCAACCAGGATGCCATCAAGTCAAGAGGTTTTTATTTTTTTTTTTAATTTTTTAAATATTTTTTATTTATTTGTTTTATCTTCTCCTCTTCTTATGAGCACTGTCAAAAAAAAAAAAAAAAAGGGTACTCCAAGGTTTGGTGCTTCGAAATCAGGTTTGGAAATATCATATGAATTTTCTTCTGTGCCATTTATTGAAATGTGATTGTGATGGTGTAAGGCAGGGAAGGTACCTCATTTAAAATAACGTTTATTCAAAAAAAGTCTTCCATGTGTTTCGTGCAGGATGTCTTCTCACTTCAATCTCTGAAGCAGACTTTCATCAAACATGAGAGAGGGAGGAAAATGAAATCTCAGGAAAATTATAGAATCACGCAATCATAGAATCAGTGAGATTGGAAAAGACCTCTAAGATTATCAAGTCCAACCATCCACTACTGCCAGTATTGCCTACTAAACCACATCACTCGGTGCCACATCTCTACATTCCTTGAACACCTGCAGGGACAGTGTCTCCATTACTTCCCTGTGCAGCTTGTGCCAATGCCTGACCACTCTTGCAGGGAAGAAGTTTTTCCTAATATCCAACTGGCCTTCCAGAAGAAGAAAAAGAGAAAGAAAAACTGCAACACATTGCGTTTGGTTCTTTTTTTGGTGGCCATCTCTCCAGCTCTGTCTGTGGTAGCATTTCCCTGAGAGAAAGGAGATGGAGTGGGGCTCCTCTGGGTGGGAGTGAAGGGATTGCTCCTGCCTGTGCTCGTTGCTCTTGGGCACTGCGAAGCAAACAGCACTGCTGGCAGCGCAGGCAGGCTGAGGATGATGATGTATGTGTTTTAAATCCCAGCTAGGCAAACAACAGTAGGTGTTTCTCAGATTTGATCCACCAGATGACAAACGCCCTTCGCTCTTTTGTTCCCTCAGAGAAATCGAGCTTGCCCATTGTGCAGCTGTATTTCATTCCCTGGCCAGCGTGGCAGACGTGTTTTGACATTGCTCAGTGAACCAGGGCCATTTTAAGCACGCAGCTATGGAAAGTAGGCTGCATCTAGCACTGTGAAACCCCACGCTTCAGCCTCTCTTTCTTCATATGGATGGCAGGAAATATCCTTCCCAGCCCACTTCACAAATAATCCCACAATTTATAAAGTTCAGACTCGTTCCCCCAGACACTTTCTTGGAATTAATGCTGTTAAGCAAAACAATTCAATACTAGAAGTTAAGCTGAACTCATAACTTCTGGCAAGTTCTCTTGTCAGTTCGTTTTGGGATGGTCATCCCATTGCTGCAGTTTCTCTCTTTAAGAAGGCTCTCTCATTTCCAGGGAAAGTAACAAAACCGGTTTCTTCAGTGAATCATTGGAAGGTGACCTAACCTTTGTCCAGAGGAGCAAACACCTGCAGAAAGCTGTGACTTTTCTGGCCCAAACAGAAGACATGAAAAAATGAATTTAATATCTGGATGTGAGAATGGGGATGGGTGGTGTTATGGTGAACTTCTCACGGTGGGAAGAGTGGTGAAAAACAAACAAACAAAAAAAGAGCCTGTAGACACCCAACTGGGGCACGAGAGGTGTAAATGTTGCTGCAGGGGAATCTGCTCAAAGCCAGGTCCTCCTGCTGAGTGCAGGTTGTGCAGAAAAAAATAGAATGCCCCAGATGTAGAGGGTCTTTGTGAAGAGGGCAGATCAGCAACCATTGGAGACTTTCTTTCCTTTTCACTCTAAAAATGGTGCTTTGCTGTGTCCAAGTTCAGACTTGGATGTAACTTTTTTTCCCTGCTGAATTCGAAGGCAAAGTGCGCAGCTGGTCTAAACTCTGGATGTTTGCATGCCACATCGACCTGCTTTAAAGGAAAATTGTATCTCCACTGGTGACATGGAATAGCTGGAGCCAAGAAAAGGGCATTGCATGCGGTGCAGCTGGCCAGGAGCTGCTCAGCAAAGCATGGCTCGGCACTGAGCCAACAAGGCAGGCACAGAAATGCCAAGTGACATGACCAAGGCCACACAAGAAGTTGGAAGCACAGCAAGAAAACTGAGATTAGGGAAGATTTACATTGGATATAAGGAAAAAGTTTTTGGCAGGAAGGGCAGTGAGGCACTGGCACAGGTGACCCAGAGATGAGGTGGTGCCCCATCCCTGCAGATACCCAAGGTCAGGCTGGACGAGGCTGTGAGCACTGATGGAGCTGTGGGTGTCCCTGTTCAGTGCAGGGGAGTTGGGCCACATGGCCTTTAAGAGTCCCTCCCAACTGAAAAGATTCTGTCATTCTATGATTTTTCCCCTCTGATTCCATCGGTTGCTCAAACTTTTGGAGCGCAGCGCTTGCAGAAACCAACCGGAGTTTCGGTGGTTTAAGGTCAAGCCCAATCACAGCAAAACCCAGGGGCAAAATGTGTTTTTCCTCTCCCTTCCCTCCAGCAAACACATCTCTCAACACTTTCTGTGGGGAAGGTCAGTCCTTCACTGGAGTCCCCTGAATACAGAGAAGCTTCTGGGAGCACACTGAGCAAATGGGTTGTTTTGAAAGGACAAGTTAGCTCTATAATTTGCCTTCACAATGTGTTCTGCACTCTAATTACAAATGCAAACACAGTAATTGAGAACAGCATCATAAAACTCTAAAGGAAGCCATAAGTGATATAATACATGGACATGTTTACCATTTGGTGCAGCAGGATGCCTCGGTGATGTTTTCCCCATGTTTAAACAGGGTGGAGATTTGCTTTTCTTTCATAAAGTTAATTTCACAACAGCAATTCTCCCCTTAGCCTCCCCGCTCCCGAGCTTAGGCCAATTTAAATCCAGCTTTTGGTAAACAGTTCTTCTCTTTTCTCAACTGGGAAAAGCCTGTTTTCTTTTTAATGGTATGAAAAGGTTAATTAAAGCTATTCCCAAGGGAATAAAAAAGGGAAAACTGCAGCCTGCCCTCCACCTATGCTGCCCCGTCCCACCTGAAGACACTCTGCAGAGCTGGGGGCTGTGCTGCTGCTCCCCAAGTCCTGCTACTGGGGTCGTGTTCCCCTTTCCTGGTCCCTCCCAGCTCCCCAAGCTGCCTGGATGGTGCAGGCAATAGCGGCTCCTGCTCTGCTCTATCCATGCCATGAACTCTGCCATTTGCTGGGGGATGGGGAAGAGGTCAAAGCTCCAGTGGTTGCCGGTAGGGCAAAGGTGAGTAGTTCAGATCCACAAATGGTGTATGAAATCAGGCAGGCTGAGAGCTTTCAGCAAGCAAGGGGAACAGGACATAAACACGGTGCAGTCCCACGTTCCTGTTTTCCCTGCCTTTTTTCCCTTTTTCCCCATGCTGCCAGATCATCTCACACATCACCCTTCCCACAACAAACCACAGTTCTGCTCCAGCAAATATATGGGCTGTAGTCCTTGAGAGTCCTCCTGGACACAACACAGCAAACAGAAGGGGAGTGGAAAAATGGAAGTGATATCAGCCCTGTGCAGGTGCAGAGGGAGGCTGGGCGGTGGGGGAGCAGGCAGGAGGGATGCTCGATTTCCAGAGGTGCTGAGTGCCTGCAATGCATCGTGACAGGCTATCCATCAAACCCATCACCTCTTGGGAAACCTGATTACCCCGGTGGAAGCCCTCATTATGAGCATTTAACTGGTTCCTACTGGTTTCAGCCAGCCAGCTCGGTTTAGGAATGGATCACTAGAATTGGGGTGGACAAATCCTTTGGGAGAAATAGGTCCAAGGGCATAGAAACAGGTGTAGGAATCGATGGAGGTGTCCAGCAAGTTATCAATTAAAAGAAAAAAGGATATTCTATTTTTAAAAAAGTTGAACCAATAAAAACGGCTCACACTTGGCTGGTTAGAGCTGTGCATCAGGTGACTTGAACAGATGTCTCCAGCTGGGAATTCTTGGATGAAATTCTCTATCTTCTCCCTTATTATAAGCCAGTTATTAAAGAAGTACATTCGAGGTATAGAAACGTGTGTTAATTCTAGCCAGGAAAATAAAACAGAAACCATGCATACATCACCAAGATGTGTGGTCACAGAGGTGTAATCACAGCTTTAAAGGGGGTGAAGCCCCTGATGTGGATGTTGGCAGCTATTAAAAAACTGCAAGTACAGAGTGAAGGTTGCACATCAACAAGGCACTTGTACTGCAAGGCAGTGTTAGAGGAGGCTGTCCCAGAAACTGGGATTTGGTTATTTATGTGCAAATAGTCATTAAGTGTGTGTGTGTGTAGATTTGTTCACTGCAATTTGATATATATATATATATATATATGAGTGAACAGGACTTTGCACGGCTGTGCACTGCTGCAGGAGCTGCATCTTTCCTGCTGGGAGTGCTGGTATGTATTCTGCACCTGCTAATGTGTGTGGATTTGAGGGAAACAAGGGGAACCCACCTCCTTTGATATAGGAAATCCAGCACACCACATTGAATTGCTGTTAACACAGACATAGGAACGAAGCATCCTTCACTGACCACCTTTCCTACCAGAGCACCTGGCCCTGCCCCTCTCCTTGCTGCACATTTCTGTGTTTTCCCTCTCTCCTGCCAGGAAGATGTGGGCACAGTTTATGGACTGAAGGATGACCCATACAGCATCCAGGCTGTGTGGCTGCAGAGCGTTTTGCTCAGGAAGCACCGGTGAGGATTTGTTATGTGTAAAAGAAGGAGGTTGGGAGCCGTTGTCTTTTCCCTGTCTGGGCAGCAGCTAAGGAAGCGTTCCTCAGCCTGGCATGGAAAGCAAGGAAACCTATTTCTTCAATATTGTTCCCTTTCTTTGTCTTAATTCTTTTTCCTTCCCATATTTAGGGCTTAAAAACATTTCAGGAGGAAGGTGGAGGTTTGCAGAAACCACTTTGTTTCCAGTTCTGCTCGCCTTTCTTTCCCAGAAACACACAAAAGGACCTTAATTTCACTGAATAACAGCTTTCTAGTAAATAGGTCCTTGCTTTTCTTCTGCACCTGGATGTGTGCAGAGGGGCCGGCATCGCAAGATTGCTGCGTTTCCTTGGGTGAATAAAGAGCTTCATTCCCAAAGGGCGCAATAAACCCCATCCTTCCTCCTCTGATCAGCAGCAGCGCGGAAGCTGCAAACCTGACCAGTACATCAAAAAGGAGCTTGAAAAATACTTTGAGCAAAAAAATGCTAACGGTGCATCCTTCCCCTGTAACTGCACCGATATTAAATCAGGAAACAGTACAGAACGACCACAAAACATATATACAGGGGCTGTCAAAGCAGAAAGAAAACAAAATCCCTAATGGGGACTAAAGGTGCAAAGAGCAGAAGGAAGAATATGCAGTATGGGCTTTATGATTGTATTTAAATCCTTATGCAGCAAATGCCAGAAAGGGAATTCCAAAAAAGAAATCTATATATAAGCAGGTTTGGGGGATTTTTTTGTTTGGTTGGTTTTTTTTGTTGTTATTTTTGTTTTTGATGCTGGACTTTGTGCAATGAAAGGGGATTACAAGTCATGGAAGAAGTTCAGGTCCCTGAGATGTCAGAGGAGCACTGAGCTGGAAGGATGGTCCCTGATCCTACAAGGGCCACATGCTCAGCTCGGTGGTAAGAAGCCCTGCTGGAGCTGTGGTGCTCTATTGAAAGGATGCTCACGTAGGGCTGGATTTCCTCACGCACAACCGAGGCCATCTCTTCCTTCCTTCATTCTGGAGCATCTGAAATCTGTTCATCCAGAGAGCGTCCTGCTGAGCTGCTTGGAAAAAAACAGGCAACAGCAGCCACAAAGGTGGACTGACCTTTACTGAAAGGTTTTCTGGCTGCTCACTGCTCTCTGCCATTTCTCCCTTTTCTACGTCCATTGCAAGGAAGCGAAAAGCTTTTCTCACCCAGAAATCTGTGTACTGCTACTATGTCCGGGAAAGGAGCAAGATAAGCAGGAGAGAAAATTTCCCTAAGTGAGATGTGGTCAAGTTCTGAAGAGTCTGAGAAACCTTTGTATACCACCAAATGCCATTGCAGGATACAGATGCAGTGATTATAGTCCAACAGCTTCTGCTGGCTCCTTCAGACCTGAAAAGCAACTTCTGATCAGAGAGGTTTTGTGCTGCTTGTTTGCTAAATGCTCCTGGAGGGGCTTGGATGATGAATTCAGCATGGCAGGGTCCAAGCAGGGAGCAGGGCTGAGGGAGGCTAAGGAGGAAAGCAGGCCCTAGAGAGGTCTGAACAGGAGATTTTGTGCTTCTGGATCAGGATTTTTCTTGCTATACACAAGGGTGCCAGTAAATAATAGAGCAGCAAGGAGAGGAGTTTGGGAGTATGTGTTAAAAGCAGTGTTAGAAGGGGCTACGATGGGACAGCACTGTTTGGAAACGATGAGGGAGAGACAAACTCCCTCGGGAAAAGATAGAAATACATAAATCGGATCTCCTCATTCATAGCACGACGAGCCTAAGGCTGAAAGAAGGCAGAGAACGGAGCTGCTCGCTGCCGCTGCCCTCACGGGCCGTTAAAGAAGGAGAAACGGCTCCGGTTGTCCCGAGTCATCCCCTGCCCTCCCCGCTCCGCGCTCAGGCCCCGAGCAAACTGCAGAGGGTGCCAGCGAGGAGTTCGCTCCGTTCTGTGTGAGCGCTCCGCAGGGCGGCAGGGATTCACGCGGCGCCCCGCAGCCGCACCCCGCATTGCCCGCATCCCGCAGCATCGCGGGACACCGCGGGGGGCAGCGTCCGCCTTTGGGATGGAGCTGCGCGGAGGCAGAGCGGTGCCGAAGCGCGGCGTCGCGCGGTGCCCCTCGACTCGCTCTGCTCTTTCAGCCCTCCTCGAACCCCCACTTTTAAAGGAACTCCGTGCCCCCAAGCCCGTCCTGATCCCTCCAGCCCCGCTCGGAGCTGTTCCGACGGCGGACACAGTTTTAAGGAAACGCCTTCTAACCAACGCCTTCAATCACACCGTCACCTATAGTGGCACCTTGCCAGGTGCGCTTATTCTGAGAGACACCCCTTCCCCTTTCCGAAACCTTCCCAAATCCCAAATCTCCTCTCTGTTACACCGCCCTCCCATCCCAGACAGGGATTTAATGCCGGGGAAAAACAACCTCTACCCGCCCCCCCCTTTCCTCCCCCCCCCCCAGCTCTCAACCTACCCTTCTGCGGTGCTGCTCCGCTTCCTTCCCACAGGTCCGCCTGTAAAAACGTGTCTAAAGTTATTGGGACCGGCCCCGCTTAACGGGCTCGCGTTAAAATCTGAAGAGACCCCACTGAACCTCGGACAGATCCGTAGCTCATTTTATACCGCAAAGCTACCGTGCAGATTTTGTCCGGAATGTGTTGCACGCTTTACTTGAGTAGAAAAGAGAAGGAGAGAGGAAACAAAGACTTACGATTACCATTAGTAATTTAATCCTAAATTCGTGGGCCATTCCCATCAGCCCGAACAAGCAAACATCAACACTTTTCTTTCTCATGCACACGGATCTGCGATAGATGATTAACCAGGTCCCTCGCTGCTTGCACAGGGGAAAAATATCCTGACAAACGGCACGGTGCCTGCTGGCAGCTCGCGAAATTAAAAACCAAGCGAAGGGAGGTAAGGATTAGGACAGGGATGCCCTTCTGCTCCGCCAGCGCTGGCTGCCGGCCGTGGGTGATGTCGGTTTGTGGGATTGTTTGTTAACAAAAGTACCATTTCAGACAACGTATCCCACTGATGTTATGGGGTGAAAAAGAGAATGCTGGGGGAAATGTAGCAGTCAGAGACCAAAACCGAGGAGCGCTTCTCAGCATGGAAAATACGTAAATGACGGACTTCTTATACTTATCAGTTACCAAAATCTGCTTTCTAGGAACTGGGGATTAGGAATCCACCATAATACGATTCCCTTTTTGAAAGTGAAATCCACAATTCGGGCAGAACCCTACGGAACCAAACGCACGTTGTGCTTGTAGGCATCAGTTTAAGGGCGAGATTTCTCATTTCGGTGGCTCGGGACCCGCACTGCCCTGCGCGGATACGCGGGATGAGCCGATCTGAAATGACACCATCGTACGGTTTGAACTCATCCTGATTTTGACCGAGAGTTTCCCAGAGGGAGGAGGGAGAGAAGGGACAACGGAAAGAACTCATTCTGTACCCGAAACAAACCGTCAGAAACAAAAACAAAAACGGATCTTAGAAAGAAAAATACAGTTAAACCCATTGGACGAACAGCTTTTGGGTGTAGGGAGTAAGTCGCGATTGAACAAAAATTGCTCGGGATGAAGGCGAGCGGTGCTCAGGCGCTGGGATGCCGGGCAGGTGGGGCCGCTCCGCGCCGTGCGCTCCTTCCGCGGGTGCGGAACGGGAGCGGCGGGGCGGGGACGGCAGCGCTGCCCGCAGGATCCGCGGCCGCCGGGACGTCGCTCGCTCCGCGGAGGCGTTCCGGGTGCGGGCGGCCGCGCAGGGCCGGGGATGCGGAGCTCCCCCTGCGCGCAGCTCCGCGGTTCGGCTGCGGATCTCCGCGGCAGAAAACTCAGCCTGGGCTGTCACGCTGGGCTGATCGGCTCACAGATCCTCTTCTGCTACGGCAAAGCTATTTCTTCCCCAGTCCTCGCTAAAATATATGTATATTTCTAAAAAAGGTTTGGATGGAGGGAGATCCCCCAACACGCAAATCCTAAAGAGAACAACCTTTGACGATTGAATTAAAAGCTCTACAATAAAAAATATCGGCCTTTCACTGGGAATTCGGGGCACAAAGCTTTTCGTGTTTCAGCCAGCCGCAAGTTTTGCGGAATGTGTTTTCTAGGAGTGAGGGATGGAAGAGAAAATAATTGGACCCACACAGTGTCCTGAAATTTTATGACAATGCTGATGGACACGCAGAACCAATCTGTAATTCACAGCTTAAAAGATTAAGAAAAGAGACAGAGTGCGTATGGACAGGGAGATAATCAGATCAATGCTTCCTCCACCTTTCAGTAGCTCCACCTTGTGAATATACCTCAGTAATTATGATAGAAAAAGTATTATCCGTCTCATGGCACATTTCGCAGGGCTGCATCTTTGCTTCCCAGGCGCTCGCCGCCGTTCCCTTTCCCTGTTGCGGGACCGATTCTCCCCCGCACCACCACCGATCACGTTTATCGTGCAGGTAGAAATAAAGCTCTCGCCGAGCACCCTCCAGGACCTCAGAAATAAGAGCTGCTGCTTCCCCTAGGGAAGCTGCTGGCTCACCCCGAGCTTACCGGGAGGCAGCCGGGGGCGGGACGGGGACCGCGGAGCTTTGCCCCGCTTCGACCTCTCTCGGGTCCCAGAGGGGCACCGAGCTCAGCTCTTTGTGCCTCGGGGCTCATCGTTCTCAGCGAAAAAAATAAATAAATAATAAGGTCGATTTCCCGAATTTGGCAGCGATGGGAACCCAACAGCGCGGTTCTCGCTGCGCTCCACGCGGGATATTTCCACGCGTGTCCCCACGGCCGCGTTCGGAGCGGGCGGTGCGGAGGGGAGGGCTGCCCTTCCACGGTGCTCAGCCCTTTCCCAGCCGGGTTTGGGTCCGGAGGAGCTCTCTGACCCCCAGAAACATCACGCGTGGGGAATCCGGCGGGTACGGAGCGCACCAGACTTCACCGATCCCAGGCTTTTTTTATATCCCCTCCTCACATAGTGAGGGAAAACTGCAGCGAGGAAGCGACAAGCCGAACCCGGACAGCTTGTAACGCGCGGGGCATTCTAAACAACCCCCCTGCTGCCCTCCCCGCATCCCACTCCCACGGGCACAGCCGGGACTTGTTGGCACAGCGGCACTCGGCGCGGTTCCCTGCGCGGCCGCGGGGACCATCGGGGCTGAGAGCTTCACCCCGACGGAGCGCACGGATCTGCGGGGAGAGAGCAGAACTTTCCGCTGGGCGCTTTAACGACACGTTTTTCTGTCCCGGTACCTGAAGGGCAGTTTCCTTCTAATTCATTTCCGAAAAACAGAAGGATCTTTAAGTATAGGGGATTTTTTTGTTTATTTTCTTTTGGGTAAATAACTGAGAGGAAGGGGATGCGAGGATGCTGAGAGACGGGTCCGCCCGTCCCCATCCCCCTCCGGCCCCCCCTTTTTTTTTTCCGGGTGTTTTTTACCCCGTGAAACGGAGCTGTCATTCTCCAAACCGTCACTTGGTGTCGCACTTTCTGTCTGTTTGAGCGTAAAAGCAGCGTAAAAAGAAGCCTTAATCTCCCTTAATCGTTACAAAATGTTCAGGAAAAAAAAAAAAAAATCCTGTTACCGGACCAAAAAGGAAAAGAAAAGCAAAAGAAACCAAAAAAGCCTCACAAGCCGAGTGCTCCTTTGCATGCAGTCACTGACTCAGAGCTCAGCAGAAGAAAGCAAACGCGGTCCCCTCAGAACAGCAGTGTGACTCTATTTTCTCCCTTCTCCCCCCCAATATTTGCGATTGTCTGTGTCAATGCTCGCGCTTTACTTTACGGTGAGATTTGTTTCCCGTAACCAGGAGGGTTTCCCCGGCTGCCTGCGGACCGCTGACAGCCCCAACTCCCCAATCCCCCCCTTCCTACCCTCCGTGCCGGTGCTTCCCCGACCCCGTCTCCTGCGCATCCCCCGCACTTCCCGCAGCCCCGCACTCTGCACCCGCATTTTTCCACGGTTCCTTCGCACGGGGGACGCTCCCGAGAAGTTGGAAGGAACGACGCGTGTGCGCGGGACGGGTGGGGGGTTGTGGGGGGTTGTGGGGGGGGAAAAAGCCGACTGCCTTGAAATTTGCTACGGGACGGTAGCGGGCAAAAAGAGACTTTGTTATATTTAGAACAAAGGGACGGGCAGGATGTCCCCGAGTCCTCCTCCTTTCTGGACTGCAGAAAAAGAATAGGAAAGGGGGGAGGGTGTGTGTGGGGGGGGAGGTTGGGTGGGTAGGTGGGTGCGGGGGGGGGGGGGGGGAATAAATAAATAAAAGAGGCGGCGGTGCTGCGGGAGGGGGGAGCGCTCGGAGGAGCGGGGCGAGGAGCGGGGCCGCTCAGCTGGCGCTGCGGAGCTGTCACGCCGCGGTCCGCCCCCGCCGCACCGCCCAACCCCGCCGCCCCCGCCGCACCGCCCGGCCCCGCCGCACCGCACCGCCCGGCCCGGCCCCGCCGCCGTGCTGCCATTGGCGCGGCCGCCGCCGGCCCCGGCCCCCGCCGCGCTCTCGGCGGGCACGGCCGTATAAGAAGCCAAGGGGGGCTGCGCTGCGAATCACAGCTGCACAACGAGCGCTGGAGGCGGCAGCTACATCGGAGACCTGGGTTTTCTCGTCCCCCCTCTCCTCCTTTTTTTTTTTTTTTTTTTTTTTCCCCTCCTCCCTTCCTCCTTCCCCTCCTTCCTCCCCCTCTTCCCTCCCCTTCCCTTTGCGCGGCGAGAGCCAGAGAAAACTCCCGTGCAAAGCCCGGTCGCCGCCGCACAGCCGGTGCGCTCCCGGAGCGGAAAGTTGCGGCACGCTCAGGCGCTCCGCTACCGCGGGGAGAAAGCTCAGGACTTACAAAACCCACCCGGAGGCGCGGGCTTAGACCTTCTGCACCGTTCTTCTCGCTTCCCGCACGGCCCCGAAGGCAGCATCTTTGTTTTGTTTTGCTTTTGCCCTCCTGCCGCTGCTCCTTTCTCCTCTCCGTGGGCGTCTGAGTGCCAGGAGCCGCCGGCGGTGCGCTGCCAGCGCTGATACCCAAAGCCGGGAGGCGTCGGGTGGCTCCGGGAGCCGGCTCGTCCCTGGCTTTGTTGCTGCGGTCCGAAGAAGCCCCAGAAGCCGGGAGAAGGAGGAGGCGGCGGTGGTGGAGGGGGGAGCGGAGGAAAGGAAGCGAGAGGCGAAGCGGAGGCAAAGCGGAGGCAAAGTTTCTTTGGAATAGGGAGCGCGGCCAGCCCTCTGTCAGGCTGCGCGCTGGGGCCAGGTCTCCAGCCCCCTCCGCCCGGAGAGGAGCCCGCAAGACAGCGATGGCCGGAGAGCTGAGCATCGGAGCCGAGCTGCCCACCAGCCCCCTGGCCATGGAGTACGTCAACGACTTCGACCTGATGAAGTTCGACGTGAAGAAGGAGCCCCTGGGCAGAAACGACCGTTCGGGCAGGCACTGCACCCGCCTGCAGCCCGCCGGCTCCGTGTCCTCCACCCCCATCAGCACCCCCTGCAGCTCCGTGCCCTCCTCGCCCAGCTTCAGCCCCACCGAACAGAAGACCCACTTGGAGGACCTGTACTGGATGGCCAACAGCTACCAGCAGATGAACCCCGAGGCGCTCAACCTCACCCCGGAGGATGCCGTCGAAGCCCTCATCGGCTCCCACCAAGTGTCCCAGCAGCTGCAAGGCTTCGAGAGCTTCCGGGCCCATCACCACCACCATCACCATCACCACCAGCACCACCACCAGTACCCTGCTGTCACCCATGAAGACCTGGCGGGCAGCGGGCACCCTCACCACCACCACCACCACCACCATCAGGCCTCTCCCACCCCTTCCACCTCGTCCAGCTCCTCTCAGCAGCTCCAGACCTCTCACCAGCAGCATCCCCCATCCAGCAGCGTGGAGGACCGGTTCTCGGATGACCAGCTGGTCTCCATGTCCGTGAGGGAGCTCAACAGGCACCTCCGAGGCTTCACCAAAGACGAGGTGATCCGCCTCAAGCAGAAGAGGAGGACCTTGAAGAACAGGGGCTACGCTCAGTCCTGCAGGTATAAACGCGTCCAGCAGAAGCACCACCTGGAGAATGAAAAGACCCAACTCATTCAGCAGGTGGAACAGCTCAAGCAAGAAGTGACCCGGCTGGCCAGAGAGCGAGACGCCTACAAGCTCAAGTGTGAGAAACTTGCCAGCAATGGCTTCAGAGAGGCCGGCTCCACCAGTGACAACCCGTCTTCCCCCGAGTTCTTCATGTGAGTGCTTAATAAAGTAATTAAAAAAAAAAAAGCCCAAGAAAAAAAAAAAAACAAGAAAAAGAACCCCACCCGACCCCTGACCCCCATCACCTCCCTCCCCCCCCCCTGCTCCCATCCTCCTCTGACATCTTCATCCATCTGTCTGCTTGATTAGAGAGAAAGAAGGAGAGAAACATAGAGACTTGATTTTTTTGCAGCATCCAGTCTTCTAGATTAGCTGTGGGAAAAGTAGGCTGGGGGTGGGGATGGGAGAGGTAAAGTGCAACTTTTCGACTTTGGTTTGCGAGTTAGAGAGAGGGACAGGAGAAAAGGACAAGTGAAGCGTTTTATAGATCGCTTGCTTGCAGAACGAGATGGACTTTAAGAGAATAATGACAGAAAAGGACAATGAACGAGCCATCTATAACATACTGCCTGCTTGGGAGGAGAGAGGACACATACAGCACCATCTCATGCACAATTTCCCCACTTGGAAAAAGAGAGAATAATTAAAAAGGACAATATATGCAAACTCTTCATATATTGCCTGCTTTGAGGAAAAAAAAGTTACAGGACTCAGATGGGACATTCAATCTAAGAAAGGAAAGAAAGAAAGGAGAAAAAAAAAAAAACAAAAAACAACAAAACTCATCAGTTTTATTGCCTGCTTGATTATATAGAAAAATACGAAAATCTGCATTAAAAATATTAATCCTGCATGCTGGACATGTATGGTAATAATTTCTATTTTGTACCATTTTCTTGTTTAACTTTAGCATGTTGATCATCGATCATAGATTTCTGTTGTTTTGTTTCATTGGTAAGGAAAGCATCACGAGTTATCCGAAGTTTTTTACTGCTTGTGCAGTTTTGTTTGTTGGTTTTTTGCTCTCTTATTTTCTTTTATGGTCGTCGGCTTGTAAATATCTGCTACTTCAAACCGCACAGGAAAAGAAAACAGAACATAAAGCAAAGTAACATTTCAGCAGGCTGGCTGTACGGTTTGGTTGGTATTAAAGAGATACTTAAGGAGAAAAAAAAAAAAAGAAAAAAAAAGTTACGGGCATTTTGCATTCAGAAAAAAGAGAGGAGAAAAAAAAAAAAGCAACTTTGTATATCTGGTGCACTTTTAAGTTGTGTGTTTTTTTGGTTGGTTTTTTTTTTTTTTTTTTTAGTTTTCATTTTGGTTGTTGTTTGTTGGGGCAGAAGAAAGGAAAAAAAAAATAACAAAACACGAACGCTTGGATGGCATTGACAAACCCAGAGTGAATGGTGAAAGTTGAAGGGGGGTTTGGGGGAAGGAAGGGGGGGGGTTTGAAAGGGGCTCTGCGCGGTCACTGCGCGCCCCGAGGCGGCTCCGCTCCGCACCGCGCACTGCGGGCGCTCCCTGGCGCTGTCAAGCTGGGTTTCCCAATGGTTTGGAAACGGCAACGAGGAGGCGACACCGCCGCTTTGAAGCGTATTTTGTAATCTGCTTCTCCGCTTCCTTATGCAGCGAGTGAAAGTTTGAGCCGAAATTTAATTTGCAGTTTGTTTCTTAGCGGTAGTTTGGAGTCTTATGGGTGTTTTTATGACTTTTTTTTTTTTTTTTTTTTTTTTTCCTCCTGCAGGTCAGTAAAAGGATTTACGTTGCACTGACAAAAATACCAAAATGAAAACTTATTTTTTAGTTTCCTTTTAGGATAGCTGGCACTGCTGGCCGGATGCATTTTAAGTTTGTATTAGTTTATAAATTAACAGTAATAACAAGATTGTAATGAACAGCATGGTGCTTGCAGTTTTAAATATTGTGGATATTAGTCATGCATCAGAAAACGATCTTTGGTTTTTACTGATTCAACTGTGTTGAAATCAAAACATTGCAGCAGCGGAAAAAATAATTGTTTTTATTTCATGTAAAGTTCTGAAGGGATCAATTTCAAATCCTGCTTATGATATGAAAAATATTAAAAAAAAAACCTGGTCTATTGTAGTTTTATTCAGACTGGTTTCTGTTTTTGGTTATTAAAATTGTTTCCTATTTTGCTTATTAAAATCATTGAAATGGCATTTCTTGGAGGGATCCGCTTCTCTGCCGTCTCGTGTTCCGAAAAAAAAGAAAGGAAAAAGAAAAAAAAAAAAGAGAGGTGATGACAAACTTACGGACGAGAAGCTCCCCTCGGAGCGCCGTCCGGCCCAAGCAGCTCCGCTCTCCCCCTCCCTCCCAAACTCCCCCCCCGCCTCCCAACGCTGCGATGCCCGCAGGTTTCGCTGCCCCGAGGTCCGACCCGGCCGTGGCAAAGCGGGGCCGCCTCCACCCGCAGCGTTGGGCAGCGGAGTTCAGCACGTCGGCCCGCGGTCCTCCGGCCTGGGCGGCCCCGCTGCAGGGCAGTGCGAGCGCTCCTGCTCTTCTTTCATGTTTTCTTGCTTTCTTTTTGCATTAAAAAAGGAAAGGATTTGGCCAAGTCTGCCCTTCCCCCCTCCCCTTTCCATTCACCCCCCTCCCAGTCCTTTGGGATTCACTTTCCTCCTCACCATTTGCACTCTTTATTTATTCTGGCGCTCTTCTTTTTATTATTATTATTATTAACATCTTTTTAAGCGCGAGCAACGGGCACTTTGCAAGACTTCAGATGTGAATGGAGAATGGGACCGACCTCCCCCCGCTGCCCCCAAGTACCCTTAGCAGCTCTTAGGGCAGATAATGGCTCTCTTCTCGCATCGCACCGGGGTGAGGCGTGTTTGGGGAACAGCCGCCTAAGGATAGAGTGTGGGGAAAAAAAAAAAAAACAACA
This sequence comes from Chrysolophus pictus, assembly GCA_037305975.1. Classification (NCBI taxonomy): domain Eukaryota; kingdom Metazoa; phylum Chordata; class Aves; order Galliformes; family Phasianidae; genus Chrysolophus; species Chrysolophus pictus. The sequence continues at coordinate 9,384,363 of CM074595.1, forward strand.
GCGACTACGGTCCCCTAAACCCCACATCCCTTTCAAATCTCATCCCTGCCCGCTCGGAGCTGGAGGGGCTGGCAGGGGGCCGGTCCCGGCTCCATGGGTCAGGCCTGGAGGAGCTGTTCTGCACGGGAATGGGACTTTGTGGAGGGAGAGGATGAGATCCTGGCTGCGCCTGCCTGGCTGTGCCTGCTTTCCTCCCCTCTTGCCAGCGAATGCTATGGCTTCAGAAAGCCTGAGAGGAATATTGTTTGTGGGAACTGCCACCGCATATTAATGTCCCCTCATGCATGCATTGAATAAATCACTGGGGCTAATTGAACAACAACAACAACAACAAAATAGGGAAATAGGCCTTAGAAAAGCCCTCCGGATTCCCACCGCTGAGCAGTGGCAGCGCCGGGGCAGCCCCATTACCCGGTCCTCGTCGCACCGCCGGTGCATTTGCAGCATCCGCTGCCATTCCTCAGATTTAACGGAGCCCATCGGAAAGAAAAGAAACCGCAGCCAAACCCCACAGAGGGCACAGCCGGGGCCGGCGGCTCCGGGCTGCTTGAGGCTGCTCCCACTGCCCCGTACCGTGTGTGGGGATCTGGGGGGGTTCTGATGGACCACGGGGCTGAGAACTGCCGGTCTGCGGTGCGGCCCGGGCCGGGGCTCTGTAGCAGCAGGGAGCGGCTGTCCGGGGGGTCGGGGTGGGTAGGGCCTCCCTGAGTCTCTCCATCGAGGGAGCTCCAGCAGCAAAGGGGTGACCACCTGCATCCCAGCTGTTCCGCGCGTTGTCATCCCCACATTACGGCTTTGATCTCTTGCTGTTCATCATTGACCTCTAAAGTGCTGCTGACACTGGAGTCGGGGATGAAGAGCAGCTTCATGAATCGATAGGGCCGTCCCGGGTGCGGGTTGCCCGTGGGATTCTCCCCTACGGGGATGCTCATTTTCCACCTGCAGAGCTGCAGAAGATCTGCGGGGGGTGAAGCATCTCCGCTCCCAGCCTTTCTTCTTTGCCCCACTCCAGACGCACTGCTTCGCCAGCTCCTGCTTTGCCCTTCCAAGCCCCTTCTTCTCCACACATCTCAGTCCCAGTACCTCAACCCCCCGAGGCTCGGAGGAGACTTCAAGCAGGCATGGTGAGCTGTGGTAGTGCCCACGGAATGCACAGCTCGGAGAGGAGCACCTCCTGCTTCAGAGATCTGCCAGCCCTCCTCATCCTTGAGACACTCTGGACTGAAGATGAGAAAAGAAAAGAAAAAAGAAAAGAAAAGAAAAGAAAAGAAAAGAAAAGAAAAGAAAAGAAAAGAAAAGAAAAGAAAAGAAAAGAAAAGAAAAGAAAAGAAAAGAAAAGAAAAGAAAAGAAAAGAAAAGAAAAGAAAAGAAAAGAAAAGAAAAGAAAAGAAAAGAAAAGAAAAAAAGAAGCCTCATGTAGGCAAAAAGCGCTCCTCGGCCCCATCCCCTCCTTGCAGCCCCAGAAGTGGGGTGACAACGGGACAGGGCAGGACACCGAGCTGGACTCGGGGCGGTCCGTGCAGCCCCGGCCCTGGGATGTGCTGAGGGCCCCGGGATGTGCGGGGACAGCCGCTTCCCAGGCGCTCTCGCAGCTGTGCTCGCACTGCAGAGGCAGCCCGAATCCCGGCGGCTCCGCGCAGCCCGGGGACAGATGGGGAGAGCGGCGGGGAGAGCTCGGGGTTTGCATCCCGGGTTTGTCCTCCGGACGACAGTTCAATGGTGATCTCGTGTAGTGCAAGAGGACGATCCCCTTCAGTGCAAATCTTATTATTTTGTTTGATCTCGCAGTTTTGCAAGAGCTATTGCTAACAGCTGTGGAGAGATTTGCATCCCCCCTCCGGGGCAGAGGTGACTACTGGCTACGGCAGCTCCCAGAACTAAACGAGGCACTCGAACAGGAAACACAATTGGCAGCAGCCCCCCTCCCCCATTTACTGACACCGAACTCTCGGGCTGTCCCTGCAAGCCCCACGGACGGCTTTAAATCGTCCCTTCCCTCCTGCCCTCCAGGAGAATGTACAAAACTGATCGTCCCTAATTCCAAAACAGAGAAATCTAAGACTGAAAAAGACTTTTGGGACTGAAGACAGCTGCATCAGCCCAAGACTTTCCAGAGATGCTGGATGCCGGTGCCGCAGAGCACAGGAGTGGGCAGGAGAGATGCGTGATGAGGATGAGCCAGGGCTGGCGAGATAACGGTTCCCAGCTGTTTTAGGGTTTAGGTTTTTTTTTTTTTTTTCCTATCCTTTCCGTTTTCTTTTCCCCCTCCAGCTGGCGCAGTGCCCGCCCGGCTCTCGCAGCCCTCTCGCTGCCGCTGATTGACAGGCCGAGGTCAGGGATTGCTCTCCGGCGCTGCTGGTGTCGGGTTTCGGGGACTCCAGATAAAGCAGCTCCAAAGCTGGGCGACCCCTGCGGCCCCGCCGGGCCAGGTGAGCATCTTTCGGCTCGCAGCGCTGCCCGGCAGTTTTTCCTTTTTAATTCTCTCCATCCCACCTCCCCACCCCCCCCAGTTTTCCCCTTCTCTTTCTCCTTTTCCTCATTTTTCCATTTTATTTTATTTTATTTATTGGAAAGTTTCAGTTACATTTCCCTTCCCTTCCCTTCCCTTCCCTTCCCTTCCCTTCCCTTCCCTTCCCTTCCCTTCCCTTCCCTTCCCTTCCCTTCCCTTCCCTTCCCTTCCCTTCCCTTCCCTTCCCTTCCCTTCCCTTCCCTTCCCTTCCCTTCCCTTCCCTTCCCTTCCCTTCCCTTCCCTTCCCTTCCCTTCCCTTCCCTTCCCTTCCCTTCCCTTCCTCTTTATTTTACTCACTGTTTCACTCCATTACAGTTACAGTAAGTCTGAAGTTACACACACAGACACACACATCACACTCTAAATAACTAATTGCATAACGCTTCATGGTGTGTTCTGTGCTGTGTTCCATGCAGTGGTCTGTTAGGATCCCACACTGGACTTTTGTTTTATGTAAGAAGGAGAAGTAGAAGAGGAAAAAAAAAAAAAAAAAGTTTGAGTGCTTTAGTTGACTTAAATGGTGACTCTTAGCAGTGAATTTTTGAGCACAGCATAAAGTGCTGCAAAACATTTTCCTGCTGTTGAATCCAGGACTCCAAATTTATACTTGTGAGCCATCCCTGCCCATCATGGTGCATGAAGGTGTTAGAAAATACACTGTGGTGTATTTGAGAGCTATGGTACAACAAATCCTTGGCCTTAAACAGAATTGCTCCAGTGGGGACTTTGTGCATTCATAGGTCAGGATAGGGCTGCAATAAATGTATTGTAGCAAGGAGGGAAAATGGCATTTCATGCAAAGAAAGTGGAGCTTTTCCTACCCCATAGAGGTTGCCATTAGGTTTTTAAGACAATTGTCCTCTCCCATATTTTAATTCCCCTTTTAAAGTTCCACTGTTTGTCTTAAGGCACAGATGCAGAACACTGCATTTCCACTTTATACATGTGTTCTTTTAAAAGGTTTGTTTAGATAAGGAAACCAATGCTAACTGTTCTCACTTGAAAGAAATTAAATATATAGAATGCTAAGCCGCTGCTAAAATATATAAAAAAGACTTAAATTAATAATAAGAACTTGTTCTGAGGCAAAATTCAATTTTACTTCCTATTATGCAATCCTTGCATGTAAAGTTGCTTTAATGCAAAATAGCAGCTCATCAAAAATTCTGTTTTATTGGTATCAAAAATTTATGATATCCTGAGGCATGAGGGGCAGAGAGCAAGGGAGGAAAGCCGTGTCCTTTCACCAAGTTTGGCTCTTTGTTTAAAGAAACCTCTCAAACTTCTTCATCCCTTCTGCCATGCTCTGGGAGGCAGCGGGTGAAGGTTTATTCCAGAGAGGTCCCAAATGGTGATGGCACTGCATGGATACAACACAACTCTGTGAGCTGCGGATCCTTGCAGACTCCCATTTCCACCACGCTGTGGGGAGTTGGGAGGACGTGTCTGCACACATACAGAGATGGGCTTCTTTCTAAACTTGGGTGTTTTCATTCAGCATCGCAGTGTTGCAGACATACTGCAAATGCGTCGCATAGCTGGTGCCTGTCTGTGATGGCTGAATCCTGCAGCCTCCCACCAGCAAAACAGATCTGATTCTGCTCTTCCCACTAATGAGGCTTTTCCAGGAAGGCTTCATAATGGATATTAAACACTCACTTGCAAAGGTGTGGTGTGCAGTGTGATTTTTTTTTTTCCAAAGTGTTGCAAGAAATCAGCGCCAAGCATCTGAAAGCTGCAGGCATGGAATTAAACAGTATTTGGTGCTTCTTCAGTAGGGCTGGTGGAAACGATGGAGGTGGCCCCAGTGTGAGTGTCCTTGGGCAGCTGGGGAAACTGAGGCACAGAGTCCCACGGGGATCTGGTCCCACAGTGCCATCACAGCTGTAGCACAGGAACAGATGTCACTCATAGCAATGGGTGCTGAGTGCAAGCCTTTGACAGTCTGCGTGTTAATGGGGCCCACCTCATTTGGTAGTGAGTGGAGCAGAAACTTCCCTGCTGGGTCAGGGGACTCGTTCAGGAGAGAAGTTACAGAGGGCAATAAACCTGCACCTTGGACTTCTGCTAACTGCTTCTTCCTTGCTCTGTGCTATGGTGCAGCTATTGACTAAAGCCTTTGCAAACACGAGGAAGGGAACACACACTACACTACAAGCACGTCTCGGAGCCAACGCAGGCCCTTACAGCTCTCTGGATCTCCATTTCCCCACTATTTAAGGTGGCCAAAACTGTAGGGAAAAGGATTTTGAGTCCCAAATCTCTGTCTGTGTGATTCTAAAGGAGTATTTTTCCTCAGTGTGGGCTCTGTGTTGCACGGCACCCAGCTCCACGTGTTGTGTTAGAGCAGTGCTAACATCAGCTCCAGCACTGAGCAGTCCCGTGTAGATGCTGAAGCAGAGAAGCACAGGGTGTGTTCATACACCTGAGCAATAGGACTGTTAGGTTCTCCTAGACACAGGCTGTCCCTGTTTCCACCATCAGCCACGGATCAGGCATTTCATTCTGGGTGCTGCAGGGGTAAGGCTGAGCTGAAGGAGCACACCCTGATCTTAGGAATGGGGAAAGCAAAAATCCATGAGCTGCAATGCTGGTCTGAGGTGTGACAGGTTAACCCACTCCTCAAAGGGACAAAGGGGGTAGAGAGGATGCCAGTGGGAAATGATCTGGGCAGGGTATTTCCAGATCCTTGCTTTTCCCATGTCAGGCACCCAAAAGAGCAGGATTTCTATTAACGCTATCTTTTAAAAGAAACAGAGGACCATCGAATTGTTAAGGTTGGAAAAGATTTCTAAGACCATCTAGTCCAACCATTCACCTAACGCCAATACCACCCACTGACCCTGCCCCTAAGTATCAGATCTCCACAGTTCTTGAACACCAAAGAGGCCCTTCTCCATAATCTGTTTTCAATTGAACACTACAGTAAATACATGAAGACTACCGGATCACATTGTTTACAGATGAAGCAGTTTAAAGGTGAAGTTATATCTCGCTTAAATCTTCTGTGCTTTGAAATGAAAGGCATTTCTGGAGCAGCTGCTGGAAAACAAGAACACCAGAAAAAAAGAAAAAAGGAAGAAGATAAAACATGGCACTGTGAGGGTTAAGCAAGGTCCTAGGATCCAAGTAAATATTTATAAGAGTGCTCAAAGAGGGGGGAAAAATCTCAATATAACCAAAATATAAATCACAGTGCTTTATGTTAGCTGTCAAATTATTCTAGCCCCTGCATTCCAGTACTTGCTCTACTGGTAATGTCACATACAACATGTGGGCTTATGCTTTGGTGCAGGTTTGGCAGGTAATTAAATTCAGTCGTACGGAGGTTTATACAGACTCTCTCCAATCCCCTGGAAGACAAACAACCTGTTAGCTGCAAGCAGAGAGGGTGCAAGGAGGGATGGGAGAGGATCCGGAGCAGGGCAGAGCAGGGGTCTGGGGCTGCTTCTGAGCAGGTTAACTCCTTGGTGCCTCCATGTCCTTCGCAGGGAAATGCAGCAGAGGCTGAGGCAGCAGCCAGGCGTTGGCCAGAGGAAAATAATAATAATAAAAGCAAGCCCTGAGGGCAGCTAGCCCTCGGGTCAGGTTTGCCTGCATTCTTGACCCGGGGGAGACTGTTTGTTCAGGATGTCAGCTGGGTGGTTGGGTCTTTGCCCCAGCTCTGTGCGTTGCAGACTGCAGCCACGACACAGGGACTTACTTCTGTTTCCAACCTGAGGTGATCCCAGAGGTGCCCAGCTCCTTCCCTGCCTGCCTGCGAATGATGGCCAGAGCCTGCATCTCCCTTGGCCTCCCATAGGGCAGTGCATCTCATAGCCCAGGGTGAAACTCATTCAGAAAAAAGAACCAGAACCAAAATCCAGGGCTCAGCCCCAATTTGCTTTCTTCTTCTCCTTGGATTTCCTTGCTTAAGCAGGTGGGAAGGGAAAGGGAGGTGCTGAGCTACCCCTCCTATTCCACCCTTTGCAGACAGATATTCTCTCCCATCTCCCTGAGCTCTTCTCACCGGGATGCAGCAGTGTGTCCCTGGCTGGGCACAGGGCTGCAGGTTCTGTGCTGGGACATGGGTGCAATGTTGGTATGAGGAGCAGCACCCTCTCACTGAACCATGGAATCAGCATGGCACCAAGCAGTGTGTCAGCCCTCCCTCCATCCACAGAGATGGGGACAAAGAGTAATCCTTCCCTGTGCAGGTTACATTGGACTACCTGTCTATGAAAACTTCCAGAAGGAAAGTCAAGCTATAGAGGGGATGTCCATCCATGAGGGCAACCCCATTATGAACACTGTTCTGCAGGGATTGGTGAACAAGCACCAGCTGCTCAGACGTCCATTTGCTTAGAGGTGAGAGCAACCATTCATCTCACAACATCTTATGTTGATCTCTGTCTACCTCCTTTCCTATTTCCTGGTCATACATTGGACCTGAGAGCCAGGCTTTCCTGAGTTAGCCCACTTTCCTGCTATGCAGCCTGGGAAATGCTGGGCTTGATTCTGACAGCATGGACAAAAAAAAAATATATATATACCAAAAACCCTAAGCAAGCAGAGATTAACTTCTGGAATTACTTAGGTCCATTGAACTGTTTCCTCTGGCCCCAATCAAACAGTGATTTGTCTATCTGATAGGAGTTTTGATAAAGTTTTCAGCAATTTGCAGTAACTCAATGTGAAAGGGGAAGAAGCAGAAGGCTTCCAGGCAACATGCTGCAGATGGGGAGTTTTGGAGGAAGGCAGAGAAGCCCTCGTTAGACATCTGCCAGCCTGCATGGAAGGCCGTGGTGACTTCCCTGCTCTGAGGAGTTCCCCCCTGCAAAGATGTCCTCCTGCTGCTGCTAAAGCCAACCAGAGGACAGAGAAAATCCCTGGAGAGCAGGAAAATACTTTCCAAAACAAGTTCTTGCCATGACAAGTGGCGATGATTGAAAGAAACAAAGATCCCAAAGAAAGACACTGTTGCCTCCCCCATAAGGACTTTGCTCCCACGTCAGAATTATGCAAGCTAGAGCACAGTGCAATGCTCAGTATATTCAAGATAGTTGTCAAGAGCAAAGTATAAACATTTCCAGCAAATGCACTTAATAGAAGCTTGTTTGCCAAGTACTGCAGCCTCCTTTCTTGGTTATGACAAGGAAAAGGCCTTTTTGATTAATTGGGGAAAAATAGCCCTTCCCCTTCAATTGAAAAAACCCAAATCTGTTGGATGTGAGGCTATTTCCAGCCTTCTGCTTCGTGGCGATCTGCTCTAGCAGCAATGTATTCAGAGCTCAACACAGTCCTCCACCATGCACTCATTTCTACAAATGCTCCCAGTGGGAGTGCAGCCCAGATCCCACGTGGGCCTGAGCTGATCCAGCTAACGATACGGCGAGTGAGCCTGAGCTGAGATCCAAAAGGGATGCAGAATGGAGCAGGGCTCCCCGCTGTGCACCAAACACGGCTGCATTCCTGGGAGGATGGGATCTGTGGGAATTTGGCTGTTGGACTTTGTTGGGAATGAAGTTTCACCCCAGCGTGCAATGGGGGTGAGGTGCCTTCTGCTAGGAGACAGTTGCACACAGGGAAGAGAGGCTTTGCAGCAGCAATTAAGCTATAATCAGTATCTGCCTTTGCTTGAATCACTTTGCTCCACCCTGAACATGCAGTACAGCAGGGCTGGGAGCTCCTCCAGCCAAGAACTTGGGACTCCAGGGAAGGGGTGTGTTTGTTCCTCCGCTGAACTAACAGCTTCGTTCCAAAAGCAACCTTGCTTGTCTTGAGCTACTGTCGCCAGTTCAATATGCCTCCAGCAGAAAACAGAAGCTTCCTGTGAATGAAAATCATCATCTTTCTGAATCTGTTTTAATTAACTAATGTGCCCTATAGAATCGTGCTTTTCCCTTGAAATCTCAGTTGGCTTCTTTAATTGCCACTCTCACCAGCACAACTTAATTCCCCCTCCCCAGACTGCAATTGCCATTTCCCAGGGCTCTCTCATTGAGAACGCCCATGAGAGCTCTCCTCAAGAGGAGCTGCTTCCACTGCAGAACCCACAACCAACTGCACATCTACAGAAACCCTCCCTGCCTGCAGCCCCCTGTGATCCCACCCAACAAAGCTGCTGGCTCTGAGCTCTCTCACCCAGCTTCCTACTCAGAGCAGGTTTGCTGCCAGCAAACTAGATCAGCTCAGCTGTGATGCTGCCTTGAGAAGTCCCAAAAACATCTGGGAGCAGAGACGTCACCACCTCTCTGGGTGTCTGTTTTGCCCTTGTTCTGCTAACTCTATCCCTAGGAATTCGCCCATCTTCAAAGCAGCTCTCTCCCACCAGCAGAACGATGACTTCATGTTGTTTTACAGTGTGCCACACCCCCTGCCCGTTGGGGACCTGAGACTTAGATACAAGCCAGAAGTTGAACACCTATAATGGGAACTAGGAACACTCAGTCTTTTGTTTAGATCCTCAAAACCCCCACCAGACTGTTCCTTAAACCGACCATCTGGAGGCACCTGCAGAGCAGTTCTTCAGGACCCAGAGTTCTGCCCTGAGAAAGCCAGAAGCAGCTCGCTGCCCGACTCCAGCTGTGGTCTCATGGACATACTTGAAAGTAAGGTATTGTGTCTCTCCGGGATGAAAGCCCATGTGTTCTCAGAGCATTCCCATAAGCCCCACTCAATGTGCAGTGTGATTTATGTACGGAGTGGATGTGTCATGCTCTGCACATTCATTCTTACATGCGTGTTTGTAAGTTCTTTCCCCCTCTGTGGCCCAAAGCAGAACAGCTTTGACAGAGCAGGGTTGGAAAGCAGTGGTGCCAGGCATCTCTGGCAGTGTGTGCTTGCACCTTTGGGTGCAGAAACAAACCCAATCCCTTTCTTTTGCTCCCCAGGCAGGCAGTCAGAGCTGGGATCTCTGTTTGAAAGGAGAACTTTGGATGCACAACTGCATCCTGCATGTGACAGGGAGGCAGATGCTCAGGTAGATGCTGGATGGGCTGGATAATCCCCAAGATACAATGGTTTAAATTATTGCTTTATTTCATAGAATGACAGAATCATTGAGGTTGGAAAAGATCTGTGAGATCATCAAGTCCAACCCCACCATGCCTACTGACTGTGTCCTTCAGTGCCACATCCCCACAGCTCTTGAACACCTCCAGGGATGGAGACTCCTAACAGTTGCTTATTGCCTGGATGGTGGCTGGGCTCATGGAATAGTCATGATCTTTACAGTGAAAATGCCTGTGTCCTCATATTTTAGCCACTAATTAAAAGCTTCAAGATTGATTTGGTTGCCATCAAGTCCACATACACACATAAACACACATACATACACACACACACAACCACACAAAGGATCCAAAAGCTGCAAATCAGAGGAAAATGAGGTTCCAGACTCAAAATAGAGGGCATTTTTACCATTTTTTTGGTAAAGAATACAGCCAGTGTGATTGGTGATTGGAACAATTCACGTAGGGCTGTAAATGGATATTCCATTGCTTGGAAATTGTAGGGAAAGATTGGATATTTTTCCAAGATTCATTTTAATCAAATTAGGAATTAATCTAGACATGTCCTACGCTCCATTATACATATTAAATCAGATTAGATGGTCACAGTGGTTTCTTCTGGTCTTACAATCAATGAAAAAATGTAATTGTGGCGATAGTGAAACAGTGAAGAAATATACCACTGAATAAGCTGGGGAGCTAACGGACGTATGAAAATATTATGAATTCTAGAGCTTATATAATAGATTGCATTCACTTCAGCAAGAATTCCTCCATTGTTGTTTTTTTTTCTTTCCACATTTAATTTAAAGAGGCAATATCCTTTTAAGCATTCATTCTGCAGCAGGGTAGATTAAATTTAAAATAGAAAAGTGCTGCAGAATAGATCTAGGGATGTTCAGGGCTGGAGGACAACTTAATGAAGCAGAAACTGAAATACCATACGTCTCCAATAGCTTTAATTTATACAAATATTATCTTTGTGTCTTTCATAACATGATGCAGAGGAGCTGAGAGTACGGTGTAATTCCTTTGCTTTTCAAGATAATTTTATCCATTTTAGTACCTGGGTTTGAAACCAGCCCAATTCAAACCAAAAGAGCTATAAAGATTTTTGCTCTAATTGCTGAAACAGGCTTGCACATATAAAATCAGTTTAACGGCTGGAAAAGGCTGTATGGTGTATAAGTAGGGATGGGTTCCAGACCACCTCGAGCCCAGCTCTGGCACGGTGACTTGGAGCCATGGGTGCTGCCACGCACAGGCTGCTCGAGATCAGGACACCAACCCACTTGGAAACCCCCCTGACACAGGTGCATAGGACCATACTCAGGTGTGCATTTGCTATTTTTCAGCTTTTGTTCTTATTAGAAGGCAGGTGGGTCTGTACCTGTCCCACACGGCGGGAGCTGCACCCAGATGGGTCCCCTATGCCTGACGCTGTCTGTCCCCTTGGTGGCCCTATTCCCCACGGCACGTCTCCCCTTTCCCCTCAGCCTTTCTGGTTGAATGTATAAGTTGTCAATGCTTTCAGGTTCAAAGCTGTGTCTTTTGTCCAGTGTGACTTCCCAGATCTCAGCATATGTCTTCATCCACTCATTAGGATAACAGAGCTGCTTCTGCTTCCAGCTAGCTGTGTGATCTTGGTTAAGTCAGCCTCTCATCGAATTAGTTTTCTTCTCTGTGAGGCAAAATATCATTTACTAACCTCTGAAAAGGGCTTTGAAACTTAAATAGGAGGTATCTCATGTTAGCACTTATTTATTCACAGATGTTTGGATCTGCTCAAGACCCGCAGAACGGGGCTTTTCTCTTTTCACTCACTATATCAGAAGTGGGGAGAAAGAAAGAGAACGATAAAACGTTGCTGGAAGACATCTTCATTCTGAATGAAAGCAGAGTTCGTTAGTGAAGAGGGTTCATCTTTTCTTCATTCTTCACAACATGAATTTTCATGATTGGTTACAAGTCTGGCATTGCTTCTCCCTTCATATGCTGCCAACAGTTTTCTGTGATCTTAATTCTTCCCCCTCTGTGGAAACCTAAGGAAAAAAAAAAAACCACCCGTATATTAGTCTGCAAGCATTTGATTGACACACAGATTAATGTTACACAATTAAGGAGTGTTATCAGGTGAGTGCTTCAAAAATCACAATATTTCACAGGCAGGCAGGCTTCTTGACACCATGGTAAGTAGAAATACTTTATAAAAATTATTTAGAATCACCATCTATCATCATGAGAAACCTTGTGTTGTGCTAAAATAATTGACAGCTTGATAGCTGTGAAATGTTCCCAATCCAATAAAATACAACATAGTTTTCCAATAACAACACTTATATGCAAGGATTTACAATGGTTACCAATTTATTACAAAGATGATGGGGTTCTAATTTGTGAGCAACTTGAATGTATTTCAACTCTGTGATCAGTGTCCTTCAAACTATTGCTAATCCAGTCATTTCTTTCATGAATAAACGAGCCATGAATATGCATATTAGATGTAGCACAGCATGGGCTGCTCTGCCACCTTACATCCCGAAGGTCATGGACATAAATTTTCTCAGATGCTAAATATTCCCTCTACCTCAGCTAGGTATCGAGCAGCTCCCCACTTTTCTAAGGCTGTTTAAAGGAGGTGTAATTGGGTAGAAACCCTCGTGAACTCACTCCCTGGTGGGTTGTGTGGGAGAAAGTGGAGCTTGAATTAAAAGGATGGGATTGGAAATGAAGCCGGCAGGCACTCATCACAGCTCATCCATCAGTGAGCATGAATCTAATGGCTCTGGGTCCTAATGGTTCCTTTTCAGCAGCACCGTGCAGTGCCTCAGCTGGGCTCAGGAGACTGGCAGCACTCATCTCACTGATCTACCTAAGCTGGGCTGAAAGGAGATCCTCCCCTGCATCCTCTGTCAGAAATCTTCAAATAAAGCCCCAGACTGTTGAATCAGCCAGGCCTTTTGGAACTGCTGGAGGAGGCAGTCAGGAACTTCCCTTCCCTTCCCTTCCCTTCCCTTCCCTTCCCTTCCCTTCCCTTCCCTTCCCTTCCCTTCCCTTCCCTTCCCTTCCCTTCCCTTCCCTTCCCTTCCCTTCCCTTCCCTTCCCTTCCCTTCCCTTCCCTTCCCTTCCCTTCCCTTCCCTTCCCTTCCCTTCCCTTCCCTTCCCTTCCCTTCCCTTCCCTTCCCTTCCCTTCCCTATGCAGGCACCATGCAGAGCGTGGGTTTCTCCTCTACCCAGGAGAACTATAGAGCAGATTTGGAAGATGAAACACCTGTTCTGTTCACTCATTTCCCTCATGTCCTTGGAGTTAAGCAAGCTAATTCAGATCTTGTTAACCAGAGGTGTAAGCCGCAGAGAGACTGACATTGGCGGAGGGTAAAGAAATCAGGCTTCTGCTGATGTTTAAACAACCAGACAAAACGCCACGGATGTTCCTGCCTCAGAATTCTTCTCGTGGCTACAGGAGCACCGACAGGAGCAGGTAAGATCTGTGGCTTTTCACACACATTTTGCTTAAAAGAGAAATACATTTCAACTATCGCTTGTAGGCAAACGTTTCCTTTAAGCAACCATCCCAATATTTCCAGCAAGTACCAAGTACCAGCGATTTCCTTTTCCCACCCTGCCCCCCAAATTAACAAGAGAGAAGGAACATAATATCCTAGAGTAACAATTAACTTTCAGCATGCTTCCTTGTCACGCAGTGTATGCAGATTCAGGAGAAAGCAAAGCTCAGATGAATGCACACTGAAGTACTGTCCTTTCCGAATCCTACTAGAGGACAGAGGTTTATAAAGGGGATCATGCAGAAACTGGGCCCAATTCTGCCATAGGCTCTTGTGAGGCATGGGGTGAATGTTGTTGCTCTCCCAGGTCCCACCGGAAGGCTTGGACATTCGACAGAAATTTACCTAGCCACTGGGTTATTGAATACTTGTTTATAACTACACATCAGCAACTGGATAACTCAGTGTAGTTATATATACATGCATATATCTGTGCTTATACACACAGTTATAACAAAAGTAACTAGAATTGCGTTTGCAACTGCCTAACATTTTTCATGAGGTCAGCTCGATGGACTTCGAAAACTCCAATTTGGATGTAGAAAATGCGACTGGGGGTTTTCCAGCAGTAACATGAGGAGGGAACAAGGGTAGAATGTCTGCTTCCCACCCAACACGGTATAACTTTGTTCCCCAGCAGTGAAAATTCACTGCTCAGACTGTAGCAGTTCTTGTCAGAGGATGCTTTTGTAGTCAGAGACATGCTTTTGTTTCCACTGTTGTGTGTAACTGTTCCAAGAAGAGAGATATTACTGTATGTTATTAAATTATTTACGTGGTATGCAGGATTGGATGATGATTTCCAGAGGAAAGAAGCCCAACAGCCGTCAGGAGCGATTCAAACAGATTAAACATATCTACTGATCTTAAATCCAGGCAGTGGGCTGGTTCCACCTCCATGTGAAATAAATCTGGGCAGGTCAGGTTGGCTTTCCCCCCGCTCCCGTTTTAAACCCAACTTGGTTTAGACCGCTTCACTCAAATAGTTCCTTTCACATGTTGCTGGCAAGAGCATCAAAACGCTCGCTGGGCTTGTATTACAGCTGACAAATCACGGTAATTTGTGATCAGAGCTACTGCAGTTTTTCAGAGCAACCGGTGCAGCCACGGGGGCTGAGTGTGACTGGCTGCCCTGCAACAATTACCTGCTGGAGTTTCTGAGCACTGCCAAGTAATTTGGGTTAACAGCTCTTTTCTTTATAGAGGCACCTTGCAAGACAGGGCTGGTCCCACAGTGCATCAGTTTGGGATTGGGCCCAGAGAGAGGAGGAGCATTACCCAGATTAAATTGGCCACACAGGTCTGTGATGTCAAGAAGATGGCTATTGTCAACGAGAACCAAAGAAAGCCAATTTAACAGCACTCTGAACATAGAATCATAGAATCGTAGAATCACAGAATCATAGAAACACAGATCATAGAAGCAACGGAAAAAAGCCATCTCAGAATGGCTTGGGTTGGAAGGGACCTTGAAGATCATCCATTGACCAAGGATGTCTGGTCAGTGGAGGAGGTTAGCCTTTGAAATTAAAAGGAATAGGAGGGTCCAAACTAAAAGGAATAGGAGGAACCTCAAATTAAAAAACGGCTTTCGGACTACAAGAGCAAAATTTAGATTGGATATAAGAAAAAAATAACTTACAATAAGGGTAGTGAAGCACTGGCACAGGTTGCCCAAAGAGGTGGTGGTGCCCCATCCCTGCAGACATCCAAGGTCAGGCTGGACGGGGCTGTGAGCACTGATGGAGCTGTGGGTGTCCCTGTGCACTGCAGGGAGGTTGGGCCAGATAATCTGTAAAGGTCCTTTCCAACTCAAACAGATTCTATGACCCTGTCCTGCTTTTTGTCTGCACAGGCACCTGCTGTGCTCCACTGGTGGGTGAGAGTGGCCACAATTCCCTGCGTGGGGGGATGACACAAGCTGCTCTCCAGCATGTGCAGCCTCCACCTCTGCCATCGTTTTAGAGCTGGCAGAATCACACATTCCTTTTAGATTTCTTGAGACATCAGGGATGGAGAAACCTGAATAATCCACCTATCTATTCAGAAGTTTCAGGGTCTCTTTTTCTAAATTTAACCACATTTCAAAATTACTGGAGACAACCAGTCACAGTCTGGATTCCTCATTTTATTTTGCCCTCTCTCTAAGAGTTCCTTTATTTGCCTATAGTGGAGGAAACAGTACTTTCAGTGTGATGTATTGTGATCCTTCCCATTTTACAACCTCGGTTTTCAGCTCGCAGCTCCTGGCCTCTCCAAGAAGAGTTTCCAATACCTTAACGAACTGATCTATTGTCTGCTGGACTGCATCTTCAAAGGCTGCCTCACTTCAGGGGAACAGGGCTGGCAGCTCTATTCCAGGAATTCTGCTGCAGGACATAAAGATCTTTTGTGGGCACTTTGCTCTTTTTCTTTCTAGGATTCCTTACTCTGAAATGGAAGTAACTTAAGAGAAAAAGGAAAAGTACAGGAGTGCTCTTTGTGTATTTAGCTAGCTAACTGTCTTGATTTTATGAGCAGTCTTGAATACCAAGTATTGAATACTTGGTATTTTTCTTAAAACTTTAGACCTTGGAGTCATGTGTATAATGCAGTCTCAGCATTAATGGAGAGCTTTCCAGACTGTATGGATGGAGGAAAGCCTGAAAAGCATGAACTTGGGGAGCAGAAGAGAAAAGCCTCGAGTCTGCTTTTCACCAAACTCCCGTTTTTGGAGCTGAAATTCCAACTCCTGGAGGAACAGGGAAGTGTGGAGACAAGATAGCAGAACCCCTTGGCCCAACATTGAGCTGTGATAACTCCTTCACTGAAATGCATCCTTAGAAACTCAACTCTCTGTTTTGATTGTGTTAGGCTAATTGGAGTCAGAGGCCATTCAAACTTACAATAGGAAATGAGATTTGGGGAAGACTAACTCCCAGGAGACAGGATTAAAAGGGGTTTCCTTGAATCCCAGTCTGTCTCTCGCAGACTGACTGTGAAAGGTCTCGGTGCACTAATTTTAATCTAAAAATAAAATCCTAGAACAAGAAATTAAGCAGAAGAAAAATATTGTCACTAACTCAGCTGAGAAGAAAGAAATTGTAGGGATTCTTGAAACTGCAGGTCAGCACCCAGATTTATCATATCTGGGGGTTTTCAAAATTAATGACAATGAGCATCTTTTGAGAGCATCTGTGGCGTTGCAGTGGCACAGCTGCCCAGGGAGGTGGTGGGGTCACCATCCCTGCAGGTGTTCAAGAACTGTGGGGACATGGCACTGAGTGATGTGGTCAGTGGGCATGGGGGGGTGGGTTGGGGTTGGACTTGGGGATCTTAGAGATCTTTTCCAACCTTGACAATTCTGTGATTCTATGTCCAAGCCACCAACAAGCTCATGGTAATGGCAGTGCTGTCAATCTCTCCTCCCATAGTTGGGATTTCAGGTCGAGGATTTTTGGGTCAATCCAGAAGAGCCTTTCCTTACTGCTCCCAGAGGGAAGCTGAGTGGATAATCCAGATCGCAGGCCTTGCTCAGCTCGGTGCATTTTCCCGTGTCGTAACAGACGTTTGATAACAAAATAAACCTGCATAAGCAAGTCAGCCCATGGCAAAAAGAGTAATCCACTTAAGTTGGGTGGTTTCTGTGGTGCAATGCAGCGCAGTGCTGCTTCCCCTCTGGCAGTCCTTGCTAGAATCTAAGGCTTGTTGTAAGTAAAACAAGTTTGTGAGGCTCAGACAAGAGACCACTTTGTAAAGCAACTTGTGCCTGCATGACTTGAAAGAGCAAGAAGAAAGCACACTTAGGACACGTTATTACAGGAGCTGGCTGCAGGTAAAGGCCTCTTTTCCAGTTTTAGCTGGTTTGTCAGTAATACGGCTGCAGCACCATAGCTGTGAATTAGTCAGTGTGAATTAGGACTCTATTAAAGCTGGCAGCAGGAGATGCTCTCAGGGAAGCCCTTCTCCCGAGCTGTGACCCTCCATCAGAGCACACCGAGCCGTCGTGTAGCACACACAGATGCTGGCTGTGCCATTGGGAAGCCCGGGCAGCCAGACCTGCAGAGCCTGACCTACTTTGGAGCAGGGATGTCAGAGTTTACATTCTTCCTCCCTACCTTTACACGCCACTCGTTACATAGGGCCTCCAACACCACTCATTATAGGGGTGTCAGCAGCCCAGCTGAAATGCACTTCACCGAGATCAAAGCAGCATGCAAACATCCCGTATTCAGTCTATTTACCAGAGATCAAATAACATCTATAAAGCATACGGCCTTTCTTTTTTAAACTACTCATCCTACATTGAGCAGCTGCTTATCTCATACTGTGGAGATCTTCCTCACAGTAACACAGAGCTAAGAAAGTAAGGTTTATGTCTGCCTGTGCTACAATGGCTTTAAGTTGCACCAAGGGATTTTCAGGTTGGATATCAGCAAAAATTTCTTCTCCCCAAGAGTGGTGATGCACTTGCATAGAATGCCCAGGGCAGCTGGGGAGGTGTTCAAGAACTGTGGAGATGTAGCACTGAGAGACACAGTTAGTGGCATGGAAAGATAGGCTGGACTTGGTGACCTCATTGATCTTTTCCAACCTTAATAATTCTATCCCCTTGCAGCAACCAGATAGTTCTTGCTTATCAAAACCCTTCAAAAAATCCTAGCACTAGCTTTCAAATGATTTTTGATTAGAAGACCCTTGATTAAGAAAAGCACCCAACTCTCCTAAGCTTCTCACTCTAAATTGAGGGATGCATGGGCATCCCAGCTTGCCTGGGCACTTTTCCTCCAGCACTGATCTGTGGACATCAGATGTGAGCACCCCGTAGGCAGGATAAAATGAGGGATATCTCTCTCTTTTTATTGTTTGCTTGCTGTAGCACTTGCAGGCTGTGCCTTGGGGTGAAGATAGTCTGCAAGGGTCCTTTGGAGAGTTCCTTCTCTTGCAAGACCTTGGAGAAGAGGCTGTAATCAGCATGTTAAGCAGTTGCTGGTGGAGGATCATAGCAGACTTTGTCAGGTGAGAAAGGGTGTGTTGTGCTCTGGGAAATTTAAGAAGTGAGGGATAATTTTTGGTAATCACTTTACATAGGCATCTACCAGGGAGAGAGGGTAGCTATGCTAGTAAGATATTGGTCTTGTATGTAGTAGTTGGCCTCTGGCTTTTCTATAGGCTTCCCATGTAGCTTCTGACAAAAAATTTGTAGAAGTTGGTTTTTGACATCCTTTAGGTAAGTAAGATCATAAGGAAATAGCTCTGGAGCTTTGTCATGTGTTCACATTTCAATTTGCTCTATGCAGATAGGATGGCAATGGTATTACTTTCACTCAACTATCTTCTCCCAGACACAAGGCAGGGAGCACCTCTGAGGATGGGGCTGTGCTCTTCAATGAAGAATGAGAGCTGGGTGAAGTCTGTATGTGCCATCTTCCATACCTTCCTGGCCCTTGCTTCTGCATGGCAGGGCTGTGCCTGGCCAGCCCCCACACAGAGGATGGGGCTGGCTGGCCATGGGGCTGCTGGCTCCAAGAAGAGCTGTGATGCATCCCCAGCCTGCAAAGCTGGTGGTGTTGGGGTAAGATCTTGCCCAACAAGGGCTCTGTGCATCACTGATCCCTGTATGTCCTCAGCAGGGTAAGGAGAAACTCAACAGGTCTGGGAGGTGTTTGTGTGTTTATTTTTCTTGATTCCACTTGGGCTGAAATAACTTCCTGTTCTTTGATGGGTGGGTGGGAGAAGGTGAAGCCTTGTGAAAAATCTCTACTAAACTTCAGGTTGTTCATTTTAGCATATCAATTTGTTGAGATGTTAATTGTTGTTTGGTGTAAATTATCCCCAAGGACTTCAACAATTTGATCCCTTTTTTTTTTTTTTTTTTTCCAAAGCAGTGTATGCTTTAATTAATAGCTTTCATATTTTAGACTAGCCAAAGCAAACTTATAAAACCAGAAAAATGTATATATTGACACACCTTTAAGGCAGTAAACTTTTCTGCATGTTAATATTGAAAAGAGCCTCGTTAATTAGGCAGTCACACTCACACAAATCTTCTGATAGAATAAGTGCATTGAAAGTTTTAGATCACTTGGGACAAGTTCTGCCTGGAGCAAAGCTGCAAAGTTAATGCTCTGTATTAACTCTGGCAATCAACCCCCAAAATGGCTGCATCCCTCAAGGCCAGTCGTTCCATTTGATCAGGTTGCAAAGCAAATTAGCATTCTCTTTGCCCTGGCTCTGATGCTTCCTATTCTTTTCATGAATGATTTATTGGTCTCCCCTACCCAGGATATGCTTGTTTTACCATCTACCTTTTTAGTGATGTTTTCCCCAATGAAAGGCATCCCCTGTGGTTTTGGTGCTAACTGGAACTTGTGCCGGATGCTGCTCAGGCTTATACTGAGCAGCAGCACTTCCTACGTGATGGCAGGAATTTGCGCCAATGACTGCTGACTTTCTCATTCATCTTTCTCCAAATTCTGTTGTCTGTATTTGGATAAAACTGTCTGTGAAAGTTGCATGCTCAGGTCCAAAGAAAGCCCTGTGTTTGCAGGGTTGTGCCAGCTAAACCCTGATGAAGTGACTTGCAGCAGTTGGTTCTCTGGAAAAAAGCCTTGCAAAAGTTTGAGAAGAGCCAAGGAGTGAGGCAGGAAGTCCCACATGGGCTGTTTTTCATGTACTCTGAACCATGGAGGTGCTGTAGGGCAGAAGTGTTCCCTGGCCCCTCAGCCTCCAGCATTAGCAGTGATGGAAAAGGTGTACCTGGGTTCCCTTGCAGATGAAGTTTCTTGGCTGTGAAAATCTGAGTCAGGAGCAGGTGGGGAAAAGCAGGGGGAAAAAAATTCTTATCCAGTACTGGATTCACAGATTCAAGAATGGAGAAATTTTCCTCGGTTCTGCACTCCAGGTATAGCAAACAGCTGAAACAAGTTGTTGTTCTGGAGGTTCTTCAGCGACTTCCTCAAAACAACATTAGACAGTTTTAAAAAGAATACATAAAAATAAGAGTGGGATGATGCTTTTGCCTTGTTCCTTGTATCTCTGTGCTGGTTTGAAAAGTTTCTTGAGGGACCGAGTCCTCCCCACTATCTATTTCTCACTTCCTTTTTCCTGGAACCTCCTTGTCAACAAAACCCTGCCTGACTTTCAGGAAAACCCTCCTACAAGGTGACAGGGAGTCATTCATTCTGGGAAGGAAGACTCTGGTTTTAGTCAGACTTTCCTGAGCACAATCTATATATTAGCTTTGGTTTAGTCCTTTTTTTCCCTCCTAGAATTATTGGTGATTACCTGAATTGATTCTAATAAGTTCCACAGACCTGAAGGTATTAGGCACCAGTCTGAAGTTCAGCTCTCCATTCAGAGTGAACACAAACTTGATCAGCTATCATTTGACTACTGTGTGTATGAACACTGATTTTCATGAGTTATTCCTTATTTTCATCTGTGCAATCAAGATGAAAATCAAGTCTGTTTCTTCTGATGTCCAGAGAATAGTGACATGGGAACCGGTCTCATTAGCACTCATGGGAGATGCTGGTACAGCCTGGGAAGAGAATGTGCAGCTTCTGACTTCTTAAATTTTAATGATACAGTTTATAGGGCTTTGATCCTCTAAGTTATCTTTACTTACTTGAAGGCTCATGAAAGTCAATGGGACCTATTTACCATCTAGGAAGTTAAACGCAGGAGTCAGTCTGTGCAAGATCTACAGCTGAGAAACCAATATTGCCTTGCACAAATGTAACTATTTCTAAGTATTAGTCAGATGAAGAGATTGTATTTTTTTCACCAAATATTGAAGGCAAATGGATTCTCTGTGTCCATCACAAATGTTCCTATGGGCTGGGAGGAGGTTTTGGCAGTAGAGTTGAATACTTACTGTTTCAGTTTTGAACTGCTCTAGATGTTTCTCCTGATAGTTAAGTTTCTCTTTAAAATTCTTGAGGACAGATCAATAATGCCATAATGTACCTATAATTGTTAGTGAAATGCCTCTGGCTGTTTTCTGAGGTTTTAGAGATAGCTCAACAGCAGCTGACATGACTGAAAGCAATGCAGGAATGGAAGAAATACTCCTTGTCAGTTGGAGTCACACTGCAGACATCTTTCTGTTATCCATTCTCAGTGGTAGAGGAGAAGCTGTTAAACAAGTCAAACCAGCGCACAGATCCCAAACCAGTCAGCAAGTTCCTCTGTCCAGCAAAACTCTGCAGATAGAGTATTGATCTTCACAGCATCATTCTCATTCTATTCCTAATCCAGGCTCATGACTGAAATGTATGGGAGTCTTTGCTCAGAAAAAGTTGATTCACTGAACTTTCCGTGCTAGCAGATGACCAAGACTGAAAGCCTGAATATTTTAGTTTTGGTAATGCTATAATTTGCTGTGGATGGGCTCATTAACACACACAAAAAAAATAACAAAACATTTGGTTGCCTTAACGAAGGGTGACGTTACTATCATTGCCTGGAAACATGCACCATTGTATAATAAGGTATCATAAAAAATAATTAAAGCCAAATTGTTGGTGTCAACGTTGACAGCCCTTAGTCACATCACCAACAAGCACTGCACTACCAGGATGAGGTAGGAGTGCTCTGAGCCCCAGGTATGGTGCTGAGTGTCCTACAGGCTTAGCAGAAGATGCTGAGACAGCCCTGGCTTTCCTGGAACAAAGCCCTGGAACCACGCTGCCTGAAAGTGAAGGATAGTGTTTCTGTGCTCTGTCCTGGAGCCTGGTGATCTCACTCTTCCATTTTCTCAAGGCCTGGCCCTGATTCTTTCTGCAAGTGATGTGTAGAATAGACCGGTTAAAAAGGGCTGCATGGAAAGGTAAAAATCCAGGAATATGGGCTTCTTAAGGCAGTTTTAATTAAAAAAAAAAAAAAAAAAAAAAAAAGCAGAGAGCTGGGTGGTTCTCTTGACTCTCTGCTCAGCTACCAACCCCCAGTTAATGATAAATTCATCAGCTCAGTTTCATTGGGTGTCTGCTTGCCCGTGCCCCTGCGTGTTCTGTGCCTGTCTCTGCTTGCCCTGTGCTGGAAGCAGAGCGCTCAGAGGCACAGGGCCCTTCAAGCTTTACTTGAAACTTGGCGTAGAGCTTCAAAGCTGGTTTTAAGTACAGGACGTTGCACTATGCTTGGCCTGGGGTGGTCAAAGTTGCTGATGGATGGTGGGGAACTGGGTGCAGCCAGTAGAGAACTGCCAAGGTAACAGGATGCTGAAAACCATGTTCTGGGAGTAGGTATGCCCCATCAGCAGTACTCTTGTGCTGCTCTCAGAAGCTGTTTCCTTCTACTGACAAGGTTTCTCTGCAGCAGTCCTCCAGAAGATTGGTCTCTATAAGTGCAGAGCAACTGCTCTTATCTGTTGTTGGTGAGCACAGTACCTGGAGATGTGTCTTGATGCTTGCTAGGAAAGTACCAAGCAACAGCAAAGCTGCTGGAAAAACTCTGAAAGAGTGGTGATGCAGTGGCACAGCTGCCCTGGGAGGTGGTGGAACCACTGTCCCTGGAGATGTTCAAGAACCGTGAGGATGTGGCACTGATGGATGTGGGCAGTACTGGTGGTGGGTGGATGGTTGGACTTGTTTGCCTTTGAGGCCTTTTCCAACCTAATGATCCTGTGATCTCCTGAAGCATGACAGTGCAGCTTGGAGCTCCCAAGGTCTCTGTTCTGGCAATTTGCTTCTCAAGTACAGTAAGCAGAAAATCACAAATATTTCCCCACAAAGTATTTTGGAAAGAAACACAACATTTTCACTTTTTCCATTCTTTCTGAAGAAACTTTCCAGCTGCTCACTTAAAAACAAACAAAACCCCAAGCAGAAAGCATCCAGCTTCCGGCTATTTCCAGTGTTTTCAAATTATTCTTTCAGTTTGGGGATTATTTTTTGATGTTGCTGAAAACCAAGCTGCTAGATATTTGCTTTTTTTTAATAGTTTCAGCAAAGCACATTGAAAAGGCTTGGCTTCAGCTGAGTGTGGTTTGGGAAAATTTAAAATTCTCAAACATTTTGCAGGAGGAGAAATCCCTTTCTGTGCAGCTCTGCCAGCTCTCTTGCTGTCATCAAACTGACTGTTTTCCTGCTTCTTTTCCTTCTTTCCTCCTTCTTATGTTCACGTTGTTTTTTTGAACTTCTCAGAGCATGGATTTTTACCTCCCTTTGCAATTGCTCAGCACCCTCTATGTTTGGGGTATGCAACACAGATAATTTATGATAATGGATTTGAAAATGTGTATTTAAGTCCGAGGGCTATTTGAGTTTCCCCATTCAATTTCATAGAATAATTGCCAGGCAAATCTATGCGGAGCTCTAATTTTCAGTCTCTTCTGAGAGTAATTTCTTTAGGGTTCAGGCACAGTGCTAAATGTTTTTTCTTCTAGAAGTTTGTAGAGACATTTTTCTTGGTCATCCCTCAGGACACAGGAGTGCATTGACTTTGGTTCTTTGGCTTGTGGAAGCTCCATGTAAAAGCACTTCAAAAGCCTGGATCGTTGGACTTGGCTTAAAATGGCCAGCAGCCCCAGTTAGATGTCCGGGCTTGACTCAAAGCACTCAAGCCTAGAAATACAAGTATTTATCACGAAAGGAAATTCATTTTCTTAGCAGGGCTTCCTGATTGCCTCTGGTGATGCTGTTCTGGGGACGAGAACGATGGCACGATCCTCAGATCCTTCTCCTTCCAGCCCTTGCTGAAAAGCAGGAAGTACTGAAGTGCCTGAAAACGTAATTAATACTAGTAAAACTTCAATCAGTGTTTTCAGTAATGCATCTGAAAGTGTTTCAGCAATGCCAGGTAATAAAACCTCCTGGAGTCTCTTAATTGTCATTTTACTGGAGGTGGAGCTGCTGGTGCCACCCCATTGCAGCGTGCTGGGACTTTGCAGCCATGCACCTGGGCTCTCAATGCTCTGAGTGGGGCAACCTACAGCAAACCCATCATCTTCAACATGCTCATAGTAGGTTAACAGATAAATACATTTTTTTAATTAAAAAAAAAAAATCCATGTAACTCATAAGAAACTATAGTTAATAATAGCATTTCAGCCTGGGCTCTGGTTTGTCAGTATTTCCTTGTGCCTTAATAACTGAATTAAAGCGTCCCACTGCAGCACGTAGGAGTACTCTTTCCAAGCCTGGTTCTGCAGTGCAATCCCATGCACGTGGCTGCTTGTGGCTCAGTGCACGGCTATCTGTTTCTCCCTATGAGCTCTTGGAACCTGTCACCCAATTTCAACCCATTTCTTAGCATGGTAAGAGACATTAATTGCCTACGAGTTTTGCAAAAGTAGGTGCCTGTGTTCAGAAAAGTGATTTTGTCAGTGCTTCTACTGAAGCTGCTGTATGAGCTCATCTCCTGTGAGACATCAGAAAAGCGACTCAGCCAATTGAGCTATACATCCAAGGGCTACGCCAGCTCTGCTCCCCATGGGTCTGTTCCTCAGCATGATTCACCTCCCTCAAGCACTCCTACACACTCAGCCACTTTCCCTGCTCTTGCCACAAGCACTGCTTGGCATGATGATTTTCTGTGGCTGCGTAGATACCTTCATGATCCCTTCTTTCTGGTGTTCTGTTTATCTCTGTGAAACAGGCATAACCTCTTCGCTTTGTTCTTCTCTGCTCTGATTTTATGCCATCCAGTTCTTCCTAATACTCAATATTCTTTGTTAAATAATTAAATGTTTTAAGTATATTTACTGTATAAATGTTTCCTTTTTCATTATCCCATTCATTTTTTTTGCCAGTAAATGTCCCTAGAACATGGCCACTGCTGCTTAAATGCTTCCTCATCCTTACACGCTATTGCTTGATCCATTTATGTTCCACTTAGGGCCCAGTTCTGCAGCTTTGCTTCTGTGCACATATTTTTTTTTCTGAAGGCCTTTTGAGTTTCTTCGTTTAGGGCCTTCTGACTGGGAAACGTCCTTCTCATCAACAAGTGACACAAGATGTCAACCCTCTAATTCTACTGGGATGATTCACTCCACGTTCCTCTTATCAGTTTGTTCTTTTTTTTTCTTCTCCAGAAGAAGTGGGCTGGAGGGCAAAGGTGTATTGTAGTTCATCACAGAACTGTAGAATCATTAAGGTTGGAAAAGACCATTAAGATCACTGAGCCCAACCCATCTCCACTGTGCCCACTAACCACGTCCCTCAGTGCGCACCTACCCTGTGCTGGTGCAGAGTTGGCCTGCTGGGGATGCAGAGGTTAAGCCAGCTTGGGTAATGCTTCCTCTTATTTTGTTCCTCACGTGTTTTGTATCCTGCAGATTGAGGCAAAGTCATTCTGAAGTCTCCCACACCCTCTTCTCATCTTTGCTCCCTGCCGTCACAGATCCTCTAAGCCTTTCATTGCTCAGAAAGCCACTTCCACCTTCCATCGTCCCTCTCACCTCTTTTGCACAAGGCTGTGACCTCCAGCCCCCCTGGCTTCCACCCCTCACCAGACTTTGGTTGTGCCTGATGTTGAAATCTCCTCTGTGTGCAGACGCTGCGAGTTCCCCTTTCCAGGTTGTCATGGTTCTTGTGTTGTTGTAAGAAAACAACCGATCGTGTTCCTACCGCAAATCACTGTGAGACCATTTAGGGCAGCTCAGACTCCTTATCTGAGATCAGATCAAGGCCAGAATGAAAAAACCTGTGCCACAAACTCCGGGGAGCCTGGATCCAATTCTGCATATTATGGCAAGATGAGAAGCACCAGGGAGATGCACGCTTTGATTCCACCACCTCTGTCCACAGTGCACACAGTCTTAGTCATGCTCCTGAAGTTCTCAACGCCCTTAATGAGATCTTCAGTAAAAGCCATTAGTATGCCCTTGAAAGAGAGCAGGAGATGGTGACTCTCATTAGTGCTCTGTGTCTCTTGAAGAGTGGTCAGTTTTTAGCTTAAGTGACCAAAATAAACAGCTGGCCATGCTACAAAAAAAGGTAAATAACTGCAAATAGGGCCTTCTTCTCTGGCCCTCGAGAAAATCTCTTCTTGTCTCTAAAAGAAGGAATTGGTATAACCTTGTACACATACACAGAAACATTGGTGCAAATGAAACAAGAACACAGAAAACATCCAGGGAAATTTTTAATACTCTTTGTTGCATATGAAGTTCTCTTTTGCATTTGCAGAACTGAACACCCAAGAGATAGGGTTGCGAGAATGTCCTAAGCACCTGCATGCAAAGACCATTTATCCTTGTAGCCACTCTCCCAGAACAGTGTGTCTGCTGTTAGTGAAGCTGACTTTTTTTCTGCTCCCTCTGCTCTAGCATCTTTAGGGCTGCTCATCTTCCCATGTGCCAGTTCCTCTGCTGGTGTTCTCAGGAGCTTGTACCACACAGCTCATTATCTTCTGCCAAAGCAGTGATTTACTTGCAGGGGTGTTCCCATTGCAACATCCCATTGCAATCCCCCATCGCAGAATGGCACGGTTAGAATACAAATGCTTAAAGGGTGGCTGTGACTCTGCAGGCGCAATGCTGGGTTGGGCTTGGCAGGCTTACAGGCAGCAAGCTGGGATGGGCGCGGATTTCTGCCTGAGTAATTAATCCATCCCTAGAAGCTTTATTTGGGGCTTGGGTGTCAGAGCAGATTTAGCTGGTTTTGAATATTTCCTGTAACTTGCACATCTTCTCAATGCCCAGTGATCGCTTCCTGTGCTTTCTGGAATGATAACACCTTCCACTCGCTGGCACACTGCAGCCCTGTGAGCACGTTAAGCCTCTTATCCCGTTCCAGAGTATTTTCAACCCTCCAGCAAAGTGTTTGCAATCTTGTCACCTCGTGTGGTTTGATCTTCCAACACCCAGCTGGGGTGAATGAACTCACCTTGTAACAGCTCCTCGTTAAGGGAAAACAGCATATATACACTGATGAGGCAGAGCAACGAGGATCAGTAACACTATAGACACATTTAAGATGTAGATCCTAGATTCCAGCAATCACGTGGTTTGCTGAACCATTTCCATCCCAGCAGCCTGTCCTGTACCTACAAGTTATCCAAGAAGGGTGGAAAGCACGAGGCAAGAGGAGACACCACGGCGGCAGACTTGGATAAATGCGGTGGCCCCAGAGGCTGCCTTACAGTTGCAACATTTGGTGATGAGTTAAGAAAGAAAGGGAATAAAGCAAGCGGAGCACGTAGGAAGCACGCTGTGGTAGGCAGGTGACACCCCAGTGCTGGGGAAAAGCGCGTGCAGACGGTGCGTAGGTTCATGTGCAATTAGGAGGGACGTGGCCATCCACCACAACTGTGAGCGCAGTTGCAATTAGTATGGCAAAAGTATGTGCCTGAAGTTTCCAAGTACAAAAATGCCATTAATACTGCTGTTTAGGAAAAGCAAAAGGACGTTAAACTGCAGCGGTTCCTGTTTCTTGGCAGGAACGGTAGAATTTTGTCACAGCACAAATTTGTGAATTCCCTGAAGATGTTATTGCTCAAGCACAAACAGCCGAGAGGTGATCCCTGCTGCTTTGGCAAAGCCACTGCTTTCTGTAGACTCTGCGCTGTAAAAATAAACTGAATGGAGTAGTTCTTTCCCTTTGGATTTTCTCACTCAGGAAACACCTATGCCCAAATCCTTAGCTGGTGTAAATCTGCAAAGCTCCTTTGACTTCAGTAATGTGATGCCAAGTTCCTCCGTCAAAGAGTGTGACCTGTTATTTTGACTGAGCCTGTAAATGGCCAGTTCTGTTTTTGGACTGATTGTTAGGGAGCTAATCCTCCAATTTGCACGTGCACAGTCTGAGCGCTCCCATGTGAGTGTTTCCCTGAGCAGAACTGCAGCCAACACAAAGTGAGTGGGCCAGCAGCTAGGTGTGTAATCCGAAGCATGCAAACGTGGAGGCTGAGTTTAGCTTTCCCCTGAATGCAGCCCTTTAAATCTCCTTTGTGTGTTGGTTGTTTCGTTGTTGTTGTTGTTGTTGTTTTTTTCCATCTCCTTACACGCAAAAACCACACGCACAGTCCCTCAAAACCCACACTTGCAAAAACAGCTGTAAGTGAACCCAAGACAATGCAGCGCATTGTGGAGGAGCAGTCACTCAAATCTCCCCCTGCATTCCCCACCCCATGCCCGCACATGCTGGGAGTCAATCAGCGCCAATGGAGCGTGGGGAAAACACCCACCCCCGAAACTGCTCCAGCAGTCCCACTCCCTCAAATCCCGTTGGACGTCTGTGGTTTCAGTGCTTCTTCACTCCAAAACAACACTTCAAACTGAAGTTTTAAGGAAAAAAAGCAATTCTTTTTTTCTTTTTTTTCTCCTGGGTATTTTTTCATCCTCGCTGCATTCTCCCAGTGAAAAGTTGTTTATGTAGGGAGATTGAGATAAAGCTTAAAACTGCCAAAAATGGAGCCTAGGTGGAAGTTCATGTGCAGACACCTGCCAGTGTGGTCATAGGCTTTGAGTTACCCAGTCCTGAAAGGAATAAGGATGATTCCTGTCCAGAGGTTTAAGAACATATAGCATTAAGTTCTTCATTAGAAAAAAATGGTGCAGGATCACAGAATCACAGAATCACTAAGGTTGGAAAAGACCTATAAGATCTATATTATTTTAACTTAATTTTTTAACTTAAAATTATTTTAACTTAAATTATTTGAGTCATTCCTGACAATATCTGTGCAAACTTCTTTGAGTGAGCTGAATGCTCCATGGGCAGTGCCTCCATCTGCAAGTCCTATTACTGGCCTCTGAGCGTGGGAGTGGCTCACTGTTCAGTTCTCCCAGTGTTGTATTTTCTATCATCATGATGCAATGACACAAAGAGTCAGGAACCAATGGAACAAATACCTGTGAGATCGGGTGTGCCCGCTAAGTGCTTTTTAATGCTCTGAAGATGTGCTATAATTGCTGGTGGAAGTGGGACTCTGTGCCAGTCTGTGCTGGTTCTCAGTTCCTGTTGGGACATGGTGAGTCAGGAGCAGATTTTCTTTTATTTCCATCTTTCTTCTCACAAGCAGTACGGGGTCACAGCATGCCCAGGGGTCAGAGTCCTTTTGTTTCCATTTTGCATTTGTTAATGAAGCAATGCAACTGTAAGACTCTCATCTTTTGAGCCGTAAGCATGAACCAATGGGGAAACCAACCTTACCCCCCATCTGATACTTGTGGAACTCATCCCTTGTGCTGCCACGTGATTTCTGCCACCAGGAAGAGTCCAGGGGTGAAGAGCAAACCCTGGGCCATCAGCACACCATGAGTGAGTGTGCAGGCAAAGGATGTGCTGGCAGCAGCAGGACAGAACGTGATGGGACCTTGAGTGCTGGGGATCCCAGCAAACAGACAGAAGAACACTGCTGGCACTAAGCATGGCCTCCGCAGCCTGCCCAATGGGCCTGGCCACTGGGATGTGCTGGAAAGTACTGGGATGGTGGCTGGGGCTCATGCAGTACTGAGCCTTCCAATTGCGTGCTTGCCATCACCACAAATACAACCCTGACCCATCCTGAAGGTCAGGGTCCTTGTGTCTCTGGCCTCAGTGGCTTCAGATTTACCACAATTTAACTCCCAGCAAAGCTGTTTTTGCAAAATGGCTGTAAACATGATCAGGAAAGTACAAACGTTCCTTGCAATCTGTCATTAGCTGTCCAAAACTGAAAGGATGAAAAGATTTCTCCACTCTTGGGTTACCCCAAAGTGTTTGTAATTCTGTTCTTCTTATTATTATTAATATATTATTAATATATTCTTAATTCTGTTCTTGCCAGCCAGCAAGGCATTATCTTTTACTCTCTCTCTAAGATCCATAGGCACGCCACATCTCTTAGGAATGACCCTGTCTTAATAATCTACCATAATCTAGAATCATAGAATATCCCAATTTGGAAGGGACTCATTAGGAGCACTGAGCTTTACCTGTTTTCTAACCTCCTACATTTTTTAAAGTGTATTCTTAAACACTGAACTCCATTTTTTAACTGGGCAGGTGGGTGAGGACCTGTTGGCTGCACCTTGCCTTGCATTGCCAGGGCAAGAAGTGCTTTGAGAGGAGGGAAGACAGGGGAAGCTTTTAGGGAAAAATCTGGCTGTTGGTCGGCTTGCAGGAGAGGAGGCTGACTTCTGGGATACCTCCAGCAGCTGTTGGGCAAAAGCATTAATAACTTGCAAAAAGGATAAAAGGGATGGGCAAAGCAAAACAAGAGGACCTGCCTGAATTCCCAGTCGGGTTTTACACACACCAGTGACGATGATTCACTGTCTGGTTCTCGCTTTGTTCCTTTGCTTCAGCACTCAGCTGTCTCCTAACGCTTGCAGAGCGCTGCCTGTCCTTTCACTTTTCCTGAACCTTTTGCTTTTTTTCTCTGACTGTTTTATTAGCCATGACCCAAACTGCAGAAAATCTTGCCCCATACTTTTTCTCTATTTAATTTAATTTCATTGACTTATGCTAGAAATTATTTAAGTGCTTTAAGAGTGCAAATGAGAGAAGAAAAAATTATTTTGTCACATCTTACCTCACCACTAACAGGGCATTAATTTTGCAAAACTGATAATAAATGTCCTCTTGTAAAGAGATACTTGATGAAACCAGCCTCCACCAGTCTCCTTCATTCCTTTTTTTTATAATAATTTTCCCAAACAAAAGCTGTCACCAAATATGTCTGCTAGGCTACAGCAGGGGACTTGCAGCAACGCTGCTCCCTGAGCAAACTGCTCACATTGAGCTCCAGCTTTCTCTCTCATCCCTGTAGGAACGTGGCACTGGTGTGCCTGGTGCCTCCCTAGGACCAGCAGTAAGAGCTGCCCTGGCCCCATGGCACTGTGTTTGATGGGAGCACATTCTTGCCCTTTTTAATGATGATGACCCCAACAGGGAAAAGAGACTGGGTTGCTCTTCAGGTGCAGCTCATCCCCTTGGGCTGCCCTTCCAGCTCCCTGCTTGCTGTTGTCTCTCCCCGACACTGAGAAGCCATC
The DNA here is from genome assembly GCA_037305975.1 of Chrysolophus pictus. Classification (NCBI taxonomy): domain Eukaryota; kingdom Metazoa; phylum Chordata; class Aves; order Galliformes; family Phasianidae; genus Chrysolophus; species Chrysolophus pictus. The sequence goes on from CM074595.1 coordinate 9,415,329, forward strand.
CCCAGCTCACAGATAGCCACATTCGGCCTCCAAGGGCCTGCATTTTAATAAAACTTTCTGTTTCAAGGGGGAATAAAAACATATTTCCTCCTCATCCCAGTCTCCATTTCCTTCAGCTCTTGGCAGGCAATGACTTGGGATATTTATTGCTCTCTGTAATTTCTTTGGGGACCCCCTTATTTTATGCATGGCCTAATGCAAGGCTCTCCCAGTTTCAGAAGAGGAAAATTAATTTGTTTCCTCTTGATAGCAGAACGTTTGCTTTGCTATCATCTGAGGCCTAGCAGGAATTCACTCCGGGCTGCGGCCTGGCCCTGCTCTCCTGCGGGACTGGCTTTGGGAATCAGCCTTGGTGAATAATTCATTTTCCAGTTTGGTTGCTGGGAGGTAGGGGAAATTCAGTGTAATGCAAACCAAATCTCCCCCTTCTTCATTGCACACATGGACATATATATTTTGCTGCACTTATCCTGGCTGCTCCATGGGTAGTTTTGCTGCTGTAAGCCATACGAGTCAGTGGGCATGGCCAGACCTGAGGACATGGGTGGTGGCAAGGGACATCCACAGGGACACTTGCATCACAAAGGGCAGCACTCTGATGCAGACAGGGAAGTTCATCGAGCTCCATGCAAGCAATTAGGAGCCTCAGAAAGCAGCCAAAGCCCACCCAAGTGTTCACTTCTCTGAAGATGAATACTGTGAAAGCTGGCAGAAAGCTGCTCATCCTTGTGAACTGAACTTAGTATTTGACCCCATTTTGAAAGGCGTGGAAAGATCTGTCTCAATCTGTACATATTCTTCTGCTTAGTGCAACATCTTTAGTATTTGACAAGTAAATATATTGCAAAAGAAAGTTTGCTGCCATCACTGACATGACCTGAGGAAGATTCTGGAGCACCTCGTAGGCACCTACTCACTGCTTCTATTTTTATATTGCTGCCAAAAAGCAAATAATTTTTTGCTCTTTCTGGTCTTTTGCTGAGTGCTCCCCAGGCCCTGAGTATGTGTGGCTGTGGTGCATGAAGGCAAGGAGCCTTGGGGCCACCTGCAGTGGGCATAAAACCACACAGCATTTAGGGATGTAGGTGATGGAGAAGATCTCTGGTTCATTGAATTCAATCTACCATTCTGTGTCATATTGCTGTCTGCAAGCTCTTCCACAGCTTGCTCTCACTTTCTCTTTGAAACAGTCAAGCCTGGGAAGGCACTGACAAAGTTAAACTGAACTAACACTTCCCCAGCTGGGTTAACCACGCCAGGCACTGAACTTCTCTCTGGCAAAGTAGGGCTACTTGTGTCACCGCGCCAGTAAGACTTATTTTGAAATGCAACCTGTCAAAGCAGGCTTGCTAAGCAATATTGTGATGTTTTCAAAACAAAGAGGTTGATTTCTCATTACTTTGTGAAGTTATTTACAGCTAACCTGCTTCATGGAGGTTATACAGGGTCACCAAGCGTCTGAATACCAGACAGGTGAGATATGCATGCATTATCTCCAATTTTTTTTCAACTATGCCTTCCATATAAGGCACGTTTTCACTTCAGAACTTACCCTCTCCTCGCACCAGGTTGGGGGAATTCACCATACTCTGAGTCAAAGCTCAGGCTAAGCACAGAGCTTGCCCAGGGAGGGTGTGGGTTTGTATCTCTATGTTATTGAGAACAGGTTAGGTAGATGACCTGATCCTGTGTTAGGGAACCAATGTGAACTACATGACCTCTCCAGGTTCCTTCCAGAATATTTTCCACAGCTCTAAGACTGGAGTTGTTGCAGGAAAGGGAAATTGGCTCTTTGAATACTTCCAAATTCAACACATGATAGCGCGTGCTCAGCGAAGCACTTTGGCCATGGAGGATGGTGCCATGAAGGAGCTCTTCTGCAGAATACCGCAATGCCACCTTGCACCTCCAGCAAATCTTTCCTGCTGGGGACAAAACAGCATTGCTAAAGATCAGATGCAGCCCTCCAAACTCGACTGGAGGATACCCAACTCTGCTCTCAGCAGGCTGAAGGCAGTGATGCTACATCTCTGAATCATCCCAGAAACAAGCTTTTTCTTTTTTTTTCAACTGTACAGTTTTTTTCCTTTTCTGTTAACAACCAAAAAATATATATCACAGCACTAACCCTCAGGCTAACATTAAGCTCATTGACTCACAGGCTTTTCAGATCAGGAGGGACTATTATGCTCACCTTGTCTACCCCCTTGCAGAGGCTGGAGAACCTCACCCAGGTATGTCTACACCAAGTCATTAACTTCAGCTTGATCAAGTGCAAAGCCCTCACCTGACCTGCAAGGAGGAAAGGCGAGAAGGCGACCTGCCCCATGGCTGGTCCTGTGCTGTACGGCCGGGGCTGTGCATACTGCACAAGCTGTCTCAGAGACTCACAGACCATTACTTGTCCCTGTCAATCTGCACCTGACTGTCTCATAACTTCTGCAGAGTGATGAAATGACAAAGAAGCCACCATCTTTCCAGGCTCTAATAGCCAATGATTTCCTTTGTACATTTGCATCTGTTTTGTAGTTTGACTTTTTCCACAGCTATATGAGCAAAGAGCTGCCTTTTTTTATCCTCAGTAATATGGCATAGCCTTTACCTATCCATTGGGTGAGTTGGAAGTGAGGGTCAGTATTTCCTTCCCATCCCTCTTGGAAAATAGGGACAAAAATATCTTAGCATCGGTGCTATTATTATAGATGCATATTTCTTAAAAAATAATATGTTTTCTTGATTGTATACAATGACAGTAAGGATATACGCAAAGTTATCTTCCTAAAAAAATATGATTTCTTATCATCAATGACACAGCAAAAGCAGCTCTTTGGAAGATAATACTCCATAAATCTGAATCATTCACTTCTGCATTTAAATTTTCCTTTTCTTTGAAAAGTTTTGTGATAGTGGAGAAATAAAGCCTACGAACTCAAATCAATGTAGTCTCCAGCTAGCTCTCAATAAATGTGGTCAAATCGATAGGAAGGAATACAATCAAAAAGTGGAAAGAATTAATGATACTCCACAGCAGAGGCATAAGAGAGGTAGCTGCAGACCCTATGGAGCTGTAATGCTGGATGGTGGATTAGTTAGGAGGAGACACAAGCTGCTGAACAGAGCAGCCCCCCTGGCCCCCCTCAGTGTACTAATTAATCAGGCATAAAAAGCTCATCAAGGAGCAGTCCAGCAATGTGAACCAGACTAAAACAAGGTTATGCTGAAGGTTAAAGACACAGGAGCTTCTTTTATTACTTAAAAAACAAAAGAAAATCCATCTTGCCATCCTCCACTGATATACCAATCTAGAGTTGACTTAAACCAATGGTAGGGAGGGGAGGTGAGATTGACAGATGTCATAGGAGCATTACATCTTCCCAGGAGGGTAAAATGAGTAACAAGGGCTAATATTGAGGATGGCTCATCAGCTTTGCTTTTCATTTTCCTGTCCTTTGTTCTTCAGCCTGGAGCTATCGTTGCATTTACATTGGTAGCCCTTGGTAGTTTCCTGGCTGTTGCCATTTCACTGAAGATGGAAAAGCTCAGTTCTCCAGGCAGCCACCAAAATGAGTCCCTGCACTCACACGTGCTCTGCATCATGGGCACACAGTGGGAAAATCCGACTGCATAGGTTGTATCCACTGCTATGATCACTGACACACACCCAAAACCTCAGTTTTTACCAGAAGCACTGAAAACTGGAGAAATGGATGTTGCATGAAAGTTTTGGTGAATATTAATGGTTGCTTGGAAAACAGAAATATTTCAAGTTGGTGTTTCCTGGGCCTCTGCAAAATGAGCAAGTTGTTGTTGGTCTTGTTCCTTAGGCCACGAGGAAATGGCTCTATGTCGAGCAGGACTGTCTCTGTTTCGAGAGCATCAGAGGTGATGTACACTACTGCCCTCTACTGCCATCATCACCCACATGTAACCCCGGGTCATACCTAGACAGCCATCAATCATGGGTCTTCAACTCAAGCAGGACATCTGTTCTTACAGTAGGGCAATCTATGCATGATCTTTGAAACCTTGTGGTGTTCTTGGCGGTCATGGTATGCAGCAGAGAAGAAGCCAGGTAACAGGGTGTAAGAGCTTCTGGTAACCAAGCTATGTCCAAAGCTGCCCATCCATATGTATTATTTTCCGTGCAACAGTCAGCAGTCCCCTGAAGTTCTACTTAAAATATCTACACTGAGACTTTGGGACTTCAGCTTGTGAGGCTGAAGTAAGGTCTGTCTGGGACTCTATTACCTGGATCTGTTTGTCTTTCCTTGGTCACTTAGTAAGTAAATGCACATTTTTTAGTACTAGGCTGTTGGAGTATAATTCAGTTAGCCTTGTCATCTAAATGCTACAAGGAAGAATTGTTTTTTGCCATTTTTCCTTATTATTCCAGGCCATTGTAGCTGGTCCTGATGTGGACAGTCACAGAAATCTAGCTGGAAGCTGGATTAGCCAGGACAGTCCCATAATTGCCCGGGGCTAGGAAACCTAGATAACATGCACGCCTCTGTTGGAGTTAGGTACTTGCAGTCAGAATTGTGAAGGATCTGTGGGACCAAATAATACAGAGTCTCAGTTTCTTAACCTAGCTCCTCCTCGAAACAAAGCTGCCCTCTGCAATACTTTGGTGCTGAAGACCATGTTTGCATGATAATGTGTCATTCCTTGGGAAAAGAGGACCCAGAGCACTCAGTGTGGTCGCTGCTGGCATCAGAAAGGGGATGAAGTGCCTAGAACAGCAAAACCAGAATATAAGCAGATAGAAGGGAGAGGGAGGATAGGGAATAGAGATCAAGGAAGAAGTGCTAACCAAAGGAAATACAAATTAGATCTGAAGTATGTAGCATTAGAAAGGTAATTTGTCAGTTACTGAGACACATGAATGAAGAATGAGATAGACATAAAGAGCTCAGAAGTGCTTTCAAAGGGTTGAAGTACCAGGACTTTCATATTCTCTGCATTCTCTGTGCAGAGAAAAATGATTTTATAGCCTTGAGCTTTCTATTGACTACAAACTACTTTGGAGGAGCTGTCCTTTCACCTTTTTTTTTCTGCCCCTTACTGAACTTCACTTGATCAGAAATGAATAACCCAGTTAAATCAGGTAGGAACTTTTCAGTGCAGAGGATAAATTATTGGTCATGAAAACTCTTATATTTTGGCTACAGGAGAAATGAAGGTAAGCTGAAGTGTGCTGGACTCACTGAAGAGCGGTATTTTTCCAAATTTTTCTGTATTTATATGGAAGGCCTTTTTTATGCCAGTTCATTACAGGTGCATAACCTATAGGTGGGCACGAGAGGTGAGCAAACACTCTCCAGCATGCTTCTCTCCGTGTCCTGTGAATATCTCCAGAGTATCCAAGAGAATCAAATGCTGCTTCACCCTGGGCCAAAGGCTATACACCTAACTAAGATAGACTGCCACAGCGATAGCCTGAAGCCAAGCACCTCATATCTGTATTTGCTTTAAAGGAGCCAGAACTCAGCCCAAGACCTATAAGATGAAAAATCCTGTATGCTGTGTTGGAAATGGTACTTTGTCTCTGATAAGAAGAGCTCAAAACCATTGTGTCTGCCCTACATTTTTCTTATAAGACACTGAGAGGTATAGCACTGAGTGCCAAGGCAAAGCAGCAGAGGATACAGCCGGGATCTGTCACCCAGGATCTAGTGTCAGCTGGATCACCCACAGCTAGCCCCAAGGATACCTCCACAGGTAAGCAAAGTGAAAGGGAAATAAACATGGCCTCATACATCACATTGAGTTTGCTTTTGCCAAGCAAATTAGTTGTTGACAGTGAATCTTTACTGGAGTTATGGGAACGTCTTGCATAGGATGTCTAGATCTACTTCTAAATTAGGTGTAAGAATGAGTTTCAACAAGTGCATCTGAGAAGGAGCATCAACTCTGAATCCCAAAGAAGAAATTGTACATAAATCTTCAGCCTTGATTTGTGTGTCCAACATCTGGAGACTTGCCAGCACTTTATGCAGGAATTGAGATACACTAAGAAGTACAGCAGTGTGCTCTTGCAACCCAGAAGGCCAACAGTACCCTGGGCTGCATCAAAAGAGGGGTGTCCAGCAGGGAGAGGGAGGTGATTGTCCCCCTGTGCTCTGCCCTCATCAGGCCCCATCTGGAGTTGATGGGGGTTGAAATTAGATGATCTTTAAGGTGCCCCCCTACCTCCCCCCAGCCTAAGCCATTCTATGATTGGTACTGTAAAGCTGTAAAGCATCCTGTGCACTGAACAGAGAAACTTCATCACCAGCAATGGCTTGTAGCAAAAATCATTAAAAAGATGTGGAAGTTCGTGGGACATATACATTATGTACCAGATATATATCCATGAACAAAGCCACCACTGGAATGAGAAAGAAGAATGTATTTGAGTAAAAGAAGCTTGAGGGCAGAACCACTATCCCAGCTTCAAATCTGTGACAAAGAAGGAAGTGCCAAGATACAGCGTTCATCTTATGTGTTTGTCTTGGTATGCAAATGAGGAGGACTGAGAATGGTGCAGCTACGGATGCACCACTGATAACTGAATTTCCATTAACTAACCTGTAGGCTTAGTCCTGAGGTCATAAGTGCAAACTAGTAAAAAAGTGATCAGCTAAAGCCAATCATCAGCCGAGCTTCAAACTGCATTTATCAAGGTGTTATTGTTCCTTATCACCATTTATAGTAACGCTGGCAGATAATATATTTTGCTGTGGTTACCTCTCATCTTCAAAGATGAAAATTTCTTTTCTTTTAAAGCAATTGAATGTTATCTAGCTTAAAAGACATCATGGATCCCTGGCTCCTCTTGTATCTTCTGGTGCTCAACATAAGCAGTACTATTTGCATTGAATACAGTAGACCTTTCCCTCTGGAACAAAAGGAAAACGTTGGAATGAAGGGAAATGGGTATTCCACTCTTGCCAAATGACCGGGTGAATTGATTTTTCTTTTTCTTCCTTTCTTCCTTTCTTCTTCTTTTTTTTTTTTTTTTCTTTCCATTGGCATCGTTTCTCTGTCATTAGCTCTCTGTAAATAAGCTTGCCATTGTCTCATTTGGAAGCTGCTTTTGCATACTGAACTTCAGACCTCAGGGAAAAGAGGGTGAACTAAAGATGCACTACACTAATGGATGCACTGAGAGTGATGGGTGGTTTTCTAGGACACGGTCTGAAGAAACATGGAGTGCTGTTAGACATGTGGAGAGAGAGGTGGAGCAGGTGGGAACCAGGGAAATCATGGTGCTGCAAAGTTGCAAAGTATCACAAATTGCCACTTTTGAATGACATCCTGTTCTGAAGCATTTCCAAAGAGAAAAAAAGCAGTGAAATTCAGATCCTGCAACAAAAATCAATTTACTTTGAAGGAATGGAGTCAGTTAACAGGGAAGAAAAATCTCGTTTTCAGCATTTTTCCAATACAGGTACAAACTGCAGTTTTCTCAATTGAAATATTTGTGGAATTTTTTTTCCGCTTCTTCCTCACCTCCAGAGATCTGCAAACACCAGCAAAGGGAATGTCTCTTAATACATCTTTACAGTATTTTAGTGGACAGTAACACCACACAACGTGTGTCTGAGGTGCATTCTATGCACAGCTGGAAGCAGTGCGTGCCATACAGCCAGCACTGGGCTGGGGGGTGGAGGTGGAAGTCGTGGTTATTGTGCTGCAGAAGCAGCAAGAGCTGAGCTCTCCCTCCAGCTTTATTGTAAGATTTTGAAGCATATGTAATACATTTTCACAGCATACACTGAAGTGAAATCCAAGCAGATCCAGCATCCTGGTGATATGTGTTACTGTAGTTGGTAGTAAGACCAGCCAACATTGCTGTGGGTGAAATTGCAGTTGTGTGAAAGAGCCAAGCGTGATGACCAGTTGCCATGCAAAGGAGGTGGTTTTCTGCCAGGGTCACCTTGTTGCTGTGAATCTTGTGGCTGTTTTTTTTTCTTTTTCTTTTTCTTTTTCTTTTTCTTTTTCTTTTTCTTTTTCTCCTTCTCCTTCTCCTTCTTTTTTTCCTTTTTTTCTTTTTTTTTCCAATGATTGATTGAGAGTGAGAAGAACAGAAACTTCATATTGAATCAGGTTTGACCTGGTTCTCTGCCAGTCATTTTTGCTATTAGAATTGGCAGCTGGGACAGAGCTAGTTAATTTTCTTTTTGTTTTCCTGTGAAAATACAGACCAAAGTTGGTAAGCCCTGCAGAAGACTTGAAAGCCACTGTGAAAAGCAGGCAGATCACGAAGCACTGCAGGTTTTCAGATAAAAGGAATAGTTGGAAATGTCAAAATGATGCCCATTGCTGGCCCATACTCTCTGTACTGGGAGGCAGAAGTAAGGTCTGAGGTGGGCTGAATTACTGTCTGGTGCCTCATTCCCTTGGCTGCAGGGGTAGCCTTGGGAAAGCAGCATTTCATTTAGGGGAGCTAAAACTAGACAGGGTGAATCCACATGAGAGGGGCTGTTACGTTCACCTGAGGCAAATCCATTCAGAGCTTTGATTTTTCGCTTGATTCTGAAAGGGAAAGGACTGCTTTTGTGCTGGGCTGAAATGGTATTGTTTGGGATGAAATCTTGGTCTTCTGAATCAGTTGATTCAAGGCTTGGAAGGGATGCATCAGATTGTTGGCGATTTTCAGAGGGATTAGGGTTGAGGTTGTTCGTATCAAGAAAGAAGGATGGGAGCTGAGAAATACACTGACTGCGTTCAGCTCGACTGCAAGCTAATGCAATGTATTTGAAAGGCTGGATTTGAGAGCAACTCATGCCCAGGTGTAGAAAAGCTGTACCTCATAAAATCATACAATGAACAAAGTCCTGACCTGCCCTTTCACAAAGCCCTGATGTGATCTGACTTCAGGGTAGAGCGCTCTTATGCAGTACCTGGATTAACTATACAACAGGTACAGGCTATGACATGGGCATATAGGTGACAGCTCTTATTAAAAGATTAAATGTCGTTAGGGCTGTGCTCTGACGATGAGGCCAACTGACCTGGAATGTGCCATATCCATATCATTAAGCTCTTCAGCCATCCACAGCAACTGAAGACTCAGGCACGATGTCCCTTGGGAATGGTTGCTGGTTCTGCTAACTCCTAAATTCCTGGGACGTGTGTGGGAGAATGCTAATTGATCCAGGCCAAAAATGTGCCAGGGCAGGTTCTAGGAATTTAACAGTATAGACTATCAAATTCCAATGCCTGGGAATATTACCTGCCACTGTTTAATTTACTAGCAGCATAGGTGTAGCCCTAAGGGCTTATGCACACATACAGACACCTAATGGTGCATTTGAGAAGCATTTCGAAAGGCCTGGCAGATAATATGCTGATCAAGAGGCTGTTGCAAGAACAACAAAATCATTGCTGCCTTTTCCAGTTTGCATTAGAGCTTTTAAAATTGTGCTTCCACATTTAAGGGTTTTGGGGTTCTTTTTCACCTACAAAAAAAGTACTGCAGGAAAAGAAAAAGAAATTAACAAAACGTGTCTCCTTTGTGCTGCTGTCTCATCCAGAAGGTGGAAACTGGAGGTGCATGTCATGCAGTCTACATTGAAATTGAAAACCCAGCAACTGCATTTGCCTTCTGAGTGAGTGTGCTGGAGAGAGCACGAGCCACCAGGGAAAGGAGAACACAGAAGGCTTTTTTGTCCAGATCTCAAGGAAATTCACTTCTCCCAAGGGATTAATTCTGATTGTACTACGGCAGATTTAAAACGTTTGATTCTTGTTTGTGTCTGTTTTTTAGCTCGTATCTCAAGAGGATTTAATTAGATTTGGTGTTCATGATATGCTATTTACCGGATTATGATGAGATCACCTGATAAAGCTTGACATAAACTTGGCAATGTGTATGGTGCTTTCTCGGTCTCTAGAATTTAATTATGGCAATTTCAAAACAGGAAGCTTGGAAACAACACGGGGATTAAAGCCTTGCTCTTGCCCCACTGGGATCAGTAAGAGTTATGCTATTGGTTGTCACTGTTGGCATCAGCTCTCAGCATGCGCAACTGCTTGGGACGTGTGGGCACGTGTCCCTGTTCTGCATCAAATGGACCAAATGGCTGCTCCTTGGAAATGATTATCCTGAGGAATCCCCACACTTTCCATGGTTTTTCATGGCTCCTGTAAGAAGGGAGTTGAACAACACACTGAAGATATGCATAGCAATACGTACAGAACTTTCGTTTTTAAGCATTTTTCCAGGGGACCTGCATGGGTATATATCTCACTGCAGCACAAAGTGGGCTCGTGCACAGGGCCAAAGCAGATGGAGTCCATCACCATAAGGAATATATGCATGAATGTGCTATTTTTTCAAGCTGACAGTCATTCTCAGCTTTTTAGCTTTTTACCCCCAACAGCTGTACTTGAGAGAGGCTACTCTTCTCCTTCTGTAAGGCACCCAGAGCCCAAGAGCTAACAAGCTGCAGAGTACACAAGCAAGTTCCTTCCTAAATCTCCCTATGGTTAAGGATCAAAAGATAGTGGTTGAAATGTAGAATCGATTCTTTTTATAGCTTTCCACAGGCTCTCGTGTGTCAAGATCACATCTCTCCTAATCTGTATTTTGAGCACCTAATACACAGCCTTGCAATCAAAGCATCTGAACACCCACAGCTCTTACTGAAACCAAGGGGACACTCAGTACCCACTCACAGCTCACTTCTCTGGGCACCGCACTGCTGTTGCGTGGTGCCAGGTGACTGGAAAACCTTCCTCTTGTCTTCCAGGATAAGAAAGAAAGGGAAGTGGGCATTTCTGAATTCCTGGGCCATTGTAATGCTTGCAGAGAATTTAGGTATGTGTGTGGGGGGTGGGAGATCTACTGGAGAACCTGAGATTTGGAAGTAAATGTTACAGCTGGGATTTGAGGGCTTCAGACACTGAAATGCTTTGACTGTCCTATTTCTCACTTTCTCTGGGGGAAGCATCTGCTACAAGTGCTGAATTTGCTGTCACAGAGAACCACTCTCAGCACAACCAGGAATCCAACCGTTCTGAGCTCTGACAGGAAATATTTCCAAAATAACCCTTCTGAATTCACTACCCTTCCACAAGGAGCAACATTTTTCCTCCTTCTTTAGAATGAAGTTGGTTAGAAGAAATGCCGAGGTTTGGTCTCCTCTCTCCAGGCCTGGAGATACTCTTTGGATAGGTCCCTCTCATCACCATCACGGAGTGGTAACTGAGCAGTCTGTTCTGAGGTGCTCTACCCACCGTCTCTGTCCTTATCTGAAAGTTGATAATTGCTTGTCAAACTGATTGACATTTGTAGAACTGTCTTTTCCATGAGACATGACTCTCTCCACACACACCCACCAAAAAAAGAATAGACAATTTGATTTTGTACTGTTTTTTCCCTCTTTTAAGCACGGTAACTTCTTCTGCCTAAAAGTAGTAATTACTTAATGAATAGTCCTCCATGTTTCCCTGTCAGTCACTCACTGTAATGAGCAACTCGTTTTGTCTGCTTTGTTAACAATAAAAAAAGTGTTAAACTAATAATAATAAAGATGTTCCAGGACTTTGCTGTTAGCACACAGGGTGCCCCACAGAAAGCGTGACTGGGATAACAAGAGGGGGAGGGCAGATTTTCTCTCTAGACATCAAACATTTTGTACTTTTCTTTGAGCTGTGGGACTATTTTCCCCTCGCTACTTCTCCTGTAGCTTATCTTCAACCATCCCGAATAATTAGAGCATATTTAGGGGACCGAGTCCAGTTATTATTTGTTCCCACTCTGTGAAAGTTTTTTTTTTTTTTTTTTTTGAGCCAGATCTGTGAACTTCTGTTGAGCTGTTGGTATTGAGGTCAGGGCTTTTTACAAGCTAGAATTTTTATCATGAACTGGAGCCCAGAGTTAATTGTACACAAAGACACATTGTTGTTTCCATTAGGATTTACAGTACCACTGAATTTTAATTATTGGGTAACATTTCTTCCATTATAGTGTTCACTCCTCCTCCCCTTTTTGTGCCAGCACATGTTTCTTTTGGTTGCAGCAGTTTGCAGTGCAAAGTGCAAAATACCCCCAATAAATAATTAAATTGTGAATTCGTCTTTGATGAAACATTGCATTTGTCCCTGCCTAAAACATAAAAACAACAAAAAGCCAGAGAACAATTTCATGTGAGTTATAAATTGTAATCTATTGTTTCCTGTTTATCTGCACTGGTTACTTTCAAAGTTCAAAGCCCAGTCCAAGATGAGAGCTATACAGGAGGTCTTGATCATTGCTGGGACAAAACATTCACTTCTCATTGACATAGGCTCTTGTGGGTATTAAAATCTTCTCAGATTCTTTCTATTTGATGATAAAATAGAGATGCTGAAATGTTTCATCAGTTGCCATGAAGCAAATGCCTCTGCAGAGTTTTCATGCATGTAAAGGTAATAATTCACTCCTAGTCTGTGAGTGCGAGCAGGCTTGCAGATGGACTGTCTGTGTGACTGAGCCTTGAGTCTCTTTTTAAAGGTAACAAGCAGTAGTTTCAAAAGACATCTAATAAAAATGAGGTTGTATCTATTAATTAGCTTGGGTCTTAGTTTTCTTTCCAGTCTGCATGCTTGAGTTCATGCAATGTGTGGAGCCTCACTCTGTGGAGCAGAGTTGATTTAAGTAGCCCCAAAAGTATAATGGGAAAAAATGATGCATTCAATCAATAAAATCCCTTTTCTGAACCCATTGTATAAATAGTTGGCGTTGGTTAATCACTAAGTCTCTTGCCACTTCAGTCCTGTGTATTGTTTTATGAACCATCAATATACCTTGTATATACATAGGGAAGTTTTGGGACTGGATCAGTCGACTTGAAATGAATTCAGGCACCATTGGGAGATGATATCAGAGGTGTGGTGGTTTTCCAAGCTGAAATAAATGCAAAGAGAGCCTTGGAGATGTTCTGTGGGTGGAAGAACTGCAGTGTGTGCAGTGCATGGGGTAGATCCCAATTGTGTGCATCCCAGAGGCAGAGCCTGGACAGTTGCCTGCGTCCAGTCTACAGCACTAGCAGTCAACAAGAAGAGAATAAGAAGGCTCCTTTAATGATTTTACGAACCTTTCACACCCTCTTCCTGCTGTGTTCTTCTCCCTCCCCCTCTGTTTTGTGTTCCTGCTCCCACCCACAGTGTGGCTCTCATTCTGCTTCTGGCTGAGGTGGTCCCATACAGCTCTCCCAAGTGCCCGTATTTGCTGTTCTCTCACCAGGTCAGAGTGTGGTCTCTGGGTGCGTGGGAGGTGTTATTCTCTTTCTCATATCCAGCTAATCATGGCTGCTGCCTCTATGGACAAGCTAAGTCTTGGTCAGCCAAACGAGTGGGCAACTCATTTTTCTGTTCAGAATTTCTTGGCAATGAGAAGAAGATACAAATTGGTCCTTGGGGGAGTTTCAGCAAGATGTACAGAATTGCGGTGGGTTTTCCTCCTCCACTTCCACATCTCAGGACTGAGTGAGGAGCTCTTCTGAGCTGGGCAGAAAATATCTGAGTCAGAGGAAGGAAAAAGGTGTCTGTCTGGCTATAAAGGCGTGCATTGCTTAATGAAAATATGTCCACCAGTAGCTTCACTGCACATACAGAAGCCAGTCTCTTGAGTTGTTCTTTTCAGTTTAATTGTAGAGGTAAATGCTTAATGAGGTTGAGTTCCAGCCTCTGTGGATGCTGCTTCTTTTGCATGTTGATGCGAATCACTCAGAAATCAAGCACCTAAAATTGTTGTGTGCTTTCCTTTCCCCAAAGGAAAATCTTCAACAAGATACCAGCAGTTCTTGTTCTCCAAGAACCTTCCAGGTAATCAGAACTTTGTTCTTTCTAGTCCAGTTCCTGCTGATCTCACCAGCCTTCTGACAGTCCGCCTCAGTAACTGCTACCAACCATCCCTGAACACGATCGGTTGACTCTCGAAATGAATCAGCACCTGTCAATGTCTCTGAGCATGTCAGCACACCTGCTCCTCTTAGAAACAAAAGAGAAATGTCATGCAGTTGGTTGAGATTTCTGAGACTCATCCGCAAGAGATGATGGTTAGGGAAGATGTAGGTCCTGTGTACCCATGGCTGAGAGAAGTGAGTTTCACTCTGCCCTGTTATGAGTCAGCAAAGGGAGTACAAGAGATTGCTCTTGGATGGAGTGTTTTAGGAAGGAAGTTCCAAATGGGACTTTGAAAAAGCTTTCTGTGCCTCAGAAGGGCAAGTATGTGTGGATGGGTCATAGCTCTGTTCTGCTGCAGCATGTTGGGGAGTGATGAGAGAGGTGTTCCTGTTGTAAAAAAGGCAAAGGATCAAGTCTGTCAGTGATGACGTGGGAGCAGGACTCTAATTGGGGGTGACTAAGATGGCCAGCCACTCTGCAGCAGCTCCAGAGCTGATTTGAGGGGCAGAGCACACAACAGCACCTGCCAGTGGCTGCCGAGCAGAGGGTGACTCAGGGCTGGCAAATGCCTTCACTTAGCTTCTGGTTTGGAGCCCTCTGTGAAAATTCTCTGCTTTGCAAATCTCAGGTTTGCTGATTGTCTGCAAATTGCTGTGCTCGGACAGAGTGACAGCAGAAACACGGAGGTCTGTTCTTGCTTCCAGCAACTGCGCAGGGAGCAAACTGTGATGTTTGCCAGGAAGATGGGGCAAATCCTTTTGGCAGGACGAGTGCATTTGGTCACGCAAAGCAACTGCTGCCTTTCTCTGGCTGTGCAACTGCTAGAGGTGTGAAGACAACCGGTCTGGGCTCTTCCAGAAGAATCTTGGCTGAGCGGCCAGGTCCTGGGAGGTGCTGCTAGTGCAGGTGATGGGGCAGAGCAGATCTGTGCAGGAGGCATTCCCAGATTTACATGAGGTAACTGCAGGAAAATTGTCAAAATTCAGATTTTCCACCACAGTATGAAAAATAATTGAGGAAATAATAGAAAATAAGAACAAGGGAGCTTTCCTTTTCCTCTCTCGCCTTAATTTTAACCAGTTTCCTTGGAACCTGTGTAACTTTGAGGATCAAACTGAGCCCTGCCTGCACATTGTGTATGTGAAATTAATAAGTGCTCATCTTTCAGCTCTCAGTAAGCAAAAGAAAACAGAATTGGATTAACTCTGCTATCCTCCATTGAAAATGAGTTCATCTAATGAGCAGCAACACAACTATGGAGTACATGGTACTTCCTTACTGGAAAAATATTCTTTGTTGGACTTGTGCTCTTTTTCCTAAATTACTTTGTTTTCTCTTTTTTTGTTGTTGTTACAGCCAGAAGGGACAATCACAATTTCTCTGTACCAGCTTGACACATGTATTTACTTCTAGCCATTTTAATGAGAGCCAGGTTGTATAAAGACTCTAAGAGTGAGATTTTTTCCCGTTCCCTCTCACATCAAAAGGAAATTTTTCATTGACTTCATTACTGCTGGGTCAGGATGGAATAAGATATTGGGAAATAACACTCAGAGAAGAAAAGTGGCATCAGCAAGATGTCCTGGTATCATTCTCTTATCACAGCTCACTGTCAAATTGTTATAAATCACTAATTGCACTAATATTCCACCGAGCACCTAATGCGGCAACTATTTGATGAAGCGGAGTAGCAGAAGCACAGCAGAGGAATCCTCCCTGTGTTTTCATGCAAGTTTCATCACGTCTAGAGAAGCCACCGGGTTGGAAAGCTCAGTGCCCTTCATTAACACAGCACTAAGACCATGAATAAATCAGCGCGTCCTTCCAACTCCCGGGAGTCCTCCAGGCCAATGCGCGCCGTGCTTGTCAGACCAGGGGAAGGAAGGCAGGGAAGTCCTAGAGATTAAGCAGATATAAGGGAAATTCCTTAGCCCTTAGCACAAGGCCTTTTCCCTCCCCCAGAACCCGCTGGGGCCGAATCGCCCCCGATTTGTGGCAGAGATAAGGAGGTCGCGGCCATGGCGGGTGGACAACAAACGGCGCTTTATCTGCACTGCCACCCGCAGTCTGCCATCAATACGTGGTCACTGCTGCTCTGTCCTGCAGGAAGGATCTGTGAGCTGAGACACCCACGGCCCCCCGGTTCCTGCCTCAGGAGACCTTGGGTCACACAAGCAGGGATTTGGAAGAAAGGGGAAAAGCACTCAAACAGGTATGAGCTGGGCACCCACAGCCACAAAATGACAAAGGAGGAAAAGGTTTGATTTCGGCTGTGTTTGTTTTTTCTTGTTTGTAGTGTTCACTCCTCAAAGCTACCGTTGTGTGCGCTTTCCTGTAGGCCTGGCAGGAAAACAGACCAACAGAAAGGGAAAAAAAAAAAAAGGCTGGTGCTGGAAACATCTGGATTTTTGCATGTGCATGGCATCTTGGGACAGTCTGTTTGTGTTCATCCAATAAATCCACTGCTTTTCCCTGAAATATATGGGAGTGGGAAGAATATATATTAAAGATAACTATTCCTGTTTAAACTCAAGCCTGAGTTATTAACAGCAACGGGCGGTGATGAGAAGCAGCAACATGATGATCTATATGAGCAATGTTATGCTATCTCTCAACCTCTGTTAGTTAGCTGTAATCATCGTGCAACCCCGACCATCAAAGGGAAGGTACGATCAGATAAGCAAAACACTGTTGTGATTTTGCATCTGTGATATTTAAGTTATAATGATTAGTTTTCGTGTCTTTGGTTAAAGTGATGGTGAAAACTCATTTCTCGTTTACACACATGTATACATACATGTATATCTTCGACCTATCAGAGCCTTCAGAAAGCGTGTGTCTGTGTATAGGGAAGTGGTGGAGTCACTGTCCCTGGAGTGTTCAGGAACCGTGGGGATGTGGCACTGAGGGACGTGGTCAGTGGGCATGGTGGGAGGGACTGGGGTTGGGCTTGATGATTTCAATGGTCTTTTCCAACCTTAATGATCCTATCATTTCTTCCTGAAATGCCAATGTAAGTGATCGTCTTCAGGAGAACATTGATAGGGGACTTACATTAATAGGAACTGGGCTTGCACTGTGCCCTAAAGGAGTTATGATTTCTGAGTCCCAGAATGAGTGGAACAGAGGACTGGAAATGCCTCTTCTGCTGCACCTTGAGCGCTCATCCCAACCAACACCCTCCAAAAGGCAGATTGGGTCCCATTGTAACACTCCCCACCAAACGCATTTCTTCACTACCTGTAAGATCTGTAAAACAACAGTAATTTGAGTGCTCACTGAAATCTTATCTGAGCTAGACAGAATTCCTTTGTTTGCAAAACCAGGGGGTGATCCCATGCCTGGAGAGATAACTGGGAGCATTATCACCAATTTCAGCTGAAAGCGGCTCACACCCTCATGCTGTAACTTTCTTGAGGTCAAGTCTGCTTCCTATATTTCCAGCACTTCTGCTTCTGGTCCTGACTGGAGCAGACTTTCTTGTGGGTATGTTTGTACTTCCCAGTCATTTGCATGTAATTTTATGCAAACATTTTTATCACAGATCAGTTCACACAACCACAAGCTGTGTTTTTATTTTCTCTGTCAGCTGAAAGCTTCGTCTACACTGCTTTTTTTGTCTCCTTGCTCCAGTATAACTACATCAAAGTAATTGCACAGGTGCAAACCCTGACTCTAGATGCTGTGTTTGTGCAGCAAAATATTCTGCTTTCCCCGTGCTTTTTGTTGGTCTGAACCCAGGTACCTCAGACCTTGCCAGCACCAGCACTTTTCGGAGCTTCAGCAAAACTTATGCATTAGTATAATTGCAGCAGAGCAAACTTTGGGCAGGCCTTTGAGACATTTCTTGTTGCAGGAGAGGAGTGAAGTCTTGACAGGACAGGCAGCTCTTGTGTCAGTGGATCGTTTCTTCAAAAGGCTGCGATCAAAAGATCAAAAGGTGCTGCCACATCTTCCACTTGGCAGTCAAAGGCAGAGATGCGCTCGCAAGAGCCTGTCCCCAGGTGGAGCTGAGCCCTGGGTGCACCTGGGCTGGAGGAGCAGGAGCAGAGCACGCAGGGCCCCACCGCAGGTAATGAGCCACCAGCAAGCTTCGGTTGGAAATTGTTGGGTTGGATCTGGCACCTCTACAAGAATAATGCTCATTAGATGGTATCCACTTCATCTCTTTCTCCCAGCAGATAAAATACTTGCTCTTATCATACAGAACATTAAAAGATATTGCTACACGACACTGTGGATTTATCAATAATTAATTCTCAGTTGTGGAAATGCATATTTCCTTTATGTATATGCAAGGTGCTATTGCTCAATTTAAAACAAGCCTGATCTGAAATTCGTACTTGGACTTTTTCATCCTTTCTGCCAATGACTCTTACCAGTTTCTGCCACAAGGAAACAGAAATTCTCCCTTTGAAGATGCCAGAACTTGGCACAATCAGAGGAATCGACTCCCCAGACAGGCTTTGAGCTGCCAAGTATCAGCCCATTGAATTCTTTCTTCCAGAGCAATTTTAAATCCTAGAAAACAGGCACTTATGTCAGAACTCTCAAAAAGCACCGAGTGTGCTGAGATGCTGTAGGAGACGGGAACGGCTGATGGACGAGCTCTGTGCTTTCAAACACCAACCAAACCAGCATGCAGACTCTTTGTGAGCACAGCCTGGGGCACCTTGGCTGCGGCCACAGGAGGAGCAGCACGTTTGGCACAGCCCCGTGGTCATGGGAGAGAGGGTGCTCTGATCGTGGACAATGCAGATGCTATGACCATGGACAATATGGGTGCTTGACCACAGCAGAGGGAATCCTGATCACTCTGCTGGTGCTGAGTGGTGCACCCAGCCTGCACGCACGTGTCCATGAGCAGCAATACCCAAATGAAACCACATGGACTCTCAGGAACCTTTTTTCTACAGTTACTTATGTAAATTTTTTTCTGCTGAAGGATGATCAGCGCTACAAGCAGGTGCTGCAGGATCTGTGCTGTGCTGTCAGTCTGTTTAATGTGACCTTGAACCACCAACCACATGTACAGACCCGAATATGCCAGTGTGCTCTACAAAGGAATATGCACAGAAGGCTCAGATCAGTTTTTAAGGTTGTATTCACCATCACTCCTTTAACTCCAATCTCTGCTGGTAAAACCACACCAGAGAGAAACGCTGCTCCACCTTAGTAAAAATAATTCCCTTTTTAAATTTTTTTCTTCTTTCATTTTAAGATTTCCATGCTGAGCTGTTGGAACAAACCAGGGAAATTTTTTTTTTATTTTTTTTTATTTTTAATGCAGGAGCAAATGGGTTAAAACAGCTTCAAAGCTCTGCTTTGCTCATCCTTAATGGAAACTCAGGGACTGAATTTAGAACTGTGTTTGTTAAGAACAAGGAAAAAAGCATCAGAAAGCTGGCAAAGGGTGGTATGCACAGGAATTACATGCAGTTGGGTGTCACTGCACGGGGCAAGTCTGAACTATGAATGTGCATGTGAGTATCTGCAGTAGTCTGTGCTGGCAAAGGAGATGGCAATCTGCCAGTCCTAATAGGGCTCCTCCTGAGTTGTCCAATCCCTTCTCGGTGCTTGGTGACAGACCCTCATGTAAAAGCATCCCTAAGCTGGAGATGTGTGCACTGCAAATGAGGTGGCTTTCAGACAATAATAATAAAAAATCATTGTGGACCTTGTGTAGTTTTTGGAACCAGCTCTCCCCACAGCAAAATTGAGGGATGCCTGGAGATGGGTTATGTGTGTGCTTCAGAGCCAGTGGCCCATTTCATGTGCATTTTAGACCCCAGAGTCCATTGTTGTTTTCAAGCTGCATTTAATGGTTCAAACCTGTACTGTTTTTTTGCACAGAAAAATCATCTGGACTGAAAGTTCCTCTGACAGCTGCTCCCTCGATCTCTAAATACGCAAGAGAACTTCACGTTCTCCCCTAAGACAGTAAGCCAGGCTGGCATCACTCAATGGCTTCTTTACTTGTTGTGGTGACTGATTGCTTCAGCTTTGGCCCTAGTCTTGTCCAATTTCTTTTCTAATTTCACCAGAACAACTGCAACACCCTGATCCGTTTGCTCTACATCTTGATTCACTCTTCTATGTCTGGTTGATGCTTGCTTGTGCTGTAAGTACTACAAGAACTGGGGATGCCTTCAACAGAGGACATCTATGGGTAGCTCAACCTGCCCACCACCAGTCCTTCTGATGTCCTGAGCTCTCCTTACTGCCACAAAGCATTCCTCACCTGAGCATGAATTTGCATGGATGGCCTGGGGAAAAAACTCGCTCTCGTTGAGGAGTGTGCAATACCTAAAGACACTACAGACAGGCTGTGTAAGAGGAAGAGAGGACATCTCGGAACAACATTTCTCATGTCACATGGACTTACGGAAAACCCCTGATTGCCTGGTGCTAAGGGTTTGTGTTACTTAGACCAATTTTGTACAAGGCTGTATCTAAAGCCATTGGACTTCTGCAGAATCCATGTAAGAGGAACAAACCCAGCCACCAAAACTAGCAATACTGAGAACTCTCCATCTGTCTCTGATTGCCTCTGCACTCGCAGAAGAGTTCACCCTCCTATGTATTGCAAACATCTGAATGCATATGAGAGTGTGAAATAACTTCAAAATTCTGTCTTTAATAGCCTACAGAGTGGTGATAGCCTAGAGTAGCACCAGGGGAATTTCTGGTTGGGTAGTAAGAAAAATTTATTCTCCTAAACAGAGGTAATGCAGTGGCACAGCTGCCCAGGGAGGTGCTGGAGTCACTGTTTCTGGGGGTGTTCAACAACTGTGGAGATGTGGCACTGGGCATGGTGGAGTTGGGTTGATGGTTGGACTTGGTGGTCTTAGTAGTCTTCTCCAATCTTAATGATTCTATGATTCTATCTTAGGAAAATAGCTTGCATTTAATAGCCTTCCAGGAAAGTATCACATATAAATTGTACAAAATCATTTAGCCAAGTAGCACTTTACTACAGCTGGTAGTGTTATCCAAACTCCATGGAACTCCTCCATTGAGGTCCTCTTCTCATTCGGAAGGGGCTGTAGAAATGAAAAGGACAGTACAAATTCAGCAGGCTCCTCATCACATACAGATGCAGCTGAAGGGTCTTGGATTTTTCAGCCCTTCACCACCCAGACCAGTCCTATACTTGGCTTTTTCCAGACCCCAGCAAACTGGAAGTGGGCACAGAAAGACAGTTGTGATATTAACTGACTGAGACAGTCAAAGAATACACCAATCAAGGTGTTTCCCTCCACTAATAAATATCCTATGAAGCGTCGCCTATGTTTTAATGCTTCTCTACCCACAAGACCTTGCCAGAAGGCAGCTGCCCTGCTGCAAGCTTCAAGCTTTCTATCCACCTTTACTGAAGCAGATCAAAGCATCTGTCACCTCCCTAAAAAGCAACACGTGAGTGGTTAAACTGAAGGCCAAAGAGGCAAAATTAGTGTTATTTTTAGAGAAAATTTGCTACCATTCAGCAGTAAACTTCCAGCCAACACAGTGTTTCATAGCTGGGAACCCTCACAACAAGTCGTGGTGCTTTGTGAGACCATCAGGCTCTCTACGAGGCATGGGAGGGCAATAAGAAGTAGGGTACCTTCATTGCATGGCTGGGAAGAAATGCACAGCTGAGATATGGGAAAGGTCCAGGAGAAATTGTTCTCCTAGCCAAATGGCAAAACCTGGCGCACTGAAGTGACAGGAGCCAGCACTCCTGGTACTTGGGGACAAACTGAGAAATCGGGACACTCAGCATTGCTTGAGAGACTGACCCATCCCAGCATGTGCAAAGAGTGGTGATGGGAGCCAAGAGCCTGCAGCACTTCTCACAGGCACCTACGTCAGTGCCTTAGTCACCCGCGCGCTGTGATGGCACCGTCACTCCTCAGCACTGGGAGGACTCGAGGCTTTTGAGTCACTCACCTCCCCATACCTGCTCCTGCACTGGGACCAGTGCCCATCAACTCTTCCCACTGCTGGGGTCCCCTTGGGCTGCACCCTGGGCACGGACACAGCCTGCACCAGGGCAGCTCTCATACTGCCAAGGCAAGCAGAAGGAATGCTGGATTTAGATTTTCATAGACATTCCCAGTGTTGGTCAGTTTTTCTGTTATTATATATTAGCATTTGTGTCCCCTGAGCTCCTTGTCTTTCAGAGCAGGAAGCCTATTTTCAAGCTTTTACCTGAAGAGTTATTTTGAAGATGAGCCCATTTCTAAAATGCACTGTGAAGTGCTCAGTCCATGTTCTGACCAAGTAGTTTTCTGTGTATACGAGGCTGACATCGTGTCATTTAGTTCATTTATTTAAGTGCTGATTTGTATCTGGTGCACCCACGGGTAGTGATGACAGCAGCTCCAATTTCTTCATTAAAATACAGTGAAATAAACACAGCTCTCACACCTCGTCTTGCCTTAGCTGTAACCTGCTCACACAAGGAGCAGTCATAGCATCACTGATGACAACTAAGGCCACTCAGCAGCGGTGTTGCTCCTACCCCTTGATGTTTCTGGATGGCATCTGAGACAAGAGAATATCCTGGACTCCACCCAGCCAAAAAGATACCATCAGAACCTCCACAGATACAGGAAATTGCTGTGTAATTTAGGGCATGAATGAGACCATTGGTATGGACAAAAAGCCTTTTGGCAGAGGTCTGAACCAGTGCTGAGTGGATGGCACAGCCCTGGGGAGGCTGAGGTTCTGGTTCCTGGTCCCACTGTTGCCCTTCTGTGCCTTCCAGAAGCTGCATTGCCATCCCACAGCCTCAGCTTCTCCTCTCCCTTTTGTCTCATCTATTTCTTTCTTTCAACTGTCATTTGGTCCCATGTGAGCACCTCTTTAGGGTCTGGGCATCCTGCACAGCGACTAGCATCTCTCAGGCTCGTTGTGGTGGCTGTCTGCCAAAACATTCCTTTGAGCCCTAATTCCTGGAATCTCCACACCAGGTTATAAGGCTGGCCTTTGAAGCACACATGGACATGACCATAAGAGAATTTAGGTTCTCACTGCTGTGGAGCACATCACTTTGTGCTGGGGCTGCAGCAATCTCCCCATGGCTGACTCCAGGACC
This sequence comes from Chrysolophus pictus, assembly GCA_037305975.1. Lineage (NCBI taxonomy): Eukaryota > Metazoa > Chordata > Aves > Galliformes > Phasianidae > Chrysolophus > Chrysolophus pictus. Next base: position 9,438,286 of record CM074595.1, read on the forward strand.
CTGTGCCACAGTGGTGGCTGGGGCTGGGTGAGGAGGCACACAGAATGGCTGCAGGGGTGGAAGTGCTGTAGCTGAGAACTAGGCAAGGGACTTTCACTGGTCAATCACATGAGGCTCAGTGGTTTGCTGTCACCACTGGGAACCATCCAGAGTATCATTCTGGGTCAAGAACTTACACAGGGAAAGCTAAGAGCTGGCAAAAGCAGCTGACTCCCAGCGGCTGCTGGAGCAGAGGGGCTCTGGATGAGGGCTTTGGCATGAGGCAGCGTGCTCTGTTAGGGAATGGGTTGTGCAGGGCAACACAGCCTGAGATGTCTGTGCATGGCCATAAGGTGAGGAGCTGAGAGGTCACTTGGGCTGGCACACACTGATATCAGGATGAACATTTTTTCTTTTCTTCCACATAGGCACTGTGCTGCCCCATTACTGCTCTTGGCTTATGAGAGCCAACTCCCAGCAGTCCCACTGGAGTACACCAGAGATACATGCTGGGCTCCTTTGGAAAGCAGCACGCTTCAAAGCAAGCCATTGCACTGGTGGCAGGAGTGTGTGACAGTACAACATTGTGAACATCACTCCAATTAACATTGTTTCCTCTCACTGACTGTTGCTACAATAGCACTTAGAGCCTCAGATCAAGGAATTAATCCCAAATGTCTGTGAAATGGCTTCTTTCATCTACCTCAGAGTTACCTGGTTTGTGTTGCTGTCACTATCAAGATAACAGATAAACTGCACGAGAAGTTTGATTCCAGTTACCAATTCATATCCTCCCCTGCAATCTGAATTTGCCTCTATATCTGTTTGTGGATCCCAAGCTGGCCCGTCTCCAGTTGGAAGTTACTCCTCATTCACAAGGAACATTGGGTACCCTTAAACCCTGAGGAATTAAAAAGTTCTCTCCCATCACAACAGCTCTGACCTGGACTGCCTCTTCAAACTGCCTCCAGAGTGTTCTGTTTCATAACCAAACAGCTTGTTCTTGCTGCTCTCTCCAAGCTACTCTTCCCTGCTTGCTGGATCTCATGGGGTTCCACTTCAAGATGTGCCATGCACGGACACAATCTTGATGTCAGATTTTGGCCCCGTGTGCCAAAACCATCCCTGTATCTGAAAGTCAGAACAGCAGAGCAGCATCTCTCATGATAGAAGCACTCCATATTCATTCTGTGTTTATAAGCACACAGAGACATCACGCTACTTTAATTATATGTTTTCCTGCCCCTTCTCTTTCATCTTTCTGTAACTTTGTCAAAGTTGTAAACACACCTTGGCCTTAAGGCTCCTTCAGCAAGAGCTGCTTTTGAATCCATCTACGCATTTTCCTTCTGCAGAGCTCTGTGTTCTGTACTCCTCCAAATTGCAGGGTCTTGGTAAATGCCTTAGAATAATACATGTATCATATAGAGCATATAAAATAAGAGTAGAGTCGTGTGACTGTGTTAGCAAGCATCTCTTTAAGAATGAACACAGGCTGCAAGAGGCTTTCACATATGTAGTTTGTGAGTGCTGGCAGACTTTCTATTGTTTTGATGCTCTGGTTTATTAAATACTCACTCAAATATCAGCTTGTTTCACAATGGGTTACCATTATTCACAGACCCATTCTTTGTATGTTAAGCTGTGAGGCTGACAACTCATTCAGAGGTTCCTGTCCCATGCTGAATTGTGTTTCAAATTGTTTGTTTTAATTTACTTTGTGGGCTTTTTGGTTTAAATGAATGTAGAACAGATTCACGGGGAAGGCATTGGATTTTTCTGCAATGTAATCATTATCCTTCAAGCATCCCAGGCTGCTTGGAGATGCTGCCCCTTTAAACAAGACACAAAAAGAAATCAACCATCGTCTGGATAATGCCATTCTCATCAACATGCAAGGAGCTTGCTTGTCTGTCACGTCGCCCACATCTTCTCAATCACTCCCTTTCATTTATCCTATTATGCCCCTATTTTAACTCATGCTGTGGCTGATACCCAATGACAGACAGAAGGAATCCAGCTGAGCATCATCCCTCCTTTGCTTCCCCACTGGAGATGCAGCGTAGGACCTTACCTGATGGGGAGGAGTGCCCATGCACCTAATGGAGCTGGAGTGGGGAACTGGAGGAAAATTCTGACAACCCAGAGGAATCTGCCTGATGATATCTGTTGTAGGCAACTGGTGCTGTGCCTTTTCCCCCTTCTCCATGTGTGAAGAGACAGTAGGTGTTTTGCAAGCATTTGCAGTTTGGAAGATGTGATCGTAAACCCTGAGTAATGTTTGTGGTTGGTGGGTCTGTGGTAGCAAGTCAAAGCAAGTGCTAATTACTACGGTTATTGCTGCTATTTTATTATTTAATTTCTCTGTACTAGTGTGGCACTGAAGGGCCCTAACCGGGAGGTACAACCCCACAGGCAGGACACTATCCAAACACAGAACAAAGCAACGGTCCCTGCTGCTAGGAGCTTACAACCTCAATATACTGGTGTGCTGATTTGCCTGTAATCCAGAGGTGCTCAAGCCTCCTGGCTCTGGGGATCCCAGTGCTCACACGGCTCTATTCAGAGTGCAGTGGGACTCTGCAGTTGAGCAACGGAGCTACTGACCCAAATTGCCCAACCAGGAGGAGGTGCCAGCAAAGGTACTTGCACGCTCAGGTGGGGAGATCTGTGGGAAAGAAGTGGGTCTTGCAGATACATGGGAAAAAACTTTTCATCAACAGGAACCTGAGGCTCAAATCTGAGTCTGGAGCAGTCTGCTTCCATTTAGAAAACAAACCCTTTTATATGGTTGATTCATGGCACTCTCTTCCTCAAGCTGTCTAGCACATGTCTACAAGTCGATGCATTGATACATAGCTTAGGACAAAGTAATTTCTCCCTGGCATGCATAGATATGAATGGCAGCCAAATCAGGCAGCCAGCTCCGATGCTGCTCTGATTGATCCAGTTCATGAAGACCTGCCCAGTGATTTCCATGCATATTATGAGAAGATTAACATACCATTCTGTCAAGCAGCCTCTCGGAGCACTGCAGGAGAAATCTTTTCATTAACCCTATGCATTGCGAACAGTTGGAAATAGTTGGTTTAACAAATCTAGGGGGCTTTCTGTTATAAATGGTTTAACAGCATCCTGCTAATTACATTGCTTGGTTTCCTGGATATTTCTCCAAGCCATAAAGCTGAAAGCCTGTGGATTTTTCTTCCATTTATGTCAGTGCAAGACTCTGTGAGCTTCCTGTTCTAATTGAAACCTTGATATGGTCAGGGATAATAACAATAAAAATTCCCAGTGTTAGCATTTCTATCTCTCCCTTGATTCATCAGGAATATAATTACCCTAATTCATTTCTAAAGCATGAAAGAGTTAAGGCCAAAATCCTGGAGGAACTGAGTGGGAATTCGGTCACTGTCTCCCAAAGGGAAAAAAAAAAGACTCCACTCCTGCATGAGAAGACTCATCCCTACTCCAAACAGCCCGGAGTTTGTTGCTGACACAAGCTTCACCTCCCTCTAACTCTGGGTTTTCCTTCTGGATGAAGCTTCCCTGGCTGGTGGCTCAGACTCGGGGTGGCAGAGCACAAGACACACAGCCTAGGCTTTGCTGGTGCAGCCTCCCACCAGGCTGCAGGGGTCTTGTTGCAGAATCGGCAGTTCTACTTCTGCTATTGCTTGGGTAAGTCAGAGTGAGATGGAGGTGAGGCTGGTGGTGAGGGAGGGCATGGGAACAGCAAGTTCCAAAGCAGTCCCTGCCTTTCAAACAGCCCTGGTGCTAGGGAAGCAGATGGTGTCTAGCCTTCCAAAATCAGAGCGGACATCTGAGGCACCGGGTATTTGCTGGGTGATATGAGGTCACCAGCATCCGACCTCTGGAAGAGAGGAAGAGAGAAAGCAAGCACAAGATCGCGCCAGGCAACACGCTGTCATGGCTTGTTCCTCCAGCCCCAGAAAAAGCTCCACACCCATTTTTCTCTTTGCTCTTTCCTCACCAGCATTGTGTGAGACGCTCCTTAGGATGGATTTAGGAAAGCCCTGTCATTTGCAGTCCCTGTGGCACATGGGGAAATGGGGGCAATTTGCATGGGACCGGGGGGATGTCACATCTTGGGGAGGCTTGCTGTTTGTTCTAATGCCTCTTTGCTCTTATTAGAGAAGATTTCTTTCAGGCTAACTTACCTGAATGATGATGAGTTGTGAGAAAAAATTCCCTCTCTCCAAAAAATGAAGCGAGGATCAGTGGAAAAAGAGAGTGCTTCAGGTGGTTAAAGGGAATGTAACTACCCTTTATTATCAACTTCTAAATAAAAAGAAGAGCAACTGTGGAAACAATCCCGTATCTCTCTAGTATATCATGGATGGAGACTATTTTCTCAAACACATCCCATAAAATAAGTTATCACATAGAGTCTTTTCGGTGGTGCCCAGAGACAGGATAATAGGAAACAGGTTCAGATTGTGCAGATGCTGGTCTGTGAAAAGCAGCTCCATTTTGGAAGCATCTATTTTACAGGTTAAATTAATACTCCTTGTTGTCAGTGCAGTTCCAACCTGATGGAGGGCACTCAGGATATGGTTGGTGGACACAGTGAAGATGGTGATCTTAGTGGTCTTTTCCAACCTTAATGATTCTATGATTTTATAAGGGATGTGTTTTTTCAGCTATGGAAAAAGCAAGGCAGTGTGTCCAGGTGAGGTGCCAGGTGGGGACCACTACAGACAGCAGCAAAACTCCTGTTACTTTCATGGTGGGATATCTGGAACTAAGAACTGAGAAATTGGAGTAGATATGGAGTATTTGAAACGTGACAGCAGGAATGGGACTAAAATGATGTGAGTTTGTGGCTGAACTGGGAGAGAAGTACTTGCACTGTACAGTGCTTGGAGGCAGAGGGAGTGGGGCGATGCCCTGCTTGGGCAGAAGTGTTAGTGGGGAGCTGGCAGCTCTTCTCTAGAGGCAGAGACATCCTAATGGGTGAGCTAAGTGTCCACCTGCTGTGGTCTGCCTCCATAGAGGCACCAGAATTCCAAACCCTGCTGAGCACAGACAGGAGGCAATTATTCTGAAAAGAGGACACTTCTCATCAAATCCATTTTCCCAGCTAGTCTATCACTTACACAGTCTCAGGTAGGAAACTGATAATCTACATAAAAGTGAAAAGAATGTCATGCAGAATAGCTTAAAATATGGATCCTCCATCACAGAGCCTGTCATGTCTTCCTACTGTATTTCCATCACTGCAGACAACATAATGCCACTGCACCAGTCATGTTTCAACTAACACCTCAAGTCAGGTAGACACATAGCAGGTTAATTAGGGGCTTTGGCAAATTGAGTCCACGGGCTGTAATTACCAGCACTCAAGACCTACAATTTCTGTTTTAATTAAAATAAACAGTGTGGAGAAGCTGACATCACACCGGAGTAACCAGCGTGTAAGTCACAGCTAATTACATTAAACTGTGGCCTCTATCATAAAAAATACTTGGTTTGGATCTGGATTTATAGAGACTGGCTTTACCATTTTGGGGAAGTTTAATTGCTGCAGACAAGCGGCCGACTGGCCCAGACAAGTTGGTGACGGCTGCATGGAGGAGCTGATTCGGCTCTGGGTGGGAGCAGGCAGTGCCAGCCCTTGGGCTGCTCTGTGTGCCTCCTGCCAGCCCTGGCATCCCCCCCTGTTGTCCCTGCCTGCTTGGTTTCCCCATCACCTTGGGTAGGAGAGAGGGATGTTGCCTTTCCCAAAGAGCAAGGCCAAGGAAAATGAACCTGGGGAAAAAACGTGGAAAATGAGGTTTTGGGTAGGGTTTGTGGTCGGAGGAGCCAGGCAGGCTTTGGGTGCTGGGGCTCCCCAGTGGCTGGGTGCAGCCAGCACAGATGGCATGTTGGTGCACTGCATCTGATAAGGGCTTCTGTTTTGGCACAGCTCCTGTCTTTTCTCTGTGCTCACTCGAGCTAATTCCTCAGGCAGAGCACGGTGTAACGTGCTGCCCACACTGCAGCCTCTTACCCACCACCTCTCCCGCTTCTCCTTCTCCACCCAAGCTTCTCTCCCAGCCCTGCCTTTTGTCTCCTTCACCCACTTCCAACCCTGGGCTTCCTTTGATGCCACCCGATGTGCTCGGAACACCCAGATCCACCCTGCCCAGCCGAAGACACACCTGTTTTGCAAACCAATCCAGGTGGATCGGACATACGCTGTTCTAGGACGGCTTTTATTACATTACACAATCCCACTCCCTGCGAGCCTCCAGACGTCTCGTGGGCTTGCCAGGATTCCCCAGCAGTGCCGTGGGTAAATAGTGAGAGACATGGGAGGGTAGATGGGATAAATGGCGGGCTTGTATTTTTCCCATTCTGGTTGTGAGAAGTTTATGAGTGTTCCCAGTAGGATACCATTAAGCTACAGGATGGTGAAGCCCTTGGCAATGCCCTCTCCTTGCAGGCCTCAAGTCCTGGGAAGAATCAGGTGGGTCTCTTGGTGCTGCCAAGCATCAGCAATGGAATGCTGGAGCAATCCTCAGAGAGTTTCCTGGGGGCTGTAATTCCAGCCAGAACCAGAAGTTCCATGATACTACCATCAGGAATCCCTCCAAAGTGTCTCATACAGGCTTTGCAGTCTAGGGAACAGAAACACTCTGAGTGCTCCATCCTTGGAAACATTCAAGGTCAGGCTGGATGGGGCTCCGGGCAGTTGGACCTCATGACCTTTATGGATCCCTTCCAGCTCAAAGTATTTTATGGTTCTATGAATTTCAGTATGCCCTCACACCTTGAAATCAGTGCTCTGTACTCTTAGGACCAACCTGCCCTACATAATCCCTGGAAAACAAGACTTCAAAGAAGCCATGATGATGAAACCCCACTGTTTTGGAGATGTGCATGCTTTGTTCACACTTCAGTAGTACCAGTGGAAACAATTGTTCTTTGCTCATTTAGACACCTCAGGATTTGTCTTTGACTCTCACTAACACTTGCTGATCCTTATTCAGTTAAGTGTGTTTTCCCCGCTGTGTCTCTGTATGAAATTGCAACTCTCTGTGATGGTTTGATTAGCATAATATTAACCAACAATTCCGACTATGTCGTAGACCTCACACTGAAATTCTTTTTTCCAACATTTCCTTCATTGTTTTGCCACTATTTCCTAACAGCTTTTATAACCTGCAGGCCAACGATTTCTATTTCCACAATGTTTTGATACTAACGCGACAGTCAGTACAGCACATTTTAATCTCCCAATCAGTCCTCATTATACAGGACTACCTATCCAGACCAGGGGCATTGCTGTGTACCTGTAGTTCCCATGCAAAGTTCCAGTGAAGGATTTTGTTTGTTTGTGGTGTTTTGATGCCTGACTTCTTTGCTAACCGGGTGAGACAATCAGTGCAAGCTCAGACATCGGCGTTTGCCCAAGAAGGAGCTTGCCCTGCACTTTGCTGGGGGTTACTAATGCTTTTGGCTTCTACAGGTGAAAGCCAAATCATAAACCAAAAAAGTCATTCAAAAAAAGTCAGCCTAGCCCCAAAATGTGTGGGTTTTGGCACTGACTGCCCTTAAAAGTATCCGGTATAGTTGCTGTGATGTGGGCACTGCATTGGTTTCTGAGCACTCTGGGAAGCCATGAGTATTCCTTGGGTGCTGAGTGAGGAAGATGAGGAGCAGCATGGTGTCTCAGAGGTGTTCTTGCATGCCCTGGGCTGACTCCATGGTCTCCAGCCCCTCCCAGAGGAGTCGCTTCCTGCAGACACCCTCCTGCCCATCCAGAATCTGCACGCTGCTTCCTTGTGCCTCAGCGTTATTCTGGCTTTATTCCTCTGGAGGAATGGGCCACACCATTGGTCCTACCTGGGACTGGGGTCTCACTGGCTCTTTAGATGTGATTTCAAAATTTTTCATATAATGAGCCATTTGGGTTTTCCCTCCCTCTTTAGAGCTGTTGGCAGGCAGTTTGTCCTGAGAACGCTAGTTCTGGTGGGTCTATAAGTATACATATATTTTATTCTCTTCCTTTTAAGCAGAATGCCAAGAGCCAAAATGACTGTCACATCCTCTCCCACATCCTCCCTCCCCTGCATCACCTCACTGCTGAGTTGGAGCGGGCAGCGAGCAAGAGGGAGCACGCTGCAGCCTGTGCTCATCCAGGCTCTTACCAAACCCAGTGCAGGGATGGGAGGTGACCTCCCCGACTTCATCACACCTGGGAATGGGGCCAGCATCCTCCTTGAACCCTGTGTTCCTACATAAACTGTCTGTCCTTTATTTCTGATGGCTGGGGGTGGGCAGAGAACAGGCAGTGATGCAAGGAGTGAGCAGTGAGCAAAACACCTATGATGGAGAGACCCAGTACTTGTACATGGGGCAGCAGAGGAGGGAAGAAGAAGCAGTGAGAGGTACTGAAGTAAAGCACTCTTGCCATGCAGAAAACCCTTCCCAGGCTCTCAGAATCTCAGTGCCATTGAAGAATAACCATGTTTTAATTCAGAGCACGACAAAAAGCTGCCAATGTGCTCATCAATGGGCACAGTTACAGTGTGTGTTCTCCAGCATCTTCTCATGGTGCGAGGTGTGTGAGAGGACCATGACATTTGGTGGTGTTGGAGCTGCGGGTGTGTGTGTCGGTGTTTCTGGGGTGCTTTTACCACGTCCCTAAGCCTCCAGGGGTATATTAAGCCTGGCCAACACTGCAAACTTTTGGGGCCAACTGAAGTACGTTAATGTTTACTGAAGATGTTAAAATACTTTCCCACTCTATTTTTTTACATCCTCATCAAGTTTTCTTCAAGCCTTGGGCCCACGTGGCTGACAGCACCTCATGTCTGGAGGGCTGTCCTTACCTCAAACATTCCCAGAAACATTTCCAGCAAAGTGATATAACAAGGATATAACACTCTGCTCTGGAGCTCAGTGCCATATTGGAGCAGGAGGCTCAGAATGCCCCTCTATGCCCCACCCCAACATATCCCTATGGGAGCAGCATGCACCAGGCAGGGTCATACTGTCATGCAGGCACCAGAGATGTTTCTGGCTGCAGCAGCTCAAGCTGCTTTCTCAGCCCAGCACTGCCTCCTGGACCAGCCATATGACATCCCTGCAGAACCAAACAGGAGCAAAGCACCCAACCCGACCCCCCAGCCCCCAGCAGCCCCATGTGCTGACTCATGCAATGCTGCAGATGACCGCAGCACACCCTGCTGCAGAGCTTTCCAGTGATGCATTCTGTTAGAAACACGGAGAAGGAGCCAGAACTGCCAGCTGTGCAGGGCAGGAAATGAGGAATGGGTGGGTGTGCCTGCAGCACAGAGCGGGATGCAGAGCTGGGGACGTGCCTGGTGCTGGCAGGATCCCCAAGGACAGTATCACCAGGTGCCCCGCATGGCATCACTCCCACAGTCCTTATGTCATCAGCTGGAGTGCCTTCAGAGTTACAGGCAGCTGGGATCTGTTGTAGTGGGGCTGTGGTGGGAAGGAAAAGCCCCTGGTCCCCACCCAGGTACATTTTGGAGTCTTTCTACAGGCAGAAGGCCAAGGGGTGTTGGTGAGGAGGCTGTGCTCAGCTCTGGTGAAACCAGATGGGAAAAACAATACATTCACAAAGCTGTCTTCCCCCTCAGCACCCACGTTTCCACACACCCTGGGCAACTCAGAGAGATAACTAATGTGAGCAAGGGACCACCTAATGACCTGATCTCCCAAAGCACCCAATCAAGATAAGAGAAGTCAAAGGGGATTGGGATTTTTCTGATGCAGGAATGATTTGAGAAAAATTCGATGTTTCTTTGAAATCAGGTGGATATGGAATGAAGTTTCCACTGAATATCCATGCAGAATATTAAAATATTCACAGCTGCAGTGCCTGGACCCTTTCTGACCCTCAGGGCAGAGGGCTGGGGGAGGACAGAGCTGCTTGCCCCCTCTATCAGCAGAGATGCTGCTGTCCACACAATCACTGTGGCTGCCAGAATGCACCCTGCCAGCCCAAGGGTCAATGCTCTTTTCTCCCGACATAAGCATTGCTCTGCCTGCTTGGATTTTTTGGCTTCTTTGCACTGTTCCTCCACCTCTTTCCAGCCCTTGCCCAGTGAGAACAGAGGAGCGAAAGGAAACACCTTTGGCTGCAGTGAATAGGTAGTGGCTTTTGTACTTCCCTTCTCTCCCCTGTCCTTCCCAGTGCAGTGACGTGGGGATTTCAGAGATTTCCTGAGCAGCTGTAGGATGCTACACCTTTAGGAGCTCAATGCTGACTCCTCCACACCCTTTCCCCTTCAGCAGAACTCACACAAAATCAGAGGATTAAAAAAAACCCCAGCTGTTATAACACCAGGTTTGCTCTCACCATGCAGCTCTGCAGGGGGAGGACGCAGCCGTGGTGTGGGACTGGAGATCTGGGGGCATTCCTGAGGCAAAGGGGGGAACTGTGGCACTCAGACAAGAGATGGTTTGAGCCCCCGCTGAGCTTGTGGGCATTACCTGGTACATTGGATGTAGATGATATCCACTGAGTTGGGGCTTTGCTATATAAATTTGAATGGGTGTCTCAATACGAGAAAGCTATTGAGACCCTGGGGTTGAACTTGATGATTTTAAATCTTTTCCAACCTTACTGATTCTATCATTCTATGAATATATGTGCTTTACTGATTCCTTCTTTTTTTTTTTCCTTTTTTCTTTTTCTTTTTTTTTTTTTTAAATCTACCTTTCTTCTATCCATTGTTGGGATCCAGGCAGTTTCTGCCATCTGTCTGCAGAGGAACCAGCCTTGGGCTCTGTGCCTGGTGTCTGCTCCTCTGACACCTCTCCCATCACACTGACAGGGAGAAATGCTTTATTCCCAGCCTGTAATTCCTGCCTCTGCGTGTGGGACAGGCTCACAAACCTTGTAACTATTTAACTTGGGCTCAGAACTCATCTCCTCATTATCCAGGTGTAATTACACTTGACAAAAGCACTGACTGCACCAAAGCACGAAAGCAAAAGACAAAGGGATTAAACTGATACAGCTGATCACTGCCTGAACATTATACCCCCACAAAGAGTTCAAGGAAGAACTGGATGGATAATTGCTGGAGGATCATAGCTATAATGACAGGGTGCGATCTCATGGGTAGCACCTGAGTACTCAGACAATTATGGAAATTATAAAAGAAAATAAATTTCTGCGCTAAGATGGGAGCAGAGAGAGTTGTTCTTTTTATCATTTTGTTGTTGCTATTTCCTTAAGAGCAAACCAAAGAACCTGGAAGGTGCCTAAACCCAGCAATTAACAGTGGGTTTTCAAAGTGCCACTGGAAGCTATGGCTAAGAAAGCAAAAAAAGAGAGAAATAAAGACACAGAAAATCACAAGGGTGCAAAGCACAGGGAAGGCGCAGCTGTAGTGGGCATCACCCCAGGGGCCGGGTGGCAGCAGGGCTGTGCAGGACCTGAGCAAACTTTGCAGCAGGTTGGTACGCTGTTGAAAGCTTGCAAGAAGGCTGTTGCAAGAGGACAGCGTGATTTTCTTGTAAAAGATTTGCTGACGCTGCTGGGGAAGACGCAGGGCCGGGTGAGGTGTAGCACCGGCTGTAACGTGGTGCACCTGTCAGCTCTGCAGTTTGCCTTACATGAATAAAAGGGGGAAAGCAACAAATAAAGGGAGATGGAAAATAAGCACAGAGCAAAGAGCTGAAAAATCACCTAAAACGTTCCGAAGTGTAAGTACTTGAAAACTCTCAATTGAGCAATAGCAATGTCTGCCTCTCAGACCACCTGCAACAATCTCAGCATTGAAAAGCTGAGGTGTTAACAGCAGTGGGAACCTCAAATCTTACGCTGCTGACGTGAGAAACGCACGTGCATTATTCTTATCAAGAACAAAGAAAGCAAAATCCGTATTTCATCACAACAAGCTTAATGCTGACCTCTGAATAAACAGCTATCTCTCATTAGCAAGCTCAAAATAAGACACAAAGCAAGCTCTATTGAAAAGAGCCATTACAGTTACGTACATGGACACTGATGACATGTATCAATAAGCCTCATGTGCAACCCCCCCCCACCTGCATAATTCTGCCACAAATCAACATGGCTATGATTGCTTTTTTTTTGTCCTGACGGATAATAATATTCTAAAAGACAAAAAACAACAACAGCAAGACTTAGCAAAAAGTTGAATGTAAACTTGATGAATATATATATTTTAGATAAGAGAGTATGTAAGTCACAGTGTTTACTGTTTCCCTTTATGAGCACTTTGCTATGGTGAGGGAAATGACACAGCTGAGAGGATTTGCACCATCAGAATTTGGACTGCTGAGTTCTGGGATGGGACCCCAAACCTCCAGTTCTCTGTTGGTGTTAACTGGGGTAGCAGCTGTTAACTGGAGTACCCCAATTCTATTAGCTAAGTGTTGGACTCAGTGCACTTTTCCTCCTCAAGTTGCCCCATTCCTAAGGAGCGCTTGGCTGATGCTGTGCCTTATGTGGGTGCTGATGCTGTGCTCAGTGCTGCACTGCATCACATGGGCTCTACAGGGGTGTGGGAGAGCTTGGGCTTCCGTCAGGCAAGGAAGTAAAATCAAATCAGAATAAAAGAAAAAGAGGATAAAAGAGCAAAAAATAATAAAATGCAATATAACAATAAAATAATAACATAAAATAAATCTGAAGCTTTGCTGGGCATTCTTCCTGTCTTCCGAGCATTTTTGGCCAGGTTCTGCCATCAGGGACCACACTGCTGCCTGGGGAAGGCATGCTTGGAGCAGACATCCATTTGTCATTAGGTTGTGAGCGGTGCCCATGAGCAGCACGCCTGGCTGTCCCCAGGTGTCACATCCTGTCGGATCAATGGACTGTGACCGCCTGATGCAGGAACAGCTGATTTTATCTTCTTAAAGGCAGCATTCGCTCTGTTGGTATTGTCACAATATACCAAATCCTCTTAAATAAACAAACAAACAAACCAATAAATAAAACCCCATACTAAGCGCACCAAGGCTCATACTGTCACTGAAAGAAACTTCTGACAACTTGCGGATAATAGTTAAATCCATTCAGCTTTGGATACTTTTAAAACTGATCAGACCTCTTTCTTAAAGCCCTGAAGTGCTTTTAACTCCCACTGAAGCCAATCAGGGCTCTTTGAACGCAAAGAATGGCAGCGGTAGCCCTTGGAAGATGCCAGCCCTATTGGGGAGAGTGGGAGCAGAAAATAGGTTACCCCTCCCAGCACAAAAATGCAGATGTGAATTAGCTCCTCGCATGTTATGACGTTGAAAAGCTACATTCAGTGAATCTTATTCAGAGCGAGGAACAACTCTGAAAGAAATCCATCAACATTAATTTGATGCAGACAAATAACTGTTACTCAATGTGAACAAAACTGCAGAATCGGAAGATTCATGCATCCCGTCAGAGAGTTTTAATGATGCCCCCACCCTCAAAAACTCTTCAGACAAAAAATGGGTAAAGTACTCCTTTCATTCAATGTCTCATTAAAAAAAAAAAAAAGGTATAAAAATATGCTGAAATTGGAAAGAAAAGTGCTCATCTTGAAGTAACGAAGAGCTACAATAAAAATCTCTTTGCTCAGGTTCTGCATTTCTCCCCTGCTGGGAGAAAAAAGGGGAAGCAGAAGGAGCGGGGAGCACTGCAGGGCTGTGCAGGACGAGGCTTTGCACATCTCTCGGCATGGGAGAAAGCAGGGGAAGCCCCATGCTTCTTGCCCAGCAACACTGATCTCGTTTTGGCTGCTCTTCTTCCAAACAAAGCTCTTCATTTTCCCTGCTGAAAAACGGAACTGCTCCCATCAGCAGTGGCAGCAAGCAGGGCAGCACCGCCTGGTTCGGAGCATTGCACAGTGAGGGATCACTCTTGCAGCAGTGCTGCTCATCCCCAGTGATAGCTGTAAGGCATAGGGAAGGGAAAATTCTGTGCTGGGGACGTTTCTCTATGAAAACTGGTGGGAATACCCTGTGTAGGCAAGATTTCCCTCTTAAAACTGGAGGGAAAACCCTGTGCTCTGTGTATCTCAAAGACTTTTTAAAAAATAACAAATACGTAAAATAATGATGTTTCAACCTTAATCGTTTTATAGGCTGCAATTAGTTCCTGTCAATCTGCCCAAACATCTCAGTGATGACAGTGCTTCCCTGTAGTCACATAATAAATCAGGGTCTGAGAAGCAAAGAAATCTGAGAAATTTTTATTCAGTCCGATTCGTATGCAGGGAGAAATAATTTGTATCCACTCAGATTCACTTGGATATATTTAGGTTTGCATCTGAATTTGTCCTTAAAGTGCTTATGGATGGGTACTGAGAGAGCAAACCCTTGGCACCTGCCTGTACCTGTGCTGCTGCTGCTCGGTTTATTTTATGAAAACATGAGTGCCCTTTTGCCATCCCTTGAAGAGGGCACGGAACTAATTTTTAGCTCATTAAGAAGGTAATCTTCCCTTGCTTATTTGACTTGGGCTGTTTCCATAACATCTGCTTTCATGCAAAGGCGCTCCGTGCTGTATGTGTATAAGCAGAGCTCTGTGTGGTTATATTCACATGTTGTTCGCTTAATGAAATTCTGGCAGTTGTCCCATGTTTGAAACACATCTGAACCACAGAAAACTCCTCTGCGCTGCTGCTATCCAAGAACCCAGAGAGGAGGGAGGTGGCATCGCTCATTGTTTCTTAAGGGAGCTGAGCTAAAAATATCAGGAAAAGAGAGCGCAGATGTGTTTCCAAAAGAACACGGGGCAGCTCTGGGTCATGTGCTGAAAGGTCTGAGGGCAGTGCAGCTCCTGCTGACGTTGTGCCTTTGGGTGAGCTGTGGGTGCCATGCACAGCAATCCGCCTTTCACTGTGCTCATGTGCAGTCCTCCAAGTCAGCCTGAGCCCAAACCCTCCACTTGTGATTTCTCTTCTACGTATCTTCAGATTTCAGTTTACAGGGTGAAAAAAAAAAGCGACCAAAAGGCAAAAGATTTCATTTTAGTCAACATATCAAAATGTATTTTGTATATCAAAATCAAAAATATTTCATAGAATCATTGAGGTTGGAAAAGACCTCTAAGATCATCAAGTCCAACTGTGCACCAACAACCAATATTGCCCACTAGCCATGTCCAGCAATGCCACATCTCTACAGTTCTGAAACACCTCCAGGGACAGTGACTCTCCCACCTACCTGGGCAGCCTGTGCCAATGTGTCACCTCTCTGATAGGGAACAGGAGCTGTCACAAGCCCACAGTTAAAGCCCTGTAATAATTTTTTTGATAAGTCGGACGATGGGGCAGGGCCACTCTTCCCCTTGGGCAATGCCAAGGCAGGAGATGGCTTTTCCAAAGCCAAGTGCATTCCTCACTTCAACACAAACCCTGCCGCATGCTCTTGTCAATGTAGAGATATTTGTTCTCCCTTTCACAGCAGAAAGAAACACCTATATTCTGAAGCTGACCCAAACCTGAATGTTTGCAGAGAAAACTGACCTGCTGGGGTGTCGGGAGCTGCAGGAGAGCAGCGTGCGGATTGTGATGAAGAGGCAGAAAGCTTCTCAGGGCTTACACTGCTTGCATCACCTCTTGTGGGGCCACCTCAGAACGTGATGCAATGGGCGCGTTGCTCCACAGTGCTGCATCACTACCAGGAACTGCAGCGACCAGTGGGCGTTCAGGTGGAGATGCCCTGAGTCACAGAAGGCATCAGCTGGAGGAGCAGATGGAGGACCTCGTGTTGTTAGAATTTAAAATAAAATTTTTTGATACTTTCAGCCCAATTCAGCTAGCAGCCACATGTCTCCAGAAGGATTTCAATGCACAGAGCTGATCTCAGACCTCAGCAGCACTTTGGTTGGAGCCAAGCAGCCTGCATAACCTGCAGCGTACGTGAGTGGAGGCTGTGCCTGCACACTGTGTGTAGGTGTGCTGAGGGAGAGCTGCTTGGGATGGCAAGGAAATGTTCACCCACTGCTGCAAAATGTTCTCAGAAGACAAGATGAATCCCCGTCCTTTAACCTTTTAATTGATTGAATTATTCAAAGCCCTTTCTTTCCTTGCTGAATTATCAGTATGATACAATACTGTTGTAAGAGTCTCAGCGCCTTGTGAGATACTTAAATCTGAATAGCTGTGCAGCCAGAACTGCTCTGCCTTTACAACACACAGTGAGACCTTGCAGTGCACGGCAAAGCCTGCTCAGCAGCACGATTATTCCAACAGATCTCTTCATTTCACGGGGATTCGTTGGAGTGGATTCCACACAATGCTTTAAAAATGTTATGAGAGATTACTGTAATAAGGCAGAAGCCAGCGTGGCACCTAAGAGGAATTTAATCTTATTCTATTACCACATAAAACGGACAGAAGTGCTGACATGTTGGGCCACCACCGGCCTATTGCACTAACCCTGCTTTTCCATGATGCAGCTGCATGTTCCTCTTAAGCACAAGTGTATATTCCATAAAAACCCTTCTCATCCTCTGCTCTCCCCAGTTCATCCCTGCAATTGGTTGAGCAGTGCGTGCTGGCACAGGAGGCAGCAGTGCTTGGGCACACGTGGAGTTTTTGCTGTGACTCATTGCTGAAGGGGCCATGCTGGCCTCACTAATGTGCTGAATTTGTGCTGCTGCTCCCCTCAGCCTTCCTGCTCTCAGATGTGACTTCTCCATGCTGTGCAACTCGGGTTTCTCACTGCCTGCCCTGAGGTTCTGCCAGCAGAAGGGTAATGTTGAGGAGGAACCCCAGACCTGAAGGCTTGGTGACTAAGGGGTGCTCCTGCAACACCTGTGCATGCTTATACACAAGCTCGCTGGGAGGCTTTGCAAAGGAGGAAGGCCATCTGTAAGAGAGGCTCAGGATGCTCAGAGGCTCAGAGGTCCCCCAAGCTTCACTCTTCTCACTGCTCTCCCACTCCCCATTGCACAAGCCATCCCTCTCCCTTCCCAAGGCATCCCACAGCCTTCCTGCTTCACAGGAGCAGGTTTCCTGGGGCAGCCTTCATCCCCAGGGCTGAGCTGACTTACCTAACCCTGCTCTTACTCCTCCCTCTGATAATGCTTGTCTATCTCTTGCATAGCCTAGATATAAATTACGAAGGCAGTCACCCTTCCAGCCATCCTCTGGAGAGATTACTTTTCTAATTCAGTCTCTCTGAGCAAGTTCTATGTGAATCATCTCTCTCCATTGGTTAGAAGCAGCCAGAAGATGCATGTTTTGAAAAGTTTGTGAGCTGCTGAAGAGAAGAATCCTTTTGCATAGAGATTTGCACAGTCTCCAACTAAAAGGGACTTGCTTTCTTTTGCATCCCTGGACACTGTTGTTACACAGACGCCAAAGGATTGACCATACAAGTGTTAGCTTTGGCCCTGGTGCAGGAGTGATGACACTGGGTGGGAGCAGCAACCTGTGTGTTCACTATGGGGCACCCAAATGCCTGCAGCAAGTGGTAAGGAGCTAGCACTGACAGGGAAGGGGGAACAACCCCTTGATTTGTCCATTCCCCCGATTCATCTGAACTAACAATTAGTTGTCAAATAATCCCAGTATCAAAGCGATAGGCACAAATCCAAGCTAGGATCCACAGATTTGAATCTTGGCTCAGGTGCAAATCTTCTGCTCATCCTTATGCAAATCAGACAACTCCTGCTTATTTCATCACAAAGTGGGAGGAAGGATAAGGCTTACGTAGCCTTCAGTACCTCCCAGGAGTATTAGGAAGGTTAATTAGTTAATGTTTCTGAAGTGTTATTATACAAGTGCCAAACAAAACTAACAACAAGAGGAAAAGATGACACGACAGAGAAAATAAACAAACAAAGCCAAATTAAACACAGCGAAGGGAGGCGACTCCATGATATTAAACATGATACTGTAGAATAAAAATAGAGATTGATGCAACTTACACAATCTATAGAATATGCAATGCAAACCTGTTTGTTGGTTACATTGCACGTGGAGACTGATTCTAAAAAGCAAGCTTTTATTTAAGTTTTAGGCTTCTGTGACAGTGATTTATTTTAATGATATGCAATGCTTCACTTTGCATTTGTGATTTCAAGACCTCCATAAGTTTATGTAAATGTTAGCTGCTGGGGCACAAGATAAAATCATGGCTCTTACTTACTTTCAGAGTGTCACATAAATGTGAAAAATTGTAGAGTTGCTCCAGGCCAGCATGCTACATTCTGACATTGTGAGAATCTCTGCATCATACACACCCTGCTCTGATCAGGGAATGTTTGTACTGGCATGCACTGAGGAAGAGGCAGAAAGCAAAGGACAAAGCAGCTCATGTTATCTGGATCCAGAAGCAGTGTCTCCTCATTCCCATGCTGCTTCATTATGTGGTATGTAGGGAAACCGGGAGGAAAAAAAAACATAAGCAGGTATCTCAAGTGTGTGAGATAATCTCAGTGGGATCCAAACAAGATCAGGATATTTCTTGGAATTAAGTCACTTGGCAAAGTCAGAATCGATCCTCTCTCCGTGCAATCCTTTGGATGGAGGAGGGTGAGTTCAGAGAGAAACTGCATGGTGGAAACATGCCTTGCTCCATGATTTTGCCTGGTTCTGTAATCAAATCTTGCAAAATGAAAACTGCAAGTCAAGGGATTGAGGAAATGTCATGAAAAAGAAACCCTGAAATATATACTCATTGAATAAATCCATCCATTTTAACTCGGGAGGAACAGGAACAGTGCCTAACCCAGCACGTCTGCTCTCAGCTGATCACTGAATCACAGTCTGACTTTGAGCACAGCACTTTAATCTTGCTTAGCTTTGAATTTCTCCTCCAGGAAGGGGAGATAACAGAGTACGTGTGCACCGGGCTTGCCCTAAGCAGAGCTGAAGGAGGCATCGTCCCACAGCAGCTGCAAAGGGACAGCCAGAACTCAGCTGTCCCTGCTCCATATAGACACACAGGCTCGGGGACAGGGATGTGCACTCACGAGGATGCTCTCTGAGGACATCCAAGGCAGCACTGCATTCCAGGTCACTGATACCTGCGAGGGTGGCACCAATTTGCAGCCTGGCGTGCCTCTGGGCACTTTGAACCTGTTGTCCTTTTGCTTTTGCCAGGACATGTGCTTCTGTGCTGCTCGTGCAGAAGGACCTTCTTGGTCCCTGTATGGGAGGGACTCTGTCTGTTTCCGCCCTTAAAAGTGATTGCTGCTGAGTTTAAATTTTAGTTACACTGCACTGTGTGGGACTACATCTCTTTCAGCATTACAGGCTGAAGATTGCACTGGGAGCATTGTTAGAGTGGAGCAGAAACCAGCAAGGCTTGCATGGCTTCATAGGCATACCTCCTTCCATGCTAAGCTCAGGATCACATCCTTTTCCTATCCTTCTCATGAACATGCAGTGCATCAAGCTGAACAGGTTTAGTCCTTCCAGGTCCCACTAAAAGCCGTGCTTAATAGCTTGTTTCATGTAGGCAGTGCTGCTCAGGGGACTCGTGACACGCACCAAAGAAAGAGCAGGACGAGCTAAAATGAAGGAGACTCTCCTCAATTAAGTGAGCTTCTCCATCTGGCCCATCTTTTGCCTCTGGCATACGCATGCATACGCATAGTGAATACCTGGTAGCAACGCTCAAAGCACCACGCAAAGGAAGAGAGAGGAAGGGGAAAGAAAATGTGATTATGAAACATCAGAGTGGATCTGATTGCGTCAAATTCCTCTGGAGGAAAAGACGGAGAAAAAATTACCAGTACGCAGCACTTGAAGTCAATAAATGAAATTTACCCAATTCAGCAGAGGCGTCGGGGAAATCATTCTTGATTTGTCTTTGGTAGATTGACAAAATCTCTGTTAAAATTGTTTTAATGCATTTGTAACAAGGCTTCCAAATGCACTGAACTCAAGCCAGATCTCAGCTTAATAGGACCAGCCCTTCGTGTCAATCAGGCATGTAGCTGGTGAGAAAAATGAACCTTTTTCTGTGCTCCTTATTCTCAACTTGGGCAAAGAGCCCACAAGTGTCTGAGTTTCACTTTGCTGACTTTTGGAAGGAAAATGTCCTTACAGGAATGGAAAAGCCCCATGGCTGCCTGCAGCATGACAGAACACACGCAGCCCCAAAGTGTCCCTACGTCTTCTTTGTACGGTGTCTGCAGAAGTCAGCAGTGTTATCATGTAGGTAAGCTGTGGGCTGAACTTGGCTGGTTGATAATGAAGTGAGATGTTACAAAATGAAGGTAGGTTTTGCTCTCTGTGAGTCAACATCATTAATGAATTAATTCACTACTTAATTAATATACAAAGCCACAGAGTACCGTTGGTAGATGAACTGTCATCAGGACACGTTGCTCAAGGGGTCATTGGAGATTTCATTTTTTCTTCACCCTGCTTGTGACAGGGACAGAGATCACATGCCAGGTGCTGAGTCACGGTGTTGCAATGGAACTGCTGGGACCTGAGCTCCTCGGAAGAGAATTGCTCTTGTCCTCTCCATCTCTGAATATAAAAGGCAAAAAGTCTGACGTAGAGGACTGTGGAAACCTTCCTCCCTCTTTTTAAGCAGGCCAAAAACAGTCAACTCACCCTCACATGTGTGTGCTTTATGGTTGAGAAATGAGATTATTTATATTCAAAAAAGGAGAAATACTGTATAACTCAGTGTTGTAACTGACAAGGAGAGCTGGAAGTCTTACTGATGCGGTGTTTCTCCAGAAATCTGGGAAACTCAACACAAACTTTGGTCAGAATGAGATCTGGAGCCCTGAAAAGATTTAGTGAATCTTTGCTAAATTGCACATTTGTTAATTGAAGATAAAACCTGGCAAAATTGAGAATCCACAGTGCACCCAGAGCTCGGTACCCAAAATGCACTGAAGTCTTTGGGACTCCTTCCATGCATTCCCACTGACTTCAGACAAGGTTTAAATGAGAAGTCCGGGATCTCTTCTCTGTGCATCACACAGATGAGGGTACAAAGGAGAGGAGTGTCTGCAACAAGGAGTACTGCAACTGAGAGCAAGGGGAAGACATGATCACAGAAAAAGAACTGCACCAGGCAGTTTGCAAATCTGATTCTTTATCAGAAAAGCAATTTCACAACTATGTAAATACGCAGTGATTCTGTGCATTTTTTTTTTAATCTCTCTCTCTAATTGCACAAGAGGCTCCTTTGCCGTAATGAAAAGCATCTGCCATTCTTTACCCGCAGACTGCAACCTGCATTTGCACTGCTCTCTCTCTTACAGATGCATGGGGAACATGGAGTGGAGGAACTTGGTCTGTTGGATAAGCAATTTCTACAGGGAAAACAGGGTGCAGGGAGTTCAGGGAGGGCTCTGACCCACTGTGCCCTCTGCTCAGAGGCTGGTATACCTCCATCAGAACTGTGCGTGACTGAACACATGACAGAGCTTCCCCACCTTCCAAAGTGTAACTCCATGAACTTTTTTCATTCTACGTACAAAAAGATGATAATCCTCTCCCATAGTAAACCTTTAGATGAACCAGAGCCTGCTGTCCTTTCAGAAGGCTGAAGTGCCTTTCTGCTCTCTTTGCTTCTCTCCTCACTGACAGCAGTTATCACTTGAAAGGATGTCCTCCAGGTCACAGCTGCTATCAGCAGGATGCTTTTGAGTCAGACCTGCTTGACAGACCTCCAAAAATGTAAGGGATTTGCTATGAGGTTGGTGATCTGAGTTATTAAAAGTTAATCATAGTTATTTAGCTATATCATTTTGCAGAACACCGGCTCTTGCATTTCAAACCATTGTGAAAATATGTGTCTAGAATGCAAACACAGAAATAATCTTGGTAATCAAAAGTTCATTAAAAGAGAGATACTGACAGCTCATTTGGTTCATATTCCATCAGGAAAAGACAATTCAGATTGTGCTTCAGACCTGTGTGCTATGGAATTAGCTGGATGGATTACAGATGGGGTTACAGGTTTGCACCTCTTATTCTGCATCCTGATTTGGGCTAACTTCTGCTGCTGGGCTCCTGCAGTCTCCTGCCCCAGCTGTGCCATGAATAAGGGAAGCACTGAGAGCCCTATGCAGCCACACTGAGGTGTAAGGCTGCACTGGGTGGGATTTGATGTCTGGTTTGCTGTGGTTGAGTAGAAGAAGGATAAACAGAGGCTATTTCTGAACACAGTACCCAAGGTGTAGTCTCATTAGTGGTGAATACAGACAGAAATTTGCTTCCCTAGTTCTGCTGGTCAAGCTATTTCAGATGCAGGCCTGGATGGCCTGGATGGCCCTTGGGGGGTTGGAGCTTGATGGTCCTTGAAGTCCCTTCCAACCCAAGCCATCCTGTGATTCTATGATTCATTTTGGCTGAAAGCTTTCCATAGGTTTCTGGAGGGAAGGAGGAAGAGAGGAGATCCAGAGCAGGAAGCACTGGGGTGGTTGGTGAAAAGATCCTTCAAAAAGAGTTGGCAAAAGTAAACTCTGGAATCGCAGTGAAGAACAGAGAGCAGATAAAGGTGGAAGAAGAAAGCACAGATTTAAAATCCAAAATGAAGTGTTCCCCATGAAAAAGTGGCAGCTTTCACTTTGTAATGGTTTCTAAAAAAATAGCTATTTCAGAAATCAGGCAAAAATCCTGTTCTGGACTCAGCGGGCCACGAGGCAGCATCGATTCCTACCTTCAATTCTCACCGGTGTCAAACCCAGTTTGTCAAAGCACTGCTATCAACACACTTTCTCTAAGAGACAAATAAAGAAAAGCCCAGTGAAACCTCCAGCTCTGCACTGTTAGCGGCTTGAGAGCTAATGATGGGTGAACCTCCAAAGGTCTGAGATGTCAGTGGGAGTTACGTGCCTGGATCAAGGACATGATATGACCCAGATAAATTGAAGACAGAAAGGCAGATCAAAAATTGGGTCAGGCAACTGTCAGTGTTTCTTTAAAGATGATAGAGGAACAGTTTTTAACACTTCCGAGGAGTTTTGTTGATGTTCTTCTGTACGCTCTTTGTTTAAAAAAATAAATACATTTTTCTTGCCTTCAAAATTCCAAGCTGCAGAAAATTTCCTCTTGTGATGAGAAGCATTCAAAACAAAAACATGTGGCCTGATTTGTCTTTTATAGAAATCAAAGGCTGTATTCTAAAGAGACTTCCTTTACCACACAAATGTAGCAGATGTTTTTTAAGATTATAGCTGCACAAGCAATCTACGGTTTGAATCTCAGAAGCATTTAAAGTTTTTTTTTAGAGGAAGAGTTTTTGTGTTATACTGTGATAAACTGCTACTATGTAGGAAAGGGGCTGTCTGGGACAGGTAATTAAGGTGATGGTGTACAGTGAATTTGGCCAGCATTGTTTTCATTCAGGAAAATAAAGTTATAAATGGTCAAACCATCTAAGCCCAATGTTTTGCTCCTGGGTTAATTAAAACACATTCTTAGTGCAAAAGGTGATGAGATTAATTTTATGGTAAAAACAGACGGACAGAGTGAGATAGCCACAAATGATATATTTGCATATGTATTGTTAATCACAGAATCACTAGGGTTGGGAAAAATCTCTAAGATCCCCAATCCCATCCCACCCCACCATGCCCACTGACCACATCCATCAGTGCCATATCTCCACTGTTCTGGAGCACTTCCAGGGACGGTGACCCCAGCACTCCATGGGCAGCCTGTGCCACTGCATCACCACTAATAAGACATCATGTTTTGTGATCACTGCTCATGAGTGAAGCCACTGTGTGCACTGGAGCAAGCAGGGCTGGAATTGAGGGCTAGGAGGGATCACGGGGTGATCCTGTGTAGGTGTGTGGGTTCAGCTTAAAGCAAAATGTCAGATCTTGATCCTCCCTTCTGGACTTAGTTATGTTCTTTGCTCTAACTGCACAAGCTCGTGCAGTTCCCAAGTGACTGACTGATCTCCAGGAGTTCTGCCTCCTGGCTGCCTGCGGGATGCTGCGCTGAGAGTCCTGCAAATCAGATCCTACCCGTTTCCTAAGCAGAAAAGTGAGGATATAAATCATTTCTACAGCCCTCCTAATGGATCCCAAGCGTATTGGCTGCTGTATATGCCGGTCAGACAATGAGAGGGGAAAAAATGGGCAGGAGGAGATGAGGGGTGACAAGCCAGGTTGTGAAAAGGGTCATCCCTGGGACACTCACTGCATTTCACCACTCCGGGCTCTGCAGCAAGCAGCTGCAGGGTTGGGGATGGGACATACAGCCAGTGAGCACAAACCCTGCTGCAAGCACTGCCCAGGACATGAGCCCAGCCCTCACTGTTTGCTTCAGCATCACCATCAGCTGCACCCTCAATAGAAAATCAAGCAGAGGAGGTGGAGAATGTTGAATTTCATGTCAGAATTAGATATTGCAGCTTTTGCTCTCCTGGTAAATGTGAGAGTATTGCTGGCAGGAAAATATGCTGTGTTATTCCAGGATTGCTCTCCCATCACAGGAATTGTCTATTGATTTTTCTGAACTATTAACCCACTCTTTTCAGGAATGCAGTGATGGACGGTGATGCGGGTTAATCCTGCTCCTCCAATGAAGCCTGCTGAGGTAGATCCTGGGAGTTACATTACCCTGTGCTCTGTGCAGGGTGAGCCATTGCCTCCAGGAGAAAACTCCCGGACCATCTGTAGGTGGTGGAATGTGGACTGGGGCCAACCCCATGCCCAGCCCTGGCTGGAAAGCCCTTTCTCCTCTGTGCATATCCTTTGCAATGCCATTCTCAATTTTCATTTGGCAATTCTTTTCTTCTTTTTTGAGAAATGTAGAAATGCAGCAACCTTTTCCAACTTCGGGAGATTTAATTGTAAACTACTTACTGAACTAAAGGAAAGCAGCCATGGGAAAACAGAGAGGCAGGTGAGGGAGGGCAAGTGTGCCTTTAAAGCTCTTTTTGTCACCCATGTTGTCTGGAGGAAGTGTAACTTTCATGTTTTACTTCCCTCAGTGTTGGGCAATGCAACCTGTGCACACAGCAAACAAGCTCTTGCCTTGTTTACACTCTCCCTAGTTTTCCTGAGCCTCCGAGTTATACATTAATGCTCAGATAGGAGTTTCCATTTGTTTGTTTGTTTGTTTCTCAGGCAGGATAGCAGCAGAGCAATCTGCAGGTTTCCTGGTGCAAGAGGTCAGAACCAGGGAGGAAGGGAGAAGCAGAGGGCAGGGAAGCAAAGGGCACTGCTGCTTCCCCATCAGCTCTGCCCTTCTGCCATTTGTTCCGTATCATGCAGTGGGAAGTGGCTGCACAACTGCCCTGTCTCCTCTCCTGCAAAACAGCAATTAAATTCTAACCTGACCCCAGGATTGCAAGATAAAGAACAAAACTTGTAACAAAATTGTTGGGTGTATGTGTAAAAAGTCAAAAGGGTTTGCCACACCAAAAAAAGCATTAGAAGTAATGCTTTTAGTGTATGTGGATGGTTTGAGAGTATGCACTTCAGGAAAGAAGCCTTGAGTTAATTAACTCTTTTTTTTTTAATTATTATTATTATTTAACATTTTGTCACTTCTGAAATGTTCCCATTTACAAGATTGTCTAACGATGGCAGACACCACCCGAGAAAAATTGTTCATTCCCATAATGATCGCTCCACGCTGGCACCTCTTTTGGAACCTCCAATACCAGTGTTCATTTTTAAAAGCTCCAACACTATAACTGCAATGAATCACTACCAGCACATCATCTTCCAGTTCTAGATGCTCCTTTTTAAAGACTAGAGAGGACCAGTATTACGATAATGAAATTTCCAGCTATCGGAAAACAGTGTACCCAAATCAGACTTCAGTTACACCAAGTAGAATTACTTCACATTTCAGACATCAAATTGTCTTTCACAGCTATCACGCAGATACATTCATATTTTCCAGCTGTTATAGGATTTAACATGATTTATTAGCAAGGTTGGACCAAGCAGATAGGGTTTCTACCCTGCTTTGGGCTGAGCCGCGCCATGTTCCAGAACTGTGTTTCCCTGCTGTTCCCATTCACCTATGTGAAATCATAACTGTGGCCTGAGAAAAAAACCACCTAGAAATGAGCCACAGCTGAGCCCAAAGGCCATCACAGAGCTTTTGATCACCACTCACACACAGTTAAACTGTGGGGGAAGGTTTGTCATGGCAGAGCTGAGCTGCCCGGAGCTGACATCTCACTAAAAGACATCTCCATTAGCTCAGGCCAGCAAGAGTTCCTGCCCTGTTTAATTCAGGCTTCCTCTCTCTTTAAATGAGACATTTACTGGAAGACTTTGCAGCAGTGCATGCAGGCTGCTGAGTGTGGAGAGACTGTGTTGAGTGGAAGAGTGAAAATGGAAATGGAAAAGCAAGGGGAGCCATCTCAGAAAGATGTTGGACTGCTGGTGGGGGGGGGGGGGAGAGGAGGGGGAAATTGAGAGAAAAAAGCAAGGTCCTTCTAATCAGCTGGTCTTTTCTCCAGAAGTTCTATAGCCACAATATCTGAATGTGGCTATATCCAGAATAAATAGGAAAAAACCTTTTTCTAGTCAAGTAAATCCTGAAATAATGTAGCATTTAGAAAATTCATACTACGCATGTCATAGACACGGCCTCTTCCTTTCTCTGGTGAATCAAAAGAGAATCAGGGTGCTGACAGAAAGGCTGAGAAGTAGAGTTAGCATCATTTCAAGAGGAGTGGAAACAAGTCCTAACTTGATGTGTTCTTTAAAATAAACCTCAGTGATGTCAGAAGAGACCAGCAAGTACTGCTTGAGATATAAGGGGGACAAATTTCACTCGCACGGTTCGAGCATTGTGCCCCATTTATTCTCTCTGATGGATGAGCAAATAAATCCAAGATATTTCCCATTTAAATTTAAACATCTAATTGAGATAATTGAGGCAAACACTTGTTGTCCTATTCCACAACTACAGTCAGGAGAGAGACCAGTCCTGGAAAATGCAGTCCACCTGGGGAGGCTTATTTTTGTCCATTTACCTAAGAAATTATCTAGACAGATAATGCCATTAATCCAGGTACAATGGATCAAGCTATTGGAGGATAGCAGCAACCCAAATGTTCTCTGGTAAGTTTGAAACATTCGCCGAGAAAATATTAAAAGGCACATAAAAATTCATTACAAATTCTGCTCTTGTTCTCTGCCACTTCTATTAGTTTCCCAGGAATACTGTAGCAAATTATTTTAATGAGAGGAAAGTCATGGGAACATCTGTTTTTTTTTTTCTTTTTAATTTTATTATTTTTTTTTATTGAAAGCAAGAGAATTCTATATGGCTTGAAAAAGATTGAATAATTTTCTAGGAGATATGGCTTTGTCAAATACTCAGGCAGCACAGTATGGGGGAAAGAACTGCCCGAAACCTCTGGCCTGTGCCATTTAATGAGGCAGACTGAGTGATCTGTTTTCTCTTCTGAACTGAAAGTCTATTAACTCAAACCAAATTCTAAATTCTTACCTGCAAATATAATAATGCAGAAATCTAAAACTCCTCTAATGAATGCGTAAAAAAAAAACCAACCAACAACTCCACATCACTATGTCATCAAAAAAGTGTAGTCAAAATAACACAGATTACATAAAATTGAGATGAACTGCTCAAGGCAATTCTTTTTTTCAGAAAAGCACATCTACAGCGAATTATTTGAACGGCTACATGATCTATGGACAATCTATGCAGCAGATGTAGCATAAGATTCATCGATCAATGGACATGCTCTGTTATCAAAGGTTGGCATGGAACTCCAAAACCACCACCATCTCCTTCTACAACAAACAGGTTTTTTTTTGGAGTCAATCAGGTTTTTTGACTGTTGTGAACCAGAGCGGGTTACAAACAACCTTCCAGATGAGGAAAGCCTGATCTTTACATTAGGAATAGTGGCCTATAGGGGAGCAGGTCTCCACTTCCACTTGCTTTATAATTCAGGCAACGTGCAGGCCCTGCTCCATGGCTCTCCTCGGTGGGATGTGGGTCAGGCAGTGAGCAAACTGAGGGCAATGGCTCTGCTCTGGCTGTGCCTGAAGTCACTCTGTGCTTGTGGAGTTACTCTGTAGGTTTGTGGTCTGGTGGGATGCACTGCTGGAGCTTCTCACTGGGACAGGAGATCTCCCAGGCAATGCATCCCACCTCTGTCCAATTTCTTTCCCACTCAACGAAGCTGTACAGTTGTGTGACTTTCCCTCGGAGGTTTGCTGATATACATATAAACAGTTTGTTTAATTTGTAATGGGGGGCGTTTCACTAGTTCATCCTTGGTCTGCTCACCCTTCTCCTTAGGAAGAACATGGGGAAAATACACACTGGTTTAAATGAATGGAGTACTGTTCGTATGCACATACATACTCATGTTCCACTCACAGCAGAAGTAATTGCTAACACAGAACATCCACACCAGGACCCCGACTCTGTAACAGCAAATCTGCAATAAGAAAAATTAAAAAAAAGAACAGTTGATTATTAGGTGCAGCTCAAAGAGCTGGTGTGCATGGCTTCTGTCCCCAGCAGCCCAGCACCATGTTCAGTGTGTAAGAGGGCTTTTGAGGGGACAACAAGTCAATGACTTGCTTCTGCTTGAGGACACTGTAACACGAGTCTACGTGTTGCTTCTCAATTAATTTTCCATTTACATCCTCTTCTACCTGACTCTGTTTGCACAGAGAATTAATATTTGCAGGACTAATGGAACCATCCTGGGCATCAAGGAAGAAAAAAAAAAGATGAAAGAGAGGGAAGAGAGACCCTCCCCTGCATTCTCAGTGTTGTGTTCAGCAGCTTTTTCTATTAATTTGGCAAGTGTGTTGGACTGGTGACTAAACATGGCTTACCTTTAGAATTAGATGATCCCTTCAGAGTTACTTAAAAAGAATAAAACACTCAGGGAAATTAAAATATATATATCATATTTTACTAAAACTCCATTAAACTGTCACACCCTCTTCTTTCTGCAGTTCCTCTGGCACTATCTGAGCCTGACAGCGCAACAAGAGACATTAGATCTCAGCTGTGGGCCTTGCTTCCCCTGTCTGGGCTATGCTCAGCTTTTGCACCATTCAGACCCAACAGGTACACAGACAGGATTGTGAATGGGAACTTAAGGTGGCACATTCATGGCTTTTTACTATACTCGTATATGGTAACTGTTGAGTCACAGCCTGAACCACTGATTGAGCACCTGAGAAAAGACCCAGTCTGCCCTGGGAGCACAGGTGAAGGCAATTCAGCTGCGTGACCAGAAGGGATGGAGCCTGGCTGCACCTCTCTTAGACCCCATTTAAGGTCTGACTGCCATTGGGGTAGGATCACTGGTTGGAGATCCCTCCTTTGTGGAGTTTTCCTTGTGAGCCTAGATCTTTGGAGATGGGTGAGCACTTTTCCTTTGTACCTTCCCAATTGTGCTGTTCACTTTGTCATTATATTTCCTGTATTGCCCTTCTACTGCCTTGATCTTTCTGGTTGTTGCAGCTTGATAGCTGATTCCAGCTCCCCGTCATCTGCGATATTTTCCTCAAATCGATGTGATTTTGCATAGAAAGTCGTTTGCTTGGGTACTAAGGTCAAATTCTGCTTCATCAAGTAAATAAAACACACTCAGGAGCGAATATCAAATCCTGATGGAGGATAGCCAATATATTTGAGAATGAGCTGATTTATCCTCCAGCAAAGCAGGAATTGGCTGTGTGCTGCCCACAGGACCAGACCCCAGCCACGCTGTGCCCAAGGACCATACAGAGAGAGAAGGAGATGAAGTGGGCCAAGTTCATGCCAGGGAGCAGCTTAGCAGTTCACTGTATAAACAGTTTTGTTCTAGTCCTGGGAATGCTTCCAGATATGTTTGAATTTACTAACTTAAATGCAGCCTTGAAATCCCTGTGTCTGGAATGCCACTCCAACATTTCCTTTGTGAGTAAAGAGAGAGGTCACATGGGCATAACCACATCAATTTAATAAAGTAGACTGTAAAAAGCAAGCAATTATAGAAAGGCAAAACTGACTTAACAGGATGGTAACTGGAACCCTTTTATAAAATAGGTTTACATTTTCTACATAACACAGTAGTTTGTTCTTGCTGGAGAGGATTAGAGTCTCTCCAGTTGGGAATGTTAGTAGAAAGCACATGTTTATCTCTGAACTGTTAACTGAAATCATGTTGTTATGCTTTATTCTAACAAGCAAGCATTCCTAGATGCATGACAGGTCATAAAATATCATGATTAACACCAGGAAGTAATTCAGAATAAGATAAGCCCTCTTAACCAATATACATTCCTAGGATTAGGCAAATGTTTGATCAAGGTGCAAGGCAGTCCAGAGGAAGAAGTAAGACAGAAGGGTGAAAAGGAGAAAGAGGCTGAAGGAGAGAGAAAGCAATCACACTTGAGCTTGACTTAAGACTGCGTTTTCATGATCCCCTCCAACTCATTTCTAATTTTCTAGTTACTTTTCTGATGCTGCAAATGTTTGCATATTCTGTTTCAGATGAAAGTGCCTGCACTGGTCCTTGTGCTATAGCTTTTTACACACATCTTCCATTTTTTTACAGACAAGCCTGGATGCAAATATTTGTAGTCTGGAGAAGCAGTTTGGCAACCTAATTTATAAGCGTTAATGGATAATTGTTAGCAATTAAATGTTTGATTACCCAACTGAGCCTATGGATCATGTTGCTAGATTTCCATCTGCTAATAGCTGTGTGCACAGGGGATCGTGGGGCTGGAAACAGGAGCGAAGACAGGGGTGTAAAGATGCAAATCTAACTCAGCACACATGAAGCTCGGTTTGTGAGAAAACATGAAGCTTCGCCTCTCTGTTCCTTCTGCAACTCTGCATTCAAAACTGTGGTGCAAATGTCTGCAGATCTAAGAAGTGTCCACTATATTAGATGAAGAATTAGATTAGTGTCTAATTTGAAAGCTCAGAATTAAGGCAGTTTTAAATGGATTTGAAGCAGCCTTCTGCCTGTCTCCAGACATGGGTATTATGCTGGGAGTTTCTGGTCTGTCACCAAAGGTTTGGCCTTTGTCAAGGGGTGAGGCAACTGTCACATAAACTTATTGCACAGCAGTGGCTTCACAGTGTACAGTGATTTGGAAAATTTGGCTGGCTTTGTGTTTATTTTCCCTCTGTCTCAGCTGAGTTGCCCTCACTGACTGTTGTTTAGCAACTGTGCAGAGCAGGACACGTGAGTATTGCACTGGCTACTGCTGACATTTGCATTGAAAAGCTCTGGATGCTTGAGATCCCATAGGAAACAGATGGCTCCCTGTATGAGCAGCAGCTCTCAGAACCCCAGAGCTGAAAGGGAGGACTCATTAGATGATGGGAAGTTTCTTGAAGTCTGAAGAAAAGCAAGATTCCCACTTCTGGCAGCACGGGAGCAGCGCCACTACTCCGCATCAATAAGTAATCTTAACATGGGAAGCAAAGGTTAATGACTAATCTGTTTACCTGAGCTTCATTAATCAAAGATTTACTA
The DNA here is from genome assembly GCA_037305975.1 of Chrysolophus pictus. Taxonomy (NCBI): domain Eukaryota; kingdom Metazoa; phylum Chordata; class Aves; order Galliformes; family Phasianidae; genus Chrysolophus; species Chrysolophus pictus. The sequence goes on from CM074595.1 coordinate 9,469,633, forward strand.
GAAGTCAGAATCCGATCACCACTCAGGCACAGACAGCTCTGCTTCCAGGTTAAAGACGACAACCACGCAGCCTGCACAAAGCATGTAACTCAATACTGAGCAATTTTCCCAGTGTGCAGATGACAAAGGGGAGCATCAAAGAGAAAAGGCTCTAATCAGAAGGGATTATATCGGGGCTGCATGGAGCAGAGGGAAAGCCTCAGTCTCTTGTGATGTGAAGAAGAGTTCAGCTATGCCTAACAGCAATATTGTCATCCATCTGAGACGATTATGGGGTATTTTTATGTCATGAAATATTGTCGTCTTCTCCATTACAACTGACACCTCAATAACAGCACCTGTAAAGATTTAAAAGTTGCCAAAAATACCCAGCACAGGGGTGGGGAAACATTGGATGGCAGGCACAGAATGCCTGGGGAGCTGCCCTGCTACCCTTCCTTCAGTACCGGAACGAGGAGTGCTGTAAAATGCATCTGCTTAATGGGGCTATTTGGAACTTTATGTGTGTTGTGACAATTAATCTCCACGTTATGATTCTAATTATGATCCGGAGGTTAAAGGCACTAAAGAAAAATTAAATACCAGCTTGGGCACTCAGTGTTGAGTATTGAATGTGCAGCTTTAACCCAATGATTCACTCTCATCCCTGCTCCCAGAGTGACAGTCCATTTCTTCTGAAGAAAGCGTTGAAGGCAGAAGACTTTTTGATGAGCCTGCTTCTCTCCTTTAAAGACAACTGCCTTACTTGCAGCTCCAGAGACTGAGCAAACCAGATCAGAGAAAAATTATCTTTCTTATGCAAGGCTGATTCATTGAATTCAAGGGACAGTAATGCCTATGCATGTGGGATTGTCACACACACTGGCTAGAGAAATATTGGCAAATGCTCTGCTAAACCAGAGAGTGCAACGCATTTTGCTTTGTGGTAGTACGGGGTTCTTTATGGTGGTCTCTTGCTGTGTCTCACAATTCCAGTGTTGTTTGCAACAAACTAAAAGAACTGTGCTAAGCAGGGAGAGAGTACATTGAGTGCTGAGCTCAGGTGTTGTCACCACTCCAGGCATAGCACACAGGTATTTCCCTCCATTGGCAGAGAAGTGATGCTCAGTGCTGCGTGGGACCAGTAGGCACTGCAGTCACTTCATGTCATTGGTTACGAAGCACTGCAGCCTTGCAAAGCTCCAAAGGGGCTGTGGGCAGCAGAGCAGGAGTCAGGAGAATCAGAGACCAGACCTACTCCAGGATGTAGTTGCAGACCCATCTACTTACTGCAGTGAGAGGGATGCGTTAGGATGCTCCCAGCCAAAGGAGTCCCAGTCTCAGCTGAAACCTGTACCAATGGTCCATTGCTGTGGTAAGAGGAAGAGCAGATATGTACATCTAATATTTTAAGAGTATATAAAACATCTCTTAAGGTCCTGGATTTCCTCTCCACCACCCACAGACCTGTGAGTGGCTGTTGTTATCAAGCGTGGCACCTCATTTCCTTCAGTGTTTTTCAACCACCAAAATGGGTGCCTCCTTATCACACAAAACCGAGTGAAAACATTGGTTTGCGGACAAAGAGATCGACCAGGTGCTCTCACTACTCTATCTGTTCACCAGGCATGGATGTCATTATCAGCATGTGGCAACCCTGACATCATTGCATGGCATCCCTCAAGTCCAGCAAGAGCGATGCAGCCTGACAAGGAAGATTCTGTTTTTAATAAAACCCATTTTGGCTGAAGGCGATGCTTCTCTTTCCCTGGAGAGAATTATCAGTTTCATGTGAAGCTGTTTTTTGTATGCACAGAACTGTACACACTGGGAACTACTTGGAAAGCAGGAAAAGATGTCTGTGCAACCACAGATACACCTTTGTGCCAGGAGTGGTTTTTAAAGACAATTTCCCATTTAATGCCATAACGCTATGCATTGTTTTAATGCTCTTTTTCCTTCTCCATGTAGACTTACAGCTCAAAGAAAGCACGCATCTACCCTTGTTGTGAACAGAGCATTAAAAACAAATGAGCATTTGGAATTTATTTTGGAGTGCCTGAATCTGAATGAGAAGGAGACTCAGTTGGGAGGTTTTACCTGAGGATGGTTGGTTCTCCTGTGCAAGAGCCAGGGCTTTCCTTTACACAGAGTGGGAACTGCATACGGGAAGGACTTAAAGCAATCTTTGGAGATGAGTGGCTGAGATTCTGTTCTGTTGTTTCCCACCAGTGGGACTAAACTGCATGGTTAATAGTATGCTACAGAATAGAATTCTTCATTTTTTTTTCTTTGTGATTTAAATCAGAATGTGTATGTATATATATACACATATTTTCTTCTGAGAGACAGCTGCAGTATCTCTGGCAATTGGAATTAATGAAAGATGCTGTAATCCTTGCAATCAATGTAGTTACATTGATTTATATTGGTGTAGGAACTGACCTTTGTGTTCAAAACAAATCCAATGATGGTAGAAGAAAAAAAATATCCTAATAAATATACATAAGACAAAATTATCAGAAGTGCCTATGTGAATTAGCATAAAATCAGACCCAAGCTTATGTTCCTATAAAACAAAAGTAGCTGAATCTTTAAAAAGGAGCATCTATTCTTTCTCAGGTGAAAGCTGAGAGGAGAAGGAGCATAGCTAAGAATCTATCATTTGGGGAAACTGTCTAAGAAGGAAGTGAGGAAATACCCAACTCTTGGCCCAGTGAATAGTGTGGCAGCAGCCTCTCTGCACTGCCATGTCATTCAGAGGAAGTATTTGTAGGAAATGAAGCTGCTGCAAAGGGATGAGCAGACCCAGGCGTCTCTGCCCGTTATCTATCCTGGTACCTGTTTTTGTAGCTGGAGGTGCTCAGTCTCACGCCTTTACCTTTGTGCTCACTTCTTTCCAGCCCCGGAAACAATGAACGGTTAAATCAATGTGATCCTGTTAGAAGGCTATCACTTCTAATATATATTAAAAAGCCTTCCCACAGTTACTTTTCCATTCCATGATATTAAGGGAATCAGCCAAAGAATCAGCCGAGAATGCACTGATAATGCAATTACTACAAGATTGATGTTTTTAAATGCACTGTTGTTGACAAAAAGCCCTCAGAAACCTGAAATGTTAATCTGTTTTTCTTTTGCAAATTGAGTACTGCCTGCTGTGTACATCCTTTTATTACTGTAGAACTGCTCATAAGCTCCAGGCTGCTGGCATTTATTTATTAAAAAAGAAAAGGTATTAAGAAACAGCACTGAAACATTTTTCTGTTGGACTCCAAAACAAGAATAATTGGCAGATATGGGGAAAAAGGGAAGAAAAAAAAGAAAGAGATCCAAAATTCTGGCCCAGAAGTATTGACAGATGAGAACAGAAGGAGCAGTGTCCGTATCCCCAGGGACTCAGAGTCAACGAAACAAAGCTGACTTTCACAACTTCTTGTCTAGACAATCAAGGGGCTTTTTACAGATTGATGCTTATGTTTAATAAAGAGGCCAAACTGCTTAAGTCTGCATGAAGCTGTAGGAAATAAAAAGCAAAATTCCACAGAGTGGTGCAAGAGCAGTATAATATAATTGCAGGGGTTTCAGAACATAATCTTGATGAAAATGGGCAGCTTTCCTAGCCAAAAGACACCTTCTGGTGTCATTTATCAACAGCTGCTTTAGAAACCTGAGGTATGCTACAGTGATCACTCATAGGAAGCTTTGCTGTCATTGAAGACCAGATTTTTTCCACTTGTTCATTTTGCTCCTTTGAAAACAAGGAGCTGCATTATTATTCCTCTTCTAATCTTGAAACCTTAGAATTTACGTAACTGCTTTAACCTGAGCACTGCTTACTGTTGTTTATTCTGTGAGCGCGTTTCAGAAGCACCTATAGTGGAAATTTCCCTCACAGAGCTTCATCCCTGCTTAGAATTAGGAACCATCTCTAAGGGAAAAACTAATTGGAATTAGGATTCCAATCACTATGATGTATGAATAATTTCAATTCTCAAAAAAAAAAAAAAAAAAAAAAAGAATTAAATTAGTAACAGTCAGTTACTCAACCAGAGATTTATTAGTGTTTATTACACTACTGAATCCTGTTTTTCTCTTGGGATGGGAAAGTGCTTATTTTCTTAGAGGACTGTTTACAGGTGTCCCTCAATTTTCTTCTATTGTAGCATTCTCTTATATAGAAAACCCTAATTTCCAAAAAAAAAAAAGGAGAAGAAAATATTATTTACATCATCTGGTTACCTGACCTCCAGTTTCCCAGTTCCACCTGCCTTTTGCAGAAGGAAACCATCCAAACAAGAACAAGACCTGCATGATGTCTAATAGGATACGTGGCATACGATGAGAGAAACAACACTGCCCTGCACTCGGTTAGTATTTATACAGGTTTTAATATTCTTGGGGAGAGCATGCAATTACTGCACTCCTAGAGTCCGCAGTGAGGTCTGAAGTAATCCCATCCATGCAGGAGTTGTAGCTAGAACAAACCAGGCGGTTATCGCAGCTTACAGGACGTGTCCTGGGAGATCTGTGTTTGTACAGTTCCTTCAGGTAAATCATGGACAAGATAAATGTGATGGAGCTGCTGGGATGTCTGTAGGCAGAGGATGGGAAGAATGAATCTCCCCCCAGCAGCCCAAGCAGGGCACCTGTGGCCTCCTGATGCGGGTTGGGATCTGACCAGGACTCCCCACAAAAATGGAATTGCTAAAGTTTCTTAAAACCAAAAAGGTGATTTAAAAGCAAAAAGGTGATTTTTTTTTTTTCCCTTTAACCATAAACATCAAATACACTTTTTGTTTTGCCAGCATGCATACAAACCCTCTCACGTCCTCTGAACTGACAGCTTTCTTACGCGGACTGTGCTTATGACTTCTCTAGTGTTAAGAGAATAACATGAGAACGGAGCACAGAGTATGTTAAAGGTGACTTTGAAGTGCCAGTGAAAAGGTGATTTCTGGCTTGAATAGATCTCGCAATGATGTGATTATTTGTTCTTCCCTAACTTTTTGCTGTTGCACATTATTCTTTTCCCTTACCCTTCCCACATCGTTTCATAACCTGACAAGTCCTCTCTTCTGATTTTCATTTTTAATTTTACTGTTGTTGCTTTTCTCTAAGTAAGAAGTCCAGGGACTCTCTTCTGCCTCCCAAACTCAAGCCGTAGCCTGAAGGCATGGGATGGAGCCAACCCTCTGTGTGCACTTCTGTGGAGCTGGTTGTCCTCAGCAAGAAAGACGAACCTATGTCCAAACCCATGTCTGCTGCATGCAGAATCCAGATTTTCTCTGTAGCTGATGATCTTTGGCAAGCAAAAGAGAATCTCGAACATTTAAAAAGCAGTAATAAATATATGATAGCCTTAGAGGTGTGATTTATTTGTTTTATGAATCACAGAAGAGTCCATAACTCATAAGAGATTAAGGCTGAAGCAAGCTGTATGGCTCGTGCATTACAAGTGGAGATTAATGTCTTATTTCACAAAGCGCCATCATTAACCAGTCTACATTACAGCAGTTTAATGTTAGTGACAGAAAGAATTGACTTTTAACATTTTCAAAAAACTCTCGGTTTTGGTTTGTCTTTGCCGGGGGGAATTCTTAGAGAAGAGAAAGATTTTGCTATCTCAGTGCCAGTCTGAAATGCTTCCTTATTGGTACACCTGCGCCCTGAGCTCTCATTGTGGAGATCCACAGGATCAGCACAAGACAGTAAGTACAGCTTTCTCCCCATGTGTGGATGGCTTCAAAGCACTTGAGACCTGGAGTCATGCTGAGTCACCCCAACTCGACTTTTCTTCATTAGAGGATCTCAGTTTATTATCTGATCAAATGGCAAGAGCAGCGTTTGCAACAAGAGCACTGCAAAGAGCTCAAACAGTTCTCTCCATCTACTGTGCTGCTGTGGCTGCTCCCATTTTATATCAGACAGGAATGGTTTTTCCTCACCGCTCACAGGGCTTCTTCCTTCCCAGGGCCATAATTAGTTAAATCTCATCATTCATGGGTATCATCGTATTTATTCTTGAACTGCGGATTATGTCCGCGAGTGACTTTCTCTTTCATTGTAGTGTGCTGTGTCACAACACTGCAATATCGAATACGATGTAATTTACTAAAATCTATTAAAACACTCCCATTTTAGAAATCCATTACATGCTTCCTTGTTCTTATTACCATATCCAAGAATGCCAATGCAACAGGAGAATTAACTTGATGAACAGTCCTGCAAATATGCCGTTACAAGCTGTTTCTAAAGCATCTTTCAAGGCATCTCCGTCAGCTCGTGGACTCTCTTTGGTTTTCTTTCTTTTCTAGAACTATTTGCTAGCCTTTAGTTGTGGTAAGTGATTATTTGTGCTTTCAAACAAACTCCATGAAAAACGTTTTTCAAGTGGAGATCAAAGAGCAAAGGCAAACATAAAAGCAGTCTTATAAAAACTGTATTAAAAAACCTAAGCTCCATCCATATGCCAATTACATCCAAACCTCATGGCCTCATCTCTATGAGGCTTCTTAAAGGTGATAGAAATGTCAGATGAAACAAAAAAGGGATGCATTACAGAGAGGGGAATTATCAGCGTGATGGGAGGTGGCTCTCAGTAACCTTTGACGGAAGAGTTCCGGTTGGGAAGTGCAGCTCCATGGAGCAAAGCTTGCAGCACAAACTGTGGTCCCCAATTAGAGCAGTCTGAGGGCTGTAATCACTTCTAATGGTTGCAGGTGTCATTAAGGAGAGTTTCCAGAAGCCAGGGGGGGATGTAAAACAGTGTCATAAGCCTGCAAGAGCGTGGAAATTCTTCAGTCCTTCAGAGGATTTGTTCTAAAGAGCTTGAGGGATAGTTTATTCTTCATGGTTATACACTTCTAAAATCTGTATGTGCAATGAGCTCACATGCTTCCCCTTCACAGCTCTGTAACCAGGCTGCTCATTTCATTGACTGTTGCCAGTTGACTGATGGTGGGATAGTGGGGCAAGAGTTTCTCCTGGGACAAAACGCCCACGACCACTGAAGGTGACAGACACTCAGGTGTCTGGAGAAATTATATGGTATCGATGATAGTCTATTTAAGCAAACAGCAAAAAAGGCTTCAAGGAGTGCAATTATTTTAGATAATTAAACTCCTTGCACTTGCTGACTGCAGTTGGTCCAGATTGTGCTGCCATCTCCGTGCAACCATAGCAACTTCTTCCTTCTGTTGTGTCCCAGATTAATGTGAACACCTGGAATCAAAAACCTGAGGCTTGCGAGTAAGGTACATAAAACTTTATTGATCTTTCGCATATGGCAAGGATCCAGTCACACAGCAGTGATTCACTTCCAAAGCTCTGTCTCAGCAAGGAGCAGTGGTGGTCTCTCCAGAGGCCGCTCTCTTTGACTGCTTCGAAGTCCCAGTCAGGAATATTTTAAGGAGATGACTACAGGAAATCACACGTTCCTTCAAGAGATGTTAGCCTTCATCTCTTACATGTTAGCATATTAGTATATTTAAGGATAGTTCACAATTAAGTATCTTTTTGACTTACTGGTTTTTTTTTACTGGGCTCATTTCAGCACTCTGAAATTCATACATGCCACCAGGGTTCAATGGGAGCCTGTGGGCAATTAAGGTAAAATTTTAGCCTTGGTCATATGTGACTGCTCCTATAAATGTGGTGAAACACAGTTGGAACACGGATCCCCAGAGAGTAAATAGGCAGTGCTTTAAGGAAGCCATGGAAAGATAAATGGATGCAGAAGAGGTTCTGGAATTCTGCTTAAAATAATTTTTGCTTTGCTTTTAATGATCAAAACCATTCCTCCCACTGAACCACATAAAAAATAGCATTTGTGTCTGTGCCAAAGGTGGAACATAGTGTAGACCCACTGAAATAAAAGACAAGTGAAAAATTAATGAGAAACTGCAAACCAGCAGCTCCCACCCTGTGAGCAGTAGTCTTTTATATACTTCTTCCACAGCAAGAGTCTCAACGGGTCTAAAATCACAGTAGCTCCTTTGACTTCAAAGGAGATGCACCAATTGAGAAGGAGAGCAAACAATCTGGAGTGCACTGTACCAATCTGCAGAACTTAGGAAGGGGAGAGAGCCACTAATACAACTCTAACACCTCCCCGAAAAGGGAATATTTTTGTTATAAAACAGCTTTAAGCAAAGGGGAGTAGCACCTACAGGTGATGTAGCTTAAAATACTTGTTCCTCATGTTTTTTTTTTTTTTCTTCTTCTTTTTTTTGTGAAACTCTAATGAAATAAGTGGAAACATTCTGTTTTCTCATCTGTTCAGCAGTCATGTGAGACATTTTTTCCTCAAAATGAGAATTTATGGGCATGAGATCACAAATGGCTCACAATATTAATGTGTGTTCTTCTGTTGTTACTTACGAGCCAAAAAGGGTTGTTATGTGCATAACATGCAACCAAAATCCAAGGGATTTTCCTGATCTACTGTCTTTCCTGGTATGTTCATATAATAACATTTGTCTACCATAGCATGTGTAGTAAGTTTGCTCTCTAGCTTTGAAACAGTGCTTTTGCAACCTAGGGAGTTCATTATCACCTGCTGGCTCTGAGTAGTACCTCTCTAAACCCACCATTTCTTAAGAGCTGGATATATGGTGTTTTAATTGCATATCGTTAAATGCTTTACTGATACTGTATATTTTCTGTGAAGTCTATGGGGCCATAATTTCCTCCCCTGTAATTAACTGAGTTCATACAGCAGCTCTGGCAAAGAGTCGTCTAGAAGGCAGGGAGGTAAAAAGAGCCCACACAACGTCTGCATGAGGCCCTTGTTTATGCTGGTACCTGAAATTAGCTGTGCTGGGTCTGCGCTGCTGTGATGGCACAAGTGAGGAGCCAGGAGTTGGATTTGATGATCCATATGGGTCCCTTCCAACTGGAAATATGCTATGATTCTATATTCTAAGTCAGCAGCATCACATCACTCGTGCTCATGGCAGAGGAAACCTCTGCTCTGTCCCTCTGTTCCTCATCCTCTGTAACCTCTAACTTGTGCTGCTGCAGCTCCTGGTGCATGGACACCCATAGACCAAATCTCCTCTACAGATTCTTATAACACTGTTAGGAACAGGACTGTCCCCGAAACTTCTACCCCCCTGTCAAAGTAGGTTGAAATTGAGCAATGAGTTGAAAAGTTATTGAGGAGGGGAGGAGGATGTAGACACAGATGCACGGACACAGATTGCATAAGCCTCGTTCCCATGAGAAAGCAGGCTGAAAAACAAATTGTCCTAGCATGGATTCTCATAACTCTGCCTGGTAAGTAGGTCATGCCAGGTCTCAAACTCAAGTAACTTTTCCTTTATCTTCAGTTGAGCTCTCCTATAGGAAGCAGCCCTGGTTTCAGCAGATTTGATCCTTCATGTTCCTGACCACTGAGGCAACTCAGTGAAAACCAACCAACCCTCACACATGCTGGTACAAAACAATGGCAAACACCACCACAGTCTCAAACCACGGCAAGATCTATGCTGAGGGGCAGTCAGAGAGCTAATAAACCAACAGCAAACAGCTGTGACATCAACTGGCTCATTACCCACTCACTCTCTATCAGATCAGTCTACAACAGAAAGCGTATCAATATGACTTAGTTCAACCCCACAGTCTTTTTTTTTCCTACAGAAACTCTTCACAACATACAAACTCTTAATGAAAAATAGACCCTAATTATGCAAAAGGAATCCCCAAAGTTGTTCTCATTATACCCTCAGCATACAGAAAGCTCCGTAGCATCAGATTTATTTTCACCAGCTACTTATTTGGTCAAACGTGTACAAAAGCAGTCACATAAAATTGTTCTTTTTGTATTTATCCCTACAAATTTCAAAGGAAAATTGCTCATCAGAGTAATCAGGGGTTGGTGAATGGGCTTTTTCTATGTGTTTTCATCTTGCTACTCGGTGACTATGAAGTGTTGTCACAAGAAGTGATGTCTGCTCCTTGCGCAGCCTGCTGTGTTCACTTTCTACATATGCTTTCCATAATGTTCCAGTGAAAGGCCACAGTTTCATCCAGTGCAGTTGTTTGAAGATGAAATCTGCAGATTTTTCCTTATAAATTGGACACGCAGCTCAAATTAAAGGACAAATAGCTTTACAGCTCTACCCCTTGCAAATCACTCTGTGAGCACAAACTTTACAGGAGCCAAATCCTCCTGCAAAAAGGGACGAGCATAACCACAATAAAAAGAATACTCCTTTAAGTAACAATTAAAAAAAAGCAAAATGTGTGCACAGTTGGGCTCACGTTTGATTTCCATACCAAGTTACTTCAATCACAAATACAGCTCTGGCAATTAATGCAGGGTTTTACAGCCCTTATTACCTGCCTTACATGCAGCATTATGACTGTTTTGCTGGGATTAAAAGGGGAAAGGGCTCAGCTCAGTTACAGAAGCAGCTACTGCTCTGAAAACTAGACAGAATCCTTCTATAACCAGAGAGAAACTGCAAATTAATTGTAAATTAATTGCAAACAAACAAACAAAAAGCACAAATTTATTGAGAAGGAAAAAAAAAAATAACATTTCAGACTGTTTGCATTTCACCTAAGTGCAGAAATAATGGCAACAACCAGCCTTCCTTCAGATGATTCCTTCCCCTTAAAACTGTTCTTTTTTTTTCTGTCACCTAAAAATGTGTTGCTCTTTTTGCCCAGCTGATGAATAGCCCGGCTCCTTTTCCTCCTTCCAACAAGCCTCAGCTTGAAACAACCAGAGCCAGAATGCTCAGCTTGTCTCCCGTGCCAGCAGTGCAAGCTGACAGGACAGGAGCTCTCTCTTCTAATGTTAGCCACCAAAAAGTGGGTATCAAGTGCAAGTCACTCCTTCAGGCACTCAATGACTGACACAGAGAGAAGAGCCCCTTGGAGGTGCCACTGACTACCAGTGACTAATTCAGACTAAACGCCTATCAGTAGGCGAGATGAATCCCACCCATGGAGTTTGCTTCTTCCTTGAGGCCAATTAGATGTAAAAGCTGCTGCACAGTGATCTAGTTTTGAGGCTTTGAAACGAGGCTTTCAGTCAAAAATGCAAATTCAGTGAAAATAAGACCTTTTTGTGGGAAACGGCTCATTTCTGATTCCTGCCTTAGAAAGATGTTTAGAAAAAAACAATAGGTGTGGTTTTTATAGTCTCAAAAAGCAAAATTTCCATTTTCTGTATGAAACGAGTCAATGAGTCTGCCATTTGAAATTCACGTTCATCTACAGTCATTTAAAAAGAAAGGATCAACATGAAAAAAATCGTCCCAATTACTCATTGGGATGATTATATTTAACACATGGATTTGTAAAGGAATTTCAACCTTTTTCTTTCCATCCCGATTTAGGAGAAAAAAATATATGTAATCTTCAAGCTTCTATTTGAGAAAGAAAAGCTATTTCCAGTATAGCTTTAGTGCTTCTCCTAAAGGTGGATCACTCCATGCTGAAGCGTGCAGCTAACTTCACTTGTGCTGGTGCCCAGCTCCAGCCCAGCCATCTGGGTGATGGGTACCACTGCAAATATTTTGGCCATAAATAAATAAGGTGAGAGGCGCAATCACAACTGTGTTTTGCTAATCTAAAGGATGCGTAAACCTGTGCAGAGGGAACCTGTGCTGTGACTTTTCCCGCAGGTGGGGTTATGCTGAGCAGGAGAATTTGCAATGTAGCCTCAGGTTTCACCTGGTAAGAGCAGTGCTGTCGTGCTCCTTGCAGATGCACTTTCTAATCCACAAAGCCCCACGGTGCCCTTTGGACTGTTGCTACCACTGAATACAGCTGCACAAAAACTAATATTGAAAAACAGTTAACATCTCAGCATGAAAATAGGCTGTACGGCATATGCTTTTAACATTAAAAAGAGGAAACAGTTGAGGGAAAAAGATGCAGACCTGGCAAGTTTTTCTTTGTGGGGGAGAAAAAAAAGGAAGAAGAAGGAATAAGGGTGAAGAGAATTTGCAGCACTTCTGTGTGCAGACCAACACCAGCATGAGGAATTGCACTGATGCAGAGCAATCCAGGAGGGACACCTGGGAATGGGTAGGGAAGGAATTGGAGCAGATGGGAGGTTTGGTGCATTTTTAGATTGTCCCCAGCTCCTGCAGCCCCACAAGAAGCTCAGCATTCTTTTTTTTTTCAACAATTAAGTTAGGAGAGTGTTTTGGCTACAGAGGGGAACTTCAGAATGCTCATTGCGTGGATTCCAAAAATGATAAGCAATACGGAACATCTCTTCTTTTCCTTTATTTTTTTTTAAACTGGAGGAAAAAAAATGCTCTGTACTTTTGAAACCAGTCTCATTATCTTGTGATATTTGCAAGGATGGTGCTGGTACTGCTTTCCAAAGTAAAGAGGCACAAAACAAGTCCTACAACATCAAATCTTGTTCTCATTTCTTCAGTGAGCCAGCATGGATGCAGCTGAGCATAACAGCATGTCCAAAGGAAGGACAGCCCTCCAAGGGATGAATGGGATATTGAAAACAGCAGGCCACCATTAAATTGTTTGGCCAGCAACTTTGAGACAAGCATTGTTCACCCAACAAACCACTCCATCTGCCATCTTGGATTTGCCTTGTGACTTTTCAGCAGTGTCATTTGCAGGCCTCCTAATGAATGCCAGGCTGACAGCCCTGCAGGAAGGCTGACTCAGAGTCAGGAGAACCCTGGAGAAGATGCTCCCCATCCAGGCAAAGCCTTGCGTATGCCGCCCTTCCCTTCTGAAGGCAGCAGTTTGCCATGAACCACTATGAGCTTCTGAGTTCACGGGATCAGGATGAGGGCACCGGGTTACGTCTTGTCGCTTCTAATGGAGATAAATAGGTCATGTGGTGATCTAAGAGTTCACTGGGAGTAACATGCAGGCTGTGGTATGTCTTTAATAAGGAGATAGCTCATACTTTGGATCCACTTTGCCTGCAGTCCTCTTTTCTTCTCTGCCTCCTGTGTATTTGAACGCGCACACGCACACACATACAAACCACAGACATGTGGACTAATCACCCGCTGGACTAAGTCTGTTTGAAAAACACTTTCAAAGAGAATACACTCCTCTTTCCTGGTTGGATGTGGGGGAGGGCGGGAGGGAGAGCAAACAACAAAAAATCAGAAATCTGAAATACTTCTGATGATGCCTTGGTAGAAGAAAATGAATACTTGAACTTTACTGAGATGCTTTTTTACCAGCTTAGGATCCATTTGCCCTGCACAGTTAGCTGGAGGTTGGCTTCCAGGTGTGGGCACTCAAGTTTAATCTTTCCAAGTGCTAATTTTATCTTCTCATCTCTCTGTTCCCTTAACTTCTTATTTTCTTAAACTGGAAAAGCTTTACATTTCCACCCCATTGAATCCACATCCAGAACCTCTCTCCTTCGTGTGTAGCTGTGAGCAGTAAGGGATGGTGAGCAAGAGTTTTGAGTATATACATATATATATATATATATATGTAGTGGGGACTCTAGGTTAATATTTGAATCAGCCCAGGTAATACTTCAAGGTGGCCATATGAAATCAGATTTTTTAAAAATCTTTGTTCCTACACACAGGAGAACTGCACAAGGACAATCCCTTTCTTCCTCTATACACGTGTGAACTGTGCCAAATGGAAAATTTGCATGTGAGAAAGAGAGGCTGCTTTGAAGTTATATGAATCATTCTGAGGGGCATTGCCCTACCTAAGTCATCTCATTGTCCATCTAAGTCATCTCCTCTATTTCCTCTTCAAAGTGTCACGTGAAAGCAAACCACAACAGCTTGTGCCATCTCTTGCTCAAGTAGATTATTTTTATCCAGCAGTGAATGCCCTCACTTCCCTCTTCTTGATGGATCAATGGCTCTCCTGAATTTTCTTACTGTCCTGCAAACCTAATTGCGCCTGCACTGAGTGCATCTTTAAGAGTCAACCAAGTGACTTGCTCTCATTTTTATTTAACACCGACATTTTCATCTGCGGAGGGATCATGAAAAAAAACACAGTGGAAAAATAAAGGATATACTTTCACTTCAGAAAGGTTTTCTTGGCATCGCAAGTGCTGTCGTGCCTCTGTTTCCAAAATTAAGTCAGCCTGTACTCAGCAAAAATATCAGTCAGTTTACACTCGGTTTTCCCTATCCACTTTTCACTGTGATGGCAGAAGGGATGAGGGATGAGGCTGTGCCCAAGCCCAGGAAATGTGCTGCTGGGTGAACAGCAGCACTGCTGTGCAGAGGGACTTAGCCCAGGGAGCAAAACACCAGACCCTGAGCAGGGATCTTACAGCCCTCACTGAGGGGGAAAACATTTCATCTCCAAAATAGCCCAACAGAAACGTTCTGGAGAGAGGAAGATTTTGAGCCTGCACAGTTTAATGCATATTTAACAATGTGCCACCAAGACTTGATAACACCCACCTCTATCACCAATGATAATATTGTTCTATGCACTGTGTCTTGAGAAGGAGTTGTCTGAGAAACCTGGAGTCCTGCAGCTCCCCAGAACTGCTCTCCTCCTCCTCCCATTTCTGACAGGGACAAAGCAAAGCTCACAGCCACAAGTGACCGCCTGTGGTTTCATGCCAGCACCCTCCTTTAGGACAACATCATGTTCTTCCTCTTTTATCTGAGCCCAGAGCAGGTCCAAACTGGAACTTCAAACATACAACCAACAGATGTGAACGTCAAGAGCCCCAGAATGCGCTTCGAATCCCATGATCCCCAAAGAGGAACTTGCTTTGTGAAGTGTTTCTTTGCTCATACCCACAGATACTAGAAATCTCACAAGGGTGACCAAGCTGATAACTGTCTAGAAGGAATATTTCTTCAGCTGGAACAAATAAAGGCATTTTAGTAACTGCAAACATAAAGCACGGTCCCGCCTCAGCCGCTCACTGAAGTGCTGCATCTTTCCTGACCGCAAACCCCACCTGGATCTGTCTTCCACCCTCCTCACTCCCCATAAATTCTAGCAGCCATCCAACCACTTCTTGGGCCCAAATTCTGTCTCTCTGTACCTGCTAGCTGCACCATGCCCACCCAGTGCTCAGCTCTTGGGGACATCTGCAAAGCATCAACAGAATTTTTATTAAAGTTTTTATTAGCCAGTAGAGAATATCTCTTTAAAAGGAGAAGCTGAAAGATTTATTTTCCTTCAGGCTGCTGAACTACACCAATATTGTCACATTTGCTGAGGCTACTTCCAAATAAATAAGTGAACCCCCAGGCAGGTTGGAAGGTGATGGAGACCTACAGCTGCGGGGTGTAAAATTGGAATCCCCATCCAGCAGCATGCTGCAGGGCCACTCCACTTGCACAACACACAAAGGAAGGAAGTTGAAAGGAAACAATTTATGAGTTTGCTGCGAGTAATGCAGTGATATGGTTAGCAATGCAGAGGTAGAAGAGCCTGTAGGACAGAGTGGATTTACATGGGCTTATAAATCAGTGCTGAGCAGGAAACTAACTTGAGCAGAAGTGAAGCAGCGTAATTTTATCAGTGTGCACCCTGTAAGGATGTGGGCAATAGTGGATGTATAGCATAAAGGGAATGGGGGTGCGAGGCTGCTTTTTGTACTCTGAGCATATGGATTATGCCTCAAATGGAAGAGAAATGGACAGAGTTCTTTGCTTCTTAATTTCCTCTGAAGGAGGCAACCAGAAAATGTTTCCTCTTAGCACTCCCTCTGAGAAGGGTGAGATGTAATTTTTTATTTACTATGCAGGGTCTTGAATCAGAGGTAATAGCAAAATGCTTTGTGTTTTTTTTTTCTTGTCATTTTGCTTATCAGTCTTGCTGTATCACAGCGCGTGATCAGGACCAACATCAGATGGAACAAAAGACACTTGGAGCCCCTCAGCTCCTGCTCCGAGTTGGGGTGCAACTACACTGTAGATTTTCCTGTAGATCAACAATGATTACCTAAAATTTCCCCTCATTTGGCTTTTTTTTTCTGTTTGTGTGTGTGTGTGAAATTAACCTTTCAGACCCCTGGGTGATGGGATAAAGATGTCACAAAATGTAAGAGAAAAGGCTGCCTCCTCTTGTCAACTCTTTGTTGTTGTTAAACTGAAAGAAAATGAAACCTGTGGTACATACGTGAATTCTGATTCATTTCTGAAGGTTCATGCAAGATTTTGGATATTTATTCCAAATATATGCACAAACTTGAGGCTTTTAAGATTTGGTAATCAATATTTAATTTATTCCTGTGTAGCCCGCTTCAGCCCACCAATTATTACGTATTTGTTTAAAAGAAGAGGTCTAATGGTAATACTGGATCTGGAGATAAAGTCCAGCATTTAGAAAGGTACAAGAAATGTAAATTGAACAGAGAATGTGAAACCATCTGCTGAATTTTTATTTAATTAAGGCCTCATCTGCATTTGAAACACAAATTAAGGTAAAGCGTGAATTTAAATGAAAAAGAGATTGATGAATAACTTCATGGGCATTTGAGTTCTGAAACAAGAGTGCATTGTCCCTGTTTACCTTAGCACCCTGCAAAATCACGTTATTAAAATTAGGAACACAGACTTCTATTCAAGAGCATTGATACTTGGAGGTAATCAGAAACACTTCAGAGCAATGTATGTGCAGGGCAGCTCATACGAAAAGTTAGCAAGGAATTGTGAAATGAGCTTCATGCTCCACATGCAGCATATTTCATAGAACCACAGCTTAGGGGACTTTCAAATGCAACTTCACCCAAACCTCTCTCAGATTGTCCTCAGTAGGGTATTTATAAAGATGGTGTCACGAATAGAAACAAGTGGATTGTTTAAGGACACAAATGATATGAAACAATATAATCATGGGTAGTTCCAGGCTGCGTGAGTCTTTCTGGTTTTGCCAGATAGGCTCAATCTGAGAAGCTGTGAAAATCAACAACTACAGGGACAGCTGGAGGCTGAAATCCTCATTCAGAAAGGAGCAGATCTAAAAGTTTGTCCTGAAACTCAAGATGCACTGGGATCTCTCCAGCCATAAAATAAAGGATGCGTCTCATTCACTGCAGTCTCAACGAGGAGTCTTCTGTGCTTTTCAGAACATAGTTTGTACCCATGCATTGAGAAATCTCTCCCTTAACTTGGCATGAGCTGCAACAAGCCTGAAACTGCCATTAATCCAAGCAAGTACCCTGTGAAACTGATGAGACATGAGTTTTCCAACCAAAGCCCCAGTGGTGAAATGCACTGATTTCAAGTAATGCTTTTGCCATACTCAGTTTCTGCTGCGTCAACAATGTCCCTCTGACCCCAGTGCCCTGCAGAGCAGGACCAACTTTGTTAGGGCTTAAAGGGTCCCGAATCCTTGTCTCCAAATCTCTCGCAGTCAAGACTGCAGTGATTCATATTAAATAGTCTCTGGAGCGAAATGGACAACGTTATGCAAAATTTAAAGCACCCCTTTTTCATCTGCTGAGAAGATGGATAAAAGCCAGGACCTTCAATTTGACCTGCACTCGACCACACAGACTTTGGAACTGATACTGCTTCATACACCTCAGGGGAGCTTTGCTATTGATTTCAAGGGAAACATGAAATGGAAACTGAACCTGAACCTAGATCGCTGGTCTGGTTCTACAAACTAAAAACTTAATTCTTTCTGGTTGGAAAGCCAAAATATCGTATCAACCATGTGGGCTGAAGCTGAGGTGATGTCAGGCATTTTATTACAGAAGGTCACTTCTGAATGTGTTCCTCTTCCTTTGACAACTGGATAGACCACCACATATGCTGGAACAGAACTGATCTAAAAAAAATCAAAATGAAACCCCAACCATGCTAATAGTTCCATCAGGGAGCAGGGATGAACTTGTGGTGTAGATGATAAAAAGAGCAGCTGTGGCAATCTCATATTCATTGCTCAAGTTTACAGCCTTCTGTAGAAAGTAGGGAGCTTCCACACCCAGATTCATACATTTAACCCCCCCCCAAAGTAAAAAACATTTGTTTTAATTAGATGTTTTTAATTATTTTTTCTCCAAATTATTTATTCTCAGTGTCAAAATACCTCCAGATGCACAGAGCAGAGCAAAGACACCACAGAGTACACATAAGCCTGAAACCTGCCTGTAAGTAAATAAAATCAAATAACTGCAATAAAAAAAAAAGTTAATTCTAAGCTTTTGTTTGTTTCCATTGCAAAATTGCCATGGGACTGAGGAAATATAGTAGCGCTTAATTTTAATAGTTCCATCATTGTAGATTGGCTGGGTATTAATTGTGTTAATGGTGATCATACTGAATTCATTTGGTATTTATTGAGAGACCACCTGTGCACCCATATGGTTTCCATCATTATTTAGGAGTAGTTAATGGACCCATTAGGAGTTAGCAGAAAGATGTGGGCTGGCAGTACTTCCTGAGAGTGGTAGAAACATTCTGTTGATATCCATTGCATTTTGAGGATTTTCCAAAGAGCTATTTGCTTCTCACCCAGTTTCTTTTTCTTTAAATTATGGATAATCTCATCACAGTTCTCAAGATCTCCTGGAGAAATGCATTTGTGTTTCTTTGCTTGTAGCAAGTCTAGGAGGGTATCCTTCACCTCCTTAACTTTGCAGAGTTTCTCCTAGCACGCTTTCTGTGCAGCTGTGGAGGACGCAGGCCACAGGAAAACTGCTGGAACCAACGTGGAGCGGAGCGGGGTGGGTGCGTGTGTGCTGGGGGGAGAGGCAGAGAGAGGATGGGGAAAAGGGGAAACGCAGCCTGGCACTCTCGGCCTGCAGTGTGACAAATTTGCCCATGCAATTTGTAGCCTCGGTTGTGCAAGACCAGAAACCTGTGGTGGGGAGGGGATGGTCGGGGAGTCACATGCGGGGAGTCAGCCCTGGCTGTCAGCAGAGGAGAAGGAAGAATGCTTGGGCTGGGTGTGGTGGTAACCAAGGCTGCTCGCTGACCGCACTGACCTTCGGCTTTGATCCACAGATCTGAGAAGGCATTGCTAACACTTTGCTGCTGCGCTGAGTGTGTAATGACACAAGAGGCTGAGGTGAAGAATTTCCATTTTTGGTGCCAATGCAATGGGCAAATGGAGGGGCAGGTGTGTCAGTGCTGTGCAACACAATGGCTGCTGTGTTCCAACAGGAATCTCTAGAGTCATTAAAGTGAGTTAAGGGCTTATTTCTCTAGGAAAAGGGAATCCAGCTCCCTCCAGACATGTCTGAAAACATCAGGCTTATTTGCTGCCTACATCCCTAAGGATATGAAGCTTATGCAATCCTAGCTCTGTACTAGTATCTGTTTGTCAGCCATCTTCAACGACTTTTGAACTTTTTGGTGTATTGGAACTGACTAAAACAGTAGGATTCAAATTCATACAGTTTTTGTAGTAGTGTGGGGAGAAGGTAGAGGAAGGAAAAAAAAAATTCATAGTGCCTGTGCTGATGTCAAGAGCCTCAATCTTGGCTCAGTCTTAATCCTAGACAACTGAAACTCCTCTCCTTAGTGAAGGTTTCTATCCCTGATAGCTAACCAAAGGATTATCTCCTATGTTTAAAGCACTCTAAAACTCTTTTCTTCTCACATACACACTTAATGAGGAAAGCATCAATGCTGCAGCTCTCCTAGATTTCAAGTAAGTCAGGAAGTCACGTGGCACAAATCTTGAGAAGCCAAAATTCATTAGTTCTTTTGCCCATGGAAATACTTGTTTCAGTTACCAGGGAAGAGACCAAACCTATTTTTTGCTAGGAAAATAACTAAGCTAATAGTTATTTGCCATGGGTGTATTCGTAGTTTGAATGGGGCCATGAAACAATCATTTCTGCACGTAAAGAATATAATCAAGGTAATGTCAGCATGACTTGGATGATTATTCACACTTATATTCATAACCTGATTGTGCTGAATGAGGCTGTGTCACACACATACCTTTGTAGTTTAAAGAAGGCAATCTTTTTCATTAGGTATGAAAGGCAGATCAGACTTCTGTGTATTTCTTAATAGGACCCCTTCCTTTTCTCATCTTACTTAGATCATATTGTTAACCAGCTATTAATACAACAGATGGAGAGGCATTTTCTGATTCCTTTTTGGTCACGATTTCCTTTTAACTGAAATCACCCAGGTTCTCAACTGCAGCAGTTTCACCCCAGGTTTGCCTCCATCACATCGCTCATCAGCACGGCTTTGTCTCATGAGGACAGAGCAATAGAAGCTTTTGAGATATTTTTTAGCTTCTGTGGTGCTTTTGCTTTTTGTTTCTTATGGCAGTGTTGTAAAAAGTGGCTCAGAATGTCACAACATGAAGAAGTGAGAGTGTGCAGGCTTCACAGCATGATCCAACCACCAATCAGGCCTCTTCTCAGTCCTCATCTTGGCTGTGCCACAGGTCATTAGAGGTCAAAAGCCATTAGAAGATGTCTCCTCAGTGGGCTGATAGGAAGCAAGTTATGGCTTCAGTTCATGTCCTGAAAAAGTGCCTTCCAAGTGAGCAGCCTCAGTTGCCACCTTGCTTACAAAACCCAAGGGCAAAACTGAGTGAGAGCCCCCTAAGAGCTGAAATGCTAAGACTGAAAGTTTGGAGCTGGCTGACTGTCACAGAATTTAGTGGCATCTCTTGGAAAAGGAACAATTTAAAACTGAAAGGTCCTTGCCATTAATGGCCTTTGATTCCAAGCTGCAGCTTTCTGCAGGCTGAAACACCCCCACCTTCCTTTCCCTGCTATGATTGCCTCCAAGCCCATGTCATCAATCTGTTCATATTTACTTCCTTGTGCTTTTTAAAATTTCCTACTCACTTTTTGTAAGAGCACCTAAATCACAAATGCTTTTAATTCTAGTATCTTCATGACTTTTTTTTTTTTTAAATGATATAATAGCTCTCTTTTTTTCCTTTTTCCCCCATTTGCCTCTTCTATCACCTATCGCTGCTCCAGCTGTTCCACTTTAAGAGACGTTTGGGGACATCGCTGCCTAAAGTGCTTAGTTTTGCTTCAGCCTCTGCTTTCCTACCCTCTTCTCTAATGCAGTGGATCTTTGCACGTGGCCCTTAATGTTTACTGTCAGATTTGAGCCCTTTTACTGCTCATTACTTGGAAACCACCTATAGTGGAAATGCTGAGTCACGGTCTGGAACAGTGATTGAGCACCTGGTGGGAAGGCAGGGCCAACCCAGGGGAGCTCAGGTGTATGCAATGCCCCTGGATGATCAGAAGGTGTGGAGCCAGGATTTACCCCTTCTCAGATCACATTTAAGGGTTGGCAATGGAAGTAAGAGTAATTTGTTAGAGATTCCTGTATGCCTGAGACTTTCTGAAGGTAAACAGCTTTTTTCCTTTATTTCTTTGTCTGCAGTTGTTGCATTTGAGCAAACTCTTGCTTGCTGTAGCTTAGGACCTTGCTGCTCTGCTGTCATTGCTGTGATTTGTATTGTCTTATGTCCTCTGTCCTGTTTATTTTGGGGTTCAGGCAGCTGCGAATTCACCTGAAATGCAGAAGCATCTTACAGCCTCACCTTTTGTGTTTATCCAACAAAAAATGCCTGAAAGGAAAGGATTGGAAACAAGGCAAGCTGAATCTCTTTTCTTTTAGCAGAAGTTAAAAATCATTGCAGTTCTCCTTTTAAGCTAGGATGAACAAGTAAGGGTTTTTCCTAGAGATCCACATTAAAACTGCTCTTCAGCAGTCCTGTCAGCCATTGGGTTTCATCACATCTTCCCTGCACATATGCTTTTAGTGGAAATATGTTACTCAATTAACACCTTCCAATGTGCTTTTGGGGTGTAAACAACGTTAATGAAGCTCAGGATGCTGAAAGTAAGTTCCTGGTGTGAAACAAGGCCTTTTAGAGTGAGAACAGAAGCCAGAGAGAGTATTTTATGATTATCCTTGCTCCAAGTGGGAATTGGACATGAATGAAGAGTGCTTCCATCCATGCTGAATGCTGTGTGAAAGCAGGATGTGGCAGGAGCTGCCTCCCAGGGCACATGGCTTGTCCAAAATAGCACTGCTGTATTTAGAGGACAGTGCTGTGCTCAGTGAGCTCCTAACAGGGATGTGGAAAAGAGGAACCAGGCTGTGCGTGTGCTTCTCCCAGCCCTCATGTACCAACTGGGTCCCCCCGAGGGGAACTGCTGCACCTGTGAAAGGCCAGGAAGCCCTCCTCTGAGCCAGGAGGGAGCAGAAAGGAATGGGCTGCTTGGGGTATGGCTGCACTGCAAGCTAACATGGTTTTAAGCATGTTGTCTGCTCTGCCATATAGCGTGGGAAATATCTCTCACTGCTTTAGGTATCTCTGTCTGAGCAACCTAAGTAAGCCTCTGTGTAGATGTGACACCTGAGCTAGGCAGCTGGTGGGATTTTGTCGATAGTGGGCAAAGGAGAGTACTGTTGAAGAGTAACTCTTTTGACCTCCCTTAGAAATAAAAACTTCACTAACCCTGGAAATATCCATCTTTCTCCCTCCTACTGTGCCCAGGGCGATTATATCACCAGCAGATATCTAAAGCCTAGTGGGATGTATTGCACCTCAACTATACTTAGAAGGACACTAGGTTGGGCGCAGAAAGATATCCCTCAGGCTGTAGGTATAAGATTATTAGATGAGATGTCCTCTGGATGTACCCAGCGTGGCAGTTCACTTCTCTTTAGGAGAGAACATGTTCTGCTAGTGCTGTTATGCTGAGCACTCCTCTGTGTGGTTCATCTGTTCATGTGTGAATAATGGAATGATGGGATCAGCTGTGAGCCTGTGTTTTCCTAACAGCTGGGACATATCCTTGAGCCACCCAGTGACGCACAGCTTCACATGGGTTAACGTGTAAGTGAGATCTGGCTTTGTGTTGGCATGGTTTTATGTTGAGGTGAAGGGTGATCTTAGCCTCACAGTGCCTGAAGGACAGCAGGTAGGATGTATGGAACCAGGAAAGTAATTATAATCAACCACTGATCCTTAACCTGTGTTCAGGCTCCACGGAAACTCCCCCAAACCTCAATATTCCTTTATTTATGATTATGTTTTTTAATGGTCTTCTACTCTTCCTTCCCCTGGGTGCAATTTGTGTGGCCAAAAATAATGTGAGGTCTGGTCTTTCCACCATGTTTTGACTCCCGGGAAAGTGGATAACCGTGAGAAGGTCTGATGTGATGTTATTTCAGCCCCACAAAAGGCTCCCCGAGTGACTTAAAGAGCAAATAAAAAGTAAACACAAATACCTGGAATGAAAATATAAGCCCCCAGAGCCACACTCACCGCGGTCTGTCAGAGCAGGAAGGACGCACAACCACCCCTTCTTGGTGGTATCCCATGTCTCTGAATGTGTTGCTGGGTCATTTGTCCGCATTTAACACAGTTCTCAAGGGGAAGTTGGAGTTGCATTGTTCCCTTTAACCAGTTGTTAACTAGCTGTTGAGACCATAGCTCCCCAGGGCTTGCCTGGAGGATGGCATGAAGTTCAGTGGTGCTTTGTGTGCTGCACTGAGTGAATGATCCTTGTCCTCAAACCATGGGACTCATGGCTGTGACAAGCTACACCTAAACTTAACCCATCAGATGCCAACACAATTGCTTTCCGCTGTTTATTCCATCTCATCGTTTCCCATCCCAGAACACATCTGCCACTCCTAGCTGTATGGCCCTGCAGGAAGAGTTAATTGACGCAAATTTTGCACCCTCACCTCAGAGAAGAGGCAGCCACTGGATCTGCTCTTCCTTGCACAGAAGTGCATTGGATGCTGTGAGAACCCATCCCCTGCTGGTCAGGGTGCAGACCACACATCTTTCCTCCCTCTCTGTGGGAGGCAGTAGGTATTATTTTTGGGGCTGTGTAAACCACCGCAAATTAAATATAGACTTAATCATCTACAAGCAATGCTGTGCCTCCTTCATTCATGCCTTTATTGAGTGCTTTATTTTCTTAAATGAATTAATCTTTTTTTAGTTTTTTTTTCCTCTTTTATGGGAATATGTGAATTATGGGTGCAGCAAAGATCTGAGAATTCATCAACACAAGAACTCCTGATTTTAAAGCAGAAAGGGCCACGTATTTCAGAACAGAGAGCTTGTACTCTCTAGTCCTTCAAAATACAAACGTCCAGTTTAGGATAATATTGAAAATGTGGCCCACGTTCTGACCTCAGTCTTACCCCTGCAATGTCTGTGTTTCAGTACAAACTGAGGGTTATTTACAGTGGTGCCCTGGGAGAGATGGGATCCACTGGGATGTTCTGGCTGCCAGTGATGTAAGATGACTGTTTGGGTCGGAAAGAGCACACTGAGACCACTGGGCTGTAGGTCGTAATACCCAAGACATTAATGTCTTTTTGATTGTACCCATTTCCCCTTAGGACACGACAAACCCTTTAACCTCCTTAATCCTTTAACCTCTCCCTGTCCAGCTCTTGTCTATTCAGCTAGATTGGGGTCCAAGCTTGGCTGTAGCAAGCGTCTGCTGACTTTATTATCCATATTGACCTGGGTCAACTCTAAGACTAAGAGATTGATCAGGCAGAAGTGAATCTGGTAAACAACTTCTCCTTTTGGGGTGAAAAGACCCTTCAGAGACAGGTTGCAAAGTGACATCTCAAATGCTCTGAGTTTCAGACTAATTTAGGCCTGGGTTTTTATCTCAAGCACATCTGGAACTGTTACTGCTCCAAAACGTGGTATGTGCCCTAGAAAAAGAGTCTTTTAGGGCAAAATAATAATAATAAAATCAAAATAAAGAGCTCAGAACCAACCTTCTGGCTTTTCCGCAGAAGGAAGGCAGGGCTGTCACTAAATCAGTACCAACAACCTTGAGAGCCCGAAATGAATTTACATAATAATAACAAATGTAGAATGAACAAATTAAGTTGGGAGTGGAAGGATATGCTGTTTTCTGCTTGCCATCCCTCCCTCCCCCCCCCGGGTCCTCTTCTCCATTGCCCACCCATGTGTCATTGACTGCAAGAAACCACGAAAGGAGAAGCCTGTCAGACACTGGCATGCTGGACCTGGGCAGATGCCAGTCGTGGTGCTCCAGATCGTTTGGAAAATTATATTTTCTGTATGTATAAAATATACGTATATCATTCCAAGTGGAGCATAAAGTGAACCACTGAAACCAAGATAAACAAAGACAGTGGCTCGCATACATGCTGCGTGTTCTCCAGATCTTGTGTCCGGTTCCTGCGTCAGACCAACTCCTCTAATGAGGTTCTTGTGCAACTTTATTTTAGTTACAGGGGGCCTGAGTCCTGCTTTTAGTCGTTAAGAAGTTTTCAGCTGTTTACGAAGAGCAGTGTTTGGTCCTCAGTTTGTCAGGCACAAGTTACAGCACTCAGCTTTCAGTGCCGCAGCCAGGGAGATTTCTTGATGCAGTTAAAAATCAATTAGATTTCTCTTTGCTGTTAGATATAGAAATATGTAGTTTTATTGCTTTTATCTATTTATTCTGAGAGATATTTCTTTACTTAGACCACAACGTGTTCTGCTCATTACGTGGCAACCAGGGCTGCCTGAGCACATCCTGGTGCCACACTGGTATCAGTGCTGCTGTTTGCTCTTTTGAGCCTCCAGGATCTTTGGGCAGGCCCTGTGCAGGCATTTGGCCATGTCTGACAAGAAGGCTCTTCATTAACAAAGACAGTATTTTCCTGTGTTCTAACTTGAGCTGGAAAATGGAGCTTAGGCTCCAACAGCTTGTAGACTAAGCATCAGAACCTATTATTCCTTCTTTTAAGACTCACATCAGCTATGGAGAATGGAAAACGTGTGAATCAGGTCATTTCCAAGTTATGTGATTCACTCCGATAGGATGTTGCACTTCTTTGTCTCTCTTGGAGGCATCACGTGGGACAAAACCACAACAGGCTGCTGACTTGCTACGGGGTGGGGGTGGCTGAAAGGAGAGAACAAAAGTGCCCCTTCTTTTAGCAAGTAACTGTCATGCTTATCTCCTTCCAGGTGTCTCTAAGGCCTGTAGAGATTTGACAGGATTCCCACGAATGAGAACTTTTGCCCACAACTCTGTCCCAGAATCTCTGCCTTGCAAATAATAGAGCTGCAGGCTTGTGGTCGAATGACCTCAGCATCATTGCGAAAGCTGTTCGCTTGCATTATTCTCACAACACGTGATTCCATAAGAAACACCACGCTATGTCTAGATACTTTTCATTAACCCTTTCCTGGGAGGCAAAGCACTGAAAGAAACGCAAATATTTCATCCTCTGTCTGTAGGTCATTCCAGGCTTTTGCACGTGTCTCACACCCTCCAGACTGGGGTTTCTCTGCCCCAGTTGAGCTACAGGCTCAGAGAGAAGAGCACAGCTGTGCCTTTGGTCAGAGTTATGCAAGGAAACTATGCTGCTTTTTCAGTTGCATTAAAGTAATTTTTCCTCCGCTCCTCCAGGATGGTGCTGTGCACAAGTAGAACCCAGCACCAACTTCATGGCACACACTTGCCACTCTGCCTCCCCTAACAGTACATGATCTTCTGAGTACTGTGCAAAGGGAGCAACAATGTTAAAGATGCAACAAGATTTTCTAAAGCATTGGGGTGAAATGCATAGAAAAGAAAGATCTTTTCATTTTTAAACTTCTCCATTGAGCTCATGTGTGCTTCCATCCCAGAGACTGAGACAGAGGAGAAGTGGTCATCTCTTCCCTGAGCTCTCTCAGCTGCTGGGAGGAAGCAGCCCTGCTCAAGTTTGTCACCACTGCAGCTCTGGACACCAGAGTGAATAGCTTGTAAAATTGCATTCCTGCATGTTTGTAAAACACTTAGCACAGCAAAGGTCTGACTGTATGACTAAAGAACCGATATAAATATTGCTAGTAACGAGAGCGAGAGATTTCTACTGGAGCTGTGTGAGAATGGCAGAACTGACCATTGCCATTTCAAAGCACATGGAGAATGGGATGAGAAATTCTTTGTGAGCTCTGTGCTGCATTGAGGAAAGCTTTCTTGAAATCTAAACAAGGATGATGGAAACAATCCTTTAAGTGCTTGTTCCAGGTTTGATGCAAAGCGACCTTCTGATGAAGAGATTCCCACAGTAAGTCTACTGGGGCCACCACCACAGTGAGTGTGACCACAGGACAGGGCAGGCCCCTCAGCCATCTGCTTGGGGAATGGCACGATGAAGCTCCCTGCTGCCACGCAGGGGAGTCTGGACTGCAATATAGATGTATCCCAAGGGATGGCAGCTCCTGACTGGGGACTCTCAGCAGCAAGAAAGCATAGCCAATGAGGAATGGGGATGCACAGCAATCAGCATCTGTGCCTGGCTCTGAGTGTCCATGCCAAATTGAAGGTCATTGTATTTCACGGAGTCCTCATCTGTACATTGTACAGCTCATTGCTCACCTTCTGGATGAGGTTCAGGTGTTGCAGAGGACCAGGCTGTGCCCTGCTGGGAGGTGGGTGCTGAGCAGGAGTGGCCCTGGGGAGCAGAGGAGCTCTGTGAGCTGCAGGTGCAGCTGTGCTCCCAGGCTGGGCGCTCGCTGGCTGCCAAACTGCGTGCGGTGATTATGCAGTGCGGACATCTCATCAGCTGCTGAGATGGGGCTGCCTGACTCATTTCCACTTGGAATCTCGATGACAATTTGGTTTGAATTAGACGTGGGCTAAAGCCAAAACCCTGCATCTGAACTTCCTCAGATTTTGGGAAGACTCCAGTCTGGATTTGAGCTTAGCACAAGGCTCTTGCTTACACAACGACTGGAGCCAAACTCTGGATCAGGGCATTCCCAGAATATGGGGAAGTTCAGAGCTCGTCTTTGATGCTGAGATCATCTCAAGCACAGGTTTCTGGAGATGAAATACTACCCATATGCTAGCTTGCTCTTTCTTTTCTTGTAAAACTGACATTTAACAAGTGTGTTCTTAGCTCTGCGATTGCACCTTCTCTGTTCTGGCAAGTAAAAAAGATGCGCGTGAGTCTGTATACATTTCAGTTGGAAAAGCAGCCTCTTAGGAACTTCCGTATCGCATGCACAAGAAGCTTTTTGGCTTTTGAGCACAACTGCTGTGTCATTCCAGAAGCTCTGGACGCACATCCCTTGCTGCAGGTGCTGGTGCCTTTCAGCACAGGAGTCATGGCTGCAGCACCAAGGTTATCCCTGCATGGCTTTTTCCAAGAAAAGGAAGGACCGAAGAGTAATAAAATTCCATCTTCAAGCTGCTCCAGTGACACATGCTAACAAACTATCCCCAAAAGGTGAGATTTTGCAATGTGCTACTGCAGTGTGCCTGTAGGGGCTTACTTCTGAAGCCCCCTGCTTCTCAAGCAAGGGCGGGCAAGCTGGAGAAATCTCAGAGAAGCATCCCTGTCTGGGAAAAGCTGAGCTGCCTGCTGCTGTGCTGAGAAAACCCAGCTCCAACAGAAGGCTTTGTCAACACAGCGCCGTATCATTCGCTCGAGGTGTACACACTTCACTTGACACCTCTGCCTTGTCCTACAGATGTTCCACTTCGTTTCGGATGGAGCCTCTAACAGTACAGCTCTCTGAACACATGTGCATTTTCCACTCAACAAACCGCAAGAATATGGCAGCAGGGTTACAATGTCTGACTCCTAGGGCGAGAATGAGAGAAGCCGAAGAGGTGTTTCTTTGGGAAATCTCTATATTTTCTCCTGTAGTTTCTCTCTTTCCCATTTTATCCACCGACTGTGCTACACTCAGACCGTGGGGAAGGTAAAGCCTGATTGATATTGTAAGTGACAACTGTGGCCTCGAAACCAATTCCTCAGTTCATCTTCAGGAGGCGTTAAGCCTACAGTGTTTTTTTGCCTGTTTCACAGGAGTAGAGTCCTTCTGACTTTTATTCACAGAAATCCACTTTATTCCAATTCCTGCTAATCTGCTGTTACTTGTGAATAAATTAGAGCCTGCCCCGATAAAGAGGCTTAAAGAGGAATTATCAGATGTACTGAGAAGAAATGGAGTTTACAACAGACTTTCTGCTTTTGCCATTGTAGGATATGAGAAGAGGTGATGAGCTCTCACCAAGAGTTTCAAAAAACTGAATGCACTTTTTGCTACCAGTAAGGTACTGAAGCTGGGGAGATTGGGAAGAATGCATTAATAAAATAGTGAGCCCTATAATAGATATCTTGTGAAATATGCAGCCACTTCTACCACTCTTCTCTCATGGCCATGGGCATCTAATCCAGGCACCTTGAATTATTTGCTCCCAGTTTACACCAGTTGTGATAAGATGTGTTACTTATCCTTTTTATCCTATCAACATCTGGTTTTTGAAAAACAGATGTGCACGAATTGATCCGATTAATGTGTTTGATTCTGCAATTGACTGCAGGAGAAGTCGACAAAGCACTGACATCAAATCAGGTCAAATTTTGGCTTCTAGCCCTTTAGTGTCCAACTTGAATTGTTTTGCTTTTTGGAACTTCTTTAGATCCAAGAGGGCAAGAGTACAACTCCCCGCGCTGAGAACATTTCAGATGATTCCATGTGGAGTTACCACTATTGAAATGCATCCTTTTGAAGCTCTAAATTCAGATAACTTCCAAAGAAAAAAATAATGCAATATCTTTAAAAAGCCTGAAGAGCATCTCATCTATTAAGAAGGGAGAACAGACTCTTTCTCATAGAATTACTCATGCTTCATAGATATTAATTGAAGTTATTAAAGCAAAATATAGCTTGATGCCAAGGAGGTATGGCTTTGTTAAAGAGAAGAGGGACACAGCTGGGCATTGAGTTTCACATTGCTGTGCCCAGGGAGGTGGTGGAGTCACCATCCCTGGAGGTGTTAAAGAAAAGGTGAGATGTGGCACTGAGGGATGTGGTGAGCGGGCATGGTGGAGATGGTTCCGTGCGATCCGTGGTGATCTTAGTGGTGGTATTTTTATAAGAAGGGATGATTAAGGTGAGAAAGGCTTTTTCATTTTCCTTAATCATTCTGCCGCAGATACCCTTCATCTCCTGTAAGTTTGGGCCCTACCAGCAAATCTCAAACCTACACTTAATCATGCGTTTCCCCCAAATCTGAGGGTGTTTTGAGCAGGAATCCTTCACTGTTTCTTTTCTTCTTTTTTTTTCTTCAGCTGAAACCTAATAAATGTACTCTATAAAGACTGAGTTCAGACAACATCTGGAGGCAGATTAAAATCCTCCAAGCTACTGTTCACAGTCTTAGGGATCATTAGTACTGCAAAACATCTATACAGAATATTTATCTTACGCATGTAATAAAATGAAAGCTTTGCACCATGTTCAGAACATCCACTGATGAAAAGAAATACCTGACATCACCATTAAGTTAGAGCTTTTCTAGCCAAAATCTCTTCCCTAGCCAAAGCACAGCAACTTGTAGTTACAAAAAACGTAAAGCCAAACGTAGGGTGGAAATTTATTATTTTCATTGTGAGACTTCATTGCTGGTTAGTTTAACATTTCTTTCACCCTTTTTCTTTTAATTTCCCTCCCCCTCTCCTTGGGATGGTTTGTCGCTTGTAAATTATTTGTCACATCGTTGTAATTCTATCCAGATCCTTAACTTTCTAATCATGCATCTTTTATGGGGTTTCTTTTAAAGAAGCACTATAATTACTTGCCAAGGGTCCCTGTAAATTTTATCAGGCTGTAAAATATTATACTTTAATTATTTGGGGAAAAAAATGGAAGTGTTCCCTCTGAAAAGCTACATGATCAATATTGCAGGGAGCAAGGCACCGTCTGCACTTCTGCATTTGTTCCTGGTCTACACCTGAACAGACTTCACAATTTGTTCACTTCATTCAGTGGCATGGGAAGTTATTAATGGGGAAACTGGCCTTTGGATAACTGGAATAAAATGTTCAGTGCACGTTTTAGCTGTTGGGAAATAACGCTAGGAGGATGGCAAAGGATGTACTCCCACTGTTCCTGCAGGAGGCCCAGGGGCTCAGCCATCCTCTGCTTGCTGGTGAGCTGTGTGTGCTTAGCAGGAGTGCAGCAGTGCAAAATGAACGGCAGACGCAGAAGTGAGTTTAGTATTTCTCACAGAAAATGGGTCTTTTTCAGAGGGAGAATTCTCTGTTTCTGTGTGTATTTTAAAGCTATCATCTTTTTTTTTTAATCATTTCTTGTAAATGAAGAAATATTAGTAACTTTTCTACATGTAGTTTTTCCAATATCAGTAAGCATTTGAGACTCTTCTCTATCAGCCTCTGCTACAGTGCTTATCATCATGCTTTGCAGAGCAGTCCTGTGCATTTCCATGGTGCTGTTTTCTAGTCAGTTACTTGGGAGAGACCTGCAGAGACTTCAGGAACAAGGTTTACCACAAGTTATTGCAAAAAGGGGCTTGCAGTTAGCTCAAACCCATTTGTGTATCAGCCATAGGAGTATGCATCATATCTGCATCAGCATTTCAATTAAACGTGTATGGCAGATAAGGCTGGCAGGTTTCTGGTAAGTGTTTCTTTTAGGTTGCATAACTGAACTCTGCGGAAGCGAAATGCTTTAGTCATGGAGCACAGTAAGCTGGAAGCATCAGAGTCACAGACCTCAGCTCAGCTCCTCGTCTTGGAGAACACTGTGAGATGTGCCTAAGGAGGAGACGCTGTAACTCATTGTATCCTAAGAGAAATCCCCAGAGCATCCTATGAAATCTTCTCATCTGGGTGTCTAGTTGCTTCCCAGGTATCATTCTGGCAATGCCTGCCGTTTTTTCCCCCTGACAGCACCAGAAAAGCCTCACCAGAAGCTGGGTAGCTCAGGTGAAGGACCTGGGAGATCCATACACAGTGCTCTGTCATTTCCTGTGTGTTCTGTAAATACCAGCGCAAAGTACTCCCATGGAATGGTCTTTCTACCACCATTCAGTGCAGCTGATAAACAGTTCTTGTTCCCCACAGCGCCAGCTTTCACAGCAGGCTTTGGCTTCTCAGTGGTCAGCAACATTGGCACATATCAGGTTTTAACAGGGAAGCAGCACCATGCATCACCAAACACCTGCAGGTAATCCATGCTCTGCACAGAGCTGTCAGAGCACAGAGCGATGACTTCACAGCAACAACAGCTTAAAAACCCAGTGCCCAGTATCACACAGCAGCATTCACCACAAG
This sequence comes from Chrysolophus pictus, assembly GCA_037305975.1. Lineage (NCBI taxonomy): Eukaryota > Metazoa > Chordata > Aves > Galliformes > Phasianidae > Chrysolophus > Chrysolophus pictus. The sequence goes on from CM074595.1 coordinate 9,501,594, forward strand.
GTGAGTGTATTCCGTTCATGATTCAGGCCAACTTGCCAGTGGTCTTCAGTGATTGTTGATGAAGGGGACAGGAATTCAGTGCGGCTGTTGCCCATCAAGAAATATTCAAAAGGCATCTCTTATAAACTATAAACAGAGAAATACAAAGTTGGCTCAAACTGCTGTATGTTGTTTCTATTTTTAATAGCTTAATGCTGGCAGAAGGCGGGGTAAGAGTGGTAACCATATTTAAATGCAGATATAGTGGTGGAGGGTTGGATTATTCATTGCAGGGATTCTGAGAATGTAACCTTTTTACCTTTTGGTAGATGGTCCACAAAGAGATCTGTGTTCTATATTAATCTGCATGTTGATACAGCCAAAGAGAGGACCTCTGACAACAGGTAGCCCGAAAACATGAAACAGATCCGCTTGTGATTAAGTGGACAGGCTGCAGCTGTTTGAAAATCAGTATAAAGCTGAGTTCCACAGACTGACATCTGGTCAAATGGGTTCAAACCTGGAGATTAGACCAAAAAGCAAGCAAACAAGCTTAAAAAGAAGACAATTCACACAGTTATTCTGCATCTTTGAGGACAGGGAGCAATGCAAGGAAACAGTGGCTCTTTGTGGAGCCTGCAAAGTTGCCACAGCCTGCAGCCAGCCCTACCCCTGCTCCACTTGGCACAAGCCACTTTACAAGCACTTCAGCATCACTCTTCTATTCCCCATTCAAAACAGCTGCTTTGCTTTGACTCCTCCTGGCTGGGACAGCACTTGTACCCCATCCCGCATTCACACTCCCCTCCTCACTGAGATTTCCTGCCTTTCTCTGAACAAGCCAGGACCCCCCCATTAGATGCCATGCTCCACCTGCACGGTGTGGCTGGGAGCAGTGGGGCTGGTGGGTGCCAGGAGCAGAGGCTGCTGGGGCATGGCAGCAGGCGTGCTGCAGGGCAGGCAGTGGCTGGAAGCAAACAGGCTCCAGCCTGGGGGATACGTGGCATCCCATGAGCTGCCCGGCAGCGACTTGATGCTCCAACGAGCAGGAGGGGAGGGAGATGTTTCTTGCATGTAAACTTTGGGGACTTGTTCCTGTCTCTTGGCAGGCAGATGTTACCTGGCACTGTAACGAGAGGAACAGGGAGAAGGAATGAAGTAATGGAGCGGAAGTAAAAGCTGTTTGTTGCTTTGTTTGGTGCATCTTTTTGCTGAGTGCAAGTGTCACTTGTATGTTTCAGTGAGTACTTTGCTTTAGTGGTGGTTAGCAAACTGGAGAGTTTGGTGATCAGTATCTAGGAAAATGAGAATTGAGAGACAGAGATATAAAGTATCTCCTAAAATGTTACTGCTGTAGGCACACAAAATGAAGTCTTAAAAGCCATAGAAAAGTAAATCCCTGGCGTAACCTTTTCCTCGTTTGTTTTCCATCCATGACTACAAAACGATCTTAGCTTCTGGTCTGAAATCATCATACTCCACAGCATCTCCTTTATTAAGAACATCATAGTAATTCAAAAAGCCCAATAATTTACTTTGGAAAGGCAGCTTGTACTGGGTCAAATATCAGCAGGCCAGCACCACACTGTGACACAGTGCTTAGTTGCTGATCAGATCAGTGGGCCAGGAGCACATGCATGACATCCCCAGCACTCAGCCTGATATTTGCCATCAGGGATGCATGGAGTTCGCAGGATTACTGCATGCAATCACGAGGTGTTGATTGATGACTATGGTGAACTGTACCAGGTGAAATGCAAAGCAAAACAGAAGTTGTTTCTCCAAGTAAATTAAAGCTAAAAGATGACCAAGCTTGAGGAGTTAGAACCAATCACACTCATATTCCTCTTGATCCCATATTTTTGCATATCCCTCATGAAGCCATCAATATCTCCTGAAGGTTGGAGTGAAGCTGTAGGTTCTCTGAGGATCAGAGATGTTACCTTTGCACCTTTCAGCTCCTCTTTCCGATATTTTTCCTCACCAGTGATTCTGATTCCATAAACAGGGACAACAGCAAACTCATGGCAGCTTGGGGAAAGAGAATTCATAGAAGTTTGGCCATCTCAGGTCTGTGCCCAGCTGCCTGGCCACTGGTTTCCTGTGACCTTGTGCTTCTAAGTGTTGTATTTGTTTGATGTGCAGAGCAGCATACAGGTAGGCAAGCTCTTCCCTTAGATATCTTCCAGTCTCCGGTGCTGAAGAAAACATCAGCAATGCTTTGCCAATAATTCCCTCAGAGAGGCTGCCAGGGGGTTGCTGCCAGCATAGGTGGGTGGAGAAGGTAATGGCCCACTTGATTTGCAAGTAGCCCATATTTAAAAGTCTTAGACCCAGCAGGAAATCTGAAAGTTGTTGGAAATACAAGAGTCTGGACAAAATATCTATGGTTGGAATTTAGATTTTATTTATTTATTTATTTATTGCCAAATCCTAAAATCAATGAGATGAGACAATGAATGTATCTGATTTTCGTAAAGTCGTGGAGTCCTTATGCTACTTTTATATGAAAGAGTAGAGTTTGTGCCATGGAAAGGCTTCAGTACCTGCTTCCATGGTGCCAGTGCTGCCATGTTTAGATGGAGACTGCTATCTGAAGACTTTATAGAGGATAAGTGGTATGGTGGTCAAAGTCACATGGAGACTCATGGTGGCCTGCTCCCTGCTCCCCAGCAAACCTGGCCTGGTGAATGAGATACCAGAGTTCAGGTGCCACACACCTCTAGCAACAGGTAGTGGTGGATGTGGGGTCACCTGAACCAGCTGGGGAATCTGACCCTGGGCAGCTCTGAGCTTTCAGACCCACTGGGATGGCTAGTTCCCCAAGGAGCTGCATCTTTCTCACGCAAACAGACCATCAGTGCTGGGTAGGAGCAGAGCAGAGTGTGCTGTTGCCATAGCAGGGGCAGGGGAATCTATGGAAACCCCTGAAAGGGGGCTCTGTGTCGATTCAAAACATCATAGGCAAAGACAGTACCAGGGCACTTACAAGGCAGGCTGTGAAGCCAGGATAATTTCAATCCATTTAGCAAAGTGCTCCCAGTCCTTGCTTCAGAGCAAGTAAAAGGAAAGTATAGTAAATATTGAACAAACAAAGTCAATCTGTATCTACAGCACTTTACCCAAGAAAAAGCTAAAACCATCTGACTGTTGCCCCCTCCTAGCTTATTATTTTCCTCTCGGGCAGAATGTCTTATTTTTTATTATTTTTTGACTGCTGCTGTGTGATGGTTGGCTGCTCTCGTTCCTTTCCAAATGCAGACTCACTAATCTGCAAGGCACAGGTGAAAATCACGGGACAGTCAATACTCCATGGCAATCGCAGACATTTGGGGATCATGATGTATATCTGTGAATAATCACACTCTTTTAGCCTGTAAGGGAGAAAGCAGAAGTCCACTGAGTCACTGAAATCAGAAAAATCAGGAAAAAAAAATCTTTAAATTTTTTCCTTAAACAGAAATCAGGACTCAGTTCTTAAAATTTTACTTGGTCTCACATTGTGCTGTGTTCTCGGTTGCGTTAGTTTAAATATCATCAGGTGTAGCTAAATTTGCAAGCAGTCTGATGAGGGATGAATTTTACTTTCTAGGCTGATACATTTACCTATCGGATTTTGTCTTCTGCTTATGTCACCACATCATTCAAAAGCATTATAGAATGCCTGTCTCAAAGTATTCTGAATACATTATGAAAAAAACCTTGAAAGGGACCCCAATGGATTGCAGTGACTGCAAATCCTTTGTTTTCCAGAGAAAATATTCATTGCTCAGTTTCTGTTGAACTCAGGCATTTGGGAGAAGATCATCTTTCCTGTCTTCTTTTCTGGGGAAATCCTCATTAGATATAAATAGCTGCAGCACTCAAATGATTTCCAGTAGTCTCAAGTGAAGACATTACACTGGTGTAGGAACCAACCGGTTATGCAAGTTCTGTTGATGACTTCTAGCTTCCTGCTGCTGTGTGTGCTGGAGGCACCATTCACCCATCACAAGCTACAAAGACATGTGAGCTTACCAAAAATTTATTGTAGTCCAAGACCAACAGGGGCCATTTGGATCACTGAATTTTTCCGTGTTAATCTTCTTAAACCCTGGGGCCGAGTAGACTTGCCTGGTGAAAACAGGGCACTGGGGGTCATGGGCGTGTGATGGAAAAATTGCCTAGCATCAGCTAACACCAGCTAGATAACTGAGTCCTTAGTGTGTTTTCAGAGCAGATCTTGAACTTGCCCTTCTGTTCAAGTGGGATGATGCTTAACAACTGCTCAGCCCCTGTGTCTGCTCTCGTATGCAGCACAGATCTTAGAGAACACAGAGGGCAGCCCCTTTCTGTGGGCAATATTTTTCCTCTGTTTCAGAGCCAGATACAAGCAGAGGCAGCAGCAGACCTGTCTTGGTTCCACTGTGAAGCTGCAAATAGCCACAAGCTCCTCCTGAGGCAACTCACAGGAACTCAAGCACTTAAAGCCCAGTGGTGAAGCATTAGGTGAGCATTAAGTCAGCTCTTTAAAGGTCTAATGGGGTTAATAAGCCCCAGAGCAGAGAAACTGAAGAGGAGGGACAGCATCCCTTCAAGAACGGAGGAAAGCCGCTGGGAGCTGCAGTTCAGGTTGGACAGAGATTATGCTCTGATGTTGGTACCTAAGTTTACATCTAGAGAGTAAAATTCATGCCATGCTTCTGTTTGAAGTGTGAATTGTGGGTGTCCAAAGCACCCCTTCTGGAATAGCCACCTTCAATGAAGGGAAGCAGGCAGCAAATATTGCCTGTGACAGGCTGTTTGAAATGAGTGCGTTTGGTTGTACCACACTTAGCTCATAAAAGCAACTTTTGAGGATATGGTGACCTTTGCATAGCCCTAGCTAAATTAGGTCAGGTCATACACGGCTCTTACTACAATAGCTTTCATCTGCCTTGCCTTTACACAGCACTGACACGTGCAGAGAAGAGCTTTGAATGGAAATTGAGTAAAACTGAAATACCCTGGTGAAACATTGTCTGGCCTAGAGCCTGAATGGAGGCAATGCTCTTGACTCCATTTGAAAGAAAATGGAACTTTGACTCTTAGCTCACCTAAAGCTGAGATGGTCGTTAGTAGGAGGTGATGCGTGAGTGTCACAGAACCAGAGTAACTCATCAGCCTGATCTCCTGGACAAGTAGTGTCTTCAAAGAAAGCTTGATGAAAGATATTTAACAATTATTAGCAAGTTTAATGGACGCTGCCCTAAGGGTGGCTATAGCAAGCCCCATGATCTATCAAGTCAAACACTATGCAGCTATTTAGATCAAGAAAGAGAAGATGTGAAACAAGTGCTTTTTGTTGCTGAATGCAAATAAAATCTTTTACATTTATTTCAGATTTCCGTGTAAAACACATTACAAGCTACCAAACATCTTTTCTTTCTTTCTTTTTTTTATTTTTTTTTAATTTTTGTGAATGCTATTAATTGTCTCTTGTAACCTAGAGGGTCTTCAGGGACAGCTCAGCCTTTCAAGAACATCAGGACCCTGAGTATCATCACTCTAGGAGATGATCTTTCTCTCTGTGGGGATAAACTTCTCCAGCTGGTCAAAAATGAAGATAATATCCTAGATTGAAGGGAAAGATCTCTCTCTTCCCACTCCATTTCTTCAGAGGAAAGGAAGAGCTGAAAATTGCACTTGGAAGACATTCAATTGAGCAGACGGTCAGCCATGCTCATGAACCATTTGGATCAGATTTTTAGAACTATGCCAGAATGTACCTTCTGCAAAATCAGTAAAAAGAATAACACTGGAGCAGAGAGATAGCACAGCAATCTATAGAGATGCACCAAGTACAACCAGCAGTGAGGTGGAAGGCCACTATCATTTAGCAACTCACAAGTTCATAGATGGTAGATTTACAGAAATTTAATCCCAGTCTACTCATCAGGGGATTTTACTGCAGACCAGAAGGAGCTAATTGGGAATGGAAGCAACGTATTTAAAAAATAAAACACACTTCAGAAAACTCCTTTGAATATCTCCAAAAAAAAAAAAAAAGAAAGAAAAAAAAAGAAAAAAAAAGAAAAAAAAGAAAAAAGTAAAAGCACTAATTAAAAAAAGATGTTTCTTTAAAAATCAGCCACAGGTTTACAGTGTGGGAATTGGCTAACTCATTTGAGTCTGTTCTATGTGTCTGGCCACTGGTTGGCAAACACAGTCCTTTACTCTATAAAAACTCTTTCTGTAACACTTTGAAATACTTGCCCAATCATTTTTAGTTCACTTGGGAGTCGTTATAATACCATTAGGTGGGATTATATCATTTGGTTTAATGTCGATGGCATTTCCATATTGTGTCCGGTGGTTTTATGATGTGGACAAATATTCCATAGAGGAATAGGCTGAGACCATCGCATTTAAATTCTTTTCCTGAGTCACAGTTGGCAGAAATCCCCATCTCAAGACATCCAGGCTGCAAAACCCTCTTTGGAAGCAAAGGGGAGACCATACACAGTTTTATGCACTGCTCCAATGGTTCAGCTAGAGCATGCTGAACACACCAAAGTGCATGAGTCAAACACCAAATGCAATGTCTACGTCTCCCTTCAACACAACTATAAAGATCACATTGAACTACAAACCTGAGATCTCCTGATTTATAGTGGCCAACCAGAGTGGGGACCTGAGCACAAGACACTTTCACCTCTTCACACTGGAAGAGCATCTCTGACAGACATCTAAACTATATGCAAAGCTGGTAACGAGCTGAAGCCCTCAGATGTCTGATCACATCCACTTTCAGAGCCAAAACATTAAATACTGTCAACAGTAATAAGGCTCTAGAGAAAAGAAATCATCAACATTGGCAACTAGAAGGATGTCAGACTTCTTGTCACTTGAGATTAAAATGCCTTTGTACTATGGCCCTCATCACTGTTTCAAGAAAATAGGTAAATAACCCCTATTCTTACAAGGGGAGCAAGCAAAGCTCTGTAGTATTGGATTGCATAATTGCAATGGATTACACACTTTCAACAGCAGTTTTGTTGCTGTCACTTATAATAGAAATTAAATATATGTGCCAATGGCCAAGGTAACAGAAATCCAAGTTTCTCCATGTAGGAAAAAGTGTTTCGTTTTTAAAAACATACAGTTCACCTCAAGAAGAAAATGGTTTCTGTTGTCAAAAGCTGAACAGAATTATTTTAGGGAAAGTATATTGCAAAGTACAAAAAAATGTAGAGGAAAAAAAAGACCATGAAAAATTATGAGGACTTGATATTAATAATCACTTTCTTAATGGTAACAATAATATGAATCAGGACTGTACAGCTAAAAAATTAGCTATAAAATATATGTGGTGAAAAATCCATTTTTTTGTTCCTAGAGAAAGCTGCATGTTTATGAAGCATGTGTTCTTGCTCATAAAATAATATATATTATTAGAATGTTGTGTTAAAAATAGTTAGGCATGGTCTACAGTTAATTTGCTTGTAAAAATGGCCTCAGGGCTCTGATTTCAATATGTGTGTCCGTGTCTTTCTGGGATATCTCTGTTCCACACCTTTGGCCCTCACCTGGGTGTACAGGGCACCCAAGGCATCTGCTGCCTCCCTCTTTGAGATGATGGTAGGAGGTGAACCCCCATATGAGTACCATAGAATCACAGAATCACAATTGGAAAAGACCTATAAGATCACCAAGTCCAACCCATCCCACGATGCCCACTGACCACATCCCTCAGTGCCACATCTCCATGGTTCTTGAACACCTCCAAGGACAGTGACCCCACCACCTCCCTGGGCAGCCTGTGTCAATACCTCACCAAATACTTTTCCCCCTTTTCCTATTGAAATATTTAAACAAAAAAAAAAAAAGCAAGGTTCACAAGTCTTGAAAGAATGTGATGTCTTCAAAGCCTCTTCCTTCTATCCAGTTTGACTGAACGTAACCACCATTTCAAAAGCAAAGAGAAGAAAACGTCGCAGTTGGCCATAAGTACTTGGTCTCTTGCAATCCTCATAATAAGATTTATTTCCTGAAAGACATAAACTGATTTTCCAAAAGACAAGATCAGGCTGGAGGAAGGTGTTCAGTGATCATACCTCTGTTGGAGGTGCAGTGAGTTTTGCAGGCAGCCCTCTTCCCATGCTAGCCCTGGGGCAATCCAGAGAGCCCAAGGAAGGGGTGAAGAGCGTTTCTCTCAGCTGGAACCTGGCCTGGGTGCGCTGCTCCAGGTGGAGAGATTCAGTGAGACTGTAGGGAGACTCAAGTCTCTTTCTAGGCACCAGGAAACTTTTGGCCAGGGGAGAGCAAATGAGTCACATCTGCACAGTTTCTTGGCAAACAAGGGCTCCGTAAAGCTCTTCTTTCTCTTAGTTAGGCGTTCCTCATAGGGGAGATATATTTTCATGGGAATTTACAATTTTTTGCCCTTGAGAAAACTTCACCGTTTCCCTTAATCAAAAGTGGTGTCATTTTTACCACTAAGCATCTCACTTCTTCCCATCTGGCCAAAAACACTCCGGTGAGACACGGGCTTGGAAGAACTTGCAAGCCTTGGAGAGCTCGATCCAGCGGACCAAGCTGACTCAGTTCCTTTATGGCTGTAGGCAGTGGGCTTGCCTATAAATGCAGATCCCTGTGTGGATGTAACTCCAGCATGTGCAGTTCCTGGCAGATGCAGAACAGAAGCCAAGAGACAGAGCAACCCTAAACTGCGCTCTCTTCTTCTGGAACTGAGCAGTACAGACGTCAGTGGTGCTTGAGCAGTGGTGTGAACAAGTCTGGCTTTAGCAGGCGCAGAGCCTCTGATCCAAGTACTGGAATTGATGGATTTACTGGGGAAAGATCTTATCTTATCATGCGTACAGTGTGGAAGAGCCACACGAGCTGTCCCTGCAGCATTTCCCAGCACTGGTGTTTGGCTGGGAGAATGCTGGGGTTGCAATGAGACAGGATGTTTAATTTTGGGCATTGGTCCTCCCAGAGTTGAGTCTCCACATCTCAAAAACACCTGCTGATGATGACATAGGCTGTGTGGCCTCGTAAAACCTCTATAAAGGCACAGTTCTTGAGTCTATTTGAGATGTATTTCATCTGTGGGGAAGCTACAGGGAGCTCTGAAGAAGAGCTAGCTGAAATTGACTATTAGAAATAGTTTTTCCCTCATTAAAATGGAAGGAAATCTCAAGGAACAATGTCAGATTTTTAATTACTTCCGAAGAAATAAAAGCCTGATAATTGAAAGTATTCAGTTTGCCAATAAGGGAAATGTTTCTCTAATTTTTAACATGTGTAAAGGGAAAGTTTGCAGTCTGTCAGGCAGATATTTCGGGCAGTGTCCAGCAGGACAGCTTCTTCAGTTGCTGGAAAAAGAAATCGATGGATTTTTCTTCTTACAATAAATAATATTTTTAGTTTGGGCACACTCAACTGTTGTGCAGAGGAGGGTGATTTTATGATCCCACACAGCAGCAGTAAAAACACTATTTCCCTTTATAGTGTTTTGCTAATTCTCCCCTCCCTCCCCATTAGGATTTCAGCTGCAATTCCCAGTTCCAAACCCACATAGGATGGCCCTGGGAGTTAGAGAGAACTCTTATTCCAAGGTAAGTTACCAGCAAGGATTCCAGTGAGATTAACAACATTGGAAAGGAGATCTTCACGTGCTCTTATGAATGCTTACATGTGTTTAAGGATCAGAGCTTTGCATAAGGCACCCTTACCAGTGGAATAAGGCACAGTTCCCTAGCAGGAGGTCTGCTAGGAGAAGCTGTGTTGTAGCACCTGGCCTTGGAGCACTGGTGTCAGCATCTGCCATGGAGGAGCGAAGGCGGCTGAGAGCAAGAAATGCAAGGCAAGAAGTGCTGCACTTGCTTGTTCTGATAACCTGAGATAACCTGATAGTCCTAAAAGCCAAAGATCATCGAATGAGGGGAACTGAAGTCAAGAGCCCATCAATCTGAAATGACAGGAAAAGAAAATCGGACTTCATGGTTTAGGGTTTATTGAACTGATACAGATCCTAATGTTTTCTAGCCTCATTCAAGTTCTTCAGGGATATATGTTCCTTAGATTAGAAAATATCCAGGAAATGGCTGATGGTTTCTGTTGAAGAGAACTTCTGAGAAGCAGAGCCATCAGTTCCAGTAGGTTGTGCAAGAGGCATGGCTTCTTCTGTTGTTGGCATATTGTTAGTGTTTTTGTTTTTCTGAGAACAAAAGCTAGTACTAACTAACGCTATCATTTTACACATTCCTTCCAAAGAACAAATCTAGCTTTCTTCCACTGCCTTCCCTTCCTTTTGTGTTGTTTCTGAGAAGAAGTGCACATCAGGCAATGGCATGGGCTGCCCAGGGAGGTGAGGGAGTCACCATCCCTGGAGGTGTTCAATAAACATTTAGATGTTGGACAGAGAGACATGGTTTGGTAGGAAATATTGGTGATAGGTGACTGGTTGGACTGGATGAACCTGGAGGTCTTTTCCAACCTAGGATTCTATGAATGAAAACAGCTGCATTTTCAAAGCCCACACTCAGTGTGGATGTGTACATTTCAGACTGGTTTAAAAATAGACATGTTCAGCTTCTGCCTTTCTGAGAGAAGATCTCGAGCTGGATTTTGTTCCACCTGATGTGAGATGGATGGCAATGAGTGCTGGTGGACATGGGAGAGAACTGAGCTGAAAAGGAGGAGGAGGAAGGAGGTATGCTGTCATCAACAGAGAGATCTGCATGCTGGTGCTGACATGGCTGTATTTATAGCGAAGGGATGGGATAGCACAGTAGGTGGCATATTTAATGTAGGGACAATGTGCTTAAGTTCCTCTTTCAACATTTTCTTCACGAGACAGAACCTCCAGAACAAGGAGCTGAGGACCCAGAAATGTCAGGGTTTAATTTGGTCTCTGATACTCAATCAGTGCATGCCCCCAGGCAAGTGACTTATCTTTTCTCTATCTAAACGTCTACATCAGTGAAACAGAGGCGAAAGTGCTTTCCACAAAAGAGTGTCAGTGAGTTCAGCATAACTCATTAGTGTCTGCTTGGAGCTTTAAATCCTGCAGCAGAACATCCTTTGCAAACACTGGTGGTTCGTGCACTGCAGGGGTGACAGGCAGTAGAAACTAAAGCCCAGAGCCCCAGTTTTGTGCTCGTTGACTGCTGTAGGCATTCAGCTGCTGTGTACATGTGGTGCCCAGTGTGGGTCCCCACCACTATGATCAGAGGATGCTCCCACTGGGTGAGGCTGTGGCTGAGAGGGTGCCAGCAATGTCTCACTGAGAAACAAACAACCAATGAATCAGCCCTGATCGCTGCATTCAGCTAATGAAAATGCATGTAATTGATATTTTATAACTATATAGAGAAAGGATTTTTTTTAGGTCTTTAATGGTATCGATTGACGGAAGAAAGCCAGATAGATATCTCTAAGCTGCAGTGCTATAGGGCTAAAGTGCCTTTGAGTCAGGAAATGTATACTTGTTTAAAATTCACTTCAAATTTTCACATCATTTGCAGCTTTTAATGGCATTTTTGGACCCTGACAATTAATCACGTAGCCACTGGAGTCAACTGATAGTCTCATTTCTGATCAATTATTGCTGTCAGCCTCCCTCCCCCGTATTCTGCATGCTGACAGGTACCAGGATCTGAAAGAGGACAATTGCCAGAAGGCCCTCAGATGGGCTGCAGAATGCTCTCCTCAAGGTGTTCTCTGATTCAATTCATTGGTCTTTTTCTTCGGTCTGATTCCTTGCGGTTCATTCCATGTGACACTGTTTGCAATGGCCCAGTGGAGGGAATGCTGCTGTTTTAAAACCTATGCAGATACTGGTGTTTTGTGTTTGCTCTTCATGGAAATGATTTTTTGCTCTTGCACAGCCCATGAACTTTTTGTAACCGATGTGATTAGGAACTTTACATCTCTAATCCCTGCCACTCCATTGGCAGCAGGAGAGGTAGCTGGAACACAAGGAATGCAATCACATGGGCTGCTCCTTTGGCCGTGGCATCACACACTGGGCAAAGCATCATGTAGAAGAAAAGAGTTAATTCTTCCCTATGAAAAAGGAAGATTAAAGAGCTGGGGATCTGCACTGACAGGCTGCTACTGAGGAGAGAAAAGGAGAACCTGTGTCTCTGTGCAGGCAACTCCAGCACGCAACGTGCATCCAGATGAGATTGAATGAAAAGGAGACAAGAAAATGAGCTCAGTGCAGCAAAGGCTGGTTAGAAAGCTAGTCAGAAGAGTCCTTAAAACAAAGGGTTTCTGTTGACTTTAATGGGGTTTGGATAGCCTGACAGTGTTGACTTATGTTTGAGCATCCAGACATCGGGTTTGGTTGTTGTAAATAAGATTCTCTCTCCGCTGCAGGGTGAGAAACTGGAGCCACGCTTCCAACAGTGAGGAGTGGAGCCAGCACCACTCCGGAGGTCCACTTTGCAATCTTTGCAGTGCATGAACACAAGGCTGCAAGTTGGTTTCTGTTGTTTTTTCTTTCTTTCTCTTTCTCTTTTTGCTCTTTCCCTCTTTCTCTCTTTCTCTCTTTTTCTCTTTCTTTCCTTTCTTTCCTTTCTTTCCTTCCTTCCTTGTGTTATTTCTTTCTTTCTTTCCGTCCTTCCTTCTTTTTTCCCCTCTCTCTTTCTCTCTTTCTTAGGATTTCAGCTGTTGCTCATTCTGAGTTACTTTAAAAGTGATCTTGATGTCCTTCCCATTCTCTCTTTTTCCACTCTCACTCACTGGAGGAACACATAAAGATTCACCATTAAGCAAGAGAAGAAAATAAAAAGAGTGAAGGACAAGAAGTAAAAGGAAGAACAGTGCATAATTCCTGATTTACTTCTTCATGCGCTCCCTCTCCCCCACCTCTTGCACACACACATTGAAGGGACCAAACTACGAACCCCATGTGAGATTTCATTTTCAATTCTTAATGAAACAGTTGCAGTGAGAGAGAAAAGGAACAGGCTGAGCATGAGAGGAAAATGCGGAGTCATTCTTTCTCTTTTTGTGGTCAATGTGTCATATCTTCATTACAGCTGCACTTGAGACACTTTCCTGCAGAAAGATGAAAACCATCTCATTGGTTTATGTGCTGTTGGTAAAACTGTGCTGTCACCACATGTGAAACTGTGCCACAGACATCAGGTCTCGGAGGGCTGCCCTAACAGCAAAGCTGTAAAAGTGTTACTCTCGTCTTCTTCTCTCCAACTATTCCTGTTTCCGCTTCCTCTAACTTTTATTCCTCTTTCTTCATTTGCACGAGCTGTCTTAGACAATTCAATATTACAGAACGGCATTTATGGAGATTGAAAGTTGTGGTAATTAATCATCTTTGGCTGAAATTCTAACCCGATGCAGTCAGTGGTAAAATTCGAGTAGCTTCAGTATTCCAGCCCACGGCATCTTAGTGCCATGGCTTATTTGTAAGTTGGATGTCTTTTGAAGCTTTGAATACATTAAGGGAAAATACTGGCTTTGTGTGTTTGGTCATTAGGAAGGAATAAACAATGACTGCAAATTAAAAAATTTCTGTGGATAGTTAAAGGGTTTCATATTTATTTAACCTCTGGAGATCTCAAGCCCAATCAGTTGTTCTAAGTTTCTGTGACTGCTCTGCAAGCAGCTGATGCTGCAGGGACAGATCTGTGCTCCTTTTGGCTTTCAGTAGTCACAGTTTAGCTCATGAGTGTCCCAATGACGCGTGAGACACAAACCAGAGTTCTCCTAAGAATCACAGCCTTTGCAAGGCTAGCCGGAAAAAAGCTTTCTTGCATTTATGGCATCTTAGCAGCAGTTCACTGAAATCAGTAGAAAGCTTCCTTGTTGGTGCCAATGAACTTTTGGCTCAGATCCACGAAAGTCTGATTCTCCCATTTGAACTGGTATGACTCCGTTATGCAGTATTTAAGTGCTTGTAGCACTAGAGCTGAATACAGCATAGATACATTGCAAACGTGCCTACTGAATCCATACAGTAGGATTATCTATTTATCCTTGAATAATTTACTAAAGCAAAACCCAAGGGATTCCTTAAACCCCTAGGACCTGCAAAAACTGGGGCTGCTTGCAGCCATCCCTCAGAAACTGGACCTCAGACGGTGCAGAAGCCTCAAATGTTATTTATGAGCACCTAATCCCACTCCCTCAAACCCTTGTGTGTTCTTCCCGAGGTTGTTACACCTCCAGATATAGACAGAAAGCAAATAACCTTCGGGGAAGCTGGAGAGAACTCTGAAAAATGTGATCACTTGGTTTCACAGCAACAACCTGCTCAGCAATCGATTTTGGTTTTTTGCCTGAGTAGTCAAGATGGGACCATAGGTGAGAATAATGATTGCAATCAACGAGCAGCAACATCGCTAACTATTATTGCACCCAGTGCAACGCCCACATTAACGCTTGCAGTAACTCTGCATTCCTCCCATGAGTTAAGAAGAGGTTTGCCACCCTTTTACAGATGGCAGGAGGATAGAATCAGAGAGGACTTGTATCATCTGCACGTCACAGAAGTCAGTAGCAAAAGTCATAAAAAATATCTAGCAACGGAATTTTCTTTCTCTTTTCTCAGACAACTACAGCTTTCCTAGTGAGAAATTTTCCCTCTGGGATCAGTGACAATGTTGGTTTTCCAGAGTTAAGGGGGAACTCCAACTCGCCTCTGGGCATGCCATAAATCATCCCGTATCACTTTTAAGAACTGATCACCCTTAAGGGGCCACGATCTCACCATTGGCTTGGAGGAAGATACGTAATATGAGGCAAAAGCACTCCTTGAATACGTTGTATAATTTTTTCTATTCATTAAGATGCTTCACAAAGAGAACAACGCTCTTTGTTCAATATTTATCTTTTCATCTGCCCTGACCTGGGAGCTGCAAGCACTTTGAGAAGTTAATTGAATGCTCACTTTGTTTCATTTTAGCTTTCAGGTCTAAAGTTTTGCTTTCAGTAATGGTCCTGAGAACACTTCTGTCCTGTCTGCAATAGCTCTGAAACCTTCTCCAGGAGCAACTGGGAATTCCTTATTGATCACCATTGTCTTATTACAGGAATTCACCGCTGAGATGATTTTTCTTATTCAGTGACAGCAGGAACTCCCACCCCAGAAAGAGGGTTATTTCTCTAGCGTTTCTTTTGCCAGAAGAATCATTCAATCACAAACCATAGAATCGTAGCATCACCAAGATTGGAAAAGACCTCCAAGGTCACCCAGTCCAACTGTCCTTCTACCACCAATATTTCCCCACTAAACCATTTTTTTTAGTACAACATCTACATGGTTCTTGAACACCTCCAGGGACAATGACTCCCCCACCTCCCCAGGAAACTGTGCCACTGCATCACCACTCTCTCAGAGAAGAAATTTTTCCTAATAACCAACCTGAACTCCCCTGGTGCAACTGAAGGCCATTACCCACACCTCCAGGGGAGACTGCAAGGGAAAATATGCTTTGCACACGATTCCTGTATCATGTATTCCAGATGACTGTTGGATTTCTTCCTTTATACCACTCTCCTCCCCTGTGTCTGTTACCTGTGAACAGGGGATGAGGTGTGAGCAAGGATTGCTGCATTCAGACCATGAGCTGTACAAATTTCTTACGGAGTGTTCAGGAAATACCTGTGTCTGAGGTGACATTTTTGTAAATTGACCAAAATAATGAGATTCTTTCGTGTTATTAGTATAGTCCATAAAGATCTTGGAGCAGGGGCTGTTTCTAATAAGATCTGTATATCGTACTTTGTACAGTAGTGCCCATTTCTGTTAGCAGAAGAAAACAATCAGTGGGGGCTTATTAATTAAAAGAAACAAAAAACAAATAAAAAAACCAAACACAATGTTATTAGCATAATTATTTTGAGTAAAGCATGAAAAGTCATAAGGTGAGTAAGACGGAGACATGAAGTGGTAGAATATATGCAGAGGAGCATGGCAAAGTATCTATGTTTCCCTTTTTCTGATGGGTATTCTTGAAGGATCTGATACTGATTGCTCAGTAGTTCCATCTTAACTTCACTTGAAATACAATGTACTTAGCTAGCTCCATACCAGTTTCTTATTAGCACAAACCTCTGCTTCCCAGTAACTGTTCTTGAAAGGTTTTTGTGCCAAAGGACAGAGTAGGAAAAGCAACAAAACCAGGTCAGCGGTCTCTCAAAGCAAGGAACAGAAAACTCAGCAAGGCATGGAGTCTGGATTGTTACATCTCATTTCCAAAGCAGAGATGAATCCCAATGTATTGCATGTGGTAGATTGTCTGTGAAAGACACAGCAGAGCTCTTTTATGAGACTCACCTTGATTTGCTGTTTATATTAATGCAAGCATTTAAAAATGTTAGATCAGTGTTACAGTTAGGACATGTGTTCAAAAAGTTCAGAAACAAACAAAAACAAATACATAAAAATGAAGACGAGCTCATCTGTTGCTCCACCTTTTTGTCCACCTCATGGAGTTGGATCCTTTTTGCATTGCACCTTTGAATTCTTTCTCACAAGCCCATGGATGACATACACTCAGTTTTGCAAATGGATTTGGGCTCTTTGCAAAAGTTGCTGGGGTGCCAGCAGTGGGGCTGAGAGAAATGCTCTGCTTGCAGGAAGATGTGGCACCACCTGAGGTCTGGACTCCTCACCAATGCTGGAGCTGCAGAAAGCCTTTGCCCTGAGTGTCCTGTCTCTTTGGTTATCACCTAATGATGTGAAGCTACAGTATTTCTTGCAAATGCTGTACTCATTTCAGTCCAGAAAACAATGAGATGTTTTGTTGTTGTTTTTTATTTTTTATTTTTTAATCCTTAATTAATCCAAATCTATACATGTCTTAATGGAAAGAAAGACTAAAAATAATGACCTAAACACTCTCACCCTGCCCCAGGCTGTTTTTTTAAATCTTTTTTTTTTTTTTTTTTTCAAGAGGGTTAATTTTAGACTTGGCTTATTTGCCCGGTGAACTTCCCACATGTGGTTAAAGCTACAAGCCAGGTCCTGCTACCAGCCGTATTTACCAGAAACAGCAGGAGAAATTTCCAGCAGAACAGTAAAGGGGCTGCAGTTCCTGTTGTTCTGCCAGTATATTTCATCTAAAAATATTATTCATCTTGCCAACCACTTTAATGCAATTGGGGAATGGCAGAGCTGGGAAGTCAGAAGAAAAGCTCTTTGTTAAAAAAAAAAAGAAAAAAAGAAAAAGCTCAGAAGTCCATCTACTTTCTCTTACATTGTCTGTTCTATTTTTTTTAATCGTGTCCTTTTTTGCTGTTTGCTTACCAGCTGTGTTAATTATCAGTTAAGAGAATACTAATCACTTAAGATATCTGTGTTTTACTTATAAGTAAAAAAAAAAAAAGCAACTTTTGACAATTCTGCGAGAAGAAAGATGACGTAGAAAATAATTCAACTGAAAGCTCAGCATCCCTCCTTAGGTAAGAACCTGGCTTTCCAACCTGAGAGTAACCTGCCGATACAAAGCATGGCACAGGCTGCTCTCAGCTGAGCTGACAGCCAACCACAGCCCTGATCTCTGCCTTTCCTTCATTTCGTTGACTCTGCCATTTCTTTTCTTTGTAGTTTTCTGTTGCTGAAGCAGAAGCTGGAAGATGATCAGAGGGAAGTGGAGACATTGAGGTCAAGTGTCCTTGAAGTCTGTTTGTGACTAATACATTAATGAGCTTAGCTGGGGAAAATCCAAAACCAACTTGTTCTGCACCTGAGCATGATCATACTAGAGCAGCAAATTGCAGCATACCAACTAGCCTCTTGCTAGCAGAGGGGGAAAAAATTAAACAACCCTAGAACTTGTTGTTTTTTATAATAAATACATACTAATTTTAAAAATTTGACTTCTCTTTGATTACCTAAGAGCACCTTATTTGCAACAACCACCCCTTCTAACTGCTACCCCATGCCAGGCTGGATGCAGCCCATGGGGTGACTGGTGCTGTGACCTCACTGGGTGGCACCGAGCTGGGATGAACTGATGGCACTGAGATGCGGTGCCTCCTGCACTGCTCCACTCAGTGTGTTTGGCTTGTCCCATGAAACTTCGTGGTATTTCTGCAGCAGAAAAACTCCTAACCTGCCACTTTCTCTGGAGGTTGATGCCCCATGCCTGTCAGTGTTCAGGAAGTGTTGGGGAATAGCATTAACAGCATGCTCTAACTTTGGGTCAGCTCTGAAATGGTCGGGCACTTGGACTTGATGATCTTTGTTGGTCTTGTTCCAAATGGACAATTCCAACTGAATTATTTTGTACAATTATATTCTCTTTGCTCTTCTGAATAGGTGAGTGAGGATACACACTTAAAGAACAAGCAAAAGAGGCTGAATTATTAACCAAAGTGTGATACCGACCAGTCTGAGCCAGAGGAAGGCTTCTATCAGCTGAGTTTTAACCTTGAACATACTTTCATTCATAGTTATCACTTATAACTTTTACTACTATTAATTAACTTAGCGAGCTGAATGCATGTGATATTCTGGCAAGTCAAAGCAATAAACAATCTCTTTCCCCTCCAAATCCACTGTTCCAGAAGTGGCAGCGTAGTAACCAGATTTAGCACAATCTGATAAAATCATTACAGCCTGAGCATCGTGTAGCACAGAGGAAACCTTTAAGACAATTCCAAGTGGGAGAACTTTGGAAATGCTGACATACACTAACAGGAAAGCTGCTGCAGGTGTATGAGCAGGCTGAAGGCGTGCAGTTGAGAACAGGGTGGGGAGGTGAAGCAGGGGAGGGCAAGGCTGAGGGCAGGTTTCATTGGCATCTACCATGGTGGATCCAACCCCCCTCACTGAGACTGCTGCACAACAGAAACATCACGTCTGATGAAACTGCAATTGGGTCTCTCATCTTTTGGCAGGAGTGTAGGAGAGACAACCTGAAAATGAAGATAAAGAGAGGGGAATTTGCTGGGTTTTAACCCTCCACTCTTCTTGGAGTCAAGATGCATGTTGTCTTCTAAAGTAGCAAAATGTACACATTGGGATTCATTACTGCCTCCTTATATACTTTTCTACCAGCTATTTATCCAAAGAGTGAACAATACTAGGTCAGGCTGTGAAATATACAACCACAAAACAAACCAAAACAAAAAGCCTTGGGAAAAACCATCTCTCTGTTGCACTTCAGTCCATCCCTCAGAGCTGGATGTGATTGTAAAAACCTGAGCAGTGGTAGAGGAGGTCTTACTTTCAAGACGTATGATCTGCAACAACTGAAGCTGTGGCCAGCTTGCTCCACATCAGCACCAAAACAAGCTGATCATGTCTGGGTGCCCAGAGATGCCATCACCCAAAATTGAAAAAAAGACAGAAATTATTTTCTCAGGAACAGCAACAGCAAACAGAAGGGCCCAAATCTTTCTTTCCAGAGGTAAAAAGGGACTAGGGAGGTGATGGAATTTTAAGAGCAGTGTCCACTCTTTTACTTATTCTGCCATGGAAGAAGAGTGGCCCCAGGCTAGACCTCTTGCCCCCTCTCTTGATAAATTACATTCATCACTCCCTTGCAGCCAGATCTCATATCTCTTCCAAAACAAACCTCCAGATTACAAGTAGATGGAGTTCCCCATTCCCAAAGTCTGTTCCTTGGGACTGACTTGCTCTTTGCTGTATAAAGGTAATTTGGTTCTTCATATCAGTTCTTGCTCATCCCTCTATTGTTGTGTGAACTGAAAGGGAGGGGAGGGCACTGACTCTCCAGTAAGATCCTTTACACCCTGGGGGTAACATCACAGGTTGTTTCTGTAATGGATCTGAATCTTTTTGCTTTGCAAGAGCACTGTAAAGCAAGAGATCTGGAGCTTGTGCTTATTCAAAATAAGGCATAAAACATTGAGTGGGAAGAAAAATTTTTGGCAGTACGAGTATTACAAGTAATGGATTATTTACTTTCCAGCTTCTGAAAGCATTCAGTTGGAATTAGGGAAGGAGGAAAAAACTGTGTGTGTGTGTATGCGTATGTGAGATGGTGTTGGGGTCAGGAGAGCACTGGAGGGAGATGAATTCCCTGACCCTCTTCTCTGGAATCTTAATAACGTGTTAAGTTATTGTGCAGTGGAGGAATGCAATTAGCACAGCAGCCAAATCCTCCTCCAGCAGGTCATTACTGCATTAGTAAATGGAGGCTGTTAAGGCACACAGCATCTCTAAACATACCAGAGTAGCTGCTGGCCCAACAGGACCCAGGATTGATGAGAAAACTCCCACTGTTCTCTCCCCTTCTCCATCCACTTTTCATTATTGCTTTTCTGATCAAGCATACGACCACATCCTTCCCCATCCTCCCTCACGCCCTGTTCCTGAGATACCCTCCTGGGGGCCTCTCTGCCAAATCAAGTCCCAACTCACTAAGAGGTGTCTATGATAGATGCAAAAGCAACCTCCAGCTCTTAAGAACTTGGCCCTGCCAGTGGGAAGCATCCCTGGTAAAGGCAGGGGCACAGAATTAGGCATGTCCTTCCTCCCACCCTGCTGAGCACGCGACCTGCAGCTTGCTTGATGTGCACTTTGCTTCTCAGAACCTGGTGAAAAGAAGAGGTTTCTCTGCTGATGCCACTGGACACAAATTGGCCAGTATTTTCCTGGGTTTGACAAATGTTGCCATGGATTAACCTCAGCAGCTCCAGAGAAGCTTGATGAGCCCTTTAAGACTGTGTAATAAATTTTATTTTTAATTTTACGTGTTTTAAGTAATTCTGAATATTTTGGAACTGTTCTAATTAGAATAAATGTGACATGGCTTCTTTTTCCCTTGCTAAAATGGAACAGCCTGAGGTTAGGTGTAATGGTAATGAGAAAACCAGTGTGGTGCTCACTGCAAAGATGTTCTACACACCTCGGTTGGGATGGTGCCTGTCCTCAAGTAACTGGTGTGTTTTTAACCCACAGACCATGTTTAGATACTGTGTCCCCATTAACATTATCCTCTGTGTCCTCTACACATAATGAGTGAATCTTTATTTTTTCCAAAGAGCCAAAGATTAGAGTCATCCCAGTGAACCTTGGGGTGCCATTCCACCAGACCCAGCCATGTCAGCTCTTTGAGCAGAGCATACAGGTGACAGTCACCATCAGTATTTCTCTTTTTCACTGTGAAAGCAAGAGCAGATTCTAATGGATACCTTTGCTAAGACACAAACTGAACCCAGAACTCCCACAACACAATGCAATGTCTTCTCACAAGAAAAAATTAAAACACAAGGACAGACTTAAATAGAAAGACTCCCAGAAAATGGCTTTCTTATCCCATCTGTACCTTCAAACATGTGCAGATATCTCTGGTAATCACTGTTCATCCAGGACTGCTGCAAAGCAAATGCTCCAGATCTGCTATCGCATGTACCCAACAAATGCACTTATCTGCAGTAGCAAAGTGCTTATGTTCCAGTCAGGAACCTGTGAATTAGAGACCATACCGCGTGCTCATAAATAAATAAACAGAATGGTAGTTTTGAACATAGGAAATAATGACTATTTTGTTAACCAGAATACTGTTCCCAGCTTTTCAGCATCAGATACCATGTTTATATTGCTATGCAAATTATTCCTCATAGAGAGTTTACAAATTTCATGTTCATTATTAATAGTGCAATGAGTTTTCACCCTTCCTGTTTGGTGCTATCTGCAGTGCTTGGGTAATGCATAATTAATGTTAACTGCTTGTGCTCTGGCCCCCGTGCCGGTTTACATTAGGATAATTTTCCACGTCTTTTGTCTCTGGATGTTGGAAATTGGTATTCAGTGGGAATGAAATAACCAGCTAACTTTGTGCTGCTCTTTCCAGGCTTTTCATCTTCCAGTCTGAAATGATGCTGGTGGATTGAATCACTAACCTCTCACCTTCTGCAGACTTGGTTTCAAAAGTATCTTCAAGTGCAAGGCCTTGACAAGTTTGGTAATTTCCTTTTGGGCCAGGTCTTGTCTACAACCTACTGACAGTACAGTCAGGGTGGACAGGGCTGTGGTTCTTCCCTGTTCTTTTTTTTTTTTAACCACAACACTCCCAGATAAATGGAAGTACAGCAGCAGAATCTTCTACCAAATTGCCTTTCCCAGCAAAATGTATTTCTTCCAGGAAACTGTCGGGAACTTGGGTAGCAAAAAACTGGAGAAGATATATCTACAGCTCTGGACAAACTGCTCCCTTTAATGCAGACTTAATTTTCTAGGTTGATTGGATTATTTTGTAATAGTTATCAGTTTAATTGGTGATCTCCACATAGGTAGGTAGAGCAATAGGTCAAGAAAGCATCTATGGTTGCAGCAACGAAGACAGAAGTGCTTTGACTGAGGAACCTGCTCTCTGCCCCAGAGCCAATCTCTCTTTGCACAATGTAGGACTGCAGCCTTTATCTGCTCAGTGCAACTTCCAGAGCTGTAAACACCCCCTGCTCAAGAAAGGGCAATAAAACCTGATTCTTAGCGAAGAACATCAGCAGAGATGAAACTGAGAGACGGAAAACCAGGTGCTGGTCATCTCATACTCATTATTAAGGTCTAGTCTCCTCTCTATGTGAAAGCAACACCGTCACAGAAACACTACACTAAACCAACTTCTCACTATTTCCAAGGCAGCAGCAAACCACTCCTGTCAAACTGCCAAGACTGCTAACAAAACTTCGGGCTGATGGATAAAGTCCCATAGACTTGTGATAGGCTGAGATCAAGGTGGCACAGGTTTCCCTATGTCTTAAGCCAGCTATTAAACAGGAGATGTTCAGATGGAGCAACTATGTGGTAGTAGAAGATTTGGATAGAGTAGCTTCAAATCAGTCTTACCTGCTGATTCTTGGTGAGGCATCAGGATGAAATAGCACCTATTTTTATAAAATTAATTTGCTAGGCAAAGCTCTACATACTTTGTAGCCTCAAGGGAAGAAAAGACAGAGGGATTCATGCCCTGGACATGTCAAAGCCTCATTTCTACAGACCAAAGTGCTCTGCACATTTCTTCCTGTACTGAATTCATGACTAAGACCTATTTGCAAAAGCAGCTTTCAGTGTAAAATGAAGTAAGATAATCAAATATTTTACCTGTAAGATAAAAAGGATATTGAGAGTGATTTTATTACAACTTAGAGGATTCTCAAAGTTCCAAACCTGTATCTATCATTTATTTCAGTGATATGCTTTTGCTTTTGCTCAATAATAGTGGACTGTTGCACTGTTGTGTCCCAGCATGTGTTGCAACTTTGCAAGTTCTCTTGCTCTAGGAAAATGGGTTTGGGAGGATCTTGTAACTTTAAAACAATAACGAAATGTGTTTACTGTACTCCCTACCCTCAAGTAGAAAAATAAAAAATCATGACAACATTCCGAAGTGCTTTTCAGAGAAGTAAAAGCCTGTTCTTTTTAACCCTTGAATGTCCAGAAACCAGCTGGATTGGGAATTGTCTTCTTTTAGATTACCAGCTGTCTTTGCTCAAATCTCTGGGTCAGCTTTGCAGATACAAAGTCAGCTCTGGGAGACCCAATATAGGCTCTTTTCCTTCAGTGGTGCCCTCCAAACCTCATACTACATGGGAATAAACAAAGCCCTCACAGTTATCCGTGCCTTCTCTCCTTGTCTCTCTCCCTTACCGTCTATGTCATGTTTGCTCAATTTACTAAACAAGTATTTCCACTTCTTACCCAGCAGGGTCAAATGAGCTCATAAAAAAATCTGCCTGTCTCCACGCATCACCACTAAGAGTGCCCATCAGGCCCAAATCAGAGCCTATTTTCCATTGCCGAGTGATAGGTGATGCTGTATAAAGGAGACAGGGGTTAATCCACAGGGTTGAGAGAGTATCAGCCGCATGTTTGAACTAGCAAAGGGGAGAACCGATTGCCAGGAAGTGTGTGAGTCAGCGGCGAATGTCTGTGTTTGTGTGTGTAGGTGTGCGTGCAAGAACAACAGGCAGACCCAGGCGTACGCGCCGAATCGCACATGACCAGATGGATTTGGCTGCAAGTGGATGCGGCTCACACTGAAATCAAGGAAAAAATATTCTGTCCTCCTGGCCAAATGCTCTTCTGTTCAGATCTGCCTTGTGCTGAGGATGCTTCCAGGCCTCTGTCAGGATGCATCACAGCAAAGCTGACACGGGGAATGGGACATTTCTGTTTTTCAAAGGAGTCATTTTGTATCTGTAACATCTGATTCTATCACTTGTATCTCATCTTTGCCTTCTGGCCTCCTTGTAAGAATTTAAATTCTTCCAAAACCTCCTAAAATCTGGATTGGCAAAGCTCCAAGGTTTTCATTTTGTGTCTATTTTTTGCTTTTGTTTCTTGTCGGCTTGATAAAAAGTCACTTATTCTAATAAAGCTATCACCCAGTAGCTGGGTGATGCTCCAGAGAAATGAAGGAGCTGTGGGTCTAGATATCTTTGATTCATTCCTTCTCTTCTCTTCCCATAGTGTAACTACCCCAGGTGGAGCTTCTGGGGTAGTTCTGTCGTTTTGTTTAATTACACCACCGCACATGCCAGTATTGTTCATATCATAGCTTGGTGTCATCCAAACTTGTTCCACTTGATTTTTTGCCCCATCCATCAAGAACAATAATTCCTTGAGCCGGGCTATTAAGGGACTTGCTTGCCATCTCACTCTGAGTCTGAAAGAATCTGGTTTCTTTGATGCACTCACTGAATGTTTAATCTTGGGGTGACTAGATGAAAGATGATGCTAAGAAAATCTCATACACAGAACGGTAAAGGAAATGAAAATCTGTCATCAAATGTGCATCTATGCTCGCCTTCCTTCCCTACTGTGGAATTCAAACACTTCACGAGTGTTACTCATTTTAGAGGCAGAAAATTGGGGTGCAGAGGAACCATGCCATTTCATGGTCAGCCAAGAATTCCCTTTTGGAATGACAAAACAAGCCTTGGCCTCCTCAGTGCCCTGAGTGCTCCTCATTGTCATCGTCCTCTGGAAATACAAATATCTGCCTTTAAGAATGAAGCACCAACAAAACGCACAAGCAGCTCATTTTCTAGTACGGACAAGACTTAGAACAGGCATCACCCTGCCCCATAAACCTGTGAGTGTGCAGAGAGCCTGGATCTGTGGCAGATACGGCACAGCTTATCGCTGGGATGGCAATTACCCAGGTGGCACCAATGGGTGCTGGAAGAGCCTGAGCCCGTGGGTGGGGTGTGGTGTTCCTAGAACTTGCTGGCTGAATTGGGAAAACCAGCCATGCCCTCCGGCATAGGTGCTTCTTGAAGCGCTGTACTTCAGGGAGGTGTTGGAGGCAGACAGCTGCCTGCTCCCCCCAGAACATGTCTGAGTCTGTCTCCTCCCACAGAAGGGATATAAAAGGGTGCCTGCAGTAGGCAACTGATTTTTAGCAGTCAACGTAGAGCAAATCAGGCCTTCTCCATTTAAAAAAGGCAAATTTGCTACGGGCAGATGTGTTTTTCCTCGCATGAGGAGCTCCTTTCAGGTTGAGGATATGCCTGGCATTAACCTGCAAGTTGGGTTGCAGGTTAATCTCTGGTTACCAGAGATGCAATTACTTAATCACATACTCAGCTTTACTGTTAAGAGGCAATCCTCCCTCTCAACTCTCCAACCCCACCACGGTGTGCCTAATGTCACTTCGGCCTCAAACCTTCGAAAGAAAAGAATGAAATGTCTCAGGTCCTTCTTGTTTCTATTAGTAGTAATACATCTCCTGATTTGCTGTAGCTTGACTCATGCTGGTTGAATTTATGGGGCTAACAGTGCCGGGGTCTTCTTTTTTCATGGTGGCTGAAAAGTTATGTGTTGGGGCTTGAATGGCAATTGACCCATCGAGCACACGAGACTTCCTTGAGAAGAACTGAGGAGAGGGTTTGAAGAGAGGTTTTCTGCTCTCTGTTTGTTTTGGTTTTCGTGTCTTTTATCAATGTGCATCAGACCAGTGTTTATAAAATCTCCACCAGTTGCTGAGATCTATGGCATGATTAACAGGAATGCACACAGGGAGTGGAAAGGGTGGCTTAGGAATGGGGAGGTGCCTGCAACAAGGATGTAATGATTTTCTTGTCCTCTCCACAGAAGGAACACATAGATTGAGTGTTTACACAGCATCCAGTGCTGCAAAGCCCTGAGAGCCTTCTGACTAATGCACTCAGAGTGATAGAAGTGACTACTATCTACTAATGAGAGTGGTGGGAATGAAAAATGAATCCTTGGTTTCATCATTTTCCAGGAATGTGGTTCCTTCTGGCTACCCAGGAGTTCATCTGCCATCCAGTGTTGCGTGGGCTGTGGCTGGGCATACAATTAGGAGCAGAGGAGAGATAAGCGGTTCTTCAACACCCTCTAAATGTAAAAATGGTATATTTGGATACTCGATATAGGTATCTTCAGATATGCTGACCTCAGAGTGATACTTTCTGAAAAAAAAAGAATAGGGTTCTTTCTGAATTTAAAATAGGTTCTTAGGAAACGGGCAATAATCTTTGGGGTCTACTATGGTCAACCATAGTAGTATACAAAAGCTACAGACATTGGTGATCAGCCTGGACTTTTAGGACATCTCAGAGCTTTCAAAGTTTTACCGAGACCAATAATAAAATTCAGCAAAACCGTTGACTAGCCTCACATCATTCCTGGGAATATAGGTATTACAGTATTACAGACTCTGTTATGATAGCAGCCCGTCAGGAGTTTGTTCTTCCATGTCTCAGTCATATTTTAATTCACTTCTTTGGAAGAATATGGCCTTGAAGTTCCTAGGATTTGGTGCGATAAAATTTAATAGAAAATGATTTGCTAGAAGATTTCTCTTTACAGGGTAGAACAAAGAAGAATCAACTTATAAAAAAGCTGTGTTACCTTCAAAGATGAGAGGAGAACCAAAACTCTGGCATAAAACAAGATGACCTATCTTAAAATTAAGCAAAAATGTTAGTAAGACTTAGAGTGTATCAGCAATCAGCTGATGCCACCCAAGTGTTCAGTGATATACTTAGGCACCAGTGAAAACTCAGTCATTATGTGTAAGAACATTACATAATAATTTTAATGTAGTTTAAAAATATCTCAGCAGTCATGCAATGTAGAAGAATTTATTACAACATCAGTTTGTGTTTGAAAAACCCAGAGACTTTATGTTTTAACTTTAAACCAAAAGTGGAGAAATCAAGCACTTAGTGAATTATCTTCTCATCAAATTCAGTCTATATATGTATTCCGATTTTATTTCCTCCTGTATGCAGAGGATCATGGTTAAGAGGAAGATGCTGGGCCACACATTCTCTAGGGAGCCCCAAATCCTGGTGCACTGTCTCTGATTCTGGATCTTACCTCTGTTTTCTTGGAGGTTAAAGTTAGTCTAAGGTCTGGGATCCACTCTGTAGTGGTGGAACAGAAAAACTGCCTGTGCAGTGCTGGATGGAAAGGGAAATGGAACCAGTGCTTAAAAACAAAACAGTGGAAACTATGGAAAATTGGTGTTTTATGATACTGGAGCTGCACTGTTAGGAGAGACTTAATGTTCAGCTGCTTGATCAAAATGAGGAGAATATGTTATTTAGATACAAAATCAGTAACCTATCAGATTTTGGAAGAAATAGTCTTTTCTAACATTGAAGTCAGTATATAAATTTTAAAAAGGAAATAAGAAGAAATTAAGTTCAAATAGAATTTTGTGGACTAGAATGAATGTCAGAAATAGTGGTTGCATTCTGATTTTTTCTCCCTTACAGTACAGTAGTCTTGTATGGTGCAAAAAACTAGATTTAAATAGCGAAAGAGTAACAGAAGTCTTACAGTAAGGAGATGTAAAAATCACAGTGTCACAGAACAACTACTAGTTCTTGTGTCAAGAAGCTGCTTTGAATTATAACATCAGTGTTAGACAGCTTTGTCACTGCCGTTTCACAAATGAACTATGCCTCACCTCTAGCACGACGCCGTTATTTTTCAGACATCATCCCACTTTCTCAGCTCAGTGAGCCACTACATAATAATCGTATTTAGTCATTGTACAATATTTTTATTCCCATGTTAATAGCAAGAAAAGCTAAAACAGAGTTTGAGGCTAACATTTTCCAGAGAGACTTCTCATTCTGGAAAATTCAGATTTCTAACATGAGGGAACCTTGGACAGACTTTCTGAAGACGTGAGTACCTACAGCCTTATGTTGACCACATTTTCCAGTCATGAATGGTCAACTCTGTTTTCTCAATTTCAAAAGCTCTTGGCATGATTTTTAGAAACTACTGAATACCCAAACTCTGGGAAAATTGGGCTCCACTAAAGCCGCTGAACTCCTCTCCCCACCACTTCTTTTGAAAATCTTGGCAATGGATTTCAACTCAAATTATTGAAATCTCCAACACCAACCACATGACTTCAGATGTCTGATGAGAGACTGTTTTCTGGAGCTTGTCTATGATCCATTCTTTGCAACTTTCGGTATTTGTATCCAAAAAACTTCTGAGATATTTTTTTCTTTTTCCAATTGATGAGGAATAATATTCCCAGGACTCGTTTGACCGACACTTCCCAGCTCCCAGTGTAAGTTTGTTCCTGGCTAGATATCTACCAGTCAATCAACTCTACAGCTGGGCTTACTCCCACTCTTTCTGGTACTGCACTGGACAAGGTTGACAACAATCTTTGGGAATATCAGGATCCTTCTCCTGCGTATGTCACAGAAAATCTTGAAATAATTGAATAGAAGATGTAAATAAGATCATTATAGTTCATGTAGAATTACCTTAGGGGAGCCAAGATATCATATGCTCAGTTATTGCAAAATTGAAATGATTCTTCCTGAAGATACGGAACACATTTGAGAGCAACAGATTTTCAAGGAACTCACTCTATTTTTCTCACTGAAATGCAGTTATTAAGGAAAAAGCATCCACTGTGTGACTCTTACTTATCATTCTTATCAGATCCAGCTCCACTTTTTACAGGCCAAAGGATGATATACTGAGGCAAAAATCTTGCAAACTCCTCATGAGACACAGAAATCAAAATATATTTCATTTGTTCACAATAAAATTTCAGCAACTGAAAAGTAGATGTAGATTCCACTTCTAAAATGCAAAACAGACCGCGGTAATTTACATTTTACCTTTCCAAATCTCTTTGTGAACATTAATATATTCTTAGAATACTTGAAGTACATGAAGAAATAGGTTGTATCCCTGTCAAAAGGGGACAACATGGTAAGGAAAGACTTTGGCTAAAACAGGTCTTGGTTAATGCGTAAGATGGAGGAAATAGAAGATGACGACATCTTGTTACACCAGGCAGCCAGTAAGAGAATATAGTTTTATTTTTCTAAGGAAACGAGTGAACGTGAATGACAAATCCAGGTAGACCACAGCTACCTGGTGTAAACACCCACAGCTTTGGTATGGATAGAAACGTTCAGAGATCCAACTTTACGCTGGCTTGTTTCCTCATGAAAAAAAATCTTGATAAAATGCCAAATTTCGTTGGTTAATATCTTAAAAATAGAGGTTCTAACCATTGGAAAAAAGGAAATCTTCTGTACTTGAAATTCCAACATACTGAAAAAAGGAAACTTTCTGAGGCCATTCCTTTTCTCTGGGGAACAGAACTCGAAACAAGCAGAAATTAAACCAACAAACAAACAGCAGCAAGCAAAACCAAACAAATAAACAGCATTTTCAGTGGTGAACAAACAATGAGCAGGAGGACATGTGCCGACTTGGAGAGATCAGCCACATCACACGCTTCCTTCCATGAAGTTTGCAAGCTCTCTATCCCAAAATAACACATATCAATTAGGCAGCTTAATTTTTTCTTTATGGCAGGATATATTTTTGAGGACCTCCCACTTGTTTACCTCCTCATTTCATACATGGGATTCTGCTTTTACATGCACTACTCTACTGGATGACCTTTTGGATTTTGTCTTATTTAAGCACCACTTCTCAGACTAGAGGAAACCATTACACACTTTCCATTTTATCTCAGCACCTGCACAGCCTGCCGATACAATCCAGCACAACTGGGACACTGTAGGAGAACGTGGTGCTTTGGGAGAATGTGTTTCCTGTTCACTGAAGAGGTAAAAACGGAACCACCATTCTGACTCATTCAAGAGGTGAACTTCTCTAAGATCACATGCCTGCAGAGCCAATGTTGTTTTTGGCAGATCTTCATGGAAAGCTACGGGTTTTGTTTTGCCACATCTGCTCCCTCAAGTAGATTTTGCTTTATATGAACTTGCTCCACCTTGTGCATTTTTTTTCTTGGTTGGGGGTGTAGGAGGAAAAGGGGTTGAGTTTGAATGTAGTACTGCATTGCAATAGAATATTTTCGTAGCATAAAAAAAGGTCTCCCCTCTGGGCCTTAAACAGTATTTCCAGCTATTGTGTGCACTCCCCAAACCTTACGCTGTTTCTAAGAGAAATGATTTCTTTTGCAGATGTTGAAAGGAATACATTCACAAAAGGCTCCGAGGGCCTTCACAGCAACAAGGAGACCGGGGCATACAGATGTGCCACAGACAGACGGGGCAGAGAAAGAAGATGGTATTTCACATTGCATGGAATACGTGCAGCTGTGAAAAACTGCCAGAGAGTGAGAACGCCTGTTTCCAGGAGCCAGATATTGTGTGGTGGGTTCAGAGGGCAGGCTGCGTTAAGCCAGCCCATTGTGTCACCCAGCAGGAGTCACGGAGAAGCAGCGACAGCCACAGGCTCATCTTCAGTGCTGCTTTGAAATATGATTTTTGTTGTAGCAGCAGTCAGTTGTGATTGCGCCGCAGTTGTCGTTGCTGGAGCAGTTCACATTTTTGTCATTAGAAGTCAACAATTTGGAAGCTGCACATCAGTGCTTTGGTGGTGCATACGTGTGTGTAAGACAAAGTGTGTTTTTGTGTGTGTTTGCGGATGCACGAAGGTTAAGTAACAATGCCCAGGATTTGTTTGGTTTGCAGACTGATGCCTTCCTTTGGTGTACTTTTGTATATATTTGCTTTTTTTTTCTCTCCTATCGATTTTCTGATTTGTACTGGGAAAGGATAACTTTTTGTGTTGTGGGGTGTTTTGGTTTTTTTTCCCCTTTTCTTTCTTTTCAAAAGTTCTACCCGGGTACCCTCTTGCTTGATGACTCATTCCCTTCTCCTTCACACAAAACACCCTTTCAACAGTCTAGCAGTGAAAACATTAGGGCTGTCTCTTGGTCACAAGGTTATTGTTTTCATATCTCTCAGAGCAAGACCCTGGGATAGCTCCACTGACAAATTAGCAGTCGTGTTGAATGAACAATTACGTCAAGGCAATATTAATCTGGGAGCCTTGTTGGAATGAAGAAGGTGCCTGATTTCAGCATGGGAGGACGTGCTGAGAGGCCAGCTGATGTGATCTCATTAGATAAATGCACAGCCCATACTGGTGGGGATATCATTAAATCTTTAATAGCTGTATGTGTTTGCATCAGCTTTCCTAGAGATATGCCTAATCCTCAAAGATAATAGAGTTTTTCTCACTAAAATTGGAGTTTTTTGTATTAAAAAAAATCTCGTGATGTAGGCACTTTTCTCCTCTTTTTGTCCCAGCATAGACATCCACATAGGAAATGGGTTCACCTCCAAAACAATCTTTTAAATGAGCAAATGTGTTATTGCAAGCCTCCTACCACCTCCAGGCCTTGGGGCCTAGGGAGCGTTCCCATGAAAATCTTCTGTTTTCAGAGCATTTTTATGAAATGCTGACGAAATGAGAAGCTTCGATATTCTACCAACAACTGCTCCGGAACAGGAAAGTTAGTGCTTGTCTTAAATTTTCACAAGCTGGAATCATCCAGGAAAACTGACACCGAAAATATTTTCATATGTACCCTAGCAAACCAAAACTGCTGAGTTTCACACGGCTGCTCTGCTGAAGAGCTCTGCTTCCTGTGTGGGTGTAGTACGTGCTGACTTACACAGTGGGGGAAAACTGAGCTCCCTTCTGACCCTGTCTCATGCTCAGCTTGCACCCCTTGGGGCACCTGAAGGACAGCTCCTGGCCCCATACATTTTGGCAGTCATCAGTGCACTTGCTGGATTTCTGCTACCAAGCCAGAAAAGACAATTCCTCTTCTTCCAGCATAGGGCCACAGGTGGAGAATTGGGATGGAGAAGAAATGGAAGACAAAGATAACTGCTGCTGGACAAAGAACATATTTTAAATAATCATCGGTCAACAGGTGTTAGTGCATTTGCTTAATTCTAACAGAATTAGTGCAGCAATAGTTACAGGATGGCATGTTGATATCCATCACAAACATCCAGAGGTGAAGGGCTTTATAATGCCTATCTAATATGCATACATTTGATCTCTTCAACACATGTAGAACTCACTGTGCCATAGATGTATAAGGCCCATAGAGAGACACGTGCTTCCATCTATATCAGTACTCTGGCAATCTGAGCTGTTTCAGTTCTACTTCTTTCCTTAACCTCAGCCTGAGCTTAGAGCCAAGCTCATGTCAAGTGTCCCACAGCTAAGCTCTAAACTAATTTTTTATTGCCTAGAAGAGAAGGATTGAGAAAAATATTTATAGGTCCTGGAAGAATAGTAAAAGTTTGCAAGCATTTAGGGCTTTTACTCAATAAACCTTTATGTGCCCTTCATGCACCCATTCAGCTCTGAGAAAAGGTAAAATAAATAAATAAATAAAAAAAGCACAGGGAAATTGTGCTCTGACAGTAAGTCAAAAATCTCATAAATTCCAGATACAACCAATAGCCACACATTGTAGGAACCTGTCTGCAGCCAGTCTACTGCACCAGCCCAAGGACAGAGATAAGAATTAAGATGGCTCATGTCTCTCTTCAGACCTCTCCCTTATCCCTTTCCATTTTGGTCAAAATACCGTCAAACCTTTTTACAGGCTTTGGCACTCTCTTCGCCAGCTTCCCTGTGATTTCTTTTTCCTTTTTGTGCTTTGTATGAAGAGATTTATTTTTCCTAGTATCTGCTCTACCTGGGCAATTGTATCTCCTCCATTCCCACCTCCTGAACACCTGACATCACACTCTTCCCATCTCCTTTCCTGCTCTTCTTCCCTTGCCCTATTTGCTGTAATGCTCACTTTACTCTCTCGCACATTGAGACTTTAAAAACCACCTCTTCCAGGGCACTGTCTACAGACTTTGCCTCCTGGATCTCTCGTGTGCTTTCAGTGTTCAACCCTAATCCTCTCTGAGGATGTGCTGTCTTTGGTGGTTGCAAGGACCTTCTGATCTTTTTGCTGGCAGACTGCTAAGTCCATCTGAGTCTGCAAATAGCCTGGGCTGTCTTGGTGCAAAGGATGGACAAAAACTTGTCATCTCATCTCAGCAACCACCACTTTCCTTCCTTATCACGTTTTACATTCCTCCATCCTATAGCCCAGCCCATGAGCTTCTTCAGGCCATGAACCCAGACTATGCATGAGTGACCAGATTTACTCAGGAGCACTGCTCAGTTAATGGCTGCTTTTATTAGCAATGGCAGCATCAAGAATGAAAAGCTTTGTAAATTCTGTTAGATAAGGTACTGATTTCCTATAAGGAATAATGAGCACACAAACAAAAAGTTAAAAAACCCAACACCCTTTAGGCATCAAAGATTGCCCCATAGTTATCATTGGATTTCCTCATGGTTTTATTTGAAAGTTGAAACCAAAAATTGGACAGCACTTTGCTGGTACTCCAACTGAGCACAGTAAAATAAAAGCCCAGACCATTCTGGACAGGTAAGACAAAATATGGAGAAAAGGAAAAATCAATGCCTTGTCTTGGGAAAGGGGAGCTGAGAAGCAGAGTGTTTACATTTCTCACAGAACAGATTTTATGACAGAACTGAGAACCTAACCCAAACAATTCTTGGTTGATCCTTTTGGTCTAATTCATGCAAAAGCTACTTCATCAAGTGTATATAAAATATTCAATAGCCTGAGAATCCTTCACTCTGCAATGCTGGCTTGGGAAATGTTGACCCATCAATAAATCGTTAGGACAGGCTGCTCCAGACCTTGCCCATGTGTTGAAAATAAGTTTTCATAATAACATGCCATTTCTAGCACGGCAGTGTTCAGGACAAGCATACTTACGCTGCCTCTTCTTTAAAAATAAAATTGGTCAGAGTCCAAATCCAAGGATACACAACGCACGTTTCAGAAGCTGAAGAGTGTGTATACATGTGGGGCTGGGCAGAGCAGCCACAGGTCTGTACTTTGCAGCTCTTCAGTGCACAATGAATTTCTGTAGTTTCACTGGCTGTAGCTTGTCTGATCCAGTTACAGTCCCAAACATGATCTGATTCCTGGGGGATGAGGGTTTTTTTTTTTCTTTCTTTTTTTTTTATTTCCCTGGGTAATTTCTCTACTCAGCTTTATGCTCTCATTTGTCATTTGCAGCAAATATACGGAATTTCAATTTTTATAACTTTGCAAAAATATATCCAGGAGGCTGAGTTGGCTGACTGCTGCACCAGCGCGATGCTGGCTGGGAGGTGGGTGAAAATACCATCTCATCTGGGAGGAGAGTCGAGCTCAGGCTGTGCTATAGGACCCCGCCATGCCTTCCTTTGCTGTATTTGCAATCCGAGATTGTTTCTGGCCTGGTGGCAGAAGTACATCCGTAGTAAAGGAGTTTATGCACAATGTAGTCTGTGCGGGCTTTATTCTGTGATATGAGGAAAGGAAGTGGGCTAAAGCAAAGCTCAGTTGAAGTACAATGGAGAACCCTCTCTGTCACTCTGCATTGCATGGGAAGAGGAAGAGGGAAAAAAATCTTGGAAGAGAGTCCTCATATTTTTGAATTAGTTGTGATGAAAATGTTCCTACAACACTGAATTAAAATTAAAAATGATGACTAAACCTACTCCAACAGGAAGCCAGGAGCACATTCCCAACAGGGAAGTAGTGCTTCAAAGGGACCACCTACCAAGGGATGAGGGAGATTCTTCATCCTTAGGTATCCTTTACAGTAAAAATAAGGGGAAAAAATTTGAAATTTCTGAGAAAATATCTCAGATGTTAAGGAAGCATGTGCCTCAACAATGTGAGGAGATCACTGGATAACAATATACTGGAGCTCCACTGAAGTGCTGAACTGTTCCCTCTGGAAAGTCTCATCGTCAGGAACAACACATGCAGAATTGCTCCCAGTCGTATTATTAAGAGGCATTCAGGACATATTGGACGTTTTGGGCCAAGCAGGTCAGCAGCACGAGGACTTCTCCCCAACGCTGTGGGGTTGTTCTCCACCCAGGTGACATCAAACCACACACAGTAGTGAGAAAAGAAACACAATCGGAGATAAAGTGCAAAAGAAGTGAAAAGGAAAAGCGAATAAATTGGAAGCAGAAGTACAAATGGAGCTGAGGAAATTCAGGGAAAGTCATGTCTCTGCTGCTTGCTTCTTCCAGACGCAGCAAAGTGATGTCTGAAAAGTGATGAATCAGGGACCACAGGCAAGGACAGGAGCAACAAGGCTCAATTGTATGACCTGAGGCACAGATGGGAAACTAGAGCAGAGAGAGGGAAAGCAGAGAAAACTGTCAGATTTCTGTGGGCATTACCATGCTGTGTGTGCTCCTCATAAAACATTTATCGCAGAGGATGCCTCGCTCCTTTGATTTGGGATTCAGAACCTCGACCAGATTTAGACCAGGCATTTTCTTTCTTCTTCTTTGTCCTCTGTCTAATTTTAATATAAATTAGGAAGAAATGTAACACCCTCCCCCCCCCCAATATTAACCTACAGTGTTCAGATAAAGGACTATATCATGCATGCCCACTTCCTAGAATTTTGGTTTCTCCCCGATTTTAATGGCTTAATTTGAGAAGCGATTATAAAATACATGAATCCTTTGCTCATCACAACAGCATTAGCATGTGAGCATGAAGAAGCGCTTATTTGTCTTGGCAATATCCAGAGCTGGGATAAATGATTCCAGCTGAAGATAGAATTATGTCTCTTGACTCCTAGCTAAATTTGGGGCCAAACGCATACTCCCTTCTCTGCAGTAAATGTCACTTTCCTGATTCTAACACATCAGTTCCAGAGTATATTGATGCAATCCACTGCAACAGCAAAATCACTCCCGCTGTAATATTGCTCCCATAAAGCGCTGGATGGAGGCCCCATCGACTGCATCGGACAACAATTACCTCAAATCAAATTCCCTTTCTGGACAGTGCTGGAAATGGAAGGTATCTTCACTGCGGGTCGATGGAGGAGGTCTGGAGGAGGGGGAGTCGGGTGCATAGACAGTGTTCATTTTCATTTCTGCCCAGGGAATCACGAAGCACTTCTGCTCCCCAATGCAAGGGAAAGCATCCACACACCCTGCAATTATGAGGCTAAAAAAGCACACTGGTGGCAGACAGACAGCCCCAATAAAGGCGGCTCGGGCTGCTGTCCCCACGCAGGGCGTGCCTTGCCTGCAGCACAGTGCCTTTGGCCACGTCCCAGAGGCAGCCGACCGAAAGGGTCTCACCTGCTACCTGCAATCAATCCTTGCCTACAGTGTCACGCCGACCTCGGCGGGGTCACTCGGCAAGGCCAAGCCATTGCTCTG
The DNA here is from genome assembly GCA_037305975.1 of Chrysolophus pictus. NCBI lineage: Eukaryota > Metazoa > Chordata > Aves > Galliformes > Phasianidae > Chrysolophus > Chrysolophus pictus. The sequence goes on from CM074595.1 coordinate 9,538,072, forward strand.
TGCTTGTCAGGGGGGATCGGTTCAATGCTTCCTGTAAGGGTCAGTGGCAGAGGCTGGCAGTAATTTTCAGCTAGGTATGCAGAGGAGCAGGGGGAGCCTGAGGCACTGCTGCCTTCAATAAATACTTAAGGAATTTAGCAGCCTGGTGCAGACCCTGTGTCAGTGGATGATGGTGATGTGATGGAGCTCACGCTCGGTGTACATCTCTGCAGCAGGGCAGCCATGCCACACAGGCAGTGCCATACACCAACAGCATTCCCAATCTATTGTGGTTCTCCAGATAATCGGGATCAGCTTCCATGGACATCACCAGTGTCCTGGATGCACAGCACTGAGCTGACTCATGTGAATGGAAAAAAGAGGGCAGTGGTAGCGTACTGGCCAAAACGGCACCACTTCACAATACATCCATTACTCATGTTGGGTCATTTCTTAAATATAGTACAATCATGCAATATGCTCAGGCCTACAAGGTAAGTGAAGGCTTCTTTGTATTTTTTTAAACTCGGTAATAAGATCTTTTCTTTTCTTTTCTTTTCTTTTCTTTTCTTTTCTTTTCTTTTCTTTTCTTTTCTTTTCTTTTCTTTTCTTTTCTTTTCTTTTCTTTTCCTTTCTTTTTTTTTTTTTTTTTTTTTTTTGTAGTCTTAAAGGGCTAGAGATTTCAATAGAGGTTTCCATTTTACAAAATGAAGGCATGATAACTACAGGAAGAAAAGGAGATTTTCTGGGCATAGAGCCAAGCCAAGACACAGGTCACCTGGTTCCTATAATCTTCTGTGCCACAGACTCCCCATCCGCCTTCTGGCAAGGCATTTATTCTATCCTCATCCTTTGTGCTGCAGCTGTAAGTGGGGATAATAACACATCTCTACATCATAGGGCAAATGTGGAGATTAGCCTGATGGTATCAGCACAACCATTGCACAATGCATTGGTGGGCTGGATGGATTGCACTACACACAAGGTGCACAGCACCCTGAATGTTCATCCCACTGCTTATTTGTACACTGTTAAACTAAACTGAAGCTTTAGCTTTATCTGTCATGGGTTTTACACATAGCAAGACATTCTGCACAGTGATTGCCACAGATTGCGGCAAGTTACAGTTCTCAGTAAAAGAGAAGAGATCAGCCCTGCAGGAGTCGATGGGTTTCAGAAGTATTAATGGGTGTGTTCTGCAAGCAGACAAAGAAACAACAAGGAAGAAGAGAGGTGGGCTAAAGTGAACGGAGATCTGCCAGCAGAGCTTGTTGTGCGTTGGCACTTGGACTTCTTTCAGTTCCAATGCATGAAGTAAACACAAATCTCCAATCTCAACAGCAAAACAAATGCAATTCAGACTGAAACAAGCCTCGGACTGTAACATGAACAGACAGGAGGGGTTCTGCTGCTAATGACCAGTAGCCCTCGTGACTCTTCTTTCTGCAACTGTTCCCCTCATGAATCCATCACTTCATGGGGCAAAGCGAAAGGCAGGAATAAGGTGGTCAGCTGCACGTTGGTAAGTTTGTCTCTAGATGATATAAGCCAGCGCGACATACAAGGCCAGAAGCAATGGCAAATTGCAGAGAAATTTTGGCTTGTCTATACTCATTTACTAAATGAAACTAAACCTATTTAAACAGGGCTTAAACCATTTTGAGTGTGTTGAGTTGGCACTGAAGTAACTTGATCCACTTTACATTGATTTAATTACACCACTGTAATTTATAGACCATGTCGTTGTCTCCTACAGCCTCAGACTCCCCTACCTTCCCCTCTGAGTTGGGTTCTTAAGGGAAAACTCTCCAAAATACTTTATCTTATAAGTAGATTTTAAGGCATGTAATTAGGAATGCCATGAGAGTGGGCAGCCAGCACCTCCCAGGCATCTCACACTGTATCTTTAATGCTGTGTTGAGAAACTTTCCATCTGCTCTTTATCACAATGTTGATAGCATCACCACAAAAATACTCAGTTTAAACCCAAAAGGGAAGAAGAAGGGAAATTTGCACATGGCTCAGGAGATTCAATAATTCACGATATTTCATTAGACAACATCTCCTTTAGGAGTCTGACATTTATATTCATGGTTGAGCAGAGGGATAACTCATGAGTTATCTCTTCTGTCTTTGTGAGTGAAGATTAATGTCATAAGTGTTCAGCAATCATGTATCATATATACACACACTTACACACACACTCAACGTGCATTATTTTTATCTTCTATGATCCTCAGGAGTGAAAGCACTTGAGACAACAGTGTGTAGGCAGGCAGTTTCTGAATGTTGTCAGGCTGTGCACAAATCAGGGGACAAATTGTGTCATCAGTTAAACAGTCTAAATAGTGAGCATACATCAAGCTGGGGAAAGTGGTCTGTGGTGAAGTTGTCATGTACATGCATTATTTAGTATGCTCTGCATAATTCTTGGGCTCTGTCCTGAATGGTGAGTTTATTTGCTGTGCAAAATGGGGAGAAGAGGGGGGGAGAGGCAGTTATCTGCCATCTTTCTGCTCCTGGAGGGACAGAGGCCAGTAGGATCCAAAGCCTGTTGTTTCTCAAGTTGGAGGAGTTAGACTGAATTTCTAGAAGAAAGGGATTGCAGATAGTGCCTGCTATGACTTAGCTCCATGTGAATAACTGTACGATGCTTCACCCCATTACCTTCTCCTGTGCCAAGAGGCTGGGTGGCAGAGAACAGGAAATGCCAATTTTGTGCCACCTGGGGATTTCCCTGCAGTAGCATTCTGGATGCTTTGGACAAAAGCAACTGAATTCACGACACAGTTTGCATAGCCCAGTGAAAATTCGTTATGAGTATTGTGTAATGAAAGTGCGTAATACGCACAATTTATCACATGGCTCTCAGATTCATTACTGAGCTCTTACCTATGAGCCTACAGATTTATAGACATTGAGATCTTTGGCCAAAAGGCGCTCTGTAAATGCAAATGGTTATGGTTGTTGGAAAGATTCTCCTGGGTTATCCAGTCCACTGGCATTCCTGTGAATGCCTAAGCAGGTTGAATGATTCGATACAAAAAAATCAGTGCCCTATATTGCCTACAATGACTGCTGTCTCTTGAATTACCTTCTCAACTCTGCTTTTCAACCTAATTAAATAGGATGGCTGGGCTATGCCAAGAGATAGAAGAGGCCAGATTTTTACTATTCTGGTTAGTTACATCTCTTTCAATACAAACGGATGCAGTGCAATCCTACCATATAGCCAAAGGGACAAAGCCTGCTATGGGATCTGACTGCATATCCACTAGTCCAAGCACTCTGAACCCCTTTTTAATCTGTTCCCTGTCGTCTCTACACCCATCTTGCATAAAATAGCTAATTTTAGGCAGTTTAGACATAGACATTATATTTGCTGAAGTACAGTCATTACTTTGAAGTAAAACCAGAAAGCAAACACAAAATCGTTCAGATTAAAGCTCTATTCTTGCTCGAGTTTGTGTTTCACTTAGGCAAGGCAATAGAGCCCCAGCAGCTGACTAAGAACAAGAGCTCAGATCCAGGCAGTTCAGCAGTAGCTAGCGAGGGCCGGCTACAAAATGCTTTCTGAGTTTGCTTGACTCAAAAGGCAGTGCCACCCAGAACAGCCCCAGCTCTGCCTATAGGAAGCAGTATGGCTGTTCTGCTGCAGGCTTGCCCAGGCTAGCTAAATGCTCATTGTTCTCTCCAGAGAAATTTCTAAGCCTGTTTGGCCACACGGGCTTGTATGAGTGGGAGACGTCACAGTGCAAATCTCATTGCAGTGAGGTTCAGAGGCTGTGAACACTTTTTCTGCGTGAAATTAATTGAGCTCCTTGGGGTCAGCAGGTTACGACCAGGCTCATTGTGACAAATGATTTCTGTCTGAGAAGGAAAACCTTTGGGGTCAGTTCAGCGTTCTGCCTAAATTTTGTAATTATGCCTGCCTCAGGCCTTAAACAAACTGTCCCCTAACATGTGCAGGGAGATCAGGGAATAAGCAGAAACAGGCTAGCTTAGTCTAGCAGGGCAGATTTTTAGCTGAAACTTGTAAATAAAAACCCTGACAAGCTCAATAGAGCTGGAGATGGGCTTAGAGCCTGACAGGGAAAGATCTGGAGCCTCGAAGAACTCTTTATCCATGTGATGATTACAAGAAGTCCAGCTGGGAAAAGCTCATCAAAATTCCTGCTCTGGCTGTGACTGAGACACTTTGCATTGCCAAACCCCAAAGGAGAATATGCTGCAAAATATGCAACTTGATTGAACACGGAGCTGTGTTAGTAACTTCAGGGCTTAGCTTGTGACTCATAACTCCTGCAGGACGAAGGAGCCATGTGCCAGAAAACAGGCCGGATCCTAACGCTGAATAAAGGGACTCAGTTCAGCGTTGTATGACAGCAATGGAGAGCTAATGGTGAAGGTGGTCTCTTGCCCAGGTCTCTGATGGGGATCCTGGCTGCTGCTTTAGTGGGTGGTGTGGAGACAGAAAAGACTGCCCCCAGACAGGGTTCTTACATCCCCTAACTTCTCTGTCTGCAAGTTATTTGAAGTTAGTCAATGTTACTCAGCAGGACAAACTTACAGGACAGGGTGGCCACATCCAGTGCATGATTCAGCCTCAGAAAGTTGGGAAGCATCCTCTTTGGATGGAGCTGTTTTAGAAAAAGCCAAGGCTTCCTACAGCATAGAGAAGGATCTGTAAATGAGGTGAGATGGAGATCCTTAGGCTGGAGCAGCCTGGAGAGCAGGAGCCCAGCCTGACCATCCACTGTCTGATGGGACCGAGCATGCTAAGTGCCTCTTTTCAATTATTTTCCATTATGGACCTTTGTAAAAGCTCTCCACATGCTATTCCTCGAGCCCAGAAGAGGATGCAAAATGTTTTCTCATGCTGCTGGCCACAGGAGCACGAGTGGATGGAGAAATGAGCAATAGGAGGTAAAATGCTTTCCTGGAAGCCTCCGTTAGAGTACAATACCAGATGGCTCATGGCCACATCAAGTATCAATTCATTAGTCTAATTAAATTCTATATAAATCTACATAATTCATATTGCTACATTTTTAGGTATCTCTGTGAGATATTTCATGAAGCACACAGTATTTAGCTAATCTTGTTTAAAAACATTTACTTTGAAACCTTTATTGGCTCTGAAGGCTCAGCTCAATTATTAGGATTTAAATCTGAATTTCTTGGGCACTCACCCATCGTATTCTCACTGCTCACTGCAGATTTAAGTCAAATGTTTGTATTACTCAAAGTTGGAGCTGAAAAATAAATGAACATTCAGGTATTTTCTTCAGTATTTGTTTGAAAATCAGGCTAATCATGTCTCCCAAGTTAGGCTCCCCGATATGATTTGCAGCATTTCATTCATTAGTCTTTTCTTAGAGCACATTTTCTTCTAATCCTGGAAAACCATGCGACCGTGGGATTGTTTGAGCCCATTTTAATTATTCATGTAAATTAAAGAGACAGAATAAAAATTACATGCTCAGAGAAAATGGTCCGTCTTTCTCGTAACTCTGTTTATAAAAAGGAATATATGATTTTTTTCAGTATTTTTCTCTGGTCTTTTATAATGCTGTATTGCACCCTGATCAGCACAGATACTTAAAATAGTACAAAGAAAACAGATTCCTGGTTGTCTTTGAATACATTTATAATGGTGTGTATGTGCCTGTGATTTTTTTTTTTTTTTTGCAATGATTGCATGATTACACTCTGACTTGAAATGGCAACACAATATAGGAAGGGTTTTTAAATCACATTTAATGCAATTTTTATAAATTCACACCATTAGTTATAAATTGAAAGGCCACATTTGTTCTCAACAATGGAACTGTGAGCACATTTTACAAGATTTCATTTCTGACATTCTGACTTCTGTGAAACTTCCAGATAAAACAAAAGGTTTTGATCTCATTTTTGATGCTGCTGGATAAAAAGTCAGCATGCACAGTGAGACAACATCTATTAAGTAGCACTGGCCAGAGTAACACAGAGAAACACTTTACAAATAGGCCGAGGACTTTTTCCTATGAATAAAGATGATCTCAGTTGGTTTTGAGTTTCTCAGGGAATGCAGTTAATAACGTGTGATGCTCCTATTTGTAGTGCCTTCCTTATGCATTTCCATAAAACCATGTCCAAAGAGGTTGGCCTCACCTCATTTTGGATTTCAAAACAATTCAGAAACTTTTGCTAGGCACACAGGCCCAAGAGAAGGTGCTCAGGACAGGATTCAGCCTCATTTCTTCTGAGTGGGGAGATGGAAACGCTGAGGTAGCAGGCAGGAGGGGAGCGCATCCTCCAGCCTGGGGACAGCACTGCATCTCCTTTCCCAGCTGCCTCCCTGAGGTCTTTGGCAATTACCTGCATCCAGATTTCAAGCATAGGGCACGTGCAATTGCATGTCTCACTTGCCCATATAATTACCATAATTGTGACCACACTGTGGCAATCAGACATGCAAACAATCAATTAGACATCCAAACTGGAAGATGCACTTCCTGCACTGTTCTCCAAAAAGCCTTTTCAGCTGCCTCTTGTTGGCTGAACACCCCCAGCACAGCTCCTTAGCCCCGTGCAGTGCGCACTATCTCTGGCACAGAATTAGCCTATACAATCTAATAAGTCATTTCCCATCAGTCCCCCCAAATAGTGTCTTTTGGAGATAGTGCAGATAGTGATTGGCAAATGCGTCTAATTTGTGATGTGCCAACGCTTGAAGCACAAAAAAAAAAAAAAAAAACAAACAAAAATTACCAGTGGAGCTGTTAAGGCAGGAAACTCTATTAAGAACCCAAGGGAGAAGTTGCTTCCCTGATTACATATAATATGCACCATGTATTCTTAGTGTACCCAGCAATTGTAAGAGAACTCCCGGGAGGATTGTGTTGTTGGCTGGCCAGCAGCCAAAGCTGTCAAGCTGAAAGTGCAGTTCTACCCTGAAAAGTGTCTCTGTGAAAAACAGCATCATTGGCTTTCATGTTTATGGTCTCTTAATGATCCAGTATCAGCTGTGCTCAGCCTATGAGTGAAAACAGTTCTGGGGACAGAGGTTGTTCAGACTTCGGTGTGGTTTTCCTCTCCCTGACTGCTGAAAAGTGTTTGGGAGCGTGGAGCAGAGCTTGCTCTTTCAAGATAAATATAGGAAGTACTCATTTTTAGTCATGACAGGAGGACTGAATAAACTTCTGCTGAATTCCACAGGATGATTTTAAAAGCATATATGATAGCATCTTTAAATTCTATGTATAAGCTATTAAATAAATACTAGAACCCTACTGATCCAGAGCCATCCCCAAACCCAAGGTCGGTACGTGGAAGTGCTCTCATTGACCTTCTTTACCTTTGGGTCATTTGTTTTTTGTCCCATCTGAGGAGTTTTCCAGAGGAGGGGAAGGAATGATATCTCGAGGGACAGAGAAGTTGAAATTTTGATCTCACATGGTTTGTTCCAGTCACAGACTTTGAACAAAGCTGGGCAAAGGTTTTATTTTTGCAGTGCTGATTTTTATTAGAAAATACTATTTCAACTAAAAAGAGCTTTTGAGAGGAGAGGAAAGGGTATTAAACTAATGGAAGTCTGCTCTGAAAAACAGGAAGATGTCACATTTTTCAGATCACAATGACTTTGTGTTTTCATTTAATTCAAACCTAGTTTTTGAAATGGATTTTATGTGATGCAGTAAAAGGTAGGAAAAGAAAAATCTCACTCAAACAACTCCCATATTTATAACAGAACTTTTCAACTAAAGCTACCGTTTCCATTGTGAAATGCTAGTTTGCAAAATTACAGAAGAATTAACCTAAGCCTTTCAGAAACCATTGAGGCAAATACAGCAAAACATTCTTAACGTGTTAATTTGTGATTGTGCAATTTCTTGTTCAGTCTGCACATTACTTTGAGACCCATCTGTAGCTTCAAATAGGTTGTGTTTTGGAATGTGGACCACTCTTTGCAGTATGTACAGCCATTTCCCATGCTTTAAGCAGCTATACAGAAAGGTGCCTTTTTTACTCCACAGTGCTGAAATTGCTCTAATGAAAAAAGTCAAATGATATTGTCAGAAAAGAAAGAATGTTTTCTCATGAACTTTGAGTAGGAAAAAATAATGATGTTATTATTTTCTTTACTCTTGAAAACTTTTGCTCTTTTCCTCTTTTCCCCTCCCTACACTCTCCCCTACATCCCCTCTTCTTCAAAACCTATCAGCTCTCTGCAGTCCAGTGAGAATTAAAAGACAGACCGAAAAAAATAAAAATAAGGATGGAGAGGAAGATCAGCCAAGAGCTTAAAACGAGTATAAAAGGCACAGTAAGCAGTGATGCCAGTGCAGCGTCTTGCTATAATGAAGAGCCTCTCAGGAGAAGTGACATGAAAGGGAGCAGAGGCTAATTGCATAAAGCTAAGCTAAGCGTGCTGGGGGTACCTCTCTGCCCTGTGCTCACAGCACAGTGGATGAGCAGCTCTTGGGCAGTGATGGGAGCCGCAGCTGGAACCCATTGGTGGGAAAACACCCCACGAGCCCTGCCTTAGCACCAGTGCTCCTTTCTCACTGCGCTTTGCCCCACTGACCGCTCTCAGTGGCACTTCAAAGAGTCAGACAAAGGCAGAGAGGTTAGAGACATCTCCTGTGTTAGCTTTCAGTTTGCTATCAGAGGAAAAACAAAAGCAGAACTTGATCTTTTGCTGTTGTTTTGTTGTTTTCCTTTCCCCTTTTGTAAAAGGGATTCCTCATCTTTAGCTCTCCTTTATATTCTAACTGCCCCAGCTGGAAACCTTCTAGGCCTTTTTAAAACAGGATTAAAAACACAGTTTTCTGCATTAGCACAGCTCAAAAGGATAACCTCAGCTCTTTTCTCTGCCAGCCAGCTTTTTAATCCTGAATCACATGTCACTTCAAATTATGAATATGATTTTCATGTCCCCCTCGGGCCTAAATTTCACCCAACTAAATCCTCTCATTCAGCAGCTGGAGAAACGTGTCAAAAGCAGTGATCTTCAAGCACTGCAAATGCTCTGGGAGAGATCAAACTGTCCCAGCCTGAACTCTCACAGTGCCAGGCATCTTCTCCCCTCCTGCTTATCGTTGTTGACACCCTGCGTCCCCTCCCGGTCTGAGAGCCTGGCATGGCAAGAGAGACAGAAAAACACCCCTTCTCCTGTCAAAATATTTCTGGGATTGATCCTTCCTGCACTTGCGGGAGCAGAGGGAGAACAAAGACATGCATGAATTGATGCTGGGTAACAAGACATGAAAGCACCTGATAGCACGATGCTTGCTTTCATTCTGCACGCAGCCAGACAAGAGAGCTAGCAAACTGGCCTTAATTTCCAAGCCAGACAGGTCGCTGTGCCATTCTCATTTCAAGAAGGGAGCCTTTCCTCACCCAGCTTTCTCTGTTCCATGCAGATCCCCGACTAACCGCTGTCCTGCAAACATGGTCTAACTCAGAGCCAATGGGCACTTCCAGACGTGATTTACAAACAGACAGGGGCAAATTATTTCCAATCTGAGCATCATGTCCAGAATGAGAACTCAAGAGATCTGCATATGGCGTTCAGGATGTATTTGCTATTAGGTAGGTCATCTAATGAGGAAGGGACCCTTTGGGGTCAGAAGGTCAGGTCTTGGCTCTTCAGTCTTCAGTAAGCTCTGTTGAGATTTCCTTTTCTACTTTGTCCCCCAGATAGTTTCTTCCTTTCAAAAAGAAATGTATTATTGCGTTTTCACCTTTCTAGTAATTTGTATGAGTGCTGCTCCAAAAGTAATGCCTCCTATTTCATTATGTTGGTCTGCAACATCAGAGGAGGATGTTGGTTGTATGGCAGTAGAGGTTGAACCTTCCCACCAATATTCTGTTCCATTTTTATTGCTGTGTGACAGATGGCAGCAGAGGGGCATTCTGACAGAATGGCAACTGACAGGGGAGCGTGTGTGAAGCAAAGATGTGTCATCAAATTCCTCCACATGGAAAAAATGGTGCCCACTGGCATTCGCTGACACTTGCTGAATGTTTATGGAGACCAAGCAGTGGATGTGTGCACAGATAGGTGATGGCTGATGCATTTCAGCAGTGGTGACAGCAATTTGAAAGACAAGCCCTATTCCAGATGGCCGTGCACAGCTGTCACACCATGAAGTGAAGAACATCTTGATCAACTAATCCACACTAATGGTGGTGACTGTGTTGAAAAACAGTGTTTTGTAGCTGAGAACTTGCTCTCCCAATTTGTGTTTTTGTGCCCTTTTTATCTGTTGTAATTTCCATAGAAATAAATAGGAGGCATTACTTTTGGACCGAAGTACCTTCCCCAAGTTGATTATGGTCTTTCCCTTTGCTTACTGCAGTGGTGGGTGCTGCAGGTGTCAAGGCTTTGCTCACTTTTCATTAGTGGGAGCTGTGAAGCATACTGATGTTGTACTAACATCTCAGTTGTACTTTGACGAGTAGATATTGAGATGATCCTCATTCAGACCATCCAGGCTTTCATACTCAAGTTGCCCTGGGGTTAGAAATAATAACTTTGCTGAGGCTTTCTCTGCACCTATCCAGACATTTGAGTTCAGGCTTCTCCTTCAGAGTGGAGACAAAGTTCTGCTTTGAGGTCACCTTGTTTGAACACACTTTTCCGTGGGTTCCCCAGACTTTGTCAGCAAAGGTTTTTTGGTTTGGTTTTGGGTTTCAATTTACGTATGGTTTCTCCGGTTCCTGAAATGAAGGAAATGGCCAGGAGGCTACTGCCAGTCTGAAATAAACCTCAGTAACGTTTACTTTCAAAGGTTTCAGAGAGAAGTTCAGAGGTTGGAACTGAAATAAGAAGGCATCCAAGCTGCTTTGTGGTGGTGGTTTACCTGGAGATTGCAATAAGGAACCGGGACAGAAGTAAGAGCTCAAAGGAAACATGCATGGATATGGTCTCTATTTTGAACCTCAAGCCTTTCTTGTAGGGAAAGAAGGCAAAGATAGACTTGAGGCATCATGAAAGCTCCCAAAACTACAGTGCACAGCATGTCCCTCCATCTGTGTCATGCGGCTGCCCGGCTGCAAGGACATGGCTACTTCCCATCTGAAAACCAGTCAGACAAATGTTTTCATCCTGCAGAAGAGCAAAAACAAATGTGGAAGAGGTCTAGGAGGGCATATTTATTGCTTGCTTACCTTCCCACGGTGAGGAAGCCACAGGAGTTATTAGAGAAACCTCACCTTTCAAAACATTCCCATGGCCACGAACATGTTTCTGAAGAAATGTACATCCTGGGAGGGTTTCTCATGTAGAAGATCAACTCTGATCCAACCGTTGCCTATTGCTTTTTGAAGTTTCGGCAGCAAAACAGAAACACGATGGTTTGCCAAGAGAGGTGGGCAGGAAGCAGTTTTTCCAACCCACAAACAACTCTCAGTCTAGAGTTTTCCTATCCAGATACAGAGTGAAAGGAAGAAATCTGAAACTTAAAAGGATTCAGATCATATAAACAAATCATTTTTATGAGCTTCCCTTTATAATATTTTTGGCGTATAAATTTTAAATGTTTTCTTTTAATTTCAAAACGTTTACATTTTAATGTAAATCACAGTAGATTCAACAGAAAAAAAATATTATTCTGGTTTAATTCCCTTCCCCCTGTCCTCCCACCAAACTATGACCCCAGCTTTGACATTCAGATCACCACCTGTGTTTTCAATCAACTGGCATTTTCCAATTTGAAATAATTGCCAAAATATCCCCCCCAGTGTCCCAGGTTGAACTAATGACTGCATTGCTTCAGTCCAGAGGTGGCCATAGCTTAGTGACTACTGAACTGCATGTACAGTGTTTGTAATCACTTAAGTAGTGCTCTGAGGCTTCCAGTAGCTAATATATGTCCACCACCACAGCAAGGAATAAAATGAATATTGCCTCTGCTATCCCTTTATGTTTAATGTTACAAAAGCTTGTAGAACTGAATTTCCAGAGCGGCGATTTTTTTTCCCTTCCACCGTTGGATGATAAATTTGTTTATCTTTGCTCTTGGCACTGAATTTTGTGAACATTTCTAAAAGAAACAAGGAGAACTCACTCACGGTCTGCTAAATCAATACTCCCAGTGTCTTGCTCTCCATTGCCAATGCACCTTGTATAACCATTCACCGCTCTGCTTGTTAGCATCCATTTTGTGCTGGTGGAAATGACTAAACCAGCTGCAGGGCCAGAGCAAGCCACAGCTCTGCCTTCTTCCTCAGATGTGAATCAGCTCTAAGAAATACATGGCTGGGGATGAGCCTTCCTCCTAAGGCAAGTGACAAGCTGAAAGGATCTGGTGTCAAAGCAAATGAGATGAAGTGGCAGGTGTACCTCTCCACACAATAGGGACAAGTTACAATACTTCTATACAGTTGTTCCCTTAAACACAGAGCACAGAGACAGACTGGAGGAGATGTGATTGCGGATGGTGTGTGTTAGAGGATATAGACTCAAATTTGACAGTCACTTTATAAATGAATTCCCAGCCGTGTGATCTCCCTTCAGGTCGACTTGCTGCTGCGGACAGGCAATAGTTTTCTGTGGGTAAAAATACTGAATTTTCCAAAGCCTGATTTATGATTATTCTCTGCAAAAGTCTTAAAAACACAAAAAATATTACAGCTATTTGTATCTTGTCCTGGCATCGTTGTACTCTATTGCAGTAAGTGGAACTATCTTTTCTTAAAATGCTGGATCGAATCCATATTCTATTTATTACATCTGAGGACTGCTCTTCTCTATTTTATAGTCTGTTGTTTACGAACTGTGCCGGGGGATAAAAAGTGCATGATCTGAAAAAGCACAGGAGAGTCGTCATCATTCTTTTTTCCCTTTTTTTTTCTTTCCAAAAAACAAAACTAAATAATAGTGGCTCCCAAAGGTATTTGCTTTTTAGACCTTTACAGAAAAGCAGAATACGGGAGCAAAAACAGAAGGCTTTGGTGGATGTTTCTGGCTTGTCCCCTAGGCCAGAAAGCCCATGGCTCAATATGACAGGGATATGGAGGGGCTGAGCATCACCCCTGTTCTGCTTTCAGCTGTCATCTGTTCTCTTTGCAGTTTAAATTCAGGAAGGAGGAATGGTATAGGGAATGGGAAGGGAATCCTGAAAAAGGGAAGGGGGCATTATGCATCCAGCAATATCTCCATCTATTTTTGTTCTAAGTTCTGCCTGTCCTTCTGCAAAAGCTTTGTGTATGTATTTTACACATGGCTTACGCCAGCCTGTTTCCATCCGAACACTGGATGCCATTGTGCTTTGTCCTTCACCCAAGAAGTCCCTGGCGGTGTGATTGCTGGCTTCCCAAGTAGCTACAAGTTATTTTTCTGAACTGGAGGGAGCAGGTATATAGATTTTTGAAAGTTAGAGAAAAAAGCTTGCAGTTGTGTATTTGTCAGTGATCTTTTTTCTTTTCTTTTTTTTTCCTTTTTTATTACTAATATTACTGTTTTCCCCATAGCCCTAAAAATCCTTCTGAAGAAGAAAACGAAACTCTTTGATTTGTTGGGTGGGTGATCCCAGACTGTGGCAGTGTCAGAGAGAGATGAGTGGTGAAGCCAGTGACAGCCCTCTGAAGGCACATACAAACCATTAGAAGTGAGTACACACACAGTTTTTGGTGCTTGTCCACCTTTCCCTCTCTGATGGACCACAGCAAAGCAATGCAGCATCTGTTGTGGACAGTTTCCTTTAACTTTGTCTTGTGACCCACAGAGTGCCACCAGTGAACACCATTCTACATATGATGGGTACCAGAGGTTTCCAGCATACATCCTTTTACAAAGAATGAGATAAAAATGCACAGTAACTGTAGTGGAAATGCTGAGTCACAGATTGAACCAGTGATAGAACATCTGATGGAAGGCGGGGCCAAACCAGGGGAGCTCAGGTGTATGCAATGCAACTGAATGACCAGAAGGGTGGAGCCAGGATCCATCCTTTCCCAGACCTCATTTAAGGGCTGGCAGTGGAGGTGAGTATGTTTTATCTGGAGGGCTCTGCCTACCTGAGGATCTCACAGGCCATCTGAAGGTAAGCAGCTTCTTTACCTTAGTTTTGCACCTACTGCTGTTATGTCTGAGCAGTTCCTTACCTGCTGCAGCCTGAGATCTTGCTGCTCTGCTGTCTTGTTGTGCTTTCTATTGTATTACAGTAGCTATTTCTCCTTATGCAGGTTAAGTTTACCAATTTATTGATCATTGTGTGGCAGCTGAACTGCTCCTCAGCAGCCCCATCTGGATGATACACTTCTTTCTGTAGGGGAGGAGAGTAGGTGCTGTGGGATGGATGCAATTCTTACACCTCTCTGAAGTGGTGAGTTTTCAGGTATGGCACTTCTTGAATATTGTGGTTGAGATTTTAGTATCTATCTAAAAAGAATTTAGTTCCTATTCTTCTACATACAGCAAAGTATGTGTAACTCCAAAAAAAAAACTCAAACAAAAATAGAAAACCCACCATAGCAAAAGGTTAACATCAGCAAGAAGATTCAGTGTGTTCTTTCAGGAAATGGTCCTCAGCCCAACAAGCTTTTCTTCCTCACTTTAGCAGCACTGTCAAAACAAGGATCTCCTAGTAAGCCATTTCCCCATGGCAGATCACTTCCTAGCTCCTGAGTACTGGGAGGGTGAAGCTCTGGAATTCACTGTACGGGTATCTTTAGATGGTATCTTTAGATGTTAGCAGTCCCTCCTGGATCAGCTATAACAAAGGAAGAGAATGTTGGGGCTACAAAAAACTGTTTTGTGATGGTAGTTCACAAATTGCACTGACTGTGATAATTATTAGCATCGACTTCCACAGCAGGTGGAAGCCAGGTTGTGCACAAAGCCAGGCTGTGCACAGTATATTTCCATTTTGGAGTAGTACATAATAATGTATTACTAGAAAGATATAAGAATAAATTTATACTATGCTAAGTCCAAAAAACTCCAGCATCTCATCACTGGCTTGTGTGACAGTGTCCCTGTAGGCGGACAGCAACATTGCCACTGGAGTTTTTGGTGCGGCTGCCCAGGGGGGTGGTGGTCACTGTCCCTGGAGGTGTTCAAGAAACATGGTGGCATCCCACTGAGGTATGTGGGCATGGTGAGGTGGGTTGGTGGTTGGACTGGGTGATCTTAGAGGTCTTAACCAACCTTAATAATTGATTCTATGATTCTACCACGATTTCTGTCCTTGGCCCAGTGAGATCATGAGAACAGTTCTGCACTCTGGTTCTCAGGTCCAGCTCATGTCTCTTGTTGACATAAAACAGCAAAATATTTGCTTGGCACTTTCCTAGGAAAAGACCAGTGACAACAGAAATCAGAGTGGCTTTGCTATGTTGTTTATGTAGTGACTTAAGACTCAGTGTGGCATAAGCAGTGGTGTAATGATGTTAGCCTTGCCTCAAGCAGATGGCAAGAGAATGGTGATGTTTGAAAGCCCAGAGCATCTTCCACTTTTATATGCGAGTTAATACAGGAGGTGATGCTGTAGGAAGGGAAGAGGCTTTTCTACAGCTCTGAGGCCCAACTAGTCCACAGGGCCCAATTCCCAGTTTGATTGCAGTCCTTTCTTCCTCCTTACCATACACACATCTGGTGCCATTAAAAGCCAGTAAAAGGACTGTTTTTAGAGCTAGCCTCTCAACACTGCGTGTGTAACCATATGTCGTAATATAGCACTACATTAAAAAAAAACTTGTATTATTTTGGCATCCTTTTTTTTATTCATGTGGTTATTGATTCTTACAACTGATCTCAAATTTGAGGCTGTTTTAAATAGATGCAGAGGCTTTTATTTTATTAAAAGCTCTCAATAGCTCTGGTCTTCAGGTAGCCATGACTTTGTGGAAATCATCCTGAACCTGACATCTCTTAAACAAAAATAAAAATTTCTCCTCCCCTCCCTATGGAGTATATGCTGGTCTTAATACCTATTGTGTCAGTGTGGGCAGTTTCTGCCCCCAAAAAGTCTAATAGAGAATTGCTCCTGTATTGAAAATGCTTTGGCAGCATTAAGCAGGTAAAATTAACTGAGCACTTCATAGATTATTGATTTTCCTGGGCCCTGGAAGGAAAAGTAACAGTAGTGGAAGCTGGAATGTGTTTTCAGTAGCCCTGATTATGGCAGCAGTAAGGACTGTGCTGATTAATTCTGTGCTCAAAGTAAAGAAAAGACAGGTAAGCATATGACAGAAAGACCCTGGGTAAAAGGAGAGGAGAAAGGGACTGAACCAGGAGGGTGTCTGTAACCTTCCTGTGAGGAGACATCTCATGTTACTTACTGAACACTTCACGTTGAATGGCCATATCGTAAGAAAGATAATGTTAACTAAATATGGGGAGGGGAAAAGAACAACTAAAAGAGAGCAACTCTTTATAGCACCACAGACCTCCTCTGAAGTCAGTGAATCTCAACTTATCCAAGGGAAACTGAGGCTGAAATTCAATCCATTCTGCCCAATAGCAATGATAGTGAGAAATAATGACAGCTTCATATCAGACTTGTTTGGTTTGTCAGTGTGGGCCATTACTAAATCTCGAAGATGCTCAGGAATGGCACTCCTGAGCCTCAGTGAGCTATGGAGGTAGGTGTGCCTGCTTCTCTGGGCAGACAGAAGGTGTGAGTAGCAGTGCGCAGTGCAGAGGGAGAAAGGGTACAAGGGGGGGAGGGGAAGAAAAGGAAAGAACCACTTATTTCACTAAGAAGCTGCAGACAGGATGCATACAACAGGAAGGATGTGGACACTGAATAACTCATCTCAGGATTTCTCTATCATTAAGGAAATGGAGGTATTGAAGCTTGGGTTTCCTCCACATGCTATTCTAGTGAAAAGCAATTCAGCAATAAGGCAAAACTACTGCATTACTGTTGCTGAATGAGAAGACTTTCCCTCTCTTCCTCACCCTGCCCTACCACCAGCTTTGTTCTCACCCTGCACCTGTTCACTGGGCTTTCTGTGCTCCAGCACTCAGCAGGAAAATTAATGCTTATTTTGTTCACAGTTTGCTCCTTCATGACAGACACAGGAGCACACAGTATATCCATTGCACAGCCAGTTGGGCAAGAGTTTTATACAGCTGGTAAATGTGGAAGCAGAGAGGACAAAGCAAACCCAGCCACTGATCTTCCCAGCAGCTTCCAGGTACCTCAGAGGTGGCTGAAGCTGCATTTTGCTGTGCTAACAGATGGAGGCCTCCAAGCCTGGCTGGAGCTGGGAAGCCCCTGTCATCAGAGGAGTGAGATGGAGTGGAGAGCAATTAAGAACTGGGTTTGCTGCTCCTGCAGCCACTGGGAAATATGCTGCTCTTGATGCTCCCTAAAGCTTGCTAGAAGGTATTTTCAACAGATTTGTTCCTTTTTTTGTTTTAATTTTTCAATTATTTTAAGAGGCAGAATGTAGGAGAACATCATCCACCAAAACAATGGTGGAATCTCTCTCACACACAGAATACATGTAGCCAAACCAGAATTTAATTTGGATATATTAGATTTAAAAAAAAAAAGTACTCAAAAAATTCTTTAGTGACCTAAGTTTCATTATGCATCACCAAGAAAGACCTGGCAGTAGATTTGACCTCTACAGTGTCGTTGTCTAAATAGAGAAGGAAACCTGAGCAGCATTAAAAAGTAGCCATTCTCAGGGGAAAAAAAAAGTCTCTTCATTAATGACTCCCATTATAGCTATTCACTGCATCCTCTTTTCCTTAACAAAGTCTCACATTGTCAACCAGCCCTTTTAAACATTCATTGTGTGCCCATTATCAAAATATCATTTTGACTTTGCTGAACATGTGTAGGAAATGTAGTAGTGCAAAAAGGAAGAGGAGTAGGGGAGATAACGCAAGGAAAAAGATAATAAGCTTAGCCTGTACTTGTGTAATTATCCTCTCCAGAACAATCTTCTGAGGAAAGGATGTGTTTAATTTTTCTTATGTCATAAATCTTAAACTCACCAGTTGTCACTGACTGGGTTAGTAACTGAACAACTGGAAATGGACATGGGAAGTTTGCCTTCTCCACCAATTCGCTTTTAATAAAGATGGATTTACTGTGAATAGAGGGAGACCTCTGTGGTCAATTTTGATTCTGTTTTAAGGGTTGTCTAATAAATTTTATGTGTCCAATTGGGAAACCACTGGCGGTTTGCACAAAATAAAGCTTGTAGCATGTAGAAGAGTGAAAAGCTGTTCAGCAAATGTCCAGCTAATGCACCATCTTTTCTCTTTCCCATTCATGTTCTCTCCCTCTTGCAACTTTTTATTTTTTGGCTTTTAATTTTAAGTTAACTCTGGTCTTGACTCAGGCTTCATTTGAGACCAGGACGAAACTGTCACTGATTAGTTGTAGTCATTTGCTAGCACTAGGATCCCTCTCTCAGGGTAAGATTAAGTGGTGGAACAGAAAAATACAGTCTTTATTCAACAGCCAAATGCTAGACAGGCTTTCTTCTCTTACTAAGCATGCTTTATCATTAACCTCCAATAAATTGTTTGAAAGCTACCAACTGAAGCAGATGCCTGTCCACTTTGAACTGTAGATATCAACTGCTTGCCTAACGTCCAACACCAGGCACACTCCTGCAGGCAGGAAGGCTTGATCACTAACACAGCTGGATGTTATTCACCCTGCACTACCAGATTAAGCCAGAAGGGCCAAAGCATGGATCTTGGGTAGAAATCCAGCTATGCAACCTGCTCTCAGGGGAGTGGGTGAGACTATGACAGCAGGGGACTGAATCAGCCTGTATTCAAAGTCAAATTTTACATTGCATTCTACAGCTTTCAAAAGTGTTTTTTTTTTTTTTTTTTACAATGACTTGATTTCAGGAGACAAGCTGTCTTAGAATTTGTGCTTTTCAGCCCTATTATCCATTTGCTATTGCCCTGAACTGGAATTGGTCTGGGTATGTTTTATGTCCCCACTTCTGTGTGGAGATACTGTTGGACATTATACCCTGCATTGCAGATGTCATCAGGTGTACATTTGTCACCCTTTGCACCCCTAAGTGTGCATACTTGGATGAGATCAAGCAGTATTTTAAATGTTGATGAGGCATTTAGCGTATTGGATTTCCACCCACTCATTCTAGAAGTATTTTACTGTTGCATTTTTTCATAAGATATTGAAAACTTGGAAGTGGTAGTGCAAAGTCAGTGGGAATCTCACCAAAGGCTCTGCCTGAGGGCCAGTTTTCCTCTCTCTGTCTTGGTCGACTACTGTCTTTGGAGCTTTCAGCTGGGCCAGCAGACAGATATATCTTGTGCACAGTCATGAGGCCATCTCTGATGGATGGAGCTCTGCCAGCTGGCAGGGAGGACACCTGGCAGCATGCAGGCAGGAAGGATACATCCGCATTGATAACACAGTGGGGTCTAACAGCTCAGTGACTTTGCTTTTCTTTGTCATTAGCATTCATACTCTCACACGGCACAGGAATTACACAGCATTTTAAAGGCAGACAATGAGAAAGGTACAGCCTTGGGAAGTTCACAGCCTTTGGGATTGGTTGTGCCTTGCTGTTTGACCCGAAAGAGGTGACACATAGCATCATTTCCCCAGGAACAGAGCAGGGAATGACTATGACTTGCAGGGTCAGGGCCCATCCCTTTTGCCATTCCCACCCTGCCAGCACTGGCCCACAGTTCTGACTTTCTCTTTGGCTTCGTTCATCCCAGGAGAGCAAGGTGGTGGGTCATAGGACAGCATTACTGCAGCCTCAACTTCTCCTTTAAGCTGCAGATTCAGTGGCAGTTGTTTAGCTGAATATTTGGCACAGACACAAAATATGTATACTCACCTCTTCTCTCCCAGAAAGCAGAATTGAAGCTGAAACTTTTCTTGCTATTCAAAGTTATTTTTTGTTTTGGGGAGCAATCATCTGGTCTTGGAAGTTTTTTTTTCTAGCTTGTTATTTTCTATGAAAAATGCTTGAAACCACGGGGATGGTTTTCTTCATATATTACATTCTGTTGCAAAGTGGTCGAGTCAAAGTGTCCCTACCTACTAGTGGGGGCTGCTAGCTGTTATCTAGGTGCTCTATCTCAATACAAAAAAAGCCCTGACAGATGTGAGCACAACAGATCTCCAGGGTGCTGGGGCACAAACCTATTTCTCCACCATGATGGCTGCTTCGCCTGCAAATCTTCCCTCCCCACAGGCCTGGCTCTCCTGCACACCTCTCCTATGACCCAGTTGGGTGTGTTACCAACGTGAGCCTCCCTGATTACGCCTGGTACGTGCAGCAGGATCCCGGGCATGCCAGGCTGATTGTGCTGACTCTTCTGGCGAGTTGCCCTTTCCTTAGGAGAAGGCCTGATGGAAAGGATGAAGGCCAGGAGCTGGCTGCTGCCGCCTGTGCTTCCTATGAGCCTCCAAGGCACTGCAAGTGGCACATAATTGAACTCGGTCTTGTCCCCTCAGCCAGGACTGCCAGCAGGATGTCTGCCTGCCCCATCTTGCCTGCTGAACAAGCTGTATTCACAGCTGGCAGCATAGCAAGGCTGGCTGGAACAGCAGGAGTGTGTGAGACAGCAGCAGGGAAGTGCCAGCCCTGCATTAGAACAGGGGCCCGTCCATGCCCCCTGAGCATCCCATGGTCTCGTGCTTTGCTCGCCCCACTCCCCATTTAACTAGTTCCCCCTGTTTTCCCTAATTCCTTCTGGCTTCTGATTGAACTCTCTTGTGGCTTCATGTAATTTATGGTCGCTTTGACTCATGGCCTTGCTAACAAAGGCCTGTATGTGAGAGGAGCAAGCCGTGATGGGAAGTGTGGTGGATGTGCTGTACACAGCACCGCATCTACTGAGAACCCAGCAGGAATGCCCACTGTGAGGTTTGCATTTTTTTCCACAGTGCTTATTTAGTTTACTGCTCTTTTCCTTGGACTTCCCCTCATGCCCAGGCCCTGTGTTTGCAGGGGTTTCATCTAAAAATTGCTAGTTTAGAGTATCTTCTCTTCTCCAAAGAAACAGCCAAACTGAAGAATGGTTGTGGTTGGAAAAATGAGCGTGCACAGATGACGTAGTGCTCCTCAGTATGTAGAAACTGGATTCTCAATCATCCAACAGCTTCTTTACACCCCTTCGAATGCAAAACAATCTTAGGGCAGGCAGAAAAAATGACTGTATCCACTCTATGGCCACTTTACATTACCAGAGCAATGAAAAATAGCCTTGTAGCTAAAACCGTATTCCTGCCTTGCAAGCAGTGGTTGTAATTTAGACTGTTGGTAGTGATGGAAGGTGATATTACATCTGCATCAAAAGTATGGATGGACCTGGTATTGCTGTAGCAGATGAGGATGTAGCTGCTCCCAGGGGATCCCCACCAGCCATGTTCCTTAGACACTTCACACCTAGCTGAATGACAGGTCAGCCATCTTTAAGTGCAGGACAGTTCTTCACCTCCATCAACATTTCACTAAATCAAATCTGATGAAAATGAAGATGTTCCAGTCATGAGACCGGTAAGCTTAACTATTATTTAACCATATAAAATGATGCCTCCGTTCCAGGCCTCCTCGCTTGAAGTGGCTGTTGATAAATTAAAATTCTGACTAGTCGCCTCAGCTTTTCAAGACTTTGCCTTTAAAAGCATAATATAGCCTCATCTGATGTAAATCTGCATTATCCCATTGCTCTCTCTGTTGATTTATGTCAGTGGTCTTCTATTATGGCAACATCAATAGCAATCTGCATCTCTATTGGCGGTGATTAAGGGTAGAAAAATCGCCTGGAGAAAGGGAGAAAGAATATAGTACTCAAACTATGACTAAGAAACTGAAGAGTAGGAGCCTGATCAATGCTCTTAGGAGCCTGCTGGGAGTAAGCTGCACTTAAAATTTGATTTAGTCTGAATGAACTAAGAGGGAGGCTACAGATAACATCAAGCCTCCAACCTGGTCTTCCACACAATTAGTGGCTCAGGCAGAATGGGTGCAATTTTACACCCAGGCATACCGGCATACCTATGGGGTAAATGTAGGGTGATAAAGAGACCTAACTGAAGCCTTAGCTGACCCCACATACTGCTCTGGCAGTCCTGAAGTCCAGGACCTGAGTTTTCCCTTCACAACATCTAATTGGGGATCAGATCCACACCACCTCTCCCAAGCTGCAAGATTCAGCAGCTGGTGACTCCAAATTGATGCTAAATAGTACTTTTTTTTTTTCTTTTTTTTTTTTTTCCCTGGAACTCAGATTCTATTATTCTTCCAAAATAATCTATCTCTGGTTCTATGGATCTTATCAAAGCCTCTGTCAAAGAGCTCAGCAGCTCCCAAAACCAAACTCAAACCAAAATAACAAAGAGTGCAGCATATTTTCTGGAGAGCCAGGTAAATTTTGACTACCAGAGGCACAACATGGGGCAAATCTAGGTATCCCCCATGCTGTGAGGCTTGTTTTGTTCTTGTTTTACAATTTCACAGCTTTGAGTCCTTTCAGGTTCTCCCATTCCTCCTTTAAAAAACTGAAGTTCTCTGTAGTGCAGCCACAAATATCACAGCACTCTTGTCAATGTCCAACCAACTCAGAGCTGCAATTTATTTAAAGCTAGCCTGAAGTGAACCAGTTAGTAAGAGCTGGTTTCCTATCACACCTCATTCTACCTTCTGCCTTTGAAGCCCACTTAACACAGCACTAGTAGTCCTTGGGGATTTCAGGGGATTAGTGCAGGCCCCTTGACAGTGCAGTGACTGTTCAGCCTAAAGTGAGGGAGAGATGACAAAAAAAGAAAAGGGAAGGAAAGAAAAGGAAGAAGAAAAAGAAAAGAAAAAAGGAAAGGAAGGAGAGAAGGGAGAAAGACTAAGAGAAAACAAACAAACAAAAAAAATAATGAGCAAGATTTTTTGGCAACAGTAAAGGCCTGTTGTTCAGGCCATCGGTTAATATTAGTAAGCTGCAAGTACAAGCATATGTATACTTAATGATGTAGCAATAAATTATTTGTGTCTCCATATGTCAGATAAATTGCATTTATTCCACCAATTCTTCTTTTGTAGGGAGACTCAGGTGTAAAATCCCAGCAGAGCATTCAAGTGCTGTGCCTGAGGAGCCCAAGGATTGGAACTGTTTCTCAGAGCAGATGATAACAACATTAAATCCTTTCTTCTTAACATCGCTAAAATAATTTTGCTGCTGGCATTGTCCCTAAGGCATTGTCTATCACAAAATCAGCAGCATTACCTTACTGATAACAAAGCTTAGATAACACCCTGAAGAGATACAGTAGCACAAGATGAAGGAGACCTGCCTGAACTTGTTGCTATGCCATGATCTCAGGAAGGTTTGCTGCTGGATTTTGAGCAACAGTGACTTGTCACTGCACTGTCCTGCATGGACCCCAAATGATGCCACAGCGACAACATGTAAAAGACAGACCATGTTATGTGCCTTCGTCATGAAGGAGCAGAAGATGTCTTCTAAATGACTTCCTTCTTGAACAAGAGGATTATTCTGACAAGAGACACGTAGAGCACACAAGTTAATGAAAATCCCAGCTGCAATGCTGAGAAACTCAAAGGAACAAACAAATATGCAAAAGCAGTGGATGGTGGGACGCCTGGACACCAGGCTGGTGAGCTGGGAAGCTCCCTCTGTCCTTCAGGCCACCAACATCTGGAGTACACATGTGCCAAGCAGGCAAAGGAGGCCCATTCAAAGCCATTTGAGGCAGCTTGAAAGTTTAGAAAGCCCATGTGGTCTTTCTATGGAAAAAATCTTTAAAGGATTGGATAGCTGCTACTGCAGCTCATAAACTTTTCCCTCTTTTACTCTCCTTTGTGGCATACATTTAGACTAGTTCCTAGTCACATTTAAACAATGACTCTTCAGTCATATGCAAAGAGAGAAAGAAAAATGAAAGGATCATATACCAAGCTATATGGCAATCACAGAGGACAAGAGCATCTGGGCTGTGGTGGGTGCTGACCAGCAGACTGGACAACATTATGGCAGGTACCAGTGCACAAATCATCGTTTTCAGGTTTATTTTCATCTTGATAAAGCCATCTGTTCCTGGGGTGAATACAAGAGCCAGTCATTATTACAGCATCTTATTTACAACACACTCCAGATGAGGGGTCACACTTCTCCAGCTGCATAGGACCTACTCCTACTAGGCTGCACTTCATTCCCTGCAGCAGAGTTACACTTGCTCCACATTGCTATGTTTCAGCAGCAGTCTGACCTATCCTCAAAACTCCATTCACAGGAGTGAAGAGGTGAGACAGTGGTTCATAGGGACATCCTGTGCAGTCAGCAGGTGCCACAAAAGGCCTACAGTTCTGAACACTTCCATGTGTTTGCGTGACTTATTTTGCTTTGGTGCAGCTGTGGGAAACTCCGCAACCAGTTTTTCTCCCCAGTTAATGCCGATTGGGAAAACTCATTTCCTGCCGAGTCGTCCCTCTGCCCTGCTAAAAGACAGCAAAACCTCTGCCACCACATCCCCTTGGGATGGGGCAGGATGGGGCATCAAAACCACAGGCCACAGAGCAGCCCCATCAGGTGGGAGCGGGTGGGTGGCTTTATAGTGGGGCTTGTTTCCCCTTTTAGTTTTACTGGTTTCCTTCAGCAATCATTAGGGCTTAACTAAGCTTTTCTGGCTTCCCTTTGTGCTTCTGAGGTTCTTTTGTTCCCACAGCAGGAGCAGGGCTGTAAGGATCCCTTCAAATCAAATCATTTTATATCCCTGAAATTCTTGGTTAGGGCTTAAAATTCAAGTCTGTGCTCACTGTTTGTTCCACTCTGTTGTGGAAAATAAGACAGCAGAGTTCCTGTTTTCTGATGCTGAAATTTCTTTACATTGGCTGATTCTTCTGCTTCAAATCAAAACAGACTGGCGGTATTACAGCATCAGCATGTCACTTGTCACAGGTCCCACAGTGGCCTGCAGGAAGGGCATAAGCAAGCAAGCATCTGCTATGAAGGCATAAAGCAATGGAGAAGCCCGAAGACACTCTAAGCATGATAACTTTTAGACAAGGACTATCCTATACCTAGCAATAAATGAATTAGTAAATATATCTCAGAAAAGAAGCAGAGTCCTGACGCCAGAGGGATAAAGCAACACTTGATTTCCTGGCAAGCGATCTGCTGTGCCAACTCTGTGCCTGTCCATTACGTCCAACAATTTCCATCTCAGTCCCCATAGTCATTGCACACAGCCTCAGGCGTGATCTTACTGCTGCCTGGAGCACCACTTCTTCATTGGCTGCTATAGAAAAGTCACTCTTGCTGCAAATTCAACTCATTTTTCTTCTAAATTAAGCTGAATGTTACTTATCGAGTAAGTGAAGAAAGCACTGGCAGTGACAGCCTCTGCTGCTATGCAATGTTCAAGGCTTTGGGAGTTGCTACCAACTATCAGTCCTGGGCACAGCTAATCCTGCTCTGAGCTGTCCTGGGTGTGTGTGAGCAACACAGATGTCTGCCATCACAATCCGCTTTGAAATACCCACTGAATGCATTTAAAAGAAAATGAACTGTGCTCAACTGGATCTCAGGGCCTGCTCCCTAAGCAAGATTTCTTTTGAAAGAGGCTTCAAGTGGCTCTGCAAGTTACAACACTTGGGGATGAGAGGGTTATGGTCTATTAGCAAATAGGCTAGAGTTGGGGCGTCCTGATGTAAATAGAATGAGGGCATGGATACCAGAATGCTTCACAACCAAAAATCTCAGCTTCTCCAAACTCACTCATTTTGGCCTTTCTGTCAAGATAAGCATGGGGACAGCCCTCTTTGCAGCACAACTGTTGGCAGAAGGAAGCAGTCCCTATCCTCCAAACTCATGTCAATTTCTGGGATGGTAAAATATTGCTGTACTGTAGGCTTCCTATGGTCAGGCTATAGGATCACTATGGCTTCATTTTAACCCCCAGAAAGGAGGCAGCAGTTTTTTTTCTCTCATTTCTCTGGTTTGAAAGGAACCTTTTCCCTGGTGCAGCTTCCAGCCCTGCAGTGAAACAGAACAACTTCATCATAAGGTCCCCGGCACCCTGCACTGGGTCCCAGCAGCACAGGAGGAGATGCAGCTCAACACAGGGTGCACAGCCTCTGCATCACCTCCCCACCACTGCCCACGTCATTCCCAAACACAGGCAAAACTGACAAACCTTAGCAGTGTTTGAGCCTGAGTTTAAAGTGCCCTGCACCAATCAATTTGGGGCACAGCTTATAGCCTCCCAGGTACTTTAGCAACGAAGACAAACTCATTTCTAACTGGGCATAGGCAAGTAGGCAAGCACCCAGCTGAATCTACAGTGGCACATTAAGTGATCCTGCTTTGCTAGAAGCAAAACCAAAAGCAGTTGCTGCGGCCCCACCAACACATGGCAACTTTCTAAACCACAGTAACTCAGCATTAACTGTTTGGCCATACTCTGCAGTGCCTGGCAATCCATATCCCAGCCTGGGAGGGCAGATAGGCAGAAACTGATGTTAGTGCTTTGAAAATACATAGTGCTTTTCCAGTACCTCCTTGGGGCTGCCTTGATGTGTCCTTGGAAGAGGCAAAGGGTCTCTACAGTGGACTTTCACCAGCTTCATCTTAGCAGGTGGCACCTCTTTGTGGAAGTAAGACAGCAGGGATAAAAGCTTCATCAAAACTGACTAACTACATACATAAAATTGCTGGCAAAGTAACTGTTGGAGACATGAGAAACATCTTGGGAGATTTCACTGAGAAAAATGCTTCCTTTATCTCTCCCCCCCCCCCCACCAGAATGTTCATATAAACCTTACAGGCAGTAGAGGAGAAGGATACAGTGTCTATAAGCAGCTCAAGCTGTTTCTCCCTCTAGGATATTTCGAGTGATTTGATTCAGCTTTCTAACGTTGTTCAAGGTAGACTCCATCTCCCCTAGCACTCATCAAAGCTGCTAATAGGTACTTCAGAACTCATAAAGAGATGACCAAATCTCGGGCACTGGGGACTCTGGCTCATTTATCTTCCACAGGCAGAATCAGATCTGATTTTTTACACTGCCTGCTCAGATGCTGGCGCAGTGCGTGCTCTGTACGACTTCATGGAACATCCCTTACAATAACAGTCTGCTGTGAAAACAGTGGAAGGCAACACAGGCTTCATAGGGCTTCTACATTTAACTACATACAGATGGAAGAATGAGGGGAAAAAAGAAGAAAAAGGAAAAAGTTGGTTTTCAAAGTTGGCTTTAGGGAACAGGGAAGATGAGATGTTGTGTTTGGATGTATACCAAAATCAACACAAACCTTTTTCACACAAAACCTCCTAATTTGTATAAATAGATACAGCAAAGCCCACGAAGCCTGAATATCACATACCCTATAAAGATCTGTTATGATCTCAGATTTTTAGTTAACATGGAACAGGTGGATTCATGCCCCTTCCAATAAAATTGGAGCACCGCTTATTTGGATCTGATCCCGTGAATTGCAGGGAAATACTTCTCATTTTACAATGAGAATCTCATCATTATGCAGGTCCTCACATCATGCAACAATTAGATCCAGGTCCAGATATACAAGTGCTAGTGGAGTGACATTTATGTGGTACTTGAAATATCTGCACATATTAAGGACAATTTCATGGCTAACTAGCGAGAAGTGACACTTAACAGTCCCTTTTGTCAAAATGACTGTTTTGATATAAAAATGCTTCCCACTGGAGACAAAGATGTGCAAACCTACACCATGGGGATTACATTTAAGACTGATTTTTTTTCTTTTCTTTTGGCTAAGCTTGACTTCACTTGGTGCTCAGGGCTTCTCTGCTGTTGCTGACTGCACTGTGAGCTGGTTTTGAATGCAGTTCTGTAGCCCAGAAAGAAACACCAAAAACCTCTACGTAGTTTCTATATATAAGGTAAATAGCCTCAGATCTTTCCAACATCATCTTTCCTGATGCCATAAACTGCATGTATTCAGTCGTTATGCTTCAGAGGCAGTAATTCTGAGAGCTGTGGTGCAGTCAGCTGCAGTGGTTGCTGGATGATTGAGATGAACAAGTATGGGACTTCCCTGCTCCCTGAGGCCATTTTCTCAGCTCTGGTAACCTGGGAGGGACAACCCAAGGCTCCGTCTGGCAGAATCCCCAGTGCTGGTATCACAGTCCAGAAGCAACACAGCCTTCTGTTTGAAACTCTTGGAGGTAGGATCATCATGTTCTACACGGTGCTGTGAGGTTTCTAAGAACTTAGCTATTCTTAGAAAACCAATGGAGCATTTTACTATATCAAAACCCATAATTAGAAAAGCCTTTCTACCATCTCTTCATACTAGACCTCTAAAAATCAGCTGCTGAGGCTTCTTCACCAGAAGAGAAAGACCCTTTAAGCGTGGTGCCCGTGACAGGTCATGCTGTGGGAACACACATCTCCCTCCCACAGTGACAGACACAGCACAGCCTATGGGAGCTAGCACAGGCAGATCACACTAGGCAGGATGGATTCCACCCTCCCTGTCAGTTCCTCAGTTCCTCGTTTTTATTATGACTTGAATTGACATATTTCATTACATACAATCACCCTCTGCCCCATCGGACATTCATCACTCGTGTCAGCTTTGCTTTTCCAAGCTGCTGCCTGATTAGCCTTTTTTTAACAGAAATTCCCCACCAAATAAATGTGGCTGTGTACCTTTTGCTCATCTACTGGAGGACGCCATGGCAAAAAGACTACCTGGACTTTTACTGGATAAAAAGACCAGAGGAAGGACTGAGGCCATAGAAACCCCAGTTTCATGGGGTGGCTCATGGCATGGCGCAGGATGAGCCTCTTCTGGCTCGTACTGGATGTGCTCTCCACATCTTCTCTCTGGATCTAAGCAGCTCATCAGCCATCACCGTGCTTTGTGTGTTTGTGTCTGCTATAGGGACTGGCATTTGTACAGAGGCCTTTAGGGAAAAAAAATCACTCTCATCTTCCTAGGGGTGACAAAGTAATGGTATAAGGAAACAGTTGGCTGAAGGAAAGACAAAATTAGGGAAATATTATCCTATATCTCCTGGCATTGGAAAAGATTACAGATGCCACACAAGCTCTTGCAATGACAAGCTACACAAGGGCAGTCAGCAGGATCCATTCACAAAGAGTAGGTCATCCTCAGCAAATATGATTAACTCCTTGGAGTGGAGGTGATGATGAGATCTGACAGGCTGAGGCAGCAGACATAATTGACTTGGACTTCCACAAGGCTTTTTTTCTTTTTTTTTTTTATCTTTTCCCATACAATACCATATAAAAGACTTAGGGTTAATAAGTTGGCATTGATATCGAAATTCTCAATTGGCTACAAAAAAAGAATGACTTGGTAGGCAAGGTTAGACAAGTTGGAAAGTGGTGATAAATGGATACAGATGGGGGAATCAGCAAGAGGTGAGAGCAGAGCACTGCTGGAGCAGAGGTGGAGGCTTGGTCATATACCACAACACAGCAAGGCTGTGTGCACCTCACCAGGGACACAAAGCTGTGAGTGAAGGACAGGGAGGCCAGAGTGTGGGGATGAAGTGAGAAATAGGCAGGGAACAGACAGCAGTTGCTGTGAAAGGCAAAGTGCAAAAAATGCAGGAAAGGGATGAAATGTGAAAACGGACATGAAAAACAATAGGAAGACTTTCTAGAGGTACATTGGCCAGAAGAGACAGGCCAAAGCGAGTGTACCTCCTTTGGTAAATGTAAAAGGAGAACTGGCTTCAATGGACGAAGAGAAGGCTGAGGTACTGAATGAGTTCTTTGCCTTGGTCTTCACTGGCGGCCAGGATTCCAGTACTTCTCACGTCCCTGAGCCCTGCATCCCTACACCTCTGGGTGGGGACTGGGGTGGTAAATCCCTCCCCGCTGTATTGCCTCATGAGACTGAATGTGTACAAGTCTATGGGGCAAGATGGCGTGCATCCCAGGGTTCTGAAGGAGCTGGCTGAGGTGGTTGCCGAGCTGCTCTTGCCGAGCTGCTCTCCATCATATTTGAGAAGTCGTGGCTGTCAGGTGTGGTCCCGGATGACTGGAGGAAGGGTCACGTCACTCCCATTTACAAGAAAGGGAGCAGGAGGTCCCCAGGAACTACAGGCCGGTGAGTCTCACCTCTGTGCCTGGGAAGATCATGGAACAGATCATCCTGAATGACATGCTTGATCACATGAGGAAAGGGCGTGTGATCCGTGACAGCCAGCACGGCTTCACCAGAGGAAGGTCATGCTTGACCAATCTGGTGGCCTTTTATGATGGAGTGACGGCATCGGTGGACAAGGGAAAGGCGACCGATGTCATTTACCTGGACTTGAGCGAGGCCTTTGACACGGTCCCCCACCACATCCTTATCTCCAAATTGGAGGGATGTGGATTTGATGGGTGGACCACGAGATGGATAAGAAACTGGTTGAAAGGCCGCAGACAGAGGGTGGTCATCAATGGCTCCATGTCCAGGTGGAGGCCGGTAACGAGTGGCGTCCCCCAGGGGTCTGTCTTGGGACCGGTGCTCTGTAACATCTTTATCAATGACATTGATGACGGAATCGAGTGCACCCTCAGCAATTTGCTGACAACACCAAGCTGAGTGGTGTGGTCGACACGGTTGAAGGAAGGGATGCCATTCAGAGGGACCTCGAGAGGCTAGAAAGGTGGGCCCGGGTGAATCTGATGAGGTTCAACACGGCAAAGTGCAGAGTTTTGCACTTGGGCCGGAGGAATCCCAGGCATCCATACAGACTGGAAGGAGCGGTCCTTGAGAGCAGCCCTGTGGAGAAGGACCTGGGGGTCTTGATAGATGAAAAACTTAATATGAGCCAGCAGTGTGCCCTTGCGGCTCGGAAGGCAAATGGTATCCTGGGCTCCATCAAAAGAGGGGTGGCCAGCAGGGACAGGGAGGTGATTGTTCCCCTCTACTCCACTCTTGTGAGGCCCCATCTGGAGTACTGCGTCCAAGTGTGGAGCCCCAGTATAAAAAAGACAGGGAGCTGTTGGAGAGGGTCCAGAGGAGGGCCACGAAGATGATCAGGGGACTGGAGCACCTCCCCTATGAAGACAGGCTGAGGAAGCTGGGCTTGTTCAGCCTGGAGAAAAGAAGGCTGAGTGGTGACCTCATTGCAGCATTTCAGTACCTAAAGGGAGCCTACAGAGGGGAGAGGAATCAACTCTTTAAAAGGGTAGATAACAGCAGGACGAGGGGAAATGGTTTTAAGTTGAGGGAGGGGAGATTTAGGTTGGACATCAGGGGGAAATCCTTTACAGAGAGAGTGCTGAGGTGCTGGAACAGCTGCCCAGAGATGCTGTGGATGCCCCATCCCTGGAAGTGTTCAAGGCCAGATTGGATGGGGCCCTGGGCAGCCTGGTCTAGCATTAAATGAGGAGGTTGGTGGCCCTGCATGTGGCAGGGGGGTTGGAGATTCATGATCCTTGAGGTCCATTCCAACCCTGGCCATTCTGTGATTCTGTGAGTTGGCTCTTTTCTGTGAAATGGTGGTTGAGAATAGAATGTGAGGTGACAGTAGAAAAGTCCCCCATAGATAGAAGAAGGTACAAATTTCAGGGGGTCAGAAATGGGACTGTGGATGTTATAAAGCAGGCTTCTCTGTTCTAGACATCAGCACTGAAGTTTATTAGTGGCAAACCTAATTTCTTTCAAACTTTCCACTTCTATTCCATGAGCAGTTTACCCAGAAAGAGAATGACGTGTCCATTAACTGATCAGCATTATAATCTGTATCCTACTCCACAGCCTTCACCAGTTCAATAGCTGAGAACATCACCGTTTTCAATGATTTCTTCCTTGTATTCATCAGCCATTTTGCATTATGGAAAGATTATCTCCATTATGAAGATCAAAAAGCATAAAGATATTAAATCTAGTTATCAGCTGTCAGAATTCTGTCACAAATCCTCCAATACTTCAAGATTTTCTTTTCCATTTCTGAGGGGCAAGAAAATTTCATGATCATCAAATAATTCTTTTCTATTAGTCCGTATGTCCCAGGCCTTTGAAGAACCTTTCAAATTACCAAGTGAAAGTAGCGAGCGTATGGCCTTTGCAATACTTTGTTTTACTGTGCAAACAAAAGGTTGCTTATGCGAATGTTTGCAGAAAGCAAGTATCACTGAGGCAAACACGTGGCCTCTCGTAGATAAATGCTTTTTGCAATATTTGCCCAGCTGTAGTGATTTTTCAACCAGCAGTTGGAAAAGAGACCTCTGATTTGACCTTAAGGGATAGGTTCTCAAGCCACAAGCTGCTGCAAACACTGCTTCTCAGCAGATTGAAATGAGCCAACACACACTGAAAGCACAAAATTTACAGCAGGGAAGCTCTGCCTGTGCAGTGAGAACAAGAGCCAAAGTTCAGACCTTTATAAATTCAACAATTTAGTCCTGGATTGAGTAAATAGAAAAGTTCATTAACTTCCAAAAGGTGCAAAAGCAAACCCTGTTTGGTCACATACAGCGTGAGTTGTGTTATTTGCACTGGTGGAGGAGATACTCTGAAGCACCAAGAGCTGCCACACTTCTCTCACCCACCAGAGGTAGAACTTCCAGGACAGCAGAGCTGGGCTGGAGCTGAGCATCTCTGAAATTCCCCTAAATGCTTCTAACACGTAAGTAGCTGTAGATATGAAATACGAGTTTTCTAATCCAAGAGTTTAAAGTCCAACTGAATAAAAAAGCAACAAATGAAATATTGTTCATATTAAAATGTAAAGCAGAAGAAATTGATGGTGGCAGTGGTAAGGACTACATTAGCACTCATACAGCTTTGATTACATTTTACCACTGCAAACCTCTGTCCAACTGTATTAAAAACCTCCTACTCCAAACAAGCACTGCTTAGAATGGTCAGAATCCTCCAGTTCTGCAAAGTCCTCCAAGCTCACACTGAATGTTCATCACACCACACTAGTGGGACGTAACACATACCCTGGCAGATCACTGACCTGGGATGACAGCACCAGACTGTGATGCCTCGGTGCCACTGCTTGTGGATGTGCACAACATAGAGTGGGTGAAAGAAGTCATCATATTGCATTGCACTCCTCAGTCTTGTTTTCCTGAAATGCCAAAGCCATTTCATTTGTGTCATGTCTAACTTGTCATTACCCTTTGTCTGTTTTGGTCTTTTTCTTTAGCTGTACATTCAGAGAAGGAAAATATTTCTTCCTTATTTTTTATTTCTATGCTTCCTATGCTAAAAACCTTCCTGAACTCTTATTTTCTGGACACACAGAAAGTGTAGTAACTTGACACATCCCAGCAGAGCACAGCACTGGGTTTTTTGATGAGACAGTGCTGTGGATCACATGCATAACGGCCCCCAAGGAAATTACACCCTCCCAGGCTTCAGCCAGAATCTCTTTGATGACGAAAGGCTTATTATTATGAATGCATTGCAGACCTTCAGGTCAAGCTCTTACTAATTTTAGGGGTTTTTTATCATTTCTTGACTGTTTGGGGAGTACATATGCAAAGGTAACTTCCAGTTCAAGGAGCAAGGACTGGGTTTAGCAAATCAATAAAAAACTTGCTTAACCCTACACACAGAGAACAACAATTGAATTAATTGGAGACCTCGTGTACTGCACACTAAGGATGTGCTTTTTCAGCTTTAATAACTGCATTTAATGAAGTTTAAACTACAGAAAGACATACATACGTAAGTCTACTGAAATCATACTCTTCCACTCTGTCAGAGCAGCAGCATTCATTAACTCATCATTCTGCAGCTGGGTAACTAGGGCAGGACTTGCAGTAACTAGTATAGCAAGTTGAATTATTCATTATGAACTTTTTCTATGGAGAAATGTCTTTTTTTTTTTTTTACTCACAGGTTGTACATGAACGCAATGATTTTTTTTATTTGATTTTTTTAATGTTTTCACCTCTCTTGAGTAGATATTCCAGTAAGGAAATGGTGCAAACAAGCTATGCACCATTGGCCATGACATGATCACAGTAGGACTGTGCTGAAGAGCTCTTCTGAGATGTGCGACTGGTCACTGAAGGTACTGCATTTTTCTGTTAAATGGGCAGAACAGAACGTGAAACAAAGACTATTTTTCTGCTGAGAATTCCTCTGATTTGCCCTTCAAAAGGAACTTTGTCTTTTTAAGATTTCCCAACTCCCTCAAAACGTTCTTGCTTATCACCAATATTTTGCCTGTTTCCACCTCTAATGGCATAGTATTCCTTTGGTCTTAACAGCCCATTCCTAGCAAAAACTTTCTGAGACTCACTACCAGGTTTAATAAGGCTCCCAGTGGGAAGAAATTGAGATCAACAAGGGATGTCTCTGTGCTTATTATCAGATTGAATCTAAATGGTGTCATTCCTCAGAATTCATTAGTTTAACAACATTCCCAAAATATACTTGGCAGGTTGTAAAAGTATCCTTTCGATTAAATTACTTAAAAGTTATAGATTTTCTTTTCTTTGTGTATATTTTTTACTGAAAACTTACTCAACTTACATATTGCCCTGAAAGTTTATTCTTTATTGGAATTAACACAAGCAGCACTGGGAGTATTCTTAGCAATATGCTTTTGATTAACGGATCATATTTTGAATGTTGTTAACAGCAGAATTTTAAGTGCAAGAGTTCTTGTACAGAATCCCACTCTAAAGCTGCTGGCATCAGCAGTCCCTGCAGGAGAACACGCTGCAGCAGAGTGAAGGGGACGTGTAAGCCAGATAACCACGGCCATCAGCATTTGCAAGAGCAGAATGCTTGGGCAACAGGAGCCCAGATCAGGTGAAAAAAAAAAAAAATAAAAAATAAAAAAGACCCAGTAGTCAGAAGCCAACTGAGTCACCTGAAAGAGTGGAGTGTTATCCATCTGCATACATTTTACAAATGTAGAAGTACGTACTTTTGAAAGCTGTTCTTTATCTGCAGAATCCTACTTGTTCCTTACCAACCTTCTCAGTCTATCATAAGTGATTGGAAGTTGATGCTGGTTGGAGTCACATAGTGCAGAAACAAGGGCAGAGGTCCTTCTGAAATGAGGACCAAATCCCTCTCAACATCAGGGCACAGCCCACAGGCCATCTGAGAGGATGATTCTATGCTCAGGATAAAGAGGGATGAAGTCCAACAGAGATAAACTACTACATGTTACAAGCCATGGTCATAGAATCAGACTATCATTAATGTTGGGAAGACCACTAAGATCATCTAGTCCAGCCTTCAAACCATGCCTCTGACCTCTCTAGATCATGTTGTTCAGTGTGACATCTACTGTTTTCTTGAACATCTCCAGGGCCAGTGTCCCCCCACCTCCCTGGGCAGCTGTGCCACTGCATCACCACTCTGTCAAAGAAGGAATTTTCCCCAGTATCCAACCTGAACCTCCCTTAGTACAATTTAAGGCCATTCCCTCTTGTCCTATTGCTCTTGCCTGGGAGCAGAGGCTGACCCTCACTTCACCACAATC
The DNA here is from genome assembly GCA_037305975.1 of Chrysolophus pictus. Lineage (NCBI taxonomy): Eukaryota > Metazoa > Chordata > Aves > Galliformes > Phasianidae > Chrysolophus > Chrysolophus pictus. The sequence goes on from CM074595.1 coordinate 9,573,437, forward strand.
TCCTTTCTGGGAGTTGGTGTAGGAGAGGCCAGAGGGCCTGGGCACTGGGTGGTGCCTTCTTATGCCTTCAACAAGAAAATAGCCTGAGCACGGTGTCCTTCCCTGAGCCTTCTTGGAAAGATGAGTTATGTCAGAAAAGACATAGGGCACAAATTAGTTTCCAGCTGTCTCTTGTGTAAAGATGTCTCTCAGGAAAGTTATTACCCTGTCCAAGAAAATCACCGGTGTCTGCTAAGCTTGCTGTAGCTTGACACCTTCAAATAACATCACAAAGATGATAACAGTGAGCATTTGGCATATAAGGATTTTCTTGGGCCAGCATAACTGCTATTTGCAATTCATAGGCTTGGCAGAATGATCTGGGATTTTTCAGTGGCTTTCTCTCAATCCCCAAAATAGATCTCATTTTAAAACAGGTGGGTTTTTCTCTGACCTGTTTTTACCTTTGATATTATCACCAGGAAGGGAAATCCTCAAAGATAAATCAGTGGTTGAGATACGATGCCTTGAGTCTGAGAGATATAGAAATATCTTGTATTTTCCTTCCCATCATTCTGAGAGAGTCGTTCCTTTCTGGTTATCTGCACAACACTGCAAAACAGCACAGATGTTTTGTGACAGTAACAGTGAGCTCGCATAGCCTCTGTCCCAGTCACCTTCCCATTCAGAAGCTGAATATTTGTTTTCCCCTCCAGTGCTCTGCCTGTGCAGCAAATTAATCCCAGCCATACAAGGTGGTGCTTGACAGAACAATATAAAATAAACAATTTGCAACGGAACCTGAATCATGTTCCAGCAACAGCATGAGCATGGGGAACATGAGGACAGCTTAAGTGAGGAAGGGGCCTTGTTCCTCACTAAATCAGCGCTTGCTAACCTACTGGTACACTTGAACCAAAGAGAATGGAAGATCATAAGAAATTAAGAACCCAATTTGATGGCCAACTGTACCTACAGGTATACCTGCTTACACAGGACTTGGACATGCAGTACAGAAAATCCAGTACGTGGTGCCAGGCAACACCATGCTCTTACAGATGCTTTTACATTGCAGTTAGGAGGTGAGAGTGAGCTATGTGAAGTGCTATGTTCTTGCTTTCCAACGGAAATACAAAGCCCATGCCCTGGAACTGCAGAGCTGTGTTTCTGTATTACTGATTTGGGAATCTCTTTCGGACTGCACAACATCAGAAAGAAAGTGGTTTGTGTGATCACTACAAAAACAGAATGCCTTCAAAACAATCTATAAACAAAGAAAAATCAGAGAGACAGAAGTCACAAGAGTTTCCAAACATTAGTTGCATTTGTTTGTAGAAAAAAGTCCTGGGAGCAAGACGAGAGAGGTCTGCAAATTTATTAAAAAAAAAAAAAAAAAAGCCTTCATTAGCTTCCACAAGGATAAAAAAAAAAAAACAGTTTACAGGACAGCCTGGTCTGCGTACTTCATAGTAAAGACAGGGGAAAAACAGGAGTCCTCTACCCCAGAGGCCTCTGTATTTGAGAATTTCCAAGGGACAGATGCCTCTACAGTGGAGAAGCCCTGCACCCCCTGCCCTTTAAGGGCAACATACCTACAGAGGAGCCTGCAGTGCAAAGCAGAAGTTTGCTGGTGGGACTTTTCAAGACAACATGGGCCAAACTGATGAAGATGCAGAACTGACTTAAAATACTTATCATATATACGTAACAATCAGAAAAATCAATACAGTGGAGTGGTGATACAGGAGGAATAATGGCAAAAGGACTAGTGTGATGGAAAGGTGTTACAAAGGAAAAATGCTCACCCATCTCTGAATTAAAAGACTGCTTCTTAGCAGCTCTGTTTCAAAGGTAATACTTCTGCTACCTCACAAGCTAAACTGACAAAGCCGCTTTGTTTTCTTCAAACATGAAGGGATATTTTGAAGTAAAACCCACTAAAATAAACTTGGTTACATTTCATTAAAATGGGCAAGGGCAAGAATTTTCATGTTATAGCCATTTCTCTCCGAAGAGCATCAAAGCACTTTGCAAACCAAATTCTCCAGCTGAAAGCACTTCCTGATCTGGGCAGTCTTGTCAGACTCTTGAAAATTTCTGCCTCTCCTTACATGAGCAAGGTTGGCTTCAACAGGACCTCATGACCAAACCCTAAGAGACGCTGAGTGCATCCTGGCCCTGCCCCATGTCTCTGCCAGATCTCATTAAGCCTTTCAACAGTGCCAAGACAAAGGGAATGCCCCATTACAAAGATGGATAAACTGAGTCACCAAGCTTTTCGAGTGACTTGCCCAGGTGCTTGACACATTGGTGAAATCTCACGCACCTTGTCCCACCAATCAGTCTCCTTGTGGCAAGTGGGTCAGAGAAGGATGCAGTGCTGGATAAATGATGGAGTGCACAAGAATTGTGCACGAGCTGTAGACTAGATTTACTTAAGATGAACTCATTGAGATGTTGGCAGGAGGGTTAATCTGCCAGGCTGAGCTGTGGGGGCCAACTGAAATGCCAGGTGGGTGCAGCACTGCCTGCCCTCAGGTGCTAACCACCAAGTGCTCCACTGCCTGCTACAAATTGCTTTACAGCCCAGGAAGTGTTACCACATCAGATGCAGCCTGATAGCAGTGGGAGGGCAGGAGCAGCACTAACCTGGGAGGACCTGTTCAGAACTGCTGGGGGATGTGCAGCAGGTCTGACGTGCTTTACATCTTTGCCAGGACAGCTACCATCACCATCCCTTCTTCTCACCACCTCCCCCCTGGAAAACCAAAGGATGCGGTGGCTGCCTGCGCAATGCTGGTTAGCATAATTACTGCTGGGAGATGGCAATCTGGCAGCTGAGCCACAGCAGGGAGGGTGATGCCAGCCCCTCCTGCAGCACACGCAGGTCTGGGCAGGAGGCAGCGGGCACAGGACAGGATGTGTGGATCTGCCTCTGGTGGGGCTCAGGAAACTGGGTCAGAAACTCTGGTTTCAATACATTCAGTGCCATGGCAAAGCTGGCTTTGTCTTCCTCATTGCTAGATGCTGTGTCATATTGAGAGCTTGCGTTAAGCACCCTGCTGCCTCCCAGGGTTTGGGCAGAAAATACAGGGAGGAGGGGATCTGCCATCTCTGCCATCATACACATCTCTGAGGGGCTGGTAGATAACCCCTCTCTCTGTCTGCTTCTCTAAAACCATTTCACTCCAGAAAATCTCTGTTCTGACCATGCTGAAGAAGCTAATTCCTGCTGTTTACAACAGGCATCTGGTACCTAAGGATACCTGCATCTCTAAGATGATGTGTCTGGGCTCCAAAGGCTAAAACATTAAGAAAAAGAATTTTCTATGTGATTTTAAACCTAAATCATATCTCATACAAATGAGGCAATTTGCTCTGTATAAGCTGAGTTCTGGAGCAGCCCTTGCAAATGAAAGCAGTACACTCCTCTTGCTACTCTCAACAGAAGAATTTTCTTCTTATTTCTTTCTATGTCCAAAGATTTTCTGGCATCCATATAAAGGTTAAATCTTGCCTGAAAGCATTTGCCTTTCTTATTGGAGTTTGATTAACTATGGCAGAAATGATACTGTGAAGTGAGAGCTCTGAAGACTGGAGTGGTATCAGACAGACAGACATGTGGGGGGAGAAATGAGGCTTTTTAAGTTTTTGAAGCAGTTCTGAATGAGGTCTAAATTGCACCAAATAATGTGCTTAAATAAACTGCTAGCAAAGGAAACAGCTGTCGGAATATTATACGAGTACTTCTCTGGATCCAAGTATATGCCCTACAGTTACAGAACAGAAAATTGCCAAATGAAGATTTAAAGTGACAAGACCTGTGTGTGGCACAACAGCAGGTAGAACAAGAGAGTCATTTAAGCTGCTTTAAATGTGACTGTCCCATGCACTGAGTATTGAAATTTTTCAGTAGCTGCCTCATGTGTTTTCCTCTCTATGCTCTGATGACACAACAAGGTTCAGATCGCATCTAATGGCTTAAAGCAAAGCTATTAAACAGTATTTATTGTCTTAGGAAAGACTGATTTAGATTTACTGTCAAAATAGAAACTGTTTAAAACAACACCCAAAGGATACAAGGCAAAAGGAAGAACAAATTTTCAAAGCCCCCATTTCTTTTCCATACACTGCTTTGAAATTAAGGAACTATCATGACCATGGGCATGTAAGAAAGCTGAGCCCACACATGGGTGACTCTTTCACAGATATTGTGCCCATAGCTAGACATACTAACCACGTGGCAACTTCAATCGGGCAGTAATTGCCCACTATGTGGTCTGCATTTTATCTAAAGAGAAATCAGGATGAGCAGGTGTATCACTCCTGTTTTCTGTCAGGCATTGTCTTTACTGCTGTGAAAGCACTTCACAAGCAGAAGTGTGATAAAAGCTCTTTGCAAGGCAGCTTTTTGTCCTCATGTGATGTGAGAAGCTGAGATGTGACGTGTAGCTGAAGAGTCTCTGCACTTCCTATCACAGGCAGGAATTAAGTCTGAGGGTGCAATCTGGGCATTCACAATTTGCAATCAAATGGAAATTTCCTTTTGACCTTGGAGAGGAAGAGGGGAAGGATTTCACTCTTCGGAGCTGCACATATGTCAACCCATGTTCAGCTTCTGACCGAAGAGCCTCTGCTAGCAGCAGAATGAGTTAATAGTGCCCATCAGCACCAAATCCATGCCTGGGCCTCCAGCTCAATCACCACCGCCTCCTTGTGCTCCCTGCCTCTCCCATAAACCTGAGAAAACACTTCGTCAGTGCAACACAAATTAATGCAAAGAGAACTCACCAAAGAAATGCAAAATAGCCTAAAACATTTAGATGAGTTTACATGTTTTCTTAAACACTTGGCCAAGTTCTGCCCATGACTCTTTGGGCAGAGAAGTGTGTCTGTAAGCATGAGCTCTGATTGCACAGTGGTGGGCCTGGGAGAAGGAGAAAAGGGTTTGGGTTTTTAATAAGCAAAGAACGTGAGGCAGCCTGCCCAGCCAGCTCTGAGATGAAACATTCAAACCAATCCATCCCTATGGTATCGTGGTGGCTGTATTTTTGGAAACTCTGCTTTTTTACATTTCTATTTTCCCGTGGCTCTGCCTCTGGACCTCATTAATCTCCATAGTGTTTGCAAGTGAACAATTGCCCTAATTCCATCTGGCTGGAGTACAAAAAAATAAAGACTTCAGAAAAAAAAGAAAAAAAAAAGGTTGCTCTTTTCATTCTTCTTCCCTTTCCCTCCTTATTCTGGAAATGCCTGGCAATTTAACACTTAGCCACTTGTTAATGATATTTCCAGAGTTAGGCTGGTTGGTACAACTTGAGAAATGTGATGATTAATAGCTAGGCATATGAGAGTGCTCTGTAGGCCGGGCTGCTGCTGTTGCATTGACCTTGTTTCACAGAAGATAATCTTTTTCAAATCCATTGAACTGAAACGTGTGGACTTAGACCTTGCTCCTGCCCTGCACCCAGTTCTCTTGTGTTTGACGGACTGACTCCCTCTGCTTAATGATGAATGTATGGAAAGCTTCCGTCTTAGGAGCCAAAAATAAGGAATATATCTGCTGGTGTCAGTGGATGTAGATTAGAAATGAAAGGATGGTTGATGGAAGAGGCTCAGTTTTTTTGGTGATAGACAGCCAGTCACTCACACCATACAGGATCCAAAGAGCTGCTGCTGGAGGATACAGCAAGCTAAAGTTGGATAAACTCTGTAATGAAAAGTTGCCCTTTTTGGAGGGTTCTGAATGGGGCCAATTTTCTGATCTGAACACGCTTTTAAGGGCACCAGAACAGGACCTCAAAATCCTGCTCTTCTGAAATACAAGATACCAGCCTATAACTCTGAAAAAAGAGAACAGTCGATGTCTGAGTTTTCAGCTCAGAAAAGAATCAGCATCTCCGTGTGTCTCTGAGCCATTTCTGCAGTGGCTTTTACTGCATAAAGCTCAAAACTGGCAAAAGCCTTTTCAAACGTACATCTGTTGTGTTTGGGCTTAATTTTGTTTTTCATCCAGTCCTTGTTCATACTCCTAATAGAAGCAGACCAACACAGCACTGCATTCCTTCTCATTTGGTGCTGGAAGGTGTAGCTGAGCACCATGCACCTCAGAGCAGCACCGTGCTGCAGCTGGGAGCTGGTGTCTTTGCATGGAGAATGTTTTAGTTCTAGATGGTGAAGTAAAATATAGAATTAGTGAGAAAAAGTGATCATAATTGCAGCTGAAACATGCGCAGACACACAGAGGAGGAGAAGCTCAGTTCACAGCCACTGTACCCTTCGTGCCACCCAGCTCCACATGATATGAAATGAATCCTGATTTACAGGCAGGTAATGAAGAACAGATCTGCTGAGTGAGAGCCTGCAGCTCCTGCTGCCATCTGGGTCCCGCTGGGCTCTCACTTCTCTGCTGCTCTTTGGGCTCCTCCACCCCTCCAGCTCGGAGCTTGCATGAGGGCTTTTGGGGGTTTCTTCTTTTATTTTATTCATTCAAGCCTGCACTAATCCTTATTAATACCACCAGCATAAAGTAAGAGCTGGAGAAAGAGCATGGAAAGAATACAATTGTTTTTTTTCACACAACTACCAGTCCCACATTCCTATAAATCAAGCAGAAACAGACTTCCATGACCATGTTTTAAAGATGCTAGTGGGCATGATCACCCTATAAGCTGCATGTTTTAAATAGTTAAGATAGATTACATGCTTTACCAATGTCTCCAGTAGAGAAGCTAAATAAAACTCTTTGTCCCTTAGCCCCGTGTTACAGAAATGAAGCTTGTCCTCAGGTCAGCAGCCAAACTTCAGTGAGGTTCCATCCGCTCACTCGCTGCTCCTGCTGACATTTTGCAGAGCTGGCTGGGCACATACAGAAGGCTTTGCATTTTTTCCACAGATAGGAAGGTGGGGAAATTAACTGAGATAGGGGCTGTTGTGGTGGTTTTCATGTTCAAGTCCCAGTGTAGGTCTCCATAGGCTGCAAACTGCCTCAGTCTGTATTTCCCTGCCAGCAAAGCATTTCAGCATGTGCAGTTTTTGCTCAGCTGATGAACAACGCTGACCGTAAGGCTTGTGGAGCTGCTCTTCCACTCTGGGGATCCAGCCAGCAGCTCTGTTAAAAGAACGACTCTGTATTCATGAGCTGAAACGTCTCAGCAGCAAAAACTGCCTGCCTTTAGGTGATGATGTACTTCATTTCATGCTTCAGAGAAAGAAGCAGACAGTGCTCCTGGACAGTCTTGAAATCCTTCAGAAAAACACATCCCAGTCATCACATCTCACGTCACAGCTACCACTTACGATTTGTTGTGATGTAGGTAGTGCCACATCCAGGCAGCTGGAATCTGCATGTCTATAGATATATTCATTATAGGGCAATTTGTAAAGTTTTACTTCTGTTACTTGATGAAAATGGTAATCACCTTCTCTGTCCCACACACGCGAGCTCACGTTGATATGAATTTAGAAAATACTATATTAAATGATTTATTCCAGCTTTATCCGTTTTCTAATAATGTAATGAATTACTGGTGGGTTGTAGGAAAAAGAAAAAGAAACAGAATAGTAGGCAGCTATTGAAAAAAGCAAAGTGGAAGGAAAGTGTTTTCCACGCCCCCAGATTATGAGCTTTGAAATATTTTCCTACCCAAAATTAGGACGACAATATGAAAACAACCCTCTTCAAATGCTTTTACAAACAGAAATCTTCTGTAATGCAAGATCTGGCCAATGAACATGTAAAGTCTTCTGCTAAAAGCAAAAGTAACTTTAAAAATACAAGGAGCGACTTCAGAAGAAAGGGCAAATACACTTAAAAATTAACAATTTAAAGTCAAACTCATCCTCTCACTTAGGAAAGTTTGATTTTAATGATTCAATATCTCCTGTGGAAGACATACATCTCAGCGGGTCCCAGATGCGCTCAGTCCATCTGACTCCACCTCCCAGAGCCACTCTTCTAAAATGCAAGACTTCTCGGGGAAGCTAAACAAGCACCAAAAGTGATTGTTGAAGTCTCTGCTCTTACTAACACCTATAGGAATCTAGGGGTAGAGATAGGCTTGGCCTTTCTTTCAAGAACTCAGTAAAACCTAAAATAAAACCAGTGGCAGCAGTGTTAGAGTTCTGCTACCATTGCTGCATTGATGTTTCAGGACCAAAGCTGTTGCAGGCCCATGGGAAGCTTGAATGTACAAGGCTGTGAAGTGTGAAAAATGCACAAGAAAATGCTGAAATACTGCAACATGTTGAAGATCAGAGGTCCAGTTGTAAGCACAGTCCTTCTTGGTAGAACTTTGTTCACATTCATTGTGCAAAAGCACATGGTCTTGGTGAAATTCCAGCTTTGGACATACTCTTTGAGCCATCATCTATGTTTTTTGGAGAATCTATAGGGCACTGAAGGAAATTCACTTTTCTGGAGAAAATTGTTCGTATTCTGCCTATGTTTGCATACAATTATTTGGTCTGGCATTAGGAACACTGCTGCAGCCAACCACTCCTTCAATCAACTCCCATAATCTCAAAAAAAAAAAAAGAAAAAAAGAAAAAAGAGAAGGGAAGAAAAGGGAAAAATAAGAGGAGAGGAGAGGAGAGGAGAGGAGAGGAGAGGAGAGGAGAGGAGAGGAGAGGAGAGGAGAGGAGAGGAGAGGAGAGGAGAGGAGAGGAGAGGAAATGGAATGGGGGTGGGGAGGGGAGAGGAAGGAAGGGGAGGGGAGGGGAGGGGAGGGGAGGGGAGGGGAGGGGAGGGGAGGGGAGGGGAGGGGAGGGGAGGGGAGGGGAGGGGAGGGAAGGGAAGGGAAGGGAAGGGAAGGGAAGGGAAGGGAAGGGAAGGGAAGGGAAGGGAAGGGAAGGGAAGGGAAGGGAAGGGAAGGGAAGGGAAGGGAAGGGAAGGGAAGGGAAGGGAAGGGAAGGGAAGGGAAGGGAAGGGAAGGGAAGGGAAGGGAAGGGAAGGGAAGGGAAGGGAAGGGAAGGGAAGGGAAGGGAAGGGAAGGGAAGGGGAAAAACAACAACAAAACAACAACAAAGCAAATAGGAAAAAAAACAACCTACACAAATGACTTAACAAAAGAAAACAAGAAAAGAACTACACAGAGGATAGCTACAAATATGCTCAGTTATCCACAGTGTAATGACAGCATTTGATTCAATCTGAGCATTATAGTTACACTGTTTTTCTCTCTGTCACCGGAATGTGTACTGCTCACAACAATCTCTGTAGGTTTGTTTCTTTCTTTTTTTTTTTTTTGCATAGTGGGAAATTCACAATGATAAAGAAAAAAGGCAGCAAAATCTCCAAGATGCCTTCTTCCTCTCTTTTCAAAGACTGGTAAAGAAAAAGAAACTGGTTGCATTCAGAGCTGCCAGGCTATCAGATGGAATGAGATTTGAAGTAAAAAAAAAAAAAAAATTAATGGCATGCTAAATATGTTGTTGAAATGCACTGGGAATAGCTTCACGTTAAGAGGAAAACAGCTTAAAATCATGTAAAACGGAGGTCAGGCGTGAGAAGGAATGTGTCTGTAGAGAATTGTGTGCATGCTAAAAGCTGCCCGCAAATTCTAAATACACACACTGTGAGAAGTGCACAATAACATCGTCAAATGAGGTTTTCAGACGGGGAATTATTTGCATCCGCAGCTATTTTGGGTTATGCTTCATCACAGCATACTTTTTCACTTATGACAATCTTGCATTTAGTGACATAAACAAATATGAAGATAGGGGTCACTACATTTTTTTTGCAAAAAATCAAGAACACGATAAGAACAGTCTTGATTTGCTCCGTTAAAAACGTCCAATGCTTTTATCAGTTTTTGATCACAGAGGCCAATTTCCTTATAGCTCTGCTCTCTAAGGGACTGAGGTTTGCACACTCATACTCTGGGCACGCGCATAAGCACGCTGAAGTTCTGAAACAGTTGGATGGTTTTAACTGCATTTGGCAGAGGAACGGGTCTCAAAATTATTAAAGTTCTAAATGTTTGCGAGGAGAGGGAAAGTGCAACTGATACCTTCATGCAGAAGCTGTGTGGGACCTCAGCTTGGAGGCACGAGCACATAGAAATGATCAGGTTTCCAAAGCCGCACAGTTCATGAAATGGCTTGCTTGATCACTGCAGCTAGCCAGAAGAACACTTTGCATTTAAACAACCAAAGCATCAAGCTTTCTTTTCAGTCAGAATGCCACAGCCCTCCATGGGGCTCCAATGGAGGTTGCTTGGAGGATGGCATCACAGCTCCATCACCTTACACGGATGGCTTTGCTCATTAGCCTCGAAAGAGCTAATCCAAGAAAAAGGTTAAAGGAAGTACAAATACACCCAAAACCTCCAACTGAAATCTATTTTGAGCTTCTGACTGATGTAGGCTCTCATTGCACTTTCTAGAAAAGAGTCAAAGCTGAATAAATAGGGAAGAGGGACTGCAGGAGTGGTCCAGGGTGAGCAGTCCCACCGGCACAGCTAAGCCTGTGTGCTCAGTGACAGAAGCAAAGAGAACAGCACACATACACTGACTGTAAATGGTAACTGTTATTCAGCTGGGGAAAGGAAGCCTCAGCGGCAGTGCTGCCCAAGGAGAAACTTTTGTCACTGCAAAAAGCAGCAGCCCTGGAAGGCAGCAGTCCCAGGAAAATGGCATTTCGAAATCAGAGCCTCTGAGAAGCGCTCTTCTAGGAACAGAGATATATAAAAAAAAGAAAGGCAGCTGATGGAAAAATGAGAATGACACTCTGTTTTCTAAGCTATGGGGAGGAAATCTGATGTCAAAAATCATTGGATATGAATTTGTTCCTCGAGTCGCTGAGGCCCAAAGGCTGAAGTGCCAATAGATGATTTCAGAGAATATTCTGATGGGCTTCAGTCTGAGGGAAGAAAAAGAAAAAGCCTTCAAGGCATTTCCATGAGAAATGCCAGAGTGGCATTATCCAAAATGACTTTCCAGTTAGAGAATTGCCTCCATTTTTAGTGCTTCTTATTCACCAGGCAGGTTAATAAACAGAGAACCACATCACTGTGTTGAAGAGAAGGTCTTAAAGAAAAGGAGCCCCTGTTCAACCTGCAGGTTTCCCAAGCCAGAAATCTGCTTTCCAAAATAGAAAGAGTTAACACGCTGGTCCCTGCACAATGCTGCAAAATATCTTGGCCAGCTGCAGTGCTTACTGCGTAGTCTATAGTCTCAGACAAGTCTGTTCTCTTTAAATTGCATTTACATGGATTTTCTTTCTGGTTTTCTATTTGTTACACTGCGTTAAATAAATCTGGCTTTATTCAAGATAATTTGGATTTATCGATTATTACTGGGGACAATTACTCTGAGTGATGTCCCAGGGGAAGAAAATGAACCTCTGGTGAGGGGCAGAGCAGCTAAGGAACTGTCACCACAGTTAAAGGCACAGGAGAGCTCAGAGAAATACTGCAGCATTCTGGCTGTACTCACTGCTCCATCTCAGGATGCTACCAAACATCTAATGGGTGATTAACATCTACAGCTTGGGGGATTTTTCATCTGTGTACCACTGCATTCAGGACTGTATGGAGTCTCCCCATCACCAGCCCTGTGTATTTAACCCACTTCCAGGACCCAGCCCACAGTTTTCCAGCTGTTAAATGCCAAAAATTGGAGCAGCTGTAGAATTTTGGGCCTTGCTGGCTCATAGAGGAGAAATATCAATTGTTAATCCTTTTCAGGTTTCTTCCTTGCATTGTGCTGTATATAGAAAAAGTCACGTGAAGTTAAAGGTAACATCCTAATTTTGACTGATCTTGCATTTCCTTTAGAGGGAGTGCTTAAAATCCCTTTGACACAGAGAGAAACCTTGTCACCAAACAAACAGCCAAGCAGCATGGACTTAGATTTAAAAATCCATTCATTTGCTGTCTGTTTCTGTTTAAATAGCATTTCCTGTACTCGTATAGGTGGGCTGTAAGCAGAGCATCACAGAGCAGACGTCTGAGCCACATCCCCGGGTTGCAGAACAGCAGCATCACGCTGACACAGGGCTGGCAGCGAGTGCCACGTGTCACTGCTTCTACAGGGAAAACCCAGGGGGAACTGGGTGGTGTCAGTTTGGAGCAGTGTTACATCTCTTAAGGATTATTTTTCTTCAGTATCGTTGAAAAAAATACAGGGAGAAAGAAAAAAAGATTCCACGAGAGGCAGAACTGCGCAGGCCGATGGATGCTGCTTTCAGAGGGGGATAACAGCAGTTCTCTCTCCATCCTTGAGCAGCCAGTCATAACATTCTCACTTGCCTGAGTCCTGCAAGCAAATAGCAGGGAACTAAAGAGGCATCAGATAAATCCCTGCCTGTGCTGACAAGTCATGGAACTGGCACAGCAGCGTAGAGAGAGGAGAGTAAATGGGAGGGGGGTGTGATAAGGATTATTGCAGCATTTTTTCTCTTGCTAGGGCTGGGATTTGTGTGCGTTGCTGTTCACTTGCCTCCAGCAGAGTCGGTGGACAAGGAGAGAGCCTGAAGATTTACAGCTGTTTGAAGGAGAAAATAAAAAACCAGGGCAGAGGCAGAGAAGCCCTCTCTGCTCACACACTGCTGGGGACTATTTTTTTTTTCCACTTTGTTTTTATTCTTTACTTAAGAGTTCATCAATGTTTAAACGCACAGAAAGCCCTTTCTCACAGGACAACAGCAGCTAAGGAAAAAAAGAGAAAGGAAAAAAAGCAGTTCTGTTTTGCATACAAACTCCAAGTAGTGTAAGGGATTCACACTGAGCTACCAAGCGCCCGAGCCCTGCAGGCTCCAGCACGGCTTTAGCACCCCAGTCCCAGGAAAGGGATGCACACAGGAGTTCAGAGATCTACACACACAAACACCGGATTAAAGAAGACCTATGTGATTCATTTCATTTCTCACATTCATTTTGATGGCCCCCCAAATCAGGCAGTCTATTAATGATGGGAAGCCAGGGAAGCCCAATCAGGTAGCATCAATCCGTGCTGCAGTCAGGAGGAGAGGGTGGCCTTTGCTGCCATTCCTCGCTGAATACCACTGCATTTTGGTTACTCCCAGCCCTTGAAAACTTCTGGATTTTTTTTTCCCTTTTAGATATAAGATGTATCCTGACTTTTTTTAGATATAGCTTTGTGGAATTTACCTTCATTGGTAACTATGTGATCAAAGGTTAAGTTAAATGCTTCTTGCCAACATTTCAAGTCCTTAGTTTCAACATTCATTTGATCTTAGATACGTTTTGTTACTTATTCCTAAACATCTGTTTATCTTTGTTACTTATATTCACTGCTGTAGCATCAAAATGCTTCATAGTCTTTAAATTATTTACATTGAAACTTCATTATCATTAATACGTTGTTCTCATCACACAAAATGTGGAGCTTCTCTGTCCTCATGCAAGATGCAGGACTTGAAAAAGTGGTTTGAGTGGTGAAGCCACCCTTTGTAGGTGAGCATCCCAAGTTCCTATTCCTACCAGTGCGAATGCTTCCATTCCATTATACCTAGCTAGGAACCTCCATTTGGCCATACAAATCAGCAGAGCAAATGTACTACAGAAGACAAATACATCTAATTTCTGTTAAAGGCAAAATTACTTGCAGGCAGCCTTCCACACTATAGAAAATGAAGCCTTTCTATAACACGTTGGTATCTTTGAATTTCTCCTCATAGGTGACTTAAGAAGCCCATAAAGAAAGCTAAAGCCTGAATAGACTCTAACAGTCCTTCATCCTACAGATGATTAATATTTTTTTGTTTTCCTGCAGTAAAATAAAAGAAGCAGACAGGAATATCTGTCTATTTTAATACGGTGGTTGTTTCTTCCCAGTTTTATTTTGGGGAGGGGGGAAAAGCACATTGTCGTTCTCTGGCAGACCTCAGGAGGAGGTGTTTAACTTCCCTAGAAAAAGAACAAATTTAGAATGAGAACAGGGGGAAAGTGAATCACGTCACAGACAGCGACTGTGTTTTTGGACGGTGTGCAATAGCTGTGCTGGATTCCAAACAGAAGCCCAGCAGACAGAGAGATCCTGCACAGATTGCAGGAGATGTTGTAAGTACTCACACATTGCAAAACATAGGACAAGGAGGAGACACAAGTGTGGCAGAGTAAGTGCCAGAATCTCTTTTAAGCAATAAGCCAGAACTGTATGTTTTCAGTATTTCTACTTTGAGATTCCTTCAGATAAGGGGAACAACCTGAATTATACTGAAAAGCAAATAGGGGAAATCCTGGTGAGAACTTTTGAAGAAGCAAAGGAAGGAGTGCATGGACCAGGTGGGGATGCTGGACACCCAGGGCTGGCACAAGGCAGCAATCCTTTCAGCTGCTCTGGCCTCTTCTGATTCTGGGATGCAGGGAAAACATGGCTTCTCCACCATGAAATGAGTCTGAAGTCTAACATAAGGCACCATCCACATGTCTTGGTGTGAAGCGTGTCAAAATGCTTTACTGGCAAGCCTACAAGCTTGTGAGCCTTTCTCCATGACATGGGCACTCCTGCCTCCAGCCACAGCCAGGCAGCTCTGCTTTGCGTTTGGCTTCCTGGTGGTGGATGGGAGAGGCCATTTGCTGATGTTATTGCATTGATGATGCTCCCCAGGAAGTACAGAAGTGACTGTGTTCTCCAGCATGGCTTCAGATCAGTGCCATGTGCACAGCCCTCTGAGCCCCACACCACACACGTACCCTTCCCAGTCCCACACCACGGCTGCTCTCTGGGTCCATTATCCACACTTCAGCCCAGAAAATGGGCCATAGGTTTCTTCCACCCCAGTCTGGAGGAAGAAAAAGGGATTTCAGCCAGATTGCAATCAGGTGTCAGCAGCATTATGCTCTATTCTTGGTGGTGGAGCTTGCTTAGAGGATGAGAGGGAGATTTTTATTATTATCATAGAATCATAGAATCCTTAGGGTTGGAATGGACCTTTAAAGGTCACCTAGTCCAACTCCCCTGCAATGAACAGGGACATGCACAGCTAGATCAGGTTGCCCAGGGCCCGATCCAGCCATGCCTTGAAAGCCTCCAGGGATGGGACTTAATTATTATTTTAATATTTCACAGCTGGCCTATATCTTCTATCATTAGATGCAGTCAAAATATGGCCATGCTTCGAAGAGTGATGAGCTGTGATCTTGCTATGTGTATTACAGAAAATTTCACCTAACTTTCCAGCAAATCTTAGAGATCAGTGCTCAGTTCCCTAGTAGCTCACCTTCTGTGAATTATTACGGAAGGATTGTGTAAGTTTCATGAATACTTGTTAGGAAAACACTAAATAAGTAGAAAGCAGAAAAATAACACATATTTCAGGAGTATGAGCAACATGCCCTGAGATAACTGGCATTGTCCTTATTGTGTGCTGCTTGGTATCTAGAAATCTGAAATGTGTCCACCAACCAACATGTTCCCCACCTTCTCCTGGAATATATGAAGCACACCTGGACCATTAGCAGAGTGCCATGCATCAGAGTGAGATTTGGTGGCTCTTAATCCACTCCCCAAGGCAGTGGGTTGGAACTAGATGATATTGGAGGTCCCTTCCAATCCAAGCCATTCTATATTTTATGATTCTATGATTAATTCTATTACAGGCCCTAGAGAACAACCAAAAGGTGCTGCAAAATGTACCATCCAGAAATACCATCTCTGAGTATTCAAAATCCCACCACACAGCCTGCTCATAAGGCACCATGGGCACTCAGAGGCATTCATATCCACAACAGCCTTCCTAAGTGCTGCCTGAGCTGTTCCAGAAGAGATTTGAGCCCCATCCCTGGTATTTTATTTCAAGTGTCTTTTCTGTAACTCCCTCCTCCGTAGGTTAATGAAGACTTAAGCACTCAGTCTCAGCAGCACTGATGTAACGGCTGCTTATTGCCTGTTCCATCTCACTGACTTTTATTGTGATACTTAAACCAAAATGGTGAACTATTACACTTCATAGCCTGCAAATAAAAGCAGAATGTTAAAAAGAAGAGGCTATAACCTCTGATCCAGTCAAAATTGCTCTAAACATCTAAGGCTCATAATCTTGAGACATCTTTACTCAGCACCAAAAGGGCAGGGAATGGCCTGGATTATCATCCACAGCGTGAGAAGGACTTTAATTGTAATGCTGCAGCATCTCCTTTATCCCAATCGTGCTCCAAGGATTAACAGGAGAAATCTTCAGCCAGCACGTGGAGCAGCTCCATTGGCATTAGCAGAGCCGACCCAGCTTACATCAGTGGAATCTAGCCCATTAACTGGAGGACTTGAATAACCTGCAGAAAGCAGGAGATATTGGTTCTCCTTTTATTAGGAACACACAGAGAAGACACTGAGTCACTGTTTCTGAACACCCGTCTGCTCTGCGAATCATCACATCCACAAACGGTGCATTTCCAATTATGCACTGTACTGGAGCCACTTGGGCAGAGCTACACCCATCTGCAGAGCCAGGAGGTCCTGGGGTCAGACCCACATCAAACAGAAGAAGGGAAAGAGTTGGCTCTTGGGCACATTTTCAACTTTGTCATCTTGGGGAAACTCAGTGTCTGCCTGAAACTCTGTCTCAGCTTAGAGAACGGTTGGATCTGCTTGTTGCTTCTATCTCCTTACGTGCATGTACATGTGTTCTGTTAATTTTGGAATGGCATTGTTCTTAAGAACCTACTTGAGATATACTCAAGTCCACCAATCTGAATTTAATTCCCATTTCCAGGAAGTGGAAAAGCACTGTTTTGTGTATTAATTGCAGTCTGGCTGGGCACCTTCAGCAGTATGAGCTTCCAAGTGGTTAAACTTTTCTTATGTAGAAAATTGAGGGATGTGAAAGAACCAGGAAAACTTTTAAAGTCAGTGGTGGCATCACTACTCGGAATTTCTGGTTTTATACAGAGTAAAAAATCGAAATGGTTAAGTTGGAAAAGTAAAATAGTTTAGGGATTCCTGATTTTTCCTCCAAAAAAAAGATGTATATTCACCAACAAGAAAAAGAAACAAAGAAAAACTAAAAATCAAACAAAAAAACAACCAAACAACAACAAAAAAAACAACCAACCAGCCAAAATTCTTTGTTGTGAGTAAAGATAACATTTACAGCATAAGAAATAGCTGAGCCAAGGCCACCAGATCCTGGGACAGAGCTGTGGGCAAGCGTGTCTGGATGTTCAATGAGCTCCCCTGCACTCCCTGGGCTCCTCCTATTTGGCCACATTAAAGAAGACATCTGACTGAAGAGGCCTTGATGAAAATCAGTGCAGATGTTCTCTTAGCCTTATGTTCCTATGTCTGCATACCTTTATAGAGGTAACAGCTTAAGGAACCTCCAGTAACTATGGAGATTATGCTGGTCATTTGTCACTTTTTTTGCTTGGATTTTACAAATAAGAAACCACTGCTTTCTCTGCTAAAGAAGTAAGATTTTGAGGAACTCAACCCAGTAGTCTTTTCCTTTAATAAAATAAAATAAAATAAAATAAAATAAAATAAAATAAAATAAAATAAAATAAAAAGCTTCGGAAGAACCTAAAAATAGATTCCAGTAAGGAAATAAAGGAGTTTGATATAACATGGTACTTGGCATAAAATTCACTTCTATGAGACAGCAAAGCCAAGAGAGATCCAACGAACGCAACACAGCTCTGTAGCTCCCATTCCCAGCAACCAATCACCTCAAAATCTTTGCAGCATCCCCGGGGAACAGCGAAGCACTATCATTTCCCTTTTGCAAACTCAAAGAAGTCATAGAATCATAGAATCATAGAATCACAAATGATGCACAGGCAGAATAAGTGCTACATCTGCAGTGTACCCCAGCATTAAACATAGGGCCCCCCATGCTTGGACACTCAGCAGTGTCCCTGAGCTGCTTTGCTCCCACTCTTAGCAGCATCCCTGGGCACTGAGCACTGCCGAGGCTCCCAGCCAAGGAATTTGGTTCCCCCTCTTGAAATCCTCTCCCTCTCTCATGGTAATGAGCACTTTAATCTATCAGGCAAATGTAGAGCTTCTTGGCACTGCTTTTTATTTCTGATCTGTGTTTTCTCTCTCTCTCTCTCTCTCTCTCTCTCTTTTAGGTTAATTTATCTGATTACATGCAATGCACCACAGCCGTGTTAAGGTACCAGTCGAGTTTCCACTTGGAGGCTTGGAGGAAAGATTACCATTAAAACGTGACTTCCATCCACTCAGCTGAAATTACTATTGATTGCCAAAGAAAAATATTTGTGCTGTGAAGCTGGGAGCTATGATGTTGAACCGTATTAACATAATGTTAGCATAGCTACGGGTGTTTAGTGGCACGCAATCAGATTTGAAATGAACGTTGATTATAGATTGAGATTAATGTTCACATATTCATAGGAACACAATGAAAAGAGCAATTTCCTTTCTACTACAGATCAATGGTTTCCCCATTCAATTATACAGCTGTAATAATTGCATTATGCGGAAATATTTCTTAATGGCTTATTTCATTCTCTCTGCTTGCCTGTGTGTGTGAGAGAGCTGTGTACTTGCACGCATGCATGCATGTGTGAAATGTTTTGTCAGTGGTACTTGCCAAAGCCTGTATCCAATGCAAAAGACTTTAATTACTAGTGCAAGTGTGTAATCTTTGGCTAAGCTAATAATCTCTTGGCATTTTCCCACTATTCTCTTCATTTCCAAGCAGAACCCTGAGCCTCCTTTGCTTGCTGAAGTCTTTATCAGCTGGATCCCACTGCATAGAAGATACACTATTTGGGTATGGCCAAAATGATATGAGAGATACTGTGCAATGCTTGTGTTTCTTTGTCTCACTGTTTTTGAGCTGAGAGAAGCTGGACATCCAGTTAGAAACTGCGACAACTGGAACTCCTGATCTTCTTAGTGCTCTCATTTTACTTACACTAGTTGGTGTTACAAAGAAGCACAAGACCAATTATGACCAGAATGACTTCTTATCAGTCAAGGGTTTGGGATCAAATTAAAAATGAGGCCTTGAATACCAAAGGCACATCTGCAGAAAGAGGAGGCAACCACTGGAGCTCCTGTTTTATCATGCAATCAAGGCAAGACAGGACACCCACTTTGGAAGGGAAATCTGGTAGTGAATGGAGAGTAACTTCAAAAGCACCCGCGGGATCAGAGCACAAGAGCCTCCTCTCTCAATTTCAGTGCAGTGCTGTTCTGGGACCACTATTTGCATGTGTGTGTACTTGTTTTCCTTGGAAATATGTTCTCACTTCCCCTCTTCTTTGCTCAGACATAAGCTCAGATGCATTCTCCTTCTGCAAAAAGATCATCCTTAGTTCCCTAGTTCGGTGGGTCAGCAGCCTGCAGGAGAAGAACGTTTTACCAGAGAACAAGCATAACTGATGGGCTTCATACATTGGGTGAAAAAAGGTGTTTTTGCACAGAAAGTTATCAAGTTCTTATTGGACAGGAAAATAAAAGAGTAGCACCAGGATCTGATTGAAAAGCTTACCGTCCATTACTTAGCTCTGCTTTAGGGGATGTCCTGTTACCGAGTCTCCTGACTACAAATGGCTTAAAACATCTCTGCAGTGATATTTGGTCAGACAGCAGCACTGTCTGCATTCTCAGTGCCACTGTGCAACTTTTCCAAGCTCTGTCTCAGACACATACTGACCGTACTGCTGGCAATGATGAAAACTGATAATATAACAAAATACTTTTCAAAAGGCACAACTGAGCAATGTGCTTCAACTCTGAAGCTGAGGGGGAGAGTATTCTGGTTGTACACCATTCCTGCTGACTGCTGGCAGGAGTTGCAAGGAACTCATCGTGCTAGAGCTGCACCATGTATTCAAACTGGCTGAACTTCCCTAACACTGGTCACTTTTTTCTCATTGGGCAGGAGCATCCAGTAACACAACACAAAGCTGTTCCTCAGCATGGTGTGACTCATTGTGTTTTTCTTACTTACACCATTATCAACTGCAGGGTACAAAGAAATAATAATTTCTGTAGATTTTTTTCAGAGCATCTAGAAAAAAAAAAAAGATATCCACGTTTTAGTGTGTTCCACCATTCCATATGGTAGGAGAAAAGCTCAAGCTGAGTGCAGCACATCAGCAGAATTCAAATTAGGATGTCAAACCGGTTTCAGCTACTTTTCTGTACTTAGAAGAACCCCCTACCCCTTGCTTTGTGGAAGGAGTTACTAGGCAGGGTTTACAAGAATGGCAGAGTCACTGTTCCCCTTGTGATGCTGAGTCATCAGATGGAAAAAAAAAAAAAAGAGCAAGAATGAGGCAACACGTCCACTCATTCAGCGTTAGAACTGCCTCTCTTTTCCCCTTTCCTCAAAAGTTTCACATCTCTGTTCACTCATCTCTGTTCATTAGAAATCACGTGGAGGGCCAGGCACAATCTCATCTCACGTGCACCTTTATTTACCAGCAGTGGAGCTTCACTAAAAGCGATGCGTTTGTAGGGTCTTGACTGGAGGAAACTTAGATGGAAGCAGTGATTGCTTTTGTTAAACTCAGTTATTTAGGCTTTCCCAGCGGGAAATGGGATAAGAGAATTTTGAGGAATGGAAAACGTGGAAGAAATAAAGGAAGTTTGACAAATCCCAGTGAACAGCAAATAGTATTGAAAGCCTAAAGATGTTTAAGATTTTGAAAGCTTACCAATATTGAATACTTACATTTCTGAGACAATTAAGAGAAATTTAGTTTTAGAAAATGTAATTCTGTTTTCCAAATTTTCATATTAAAATCTCCAAATTGTTCAGTATGTTTTGAAGGTCCTAGTTTTTTGTTCTTCAGACAATTTCAATATATTATAGTGTGACCTAGACAAAATCTGCCTGAAAATAAACCAGCAAATAGATGCCAAACTTGGCCCTCAGACACACCAGTGTAGTGCTGACAGATGTTCTTGTACCTGCAGTCTCTCTGGGTTCACAGAGGTTGTGAGGAGCTGGAATCTGACACAGGATGTCTCACAGATGCCCCAGGTTGTAGCCTGAATTCAGCCCCAGTGTATGAAGGGGTGCAACAAGTCCTTCCTGAACTACAACCTTAAAAGCCTTAAATTGCCAACAACTGCAATTTATTGTAGGCATTCAAGTCAGATATTCTTCGGACTTCAGGAAGCAAATTATTCTATCAGTTATTAGGTCTCCAAATCAGCTTGTTCTGAGACTTTGCATGACTTTGCAGTAATTGCTGGAGGGAATCACAATACATTCAGTTAACAAAGTGAGTAACAATCTTCCTGTCCCAGACCTCCCTGTGAAGTTGAGGGAAACATGAATTTCATCCAGTTTTGAATTAACTTCCTCCAGACAGGACATCTGTCTTTGGCATGGAGCTCCTTAGAAACCTGGGCAGGGATTCATATTGCCTGCCTCCAAATAACTACAATGTGGACAACTGTGTTGGATCCTGCCATCCATGATTCATTTATGGTTGAGTCAATGGACAGAAACAGAGATTTCTGAATCATGATTAACGACCAATTTTAGTCAAGCACATCAAAATGAGACGAATTGTGCTTCAGAAATGTTGACTGCTCTCCATAGTCTGTGGGAGAACCTACATAGCCAGCTCACATGGAGAAATGTATGTAGTTACAACATCAGAATCTGCAGTAAAAGCCTGAACAAAGTGAATCTCATTATTTTTTTCCTAGATAACTTGCAAAATACAAAATCTGAGCATTTATATGAGCACAGAAGATGCTCTACAGATTTAAAAAAAGAAAACAGATATCTGACTTTAAAAAATATAAAGACATTTAGCAGCTAATTATCATATCCTTCTCACTAAAACAAATAAGGAAGCAGAGTTTGCTAGAGGCTTACTCAGGCACAAGCTGGTCTGAAATCACATCCAATTAGGCAGGAAGCATCAAGCAATGCTTTGTTCACCAGGTTATTTTCTACAGATTTTTTGAGTAGTCTGTTACTTGCCCTAACACTTTACCTTGTAAATGTGGAAACATATGGCATGACCTTCAACTCCTAATAGCCTTCAAGAAGCTGAAGTTGGATTATTTGGGGTCATGGGTAACAACTCAGAAGTCATAGGTCAAATTCAAAACCATATTACACCTCTAGAAAACTCTTTTCAATAACTTATGGCATGACCTCTAGCTCCGATTAGTCTGTAAGGGGCTTGTGTCCTCTTCTCATACATTCATGAATTCAAAATCTCCAAATCAAATATTAAGAAAAGTTCTTTCACTCTGCTTGTTATGGTAGAAGGCTATATATTTTAAAAACACTGCTTTTATATTAAATACTTCGTCAGTAAAGTTTATTTTAATCGCATGCATGAGTTCCACCAGTGCTGCTCAGCAAAGTACAGTGAAAATATCATAAGAGATCAAATAGGTATATTTTCCCCTTTTGGGGACAGATACACTTTAAAAAGTGGCATTGATATCCAATAGTCATCTTATTTTATGGCTCACTTAATTGTGTGCATGATTACTACAGACGCCTTTGTAGAGGATTGAAAATCCATGTTTTAATACTGTTTACTCAAATGCCTTGTTCATTCTCAGAGTAATGCTGTGCAGGCATGCAAGTCTTCATGACTGATAGGAACAGCAGACACCTGACCAGCAGCACAGTGAAAATAAATATTTGGATATAAGTGAGGCAGGCATAAGGCACAAAAGGCCTGGAGATATAATGGAGCCCAATTTGTGTTTCTTCATTTGCTTATGCTGAAGGGAGCTTCTAAGCAAACTAGAACTGTCTTTCCTGGCATAACCTCCTCCGATGAACAATGAAGATGCTTTCTTTTTATTGGATCAGTCCTTTTGGGAAAAAAAAAAAACTTACTTTTTTAACTATGTGCATCCCAAAGTAAAGATTGACCAATGACAATTGCGTTTATATCTATGAAACAAAAACGAAAAAACAAACAAGTGATAAAATCAAGGTAGAAGGAACTTGAACAATGAGATTTAAAAAAAGAAAAAGATCTTTAAGTGGTCTATCACTGTTACATAGGTAAATATACTCCGGTGCGTCTCTGAAATATTAATATGCTTTCAGAGCAGTGAGTAACATGTGATGCAATAGGTTGCAAAAATGCAAAAAAGTAAATTCTCAGAGCTGCGTTTGGAGAGGAGCTTTGGCTTTCAAGGAAATTTGTCTTTTGCACTCCAGGCTGGAGCTGAATTTCTTGCTCATGTTTTAGATGGATTGCTAAAGAAAGCTGAAATGCTTCTGTCCCCTAGGAGTTAACAGAAGTCCATAAGTTTGAGTACATCAGACTGGATTCATCACCTAATCAGAGTTAGCTGGAATGTTGTGTGCAGGATTGTCAAAGAGATTTTTCTGTCACTTTTCTCTTTAATGCTTTGTAACCTTTCATATTACAGTCTTTTGCTTTTTAAATGCTAGAAAGACATTTTGTCTGGGAGACAGCAACCTGATAGTAAGAAAATGCAAGTTCTAGCGTCCTCTGCTAACGTGTTCCTCCTTTGCATAGAATCCTCTGCCCCTTGGCCTTGGTATTCAAAGACACAATGTCAGCTGTTTTTGGGTTATGCTGATGAAACAAATCCACAGCTTTCTTGTTTTCGGAATAAGAGAAAGGGCAGGTTCCTTTTCTGGGCATGTTGTTTTTCCACCAAGCTCAGTTAGTTTTCTTCCCAGCAGAAGAATACTGTTGGGAACATCAGTGCCTGAGCGTTGTGCTGGCTGAGGACTGAACTCTGTGCCTGCAGCTTGGAGGACCTGGGCAATGGAACTGCTAACGTCTTAGCAGTTAGTGTTTAGGGGTAGGTGCAGATAGACATTTTGGAAGAAGGAAGACTTGGAAAAGCCACTGCAGTCTTTTGCAGTAAATGCTCAGCCTACACAAAAGTGAAGACAGACAATGGCTTTTTATCGCAGTTTTCGCATTCCAGCATTGAGGAACAGAACTCTGCTGGGAAAGAGAATGAAAAATTCAAATTCTGACTTTACATCAGGCTGATATAAAATCACAGGTTAGCATTATGAAAAGGCAACGCCTGTGCTAAGGTTACGCTAGGTAGCACCTTGTAACTGGAAGGGCTTATATGTCACGCTACATTGAAATACACAAACACTTTTCACCTCAGCTCAGTAAGTTCTTGGCATCAATCACAACTGCCTCCTTCTCCACCCGAAGTGGTTTACGCAAAACTGCCTATAATTCACTCTTTCTGAGGTTCACTAGCTCAATGAACCAAATCAAACCACCTCTGCAGCCTTACTGCTGATCTCTTCCCTGCTCACCAGGAAGAGGGAAGTAGAGAGCACATCTAGTGCAGCCTGTCTGCAAGAACTGGTCCCATTCCTCATTCTGTATTTGAAGTTTCAGGTTGATCTTCTTCCCATTGCTTTACCCAACAGCTTTCCTTCCGCCAGGGTCAGAGCAGTGCCAGATGCTGCTGTGTTCCTTTATTTGCACAGCAGTATTTCTGCTGCTGTGTGTGTGTGCAGATGTTGGGCTCAGAAATCCCAACATCATACTCCCTTACAGACCGTCTCTTTCAGCCCCTTGCTGAAGTGACAAGGAATTCATCTACTGGAAATTCAAGTTATCAATTCTAACAGGCAGATCCAGAAGTTCCTCATCCAGAAGAGCTGAAAAGGAGAATGGGGGCAAGAGACTGGCCTTAAACTTACCTGATATCTTCTAGCTGTGGACCAAAGATTTCTTAGAGCAAAGCATCAAAGCAGAGTGTTGAGTTGTAATATGAGGAGGCACAGAGGAGCAAGAGGATATTCTTCTTTCCTTCCTTCCTTCCTGGGGATTCCTGGCAGATAAGCTGAGCTCAAAAGCACTAATCAAGAAGCTATTTCTGAGGATGGGGCCCCTTGCACATGAAGTTTGGTCTGCTGAGCATCCTGGTGAATGCTTTGCAGTGTGGGATGTACCATGCTGAGATCAACCTTCAGTGTTATTCTGGTCCAGATGGAAGCCCCCATCTGTTATCATCCTCAAGAATCTCGTTGTGAGCAGAGTCCCTGGATGTTAAGCTACAGTTGATCAGATGTTACTTGCACTTCTTCAGTAGGTGGAAAACTAGAAACTTAGCAACTGTGTGTGGTAAGCATCTTCCTGAGAATTGTATCACTGTCCAGGGAGTGGGAAGTCAAAAAAAGGCAAGGCAAAGGACAAACACATCAGTCTGTATTGCATCTAAAGATTTGACTTTGTTTGCAAGTGAAAATGAAGCCTATGTTATCTGCCTGTTCCCTTCATGATCATTTGCCGACAGTGCAAAATCATCACTTAATTGAATATGGCTGGCAATTTCCATTAAAGAAAGAGCCCTGATTGGAACAGCAGAGTTTGATTCAGGTCAGGCTTGAGGTATGAGGCTACCAAAATACTGAAGGGATTTAGAAGTGGATCATAACGAGAGCTTCTTGCAGCAAATAATTTAATCAATTAATTTGCTCTGTTTCTTTTTTCCCTTTGGTTGCAAAATGTTCAGAGGCTGATTGCAATTTCTCCAAATTTATTTCTTATTCAGATTTACTCAATGGTATCTTTTGCCATTTCAAAAATAAATAATATTGACTGATTACAAACAGTTCTCTGAGAGGATATGCTACTTTGTATTCAAAAAAAGGTCTGATTTAGTTAATAGCTTGGTCACATGGCTCACAAGGCATCATTTCTCCTTACAAGTGGACAGCTACAAATCTTGCAAGTCAGGAGGAGAGTCTGAAGAATTTTTTCTCATTATAGGTTATCGAGGGAGTTGACTCTGATACACAGGTTAAGAGAGTTTTAAATTTGGAGCATCTTAGAGGAACAGTTGGCCCTCCTGAGACATGCTGGCTGGGTGCAGTGGTTGTATTTGATTTGCTTTCCTTGCCTATCTCAGACAGTGTCCTAAAGCAGATGGCCAAGAAGTTCCTTTTATTTTTGTAAGGTCTAACTAGTCCTGAATCTGTAACAAATGCCAAGTGGAAACTGAGCACAGTAAGAGGGAACAGCAAGGGTACAGCGAGATCTTGGATTTACCTTTGTGCTGTCTGACCAGCTTGTTCTGAGCCACAGTGGAAAGGATTCCTCTTTGCTATTACTAAAAGCCAAGAGCAAATTTTTTACTTCCTGGTGGAAAAAAAAAAAAAAAAAAAGAAAGAAAGAATAGAAAAAAAGAATTGTGACCAAAGGAGAGACTGAGACTAAGTGTCATAAAGCATCATCTCTACTCTGAGGAATTTCACACCCCACCCATTCCCCCTGAGCAGTGCATCCAGTGCAGGAAACATGGGCACAAGCCGAGGTCACAGGAGGGCCGTGTTCCCCTTCTGCAGCACATGGAGATGTTCTGATGCTGGAAACCGTTAGGGGCAGGTTAAATAGCCATCTGACAGGAGACACTCACTGAGAAGTCCTGCTTTGCAGCCAGCCTACAGTCCAGACAATCTCAAGAACTTCTTCCCAGCCTCTTTTTTTATTATTATTTGTTTTAGAGGAGTGATTCTTTATGTAATAAAAAGTGTCACAAGTTCTCCTTGCCCAAAAGCTAAAGGCAATTTATTCTTGGCTTCCATCTTCTGTAGTCTCCTGAAGGGAGGATAATTAGCAAAGTGACTTCTGAAAGCAGCCACTTGAAGTTTATCCTTCCACACAAGTGACACTCAATTGCCTCAAATATTTGCATAGCACAATGCAGAGAAAAAGTATGAGGACAGATCATGCAAATCAAACATATCCAAAAGAGGTCTGCAGTGTGGTGTGGTTTGGGTTGTTTTTTGTTTTTTAACTTCTTTTGCAGCATCACCACGGTGTAAGAGGATGTGATTCTGGCTAATCTGAAAGACATGATGAGAATTAGGTGGAAACAGCAGGAAAAGCATAGAGGAGCAAGGCTGAAGGGCTCTGGCTGAGCCACATGGGACAGGGCACATCATCTGCCTGCACACAGGGAACTCTGGGGCATTCTGATAAGTACAAGGCTATTCTTCTCCAACTTACATTAAATCCAAGTATATCAACACAAACAAAATGATAGAGTCTTATGAAATAAAAGCTCACGGACTCTGAATCCACAGCATTACTATGACAGAGCTATTTCAACACAGCTGCTGAGACGTAGAGATGTGTATATGCACAGAGTTCTGAACAGAGGTCTTTACGGTAAGAAACACGTGCTTGTCCTCCCCCCTCCATTTTCTTTTTTTTTTGTTGTTTTTGCAGTTTCACTCTATTGTCAAATTCTATTTCTTCCACTACTTTCACCTTCCAAAGAAAGCAAACACGTCCCACTTCCAGCAAAATGCTTATTCAGTGCCTGTCTTCCTAGTGCTAATGTCTTTCTCAGATGGAAGATGTCGTGTTAGGCAGGAACCAAATGAAAAAATAAACAATTAATGTGGAGGATTCATTGTTTTTTACGTGCCTTAATATTTTATTTTCCAAATTGGCAACACCATGGGAAACAAAACACTTGGTTGAACAGTAATGCATATCATGAATACGGGGGAAGAATTTTGAAGCTGTAATTCAGGTAAGTGAGAGCTGAGAGGTGGGTTTTTTTTTTTTCTTCTTTTCCCTCTCAGTGTTTGTCTTTGTTTCTTTTTTTTTCTTTTCTTTTCTTTTCTTTCCTTTTTTTTTTTTTTTTTTCCAGGCAGTGATTTCTTAGTACATATTATCAAGCACATATTAAGCAGAGTTTCTGGACTAAAGCTTTCCAGTCTGGACTCCTAGACTTAGTAACTGTTCCAAATGGTACTTTCAAATGTCTTAGCTGTATAAATACGAGACCTCAATGTTCCCCTTGTCAACAAAATAAAAAACAGGTTAGATTTAAAATATTACTATTATTTTTTTAGTATTTTCAATTATGTGCTGGCCTGTGAGAAAAAAAAAAATCTATCACATAAAAAGGACTTGATATTTTTAACTATATTTTTTAATTACTTCCAATCTGATATTACTTGCAGGTACAAGAAAAGGCTTCAGAAAATGACCACTTCCATTCATATCTAAGGGGTGGATGTACAGAAGAAAATCAAGTTCATCAAGGCAGAGGCTTGTACTTGACTTGTCTTGCACTAGGTCTCCCTTAGTGTGCAAGAGCTAACTTCATACAAAGCACTGGAAGGACTGTGTGCTGCAGGTTGCTCAAAGGAGCTGTTTTATTGCTCAAAGCAATTGAAATAAGTTCCACAGTAGCATGATCTGTAAGGGATCTATAAGGGTCACCACAACATCCCACAAGCAGCACAACGTGGTTTTCTGTGCAGAGGTATGGAGCTGGAACTGCTCCATGTGAGTTCAATGACTACCTTTGAACCCAGTGGCTCGAGCTTTGTCTAGTCTGATTTTCAACTAACCATCAATTCGCCTTTTTCCCACTTCCAATGATTTCTTCCATCTGATTACATTTGCTTAATGAATCTTTTGTATATTAACTATCCTTTATTAAATGCAAATTTGCAGAGGATTAAATCATACAATAGATCCATGTTATATTGAATATCATAGTAAAATCTCAATAAGCATGAGTGTTTTCTTTTGTTTTAGACATCAGTGAATGTTTAATTAATGTGGGTAATAACCCTTGCCTCTAGAGGTATCCCTCCAGTTGTTTTTTTTTTTTTTTAATCATTTTTATATGTTAAATGGGAACAGAGATGCCTTTGAATAATTTCTACGTTGTCTACAAGCAGAAATGAATTGAAGTACTGTTTGTTCATTTGGTGCAAGGCTTGATGCTTTAACCCCAGCATCCTCCTCATCTGGCCACGCAGATGCCCGCTCAAGAGGCGAGGCATAGGACTGCACAGAGGCCAAGATGCCTGGCTAAAGGAATACATACCCATGCCATTTCCCCACACATTAGACAGTTCTTCCTGGCAACAACTAATAGTTACTGGAAACTGTGCTTGCTAAAGCTTAGAACACCCAGAGAAACAAGGGCACTTCCTATGAGCACTGGGCTGACTCTTGCACATTGAAAAAATTCTTAAGAATTAGTGATATCAGAATTTTCAAAGCTTCCACTCATTCTGCTTAACTTGGAGTCAGGTTTGTTCAGGTCATTTGTCCATTCAGTTCTTGGTAGCTGAAAGCCTGATGGTGGAAATATTACACTCCAGAAGGGACTTCTGAGATCGCTTCATGATGTCATGCAGAATAGTTTTCTGCATAAGCTGAGTACCTCAGACACTCCTCTGAACATTCCTGTGTTTAATTCTGTCCTTGTCACTCCAAGAAAGTCTAGAGAATATGTTCACACATGTAGAGTTTCCAAGAAATGGAAGTGGAATTAAGGAAGCTCAAAAAAATTCCATGTAGCTGAAAGGAATATTTTTTGGGAAATTCTCACTTTTCCTATCTGTATGTGACCTATGCTATTATAGTCATCTTTGCATCTGATACCTTCCAGATGAAAATAGTGCATCTAATATGTTGTGTCACTTCAATGTAGCCAGGTATGTGTGCATGTTTTGGAGGGAGAAGCACAAGTCTTGC
This sequence comes from Chrysolophus pictus, assembly GCA_037305975.1. Taxonomy (NCBI): domain Eukaryota; kingdom Metazoa; phylum Chordata; class Aves; order Galliformes; family Phasianidae; genus Chrysolophus; species Chrysolophus pictus. The sequence continues at coordinate 9,602,815 of CM074595.1, forward strand.
TTTCAAGAGCCAAAAAAGTATTTTCCACCATAAAATGAAATCATTGGCTTTATTAGCTCTACTACTATTATTATAATAAATAATTGTTATTAAAAAAAATTAATGATACGGAGTTTGATGGTTTGGGTAAGCAAGAGGGTTTTCTCACATTTCCAGCCCTTCTTCCCCTCTCCCAGACATTCAGCATGCTGGCCTCACCTCTTCTTGGTGCTGTCAGTGTGGGGCTGGGATCCCGCATCCTTCATGGCTGCACCAGAGCACGGGGACAGCAGGGGCATGAAGCATAAAACTGACTGGACACCACAATCCCTTCCCATTTCTATCCCTAACAGCCCCACAATGATCAATAGGCTATGGCATGCAGCAGGGATATGGATTCTACCAGCATCCTCTCAAGATCAACCTCCTGGCCCCCTCAATGGGATTGTTCCACCAGACCATTTATTACTAGAGCTGGGCAGGGGGTGAGGGGATGCTGCCATGGTGCTGAGCCAGGCCAGCTTCCCAACATGCCACTCTGTCTCCTGCTGAATGTTTTGTTTTGTTTGCTTCATTGGATTCTAGGGTAAAAATTCTTGGAGTCTTTAGTTACTGCCAAATGGAACCACCGCGTGACTCCGGAAATACCTGTCGCCTAATTAAGTTGTCTAAAGAGGGATTTTTGGAAAGGGCTCCTAATTCAGGAGCTTAATTTAGGCTGGGCCCGTGCACCACAGCTTTCTGTCTTATTATTAGTTGGAATTTTAATCATTATAGATCTCCCCCACCCCCGGCATTTTTTCCTCTCTCCCCATCTCCTAACAACCTGATTCTGGCACAATTCCCTTCCCCTTTAACCCTCCAGAGCTAAAAATAATATCCTTTTGGATCCAGCCAAAAAAAAAAAAAAAAAAAGACAGAAAGAGAGAGCACTGAACCAGAGGTGTTTAATTAGCGGGAGTGAACTAGAGATGGGTTCAGCAATCATTTTACAGCAGCCTCCCTAGAGACAGACCAAATGCATTGTGAGAAAAACCTGGCTGGTGTGTCCCAGGAGTACGAAGGTGGTATGTTTTCAGGGCAGCTTAAGCCTGTAACATATGTAAGATGTAGCCTTCATATTCCTGGATTAAGAAAAAAAGAGACTCTTGTGATGAGTGAAAGAATGCTACATGCAAGCAACCTTAAGGAAATGTTTCAGTCTGTTCTAGTGATGGTACCCACACTGATCACATACGTTCTTTCAAGCAACACCTCCAGATGCGAGACCTCTAGGAAGTTGTTGGCTCTGAGATGATTAGGCACTGTGAGTCTGCTTTTAAATCACATTGAGATCCTTAGGTGGGAAGTAATAGGCATGATTAAACTTCAGGTGGTGACTGTGTGTGCATGCCAGGGCCAAAGGTAATAGCTACTGGTCTGGCATCTTCACACTGCCGCCTCGGGGAGTGGCACAGATGTTCCAGTGACAAGCTGAGCACATCACAGGCTACATGAGTAGAAAGAGCTTGACTGTGTCCAGTGGAGTCACACTGCATTTGTAGTGAGGGAACTGTCACCAGGGACTGATTTTTGACATTCTTCACTGCAAATGAAAAAGAGACCTCAGACCTTTCATTTTCCTTGCAAAAAGAACAGCTGCATTCAGGTTGTTCTAGTCTTACAGCAAAACAAAGTCCTTGTGCTCATCAAACCTCTGAGATAATTAAAACACACAAACAACTCTCCAAGGCAGAGGCAGATAGAAATATGTACGTATAGACATTGTTACGCTTCCTTCACCCCTGCTCCTGCACAGAATATACACTTCTACCTGGAGAAGAGGCTAAAAGACCACCTGTGATCTGACCTGGACTGAGGTGCTCTGAATGCAGCAGGGATGTGGGCCATGTGGAGCTGGATGTGCCAGCATGCACCCATGTCAGGTTGCACAGAACCAGTGGGACTCTAAACTCCACTGTTAAAGGTATTTTCAATTGCAGCTCCAAATGGCAATACTTTTAACTTGGAAAACATATATACATATACATTTCTACACTCACACAAAATTGCAAACTTCTGACATATTTTAACTTTGAATTGCCTTTTTTTTAAATTCAGCTGTATTTACTGGGCTGGCTTGCCTGCCAAGCACATTAAGTATAAATCATTTGTTGTTTCATTAGTGCTGAAATGACTTTCTAATTGACTTTCTAATTGTAGTTAAAAGCAACTTTAGCACAGGCTCAAAGAATCCTTCCTAGAGGCCTCTCTGTGTCCCACCTCCCATCTGTTGTCACTGGAGCTTAATGGAGATGCCTCCAGCAGAAGACTGGTATCAGATAGATCACTTGTTTGTAGGATATTGCTTTATTTTGTATTTAGTTTGGTTTCACTTTTTTCTTCCAAGTTCTGTTAATGACTTGCTGTTTCTGCATTATGGGATATCTGTCTGATAATTATCTAGCCAGGAGCTAAAACATCACCACTGTGACTCAAGAAATACAGCAGGGCAGCATACTATGGACAGCAGAAGTGCCAAAACATTCCTGATGTCTTCAAAATCCTGGAAACCATGTTTAAAATGGCTTTTCCTTTTTAGTAGTTGTTCAAAGGCAGTTTTTTTTTTTTTTTTTAAATGAAGTTTTAAGTGTCTGTGCATTTCTCCTGGCCTGATTCTTATTGCATGCACTGCAGTGCAAGCCTCCTGAGACTTCAGCAAGGGCAGGCATACAGAAGGAGAAGTTCAGAATGCCCTTGAGCTGCCCAAGGGCCACCTGCTCCCTGTCCTCCAGCTGGAACTGGCCAGAGCTGGAGGCTCCCTTCACTGAGCACACAGGAAAAGGAAGCAGGAGGGAATGCTGTTCCCCTCATGCTAAAGATAGAAGGCGGAATTCATCTCTGCTTTTGGCAGAGGAACAGGAGTGGCATTTCCCCACCTACTTCCCCTTATGTTGGCCCTACCAGCACGGAAGGCAACATTCTACAAAACCACAGCGGAAGAAAGCTTTCAGTGAGAACAAAGATGCTGTTAAAAATGCCAGAAGAAGCGATGCATGGGGTGATTGAGGCCATGCTTGTGTCTTCTGGGACTGTTTCATCTGAGCTTCAGCAGGCAGCAATGGATCCCTTGAAAAACTCCATGGGTTCATGACTCAGAACAATCAGCATCCTGAGGATCTTTAATGCTCAGAAGAGACCCTGCTTTCTGGTCACTGTTACTATCATGAGATTGCAACTACAACAACAAAAACATGTGGTTGATTTGGTTTGATTACAACGTGCTTTCAGCTAGTACCAGCAGGGATTTTCTATACGTCCAGTCCAGCTACAAATCCTAAACCGTTAATTCAGATATCCAAAATTGTCAGTTCAATATTGGAATAGAAATGCACCTCAGTAGCATCAGATGTTTGACTTCATGAGCTGTCTCCTCCTTACAGTTCCATTGCTTATTACTGTCCTGTCAGTGGCAGATGTGGTAGCTCTCAACACTACTTTGTGCAGTCGCAGAACTGTCAGCAGCTCACTCCTGTTGGAGCAGTGTTTCTAGAAACAGGAAGCCAAATTCTGCGTGGCTCTGCTAGGACTTCTCCTGATATGCTCTAGTCTGATCAGAGGGTCCGAACCTGGCACAAAGCGTTTGCTCCTCTCCTCAACTCAGTGACCTGCACAGCTTGCCACCAAGCAGTGTCCCCTGAAGCCTGCCACAGCTGCAAGTAATGAACAGCTTTGTGCCTAAGACAGTAGATGCTTAGCTTTCATTTGTCATGCCAGCACCATCACAGCCCTGTACTTCTGCAAAACCTTCCACTGAGCTGTGCCAAGTGAAGCTGACCACACAGACAGCCTCTGAGGCAGCACGCAGCCAGGCAGAGGAGAAAGCAGTAGCAGAGGGGATGCCCAGCCTGTCACACAGCATGTCACAGCCAGGCACAAGGGAGAGCTACAGCCTGGCCACCTCCATGAAGTCACCCAGCTGCTGAATCCAAAAACAGCACTAGCTGTTTCTGACCTTGTGGTGACCGCTTGTCTTTGCCCTGGTAATTCCCATGCTTTGGAATGCATGTGCCATAATAGCAAATAGCTAGTTTTTAGCCTATGCATCAGTCTAAAAAAAAAAAAATAATAAAATATCAAGGGGCACAAGTAACATTAGAGAGAGAAAAAATAAAAAAATCTAAATCTTCCCCCACACACACCTCAGAAAAGCTTTGCCAGCTTCCCATGATTCCTCTTGCATTTTTCTTGTGTCTCCTGATGATTATTATCTGCCTTATGAGCCCACCTTGCACAGATTAAGTAGGTGTAATCAGAATATTAACTCCTTACGTGCTGATAATTAGCATGAGGTTCTGCTAGCCTGTTCTTGTTTTAGTGCTCTGAGTTGTCTGGTGACCTGTGTCACTGGGGTGGTTTGATGCTATGGGCACTGTTGTGCATCACTCTTGTGAGAGTGAACATCAGCTATACCCAAGAAGCAAGAGGGCTGGGTGAGAAATTCAGTTTCTACTCTGACAAGAAGAGCTGACAACAGTTATTTCTGAGAGCTAACAGATAGACATTCAAACGAATGAAGAGGTCATACACTGCTAGCCATGCCCTCTGCTGCTTATCATGGTGACATATACAGAAAACCAATGCAAAACAGTCTTTGACTGTGATAACAAATAAAATGATTCCTCCTTGTAACAATCTGAAAGATCAGTGCAGTGGAATGGCAATACAGGAGGTGTAATGACAAAGGGACTAGCACAAATGGAAAGGTGTTACAAAGGAAAAGTACTCACCTGTCTCTGAAGATCTAAGCTCACAGGGGAAAAACTCCACGAGGGAGGGATCTCATACCAGAGATCCTTCTAGAGTGGCAGTCAGCCCTTAAATGAGGTCTAAGAGAGGTCAAACCTGGCTCCACCTCTTTCAGTCATACAGGTGAATTGCCTTCACATGTGTTTCCAAGGCAGACTGGGTCCTTTCCCAGGTGCTGTCAGTGGTCCAGGCAGTGACTCAATAGTTACCATACACTCTTCAAAAAGAAAAAATAAAAGTAAAAAAAGTGCCTTTAAGATCCATCTTTTGTAAATCTCACGTGTAAGCGGATTAGGGGGTGAAAGTAATCTTGCAGCTTATGTAAAGAGACAGACTAGACCTGCTTAGAGGGCTTCTTAAGAAGCTTTGGCAAAGGTCAGCCCAGAGAGCATGACCTGCCCCTTGGCTTCCTAGTGCAGGACTTGGTGCTATCGTTGCTTTGGAGCAGTAGCAGAGGCTGGCCTGGCACGTCTTCGCTTTGCACCTATGCAATGCTTTTGAATATATTGGCAATTCATGCCATGCCTGCTGGAGTGACTTTATTAGATATTTCCTGGAAGATGAAATTCATATGAAAGCTCAAGATCCAAGAGTCAGGAGAGTCTCAGTTTTCTCTGCCATCTGTAAGTACTGTAAGAAAATTTCAGGTGCATTCATTTACTGATGATTTTGGCAAATCTTAATTTTGACTACTTTAATCTGGATTCTCATTCTCTGTGGATCTCTGCACACCTACAGGTTTGCTTCCATGACTTCAACAAAGTACATAACACGGCAAAATCAGGAAAAAAGGGGAAAAAATTTCTCTCTCATGTGATAGTGAGGTGAGCAGAAGCAGAACTGCCCTCTGTGATCTCACTGACATCTGTGGGCATTCAGATAATCTCAGGGAATGATCTATGTTCATTCACTTCAATGTGGGACTGTGCTTAAACCAGGCGCTGTTGCAAGTGATTCTTGACACCTCTTATTCCATGTCACCATGAAAAACAGAATATGCACTCAAGATCAATGTAATATAGGAAGTCACAGCTTGATTTATGCAAATATATTTTATATTATGCAAACGCACAAGTGACCTTTCTTTGGTTAAAGTGAGTTGGCTTTTGAGCTCAACTGCAGAAAAATTGAAGGTGTCTGCATTATGCAATGGAGATTTCTTCAGAGAACAAATATGTCTGGTTAACTACAGCAGGAGCAAAGTGACAAGACATTTTACTAATATTTCTTGAAGAGATCTGAATTGTCACAGAGAAAAGCTGGTTGGACTTTTTGAATAGAAATGTATTTCTGCAGAAGTAAGATGTTGCAGCCAAAGTAAAAAATGACTGAAGACAATGAGTTTTAAAACAAGAAAAGGCAGTGATGGAAAGGCAAATCTGAAAAAAAAAAAAAAAAAAAAAAAAAAGTTTAGTGATTGTTTGGTTTGAATGTCAGGGAAAAATAATTCTCAATAAATTGGAAATGTTTATTGAAAGTGGTCTTCAGAAATACATTTACTTCCAGTGTTATTTGTAATTTTTTTCTTTGATACTTTTGCAATCACTTCTGCTACAAATTTACTATGAAAAAAAAATCAGTTTGTACTTTTTTTTTATTAGAAGTAAACACAGTTGAACTTATCAGCTGCTGGAAGTTCACGTGAATGTTCTGAAACATTATTTTCGGAGAATCTGATGAATTCTGCTTTCTCAGCAACAAAGAGATTTTCTGAGCAAATTCACCCCTCTCCTATGCTGATATTAATAGATCCTGAATTTTACTACACATTTTCAAAGTACTGCTTATGTGTTAGCTTTACAGCTTCTGTTTTCTCTGTTAGCTACATTCAGACAGTTAAACATTTGAAAATGAACCCTTACTAAGCACACTGTCAGGAAACAAAAGCAAATAACACACAGACACACACACAAAAACAAAACAAAAAAAAAAAAAGAGGAAGGGGAGAGTGTTGTCATAAGCTACTGAGGCTATTGAGTACATTCAAAGCAGGGACAATGAATCCTAAGGAGGACAAATATACAGCACAGATCAGAAGAACAGTAGTGTGAAAAGGGGAGGCAAAACAGCATTTCACTTGTCATTGTGGAAATAAAGGGGTGACAGCATCCAAATCAAGGTGGAGTTAATCAGAGATTTTTTATTTATTTTTTTATTTATTTTTAAATAATAACTGATCAATGCTTATTTCTAAATTAGAACTGTTTCAACAGTGCTGAATATTAACTCAGAGCTTGCTAGGATGAGATCAGTCTTCCTTTCAACCCAATGCAATGGGACAGTATAAGTCTGTCTACCGCCAGGGCTGGTTACTCCAATACTCGCCAAGACTTGGCAATGATGACAAGATGTCCAGTGGATGGTTTTGCATTTAAGGCACAATTTGGCTATCACCAGTATGAAGAAGGACTGTAGCAACTTAAGCGACAGTCCAAATACAGAAGCAATCTTAGTGCTAAGAATCGGAGGCAACCAAATTTGGGCGCTGCTGAGCTGGATGTGCAGAGAGGAGCTGGACTCACCTGGGGACTAATCTGAACATCTAGCATAATAAATTTAGCAACTGCGTGACACCAGCTGGAAACTGGACCCACTGAGATATTAAGGCATTTAGTCTTGACTTGGGTGCCTAATAGGTTGTTTTGGAGCCTGAACACTTTCAGAATCTTGGTAAGAAGTGACAAAGTACTCCTGTTAGACTCAGATCACTTGGCTCTCAGGGCACTCGTCTAGGCTGGGGCCTCTTAATCTGCTAAAGCACTTGGGAGCATCCCAGGGGTGCTCTGGGCCTGCAGCCCCGCGGCGCCCTGGGCAGGCTTGGCCTTCCCGCTCTTTGTTCAAACTCCACGCAGCATGTTTTGCAAAGCTTCAAAGTGCCACTTAACGGAGCTTTCATTTTCCTTCCAGCTGAAGGGAAAGTGTTGTTAAACTCCCAGGCTGGCAAGTCGAAGTTTACACAGATGGAACAGTTAGCACAGACCGCAGAGCAAATACCAGCAACCAACCCGTTTCACACTTCTAAAGAAAGAGAGAAAGGAATGGCAGAGGAAGGCCAAAGCAAACAGGCCTTGGAAAACTCGAAGTCTCTGGCTGGAATTTTCAGCTGTTACTTCTCTTTTCACATTCAGGCTTTTCTGGAGGTCTCTCGATTCAGCAAAGCAGAGAGGGCTTTTGCATTCATACAAAATGATTTAAAGCTCTGCGAGGAGTGCTGTGCTGGGTCCCACCAACCACAAAACATACATCGCTTGAAATTTAAAAAACTTGGTTTTCACTGAGAGCCACATTTTAAAAATATATATTTCATTTCCAGCAAATAATAAGTTGTTGTATTTCCTGCATTTTACCCAGCGGGGTGTGTCATTTCAGATGCCTTTTGCTTGTTAAACCTGAGGACCACTCGGGTGCCCCCAAAAGAACCCAGGATTTCTTCCTCCCTCTGGGTTTGTCCACCCAGCGTTCTGCCCCACAGTCGCTGAGGATGGATATCACCACCTCAATGGCTGCATCACCTTCTCCCACTGCTGCTGGCCCTCCTAGCAAAGCACTGGGTCAGGAATTAATCAGGGGCTCTTGCACAGTGATGGAATCATAACCGCTAGGCCAAACCCAAAAAAATTTGTTTTATTAAGACACGGGGGGCATGCCCCTCCCTTCGCTAAGCCAGCTTTTTTCTCATCCTCTAGTAACAAAGAAATTGCTAAGGCAAATGTGCAGGCAGAGCCGCTAAATGAGTCTCCACTTGGCATCTGAGACCTACTGGGTTAATATCTAGGGACAGGTAAATCGGTTTAGATAAAATTATCCCCTTCTTTTGCAAACCTTATTACAAAACTGAAACGCTTTGTGTTGTGTGAACTGCAACTTGTGCTAAAAACAGTGAGACAAGTTCTGTGCACACCAAAACAGATGCTAGTTGGAGTAATTCAGATTTCTCCATCAGAGCTTCTCTCTCTTTGGACTTTCATGTTTCTACCAGAGGCTTGTGTCTTCCTCCTTGCTGTATTCGCAGCACTGTCCTGCCCTGCCATACAATTAGATTATCCAGTACTCCTATGTTGCTGATAGCAAATTTTACTAAACAGTGTAGCAAAGCTGCAAAAACCCAGCCTAATTCAGCAGAGGGCTTTACAGTTTTCTTTCAGTTGAGAGTTAAAATGATGTTATTCAGATGTAAAACTGAATGAAATTATGTTCAGTGTTGGAGGAGGCAGCTTGACAGAGGGAGTTAAATAATAAAGCAGTTATTTTAAACACAACAGTCAAATCTTAATCTATCTCATGTGACCTAGCAGATCCTCCTGAGATCCTTTTTCATTGAATTGTCCTGTCATCCTGAGGTGGATATCTCTGCTGTAAAACTGGAGCATCCATATTTTGTCTGCCTCCACCCCAGTAAAATGTTACCATTAGCTGGTTGCAAGGCACTGGTACATCATCATAGACTTAGATGTAGCTCAGTGTGCTTGTTTACACTTCCTTATAATGCTCATTTATTTAATATTGCTGCTTATAAAATTACTAAACTGCTTACAGTGATACCTGCGTTTGGAATATTTTTCACTTATTCCAGTGCCAAGCCTGTGAAAAAAGATAATGTCTATGAAAGAGGGCAGAAAAAAAAAGAGGAAGAAAAGATTACCATCTTCCCCTTTGCTCTGCAGTTCCTGCTTATGGAGCCAAGTCCCTCCCTTTCAAACAACCTTTGCTGACAGAAACCTGCAATGATATATTGCAGGATGCACAAGAGTGCCATGGAAGCCAGTGCAACGTGACGCATTTACTGTACTACAACGTACTGTATCTCAGTGCTAATGACGTCTGGGTATTGAAATAGCCTCCATGGGGAGCAACGTTGCAACACCTGCTTCTTCTGGATAACCCAGTCTTCATCTCCTTGCTGCAATGGAGAAAAAAAGACCTTCTCAGAAAGAATGCTGAAATGGGATGTCACATTAGGGCAGGCTTGTTAATGACAAGCAATTACAAGGTTGCCAAGTGTTCAAAAAGATGCTCCCAGGATCGCTAGTATTAAAATACTTTACGTGGCATTTAATTATCCATGGTTCAACTTCTATGCAGTAATACAAAATAGAAAAGGCAAGAAAACCTTTCATTAAATGATGCTTAGTAATCATTAATCACATATTTATTACATGATAACATAACGTAATGGGGCTTGGAGCATAGGCCAAGTGGTCAAGGCATCTCTCACAATGTGTGCAGCTGAAAAGACTCGAGGGTCAAATTCTGTCCTCTGTTAAATCAGCAATGTGTGTAATCATGTTGATGAAAATAAAAACCAGTACTGAAAGCCATTTGTCAGGGATGCACCAGTTCCAAAAGTGCACAGCATACCTTGGCTTGAGTAGGATTGTCTTCTTTCTGCAAAGTATGAGTCCGAGATGGGATTACCATGTCCAGCAAGGCACATCATCATGCTAATAATATGTAGGATGGAGATTCAGATAATCTTTTCCATGGTTGTTACTTTCCACTGGGCTTTTTGCTGTTGTTACCCCTCCAGGAGGCTAAATGCATCCAGGCAAGCTGCTGGGAACTTTAAAGCATGATCCCTAGGGATAATTTTCCTTCTGAATGTTTCTGAAGGAAATTTCTGAGTAACAAGTCAGCACAGCACTTTAGGGGATCACACTCAGCTTTCTTACACATACTGCTGTGAAGCAAAGTGAGTTAATACCTGACTGAGCACGGAGTTTAAATGTTTATACTTCTCTTCAGGCTCCTTTCAAACTCAAGGAGGAATAGATCAGGTGGATGATTATTTTTTATTTTTAATGAGGATTTAGAGTCTGGAGGAAGAAAATTATATACAAATTTACCACACTCTCTCCTAATTCACATCTTGTTTATAATTGATATGAGTCACTGATGGATATGCTGCTGCAGAAATGTCAATATACGCAGCAATATTAATGCAGTGATTCTCACCCTGTAGCTCTGTAGCTAAGCAAGAAGGCTGCAACTCGAGTTGAAATGGAGCCCAAGACCCAATCAGTACCACAGTTAGCTGCAAAACCAAGTAGGAGATGGCTGGACTTGGATTAGACATAAATATTCCATAAATATCTGCTGCACAGTGAAGATACGCTCCAAGCAAATACTATCAGCATTAAATTGGAACCAGTGTTGTAGACAGAGGCCATCTTTTCATGTCAAGGTTTTCAAGTGAGAAACAGAGCTGGTCAGTCTTGTACTCCTTGACATGCATTCTTGTCTCCACAAAGGCTCTGAACTTCTAGACTAACTACAGGCTGCTTCCTCAAGAGAAACCCATTCTATGGCACAATACAGCACTGTGCAAGGGTACACCAAACTAAACCCAAATGAGCCAGATCTGATATGGGATGCCATGTACAGTAGGGCTATCCACAGTGTAAGAGCTTCATTCTTGAAATGGTTCAGGTGTCTCTTGACTCTTCCCAGTGCTGGGCAGGGACATGCCAGAGCATCCAAGCCCTCCCTGCTGTGGTGTGGGGACTATGGTGTGATTGCCTGCTGTCACACAGCTGCCACGTCTCATCCACTGCATCCCAGTGGTGCCTGAAGTGCTTTCCCTGTCTGCACTGGAAAGTGCTTTGGGATAATTTTTGCATGACAGATATTATTACTATATTTAATTTTTGAAACTCCACTGGAAAAGTTAAGCACTCAAAGAAATCCCTACACTCACAACTTCCAGCTTTTTCCCTCGTAGGAGATGACTGGAGAGTTTGTGCTTTTAATTATTATCATCCTCCCTTGAAATTATAGGCAAAGCACTCAGTGATATTCGAAACATAAATTACTGGCCTGCAGCCTTGTGCTACTGTTTCTCTATCTCTCTGCCAGGACTGCAAATCAATTTTCTGCATTTCTTTCAGATTTCTGAAGAAAATTGTGGAAAATAGCTGTTGGCACATGGCACTTTTCCACAATGGTTAGAACTACTGAATGGGGCTGTAATAGGCTGCCTTGAAGAAGCCAGCCCCGTTAAAATGCCAAACTCAGACAGATCAGAACACACTCAATCTGAATTTCATAATTTTTCCACAGAAAAAGCAACATAATTTGCATTGGTTTCGGCTGCAGTCAAGTAGCTTTGTAAAAAGAAATAAATACATAAATAAATTTGAAAATCATTTTATCACTACTTTTCTTTTCTTTTCTCTTCTTTTCTCTTCTTTTCTCCTCTTTTCTCCTCTTTTCTCCTCTCCTCTCCTCTCCTCTCCTCTCCTCTCCTCTCCTCTCCTCTCCTCTCCTCTCCTCTTCTCTCCTCTCCTCTCCTCTCCTCTCCTCTCCTCTCCTCTCCTCTCCTCTCCTCTCCTCTCCTCTCCTCTCCTCTCCTCTCCTCTCCTCTCCTCTCCTCTCCTCTCCTCTCCTCTCCTCTCCTCTCCTCTCCTCTCCTCTCCTCTCCTCTCCTCTCCTCTCCTTTTATTCTTCCATTTTTCTGTTTCTCTGTTTTTCTTTGTTCTTCCACCATCAACTTCTCTAACTCTGAATGACATCCAGAGGATTTTGCTTAGTTCCCATTGCTTTACTTTTGTGTTGGACCTGGAAATTCACCTGTTTAGATCAGTGATTATTCAGCCAGTAAAATGCTTTTCCCTCAAAACTATCTCCAGCATGACTTTCTCTCTGGGAACTTCTTTAAATCTATCCTAGTTACTCTAGGATTTTAACCCACGGGGCTCTGGCCAACTCTGAGGAATTTTATACTGTCAGATCCGGCTGAATTCTTTGCATTTGGAATCAAAGTCCATTAAGACCAGTAAGAAAGAAAGAAGGTAAAAAATTAGAGGAGTTTTCCAGTCTGTACAGCAGGCTTTCAGCACTTCCATGGATTGAGCAGGAAGGTCTGCTGGGAGGGAAAAGAGCATTGGCCTAGGCAAGGTTGCACAAGAGCTGAGAGTCAGAAGAACCAGAGCAGCCAATTCCTGGATTTCCAAGGAAGGAGTCTTTCAGAACTTTTACTAGTCAAACTGTCTTTAAAGAAGAAAAGGTCGATAGTGTGAACATACTTACGGACGCATTGTTTCAATTCAATCTAAATCTTAAAGAAACCAAGTCACATCTAAGTTTCTTATTCCTAAAAACTGGTTCTTCCAAAACCCCTAGAGAGAGTCAGCTTCTGGGTTTTTGATTATATGTTTCATTGTAAGGTGGTGATGTAATGTCGTACGTGATAAAGCCAGGGAACCAAGCTTGCACTGAGAGCAGTGGAAGTGTGCTGGTTTAACCCAGGTCTGGATTCTTTGGATACATACAACCATAATTTCAGGAGCAAGCGTTTGAGGTTGGAATATCTGGTTGTTGGCTGGCCTGGCACCTATTTTGCCAGCACAGAGCAAGCTGCTGCAATGCCATTGTAAAGCAATTGTTTCTGAAGGGAAAACTGCATTAACCTATGGGTGTTTCAGCTAGTGGAGAGTAATGAACTGCTATCTTCATTAACAGAAAGAATGACAAAGAGGCTAAATGAGTCAGAACAGGCAGAGACACAATCCTTTAATGAGTTGAACAGAAGCTGGTTTGTAATGTGAGGTTATTGATAATCCCAGGCTTTATATAACAGCATGATTCTGGGTCAGGGAGCAAAACCCTCTCGTTCCTATATGCACACTCTGAGCTCAGATGATGTAAGGCAACTTCAGAGCAGATGCCTTCAGCACAGCTTAAGCATCTGCTCTCAGGAAGTCTGATGTTTTTCAGAGGGGCAAGTCTTCCTGTCTGCCTTCGCAGCTCAACATGAACGGCAGATGTTGGGTTTTATTCAGTTAACAGTTTTGCTAAGGATCACTTGGACTACTGTGGCATTCCATCAGTTTAATTCATCCCAAGAAATTCCACATTTAAAGATTTTTATTATTATTGTTATTATTTTTTAAGAGAGAGTGCTAACATCCTTTTTGCATCGTTAGCAACATTCTCTTATTTTGCTGCTTTCACAGGGTGAAATAACCACAGTCTCTCAGCTCTTATTTTTGCCCTGTCTTGATATTGGTGGGCTTGTATTAAGGAAGGTGTTTTACTTTCTCAGGAAGGTAATATTAATACACAAAGTGTTTCTATCATTACAAAGAAGACTTTTAATAATAACTCTTTTAATAATAACTTTTAAATAATACACCTAATTTCCCTTTTTACTTAATAGCTTATTTAGTACATTATAACTCTATTGAAAGACAATTACATTCCCTTAGTTGTGCCAGGCTACCAGAACTAAGCCTAGAGAACCTCACCCGGTTTCACTCTCCTAATTTCAGTCCTTTTGCAAGAAGTTTCCACAAGCCCTTATGGATTCTCATAGACTGCCCACACTGCCCATGACACACTTGCCAGTATTGTCTGAGTACTGGCTTCTCATTATGCTTCTGTAGAATTCAATTTGTGATACTAAACAAAACTTAAAAGAGTCAAATTCTGAATTCAGTAGTCAGTTGTGGCTTCAGCAGCCTACCTTAACTTCCCTCCCACAGTATTCCCTGAGAATCCTTCAATTCCCAGGCTTAATTTTCCTGTGAGTTTATATGGACAATCTTATAATTGAATGAAATAGAGAAAATCCCAAAGAACGTCAAGAGTGACAATTCCTGAGTCTGCAAGTGACACTTTTAACAGTAGTTGTACGAAGTTGAAGGTATTTTCATTCTCTGAACTATCAGGAGTTTCCCTTCCCTTCCCTTCCCTTCCCTTCCCTTCCCTTCCCTTCCCTTCCCTTCCCTTCCCTTCCCTTCCCTTCCCTTCCCTTCCCTTCCCTTCCCTTCCCTTCCCTTCCCTTCCCTTCCCTTCCCTTCCCTTCCCTTCCCTTCCCTTCCCTTCCCTTCCCTTCCCTTCCCTTCCCTTCCCTTCCCTTCCCTTCCCTTCCCTTTTTTTCTTCTCTCTTTCTGTGACTTTCCCACCAAGCACTATTTTGTATCTGCCTTTAAAACAAAATGGTTGGTAAAAATATCCCATGTTATAACAGAGTTCCTGCTCATGAAGTCCAGTAGGAGGTTTTCAGAAATTGATGTTTTGCTTACTGTTGTTCACATTTAAGAACACCACAGCTGAAAAGCACACACAAGGAATATCAGAGGTTAGAAGTGTGTTCTGGCTTTTGTCACTATCACACACTGGGGACACAAAATGGAACAGAGGAAAAAAAACGTTTAACAACTGCAGATGACCCCTGGGGGGGAGGAAGGGATTGAAAGGGCAAGCCACGATGTCAGAGCATGCTGCAGGTGTTGAACTACTTACAGAGAAAGCACAAGTGTTAGCATGCACAGGTGTCAGCAGCTGGAGAGCCAAAGTGCCAGCTTCAACACGCATCAACATGTTGCCAGGGAGCTGAGGGGCAGGGAGCACAAGCAGGATTTCTGCAACCACCCCAGTATGAAGGAAGTGTGCGGCAATGCACTCCCTGAATTATTATCTTTTATTTATTTATTTATTTTGTGCTGTTCCATTGCTTTCCAAAAGTCTGCTTCAGTGCAGCTGTAAGAAAGGGACAGGGTGATGGCACAGGAGGATCCTGCCCCAATAGTCGTGCTGCTAATCAGTGATGGTGGTGTTGTGCTTCCTAGAAAGCACGGGGCTGAGCCAAAAATGCAGCTGAGCTGGTGTCCTGTTGCATTGGCAAGAACAGCAATTGCATGTCATTGAACTCCCAGAGTTCACAGCACTGAGAATAGCAAGAATTTTCCCTTCTTGAACAAAATGATATATTCCTCCCTCAGCTACAGAAAAGAAACAATGGGGAAAGAAGACGAGGTTTGCCAAGAGCAATGCATCCCTTTCATTTCAGTGTTCTCCCTGACACGTTAAAAATGCATAATAATTACAGAAAGGAGCGAGTAAGTGCTTTACAATTTGGAAATATAGTCAAAATATTTCTGACAAAACATTTTTCCACCAGAAAGAACCAAAACAGTGTTGCACTGAAAACAGGAATGAATCAATGGCAGTTATTTTGGACAGATTACTCAGGTTAAAGGAGCAAGAAAAATGCCAAGAGATGCCTGTATCAGGCTCGAGAGGTTGGCAGTTCCTCTGAGCTTCTCCTTGTGTTTTGAAAGGAGTATCTGTGCTCATTTCTAAATGTCATGGACTGTTCTGGCATGATGCAGGTTGGAAACACAGGTTTTTGAATAATGGAAAAATAAATTAGAATTGGAGAAGAAATTCTGTAGGGCCCAAAAGGCACTTTCCATGGAGTTCTTTAAACCTGGAGACAGCCTTTGCTGCCTCAGTCTGGGTTTTCCTATTCCCTCTGCAGTGTGAATGCACTACTCGCTTGTTTGCTGTGTCTCATTTGGTTGCACAAAAATGAGTGGGTGAAATAGTTTAGATGAAAGAGAGTGTGTGGCAAGAGATCAAGAAAATAATTATTGGAGCTAAAATCTCAATTAAGGGAAAGGATGAGCAGGAAAAGCTGTTAGAAGGAATGGAAAGAGATGTATATGTATGTGTACAAGCAGTCATACACTCCTGCTCCTTGTGTTTTCAAGAAATACTATTGAAATCAGTCCAAATAGTCCTCTAGCTACAATCGTCTCCCTATCCTGAAGTTAGCTGGATTTCCCAGAAATATAAAAGATTGTTTCAGATCTTGCTTTGCACAAAGATTGTGCAGTACCTTGCAGGATGGTGCTTTACATTTCAGGAAGGAGTAAGATGAGTCCACTTCATGCAGACCTATGGAGACTTCAGCACAGAAAGTATTTAAGCAGTGTCATCTAAACTCTGAGCAACCCTTTTGCTTGAAGATGCTACAAACAGCTGACACAGCATAGGAGGGATTCCCCCACCTATCAGAAATGGTTTCCTGTCCCCTTCATGGGGGCTGGTGACTGTCAGCCTTGGACAAAACAGGCTGCTGGTGCCATTTCTGATGATAGCCATCATCAACTTGTAAGCATTAATGCTCCCAGTTCTGGAGGGAGATGGGGGTGGGGACATGCCCAGGGCCCTTCTGTCAACTGGAGGGCTGGGTGGGGATGTAAAGCTGAAGGTTAGAAAAGTGCTTCACAGCCCATCCTGGTAGAACTGTGGGGCTGAGGCTGGAGATGAAGCTGTGAACCCATGCAGGGCAGACATTTCCTTTACTGTGTTGGTTAACCCTGCATGGATGGGTGTGAACTGGGCTTTAGAAATGCTTCATGCAAAGTACGTAAGCTGTATTTAAATTATTGGTTTATCCATTAATGCAATGGCATATAAATCTGTCACTCGTGCAGTTTGCTTATCCTCCTTGGCTGAGAACAGCCATTCATTTTGCAGTGGAGATCACATTTACCCTTAAACTGAGCTTTTGAAACACTGACACACTTCAGATGTGTGTGGGTACATCCGGGAACTATGTTTCTTCCCCTTTGCTTCTGCTTGCCAACCAAACACCCATTTGCATGGTGATTCCTCCTGTGTGCTCAGCCCAGGGGAGCACAAGTGGCCACAGCTGGGCAGGGAGCTGGGGGAGCTCAGGGGGAACACAGCCTCTGCCAGACCTGAGCAACAGCTCCTGACGCTCTAAGACTTAAGTGATGGAATTGGAAGGAAATGTTCTGAAGGCTTGGTTTGGTTTGCCCTTCCACCCCCCCAACAAATAGCACAGAGTGGATTTTGCATGCAAATTAGTGCCTGCATATTTCTCCCCCATACAGAAGCAACCCAGGCTTGCTAGCTGTCAAAAGTGGGCTTTGATGGTACTAAGCAGTGTGGTTACTGCCACTTGCTGAAGTATGCAAGCTCTGACCCCCAGCCCTGCTGCTAAAGAGCCTCCAAGAAGTGTACTCATTACAAATAGATAAGTGAGCAAAAACCCAAGCTGTAATTAAATACGTAATGTGTCTTCCATTTTTGTGCACAGAAAGCTCTCTGATCTTGAAACTCTAGAAAACACAGGCTTACTCCAAATTCTTAGAAGGTAGAGTGAGTGTTAGTATACTTCCAGTGCTGGTGTCAGCACAAAAACTGCAGCTGCACTATGCAGTCCTAAATGTATATAGGTAAAAATACAGGTTTAGGACAATTGTGAGGAATTTGTACCTGGATGAACAGAACATTAGAAAAACTGTCACTCATGACATTCCTACCTGCTACTATTGCAGCTCTGTTGCAAAGCTTGCCCAAGCTCCTGCGTGCCTACTATTCATTGCTCCTGTGCCATTAAAGGCCTCCATTTAGGGTCACAGCAGTAATGGCAAAAGATGTCAAAGACACAATAGAAAACTTTGTGTTGCAAGTTCCTTAAGTAGGCTCAATCTTTTTTTCTTTCTCCTGGGAAATTCTTGCCTGTGCAAGGCTATTGCATCTGGTGAGGCTGTGGGGATATACATGTGGGTGGTTCAAGGTGTGGAACGATGTCACCATTCTAGTTAGAACACGCTGATTGTAATGTCGTATCAAAGGAAACCGCTTGCAAAATGACTGTCAGATGAACCCTGGACAAAGGAACATAATGATTTGTATGTATTTGCAGCATTTGAATAACCAGGCGGCATCCTGCAGTCCCATACCTGTCTGCAAAAAGGGAGGGGACCCTCACGTTATGAGGCAGTCACATTCCAAGACAAGCCACGTGGATGAAGAAGAGTGTATTTCAACCTCTAATCCAACTTACATCCAACTTACATCTTACTGAGACTGCTGGGGAAGGTCTCCAATGCTAAATGTGTTTTTGCTGAAGGATGCAAGATGACCACATTCAATATGATACAGCTGGCTTTAGGAGTGCAGCCAGATGGGAACAATTCCTCCAAGGCTAGCTCCGGTTCTGAAGGAAAATGTATGTAAAGAGAAGGACTGTGTCACCTCATGAACCCACAGCCCATCACCCCCACATCACAGCAGCTAGCACATGTGTTAGCACAGCCCCAGGACAGCTCCTTTTGGTGCTCCCCTTTGAGCAGTGGGTATCATTTTTGGTAGTCTGTGAATTCTCCCAGGTATCTTCCAGAGGAGGTCCAGAAGCACAAAAGTTCTTGGTTATTTTGAGCAGATATTTTAGGAACAGGCCAAAGATCTCCAGAGGTTTACAAATCCCACGTGACCTTGGAGACATGGGATGAAATCTCAGCCCCAGTTTCCCATGGATCTTGTCTGACAGACTCTAGCTGAGGATGTGACTCTTGTACTCAAAACATAACCAAGCAGTATTATATGGAGAAAGGCAATAATTGGTATAACCATCACCTCATTAAGACTGTTGTAATAAGTAAATAACCTGCGAGATGCCAAATTTATGTCCTGTTCACATCCATGGGAATCAGAACTTCCTTCAAGCTGTCGGCACTTTCCAGTATCAGAACTTTCTAACACGAGGACAACAGGCTACAGCTTTCTCTCATTAGGCTCTCCAAAATCAGAATGTTCCCTCAGTTATCTCCAATGACTAAAGAGGATGAAATACCTGGACCTAGGATGTGAGTTGAGGAGTTCGATGTAAGACCAGGACTGAAATTACTCTAACAATCCAGAGCATTTTGGCTTGATCTCATCAGGCCTGAAATTCCATTACTTTACCTTCATGTGCAAATAAGCATTGTAATAGTTTCAGTTCCTGCTAACACAGCTATTCCTTGAATGAAATGGTTTATTTTATTTTAAAGACCTAAACCAACACTCAATCCGTATATTTTAAAAACACAATGACTGAAACACATATACCATGGCATGAAACCTGGTTTGGGGTCTCTGCTCTGATGGTTTCTGATGCCACCAGAACCCTTTGGCTGAATTACGCCTGTATAAAGCACCCAGGCTCTGTTCACAGTCCCCAAACACCAACGGCATGGCTGGAAGGGGACTCCTACTGGGCTGAGCTGATCGCAGAAATAGGAGTGACATTTTAAATCTCTAAATCATACATTTCCACTGTGGTATGGATAATGACCATCTTTAAGGTGTGGAAGGAGGGCAGTGTGAAATCAGCAGGCCGAGAGCAGTGTTAATGGAGGTTCATTCGAGGTAAAGCAGTAAGCTAAAGGCCACATGTTGCTTTTATGGCAGTTTTCCCCCTTGCTTGCCATCGTGAGCCAACAGCTCTCTCAGAGCCCTTCATGCCTGCACACACACTTGCTGCACAGACACAAAACAAGCAGGAGAGGCTTCCCTGCTGAACGCGTTTAATATTCTGTCTGTGCTGGCATGCTCTTGTCTTGCTTCATAAAACCTGTTGAAAGCCAGTCAATTCATTAATCTTTTGCCAAGAGACGTTAAATGCCAAACAGGGAAAGACGATAATGACTTGTCAGTTCATAAGAAAGGGCCTGATCCTGCAAGGTGCTGAGAATGGCAGCCACAGAGAGCAGGAAGATGGTTGGCAGGCTGCAGGATGGATCCTTGTGCATTCTCTGCTCTCCTGTTCTGGTTTGATGCAAAGCTTCTAAAACGTAGGCAGGAAGGCGTGAGTACAATGAAGCCATGAGCAAGATGCTGTCCTCAGGGAGGTCTCTGCAAGTGGTCCAACACGTCAGGGGGGTCAACAGGACCAATGGGTTCCACAGAACAGAACTTTCAAAGCGCACAGAGGAGAAGCAGGGACAGCTTGGTCCATTGCCAGCACTTCAATCCCGCAGCAGATAAAGCCCTGGTAGAGTCAAAGCTTTTGCAATGAGGGATCCCCTGATCCAGCTTTAAACTTCTCCATTCTCATCCTAGGCTGCAGGCACTGCTCTGGCAACCTGCAGCAGCTACAGTCCTTCTCTGCCCAGCACCACAGCAGCAGAAGGCAGGAGGAAGCAGCACTGCTGGCCTCAGGCGATCGTGGCACATGAATCAGGCTGCAAAAAGGCAATGAGTTTCACTGAAAGCTTGTAGGTTTACAGATAAATAATTGTCAAAGCCTTTTTTTTTTTTTTTTTGCATTTTCATTGGATGTCTCAAGATTCTGAAGCTCAGGATTTTGAGCTTTTTTCCCCCGCTGTGCTGGAGGTTATATATGTTAAAAGAAAGAAGAAAAAGAGTTCTTCATAGGGTTGCATGACTCAAGAAGCTGGAGCCTTACTAATAATAAAACTGTCATTATCACAGGGCTTTCATTAGGCTAATCAGAGTGGGTATCACTGAGGTCAACCACAGTTTCCAAATCGTGCCGTGGTTCCAGGGCAGTTAACGATGCTGAAGCGATGCACTAAAATCAAGTACACTCAGCCTCCTTGTTGCACAGGAGAAGTGGATCAATACTGAATTAGAGGCGGATAAACTGCATTTAACTATATTTAACAATACCACTGATAGCACTTAAACTTATTAGGTATCAATTATCCCCCAGTTTCACAGCAGCTCACCTTTGCCTCATATCTGCAGCATTTGATTGCTCCAGCCAGAGTCTGCAGCAGGGCTGCTGGTGTTCTGTCCCACAGCTGATGAAATTGGAGTCTCATTTCATGGAAAGTTTTTTCTTGAGTCGCTCATCAGCCCTAAATCCCCCTAAATGAAGCCAAGCTGGTGTGTACCATGCTTTCTGATTTAAAGCACCCTTCTAAGCTTAATACTTAGGCATCCTTCCCAGTTGGAAAGCCTAAGAAAAAGGTTGGTAGAAAAACCAGCTTGGTGGTTTCTAGTTACTGCATATCACTGGTAGGATTCATAATGAATTGGAGTTTTCTGCAGTGGGGCAAATACCCTGCACCCTTTCACAAAATTATTCCCTTTAGCATAGGCAGTGTCAAGGCACCCCATAGCCCCTACCTTGGGGATGTGTTGAGATGGCCTGAACACTTCGGTGAAGGGTGAGGATAAGTTGGGGGCTGCCTTCTTTTGCTGCTCATGGGTAGAAGCAGGAAAAGGGTTGGCACTCAGGTGTCTGATCATCATGATCCTCCTTCAAACCCATTTGTTTTGTGCAGATGAATCAAGATGGGTGAGTGCCCATGTCACCTCCAAACCAGCTTCTACTTGGCATGCACAGGAAAAGCCTAAAAGGAGAAGGAGGGTGCTCCACAGCTTTGCCTCTTCCTCTGGCTCCTCCATGAAGAGCTGTCCGTGGCTTTGCAGCAAAAGCACTCTCAGAATGCAGAAGAGCAAAGAGACTTTTCATTCTTCTAAGCAGCATTCCCTGTCCAGTCTCCATGAGAGACTGCTGGAGCCTTTCCTCTGCATCATTTGGGATCACCTCTTCATCTGGCAGCTGGGATATGGGAGGCAGCCACAGGGTGCCATGGAGAGCTGCCAGGTGGGATGCAGCCCCCTGTACTCCCCAGCAGTTGCCTTTCCCAGACCCACCCCGGCTCACAGCTATCTGTGGTGTTGGTATCAGCCTCTCCCTGAGTGCTGCGGGCCCAGCGCCTCAACCCGGCTTCTTTCTGGCAGACTTGTTTATCTGGGTGTTACATTGCTCCAGGCCAAGGCTTAGTTTCTGTTGTACTTGAGCCAGTGTACACAGCTCTGGCAGCTTTCAGCACATGGGAGGAGCGTTGTTTTATCCCAAAGTCTCCTTTGGGAATTGATAACTATTCAGCAGGACGGCAGAGGGAGAGGATGGAGCAATGAGAGGGGTCCCTCAGTGGAGGGGATGCAGCGGGCAGTGGGACAAACACTATATGAATAATAAATTGAGGTGCTTTAAATTTTTATTTTTATGATTTGGTGGTGGTGGTGGTGGTGAGCTCCAGACTAGGATTAATGAATCCCCTGCAGCTATTCTGCTTTGACTAGATCTGGCGGAGATTACATTAAAGAGAAAGGGAGTGGGGGGATGGAGGAAGAAAAGCACCACTTATCAGAATGGTTATACAGATAGGAGCTAAAAGGTGAAACCTGATGAGACATCTTTCATTTCAGACAATGCAAGCCCTGCATGGTCCCTCTGGGTCTCTTAAACAGAGATATAATAAGCTCTTCGGAGCCTCCCAAAAGCACATTGCGCTATGGAAAGTGTTAGGAGCTCATTATGCAGCAGGCTGCAGGAGCCATGCATGGGGCAGAAACCAAGAGTAAGTTCTGTACCCACAGCAGCTCTGGAAAGCAGAGCTTTGCACAGTGAGATGTAAAGACACAGATGTCCCTTCTTGCCCTGCAGTGTGTGCACATCCACAGTGCAGTGCGGATGTTTTCTACCCTGGGCATTTTGAAGAGCCTTACAGTCACATGGTTTTCAAACATGAGCAAAGCAGCAAGGCACAGGGTGCAAGGAACTAATATTGTTCACATTTGGTATTAGTGGTGACAGCAAAGCATGGAAGAAATCCAGGGAAACCTGCCGCTTCCTCTGCCCCTGGTTCACATCTGTTCACAATTCCCTGCTACTTGCCAAACAATTAAAAACAACAACCTGTTTTATTAGCTGTCACATCCCATAAAATATTTCAGAGCCCTTCATCAGCAGCTGACATCCTGTCAATAATAGTTCTCTGTGTTAAAAAAAAAACCCAAACCAACACATTCACGATGTTATTCCAATGTCTGGTTCTCAGGTTTATCTCCAATGGCCATCACAGTAGCATTCAAGCACTGAATGCAAAGTTAACAACTTTACAATTACGGATGTGAAAGATATATAGATGTTGACTTTTCTCCCATCTGGAGTTTGAGAAATACAGGTCTTACAGGCTGCCTGTCCCATGCCTGAGCCTCTGAGTACAGTGCATGGGCTGAGCTTTGGGTGGCATGTGGCTTGCAGGCACTTCAGGAGAGATCACCAGACCAAAACTCACTGCTGGGAACTGGGACAACTGGGGGATGGTGGAGTAATGCTTCCCCTTTCTTTTTGTGGGCCAGGAGAAGAGGAGATGGAGGACTATATCATTGCATACAGGCAAGTGGTCATAAACCCAGATCTATAGATGTATTTAAGTGTAACACTAACCAAAATGGGTGGACACAGCCATCAGTGTTTCACTGTGGATCTCCATGACAAGGCACAACTAAATGACAACCTTTGCATGATAAATACTAGAGCCAGCTCTGCTTTGTCCCATCACTATTTGTGGATCTAACCACTCATTTTAGGCAGACTTCATGGGAAACACATACCAGGTGCTGCCCTACTCTTGCTGGCACCATGCTCACGAGCTCATCGGATGTTCATGTAGTTACTGCTAAGTGCAGGCAGTCCCTGTCCTGCCACCATGGTCCTTCTCCAGCTGCTGCCAAGCGCTTAAGGCATCCAATCCGAAACACAGTGACCCCTGCAGCACAACCTTAACTCTGCTAAGACTGCCAAATGCTGCCTATTTCTACCCCACAAAAATAGTCAGACTTCCAACAAACTTTTCTTTCTAAAACGTGTCTGCAGAGTTTTAGAAAGTTGCATTCGTCTATCCTTGAGAATACACTGCCCAGTGCTGAAGTAAAAGTGGTCAAGACTGAAATCAGACTTACAAACTTCACGTTTTAGAACTCAGATTGTGACAAAGTACTGAAAACCTGGGGGAGATATTGTCTACTTTTTATATAAATGAAATTGGTTGAATTCATTTTCTAAATGCAAATCCATGTGCAGTTTAAAACATAACTGTTTTTCACATTCTGCATATTGCACAGCTGCAGAGTGGAGCCTGCCTGCCTGATGGAGCTCACAGCTCGGATGCACCAAAGAGAGTCTCAGATCAAACACGGACATAGTGGGCAAATCAGAGAATGGAGCCCAAGCCCCTGGTCCAGAACAGCTGCCAGCTCATTCAGACCATCTATGCTGACACCTCCTTTAATTTTCTCCCCAGGCCTTATTTTTGAAGGAGTAACCTGACTATTTTTGTGGGGTAGAAATTGCTGTTTTCTCGCATTCTACCTGGTAATAGAAAATCTCCAATTAAATCACCTGGGAACCAGCAAAGCAAAATAAGGAGGAAATCAGATGTCAAAATGCTGTTATACACCACTCGAGCACCAGGAGCTAGCAATCTGTTCCCTTCATCTCACAGGCCTTGCCATCACTTCCAGCTGCCATGAATGGGGCCCATGGCATCATGAAGCATAGGAAGTTCTGCACAAATGTGCGCAGGAACTTCTTTATGGTGAGGGTGACGGAGCACTGGAACAGGCTGCCCAGGGAGGTTGTGGAGTCTCCTCTGGAGATGTTCAAGACTTGTGTGACCTGGTGTAGGGAACCTGCTTTGGCAGGGGAGTTGGACTTGATGATCTCTGGAGGTCCCTTGCAACCCCTACGATTCTGTGATTCTGTGATTCTGTATGTTTCAGGATGAAAACTGGCTGATTTGCTTGAAATGATCTCAGTTTCACATCTCTGTTTTCAGATATATTTTGAGTATAAGGTATATAAATTACAGTGTGATTGTCTGGTATGGAAGAAATCAGTCAGATTCTGCCCATTGCTGCTAGCACACAGCATGCATAGGCATCAGATGCAGCTGCATGAGCATAACCAAAAGCAGATTTTAGATCCGCATGGGTCCAGCGAATGGCAGCTGCTTGGTCACCTCTCATCACAGCTCTGTGTCCTTCTACAGGAGCTACTGGGCTACAGAAACTGATGGCGAGCCCAGAAATGCCAGGGTCTGTGTGGCACAGCAAGGAGCAGCTCATGCTCAGACTGCTCCGGCTTCATCATGTTCCAGACTCCCCTAAATAACAGCAAGTACAGCCTGGTCAAGACATGGCACACACCGTTCAATAGCAGGATGAGGAGGGAATTTTCCACTCTGGAGGAGCAGGACCATGCTTAATAGGAGCATAATTTTCTGCTATTGTACATTCACGTGCTTGCTATTGCATGCAATTATTTGCAGGTCTGAAAAAAGCCCCACTAACTGGCTGCAGTGAGAAGAATATGGAGACAAAAGAAACTCCTGGTATGGATGTGGTTCATCAGAAAAAAATAATTGTAATAATAGAAAGGAAAATAAAGGCAAAATCTGATGTCAGACTATCGCAAAAGATTATTTGGTGTAATTTGAGTGGTACAAGAGGAGCACATGTGGGATCAGTCCTCTAGTCCTGCAGGCAGTTTCAATAGGATGTGATTTTTTTTCCTATGGAAATCCCAGCTTGCACGGTATATTTTCTGTTGAATGATGCTCTGCCTCAGCATTTCTAACAACAACAACAAAAAAAAAAAAACCAGCACGGGTAAACCTCGGACAACGCTTTGAACCTCCAGGCCCTCGGTGCTCTTAGCAGGTGAGCTGAGATAAATCGAGCGGCTCCAACAGGCGTGGGGCACTCGTGCCTTTAGCAGCACACCGGACTGCTGGAGGAAAAGAGGCGGGTGGCAGAAAGCGCTCTTTGATATATTGATATAACATCCACTCTCAAACCTCAGGGAGCCCCGTCTCCTAATATTATTCTTTCTTCATTTTCAATTCAAACCAAAAGTGAAAACAGAAAGAAAATAACCCTCTTTTCTCTCCTTGCTTGCTTTTCTACCCCCCCTCCTCCCCTCCTGCTCCTGAAATGGGAGGGGAAGAGAAAAGGGGCTAGAGCCACTTAGATCAGTTTCATGCACAGGAGAAATAAGACAGGAATTATTTTTCTTGTTAGCCTTTTTGTAAGAAGACAGACAACCCTTTCAGCCCAAATACAATATTGTAATTGCTCATATTCAACTGACAGAGGTTCCCAGATGAGCTCCACTGAGGCGTCATTTACTAATCTGTCATGTTCTATAGCACCCGGCACAGAGCGCTGTAAAAGTGTCTTCTTCTCTCTAAGTTATTTATATAGTTGGCTGAAAGCGCTTTGCTTGTACAAACTAGAAACTATTAGATTAGACCAGCAGAGACAGCCAGAGGCAATCTTTTTAACAAAGTGAGTGGGATTCAAAGTAGGGTTGGAAAGCAAATATTATTTCACTGGAAGTCTATTAGAGGTAGTTCCCTGGATAACAAATAAGTGCTTTGTTAGCTTAGCTTGAAGAAATGCACTGGTCAGGTTGGCAGCAGCTGGGTCTAATGGCAAACTGTGTGATAGCAGATGATAATTCTGTGATCAGTGCATTGCTTAAGCCAGTTTAGCTCTCCCCTCCCTCATAGCGCACCATATCTCTGGGGTTACCTATTTAAAGTGCATGTCAGAACTTAGCAGCTGAGGATAACTCTGTTTGCTTTAAAACTTCTCATCCTAACACACGTGCACTCACATAAAAAGGAGACGTATGTAAATTCAGCCTATCAGAAAGCAAATATTCTCGCTGGTGAAGGTTGAGAGGTTGTTCGTGCTGGAGTGCCTCAGCAAAAGTGGGCTCTGGGCTCAAATCAAGGTGAGGGCACAGATCTCATCATGACAAACAGAAAGTCAGAGTTTCTAAGTATCAGATGAGATTAAAGGATATTCATAAAAATATGCAAAACAAGTCATAGTCACAACTAGCTGCTAATTCCAGCAAATATAGCTTTCATTCAACCCCTGGGACTGCTGCTGTTAGCACTGGATAAAGTGATTTTGCTTTGGTACAAGATAAAATGTCTCTGTGCTGTAAATCCATATGAGGATGATTCCTAAAAGTAGAAACATGTCAGTATAACACCTTGGGATCTATTTCTTTCAATGAGAGGTGCTCCATCCATGTAAGAGGTTGCTTTTATTTATTATTAATAACTGCTTGCCTGCTAGATGGAAATTCCCTGTTTGGAGCTTCTAGCCTGAGATTAAAAATAATAAAAAAAAAAAATTAGTTTCCTGTGCAGCAAGTTGGATAAAAGTCAGTCAAACCATGGGATGCACAAAATGCTAATAGGCAGATGATGAAGTTTTGTAAAACAAGAGCACGGATACCTCTAGCTGTGGTCTGGAGGGCCAGACACAGCAAAAACTTCCCAAAAAGCCATAACACCTTGTATCCACTGCAAGATTGGCTCCAGGCTGGATGCAACAGTAATGCTAGGCAACGGAGTCAGAGAAACCATGGCCCATGTCCTGCTCCACTGCCCCCAGAAGAACTGGTTTCATGCTGGGAAATGCATACCCCAGCATCTTCTCGAGGTGGTAGGGGCTTGCCTGATACATTCAGCTGCTCCAGCAGTTTGACCTGTTGTTGGGCACTGTGCTTTGTTCCTTTTCTAAAGGCAGCAGTGGTGCCACCCAGGGCTATGCGCTGTCTTTATCCAACAACTGCATTTTCGATTTCAGGCCAGCCTAGGTACACACATCCCAGGGACAGGTCCGTCCACAGGGTGAAAGTAACCCTCACTCCCTACACATCCGTACAGCCTTCTCCACTCAAACAGTCTGCAGGATCACTAATTAATTAAGCCTTGATTACTCCACAGCTCATCTTTGACTCCCTATGCCTGATCTTTGTGTCTAAGAGTACAAATCTATGCTGGAAAGATGTAAGCTGTGAGAGAACAGGTAAAGTGGATACTGTGAAGCTAATGCTGCAAGTTCATGGGGGTGAGCTGTTGAGCAGATAATCTCCATTTAGCTTATCTCAAAAGCCTGCTGAAAAATATGCTTTTACCAACACCCTTCAGTGTCTCACTAAGACTATTTACCCAACCTCCACAACTCATGCAAGTGGATAATTAGCTGGACCCCATCCCACGGCAGCCAGCACTTAGTCAGAGGAGAAAGTGCAGAACTTGCCCAGCCTGCTCCCACTCCAGCACTGCTGCACTCACTTTCTGCAGAATCATTTCACTTTCCTAGCCCTGCTTTACACCTTCGAGGAAGTTTGCCCTTTTGCCCTCCTCCCTCCCCATTGCCCAAAGCCAGAGGATGAAAGGCAAGAAAGTCACTATCAAAGAGGACATTTACTTCTTATTCTCTGGGGAAGGGACAAAACTGAGAGTGAGAGGTTTTGTAGGGGCATGGTGCAGTGCGGAATCCAGCCCAGAATTACCTACAAGTTGTGCGGGTGAAAACAACCATCCACTCATTAATACTCCTAAATGAGTTAAAATGCTAGGGATTCCCAGGGACACACCTGGGCTTTACCTTGCCAAAGGAGTGGGAAGCAATAAGATCCCCTCCCAAGCCCAAATCTCTCCTACGCAGTGGCATTGCCCCAATTCCTCTGTCTGCCAGTGATCCCGAGCGTGCATCCCTTCCACTTGCAGTTCACCTCTAATGGGCTGCTCGCCGTAATGACGGGTTAGCCTTTCTGTTGCTGGAAGCAGGCAGCTAGACTGCAACTCCCTTTGATCTTCCCTCTCCACTCTTCCCGCAGGGCCATATTTTCCTAAGGGAGAAGGAGGTGAGGGAGCAGCCATGTCACCAACTCCCTCTGGAACGAGCCAGACAAGTCTTTTATCTGCAGGGAGGTTTCGCTCTGTTTGGGAGGATTAAGGTTTCTCCAATTTGACTAGATGCCCTTGCCTGCTGATAAAGATGTGTTTTAATAGCTTCGCACACCTGGCTCAATGCACTGTGAGTATCAACTTAAGTGGGCAGTTTGTTGGAGGCATCATAGTCCTATGGGAGCAGGCAAACCCACAAGAAATAAAACTTTTTGGGGGAGCATAGGGGCAAAGGAATAGAAGTCCGATGTTCCTCCTCTGAATGGAAGATTTTCCATTCTTCACAAAGTGTGAAATCACTCTTATCTCTTCTGTACGAAGGTGGCAAATAAAGCACATTTCCTTCCAGGCAATGAACGAATTGGGGCCAGAAGAAAGAATTTGTTCTTATCTTTATCTGCAGTGACAAAGAGTCCCAAGTGTGACTGGGATTTTGCAATCACTCTTTTCTCCAAGTTCGGCTCCTTTACAGCCTCAGAGAGTTCAGGTGACCTGCAGGGACACAGAAAGAAGAAAATGCCCAGGGGACAAACATGCTCACTGAAAGCTGAATACCTGCAGGGCCAATCATCAGCTGGTAGAAACGGTTCCATTTCCACTGCAGTAAGCATAGGCAGATGTAGCCTGGTGGGATTTACTCCTGCACTTGCATTTTTCAGCTCGGAGCACAGCTTTCTCTGGCAGAGCATCTGGGAGATTGCCAGATCCAGCTGTTTGCTCCAGGTGCAGCTGGGCAGGCTCCTGGCAAAGCCCACGTGGCAAGGCAGAGCTGTGGGGTTAGGCCAGCATGGGACACTTGTGCAGAGCAAATGGGGCTGGGAAGCACAACCCCAGCTCCCAGCCTGGTGAGGACAGCAGCACTGCCCCTGAGCGTCAAGCGAGAGGCCAGCTGAAGCATCTTGCTGATGTGTGGACTCACAGAGGAAGTAGATTCCTCATTTTTGTTTCTTCCCTATTTTCTGGCTGTTTCCTCCTTTCTTTTTGTGTAATTCATTCATTTGAGGAAATGGATGTTTCTTAGGGGAGTGGGGCCCTAACGATTTGCTTTAACTAGTGCATGTGTTTCACCAACAGCAGCTTCCAGCGGAGTGGAAATTCAAGGCACTTGTCTGGGCTGGCAAAAAAAAAAAAAAAAAAGTGTGGTTGATTTTTCTCTTTCCTCTTTAGTTTGGTTTTGTTTCTTTATCAGCAGCTCTTCCCCTTTCCCTCATAGAGCTGGCTTACTCTTTATATCACTTCAGGCAGGCTGTAATGATCTTAATGCAGCTCTGATCTATACAGGCCAGCAGCTGAGTCTGATGATATATTGCAATCTTTATTGCCCTGTTACTCCCATTCTCTCAAGTGCTTCTCCAGATCGATGGTGAAATTCCTCTGCTTTAGTGGCTGTAAGGCGGGAGGTCGCTCATTCACCAGATGCACAATGAGCCAAACTGTCACAGGTTGGGTTTACAGATGCTCAGCCTGCAAAAGACGTCACACAGGTCCATGCTGAGAAACTACTGGCAAGGGAAGACTGGGATGAATTCCTGCTAATATCATCCACACACACACTTCTAATTCTAATTTCTTTTCAAAGCTCAAATTTCAGTTCATTCCTTTTATTTCCTTCTCTCGCACCTGTGCAAGTACCTCTAATTCTGCGTGTGGCCAAAGCCCAAACTCAGCAGCAGCCATTGCTTAGCTCCACTGTTGTCATGTCCACAGTATGGCCCCATTCACTGCCCACTCCTGGGCTTCTTTACACCTCTGGCCAAACCTGAAACACAGTTGCAATAGGATCTCCTCTTTTTAGTCTTTCTAAATTCACAGGAAAATGTCTGTTGCTGAAATTAACTCCTTCATCCCTCACCAGATTTAGCATCGCAAGGATATGAGTGGAAGGAGAGGGGGAATTAATTCCATGTCCCCAAAGGAGGAGAAGGAGCGTAGAGCATCAGCTGCTCTTCAGTCCTCTCTGGCCCCAACCTAGAATGAAAGAACCTTTTTCATAAAACATATAGTGAAACAATCTTCCATTGAGAAACTTTCAACAGAAGAAATCTGAACCTCCAGACAGCTACAGCCACTGCAACATCATATTGGATGTGTTGAGGACCTATCTAATGTAATGGGGCCTACAATTAGATTTTGTTTGAGGAGTTCAATTTGCCAAATTTTTGCATTGGCTACATGTTGTTTATCCTCTGAAAATGTATTTCTGGTCTGGAAAATCTCCTGGCCAGGATTCTCAGCACAGAAATACACCATTCCAGAATCCAGTGAGGACAGTGAGTACTGAGCAAGGAGGTGACAGGAGAGGTTTGAACAGTCTCAGATGTCAGGGCAGGAAACTGGTGATTAATAATGTAAAATCCCTCACTTCAAAGAAAGAAACTGAGGGCACAAACATGAAAATAAGGCAAGCAATATGACTTCTCAGCCAGAAATGCCAGGAAGGAAGTCAGATCTATCAAGTTTGGTCCCACGTGAGTCTTAGGGCAGACAGCCTCATGAAAAATACTGAAGTATTTCTTGTATTTATGTTGTTTCCTTGTTTTAAAGCTGTGTTGCATGTATGCCACGGGGTTCCAGGAGGACCAGGCCTTAGAGGTTATTAGAAGAAAGATGTAGAAGAGACCGATGGACTAGAAAAATAGTCCCCTGTAGGAACAAATCTTAAGTGCCAGCAAATACAAGAGACCGCAGTAGATTGAATGACGTTGTGTGCGTTGGGAGAGCTTCAATTACTTAATTAAGGAAACGATGATACTGAGAGCGGTTTGAAGAGAAAAGCTCTCTCATTTGGATTCATTTCACTTTATATCTTTTTGGTGAAAGATGGAAATAAAAACGGAAGCAGACATGAAATTTAATAATGTTATTGCTAGAAACTAAAGTGGAAAAAAATACTGAGAATGAATTAAAGCCGAGGCATAAGATGCTAAAAAGGAGAGAGAAAAATGGTCAGGCAGTACCTAAATAATTCATTTATTTCCAGCAGTGGAAGAGGATTAAAAAACAAGACACAGTGATTACAGCAGGCAACTGGGAGTTGGGACTCTTGAATTTTATTTCTTTTCCTTAACATATGTCATTCTGTAAGCCAGTCTTTCCATGCTTCAGTGTACTCAATACTTTGCTGCATGACAGTGATGTAGTTGGACTTAATTTGCCGATGCCCTGTAGGTGTAAATTGTTATGAATTGGCAGAAATCACTTGAGATTTAAGGATGAAGTTATCTTTCCATTAGGAGCTTGGCTACTAAAACAAACTCTCCATTGAGCATCCCCAAAGAAAATCCAGCTCCCACTGAATTTTCACATTTCATTTCTCACTCCAGGTAGAATTTTCCCTTGTGAAGTGATACTTCTAATTGAATATTTCCCTTCAAGTCCCCAGTGCGAACACTGCTTCTGGGTAAGCAACGTGAATTGCCTCTCTCCTGTTCATAAAGTTGAATCTAAGCTTCAGTTAAGTCTATTATTATTATACTTTCCCTGGCAGCCCTCAATATCCTGTCACACCCCAAGACTGTAAGCAGTCACTGATATGCTGATGAGATTTGCCTTCTGCTCTTCCAAACAGCCCTGCTGCCAATTGCTGACCCTTGGACCACAGCAGGATGAGGCCTTTGGTGGGCAGCGGAGGCTAACATCGGTCAGCATGCAGTCCTTGCAGATGCGGAGAGCACCTCACCTTGGAGTAGTCCAAGGCTCCCCAAGGTGAGCCTAGATACTTGCACTCCTCTAAAACATCACGTTTGCCATCATTCTAAGAAATATTTTCCTACATACAGTTTTGGAAGATGATCCTTTTCCCTGTTGCACTTTCCATTTTCAAGTGAGACGTTCCTTCCTTGTAGAAAATGAATGCCATAAAACCTGCAAAAGCTCACTCAGCTGCATGTTGCAATCGTTCATATCAGCCAGATATGCAAGTAAGGTACTTGAAAGAAAAGCTTCCAGCTTGTTTATATCCACACAGATATTCATGGTACTGACTGTGCTCCAGCAAACCAGGGAAGCCGTATGAGAATTTGGTTGCGTGTGCTGGCAGAAAACTGGTTACCAAAAGAGATTCCGCATTCAGATAGATAGAAGCGGTCTGCGGCTCATCTGTCTTGCCAGGCACAGTTGCTGCATCTGGATTTGAATTGCTAAAATCAGCACAAACATTATTGCTGAAAGCCACAGACCGTGGTTATGTCAATGGTAGAGAAACCTCAGACAGTTTGGAGGTCTCCAGTCAGCACCCAAAAGTTTTGATATTCCTCCAGCTTTATCCAAACAATTGAAATACCACTGGTCCAAAAACTTCAAGTAGTAAGCTCTGGAGAACAAGTGGTTTCACAAGATTTTTGAAGTTTCTGGTTTCATTCTAGGGACAGAAGTGTTGCAAGAGCACCCTTTTGTTTGATCTCTCTCTGTCACATCCATTACCTGCCTTTCTGAATATTATCGTGCCATCCTAAACTTTCTTGATGCTAATAAGTTTAGGTTCTATCCCATCCTACAGAAGCAATCTTTCTCACAAAGACCTTCCAATCTAAATGAACGCATCTTAAAAATCAAGAAGTGAAGTACCATTGCTCCGTTCTCATGGGGAGATGACAGACTTTGCCTTGTTCCACAGCTGGGATTTCTGACGGAGCCAGGGGCTGAAGCACATCTGCTCTGCCTGCCAGTACCTTACCAATACAACTCTCCTTTTCCTCCTTCTGCCAGCAGAAAGCAGCAGTACAAATGCTGAGAGTCAGTTACCAGAAAAAAAATAATTGCCTGAGAAATTTGTAAACTTCAGAACAAATCCCATTTTAATTCTGAACAAGGGTTTAAGGTCATTTCCATATCAGTAGGAATGGAGTTGACTAGCCCTGGCTCAGAATAGCAAACATCAGCAAAGTGCTGGCAATTAACCAATTTGCTAACAACTGCTCTGCTGTGAGGCTGGGGCAACTGTGTGGGTAGAGAAAGAGGGTGGTTTGCTGTAAATTTTACCAAACATTTCAGTGTTCAGTCAGATAAATGGTTTCTGAAGGATTATTCTGAAGTGCCTGAGACTCCAAGGAGAGAAAACATTTCTCAGCCCAGATGCTGTGAGCCAAAGAATCCTACCTGCAACACCAGCTGTCAAAGTAGAAAGAGAAAGGTTCTAATAGAGAAGTACAAAATCCTGCCTCACTGGGGTGGTCTTTGCAAGCATTATATTTCAAATATTAAGACAGAACAGGAATACTACAATTTCTGGTTGGGGGAAAGAGGGAGATGAGTTTCAGACGCTCATTTTTAAACACTGAAAATGAGAATTACAAGGTCAGCATCTGCAGATCATTATCAGAACTAGTATTTAGGTCTTTAGCTCCTATATACAGAATGTGGGAACTGCTGTGAGCCCAGCTGAGCAACCCTCGTACAACTGAGAAGCATCCAAAATGTCTGCATAAAAAATTAGGTGAGTTTTGGTGAATTTGGATCACAAAAAAATGAACTTTCTTATTTCAATTCTAAATTATCTATCTTGTCAGTCCTCACAGACACAGGCTCCAATATTGGCACATAACATTCATTTGTATATCCTCCTCTCAGCACCATCCTTTCAAAAGAGAAGCCTCTCAGTAGCAGAAATTGAAATCTGTGGCCTTAAACCACAATTGTTTCTTATCTTTCCATGTGGAATCCTTACTCTGGCATAAATGCTCTTATTTCCAGCTTAAATCAGCCTACTGGAAAAAAAAAAAAAGAAGTTTCATTAATATAAAACACTGAATTAGAATATCAATATGGGTAACTCTATAGCTACAGGAGCAGAAGTTTAATTCTACAATTACAGATTAAAACAGAAATTTTACTCAGTAAGAACATAAACCACACACCCACATCTCTCTGGAAGGATCACTAGACAGACAAAACTGCAGGTTCTCCATCCAATAAAAGAGGAGAAAAAGGAAAAAAAAAGGACTTTTTAAGTTCTTTATAGAAAAATGCCTATAAAAAGATGTTCCTCCTCCCTCCCTGAGCTTTTTGTGCAGTCCCAGCTTAAATTCAAATGTTTGAATCAAGCTTAGCAGCTGATTGGGAATGCTCTGGTTCTTCATATTTCTTTCCAGTTCACATACAGCCAAGAATACCCAGGAAAAGTCCCAGGACCATACGTACGATTTTTCCCTTGACAGTTAAAAATCACAATTATTAATTTGGACTTAGCACAACGTAGATGCAGTTTGCTCTTTAGTTCAGTAATAGCTGCGAAAAAAATGTCTCCTTGCCTGATGGCTGTGTGTGCATACATAAATATCGGGGTATAATTATAAGGACTTATTCATGCTTCTTTGTATTCGCTATATACTTTAACTTTGCTTTTATGGCCCATAAAAATGGAGCAATTCCAAAATTTTCCAAGCATGATGAGCGCTACCATAAATACGTGTAGGCCGCTGCCAATTACTACATGAATAACAATATCCTGAATGCCATATGCCTTCATTAAAAGGTGAGCTTGGGAATATTCTCAGTTTCTGCTTTCTCTGCATTTCTTGAGCAGACTCCAACCTCACGGTAGTCAGCAGCAGCAAGCAGTGGGGAGCTGCAGTTTTAATAACAAATTGCGACTAGTTGCTACTGGCTGCAAAGCAGCTCCCACTGAAGCTCACAGCCCTCGAGGTTGCAGGAGAGTACACAAGTATTCAATTTATTAGATGGTCTTTCGAGTGAAATGCATCAAAGTCTACGCAGACCCTTTGCTGTGAGAGATATTACTCTCAGCTGAAAATAGGGATAGGATTCTCTAATTTGCACAAACCTATCCATTTACAGCAGACAATATCGTCATTAAGGGCTGAGAGAAGGAGGAGGGGGGAAGGAGGCAAAAAAAATCACCGCTGCACTTGAAAGAGAACATTACAACCAGCTGTTTGCAGGGGGTGAACATGCAGCCCTGAATTCAATGACAGCAATGCTCTCAAAGGCTTGAAAAGCAGTTTTATGGCCTTAATCGCTAATCACATCGACTTAGTAATTTTGTCAATGCAAATGATTGTCATTTCTTATTTATGCAAAAAGAGATTATCCAAAGTGCCAAGGACAGGTGAGCACCCAATTCCCTTCGGAAGTCAGCGTGGGAATTCGATCCCTGGCCTGTCTGTACCTGCGGTGCCCACACATTTCTTGGTGCATCTGATGGACTCAAGCTGAATTTACTGAATTATCCTTATTTCTGGGGGTTTATTTTGATTTTCAGAATCTGGGTTCGAGACAAACAAATTCTCCATTCAGTCCAACTAGGCATTCCAATGTATTTTGTTTGCATTAGCTACACTCTGCTGCATTAGTAATGTGCCATCATCTCATATTAGTAGTCTGCTTTGCTAATATAAGAAAAGTCTTTCACGCAGTACAAAGTCTTCTCGTGTTGGCTGCTGCTTTCCTTTGTATTTCATTATACACAGAGGCACTGAGCTCTGTGGAGGAATTTCTTCAATACTTCATGTTAAATTTATCCAATGAAATAATTAGAAGACATTGTTCTCACTTAAATTTAAATACGGAAAATATAAATACTTCCTTTTCTTCCTCATATCTTTGCAAATGCAAAGAGATCGTTACAGTGATTTTGTTTAAGTGGGAGGACTTCACCTGACTGAAATTTGGAAATGTAGGCATTGCAACTGCTATATCTTAAAAAAAATAATTAAAAAAATTAAAAATGAAGGAATATTTACAAGACACCAAGAGGCTTTATACTCCTCCGTCTCCCAGTGCCATTCCCAATCCTGTTCATTACCAAGCTATGGCAATGAGAGGAAGATCTCCACAACCTTAGAAATATTACCACTGCTTTTGAGTATGTTTACAGAAAATCAAACCCAGCTTAAATCAACATGGAGACAGCTTCAAAAGGTTTCTTTGCACTACTGCTAGTACAGGGTCTAAAGATGGTTTTTTTTCATGTATACATGTCAGGTTTTTCAATAAGGACTACAACATAACCAAGCTTATTTTGTTCTTTACTCTCAGATCTCAGTACCAGAAGGACAACTCTGTGACCCAAAAGGAAAAGCATCACTGGAAGCTCCAACATTGACCATCTGAGGACAGTTTGCAGGGAAGCAGAAGAGACTGAGACAACTCTCTGAAATGCCACTGAGGTACTTTGCTAGAGGAGCCAAGCAAGAAAACAAGTATCCACCTAAACATTATGCAGCTATATTAATGTCCATCCATATCTACACTAAGGTCTTAGGTACACGTACATTAAACCATACAAGAGCATGAAAGGAAAACATATTTATATCAGCTCAGGACACTTCTTTTCATCCATGACCATCCATGACATGTCCATACCATACACTCCCTCTGGCCCATGCTGACATCACCAAGCATGTACAAGATCAAGGTTAGTATTTTTTGGCTTAGACATTTGACAAGTCTTCCAGAGCCAAGCTTAATTCCAGACAATGAGTTCCTGTCACTGAATGTCATTTTTTAAAATGATTCTAATTTTGATGCTTTAATAAACTAACAAGAGAGAGAGAGGAAGACCGGGCATATTTCTGGGTCAGATGCAGCACATGCTCTGTGAGAGCACATACAGAAAGACTTCTCCCCAACTGGAGTGCGAAACCATCCCAAATGGGTGCTGATTTCATCATCACAAGCTATTGTAGTCATGCAGCATTCAAAAAAGTAGCTGAGAGATGTTTCAGAATTTATTTGAACTAACTTTTGTATCTCTCCTGACTAGTTTCAGTGCCTCGGGTGATATGTATGTTTGCTAATGATCATTACTATTTACTGCATGATAGTGCCTGAAATACAGTTGTGAATCAGTGCTCAACAGGATAACACAGGACAGACAGATGGCTCCTGTCCAAGGGGTGTCCAAAGCCATGAGGAACGTGAGAGTTAGACACTTTACACTGAGCTCTCTCCAAAATTCAGCCTTCAGAAAAAGGAAAACTATTCTAAATCTGGCCCTGTGACCAGGTATGCAATAATAACAGGAAGAAATAGATTTTATTAACTACTATGTATTTTCTGAAAAGATTCTTAGGATATTCTGCCAGGGGATGTCTTGCCCAGACTAGAATTATATTAAGATATTTAGAAGAAGTGATCTATCACCTCTCTAATGGAGCAGAACATTTAGGACATGAGTCTTTTCATATCAAGTTCTGATCTGGCACAGAAGGTAGTGCTGGCCACCTCACACCAAGACCAAGAAAATTCTATTGGCATCAATCTTAGCAGAAAAAAGTTCAGTTTTATATATTGATTTTAAAGGAGGTATTATAATATGCTGCTTGTCTTAATGCCAGACTGGACAAGCTTATATGAAAATAAATCTTTTTTTTTGAAAAGTACAGTTTTATTCCTAAGATAGCTACTTGGAAATGAAATCCTAAACTGTTAGCTCTTTATTTATTTATTTTTACCAATTTCACTACCTATTCTGTAGAAGAATTTGAGAAAATTATATATCAGAGAATTCATTTTCTATAAATTATCCCTCAAATGTTTGGCTTTCCATTACCATACATGGCTTTGATTCTTCAATATTGACAACTACTGCAGTCTCCTTTCTTGTGTTCCCCCACTGGGAAACTCAACGATCATGGACTCCTATATGGATCTCAGCGTTCAGGTGAACACATTACAGAGAAGTGTTGGAGAGAAAGGATGCAATCTGCCCCTCATTGTTTTGTTTCTGCATCTTGCTCTTCACCTAGAAAATGCTGCCTGCTGAGCACATGTCATTTACTAGGAACCCAGAATTAATTGTATCGTTCATTTTCATTCACTTCCTAATAGGAAAGAATGAACTTTCTGAAGCATTTTAACAAGTCAGAGTAAAATTCATCAAAAATGAGTGCCTATCTCAAAATGTAGTTAGAGACAGACTAGATAGCTCTCTCACTCCCAAGTTAATGAGAAGGAAAATAATAGGATTATTAATATTGAAAATGACAGCATTGAAACCAAAATCTCCATTCACTTCCAGGGAGTCAGATTTTACTCCCCAAAATATTGTGTTTGGACCTAAACAAGCTATGCAGTGCCAGCTGTGCAACAGCTCCTCAGATACGGATGTATGATGGACACTAAGACATGAAGAATTCTGACAAAGTGATACTGAAATGGTTTAAGATGTCAGCTTAATATCACTGACCTTGTGAAGGAGACAGGAAGGCAAAAATGGGGCTATGCATGGTGCATGCATACTAGAAAGCCTCTGGTTTGCATGGTGGTTCTGTTTGCTGATGTCAAAGAGACTTCAGTGTGATATAGCATTAATATTGTCTCACATGTCAGGTAATGCAAATACAGAAAATTACGAGTTGTGTGAGCATGTACTGAAGATGAGCTCTGTGACATCCATTATGTAGAAGCAAAATCATCTTACCTCATGAAAGACGGCAGCTTGAAGGCTAAATTTAATGAGTCTGATTCTGATCTCGTACCAGGCTAAACCAAAAGTGACTCCATTTCAGGTAATGGAAATGCACTGCAGTTAAGCAAAAAGGGAGTGAGTTTATTAATGCACACAGCTACGCTCTGTACAACCTGACAGCCTACTAAGGGCTGCTATTCATTACTGTCTGATTTCTGACAGTCATCATAATTGTTATTAGAAAACCTCCAGCAACACAAAGTCGAGATACAAATTAAAAATAAGCCACTGGTACCTTTAAGTGTGCCACGAGCTCTGTTTTTGGCACTGGTATCTCTGAGCGGAGGCTTACAGTTCATGCAGACAGTTAGCAGGGTGCTGACAGCAACATGTTGGTACAAGACCGTACTTCTCTCCTTGGTTTTGTTTTAATTAAAGCCGCATTTATTCTTTAAAGCAGGTCATAAAGCTAACCTACTCTGACAACACAGAATTACATTATAAAATTGTTCCTTATAATAATTATAAATCTCTGCTAAAGCAAATTGAAATGAAATTAAAGCACCGGCATACGTTGCCTTTCTTCCTGATAGGAGAGGAAGGATTCATCTGATCAGAATTACCACTGATTGCTCAGAGGTTGCAGTGAGAACATGCCCAGAAGTGAAGCCTCCAGCTTCCTGCTCCTCTGCATCAGTTACTGTGTCAGAGCTTTGGCTTCAGAGGGTGCCCTGTCAGCCCCTGATATCTCACTTGGCCCCACCTGCACCACATGGCACAACTACAGCAGGGCTCAGCGGCACTTTTTCACCAGCTTAGGACAGCACCCTCCAAGTAAATGCTGTCCTTCTCCACTTTCAGAGGGAATGAGAAATCAAATGATGGTGTCACAGCTTCATTTTAAGCGAGGCACTTTAAAAAAAATAACAGGTTATATACACATATGCATTTCCAAAATGGCTGAGTGAAGCAGGAGGACTTCAGACGGTTGGCTATCTGGGGTGACATTACTTACATGCTATGTATGGAAAATGTGGGGTGGAATTTCCCTGAAAACAGTCCTTCCCACAGCATTTCTGGCTCTTTGGACTCTACTCAGCTGGAAATCCTGAGAGGACAATCTCTCTCATTGTGCTTGAGTCCTCCTTGGCTGGACTGGAAACCGGGGACCTGATCCTTAATTTATGTAAACAGGAGGAAATCTGTTGAAACAAATAGAGAGGAATTAAGAGAAATTTTCAGTCCAAAATGATAATAATAAAAAAATATTTCTAACTCCTTCAGGACATCAAAAAAAAAAAAAAACAAAAAAAAAACACAGAGCAAATCTCTTCATAGGAGTGAGTGGGATGAGAAGAGGAGGAGGAGGGATTTTTTCCTTTCCTGATGTCCTGCCCAGCACAACAGACATTTTTTGTTAGGAAGTTTGCAGTCAGAGGAACCTCCATAGTCAGCTGCAGGGAGGTACTTGCCATTTTAGCTCTGTGTGTCTCTGATATGGGAACCAGAATCAGCTTCTGAGTTCAGAATGAAGCGAGTCAAGAACTGCAGGATGAGAGAACACAGAGGGCTATGATCTGTTAGGTACATAGATGAGAATCACATGTTATATGGAATGTTAAGGGATGTCAGTGCTTGAAAAGTGTAGAGATGTATTTCAGTAGTCATTCAAACAGTGCACTGAGCAGTGAAAGGACAGAAAACGCGTTAAACGTGGAGATTAACTTCAGTGTACTTCAAGTGAAATGATTCTGTATGTTATATTTGGGAAGGTAATCAATGGGAAACTGAGCATCCCAGCTGCTCCAAACAAATGAGCTGCAGAAGCCTGGTGGTGGGGATGGCAGAGAAGAGTGACCTCCAGTCGAGCTGGGGAGCTTCAGGCAGAGGAGAGCTCTCGGATCACAGAGAAGGATCTCTGCCAGGATCTGGTGGGATCACGCAGAGATACCCCCCTTATCCACTGTGAGACACCCAGTCAGAGCTTCCATTTCTTGCCAAGGTAAAGAGAAAGGGAATGTCCTACATAACAGAGCATAGCGATGCATTAAAGGATGGCTTTCCAGGGTTGCTTGTGTCTCCCTCCACTCTCTGACACCTAAAGTTTTTTCTAGTTGAAACACCCGGAGCTGGTGCTTGCAATTCAGAAAGTATTACCTGTTAGAGGGATGTAATTTACTTTCACTGAATCTCTGGAGGGAAACTGCATCAAGCTGGTGTTATTTTAGTTTCCAGAAGGAAACCCCAGCAAACTAAACACAGAGCAAACTGTGCTGCTGGCAGAACCTAGCAGAGAGGTTATGGGAACTTTCACTAATTGCTGCATTGCTTGGCAGGCTGAACTGGTTACCAGTTTGTTTCTAGTTGCAATGGAATCCAAATTCCCAGTTTGGATCTCTCTGAATAAAGCCTCGCATGGTTTGGATGCTGCAGCTCCTTTCATCTCTGCAGATGTTGAGATCAGCTGCAATCTTGCATCTAACTGCTCTGAACTCTTTGTGTGTGCAGGTGGGATCGACATATCTTTGTGGATGAAGGCATCTCCTAATCAGGACTTTCAGCTTAAGTAACTACTTGCTTTCCCTAATGCTTTGGCACAATCAAACTATATCGTCCTTCAAAGCATCCAGCAAGGCTGGCTATTCACCCAGGTTCCTCCTGAGAAATCTGCCTGAGGAAGTGGAAGCATGGATGGGGATGGGTGAGAAGGAAAACTGTTGTTCATATCTGATATGGGATAATGCTTTCAACTGATTTGCAAACGCTCCCAGATATCACGATTGAGACAGAGAGGGAAACTGAAAAAATATGCAGATACATCAAAAATCACTTCCAGGATATGGAGCAACTGTTGGTACTCAGATTACACTTTTCCAAATGTCTGATTTCTCCACAAGTGGCATGGTGGGAAACAGGGAGATGGTAAGTAAAACTCAGCCCTAAAGAGCCAAAGGTGTTTGAACGGTGAGGAGCTGTGGCTGACCTTTAGGAGCCCTATCAGCTGTGAGGGAACGCAGCAGCTTCTGCTTCTCATTCTAGAGCGATTCCACTCTGTGGCAGTGTTTCTGTGGCATAGCCCACGAGTATCTAAACTGCCAGAACAGGAAGCAGAAGTTTTTCAAACTTCTCCTGACACTGAATAAGTCATTTCAATCCCCTATTCTGCTGCTCTTTGCCTGTCACACCATCCTTACAGCCAAAATCATCTTCCTTTTAAGATCCCTAAACTTTTGGGGCAACAACAGCGCCTATGTGCCTATGTGCTTGTCCATACAAGTGCTAGCACAGCAGGTCCCGGTCTTGGTTACAGCCTGCCAGTGCTATTACAGAACACCTGGTAACAATGGGAAAAAAGGATGAAGTCATTCTGAGTTCTCATCCCATTTACTTACCACCCATGAAAGTTTCTATATTAAATGCACTCACATCCCTGACAGGAGAAC
This sequence comes from Chrysolophus pictus, assembly GCA_037305975.1. Lineage (NCBI taxonomy): Eukaryota > Metazoa > Chordata > Aves > Galliformes > Phasianidae > Chrysolophus > Chrysolophus pictus. The sequence continues at coordinate 9,645,513 of CM074595.1, forward strand.
AGGTGTGCCAGATCCCTCTGGACCCAAATTTGGACAGTGCTATCTTCTACCCCACCTCTCTTTGCCTTGATAAAGCAGGTTCTGGCTAAATCTACAAGAGTGTCTTTTCAGTGCCCAGCAAGTGGACAGGGCATCTGAAACAGAGTTTGGCAGAGCACATCTCTGTAGCCTAAGTTGCTCTCCAATCCAAAACCTGCCAATATAGCCCTAAAAACAAGTATAATTTAGCCCACATTTCTGTGTGCAGAGTATCTGTGTTTAATTTGGCTACTTCGTGATTCTGTAGCATTCAAGAATACACAAAAATAGTGTTTGTCCCAAAACTTGGACTAAAGTTTGTTTCCTATGCAGTGATTATATATGTCTGCTGCTGTAGCAGCTGCAATAATGTCTGTAAGTCACAGCAAACAGTGGTCCATGCACCAGCACAGAAGGAAACAACTCCAGCCACCAGCTCCACTTTCTAGATTCTTCCTACAATTATTTTATTTAGGAAGCTCTGATGAAATGCTTCTTTCGAAAATCTAGCTCCATCGTTTTTAGCATTCTAACTGCAAAGCAATTACTTAGGTTGTCAGGCTAATCACTGTAAATATTGTCCACAGTGTTCCTACAAGCCAATAGTAACTGGTCTGGTCACTTCAAATTAGTTGAAAGACCTTTCAAGAAAGCATTGTGTTTGTATTCCAGTTCTAAACTACAGACCAAGGCAAGGGTTAAAATGGGCCATTGCTAAGGGATTAACCTCCTTCCAAGTCCTTATCACTGACACTAGCAAATCTGAGCTCTCTGTCCCACGTAACTGCTGTTGATCTAGATATGTTCTCTCATTTTCCTTGCAGAAGCTCGAAACACTGGTGATAACTAACGATTTTATGAATCTGCCTGGATAACAGATACAGAAGCACAGGTTCCATTCAACACTCCTATACTAAACTGGGGGAGCTGTAAGCTTAGGAAGTTTAGAAGCCAACAGCTGAGAATGGATGCCAAGATGAAGTCCTCAAGGAGTAGCTTGAAGGGCAGCTCCCATGTGATCCAGGGACTGGGTGTAAACTGCTCTGGTTTCCCAGTGTCTTACAGATGTAGAGTCTGGCCAGAAAATATAATGATGTTACACTGGTAGCTTAAGAATTAATTTTTGGCAGGAGTGCAAGTTCAAGCAGCCTTCAACCCAGGCCTACATGGTTCCTTGACCCGTGCTGGTATGATCCTTTGCATTGCTGAAAGCCATCCTCCAGGAGCTGCTGCCAGCACAGACCAGCCAGCTTGTGGTCCCAATACCTCACATTATCTAGAATATGAAAAGCAGCACCAATCACTCCTCTATCTTTTCTTTCTCTCCTTTCCACCCAGACTAGATGAGCATACATTGGACTTCTCCCTCTCTAACTCTCTGCTAAATATCAGGCAAAAAAAAAAACCAACAACCCTGAAAGGACACGCCTGCCTCAACATTAAGCTCCATCCATATTCGTTCAGAATATTTTGCACATATCAATTAAAGATTCTGCAATCAAGCTATATCCACATCACACCAATAAATAAACTGAGGGCCTGAGCAGCGATGCTGCAAGATCATGCAGTGAGCTAGCAGTGGAAACGAGAACACGACTCAGGAGTCAGCTGCTAACCACATAAGCTATCCCTGCTGCTGGCCTGGAAAGTAGAAATAATGGTTTGGAGTCCTTCAGTTTTCATTATTAGCTTTTTGGATGAGTTTCGCCTAAGGGGAATGAGTTATTCTCCGCTGTTGCATCAGTATGTTTCACTTCAGCTGAATTATGTGTCACTTTATGGTAGGGCTGTCTTCGTTTTTTTCTCAGCTGCGCTTAGGGAGATCTTTGTGAACATCATGTTTGACAAATTCTGCACCACCCACATAACCACTTTCAGGCAAACTTCGCAGAGTCAGAGGCTGAGCTGGGCCCACTTATCTCTGGTGGATCTTGTTGCTAATTGCAAACTCCAAGGCCCAGTGGCCGGAGCAGAGTGTGGTGCTCAGATTTAAGTACATGGTGCTGTTCTTTGTTGTTTTGTCCTTGTGGCTTTGGGCAAGTCACAGAATTTGATTGATAGCATGTTCATTTATGGGCTTGTTTGTTTCGAATGAAAATTTCAGCCAATGCAAAAGCTATTTGGAGCCATGTTGCCATACTTTTATGCTTTTTTTTTTTTTGTAGGGAGATTACATGAAAAAAATGGTGCCTTCTCCCACATGGAAACATGTTTTTTTCTTCTGTTTTAGTTTCCTGAAATCAAACATGGAAAATAAATCATCCTTAAATTAAGACTCAGAGTTTCTCAAAGAAAATCCAGAAAATAGATTTCTGCTTCAGCAACCACTTTTTTTTTTTTTTTTCCTCTTTTAGATAAATCTTTGATGGAAGTTTTCAAGCAACAGCAAAGGGGCAGAGAAATGCCTAGTTTATAGCCTGCCTTGTCTTGATCCAGCTGCTTCGGTCTTGAATGCCAACAAATACTGGTGACTTTCAAAAATCCGTAGGTTGTTTTGGATGATATTTAGTTAAGCAATACATCTCGTGTACAGAATAGTCTTGATTACATTATCTAGCAGAATAAAAACAGATGGCAATGAAGTAAGTATTTATCTTCCTGGTGAATTTTAATACACATGGAAGCGAGGGCACAAAAAGACTGTTTTAAACTTGGCATAATACGGTCACTGGGGGCTATGAAAGCTTTTTCCAACCAACTCTAGTCGTGCACCTAATCTTGACCTGAAGGCAACGTTAATGCTATAACCTTTTTCTGCTTGAGCTGAAACATCTTATTTCCACTTCCTCTTCCCAGCCTTCTCCTTGGTTGGAATTCCTGTGCATCAGCACAGCTGTACACCATCTAGTGACCCAGCACAGCAGCACAGCTCAGTACACATCTGTGTCAGCGTAACAAGACCAGGCAGATGAGAGCAATCCAGGGCAGAACAGAAAATTAGAGAACAGCTCACTGGAGTCAATAATCTAAGCACTGCCAAATGCTGAGAAGTTCGCTGGTGCTTACAGCAGTTGGGAGAATATTAACGTACTTCTGATGAAAAGCTTGCCCATCCCCACGCTGGGTGTTCAGTGTTTTCTGTGGTTATGGCACAGCAGCTTCTGAGCTGGTAGCAGGCTCCTGTCATACCCCTTCACCTCATGTCCAAAGATCAATGCTTGCTGCTCACCTTTGTGCCCCTTGTGGTTATACAGAACAACAGATCACTCCCCAGAGCAATTGCCTGCAGTGCAGGATAAGTGCAGTCAGTGCAAAGAAGCTGCTCTTGGGGGCAAAAAGGACGATCCGGCTGGACAAAACTGAGCTCCGAACCTTTTGTAACTTGGTGCATTTAGCAGCCTGGGTGGATGCTGAATTTCATTATCCCTTCAAATTGCTGTACATTTGTTCAAAGGAGTTTTCTCTTGTCGGTAGGGCCACCCGACAAGAACCAGCACGTTCCTGTCTGACAATGACGTTAACTGCCTTTGGAACAGCAGAAACAGCCGCTCCAGCCAAGCGGTGCAGTCTGCCAGCCTCCGAGATACATGCACTGGAGTATTCCTTCAGACACCTGCCAACCATGATCCATCCCCTCCTGCCTTCCCTCCAGGTGAAACTCTGATTCAGCATCTTAAACAAAACCGCAAAAACCTGCTTGGCGGTCTGGGAGCTCTGTCGTCTCCCTCTTCCCTCTACCACAAGACTCTACATGCAGCCATGCTGCTGCCCAGGGGCAGGAGCATAGGAGCAGGGTGCATTTGCTAACAGCTTGACACTGAGAAATTGCTGGGGAGAGCAGTGCAGCTGATGCTCCCCCAGCCTGGCAAAGCTGTTCAGACTTGCACTCACAAGGAACAGCGCATCCTGGGCTTTGTCACCTAGACAGACCTGTACTGGGGGAGCTTACTGTTTTTCAGAAGCAGAAGCCTGGAGGTTTGCTCCCTATCTACCCTCCCTATCCTCCCCCCCCCCCCCCCCCCCACATAATGTACTTTTGCTTTCCTCTTGCTAAGTGGCTTATAAGTGACAGTGCAGTAGCAATGCAGTAGAAGGATAATCCTGAGAGCAGCTATTGCTCCAAGCAGAAACACTGGAGCTTCCCAGCCCTATACCTGCCCTGGCCCCCAGAACAGGATCTCATCAGGTGGGAGGAGGGCTGAGAGACAGCTATCTGCCCAACTGGAGTTGGCTGGGGTTCCTCCTTAATCTGATACCACCGTTGCTGACATTCCTGTACACGCCTGACTCATCCCAGTCATCACTGCAACCCCTTCTTTTCTGAGGCTTTTTTTTTTTTTTTTTTTTTTTTTTAAAAAAAGATGTTTGATGAGTTTCTCATAGTTCTGTCAGGTTTATCTGCTCTCTGGAGCCTGCTAGAATTCTTTGTGTGTTTTCAGCAATCTCCTGCAGCACAGAACCCAAGCTGAGAACTGGCATAACCTCTGCCCATGTAATTCAGCAAGCCTCTTTCTCCTCTTCTTCCCTGATAAGTTCTTTTATTTCCTATTGTAACTCAATTTTTTTGTCATGTTCTCTGTAGTTACAATCAAATAGATCCACAGGAGCCATTAAAAGCAGCCTTTTCAGTGTAAAGCGTTTAACGTTTTTCTGTTCCCTTAACAAAAGGCAGGCATATGAACTTCTGACTAAGTGAGAAGGGCAAACATATTAGCTCTGAATATAAAAAGAAAGGCAGAAAGTATTGCCATCCTACCTAATAAACTGAAAAATTCTGGGAATTGTTGTACAGAAAGTGGACAAGATGAATATGTCTTTCCTCTCTGCTATCTATCTGTAAGAGTCCAAACACCCCAGAAAAAGCATTAGCTCACAGAACTGTTTAGGCTGGTTTAGGTTAATTTCTTTCCCAATCTGAGTGGCTGCAATGGTTGAAAACCAACAGCTCAACATCCCTGAATTTGAACTTGGATCTGAACTTAGCCATTGCAGCTTCTCCCCCTCAACATCTATGTCACATCTAAAGATATCAATTTTGCACTTGATGAATCATAAAATAAATGCATTCCTGTTAACATACAGCCTTCCCAGAATGGTAACCCTGGATATGGCCTATAGTGCTTCTGCTTTAATCTCTCCTTGTAAATAGTCTCCATCTCCACAAGAAATTTCTCCTGTACCGTTTTTGTCTAGGATCTGTTGGTCGTCTAGAAGTCTTCTCATTCAGGTTCTGTGTTCTTTTTGTGAAAATGGACACCTACAATTTTCCTTATAAACAAAACGCAAAACAACTTCTGAAACTCTCTGGAGTTCTGGAACCTAAAGCTGAACGCAGAACCCTTGGTTTGGGCAAGGACATAGGTGTTAAAAAACAGACAGACGTAACGCACTGCAGAGCTCAGCTGGATTATCCCCAAGCAGTTTGGTGCATTGCTGAGCTGTCTCTCTGTTGAGTTGTTTTCGTCTACCAAATGGTGAGGCATGTTCTTCTCATTCACTGAATTTATTTATATTTAGCAGTAGTCACCAAGTCAATCTGACACGAAGCAGGAGAGGACCGTATTCTGCCTGACTTGTCTGTCCATTGCTGTGGCTACAGTGGATAACTACCACTAACAGCCCATTCTTCTGCCCATCCTGCTGCTACTTCTCTGATCTGCACTGCTCAGCCTAGCATCTGCCTACTTGGAATCAAATAAAATCTTGACAAGGAAGTATTTCTTGCGTGGAGTGGCTTAAGATGGGTTATATAAGAACACATTTCGGTGCCTTTGGATTCACCACTTTTTCACATCCGCCCTCCCTTCTCTCCTCTCATTTTACCTTGTTTCTACATGCCTGAGCCTTGCTTTAAATAATAGTTGTCTGATTCTTTGCCTCTTCTCATATCCAGCTAATTATTTTCAATCTATTGATTTTCCACATGGAGATAAATGGGTTATTCAGCTCACAAAGCCTGTAACCACACAGTTGTGAGCTAAACCATAGGTATGGAAAGGGGAGGGGGTGTGTATGTGCTTATGTGGTTGATCACCTTTCTGATGATCTTGTATAACACAGCAAAAGAGACTTTTTTCTTCTTACTTACTCCAGAAATCTATCCAGCTTCAGACTTATGCCAATGAGTAATTGCATTTCACAGGGAGTAAGAAGTAACAAATAAAAGCCTGATAAGTTTGGAATAAGAAAATTGCTAACATGTGTTTTGCTTATGTCTTTAATTACAGCAACTAGTGGGGTTTGGATGCAAAAGAGCCAAGCACAATGGCAAAGCACCATCACTCAGCTGTGGGTGATGTGGGGTCAGCTCCTGTCCTTGGGTCCCACCCCTCTACCACAGCCTGCATTAACACATGAGGTGGATGAAAACAAACCACCTTTCCCTTGGTTCTTTCCAGCCAGAATCACTTCAGAAGCCCAGTGCACAACATAACAGCAATGTCACAGCCAGGACAGGAATGAAAAGCGTTGGATTCACTACTAATGGAAAGTTGTCACATAAACATAACCTCTGGGTAGGAAATATTAACTCTGATCTCACTAGCTTCTCTGACAACTGAGTTTCCATGGAACTATGATAACACAAGGCTATAGATTTTAGGCTCATATACATATAATAGGTGATCTGGGAAGGGAGAGGGTCATGTTAAAATTTTTTCATAGTTTGCAGCCTCCTCTATTAGTAGTTCTCACACCCCTGTTTTATCAAATACAGTGTGAGTACGACCAGGCTCAAACAGTAATACAGATATTGCCAAGGGACTTGGAGAGAATAAGAAATGAGAATAAATGGCTAAAACATGAAATTAGAAGTTAAAGAAAAAATAAACAGAAACTTTGGCAAAGTGGTTACTGTTTAGCAAGCCTGCACTGAATAATTCTTGCCTTTCTTCAGAATGGTAGCCTGAATTCTCTGCCTCATTGGAATCCATTGGCATGCTTGACTTGCTGCAATGTGAACTGCAGATTTATAGTTTATAGCAGGTTTCACTAATTTCAAGTTATGTTCAGAACACCAAAAGTCAACCCACTTGCTGATATATAGATTAATACATCCAGCTTCAGTAGAAATCTGGACTCCGCAGGAAAGCTCTTTAAAGTTTTGACATCGACTCTTGTCTTTACCATAACCACACTGAAGTTAAAACAAACAAACACCTTTTTCTGGATCTTGCCTCCTTGCTAAGGTTAGATGGATTCAGTTGGGTTCAGGGCATGGAGCTCTCCCAAAGTTATAGCTTTGTCAGTGGCCACTGCTTGAAGAAGCCTATGCTGTCACAAGTAGAGCAAGTTGAAATAAATGCACCTCACTTAGAATCACTGGTAAGATTTGACTTGGAAGGAGTTAGAAATAACATTGAAGATGCAGTTTTACAAACAACATTTAGGAATGAGGACATCAGACACAGGGAAATTGGGACAGAACATGGAATTGGGCTGTGTAACACTATAACATGATGGAAAGTACAGCAATAATAGAAGAGTAGCACTATCCTAGGCTATAGCAAAGGAGAACAAGCCTAAATGCAGCAGTTACAGACACAAAAACAAAGGAAGAAAAACTCCTTACCTTTGGAAGACCTCAATAAGGTAGGGATCTCCAGCAAAATAACCTTATCTCCACTTCCAACTCTTAAGTGAGGTCTGGGATGGGATGGATCCTGGCTCCAGCCCCTTCCAGTCACTCAGGTGCATTGCATGCAGCCTCAGGTGCATTGCATGCAGCTGAACTCCCCTAGGTTGGCCCTGCCTTCCCACCAGGTGCTCAATCACTTGTTCAGGTCGTGACTCAGCATTTCCACTACAGGTTGACGTGGGGAGACATCACTGAAGAGCAAAACAGAATTAGACATAGGCAAGAGAAATTTTTTTAAAACCAGTTCGAGAAGGAGGTGGTTGAAAGATGAAACTTTGTCCCGATATTACTCATTTCCCCCCAGTGTTTATTCCCAACATAAATTAACGTCCGTCATTTTCCTCTTCCCTCTCTCAGACACACGCTATGCGTCAAACCATGTTTCCTTAACACTTCCTAACCGCCTGGAATAAATTGAGCCTGACCAAGGAAAAAGAGAGCAACATGGCAACTTCTGGAAGAAGGGGCAAGCTTGTGCTTTGGTGACCGCAGCCTCTTGTAGGTCATCGCAACACATGTGCGTCCTTCTCCTGTTCTGGCTTTTGTTGAAAATGGCTCAAGGTACAAAAAACTGAAACTTCCTGTTGGGCGAGGAGCGGATCAGTGTGGGTAAGGTAGCGTGGGCAGGAAGGCATGCAAGCATCTGGTTTGAATAGCTGCGTGCATGCAATATCAGCCAACTTTCTGTAGGTTTCACAGTTGTTGGCTTTTTTTATCCCGGAGCTCTGGAAGACCCACCCTCCTTCTGCCTCCCAGGAAGGCCCCAGGAAAGCTCGCTGGAAGGGGGTCTACCTCTTCCCCCAGAGGAGCTGCGAAGGTTTGAAATGGCTCTGCAAGGCCACGGTGTGCCCCAAAAGGTCGACTGTGTCCAGTGAGATTTGAGAGAGAGCAGGGCATGGTGCCCTGATGTGCTTCTGTTGGGAAAGCAATGTGTGAGGAGCCAGGCGACCGCGCGGCCTGCAGGATACACATTCCTAAATGTCACTTAGCCATACAACCTGCGAGGGCGGAAAAGTGGGCAGATGGAGAAATAATATTTTCATTGAAAATTCCCTACCTCTAAGATATTTCCTGTCAGGTTCCTTCCAAGGAGGGCCAAAGAGAGGGAGGAGGGGGCTGAGGTAGGATGTGTGGCAGTGGGTACGAGTTTGTGATTCCTCAGATCTCTCCATTTTGAGAGCATTTAACTCAATCCCCTTTCCCTTTTCCCCTCCTTAGAAAAGGATCATGCTAAGCATTATTGGAGCCGGAGGCAGTTTGGGAAGTGAAATAAACACCTGACTGTTAAATGCTAAAGGTTTACTCAACCAAAAATAAAAATAGTTCTGGTTTCCTCCACGAAGCTCTAGAATTACATTCATCAGTGCACATGAGCTGGAGGTTTGCGCAGGGGGAGCCTTGAAAGGTTGAAACTCCTCAGAGGGAAAGTTTGGAGGCAATGAGACAGGCCTCCCTCTGTCTTGTGAGACATCTTCTACACCGAGAAAATGCTGCAGCTGTTTTCCTGGTGCAAGCTAAAAATAAACTCCCTCCTCCTTTCCTAGCTGCTCGTATCAGTTTCATGGGTGCCATCACAAAAGCAAGATGTACAGAGCGATGTACCAGACTCTCAAGGTTCCCTTTGTGCTGTCTAAGGGGCGTAAGAGAGCTGTGCCAGCAGGAAACGTCAAAGAGTTTTATGCCAAAGTCATGGCAGCCTTGGGGATTCAAGATTTTCAAGCAGTAAACGATAATTGAGTCCCAGGGCTGGGCAGTGTTAAGGAGTGGCCTCAGTATGATCAGAAATCATGATGCGAACACAGTGGTACTAGGAATCCCTGCTGGAACCCTTCTTTTTCTGCAGCTCTGCTATCAGGCTGAAGACATCACATTGCTAGACATGATTTGCAAAACTATCCTGCTTACCTCCAAAATGCAAGGTGGAAAACTGTATGGAGAAAGATGTTTGACACATTTGCAATATGTTTCCTTTTGTCAGGTCATCCATAGTTGGACTAGGAAATATCATTTAACACGTGAGATAGAGCAGATTCCTTCTCTGTATGATTCCCAAAGCACGCTGACTTGTAAAGTAACCCAGAAAGGATATATGTGAAAAAAAACAGACTTCAATAGCAATTGCAGCATCCTATGTAGATATTTTTCTTCAGGTAACAAAACAGATTAACCAAACTGGAGGAAAGAACTCATATTTTGCACATTTTCAGGTCAGAGAGGGAAATAAGGTGACTAATGGGATTTCAAACTTGCATCTCTATTCAAGACAACTAACACTAATGGCTTCGTAAAAATGTTCACACCGTTCCCTTTCTCAACTGAGATGAAGCAAACCCATGGGATCCAAAATTACTCAGGACTCCCAGATGGATAAGCTGGAATCTGTATGGGAAGGACAAAACTCCCCACCTCGTGTTTGCTCCCAGGAAATGCGAAGCCTGGAGGGAGAGAAACAGCCAGTCTGAGCCAAGGTAACAGCAAAGCTGGATTAGCATGGAGCCGCTCTTGCTGAAAAGAAATTTGCTGTAGTTAACCAGAAAGTTTTAGGGCAAGAAATTATAGAACAATTTGGGCAAAGAGAAATAAAAGCCACCTGTTTAAAGTTACCCTTTAACCTATTCACTCTGCCTTCCCTCTTGCTTTCTCTCTCTTTCAAATTCTCCCAGTATCTCTGTTTTCCATAGAAGCAAATCTTCCCCAGGGAAAGTCAATTCTGAAGGCAATTTTCCAAAAACCATTTGGCAGAATTGGCCAGTACTTCAACTGCAAACATGAAAAGGCATTTATTCCACTAACTCAAATGTAGTTTGGAAGAGACATTACTGAACTTGTTTTAGGAATATACTTTGACTGCATCAGTTTTATTGCTTCTTGTATAAATGTCAAACTCAATTTGCCTCAAAGCAGAAAAAAACCTCAAAGTACACGGTAATGTATATATTACATACAAAAACTGGGGGAAAAAAAAAGTGTTATCTCCATAGTAAAGTCAAGCCCATTGCATGTTAATTGTGCTCATCGTACACACTGAATATTTCAGTAGTGGTAAGAAAAAGGAGGGTATGTGAGCCTGCTATTGTGGACTGTATTGTTGAGGTGGCCAGAGGATACAAAATCCTGAAGCTCTAATATTTCTTAAACTGTGATTGCCTAATTTCATCATCTTTTTTTTTTTTTTTTTCATTCCTTAGAAGAGTTGTTTCTCTGTTGTGTAAAGAACACGGTAACCCCATCCTGCTTGTTTCTCTGTTATGTAAGGAACTTGGTAACCCCATCCTTTGTGCACCATCAGCAGGCTTTAAGCTCACACTGTTAGCACATCAGCCTACCATTTGAGACCCAGGGCACAAGCAGCAAAGCACTTTTTTTTCTTTTCTTGGAAAGAGAAGGGGTAGAAAAAATCAAGACTTATAAATTCCTGTTTCAATCAGTACTTATTGCCAAATTTTCTAGCAAGAAGCGAATTGGCTGTTTCAAAACACTGTATCTCAGCAAGACGAGAGTTGGAATTTCTTGGGGGCTAAGGAAGAAAGCACATCTTTAATCCAAAGGTTATCTCCCTGCTGAATTTCAGATTTGCTGCAGATGATGCAGAAGACAGAGCTTCCAGGGGGGAAAAAAAAAAAAAAAATTCTAATAATAAATAAAAAGCATTAAGCAACCTAAATAATCTAATTTCTGCTATTTTACTGCACAATATAATTTGCAGAAATTTTAAGTATTCGGACAGCCTACATATTAAGTACTGCCATTTCTATGTTATTACTGTGAACACATTAGATTTTGCCATGATTTCATTTGCATTTTAAGGTCTGATCCTGCAAAACCTTAACTTCCCTCATGTGAGCAACTGCAATGGCATCAGCAGTGCTTCTTATCTACATAAAGCTAATGTCTTGCACAATTATTTGCAGGATCAGGACATAAGACTGAAAATGCAATTACTTTGTGAGTTAAAAGAAGAAAATGCTCTTTGGAATAGTAGGTGAGATTCTCCACTGGAGTAAATGATATAGGACCCATTGAATTCAATGGAGCTATCCTGATTCACGCCCGCTGATATGGCCCATTAATTTTAGTGTATGAAAATGAATCTCTGCTCTAAAAATACCAATTAGTAATAAGCTTCGAGAAAGAGGAAAAAATCAATTTAAATTCATTTGGTGTAATGCACATTTTCTGTTGCTATTTTAGTTAAATTATTATTATGCATAATAATGTTAGGCCAATAGGTGCTGTCACTTTAGGGATGTGCAGCTGTGATGGGTAGCATAAAAGTTAGTGATAGGGAAATTTCAGAGAAGTCCATCCATATCATCCAATTGTCATTATGATTTGGATTAGGGCAACGTATCCATTTTTCTCTTTCCCAAGATCTCATCACCACAGTGCTGAGCACATAAAGAGGGATTACGCCAGCTCAGAACAATTTACAATCTAAGTAGGAAAAAAAGAGGCAAAGAGGAAGAGGGGAAACTGAGGCGAAGATTGCTGCCAGAAAAAAGTGAGCTGCAGCCAGTCTCACGTCTCTTGACTCACAGCCGTGTGCGTTATCCAGCACATCAGGTGGATCCTCAGGAGGTGTACGTGCAAAAGTGAGTATGCACTCTGGCACTGAGCCACTTTTGGCATTGTAACTGCCCAGAGACAGGCATGCAAGAGAGATCCTGTGTGAACACTCAGCTCTGTGGGCATTGAAGTATCAAGAGGTGCATGGGGCTACCTGCATGCTCAGTGTGCTGCTATTCAGTGCTCATCCATACGTGCGTTTGTGCAAGGAAGATCACGCTCCTGTGATGGAAAATCTCTGGGTGTTGCCATTCAGCACTGGTACTTCATGAACAATAACAGGGATTCTTCTGGGATAAGTGGCACTCAGGAAAGATTCAAAGCTGGTATCTTCATATTCCAAGCAATCCTGAGATAGCAGTGATTTGTAGTCATAGTTAGATTACTCAATCTTACTCATAATGCAAGAGAAAAAAAAAAAATGGGAAAAAAAATAATTTGGGTTCAGTCTACAATCAAAGGGTGGAACTCATGTCCACAGGACATTGCAGGGGCCACAAGTACAAGCTGGTTCAGAACGCAGCTTCAATTCCAGAAGAAGGTGGCAGCAAGGACTGTTAAATCCTGTTGCTAGCTACAGACGCCTGGAAGCAGGGAGGGCATGCTGAGCAGAGCAGCACCCACAGACTGCCTTGTCCTTACCATCCCACCTCAGCTGTGTGGGTGAACCCTGGGCACGTCACACCTTTGGTTCAGTGAAGTATGGCTGAGCTAAAGCATGCAGCCTGGAGTTCACCGCAGTCCCTGTGGGTGAGGCATTCAAGCCCCACCACAGCCATTTAAGAGATTCAGATGCTGTATTAGTGAGGTGGGCTGTTTGTTGTTATTGTTTATAATATTATTTTGTTTTGTTTTGTTCAAGAAGTAAGAAAATAGAAACCGGTCATACGGGTATACCAGCTCAGATGGCTTATGGAGCTTTTTCATGGACTGCATTGGAAACCCGCTGCTCGCTGCCTCTAAGTGCTTTAACTTCGAAGAGTTACATGCATTTAACACCTCTCGGGATAATGCTAAAGCTGTCTTACACCAACCAAGAGTTCAGGGTCCAGAACACAGCAAGCTGCATGGTGTGACCTGGGGCTGCTCAGACCAGCAATACGGAAGGTTGCTATTTCCATCTCACCTTCAAAAGCAGTGTACAGAGGGAAGCCATCCTCAGGACATGAACTCCTTTCCTCCCTGGTGCCCCTCTGTTAGCAGTTTCACCTTGTTCTGCAGTTATAAAGCAGTTTCTCAATGGCAGAGAAAGAAAAAAAAAAAAGAAACCAACACTACCCAGTGTTTCTTCCTCTGAGAAACCTATTGACAGGCAGATCCTGTGGATTCCTCCCAGTACAGCTATCTTTGAACTGAGGACTTCTTAGTGAAGTTGGGGAGTTTCCTGGGGTTTTACTGTTTTTTTCCTAAATTGATTGTGGAATTTTTAAACAAGGTTGGTGCCTCTGATCTTTTTCTCAGTAGCTGCAAAATCTGTTTCTTCCCCCACAACTTGTTCTACAGAAACCAGGTATCGGAAAAATTAAAGGGGAAAGGACAGCAGCACCATTTGCAGAGCCAACCTCGGCTGAAAGAAGGGCCATTGCTAATGCTTTGTGAGCAATCTGGTATCCCAAACAGCTTTCATCAGATTTCGGGCTTGTAAAATATTTCTGGATTAAGCACAACTGTGAAAGCTTCCTCTATATTTTGACTTGAATATTGGACACTCCTAAAGCTCATTAATCCCCGCTGTTTGCTTCAGGTCCCTACAGTGAAATTCAGATTAATTATTTCTTGTGTGCAGACTTTATCTAAGCTCTGAACAACGAAGGATTGTTTGTAGCTTTCCGCTTTTCTTCAGTAGTTTTTCCGTGCGTTGTTCTGCATCTGTTAGAAGGATGCTACCCTCACCTGTAAGAAGACAGTTTGATTTCAGTGAACACTATGACTTCATCCCATGCCTGGACCTGCATTTCTAATGCCTGCCTGTACCCAGGGCTGCATGTGGAGAGGTTACATTGCTGTCAACTCTTTCCTGGGCGAGGCATCGCAGATGAGCGTGGCCTTAAGAATGAGAGGAGCCTGTACGGATGGAACAACACGGGGATGAATCCTCAACCAAAGGCACAATGGGACATTTGTGGAGTGATAAAAGGTGGTAAAGACATCCATGCAAGAATGTGTTTTAATTTGGGGCTATTCTCTACTTTGTGTTCGGTTGGAACAAACCCAAAAATGCGAGTACAGTGTGAAATGCGAGCACAATATGTGGTTGATGCCCCATCCCTGGAGACTTTCAAGGTGAGGCTGGAACAGGCCGTGAACAACCTGATCTAGCTGTGGATGTCCCCGTTCAATGCAGGGGAACTGGACTACATGCCCTTCAGAGGTCCCTTCCAACTCTAAGGATTCTATGATTCTATGTAAAGTTTGGAAACTTCCAACCTTCTTATTAACTGCAAAGTGCTGAAAATCTCTATGAAAATGTACTCTACTGAGATTTCTAAATGCAGTTCGGTTGTCTTAGGTCATCCTGATAAAACAAGGATTACCACCCAAATACGTAAGTAGCTTTTTACTCCAATCCTTTTGAGGAACTTCTACTGCCAACCCAATCACATTTATTTCACACTCAACCTTTCCAAATAACGTTGAAACTAGAAAGTTATTTATGTGACCTGCTTAATTGAAAGAGCATTTGCTGTCAGTGATCAAATAAACTGTTATTGATCTTCAGCATTGGAAGCTACTCACATGGAGCATTCTGGTACATATTTTTCATTAAGACACTTTTCAGGAAAAAAAAAAATCAGAATGCAAATACAGCAAAAAAAAAAAAAAAATCCTATAGGGTACTGAGATAAAAAAAAAAATCGAAGAGTTTTGAGAGTGACTCCAGAGAAAAGAAACCATGCAAAGCACAAAACAACAACAACAACACAGACTGCAGAAAAACGTGGGGCTTCAATAGACTTCTATGAACTCCCAGTATGTAGTGAGAGAAAACTTAGAGGAGTGGCTTGGCCATCAGAAACCTACTGATGCAAAAGCATCTCATAGCAGAAGAAAACCCTAAACTGTTGACTACCAGAGTCTGAGAAGGTGTGATTCCCATGTGCCCATGTCAGTTATCTCACAATCCAAATATCAGCTCATTTACAACCTATAGCAGTTTCTTCACTTTTTTAACTTGAGAAAATTTTATCTTAAGTTTATATACCCTGAACTGCAGACAAATCAAGGGCAACCGTCTCCTTGCTGTCAAGCTATGAAAGCGTTCACAGCACAGGAGAGATGATACACCCTTCTCAGGCTGCAAATTCACCAGGCTTTTGTTAAGATGCAATCTTGTCATTCTGTGCTTTTTTCCCTCTGTTTTAAAGCAAAACCTTATTCGAACTTCATTTTCAGGAGGAATTTTTCAGTCTCTTGGACAAAAATACTTTGTATTTTCCTTAGTCTGTTACAAGAAATTGGAGGTCACATTAAGAGTAAGCTCTGAGTTAAATGCCTCTAAAATATAAGGCTTACAATGGAAACGCTAACACAGTCTTGACTACCGCAGCCCTGCTCTAATATCAGTGAACTTCCTTTGGGGGTGAAGCTTTGCCTCAGGAACCTTAATTATCTGATGTGGTCAATTACTCCAAGATAATGATGATTTTATCAGGTATTACTGCTCAAATATTTTACGATAGACAGGCTATTTAATTGCATTCCTGACCTACCAAAATGCTTACAGATGACTCAATTAAACACTAAGAGGATACAGGGGGAAGGGAGGGAGGGAGGGACTGCACTTAAATCCTTGCCTATAGTTCATTTTGAGATTTTTTTTTTGTTCCTCCTGAAAATCCTGCTCTCCATCCCTCCATCCTTTCATCCATCCCTCCATCCTTTCATTCATCCTTTCATCCATCCATCCATCCATCCATCCATCCATCCATCCATCCATCCATCCATCCACCCATCCATCCATTCAAGCGAGCAAGTTGCATGAGTAGCATTGCCTGGACAGGAAGTTTGGATAAGCAAGCCCAGTACTAAGTACAAATGGGAAAGCATGTCCGGCCTCTCTCCTGCTGAGGGATTAACGCTGGATCCTGCATAATCCCTGTGGTGGATTAGCAAAAACATTTTGACATCCCAGTGTAGATGAGCGTGGTGAAATGAATTTTCTCCCACATTCAGATAGAATAGATTTTATGACAATGGGGAAATGTCTTTATTACAGCACCCTACAGGGATAGTCTCAGCTTCTTGCAGGTCCTTTAGGCATCCCAAGGGCTGGTCCATCCCTGCCCAGCAGGGGGGTGCTGGGCTGCTGTTTGCCAGTGGGGCTGAGGTTGCCCCAAGGACTGCTTTAATTGGCATCTCTGCTTCAGTGGTCATAATGGGCTGTTTCCCAGGCACAAAGCTGCCATGTCTTAAGAATGTCTGGCTGCAAAGCAAGCATGCCTCTGCCTTGGCTCAGCCCCTGCCCTGGGTGCTGTCAGTAAGGACCTGATGCAGCCTCCTGTGCTGGCGGTGCAGAGAACTCTTTGCATTATTCCCAGCCAGGAAAGAGGGGGCTTTCCCCTGCCAAGCAGTCAATTTGCTTCTGGTTAAATAGGAACTGCGTGCAAGATTTTGAGGGTAGATTATTTTCCTGCTGCGTACAATAATGTTACTGCAACACTTTCAGCAATTTTGTCAGGAACTCAACCAAAAGCACTGAAAACAATGGCAAGCCTGCCCTTCCTTTCAATGGTTGCTGGAATTCTGCTGCATTTCTCCACAAAGGTCCATTTGTCTTTCCACTCTGGAAACAAAATGTATTGTTGCAGTACTGTTGCTAAAACTAGCAGCAAATCCTCCAGGGTAAGAATGTGGTTACCCACTATTGCATCAGGCTAACAGAAAGAAGAGATGATATTTTATGGGGGTTTGCTCAGGAAAAAAAAAAAAAAAAAAAAGCAACACTTTCTGTAATGCTATGATTTCCATTTTATGGGGTTTCACAACAGCCTTTTCATGGGCAGCTTTTTCATCATTCTCTGTTATGTTTTCAGCATTGCTAAAGCTCTTTTCAGTCACATTCCATAGCACAGCATCCACAAATATTCCCAAATATATCCTAAATAGCCTAGGAAGGAAACAATTTCCCCTATCTGAAATTAGCACAAAAAATGATTCTGAAATGTCAAATTTTAGCAAACTAAAACGCTGCAGCAACTGGTTTGGATAAGTCAAAACAGTTCAATTTGACTGTTAAAAATATTACTATCATTAATCTTCACATCAAGATAAAAAGTCATATTGAAACTACTGTAATTCTCTCGTTATTAAGAAGAGTGACAACTAACAGTCAAAGGAAACAGAAAAAGGCAGCGAAGTCCTAAGCACCATGTAAAGCATCAGCATTTTATTCCATATTACATAAGGAAGGATAATAACCATTTTGGGTGAGTGAAATGGTGAACTGGGGCAGAGAGCATGGGCTCTTTGTAAATCATACGTGACAACAGCACTGACCCAAAGAACTTCCCATTGTAAACCCCGTGCTTGTGGGCCACACTGAGCTGCGATGCTTTTCTGCACAAGTACCCACAGAGCCAAACCTCACCTCTTCCAAATATTCCAATCAAATTGTTATGCCTGCAATGCTTCAGCTCCTTCCTACAGTACATACATATTTCAGAGTTACCACTTAATACAATTATAGTTCATTTAGCCAGCAATTACAGTAATAGGAAGACTGGCAACCACTGTCACTCAGACTGGAAAATCAATCTTGCACAGTGGTACTTTTATTCATCCTATGGAGTGCCTTTTTAGTTAGATGCACGCACTCTGGAATCACAGGGAAGAATTAACATCACTCTGATTTTTACTATTTGCCTTTTATATTTATCCATATGCTATTTGGTTTCTGGCTAGAAGAATAGTGAACAACATCCTGAGGCCCCTTCCAACCTGATATATTCTATGAGTCCATGGATTATTGGACCTGTTGTTTCAGCAGATCCATTTTCTATTGTATTTCACCTAAGAGAGGACTTTGACAACTCATTTCCTAGAGGCAACTCAAAATATAGCTGTCCGTGGACACTGAAATAGAAACTCCTGAGCTTTTCTTAAATCTTTTGTACAATATTTGCTTTTATTCCAAATTTATAAACCCGTGTCCAGGAAGGCACTTAAATAGGTGTTTCAGTTAATCCTTATTTTAACAGAGTTCTGAAGAATCTACATAAACATATGGCCACAGTTAAGCAAATGTGCACTAGACAGGAATGTAGTGCTGAATTACAGATGTAGTGCTTCCAAAAGAAAGCTAAGACTATAACCACGTCTCCTGAGCTTTAAATCCTCTTTCTCAGTCACTTAACCATGCTGCAACAAACCCACTTTGGACGGATGGTTTAAATAGGTGTTATATTTGCATTTCATTATGTGAATGGCCCTAAAAATTAAGACTTGCGTAAGGCAAAAAAGATCTGCGATTGTACCTGGAATATTTATTCCCAAGAAGGAGACTAGCAATAGGAGGTTCCCTTTGTTGTTCAAGAAAAGAAAACCTTTAAATCATTGCCATTACTGCAAAGAGTTGTTTCAGCAAGGAGAATAATGATATTTTTGTAGGTTGCCAAACTTTTGCAGCAGAGGAGCCTCTTGGCAGCAGAACCGCTTGATTCAATGAGCATTACTGAATTTCCTCGTTGATCAGTTCATCTCCTCATGGTGCCATCTTTTGACAGTGTTACATTATAGCCCCTTGTTCCTATGATAAATTATTTTCATCCATCATCAGAGCACACTCTTGCTCTAATGATGGATTAGTGTTATGCATCATCAGGACGAGGCGCATTGATAACATACCAGAGGAGCCCCACTGACAGGAGAAAAATCTGCCAAATAAATTCATTTGCTGTGCACCAAGTCGGAATCAGATATATAGGGCTGACTGCATCCCACAACAAAAATTCCAATTAGAAGAGGCAAGTACATCTCCAGAGGCAATTTGTGCAAGGAAGAAGGATAGAGACATGGCCACCTATCCAAATGGGAGGGCAGGGACTGGATGCCTTTGCACCAGAGTTGTGCAAAGGTGCAGGTGTGTTGTGTGGGGCTAGTACTGTGGCAGTGTTCCTTCATGGTATCAGAGAAATTTATTTTGGGGTGCAGAGTATCAAGAGACCTAAATTCCCTGGGGATGGCATAGAGAGCTTGAAATGATGCTGTCTGTCTCCCAGGGATAGGGGCCAAATAGCAGCTGCTTCTTCATCCCCCAGTACCAGTGCCAGGTGCATGGGAAGCTAACCCTTAGAGATACTGTGATAGAGCCCTGCTTCTCAGACCTTGCACCACATCTGCCAGGAGGTAACTCCCATATCTTCGAGAGATGCTCCTGCAGAACTATGAATGCATCCAAAAAACAGAGTGCAACACACAGGTTCAGAGATAATAACAGCCTATAAAGGTACAAATATACCTCTTAATGTCTGGATCTTAAGAGCTTCCTTTGGGCTCAATCATTAATTCCTTACACTTTAACTGTGGATATTAAAAAAAAAAAAAATGGAAAGGATTTCTTGTTTATACTTTTGCAAAGAAATGTAGCCACTGATATATTTTACCTTCAAGTTTATAGTTACACCTATTTCTCTATCATACTTTGTGTTACAACTGTGATGATACCCATCAAGAAAATTCTGAGCACCAAATAAAACACACAAAAGATTGTAAAGACTACCATGCACTTCCAGGTAAATCCAAAATGCAGAGCATTAATCAATACTGGCATCATTAGAGGCCAGGTTGAACTCATCCTGTAATTCCAGCAATAAAAGTGAACCAAGGAATTGGCACCTGGGATCTCCAGGGTCTGCTCTGAGCTTCCTAACGTGTCTGTAAGCAGGGACAGGCACAAGACTGTGTGACACTCACCTCTTTCTTCTGCACTGACAAAGTAGAGAGTATGTAGGAAGACTGTGACGGATTAAATCAATTCATTCAGTTGGGTGGCAGAACAGTGATAAAATTGTGGTTTGTGGAAGCTCTGGATAGCAGTGAAAAAGAGGACACGTCTGAGTCAGGAGATAAATGACTCAACAGATGGTTACGCTTTAAAGATTTACTGTAGTTTTGGTGGAAGAAAGGCTTTGTTTTTATTCCTTACCTTTAGCACATGGACTAGCCTGCCTATGGATATTGCTAAAGTAGGGAAGAGGTTTGTAGGGGTGAAAAAACAGCTGTTCTCCAATTGGTGCAAAGCACTGCTGTCCCCACGCTGCTGGTCCCAAGCAGATGTTGAAGGATTTGGAGCCATCAATGGCGCTTTTTTTTTTTCTGATTTTTTTAGAAACATTCTGTATCAGTGGTGTTTCACTTTTGGGTGGTACAGATCCCAGGCAGCTACCAGGACTTGCAATTAATTATCTGTGCAACACACTAGTGGAACTAGATCTCCTGAAGGGTATAGGAGCGTAGCCTCTGAAGAACAAGGCTGAACACATCTCCTGCCTGGTATTTCAGCTGCACTTACCTTCCCTTTAGAGTGGGCCTCTGCTGTGTCTGATCCAACACCTGGAGAGGATCCAGGGAGATATTTGACCATGCAGGGGAGTATGACACGGAGCTACAGGTTCTTCGTGACTTCTGATTGGAACCTCTCTGCCAGCCGTCTCAGGAATATACCCTAACGGCTGTGATTTATTGCTGTGTTATCGTGCCTGTCTGCCTCGCTACAGACTCTGAATTTTATCAGGCAGCTTGTCCTCTAATGTCGGGTAACCAATTACTGTGGTCTGCAAAGAAGCCTGAAGTACTTTGCCAAGCACTGCTAATAAAGTCAGAGAGAGCCTGAGCACAGCTTCAGGTTGCCTTAAGGAAATTCCAGTGAGCGCTTTCCACTTTATTGTCTAGTTCATAGTATGAACTGGGAATTATCTTGAAGTGCCATTCTCTACACAGAGCTAAACTCCCTTTTAAAGAGTGTGCCTCACTGGATTACTGCACATGGACTTGCCTCCATCCAAAGACTGCTGAACTCAGTAGGAGCCTTTCGAATGACAACAGTGAGAGCAAGACTCAGCCCACAGTCCTAAACCAAGTACTTCAGAATGAAACACAACAACGATGACAAAATATCCTGCATTTCTCTTTCCTATACACAGCTAAAGCAGGGCAAGTGACAGCACTACAAGGGTAACAAGTATCTGCTGTTTTGTGCTTGTGAAAAAATAGTTATCTTAAAGGATAAATCATCAGTAGCGCTTTGTGCAAGTCTTCTGAAGCAAAGTGAGTCTGTGCTTCATTACAGAGTGTTTTCTTTAAAGGCTGGCTTGCCCTTATGGTCCAAGGAGGAACGAGCAGGGGTCTGTACTGCTGAACTTACCACCCCCCCCCCCCCCCCCCCCCCGGCAGCCAAAAGTTTTCTCTTAATCCTGTTCATTTCTCTTGCACCTTAACTGGCTTCACCCATGGACTTGCTGCTTCACATGTGGTTTGTTGGTTGGTGTCAGCATAAAACATGGGCAGACTGGGAGCCCTCCTGTCAAAGACAGCAGCCAGGAGACTACAGAGCCAACCCTGTTCACCACCCCACGCTACACCTGCACACAACACACACGCACACACAGAGTCTAATTTCTCCCACAGGGAAGCCTTCTGAAAAGTTTTTTTCCAGGTTGTAAAAGACCAATTCCATAAAGGAATGGCTTAGTGCTGCAATGACATGATTTGTGGCTTTCAGGCTCCAAAGCTGTAATTTATTCAGACAATTAGCAGCAGCCCTGTATTCTTGACAAATTCTTCACTTGTGTGCAGCTACTACACAACAAGGTGCTTTTAAGAACTGTGTCTTATGGATTAAAAGACTCCCCCCCTCTCCCCCCCCCTCCTCTTCCCTCCTTATTTGACAAGTTCTTTTCACAGTCAATGGAAATTAATACAGCAGGTTAGAGAGGTGATATACAATAATCCAACCAGCCAAGAAAGCATTGTCTGAAAAGAGCAAGTACAGAGCCTACAGGAATGTTCAATACACAAAAGGGAACACTTCAGTGTTTGCCTTTTGGTGAAGTTATTTCACTCTTCACTTCACATAATCCTCCGGAGTTACTGTACCGGATGTCACTGTGATGCCATTGAAGAGTGTAAATGGTATTTAAGTGTGTGATAGTTGTCCAGAAGTGCAGCTGTGAATGTGTGCTCTGGCAGTCCGGTGGCTTTCCTGGGCTGCAAACTGGCTGGAACGTCAGCTGGCTTTGCACAGTGCGTCTGTGCAGAGGTCTTGCAACACAGTGCTGAGGCTCAAGCCAAAGCAGCATAAATCAGCACAGACCCTTCTTCACATGCAAGCCTGAAGTTAAACCAGAGTGATAAAATCCAGCTCTAAATCCTGCCTCTCTTCCAGCACTGCTGAAGTTCAGCCCAGCTAGATTTAGGGGCTTGGTCAAGGTCCAAACCCGGCTCAGACCCTGACCCACGTTGGGCCTTAAAGAAGCAACAACCTCACTGAAACGAAGGCTCTGCTTCCTAGTACCACTGCCTTTTTCTGGGGATCTGCTAAAGCTGCCACATAACTGGCATGACGTGCAGCCAGCATGTTCTTACACCTTCTGCTCTCGGCAAAATGAGGATAAAAACAACCAGTTAGGCTCACTACAAGGGCAAACCCTGAGTTAATGATCAGACCAGTTTTTGGACCAAGGTAGCATGGCTCATTTTGCTCCAAAAAAACACAGACCTGCAGAGACCTGTGGTGGCCTGGGGGTCCCCTGCTGTGAGCACCCCTCCTGTTCTAAAGCATTCCCTGTGGCACTTCGGTGCTTCTGTGCCACAGTCAGGCAAATACATTAATGATCTATCAACTTACCAACTTCGTATTATACTTCACAAAGAGTAACAACTCGGAGAGTGAAATTTGTTAGCACAAGATTTTTATTATTTTTTTTTTTCACTAACTCTAGGCAGAGAAAAGGAGATCTATCAGCCAATGTATTCATAATAAATGATTCATCTCAGATGCTGGTGTGAATGGGTGGCTTAGAAATACTTGGAGGCATACAGAGGTTTCCATAAAAACTGCAAGGCTTGGCCCACTGTTGCTTTTGCTCCGAGTCAGTTTTATAGCATTCAGTTCAGTAACAGCAGGGCTTCAACCCATAGAAAATTCAATTTCAAAGTATTTGTTCTCATGTGGCAAAACAAAGAGTTTCTTCAGTGGAACTAACCTAAGTTAATTTATAAACAGAAGTATTTTGCTTCAACTAAATCGAGAATGATATTAAAATGTAATGAAGATCTTTTTAAAGCTCTTGTTTAGGAATTTTTTTTCTGCTACACTAAAAGGGAAAAAAAAATACAATCACCACAGAGATGAATCACCACATCTGTTAATTGCAAATATTCTGTAACAGTGAATCAAAACACCTTTTATCAAATAACATCATTAAATTTAAAGAGAACCTCAGTTAAAAGAACATTAAGTTTAAATGAGAGACCTGTGAAAATAAAAGCACTTTGATGCAGTAAGGTCTGCTGCTTTCCTTGACTTTAATACATCACCCTGGGATGTTTCTGTTTTTCCTGGACATGGATCTTGTGTAAATTGATGTAGTTACACTGATTTCAGGGGAGTCGTGCTGATTGATATCCGCTGGTGATATGACACCTCAGTGTGTAACCTGCAGACGTTAATGAGACTCACAAAGGAAAAGCAAGCCATTTCCTTTGCACAGCTAATTCATAAAGCCATACCAGGTTATAGGATTTCCAAGTGTTTGCCATTTATCTGTGAGCCTGCCTTAACAGGATTCGTATTTTAAAAGAACCAGTTCTCACTCCCCTCTTTCACTGCCTTCTTTTCAGCTACCACTTTCTTTTGGGTTAATTTCCCTAAACAGATACATAAATACCGTATCACATTTTCACTCTTTTGGCTTCAAGTTAGGCTGGCTGTGCCATGAAAGCTTGCTGGAGCAGTAGAACCTGTACCTGCAGCAGCAGCTGCATTTTACGTTTGGAAAAGGAGTCAGGAAAGGACTACCTGCTTGGTTGTTTTGTTTTTTTGTTTTTTGTTTTTTTCCTAGCTTTCCTCAATCATATAATCTAACAGGAAATAAAAAAGGAAGGGGGGGAGAGAGGGACGGACGAGAAGAAAGGTAAGGCGAGCGTTACTTCAAGCTTTCAGCATGTCTTTATTCTTTCAAATGGGGATGCCACCGAAGAAGTCCAGGATTATGAGACACAAAAATCTTTAAAGAAGATACAGTCTTAAACAGACAAGACTTCTGGTCCAAGACTGGGACTCTGCCACTACAAAACGGGTTCTGAGTTGCCAGTTTTTTTGTTTGTTTGGCTTTGCAGTCATCCCAAAGAAGCACCACCTCTTGGGCAGACAGCAGGACCCTCTGGGCAGCGTTGGTCAAGAAAGAGAGAAAGAGGATCTTATGCAGGAATATTTTAGGCGTGCTTTATTAAAGCAGAGGCCATTTTATCTGCCTCTGCTTAACCTTGCTCAGAGCCCCCCAAAAGGCAATAGAGCCCCTACAGTGAGGTCTGTTTATTTTCTGCTCAGTTGGAAAGCAAAGGTCCTATTACCATTAAGGGGAGTTACAAGTATTCATCAAAGAAAGAAATGACCCAGAAAGGCAGTTAAGTTAGTTTTATTCCCGCTGCATAAGTCAACCTCCTTTCTATATATAAAATGATGGGGTTAGGAAAGGATATTCATCAGGCAAGCTGCTGATTTGATTGGCTGCACTTCCCCACGTACTTTATAATTTGTAGTTATAAATAACTGTTTTTAATAATCAATTGGCATTTAAATAACATACAATAACTGTCTTATTAAATCCCACTTTTTAGAATGAATAAGCAGTTAGACATTAAAGACATGGGTACCAAACAGCCACAGGATTTCAGACCATTTTCTTTTTTATATACGGGCCATAAATATCACTATGGAATTACATGGTTAGCCAAGGCCCTGGATGAAGCCAGCAGAAGACCCTGCTCTCTGATGCTGCCTTTAAGCGATCATATACTTTTCTGGTACGATGACTTTTTGAACAATAACCACATGTTATTTTCTTTGGCCACCCCTCGCATTTCTAAAGGGGCGGCCTTGAACTGCAGAGCTGAAGAAAAGCAATGTGTCCTCAAACCAGAGCCCCAAAAGCAGGGAGCATCTAATAGCAGGTTTGAGATTATTGGTCTCAATCAGCTGGGCCCACAGCACTTCCAACAGTTAGGTTCATATACTGCATCAGGAAGGAAAAAAAATGCTAAAATCCCAAAGAATTAAAGACTGCACTCAATCAGACATACAGAAAAGCCATTGGCCTTGTCTTTTTCCAATGGACACACACATGAACAAGCATAGCCCTCTCCTTGATTTTGCCTTGGTCAAGGACAGGGGAAGCAAACTCACTCGGGGTGGGAGAGGATGGAGAAGAGGACGGTTTGGTGGCACCTGGCCCTGGATCGGCCATTGGTGAGGTTCACCCCACAGGAGGGAAATCATCTTCAGGGCAGACCAAAGCCAGCTTTGTTCTGTGATTTCCCCAAATCACTGTCATCCTATGCAGAATTACATGCGACCCTCATTCCTTGGATGGCAGCTCCCAGCATCAGGCTGGTGAAGTAATTTCTGGAATTTGGGCTGTGTCTCAGACCATCCCAGGCACCAAACACAGACCACCTCCAGTCCTCCAAACCCCTTTGCATGCCATGGGGCCACTGACGAGAGGGTAGTGCATGGGCCCAGATGGGGTCTGGACTGGGGCAAAAATCCAGTGTATCTGCGAGGAACCCAGCCAGCCAGAGATTCTAACCACTGCCTGGTTAGAATCCTACTATCCTACTCCTTTTCCCAAAAGTCACTCTCTCTCTGTGATTCACTCGGGGCACTGACGATGTTGCTGGTCCCTCAGGACACTCTTTTCTCACACAGCAGCCTGCAGGGCTCAGCATTTGCTGTTGCAGCAAGTACCCAAACATCAGTTTCAAGGTGCAGCTGGTTCTGACTGGGAAATGAGGCAATTTTTGGTGGCTCCTGGGGGCAGGTGTGGACATGGCGGCAGATGCCCACACAGTGCATCATATGCATGCTGGATTTGTTCCTGCCTCAGATCTTTACCTCCTGCCACCAGCAGCCTTGTCCTCCGTCCTCTTTTATTCCCCTTCATTTTCCTTTCTCCCTCCGGAGGACAAGAGCAACTTGCAGGTAAAGTTTACTGGCATCTTTGCTCCAGCAACTTTTCCCACCACACTTTTTTCCCCAGTTATTATTTTTTTCGGCACCCCCTCGCCCCCTCCTCCTTATTTTATTTTAGGCGCCTCTGAGAGTTCAACTGTCGCCCAAGGCTTCAAACTAATTTTCTCTTCAGAAATGATTGCAGAAAGCCGCATGCATAATAAATCCCGTTATTGCTCTTGTTATTAAAATAGGTTGTTAGGGATGTGGACTTGGAGGCCTTTTTGTCTGATGACAGCAGTTCTTCTTAGCTAGGCGCTTATGGCTTATTGACTGAGGCTGCCAGGTTCAAAAAAAATAATAAGAAGAAAAGAAAATCAAAAAGTGAAGGAGCTGTAGCTGATGGCTGATGTTTAATAGTGAGAAAGTTGGGATGATTTGAGGCGGTTCTTTAAATCATATCCATGGGCCGTGTTCGCAAAAAACAGTGCATCTCCAGCAGCTCCAAGGCTGCACTGAGGGCCCACAGAGAGCATCTGTGCAGAGCTCTGTTTGGGAGCAGTGATTAATTAATATTTCTCGTGACAGCTGGGTCTGTGCACCCTCATCGTGCTGGGCACCCTGCAAGCCCTGGTGAGAGACAGAGTTGTGACCATGGGACTGCAGTCAGACGAGATGAGAAGTTCCAGCCCACAAGGTGAAATGAGCAGAACACACGTGGAGGTGAAGTGGCATGCTCAAGGACATCCCAAAACCCAGAGTCGGGGCTGGTAAGTGAAGAAAATTCTCTAAAGTTCCTGTTTGGCATGCTGGCCATCAGCCCATGTTTCCTCACCTTATTCTAACAAATCACATGCTTCATCTAGCAATCTGAAAGCTTTTGTGAACCAGAGCAGAGCCTCTTTAAAATGAAATGGAGTTAAGGCAACAAGTCTCCTGTGAGAATGCATTCTTAAAACAATAAACATTTTCAGAGCAGGTTTGATAAAGAAAAGTACACTGTCTAATCATTAAATGGAAACGTTTTCTGGTTACCACATGAAAATATGCTCCATAGAGTCACTGTTATCCTGTGAAACGAAAATCTAATCATCGATGAGGCTGTGCACTTACCAAGTTTTGTATGCACAGAAACTATGACGTATATGAAAATATATATTCCTATCCACTGAAACCAAACGTCACATTCATAAAGGAACCAGGGCCAGAACTGGCAGGAATCTCAAAGGGAAAGAGAGGACACTGCTCCACTGCCAATACAGGCTCTGAAAATCCCCGCTTTCATATATACAAGTATGAACATGTTTAAAGATGCTTTGCCCAGGTCCACAACAGCTTTTACACTGTAGCGCCCAAAGAGGAACCTCTGGAAGCTTTGCTGTCAAACTGTAAAATTATGGTACTCCAGTCCTCGATTTACCTTTCAAGCACTGGGAGATATCCCAATGACCACACAACAGTGAACTCCATGCCTGCAGCATGCCCTCTAGCTGGTTAGTTAGCACTGTAAGCAAAGGTGGGCATGCAGAAGGTGGTAACTCACATCAGACTTATCCCTCAGCACTAGACAGGGCATAGCTAGGTCCTTCGGGTAAGGGATGTTGAATGATATTCCAATATCAAGGCACCAGGGAAATACCATCTCATTTCTGGTGCCATTGAGCTGAAGTTGTGCCTTGAATAGAGCTGGGACTCAACTTACTGTCTTCAAGAACCATGTCATTGCCTAAATTAGCATAAAAACTCTGAATATAACACAGAAGAAGAGAAGAAAAGAGCTAATCTGGAAGCAATATTACTCGAAGGAGAAATCTGGTAACTCCAAAGTTTTCAGACTAGTTAACAGCAAAGATTTCTGTAGAGAATAGAATAGTCCATCAGAGAAAACACAGGACCAATTATGTATTTAACAGGTTGAAAGCCCCAATTTGTGATTCTTGATTAATTTAAGGTATCTGTTTGAGTGTGGAAGCTGACACTAGGTGTGAGTAAGTGAACTCTGACATTAAGCAATACTGGAAGTGCCCAAATTGAAAAGAGCATACCTGGCTTCAGTAAGGAGACAGAAATTCAGTCTCAGCTCCTCGTTCATGTTCCTTTTCTAGGTTGATTTTAAAGAATGCAATTCACGCCCCAGCAATACAGAAGCAATTACAGAAATGGAAAATGACCAAGTCATTCTCAGGTATTCATAGAAAATTGGCATCTCCTGAATATTGAATTGTACTAGGTTCTACTTTCTATAAATACAGAAAATCAATAATTATCAGTGAAATGCTTTGCTAACGTCTGAATGCTGGCAAGACTGAAATAAGAAATGCCATTTATGCACTACTGCCTGAACAAGAGAAATAGCCTTTCCTGTCCTTATGGTGAAGATACCACGTAGCCTTAATACTAGGACGAGTAGTAGGCTGCTCCATTTCATGTTCAGGGAAGGAGTGTATGAACAAATGCTGGCTACAGCTGATCTGTTGTTCTCCATTCAATGACCACTATGGTGTTCCCAGCCTCTCTGATTTGAGGCCTGCAGAGTTCCTTCACTGTACATCTTCATGGGACAATGGTATGTTAAAAACAGCTGCTCTTGGGAACCATCGAGAGATTCTGTGAATAGCAGAAATATTTATTTCTAGCCATCCAAAGACCTTGGGGCACTCTCCAAAGGAGAGAACATCATCGTCTTATTGTATAGGCAAGGACAAGTGAAGAAAATGGCTGAAGCTTTTAGGAGCAGAGTAGGATAAGAACTAGAGTAGAAGTTCTCCCTTCCCAAAATTCAGCATCTTAGGGTTTTCTTCACTGCAACAGACTTCAGAGTTCAGGAGAATAAAGGCAGAAGGGAATAAATAAGCTAGAAAACATATCATCATCATTACAAACATAAAAAGCTACAAATCTGTCACACTGCAGAAACTCTCACTTCATTGTTACTGTGATTTATTGGGGAGCTAATTTTAAACAAGTTTTCTTTTCCAAAACCACAACACAAAAACAAACTGAACAAGCAAGCCAGAGGACAGAAGCTAGTTGCTACCGGACAATTTAAGCAATAATCTCATTTGCTTTGTAGTATAAAAAGCAATAAAGGGCTGTTTACTGAGTGAATAAACACTGAATGAATCACAAAAAGCTCTTTATTGCGATTATACTCCAAGGCAGAGGAGATTATTGTTATTACACAAGAAGGCACAATGTGAAAATTTAACTCAATGCGCCAGATTTTCAGAGTGTTTCAGTCACACAATTGTGTTCAGAGAGTACATTGTGTCTAATCTTAGCACACTGTTTTGACAATTCCATATGCAAATCAGGTGGTGGGGTACAAATGCATTTAATTAACTATTTAGAGCCAATTTATGCAAGTCTGGTGGCTGGACACGTGTTCTGCACAAGCAATGGCATGCTGAACTGGTTCAAGAATCAGCTGCCCTGTGTGATGCACTGAGTCCTCCAGGAGCACCACACTGCTCTGTTCACAGGGATGGCTGTTAAGCTCTTGATGCATCCTCACATGTCCTTGTGAATTAATGCTTCAAGTGCTACTTGTCTCCTATCAGCTGACCCATTGGACATCATATCCTTCAAATAATTATCTACATTTGGCTGCTGAGAATAAGAAGTGGCCTTTCACCATTGCATTGTCTTCCAGCACAGCCTTCTGCCTCAGCAAAGGCAGCAGTGCCTGCATTGAATAACAGCAGAAGATGCTCCCAGCTAGAGAAGCTTTCCCTGCTAGGACTGCAGGTTGAAATCCTGTCTATCTTACACTCAGAGCTAGATTATTAACACATGATCAACAGCCTGTCATTGCTGAATGAGAAAAGCAGGTTTGGCCCTGATGGCCAAAGACTTCATTCATCTTTTTCATGTAGTTGAGTTGCTGCTGAGAAACATCTCCAGTGCATCCTAACTGGCATTGGAACATGAAATCCAGCCAGATAATACAGGAATTGGTGGTATTTCTATCTTGGCTTCCACTTTTGAGGTACTTTGGTGCGATGTTTACAACTCACATAAGCATTCATGAGAATGGAAGAAACTTTGGGTGAGGCAAGGGCCTTTCTATTACGTATTCACCATAGAACAAAACAAAACGAGAGAGAGAGAGAGAATACCTACAGCAGAACTAATACAATTTGTTAAGCAGGAGATACAGTTAGAAAGGAGGGTTTGAACTCCCTTTAAAAATATGAAAAATAATTTCACTATGGATTTTTTGTTCACATTAAATTGCTTTTGGGTTTTCCATTTTTCCTCTCATTCAGCCACACAAGGAGGGAACAGAAACACATTTATTCGATACTGGCAATCAGTCTCATCAGGCAATAATAACCAAATCCAGCTACTTGGATGCAGTGAAAAATCCTCCTTTTTTTTTTTCTTTTTTTTTTTTTTTTCTAAAATTGTAGGTCTGCTTCATGTATTTGGTTTGACTTCTGAACTACACAGTAATCAAGCAAGGAACTAAACTCACAACAGTAATTTGGAGCAAATAGTTCAAATTAGCTCTGGTGTTTGTCCAGTTTTTGGCACAATTAAGTAGATCCTAGGGATTTGGGTTTCTTTCTTTTTTTTTTTTTTGTAACTTAAACAGCCTCCTGACTACACTCTTTGTGAGGCTGACATTAATTTCAGTGCTAACAGCACAAGGAACAGACACAGCAGAACAGTGCTAAGTGCAGATATTTGAAAATACAGCATTTTTGGATCTATTTTAAGTCAAACCTCCCATGTAGAAAGGAGGAACCAACTTGGACCCCTCAGATAAAGAAAGAGGAGGATTACAGGACCTTTTGTCATCAGCATTTCCTCTCCTCACCTATCCTATAATGACCAGAAGGCGACAGCAAGAGCTGTAATCGTCAATGAGAGTAACTGATGGTTGAAGTAAAGTAACAAAAGGAAAAAGAAAATATAGAATATTATGGGAAGTGTGCATGGAAAAAAGACCCCACAGACCTTTAAAAAAAATTAATTCCCTGAGCTCAAAGCAATGGATTTATTTTTTAAATTGTTAAATAAACATGAGACAGGAATGCAGGGGGCTGCCATGGATGAGAATAGAAAGTATTTTGTTGCTGATAGTTCAGAATCTCCTTTGAAGGTTTATTTTGTGAAGACCGAAGCTTTCAAGATCCCAAATTCAATTTCTTTGGGCTGCTGGCCTCTGTAAACACTTCCATGGACTACCAGTGGGGAAAGAGGAGCTCTGGCCCTAGAGAACAAAGCCTTCATGTTCAAGACACGGTTTTGGAGAGTAAGATGTGGTTTTGGCTGTTCTGCACAAACCACTTACACCTGGTTTACTCGAGCAGTCCTGGGCAGGAACTGGTAAAAGACCTGGAGTGTTAGGACCAAACGTACCAGATGTTCCTACACACACGTGCCCTATCACAGCAAAACTCCCAGCAACTGCCCTGTCTCCTTTTTTCATTCCCTTGACCACACTTCAACAACCTAAGCAAAACATTATTTTTGAAGTATAACTCTTTTTTTTCTTCCAGCTCTGACTCTCATTACCCTTTTGGCCGAGCCCCACTTAGGCTTAATTCCCCTCTGCAGAAAGGCTCTTGCGTTAATATTTGCTATATTTGCTTATTCACTAGACATATAAGTGTATTTTTACATTCAGACAAAGCATTCTCTTCTGACAAAGGTGAAGGATTAGTGCTGGCTCCCATTTTCCAACAATGATGTGTAAGGACTTGCTACTGACTGCTCCCACCAGGACACATGGGCGTGGAGAAAGGCTTGTAGAGAAAAGCCAGAGTGGATCCGATGGATCCATTCAAGGTTTTATGATAAAGCATCCTGGGACAAGATTCCAGGAATACCCAGGAAGGCCAGGCTGGATGGGACTTTGAGCAACCTGGTCTAGAGGGAGGTGTCCCTGCCTATAGCAGGGGGGTTGGAACTTTTAACTAATTATCATCTCAAAGGTTCCTTCCAACCCAAACCATTCTATGATAATATAGGGAGTGACTTAGAAATCCTCAAGCTGTTAGATGCAAGGAATAAATCTCCATTAGCAGGTACTAACTGCTTTGTTCTGAAGACTCAAGAAGTAGTAAGACCTCAAAAACCGACTCAAGTTTTCTTCTAGAACAAGAAAATGACAAACAAGGGAAAGCAGATGAAAAAACCTCCACGAAAAGGTCAAACGTTTGTCAAAGCCAGGCTAGGAGGAATACCTTCAAGCTGCCTCTTTCCCAAATGAGCAGAGAAGCCACCTCACCCTTCACAGTGAAGTAACCCAAACTATTACAGCTGCACACAGAAATAACTAATTTTGGACTGAATATGACCAATGGAACCATGGCACCAATCTCCACATCATCTTAAAATCTGATTAATTTAAGTTATCTGCAACCGGTTGCGATTACTTTTCAAGAGAGAAAGAAACTGAAGTAAAATACTGCTATCATATCCCGATCTTCAGGTTTTTTTCTGACTTGTCTACCTAAACCTCAAGCATTTCAGTGCACACCATGCCACTCAGGTTAGGTGTGAGCAACACCTGTGTAGATGCCACAGTAATACAAGTAATACCTGACAGTGTTTAAATGCTGACATCTGGAGTTCACTTGGTGAGAATTTTATGAAGAAAAAAAAAGAGTCAAACACTCTATATGCAATCTTACATGTCACAGCTTTGTTTTTCATTCCCAAATATCATCCCTTTCCCTCAATTAGTCAGCCTTCTGTTGCATAAAATGACTGTCATCTTGTGATTGCCTTTTGTGACCTGAAAACCAGGTACAGTAGTAAAAAAAACCCAAAAACTGAAAAACAAAAGCAAAAACCCTCACCACCTAATGGAGCAAATGCTGGTTACACACACATAGCTTTGTTTAACTTCAGAAATGAGAGGGAATAGGCTTAGAACAGACCTCTCTGGCTCAAAACACTAGTGTAGAAAAATACTAGACATCGCTTTGTGATTTAAGGAGTAAAACCTTACATCTCTACACGTTTATCACAAGTGATTCCAAAGGCTTTCGCGGCAGAAGCAGAAATGATTCTTCTCAGTTCTGAACGGCAGCCAGCCCGGGGTGCACGGCACAGCTATTTACCAGTGATTTACAGCGCAAGGTTAAGAGGAGCAGTCAATGCAAATGAACTTGCTGGATGATTTCGGATGGCCAGCATGCCATTAGCTTTCATTGGACCACGCCAACATCTCAGGCTTTTGTGGAAAACAGACGTGACTTTTTAAATAAAAGCAAATTTTGAAAGCTCAAAGGACTCGTCCAGGTAGAGCTGAGGGGGAGGAACTGAATGTTGCTCATGAGGCGCTCTGCAGATGAAATTTCACTAACAAAAGAAAGAAGGTTTAAAAAAAATAAATAAATAACCTGCCTGGGTGGAACCTGGCAGAAATACCTAGACAGGGGACTTTCCCTGTTCCCCTGCACTAACTTGTCCCATTAATCCTTTTAATTTCATGTGTTCATTTTTACACAGATTAGCTTGTTCGCTGCATGCCAGTACAAATCGTGTTTTGCTCCCTCTTCTCTCTTTTTGCTCCTGTCTCTGACAGGACCTCGCTGCTGCTGCAGTAACTTATGTGGTCTGTCAGCTGGGCCACTGGGATGCAAATCTCTCTCTGTCCCCTTGGGGTGCCATCGATACTTTATTAAGAGTTTGCATCTCTCTTTATCCAGGGATATGATGGACTAACTGCATTTTCCTTCCTCTCTAGTGGTCTCAGAGGGCAATAAATAAATAGATAATCTCTAAAAATGTCCAGTAAATAATGGCTGAAGGAGATTCAACTCATAATTTATCAAGCTTTTCTTAAAACTAAAATTTGTTTTATTAAAAAAATGTACATTTCAATACCATTTCCCTGCTTTTTCCTGAAGCCATGTCACAAAATAAGCTAGTGATACATAACTGAGACATATCTGCACTGAGTATACACAGCTCCAAGTGTCTAGAAGGCTGCTTCAAGCACACATGATGCTCTGAAAGATAAACTATATACCATATTTGAGCCAGAACTTAATCTGAAAGTGGTAAGTCCCTTCTGCTATGGGGGATGCTTGGAGTTGCCACCTGAGAGCCAAGTTCTGATAAGTATATGAAGATCCACCAGTGCTTCAAAGCCAGTTATTTAAATTTATCCCAAGCCATGCTCCCTGTTTGACATTGCTCAGTTAGTGCCTCATGTTAGATACGTGGTACAGTATTTCAGTGTGAGTAAAGCGAAGCACATGCTTTACTGTTTTTCTCAAAATGGTAACGTTCTCAGTACTTAAGAGATCAGTTTTGGTGTGTCAGGAGATGAGAAAACATCTTTTTCAGAGCCGTGAGAACTGAATGAACCAGGACTGACGTGTTTGAACACATGGATCTCACAGTGCTCAACAGAAGCACTCGTACCAACCTCTGGAAATCACACTACCCAGAACTTCCAATTTTTGTTTGTGATCAGGGCTCTTGTTTGTTCACATCTCCACATCTAACACAGCGCAAGAGAGGAATACGACAGAGCAAGCAGAGGAGCCGCTCTTTTACTTCACATTACGGAAGTAAAAATACTTTCTTCTGGAATTTGTATTTTTTTCATGATTAAGCTGTAAGCAATTGCTTTGCAGCCCTACCGCAGCTGTGCCCTCCATGCTGCTCTTGGCAGAAGTCTCACCCGCAGACCACTCACTGGGCACCAATGCGGAGCTGTGGTCCTCCCAGCTCACTCCTCCACTATCTGCCTTCTTTACTCCTGCTGTGTGCCTGCCAAGAGGCATCACTTCCCAGACTTGGCACTGGGCTTTGCCAGCCCCTACACCGACCCATTCCAGTCTGGCTGCCAATGCTCTCCATCCCTTGCTTTCCCTGAACACATCCTCGGGTAGATGCTCCACGAGACACTGCTATCTCTATGAAGACATCCACTGTCTTGTTCCACATTTTTGTCAGTCTCCTCCAGCTTCACTCCTCCTCCACCTTTCAAAACAAGAAGTCTTATAAGTAGGAAAGGTTGTTTGGCAAGTTAAACTCGACTTTAAACAGAGGGCTATGAAAAAACGGAATATAAAGCACAAGCATTTAGCACTGCATTTAGATCGCTCTCTAATTGCCTTGTCTTTGCAATTCAGCAAGCCTTACTCTGCACATCAGATTGTGCACGGGAAAGTTTGGAGATAAATGCTAAGCTTGAAAACTGGGGTTTCATGCTCTTAGAAGGCGGATTCCCTGCTGCATGCCCCCAGGGCTGAAGGCTGTCCCATTTCCTCAGATTACATCGGAAGCACACCTTTCCTCCCCTATCTGTAACCTCCTAGTTTTGCACAGCTTGCTGTCAGCACCAAACCCACTCTAAGCTACACACAATGCACTTCACAGCCCTATTAGGTGGGAGACCCATCTAATTCAGTGCCGCATTTCATGAGTGCAGTGGCCATGGGCTTGTGCTCCACACTTCAAGGCTTCAGTGCTCTGTCCCACGAGGGACTCCTCTCCCAGTTTTCCAGCTGTTAGGGACAGCAATCACCAGCAGGCCAGCAGTTCCACCATGCTCCCACCTTGACTGGTATTGGACTGGTTACTGGCACGTCAGTCTCCATGAACATTTGCAGTGCGTCTTTTTCACTTGCTCCAGATCCACTTTCTGAGGTGGCTTTCTATACATAATCTCTTTTATTTACACATCAGTGCACATCACACACATCATCTGAAGCCTTTTGATTAGCCTCTTCTTAATTACCTTTTCCACAGCACCCACTCACCAGCAATAGTAGGAAAAAAAAGGAAGATGCAAATATATAACATCGGGCTCAATTTCTGCCCTCTGTAATTCGTACCTCTAGACAGTTCTCCAGGCTGTATATCCTTCGGCGGGCAAAATGCTTTCTTCTCAGTCTCACTTCAGATACTCTGATTCTAAAAAAAGAAATCTCACTTTTCTTTTAATTAACAGGAGTTTCCTCATCCACCTTTTCATTTGAATAATAAGATGAAGATCTTCAGTCCTGGAAAGGTTTAATGCAACCTCCCCAGGATCCCCAAAAGCCACACTTCTTTGAAAAAAAACAGTCTTGAGGTCTTAAGATATTGAAAGACAGGTTTGACAACTGTTAGATGATAGAGCCAATTCTGCTTGAGTTGGGGAGAATTAGTTGACATATTAAGGTCTATTCCACTCCTATCCTTTTATGAGTCTATTATTATATATAATTAAAGATGAACAGAAACCATATTTCTCCAGTGGCATTTCCCAGCTTTTAAGCATTTGCAGTCTTAAGAATGTTCTTTTAAGGTTGTTTTTTTCTTTTTTTGCACATATGGGTATGCTTCATGCACTAAAGAGAAAATAAAGTCAGTTGAATACTGTCCTACAAGCATTCCTGCTGTGATGGAAGCGCTAGTCCTGGATGCTATTGGCCACTGCTTCGAAAAAAAGGAGCCTCACTGAGCCTGTTGATGCCCAGTAACCTCACAGTCCAGCAGCCATATCCCATTGTTAGCACTGCCTTTGGCAGGGAAGCAGTTAACAAAACATTTTTGTTCATGTGAAAATATAAAGCAGCTGCTTAGTTTTACACTTGGCAGAAGAAGGCAGCCCCCTCTGCACTCCTTGTCTTCTGCTGCTCTTGGATCATTGCAGAGTTAACCAGCTGTTGCATTCTGCATGCCAGTTACACCAGTTCGGAAAAGCAAGAACAGGGGTAGTTTTATGGCCATACAAAAGGAACGAGAATAATACACTGCTGAACCAGAAAGGACAATATTTATACAGTAAACATTTTCGGAAACATAATGATCCCTTTGTCATCAAAATTTTGGAGTGGTTAATAGTGCACACAAGAAGTGCACCAAATCCACATGCTCAATAGCAGCTAATATGTTCCCAAAGCATCTATTCACTGCAGATCTCGCCATCTGCAAAGCCCTTCCTGCAGAAGACCTCACAAAAGAGGGCAGTCAAATGCATATACGCTTCTGAAAATATCATTGTGTGCATGAAATGCCTCATTTTTTATGTCTGTCAAATTACAACTTGGATGATTTTTTTTCCCCAAAATTTAAAATGACAGATTAAACCAAACATTAAGGATTTATGGCAAAAAAAAGTCATACTAGCTCTGTGCACACTTAGCAGGTACTGGGGAATGAATTACAATTTGGTCTTGATGTACGGTGGACGCGCTTACAAATATGAAGAATTCACACACTTGGGATTTTCGCTTAGAAGTGACACTTCCTGCACACAGAAGCTTATGCTAAAATTTAGTCCATATAAACTGGCCTCCTCTATTTCATTATTTTAAGTGAGTTTCCAATAAGCAGAATTTAGGAGTTAAAAATAACAAACGCCGTAGCAAGCATTGCTGTTTGACCTCCCGGTGGATTAGCACAGCCTCCCAGTCTCTTTGGACAGCGCTGACACAAACTCAAATCAACAGAACAACACTTGTTTCTTTCCTTCTTCTTTGTGCCTTGGTACTCTCACCTTTCCACCTTCTGCTGGCTGCGATAAGCTGGCCCTAAAACCCAAGTTCATTTCCCACCCCCTGTGACACCAAGTGCAATACCGACTCAGAGATCCGCTCCCTCTCTTCCAACTCCTGGACTTTCCTTGAAACTGAAGTTGGAGTAGATTTCCTGTTTGATTTTTCTTGGATCTGCAACTCCTAGCAATGTGTGCCAGTAGCACAAGTCCTCGGTGGCCACCTCATGAAATTCTAAAAATGCAAAATAAAATTCTTAGAATGTGAAACTCAGCCAAACATAAAAAGAACAGTAAATGCCATTTGAGCAAATGATTCTTGAAAGAAGAGGTGAAAGATTTTCACACAAGACCTTGAAATTTCTGAAACATTTATCTCAACAGATGTTTCTATTTTAAAAACTTACCTAAAAAAATCACATGGCAACATCAGCTGTAAATAATATAATGATGATATTCAGTCAATAGAGAAATTCAGAAAATAACTATTCCAGCATTTGACTGTTATTTCCTATCTAAAAAACACTGTTCATGTTCCGAATGATAAAATCACTTTCAAATAAGAAACAAAGCTTTCTGTATGGAAATGCTGAAAAGTCCCACTTCAGATTTCTTCCAGAAATCCAAATTTCTTCCATAATTCCTCCAAATCTGAGAATTCATTAAGACCAAAGGATCTGGCTAGATTTCACTGAGGATGCAATGTGTAATATCACAGAGTCCTTCACCAGCAGCAAAAATCTTCATTAGAGAAAAGTCTTTTCTTCACGTATAGATCAGGGAGCAAGCTCAGCAAACATAATGACATCTGCTGCATGGCTGCCTACCCTGCTTATTTTTTTTAATCTCCTATAAATGCAGAGTTTGGAAAACTCACTTGTCTTCCAAGCAGCTTTTCCAGCACCTTTCTTCCTCGTGCAGCCCAGGACATGTTGTGACCTAGGGAATAACGTTTCTGGAGGATACCTGCAGCACTATGCCAGAGTAACTCCTGGGAGTGCCACATTCAGGCAGGATTAGATCACTGTGATGATGCTGGGTACAGAGTGATGCTCGCAGGCAAGCTGTTATTTGCAGTATGTAGGCTAGTGGCTTGTTAGATCAGGCGTCCCACCTCCAGTGGAGCAGTTTTATCTCCATGATGGAGCGAACTGTTATTGTTAGTTAGTGGTGTGTGGGATTCGTGTTAATGTGCAGAAACTGAGTTAGCAACACAATGACAGCACCAGGCTGTTATTAATTGTTTGCTGGATGGCTTTGGCATCCCAGTCTGTCTGCGACTGGAGAGCTTTGGTTCTCCCACTGACAACAGCTCTGCCTTTGCCAGCAGTGCACTCCCTGTGGTGAGGGCACATGGGGAAGGGCTGTCCCTCCCTGCACGAGTTTTCAACATCACTTTTCAAAAAGCACTCTCACTTGCCACACAGCGAGTCCTTAAGTCTGGTTCTGTTTCCTGAGAACTGGGAAACAGGCTGACAATAGACTCCTTGCTTACACAGGGAGGATCTTGCTGAAAGCCTTGCTTCGCAGTTTTTCGTGCACTGGGTGAGCACAGAATCATTCACTCCTATTTTACTGTGCTGGTTTTTTATATGTAAGAAATCTACGCTTCCGCTGGAGCTGGGACTTGCACACGTTTCTTTTACCCAAGGCTGGTGGTTATTCCATAGTTTGTCCTACTTTGACATGAGAAATTTTCCCTTTAACTCTGAAAAAGCTTTTTTTTTTTTTTTCCTTCCTCAAAGAACTAGTATTTTCCAACCAAAAGACTTTTAATGACAAAATTCCTGAACAGTTCTAATTATACCCTGGGGCTCAGTCCATGGGAGAATATTGCTACCCTCTGTACAATAACAGCCCGGGTCCCACAATGCATCCCTGGTCCCCAGGGCTCTGCAGGGGCTGCACACTGAGCTGGGTGTCTGTGTGCTGCTCCTCTGACCACCCTGGGTAAATGACACCCTGTGACTGAAGCAGGATGGAAAAATGGTTTAAAAGCAACCATTTTCCACATGCTGCACACAGCTAGAAAACAAAAGGACAATGGATGGGCTGCACCCATCCCCAAAGGCACTGCCCAGAGCACCCTAAGCACTGAGAGAGGTCCAGCGTGGGCTGTCAATACCTGGTGCATCAGCCAGCTCTCCCACCAACTCCTAAAGCACGCTGCCGAGCTTTGGAGTTAGCTTTCTAATGAGGATAATTATTATTATTACATACACATATATATAAAAGCCCCAAATCCCCATGAGGTTTCTTCAGATTGTCCCAGAAAGAAAACATTTTCATTGTGTGGGCTGTGATTGAGAACACATGGACCCGCCACACCCCACTTTGTTCCCTGCTCTGCTACTAATTACAAGGGGAGCAGAGCCCAATGCAGAGGTTGTTGTTTTGGTTTTTTTTTTTTAATTCATTGGTTTTGGAGACTCAGCAATTGAATTACCTGAAGAGGCTGGAGCTTCTCTGGGGTACAATCAGTCATGCAGCATCTGGGTTAGGCCGGGGTGGGGAGAGATGGATAATATATACATGCTGGCAGCGTTATGCAGCCACCCAACTGGGGAAAAAAGAATTTCTCTTAATTAATGGCATGATGTATGACACGTTAGCAACACAAACTCTTTAATAAACCCCAATGCCTTCTTTTACAATTCAGACAAGATGAAAGCACCCCGGGTTACCTGTAGGAACCGAGTATTCAGAAATGCTGGCAGAGCAGCTTGCGGTGAGGGCGCGTTAATAGCTGCGCACGGCGCTTTTGATTCTGGAGTCAGTTTTAGACAAAGCTGCCTTGAAGCACAGGAAGCAAGTTTCACTTTCAACTTTGCCCAAGGCTCTACCCAGAGATGAAGATATCGGGGAAGAGGAGTGAAATTTAATTTAATTAACTGTAACTCCCAACGGGACGAGTTTGGGAGGTTTGCTCAGAGGACGATTATCTGAACCAACTGAGCTGCAGTATTCACTTCCCAAGTTCCAGTTTAGGTTTTTGTTTGGCACATGACTGAGGAACAAACTGGTTGTAAAGTTCAGATTCACTCAAATTTGCCCAAAGTATATGGGTGCTCAGATCTGGCTCACGTCAAAAAAACATGTTTACAGTTACAATGAATTTGGCCTTCTCCCACACTTAAAGCTATTTATTTAAACCTCTCATTTTGGTCATGTCTTTTCCATCCTCTGTTTCTTCCTCTGTTAGGTCAAAAAGTGAATAAATAGGTCAACTGCTCCGTAAAAATGGAATACAGAGGAGATGTGGCTAGGTCTTGGACTCCAAAGCTCTAAATTAAGCACATTAGCAAAGACTGCTATGAATTACTATTTATTCTTAAGCACTTTGATGGTCTTTGTCCTCCTTGAAGACTAGTTTCTGGTTTAGACCAAGAAAGGAAAGGCAAAGGAAGTGCCCCAGCTCTTGGCAGCTGCAGAAATCCCTCACTCTGCTGAGATCCTGGAAGTGCTAAAACCTCAAAAACAGAGAGATGGGGGGGGGTAATAATGACAAAAAATAATAATAATAAAAATAAAAAAGAAACTCAGCAGGAAAAAAAAAAGTATGAATGGACCAGCCCACATCTGAGAGAAGGGAAACATTCAGGATTGCATCGGTGACAGCAAATTTCACAATACTTCCCAAACACGGCAACAAAAAGAGTTTAGGACTCTTCTGTAATAAATACATGGCAGCTTGTGTCCTTATGCTTTAAAAAAGGAAAGAAGGCAGAGCTTTTCTTCCCTCTGACCCGAGATTGAGACCAGGCAGTAGCACGATGCTCTGACCACATCCTTAAGGTCTTTGCGGGGAGACACATAAGGGAAAACTCCAGGGACTCAAAACTCAGTGTAGGGCTTTTTCTCCATATTACACACCACAAGCGCATTACCTTTCTTCCATAGCTCTCCATAAAGGTGAGAAAGAATTAAAAAAAAAAAAAATCTCTCTGCGTAAAAAATTGTATTCCCGAAAGAGCAAAGAAGACGAGTCTTGCTCCAAACATTTCTTCATTTTGTATAAAACTTTTTTCTTCTGTTTGAGAACAGTTTACTGTGGCCAATAAAAGCCCAGCTAATTTTTAAATCAGCATGTAGCCAACTCAGCCACCCAGTAGCTCTGTCCTTGGGCAATATTATTGAAGCACACACAATCTATACTAAAGTGATCAGCTTCCCTCAGGCCTGCCAAGGGGATGCGTTAGGCGAGCCCAAAATATGACAGAAGGAAATTTATGTGCAACTTTTACACATAATATCTCATTATGACTCTCCCCAATCTTTCAATTTTAAAAATAAACGGCCTTTGTAATGATTTTACCAGGAGCATGTTGGAAGGTAGATTGAAAAAGGAAAGTGGCTTTGGCTACAGTTATTTCTTTTGCTCTTCTCCTCCTCTTGGGTTTTTCTTTAATTTTCCTGAAGATATTTCCACTCAATTTAGGAAGAAATGGAATTTCCCCCTCCCTACCACCATTCTCGCACTGTTTTGTCCATGTTTTCAAAGAACGGAACGGCTGACATAATGAAGCCTCTGTCAATAGCAAAATCATTTTGACTGGTTGGTAAATAATGAAAGTTTCCACTTAACGTGCAAGCCAGCTTACCCAGAACACACACACTTGGTCCCTGTCCAGGTCAGCAAATTGTCATCCCCTGCGCTGTGTGCATCTCCAAGCATTGCCCTGCAGCAGTGAGAAACGAGTCAGCTGGGATCTGAGCTGATGCTGCTTTGTCAGGAAGCGCGAGGGACTTGGGAGAGTTGGTTACACAACGATGCCAGCTGCTGTTCACAGCATCGAGCCCAAAAAGGAATTGAAAAAAGATGGAATAAAAGAATATGCACAAATAAGGAAGGGACAAGCAAGCAAACCAACCAACCAACAACAAAAACCAAAGAATAGTGATATCGATCTGCAAATAAACAACGGCCAGAGCAATTCTGTACAGCCCAGTTTGATGAGGAAAGGGCAATGCGGCACATTAGTCCTTCCCCCCTGACATACCAATTGTCGCACATGCTCTTCTAATGTTTCACTGTGGGTATCAGCAGGAATGACCTCATGCGCTATTCCTACTCCACAGACCACAGCTCGAGAAGCCACGGAAGGAACATATACCTGAAGTGAGAATCAGTTATAAGCATTTTTGGGAACGATCTCCTCTTAGGGGGTAAGAAAAACAAACGAAAGTGGGTTGTTCTCAAAGTGGAAAGCAGAATTGCTGCCAAAGTACACTGACTGGTGGAAAGAGCTTTCCCACTGCGGGTTGATGGGCAAAAGACCACTATCAGGCAGTGAGAACTGGGGCAAATGTAAAAATATCCTAATCTGTAAAAAAAAAAAAAAAAAAAAAAAAAAAAAAAAAAAAAAAAGCCATTTTGCTGCTCCAGAGTACTGCAACTCCCCGCTGTACTGCACCATATTTTGTTTATACCAAAGTCCCCAGCAGTCTTTATGCCTGTTCTCCTCCAGCTTGTTTCTTCCCCAGTCTGATGTCCATGCACTGGCAACCTGAGCACCCTATCGAGCTGTGGATGTCCCTGTTCATTGCAGGGGAGTTGGACTAGATGGCCTTTGAAGGTCCCTTCTGACTCAAAGGGACTGTTACACTGTTCAGTTCTCAGGAGTTTGTGAAACCAGCAACGTAAGCACCAAAAATCCTGAAGAACCTTTTGGAGGTTCCTATTTCCTCCATCGATCCCCACACCCCTCCAGTGAGACCATCCATACCTGCCCTTATAGGGTCAGCAGGGCAATCTTGTCCTTTGGCTCACCTTCAGCTGTCTTCTCCCTGAGGACAGGGGCATGAATTAGTTCTGCAATTCCGGGCAGACCATGAGAAGTCTTGAAGCTGGATGCTGAAGTATGTAGGAAGAATGTATATATATTTAGTAAATGGCCATGAAAAAAATAACATCAGAAAACAGAGAATGGAATAAAAAATACATTCTGGCAAGAAGATTGTGTATTTTTATTGTATTTATAATACAGTAATTCTATATTTGAAGGGATCATTTGATTTAGGTAGGACAAATTTCACTGCATTCATTCTCTAAGAGAAAGGCCGAGGTTAAAAGGCTGATGCTCAGGAGTCCATTCAGACCCAGAACAAAACAACTGGAGGTGAAAACTGAACCAAGCTTTCCCCAGGGGGGATTTTACAAAATAACACAATTCTTATACTCATCCCAGCAAAGCTCTGAAGAAAATGGTATTTAACAGATGTAGTCTTCCAATCGAGGGTTGAAACACAGCATGCCGAACACCTGGAAGTATCTAAAGGAGAAGTCAGAGCAAATGCTGGCCAATGAGGATTGTTTGTTGCAGCTTCACCATGATCTCTGATTGAGAAGGGAATGAACCAGCATTGGTGCTGTCAGTAACATTAAAAAAAAAAAAAAAAAAAAACACTGGATAAACTTAGGAAAAAGGCAGAAAATCATTAGCCTGGGGGGTTGCTGAGGGTTTCTATTTCTTGAGAGACATAATGCAGCCAAAAGAATCCTCCGGGCCGTAGCTTCCCCCACTGTAAAATAGGTACAAACCATCAGGTTAATGAGATTTCATTTGTTCTTAGGCACTGCTTCAAATTCAGCATCTGCTGTGGACACACAGTGAGTATGACAGAACTTCAGTTTGAGCTCATTTTGAGCATCTCAGGCTGTGCACAAAACACATGGCAGGAAAACACCTGAACACTTAGCATCCAGGGTGGAACCTTGCAATTCCACTGATTGCAGTAAATACGTGTTTGTGTTATATTATAATTGCCCAGCTTTTAAATTAAACAGCACAACAATTAGCACGTGGCTGTTCTCCATATGCTTTAAACATCCCTCACATCACTAAGCGCTTTATATGGGAAATTCTTACACCTTTGTTTGAACGGATTTAAAGCAATCTGCCCCAAGTCTTTCCAAGCTTCTTACAT
Source organism: Chrysolophus pictus (assembly GCA_037305975.1). Lineage (NCBI taxonomy): Eukaryota > Metazoa > Chordata > Aves > Galliformes > Phasianidae > Chrysolophus > Chrysolophus pictus. Next base: position 9,690,222 of record CM074595.1, read on the forward strand.
CTTCAGGCACTGCCTTCGTTCTCTCACTGATCCCTGGGAAAATTCAAAGCTTGGGCTCATCCAAACTCACTTTTCCTTCTGCAGAGGGAAAAGTTTTCCCTATTGAGTTCATGCTATGGAATTTATCCCTGCAGAAGTTGGGCTACCTTTAAAATATTGTTCAGGTAAGTTATAAAAACATGAAGATCCATTCATTTCTAAAGTTTGACTAGGAAGCTCCAAATTTAAGAGCATTAAAAAGGCAGGAGGCTGGGAGAAAGGGCAGAGAAAGTAGAGCACACCGTGTGGCTTTCGGTACCTTTTCTTTCCCTCTTCTGTCAGAAGCCTCAGGTCCCAGACCAGTGTCACACTTCTATCCCATCAGGTAGAGCACAGCAGAGACCTTGTCCAGCCACTTGGTCACAGCATGCCATTACCTAAGGCAGCCAAAAGTTCAGTGACTGCCTGTGGTTTCAAATCCCAGAACCCATAAAGCACAAATACAGGTTCTCTATGTGAGGCTGTGACCTCTCTGCTCACCAATAAAACATGCCCAAAGTCATAATAAACAAAGCATTACAATTCAGGGTGGCAAGGCATAAACCAGTCATACGTATTTTCTCCCTGGCCACAAGCAAATCTTTGCCTTTACCAAAAACTACCTCGGTGCACTAAGTTAGCAAAACAATTCTGATTACAACATAGGTTAAAAAAAATAAAGTCAAATAAACTTAACCTAAGGTTTCTCATGGGATGTTTTATGTTCTTGTTGTTGCAGAGCAGAATAAGGGCCAGAACAAACATGGAAGGGACGCAAGTGTGATAATATAATGATACCTTTTATTAGCTCAAAGAAGAAAAAAAGAATAACAGAGCTTTGCATATATCAAAGGTCCTTTTTCTTCACTTTCAGGATGCAGAAAGGGAAAAACCACAGTTTGTGTATTCCTGACAATACTCATCTTGTTAGCAGCATGAACTCATGTTGCAGGCTTTTCATTTCTCTGGATAGCCAGCAAAGGCGGGGAAGGGGAAAAAAGGAGTTGCTTTGTAGGAACCGAAGGAACTGACATCTGGTTATACAACAATCAAATTTTTCAGGTCATACTTAACAGCATGAATAATAAACTGAAAAGAGTCGCTGGCTACTTTTGGTGTAGCAGTGTGGTAACCTTGTTAGGCTGTTGTCTATGAGCTGCCTACGGAGCTGCAGCAGAGCACGCAGGGAAGGAGCAGGGACAGACTGAGAGGAAATACTCATGCAGGATATGAAGATGCTGAGATCACAGCCAAACAAAGACTGCGTGCTGCCGTACTTGTCGGTCTTCAAAGGACAAGGTGAAGAAGTTGGAGAAACAAACAAAAACACACAAAACATACAAAAAAACCCTCCACCAAAGCCAAGGAAAAGAAGCAGTACCCGGGAGATGAACCTGTGGATAAAAGAGACGTGCTGGCAGCCCACTGTCTGCTGGCCGTTACCAGGTGCAGCAGAGTTGATGCAGTGGATTAATGATTTCTTTTCCATCCTCTTACATCTTTTTCAGCCCCTGCCATCATTTATTACAGCATCCTTACTTTGCTACTCAGGCTGACAGAAGGGGAATAAACTTTACCCTGCAGGCGTTTTCAGAAGAAATTATCTTTTCCCCAGGAATGGGATCCTAGATGTGGTAATAGCTATCTCTCCCAACAGTTCATGACACTTGTAGCAGATACTTTTTCCCTGGGTATTTCATATATGCCCACCTACATGTAGACAGATCGGTTCTACTGCGAACATCTGTTTTTCAACTGTCAGATAGTATTTTAGAGTGGTAGGCTGAAAAATATATTAAAAGATCTATCACTTACATTGATTCCAAAGCATTAAATTTTGACATCTTTGGTGCAGACAAACCAAGAAGCTTAAAATGGATTTATCATATGAGAAATAAATTAAGACCATTTCACCCTTTCAAATGGAATCTCAAGAACTTCCTCAAGGAACAATGGCATATTTTTTCAGTTGACTAAGACAACAAAGGGGTCTAATGAGATTAAAAGTGATTGGAAAGGAGGAGAAATCTCTGAAGGAGATTTCAGGACATAGGCAAAGTGAGATGGAGAGAGGGACCTTTCCTATCATTTAGCTCTCTTGTTAATACCCTCCCACCTTCACTTAGTGCAAACCTTATGTCCAATCACTTGCTTCCCTCAGTATTTGTGTGTATTTACATATAGCAAAAATGCAGTAAGAGAAAGGATGAGGAGCCTAATGCAAGACTGGGAGGCAGCCAGCACAATATTGGTGGAACAAGAGAGAGCAGCTCCTTCAAAAGCTGGGGGTGGATGCTGCAAACATCTGAAAGGACAAAGAAGAAGGGAGATGAGCACAACATAGTGATTGCCGTGGCTCATAGAAAAGTCCCCACCTTATAGATAACTGGTTTGGAGCTGCAGCACTGGATTTGAACCCACATCTATGTTAAGCAACGCGGATGAAATAAGATGATGCATTTTAGTAATTCTCTTTCCCTTCTCCTCCCCCCCATGCAACTCTGAAACAGAGGCACAAAGGAAAAAGGACAGAAATGAGTATTTCTAGAAGGAGCAGTCACTGTGCTCCTAGTATGCAAGGCATCACTGGAGGAAGCCAAAGCACCAGAACATCCCACCCCAGCAGTGCTGCGCACCGCTGTGCTGAAATCCAGCACCAGGCACCATCTCACTGAGCTCCAGCATGCTGGGATGAACCTTGATGAATTATAAAAGCAGCTCCAGAGAATTTGGGAAAGCTCCACAGCATCGCCTGGACCAGAGTGTAGGATGCATCTATGTGGTTTCAAAGGAGGAAAATTTTGCTGATGTTAGGTGAGCCTTTGTCAATTCAGAGATACTCAGACGTGAGCAGGGCAAGTGCCCACAGACCAAGAGCCAGCTTTTACAGTATGCCTTCTGGTCCAGGCCAGGGGAAGGAGAGGATCAGGCATGGGGTTGATCACCTCTATCATCCCAACAGCTTTATGACAGCAGCCAGCAGAGGGTACAGAACAGACCAGAGAGCTTTTGCTTTCCCCGATTGCTTTTCTGCATTTCTGTTGGTCTCCTTCCAACCACTGTGCAAGATATTGTTGGTTGTGGTAATACACCAAATAAAAAAATAGATCTTTTTAGGGTTATTTTAATGGACTGCACAGCTTTCATTAAAGATATACTCTGCCACTAAGGCAAGCATGAAAAAGATGGCCTCTTGCAGAAGACTTAGCACTGGTACATGAATACCCCAAGAATGCCAGGTTGCAAAGTACCTGCTTGAGAGATGGTCAGCATATGGGAAACTTTATGGGGCACAGACCACAGACATATTTTCTTTAACTTTTTAGCACAGCCAGTTTCATAGGACAAATGTTTCTGAAGACAAGGATGTTGCTTAGATTAGTCTGTCAGCAGCAGCTTTTGTAATTGCACTGGGCCTTTACCTAGGCCTAAATATAAATGTTGTTACTTTTTACAGAAAACAGATTGGCAAATAAGGGGAAACAGTTTCATTATCAGGTTTTGTCTTTTTTTTCCTCTACCATAAAAGATACCAAATGTGTCAAGAATCTAGTTTGCCTGTCCTCACGTTGCTGCATTTGTGAAAGACGTACCCCACTTAGATGACAGCCAAGATTGGCCTTGATCCAGGAAACGCAAAAAGAAAGGGAAATATATGAGTGATCTATACCGCTATTTATTGTAGCAGCTCTGGGTCATTCCACAGGTCAAATATTTGCTTTATTGGATTATCAGCAAACACATGTATGCGTCACACACACACTGAGCAGCTTCTTGTCTCTTTCGCTCTGGCTTATGGGCTAGGTGGCAAGAACACTGCACTTCTTTCCCATGGCAGAGCACGGACAGACACCTTTGCCCCAGCACCTAAGTAGCCCTAAGTTCCTCACTGTGCCTTGTCCAATGGGATCCCATTAAATGCAATGGCAGCTTCGTTTCCCTTGCAGCAATGCACAGGGGTTACTGGACACCAGTCACCACCCCAGCTATGGAAATCAAAGACAAACCTCCCCTCTCTGGAAGGAGTAGATGCCCTAAATCTCCGTCACTAGCGCAGCTCTTTAAGAGCACAGTAATTCTCCACCAAATTGAATCTTCTCTGACAATTGGCAGCACATCAGAGACAATTCACAGGCATATTTTTTCCCCTTTCCTAACAGGAAATAGGGCTTGTGTTACATTTACAGTGACCTGGAGCTCTGAGAGCAGAGTCATATCTCACCTAAACAAACAGACAGTATTTCTTCCCCGATTAAGGCAGATGGGCTGAAAGAGAGAAGCACTGTGGCCAGCTGCCCACAGCAGCCCCACAGGTGTCAACAAGGTGCAAACCTGCAAACACAAACATCCCCAACACAGCTGAGACACAAACAGCACTTCAGAAGGTTTGGATCTTAGTTTTCATTATAACCAAATGATTTTTTTTTTTATCATTTCCCATGAACTTCTCCGTGGTTCGGGGTTCCACCGCTCAAGCCATGCTGGTAGGGCAAGGGATGCTCGACTTCCCTGTTTCTGCTAAACCCCTGCTTGGAGTCTGTGGAATTTTCCCAGGAGGTTCCTGCTTGCCTCTGTGGGGATAGGGAGATCACCTTAGGCTCCATTTGTAAGACAGGTGAACTCATAACTGTGAAATGACTCCAAGGGACAACAGTTTGCAACAAATGTCACAATTGTTCAATGTCCGATTGATAGAAAACCTTCAGAAATTATAAATTACATGTTCTTGCTTGTAAGACAAATAGCATTCAGATACCATTTCACTTGGATTTCCCCCAAATATAGTACTGTATTTTTTGCCCATAAGCAATGCCCCATTTAGTCCTTGAAAACTCAGAGAAACAAGTCAACCCTGGTGGGGAAATCTACTGATTACAAAACTCCATACCATACACGCATCACACTAAATATGCACATGAAAAGCAGAAGTGAGAAATCCAGTTTCACTCCCATACACTCAAAACATCCAAGGCACCATAAAAATCTGCACCCTTCACAAAAAGTCTGTATGTTTCATAAATATCTGCATGCTTCAGCTGCTTGCAGGCAATGTACTACCAAAAACCTGACTCAGCTCAGCAGCACCCTCTTCCCTGACACACAGGAGCTTTGCATTAGATCCTTGGTTTCCCCCACTGCACAGACTCTAGAGCTGAAGGCAGTAAGTCTCTCAACCTCACAGATTTTCAGTTTTGCCAGACACCATGAAGAAGCAAAAACTCTGCAGCTTCTCTCCTGCAGGTCTTTGCCCCTGTGGTAATAAAGGAGTCAGACAATAGCTGAAAGTAGAGGAAAAGTGTATACTGGGCTTTTGAGAGTCAGCAAACGCCTAGCTTTTTGGCAAAAGAAAAACAAACCCAAAACACAAACAAACCCACAGGACAGTGGAAGGAGAGAAGAAATCCAAAGTGGAATAAATGTCTTTAACAGAGATATTCTCTTAGGGAGCAGCAGAGCGACAGGCGAGGGAGCAATATTGCTGGAATGACTTGTTTTAAGCTGTTGTTTTGGCTTTGTCAACGCAACCACAAGTCTGATCACGTTAAGAACAGACCTCTCTCTCTCTCTGGCTATTTCCAGGAATCAGCCATCACCAGCTGACAGGAGAACAGCCTCAGCACTGTGGCAGGCCAGTCTCAGTAGATCTGAGGTTCTTGGTTCATTATTTTTGCAAGGGAAACAGCTGTTGACCTTAGGATTTGCAGTGCAACTCATTGTCATGGCACTGAATGGAGGTATTTAGGATGATCATATCTGTTTACAGTAACAGTTACGAAATATCCCCTACGTGTTTCACTGTTAGGTGGAAAAGCAGCGTGCCAGTCAGACATCACTGCTGCTCATCCAGATGCTCCACAACCATCCCCTTCAGTGCATCTCCTAGTCCAGTGCTCAACTTTGTAAAATAGTCAAATTTCAACCCCCTAAAATTACTTCAGGGCCCCCAAAAACTCCTGCTGAAGCTCAGAGTGAAACCCTATGCCAGCCTCAAACAAGAGAGATTTTTCTGTGACTGCGTCCTGTGGTTTCAGCCGGTTTTGCAATTAAGTTTGTGTCCTAGTTTCATTCTGAATTTCAGCTTATGCCATCTTCAGCTCAGACAAATCAGAGGCTTAAAGCGAAACTCAAGGCCATACCAACCTCTCCTCTGAGCTAACTGTTGCCCTACTCTAGTTTTCCTCCCTCTTTTATTCTTTTCCCCTTCGCATTCAGAGCAAACCCTCCTGTAAGTCCCTGCAGTTTGCTTTTGGAGCTACCTCCTGAGGACATGGAGACAGCGGCAAGCTTCTCCTTCCACATGCACACTGAGCAGAAGCTTTGCTTCCAGCCCTCGTGTGTTTCTGAGAATAAAAAGGAACCACAGAATCACAGAATGGTTGGGTTGGAAGAGACCTTACCACCCACCCAGTCCCAGCCCCAGCAGTGGGCTGGCTGCCCCACCAGCTCAGGCTGCCCAGGACTCATCCAACCTGGCCTTGAGCACCACAAGGGATGGGGCACCCACAGCTCCAGGCAGCAGTGCCAGAGCCTCCCTGCCGTCTGGTAAAGAGTTTCCTCACATCTAACCTAAATCTCTCCCCTCTTATTTTAAAACCATTCCCCCTTGTTTAATCGCGTTCTATCCATGCAGAAAGTCACTCTGTCACCTGTTTATAAGCTCCCTTCAGGTACTGGAAGGCTCCAGGCTGAAGAAGGCCAACTCACAGCCTGTCTTCATAGGAGAGATATGAAAAGCAGTAAAGATAAACAAGCATTAAAATAAAAGAAAGTGGTCAAGTGCATGCTGGAGGGCTTCAGAGCTTTCCAGGAGTCCAAAGCCACAAAGCTGAAATTTGGCCTAACGTTGACAAAGCAGGGGTCACGAGAGGAGGCCGCACGCTCGTGCCGAAGTTATGCAGATGCAGTTATGTGCTTTTGTTTTCACAGTTAAACGTGTAGCCTCCATCTGTGTAAACAAGGAGCAGAGCGAGCTGACGTTGCAGGGAAAATACAGTAGAGAGAAAGAGAGCTGGAGCAGGTCTTGGCTACAGAGCAAAGAAACTCAATGGGATTAGGGCTCCAACTCAGATGTGACCTCATCCTCCAAAGCACATGAAGGAAAACAACAAACACCCTGCAAAAAGAGGAGAAAGAGGAAAGACCCTGAAAGGTACCAGCTAGGCCAGCAGCATGACCTGTGAGAACTCAATTGGATTTTAATGCAGTGGGCAGCGTGCCCAGGACTCCAGTAATGCTCTGTGTTGTACACAGTGTTTCAGAGCTCTGACTTCAGGATCTGGAGCCATCACAGCTGGAGGGAAAGCTCTGCAGGAACCCCACACTGCGCAGCCAGTAAATAAATAAACCTCAGTGCCTTCGCATATTTGTAGGGGTTTTGTTATTAATGGTTAGGTGCATTAAAAGACTAAAAGCCACTAAGGTCCTCAGTTACATTTCTTCTATGCAATCAGTACTCATTATATATTAGCATTTCAGGGTTGGAGAAGACGACCTCCAACCTACAGCACTCCGTGACTACCTCTCTAGAAATACATCAGTTTCTCATCTGCTCTCTCCCATCCTGCCTTGTTTTCTCCTAGCCAATATTCTCTATCGCTTCCTTCCTTCTCCTATGAGTTTTACAGTGACTTTCTCCGGGGCAGTTTCACACGCATCTTATCTGCTAGATAAAACACTGAGCGTGTTCATTTGACATTGTAACATGACAGAAAGCACGGCAATGACAGCAGAGCAGCATGAGTCCTAAGCTGCAGCAAGTAAGGATTTGCTCAAATACAACCGCCATAGGCACAAAAACAAAGAAAACAAGCTGCTTACCTTCAGAAGGCCTTGGGTATAAAGGGAGCAATATACCCTTGCCTTCACTACCAACCCTTAAATCAGGTCTTCTAACCCTTAAATGGATCCTGGCTCCACCCCCTCCAGTACACTGCACACTGCATGCAGCTGAGCTCCCCTGGGTTGGCCTTGCCTTCCCACCCACCAGGTGCTCAATCACTGCTTCAAGCTGTGACTCGGCATTTCTGCTGCAGACACAGCCACGTGAAGCACAGCATGCCTCAATAAAAAGTTTTCCTTAAACTTCTGATAACCATAACAGCTTGCCAGCTAATGCGATTCTTAAAGAAGTGATTAAAAAAGAAATCAGATTATCAAATCCTGGGAAATCCAAGAGTATGTCAGGATTTGCTTAGACTGCAGGGTAAGAGTGCTGCACCACAGATCTGGAGTGCCTCTTTCCTAGCTGCAAGCATGGGGTCATGTGTGGCTTTCATTTTTTTTAAAGCTATTAGCTATACAGATGCAAAAAGATTTCCCCTTACCCATATGGACATACACCACTCTAATCAGATCAAAACCAGACAGTGTGGGTAGTCTGGAAGGCCAGCTACATTCTGGGCTGCATTAAAAGAGTAGCAGCCAGCAGGGAGAGGGAGGTGATCGTCCACCTCTACTCAGCTCTTGTGAGGCCCCATCTGGAGCTGTGTCCAGGCCTGGGGCCCCCCAGTACAGGGAGGACATGGAGCTCTTGGAGCAGGTCCAGAGAAGGGCCACTAAGATGATCAGAGGGCTGGGGCACCTCTCCTATGGGAAAAGGTTGAGAGAACTGGGTTTGTTTAGCTTGGAGAAGGCTCCAGGGAGACCTCGTTGTGGCCTTCTGATATTTGAAACGAATGTATAAACAGGAGGGAGAACGACTGTTTACAAGGGTGGATACCGATAGGACAAGGGAAAATGGTTTTAAACTGAGACAGGGGAGGCTTAGGTTAGATATTATGAGGAAGTTTTTCACTCAGAGGGTGGTGACACACTGGAACAGGTTGCCCAAGGAGGCTGTGGATGCCCCATCCCTGCAGGCATTCAAGGCCAGGCTGGATGTGGCTCTGGGCAGCCTGGTCTGCTGGTTGGTGACCTGCACACAGCAGGGGGTTGGAACTAGATGATCACTGTGGTGCTTTTCAACCCAGGCCATTCTATGGTTCGATTCTATGAACAATGAGTAACAGCAGTGATTTATGTAACCAATCTGGTGCAGGCAATATACAAGGTGTAATATCCTAATGTTGTCATCTCTGTTGTCATATTATTAATAACAATCAAGAATTCAGCAGGTTCCTCTCTCGTATCCCAGCACAGTATATTTGTGTAAAGAAAGCACATAAAAGTAATTGAAAAAATATGTTCACAGATTGTATACTACAAGTGTTTAAGCTACCTATGGGTCTATAATCTTACTCTTATCTTTTTTCCTGTGTCCACAAAACCCAAAAACACCAAAGAAGCAGTTTCAGTGAAAAATCAAAAGTCACTTCTGAAAACTTGGAAGTCAAAATGAGATAGTGTTTCACACTTCACAAATACGAGGGGTTTGCGTTGCCAGCATACGTCTGCAAAGTACCAGCCATGTGCTCCGTTCTTTTTATACCTCTGAGCTGTGTAAACTCCTCAAAACTGGAGGGCACATGTCACTTACACTGACATGCAAATCATTACTGCTTTGTCTGCCAGGAAATCTGTGTAAACCAATGCTGAGTACAGGTTCATTCTATTGACATTTTCACCAACGAGTAAATTGGAAGGTTACACTGTTGACATACCAGATGTTATGCAAACTGCTTTTCAAACCAAGGTTTCCATTTATCCCTACAAATACATAAATTAGACACAAATGGTGTATGAATTTATTTTATTTAAATATGGTAAAACACCCATTTATATACATGCAACAAAAACTACTGTGTGTAAACTCTACACCTCACAGTGTCAAAATGTCCTTTTTCACCCAGTACTTTTCATTTGCCTGAAAATAGTGTCATCTGTGTAACTGTTTTCCCTCGAAACCAACTGTTCTTCATAGTAAGAACATTACATGGAAGCCTGGGTGCCTGAATTAGCACATGGCATTATCAATGGGAGCTGAGCACACAAGTGGGAGTGAGACTACCAAATATCTTGAAAGATATGAAGTTATGCATATACAAGACTAGTTCAATATACGCCAACTTTAGGCACACCCAAGTTTTTAATGTGGATTGGTTCCAGTTTTGATTTAGCCTTGGGGGTACTTTGACCCTTTGACTCATCTCTAATAACAGAAATAAACAAAACACTACTTGTCCAATGAGCCTGTTATTTTGAACTGGTTCTCCTTTCATAGTGATGAAGATCAGGACTGACCTCATACTTCCATCCTCAATGAAGCACATGGAAGCACAAGGGTTAACCTTACTGCATTTCATTAGTCTCATCTCATGACTAACGGAGAGTAGGGCCGACTCCAGCTAAGCTTACAAATACCTCTGAGTATCTCAGCTGCATTAGTGTACATACAGTCAACAAATGTATAGATGAAAAGAGCATTGCAGAGAGATGGCAAAAGAACAAATAGAGAAGGAATGCTCACCCATATCCAAAGATTTAGGTGCATGATAAAAAAAAAAAAAAAAAACTCCACAAAGAAGGGATCCCCAGAAAAGTGGTAGTAAGCTCTTAAATGGGGTCTAGGAGAGGTGGAACCTGGTTCCACCCCTTCCAGTCACACAGCTGAATTGCCTTCACCTGTGCCCCCACGGCTGACCCAGTCCTTGCCTCAGGTGATCAGTCAGTGGTTCAGGCCGTGACTCAACAGTTACCATACACTGTAGGCAGAGAAAAAGGTGTTCAGTCCTTGCTCATCCAGGTCTCCCACCACGATCTTATCTCCAGGAGTACCCTGTAGTGCCAGTGAGTTCTTGCCATATTTGCAATGTATGAGTCTATTCTGGTGTAAACCAGGCAAGCCAGACTCATCTCCTAAATTTCTAGATGCAGAGAAATGAGACTTTTTGGAATGACAACGATGCCTTCTGCCAGTTGCCTCATCTCCTAATCAAAGTAATGTCATAACACATCAGCTTTTCTGCAGTACTTTATATGCATTCAATATGCAGATGCAGAATGTTTTCAATACACTCCAGAAAACTCCTCCAAGCTGGAAGAAGCCTTGATCAATTCAGAGCCTTCTCAACCAGCTGAGACAGAGGACTGTGTCTTTCCCACTTTATAATTCTTCACTGAGTGCTCATACTGAAATTGTTTCATAACCACATGAATTTGGAGTTTTCATTTCACCCTTGGAAGAAATGTAGAGTCTGGCACGGTGACAAGTATAACAGTGTGTAAAAGCACAATTAACTTGTGCTCCCACCCCATTTTTTTACATTTCTGAGGAAGCTCTGAGATTTCAGAGTGATTGTTTTCACTTCAGAGCCAGCAGCACACGGTCCCTTCACTTCATCAGCTGGGCACGGGTGTCAGCTCCTGTCCCACAGCTGTGCCCCAGCAGTGGGCTTCCTAACCAAGAGAGGAAGGAAGAAAAAAGTCAAAATGGAGTTGCATGTGGAACAAACACTATCGGGCATAATAAAAACACCATAGCCCCAGGTTGGAACTGTGAAAGCAAGGTACCTGAGTGATAGGGAGAGCATGGCTGCACCTCACAGCTCATTTCAGATGTGTGTCTCTCCTGGAACCCAGCTCGATCTGCTGGGTCAAGTAGAATGAGATGAAAAGTGTGCTCCTATATTTTTTCCACTGGGAAACACCAGCTTTGAAACTCTTCACATTGAGAAATGTATTAGACTGGTGCTTTATCTAGTTGCTAAAAAATAAAGAAAAAAAAATCAGAAAAAAAAAATCTCAAAGCTGCGGAAACATTTTCAGGTTTTGGGCAAATTATTTTTTTCTTTGTGTAACCAGCTTTTCACTTCAAAATCTGAATTTGTTTATACACTATTTTATAAACTATTTGTTTATAAACACTAAGGACCCCAGAGAATAAAGATCAAACACAAATTTTCGATAGGATTGGGTTAGGATATCTCAGAAGATTTCAGCATCTGGTTTGACAAGTATTTTGAGATCCTGAATTCTCAATTCATCATGGTAAAAGAAAGATGGGTGAAAAGAAAATGGTTTCAAACACATCATACTGATATCTCAGTAGTGAAAATTTCTATGAACTTTTGTATCTTTTTGACTTTCCGAAGGTTTCTGTTAAAGCAGCATTAAATGTAAGTGCTCTCAGAATACTGCCCTTCTATCTGGCTGATTTGTTGTATGTGGGGCAGACTAGTGGGTGAAATCGGTAGTTTCAGAATGAAGGAGCCATTTCAGAAGTTTAAGGATGTCAGATGAGCAAGGCAGAAGTTATCTGTGCTGAACCTGGGTGCTCCATCCAACCACTGCTATGAACATGGCTCCATGATGGCTCTGGTTTGCTGCCACTTGTATCCAAGTGACAGCAGCTGGAACATCTCACCTTGCTCCTGATGACAGCAGGCCCTCCCAGCTCTGTGTCCTCTTCCAATATATCTAAGCAATGTTCTATTCTCTCTTTCTTCACCCTTTAACTTGGCAGCTACAGGCAGATATCTCACCAGCTAGTGCTAGCACAGGCGAGAGGTGCTTTAAGGCCCTAATAGTCTTGAGGCAAAACACAACCCCGGAGTTCATCTGTCTTAAATTCTCCTGTAGTTTGTTTTAGATACCACTGACTTCTAGGGGAAAATAATTTAAACTGATATCAAGCAGACTGCCACTTCAGAACCGCCTTCACTCAGATCATGGATGGCACGAGGCACCAGGCAGCTTTCAGATTTCCAGCAGCGGTCAATAGCACTATGTATGCTTTTCCCTTACCACCAACACCATAAGGACATTCTGCCAGACACAATCATCTCTAACCAGCCTGGCAACTTAGAAGCTATCCTAAGCACTTGGTTTGAAGAGCCTGGCTGTTAAAAGAGGAACAGCCAACTGCAGCAACGGATAAAATAGCATTGAAAAGCAGAACAAAACAACGCCATGCCAAGGCTTTGATAACTCTTTTTCACAAGCCCACAGCCAGCTCTGTGCAGGGCTTAAAGATCATTTAAATACATAAATAGATATGTAGAAGTATTCTGCCGCTCCTAACAGTTGCAGTAGTCATGGATTTAAAGCACCACACACTTGATACCCGCAGGAAATAGAAGGGGATGGGGTGGGTTTTATCTCACGAGGTTTTGTTCTGTAGATTCTGACTTTTTTTTTTTTTTTTTAATCAATTGTTCATTTTTAATGGAGTTATACCAAAACACCCTCAAGATCTGCAGTGGTTTGCACCTGTGGTTAGCAGGCCAAATAGTAGCATGTTTTGTTTTCCATGTAGCATTAGAGATGAGAGGGCAAGAGCATGGCTTGGTTTTACAAGACTTGGAGGGGCACTTAGGGCCCATACAGCCCCTGTTTGGCTGCCTAAAGCCTCCTCTGGTCATGAAGTAATGTGGAAGGCTTGTAATAACAGCTGGTGACCAATACATATGTATTTTTTCATTAACCACTTTAAAGTTACTTCAAATTCTATGAGGTTTTTACTTAAAATTTAAAGAAATATTAAATTAAGACAAACAATTACATGCAAAAAAAAGGAGGTAAAACTTCTCATGCGACCGAAGAAGCAAGGCAGACAGCTTTTCAGTTCACACGCTTCCTAAAGACAGTTTGTTTTGGATACACTCAAACAACCTTTACAAATATTTTTGCTGAATGTTTTTAGAATTGTCAGAAAACAAAAATAGTCCATTATTCACATAGCTTTGCTAGTAAGTTCCGTGATTACAAAGGACACAACTCACGTGTCCTGCAACAGCTGTATTCCATCTAATTCACCTAGTTCAGCTTTGGTTTCTTATTGGTTTGGCAACCCTGAAGGTCCAGAACATGTTCTGGATAACATTAGGCATGAGAACACAGGTAGAGTTTAGGCTGCCTGAAAACAGCCTTGAATTCACAGAAATTTTCCATCTGCTGCTGCTCTTCCAGGAATGGTGCCACTCTACTCTTCCTCTTCCTTCCCTTTCACCAACGGCAGATGAGCTCTGCAAATGACACTGAAATGCATATGTGCATCACAGTAGTGCTAAGGAATAAAGCAGGACTGATATTAGATGAAGGGAAAGAGAAGTGCACCAAGGAGAAAAACTTGGGAGTGATGGTCAACTAACTCCTCAGAAAGACAGCAGTGAGATGAGATGCTTTGGTGTCAAGAGGAGATATGATTCATAGCAAAATTCACATGAAATATGAACCCAGAACCCAGTGTTCTCTGTCATCTCTGGGAATGACTGAGTGCTCATGAGGGTTTCACCAGGAGGAAACTAAGCTTGGTATATGTGGCCACCTCTTTCCTGGAATGCATGGCCATCATTCATCAGGAAACAGAAGAGGAACTAAATGTGACTATACAAAATCTGTGCTTTCTCATAAACCTTTTATGCAGTTGTGTATTTAAATCCAAACTCAGCTGTGGAGCTTGCTTTGTGACTTACGTTCAGTATCTGTGACCATCACTGTTTGGTCCCAAACTGCTCCTTTGCAATAATGACTGCTGTAACACTGAAGGCTGAATCACGCTCTGCCCATGGAGCCCAGTGCCTAAATGCAGGGCAAGAGAGAGATAGAAACAAACAAACAAGAAATAAGGGAGATCTGTGAGACAATCATGGGAAGCAGTGATCTCAGAACATGATGTTCCCCAGCACTGACAACCCTTTCTGTAAGCATCATGGCAAAGGAAAAGTTTCATTCTCTTACACAAAAAATAATCTGTATTTTGAATGTTTTGTTATAAATTTGTTTTGATCGTTCACGTGATCTCTGAGTTGAGAACAAACGTAGGTTATCTTAGCATACAAATAACTCATAGGATATTTATCTTCTGGCTTGGTCTCCCAAGCAGTTTTATAATACACACACGCACACACACATTTAATTGTATGCTTTAAATGCACTGGTATTCATGCCATGTCTGATCCTCATTATGAAAATACATCTTCTGGGTAGAATGGATGGTTTTATAGGACACATTCTGGTTACGGACATGATCCTGTAACTGTTTCTAGCTTGTGAGATTGCAAGTCTGTGCTATATCTGCATTAAGAAGAACGATCTTTCATATATGAAAATAAAGTGAATAAAAGAAGTTGAGAAAGAAACATCAGATGATCTCTCAGATCATCCAGCTCTCAGCTGTACTCGGTGGAAATAATCCAAATAATGTTAGTAGCGGCAGATACTAAATATAGACTGATGGTCTGGAGGTACTGGCATATTTGATTTACACGGCAGAACTGTAAACTTTTGAAGTTCTTTGAGATATTTGGATGCAAAGTCCAGTTAAAGTGCAGGCTTTGTGTCTCTGTCTGTCACTACAAGACAGCGTGACTCAGTCTGTGTTCCCATACACAGGAAAGACAGATAGACTTGCCACAGAGGAAGGGGAGAGTTTAATCCATTCACCACTGTTCTCTTCCAAGCAGGGAGTGGAATTATGGGGGAGGAAACAAGGCCAACCTCAGCTCAGCTTGCTGGCAAGAGCAGCTTAGGCTGTGTGGGGTAGGAGAAGGGAAGGCAAAGAGGCCTCCTGAGGTTTAATGGCCAGCAGCAAAATAGTGGCCTCCCTCAAACTGGACGGAGTAGGGAGGAGTGTGATTCCAAGAGGACCGAATTTCCTGCTCAATTTAGCCAAAGGGTGATGCAGTTTGCATGCTGCCTACTGCCCTGGGAGATGCCTGTGATCCCAACTTCATGCAGAGAGATACAGAGGCACCTGGTTTTAAAATTAAAACAAAGGTCTGTAGGCAGGTATAGATCTGAAACTTCCACATGGCACCTTGGCATGCATGGAAGCTGTTTTTAAGAAGCCTCAGGCAGTGGTTCCCAGGAGCAGATTCTTAAGCTCCATTCCCATTATGGGAGATCTTTGTCTACCCTCCAAAACCTGTAGCTCAGTGCACAGAGCCATCTGCTACGAGGTCACTTGTTCAAAATCTGTCATGAATAAAGTGTTTACTACTTAAGAACAAGAGTTTGGTGGCTGACATCAGCTGCCTGCTGCATTGATTCAGACCCCATCGGGGCACTTTAAAAACCTACGTGAAAAACCTCCCTGCCCTACAAGACCTACCAGCGCAGCAGCCCACATGCAGTGCCAGCAGTGCTGTACCACCAGCGTTGCCCAAAGCAGGCTAGGAAAGGATTGTCTGACCACTGCTTCCCCGAGGACCTCCAGGGAAATGAGATGTATCTCATGAGCTTCTCAATCAGCAAAAACTGGAACAAAAACAAATAAAACAGTTGGTGGTCTCAACAGTGTTTCTTGAGGGCAGTCACCCATGTTACAAAAGCTCTCCTTGTGATGGGCACTAATTGTTCCCCCTTGTTAATGCTTTTAGCAAAGAAGTCAGCAATGAAATTGCAATGGAGAGTAAAGGTCAGGCAGACAGAAGTATTTGGATTTCTTGCCTCAAATAAAAGGAGCCTGAACTTCCACTGTGATCAATGTGAACGTTGGTGCCTGTGTAGCAACCAGGACCTGACACACCTGGCCCACATTTAATCACTGCAGTGATTGTCAAAATGTTGTTGCTGTTTGAAATTTGTCTGCAAAGGAGGGGAAAACAAGCATCTCCAGAAGTTTGCTCAGAGCTTTTGTGGAACACTCAGCTCCTCCGCAGGGATTCATCTCAGTCATCAGTTGGAGATAAAGAACTGGAAGTCTGCCTTCCAACTCTAAAACCTCCAAAAATTGGCCAAAATGGGTAGTCGTGAATCTTGGCCTGTGTATCCAAGTTGCCTTATGTACCAGCTCTAATGGCAGGACCTCGCTCAACTGATGGCAGGACCTCTCTCAACTCATGCTAGTCACCTCAATGTCAGTCTCTAGTCCAAACTGCTCACTGTGGGGAGGCATCTCTCCACTGATCGAGATGGATGCTTCACTCAGATTTGAAGCTTCAGGCTTCAGCCACACAATTGTCAGAGATAGAGAGCACTACGGGTCCTTTCTTGTATGGCTGCAACAGGACCGCCAGCTTTGCTTCTCTCCCCTTACACTGTGCGTTTCCAAGCCCAGTAATCCTAGTGTGTCAAATCACTGCTAGTATTTATTCCTGGTCCTTTTATACTGCCTTTTCATAGGGGTTCAGCTGTAGTTTTCCCATTAATTAGACCCATCTATACCAGAGCTTGTATTAGACCAAACCAAACACAAGCCAAAATTTAATCTGTAAAACAAACATCAATGTTATCAATAGGCAGCAGGCTGAAAGAGGCACAACCCTGTCTGCTCTGAAATCAGAGAGAAATATCTAAAGCAATGTGAAAAAGGCACCAAAATGGCACATTTTGGAAGAAACGAGATGAAAAAGATAGGCAGTCATTCTCAAATACAAGCAGTAGTTCTCTAATCACAAAGCAGGTCGCTAGTGGAGTGCTTCCCATGAGCAATACATCTGTGGTTATGCAAACCTTATAGGTACAGTTCCTATTACAAGCTAACATCAATATTTTCACTGCTAGCAAGTTCAGTGCAAATATGTGTCTTTGTCAGTAAAACTTAGAACATTTTAATCACATTTCAAATCTTATTTTCATTAATTAGCACATAGCTTCAGTTTTAAAAATCAGGATTTTTAAAAAGAATAAACAATTGTAGAAGACATAGTTTCTCTGTTTAACTATGCATTCTGATGCCCATATCTATCAGAATAGATTATAGATATTAAGATATCTTAAACGTCTCCTTGGAGACACTCTCAAAATCTTAAATTTTTAAAAGGAGTTCCAGGTAAATTCAAACCTTGCTCCCAGTTGGGGATCCATCAAAAAGTTCTCATTGTATGAGGATGCTGTGAGGTTTGATGTCCTAGTGAGCAGAAGGTGATTTTTGGTGGGCAATGGATCGACCTTCCAGTTGGTGCTACAGCTCATCGCATCAGAGGTGCAATCCCAGGTCTTATTCCTCTCTGTTTCCTGAGGTGGTTATGTAATCGGAAAATCTTCAGGTATGCAAGAGTTACCGATGGGATATGTCATATCAGAGGACATCTCTGGAGGCTACAAAGAAACAGAAAATCAAATGAAACATAAATAGTTCAATTATACGTAACAAAACTTGTAATATGTTTCCTAAGAAAATATGTGATTTTAGTGGCAATTTTCCTATGCAATATTTCAATGCTCAGGAATGTCAGAAGTTAAAAAGTCACCATTTCAAAATAAACAGTGGTATTTCAATGGAAAATGTTGGCTTCTATTCACTTGAACATCACTGATTCTCGGGAATGCTTCATCCTACAATAGCTTTCAGTATGTCAGTTCTAGCTACCGCTCTCAAAAGGAGGGTAAAGGGGAAGGGGAAAATTCTTAGCAGAGCAAGCAGGGTTTAGGATGACAGGAGCTTTTCAGTGCAGAGTAGGAAGGTGAGTTTGTGTAGGATCCACTCTGCCCAACCCGTCTCTCTCTTAACTTTAGCTTGGAGCAAGCATCAGATCCCAATGTAAACTTTCCCATCTGTGTTATTCTATTAACTGAAAGGGAAAGGGATTAGCATGTGTACTTGTCACATCTTTTGACCTGCTGCATACTGAGACCGAAGGTAATGTTAAAGCAAACAGCATTCTTCTTCCCCTGCCAGGATAAGCAGGGCATGGGGCAGCATTCTCCTCAAAGAAAAGAAAGCCAGACCACGTAACACAAAGTATGTGCCCCGTGCAAAAATAAATCTTGGAAGCTGCAGACTTCCAAAGGGTATACCTTAAGCAGGGCAAGAAAAAGAGGGAAAACATCTGAGAGGAAAGTTCCCCTTGCTGCCAAGCACCAGATGGAGGAGGGCCTTCCCACAGAAATAGCTGCAGAAACCACTGCCAGGCAAGGAGGTCCCGCTCATCCTGCTGCTCAGAGCATAGTGGATGAGAATATACCACTCTGATAAAAACACTTGCTCCAGAGAAGGGAGCTGGAATGTGGTACTGTGCTTTATAGTGTGACAGAGTCCAGCCTGTATCCGTGAAAGGAGTATACAGTCTGGAAGGTTAATATGGCTTGGGTTTCATTCTTCCTTTTCTTATAGAATCCGTTTTCTTCCCTAATGTAAGTTTAAAGAGCACATGTGCACACACAGGCATGCATAATGGCAACAATAATCTGCTTTTCTTCTCCCTTCCCCTTTTATTTCCACAAGGCCTTTCCTGTGAGTGGGACAAGATGAAGTGTTGGATGGTGACAGTGATGGAGAACATGTTTGGGTACAGAGGGTTGGCCGAGTGAAGCTAGGCAAAAATCTTTTTCAAGTGTTTCAGTTAGCTTGGCACTAAATTATTCATAGAAAAGAAAAATTGAGGGCTTTCCACTCCTGCTTGTCCTAGATGTTCCTGGGTCCTTTGTTAAATCAATAGAAGTGCATGCAGTTGGTCAAAGAAGAAAACAAATGCAGCACCTCCAGGATGATCCGGACAGTTCAGCAATGGGAAAAAAGGCAATTAGCGGTATTGCTGTCAGACAGCAAAATGAACGGGACAGGATGTGTTGGGTACAGTGTGCTCAGGAAACAGGCTCTTCCAAGAAGGCTTCAGGTACGCCCTGATGTTCCCAACATTTGAATGAGAGCCACTGTAACAATTACGGCCAAAGGCTGAGCATCCGATGGCAACAGAGAAGACAGTTAATAGAAAGTATTAACCATAACTAAAATACAGTTCCACCTTGGGATCATATTCCCTCAGAGTGCAAGAAGGGTATCAGCAAATCGGGGTGAGCCCAGAACTGGGCTATTGAGACAGCTGAACAGATGAGGGAGGTGAATTTGTTCAGCCTGGGGAAGAGAATGTTAAAAGAGGGGATCCTAACTGTACCTTCTGCCAAGGCAATGGATGATTACAAAGGAGGCAGCATCCAACTTTTCTCAGATAAGTACAGCAACAATGATGAGAGGCAAAAACCACTAGTTGCAGCAAAACTAATTCCAGTTCCACTGAAAAAAAAAGAATCACAAAGTGTACAGCTAAGCTCTACAGCAGGCTGCAGAGCGAAATACCCAATGCTGGGGATATTTAAAACCTCACAGAACATGGTGCTGAGCAGCCTTCTGAAGTTGGTCCTTTTTTAAGCAGGGGTCCAGACCAGAGGATCTGTAAAGGCCAGTCCCAATCCTAACCAGTCCATGACTCTGAGAATACCAATTATATTTTTGCAGTGATATAGACATTCCCTTTCAGAAATCCCCATCTCCTATCTCATCCACAATGCCACCCTCTGATTTAAGCTCTCACTCCCACGGAATAGAAGACAGAATAAAGCATAACTGAAAATACGATCTGTACCACCTGCCATTTGTGACTTCATTGCAGGCCTTTCCATTCCCTGTGAACTCTGTCATTCTCCCCATATTTTATCTCTATGGGACAAACAGGTCAAGAAGACAGTGCTGTACTAGGAAACACACAGCTACACAAACACACAGTCCTGTTTATGGATGCCCAAGTTCACTTCTGCATGCTGCTTGCACTGTCACCTCAGGAAGTGAATAAACCTCACTCCCTTCCTCAATTGTCTCTATGCCAGGGGCACGGATGCACACTGTGGACAAAAAGTAGCTTTGCTACTTTTATTTCTCCAGGGAAAAAACAAAAAAAAAAGTGTAACTATACTGTCAAAAGAAATACCCTTAAAACTGATGCATCTACTCTCGCTAGAAGAGCCATAACGGTAGAGGGTCTGGAGAGGACAGCTCAGGATGGACAATCTCCCCAAAGCAACAAGTAGTGGTATCAAAACAAGTCTAGCAGGGCGTGCCAAAGAGGAACATCATCATTTCTCCTTGAACTCAGTCTAAATAAGATGGGAAATGTTTCCCCATGCTTTGCAAAGTGTTAGGCAAACGTGGGCTGAAGTTACAGGGAAATTCAGGAGAGATGCAGTCAGCAATATGAAGCTTCTCCTGTGCTAAGTGGCAGTGGATGAGATCAGAGGGGCTAACACTGAGATTCCTCAGTGCTCAAAAGCATGTTTCCAGAGCAGGCATGAACCCCTCTCAGAACAGATTACTGAACCAATGCTTACACCTGTCTGTGTTATTAAATACAGCCATTCAAATGAAGTGATTGGGAATGTTTACAGGGCATATATATGAGCTAAACAAAGAATGTACTTTTGGGAGGCTATGCAGGATGGGTCATTACTTTGCTGAAAATAAGCACTCTCATTCTTTGGCAGATTTACTATTTTCCCTGTACATGATTGGAAGCATTCAGCCTGACAGCACAAGGCAACAGCGCTGCAAACTGCCCCATACAGCCCCTCTCCTTTCTCATTTTCTCCTCTCAAACTCTCCTTACTGACTTTGTATTACAGCCTAATGATGGATCATGACACTTATCCCTGAGGTTGATCACATATGCGTGATGACTGTTTTATTAATAACTAACATTATTAATATTATTTTCACATTCCTTATGTATGTATCACGGCCTTGCTGCTGCAGTGCTGTACAACACCGAGCACAGAAATAAAGCATGCAGAAAGCCGATCTGTTGAGGACAGTGGGATGAGCTGTGCTTAACCAACACTGCTTCGGTGCACACTTACAGTAAGGCACACCTACCTTGCAGTGGCCACGCAGGACATTTGTGACACAATTAGATACTGTTTTTCTCCGTCCCACATTAATTTCATGGACACTCAGACTCTGTTCATTGACATTCTGCAATGGAAAAGTCACAAGATGGAAATTC
The DNA here is from genome assembly GCA_037305975.1 of Chrysolophus pictus. Lineage (NCBI taxonomy): Eukaryota > Metazoa > Chordata > Aves > Galliformes > Phasianidae > Chrysolophus > Chrysolophus pictus. The sequence continues at coordinate 9,711,833 of CM074595.1, forward strand.
AATTAATCGAAGATGCCATCAGACCTCCATTCTCACGGCAGTCGCACTCATGTCTTCGGATGATAAATCAGACTTGTGCTTACCGAGCATTCTAACTTCCAGTTGATAGGAGCAATCTACTCCTAACTCTAAAGTATGAACAGTAACCTATGCCTAACACTAAAATAAGAACAGTAACTTATGTCTAACACTAAAATACTAAAAGTAACCTATGCCTAACTCTAAAATACGAGCAATAATCTACTCCTAACACTAAAACTAAACATAAAATCAACAACAAAAACAAGAAGTGAAATGTAACTTCTGCAGCATTTAAATGGGAAGGGGAGCTTGCAGAACTTGGCTCCAGAGGAGGCTCGAAGGAGGAGCAGCTGTTAAATAATGCCACCCAGCTAATGCTGGGGGCGGGGGCCGCGCAGCGGGTAAGGAGCCGAGCGCCTGGACCAGCGACGGTGGGGATGTGACGGCGCCGATGCGGGGCCTGGCACGGTGGTGTGGTGCCAGGCCAGCTGTGCCGCAGGCGGATCCACCTCCATGGGCTCATCCGGAGGTGGATCCACCTCCATCGGCTCCACCGTGGTGGTCACAGCGCTGGTCCAGGCGTGATGGAAGAGGACTCTCTTCCCCTTCCTCCGCCTGATGTTAAAGGTGGCCACCCTCCTCCTCTTCGCTTCTGGGAACCCAAGCTCCCTCTTCCCATTTAAAATAGGGCAACCTTTGCCCCTCGCTCTCTTCGCTCCTGACATGGCTGCTAACTGCCAGAGCTCTCAGAGGCGAGTGCGTTGGCCGGGGCAGCGGTGACCAAGGTGACAGCTGTGACGTGGCGAGGGTTCTAAAACGGCAGCTGCACTGCTGGCACTGGCGTTCCACATGAGGAGGATGAGGAGGGGGCTGGAGGACAGGGCACGGCACGGCACCTAGAAGGCACTCCCTGCACCTAGCAGGCAGCCCTTCTCTCCGGCAAGCAAGAGGGCACAGAGGAGCCGGCCCCCACAAAAGGGCCCTCAGCCTCCTGCACCCTCTCCGTTCTTCCACAAGGGAATCTTTTGGGGCTGGGACATGCAGCACACAACGCCATGGTGCTGAGCTCAGAAGAGCCCTGAACAAGAACAGCAGGCTCCAGAGTGGACCTGACTACACCTGCCTCCTGGTTTCCACATTAGCAGCCAGCACCTCTTCTTGTACCTCACAGCTGGGGATTCAACCATTACCTACAATAAATAAGTCCAATTGGATTTTGAACAAAACTTCCAGAGTCTCAGAGGAAATACGTTACAGGGAACAACCTTCCTCAACAAGAGGGTTTGTTACTCATCTCGTTTATAAAGGCTTGCATTCAAAAATCCCCAAATAACATATCCAGTATTTGCTATCATCTCAGCCAGCCTTGGTGGCAAGACATGGTAGGAAAGTACTGCAGGACACAACTTTCAGAGAACACCCAGATGCTTGGTAGGATGCCAGTCACTGAAGGCCTGCGGAGTACAGGAGCGTCCTTTACCTACTGCAGATGCTCAGTTACGGCAAGTGAGCATCTCACCTTGACTTTAAAGAAATCCCAAAATGACATTTCCGAAGACATGTGCATTGTACATTTATTGACCAACAGAGTATTTCCAAATACAGAGTCCTGACAATATCCATGTAGATTTAGCTTCCTCTGAGCGTGGCTGTTGGGAGATCTTATTACTCTAAGCCAGGTATGAAGCTGCCTAGTCCTAGGTCTGAGAGCTGCACAAACAGACTGTCCTTTCAATGAATACATGCTTTTCTATAGGTGTGTGTAATAATTTTTGTGTAAGTACTCAAACACACAAAAACAGAGATGTATGCATGCACACATGCTGCGCACACTGCCAGAAAATGGAGTGAAAAAAAAGCAACTACACATCAGGGTAGTGCTTTACATCAGAAATTTGCGGTCTCCTGAACTGGACAGGCAATATCAGCTTTCCCCAGGATTATACAGATTGTGTACCAAGTCAGTGGCTTTAAAAGACTACCGGTGTGCTCAACAGAACTCACCAGTACTCCTTGGCAGCCTTCCACTCTAGCTCTGCTGGCCAAATAATCTGCCTAATGCATTTTAAGCCTTAATTAGATTTTTCTGACTCTTGTTTTTTCTGCTTGAAGAGCATATTAGTTCAAGGACCAAGTATTTATAGCCCGTTTGGTGGTGTTCTGACACCAAATGCCAGTATTTCCACTGCATGGCAGTGCCAAGGCCTAAGGACTCACACATCTACAGGCACAAACACCATATCCTTAATGCTCTGAAATGCCAAAAGAGAGAAACTTGATGATTTGCCCTTATTTTAGCAGTAGCAAAGTGAAAGGAAAACACCGTGTGGAACATTTTAATACCTGAAACATTTCTATTTACTTAAGTAACGTTGCAGTTTTTCCAATTAGGATATTTTATACTTTTTTTTTTTCCCATTTTCTGTTTGTCCTCAACTTAATCACAACATGTCTTCAAATTCTATATTTGAACTTGTCTGATTTCCACCTTTTCTCACTAACAATTCCAATCTTCTGTTTTTAATTCTTAGTTGACGGGGCCTGAAACCTATGTAGGATGGTGAGATTTCTGATAAGAATATCTCCAGTTTTTCCTGTTTTACAACAGCTGAACAATGGGAGCACTGAACCACTGCTCAAATGTATTCCAGAGTTACAGACCCCCCTTTTTTTTCATTATTTTTTTTTTTAATACAGATAAATTTAAATCAACTCTCTAATACAATAAGGAACAGCAAACAGCATTCGTGGGATCCCACAGGCAAAAAACATAGGTGGGAAAGCTTCTAAAGCTGTGACAGCAAGCAGCAAATAATCATTGCCTTCAGCTTCATGCTGTTTTTGAAGGGCAGTACACCCTCTAATCAGCTAAGTGATAGAAGCATAGGTCTTGTTTGCACTTGATTTTCCCTTTTCCTCCTCCCTTGCCAACCACTGGGGTACCCCCAGGCTCTGTGCAGAGCTGTCCTGTTGACTTCTCACCATCCCCACTGCTACCAGTGCCACTCACAGAGCTCCTACCAGCTGTGGTTCACATTGTACAGCTTCTTTTAAGGGAAGGTGCATCAGGATTAAATCATGTCAAGTTTTTCCTGCTGCCTGGCTATGCTGTGTTGGTGTGAGCAAGTGTATCAAGGCCTACTCTTTGCAAGATGAAAGCAAGGTTCTCTCAGCTTCAATTTGAGTTTCGGACCACAGTTTGTCAAAACGTGGATGTGAAATAATCTCTGTCAGTTTACTTATCCCCCTCATGCTGATAAAGTCCCACTACTCCAACACAAAGTCCTCAGAGAAGTCTGTAAAACGAAAAAAAATAATTAAAAAAAAAAAGCTAAATCAACTCTCAAATTCCCATGTAAACTGGGTTTAAGAGTGGAAAATTTCTTTTACCTATTCTTTGGGTGGTACAAAAATCTAGAATTCCTATAGCCCTGCTTCCTTGCGCCAAGTCAAACAAGGATATTGTCCTTTTAATGTCTTGAAGGCTCTGTTTTCTTGTAATGCCAAATGCAATATTTTTTTGAAAACACTACACCAGAAGTTTCCCAGCTGAGAAAACAGGCTGGTGAAAAATGGTTTCAGAAAACGAAATAAACCATGCAAAAGCTGTTCAGGGTGTGTGTATGAAATGAACATCTGGATTTGGCTTGTTAAACTGCCTCCTTTTTTCCTCTCTCTCCCCCTCCTTTTTCTTTTTCTCACAGCTGTTCGAAAGAGTCCTAAGGGCAAAGAGACAGGTCAATGGACTGGGTTACACCTTTTTTTCTTCCCCTCTTTTTTTCAAACCCCTTTGCACCTACGCAAGGAATCCAGGCCACATGTGTGTTTAATAAGTAGGCACAAACACAAGAGAGAAAAAAAATATCTCAATTCCTGTTGGTTCTTAGGAAAGACACTGAAGGAAAAATAAACTCTGGATTTCAAAATTTTTTTTTTCTCCCTCTCTCTCAAAGAAAAAAGAAAAAAAAAAAGAAACCTTATGGTTCCAATAAAATATTCCTTCAGAAACCCAATGGATTTTATTTTTTAAAATCATGGTCTTTGCAGAATGTATCTTTTTGTCTGCTCCCTCAGAGAGAAATAACAATGGGTTAATCCATAACCTGCTGGAGCAAGAGGAAATTATAAAATGCCACTGGCCTGGTTTCATTGAACCAAGTCTTCTGATACCACTACACAGATACATAAATTTGTATTGAATGGGTTCAGATCTTATTTCAAGCTGCAACTTCCCCAGTTGAGGGGAACAGCAGTTTGAGTAGTGGAGAAAGAAATCAGAACAAAAGTAACTGAGAAAGATAACTTCTGAGAAACAAATGATTTGCCTTTTTCTACTAATCCCACGCCCTATGGCATTGCTAAAGCCGTGGCCAGCAGCAGAGCATCCTTCAGCCAAGGCATCAGCACCCTGCTCCAGGAGGGCAAGGGGAATCATTCCCATGTGGTTCTTCTAGACAATGTGTGAGGGCTGCACTGGGCCTGACCCAAATCTTGGATTGTATATCAGATGAACAAATTACACGTCTTAGCTTGCAGTCAGGGCTGCTAAGATAGCTGTAGACCACTGAAAATTACCTCCACTAAAATACTGTATTCCCTCTGGAATATAGCCATGGGGCACTGTACTTTCGTGTACACAGATGGGGCCTATCAAGGAACAAGGGCACAAACCCAAGAAGACACTGACAGTTACTATAAGTAAACAAAACAAAAACCCTTCACATTTAAAACTTTCTGCTTTAAAATTTGAACTTTCTGCTAAACTAATAGCAATTTCTACGCAGCTTGTGCACATCTACACTTGACACATGGATTTTAAGCTTAGACCCAAGTATTACACACCTGCTGATCCTTGCAGTAGCAAACTGGAACTATGACTGCTGACACCTAACTTTACTCTTGCTCCTCTGAATTCAGCTTGAAGTTGGCCATGATATCACAGCCCAGTAATGCAGCAATGAGCCCCCAAGTATTTGAGTTTATTTGGAGAATATTACTTTGGCTAGAAAATTTATGTTGAAAATCAAAGTAGCCATAGTAAAATGGAAGTCCCAGTGCCAGGAAGGAAGCTCTATTGCCTGACATTAGAACAACTCAGGCCACACAAAGACATTTTCTGGAGAAAGCCCTTGCACAAAAACCTCCATCAAAAAGACAGGATCTATCAATAGATGCTGCATGTCCAGACTGGATAAAACACACAGTGACAGTGATGAGCTTTGGGAAGGTCTTCCCAGAGAGGAGGCAGTGCTGTTTGATGAAACTGGCTTTGAACTATCTAAGCTCTTCTAAAAATAATAACACGTTAACAACAAACAAACACCAGTCCAATCCCACTGCTTCCTTGCCTGCCTGCCCCAGGTCTGCATGGGATCCATGGCCAGGATAGAATGGCTTGGGTTGGGAAGGACCCCAAAGCTCGCCTACTTCCAACCCCCTGCCACGGGCAGATGCTGACTGCTAGATGAAGCACTAGATCAAACTGCCCAGAACACCATCCAAATCTCAAATAGGAACTTGCCTCGCATTGTGTTAGTCTCATGATGGTGACAGGGAATTATGTTTGGTCTTCAAAGAACTATTTTGCTGCTGTTTTCGAAACTCACATCTGCTTCAGTGGGGCTGAAAGGCAATATTACCCTAAAATCCAGCTGAAGGCAAAACGAATTATATTTCTCCCCTCTTCTCCATTATTATTATTTTTTTCTTTTTTTTGTGCAGACCATGAGAGGAGCATGGCAGTGAACATTATTTATGGAGCACCTAATAAAAATGCTATGGGGAAATAATTACTGGAAACATCTGACTGTGTGACTGTAAATGCCTCGGCCCCAGTGCGCTGATTTAATGGACCACTGCTTTACTCTGCTATGCCTCTTGCTACTGACTGCAGGCCCCCTGCCCTCCTATTAAACTGCCTGCGTCGCCGCGAGGCCGGGACTCGGCTCACCAGCTTTATGGCAGCGTTCCAGGGAGCGACGGTGATGGTGGGGTGACTCTGTGCTCACAGTGAGGCCTCGGGAGGGAAGAGGGGCTTCGTGGCTAGGCAGGGCTTCACAAAGCGATCACAGTAGAAACCTGAAGTTTTTGTGGCTCTGGGGTAGAGCAGCCCTTAGCAGTGCAGTTTCCAGGTGCTTTCAGGTATTTCTGATTGATGCTGGGATGCAAATTCTTCCCTCTTTTTTTAATCCCTATTCCTTTATGATCCACAAATCACCAAACTGGTTTCTTGTTGCCTCTTTAAAAAATTGCATTTAAATTATCCTTTTTTTTGACCTTCTGAACCCAGGTAGCACCAACCCACGCAGCCTCGCCACACACAGGGCCTCTTACCCCACGGAACTGCTAATCCTCACCGCCTTTTCACGACCAGATGCAAGAATTTTCAAATTCGCAGGCACCTTGTAAGTGATACGGAGAACACCAGGAGCTGCTTTCATTTGCAAAAACGATCCTGAAGAAAGACCTGAAGGCTGTCACTTCGCCACTGCTGCTGACTCGCTAAATGAAGAGGAGAGCGCAAAAGGCAGCTGACAGCAAGAACAAAATCATCCCCACTCTTTCTGAGCCCTGCAGTTAGCACGTTTTTTTTCTTCTTTTTATTGCTGGTTTTAATGTAATATTTAAGTTGGAACTAAAACAGACCATGGAACACTAAATCACTACCAAATGCAAATTTACCTACATATCTGAACTAAATTTTCTCCTACATTTACAAAGCAAAATTCTACCATTTGAACTGTGGGCTCCCATTGCATTTAATGGAAGGAGCAAACTCCAGACATTAGTTGGAATACACACGCACTTATCTTGTTGTTACAGGTCTCCCTTGCAGAACTAAAAGAGAGCTTTAGTTCCAGACAGTATCTCTCTGGGGTCATACCCAATGAATGGTGTTTTTTGAAAGGATTATTTCAAAGGAACTCTGAGAAAGAATCTAATGACTTGCAAGCTACAGAATTGCAACACAGGAGGAAGTAGATAATGGAATATGACAGCAATGCATTTTTCATAAACCCAGTGATTTCTATCATAACAAGAAGCCCATCTATAATTCGGAGAATTCCCCCCACCCCCCAAGAAGGAAACCTGCACTGCTGTAGAAAGTGCACTGAAGTACAAAATGAAACAATAATGATGATGATGTTACTGATGAATCCCACAGCTCTGCCTTCCCTCCCATCTCCACAGTTCCAAGAGGAGCAGCTCTGATCCCTCTCTGCCTCAGCACTGCTAACCTGGGTAGCTCACAGGCACACATCAGAGACCTCGTGATAGATGAGGAACCCTGGAGAAGAAGCTGTTCTTTATCTGCTGAAAGTTAAGGCCTGCATCTGCTCTCAATTAGCAGGCAATTAGGGGAGTTGAAAACAAACCTGTTTACATTGGCTTCGAAGCCTAAAATAATTTGTGAGATGTCAGGATGGGATATTAAGATGTTAATGATCTTCTTTCTTTACTTTTTTGCATGCAGTGCAGTATCGCATCTTCCTCTTGCAGCTCTGTCTGGGAGGGCAGGGACCACTGCGGGCAGGTTGGGGTGGGAGAAGTGTGTCTTATGAATGTGTATGCTGGGGACCTGACAGTGAGGAGTTCTTTGCAAAAAAGTAGGGGGAAAAAAAGGAAAAAAGGTGGCTGTTCACCTGTAATTGTGAAGTAATGTCAGGTCACGCGTTACAGCATCCAGAGGGTTCAAGCAGAGTTCCCATAGCAAAGGGCTGGTCTGCAACCTGCTGCTAAAGTGACTGCAGAAATCCCAGACTGTTTGCAGCCTTGCGCTGGATCTGCTCTGCCTGGGCCAGTTCTGACCCCACACCTCCCTCACAACACCACTGACCAGTGAGGCTGCCTGCTGCCCGGCACACACCCTGCCTAAAGCATCTCTGGAAGGATACGACCTCTGAGCCTCAGAGCTGGGAGACCATCCTGCTTATTTCTGTGCTGCTTCCTTCCAAACACCGCAGGGCTGAGGCAGACACAACCATCATCTCTCACTTTTCCCTGAGTCGGAAAAGTGCTGCTCGGCTACGTCCAATGCTTTGCAGAAATGTCTTCCTTGAGCGGAAACTGAGAAGTGGCATTGATACCCTTTACTTCTGAAGGCACATAACTAGATTACTTTGCTACGAGACAGTAGAATGGGTCAGAAAAGCAGCTGTAGGCTGCTGTTCTGGAGACTGCCTGGGTTAACACTGTCAGACAGAGCTCAGAAGTCATCATCCTGCCCTCGGATGACACAGTCAACACATTTAACCTTTGACCCCCGTAACTAACCAAAAAATAGTTCTGGTAAAATTACATTTTTATCATTCCCACTAATCAATAAAATGGCCCTAATTACTTATGTCACACATGCACAGGCCTAAATTTCCCTCTGCCCTCCACGTTTCCAAAGTCCTATGAGCACTAAGTGCACCACAGGTGCCACTGTGCCCTCTTGTGTTCTCCTCTTGGCCATCCCCTCTCTTGTCCTCTTTTCTTCTTTCCACCATATACTGCTGATCCAGCTCTAATAAGAGCCAGGCGCTCAGTCCCCCAGGCTACAAAGTAGCTTTAATTATAATATTAATAGCATTCTGCTAAATAAGAAAACAAAACAAAACAAAACAAAAAAACAACAAATAGGTCAGTATTTGTGGTTACATTTTTCAATGTCCTGGTGTTTGTTTTCCTTCCAATTTTATGTTTCTCGCTGGCATTTATAATGCCTAAGAGACATTCCAGAGGCCAAAACACGGGAGATTTGATCTTTGCATGATACTCCTGACTTCCCACAAAAAGAAATACCGGGAGGAGATCAGATCTACATTATAGTGCTCCCAGAGGTGTACCCTTCAGCCTTGACCTCCCTTTGATGAAAAGCAGGAGAGCTCAGTATTATTAGTATTTATTGTTATTAGCTTAATTGCTGCTATTATTAAGCAGCCCATGAAATAGATTAATATAAATAACGCAAACACAGACATCTGAAACACAAATTCAAGCGCCAAGAAAAGACACCTCCTATTTACCAAATATTAAACCAAATTCATTTAATACTTTCCATTAATAACTCTGGCTGTGTGAGTCAGTCAATAGAAAAGGTTTGGATGAATGTGTACAGTGCAAGACTGGTCTCCTTTGTGAATACTTCTAATTTTAAAGATTGGGGGGAAAAAAAGAGAGAAGCACTATATTGGCCTCATATTTTAGTTTCTGTCGGCAACATTCAGACCAAGTCTGTCTGTTCAGAAGTCAAAAAGAACACAAAAACAAAGGCAGAAGATGACAGCAAGCCCTGGATGCGCAGTGAGCCCAGGGCTGGGGCTGATAGCGGCCGGTGCCACGAGCTCAGCTCATTCATTCCCAGCTCTATTGGCTCCTCACAGCTGAGAGTAGTAAAACATGTTTTTGTCAGTAAATTAAACGGCTGTGACTCAGACATTGACACACAGGGTGCAGTCGCCGTGTGTACAGTAACATGGTGCCATATTTAGAGCCTCTAACCATAACCACACTTGCAAAAAACTGCATTAGATCAGCAGCCAGTTTCCCGGACTCCCACTCCTTGTTTCTGCCTTCAGGAATTCAGATTATTTGTCTTGTACCAAATAAAGTTGCTTAGGAGATAAAACAGTGAGAAGGAAAAACAGAGAGGCCTGACAATTAATCTGTTCTGGCTTGAATAGATTATGCTTATAGTGAAAAATAGCAGATGGGGGGGGGGGAAAGTATTGTTCCTTACTTTCTATTTTTTAAACTTTTTAAAAGTCATCGTTAGCAGCAGATACACAATTAACAGAAGTGGCGGCCAATCTTCATTAATTACATTTGTCCTCATCAAGACTGCTTGTGTGTATCAGCACAGACAAAGCAATGTGAGCTACAGTGCTGAGTTCAGCACCGTGTGCCCACAGCTGTTAGCTCTGCACAGGGAACTGCTCTGGTGTTCCCCATTAAAAGCAGGTTTGGTGCGTTCCTTTTCTTTTTCAAAATATGTATACGTTTAATAATAATAAAAAAAGAAGTATTGCTGGTAGGAGGGAGAAAGTGAGAGACGCACACAATTGCACAGGATGTTTTGGGATTAGAGGGGATCAGAAGCTCATGCTCTCATTGCAAGGGAGACTGCTTAGCAGTGAGAGCAGCCGAGATCAAAGATACCTGTCCTGGGAAAGGAGGGGCAGATAAACATCGAGAGTGGGAGAAGATGACAAGTGCAGGATGAGGGGATCCGGGACATATCAGATAACTCTGACCTCGGTCCCAAAACATCTACTGCCTGGTAAGGAAAAGGAGTCAGCCCTATACAGGTGTATTTATTATTTTGTCTACGCTTGTTTCTTTCCCATGGTATTGAGAGGGAATCGTTTTAACTCCGCAGGCAACACCTGCACACACACTGCTCCCAGAACAAACGTCCGAGGAATTACCCGATGAGCAGGGAGTGCCCATGGGGTTGGGAGGCATGGAGAACTCATGGACTTCAAGTGCAAGAGGTCACGGCTGTGGCTTTAGGGCAGCTGCACCACAGAGCTGCCTCAAACACGGTGCCAGGCACTGAGGGAGGAAGCATCCCAGACTTGGCACTCTTTTGGTAAAAGCACAGAAAGAAAACAAAGGGTGACGGGAACAAGAAAAATGAGAAAAAAGAATCAACTGTTGCCCCATTCAGATTAGTTAAATGTTGAGCTCCGAAGAACCCTCTTCTCACAACAGCACTGATATGTGCTACTGACCTCGTTCCTTCTGATGCATCATCAGGGCAGGGAAACAGCTGAGCCCAGTTAGCCAGGGCACAGTGGAGACCGAAAAAGAAACCAGAGCTGAGAAAATGAAGGCTTTCAGCAATACTACTATTTTGCAGTGGACCCTGGGAAGTCCCTTAGGTCAGCTTCCTGCCCTCAGCAATGCCTATCCATCGCAGTGTTGCTCCCAGCTCAGGAGGAGGGCAGCAGCGGAAGGAGGGGGCTGGCCGGCTCTGCCATCGCTGTTTGTTTTCTGGGAAGTCAGACTTGGTCAAGCGGAATGAATCTTGTGTTCATTTTAGGAAAGTTTATATTTGACTCTGGCCGGGCTGGGGAGGAGGTGAGTGATAGGAAAGGGAGGGATGGACCAGAGATCGTGTGGGGCTGCCCCAACACCGCAGGCGGCCCTCCCACTGTTCCCAAGGCAGCGAGATGAAGCAAAGCATCAAAATCAAACACCTTGATTTATTATTTTTTTTTCTTCAAAGCTCAGAGATGACTCTAAATCTAAATCCACCTCTTACCCCACAGCTGACCTCGCGACCCATGGAAAAAATGCAAACTAAGTCTCTGACTTCTAAAACTCAACTTCTAGACTACAGAACACTTCCAAACTTTACAGCACAACCCGACTTGTGCTGCAGCAATCTGTATGCGCTGTCTACATTTCTGGGGGTCTCTGAAAGCTACTCCTGCCTTTCAAGAGAAAGCAAGGGGCTGCTTCAGATGCTGCAGTTGTTCTGCTGCCACAAGGCATAGCACTACAAGGGGAGGAAGGAACTGGCCCAGCCCCGAGGCTCACATCAGCTTTGCAGTTACACAAAGAGCTTCTAAACTTTTTGGGCCACATCCTAGCAGCAGGGTGGGGGAAATAGCTGCAAAGCAGGCATGGCATCGCTCCCTCACCAGTAACTGCACAGGGAGTGTAAGCAATACAGCCTTGGCTGCATGCAGAGGAAGCAGTAAATGGAGATGCTCCGTGCAGACTTTGCGTTCCCCCATGCAGTGTAAGCCAAAACCAGTCCCTGCAATTCAGTGCAATAATATAGAAAGCTTGCTGGCTACCTCTCCCACCCGTCTCCTGTGGGTATGGAATTCTGGCCTCTGAAGAAACCAAGAATGCCATCCTTCTAGATTTATAATCACAGAGATTTAGAAAATACTGTGCTGTTGTGAGATGCCTTGAAGTGAAAGGAGAAAATAAATAAATAAGCTATGTGGGTGTTGCCACTGGAAAAAAAAAAAATCTGATCTCAATCAGCCAGCCACATTTACTACTCTGCATCCATAGCCGGGCTTACTAAATAAACCACCCCTATCATCCCTTCATTCTTTTCAATACTTCTTAGGGGCATCCATCTTCTTTAACACAGCGTCCCTGATTTCAAAAGCCAGACGCAAATTAATTCCGGGAATCCTACGGTGGGGAGACATTAAAGCCCATTTAGAGGTTTCTGTGGAAGCCTCTCTCCATGCCTCTTTGAGCCAGCTCAGGCTCAGAGCAGAGCAGGCTGGAGCCAGCCTAGAGGAGCAGGGGGTTATAGGTCTGCGGCAGACGGCAGGGACACGCTGGGCTGGGCTTGTGCAATAAGCCAGGGTTTTGTGTTCTGTGGTGGGGTGTCGGTGTGGCATGCGTGGGAGGAGGGGACAGGGCAGAGCTCTGTTTTAGAGAACTAAATTAAATATTTCTTTTTATTTTTGTTTTAACTCCTTCGTCCTTAGTCTAGGCATTAAATCTCACAGGTTTCATTTCCAGAGACCAGCTGCATGCAAGATTTACTCCCCAGCTCCCCGAGCCTAGGAAAAATCAGGGCGGGAAATAAGAAGGGGGAGTACAGCCATAATATTCCAAAGAAATATGTACAACACATCTCCCGGGGCCTGCAGGACGAAGGAGGCTTGCTGCAGGTTTAGGGTTAGGTTCCTGCTGTGGGTGAGGTGCTAAGCATCTCTCCCTCCAACACATCAACATTTACCTTGAGAAGTCCCTCAGTGCTGCTTGCTAATGCTGCCTCGAGGCATTGGGAGAGCTGGGAGGATGAGGACGGGGACCTGGCTGGCCTGGGTCAGGGTGTCCTGGCTGCACACTCAGCTGCTGGCAGTGGTATAGAGCATTGCTGCACACAAACTCATAAAAGTCATACATTTTGTCAATAGCCCCTCTTATTTTTATATTAAATTTGTGGGGATTTTTTTTTTCCGGGTATTGTTGAACCTTGCTTCGGACAATCTGGCGGTAAAATAAACATTTCCTGAAGATACATTTCCTTCCTTTGTGCTTCAGAAGAGGAAAAACACCTTGTCCTCAGCGGATACGCGGAAGGGTTTGGGTTTGTTCAGAGAACAGGCCATCACTTGGAGCTCAGCTCACCCCTCTGCCCGTGCCCTACCTGCAGTGTGCGAGAGCACCAAGCACTGCACCCTGTGCCTCCTCCGTGTTCTGGATCCACACACATCTGCAGCTGCATTCAGTGACTATCACCCACATCCAGCAACGGCCAAACCAAGAACTCAGCTCTGCTTACTTCCCAGCCTTCGGGAAGTGTTTGATCTAGCCACTAATTCTATGATTATATTGGTTTCTTGCCCTTTGAGAAGCACAGGCTGAAGCCAAGGCGGTCACTGGGCATCCATGGAATATGGCTGGTGATAGGAAGATGCAAGCTGCTGTATGGCAGCCAATGTCTTTCTCTCACTGATAGCTGGGGCTTTGGAGGAAGATGGCAAAATTCAGTGTTCAGGCATGGGGAGGAATTAGAGAGCCTTCTCCGGTCATCCAGGACAGCCAACTTGGTGGCAGAAACACCAAGGGAAAATTGTAAAAGGACCAGTTCTGTTCTGGGGGATTGGATCTTACTGGTACTTCCATGACACGTGCTTATCTGAGATTTCTGCACTGCAGGATTTTGCAAAGTGAGACCTGCTGATAGTTTGGGACAGACAGTATCAGAACAGGCACTTTTCATGGATGGACTAAGGTATATTACTCAGAGTGGCTCATTCGCTAGTTTTGAAAGCTCTGTTTGAACTTTTCTTTTTGCTGGTCAAAGAATAAGACTTATTCTTGCCTGTTATACAGACCCATGGCTTGCCTTTGGCAAACCCACTTTGGCAGGTTATGCCTTGGTGTCCTAACAGCACCAAGAGAACAGGGGTATCTCCTTCCTTATGTGCTGGGATAAATGGTTTCTGGCTGAAACAGTCATGAGCTGCTATTAGAAAACTGCCATACAGACAGTATCTATAAATGCTTGAGAAGATAGGATCAAAAGAAGCATTTAAGGGAACAGAAACTAAATGCAAAGGAATAGAAACTAAATTCCTTGAAAGATCTATAAGGAAAAAATACAAGAGACACATTAATTATTTAACAAAACTCAAATGTCCATTAATGGCTACTTAGACAGCATTTTGGCAGGATATCCTATCTACTGTCTCACTGTTATATCCCCGGAACTGCACATTTTGCTTCGGTTCACCCTTGAGCCATTTCTCCTGCTGCTGGCAGTGAGGGCAGATTGCAGCTCCCCAGTCCTACACCTATCTGGTCCTACACCCATGCTTGCTCCTAAAGCAGTACCCAAAAAGCCTTCCACTGACCACTGAAAAATCACATTGCCAACTCTAGGGAGAAAGAAGCTCTGACAGATATTTTTTCCTCATTTTACTAAAATACAGGACTAGATTCTCATCTACATCAGCCAGCAAAGCTTCCTAAAGTAACTGAGGTCAGAATCTGGCCGATGAAAACAGGTAGCTGGAAGAAGTCACATTCAGTGCTCTTGGGTGCCGCCTGCAGGTTTGGGAACTGCAGCTTACTAATAACTGCTCTAAATCAATGCTGAACAGAGTCATTTTTGGAAGAAAAAAAGGACTAATGACACAAATTCCTGGAGAAATCAAAGTGTGAAAATATGATCTTTTTTCTCATTCTGTTTTTTAGTAGACATAGTATGTTCCTTTTTTCTTCTTTAGCAATGACTTACATGAAAAGGTAAAACTTAATAAAGAAGCCCAAGGGCCATAAAGTCAGGCAGATCAACCTGGGAGGAAACAGGCCCAGGAATTTTCCAGACATTGGTCTCTCTAACACAACACCATGCCTTGATGAGGCCTCATGGACCTTCAACCACATAAATGCCTTTTTGAGCATCCTCATCCCAGCCCCAAAAGTTGGACCACATATGGAGATTTACTATTTTCAAGCAAATACACCTTTTTTTTCCCCTTTTTTCCCCACTCATTTTGGCAAGGCCCAGCTACCTCTTTTACTTTCCCAAGGCTCTGGGCTTTGCATCCACAGACAGCCCCATTGCTAACAGGCAATGTGGAAACACGCACAAGCCCTGGTTGGAGCTACCTGTCCCTGACGAACACCTCTCCTGTAGGTCTGACGTTATGTGTGCCTTCCCTTCTCTCTTTGTTCTCCGACCTTTCCTGAGGGCTTGAAGCTGTTTCCCAAAGGGCTCTGCATTTGTTCTGGCAGCAATCCATATTTTACTTCCCTGCAGACCTCTGGGTCTGAGGCTGCCGCTGCCTCCACTCCTGCTCCTGGTCCCATCGTTTCCTCCTCACATCCCACAACTCCATTCGGACTGACCCAGTTACAAAAACACAGCCTATTTGTTTACGGAGCACATTACACACTCGAAGACAGAGTCGAAAACAGCTTAAAGGGGACGCACAGATCTCCTGGGTTAAGTAGAAGTCATTCTGATGGGCAGCTCACTCGGACAGCCTGAGCCCTGACATCACTGGAGCACCAGCTGGGGATGGGACAGAATGACACAGAGCATGCCTGGCTCCTGTGCACAGTCCCCATTTTCAGTGGTGAGTGGAAGGCAAAACCAGAGGGGGAAGAAAACTGAACATCTTCAACAATGGGTAAATTAAGTAACTTCACCTTTCTGTTGACCTGAGCCCTGTCAGTGGATGCTGGCTGTACTGAACTGTAACACTATTAACACTGAGCCCTAAAAATCTTTTGTTTGTGCTTTACAGAGAAGGAAGGTGGTTGGCCCACCCCCTGCAAATCCTTTTCTGTAAGGAATCCCAACAGTAACACTTTTTTTTTTTTTTCCAAAATATTTCCAAAGTGCTTTTTCCCAATCAAATTGGAAACACTGATTTGGTTTTAAAATGAATAGAATAACAGAATCATAATAAAGAAGTCTAGATGTTACTCTGTGGCTGTTTCTTAAAAATATATATATTTATTGTATAAACATAGAAGTAAAGAGAAAAGAACAAAATGAGAAAAGAAGAAGAAAAAATCCACCAGAAATACAGATCTGGTAAGTATCAAAAAAGCCTATTTATTCACAATCTTTTTTTCCCCCCAAGTGAAGCAGTTTTCCATTGTAACAATTTTTCATGGAAATTGCTGTATTGTCCACACGTCTATATTCACCTAAAAAAATAGGACTTGAATACATTTTAACCATTGCTCATAAAATACACTCTTTTCTCCATTTCAGTGCTTTCTCTCATCTGTCAAGTCGCTACCAGAAGTTCAAGGCCCTTTGCATTGAAAAAGGAATGGGAGAAGGAGAATGGGAGAGGAAGCAGCAAGAGCACAGGCGTGTGCACAGGGGAGGAACAGCCCTGACACAGCAGGATCACAGCAGTTCCATGTCCTGTTGCAAATCTCCAGTGTGGCCACAGAAATCCATCAGTGTCCCGCACAAATGCGCACTTGGGATTTCTTCAGCCCCACAGGCTGCAGCAGCAGCCAGCAAAATCCTGCTTGCAAGGGGATGGTTGCATGTGGGGATTGTGCTGGGAGGAGGAAAGGGGTAAGGGATGCTTGTCTGGCTATTGTCAGTGAGATTTTACATTTTAACAGGGGCTTGGGTGATATTTTGTTCTTACGTTCAACCAAAGTCTCTCTTTGAGGCTGGCTGCTTCCTCCTCTAGAAAGCAGAACACCGGCCAAATCTTTCTAAAATATTACCACCCTTCTGAGATTTTTCTTCTGAGGAAGGAAAGACTGCTTCTAAAAAGGATGAAAAGGAAAGCGTCGCAATTACTTTTTTCCTCTTATAGATAATCTGAAACCCGAGCATTAACATCCGTGTGAGAACACGTGGGAGCGAGGAACAAGGACTAAAAGTTGATCCTTATGGAGTGCTTTTTCACACAGAGGATCCCAGCACCCTCTCCACCACAACTGACACTAATCCCACTGAGAGCCATGAGCACATGAGCGAATAGAGGACAGCCAAGGAGACAAGGAAACAAGGTGCAGCAGACCCAGCAACATCAAGAACTTCACCTGTGAAGCTCAAGCACCAGAAATTCGGAAATACAAACTCCAGTCCTGCTGCTACTCTGAAACAATGCACTGACAGCCAACAGAAATCAAGAATGAAGCAACTAATAGACAGATCACCAGCTCCTGAAACACAGGCATTGATCGAGTGGCGCCCAGAAGGCCATCTGATAGCATCGCTACGTGATGGGCTCAGGAAATGAAGAGTGCCATATCTATGTGAAACCAAAGGCGATATTTTGAACAGGAAGCGGGTCAGGAGTGGGAGCAGCAGAATAAAAACAGTGTCAAAGAGAAGAAAAACAAAATAATAGCTTGCTTTCCAACTCTCTAAAATAAATTAGCGTTTAGAGAAAAACTGAGAAATACTGGCTTTCTTATCTGAATGGTTTATTTACACTTGTTTCCACACCATAAACTGACCTAAGTACAGTAAGCCAACACAGGCTTATTGGAAGCATTGCTGGAGCTGTTCTCATGCTGCACTCACTGTGGGTGAATGCAGCCCTGGGCTTCTCCACTGCACCCCAAGCAGCTTCTATGCCCATGGTGTTATTCCTGATAAGTTAGGTTCATGGAAAGAAAAACCCTTAGTGGCACAGCTGCAGTGCAATGGTATGACTACATGGCCTGCACCAAACCCGTCTGAGCCTCACAAAGAGCAGATGTGGTCATCTGTGGCGTCCCACCTGGACACCTACTTGTGCGACCTGGTGTAGGGAACCTGCTTCGGCAGGGGGTTGGACTCGATGATCTCCAGAGGTCCCTTCCAACCCCTACGCGTCTATGATTCTGTGATCTGTACCCACTCAGCTACAAACAGCTGCAGGCCCAAACAAACATGGCTTCCCTTCAGGCTGCCGTAAAGCACACGTTTCTTTCCAAAGTGGTCTCCACCCCTGTCTCACAACATAAGGTCTGGGTCTCACAAAAGCTGGGCCCCTGCCTTCAGCAGGCTCCAGCTTCAGCCTCCCTTTATGTGCCCAGACACGTCCCCTCCATGTCGGAGGCAAATCTCCCCTTGCTTCAGCTTGTTATGGATTTGGTCAAGCCTGGTCTTGTTTCTTTTGAAGTCAGCAGGAAAACTCTAACGGTGGGGGGAGACGGACAGGATAATGTCGTCTTCTTGATTTCTGGTTTCTTTTAAAAGTCAGATTAGTCTTGTGCAATGTAATCCTAAAACCTATGCTCTGACTGGCCCCAGCCCTTCAGCCTCTAGGTTTAATCTCTGGAGTTTGCATCCCGGAGTCCCAGCAGCAGCAGCAAAAGCAGCTGCCAGCATCCTGGGAATATCTGCCTTGGAATCTCAACTACTGTGTGAAGCTGCTGCTCTCCAGTTCGAGAGCTGTGTTTGCAAAGGAAATCTGTCCAACAACAACATTGAGAGAGAGGAAAAAAAGGAGGAAAAAGAGCTTTATATAACAGAATTAGCAGAGCTGTTGCAATAGTAACATGAAGTTAACAGGCAGCTTTTCCTCCTCTCTCTCCCCCTGCCCTAACCTTCTTTCTCCAGCAGCAGTTTCAGTTGTTTTTGTTTCCAAGCTTCTTTTACTGGCCACTCACACAGCTCCGCTCCCTTTGTCTAATTTGGATCTTGAACCTCCATACAACCGACTCTTGCTGTAACTGTAAATCTTTTTATGGCCCTTCTGCCTCTGAACTGTAAAAGCAATGCCACTGTAAGCTGCCTAAATGGGTCGTAAATCCACTTAGTGCACTGAATGAGGAAAAAAGTTTTTAAGGAAAGAAGGAAAAAAAAAAAAAAGGCAACCTAAGGAGGCTGGAGGGACACAGGGGAAAAAAAACACAAGAATGTATTTGCTGAATGGAACCAAAATAACAGGAGTCAAAGGGAAAATATGAATGTTGGGGGGAAAAAAAGAGGATGAAATAATGCATCCCGGTAGTAAAAACAAAATGCTTCTGAAGAGCTGCTCCATTTATTAGCGCTCAACCGTTTACGGGAGGATGTTGGTTGCCCTCCACTCCTTTGGCATTGGTGGGAGCTGGTAGCCACAGGAAAACCCTGGAGACAGCCAGCAGCTCAAGGCTGTCCCCTTTTCCACTGGGTGGTCTATGGACTCATATCTGGGTCTGATTCTAGTTCCATGCACAGCCTGTCTGACACACAGCCTTAATCATGGCTCCACACTTCCATTTATTCATCTGTAAAGGAGAGATAGAGATATCCTTCTTGTAAGATAATAGTGCCAGGCAAGGGAGAGAACTGATTCCTATGGTGGTCAGTAGCAATGGTTCCATTCGTGGCCGCAGAAGAAGAGCTAGTCCAAAACAGGCAACATTTTTCTATGTAATTTATTGCGTTTATCACCATGGTATCTGAGCTCTGAGAGTATTATCCAAATTCCAATGAATTCGGAGAGCGTCTTTCCACTACTTTCAATAAGTTTTGGATTTGACCCCAAAGTCACAAAAAACCTGAAGAATATGTCAAAAGAATGTAAGTGGGTGTGAGTTGAAATTGAGGAGTTTGGAAACTGGAGTATGCAGAACAGTAGCTATTTAAAGACTGAGTTTGCTACCGAGTGTTCGCTTTTAATAGGGTTATATAAATACATTCCCATCTCAATATATGTGGAAAAACAGGCAGTGAGGTGAGACTCTATTGCTTTATTTCTTATGGGAAATTTTGTGCATAGCTAACCCACCTCTTCCCTTTCCTCACCCACCACCCACAGTCACTGGGAGCGCTCAGCAGCTGTGTACAGTGTGAAGAGTCACATCCGGGAGCAGGGCGAGAGTTAAAGAGTTCACAGCCCTGCCTTATAATGAAGCCCCTGTTTTCATTGCCTTCCCACTCTGCCTTAAAGACTTGATCCGAGTTTTGGCACTCATCATGTCAGAATGGGAGGGCAGACCGGCTATGCCTTTTGTTATTATTATTTTATTGCTCTGCTTTCTTGCA
This sequence comes from Chrysolophus pictus, assembly GCA_037305975.1. Lineage (NCBI taxonomy): Eukaryota > Metazoa > Chordata > Aves > Galliformes > Phasianidae > Chrysolophus > Chrysolophus pictus. The sequence continues at coordinate 9,731,778 of CM074595.1, forward strand.
AGGAAAAGAGGTGATGGGGGGTGGGAGGGAATAAATTTTTTAAAAAGGTTCTTGCTTGGTTCTGTGAAAAGAAGAAATGAGTCTCAGCACAGGTGTATCTCCGCAGAAGGCCTTTGCCAGGACAGGCACCAAGAGGCATCTGATTACCATTCTCACAAAAAACATCAGTGGCCAAAGAGGACCGAGAGGTAAACACCATTCTTTGTTCATCCTTACTGTATGTGGGCATGCTGATAGTTCAGGCCAGGGGATGCTGACACTGTGACTTAAAAGAACCCTATTAAAATGATGGAAATCTTTGACTATGAAAAATAGAGTCTGCACCTGGACAGTAATTATGTTTCAAAGGAAATCCATCTGGTATTTTATTGCTTATTCTCTCAATGTACTTCGTGTACAAGAACAATACAGGGACTGGAATATTTCATATCAGGAGGCTTCCAAAAAGCTGTTTACACCCTGTCAGGTCAATAAGCTACACAGATTTTTGCAGCATTATCTCAATTATGGTTAACAATTGAAATACACATTTAAAAAAAAAATCTTCCCAAACACTGGCATAGGTCCTTGGAGCAGACAGACTCCAGCAAACCCCACCAAACTCCATGAAGCTCATATACTCAAGAAGCAGTTAAGATTTCAGTATCTGGAAAGAGTTAGAACTACAACTGACGTCAAGTGAAGTTTACCTTTGCCAACAACAGAACTAGAGCAATCTGCTTGTGCTGCAGACCAACCTCTGCCTGCGTGCATTGAGGGACTCAAATCACAGAATCATTAATGTTGGAAAAGACCTCTAAGATCACCAAGTCCAATCCCAACCCATCCCATCATGCCCACCAACCGTGTCCCTCAACACCACGTCCCCACAGCTCTTGAACACATCCACCACCTCCCTGGGCAAACCCATCACCATTCTTTCTGTGTAGAAATGTTTGCTAATATCAAATCTGAACCACCGCTGGCATAACTTGAGGCCATTCCCTCTTGCCCTATTGCTGTTACCTGAGAGCAGAGGCCATCCCCTACTTGCCACAGCCTCCTTTCAGGGAACTGTACACAGTAATAAGGTCTCTCCTGTGTTAGTAATGCCAGCCTTGAGCTGGATTGGGCCTGTCTGTGTACAAACACTCATGGAGACATATTTTAAAGAGCACATTTTAAAATGGAAACAAGATATGGTCCATCAGAATGGAGAGCCTGTCTTTAAAGACCTCGGAATCCAAAAGCAGTCTTGCAATTAAATCACGTAAGTACAGAGCAACCTCTCTTTGTTGCCAATTCTAGTGAAATTATTAATTCTAGTGAATATATCTCAGGTCTCAAGATGACTGATGCTTTCATTACAGCCCTGGCCTCAGCCATTAGGTGATTGTTTTGAAGCTCAACTTTCATTTTTCAAAGTTTTAGCTGTCACCACTGAAGGAAAAGGTATTCAAATTAAAATATGAAAACTTAAAATAGAGGAAAAATAGTAAAGTAAATCCCACAGAAATACAGGAGTCAAATTAGAAAAGAAAAAAAGAAAAAAGAAAGAAAGAAAGAAAGAAAAAGATTACGATAGCTATTATTTCCTACATATCCTGAATTTTTAGTGATCGCATCTGAAGGCTAGAGCAGACATTTCTGGATAGCTGACAGCAGCAAAGTTATCTTTGAATGAAACCAGAGTAACAGAATTTGCATCTGATCTACATTTGCCTTAAAATTGTGCAACCTGTAGTACAGAAGAAGGAATTGTCACAGATTTATTTTTCACTTCTGACGCTCATTGCATATTGTGGGAGATATGAAATTTGGCAAGGAGCTAGCATTTATTAGCACATATAAATTCACCAGGAATGTTTGGTCTTGCTGTTAGAGCTCAGATCTAGAACACAGAAATATGTCAGAAGCTGAGCTGAGCTTTTAAAAGCAAGCTTAAAAAACATGTATTTCTGCTGAAGAAGCTTCACAAGTGAAGCAATTGCACACAAAAAGTTGAGAAAGCAGAAATTGAACATATCCTAGAATATTCTTTTCAAAATCGTATTTCATTATTTCCAAGATTTGGAAAGACTGACTCAAGATTTCTAAATACTTGGATTGGAAATGCTGCTGCTAACTGGCCATCATTGTTTCATGCAGCATCATCCAGATCCAAGGGCAGATTTCAGTTCCCTCATTAAATTTCAAAGAGTTGATTTATTGAAACAACTTGCAGAGTCATACTTTAGTAACTGAGATCCAAGAGCAGATGTTGGCACTCAGTCTCCTGCCCATACATTCTGTGTAAGTATCACTGAGGGCCCTGAAAGGCCAAGCACCCCAGGCCATTGCAACAGCTTTTGGGGTGTTCAGGTATGAGATTTTGCTATAAACCATGCCCTGTGACCCTGCCTGCTGCAGATGTGCCCAGGGCCATTAGAAGAATTGAATGCTGGAGATTCTAGACCTTGGCTTCTTCCACCTGATTTGTGCAACTGTGAAATTGTTAAGTTGCACAGCGTTATCCTGCAAACCACCAGGACATGTAATGACTGCAACAGAGCATCAATCAGTGCATCACACTGGGCAAGGTGGCACAGACTCACCTTCAGAATGCTTGGAGCTGAAGGTGGGGCAGAGACGTTGGCTCAGGAGCTTGGACTGAAGTGGTGACGGAAGGCAGAGAAGTGCATGGTGGGCTCTCGGCAGGGCTGTGTGCTGGCTATGCTGCATGTCTGGGTCTGTCCCTGCTGTGTGCCGCTGCCTGCTGATGGAGCAACACTGTGGTAACATCACGCTGCAGAGAACAAAATTACAAGAGATGTTGACAATGTTTCAGTTATTTCAGTTTTCAAAAAGGTATTCAGAAATATTAAAGTTCAGACAAGCCACTTTTTCTTTCCTTAACCAGGTATGGAAAAGAAAAGAGAAATGTGGATAGAAGAAAGTGCCTAGCTCGGAACTGCTTCTTCATTTCTGTTTGTTTTGCTTTACTCCTCTTTCCAATGTTTAGGATGGGGACAACTTCTTTTGGAGTCGGTATTAACTTTCTTGTTCATGTCAGTTTACTTTGGATCAGATTCCTAAATTCACATAGGCAAACTCAAACACCAATTTAAATCCACACACAACCGACCTCATGCTATTAAAGCAAAAAATCCTCCTCTCAGCTTGAGGAGAACCTGCTGTCGACAAACTCCTTCCCCTCTGAACCATAACCTTTGACTCGTCCTCTGGGGGAGAAGGGAGAAATGCAATCAGGTGCAGAATGCCAATGCATCCCTCTGGGGTGATGGACTTCCCATTTCCAAGCAACCATTAAAAGTGCCATATGGAATTTCATGTTTATATGAAGCAAAAAGAAATAGGAAAACCCAACAGTGAACACATGCCGTGTGTTACATCTGCCTGCAAGCACGGGGTGGTATCTGAGCCTTCTGCACTAGAACGAGCTATGGGATGCTCAGCACGCCTGGGTGCTCGTACACTTTATTATTATTATTTTAACTAAGAAACTAGCTGCTCGGTTCATTGGAGGAGGGTATGGCTTTGAGACAGATTTGAAAATAATCTGAAAAATATGAGGGCCAGGCAATGGAACCTTTCCAAGATTGTATGAAATATTAAGGAAGTAAATGGAAAACTTTTATTTTCCATCGAATATTCCACAGCAAACTTAGGTTTCTCAGGCTTATCTCCACATCCACATTACAGATGAAGTCTAATTGCATTTTCCTCAATATTTTTCTACAGATATAAAAAGTTCAAGTCCCCTCACCTCTACCAACAAGTTTTCCCACCTCTGGGGCCGCCCAGCGGCCAAGAATCCAGCACTCATGCCAGGCACTGCTGGGCTGCGTGGAACTGCTGCAGCCCAGGGAGCTCTGGAAATGAAGACGAAATGAAGCTCTGTTGTGTGCTGCACTCTGATAAGATTTTGCCCCCATTTCAGCGTGACCCAATAGCTTTAAATTGCTCCATTTCTCAGCCAGCCAAGAGCAAATGGGTGGTAGATGTGATATGGCTTTCACAGGAAATCACTCGTGATTGATTTAGCTTCTCCTCCTCGGTGGTATATGGGCTCAGCCTATGGCACAGGCACATAAATTATATATAGGACGCCTTCCATGGTTCTGCACAGTGTACAAGTTGTCACCCCATCAGGGGAAGAATCTTTTATGAAGTAATACGTCCAAGTGTACATGGAATAGACACAGCCACTTTCAGTTGCTCAACAAAAATAAAGTCTCATTTCAAAATAAGAACTTTGAATCAGAATAAGGCAGAACCAAGTAATTTCAATGAGTTCTTAGTTAAACAAACAGAAAATGCTGCTGGCTGTAAAAAGAACCAGTGCACTTTTAAGACTTTTTGTTTGTTTTCAGAAAGCTAACGCGGGCTGTGAAATTCAAAAAAGTTTTCATTAACAAGATTTCAACAGTTTGAGTTCTGCTTTTGCCTTTTTGAAAGAAGATCCAAAGACGTTTTGTTTTCATTTTAATGTGTTTACAGAAGAAAATATCTACTAGCACTGTTACATTGTTATGTCTGGGGGATGAGTAACAAGATATTGGAGAATTATTCATAAGAATCATTTGTGTGATTTATACACGCTTTCTTCTGATTGGAACAAGGACCTCATTTTGCAGTACTCTCAGTTTCTACCCACAGGCAGAAGTAGCACGGAGGAGAACACTCACTTGAACCTAGATTAAAGACAACAGAGATTAAAATCACTGAGTGGAGCTTCAAGACACAGGGTAGTTTTGGCTCAGGTTTGTGCAGCACTTGACAGTAGGGTCCTGGCTTCAGACTGCCTTTCCCAAGTGGTGCAGCACTGAAAGCCATACAGAGGGAGGGAAGAAGGGGGACCCCTGACCAAGCTGAGAACGCCTGGGAACTCGGCTGTGATAGAACAGGAAGGCTGTGAGAAGAAAAGGGAGGGATGCATTCTGCAAGCCTATGCTCAACAATGCATTATCCTGCAGGTAGATTAGGTTTTCAAACAGGTCATTTGGACAAACATGCAAAACAAGACTTTTAGACTCATCTGAGTACTGCAGTTTTTAAGACATCCATAGTCCACCTAGCTCTGAGTATCACGTCTCAACATTATTTTTCACCTTTAAGCTCAAAACTTCAAAAGCACCTCAAAGGGGCATATGCTTTTCAGCTCACCCAGGCAGCTCCCACTGAAGACAATGGAGATTTTTTTTCCCCAGGCCAGGCTGGGGTTTCAGGATTTGGACCTATTTTAGTACCTTCATGTTCCTCCAGTTCTGAAATCTGCTTTGCTTGCCTGATTGTTGTAACGTAAACAGAACACAACTGCTGACTGCAGAAACCCTGAAGAAAGTTACCAGCCCAACAAATATCTGATATTTAATACTCATTAGCAAGATTCCACTGCTTACACTACTTTAGAGGAAATAGGAAGAAAAAATTATATATTTCAACCATAATACGTGAGTGCCCAATGCACTACACAGCAAAAAGGCCACCCTTTTAAACCACTCTCAGAAATCCCCACCAGTCCCACAGGACCCCAACCGACCTGCCCCAAGCTTCCCCAGCCATGCACTGAGCAAAGCCCAGTTGCCATTAATCTAACGGCAGTCTTTGCTGAAAGCTTGTAACATCAGGGCTAGGGGATGACATATGGGGATGTACCCCTTGCCCAGTGCAGGCATTTTTTATCGGCTTCAGCCTTCAGCACATTGCAGCCACCACACCAGGTGACAGCTGGGCAGCGAGCAGCCAGGGCTGCAGACTGGAGGAGGGAGCTGGACGTAATTAACTGGACAATTGAATGGGTTCTGCCTCTCTGATTTCAATTAACCTCTGAACTTCACAGTGACAAGATCTCATGGTTACCAACTAACTTCAGCAAAAAGCAGATGTTTTAACTGGTTAATCCAGTGCTCGAAAGCCATGTAGTTGAGATTTGATTATCTTCTTTCAGATCTCTTAGTGTTCACCAAAAGAAAAGTGAATAACATCTCAAAGACTTCTTTAATACTGTTATTGCATTAGAGTTGAGGTCTGATTACTGTATGGGAGCTGGGGGCTGATTCTGTTCGCATTTGTAATCAAATGCAGAATTCATTAATAGGAGGAAAATGAAGTCAGAAGATCCCACAAAAATACATTAATTACATTAAGAACATGCATTCACAGCCTGCAAAACAGATTAGTGTGCACCAACAGATAAATAAGAAAGAGTGAGATAAGCACAGAGCTAACATTAGAGAATAAATAAATCTAGCTACAATAAGAATAGATTCTACCATGATTCACCAATGTCATTAGAGAGAACTTTTTAGTCTTAAAAGCAGAAGCATTTCAGAGATTCATTACAAAAGGTCTTAAAATCCTATATGAATTACGAAGATTTCTAGCTTACAAAAGTGACAATTTAGCATTAAAATGGATCAAAATAACTCAATTTTCAAAATGAAAACATCTTTCAAATTCATCCATCTTTTCCATTCAGAACCTGGAAAGAGAATTATTTTACTTGGCCTTTGCCTCCAACACAACTCTGTCACTTAAGACACGGACTGTCTCCAGTTAGTGGGCACATATTTAACTCGGCTATCATATCTAGGGCTAAGATGGCTGAAGATGATATGATAAACAGTTATCACTCTGCCTATTGCCTTAAATGAATTTGTCCCTAATCTTTAAGCAGCTATAAATGAGAGTCAAATCAGAATTTATGATAGCAGACTGCACATTTTCATGTATCTGCAGTTACAGCAGCAGGTACGAAGGGTACTGAAGCAAAACTAAGTTACTCTGCCAAAAAGACTATAAATATCAGAAAACTTGATCAAGATCTTGTCATTTAAAACAAATGCAGTAACCTACAAACAATTGCGAGGCAATTTCAAGACAAAAACACAGTTGATGGTATAGATCATAAACCTATCTTAAAAAATGCATTAATAAAAATCTCAGGTTAAAAAAAAATTACGAAGAAAACTTACAGGATTTTATTATGTATTGTTTGATGCTTTAAATGGTATGATGATTTGTAAATTAATCACAAGCCTGCAAATCATTAATTGTAACCGTATATAGTTATTTCTATTGAGTAAATTCTTCTAAGGTAAATACCACAATCTAGCCTGACATTATACAGCTTTTCTTTCACATAACACATATTTAAATCATAAATAAGAAACAAATCAAACCTTCTTTAAAGTGCGCTATATCCAACGTCTTGATATTTAAGAATTTCAGTGGATACATTTATGAAAATCCTTTTTCCATCTTCCATTGGAAGATGCCTATGTTGTGGCAGTAATACCCTTCAATTTCTTGCACATTAGTAGCCCTATCTAATAGAGTGTGATCCCAATGATAGAAGCATCTGTCTTTCCTCCCCTAATCAATAACGTTCAGCTAAAGTCCCTTCTTCCACGGCAGCATAAATTATTAGATATATGCAAATAGACTTGCTAATGTTAATTGCCAGGGCTGATTGGTGATTAATTTTTTGATTATGATCAATCATTCTTCAGGAATCTTAATAAGACATTCAAGGCAATCTGCAATTTGACAATAATTAGGAATCCCAACCCGTAACACGTCCACAGCCAACCACAAAACATCTCCATGTCTGAGCGTGCTGCAGGAGCAAGATTCCCCACTTTGAAGAACAGAGAAGGGAACAACCAAAGCCTCGGGAGCCTGCTGGGACCGTGTCCTCACATGTAACAAGGAGAGTCTTTTTGCCATATTATAACAAGAGTGCTCACAGTATGTTCTACTAGATGTGACCATCCTGGATGCTGCGTGCCCTCTGCGCCATAGGAAATGAAATGGGGGCTGCACTAAGCTTCTGAAATTCTGTCTTCACGGCTTAATCCTGCTTTGTGCAAAATCTTCCTTTTTACCTGTCAAGAATGGTGTAAAAGAGTTTCAATGTAAATGAAATAAAATCCTAAGGTCTAAAATTCATCCTGTGCTGCCTAATGTACCATCTTACCACGAGTTCCGAGTTATTTACTCTTTCATTTGAAGAGCATGCAGTAAGAAGGTGGCTCAGTTTCTGTTTTCACTGAAAGGGCAGAGCAGAGCTGGCCCCTACTTTATGTTATCTTCCAAAAAGAAGTTAGATCTCCACTGAATGCTATTTTGCCCAAGCAGAATATCTTCTAGAATATGTCATCATTTCCACAAGAAACCGAAACATGGTTTTCAGAAAGGGTTCAATTTTAAGTGATGGCTTTTACACAAATAGGAAAACATTTCATTTATCTCAGAACAGTTTCAAATTAAAAATTAAAAAAAAAAAAAAAATGAGTGCACACTTTCTTTCTATTTCTTTTTCTATATCATAAGCAAGAAATTCTTAGAAACCACAAATATACACACGAGGCTTTTAACTGTACAATGCATTTTTTAAAGCCTCGGTCCATTGTTTATTTAATCTCATTATTTCTAAGCCGGTTTCAAGAACTTTAAACATTTACAGAGGGAATTTAGTAGCCAGAACAAGCATGGAATGTCACCAGCAGTAAGCACAAGTATGTACCAAATGTTGTCACTTCAGACTGAACTGTCTCAGTCGTTTCCTAGATGTTCCAGATCAACAACAGCTCATCCACCATCAGAAGAGCGATGCTGTTGTAAAACCGCCGTCTATGAAAAACAAATTAGGTTCCCACTTTTTAAGTTAACATGTCATTACTTTTAAAACAAATGCTGCATATTTTCTTGAAGCAAATAATTTAACAACTGTTTAAGTTATCTCTGCAGCTGAGATTCCTCGCTGCTCAATGTATAAATCTAGCTCAGGAAAACTGAAACGCTAACACATTTCTTGGATTGGGTCTGTCATTCCTCTCTCGCTCCTCGCACTTTTACAATTCACAAGGTCATGAGTACAAAATGTGCTTGTTAACTTACACAAGAATAAAGCTGTCAGATGGGCTGAAGACTCCTTGCGTACCAGTTTAGTGAAATATGATTATCCAAGCTGTAAAATGGATAAACCTATTAAATTAATAAATCTGCTGCCCCGTAGTCTACCACTGATGTCACTGCCTTACCTACAAGGCACCCCTTCTTAAATTAATACTTGATAAAGGAATAAATCTCCTAAAGACATACACTAAAGCTTTGCATGGAAGAGTTATCTTTTGTGTTACAAACTGTAAGTAATTTTTATTGCAATGGAGGTGAGAGAAAATGAATTCCAGAAAAAAGAAATCTTGGAAAAATATTATTACTCTGCCAACATTGTACACAACTAATCACTTCCCTGTTTCTTTATCATTATTACTCTAATGTGTCAGTGGATTTCAGTGCCCATGAAAGCAAGGGGTAATTAGCAGGGTGGTGGATAAAGTGGAAGGACACTGCCTTAATACAGACAGATTGGGTCAGCTAGATATGGGCAAGCAAAATCATGATTCACTTCTTTCAGCTGCTTTGATTTATTACTCTGAACGTCCAGTGATGAAGTTTCACATCAGGGGAGACAGAAGGAGAAGGAGTTTCAAAGCAGTCTTCCTTTAGAACTTCTTAGAAATCCTTTAGCATATTGTTTGCTGGAGTACAAAATCACTGTTCCTCATTATTATTAATAACCATCTACTGCACAGACACCCTCACAGAAACCAGAAACGCACCCTGCCAGGCACCAACTAAATAGGCAATAGGCAACTAGATTTTGCAAAGGCAAAAATCTCTGCCCCTCAAACATTAAAAAAAGAAATCAAAAAGTGTAAGGGAAATAAGCACTGACATGAAATCAGTTGCTTTAGGATCGCATGGAAAAAGACCGGCAAAAATATGGAACAGAAAACAGATTCCCCTGATCCCAACCAGTGCCCACAGATTGCGCTTCGATAATGTTAAAAATGAGATAAAAATAAAGTCCCAGCTCATCCAAAGGCATCCAACAATGTGCTCAAAGCTCAGCAGTGAATTTGTAAAAGGAAACAGGAAATGAAAACTAAAGAGAGTTGACATGATTACGGGGTGTTAATAAGAAAAGACATAAGCCAGGGGCCTTGATGTACAACTAGACAACAAGAGGTTATGTTTGGAGTCAGGGCTATGCTAATTTGCAAACTTGGGTCCATTTCATTAAGTGAGCTGAGAGACAGGCTGTCTCAGTCCAGCAGAGAGGGATCTCATTATCCATGTAGGGAGCTAGAGATAAGAATCTTTTAATAATTGCTGGGAATTTTTTTTTTATGATGATATGGAATGCCAATTTATGCCTCTCCACTCAATGTGGATAAAAACCAGCCTCCTTCATAGTTCAAACAGCCCCTCCCAGCCGTGGCCATTAAGACACAGAGGGAAAGCAGAGACTAATGTGCTTGCCTGGGAGACCACTGCTGCAGAACTCCATTAAACGCACTTCATAGTGGGAACATTTTTGTTTACAGTGGATGGAAAACTTTGCCAACCATTTTTACTTAATTATTAATAGGCACAGCTGTAGGGTTTAGGGCACCATCCAACACCCAGTACAGTCAACAGACAAAACTCCTACAGACATATAGTCTTGGGATAAATCCTTTACTAATTTCTTGTTGAAGAATGGTCCTGAACTGACACCTTTGGAAAAAGCTAAAGAACAGATTACTGTGGCCTTCCCCTTGACCTTCTCTCCAATTGCTTCTCACATTAATTGCATCCACTGATGCTTTTGAGAAGCCAGAGGCCTGCATATCTTTGCCAAAAGTATCCCACCTCAGGCTAAGCACATCACAGATTTTGTGATAGGGACAAGCTGCCTGTAGGGGACTGCTTTTGAGAGACTTGCCTTCTTCTGCATAATTTTACCAAACAAGCTTGCTTATGACTACTGCTAAAATTACTGGCAAAAAAGAGTGGGGAAGAGTTGGACACTGTGCCATACTCTTGTTTTACTGTATAATATCTGCTGAAAACTGACAAACAGGCACAACAGCTCGTCAGAATCACTCTGGTAGCATTAAACTTCTTAGAGCCAAACTCCTAAGAGGAAGCAAAACTCAGAAGAGCCAAATCTGCTCTCATTTGCTTGAAGTCTCTGGGTTGGACTGCACATCAGTGTTGGAAAACACTGTCCAGAGAACTCCAAATCTGTGCTTATCTCCAGAGCTAGCTGCAGCATTTGCATTTATGCGCTAGGTCAAACTAAGGACTATATACAACCTACCTAGCTCCTTAGCAGGAACAAATAAGGCTCTCTTCAGTTGAATATGAACAGTGCCTGCTATGAGAGTGAGGGTCATTCAATGGACGTCACTTTTTGAGGTGTTGCAAAAGAAATGTCCTTTCAGAAGCAGTTGTTTCTGAGAAAAAAAAAGAAGAAAAACAAAACAGAGAAGTTGAACTGGGGGGGCTCAGATGAGCCAGGTCCCAGGAGAAACCTCAGACACGTTAGTGTAGGCTGCTGTTGGTCAGGAGCCAGGAGAACACATACAGGGATTCACCACGTGCTTGTTCTTAACCTTGCAAGGACAGAGCTCTATGTTGCCTTCCTGGCAAAGCTCTGATAAAAGTTACAGCTTCAATTCCACACTCTTCCCTCCCCCTTCACCACCACCATCACCACCACCCGATCCCTCAGAGAGATGAAGAAATGCGAACAAAGGCTGCAGTAGATCATGTCAAGGCAATATTAAATGCCTCTAATGGAGCTTAAATGAGACCAGCCTTCTTAAATATCTGGATGTTACCAGCAAACATCCAGGGACTCTGCCAACTGAAAGTCCTGCTCACAGGGAAGGAAGGGTGAAATACCAACCTTGTGTTTGCAGAACACCTTGAGTTCGTGATGTCTTCGACCCTACCTAATAAAATGATGCTTGTAGGCTTCTCTCATGAATGTTTTTTAAGAATACAGAAAGCATGGGTATTAATTAAAACAGAAGAGCTTTGCCTAGCGATCAGATGCCACATGTAGTTCCTCTATACAACTCTTCAAACTAGAGATGAAGTACCCAAATAACATTGTTTTAGGTTGAACACAATTCAGTCAATGTTCATCAAGCCAACAGTAAATTCCATCACTTTGGTAGCTTTGGGCTCTGCATATATGCATCTGCTGTATTACATCGCATTTCATCCCAGACAGCAACAACGGAATGATGGACATCAGCCTTCACTTTTAAAAGTTTCTCTGTCTTTCAGTCCTCCTAACTAAGCATATGCCAAGCTTCACCTTCTAATCAGAGACTTCATGATGTTAAAACACATGGTGTTCTTCTCAACTGGATAAATGATGTCCACTAGGGGCTTGCCCAAGACCACTAATTTTTTGTTTTGTTTTGCTTTGAATTAAATACCAAAATTTAGCTTAGGTATTTAAAGGTAAAAACTAAATCTGACACCCCCAAAGCTTCATGCTAGTTATTCTGCTCTGCTCTTCTTTCTCCTCCTGTACAGGTTCCTGTTGTCAAGTTGGGTAACCTCTGGCCAAGCTACCTCCATCTGAATTTATTTGTAGTGTATGGAGATAAAAGTCCAGCTGTGATAGCAACAGGATTTGGCAGGATAATAGGCTCCAGATTTTTGAAAACCCATTTTCTATTAAAAGGAGTTCTCTCTCTCTGTGCTTATTTCTCATAATCACAATATGAATTTAAGGTACTGTAAAATTAATAGAACACCAGCGCTACAGACGAACGTCTCCGGCACAGGCAGACAGACAGCCTGGCCCTGCCAGTGCCCTCCAGCTGCAACCCTAACCCTATGCATGATAACAACTGGCTCACCTCGAGGCAAACTCATTTACTGACCCTTTAAGACTAATGTTAAGCTAATAACATGCAATACCTTTTGCAAGCTGGATCCATGACCACGTGGAGCAGATTTTAAATTACCCACCTCATTACTCACAAAACACCACCAAAATCTGTGGAAAATCCAGCTTCTACTACTGATACGTACATGAGTTGATTTGCAAACCGGGAAGAGCAGAGACTTTAAAACCACCTCCAGCCCATTTTGGGTTAGGTCTGATCTCATGTTTTAAGAGGGTTTAGTAAATGTGAGTAGTCTTCAGTGCCACTTTTCTTGCAAGGTACTGAGGAGCTTGGGATGGGCTTTAGGCCTGGTGCCAGTATCTGGATACCTCGCAGGCCACCACCCCATCACCTCCAGGCTTTGCAAAGGGTTTTGGTGTCCTTCTGTGTGCCAGTTCTCAGCCTAACTGTTAATTTAGCAACAACAGCCCCAGGGCCAGGGCAGGAGAGCTGCCGCCATGGCTCGGTGTTTGTCAGGAGGATTCCTTTCCCCTGGCTTGCCTGCACTGTGCATCCAGATCCACTTTGGGAAAAAATCCTGTTTTCTTCTGCCCTCGTTTTAGAAATAGGTGGTTACAGCTCAAGGCAGTGGTTCTGCGTTATGTATAGGAGGGTAAGAAGAGAAAGAAAAGGGGGCTCGTATTAACAGCTGAAGTCTGTTACCCTGAACCAAAATATTACCTCCAGCCACATACCACTGATACACACAATCACATATTTGCTCAAGTGTAGGATGTGATATAATTATAGCCAATTAAATGGTTTTTTTTCTTAGGCGCTTTTTAAAAATCAAGTTGTTATCTGTTCATCAGACTGTCAGTAAACACATCTCTTTCACACACAACGTGTTTAACTTCTGTTCAGGTAGCATTACTCACACAATCCTCGTGGCACTTAACGATAACTCTGTATCATTTTGAAACCTCTGCAAACAAATGAAGAAGTAGCAACAGAGAGAAGAATCCTTTACCCATTTGAGACTACATCATGAGAGTTTTTTGTTTGTTATTACTAATTACTTTTATATTCACCTGCATCTCAAAGAGCCAGCTGTGGGGTCACAGCATCCCCAGCCCTAGCAATGCTCACTCACATTGGCAACTTCAGGCAAAGGGACAGATCACACCCCATAGCTCAAGTTTTGTTTTGCTACATGTACATACAAACCTGATTACTCTTCTTATGCTTCACAGAAAAATAGATGCATTTTGCTTCACAAACATACTTTTTACCAATGTGTATGTACTCATGTGTCCTGTAAGCACATACAAACCACAGATCCAGAGCCCAGCTGATTATTATTAAGTTGCAGTCCTACATGAACCATGATGTACTGCCTGGGTCAAGAAATGTCAAAATGGTGAAGTGGCCTACAGGTAAGTGCGTTCTGTGCTGTTGATGCCAATGGCACCGCTACAGACCCAGTGCACAAAGCTGAAGAGCTGCCCGTGTTCCTCTACAACCTGAGTTTTTCCTCCACAGCTACCATTTAGTCCCATTTCAATCCTTCACAAACAGCTTCTGTCTTTATCCTAAGTAAGTCACAGAGTTTAAACAATGCTATTTAACCTCCTGTGCCCTCTCCCCATATTTCTACCAGTGCCAAACACACGTTAACTCATTCCTAAAAACCACATGCTGCCCAACCAATGCTGCCTAAGGAAAGCATTCATGAGTGTTTATGGGGCAGCTGAAGTGTAATGATTTAGTAGATGTTTATAAATGTTTATACTGTACAGATTAACATTCCCCAGGGGGCCTGTAATGAAGAGAGCGCTCCAACTGGAATCAAACCAGCCAGCCTGAGCTGAATGAGCATGAATGAATGCTGCTGGCCTACCCTCACTAGTTGTTTACTTAGTTTGAAAGGATTTCCTCTATCCATGCTCCTTCAGCATTTTGTTTGGAAGGGGCAAAAGAAGAGGATCGTCTTACAAGGAGCACAGTTTGGAAACAAGCTAGAAAATCCAGCCTGACACTTGAATCATGATAATTACTCACAAATTGCACTAGACAAAAGAACAAAGAGCCCAACCTGTCTGCTTTGGAAGTCAAGGCTGAAATTCCCATTGACTTCAAAGGAAATTAGGTCTCAACTTTAGAATACAGTTTTCAAACATCAAGGCTCTCAATGCTTTCTTTACTTCTGTATTTTAATAGTCAGATCAGTTACCTTCAGGGTATTCAGCCCCCTGAGCTGGAAGACAGGCATAGGGAGCAGAATAAGCCCCCACACAGTTCAAGAGAAAACAGCAACCTGCTTCTTCACCTGAACAAGCCCATGAACTGGCTGGGATTCACCCAGGAGCGCTCAGGGAGGTGGCAGAAGTGATTCCTAAGCTGCTTTCTGTCATTTATCAGTAGCTCTGGTCAACCTGGGAGGTCCCAGACAACTGGAGACTTGCTAATGTCGTGGCCATCTACAAGATGGGGCTAGAAGTATAATCCAGGGAACTAGAAGCCTGTCAGCCTGACCCCGGTATACAGGAAGGTCATGGAGCAGATTGCCTTGACTGTGATCATAGGGAGTATGTGGGACGACCAGGGGATCAGAGCTAGCCAACATGGACTCATGAAAGTCAGATCCCACTTGATTAACGTCATCTCCTTCTATGACCAGGTCATCAGCCTGGTGGAAAAGGAAAAAGCTTTGGATGTAATCTACCTAGACTTCAGCAAAACTTTTGACTGTCTCCCAAGGTATTCTCCTGGAGAAGCTGGTAGCCTTTGGTTTGGACAGGTTCATTCTTTGCTAGGTGAAAAACTGGCTGGTAGGCTGCGCCCAAAGAGTTGTGGTGGACTTAGTTAAATCCAGCCAACTGGTCTCTAGGGATATTCCTCTGGGGTCATTATTGTGTTCTGTGTTACGGGGAGCAGCTGAGAGGAGTGGGATTGCTAAGTCTGCAGAAGAGGAGGCTCAGGGAAGACCTCATCATTCCCTACAACTCCCTGAGGTTGGCCTCTTCTCCCAGGTAACTGCGATAGGACAAGAGGTGAAAGCCTTACAATGTGCTATGCGAGGTTCAGATGAGATTATGAAAAACTTCCTCTCAGAAAGTGTAGTGGCATAGGCTGGCAGGGAGGTGGTGGAGTCACCATCTCTGAAGGTGTTCAAGAACTGTGGAGATGTGGCACTGAGGGACATGGTCAGTGGGCATGGTGGGGACGGGTTGATGGCTGGACCTGGTGATCTTAGAGCTTTCTTCTGACCTTAATGATTCTGTGATTCCTTTGGGGCACAGTGCCAATTAATCAATCGATAAATCACCCTGTGAAATCAGAAGTAAGGAAATAAAGCCCTCTAGATATCTGCTGTAGTCAGGACACTAAGGCTTTTTATAAACAACACACAAAATATGAATCGTATCAAAGAAGCCAGGAAAGGGTGGGAAGAAAATAGAAGCACAGTAGGATCATAGCCAGCATGGGCCTGAGAGGTGACCAGAAATACCAAGGTGAAGGTGAAGTGTATCATCTACAAAGGGATAGCACTGCCAGTAGATTTCTGCACACTGAGTACTCACATTCTTCCTAGGGCCATGCTCTTTTGCTGATGCAAGGAGATTCATTGCTTTCCCCCAAATTTTACTAATTCTGCTTCTGATAGCTATATGTTTGCATTTTGTAAACTCTCAAACCTCAGCACCGCGGGCAATGGCATTGAAAATGTCTACTGTGATTCTCCAGCCTCTCTAATGGATCAGATAGATATAGCTCTCTCTACACAAAAACACTTGTTTCAACAGGTTTCTGAGATGTTTTTAAAGGTTCAGAAATAAACTTGCTCTGAATCTTGGATGGAGACACTGGACAAAGGCAATTTTGTCTGCAGTGGTTTATTTGCCCATCTCACAAAGCTGTCTGAGCTAGTTACAGCATTTGGCAAACACTCCTGGTCCAAGTTCTACACAGTAACCCCACTTGGGTCGTTAGGTGAGTGGAAAAGACAGATATTTGAAATCTTCTAGAGCACTGTAACCATCAGGTAATTAGCTGTAGCAGTCTTACAAAGTAGGAAAGGCTCATGAGAGCTCTGAAATGAAAGCACAAAATGCCTCCTGGAACTAATTTTGGAGCGGCTGAAGTATTTAATCCTGCAAATTATTGCCAGTGAGGAAACATCAAGGTACTGCTGGATCATAATAGTGGCAAACCAGCAGGAATGGTTCACCCTAAGCTGCCTCCTGCTGATGGCTAAGCAATCAGACATACTTTACACCACTCACAAAGGACAGGGTGCAGGGGCAGCTATGTGTTTGTCCCCTGTGCCTTGCAAAGTAGCCTGGAATTGTCCTTCTTTTTGTCTGCAAAGGATCCTTCATTGGCAAAGCCAAAGCAGACCTACATTGCAAATACTGAAGAATAAGGATGAGAAGAATAAACACTGGGGGTACGAGCAGCACCGTAGGACTGCTTGATTATCAACTCTGGTTCCACAGATGCTCTCTTTCCTTCAGAGAACAAGAAAGGGTTTGTAGAGGTGCACAAACACCTCTTTCATTTGAAAAGATGCCTTTGGAATTCTTGATCTGCTAATGAGTCCACATTAATGAGGTTGAGGAGATTGGATTTATTCTTTCATCCTTCTAGGAGTCAGACTTTCCACGTGAGAAATGGGAAAAGTAAATATTAACCTTGCAGGGGCTGTTTTTAGGAAGAGGGAATGGCAGATATGGGACTAGAAACAAACTTCCTAAGTTCTTAAACCCAATTTGTTTTCAGATGCAGCTCTTCAGACCTGAAATCCTCCTGTTTATTTTGATCAGACACCACACCACGTGAAGGAACTAGGGAAGTCCATATTTATTCCCACTGGGAAGCCACTCAAGAGTCATGTTGCTGTTCTAGTTAAAAAAAAAAATCATTTAATTTCTAGTCCAAATGTATTCATAGCCAATTAATACCCATTTGTTCCTGAGCCAAAAAATTCTTTTATCTTTAACAAGTAGTTTGCCTAGCTCTGTGAAAGCTATATACTTAATTGCTACAGAACCTAGGAATTTCCTCTTCCACAAGCTGTAGGAAAAAGTGTTGATGCAAGACCATGCTGTAATATTTCATGCAAATTTTGCAGGAGCCCATCCAGATGCGCACAAGAATCTGCGTACGAATTTCAAAATCATTTCCACTACCATCTTTTCCAGCTAGAAGGCTTCTCCCATCTTTAAAAAAAAACAAAGAGAAGCAGCAAGCCACAGTTTAATCTTTCCTTGAGAACTGCTTTCCAAATGGTATAAGCTGCAGTATATCATCCTCTCCAAAACCCACCAGATACTAAGAAGTACTCCATCTACAAAGATAAGAATTAAGATCCTGAATATTTGATTAAACAACAAGCACTTTGGAACTCAGATTTTCTTTCTTTTCAGGCACAGATTTCCTTTTGCACATGAACCATTTATACTTTTATAAAACCAAGAGAATGAAAGTTAGGCAAGATCAGAACAAAAGTTGACCATAAAACCATATACATCTGCATTATGATTCGCTCTTTACGGATAACATCATGTCTTATTTTTCCCCATATTCTACCTCAGGATGGACAGTGCTCACTTAATAAGCAGATATTCAATATCTTGCTATAGCATCATTATTCAGCATGTGGCTTGAGGTCTTATTTACTGCATAGTATTCAAAACCGACTTGGAAGATACAGCTGCTAATTTCTCATGAGTTCTTCTAGAGCTCTTATCAATACGGCATATGAGTGCTTCAGAAACATTAACTTCTGAATTTACCGCCTAAGATGAGAGGCTATTACTATTTCTGTTAAACAGATGGGAAACTGAAACACAAAGAGATTCAGGTCAAAACATTCCGCTAGCACTAGGTACCCAAACTGAGATGTCTGTGAATTGATTTCTTAGAACACTTAATGTACTACATCACATGTCATGAGAAATACTGCTAACGGTTCTGCAAATGGAATACAGAAAGGAAAAATAAGAGCCAATTGTGAAGAGTTTAGTTTAAATGAACTTCTCTCACACCACATGCGTTTTACACTGTTCAGAGGCCTTACCCATGAAAACTGTCCATTTTCTTTGCACTGCTCTTCCTACACAGCTCCTGTACCAAAACCAGGCGGAGCCCTTTAGACACCAACCTCCCTCTCTACCCAGCCGTGACTCATGTCCTGCTCAGCTCCATCTTCTGCATGGAATGAGAGCAGAGTCCTGCACTAAATATAGCACCTGGTCATGTAATTAAAGACTATGAGAAATGCACGTACAAAAGGAAGCCAAATAAACACTATATGGGAACCTTAATGTCATGATTTCCCATTATTCTTTCCTAAATAATAAGCTTTTCTAGAAGAACGCTCTCCATCATATACATACCAAAATACATATATGCACACCATACATATAATACATATGATATAAACATTATTATATAAATGAAATAATGTAAGTTTATATATACTCTTGTTCCTGATTTATATCAGCTGATATTTTCCAAAAACTGAAAAAGGTTTGAGAAGTAAAATATCTGCCCTATCATGGAATACTAAACCCAAAGTATTAAAGTTTTCAAGCTGAAATAAGAGTCGATCACAACCTGCCTACAGGTTCCAGTTCAGCATTTTACCCATGTCTTTTCCTTCTAAGGGATAGAAGTGCTTAGCTCAATCAGGCCCACAGTAATTTTGTAGATTTCTGTGCTGAAGCAATACATAGAGGCAACACTCCAAATTTCCAGTGTGCAGGAAATTCATTTATTTCATAACTTTACTCTGTTCTGAACTGGGAGAACACCTATTCCTTCCATGCCTCCAACTTTCAAATTTCCCTTGAAATTTTACTGATGTTGGGTTTAAGTTATTGTAAATAAATTAACCAGAGCTGATACCAACATGAGAAATTTCAGTGTGTCTTTACAGTTTGACAGTTACAAGGAAGTAAAGAAGCCTGGAAAGTTTCAAGCAACCTTAGTTATAGCTACAGCTACATCTCTGGCCATTTCTAAAATACCACTGTACTAGAATATAAAACACATAATAACAAACTGAGTAAAACTTGTGCTGTGGGTTATTTTCAATGCAGTGACACCAAAGCAGCCTTCAGCAGAACTATCCTTTTTTTCCCCAGACACTTTTACTGCCTTCCACTCAGGCACAGCAGAGCAACGAGGGGAGCCCTATTCTCCTGCACGCTTCATACACTTCTGAAGAAGGACCCAAAAACCCTTCTTTTTCAAGGAACCAAGATGAAGCTGCAACCACAGGAAGCACCTGCATGCAATGACTGCAGTGCGCAGAGCTGTGCTGTTCCACGTATAGGGAACTGCACTTGTGGGCAGACCCAGAGTGCTTTCAGGAGGTGAAACCAGGGTTTGGGTTCACCATGCGTTATCTGTGACCAAAAGACGGGAAGTTGGGCTGTTTTGCTGGTTGATAGTTTGTTCTTTTGTGTTTCCTTATCAAGGGGATGAGCAGAGCGCAGCACCAACTTGATGCAGATGACTTGAAAGGTTACCCTGGGGCTTGCTGTGAACCTGGAACTCTCCTCGTTTACTGAGGGAATGGGAAGAGAACCATATGGTCAAAAATCCATACATCGGGATCTTCTATTTTGAAGGGAGATGAGAAACTGGAATTAAGCATTCAGCTGAGGGCAGCTCTTTCCATAACAGTCAGGCAGCAAAAACCGCTCAGTCCCAACGTTGCTGCCAGCAACCAGCGAGGAATTCCCCTGTCATGAGGCCCATGACTCACGCCTGCCCCTGCTGCTTCTCTCCCTCAGATGTAGAGGCCATGTTTGTGGTCTGGGATGTGTCAAGGGAAAGGCACTGGCAGAGCAGCACTGTTGCTCAAGCCCTCACTTACTGCCCAGAGTGACAGCACGCAGGTGGCATCATCTCCACCGTCCATCCCTGTGCAGACAGATAACAATCCTTAATCTCTCTTTTGCTCATGCCCCTGCCCTTACTGAATAACCAGAGTAACTGTCAGCTCCCAGGTGGCCCCAAAGCTTCCCGTGGGGCTGTCATCATCAGTTTCAGCAGTGCAAAGTGAGGCTCTGCGTGCAGCAGTGCTAAAACTGGCATCGAGGGCTCTCGTCAGCTGTACTCAAATTAATAACAGAGCTGCTGCCGCAGCAGTGTGAGCAGTTTGCAACATTTGTATTTTGAGCTCTGGATATTTATTGCTTTGTTTTTCACAGGCCCTTTTAATGCCTCCAGGAGTAATTTATGGGGACAGAATAGCAATAGCATGAAAAGAGCAGATCCCACTTATTTAAATCTCTGGAAGATGAAAATCACATGAGAATAGCAGATTTCACATTGCTTCCTCTCCACAAACAGCTTTCTAAGGCAGTAAAAGCAATGGAAAAGCAAACATAAACACCAGACAAACACCAACATATTCAGGTGTGTTTGGGTTTATCCAAATGCTGCGTGGAAATACTCGATATACCTAATACTTGGGTTTGGATGCTGTTCTGCTAACCTATCCCACAAAAACTTTGCAGATTTTAGCAATCATTAACCTAACTAGCTAGATACACACCATAATTTCTTTTTTAATTAATTTTTACCACAGTAGAGGATTACTTTATAAAAACACAGTCCTTAGCATTAATCTTGGTACTTTTCAGATTGATGAATAATATGTGTGACTGTGGTAGCTTTTATTTTTTGGCAGCTCTTATTGCTCCTGCTCCGAAGCATGAAGCAGACTCATCTGCACACCCAGGATGGTCCAAGTTTCCAGCAACTGACATGCTGGTGATTTATTTTATAAAATAAGCAAATCAGTGAAGCATGACTAATGAACTTTTTGATCCAGGGAACACTCATCTATGCAGTCTCATTCAGAATCCATTTGGGGCTAGGAGTAATACCAGTGACCTGGGATGTTTCACCAAATTTCCTTCCTAATGCTGGGTAGTGTTGTTTTGGAGATATCTGTCATATGAAAAGCTTTACATTACTTGAAGTGCAATGTGGCATTTCTGAAATAAATACATTTTGTCTATGTAAGGCAGATTAAAGAGACTTCTTTGCTTTGTCTTTTCCCATTAATTAATATTCTGACTCCTTGATTTCCAGATAAAGTCATAGACCATAAGATAGAATGTTTTTCTACTTCAGCTCTACTATATTTCATGCTTTGCTTCATGAGACCCAATTTATTACAGTGATGGATGAATCATAAGAGTATATTTTAAACAACCATGAGTGTACCTGCTTGGCTGCTCATTTTTCACAAAGTCATTCCAGGAAGCATTTAAAAGTCAGAAGACTGCCCCAGAATTTGTTTGAATAATCTAGACATTGTGATTCTGCAGGATAGGATAGAAAGTCAACTTGAGAGCTTTCTCGGGCTTCCAGTCCCATCAAAATGCCATCAAGGCCTCTCATGGTTTAACACACTGTTTTCACACAGTGTTGAGAAGGGAGAGGTAGCTCAAATGATTTCTCCTCAAGCCTCAAACTAGATTTTCATCCAGGTAAAAGGTGTACACATGCTCAGCTTCATTTACTGTCACCTCAGTGTAACTGGGGGAAATTGTCTGCAGCACACTATGCTGCAAACATGCAAGTCTTTGCAAAATCATAGCCACCACAGCTCTGAGCTTTGGAAAGCTGTGAGATTATTCATAATTTCACCAGCCTGACTCAGCAGAAGGAACATGGAACCATTTCAAGTCACATTTCAAGCTACTTATAGTTATTGGGAAAAAAGTTGCATCCCCTGAATGAAACATAGCTTTCTCTTTTCCTCTATCATATGTTTAAAGAGAATTAAACCTACCCAAAACTTGCTGGGAAAAGGGGGTCAGGGAGATACAGAAGGACAATTCATCTCTAAATTACATTGCTCTTCAGAGTAAACCACAGAGAGCTGTAATGGGACAAGTAATTTTTTTTTTTACATGGCATAATTAATTAGAATCCATAAAATCCAATTAAACAGCACTTTTGAGACTATCAAGTGGTGTATGTTTGAAACTGCAAATATGACAGCATAAGTACAATTTTATAGCTGGGCACACTCCTCAGGATTATTTTCGGTGCTCTGCTGAAATGGGAAATGGCACCACTTTGGCCCCTGCTAATAAATCCCTTGCAAACAGGCTATATTAATAATCTTTATGGGGGCAGGATGGAAGCCAGATGGGGCAGGGAGGGGAGCATGGAGGTGGCATAATATATCGGCCTGGAAAACACAATCCAGGCCAAAGCAGACATTTAATCTCTGTGTGCACCTGAGAGGGCTGCTAATGCAAAGGGAGAGGTGGTGGGCTGAGAAGGGAATCCCCGAGAGACCACAGCGGATATTTTCAAGGTAAAAACCAAGGTGATCCCCAGCCAGTAGGCACTTGGCCATCTGCATGGGAGGAAACAAAGGAAAGAGCAGGTTTAGCAGCCTCCAGCAAGGCAGGGCCTTGTCCCGTTGGCATGGAAATGACAAATGGTGCTGGGGCACCCACCTCACCCAGCCTCCCGGTCATACTCAGTCCTTCCTCACCGCCCTAGGAAACGGGACACATGTGCATGCATGCAGTGGGTTCCATGCATGTGCACAAGATTGATATACAATCCATTGCAAGTTAAAGCTCACTTTGCCCTTGTTTATTTACATGAGGCCCCACTTATGTTTAACTTGGCAGCCAAGAGGTCTGCTCCTTGTGCCAGGCACTAATTCCTTGACTGCCCTGACAGGCCCTGGCGTGCACACCTGAAAGTCATTAACGTTCGGACCCATTTTGTTTTCACATTTTGAGGCAGTGACCCGCAGCCACGTACAGCTTCAGCAGACACTCTATCATCTCCCCTGTCATCAGCTTCGCGCTCAGCGGCCCGGGCACTGCCAGACCACAATAAGCAATGGACTAACGGGAAAGGCCTCAATCTGAGAGGACCGAGGCCTCTGTGGAGTTCCCTCCCCTCCAGCACACAGAGGCCCAGGGACTCTTTGCGGAGGCCTTCTTTCTTCTTGAGTTACGAGTTTGTTTGGTTTGGGAATATTTTATCCTTCAGCAAATAGCGATGCAGTGTGATAAGTAAACTGCCTGTGACAGCTGAGCTTCGGTGGCAGAACTGGACAGATTCAATGCTAACAGCCCCACAGTACACTTCATGCAAGCGGTTCCCAAAAAGCATAACTTTATCGTGTCAGTCACTCGGAATATTCTTCCAGAGTCACCTACCAACACAGGATGAATAATGAATCAGGAAATGCAGAAATATGGACTTTCAGATGAGATTGGGAAGCAGAAGTGCAGAGAAAAAATGGTCTGCATAGGAAGCACGGCAGTGAAGATGTGCACCACCTATGGGAAGAAGCAGACACTTCACAACAGAGAGGAGATATCCGTCGCATATTTCCTCTACTATTTCTGCAGAAATTCTGTTGCACCACATATTATGCTCTCTGAAGGTTTGCCACAACATTATTATATGTGGAGATGCTATTCATCTGGTTTCTGAGAGTCCTTTTAGAAAATAACAAAATCCCCTAAATATCTTCATTTCATAAGGCCATTTCACCTGCACCGTGATCTGTAAGCTTTCTCCCCTACATAAGTTATTTTAAGCTCCCAGTCTCCCTAGCTCTCCAAACGCTGCCATTTCTATTCTCTCCATGTTTAATTTTCTCTCTCTAAAATTGATAAGGATGGAGACTCTGACAAGCTAATAGTCAGTCCTAGACCACAAACAGGTTTTAGACTAAGTTCTCATGACCTTGAAAAGAAAGGAATGGGAAGTCTAAACCCTGGAGAGCTTTAGATTTCCGCAGGGGATAACAGCATTACATATTTTCTATGGCAATCTCAAGGCTGTGCACTTTGAAGTCATCACTCACTATACATTCATCTTAAAAAACAAAATAAAACCAAAAGTCTGAACAACAAAAACCCATTTTGGGATTCTTCTGGAGGCTTTTTTTATATCCCTTCTGAGCCCTGCACTGTTAGACATGTGGTAACTTACAGTCAGAATACAACCATGAAACTAATAAAATGTTTATAAATGCTTTCAGACAGTACAAAAGCAGCATTTTCTCTGAAATATATTAAGTGCATGCTGATATTGATGTTTTTTCAGAAGTCTACGTAGTTCACATGTGGCTTCTCTATCAAGTCCCTCATTGCTGGGATTTTCAATGTTCTTCCTTCCCATTGCACCGCTGTAAGATTAGCCAGCCTAATACTTCCCATTGGTACACGTTACTTTAATAGCCAGAAATGAAAATGGACCTTAAAGTGTAAAAACTGGGATGGTTAAATATAAAATCCTGCTCCAGGAGCTCATAACACAGCCTTTCTCCCAAGAGATTTTCTTAATTAGAAAAATAACAGGGTGCCCTGCACTGTACAAGACATACTGAGACAAAAGACCTTCCTCTCCAGTTCAAGCAGCATATATGGTAAGAAGAGTCTGACTGGGCATTTTGGAACTGGGCACTCAGTATATGTTTATGTGGGCAAATATAAGGCCATATAAAGTGGAAAAAAGGGTGAAAAAATTACTTTTATCTTAGATTCTGGTCTAGATGTTTCATGTAAAGGGCTCATATTAAGGAGGTTGGAAGCTGGGATGGCAGCAGACTGGTAGTTGAGCTAGTTAGGGGGCATGAAGAATATCAGCAACCATCTCGAATGGATAGCAAATGTAGTTTGTGTAGACATGTGTCATTCCTGTACTGCAGCCAAGTGAAACTACAAACACTATTAAAAGTATAAGGAGGCTTTAATTTACATTCTTGTTAAGGCATCTTTATGTTGCCAGAATATTGCAAGTGGGCTTAGCATAAATGAGAACCTGGCCTTAATATTCTCAGAGAGAAAACTGCAACACACAGACACACTGACTTGGATTCTTATGCTCCCTTCTGCTGTACGTGCATCGAGTAAAACTGGGAGAGAGAACATTGCTCCTCATGCTCCTCTGCTGCACAGCAGCTTCAATGAGCACAAAGAATCAAAAGACTCATTTCACATCTCAGCTATACCAGCCCTGTACAGCACCACAGCTAACACTACCGCAACACGTAGCTAGAGTGACCAGCTGGACCACAGTGCCCGTGCCATCACAGTAATCACAGAGCTAAAGTCACAAGTTCAACTCCAGCACCTGCCTCATTACAAGTCATTCAGGAACTTCCACTGCCTTTTAGCAAGCTTCAGACTTTTAGCACAGAAGACCAAAAGCCATGAATACCACACCAGTGCTCTGTCCTTCACTAGACAGAAGCACAACAAAAAGCAAATTGCAATGATCCCTGCCTATGTGACCGGGGGCAATACACACCAGCCAGGAGCCTGAGAAGTTTCTCACTACCACCAGAAGCATCTGTGTACCCCACCCAACAGCCCATTTCCAGCTGAGGCCAATTCCTAATGCTTCAGAGGAAGACGGAAGAACAAACAAACCCAGAGGCCACGTTATGCATGAAAGGAGGAGAAAAAAAAAACCTTTCATGGCCCTGAGGAAGCCCTGGAGCAAAGAGATGAGACGTGGGGTTCAGAGCAGGCTCTGAGGAGACCATTCCATCAGAAATGAAAAATCATCATATAAAAGACAAATGAGAGAAAAGGTAATTCTAAACACATATAAGGAAAAAGGGTAAAATTCTAAGGCCTCTGGAATCAATAAAAAAAACTCTCAACCTTATGCAGGCCAAGATTTTTAATTCGACATAGCTACATTTATTTCTAAATAGGAGATCTGTAGCTCAGGAAATGTTGTGTTAGGATGTGTTAATTTTCATAGGCAAATGAAAGGTGCTAATCTGTCCCTGTCACTGTGTAATGCGGAACAGTTAAATGCAGAGTGAGCTTGGAAACAGTATATGGCAGACATCCTTAAAAATTCATTCAAAATATATTAAAAGAATAATCTTTTCCAAATCTGTCAACAAGATCCTAGCCACTGTTCCTGGCAGGAAAACTAACTTAATTTGGTAAACCAGTTACTTTTGCTCTCACAAACATTTTAAAAGAAATGAGGTCACAGAAAGAAAAACAGGGATGTTAAGAAGAGCTTTGATAGCTCCTCAGCAGCACACTGCCGTATTACAGGGGCTATTTCCAAGGGACTGCTTGGGCTCTAAATGCACCAGTGAACCTGGGCTGGGAGGGAGGTTAGGCTCCAAGCAAGGGCTGAGGCACTGCAAATTCAATTCACCAAGTGGTTTTGCTGTGAATGCTTTTCCAGGTCTCACACCATTACATAGGATGTAACATCATTATGATGTCAACTCTTGGACCAGGGAGCAAGCTGATTTAAGTTTTACGAGGGAAAGGATGAATACTTTCAAAGGAATGGTGAGTCGAATAATGCAGAACTGGTAGGATCACAGTTCAGGGAACTCATGGCTACGCTTTGAACTATTTTTAGCAAGGTACTGCGAGTTCAGGGATAGCGAGGGCTCAAGTGAAGCACAGCCTCTCAAAGCACTGACAAATTTCTATCAGTTTTGCAGAAAGGGAATCAAAACCTCTCTTGCCTTTCACTGAAGGTGACTGCTGTAGCAAGGCTTCTGCCCGCATATGGCCAACTGTGTGTACAGGCAGGGGAAACAGCACGTGTGCAAGAAGCCTTCCTTCCCTGCACTCCATCCAAGGATGAAGGACAAACACTGACCTTATGCTTGAAGCCACACAAGCCCATCATCTCTGCTTCCTTCGGGATGCAGCAGGACTCAGGCTTTCTCCAGCCCTGGCACAGCTCCTCATCACGCGGCACTGCCTTCCCATGGGCACTGTGACTTTGTTCTGCCCACCCAAGGAGGTTCTTCCTCAATTTGACTTCACTCCCAGTGCTTTTAATCTGTAGGGGAAAAGTAACAAACAAACAAAACCATGTCAAATTCAGATATTTAAAAACAAACAACAAAAACCACATAAGCAGTAAGTTTGCCATCCAGGTTTCAAAGCTGTTGCTATTCCTGCAGTCAGAGGATGTTAATAAAATCCTCCCCCCAACTTTGGGGGGAGATGCTTACTTCTGGCAGCCCTTGTTAGATTATTATTTTTTTCCTTCTTTAAATGCACACTTAAGAGTATTGCAGATCACCAGGAGTGCACAAGGAATGGGTTGCTTTATAAGCTTTACTACAATTATGGAAAATGTTGGAAATACATACTGTACATTTCCTGTATGTTGGGACTGCTACAAGCAGAGAAAACCCACATTGAAGGGGATTTCTATGCAAGCTATGCACCAAATGAAGATTGTATTACAAGCTTGGATTACTGATTTAAACCTCTTCTTTTCTCCCCACCCATTTCTATGATAGCTTTTAAACTTGAATAGCCATATAAGTTCAAATGTTCTTTTATAGGGCAAAATAAACAGCTTTTATGGTTCAGAAACTGCATGCTTAGACATCAACACTTCACCACTAATTCACGCAGGTTCAAACTAAAGAAATAGCTCTACAGTTGCTGAGAAATTTTTTTCCAAAAAATTCAAGATGCACTTTAAATTAGATGTTATGAAAATTGTGGATGCAGACAATGTTTCTCTTGACAAAGTGCATCTAGCATGCTGCCTTCCACATCCCAGCTGCCATGAAATCAGAGGAAAATCGCTGGTAAAAACATCGGAGGTGTTGGATGTTGGTACAAGACATTAGAACATATTATTCATATCACTGACATGCCTTTGTTAGTAGATTTTTTTTTAAACAAAGGATACCTTTAATATACTAAAAGGGTTTTATGAGCTTTAATGTAATTTCTACTGGTTTCACCTTCTTCTAAATCATCAAAGAAGTAGAAAGAGCATTCAGCTCAGCCTGTTTGGTACAACCCTTTCCAGTGGAGCAGCAGGAGATGCCCATCCCAGCTGCTACATGGACCCTGTATAGGAACAGCACTGTCAAGCCTTGTACCTTCCATGATGCACTTCCATCCAAGCAAACATCCGAAGGACTTTATGGGTAGCCCTGGCTGTTCTTTCCCATAAAAGGGAAAAGCAGTGGGCCAGCTATGCAAATTCCATATTCACACAGAAGCAGTAGGAGGGTATAAAACCCAAGCAAGAAACAACTTTAATGGACTGGTACTATCTGAATGCACTGAAAGTTATTTTCAAAAGAGAGAGCAAGAGCTGTATTCTGCTGTGCTGGGGAGACTCTCTGCCCTGTAAGCTCTAAATGAAAATACCCATGTCCCACTGTCTTTCTCCTAAAACCTACAATGAGTATACATTTTATTTATTCATCTATACATCTGCGTATTCCACCCCGTTGTATGAACAGCCTTTAAATTCAGTAACAGCTATTTTTTCCTCCCAATTATCAGCCACATTAGCCAGCATTTAAGTGGTTAAAGCAGTGGCTTTGTTTCCAAGCAAAGATAATCCTGTTCCTGAGGACACTAGTAATGGTGGTATAGGACAACATAATCAGCAGCACAAGGATATAAACAACTCCCAATTATCCCAGACCAAAAATTTTGAACATCTTGTTACATTTTTTCCTTAGGCCTTAAAATTACTGAGTTGTTATGGTTGGATGCTTTGTGGTGAATAAATCTAGAATAATTCCCTGGAAAGAGTGAATTGCCGCTGAAGTGCTGTTAGTGCAAAAGACCACAGGACCACGTTTGCCCTGGCTTTCCCGTCCAAAGGGGAAAACCATGCAATGTTCTCATCTTGTGGGGATGGGGAAGAAATGGGGAGGAGTGGTGATGATTTGATTTCGAGGAAGTGGGAAGCAGTTGCACATCCTGCATGGAACACGGGCAACAGAGAGAGCACAGCATGAGAACACAGAAAGCTGGCATTTCTTACAAATTTCTGTCAAAATGCTAAATCCTGTAGGCCTCCAGATATGTAACAAACAGCCATTGAAGAAACCTGCATGAAGTCTGAGGGGATCAGTAGGTGTCCTTTCCCACACCACGCACACCAAGGTACTAATCAAGGCTAAGAGCTCTCACAGAGATAGGAATACAAGATTTGGTGCCAAGAACAGAGATGGGACAGGACACAAGATTCAGATCTGCAGCCAGATCAAAGTAACCATGTTTAGAGCCAAATCCAGGCACAGGCATTGAATATACCTCCAAAACATGGATGTTTTTGGATCTAGAGTTAAGATTCTGTCATCCATCTAATCTTGAAATGGGTGGATCAAAGATGTTCAGTCTGAGACTCTGCATAGTGCTAACAGATAGTTTTGAACAGGAATGATTCAGTACAATGCTTCAAGCAAGGAATAAATTTGTTGGTGGACAAGTTGTGAACTGAAAGAGATGTGAAACTGACTAAGGAAATTACTACGTTCTTACAGATTGCTTTGGTGTGTTACCTTGCAAGGTTGGCTTTATTTATAAAAGCAGGGAAAAGGAGGTACAATGTGGTTGAGGAATTGGCCCAGAACATTGGTAGCAATGCCAGAAGAGACTGGAAATTAAGAAGGATGTCCAGTGGTTTGAGTGCTGGCTCGGAAATCAGAAGCAATCATATGTTTGCTTCTCCATCCCAGATTTCCTGCATGACCTTGGCCAAGTCCTTTACTGTTTTGGTGTCTCAGCTTCCAACTCATCAAATAATAAGCCTTCTTAAAAATAAAAATAAAAAAATTGTGGGGAGGGTAGAGCTCACAAAAAAAGAACTCTCGCTCACCTTTTTGCAGCCTCATGACTTGCAAGTGGCCTGATACTCTGAATAAGGAGAATGGATAGCCTCCTGAATTATTCAAAATAGAAACAAAGAAATACAATTATAGAAATGAACTGCTTGCAAAACACTTAAGGCTATAGGGACAAGCCTGTTGATAGATTTTCTGACAGTGTTGTGCTTTGAGGTAGCCACACTCCAGATCCAGCTAGGGGAAAGAGAACAGACCTGAAAAAAGTTGCTCTGTTCAAGCAGGCACTGGAGTTAGCTCTGTAGATGGCACAAATGCTGAACTTCTTTTCTACATTGTTTATGCAAGCGTAAAGCGGTAATAACTGTAGGCCACCAAGGAATCAGTCCTGGCACATACTTGTATGAAATGTGGCCACAACAACCTTATCATTTATTCCAGCATATGCATTTTCTTGGCCACCATTTTTCAGCCTCATCTAGTCAACTACACTAACATTTTTGGCCAGTGTAAACTTTTGACCTGATGTCTGTGCAGATCTGAAAGGAATTTCCCCTTCCACACACATGATCTTCCATTAAACAGAGCCAGTTCCACGATTCCTGGAAGAATTAAGAGGTACAGATTTCCGGTAACTCTGGATCTTTGCAGTTAATGTTGTGGTCTCTAGTTGGGACACAAGAGAATTCTTTCACACCTCGTGCAGGCTGGTCATTTTGGGGATGGCCTTATATACCCAGTGAGTAAAGGTGGAGTCCTGAATTATTCAAACTGGAAATCTCAGATGGTGTTCACTCCTCTGTTCCAGGTGACCAAGTGCTATGCAGATTTTGGGGTGAAAAAATATACAGTCAGCTTACAAAAATAATTTCACTACAGACGGATTACTGTCCTGGAGGGAAGAAAAAAAAAAAGGATAAGAGTGAGATCTTATCTACAGTCCTTTCAGGTTTATCAGTCATGGAGAACTGCAATTAAAGAGGGCAAACATTTCTACCACTGTGTTCTCCTAATTTAGTTCACAGCACTTGGTGCTGAAGGATTTTTCTTGGGGCACTACTACCTTTAATGGAACAGCACTCTTGGACAATTCTTCTAGTATAAAAAGGAAGCAACTGTTTAAATGCCTGCATAACTAGAAGTTGAATTTCCACTGAAAGCCAACTGACTGCTAGCATTAAAGGTCAAGCTTCATAAATATATTTTGGCAATAAAAGCAGTAAAAATAATGAAACCAATCAGTCAGATCAGTAGAACAAGGAAAATATTCAGCATCAGAGACATAAAAAACTTAAACTATGACCCTACAATACTGTACGACTTCAAGAAGGCTTAGCTGAAACTCTTCCTCCTCCTAGCCAGCCCTTCAAGCTGTAATTTTTCAAAGCTTCCATTTCTCTCCTATCTAAGCCTGATATCTCTGAAAAACACAGCCACTTGGTACACTCACACTTAGAAGCCTACCTTGCTCCATCAGTGCCTGACATCTCTGCTTGGAGGTGACAGAGCTGTTGCATTCTCACTTGAGATGCTAAGACAAACATGTAGAACAAGGGCTACATCCTAAATCTCTCTCATTCACAGATTAAAAAATTTCTCCTTGTGCTGCAGGAGTGCAGCTCCCTTTCAGATGCACCAACTCTTTCTCATGCAAAGCCCCACTACAGAGTGTCCTGGTAAGCTGCAGAACACAGAAGGCCTTAAATATCTTATGCTTACAGCCCTCTGTGGTAGAAGGCAAAAAAAATCTCCCCTTCCTTGAGCTGAGTCTGCTCCCTGCCCAGCATTGCCCAAACCCAAGTGCTCAAGGTGGGTGATTTCTCAGTTAACCCCACTATGGAGATGAGCCTTTGAGGCTTGCTGCATTACAGCCTGCGCATCCTTTGATGTGCTACCTCTAAGTGCCCATATCGTGTGAAAATCGGAATGAAGTGCCTTTGGGAATACAGCCAAAGGCCTTTTGTACTTCAGTCTTAGGAGGAGATATTCCTCCTAGAGTCCATCTGGGACTTTTGGATTAAAGCAACTCGTCGTAGCTTTCTCAAAACATGCACTGGTCTCCTTGAAATTGCTGCACACATTCTGGGAGAATAGTTTTAGGTATAAAACTTGGTGCTTCCTTGCAGTTAAGTCATTTGGCAAAGGCAAGAAATGCCATGCATCTATCAAATTGTGTGCACACATTTTCCTTGAGACTTTCATTTGGACACCACCGCAAGCACTGTAACACTCTCAAGTGTTGCTAATCTCTTTAGCCGCAGACACAAAGATACATCAGAGAAGGGCCTCACAAATTACATGCATCTTTATGCAAAAGCAAATACAGCCAAAGTTAGCTGTTTCCACGTGTAATGTAGAAATTACTGTGCAGATTACACATCTTATTAATTCTACACCAGTGAACTGTTCTCCCAGCTTATAACAAAGCGTCTCATTATTAGTCAGGTTTTCCAGCATCTTTTGATAGAAATGGTGTTTTTATTGCTGCATAAAAAATACAAGGCCAGTTAAGTGTTCACTATTTTCTTATAAAATATTTAGGTTTATAAACTGTTTCAAACAGGCCTGTGTTTATATAATATTCACAGACGTCTGTAATGTCTCTCATGAAAGCTAATGTATGAGCTCTTAGCTACTGCAAAAGGGTTTCAAAGATGCTCTGCCCATCAAAGTGGTGCAAAGAGTAACTCTGGTAACAGATTGTTTTGAGCTTAATATTTATACCTTCCACTGCTGTCTAGGTTGAAATTTGCTTACTTTATGAGTGAAGGTCTCAATGCATTTAAAATTTAAATACCTGACTAGGACACCCTTACTCAGCAAAACATAAACACATCTAATTTCATGTACATGCTTACATTCTTCAAGTCCCAGGGCTCAAATCATATGTCCACATCACTTCTTTTAACAGGAAGGGAAGCAGTCAAGAACACAGACATTTTTGAGGCAGAAGTTAAGAAGGCAAAGATGCTCTAATAACTTAGTTTCTAGGTATTGCCCAAACATCTACCACTACTAAGACTTTCTACTTTTCCTTCTTGATTCTGTAACAGAATAAAAAACAGCAATGCAAGATGCCGCAGCAGCACATCCCTACTGTTAAAGGGTAATTTCCATATCTACCTCTATCATTCCATGTCTCTCCCTTTTAAGGTCCAGCATGCAACAGACAATGGTCCTATCTGTGATTTTAGGACAGAGCAGGCACTTATCACACTGCAGGTGCATATATACGGGTTGGGCCAGGTGAAGATAGACACAGGCTGGATGGCAAATCCAGATCTGAGATAGCCACTGCCTGAGACCCTCAAGCAGGCACGAGCAATGAGCTGTCAGCAGGTACAGCGGGGCTAGGTGAGTGCTACTCATGAAACAAATGGCTCTGAAATCCTAACAGTGAGATCTAAAAGAGGTTCCAGGCATAGCTGTGAGCACATACATACCAAATTGCCATACTTAAGATTGGTGCATCAGCCTTATCAATAAGTACATTAGCATTTTATAACAGTGATCTGTACACTGAGATGCATAGCAGCCATCTCCCCTATTACTTTCCTCATCCTTACACTGGGAACACTGTGTCTTTGACCATTCCTGTGTAATCACAGATTAACATGGAGGGAATCAGCAAAGCACTACAAGGATGCTTGAAACTCAAATCTCACAGCCAACAGACTGAGTAAGTTGATACCCAGTGTGGCACCAGGCTACATTTCTGGGCAGCCATAACCCTAAATAAAAACATGTGAAAGCAAAGGGGCACAGGCAGATGTAGGATTCATTGGGATTTTTTTTCACCCTTAAGTTCACAGATGGTTCAAATCTCAGAGGTTTCTCTATTTATTTATGGTGACTGATACACAGTTTGTACTTGATTTTAAAGCAAGTTACAAGGAAGAGTAACTTAATGTGCCGTTTCCCATGAAACATATGGCAGAGCTGGTATACGTCAGCACGAAGCACACGTAACATGGCATTTGCCTTATGCTAGGAGAAAACCTGCACTCAACATGAAATGAAGTCAGGGCAGACTTTAAAAAAGGAACGAGATGATCTCGGATCACACTTTCTTTCCTAAACAGTTCACAAATGTGATTCCAGACTCACAGTGGTAGCCTTTTTTTTTTTTTTTTTTTTAACAACACTTCCTTTCAAGAGCGTGAGGAAATATTTGGCACCTTCTGTTGTCTACACCACAATCTCAGAGGTGATCTGGGAATTTTCTGGTTTAACCATATCGCTGATGATAGCCCAACTCACAGGGACTGAACGGACCCCAGTGCTCTCCCTCAAGGCTCTTCTCCTTGCAAAGCAAAACAGATCCTTGCTTTGTTCCTCTGCAATTCCTTGGACCTGTGGTCATGGAAGGGAAGCTCCATAGTACCAAAGAGGTCTGCAGGAATCCTGAGACAAAAGCTGTTATCCTGAAAAAATCCTTTCAGACGTCTGATTTTTACTTTTTTTGTACCTGCTGTTTGTTTTGCTTTTTACCTTGTTTCAACTATTGATGATACAAACTGGTTTTCCCCATCACCAGACAGATTTGTCACCTTATAGGTCTGCATCCACAAGAAAAATGCATCTGGTATAGTAAATACAGAAACATGCCCTTGAATTTCTAACTGGATTTGCAGAATGAAAGACAGCACAGGCTCAGCAGATGGTCTTTCTACTGAACTTACCAAAGGGGTATTTCCTTCAAACATCCTTCTCTTCTTGAGCTCCTTCTCCACCCAGACCTAATTGGCCTTATTCATAGATTTGCAAGCTAAGACTGGTGAAAATGACTATGTCCTTCTGATATTTTTGTATTTTAACATACAGGAAATTCATCTCTTGTATATGAACCCAGTGAGCAGAAAGATGCACATTGCTTTTGTAGCTAAATGCCACCTGGTACACAGAGCAATATATGGCCACAGAAATACCTGCACTGACAAACAGCTCTTTGTAAAGGTTCTCTGTATAACACTAATGGCACTGAATGTGACTCTCAAAGAAATCTTTGCATAATAAATTAATTCTCCTCAATGTGTGCATTTATAGAAAGAAAAATAAAACCACTAAAACTAAAGAACAAGAAATTACATTTTCAGGACAAGGGCACTCTGATAAATTAAAATACATTCATCCTTTTAAATAAATTTAAATAATTACATGCTGAGGAACACCTTGAAAAGATCTCCCTCCCCGCTCCCTTTAATTTACTGTAACAAGGGACACTGGTTAACAGACTGTTGTGGTAACTCATCACAGCCACTACAACCCAGCTCTAATCAGAGGAAGAGCATCAAGGATTGGTCAGTGCAATCATTATAAGATTGAAATTATTTTTAAAAATGAAAAGATTTAAAAGGATCTTTGTTTACTTGATTAACTCCTTGCCATATCTAATAATTCTTTCCTCTTTTACACGTAGTTACTGTTCACTCATCTCTCCTAGATTACCTTCCTGGGAGCACAGCTCCTATGGGCACATGGCACCAATAAGGCACACTCTAAAGGTAGGGTAACCCTGAAAAGCACTCAAACAAGATGCAAGATAAGTGGACCCATCAAATGAATAGGAGGCATTATGGTGAGACAATTATGATGAATATAAATAAGCTTGGAGAGAAGAAACTTAATTTCACTGAAACATGCAATTTTACTGAAGCCAATATCACTCCTGGAGACAAATCACTCTTTGGAGAGCTTTTCTGAAGTTGGGTCATTTTTGATCAAAGACAGCAACATCCCGGATATTGTGACAGACCCTCCCTGCATTTTGCAAAGGCAAATCTTGAACATGAGAATTGCCATGACCTGACCACCTCATAGTGCACAGGTGGCAAGAGCCTTCTTTGGGAAAGAGAATGCTGTGAGCCTATACCCTCTCTTGCTTTTGCTAGAAGCCACAGCGCAATGCCATGCAGAAACACCAAGCCAATACTGACTGTGTTGTCAGCACTGCTCTTGGTGCTTAAGCCACAATAACCCGGCAAATTACCCAAATTAATCAGGAAAAGATCCCCAGCACAAGCCTGCAAGTGCCCTGGGTAACACCTGTGTGATACTGCACAGTCCTCTGCAGACAGCATATGTCTGTCCACTTCACCCTGATAAAAGATCATTTGAACCAACACGTTTCTGACAGGTTGGAATCAAGACAGACAAGGAAGAATCCAGCCCTCACTATTCCCAGCTGGTCACCCAAACACTGCCGGTAAATTGCATCAGCTGTGATCTATGGGATGAAAAACATCCAGCAAACTACAGCAGTTTTGTTTTGAGGTTTTTACTGTGGGTTGTTGCTTTATTTTTTTCTCCTTCTTTTAGTTTTTGGTTTTTTGTTTTTGTTTTTTTTTTTTCTTGTTAGAAAATTACTAATTATTCCTTTCTGCTGTTAATTGGCTTGCAGTTCCACTCCCGTTGTCAAGCTGTTGGTCAGCTGGCGGGCACACCATGCTTTCCCAATAGATGTATTTCACAGCTGGAATCTACAGTCTGGAAGGTCCTTCCCATTTCCAGCCTTGCACTTCTTCCAGGCAGAAGGGAGGGGAGGAAGAGACAGATGCCTTTCCACAGAGACGTAACAACCCTAGCAGGTTCTCAGTATGTCAATAACAATCTAATCAGGCTGCATTATATTGAAGGGAAGATGAGATTTCTGACTTTGCCAGAACACTTCACACATCCGCTTGCACTTACAGACACATACAACACACTCCAGCTTCCAGATGCAGATAAGGATAACCACACAGTGGGGAAAACAATCCAAGAACTAGTCTCGCCAATCCCAGCTGGACATCAGCCTCTTTCCATCTCCTCTCCTTGCTCTGGATTAATGATCACCGCCTGCAAATTTAATGAAATTTTGTAGAAAACTCGTTTGTGTTTATGGCACAGGCAGTACCCTGCTGCTCTGAGCATACAGAGGAAAGAAAGATAACTCAACAAGCAGTCCCACCTTACCTCTCCCCCAGCCCTACAATCACAGGGAAATCTGGCAGGGCTGGGAGCAAGAACTGGACCTGGGAAGGACCTGGTGGCACCTCGTGGGAAAGGGCAGGCATGAGGACCCCTCCTCCCAGCGTGGCCCACAGAATATCACACAGCTCACCCAAAGGTAATGAAAGCATAACACAGCAGCCCATTCTTCTGCTCAGTGTAGTTCCTCCCAGAGCTCCCTCCTTCGGTAGGGCTGGTTAAAGCCAACTTCATACCCAGGGAGCATTGACTCCAGGTGATAAGACCTAATCTAAATTAACAACAGGCTTATGGCTTGGTGAGCAATGAGCCACTCCTTCGTTTGTTCCTTTTTCTGCAGGCTCTGAGGCAAGGATTCAAACCCAGTAGCAATCTATCCTGAGCAAAAATAAGTAAATAAAAAAGAATGATTAAATAATACAATAGAATTCTGATTCCAGATTCAGTGAGTGCCTGGAAGAAGGGGAAAAAGATTTTCTTTCTTTCCTGGCTGACTACCTAAAGTAAAAATAATAATAATAAAAAAATACTAGCTGCAGTGAATGAAAAAGAACCTTTGAGTCTAAACGCCTGAGAGTCGGGTCATCCAAACTCCTGGTTGCCTTGATCTCTTTTCCAGCCAATGAGCTTCTCTTAAGCTCTGACTGATGGTGTCATATATTTAAAAATGTGTTTATTCTGACAATTTGCTATGCTTTTATGTAAGAGGACAGGCAAGCAACTCATCCCCCAAACCTAAAGGAAACAGCACAAGTCCTGGCTGCTCGTCTCGTTGGTTCCCTGTGGACTGTTGATTCTTGGACAAGCTGTTATTCCATCGTTAAAATATGTACTTACCCTGAAAAAGAAAATGCACGCACAAACATACAAGTAGGTATTATGAGCTTTGGTAGATCTGTGACTCCGATCTTGTGACTAAGGTGTCAGCTGCTTCTGCAGAAATGGACGTGGTAGTGGAAAAACTAAAACAAAGAAGAGCGAGCACAGAGCTGCCCACAGCTGGACTGAGCTGAACTTCCACTGCTAACGCTAGGCTTCCCTCATCGCCCCGGTGTCAGTGAGGTTATGGAAACCAGAGAGGCAAACAAATGGGAATTTCTAAACACATCAAGGGCTAAAGGAAGGGGAAAAAGGGTGTGGGGGAGCATACTTGGAGAATATCCGCTCTGTGGATAATGGTGCATTTCTCAGGGTACCCAAGAGAAGGGGAGATATGCCTGTACAAGAGAGGTCATCTGGTATCAGATCACATCACCCCTTTCCTCTTTCCCTTGGCTGCCTTTTCATATTCCCTTTGGAGCACATTTCCCTTTGGTTGTGGGAAACACATAATCCACCATCCCTCTTAAAAACATGTCACAGTGGCACAGCCTGAAATAGAAACCAGATTTCTGCCTTTGAGTCCACTGCTCTACTCTCCAAAAATCAGAACTAGGACCGAAGGGACAGGACTTGGCAGCCAGGCACAGCCCCACCGTACACCACTGCGTTACTCCAAACACCACTGGTGAGGCTCCATGGTCCCCTTCACTGCCTTCCCCTAAGAAAGGTTTTCACATGAATGCCTGCATGGCTGCTTTGGAAATGCACTCCCAACTCTGCATACACATCTACGTGCTCAGGGGTCAGCAGCCCTGAAAACGATGCCCAGACAGCAACATGATGAATGGAGCACTGGAACTAGATTAAAATAGACTTTCAGATGCAGTTCAATTTAAATAAATCCCTCTATTTTTGTTGCCATTGACTAGCTTAAACTACATTTAGCCTCTGCCATTTGTCTTCTTTTTTTTTTTTTTTTTAAACAATGAATTTGTCGTTAACAGAAATCGCCTTTAAAAGAGTAACACAGGCACATGAGCTCACCGTCTCCTCGTCTGCATCCCTCCACTGCATGCTGCCTCATTCCCACCCAGACCATAAATCCCTAGGGATGCTCAGCTTCTGCCCCATGCTGCTTTCCTGCAGCCCCTTCACACCCACCCCCATTCACCTCCCCGAGTCCCAACATGCAGACACACAGCTGTGCCCTCCACATCTGGATCAGACTCCCTGTTCCACCGCTCTTCTGCAGCTTGATGTCCAGCTGATGGACCAGGGTACAGAGGGAGCCCAGAGGAAGGAATGATCCCTGTGGTGATGGTATGCACCTGAGCTCATCTACCAGCCCTGGCCAGGAGCCAGGCAGGCTCCTCTCCACCACACAACAAAAAAAACACAGCATCCATCTGTATGGCCAATGAAGATCTTTTTCAGACTTCTGCAGCCCCATGGGGCCGACCTTCAGGGACGGCAGGTAGCCCCGAGTTTCTGATGTTCTCAGAAATGTAATCAGTGAACAGATAGTCTTTTTGCCCTTCACGATGTAGCTAAGGTGTCAACATATAAAGCCTTTTCCAGTTATCAAATAAAAGCAGAATACATTGGCCACACAACAAAACTGCTAGCAAAGAGAAAACCCAGAAATCCAGCCCCTGCTTAACATCACTCAAGGCGACTGCCTGCTCCAGCATGAGTCTAAAAACCTGGGAAAACCATTTACTCACCAAAAAAAAAAAAAGTCAAAATTCACTGTTGGGAAGTATTTTCATCCTTGTTTTTGTTTTCTTTTTTTCAGTAACAGTCCTCTACAAATCTGATGCCAAGATGAACAGAGAGAGGCCAGCCCTCTGCCCTGGCCCCTCAGAACAATTTGCTGGTGCTCTGTGGATTCCCTGCAGGCTAATTTATGTTAAAGAACATACAGGCATTTTCTCTATGTTTGGAAACTGAAAAATAAATGAATATTCCATTGTGAAATCCCAGCTCCTGGGTGGCTGGAGCCAACACAGAGAAAAAGCAAGGTTGCCACGGGACAGCACTGCAGTCAGTGACACCATCAGCTCTTCACTGCTCCTACTGCTACTGCCAGTGTTCATGCCACTTCACCTACCAAGCCACAGCTGCTGGTTAGGTAACATTTTGCCCACTTTTTCTTCTTGCTTATTCACGCTTTGGTGTAAATCATTATGGGCTCACTCTGCAGCCAAACAGCCCTATAAATCCCAAGGGCAGCACGCTGCTGGCAGCATGTCCTCTGCTTGAGCTGTGCACAATCACAGGCTAAGTCCCCGCTTCCCTGCCAAACAGTTCCTGCCAAACCTCCTACCTGAGACACCCCTGCATTTCCCACCCATGTGATTTTCCCCTAACCCTTCCAGCTGGGGCAGATGCAGGCTGTGCTGGAAGGGCTCAGCAGCCTGGATGCTATCTGCAGGCTGGGAGTAGCCTCAAGGACTTCACAGATCCATTGATCTCCTCCCTTGCAATCTGGCAGAAAGTTAATGTTTTCAAAAAAATAATTCTCTTTAACCTCTGGGAAGAAGGAGAAGTCTCAGGGATTTGAGTGCTGATCATCTTAACGCCACATTAGCAGGTGGAGGAACTCATTTGGGATTCTGATCAGAGAAGCACAGTTCAGAGAAACGGGTCAGAAAATGTCAAAGACCAACACTGAAGATAGTTTCTCAACAAGCTGCACTGCTAAAAAGGCCAGGGAGCAGAGGCTAGGAGAGAGGAAAAGGGTGTATGGTACCATGGAAGGAGGCTGAGAGAACTTTAGCCAGCAAGATGAGCATCTTGAGTCACTCTGCTGGGGAGATGAGGCTGCTGTGCCAAGGAAAGGATGACAAAGTCAGTCAGATGCCTGGAGTCACTCCACAGCATTTAAAAAAAATAATAAAAATCTTTTTATGCTTTGTTTGCCAACAAAGGATTAGTACAAACCTTGCCATGACCAGAGTACAAACCCACACTGATGTGAACCCCATGACTGCTCCTGTTCTTGAGTACAAGCAACGGGTCAGCACAATCCATGCTGCAGCCCTTGGAGCAGCCACAAGGCACAATGAACCCCTTTGCACCTCTGCAAGAGTCAAGGGCAGTGGCTCACCCCATCCCCACACCAGCCGAGACGTGCAGAAGCTGTGAACTTCTCCAAGAGGAATATTTTTGGATGAGAGAGAATCTTATTTTGCTGACTCATGGACGTGAGCCTCGTAAGGCAGCAGTGAATTTGTTGAACTCCGAGTTTGCTTTGCCCGGATCTCCAAAGCTGTTTTTGGGATCTTAGCTACATACCAAAGCCTTTGAAAATATGTCATAGTTAGCTTCCTAGCAAATCTTAGCCTTTTTTTTTTTTTTTTTAATAACAAACTGAAAGTTGAATACAAAACTTAACGAGAACAATAATTTCCATCACCATCAGAGCAATAGTAGAGCACAACGTTGCTCAGCCCTCTGAGAACTGGGGTAAGGTTGGGGCAAACAGGAGGAAAATACATCTCCATTTCATCTTGCAGATATTGCAAGTGCGTTGCTTCAGCATTGACCTTGGCCAGGCTATGTTTCTGGGGAGAAATAAGATCTTTCAGGTGTTCAATCAGAATAGCTGCAAAAAGTACATAAGTTTCCAGATGCTCTCTGACACTGGTCTATCTTGCACAGTCACCAAGACAAGTCTATTTAAACCCCTTGAGTTGGAGGAGTCCATGGGCTCTGTTGGAGTTCTGTAAATAGAAGTTACACTTATGAAAGGGGTAATAAGACTATCCTGGATATTCTAATTGTTCTGGATATCCTAATTGAACATTTCCTAGCTCTTCTGGATTAATCCAAGTTCAGCGATTAACAGTTCTGTAGTTGAGAACGGGTTTTGGATTGTGTGCTGTAAACAGAATATAGTCCACAAAAAATCACTGAGGAATTGTGTGGGATCATGTGTGTGCTGTTTGTGGACACCTCACACGAATTTGGTATCACCAGAAAAGCAAGCAACCGCTGCGCTCCAGAAACTGAGCCCTGCATGCAGTCCCGCAGTGAACCTCAGCAATGGGGATGGACTCAGATGCTGTATCAACAAGCACTGCAGAAAGCCCAGAAACCATCTGACCCACAGTGCTCCTTTGGAACAGCAATGGCAAAATCAGCCAGCCAGATAGGAATCGGTAGCTGGTCCCAGTGCCTGAACTGCAAACAACCCCAAAGGCTGCTTTAAAAAGAGAAACAAAATCACAAGATTTGTCAGCAGATTTTCATTACAAGGAAGCTGAGGTCAATCGTATTTCTAAATTAATTTTCTAGTACATGTTGGTTAAACTTGAGGTAATTGTCCCTCCCCCCCCCACCCCTCCCCCTCCTTTTTAATAAGTACAATTTACTAGAGTTGCATAAAAATGAGTAATAACGTTAGTTTTACTTAGATCCAATATGAAATGAGTCATTTCTTTCCAGCACATGACCAGGCTGTTATTGCTCTCCCAGATACACGGCACAAAGACATTACATTTGCCTACAAACGGTTACTGGAAATCCCCTGAAGTGACAGTCAGTCCACCTGAGAAGCCCCTCTGGAAGCCACCCTTCCCTGCCATGCCCCATCCCTACAGCTGTGACAAGCCCTGGGGAAGCAGCACATGCTTTGTCCCACCCGTGCTTTGTCTGCTTCTGGCTGGCAAGGAAGTCTTTTTTGGCAATGGGGCCCAGAGGGAATAAACCCATCCATTTATGGATGTCAGGCTCCATACCCCACTCACAACAGCTCGCTTTCCTTCAGGTCCGTATAACCTGTACTCAGGCACTTTTCCTGACTTTTGTGCCCCTCTTATCTCTCTAGCTCTCTACAACTCAAACTTTAGAAAGGTGGGGTGCAGTGTTTGTGTAAATAGCATGATTATACCAAAAATGCTATTCTCTGTTCCCCAGCTCAGCTCTGCCCTTGTCTGGGCCTCAGTCCACAGCATCCTGGTCCCATAACTAAGGCTCAGTTTAAGAAAAGCCGAGTAACTAAGCCAAGGAAGTTATCCTCTCTTCAAATAGCGAGACTGATATTTAAAACAAGAAATTGCAGCACTTCTTTAAAAGTATAATTCCTTAAACATAAGGCAAATACGGGTTAATTCAGAACTATTTCTCTCTTTCTTGGGCAAGATACCAGCACAGCAGACACCGGGCATTTCATAGTAAAGCAATAGGATGCAGCCTGGGCTCAGCAGGGTTTGGGAGCTACAAGCTGTATGGGAGCACAGCACTCATCTGCTCCTGGACCCCAGGCACTGCCCTGCACACAGGCAAGGTGTGATGGGTCAGCACCATCTCACTGGGCAGTGGTAGCAATGTGTCCACATAATCCATTAAGATGCTCTGAAATTACAGCGATCGCTGAACTTCGGTTTTCCTCTGCCTGAATTCATCTCTGACATTATCTGGCAAACTCTAAAATACACCGAAGTAGAAAGCAGAAGTAGGATTAATGAGAAAACACAAAACAGTAATTAACCTATTTACTTTAACACAGTCTGACAGGAGCAGGTTACTGTGTCCAAAAACTGACCTAAGGGAGAAGCTCCCACACTGCTTTCATGTCTTTTACAGCTCTGCTAGCCTACATCACATCTCAGGTCACTGAGCTTGCTATAAAAGCCCAGGTGAATGCTCCCTGGCATTCTTACTGACTGCTCCACTCCCTGTCAGCAAGCTCAAATACCCCTGCCACAGTCCGACCTAGGATTGCCCTTTGCTGCCATCCAGAAACTAGCCCAGAACATCCCAACATCTTTTTCCCTACCAAGGAAATCTCTTTATTAAACCAACTGACACAGCAGAAAGGGACAAAATACCTTTTGCACTCCCAAGCCTACTTTCAAGGTCAGGGATGGAAAGAGGAGGTGTTTCCTTCACATTGGAGTATCAGTTTGTTCTCTGGCATCCTGTGACTGCATTTGCCATAACTCCAAATCCACGTGTCACTTTCAGACCTCCCGGAGCAGTAACTGTTGTACTGATCCATGCACTTTCTGTGCAGGGACAGCAGCCCTGGACATGAACATCCAACAGCACTGGTAGTTTAGTGAGCACCTGACTTTGTATCCTCAGTATCCTACTGTGAGCAGAGATTTACATCTTTTTCTCGCAAAAACCCTATATTTCACTTTCTGTCAGAAGCTGGCACAAGGGGACCTCCTTCCACATTTTTCGGGTTGGTCCACAATTTGGGTAGAAATCATCAGTTTATTGATATATTCCTCTGGATTTCTACGAACGTGACTGACAGCAGTCAATGGCCAAAATTCACAAAAGCTGACCTCCTGCCTTCAAGTATGCAAAGCTCATCTCCACAGCACTTCTAAACGTGACTACAAATAGGTGATCTGAAGCTCCTGTTCAGATTCCAAACAGAGGAACCTCTCGTGCATATTGTTCAAAGTATGGACTAGCAATACCGAAAGCCCATTTTTCCTTTGTCTTCAGACTTGAACTGTACATCACCTTCCTTCACACTTCCCAGTCTGAGCCAGCTTTTAATCCATTGCCTTCCAGCTCCTCAGTCCTCAGGGTACACTGAGGTCACATTTCCTATATTTTCTTTGTAATCATAAAGCCTACAGAGCAGGGGGGGGGGAGGGAAGGAGGGATTTATTTTAAGATCTTCCATAACTCAAGAGCTGGAGCTGTAAGAAAG
The DNA here is from genome assembly GCA_037305975.1 of Chrysolophus pictus. NCBI lineage: Eukaryota > Metazoa > Chordata > Aves > Galliformes > Phasianidae > Chrysolophus > Chrysolophus pictus. The sequence goes on from CM074595.1 coordinate 9,776,524, forward strand.
GACTGTGCACTGCGGCACTGATGATCAAGCCATGAGTTGGCAAGACTGGGCTTTCATTCAACTGAACCACAAATTCACTTGAAATTGTGACTTGCTTCTCTTCCTTTGTTTCAGATCATCCCAGCATCTAACAGAAAATGACCCAGATCATTTCTGCTCTGAATCATCAACAAAAAAGGGAAAGGAAGAAAAGTGAAGATATCACACTCCAATCTCCATCCCACAGCTTATTCCAGAGGGCACAACTCATTCGTAACTTCTCTCACTTTCCCATGACCTCTTGCAAAATAATCCCTTCTCATGCCCAAGATATAAAGCAAAGCAGTTCTTTTCACCCTTAAAGTGCACACCGCCTGTGATGGAAAGATAAAAATCATCCAACAATGCACACAATTTCAGCTTATTGTAAGAAAAATGATACATCAACCACTCATGGCAAGGGCCATGCAGTAAGTGCAGCCTGCCCAAGGTTACAGGAGATGCATGTTAAGAACTCCAACCTCAGCCCTGTGCTTACTCAGTACCCAAGTGGGCAAGCAGACCATTGCTCTAACACAGCCCAGCTGTGCAGGAGCATTCATCCAGGGGAGCTGCCTTCCCCAGTCTCAGGAAGCACTTTAGGGCATAGCTGCAGCTATCCCCACACCAGCATCCAGATGATACATTCACACCGGAAAGCCTAACATGTGTCCTGAAGCAATGTGACTATGTTATTAGCTTAGGTTTGGGGCTGCTCTTACTGAAGCCTGTGCAGAAGTCAAGCATACCTGTTTGGGAACATAGTTCCTCCTCTGCTTCCAGCCCCACAGACACAGCACACGAAGCTATGAGCTACAGCAGACACAGCTGTATCCTCACACCCTCAGCCCTAGCAGGTGCAGGCCCAGCATCCTTTCCCAGCTGCCCTGCATTACTCACCTTTCCCTCACGAGGCAGAGCTACAGATCTGCAGCATGGCTGCAGGTTCCCTTCTTCGCCCACAGCAACACCTGAGCCCAGTCCAGATGCAGGTTTATGATGTCTTTGGTTGCATGGCCCAAAGAGGACAAAGCACATCTTGATCTTCTATTGAGGACCACTGGCAGCCATCAGATTCACACAGCTATGGATGGAGAGAGGAGGAATACGTTACATTTCTTTTCTTTAGGCTACGTTTAAGGACTCCTGCATTTGACTACAGAAAACACAAATGTGGTTTTTTTAACTGATCACCCCGGTTGTGATTTAAAAAGAAATAACACAGAGCCAGGAAAACCCAGATTTATGGAGCTGTAGACTATTTCTTAATAGCACATAGGAGAAAACCTGCCTGTATGCACAGGCTTTGCCAGCCCTCATATCTTTCATCTGTACTGGTTTTACATCCAGGGATATTTCTTCAAAATATCTCTAGATAAGCCAGAGCATGACCACAGCCCTGCTCTGTACAACCAGACCTGGTCTGCTCAGAAACAAACAGTGAGGCCACGAGGCAGGAGTAGCACTGGGCTGGTCCCTCCTCAGGAAACCCCAGACATATTTCCAAATAGCAAATTACACAGGTACAAAGACTTGGCACATGGGTCAGGCCGGCTCTATTCCTGTAGGCTTACCTTCCACATAGCCTTAATCCCTTCATTTTCATCATTAGCTGTTTGACTGCCTAATCACGCCTTTACAAAAGTGCAGCCTTCTCCTGATAAGATCACCCTTGGGAACCAAAACACTTCAAATGCAGTGGTTGGCATTAAACAAGGAGGGTTATTGTTGTGCTTCTTGCCCCTACTTAAGCTCGATTGGGTGTTGATTAGAAGGGCAGTTCAGAGACAACTGTTGGAAGCAGAGAAAACACAGAGGTTTCTTGTCCAAGGCAGAAGAGGGGGAGGGAGGCAGGCTGGTGCTCCTCAGCCAGCCTCTGCTAATCGAAGCGAGTCATCCTCATCAATATCACTTTACTTTGGCAACTCTTCAAGAAAAGTCAAAAAGAGAAAGAAGAATCAGGCTCCTCTTGTGCAACATGCGTTAATTGCTATGTGTATCACACACCACCGAGAAAATCCAGGGAGTGCACTGTACCGTGATGAGCTGCATCACCTTTCATGCTTCAAAGAGAAAACTCGTGCATCCAGGAGATGGTAGGGAATGGCACATCCTCTCTGACCCACAGGGCACATTCTTTGCCACTCCATCTGCCACCCTCAGCTGCAAAATCCTCATCACCACCACGAGGTGATCTCAGAGCAAAGCCCACTGCTAGCACATGGAAGGAAACCACTTTGGCTTGCTGCCGCTCCACAATCCTCACTGCCCCCCTCTCTCCCCACCCTCTTTTTTTCCTTCCTCTACAACATGTTTAAAGCATCTGAACATCCAGGTACTGAGATATCCCAGGGTGAGCTTTCCTTCCCCATCCTGCTCAGATGGCTCTTGTCATCAGTTCCCTCCAGCCAACGTTCAATTCCCTGCTTTCTACCAGGGCTTCCCTCCCTCCTTTCTTTCCCTCCTGCTCACGGCCCTGGAGCTCACATTATTTCCTTTCTTGGAGCCTACAGTCTGGAGCCAGCGAGGTTTGTCTGCTTCCCTGGGTTCAGCTAATAAATTGGGATCAGGGGGTCACACAGCAGGGGACTTGGAAGCCTGAGAGCCTCTGACACCATTTTTATTAGTTTCTACTATACATACCATTTCAGGAGCTGGGATGCCATCCCAGTGGGGCCCTACCCATTGCTTAGTAACTAAGATTTTGTAATCTAAGTTTTGACAAGGTCATTTTTTACCTTGGGAGAGGGCGGGGGAGGGAGAACCCCCACATACATTAATTACACAAACACTGTGGGGACAATGCAAATAGGAGCCCATTTCCCCTTTGCATCAGGGCCAAAGAGTGAAAAATCTTTTCACTATAAGGATATTTCCAACTGAACAGACCAGGATACTTTAAACACACCAATACATCCCTGCCCTGTGCTTGCAGTTCAGATGAGTGCCTTTGAGCCTGTTCGCTGTCCATTCCTAATGAAACATGCTGGAAATAAAAGCAACCAAACCTGGGGCTACACCAAGCCTGGGTTGTGCGAAATGCCCATCCAGCTCTGCTGGCAGCACAAGAGTGACTCTGATTTAGTTAAAATTAAAGAACAAAACATCCACCACATCCACCAGCTTCAGCATCATAGTGCTGACTGACCCTGTGTTTAGTTAACCACTGCTGGCACATAAGGTACAAATTACCTTTTGGCAAGCCCTTGTCCCAGCAGACAGAGGTGTGAAGAGCCCAAACACCTTCTGGCCTTGGGGTCACCCAGAATCACTATTTCCTGTTATAATGTTTCTTAGACTAATAAGAAGGACATTTAGAAAGCATGGAAAACAACTACTGAGACAAGTCAGCTCTGGGACAATCTGATAAGAGCAGGTACAGATCCAGCCACGCCATGAGAAGCACTGCCCACCTGCCGTGCCCTGCCACTGCTTTATGGAGATGGTGCCGCTCCGAGGAAGCGACCTGCCCAGATGAAGCAAAGCAAAAGTCATCCGGGCCCAAAGCCTTAGAAGATAGGGCAGAGAAGGAGCCAGTCTGCGACACTGGACCTTCCATCTTGCACTCAGTGCTGCTTTGCTGCGCTCATTAACCCTTGCTTGATTTTAATCCCACCCCCCCACTGCTCTCGTTCAAGAAGATCCTTTGGTCACTGCTACCTTTGCCTTCCACCCTCTCCCTGAGTGGAGCCGTGTGAGGTGTAGGCCTCTGATGTGGTTAAAGCACGACAGAGACTGAGTAATGCTTTGAGGCCCTTTGGTATGTGTTTTGCTGGCTGTCACCTCATCGGGCTCCAGCATATGCTTTGAGGTTAAGTTCCAGTGTTTGTGTTTTGGGCCTTTATTGTGGTTGCTTGATTTGTTCATGATGGCCTTGGCTCTGCCACCCCACAAGCAAATGCAAAATTCACAAAGTGGTGACTCAGTCATTTTATCCATTGGCAGCAGCAGCTGGCAGAGACTCAAAACAGATCAGAGAACAGGGCAACAAGTGTCTCCAAGATGGATTTCAGACAAACAAGGAAAAATGAAAAACCTGAAAAAGCATGGAGTGAAGAAGCCTGAAATTAAATAAAGAGGCAGAAAAACAGCTGGAATGTCAAATATAGACCGAAGAGATCAAAAGTAAAGCAGCTCTGTGATAAACAAGGAACTGTACTGTGGCTCTGAACAGCAAGACTCGAAATATGGCAACTTACTGGCCCATACAGCTTTTTCCATTGGTTAAAGGCAGCTTGCATGTCAAAAGAAGTTGTTTTTGCTGCCAGCACTGGAAGCTCAGAGCAGAACCTACAGATCAAGCTGTTTTCTTCCTGCTTCAGGCATCAGCCCTAAAAATAAAATGACCCTGGAGGACTCAAAAGCTGGCTTGCTCTTTTGGCTGATAGGATATGAAGTAGGATAGCAAGGCTCATGCTTGCTTTTCTACAGTTATATGGTCACTGTGGTTTTTCAAACAGCAAAAATATGTCCCCAGACATGAAGGGGGAACTTCATCCTGACCTGTTTTTACATCATGGTAACATCTTCGTCCTAGGAGGTGAAAAGAGAAAAAAATGATCCTTCCAACATGTCTTCTCCTGTCTGACCACAGAGCACCGAAGGCACTTCTCACTGGACATGCAGAACTGCGAATATTATCAATGAGGAGTTACAGCACCCAACCACTCATCTGAACTGAAGCTGTGTATTTTCCAAGAAAAGCAAGACATTATAAATTATGACCTAAGTAAAAAAGACATTTCTACATTAACCACATTTCAGGCTGAACATGGGGAAAGTTTCACATACCGATAAGTACTCAATAATAAAATATCAAGTTCTCAGGAGGAAGAAAGATGGTCTTGTGGTTAAGCTCAGCACTAGAGTCACCATGGTTGGATCCTGCCCTTGGTATGACCCATGGTCACCCTGTGAAACCTCAAGCAAGTCTTGCATGAGCTGTGTAGTACTTGTGAAATCACTACAGCATGTAGTGCTTTTCTGTTTTTGTTTTTAAACACAGTGCACAGCAATTTACATTCAGAGAGCTTCATAACTCATTGCTGTCTCTTTGATCTCCAGCCCCAACTTTTCTGGCAAAATAGCAATTAGAGCACAAGTGCTGAGCAGGCTCTTTGTTGCTGTCCGTGCCCTATCAGACTCAGAAAATGATTGTGACTCAGTCACCTAAGCTGCGTTCTGTCTATTCATGTGTAAACTGGGAGTCATTATAATTGCTTTCTAAGCATTAATTGATTATTCCTCATAGCACTACTTTAGAATTCCTAGAACAGAGAGGAAGAAAACCAACAAAAGGAGCAGACAGCAACAAAACTGTGAACTGCTAATAATTTTTTATTTACTTCCCTTCTTCTTCTGAGCACTGAGATGCCCAAAATATTTTTCTGCTCACATCCCAACTTTGCACTGCACACCATGGTTTGCTCTCATTTAGACACAATAAGCAAGGCTGGCTGGCAAAGATTGAAGCAGGCATTCTCCACTCTTTGTAACACACCCTCAAAGTGTCCCACCTGAAACCCAGAATTTTCTAATGGCAGAGAGGAAGGTTATTTGAGAAAAGTACACAAGTGAGAAATCAGACATTTTAGTCAGCAGGCAGCTAGCTGAGCACTTATTTCTCTCCTCAGAGAATGTTCTAATGGAAAATCTGACTGATCTGTCAGACAGTGTTCCAAGGCAGTGATACTGAGTCATAAAGCAAAGCTGTAGCTACCATACAGACTGATCCAGTGCCCCTGAAGTCAATAGGAAGGCTGTGGAACAGGCCCATACAAATTAAATAATGTTTGCAGCATGGCAGTTATTAGTTCAGACCCAGTGGAGGAGCTGGCAATGAAAGGCTGCTGCTGCTTTCGTGAGGACTCTTCTCTCATTGTTATCAATGTCAGTTCTGTCCAAGGATGTTCTGCAAATTGAGACAGGCATCAAACTGAGGAGTGCTCTCTGGACTCTGTTCTTGGAAGAGAGTGGAAAATACAGTTTCACAGCTGTAGGCTGAGCATGAGAAGTGTGGTAGGTGAAGGAGTCACCACACTGTTAGAGCGTGACTGGCTGACAATGTATGCTTGGTTTTCTGTTATCTTGTGTGAATTCAGTGCTGGCAAAACAGAAGAAAATGCTAGTTTATTTAAATCCTGGGATGAAGAGATGCAGCCAACACTGAAAAAGAAAAAATATTCTCCCGCAGCTGAAGAAGGGATCAAAACATATATGAAGAGCAAGTAAGAACAGAAATCAGACACAGAAGTATAAGTTGGGACATAAGAAAAAAGAGTCTCCAGGAGGGTCGCCAAACAAGACTAATTGATCTCATGACGTAAAGCACATCCCTGGAAGCCAACAACCTCTTTCAACAGTGAGTATGGACCAAAGAAATGGCAATGCACAATAATATGTCAATTCAGGAAGACAAAGAAGAGACAGCACTGTATGGTATATGACAAAAGAAAAGCCTCAGTGAAGCCCCTAACCTCAATCTCAGCTCTCAGCTAATATACAAGACAGGAACAGCAGAGGCGGTGGTAGATTCTTGTGCTGCACTACTCAGTTCTCATCTGGAAGGATCCCTGGGAGGGGAGGAGAGCACCCAGCCATCATCTGCAAACAGTGTCATCAGCAAATGCAGTCCCTGATGGATTTCCATTGGGAACTATTGTCAAGAAGGTACTGAATGCAAAGGGAGGATGGGAAGAAGATATTATTTAATCAGTCATACTTTACCATACTACACCAATGACCAAAGCCTGAGTAATAAACAAGAGGAAATGAAATTAGGCATTAATGAGCACTAATTTAACGTAGTTGCTATTACTGGGCCTCAAAGAATGATTTGCATGACTGAATGTTCTAATCAGTGCTTGTAACCTACTGAGATAGGTTCTTGGAAGAAAATGAGTGGAAAAGATGGCAATACCTATAGCAACTTTACCAGCCTAGAAAAAAGCTATCCTGAACGTTTCCTACCTGATAAAGCAACAAGATGGAATATTAGTTGGCATACTCTACAATCACGCCAGAAAGAAGAGTGACATATAAAACTTGTAGGATGAGAAGTTAATCTACTAGCCTCAAGGCTGGGAGCAAGTCACCAGCCTGGGAAACTTACACTTGACAAAGAGAGGAACTGAGCACACCACAAACATAGGGGGAACAGCATTATAGTTAATTATCAAGCCAATCAGACTTGCTAGAGGCAAGCCCAAACTAATAGTGGTGCACACTTGGGTCCTTGAAAAGTTTCCAGCTTTGCGAAATGGTTATGGGCAATTCAGGGGAGGGAAGAATCTCACTGTCCAAATATAGCTGGTGAGTGGGAATTGTTAATGAATGTTTTATTACAAGCCCCAGACACTACAGTCCAATAGCCTAGAGAAGAGAGTACTGGACAATTAATTATTCCACACTAACAAACTACAGTAACCTAATACAAGCAAGGGAAATTGTATAGCCATTAGGACAAATCCTTAAGTAGAGTAAATCAGAAGTTTCCATGGCATTTGTACTTAGAACTAACACTGAGATGCAAAAGACCAGAGGAAGATGTTTTTCAAAACAACACACCTAATTCCTATCTTGTGCTGCAAATCTTGCTCTCCTCCAAAATATGCTTGTAATGCAAGGCTCATACAAGCTATAGGGACATCATCATTCTGGAAGGTCAGTTTCCAGAAAGCAAAAGCCTGTTTCTAATGACAAACACACTGCTCTTCATTGAAAATCATGGAGAGCAAGAAGTGTAATCATCACTCATCGACCTCCTAAAATTCATAGCATGCGATGACCTTGACCTTATTTTTAACCTCTTCCGTGCCATGCCCTGATGGGACCAGCCCTGCAGGGTTATGCCAGTTAAAGCTTCAGTGATTATTTCTAAGTGACAGATGGAGTGTCAAAGAAAACAGCATCTGTCCAAAGGGCCCCAGTAGGTGATGCTTCACAGAGTATCTCCTGAACATCTGCAGTAATTAAATGCTTAAGCTGAACAAAATTTAATTTTGCAGGCTGTGTTGAATCAGCTATAGTTCACTGCACAGGAGCCCTTGATCTGTTCTGTGCTCCAGGAAAATAAAATTGTTTGTCCCTTAGCTGTCTTCACCCTGAACTTCAGAACTGTGGCAGCATGTTTGTTCTGAAAATCAGCTCTTGGTGCCTAAGTACCTAATTTGGCATCTAATGAAGTTGTTTCCATGTCTGAAAGGAGACTGCAGTCAGAATTTTAAAAGTCTGCATTTTCACTCAATTCTGTTATTGAAGGAGGAGAGTATTTTACCTGAGCAGAAAGTTTTGTTTAGTTTTTTGTTTTGTTTTGTTTTGTTTTTCCCCAGAACCAGAGTAATGGTATCTTAATAAACATGGAACCTCTATGGTCCTTTCAACTATGGTGAGTCGAAAAGCAGCAAGGATGTTGTCACACAAGAGATGTTAATGATGGGAAAGAACATGAGGAAAGTGAGAAGAAAGGCCGGAAACTTATCAAACTTAGAGCCATTTTAATTTGATGGTTGGCAACCTTAAATGCCCCAGCACAAGGATGAAAAACATTCCTTTCCCTCCCACAGGAGGGAGGTGAAGTTCAGTTCCCCAACAAGACCAGCTCAGTGACTGATAACAGCAAACTTGCACATTTCCAACTTCTTAAACAAGTGTTTGACTAACCCTCCTCCTCCTTACAAGTCAGTCCCAAAGATGCAGTAGAGACCATTTAATAAGCAGGCACTTACACATACCTGAGGTAGGACTACCATTTACTCCTTCCTACCGAAGCATTCCCATCAGCTTCAATTGATACGCCCCGTCATGTAGCTCACCTGATCCTCTCATTTTAAAAATACAAGAAAAATCTCATCTGGGAGTAAGGTGAAGAAAGATGTTAGCAATCTGAAGAAGAACCTGCAACCACTACAAGCTGAAAAAACAGCAGTAACGTCAAGCCAAGCCATCAGGAGGCAGAGTGGTCTGTAGAGAGGAGATAGCACTGCTTAAAACAGATGATGGCTGTCAGACTGATGCATCAAGCCTCACTGGACCAGATACTCACCACAGTTTCCTGGCTACAGAAAACAACATTGATACATTCTTTGCAAGACAGAGAGAGACAAGGAAACTAAAACTTTTTGTGTGAATGGCATGAAAACGTAATTATGGAGGGACAATTTTCTCAGCATCCCTAGTATGTGGTAACCCTGATCGCTCTGAACAGGGAACAGGTCATAAGATAGATGCTCAGCCTTTGGCACTTCCTACTCAGAGAGCAAGGTGTTAATACGGAGGTTACCTTATAATACTGGATTATGGTAACACATTATGTTGCACTCCTGATAGTTTTTTTCATAGGTTTTCACTTTCATTGCTTAATTCTCCTCAGTTTCTATTATTTTCTTAGATATAGCTAATTTATCATATTTCTCAAGCAGCTACCACTTCATTTTTCTACTAGCAGTAATGGATTTCTTACCCACGAGTTTCCCCAGTTAACTGCCACCACTGATTCCTTTCCTCTCGTTATGCTGAGGAACTCAAAAGAAGATGCACTAGAGATTTTATTTCTGCTGACCCAGAAACAGCTCATATTAGGAAATTTCTTACTGAATGGCTTTTGTTTTTCCATCTACAGATCAGAAGTCCCCAGGTCACACCAGAAGAAGGTATTTCAGTATTCTCTGTTTGACACAGTTGAGGGTGAGTAGGAAAACAGCTGATCTCATTCTAAATCATGAATTACGTTTAATTCTCTTTAGTAGCGTTTGTTCTTCATTCATTAAACCTAAGTTGTTTGGATTTGGTGAGTATCAAGCAGGGCATGCTCAGAGTAATAAGCATCAGCATCACCAGAGAACAGGCACAACACACTGCAAAGCACCCAGTAAATATGTTCTCCTGGATCTGGGCTCTACCTTCCTGCAACCCTCCACACCATGGACATCTCAAGGTTACCTCACCTCTCAAATTCAAAAGTTTTTGATTCTGAACATAGTTTGTATAGCTCTACACCAGGATAGGCTTCTAAATGTGACGAACCCCACACACAGTACTATGGGAGGCCTGAACACATCAAAGTAAATCCTACTTCAAATACAGTTTTGGACAGCCAGAAAAGACTCAGGAGAGAAGACAGGAAAAAAAAAAAAGGAAAGGCAGTGAGAAGGAAGTGAAACTCACAACATGTCTGAGATGCACATGGGGGATGGGGAAAGAGAAGATGAAATGAAGGCCATGTCAAATGACTCTGCTTTCCCCTCTATTTCTTTTGGAGAGATTAGGTTACTACAGTTCAACAGGACTCAGTTTGCTTATTACTGTGGGCATTAAGAACTTAATGCAAAAGTAATGAAGTTAAACCTGTGGCATAGATAATGGTCATTAGCAGCCTTCCTTCCCTGTCATAAACCTGACCCTTGTTAACTCCCATTTTATCTTACTATGCAGATGATTTTGAGTAGGGCAGGAAGTATTCTCCATTCTGTCCAATTTGGGGAGAAAAAAAAAAGTCAGCTAGTCAGTACACACTGATATTTGCCAAACTTAAGCATCTCACCCCAAAATTCGGGTTGTTGAGGGAAGTAAAGGGGGGAAAGAAAAGAACTGGATCTCTTGACAGAAAAATCTCCTATGATGAGGATGGTAAGAAAGATGTAAGGATTAAGAAGTGTTAGCCAGAAACAAAGCATATGTACTGCTTAACCCCTCTCATTTCTGTCTTCCACATCAAGGATAATGGAGCTCTTTCCCCATACATTAATTAGGCTCTCTCAGAGTTTATTGACTGAGGGCAAAAATGCCTCTGCAAACACATCCATGATAGCTGCTGTGGCATTTCTGTGCTGCTGCTCTAACCTAGAGAACTGTATCTCTCAGCTCTGCTAAGCAAACCTCCCCTGGATTAGAGATATTTGAACAAAAAAATTACACCCAAATATCTTAATCTTCAGTAGTTAGCAGAAATTCTAATTTTGTTTCACCAGAGACCTGAAAGGAGCATAATTCTAGCCAAAATGAACCTATTTTTCATGACTGTGGAGGGAAAACTGTCTCATGATAACCCACATCTAAAAAGATGCTCTAGTTTATTGGCTTGTAGAAGCAAGATTACTAACTTCCTGATATGTTTGCATTAAAAAAAAAAAAAAAAGGATCTTTTTTTTCCCTGGGAATTATATGCTGGCAGGAAGACTAAAGTGAATGTTGACGATCTAGAAGTGGAGAAGGAATAGCAACAGTGGCTTTAAAGATAAATTAATCATTTTTGAGGTTTCACTGACAAGTGAATCCAAATACACAAAAGAGACAGTAACTGAACCCTCAAGCCAATTGCAAAACTGTATTACCTTCAAAGGAAGGATGATCTGGCTCTCAAAGTGAAAATCCTTCATAACAACATCAGTCATCACAAGAGTTACACCTATATTTGAGTAACAGAGAGCGGATTAGTCATTGCCTGATGAGCAAACAAAAAATGAAGTTTTGGATTATAGTCCCAGAGAATTATCTGTTTTCCTGTAAATTCACTAAAAGGGAGGAAAACCACAAACTAGAATCTCAGCTTGGGGTAATTTTGTGTTTCGTGCTGAAAAGGGGTCCATGTAGGACATTGCTGAATAGACAGATAAAGCACTCACATTTTAAGGTGTAGATGCCAGTATGACTGCTTGAATCATCTCCCAATCTCCTGTTCAGCTTCTCATCTACTTTATTTACACAGACATATGTGATTTTGTTGCCAGCTGGTGATTTGGCAATAAAATGTAATCTGAGCCTAATGTGCCTAGAAGATTTGTTTGGAAAAAAATAAACCCCAGATAAAAAAATAAAAAACCAAACTAAGTAGTACTTGTTTATAGAAACATTACGGTACCTTTGATCCTTTCTTCTGTTCTGCTTCAATATGCTTGAGTAAAAAGAAAATACGCTGTAAATTTCAGAGAGCAGCATGGGGGCTCCTATGTTTGTGTTGCAAAGACAGACTGAAGCCTTTAATCAAGACAAACTCCTGTAGGGCAAATTTCCCAATCCAGCATTAGTGTGGTGGTGTTGCTAGGTGGATCCCCAGCCAGCCAATCTACGGTTCCTGTGACTTGTCTGACCCATTTCTGTGGCAGGGCAGTCCTGCAAAAGTGTTCGGGTACAACAGGAGTGGGGAGACAAGAAGGTGGCACACAGCTGCTAGCATCAGGAATGAAGACGTAGACTAACAAACACAAAAACATATAGAAAAATAATGCAAGACACTACATAAGTAGAACTGAGACAAAACTAGATATACATAAAGGCATTACAAAGCAGAGTTATAAATATTATGGCAGCTATAGCATCCATATGAAGAATGTTTCACATATCCAGGACTCGGAATAAAACCACTTACAGTAAAGTCCCCTGACCTTTTCTATAAATACACATCAGACAAATACGTACGCACTTTGCCTTAAAATCTGATATTTATTATATCTCACATCAAAGCCTAACTGCACGTGGACAGATCCTTACAGAATTTAGCAAGCAATTAGCACAGGGAAGGAAGAAAAGGTATTCTAGCTGCCTGTCTCATACAAGTCCCAGGCAGGTAATGATACCTGCAAACAGCAGATACTTTTGTATGTTAAATTGCTGCCATCGTTACACTTAAAAATCAGATGTGAAAATGTACTCTTAACGTCTTTCAGGAGACCTCCTTCAAAACCAAGGATTTTCCATTAGGATTCAAAGTTAATCTGCTTATAGGAAAAACAACAGTTTTTCACATGCTTCTCCAAAGTACATAATGTATATAGTACTATGTCGTGCTACTTAACTGAGCTACACTGGGAAATACAACATAGCATTGAAAGAAGAATATATTTTAAAAGTACAAAAGTGCATATGCCTAAAATCTCTGTTTTCAAGCAGTGTAATGTGCTTCAGATCAAAATCTTGTCCTATGTTTAGAATAGCTATGAATATATGCAGTCAATTCTGAATTCTTTCTGATTCAAAAGATACTTTCAATTAGAACTCTCAACAAAAAAAGCAACTCAGAAAGACTTCTAGAATCGCCAAGGGAAAGAATCACTTGTCTCTACAACGATCCAGTCCTGTGCATCCGTGACATAGAGTAAACTAATTTATAAAATGAAACTTGGAAATCACTACCAGATCCCTGACTTATGAAAAACTAAGTCGCACATCACAGTACATAAGCAACACATCACTCAGCATACCCAAGAGTTACAGAAGAACACTTGGAGGAATTTACACTGCTACAGCCCGTGTGGTACAAAAGGGTTTAATTTACCCTCTTCCTCCTCACATCAACACCCCAGAGATGGGGAGGCTCTGGCAGCACACAAAAAGTCCCACAGTGGCCACCATAAGTGGTTATAGGGCTATTTCCTAAGTCTCTTCTGTGGCTGAATGGTTCCAGTAGGTCAAGCCTCTGGATGGCTTGATGGCTCCCCATGCACAAGAGAACTGACTTACTCTAAGGGGCCACAATGCAAAACTGTTAATTGCTGCCAGCGTAAAGGGAACAGGAATTTGGGCCATCTCCAGCTTTCTAGTGACAAGTGGAAGCCATATGCAATTTCCTACAACCATCCAAAGAGAGCAGGAGCTGAAAGATAATGTCCTCACTCATGTGGAAGAGTTTAAAGCCTGCTGAGAACCCTCTGAGCCAAATGTTCAGGCTCTCTGTGCTGCAGTGATTTTTGCAGCCTTCTATATCTTTGAAATACGCGCAAGTTATTGTTGGCATACAAAGAAGCTGGCAAAGTATCATGCAATGATTCAGCATATCAAGAAGCAAGACAGCATAATGAATCATTGTGCAAAAGGGTTGCACAACACGGACCGAAACAGTCCATATAAAAGCACTGTTGTATTGGAATGGAAATGGCTTCTTCATGGAAGATACCCATTTGCCAAAAAAAACGTTGTATAACTGATGTCTTATGAGCAGATCCAGAGGCAGATAGAGGCACTGATGCTAGAACCTCGCCTACTGTGACAGAGACATTAACATATGAGAAGATACTTTTGTTTGTCAGGATGATTTGTTTACAATTGTAACATCTGGTACAGGAGGTTTTGAAAGAGATTCATTAATTGGAAAGAAGAGAGAAGAGGTCCTGCATCTGATTTAAACTGCACTGTGTACTGGAGAAAATCCATTGGAGTCAGTGGAGATAACTTGGCACAAAATCATTGTCAGTGCAAGGAAAATCGGAGCCAATGGGTGTCTACATACAGAGCCTTATCTCATTTTCTTATCCAACCCATGGGAAAGTCTGCCATTGCTCAGGCTACTTCAGCTGTTTTCAACATACAATTGCCTTAACATTGCTACAGCACTGCCCAACAGTCCCTGTCCCTATTAATTCCTCCCATAGTGCTCTGACGGGTCAGAAGTCATTTCCTGGTCCTTACATATCTACAGCATACCAACACTGCTTCCCACAGGGGACTGTACCTTTTGTCTGCCACCCTCTCTCTATCTCTGCTGGGAATGGCTCTCCAGTCATGGTCATACATGAAGAGCTGATCTTCATCAGAAGAGCATCCGCACACCCTTCTTCCTAACCTTTCCTTCCTTCTGGCAGAGTGCTTCACTCCTAGATGAAAAGCTCCAAAATATTATCTTTCTTGAAGATTAAAAAAAAAAAGATAAGAAAGAAAGGAAAAAAAAGCTTTCAAAAAAGATAATTCAGTAGGGTCTTTGTGTTGAAACAAGAACTGAAATGCTTAGAAAAGGACTTCCTATTTCAGAGTTTTTCAGCCTGCATTAACCTCGTGAACTACTAGTAAGCAATCCGGCAAATGTGACTTAAGAAAAACAAGTTCATGCATCCTTTAACCACAGCTGCTTCTTTTAGGGGCATTTCTAGCATTATAGAGCAGCACTGCCTCTAGAAAAGATGTAGCAGGTCACACAATGCTAAATACTGAAAGGCTCTGAGCTTTCTTTAGAGGTAGCTTGCGAGCCAATATGGCATAATTGCCCAGCAGCACACCTCTGTCCTGATCCCTGGGTCTGCTCCTGATGGCAGGTGAGCATCACAGGGACTGACATCACCAACTCACATTGCTGAATAGCTACCACCTTGTCATCAGATGGGAAAGGTGACAGATCTCAGCCAGACTTGCCAGGATCAACCACAGAGAAAAAGCTCTGCAAACCATTACTTGGATCCCTCTGCATCCTTCAGGTACACAGCTCCAATCCTCTACTTCTTTTTACTTAGATAATTGGTTGCAATGTCCTATTTAATTTCTGGTCAAATTTTGGGAGCCCAGAAGTAAGGCAGCAGTTAAGGATCACTGAGTCCAACTCCTGGATCCCTACAGGACCACACAAAACTCAAACCTCCCCAGGCCTTATCCAAACACCGAAGGAAAGAGAATTGCCCATTCCCACAGCCTCTGGATCAAACTTTTCCTGTACAGAAAAAGCACTTGGTCCTGCAGGAAGGGCTGTGATTTCAAAGGCTCATAGAGCATCATTGATTTTGTTGCCTTGCTCTCTAAATTTTAAATATCAAATAAAAGCATGGCAACCACATCAAAGAAACCAAGGCTTGCTCATCTCCTCTTTCTTTCCTTTGCTACATGCACCTAGTGCTTTTCTTTGAGTTGGTGCTACTGGGAGACTGCTGACATCAGAGGGCATCCCTGGGGTACAGGACTAGAGCCTTGCAAAAACGTTGCTGATGAAATTATAAAGCATTTGTTAGTCCACAGAAAAAAAAGATGACATCCAGGAAAGTGATTACTATTTTTTTCCTTTTAACATAGCTGGGCAAACTGATCTCCCCACACAGCTGAAGAACCCAGAAAGTCATAAGAGAGCTATTGCCAAAGCAAATAGGGGAAGCACTGTGTAGGTGAGGAGTGATCCCAACAAGCTGGCAGTCAGGGCAGTGGCTGCAGCCCCAACTCTGCTGGTCACAGCCCTCTGCCAAGGCTCCAGAGCCACCAGATGAGCAACAACTGGAAGGACTTCTCTGCATGTGAAAGAACAACTTGAGAAATGGGGCATTTTTACACCTAAACTGCAGAATTTATCCTCCTCCCTGAGGAACAAACCTTGCAAACAATAGGACACAGCACTCTCCCGGCATCACCACTGTACAGTTGTATTTATTTCTCCACTCTTAAAGTCAAAATATGGCTATGTAAATGAAAAGCAACAAGTGCTGTTCGGCAATGCAATACAGTGATGTTTTGGGACGATACTGGACTCCACTTTTCCTCTTCACAGAATCAGAGAATCTCTTGGCTTAGGGAGGGACCTCAAAGATCATCTGGTTCCAGCCCCCCTACTGCGGGCACAGTTGCCCACCAGTAAGTCAGGTTCAAGATCAGGTTGCCCATGGTCTCATCCAACCTTGAATTGAGCACCTCCAGGGATGAGGAAGCATACACAACTTCTCTGGGCAGCCTGTGCCAGGACCTCAAATTCTCAGTGAAGATTTTCCCCTCTTTTAGTTTAAAAATGTTCTCCTTCATCTTATCAGCACCCATCTGTGTAAAAAGTCTATTTCCATCCTGTTTATAAGTTCCTTTTAAGTACTGGAACGCCACAATCAGGTCTCCTATGGATCTTACCCAGGCTGAATGAGCCCAGCTGAATGAGCCCTCAGCATCTTCATGGCCTCCACTGGGACCCTTCCAAAAGCTCCAAGTCCTTCAAGGACGGTGCCCAAGTGGCACCTTCCGTGGTGCAGATGTGAAGGAGAGCTGCCCCAGAAGCAGCCCTGAGGCTCAGCCTGCGTGGCTGGCTGCTGCCGGGCAGGACAGGCCCCGTCTGCAGCAGCTCCAGAGGAGGACAGGCAGCAGCAGCACCGTGGGCTCTGTGCTCCCCAGGTGCCGTGCCAAAGCCCCTGCCTGGGTCGCTGGTGGCCGTGCAGCCTCAGGTGCAGCTGGCACACGGCCGGGCTGTGCTGCAGCAGCAGGCAGAGCCCTGCTCAGCCCTCTGCCCCCTGGTGCGTGCTGCCACGCAGTCACAGAGCTCGGGCTCTCAGGGTTCTGGAAGTCAGCGGTTTCACCAGCCGACCTCTTCCTCGTTCCCCGTCCCTGTTTTGCACTGGGATTCCGGGCTTACAGTTTAGCTTCCAGAAAGAAAGAGAGGCAACAACTGCTCATTTTAGGTGTGTGAATGTTTATTGACAGTGCCCAGCTCCCCCCGCGCCCTCTCTGTGGCAGGAGGGCCATCCCAGCTGTCGTCGTAGCGGAGGTGTTGTGTTCTTCCGGCACTCCGCGCTGTTTGCTGGGCTCTGTGCAGTGCCTGGCTCGGTGGTAGCGGCAGCCCAAAGCCGGGCACTGTGGGCTGACCGAGGCTGATCAGCGGGGGCCGGAAGGATGAGCTCGAGCTGCCGGTGGTCTTCTCCGGCGGCGCGGGGAAGCGATGGTCGGCCAGAGCTGAGGCGGAAGATCCGTGCGGTGCCTCAGCCTCTCCCCCGCCTGCGCTTTCCGTCCCGGTGCCGTTCCCGGCTGAGGTCGGGCCGCCAGCTCACAAGCGGGGCCCGTCGGGGTGCCGCGCGTGCTCTCCGGCGCCCATCTGCCGCTCGCGTGCCGCCCGCCTGAGCCATTCGCGGTCCTCGTCCTCCCGCGGTGGCTCCTCGAAGCGGCTGCGCTGGTTGAGCTCCCCGTGCCAGGAGGAGCTGCGCACCAGCGGGCGGGGGGACCTGGAGCGGCTGCGCGGCGGGCGCCGTGCTGGGACGCTGCGGGACCGGTGGGCCAATCTTCTCTCCTGCCGCTCCCTGGTGCGCTGCAGCCTTCCCGGGTGCCGGCGGGTCGGGGGGTGACCCGAGGGGCGCCAGTCCAGGCACTGCTTGCTCAGGATTCTCTGGCGGCACAGGGGGCAGTTGGCGCTGTTGGCGGCCCACTGCTGGATGCACTCCCTGCAGAAGATGTGCCTGCAGGGCAGGGCGCGGATGGTGTCCACGATCTGGTCGAGGCAGATGGGGCACCGCTCCTCGCGGGCCTCCACCGGCCAGACCCACGCCTTGCGCCTCCGGTCGGGAGCCGCCTCCCGGCTCATGGCTGCGGCTGCCCTGGCGCTGTGGGGCTCCAAGGATGGATTGGGAGCCCCAAGGATGGATTTGCTGGAGGCTGCCTCTTGCAGAGCAGTCGGCAGTCTCCGCGCCTCCACTCACAATAAACTCGCAAGACTCCTCTGTCTCACGCACTGGCAAGGTCTCAGTGTCTCGTGCTCCCACAGGAAGACGCGCACACCTCGAGAGTCGCCAGCAAGACTCACTGCGGGCTGGGCCCGCTGGGTATTTATCGGCACCCGGCGCATTGTGAGGTCATGGGCTGAGTGTGACTCCGCGATGCCATCACAAGAGCACAGACAGGTGGAGGTTTGCTGTCCGGTTGTTATGGCGTTCCTACTTTTGGCATTTGCCTGCCCGAGTCCATCCAAGGACTTTCACTGGGACATTTTCACAGGCAGTGACAAATAAATGATTGATGGAAGCCGCCAATGGAATGGATTTGGTGTTGCCATTGATCAGTGCTGTACTGCGACCGTGCTGGTGTTTGATAGTAATGCAAGCAAAGTAAATGCTCTGCTGGGTGTTTTTCACCAAGAAGTGGAGGGGCAGTGCTTAGGAAGAAGGGATCCCTGTCTTGGTGGGGAAGGAGCAGCATTGCTTCTCTGTTCCTCTTGTCTCCTCAGTCTCCCTTCCCGCCCCTTCTCTGCACCCTCCAGGACTTTCCCTTCCATCCTAATCTAATCTGTTCCCTTTTGGGGTGACGTTAACGTGCCTTGGGTGGAGAGTCATGAACATCATAGCATGTTCCTATTGGAGGGTGTTATCCTACTCAGAGTATGAACTTAAATATTACCTTCTGCCTCCTTCACGTCAGCTGTTAGCCATTCGTTCTCCTGTCTTATTTGTGGGTTGGTTGGGGGTGACTGTTTTCTTTCCTCTCCCTTTTCTGGCCAATGTCCTTGTGGAAGGAAGCCTTTGTTAGCCTTCACGTCCCTTGCCAAAGCCGCCTCCAGGTGTGCTTTGGAGAGCATTGGCGGCCAAGGGGCTTCTCTGCAGGGCTGCTTTCCAGCTGGTCACTCCTCACGTGCCCTGGTGCCTCGGGTTGTTCCTCCCCGAGGGCAGGACTTTGCACTTCCCCTTGCTGCAATCCTTGAGATTCCCCTCAAGCCGTTTCTGCAGCCCGCCCGGATCCCTCTGGCTGGCTGCACGGCCTTCTGCTGCATCAGCCGCTCCTCCCAGTGTGGGATCCTCGGCGGCTGTGTGAGGGTAGGCTGTGTTCCGTCACTCAGATCCTTCTTGAAGCTCCTCTCTGGGACTGGACCCACTTTTGACTCCTGGGAAGAGCCTGCAGGGTGGCTGCAGTTCTTCCAAATTCAGGCAGAGCAGCAGATCTGTAGAGGTGCAGAGGGGCACGGGTATCTCAGCCTTGCACTGTTTGCAGATTGCCCCGAGTCATTTTCCAGGTGCAGGTGAAGTTGTTTCATGGCCCAGTTACAACTGTATCCCAAATGCCTACAGTTGCTGATGGCCCTGCTGGCATGTAAGCATCTCATGCTGCCATCTGAATGCGGTCATTCAGCTTGCAGCCCTGTCTCTTAGCTTCATTACCTACCTCAGGTCCCTGCCTCATGTCACCAACTGGCATTTCACTCCTGTAGCCTGATCTCTGCAGTGAATCACTGCATATTAATAGTCTGAAACTTTAAGGTTTCCCTCCCCAGCAGACTTCCCTGGTAACGATTCTCAGCACCACGGCATCTCTCTGTATCTTAGACTCACACAACGGCTTAGGTTGGGAAGGACCTTAAGCCCACTCCGTTCCAGCCCTTTGCCACGGCCAGGGTTTCCACGCGGCAGCTCAGGCATCACAGGCTCCATCCAACTTGGCCTTGAATGCCTCTGGGGACGGGGCACCCACACTTCTGTGGGCAGCAGTGCCAGGGCCTCACCGCCCCCTGAGTAAAGAGATTTCTCTCTGCCTGGAACCCAAATCTCCCTCTGTTTTGCTTAAAACTGTTCCCACTTGTCCTGTCTCTGCCTGACAGTGTGAACAGTTGCTGTCCCTGCTGTTAAGCTCCCTTTAAGTCCTGGAAGACTTAGAATCCAGAACCAAGAGGCATGAGATTGGTTTGTAAGCATAGCTGGGTACAGACTGAATGCCTGCATGGGCAGGTGAGCCTTACAAGCAGTAATGAGCCGCTTGGTGGGGCAGAGTCAGTGCCATGATGGCAGGGGATGGCTGCAGGATGGGCTGGGCTGCGTGCCTGCGGGTTGGAATGCCAAAGGTCAGCCGTGTACAGCCATGGTGGGAATTACTGCCACTGAATGCAGCGTGAGAAGTTGGTCGAGCTGTAGTGTTTCTTGTTGGCAGTAAAACCCAGGGAGGTTTGCTTAGTCTAAAGTGTGTGTAGGGTGGCACTCACATTATGCATCTTCCAAGTGTAGTAGCAACAGCAGTGACCAGATTTACGCAAGGGAAGGCGATTTTTCTTACTTTCTGGAGGCAAACACTGAGGGGAGGTGTTTGGAAATGCTGGTACTCATCAATGATTAAAATCAAGGTTGGAGTAACGTCATGTCCAAGTTTTTCTTAGTTGTCCAAGGAAACCAGATGCCAGGCCTCGTGCTCGCTGTGTTGGGTTAAATGCTCATCTCATACATCCAGGTTCTGGCTTACAGTAGCACCTCAGACTGTTTTCTGAGAGGAACATAAGCCATGTCAGCACGCTCCTGACTGACACAACTGTCTTGCTTCCAAGGGGCTGCTGTCTGTGTGCTGCTGCACAAAGCCAGGGGCACAACTAACCTGCTCTATCTTCACTATGGTACTCCATTGTACCATTTAAGCACTCTGTCCCCCTGGTGCGTGCTGCCACGCAGTCACAGAGCTTGGGCTCTCAGGGTTTTGGAAGTCAACTGTTTCACCAGCCGACCTCTTCCTCATTCCCCGTCCCTGTTTTGCACTGGGATTCCAGGCTTACAGTTTACCTTCCAGAAAGAAAGAGACGCAACAACTGCTCATTTTAGGATGGGTGAATGTTTATTGACAGTGCCCAGCTCCCCCCGCGGAAGCGTTCTGTTCTGTTCTTCCAGCACTGAGGTCGGGCCGCCCGCTCACAAGCGGGGCCCGTCGGGGTGCCGCGCGTGCTCTCCGGCGCCCATCTGCCGCTCGCGTGCCGCCCGCCTGAGCCATTCGCGGTCCTCGTCCTCCCGCGGTGGCTCCTCGAAGCGGCTGCGCTGGTTGAGCTCCCCGTGCCAGGAGGAGCTGCGCACCAGCGGGCGGGGGGACCTGGAGCGGCTGCGCGGCGGGCGCCGTGCTGGGACACTGCGGGACCGGTGGGCCGATCTTCTCTCCTGCCGCTCCCTGGTGCGCTGCAGCCTTCCCGGGTGCCGGCGGGTCGGGGGGCGACCCGAGGGGCGCCAGTCCAGGCACTGTTTGCTGAGGATTCTCTGGCGGCACAGGGGGCAGTTGGCGCTGTTGGCGGCCCACTGCTGGATGCATTCCCTGCAGAAGATGTGCCTGCAGGGCAGGGCGCGGATGGTGTCCACGATCTGGTCGAGGCAGATGGGGCACCGCTCCTCGCGGGCCTCCACCGGCCAGACCCACGCCTTGCGCCTCCGGTCGGGAGCCGCCTCCCGGCTCATGGCTGCGGCTGCCCTGGCGCTGTGGGGCTCCAAGGATGGATTGGGAGCCCCAAGGATGGATTTGCTGGAGGCTGCCTCTTGCAGAGCAGTCGGCAGTCTCCGCGCCTCCACTCACAATAAACTCGCAAGACTCCTCTGTCTCACGCACTGGCAAGGTCTCAGTGTCTCGTGCTCCCACAGGAAGACGCGCACACCTCGAGAGTCGCCAGCAAGACTCACTGCGGGCTGGGCCCGCTGGGTATTTATAGGCACCCGGCGCACTGTGAGGTCATGGGCTGAGTGTGACTCCGCGATGCCATCACAAGAGCACAGACAGGTGGAGGTTTGCTGTCCGGTTGTTGCAGCGTTCCTATTTTTGGCATTTGCCTGCCCGAGTCCATCCAAGGACTTTCACTGGGACATTTTCACAGGCAGTGACAAATAAATGATTGATGGAAGCCGCCAATGGAATGGATTTGGTGTTGCCATTGATCAGTGCTGTACTGCGACCGTGCTGGTGTTTGATAGTAGTGCAAGCAAAGTAAATGCTCTGCTGGGTGTTTTTCACCAAGAAGTAGAGGGCAGTGCTTAGGAAGAAGGGATCCCTGTCTTGGTGGGGAAGGAGCAGCACAGCTTCTCTGTTCCTCTTGTCTCCTTAATCTCTCTCTTCCCACCCCTCCTCTGCATCCTCCAGGACCCTCCAGGATTTTCCCTCACATCCTAACCTAATGTGTTCCCCTCGTAAGGAAGACTTTTAACATGTCTTATGTGTGGAGTTGAGCACAGCAATCATATATGCTCCACACATGGGTGGTTTGCTGTCGCATTAATAGTTTGCCTGCTGGATTCCTCCTTAAGACTTCCATCTTTTAGGTTCTTTCCATCCCAAGCCATTCTATAATTCTACGATTAAGAGGCTAAAACATTTATATTTGCAAACCAGTCTTTCATAAGTGTGCAATTTAGAGTTAATAATATGCTTAATGAGCAGTAATTGAAAACAAATTGCAATTAAAACACTATTTAATGGGGTTTAACAGTGATCTGATAGATATGTATCTATCACTGAGTTCAACTTCAATAAATATTTTCTTAATAACAAACTGGCATGTAATTAGCATGGGTAAAATGTTGCTGTGAAATCTAAATTAAATTAGAATATACTTAGGGTACTTATCCACTTAATAGTATGTGCTAATGAAAAATATTTTAAAAGGCTTTTCTGTTTCTCCCCCTCCTCCCCGTCCCCCAAAAAAGAAGGCAACAATTACAAGAATGAAATGAATATAACTTAATTGATTGCAGAATATGAAGGTATGATTCAGTCCTAGACACAAACACTTTGGCTTAAAAGCCCAGACCATCTATATTATGATGCATGGAAATGAACATAAACCTGCCTAAAATCTGAAGGTTTAATAATTAAGACAGTTTATAAAGTCATAATCTATATTCTCACAGCACCTTTCTCACAAACCTGTCCATGCTGTGTTATTTTTCTGTTGTTATAAATTTATGAACACCTGCCAAAAAATTAAAAATAGAATCACAGAATCACTCAGGTTGGAAAAGACCTTAAATGTCATCGAATCCAACCATGACCTAACCATAGTACCCTAACTCTTAACAATCATGTCCCTGAGCACCACATCCAAATGGTTTTTAAACTCAAACACAAATACTGTTTTCTTTCTTTCTTCAGATAAAAAGTTTGAATATCTCATTTTGTTGTTGTTGTTGTTTGGTGGGAGAGGGTGAAGGAGATGTTTAGTACTGGGAGCTTAGTATATGTAAACTATTTTGTTTGCAACTGAGGTTTATCAACCCTTTATTTTGCACAAATGTATTTCCGTAGCTTAAGCTCTGATCCTGTCTGTCTCCTTTGCTCCCAGGACTCCTTATAGTGGCTGATACTTTAATTGCTCCAGCATTCATTATGACTTGGACTAAATTCAAAGAAAGCATTTCATGGAGAAAAATAGCTTTTAGGAGAGCACAGCATTTCTGCGGCAAACACAAATTCTCGAAACGCCAAGTAATTCTGATCAGTTGGTTGAAACCAAGCTGTTTTAATTTGGATAGAACTTGTGGAAACAAAATCTGGAGAAATATTTCATAATTCCTATTTTCTTTCCTCACCTTTCTTTACTACTTCACAACAGAAAGTGTGGAAAAACCCACACAAAAACACTGTCCTCACAGATGCAACCAGGTCTCTTCCTCCTGTGTCTACACAACACCAACCACTAGGATTCCGGTTCACAAGAAGGACATAACAACAACACAGCTTTATGATATGAATGTAAACTGTTCCCTAAGTTAAGAAAACCCATAACTTTTCCATGTTTCACTCTGCAGAAACTTTGGACTAAATGACATTGCTCTGTAGAAACATATGTAGTGTATATAGTGCTCGGGTAAGGTTGTGTTGCTATTTTTCTAGTTTCTTTTTTCTTTTTTTGTTAATAAATCATTGCTGACAGTATGTATCACATCTGTTTGCAGACAAACAAGTTCATAAGACAAAGTGGCATATCATTAAATGTAATTTAAATACAGAAGGAAAATGCACTGGGAAAATATTTGCCATGAGTTCACTATGGTGTTATTTATTTCTTCGGAAACGGAAAAGAATTCTGGGAATTAGATATTAAAGGTACAATTTTAGCCCTTAATTCTGCTCCTCTTGAAGACAGCATCAAGAACAGGAGATGAAAATCATAAATCTGGTCTCTCTGGATAGCTTCCCACTTAAACCCACCAGCAGCTGCTTGGCTTGAGCATCTTCTTTCTCCTTATATAGCACAAATAGACGAGCATGAGGGACTACTGGTTTTAAATTTTGGTTGGATTTAAAGTGCCAATCTTGATTTAAAGTGATTGGTCAAACACTGTGCAGTATCATTATATAAAGCAAAAGCACCAGCCATAGAAAATAGATAAGCAATGTGAGAATGTGTTACTGAATATGGTGTATAATATTATGCCACACAAAGAGAAATAGTGTACGTACCCAGCCAATTCATGATTGATCCTGAAAGCTTGGATAGATTATTTGCAGTGTGTGAAGGATGTTTTCCTGGCATGTTCAAGCTTCAGATATGATGTGGGTAACACTTAGCATTAAATAATGCTCCTATAATTCCCGTTCTCAAGCATTTCACAATCCGCTGCTAAATGTGACATCCTGAAGGAAACAAACGGCTTGATTAAGGACTTATTAACATTGAAACAGAACTGACTTCATGGATTATGACAGGTCCTACTGTACATGTCATGCTGCATCAATGCTGAAAGCAAAGATACTGCCCTAACTTCAGAAAAACACAACTATTTGATCAGGGAGATACCCAGCCCATAGAGGCAGGCACAGATAGCACCCAGATAGCACCCTATCTGTGCACACAGACAGCACAGATAGCAGAACAGAAACTCCAGTTTTTCAGTCCACTGTTTCCCAGTCCAAAGCAGTGACTGTTGTATATTTATTGCTTGGATGAAATAAAAAATATTGAAATTGTATAATATCTAGACATCGTACAAAATTAATAGTTTAACTGTTCTTTGAAGAGGAAAATCTTCCTCCAGTTTCTCTCTTCAAGCTATTTTTCATAGAAGGGTTCAACAAGGAGCCTGGAAAGATTATTTATGATGTAGATTATTGGATAAAGGCGAAAATCCCCTGTGGCCACACAGGTTTTCATACCAAGACATCAGTTACAACACAGTGCCAGACTGAGCTGTGAATTATGTTCATGGTGTATCCAGCCATCTTGTGAAAGCTCACAGTTAAAAACCATGGAGTTTCCATATGAAACATCCCAAGGTGTTTCTGGCCATGTTGGTGCCCACTGCAATAGCTATAGTGGCTCAGATGCAACTGGAAGTTGAACAGTTTTGTCTTCCTGATCCCTTGAGGGCTTTCAAAAACTCCCCTTAAAATACAATAAAATAAAAGGAAAATGGGAAGCAGAAAATGAGAAGCTTTGAACAATAATTCATGTTTGGGGCTAGATAAACTGCACCAAGCTTACCAATTGGTCTCACTAGGAGAGCTTACACAAAGGGAGAGAAAACCACTACCACTGGTGCCACCAAGGAGCCAAACAGACAGGAAACATCCCTCCTCCTTCAAGTATTTTTCTCTAAAAATGGCAGAGATGTGTTTAAAGGAAGACATTCTCTAACACTCTCAGCCTGTGGCTAGCAGCCTGGCATCTCTGGTGATGTTCATCTCAGGCTGAGACAAACAGGAGACACATGCCAAGTTGCTCTGCAGTCAGTGGCCTGTTGCCAGAGTGTCATTTTTCACAGAAAGGATACAATACCAAGCAATCTGGCTGAGAATGAATAAAAGTGTCATCTGCATTCACTCAACTTTAAGGGCTCATGTAGTATTGTTCTGCTCACCTGTGATACAACTCCAATCCAGCAGACACATCATTAGAGGCTTCTTGGGGACCTACAGGTCAGCCTTCCAATCTTGACAAGGAACTCACACGCAACAATTACTTTTTATATCAATGATTAGAAAGGGTTCTGTTTTTTCTTGAACTGAGGATGATTTATTTTTTGACTGCTGGAAATTTGTCTCTTCTCTCGCTCAACCAAAAAAAAAAAAAAAAAGCACAAGAATTCAAGAGCTTGGAAATAAATACACTTAGCAGAAATAGCAAACCATTAGATCTGCACATTACTGGAGATATAAATGAAAAGAAAACGCTCCAAAGCCAAAAAAAAAAAAAAAAAACTGACAAGATTTATCTGCCATTTGCAAAAGAGAAAGGAGCAAACTGAAATAAATAGAAGTGTGAGAGTCTGAAAAAGTAGATGCAATTTCTGCCCTCAGTACCCATACCTGAATATGCAGAATGAGAACCTCATGTTGGGCTCCAAATCAGAAAAAGCATCAGAAGGGACCCCAGGAGCGTAAGAACCACAACCAACTCTTATACAGATAACCTAGGTACAACATTAAAACCATGTTTAAGATGCTAAGCGCTTATTAAGTGCTAGTCAGCCTCCTCATCTCCTAAAGACAGCAGGGGATATTGGAAGTATTGAGTAAACTGAAACAAATGCACCAGCTGGTACCAATGGGAAAGAGTGGTAGGGAACTGGGGAAAAAGTAAAGCTCTCTTTGGTATCTCAGTGAATTCCTGCCAACAGCTACTGATACAATCTGATTCTAAGCACAACTCCCAAGACTTGATTTTCATGCTTGGAGAGAGACAAGGAACAGCTTATGACAAGTCTCCATGAGCCATCACAACGAAGAAGCTCTGAATACCAGATACAGTGAAACACAAGCCAGCAACGAACAGAGGAGAGCACACATTTCTCACCTACTGCTGCACAGGAAACAGGGGCAATGGATATTTAAAATTAGGATCTTTTTTCTGATTTCCCACCAGATAGTTCTGCATCCTCTCTGGTGACTCAGACATGCTCTGACAGGCAACGCCTTCAGCAATAAATGAATTTTTGCCTTGGGGGGGGGGAAGGGGAGGGAGAGGGAGGAATAAAAACAATAATGAATTCAGAGGATTTCATAGAAATCTTCTGTATTTTGAGAACTGAAGAATGACTTAAGGATTCAGAACATCCAGCACTTGGAGAAGTCATGCCCTTTTGGTCCCATCATCAAAGCCAGGATCTGCTCTATGTAAATATCCCTGATTTTAAAAAAATCTCCAATGCAGATTCCCCTACTTGTCTTACCTGTCAGCATCAGAAGCCACGTGAATGGGGGCTGTAGGGAAGATATCCCAACTCAAAATTGCATTTAGCAGAAAAAATTCACCTAGCTTCAGCCTGGTGTGCCATCCCTCTGCAAGAACCAGGCACAGCTCTGCACGGATGCTGTCTGACCCTGGGAAGGGGTAGTGCTGATGGCACAACAGCAGGCTGGATTCAGCATCTAAGGTGCACTGCACAAACAGTACAAGTGATACATCATTTAAAAAGGGTCTGCAGAAAGAGGTTACCATAAAGTTTCCATTCCAAAGCACTAAAATCTTATGTTTGCTTATTAAATTTCAGTTGGGGCCCCAGGTACTTGAATAGAACTAGCTAGTCTGTTGTGTTCTGCTTACTGCTGCTGACGTACAGTCATAACTTACTGTAGGAACTGCAAAGCCTGGGACTTTAATCTGCTCTAAGCATCCCTTCCAACTCTGACGTTCAGGGTAAAACTAGCATTGCCACATTTCAGTTTCTTTTTTTAAAAAAGCATCATGGGAATACAGAACAAAAGAAGAATAGTGTATCTCCTGCTTAGGAGCCCTCAGTTCAAAGACCAGTTGAGACAATGGCAGGATTCTCACTCATTTTGTAGGCATTTAATAATAACCACTGAATCCAGATGGAAAGCTGATACTGCTAGAGGCACACAGGGAACTTTTGCTTGCTGTTGCTTTTGCACTGCCCGTGGGGCTGCATGGCACCCCATCCCATCCCTGCTGCTCTCACACCATGGCAGCCCCAGGAAACCCCGTGGCAGCCTGAGGCCTGGACCTGCAGCTTTAGCCATGCACACAGAGGGCTGGGGCACTTCTGTGATGAAAGGCTGAGACAGTTGGGCTTGTCCAGCCTGGAAAAGAGAAGGCTCCAGGGAACCTTACTGAGGCCTTCTGCTACTTGACGGGAGATTATAAACTGCTGGGAGAGCAACTTTTTTACACTATCTGATTGTGATAGGACAAGGGGGAATGGTTTTAAACGAAAAGAGGGGAGATTAAGGTTAGATATATGGAAATTCTTTATTTGGAGGGTGGTGAGGCTCCAGCACAGGCTGCCCAGAGCAGTGTGAGTACCCCATCCCTGGAGGTGTTCAAGGCCACGTGGGATTGGGACTGGGTGGCCTTCAAGGTCCCCTCTGACCCAGGCTGTTTTATGTTTCACATAAAAGGGGCTGGGTGCTGCACTGGGGCTTTATAATCTCAAGGTGGAAGCTGCAAAATGTGCTCTAAGATCACCAAACTTGTTGCGGTTCCTGCTCTTTGACTAACATTTTAAATGCCATGGTCCTTAAAGCCCGGAGTGTTTCTCATGGGGTGTTATCATAAGGCTCAGTACACAGCAAGGAAGGATGAGTGTACAAACTCCCTCTAAACCTGTCTCAAGGAATTCCAGCTCAGTGCTCAAAACCTGTGGCTCAGGCCTCAAAAAGGCTTAAAATGACTTGGAAGTCATGAAAGAACAGAAAGGGTAGAGTACTAAATTTCTGTTGATTTTGGAGGCTGGACCATAGCGTCTATGTCATCCACCACACTACAAAGACAAGAAATGTGTGGGTTTTCATCTGTAGAAAGAAGAAATGTGCTGGATTTTTTTTTTTTTTAATAGAGCACAAAGAAAAAGCAAGCTCAGAAGAGCTCAGCCTTTAAGAGACACTGAAGGCATTACTGGAAAGACTCAAGAAAGTTCCCGGGCTGAACAGCAAAGCCACATTCATACTGTTCCTTCAAGGCCACCAGAGACCCCACACAGCTCAGTCTGCTCCCTGAGATGCAGTACTGTGGAGAAGGGGTTAAACAGTGGGAAAGACAGACAAACCAGCCTGCAAAATACATAGTAAACAAAGAGGTTAACACCACTCAGCAAGCCCCAGAATCATACTGAATGATTAACATGTCAGCCATTCTTCAGCATTTGCTAGTTCCAAAGGCTTATTCTGTCAAGTCCAAACCAGAAATAGCAGCACACCTCAAACAAACATCAGTAACAGCACATGCTGGAATCGAGCAGTTAAAAAGCAAGGAGCTATGGCATACGCTTAACCCTGGTGAACAGGAATGTTCAGGAACACGTGCTTAAAAAGTTGAGTCTGGGATTCAATGTTTTGCTAAACTGAGACCAGATGAATTTTCAGTTAGCTTATTGTTATCATTACTACTATCATCACTATTCCCAAACAGTCCATGACAAAGCTAGCTAACCTTTTTCAAAATAAGGTTTTCATTCATTTTGTCCAGAATATACAGGTATTTACAGCTGTCATGTTAAGGAGTCCAGAGACTTGAACAACTACACAGTTCGTTCCAACCAAGCTGACCAGGGCTAGCTACTGCTCTGCACCACAGGCATGATTTTGACAATACAGAGTACTTTAAGGAAATGGTGCTGGGCGCTGAATGACTGAACACAACACACAATGAGTAAACACTAGCAGGAAGATTTGAATATATGGAGCAACAGCAGCAGTTTAAGCACTCCTGCCTTGTTTTTGTGAAGACACAACGTTCCTGCTGTGAAGAGATGGTTTAGAACAAATGTTGGCAGCTGGAACACCCTTTAGTTAAATCACTGATACTAGATAATATTTAAGAAGACAAATGGAAAGCACCCCTTGAGAGAGGTTATTTCTATTTAAACCGATAGATGATTTGGATTTCAGGAACTGGGACTGTAACACATCTGTATTTTGATTTAATTAGCTTTTTCCGAAATGAGATCGCAACGTGGCATGCGGTGTCTTTCAAACCAAACACCTGTAGTCAGAATTAGAAGCTTGAAAGCTTCCACAGCCCAAGTTCCCAGGCGCTGAGGAGGTGGTGGGGAATTGTTTGAGCTCCAACTCAGGGCAAACTCTGGCAACCTCATCAGCAGCGTTATCAAGGTCTCTCCAGATCTGAATAGCTTTCCTGTCTGCATGTTTTATGTGTATGCATATGTATTTATTTATTCATTTTATTTTAAGGCCGGTTCCAACAGGAAAAAAGTAATAGAACAGTGAGAATTTCCTGTGACAGTAAAACCAGGAAAAAAAAAAAAAAGCCCATTAAATAAAATAAACCTAGACAAAGCCTTATGTGAAACTGAAATAAAGCTGAGATGCCCCAGGTGCAAAATGGGTCAACTGTCCTTCGTACAGCTCGGTGCTGGAAACGTGCCCAGCTTTTGTAAAAGGTCCCAAAGCCACGGTGGAAGGCTCAAGATGTTGACTGCCCTTGGGCTACACACTTGGCTGCTGCAGAGGCAGTGACCTTTATTCCTGACACAGGGCTGCGTTTTCTTTTTTGCTTTGGTTTTCACCAGAGTTCCTACTTTTCACCAGAAAAAAATAAATAAAATCGTCTGTCAGCCAGGCACTGCAGACTGACATTTCAGCATCTGATTTTTTATTTTTTAATTTTTTTTTCCCAAGGGCAAAATAAAAGGATTGAAGCCACTGTTCACAGTGGCTTAGAGCTCAGAGCTTCAGGAGCCTGCTCCCCTGATGACCCACCAATCAGCAGCATCTCTGACTACACCAGGGTGGGCAGGAGGCACCAAACTGAAATTGCATAAATGCTGGTACCACTCTATGGCATTCTGCTTTTTAAACCTATTCCTCTCCCTTGAATGGACCAAAGGGCCCTGTGCAAGTGGCACAGAATAGAGACAAGACTCCATTCCTCCACATTTTCCCATAAGCAAGCTAAAAACTTTCAACGTTCAGTAGGATCAGTGCTTGTTCAGTGTCACAAGGGTAATGACAGGCTGGTGACAAGAAACACATGGTGCTGCTTTTTTTTTTTTTGTCTATTTTTACAATTTTCTATTACTGCAGCGTAGATTCTGTTTGTGGGACAGCATCCCACAGCAACTGACAGCATGCAAAGCCAGAACAGGCAGATGGCTCCCAATCAGGCAACCTTAAAGCCAAAAGCCAACAGATGAATTAGAGGCTAAGGGAGCCCCATGGAAACCATGGAAGTTAGCACAGACATCATGGGGCTCAGCACAACAGCTTCACTGCTGTAAAGGTTTTACAGGCATCTGAGAAAAGTTTGAAAGTGCAAAGAGTGCAATGGAACTTCCTTAACAGCACAGAGAAACACACGAGGGTGCTTTGAAAGTTTGAAAACCGGGCAGCAGAGAGTGGCATAGTGAACCTGTCAGGGGCCATAACTGATATCTTAACCACAAAAGGAAAATATTACATTGCGTGAAGAAAGGCCATAAAGACCTTGAGAGTGAAGACAAGCAGATCATGCTTGGTATGATAAAATGCAGACTTGCAAGAGAGCTGCAGAGAGAAGGGTGGCAGGCAGGCAAGGCAAATGCTCTCTGCAGCAGAAAGAACGTGCATGAACAGGGAGAGATTGGATTTGTCAAGGCCAGCATTAGCCATGTTGTCACAGGAATTGAGACGCACAGCAATGACAGCCTGAAACGAGCGTGTGAGCCACAAGGGGGGACACAAATGGCAGTATTTAGAGAGGTTATATGGGAACAAGTGGCAAGAGTTAGACACAGCCTGGAGGCACGAACCAAGAGAGACATCTGAGCCAACGGTAACGTCCATGGCTGAGTGACAGGCAGGATCAGAACGTTGTCGGTGGTGTTTAAGAAAGAGCAGGCTTATGGGAAGTGATTAAGAACCACAATGAATATTAGCTGACAGCTGGTCATCTGCAAGGGGACACACCATGGGGACAGGAGCACCGCTGAAATGGAAGGCATCAGGTGTAAGCTGGGAGGTCTCCATAGTGTCAGTATGGGGATAAATGTTGAATTTGTGTTTACAGAGCAAAGCAGTGAGATTCAGTGTAGAAATATGAGGGACAATGACCAAAACGAGTCCTTGTGAACCTGAAAGGAGTGCTAAGGAATGCTGAGGAGTGCCTATTCCTACCTCCACTTTCTTTAAATGCTGCTGAATTGCTCCCTCCAGAGAAGGATCATCTCTAGCGCTCATAAAAGTACATCCAAGAAAGTAGCTATTTTCTCCTTCTCAGCTGAAATTAAGTAATGGAAAATAGGACAACTTCTCCAGCAAACAATTTTATGGCACAAACCTTATTGCTCCTCCTTCTCTTATTATAATGAGACTATTTTTGTTTGTTTAAATGAGAAAACCAAATGAATACATTCCACTACACACACCCCTATCCTCACCCACAGAAACACTCCTTGAGCATGAGGTTTACAGCATGCTCCTCGACAACTCTTTTATGTTGGAAGCCACGTTAAAACACTGGCAGGGCACAGAGCCTGACCCAGTGCCCCTCCTTAACTCCCGCCCCACACTTCCTGCAAAAAGTCCTCCATGAAGAAACCAAAGCTCAGCCTTAGACGAACTAAAAAAATAAAAGCATTTACACAATCCTTCACACAATCAATGGGATCCTTTTGCAAGCTGTAGAAGTCTCACTGAAGTCCAAGACGCAAATTAGAAGGTGGACAGAAAGCAGATATTGCACTGTGCAGAACAGACGGGTTATCATAGTACAGTTACCAGCTACCTGCTGCATAACGCTCCCAACTCTCACAATGTTTTGTCAGCAGCTGCTGTGTCCAGTCCCACTTCAAAGCCATCCCCGTGCTTTCAAAATTGGCTTCCAGAAATAAGTGCTCTCTCTAATTACTGTGTGTTTCTACTAGGTTTTTAATCATTAGCATTAAGGGACTGAACATAACCCACTGAGATACTGTAGTGTAAACACGAGCAATGATTATTCCAACCTCTTCACTGGTTCCAGGTAATGATCACACTATATATTTCAAGCTCTTGTGTGGTTTAGGATGGTCGGTTTTCAAATCACGTTATCCTGCATGTTTCTGGTTAAGGCCAACTAAAGGCTAAGGTCTGTCAAGGGGGATAAGCATGTTTAAAAATTATTTTAAAGGCTTTCAGTTATTTAAAGTCAAGGCCCATGACCTGTTAAGAATCAGCAAAGATGAAGACATCTGCCTTATGCTATTCCCAAGTAAACATATGCTGCAGAACTACAAGACAACTTAAAGTTGGAATTTCACTTTAATTTATGGTAGCCGTGCAACTGGCATTGCTCAGCATAGAGATGGACATGTTAGTTTTAATCCTGTTAATACAAGTTTTAGAAGCATTCTACACGTGGCAGCACAGTACTCACAGAAGTACTGATATTTGCCCTAGTTTTTGAAAAATGAATGGGAGACCTTGTTATTAAGGCAGGAGTTTGAAAGGACCCATGTAACACACCCTCCTTTATAGTTTTAAACCCCATCTCCCATAAGGAAAGTAGAAGGGGGTACAGTTTTTTCCATGTAATAACTTTGTAGTTACTGGACATTTCTCTGGTCACTCAGCTCACACGGTGAGGCTGCATGCAGATAAATATTAATTTCTCATTGCTCCTCCAACTCGTCTGCGTGTCTGATTGCCATCACAGCAGAGCATGCAGGCACTCAGCACATGCAGGATTTCTCCTTCTAGGATTGTCCCAAATTTAACCATTTCAAATCTGACTCATCTGCCACGTAACAGGGTCTGAAGCATGACAAATCCTGAAAATAAGCTTGGGTGCTTAAGCATACAAAAAGGCCACCAAGTGACTTCTGATGTACATATATGTCACTTAATGCCCCGTAAGTATATAATTTAAGCTTGTTTAGCTGCTCTTCCTTGAAAGTTAAAGTAATAAAGAAGATATCCCATTTGCCACAGACTAAAGTCATAAATGCTCGATTTGGTGTGATTTTTCCTGAACAAAGCTATTCAAATTGCATTCATCATTTGTTTGGCTTGGGGTATTCTTGTTACTTACTGTCCTGTTTGTGTCTTAAAAAATAATTTTTCCTTATTTTCAGTGAAATACCAGCAAGGGAAAGTTTTGGTTGACATGGTTTTAAACCCTAGCATGTATTTTCAGTTTGTTTAATTATTTTTCTTGGTAAAATATAAAGGAACTAACTGGCCACTAGAAAGTATGCCCTCACACCAAGCCTGCTCTGGTCTATGCTTGGCTGAAGCTCCTGGGGGACCCTGTGACATGATTTTTCTGTGCCACCATTCCCTATTTGTGGAGGAAATAGGAATTACGGTCGCCAAATAAGTGGATTCTCATCAGAAATAAATGACAGCTCATCAGAATGAAGCTTACTGCAGAAATAAATTGGCTTAGAATATTTATAGCTTTTATGAGAAATCTCTCACCAGATCAAGACGGAGATTTTACAAAAAATAAAAATAAAAATCCAACAAAAAACCCCCACCCAATCATCACAGTAGCAATAATAATAAAAAACAAAAGCAAACAGGCTATTTCAAGCTACACCAAGGCCTTCTTTTTTCATGAACTGGCATCAACAACAGGCCAAGCTTTGATCGCAACCACAAAGGTGAATTTCCATTGAGAGCATGCTAACACCACCCACCAGCCATGCCCAAGCATCTAATACGTAAATTAAAATCACCAGGCGTGCACACAAAAAGGGTTGACACCCACTTCCATGGGTGCAGTCCAAGGCATGTCCCAAACTGCTGCACAGAGTTGGCAGAGGCACAGAGGGCTCCTATCAGCCCCACTGCCCAGCAGCCATCTGTGCCCACAGGTGGGGATGCAAAGAAAGAAAGGCTCCGCCCTGTTCCCAGTGGATGGGCTGAACCTCTTTCCCCAAGTGAAAAGAGCTAAGCCAGGCTCACAGCCTCCAATTCACAAGTGTTCATCTATGAAATCGGATTCCCACCCCTCTCCACTAAGAATCTGCTATTTCAACGGAGCGCAAGATGTCAGGATTTTTGCCAACATGAGCACAGCTGTCAAAATCTCATCCTTGGAAAGAATCCCAGATAGACACATGTTTTACCCCAGCCAAAATGGTCAAGCTTTGCAGAGAAACATTCGGAGAGGAAAAAGGTTCCATACTGTCATTTCAGTATCTTGGGATTGCTCACAGCCAGACAACTGGGATGCGGTGTTTTAAGAGCTGAGCCGTTAAAAGCAACAGGCATCTTGCTATTGACAGCAACAAGAACAGATTCAGTGCCTTTGGCATAAGATTATCAAAAACAGCATTACAGGAAGGGAAGCAAGCTTGTTTGGATTTGAGAGACAACAAATAAAAGAGAAAATATGCTCACAGAATCACACAGAATCACAGAATGGTTTGGGTTGGAAGGGACCTTTAAGATCATCTAGTTCCAACCCCCCAATTTTCTTCTTCTACAGTATGTTTTTCCAAGTGTCTTCAGCACTTTTGCCTGGCATTTCCAATGAGGGTCTGAGAAATCTCAGGTTTATAATGCCCTTGGGTTGATGTTCTTTCAAGCCTCAGAGACCAGGATAGACCTGCCACCAATGCCATGGGGAAGACGCAGAAGATTTCTCTCTGGATTGTCTCAGGGACCCGAGACCATTGCAGCCACACATTCCTCATGGGCATCAACACAGGAAAAGTTGGTTGGTTTGAGCTGGTCAATGGAAACTGCTGAGGTTGTGGTCCTGCTGGCAGAATCACACACTCCTTGTAACACGTGAGGGGCAGCTTTGGGAGGGGGAGTCCCCAGCCCAGAGTTTTGCAGCTTCTCATCATCCTTCTTGTGAAAGCATGCAGTCTAGCCTGAACTGAGCAAGATTTCCCAACCTTTTGAGCAGGCAAGCACCAACCTGTTTCTCCTATTTTGAGATTAGGACAAATAATTTGGCTCAGGTTATATACACAGACGGATAAAACTAGCAGAAGTGCAGCAACTCCTTGATCCCTGCCAAAACACTGACCACTACCATTTTCCCAGCACCACAAATGATGCACATGGGACCCACGCGTGCTGCCTTTCATATTACGATCCAATTTGCGTGCAAGCAGCAGTTAGCTGCTGGGAGATGAACTTCTACAGTTCAGGGGGTGGAGAGGGGAGGTGGCATCAGAAACAATATTCAATCATTATCCTCTTTACTGGAAAACGTGCATCTGAATGGCCAAATTTACTAGCTGTTCCAGATCTTTATGAGATTTATAAGGCTTAAGAAAAAAATTTACTAGAAAGACATAAAACTTCAGTGGTTTGAAATGGAAATGTTTGCAAGGGACTTGGGATCAGCTGGTTTCAATTGCAGCCCTGTCTGAAGCAGGGAGGGCTTCGCTTCAGGTCTGAGGACCTCAAACCTCCCCTGACCTGAACTTCCAAAGACAGCTAGAGATTAAAGCAGTCTAGAGAGCCAATGCTCCATCATTAGGAGGAGCTGTGGTACCCCAGATAAAGGAAAAGCACAATTGAGATGATGAGGAGCACATGGCAAAGACATTCACTTCTCTTTAAGCAAAGTTGTCCAGTCCTGCAGAGCCAGTTCTAAGCTAGAGCTAACAATACCTGATAAATCTCCACTGCTTAAGCCCCCATCTCTGTACCTCACTCCTTGCTTTCCACTTGTCCACACAAAAAGCCTCTGTTCCTGCCTCTGTCCAAGCACACTGTCTCAGAATCAGCCCTCTGCCTTCACAGAAGCAACCTCAACCCCTAAACTTTATGAAGAAATCTTATCTCCAAGCTAAATTTGACCCACTGGAAAATAGAAACTGAATTCATTTCCAAGCATAACAGGGGGGACAACAATACACTTGGAAAATGTTGTTTTTCCTGTATCAGAAGCCTGAAACCACATTACACACATCTCTTAATGAGGGTAATAAGCTTTAACTTAACAGCCTCTGAAGTGAGCTCATCATCCACTTAAGAATAATATTCCCTTCAGTACCTTGTAGGGCATGTTGGGATAGGTTGGCCAACACTTAACACCTCTGCATTTGCCAACATATGTTCCTGGCTCTGAAACAAACAGAAAACATGTGAAGATTTCCAAAGGGCATCTGCAGGGTGCACGGAGAGGTGCTGCAGAGCTGCTGATGAGCGTCTTGCAGCACTCATCCTTCCTCTCATTGCAGGATGCTTAATTACAGCAGGCTGCTGTGGGATTCACACCTAGCAACTCGCAACCACTCCACTGGCAATTATACTCAAGGCAGGCTAAGCAGTATGTGGGATACCTCCTGTCTCTCTCTTCTACCCACATTACGAGACAACGTTTTTCCTCCTTCTTTCTCCTATTTCATGTCCCACAGACCAAGCGTAAAGCTGCTCAGTTCATCTAACTAGTAGATCATCCCTTTCACTGGGACTGTCTTTAATCCTGTGTAAGTGAAAATACCAAACACAGTGTCCTAACATATAGGAAGCATCTTTGACATGAAGTGTTAGAGCCTAGAAAGGAGAGGACTGCTCCCAGTACAGGGTTTTGCAGAGCAGAGCAGCTCCCTTGCCCAGCTGCCTTCATGCTGGCTCAGGCTCAGCAGGGCTGCATTACAAGATGCATTTGTTGATACTCAGCATTGCTGTTTGAGATAGTTCTACATAGTTCTGCTCAGACATCCTTTGTGTCTTGAAATGTGATTTTCTGCATACTTTGTCTAACTTGCATACTACTTACAGCACTTACTTGGATGCAGTGTCGAGAAAATCATCTTGATCTGTTTTAGGCATACAACTCCATGCCTTCTCCTGATGGCATCTTCCAGAAGAGCAGTCCACAGATCGACCTTGCTCTGCATAAAGACATGTGTGCTTGTTATAATTAACATCAGCATCATCTTTATTAGATCTCTTAGCAGACAGGCATGATTAAGAACATTTTCTGGCCCCGAAACCTGTTTATTCAGGTAGTTTCACTTAGTAATTAGGTTTTGAAACACAGAATCAAACTTCTCAGTCTACCTATATTCATGAGCCACCAGCATTAGTTAGCAACATACAAGCTGGCTGTGCTTTGATCAAGATTTCCACAGAACTGACCAAATATGCTGCCTTAAAATCTGTGAGTCCTAATTTGTGGGTTTTGACAAAAAATTGCAAATTTGGCTCTAACTTGGAATATACTGAATTACGTTTTCTTCATCAGCAGCATCACTGTGAACTATTGTCTGGCAGGAAAGACAATTCTGGCTCCTACCCACCAGCTCACTGTGTGATACTAAGCTCACGGGCCGACTCCCAAGCCATGCAGCTCAGTACAAGAGCTGAAGCTGCGGTCCTGCTGTAGTTTCTCCAACAAAGTAAATGACTGAGGGGAGCTTGCCAAGCCTCAATCTCTCAAGATTCTCTATCCCCAGGACTCCCATTCCCTCGCAGAGAAAGTTTACTGTTACTGACATAGTATTGCAATTAGCTAAATCATCTGCAACACAGTGAACTGTTAACTGCTTTTCATTACAAACCAATCAAGGTCCCTTGTCTTCAGTGCACAACAGGGCCATCCCATGGGCTGAGAAACTGAGGACAATTTTTTTTTTTAACCCTTC
This sequence comes from Chrysolophus pictus, assembly GCA_037305975.1. Lineage (NCBI taxonomy): Eukaryota > Metazoa > Chordata > Aves > Galliformes > Phasianidae > Chrysolophus > Chrysolophus pictus. The sequence continues at coordinate 9,815,178 of CM074595.1, forward strand.
AGTAATTTGTAAGCAGGCTTTGACTTTTTTCCCCAAATTCTTAGATAAGGAAGGCCTTTCAGCTAGCAGATTGCTTGCAAACTCTTTCCACTGATTACTGACTGAAGCACCAGTTGTGACCCATGATCTGCTCTACTACTGCTCTCTGAAGTTGCACAATGTTGAACAACACAAATTCCCACCTTTTTTCATCCAATATGGTTTTATTTATATTGTTTCCACACTTCAAAATTAAAAGGCTATTTTTTGTCAAAGGTTTTCTGCATTGTTATATTTACTTGACTATAAAGTACTGATAACCTCTTCATCCTCCAAATACTACACTCATGAATGGGGATGTATTCATCTACAGCTTTCCTGTACATTTTAGATGTAAAAAGTTGAATGCATTTCTATTTAGCCTTTTGTAACTGCTCTGTGTTTACCTGCATACTTTTCAGACCATTAAGCAAACGCTCACACATTAACCAATTAGTTAATGAGCGACGTTATTAGGAAAGAAAGACAGCTCTCTAGAAACCTGAAAAACTGTGAACACTGAAATAGCAAATCCAAATAAATCAAACCACTTCCACCTGTCTCTCCTAGTATTCATTAATACACAGGATTGTAGGCATCTTCTCCAGTGTTTTTCTTTCTCCCTTTATCTTCAACTCAAATGGATTTGTAGCTTAGGTGACTGTAATATACTGCATGCTCACACCCTTGGCCTGAAATTTCCAGTAAGGCAGGCAACTTTTTTTTTGGGGGGGGGGAGGGGGGGGGGGGGGGGGGAGGCTTTCTATGGGCATCAACTACTAAAACTACTAAGCCTTTTAGGACTCTCTGTAAATCTCAGCCTTTAATACCACTAGATTTCAAAGCATGTATATAGATTTATTACTGTAGCTTTCTTTAACCAACAAAAAGTAAAGTACAACAATATGGCACTGCTACAGCAGGGAATGGGATGCCACAAAGAATATGTGTACTTGACCCTGAAATTAATCTCTGATTTTTTTCCAAATTTTTCAAGATCACCAGAACATGCAGAGAGGGGAAAGAGCTAAGGGGGGGGGGGGAGGGGAAGAAGGATTGCTTGTAAAAGGAGACAGGTCCTACTTCAGACGTCATTCAAAGGATATTTGGTTTCACACTAGTCAAGTACAGTTTGTCTAATCTGACTTCAAAATCATTGTTTACTCCTTAAAATATCTTGGTTGTATGAGACAAGATATGAGTCTTTAGGAGTCTGGCAGGGTGAAGAGAGAAAGAGAAGGAGGGAGACAGAAAGTCAACAGATCAATAAAAGCACTTTAGGGTAATGGCTCTACCTTGAGCAGACCAGGTCTGGATTCCAGGCCAGCCCCAGCACTGCCAGGAAATGTGCATTTGTGTGAATGAAACGCTCAATCCACAGCATGGCAGCAGAAGGCCGAGGCTCTGGCTGTGTCCCCATCCGACACCAGAGTTTGCTTCCTTCCTGCCTGTCCTTGCTCACAGCTGGTGTCCCGTCTGCAGTCATTGAAGGAGAGCCACGCTGCCCAGTCAAAGTGAAAATTGGGGTTTGCAGCTTTCTAGAAAGAAGGAAAGGAATGCAGTAGGACAAACTGGAGTGAGAAGTGGGCACAGAGGAACATACAATGCTTTGCCTTGCTTCTTTTTCCTTCTTTTCTTTTCATGCCAGTTACACAGAAACAAGAAAGTGCCTGAGTCAAGTTGGAGCTCATCGTCCAGGAGGCAGCACCAATCTAGTGCATCAGGGCACGATCTCCCAAGGGCTTCCCAACTCCATAGCATTTTTTTACTGTAAGGGCCCCATCTACTGCCAAAATTTTGCAATGAAGCAAACCACATACTTAAATGTCATCTTTTGTCTCATTAGAACGTTCATTAAAGAACTCCCAACCATTCCATCCCACCTTCTAGCTCTCACCCTCATACACACATAAGAAAGCACTCGTAAGCCAACTTCACCAAAGATGCTCAAGCCAGAAAAAGCCTCCCTGCTTTTTATATCAGTTCAGAGGGTCCAACCATTATGGTGACCCACAGAACAAGGCCTGCTGCACTCAGTGCATGCCAGAGACCTACAATTAAAAAGGTCGAAAGAGCCTGCTTCCAGATATCCCAAAGCTTTGGGCTGCTCATAATTTGTGCACTTCTGCACAAAGGACCTTAACTCCTGGCAAGGTGTGAGAGCCTGGCAGCAAACACTATGGAGCTCCTGCTGCCCCCACATCACCCTCCCAAAAAGCAAGCAGCAGCTCTGTTTTTCAAGACAAAGGAAGGGGAGCACAACAGAATGAGGAGAAACTGCAACCAGATAAATATCAAAGATTGTTTCTCTTTAATTATCCGTTCTCAGAATCGTTGCCCATCAGCTGGAACTCCCCGTTGCTTTTTTTAAAGTAAACAAAACCATGCGTTTTTAATGCTGTCCCACCTTACTTCGTGGTCTGACTAATTACTAAGGCTGGACATAAATTGTTCATCTGTGACACTGTGAATAGCCTCATTTATTCTGGACAGCACACATCTGTTTTCACACACACATGCATGCTTACGCAAACACCCTTAGCCTGCTGCAGGGATGGCCAGCATACAATTTCAGCCCCATATTGAGTTCTGGCTGGTGCTGAGGTCCCCGAGGCTGAAGAGAAATAAAGCTCTTAGAAGGGAAACAGCATGTAAACACAGCTCTTATGGTTCCCCACATGGAAAATGTTTTTTTCAGATGAAGCTGCTGAGCAAATCACATGAGAAAAGGTTTGTTGGCATATAGGTTGGAAGCAAGCTTGCTTGCAACCAGGGAGAGGAGAACATTGCAAAACGCATCTCTTCTATCTCCTCCCTGAGCAAACAGGCCGTGTCCTACCAGCCTGAGCAAGCAGCAAAGTGCAGGTGGTCAGGAGTGCATGTTACTGAACCACCTGCGCTCTCAGACCTTTAATCAGTGTTTCAACATGAAAGAAATATCTCCTCACACGTACCTCATGAACCTGACATTAGATTCTCAAAAAAAAAAGTCCAAGAATTACTTTCCTTGTGGTTACCATGACTGCTGTAGGTGTTGCGCTCAATAAATAGGCTATTGATCTCTGACACGTGGGCCCTGACTTGCTGCTCACTTAATATGTACGCTATTTTACTAATATTTTTAAATCAAATTCTATTTTCCATCAACATGATGACAGGCATCAAAGCAGGGGAGTAATCCCTCTTGCCTGTGTAGCATGCACGTACCTGATGAACACCAGGATGAGAAGAGCTCATGTAAAGTAAGGGCCTCGGCTCCCTGGCAAAGGATCCTGAACCCCTTCCCCAAGCACTGGGGTCTACCCAAGGCAAACCTGAAGCCCCCCCCCCACCCTGGGCTGCTCCAACATAAAGTGGCTGCACAAACACAAAGGGCTTTCCCTAGGCAAGGGCAAAAATACACCCTGCTCACATGGGAAGACGTTCAGACATGCAATTCACACACCATCATCCATCAACGCGAAAAGGAGAATTTCTCAAGAGCTCTGATAGCACAAATGTTCTGGGGGTTTTATGGGGTTTTGTCTTTGGATTTTAAGGCAATTTTTTTCCTCATTCCTGGTGGGAAAGCTTATGCCTTTATTTCTACAACTATAAACCAAATAATAGATTAGGGTTTTTTTGTTGTTGTTTTGATTTTTTTTTTTCTGTGAGGCATAGCAATGGTACTGAACATATGCAAAGTTTCCACTAAAGGTTTTTGTAACCTAATTTTCCTCTGGAGATTAGAGGCAGCCAGATATTCTGCTTCTCGCTGGAAGTTGGCCGGTAGCCACCCCGTGCTTCTCTCCCTGTCATCCCCCCGGCCCCCAGCCCCAGCACTGTTAATCAGATGGCTGTATCTTCCCTATATTTCTCCTGTCAAGCTATTAGGGGGATACAGAAGAGAGAAAGAAGAGAATCAGCTGAGATATAAACCAGCCCATCTCCCTGAGTGCCTCTCCTTCTTTTCAAGGTTGAGCTGTCTGTATTGCTGCACACCCTCCTGTCACAGCTAAGGAGAAACTTGCTTTCTCTTGCAGAGAGAAAACAGATGACATTTATTTCCCAAACAGAGAGGGACAGAAAGAAATTTGTCTGTGTGGAAGCATCACTAACCTTTAAAAACAGAAAACTGTGGCATGGAAAGGGAGAAAATCCCTGCCTGTGGGGTACGCCTGGCTAGGCCCAGTGCTGAGCAGGGTGATGGCGGCCTCACAGGGAGCTCCTGGTGTGTGCCTGGTGGTGGGCAGGGGCAGCTGGTTGGAGGCAGAGCTATTTATGAGGTCTACAAAGAACCCCCAAATCCAATCACACCTGGGGATGAAGGCATTGATTTTAACACATCTTCCCCTCCTCAGTAGGAGTGCAACGGCAGCACACGGCCCAGCACACCTAACATCTGTACAGAGCTTTTCCTCTCATGGAGGTATTCCTGTGGGATTTTGTCTTTGAAAGGGGAAAAAGTGAACTCCTACTTCTGGATATCTCAAGAATTTGAGAATATTTGGATTCCAACCTTCTTGGCTGGGCTTATGTCCCATTCTTGCACATAAAGGAGAAAAAATAAAATCAAATAAAACAGCCAATATGGGTGTTAAACATCAGAAACAAGAAATTTACACGATTTTGGCCTTAACCATCAGTTGATAACTGAACAAGTAGCAAACTAATTGAGAATGCTATAAATGCCCTTCATTTTCTAGTAATGTGAGGATTTCTGACCATAGCAGAGACCAGACTGCACTCCAGCAATGCAGGGCACAGAGACCCACTTCAGCTCAGATTCCCTTTGCTGTCCAGTGTTCTGGTTTTAACAACTATTTAGAGAGGTTTATAAGAGACACTCAGGAAGCACCTCAGTCTGTCTGGGAAAGAGGACCTTGCTATTAAAAAAAAGACTTATTTGGGTATCCCCTCAGTACCCTTAAAAATATTTGTGTACCAGGTAAAGACCTGTCAGTAAGCACAATGGGTCACTGCAGAGATATATTTTTTTTCCAAATCTATGTTAAACAGAGAGTAAAATCAAATTTATTTACCAATACTCGAGTTCCTTATTCAGACAAAGCATCTGCTCATTTTAAAAGGAGTCTCAGGCTGAGAAAGGAGCTGACAACTTTTGAATGCACGTTAATGAATGAAGTGTTTGCTCTAGGCAACCCCTCTCCTGCTAAGTTTGAGCTGGCTTCTTGATTTCAGATGTTAATAAAATATCAGTCCTTTCACTTTGGGATTTTTGTTTGCTTTTGTACCTAGAAAGGGAAAACAAAGGAAATTTCTCGAAACATTGCTGAAGAATGTCTAACACACACAGCTTGTGTTTTTAGAAGAGAGAAACGTGTGAGTGCAAAAAACACAAGGGAATGCAGGAACACTTGTGTGCCTGAAACAGCAAGCTCACCTTCAGGCAGGGTGTGCAAGAAGAGCTACATCTCAGCCCTGCATTCCACAGAGACTTGGCTCTCCCATGTTCAAACCCGCCTCCCTGGGAGCCCTCCCCAACCAAAAGCCTCCCTGCCCTTGCTGCAACCTTTTGTCTTTCACTCCTCTCTCCTTCCTTTATCTATGTACTACAGCCATTATCTCCATCAGCATAACTCCTTAAGATACACCTAGACATCATTTTGCCAATGAATGCATTTCACACAACATTAGTCATATTGTACTGTGGATAATTTTTATGATATTGCCGTGCCTCTCCTTGGTACACTGTTACAGTTTAATTTGTACATATCCTGCCGCTGATGTAGCGGCACTCAGCTGTAACCAGAGAAAGCATGATGGTTCTGTATTATTGCAACACATTTTCCCTCTTTACAGACAAAAAGAGTCTGAGATACTTCTTAAGAGAAGTCTGTTTGCTTTCTAGGATTAGTTAGGTGCAGAGAGTCTTGTCTGCGGGGTATGGGAAGAGCCACATCCCAACTCTGCTCCACGGAAAGAATTCAGATTCAAGGTTACATCTCCAGCCTGCTCCTTCAGTATATGCAATGAACTTATATGTTCATCCAAGCACCTTTTCACAACATTCATGTAAGGATTCCAAAGAACGGTTTTTCAGACCTTATCTAGCTCCTCATCTTCCCCAGACCAGCCGATAGCAGCTATCTGCTTCCTTACCAAACAGTGCGACTCATTCTGGAGTTAGAGACCAAGACTATGTATCAATTTTCAGCCTCAGGCACCAGTTCCACATTCAGACATGCAGAGCAGCCCTGCAAAGGTCTGTCAACTGCATCAGGTACTCAGCAACTAATACTGGTACCAACAAAAAGGACTGACCACGCCGTTTTCAGTGCTTCTGCTCAGTGATCAATTTTCCCATGTAGAAATGTTTTGCAAAAATAAGGGATTACTTGGAAAGACACTGGGGTAACCCTGCTGAGTGTCTGCTTTTCTTCTTAGCTCTACAGCATGGAATACTTCTGCTGGTATTTTGGACAGTGACCACAAGGTCATAAGACTGAGGGATCATTTGAGACTCCCTTCATTTGTTAGTTTACTTCTGGAAGACAAAACAGTTGACAGTTTCATCAAACAAAGAAGAAGCTTGTTTAACTCTTTAAAAATACTAATTTTAAAGGATCAGAATTTGCTCCACATATTTGAACCCTGCCCACCAGAATTCATTCCCTGACTAATGGCTCTTCACTTCCTTACAGCCAATTGTAGAGGTTGTTTTTTTTTTTTTTTTCCATTGATCTTAATCAGAATTATAAAAATATTTTCTGTCCTGCAGATTTATTTCTGCAAAGTGAGTCCAATTAAGTCACATCCTTGAAGGGTGCCTTGCCTTACTTCAGGGGGAGCACAAGAAGGGAGGCAGCTACTTGAAGAGTAGAGGTTTTTCCCCACGCCCTAGAACACACATCTATGCAAGAACCAACCCAGGCTATGCTGAAATGAAGGTGTTAAATTGTCCATAAGCAGTTGGCCCATGTAGAAAGTTCTTATCATGCTTTGCTCCTGTGAATCAATCCTTTCAATTAAGGTAGCTGGGGGATATAATGATGTTTTTATTTGCAATTACAGCTTTAAATTAGGATCAATAAAGGCAGCTACAGCCCTACCATACCAACAGTCCTGAAAGGATGGTAGTTTTTCATCAGAAAACACATTTTGTAAATAAGCACATCCATTTTCAATCGAAAATATAATAAAATATCATAGGAAATAGAATCTAACACCAGAAAAAGACTCAAGGAATCTTTCTATTTGTTTTCTGTTTTCTTTTTAGGCATCAAGCCAGCAAGGCCTTCTTCTGTATGGCTGCATCCCCTTTCCAAGGTCTCCTCTGGAATTAACTGAATGAGAACAAGGCCATGTCAAAGCTGACTTTGTCTCAGGAGAGGAAAGAAAAACACACACCTTGCTAGTGACTACCTTACATTTCTGACTTCATATATAAAGTTTTGCTCAATATGAAGCCACAGACTAGTTTATGTGTGAGTTGTTGTTTTGTCTTTTTTAATCCGCTCTTCTAACAAAGAACGCTTTCCTTTCTACCAAAATACACAACTATTCATTTTATGCACACTGGGATTATTAAAAAAAATAATAATACTTATTACTAAATGAAAAATTTCTTTTTTTCTTCAAAACATTGGGGCTGTTTCCCCATTTTTAAGCAAACTCTCAAAAAATTATATGAACTTTTGTTAAATAACATCTTTTCTGAGGATGAGATACCAATGAAAGATCTTCAAGAGTTTCCCCATTTCGTAGCTGTTGCACAAGTTGGCATAATATCTGCTATGATTTATAGAGAAACAGGGGTGTAAGAAGCCTCCCTTCTAATTATAACTGGTTATGAGGTGCATCACTCATATCAGGCTGAAATTTACTTCCATCTCAAAGAAGATTTTTTTGCCTGTTTATTATCATAAACTGGCCACAGAAATGCTGATAAAAAGATTACAGAAAATGTTATTAAGTTAATCCCTTCCCAGATGGACTTCCTTTCCTTTTTCTATTTTTTTTTTTCTTCCTGAATACAGACTTATTTTGTGTCTGTTTACACGCTGTGATATGTCAGACAGTAAACACCATCTCTCTTATGGAAAGTTGTGCAATGAAACCCTTTCCTATTTCATGTCCTGCATTATGCAGAGAGGCTAACTTTGACAGATCGTGCAGAAGAACCTATAAATCCAATGATTCCCTCCACTCTCAGAGGCAGCGCATGCAAGGGCTTTGGCCATATACTAGATGTCATTTGAATGCAAAACATGCTAAAATTCGTCCTGAAAAGCACTTACATTTTAAAAAACACCATAATTCTAAGAAGAAAAATGCGTGCCATATATTTTGGCTGATTTCAAATTCATATATATTTTAAATGATCTACATACCTTAAGCTGCACATTTTATACAACAGAATGATAACCATTACCATTCCACTCCATCTAATCCACCAACGGTCTTGATTTATCAGCTAGCTGAGTCTATCACACTGCCCCTCCTGAAATTCAAGCTCTAATTTTAATTTTTGTTGTTGCTGCTGCCTGCTACCTGGAATGCGGCAGCTGCCATGAAGGCACTGGGGCCTTCCTCACCCTTTAAACATAATTGATGTTATTGAAGATAATGATTTAGGATATCATCCATCTCCAGTACAGCTTACCATTACGTGACTTGTTCTTGCAGGTATCTGATTTGTATCATGGACGCGTTGGCTTGATTGCTGTTTTGCCATAGAATAATAGTTTCCTGGTTTCCAGTGACATACTGAGTCTCCCTTGATCACTCAGGTGATCAGTCAACACACAAGTTAATTATGGGTGAAGGGGTATCTGAAGCCCAAAGATCAAAAGATGCACACAAGGTCTTCTCCAAGTCATTATTCACATCCTTAAGCACCACGCAGTCAGTTCAGACTCCCATTTCCAGTCCCTAAGTGAAGCAATAGGATGGTAGGAAACCTAACTGAGAGCAGCCAAAAAAAGCAAAATGAAACTCCTGATTTATCCAAAATAGGAGAATAAATAAATAAATAAATCACTGTGAACACATTTGCCTGAGTGAAAAAAGCAGTATATTCTCATTCCCCTCCCACCACCTCTTTTATTTTTTTTTAAACCAACAGTCAAGGACAGCTACATAGAGGTAGAAAACCTGACAGCCTGCCACAAAGTTCTCATCTCCATCTCTGGTAGAAATTCCTGGGTTTTACCTAACATTGAAAGGAAGTACTTTCAAACATTGCTGTGCGTGTTACCTTCACGCACTCAAAATAATTATTTGCAGAAATTAGGTGCTGATGGACAAAAACGTCCGATGTTCTCCCAAAATATATAGGAAAAGCAGTTCTTCCCAGATCTTTTCCTCATTTTTCTACCACTCTCCAACTCACGTGGGCATATTCATATTACCAGCAGCAATTACAATGACTGCCCTGAGCCAGCCAAGTCTCACCCCTTCGGGCCACAACCCACACTTCTCCAGGGAAGCAGCATCACAGAACTGCAGCCTTCCTCCTGCTCCAACGCCCCGTGAGCTAAACACAGCCTGTTGGACAAGTCTGTGTAACAGATTGGAGCTACAGCAGTCGTGGTGCCGTGCTACAGCCACAGCTTTGCTCTTTCTGGAGGAAGAACAGTCTCTGGTATGAGGGGGTGAGCTCACTGCAGGCTTGGCTATCAGCTCAGTACCTACTTCATTGAGCTGCACCTGTATTCTTTCACCTAAACCAGTTTCTCCATCTCTGTGGTTTACATATTACTAGATTAAAGAAGGGTAATAAGTCTCAAAGGTTTCTTTCCTAAAATATCATGATTACTCTACTCAGAGCCACCCTGCCATTCTTTTTACGGCAAAGGGAACTGAATCACTGAATTGCAGATTCGAGATCCTTCACAAGGTCAAATGTCTGCAGGACTTTACTGCAAGCATAGCACAGTGCACACAGTTCTACATATGCTTTCTTCCACATACAAATAAATGCTACAGATGCACAACCCACGTGCACGTATCTGTGCATGCCAAAGGGATTTACACATGTTAATACTTAGAAAGCAAAGGCAGAATGTATATAAAATAGCATGCAAAAAGTACAATCACCCTGCACAGATCCCTCTGGAGGCATCACTACTTGGACGTATTTCTAAGATGCAAAGCAATTATAAAATTGATATGTCACCCTCTCTCCAAAACTTAATGATTACAGTCTGTTAATTACATCGCATCTGTTGGAACCTTTAGCAAATAATTTGTGGACCTGATTTATTATTTATAATACCAATAGAAATTACAAGTAACGTCCTGAAGTCACACTGATGCAAACTGGCAGCAGAAGCAAACCACGCCATGTTCTCTCCGCCAGCTATCTACCCACATGAGCACTGTGTGCTGGGGCAGCACAGCTATAAAAAGCCTTCTCTGGATTTTACTTTCTGCAGGCAGAGAGCAAGAAGTAAGAGAATACAAAGAGTCCAGCAGAGGAAAGAAAAGGATGTAAGATGTATATAAAGAGTCATTTACAGGTGGTCACAAAGTAGCTCTGAAATACATAGTGCCATAGCTTTTGGTCAAGGGTCCCACGCAGTGGGCATTCACAGAAGCTTAGGAATGCTGAAAAGGTGTGGCAGGGTCAGCCTCACTTTTCCCCCACTTCCCATACCCTGTAAGCACTACCTAAATGTGGCTGTTAAGGTTTCTCCAGTACAACAACTCAACTTCTAAGCAAAACCAAAAAAAAAAAAAATCTTCCAACTGCTGGCCCAGAAAACAATGTGGGATTTGAAAGGAAAACTCTTCTTTCTTGGGTCTCCTCAAACCAGTACCAACAGGTCCTTAGAGTAGCACAGCAGATGGCACTGCGCTGATGTAAACCGGAGGCAGAACTGCCACCCTTTTCTTTGTAACAGAAACAGAGCTTTTGGATCTCATTATTATTATTATGGGACCTGAATATTACTTAGCTGTTTTTATACCGCTTTAGCCAACCCACTTATTCACCAGAAAGCAAATAATCACTCAAGGCTGAAGTTTATGAAACTTCTGGGATTCACAAACGTGTTTCATGAATTTCTGGCAGTTGTCCGAATGTTCACAAATAACGTGATGCCAGTAATCAGAACAAGTCAAAACTTGACACTTCTATCCATAAATCAGGATACGTTTTATTTTTACTGCTTGAACAGTTCTGTTCCCAGGCACGACTGGATTTGAACCACCAACCTAGAGGTGAAAGGACCTTTATTTAATGTATTTGTTTAGGTTTATATGAAATATAAAAAAGTGCCTATCCAGGATTCTAGCCACCTCTGCCATATATTAAAAAAACAGGCCAACTCACACAGACAAAAATAAACTCAGCAACTTCCAAAAGCCAAAGAAGGCACAAAAGAGACTCCGGCCAGATACCTCAAATCTTTCTGTGTAAACTGAAAACTTTTGCACACACTATTTCACTCTTCTCCAAAGCCTGGGACATGAAGAGATGTGTCCCTCAGGTCAGCGGAATTGGACTCTCCCAGGCAGGAGGGAAAGAGAGCATTCATACTGCTGCCAAGGAGACCTATCCTGTATTCTCCACTTCAAACCGAGAGGACTTCAGCCAAAATGCCTCTGTGGCTTGCAGCTGCAGCGGTATCACTAGGGAGACAGAGCTCTCTATTAAGCAAAGAGGATCTACGATCCAAGATCTCATGCCAAGAATCTATTTCAGCCTCCCCCTCGAGTCCACAGGCACAGTGCAGGTCCTGGAGCACCAGTGTTAAGTGCTGATGGTGAAAACTTCCACTCATCGCTCCACGCACACGGATGATGCTCTGCAAGCTGTTCTGCACATCCCACCACTGCCTCATGCTCTCCTCCACACTCTGCACATACACCCAGGGACACCTCTCAATTTTGCACGTTGCAGAGCGGTTGCGCTCCAAGAGTTTCTCCTGGCATGGTCAGAAAACAGTTGTTTACAACTGCAGAAATGGGAAAGGGAAGAGAAAACAATCCTGCTGCTGGCACTGTGCCTCCTGGTGCCAGCCAAGAGCTCCATTTACCATCCTGCCCAGCCAGCTTCTGCCCTCTCACTCTGCTATTACAGTGGGGATAGGCAGGTGAGGAGACAGGGCAGGAACAGGAGGCACGCCTTCTCTCCTCATACAGAGATCTGTAATTGCAGCTTGTGCTCCCAGAGCTGATCCCAGAGCTGCTATAGGAAGCTCCCTTCCAAAGCAAACGTGAAAGTAACTTGAAGATCATCTCTTTGCTCTTTGGAAAGTTGCAGATAAGAAGTACTTGTAGAAAAGGACAGTCATTCTCTGACATGTATGTATTGTTTTCCAAACCCTCTGTGCAAACACACTCGTGCTCCTATCAAAAAACATCACATTCATTTCTTCCTCTAATGGAAATGTAAGGAAAAGTTTCCAGTTTTAACAGTGTGCTGAGCTTTGTCTTGGGCAAGAAGTGCCAGCAAAGACAGGTTGAGCAAGGAAGCAGCAATCCCCATCCCATCCATCCACTTAGCCTCTCATGAGGCACGTGTCACAGCAGCAGCTGCCAGCCTTCGTGCTGCTCCACACCGCAGTGCTTAGAGGAGGCTGCATGCAGGAAAAGGAACGCTCCCTGAGGTCCTGCTCCAGCCGTAGTGGGTCTGGGGAAGAAGCAGGATCCACTGCAGCCAGGCAACAGCACACACTTCCTCCCCTCCAAGTGCCTACAAAGCAACCTGACTGGATTATTTTCTCCTGGACAGCTCTGCTTCTAAAGAGGCTGATTAATCAAAAGCACCTCCCAATTGAAATTACATCCCGCTTGCCTTCTGACACTTACCACTTCAATAACATCATTTATAGCTCCACTGCTGCAGTATGAAGCCCTAAGGAGAACTGGCTCCTACAACATGTTGCCATTACATTTTAGCCAAGGATGAATGTAGCTGCAAATCTCTCTGCAAAATACAGCAGAGATCTATTAAATGTATAACTTCCCTGGCACCAAAATGTTATTCTTTTAGCAGGTCTGCTTCTTCCCTAGAATTCCGATGAAGTGTGCTCTGCCACGTTATGAAATACACCATATTTCGGTGTGATACACAGAAAACGTCTTTGTTTAACGCAGCTTATTTTTTATCATGTCACTTTTCTATTGGATTTCTTTTTGTGAACTGGAAGCATATTATTGTGACAGATACATTGCTTTACCAGGGAGGTTTGCTATGTGACCTGCAGTGTCAGGACGAGGATTAGGTGCTCCCTGAAACTCAGCCTGGAAGACTCGATGCAGCACCAAGGAGCACAGAGCAAATAAAGAAGCAGGAAAAGCCCCTCAGCAGCACTCCCAGCTGAGCAGGCTGCCGGGGCTTTTTCAGCCTGAAACACAGGTCTTCTACAAAAAAAACCTGAAAACTGAAATGTTATTTGTTATTCTGTGTTCATTCTTCCATTTATTCACACTTAGCAGGCAACACAAGAGCTCAAGAAAGTCAGGGAACACTGCCAGCATGTCCTTTGTGCCAGGGAGATGCAAAGTGGTAGCAAATCTCACCCCTCTGAGCACATCACCTCGTGGAACCACTGCTCTTCTTGTTTCCTCCAGACTGTCCAGGAAAAGTAAACAGGAACCTGCAGGAAGTAAAACTGCTTGGCAGAGAAGGTGCTAGCACAGTGCCCCAGGTGCAAGGATTCGATTTTCTGCTTCATTGTGAACTTCAGCAAACACCTGACAGGATGAAGCCCCATGAGATAGCTGATCCAACAGCTCGCCGCTGCTGCAGTCGGTGCGAGGAACTGGTTCAGCAAAGAGCTGACAAGAGCTGGGTGGTAAGGAGAGACTTCCCTCTTTTTGGCAGCAGAGAGCTGTCAGATCAGATCAGCCACCTTGTGCAACTTGCCCCTCAGGCGCCTGCACTCAAAGAGGCGATGTGCTTCATGCCAAGCTCTTTTTACATCTTTGTTTCCAGCAGCAGCGCTCCCTACACACCTCAGCATCTGCTGAGGCTGGGCTGCACACCACGGTCACGTCCAGCCCCGCCAGAGCCAACAGACCAGCCTTTCCTCTACCCAAACCCCTTGGGGCCGTGCTCCTACAGCAGCCAACCCACACCACGCAGCTGCCACTGCTGCTGCACCGTGTTACTCAGCAGCTCCTACAGAAGCTCCACTCCTCGATCAGAGGACTCCAAACAAACGCCTCTCATTTCCGAGGAGGATGCTGTCATTACCTGGTTCTTACCACTGTTCTTGGAGGTGCTCTCCACTCTTCTTGTCAAATCTCGCTACTTCACAAAAAGCCTTCAAGTTTCATTCAGTGAATGGGCGGAAGAAACACTGTGATTTTATCTTTCATCTTATTCAGGGCGCATTTAGGGATTCCTACTACTGTCTGTGAGCTGTTTCTCTGTAGCTGAATGTGAAAAATGTAAGCAATTCTTAGAAAGTCCTTACAAATGATGCACCTTTTAGCTCAAGCAAAAAACAAGTTACCTCCAGGTTCTTTGGCAATACGGCAAACCTCAAGCAGGAAGGAGAGACAAAAGCTTCCTTTAAGAGGACCCTGAGAAATCAGACCTTTTTTTTTCCTGGAAGAGATGAATTTGAGCTCTGCCTCCTGCGCTAAGATCAAGCAACCTGGGTAGCTGACTGAGGTCCCAAACCCTGGATGAAGTTAGTGGCTGAAGTGCCAAAGACATCTCTCATCCATGACACGTTTGGTATCTGATTTCTGAGCTTACTGCCTTGAACCAGTCATGTCTTTTCCCCACAGGGACACTCAGCTGGGAACCAGCACCTGCCAAGCACGTTGGCTCACGCCAGAGGCCAAGCTAACACTCAGCAAGAAGTAGATTGGGTTTAAGTCCAAAGACAAGAACAGAATGCAGTCAGCACAGAGTTTCCCAGTAAACCTCGCTCCCTCATCTGCAGAACACTTACTTCCAAGATCACTTTAAGGAAAAATTATATTAAAGGTTATTTGGATGCCTCTAGTAAAGAAGACTATGCAAGTAGGTAAGGGAGAGACAGGTCCGTTGTAAGCCCCAGCAGCTCTGCTCCTTCCCACACACACCGCCGGTCTTCAGATTCATCAAAGCTAGGCAGGAAAAGATGGCTCATATGCCCACAGTACTTATCCTGCTGATCAATAAGCTTCCTTCCTGCCTGATAACCAAACCACTTTAATATTAACAGTGTTATTTAAGATGTGCGGAAATTTGTCCATTCCAAGCAAACCAGAAATATCTTGACCTAGATACTGAGAGCAAAACAACGTTGAGTAAACTTCAGCACTGCCAGTTCATCTATCATTGCATTTGACATTTTATTAAAGAATGGGAACAAAGCTATTTTATCCAAAAGGTTCTTCTACCAGCATATTTACTCAGTGAATGAGAGAGAAAATTGTTCTGACACTTCTCTCCCATCAATTAGGCAGAAAAAAGGTTCATTTTATAATCCATGAAGAAGGTACATGAGTTGAGTTGGTCTGTACAGAGTTGAGAGCTCTGTTCAACAACAGGTAGTAAATACAATTATATCAGGAAGCATAAGTGAATGAGAGATTCATTTAAACCTCTTCTTGGAGGAAAAGAGGAGCACAGTGAAAGAACAAAAGTGAACACAAAGAGCACTTCTACCATGTCACAAGCAGGCAAGCTTAAGACAGTGACCTGCTCTGAAAAGGGCAACGTCTGATAGAGAAAGCCTCAGCAAACACTATCATAAGTGCTACCAGAGCTGTTGCTCTGCTTGGCTCTAAGAAACGCTCGGGTTATGCAGCACCCCTGAAAAGTAAGGCCTAATTTCCTCCTGTACCAAGATTTGTTGTAGCTTCTACAAAATGATGTGCCTACAGAATTTGTCTAACGTACTCAATGGCAAAGCTGGGAGGAAACACGAGTGTCTTGCTCTCTGTCCAGAGGCTGGAGCCCCACTGAGTCTCACAGTCTAATCCATCAGATTTCTGTTCCTTCTTCTTATCCATGCAAATTTTGGTGCTTACCTGAACATATGTCAGTAGGTAGAGTATCTTAAGTTTTTACCTACCTCCAAGACGTACTGCTTACCAAAAGGTAGAAAAGGGAAAGAAAGACTTTCAAAAAAGATCAGATACATCATAAGCTTGGCAGACACTGTAGCCCTGAAACAGCAGTTTGAAACTTGCACCATAACAAATCTTCTCCTATACATTATCTCACAGGAAACAACACATGATAAATTCTTAGCACAATGTGATTCCCCTCCTTCCACCTCCTCCCCACTTCAGAAAGATTTAACATCTAATTCAGCTTTTGACGAGCTGCTTCATCACTGCGGGAACACTGTTGATCTCTGTCGGAACCCTGCGGCCTTGGACAGAACAAACTGAAAGGGAAAAAAAAATTTTGGCCGTCTGTAATGATAAATAAATACATTACAGGATACAACTCTGGGGAATGGAGGCTGACACTGACTGAGCACCATGACCTCCACACAACTGCCAAGTCTCAGTCGTTTAACAAAAGTCAACTTTTGTTTGCCTTTTTTTTATCCACCCCCTACTCAATGACAATTTCTTAAAGTGCAAACACAGAATGGAAAAAGCAAAAAAATAAAAATAAAATTAAAACAATAAAAGATAGAACTCCAAACCCCTCCTCATCTGCTACCCAGAGGCACTTCAGTTTCGACAGAACAATATTTTATTTCTTTGGTCTCACGGAAACTGGGCGAAAACAGCCCATACTGCATCAACAGCAGCAGGACGGGGAAGCTGTGCCATGGGGAATTCTCAAATCCCTTTCTGAAGCTCCTCACTCTAGGATGTGCCTGCCTCCAGGCTGCTGCTTGGCACGGGTTTCATTTTCTGCCCACTTAATAAGTCCCACTCACAAAATCAAACACGTATGGCAGATGTTGGGTCTTCGCATTTGTGGCCACAATAACAAGTGAGAGAGGGAGCAATTAGTTACCCCGTCGGCCAACCTTATCTCAGGGAGCCTCACCCACTGGTGTCAAGCTATCTCCTAGACTCTCCATTTCAACATCTGATTCCCATTTTTCTCCAATCATAGCAGAAAGGTGATATCTCCTGCCACCTCTTCTCATTTTACAGATGCACCAAGCGATAAAGAAAGTGTCACGACAAAGTCGATCAAGCTGAAAGCCAGGTATGGACTGCAAGCCTCTCATGTCTGCATTCTGCTTACCACAACATATTGTTCCATTAACTCCATGTGCTTTATATGAACCACAGAGGATTCGGTTTGATCAAATAAGCTCAAGGTCAAGCTCTCAGGGCTCCACAACACCTTCCAGCGAAGAGCAGCACGGAAAACCCTACACTAGCACAAAAGAAGCTAATTCCAATGCAAAAAGAGACCAGCTGGAGCAGCATCATGAGAATCAGCCCTACTAGCATGGTGAGTTACTAACCTCAGGCACAAAGTTCCTGAAGCCCACATCAGTGCTTCTTCCCAATTGCACAGCACGCACTCTCCAGCTCACTCGGAGCTATACAAGAGCACAGAAGCACAATATGTCTCCAGTTTTCTTCCGCTCCCCTTAATCCACTACAAAATGTCCCCACCAGCCTCACTGCCAACACCAATTTCCACGAGTATCTTCACAGCTCCAAACTTGCAGATCACTGAACTCACCCTATTCACCAAAGTACCAATCTAATCCACTCCACTCGCAGCTACTACTACTAAAATATTTTCATTTTCAAACGTCTTGTGACTACTTATACATCCTAACATCCTTGTTATTCTCTCTCTCCCACTCCCCTTTGTATACACAGGATAGATGATTCATCCAGCTCACCCAAACAGAGGAAGAGTCACAATTCAATCCCTTAATCTTTTCTCACTGGTTTACATCTTTAATTCCTCAATCTGTCTTAGTTTCTGTTTTTTTTTTTTTTTTTTTTTTTGGGGGGGGGGGGAGGGTTCTCTTCTCTCCTTTTTTTTTTTTTTTAGTTTTTATTTGTTTATTTGGCTTTGGTTTTGTTTTCTCATTTTGTTTGGGTTTGAACATCAGTTTATAGACGAGATTTTTCTAATTTGTCCTCGTATATAGGAATATTTCCTGAAGATCTATGATTGCTTCAAAACTGCCCTCTGAGGGTGATGATAGAAAAACATTTTTCTTCAGCTTGGTCAGTTCCCTCAGCTTGCTCTGCTAGGGAATACTTGCTCCACGTTAGTTATATCTTTGATTGTCCTGTAATTGTTTCCTGCAGCTTATGTGCATTACAGCCTCTGTTAGCAAATGAATGCTTGATATGCCATAGGGGAAGAGCTGCAGACAGATTTCATAAACTCCATCAGGATTTCTAAGTGGTGCTCAAGCAGTGCCCAAATCACCATCAAGCTCACATCAAAACCTGCCCTCAGAACAAGACTGACACTTTTATAGGGCAAGGTGGCTAAAAGAATAGATACATCAAGACTATCATTCCCAAACTTTTCTCCTGGGTAAAATACAATGGAAAACAAGAATTATAACAAAATGAAAATCAAACCAACCAAAGAGAAGCTCTACCTCTGAACCACATACAACAGAAACATGGCCCTCTGTACCTGAAAATTCTGAAATGGGAATTCCTCCCTTAGAAACCAATGAGGCCTTCACCACGCTCCACAGCCCATCCATTGCAAGCAACAGCAAGAGGTATCTACTGTAATCTAGGCTTCCAGCAGAATGGAAGGTTTCCATAGAAATCAAAGGAAAAAAAAAATAAAAATCAGACCTGGACATCTGGGTAGACATTATCTGCCTGTACAACCCACGTTGCTGGCATGCCTCATCTCTTGCTATAGCAGATAGCCTACGTGTGTGCACACTGCATGCATGTTTAAACAAAGAAGCTGATAAGGAGTACTTGTCTGTCAGCAGTATCTGAAGCTCACGGCTCTTTGAGAGCATTTGGGTTTACTTGGCAGGTCATGCTGACTCCTTGCAAACCATTTATCATCGCAAAAAAACTCCAGAGGCTGGCACTTTGCCAGTGTCTTGTCTTTTCTTCCCTCCCCCACCCCTCTCTCCCCTCCTGAGTATTGATGCTACATCAAAACAAACCTCTGGTTCACATAGCAACAGAACATTTTTATATAACCTCTGCATGGGAACGCTACACAAACCATCGGACAATCACTTGGAGCACGTTAGGTAATTCCAGGATATTTTGCTGGTTTCTATCAAAAACACTCCACATTAAGTGAACTATAAAAGGGGAAGAAGATCTTTTGCATATGAGCCAGACTTGAAACACATCTTGGCACTAAGGACGTTAGGGGATTACTGCACCTTTTGGTTCCATGTTCTAAATTTTGCCATTTTCTATCTCCCTTGGAATCAGACTGGAGAGTCCAAAGCATTTAAGCCAGTTTGTGCATAATGTAATTGAAAGCAAAACGACGCTGAGTCAAAGTGCTGTGTCAGGGCTTTAAGAAGACAAAGACTGAAATTCAGATTTTGGTGGACACTGAAAACTCCCACTGCTATCTGAAACAGAGATAGCTGGACTTAGTTATAAAACAACAAGGTCGTCTTAACTTCATTTTCCCTCTTCTTGTCACAGGCTGTTAATACCCTCAGTAAGGACAAAATGCTACTCATATTGTGTTAATCCCGTATTTCAGAGCTTCCACTAGTTTGTTGCAAAGATAAAGATCCTTTTTCCTCTTTTAACGTACACAAAGACTCTGAGGATTTTTATTGCTTCCCCCTGATTCACTGGCTGTAGCTAGAAACAGGACATGAAGAAGAGCACACCTACACATCTACTGACACTCATCTTAGAATTACCTGGGAGTTCCTGCAAGTCACCTGCTGTTCCCAAACCTCAGGACACCGATGATGACTTTGATTTCTTCTGCTCTCTTCTTCTAGTGTATTACAGCCTTTTGGTCTTTTTCATTAGGTCTTAAATAAGTCATTGGAGAATGCTTTGCAGCAAGTAGGCGGTGTGAGAAATACATTCTGTGGATCCTTCCAGACTAAACATCTCCGTAGTGATTGCCTGCAGTTATGGCGTAATGCACCGCTCCAGTGCTCCTGCACCATTTGGGAAAGATAATAGTTAAGGTGTATCCATCTGTCTAGGTTATTACACAGTGCACACCACTGAAGGATAATTTATGCAGCAGCTAGAATATAGTTAATATATGACAAAAAACTATAGAAGCTTCGCCATGCTCCACAACTCATCCACTGCAAGTAACAGCAAAGGGTATCTACTGCAATCTAAGTAACTTCTGTAGCTCTGGAGAAACTCTTCTATATACCGTTTTCATGATTGCAATGATAGAAATAGCAGAGTGTCTTAAGACATCTTCATCCTCTACTTATGTCTTACTCTCTTCAGCTTGTTTTCTTTCTGATGTTGATCCTTTAATTCTTTGCAGCTAACTGGCATGGGCTGAAACCAAACCCCTTGGTACACTGGAAACTTATTTCTCCTTTCAGCAACAACAAACACGTCAGATCAGCCTGTCTTCAGTTAACTGCACCCTGCGTCTGTAACCCTAGAAGAGGAATTTACAGGATGTTCAGTGGAAATGAACGAGAGGTTCAGATCCTTGCAGGATTGAGCATGGATTGTTCACAGTCAGGAGTAGAGGAGCTCAGAGGAGACTTTATTGCTCTCTTCAACTCCCTGAAATGAGACTGTGGCAAGGCAGAGCTTGGCCACTTCTGGGTAGAGCAATCAGACAAGAGAGAATGGCTTCAAGTTGCATCAGGGAAGATTCGGACTGGATATTTTAGGAAAAACTTCTCTGAAAGAGTAGTTGGGCACTAGAACAGGCTGTCCAGGGAAGTGGTGGAGTCACCACCCCTGGAAGTGTTCGAGAAACATGGCAATGGGGTGCTTAGGGAAATGGTTTAGTGGGCAATACTGTTGGTAGGTGGATGGTTGGACTTGACAGCCTTCGAGGCCTTTTCCAACCTTCGTGATTCTTTGACACCCATGCAGCAGCCTTCATGGAAACTCCCACGTACGACATGTTGAGCATATGTACAGAAAATTGTTTAGAAATACACTGCTTCCCTAGTCTCAAGCTGGCTCAAAAAACCTCTGAAAGTCTCTAGCTCTGCTATCCCAGGAACTCTTGATTTCATATGGTCTTCAGCTTTTCAGTCTTTATTCTAATGCCTTTCAGGTTCAGTGAATCTAAGCCATACAAGATTTTTACGAAGTGTTAATGGGCTGCAGTGACTATATAATCCAGCACTGGCTGGTGAGTTATCACACCCCATTGTCACTTCATTAGTTGGCAGGCTGGGAGAACACAGGTGCCTCCTCTGCTCAGCAGCAAGGTCAAGAACACCAGTGGACAGCCAGGTATCACCCTGGTACCATCTTATGCCTACCTATCCATGAGATCAGTACTAACAGTCCTCCATACACAGGGCAATCTTTAGATCTCCACAACGGATTCACTTGATTTTTGCCAGCAGCTTGTGCAGCAGTACACCCATCAACTGCTTTGACAGATCTGCTGCACACACTTCTTGTCTCAGGCTTTCAGCAAACACCCAGACTCTTGTTTGCACGAAGAAATCCAGGAAGACTTCTGAGAAATACCCAATTCCCCCTTTTGGACAGATAAAGCAAAACACAGCCAGCGTATCTGAAAGGTTAGACATGCCATCTATTGTAGGTACCACAAGAACAATCCAGAGAGAGAAACATCTAGAAGAAAATTCAGAGCCCTAAGAAGGATCTTGAGAATCAGCATGACTGCCTCTCTAAAATGTAAAATGTAAGGGAAACCAAATGCACACAGCCAACATGGTGAAGCTCCATTGGCAACCAATTATGCCTCAAGCCTTATTGTCAGAAGCGTGTATTGTATGTGAGTGCATGTAATGGTGTGTGCAAAAATGAACGATCAATAGGATCCTTCATCTGTATGACCTACTGTGATTGCATCCTGCAGCCATGGTAACTGTGCACTGACCTGAGGAACCACACAAACCACTGGGAACTGTGATGAGCAAGTGCCCATCACAGCTGCTGAGAATCCCTTGCTTCAAGAGATTAAGTTTGAACATGTTCTACAGTACAGCCTCCATAGCAGCAAAATGCATTTGGTACATCATAAGTATATAAAGGTGTGTATATGTATAAATACACACATGCTTTTATTCATATGTAAACAGAATGTGACTGACAATCTATTATACTAGTGGTGACAGCAGAGAAACATCAAAAACATACCTTGAACATGTTGCTGCTGCATTCAGGGTAAGGGCAAACACTGCTGTGCATCCATTCATCACATGCATATCCATAAGCAGAAATGCAATAGAGACAAAACAGAGACATTTAAGCTCCAGATACACTGAAGGCAAGGGGACAAGCAGCACAGCATGGTCCTGAGTAATGGACTCGGGTGCAGGAGCACCCACGTGAAGCTAGTGCTAACAGCAGGAAGGCCAAACAGGCTTTACACAGCTTTCCTGCAAAGCATGAGAATCTGTTTCCCTGTTCAAGGAGTTATAAGGAAACTGACTTCTGGAGACTAAAGAAACCTCTTACTCCATCTTGTGTTAAAACAAATATAAAAACCATTCAGAACACAGGTTTACTTCCCTTGATTGCTTTCCCTTAGGATAAGTTCTTTACAGAGAGAGTGGTGAGGTGCAGGAACAGCTGCCCAGAGAAGTTGTGGATGCCCCATCCATCCCTGGAGGTGTTCAAGGCCAGGCTGGATGGGACCCTGGGCAGCCTGGGCTACTATTAAAAGTAGAGGTTGGTGGCCCTGCATGTGGCAGGGGGGTTGGAGATTCGTGATCCTTGAGGACTGTTCCAACCTGGGCATTCTGTGATTCTGTGATAAGTCCTGTTCATACTCCCAGTAAGGAAGACATAGTGGCCAGCCCCAGCCGCTTGGGGCTTCCCATTTCACTATGGGAAGAAGCCCAAAGGCACAGGGCAGGGCAGTTCTGCCAACCAAAGCAATATGGGTTAAACGAGGAAATCTAAATATGACAACTTCATTGCTGGACCAGCCCACGTTAAAAAGTGTGAAGGAAGAGAAGTATTTACCATGTTAACAAATACTCAGTTCTCCGTGTGCAATGGAAATCCTTCATTTTACAATCAGCAACCAGAGCAGCGAGTCCTTCAGAGTGATATCAAACCACAGCCTTGTTGTTCTGATGCTGACATGTTCTAAGGGGAAAACTGCACACTGGAGCAGGAAGCCAGGAGAGTAAAGGAGGGATGCAGTGCGCAGAGAGAGTGTCAAAAAGCATCAGAAGCATCTAAGGTGAACTAACAAAGTGTTGCTTTGTACCTCAGTACGTTCTGTAGTCTGCTCTATGAGATGCACTGTTTTTAGTCTGCACATTGCAAGCACACACCTGGCTGGCCCTGGTGCTGTTTAGGACAGGGTGCTCCTCCAGCATGTTGGTATTTCTAAGAATAGTGCACAGCATCTCCCATTAAATCTCCCATCTCCCCAACACAGAAAGACAGGGCTCTTGTATCCAGTGTAACCACAGGATAAAGCCCTAAGCAGCGATAGCCTCTACATTTGTTACCAATTAATTATTGAAAGGGTATCTGTTGAGTTTTAATATGCATAAAAGTAAAGGCAATTCCAGTTGCCATGCAACTGGCTGAGAATCGTGTAAACATAAATGCAAGAGTTCCATTTTTGTGAACAATCTGGCGCATCTGGAGAGAAGAGCTTGGCAGAGCCACCATGCAACAGAGCAGAGGAGTAGCACTAAAGGTGCAGGGGGAATTAACCACTTAGAGGCTGGGATTAATGGGGAGTTAATGCTTACATTTTAGGCATTAAGTAGCAAAAAAAGAGCTTGTATCTGTGGAGTAAGATACAGCCCTTTGGACTCTGGTCTCGTATCCTACAGATTGACCCAAGTATTTATATAAACTGCAGTCAACAGAGATCTTATTGACAATGAGACGTAACTCAGCAGCCTGATGGGACTTGTAATTACACAGATGAAAAAAAAAAAAAAAAGATAAAAGATATCATCATTTCATCTGACCTGAACTGCTTCATAAGGACAGCACCAGCATTCACTCACCTTGTTTTAAAGCACAGATGGTCCCACTAAGCATTCCAGCACATGGCTGAAATAGGTCCCACTAAGCATTCCTGACCTAAGAAATTTGCTAAAAGAATGAAGTTTAGTAAAACAAAAATATTTGTGAAGTCAGACCAAACACGTAAACAGCAGTAACAAAAAACCCACAATCACATGGAACATTTGATTTCAGAAGGAATACATTTGAGGTTGACCCAGAGGATTAATATTATTGTTTTTATTTTTAACATTCTTTTCCAGTTTTCCTAGACTAAATGTAGTTTTTAGTGTAGTTACAAAAACACAAATAAAAACATTTGCCAGCCTTGTAGACGGAACATGGAACGGGCAGCAATATCTCCCAGATTTTAGAAGCAGCGAGCGAACACGCAGTCCCAAAGCTATTCTCTTCTCAACACAAAACTCTCTCCTCATCTAAACAATCTGACACAGCCATTAGCAAGCCCGAGTCCTGCTTCTGTAGCTCATTTACCAACTCCTAAGCCCATTCACTTTCCCTGTGCTCACCCAGAGGCTGCAGCACACCTTACACTGACAACTCACCAACTCCACGTGCTGCCACTGCTTTGTCTTCACCCATTTCACTAAATTCTCTCTCCCACCTCCTTTCCTCCTGCCAAATCTGCCTGGGAGCAGACCCTCTTTGGCTGCAACTTAAATCCCAGGAGTGGGAACCTGAACGAAACGTGTGTGACTGATGGATTTAAGCCACTCCGCACTATTTTCCTTGCAGTTTTGTTGTCACTGCTTTCTCATACCTGCTTGCTGCTTACGAGAGCAGGCGGTGTGGTCTTCAACACAGATAATATTATTCCTTAATTCACTCAAATGAAATGTTTGGCATTTAACTTTATAATAAAAGGTATCAATTAGGAACTGTCAATGTTTTCAGTAGTGATATCTAATTACTGTAACTTGCCATAGGCTATCTTGTTATATTCTAGTTGAATGACTAAGTATTCCTGACAAGTTTAATGCATTATTAAAGGTGTAATTACTCGGTTATTGCTCGTGTAATTCTGAGTTAATTACATGACATCTAAATTCATCATTTTTATGTTTATTGAACTTTGGTAAATTCACTTTTAGCTACTGCTTCATATTTACACTGTGACTCCATCTTCTCATTCTGAAGTTCGAGGAGAACAGTGCTGCCTCTGCTCAGCACAGCAGGTGAAGCTGGGAAGGAGGGAACTGCAACCATAAGAATTCTGGTGTTCCTGTCCTAGTTCTCCTTTATCCTGTGCTTTCCTCACCTGCCACAACTGAATGTTATCATTTGGTAGATTTGCTCAACTTGCAACAGAAAAATAAATAAATAAAAACCAGGCATCGAGTTTCTAAAAGAGCTGAAGTGAAATTGTGACCCTTCTGAAGGTGGGGACAAAGCTCTCATTGCCTTGAGGAGAGACAGGATTGGGAACCCTTGTGTGAAATACCTGCCCACGTGCAGTGCCCACAGTGTCACCCCCAGCAGGTGTCACAACACAGCCACCAACAGCAGGGCCTGAGAAGCTCATGTGCCACCATTATGCAGTCAGTGAATCTGAGGTTATAAATCTCACTTCATTCCTATTTGGAAGAAGGAACTTCAATTAAGCAAAAATTGATTTTCTAATGAACTTTGTGTGTGTGTGTGTTCGTGATTGGTAGATTGTTTGAAACCATTCCAACCCAACAACGTGCAGAGAGAACAATTAAGCATACATCGCAGTTGACAGCAGGACTGATTTTAAGTCAGTGAATGCCAATTTAGCCCTTTCAGTTTTGGCAAGAACTGCATCTTGGAACAACCATGAAAGAAGAAAATATTGTTCTACCTAAATATTGCAGCTATCAAGCCAGTGGGAAAGCAAAGAGAAAAAGCAACAGGGAATACAAAAGTTGCTTCTGGTCTCTGTAACCCCACACGATTCTGTATTGCAGCAATATGAGTTAGTGTGAAGAAGCTGTTTATTAGACCAGCTATCGCATTGATATCGTTGATAGACATTCTTAGGAAACTGTCGGCCCACAGTCAAGATTTCCAAAGCATATTTAAGCCTCAGAGCTGATGCAAATGATGCAGAACCGATTGATTTGAAGCCCACTACGCTCAGTTTGAGTTTGCTCCCATTAATTTAAAAGCCTTGTGGACCAAACTTTAAGGCATAGACCTTCTTCAAAATTGTACTTTATGTGCACAGAGAGCAATCAGAATAGGATTAAAATCCTATTAGGGGTGAACTAAATTAATAATTTAAACCTTACCCTACAATGATGCAGTGTTAGTCACCCATTTACCTTTTAAACACTCAAGATGCAGTTATGATCCTACTGATTTTGTTAATGAGTTCTAACTGAAATGGAACCCTTCAATCTACCAGAACAATACACACATCCGTGCTGTGTCAGTGGTCATTGGTACTGACAACAAAAGCTCAGAGACACTACCACTGGTCATGGAGGACCGAGGCAGCAGCATGCACCAGCCTGGCCCTTGCTGTAACCCTGCAGACAGCAGAGCCCTGAGCAGGGGTGTCAGAGTGGAGCTGATGCTCCTGGGCCAGCTGGTGATACAGGCAGCAGGGCTTTGTAAAACAGGACCATGTTGTGTCTCCTGCTGCACCTTGAGATCCACAGACAGCATTGGTCAGAATGGCTGAAGCCTTGCTAGAATGATTAGAACTAGGTGCAATGTTTTCTTGGAGCAAGCAAAGCAAACTCCATTTTCTACCGGTTTAATATGGAAAGTTTGGAGATTTTCAGCTTGTATTTCCTGGTATGTTAATTTCATCATTGCCCACATATTATTCTGCTTGATCTGACCTGAATCTGACTTATTGCATTTCCCAAACTACTTTTCACTCAGCGGTTAATTAAAAGATTTGGTCCCTGACACACTGCTTACAGCCCTTATTGGCACCCATTAGCCCAGCCAGACTAATTCTCCTGAAAAGCAAACCTCCTTATATTCCCAGGGTCAAAAGTTCACAGCCAATTCCCTAAATCTTTAACGTTCACCATTAGTTCATTATTTGAACCTACTCTGCTGTAAGAGGCTGTATTGAAATGCAGGCAGAAAAAGTCATTCAAAAAAAGACAGTTTCCCACAAAAATTCATCACTTGCCAGTCTGCTCTTGCTCTGTTTATACGCTGCCAGGACTGGAGAGGGCAAGAGATATGAAATTAATTACTTCAGAAGTTTTCTTTCAGTACTTTGTTTAACCTACGGCCAAAGAGAAAAACTGCCTGTGGTAATTCGCAGTAGGCAGTTAGGAGATGTATCATGCCCCCACATTACCTGAGCACACACCTACAGCAGGGCACTGCCTGTCAGGCCCATACAGGACTACAATCATACAGAGACATCAATGGCAGACGGAAAACACCAGCACCTGCACTTACCATACTCTCATTTAAACAAACAGCCAACAAATTCAGGACCAGACCTCCACAGGAGCAGTAAATAGGCACACTTGTTCACACACACGCTCACAGGCACATTTGGATTCATTCCTTTTTAGAGATAAAAGGTAAACTACAGCATTTAGGTTTGGATCTACATGGCAGAGCCCCCAAGCCCCAGACCTCTCAGAATTCTGGCTCCCAGGCTTTGGTTCAGCCCGGCTTCACTGTGCTGCCGTAACAGCAGACACAAAGTCCACTTGGGTAGGTGTGTGGGAAAAGAAAAAGGCAAAGTTTAATTATTAAAACTACGCGGCCATGCAAGCATCCTACTTAAGTTAAGAGGAGTTGTCATTAAACTCAACCTTTCCCCCTTGAACCTGGTGTCTGGAATTGCTCAGACACCAACGACGACCTCATGTATTTCTTTTAATTATTCTGCAGTAACCTCCTCCAGCTCACTACAAGCCCTCAGCTACTTCAAGCAAAGACATTCTAATGATTTCGATTAAATCTTGGCCTCTCCCCAACAGAGCACAAATTAAAAGCATTACTAGGAGGATACAAGCTTCAGCGCTTGGAAGTGTTATATAAAGAATGGGGAAAGCTGCCAAGAGCTTGTTGTCATTTCACATGCAGTGGGGACGATTAACCCCTCAGTGGCTGTCACACACCGGGAGGATCACACATCTGACTCCTGGGAGGTTGCCTCCTCACATCCATCCGCCCATTGCACTTTATCTAACTTGGTTTTTGAAGAAAGTGCTTGTTCCAATGAAGAGCTGCCATACAGAATGGCATCATTTGGAGAAGAGGATTCAATTGGACTCTACAAATCCAGTTCCAGAGGGTCTCCAACAGAGAGAGTGGGCTCCTGTATGTGTTCTGTTAAGGTAACACCCATTACCCTTTGCTAAGTCTCCAGCTGCCAGTATTACAAAGGTACATCCAAGCCATCAGCAAACACAGATGTAGATTTTGTTTTTCATGAAATGGTAGGAATCAAAGTAAAATCTGCTTTGGAAAAGCAGATCTACCCATTATTTCTTAACAGCACACTCAACTGATACTGATTTCAGGAGAATGGAGTAATCGAGAGGCAAAAATCTCACATAATCACTTCAAAGAAGCCATACCACACTGGGCAACAGGGAAACTTGACTTAAATCCTAGTGCCATTATAAACAACACTATTTCATACTTCTCTCCAATTTCAATTTTTTATGCGGTCAAAATGAAAATAATGAATGTAAACCATTGAAAAGTACTTCCAGATCTTTGGGTCAAAGAAGTTTAAGAAGTAGATACAAGGCGAAGCTGCTCCTTGAAAGGAACAACTGTCAGTTCAGCCATCAGAAGCTGCTTTGCCCAGACCCCATCTGCAAAAAGAACATAGCCTACAGATCCTGAATCTTACCCTGCAGTCATAAGTGGCCTTCTGCATTTGGGCAAATTGCAAAGGAAAGCTATGAAATCACCTTCCATCCACACACATGCACTTTGCACAGTGGTCATTCAGTCCTGGGGTGCTGGGCAGCAGAGGGCAGGAGCCATTCTGACCTCCCTTGTGCTAAAACACCCCGACACACAGACATGACAGAAGGGCTTCTGTGCTGCGATAACCAGAAGGTCAAAAGAAATTAGCTTTCAATAAAACGCTAAAATCAATGACAGAAGAATTGCTACATTAAACTCCAGGAAAACAAACAAACAAACCAAACTCACACAGAGCAAAACTTTGCAGAATCATTTTAGCAACCACACTGTGAGGCAGCGTTACTTGGAGGCGGTGTGGGGGAGCTGACGAAGCCGTGCTATGCCTCGTTCTCCAGATTTATATGAACAAAATCAAGGAAGCACTAAACCAGCAGGGGATTATCATCTCTAGAGATAACTGCAGACCATTTCATTTTAAAAACAAACAGTGTCATCATCACTAAATTGTCTATTTCTCAAACCAACAGAAATATGATGAAATATCCAGCTCCTTCCACCAGCCACACTTACTTTCTCCCTAAAGCAAAATCTCTGTAGAAATAATGAATTCACTTCACCTCCTCACACGGTTAGGTACCAGTGCAGTGAGCGTGTTTCCCCTCCTGCATCCCACCAGCCCTAACTCCCACTGAGACCGCTACTGCTGCACCACCGTAAGTACATGGATTGCACCTTCAAGGCTAAGGACGTAATTCCCTGAGCATGCCAGCTCAAGCATCAAGGTCTAACCAGCCCAGCAAGAAGGAAGTGATGCTACTACGCCAGATTTTGCTTAGCCGAGCAGGGTGAAGGTGTCTCTGTGCAGCATCTTTCCTTAGCTCCTCCAGCATCCCTTTCTTCTCTTCCCTCTTACCCCAACCATTTACCATCTTCACTCACGTTATTTTTTATATTTTTATATTTTCATCGCATTAAATGCCACTCATCCCACTGGAAAAAGAGGGGAAGATTCAAAAATCAAAACACATTTTTTGTTTTGTAGTGAAAATATAGATTGTCAACTTTCCCCATGAACACTAAATTTCACGCTAAATATATTTCAACTGGCGCTGTTTGAAAGTCTTTAAAAAGAAGCTCTGAAGCCACTTCAGAGAACAGAGGCAGAGGGTTGGAGGTAATAAGAGGAAAGGGGAAAAAATTAACATCTGGGTGCAATGATCACAGCACAGAAAAGCACGTTAAACAGTTCTCCTTTGATTCATCTTGACATCTTCATGTTTTCATCTTCCTGTTGCAACGAACCAATGCTGTTTTGCTGAGGAATTTAGGATGAAAATTCCTTAATATAACAAGAAATCCCCATCCAATTAGGATGTCAAATCAGGAACTAATTCCCTACGCTACATCAAAAAGATCTGCTCCTACTTTTTGTCAGTCACTGGATTGAAATTAGAGGGAGCCACACGCACAGAAAGCTGTCATGTCAGACAATACATCTTTCAATCATTCAAGACATAAACACTTTAAAACACAGAAGGACTGAACCTGTTTAATCAAACCAACTAATTGGATAAATTACACATTGATAATGATCATCACTATGAAGATGGCCTGTCCTCCAGTTCTTGCTTGCTACACACCCTTCTCACTCGACTCCTTACAAAGCATGGTGTGATTCATCCAAAGGACCAAGAGCTGCTCTTGAAGGCCACAGCCACCAACCTGATCATAACCCAGAGTTAGGCTATTAAACTCAATGAATAGAGATTAAAGGCACAACAGGCAAACACAGCTTTTCAAAGCAGGTTCCAAAAACTGATGGGAAACTGGAGAATTACTCAGTGTGAATATATATATATATATCATTATTCATGCACAAAAGTCTTTCTACAAATCCAGGCTGGAATAAATAATACTAACCAGCCTGCCTTCGGCATATGGCAGGCACACACTTACAGGAATCTATAAGCATGAAGCCAACATCTAATAATTAGCGTAACTATCCATTTATGGAATCGATGTATTCCGTTCTGAATTGAAATGATTTTAAAAATTAAAGGAGTTTTACCAAGTGACTTTTCTTCCTGATATAAGCTGAACAAAATATAAGAGAAATTGAATATAAGAGAAAAAAATTAAATATCTGTTTCATCACCCCGTTAATTCATTCTTCATTAACACAAATCAAGGCAGTAAGAACAGCGTTGACATGTGACTGAGGATTTTTCTGAGCCTAAATGTACGAAGAGAAAGAATCCCTGAGGACAGGGAAGCTGTGAGCTCACACTCCATTCCTTTGCAGCATAGCAGAGCCCACCTCCCAGCTCTCCCCCAGCAGGGCATGACCAACCAGGTAAGGTCCCAGTCCTAATTTAAAATAACATATTTGTCCTTATTTACTTACTTACACTGTAAAAAACCAAGCAGTGCAGCCATCAAAGGAAACTTGAAACTGCAGCGTTTGGATACAAGGAAAAACGCTGACTTCACTGGAAATGAAGAAGTAACATCAGCTTTCTGCTCGTATTCTGTGTGCCCCTGAACATCCTAAATGGCTTTCAATCACAGCTCCATTGAAAAACAGACATTTCCAAATTGTACACAGGGTAAGAACATAAAGAGCAAAGTGAATCTTGTTATGGGTCATTGGGTTCTGTTGGTTTTTGTGATTATTCAGATAAACCCAGAGATACAAAAGCTACAAACCGCGCAGAAAGAGCAAAGTCCTTGTGCAAATTGATTTAAGATTAAAATTGATCCAATAGTTTTGTAAGGAATAAATAATAATAATAATAGGTGGTTTCCAAATAGATAGGTATGGCCCGGGAAAACCACAGTTTTCTCCTGCCTGCATCTCCTAAGCCTTCTTTGCTGAAACATGGAAAAGAAAATCTAAATTCCGAACTAGATCCTCCATTCTTTCCATGGATGAATCACCGTCCCTGGAGGTGTTCAAGAAAAGGGTGGATGTGGCACCGAGAGACCTGGCAAGTGGGGACGGGTTAATGGTTGTGCTGGGTGATCTGAGAGGTGTCTTCCAACCTTACCAATCTATGATCATTAAGAGCAGACTGCACTGACAAGAAGATCGCATGACTCTCCCAAACCCCATTGACAGGAGGTGTTTGCAGGGTGCTTCAGAGAAAACACAAACACTCATCGAAAAAGCAGTTGGGGAGTAGGAGTGGAAAATTCCTAAATTCTTACAGTGCAGCATGCAGTGTTTCAACAGCTTTTGTGAACGCTTTTGAAAACATCAACAAGCCAGGCAGCTCCCAGCACTTTGCAAAACAAACGTTCCCAAATATTAAGGCCACAGAGGTGACTTTGTCAACCAGCAGAAAACATGACAACAGCAAAGCAGGGAATGCGGGGGAAGTTGTTTGGAATTTTTATTATTGTCAACTGCAGAGATAAAAAACGCAGACAGAGCAGAGCATTTACTCCCACAGGAAAAATACATTCGGCCTGGAAGTCTACTTTAAAAGAAAAACAACAAATAACAGAAAGTGAGCAGGAAAAAATAAAGGCCTTTTGAGCCAATTTATCCATTCCTTATTTGGTGCAAGACTGCGAGAAGGAAGGGAAAAGCTACGTTTAAAGCCTCTGTGCACCTTCCAGGCTCCAAGCACCAGGTCAGCAGGAAGGAGAACTGAGACTTGAGGGATACCAGCAGTGTGTGGTTCAGCCCTGTCTCCAGAAGGGAGGTCCCACTGCCCCCAGTTCTTAGGCACCCTGTGACAGAGCAAAACCAATTCAAATAGAGAACATTAATTTTTTTTTTTCTGTCTGAATTAGCTTAGCTCTGAATCACAGTTGAGGAAATAAGAATGCACAAGGAGGGCCCTGTAGGTTGGATAATAAGAAAAAATTCTTCTCAGAAAGCGGTGATGCAGTGGCACAGCTGCCCAGGGCGGTGGTGGGGTTACCATCCCTGGAGGTGCTCAGGAACTGTGGAGATGTGCACTGAGGGACGTGGTCAGTGGGCATGGTGGGGATGGGCCAACAGTTGGACTGGATGACTTTAGAAGTCTTTTCCAACCTGACTGACTCTGAGCCCCTGCAAAGGCTGCAGACAGCCATAAGGTCCCCTTGGTTGCAGTGTGAGCTGCATGCTGCTCCTCACCACGAGGACAATTCCCATGGATGCCAAAGTCCAGCACCTTCCCCTCATACCCTGCCTGTCCCGCACCTCCTCCCTGGAGATGTTCATCATCACACAGGGATGCAGCATTGTGTTCAACCAATGCCAGCCGCTCCTGAAACACGTTTTTCTCATGGCTTAAACTGCAGGTTGGCGCAAAGACAAAAACAAGTGGAAATTGTTTGTGCTCATATTGTGCTAAAGGAGGTGGGAAAAAAGCCCAAAAGGAATTTCAGTTCTTCAGGGCCATTAACGTTCAAAGACAAGAGCAACATTTGCAATCAAGCCTCCATCTGGGCTGTACCCAGGATTCCTGTCTCAAAGCCATTGAACCTTGCCACGTTTTATCTTACAGCCCTCAAAGGCAGTAGCATGTCGAGTATGATCCATTTTTTAAGCATACAAAACAAAGGAATCTATCTTCCATATGTTTGTCATATGTTTAGTTCAAGTCCCATTGCCAGCTCTTAGCACAGCTGATACACAGTGTATTTGTGGGGCTTGACCTTGGAAGAGTTTAATCTCAACTGTGCATTTCTGCCTGCTTAATTTGTGCATGGCCTCTACAAGTGTTTGTACACACTGAGCAATTATGCTTCCAAACTTCTATTTCACAAATAATTACCTGATATGCCATCATGAAAGTCGTTCTGTATGACACAGCTACAAAGCACTGTACATCCCCCTGCCTTTTTTACTTTTTAAACCAGCACATATGCACAGCGAGGGCTACAGAAACTGCCTACAAATAAGAAATACCAAGACTGAAAAGTTGCAAAACAAATAAAATGAGATTACAAACGCACACATCACTTTCACACACGGTGACATGGTTACATGGATTTTGTCACCACTGTGTTTGAACTTCCCTCAATTTGAAAGTTTCTTCTTTATGTGTAAAAGAAATACATCTATTTATATATTTGGATTATAAATAGTACATGGAAACAAATTACGCTAACATTCCTAGATTACTGTATTTGTTAAACTGAGGTCTGACTGTAAGTATCCTTGCTACATCTCAACTTCTTGCCTTTTTAAAAATTATAAATAAAGAAATAAAATTACTTAACTGATTAATAACGGTATATTCCAAAAACACATGAACAAAACACCAGGCACATGGCATTCAATAGGAAATTTTCCTATTGAAATTCATTTTTCCCCCTAGAAAAAAATAAAGAAGAAACCTGAGCTGCTTCCCATCCAGCCCTGGTGGCTACGTCCCAGTGGGCCTCCAGAAGAAATCTCAGTAGGAGTGCCATTTCCAAGCTATCTATATCACACAAGCAAGACAAAACAAAAACTTCAAACAAGAAATCTGTGTGCTCTCAACCAGCGAGAACAGAACAGAACGAGAAGAAAAATTCAGCTACATCCTTGTGGGAAACACATTGCAACTCACTGCATCAGGCTCCAGAACCCTGTTCTGGCTCTGCAGCCAAGTACTGCCAAGCCACATCCCCTCTGGGCTCTCACACGGTGGAGCACACTGCAGCTGTTAATCAGGCATTTTCTCTTTCATTTGCATACGCTCAAAGCTGCCATGGTGCCAACCTCAGCACTAGGACTGCATGCACAATGTTCCACTACGCCTTTCTATGCTGCTTATTGCAACAAATCATGGTTATCCAGCACGAAGGTGGACACACTGCCTTGTACTACAAGTGCCCTGTGCAAGTTATTAATGATTAAAAGCAATTTCCCACCTTTATGCTCGCGTCTCCATTGCCCATGCACTTTCAAAAACAGTATCTAATAGAAACGACACAGCTTTCAAAAGTTTCTGCTTTACCCCTGGGCAAAAACAATAAACACCTTGATGGAGCTTTTATCAATCAATTTTCATTTAGTTTCTTTCCATTAAAAAGCCTTAAGATGCCATACTTAACACCAGGAACAACAGCAGTGCACTTCAAGGCAAAACAGTATTACTCAAAAGAATGTGATGGGTACGTTCTGCAGTTTGTGGAGGGAGATCACATTGATCAGCCTTATTGCAAATCACAGCGTATCATGGGATTCATTTGTTGTTATTTTCTTTTTCAAATACAAAGCAGAGAACATTACTCTGGCTTGAAAGGATTTTATTTTGTATTAAACTGGTGAGATAGCTGATACTATTTCATATACGTTTACCAGACAGGAAAAACCATACATACAGGACAGCATACAACTTCACAAAATTGTTTTAATTTCCCTTGAGAGTAGCTATGAAGGCACAGATACCCCATTCCTAACTAAACTAATCACTAAATTAATAGTCAACAGAAATCTAAATGCTGATCCTGCGTTGATTTCACGGCCTGATCCAGCCTGAGCAAGTGGTGTAAGCACAAAGGACTTCCTATGAACTACCTCTGATTTTACACCCATCTGTTTGAAACCTGAAACTTGGCTCCAAAAGCTAAGAAGAGGAGAACGGCCACTTATTGATGTCTGCAGAGATGTGAAAGCTTGATGCAACAGTGTTAGCACATTGATTTCCCCCCCCCAGGAATTTGCAAGAAATAGAAATTCAATGTTTGATCCCTAATCTGAAC
The DNA here is from genome assembly GCA_037305975.1 of Chrysolophus pictus. Taxonomy (NCBI): domain Eukaryota; kingdom Metazoa; phylum Chordata; class Aves; order Galliformes; family Phasianidae; genus Chrysolophus; species Chrysolophus pictus. The sequence continues at coordinate 9,850,698 of CM074595.1, forward strand.
AAACTTTGGGGTTTGCTTACAGTTTGGTGGAGAAAAACAAAGAAAAGGAGATAAGAACACACAGATCTCTGTTTGTAGCAGGCAGTTACAAATGGGCTGCGCTGACCACAGAGAAGACAAAGAGGCTCTTTAAAGTTCAAAAAGAAAACAAATACAGGCTGAAATTATTTCCTTAGAGTGAAACATCTTGCAGTGAAATTACTAGATACTGAGGACATCCAGTAACTATCATCATGGGACAAGAAGCCTTTACAAGTGGGCTATTTAAACACACAAGCAATTTATTAGATATTCTTAATCAAATGCAAGTTCTCATTTTAATGATAGATTGTGCAGGTACCAGCGTGACCAGCAGCTAACATGGATCTCACCCGGATTATGAAATGGTAAACTAAAGTCCCACTGTTCTCAAATGGCGTTAGATAAGGTTTGAGATAACCAACACTGGCAGAAAGGATGATGGGGAAGTTTGGATTTACAATCACAGGAGTTGTCAGCATCAACAGTTGACTGATTTTACCTAGAGCTGAGTTTGGAACAGGAGTAATTCCAGGGGAAACCAGTTTCCATGGTTCTCTTTTTATGAGCAAAAGCAGATTGTTTTATACACACACTCCAGGGCTTTTCAAAACGAAATAAGTGCAGAGTTAGCACATTTTAAACTCACCTTGTCACTCAAAATCTTGACCATACTTTGGGCTGAGCATCTCAAGCCATGGGGGCTGAACTCCCAAATTCAGGCACTCCTAAGACCCTACCCAGAAATTATCCTGGGATGCAAGAACACCATGGGATCCCAATATTTCCCTTATGGTACTTCACGAAATGGAATGAAAACCTCACCCTAGGTTTGATAGTGACACAGACAAAAATTCAGGGGCTGAAAATGACTGCTTTAAAATTGACTTATGAATGTCCATTGCATGTGAGGATCTTCTCTGCCCTTGCTGCTTCAGGGAGGTTTTCTGTAGTATCATCTTTTCTCCTTCAGCCCCAAGCCATGGTGAAGAAATTCCTCCTGGCTCTCAGAGAGGACAGGGACCAGGGAGCTCAGAAGCTGAAGATCAAGGACTTATAAGGAAGGGAGCTCACAGCTGCTCCTATGTTCCCACTTCACATCTGAGTGTGCTGCACACTCCCAAGCTCTCCTCAGTGCCATTGCTCTCATCACAAAGGGCACAGGGAAAAGTTTGCATTTCCAAAAACTTTGTTTCTGCTTCTACGACCTCCTGCTACATCAATTGCACAGCCGTACAAGCCAGTATCACCTGCTAGGCACCAGCACTACTCTTCCTGCCCTCTCTGCTCTGGATGTTGTGTTCATCAGCCTCATCCGTAAGCAGATGCAACTCTCTAACAGTGAGAAGCTGTCTTTTGTCATTGCTCACCTACAGAACAATTCAGAGCTCTGGTAACTGCCTCAGCCTCCTGGCTGTTCTTGCTCTGGTATTTCCTTCTCGTGGCCATTCATTATTTATAATGCAGTAGCACAAAGAAGTTACGTGTGCTAGGTAATGTAAAATGGATAGAACCAATAGCAAATCTTACTCCCAGAAAGATCCCATCTTCATAGTCCACTTCTGCATTTCAACACACTAACTTGACCAGATAGGATTTTTTATTATTTTATTTTGCTACATCCATTTATTCCCCCATCTCTTCCTTTATCATCCCTGCTAATTGCTCATAATCCTCTTAATCATTTGTTTGAATAGAAATTAGAATACAAAACATTTGACACTATATTCCTTGAGAAGAGTTGACCAGCACTGTACCAGAATAAGTATGAAATTGGTACATGACCACACCATTCCTTCAGTATCTGAAGGGGAGCTACAGGAAAGAGGAGGATAGACTTTTTAGTAGAGTCTGTGGTAACAGGACAGGGGGAAATGGTTTCAAGCTTAAAGTGGGTAGAATTAGGTTAGATATAAGGAAAAAGTCTTTTGCAGTGAGGGTGATAAGGCACTGGCACAGGTTGCCAAGAGATGTGGTTGATGCCTCGGCCCTGGTGACATTCCAGGCCAGGCTGGACCAGGCTCTGGGCAACCTGGTAGAGCTGTAGTGTCCCTGCTCATTGCAGGGAGTTGCACCAGATGGCCTTTAAAGGTCCCTTCCATCTCTACAATGCTATGATTTGTGAGCTTTCTCCCATCATGAGATCTCATACCAGTATGGAAGTGGATTATAAGCTCAGCCACTGCCCACGGGAAGCAGTACAGGAGCTATTTCCTGACATGAACACAGAACAATCCAACATTTCCCTGCTCAGTACTTAAACCTTGGTTATGCTATGTGGAGTGCCAGCAGAATTCCCCTGGAGCACAGCTCACTTGGCTTCCCACAGGAGCCCCTCACACACGGACACAGACCACGTCACGGTCCTGGGGAAGCTCCAGAGCAGGTTGAGCTGCATACAGACATGGGCATAGCTCTCACCTGAGAGCTAAGTGCTTCCACAATAAACGTCATAAATAACAGGGAAAGCCATTGCGTGCCAGCTCCTTTCAGTACTGACACAGGTGTGAAATTATGGTCGCACCTGAGTTTTCTGTGAACAGTTAACATTTCCATTGGACTGTTAATATGAAAAAAAGTTAAAAAAAAATAAAAATAAATCAGACAACTCTTCTAGCATAACTGCACTTTCCAGCAGTGCTTCCAAAGCTGGAAACATGGGTCAACACTGGAAATATTTCACATGGCACCTAACCAGTGTGGAAATAAATGCCAAGCATGATCTAGTGTCATCCAGATTAGCTCCTGCTGGTGCCTGGATTCAAATTAATGAGTTGCCCTCCCAGCAAATGTCACAGGGAAACCTTGCCAGGAAACAGCTTACCAAAAAAATAAAGTAATAATAATTCTATTTCCTATTGAATGAGGGATTCCATTTCAGTCAGAAGGTTCCTTCCCATAGCCTCTGAATGAGGACAGCTTGGGAAATACTTTTGGGAAACGAGATCAAATGCACAAAAACAAACAGCAGCTTACGCACACACGAGGAACCATCACAGCACTTGAGAGCATCAGCGTAGTTCCCAGCCTCCAAGCCCATCCCTTTTCTTGAACTTAAACGTTTCTGGTTCTATTCACAATGTTAAAAAGGTATTATGTACCTTTCAGAAACCAGAATGTCAACACCAAGCAGCTTCAAAAAGCTTTACAGTTGCTCCTTCTCTGGAAGAAGTTTAAGCTCTGACAAACAATGGGCTAGGATAGGAGAATACTTCACACTGCCTCTAATAACAATGGTAGAAGCTCTTCGAAACCTTGTACATTTTTCTCACTATACCTTACTTACAGTCTTCCATCTTCAAAGATGGAAATCACGTTTTAAGAACCTTAATCTACAGCAGTCTAATTAAGTTTCCTTTCTTGGATCCAAGGAGTTGAGCTGGTATAGAATTAAGTCTTTTTGCAGGGGTCTCCCTCAGTCAGTTCAACTCTTCTCATAAATGCCAGCGATCTGCAAAATGGGGCAAGGACACAGAGGTAGGATGGGTATGGCTGCTTTGTTTGATGGAAGCTGAGCATTAAAGCACCACACTCAAATTGAGACTAATGCTATTTTCCTCACCATAGCAAAATTTTGGTTTAAGCATTATGAGGTAACACCTGTGACTCACTGCTGTGGGTTCAGACAGGGATATCAAAGGACATTCTGCACTAAACCCACCATACCTTCTCCCAGGGATATCCAGACTCCCTGCTGGTTATGGGCTGCTCCCCAACTGCACCGCTACCAGCAAGGGACCTGACACCTCAACACACCCCTGCTGCTCACCTCCACATCCATGCCATGAGCTGCCATTTCTTTACACCAGACAGAGCCTTTCTGGCTCTAGTGGCAATACACCAGTTCAGACTAACCTCCTGAGCTGTCAAGTCTTTGCTACCCTGCATTCCTGGTTGGAATGAACAAGGGAGGATCACACAGCCTGGAAACACAGCTGCCTTGAGCAGGGACACAGTCGTCACTTTTCTCACCACAGTCAGAGATGGGAGAAAACATGTGCACAGCTTTGTGAGCAAAGGAAATGGGAAACTGGCTTCCTGAAAGATGGGAATGTTACATTTACTGCTGAACTTTATATTAGATGTAATCAGAAATTAATCAATTTTAAGAATTAAAAATCCTTTCCTCTGCTCTCATAGCATCAAAACCAAGGAAAAAAAACAGTTAAAATCCTGTTTACTTATCTTTTCTGCTGCTCATTTACTCCTGTATGCCAGATGGCTTAGAATGTGCAAACTGTCCCAGGAGGTGGCACACAACCCTGCAGACCTCAGTGTCCAAACCTCCTCTGGAGGCTGCTCCAAGTCCCATGCACATGGTGCCTGAACAACACTCTTATTTCAGGTTATCATCAGCTTCATTTTCTCATTCTCCAAATTAAAAAAGCACTGCCACACACAGGCACAGACAAAGAACACACATCCCACACACAGCTCTTCTATTTCTTTATAAACAGGGTCAGAAAACTCAGTTATCTACTCCCTTCCCATGAAGAGCTCTCTGTAAATCTACACTCCGCCTACCAAGCCTCATGATTTCTTCCCTTTAAATGCTTACTACTTACAAATTGTCTCTAAAGGTGACTTCCCCTTCCTCATTCACCTGATTCTCACCAACCACGAGCCAGTAAGTGACATTCCATCTTTAGCAACCCTCTGATTTCTGAAGCATCACATTGCAAAGGAAGAGCACAGAAAAGGCTAGATCTCCTCATCTCTCTCCCCTCAGAGCAGAACCTGTACATGTACTTACCTTGCAGGATCAGGCCCTTCAGGGCTCTGAGGACACCCATCCTGCAGAGGCTGAGCTGGACCAGCATCTCCCATTGAGCACAAACATGCACATGTGCTGCGTAAGAGCCACCAAGGTTTGTACAGCCCTATGTGTGCATCCAACAGCTTCCTCTTTACGTGGAGCAAGACTTCCCCACAAGCACCTACAGCACTTTTCTGCATTTCTGAATCTGCCTGCATGAGTTTATGAGCCTGAAAGCTACTCCACGTACAAGCAGAACAGTCACTAAACAGATTTGTGCTCCCTTAAAATGTTAAATAAGGGGGATTTTCACAGGGATGAAGTAGAATTAAGCACCCAGAGCTGAGGAGTCTTTAATGCCACCATGATGCTTAATTTCCTGTGGCAAATTAACAAATGCCAAAGTCTTCCTTGAAGCTGCTTTCTAGGATTTCTCTGCAAGAGGAATCCCCCTCCTTGTCTATCCACCTGTCATTCATGTTAAACTAATAGCAAAAGCATCAAACAGCACCAGGGCTACTGCACTGCCTTACTGACTTCCTGGAAAGCAGCTGAATTATCAGCTGAGGATGCTCAGTGACACAGAAGAAGAGCGCATGTATAACTGCCACAGCTGCAAGGATGTGCTCAGGTTTCCCTGCAATTACCTTGAAGGTCTGCAACTACCAAAAACAAGAGGAAAAGTAAACAAGACAAGGAAAACAAGTAACCAACCAACAACAGCAAGAAGCAGAAGGCAGAAACAGAGCTGCTGAGGGCAACTTTACGCTATTTTGTAGGTGCAAGTCTGTGAATCATACTCGAGAATGGATCCGTTCTAAACTCAGATGCCAGCTCCGTTAATCCACAGGTACCAACGCCTAACGAAGTCAAGATGACCAGAGCAAAACAACACTTCTGTCAGTTAAAAATTTCCCTTCCTTTACTTTATCCGCATTTAACCTCCTAAAGGCTTCAGCCCAGCACAAGGCCCACAGAATTAAATTCATTATTATTCATTATTCAAACACCATCCCTTTGTTTTCTGGAATAGCTTTGTAGCCTAGAGTCAAATGAGCTAAAGTAAAATTATGTGACTTGGCATTGAAAATATATTACCTCAGCTGCCAGAACGGATTTAGCAGAATGTGTGCGCAGTTCGTCACTTCTTCCACAACCGCCTTCGCGCACACAAAGGGGTATGACAGCCCCTGAGTTATGAGGGGCCATTCTGGGGGCTGTGATGGATTAGATTGTTTTATGCACTGACTTAAGATCTCATTTCCTGCAACATTCACAAGTGCTTTCTCCACGGCTGAATAGAAACCTGTTCTGTCCTACGTACATTGCCCTCCCTTGTTAGCCAGCAAAGCGCAGACGTGGGGAATTCACACCAGCCGGAGCTCCGCTCGCTCGGGGATTCAGGCAAAGTCCACAGACAGGCTGAGACATTCAAGAAGTGACAAGCAGGTTCTCCCCGTGCTTTTTATTTAGTCCTGATCAACTGAGTCTAAAACAAGGGGAACAGTTGCTTGAGGTGAGAACAGAGTGGCAAGCAAATTCTAATCACATCTCTGACAGCTCTCACCCTGCAAATCTGAAACACGGAGCTGCTGTTGCCAGAGAGACGCTGGGACAGGAGCTCCAGCCGAGCTGAGCTCCTCTCTGCAGGTGCCGCAGCGTGACAAGGTGCTGACACCAGCACCAGGAGTGCTCCCAAGGCCCAGGTGCCATAGATGCCACTCAGCTGTGCTCCTGTTGGGCCAACGCAGGGCATCCTCATCCCACTGCCCCGGTGAGGATTCATCTCATCCATTTAGGCAGCAATACTTTCAAACTGTAATAACCCGACACGCTGCCACGATACTTCCAGCTCCTAGAAACTCATCAGCTACATGAAAATTAATGCAGATGGCAAAACACAACCGTGCAGCAGTTCTTGCATCATGTAGTGATGACCAATCAAATGCCATCAGCGCATGCTAACACAATCATGGGCTAATCAGCTGCATTTTCCCCTGTTCTCTTTGCTTGAGCTGTATCATAATAGAATCTATGAACTGCAAGTTTCATGGTAATTAATCTTTGAACTACTTGTTAACTTAACATGTGAGTTGAATATCAAGTTGAATGTGTTTGCACTCACTGCCTTCAATAAAGGGGTGTAGAAAAAAAATACAAGACAATGAAAGAAAAGATGTAACAAAACACAGAGCATGACCCTCTCTCAGCCTAAATAGGCGGTAAAGTAGAAGTAACAAAGTTAGCAGTAAAAATAATCTCTTGAAAAGTTCTGGCCCTTATTTTATCCCGTGCAGTGCTATCTAGAGCCTTCCTTCAGTAACACCAGGCAGCCGCCAAAATCAGAGCTTTGCTTTGGGGAATTCACCAGCTTTACACCACAAACTTGGCACGGGTAATAGACAAAACATTTATTTTATTTTTAAAGTGTTGGCTTGGGGCAGGGAGGGGGTTATTTTTTGCCTGGTCTTTGGCATAGTTGAGGAAAAGGGGAGAAGACAAGCACACATGCACGCTTCTTTCTCCTTTGTGCATTTGTTTTTAGTATTAAGCTGGAAACAGCAATATTAACAAATATTAACACGGAAAGGTGTCTGGAAATTATATTGCACTTGCAAAGAGATGCCCATGGAAACCAGGCTGTTTTATAAAGAGGAATCTGGGAGCCTCGAAGGGACCTCAATATTTCAATGAGCAATGCTGGAGATCAGAACACCGAGCCAATGTTTACCATCAACAATACGTCTTTCAGATGTTACCAGTCCATCACTTCACTGTACGTGTCCTATAAAACAGATTCTGAAACATGTTTGTAATTTACATCAACAAGAGCTCCACTCTGTACATGTTTAATAGGCCAAAAGACACCAATTAATCCAAAGTCTAATTTTAGGCAACCTGTTTCCCACTTTCTCTTCCTGCCTTTCCTCCACACTTATTTAACTGCTTAGCTCAGGGCTCATTGGATTCAATGGAAATTTTTCTATAGAGTCCAATGAATCCTAGGTCCAACCATAAGACAAAAGCTAATCAGCTTATTTCTAGTTAGCATGCACTTAATACTGAACACATGTGCAACAGATTTACTGAAAGGCTTAAACGCCTCCTTGAACCAGGGCCTAAATGAAAAAAATCCTAAAATACTGCATATCTACCAAAATACTTAATTTTTTCAATAAGCTACTCAACATACATTTGGTAATTCTGGAAAGAATGTTATGAACCTGTTGTTTGGTTTTATGTTTAAATGTTGTAAGTGCACACTGATGGACACAAGATAAAAGGATATAAACCAAATCACTGCACTTGTCTTAACAACAGAATACAAAGTCAGGAATATCAGATGGAATTGGTGGGACGGTCAGCTGTTCTGTTGGCTGTGGTAGTGAAATCGCTCACGTATTGGTATGGTCACAATTGCGTATCAGAGACACAGGTGTGAAGCTGCAGAAGTAACACAGAAGCAAAATGGCAATAAGGATTCACACAGAGTTGGTTGGGTTTCTCCCCCAACCAATATTTCCATTTGCTCCCACCTTGATTTGCTTTTCCTTTTCATTTTTCCTTAATTCCCTTCTCTTCTATCGAGTCCGACAAAAATACCCAACAGTCCCTGCACACACAAACAAAACCCATCCTTCTAGCAGATCAAACCAGATGATCTTTAAGGTCCTCTCCAATCAAAGCCATTCTGTGACATCCAGGGGAAGCTCAGTGCTTTGCTGTGCGATGTGCTCTGGCCATGACTTGGTGTGGGCGAGGAGCTCTGTGGGATGGTGACCCATGGACACAGTGCTGCTGCAGGACACGCCGCGGTGCCAACACAAATTGTTTCCTCTGTAAGAGGATAACACTTAGGGTTTTTTGTTCTCTCCCATCAGGGAAATGATGAGCTGAGCTAAAGCCTCCCGACTTCTCACATGGCTTTATATATATTATGTGCGTTATACAAACATTGGTGTACTGCCATGAATGTTATTTATAATATCCTATATTACTATAATTATATTACTACAGCATCTTATTAAACGCAAAGAGATATGTCTAGTTGCAGTGTAGTTATTAGATGTTCAATTTCAATTGATTGTCAAGAACATAGTCATTAAGATTAAACATCTGTTTAATAGGTATATCTTATTACATAGTTGTACTTAAGTCCACAGGCAAAATCTGATTTAACATGAGACATAGTTTAAATAAACTAATTATGCAAGCATGATCTAAAAACCAAGCTAAACATGGACCTTTGAAAATGACACATGAATTTAATCAAAGCCAGGGCCTCAAAGTGAGCAGAACTTAACCACTGGACTGAGTCATGCATATGTTTTGATTTCACAGCTGAAACCAGTAAAGCCAGCACCCTCTGGGGGCTTCCTGACTCAACGGTGCCTCCCCCACCCACGGATTACAAAGCAGCAAGTTGTCTCTTTGTTTCAAATTACAGGAAACATCACTGTGCTTTGTTTGGGAAAGAGCAAGCCATCACCTCTCCAGCAGCAGAGATGTCTCCAGGGTCGGTGGGATGCTAAGGACCAGTCCGCAGGGACTTACTCTATGAACTGCAGGTGCATCAGAGCCCTCATGCCACACATCCCAGCTGTACTCGAGCACAGGTACAAGACCCACTGCAGACCCCATTCTGTGCAATCCAGATGCAGTTCTGTTATTCGCACAGAACATCAGTTCTGGTGCTCCCCACATGAGTTTAAGAGGGTGGGCACACATATCAAACAAACGTATGGCCATAAACATGTGCTCCTGCTGCTCAGAGAACTCATCCATGCTGTACAGCCCATGATGGAAGTTACAAAGCAGATCCAGCAGCGTAACAAACTGAAATTCCTTGCTTGAGTAAGGAAAGTCAGGTCTGCTTTGTCTTCTGCTTTATTTAGGACTTAAAGGAAATAAATCACATACTCGGATCCAGGGAGACTGAAAGGTGTTTCTACAAACTCAAAGCAGATCTCAGACAAAACTCACCAATATTTTCCCCATTTTATTAACAGCCACACTGCCAGCAGGCTCTGCAGGAGCCTCTGGGGAAATAACCCTACGTGCCTTACTGACGGTGGGAGGGCAGCCCAGCTCAGTACGCCCCGCTCCTCAGTACTTTCAATGCTGGGTGATTTTCTCAAGAACTTCAGCTTATTGCTGCATGAGAAATAGAGCTGGTCAGGAAACCAGATATCAGCTCCATTCAACTATTTGAGTTTGGGAATTTTTTCCATCTGGAGTCAGAAATCAGCTCTATGTCACGGAATTGAAATTCAGCTTCAATATTGAAATATGTCATTTCTAGAATGAGTTACGCTCTCTCAGATGCCATCACACCTTCCTAGAGGACTGCAGTGAGTGAAACAGCCTTGGTCACTACAGCCCTGGCCTGACAAAGTTTTTATTGGCTCCAGCATTGCCCACCATTGCCAAGCCAAGGTGAAGCAGCTTCTCAGCAATTCTCCTGTCACTACTCAGTGCTGAGGAGGGTAGCACTCATTTTCAAATCTGTTGCAGCCACTTGGCATTTAAAGGCCTGAGAACCCAATGTGTGAAACCCGTCAGTCACTGGCAATGCATCCGGCTGAAGCTAGGTGTCCCAAGTGCCATTTCCCCCCCAGTTCCAGTGCCCTGCATCAGGATCACAGAGTCATAAAGATTAGAAAAAACCTCAGATCACCAAGTCCAACCCCAACCCACGCCACCGTGCCCACTGCCCACGTCCCTCAGTGCCCCATCTCCACAGCTCCTGAACACCTCCAGGGATGGTGACCCCATCACTCCCTGGGCAGCTGTGCCACTGCATCTTTTCTGGAGAAGAAATCCCCAAATGCTCTCTCCTCCACCTCCACCAGACCAGGGACTCAGGCAGCTGCTACAACTGGATTGAACCTGACTCTGTCCATAAATATAAAAAAAACAAAAAACAAAAAACAGTGATAGCAATATCAAAGTGAGCTGATTTCTAACAAAACTTGTTTCACGGGGGAAGTTCTTCACATTAAATAGTTCCTATTAAAATTTAAGTATATTTAAAGTTGCCGAGTTCCGATGGATCAGAAAAATGTTTCCTTGAGATTCTTTTTTTTCCAATTGACTCCAATTTTCCCAAACAGCTTTATCCCTTCAAAGAACATAAATCTAGAAGTACAGCAATGCAGAAAACCTCAAAAAGAAGAGCAGGGTGCACCCTATTGATACAAAGTCCAAGAAAATGTCAAATTTTTGCTCTCATGGTTTTTAATTGCTTAGAGATGGCAGTGCTGGCAATTGATGCTACGGAATGCTACTTCTTTTCCCACATCTCAGTAATTGTTCTAATGACCTCCTTGCAACACATTGGTGGAAATGTCAGGAGATTTCATGACAGATATGAAATTCATGCGATTGCCAGTAAAACAGTATAAACACTCCAAAGGATATCCCACAAATATTTCCCCACATTTTTTAAGATAGTCACATCTAGACTACTCACAAGCTTTTGTACTGGTTACACAAATTGGGTGCCCACATCCCGTCAGAAGACAAAGATTTCCAGGGCTTCCAAAAATCAACAGACACCTATCCATACCTTTAGAAAGCAAATATTAGGCTCACATTTGCCAAAAGTGTGCTTCTTTGATTGCAAAATATAATAAACCTTAAAGGCAAACCCACCACCTGAACTATTATGGCTGTGTTTACAAAAAAGGTTTCCACTGCTCACTTCCATCCATGGCATAAAGCTCATAAAAGACATCTCTTCTCACTATGTTCCAACCTGCTATACTAACACAGTGAGTAGGAATGTTACAGTAAGATGCACCAATTCCATCCCATCATCAGCAGGTTCCCTCATGCAAGGGCTGCAAGAGGATATCTGTGCATTTCTTAGCTGCAAGTGAAATAAGCCATTTGTAATAGGCACATTACACAAATCAACCACATAAGCATCAATGTAGGGATTATGTATACTATCAAACTATCTCATGCTCGAGTTTGACACACTGTGTATTAATATTTTCTAACTGGTTTAGGTGTTTTTTCTTTTTGGTTGGGTTTCTTTCTTTTTTTTTTTTTTTTGCCATGTTGGCTCTCCTTATTGAAGTACAACACCCTCAAACACAGTCTGTCAACAACCTCAAACTGGTTCAGGTTTTCCCCCTCCCCTAAGAATTCACATCAATCCTCCTCACTTCTTTTTAAGCTATCTCTTCATTAAAAAATAAAATCCCTGGCCACATCAGGCATCCACTGCTTCCCACAGAAGAAAAGCTCCCACTGCTGCTCCGCAGCACAGCTGGGCATGGGAATGAATCCCTTGCAGCTCCCTGTTGCAGCTTCAGCTCTGGGGATCGTTAGCATAGTTGTACAGAACACCAAAACTCTCAGCACTCCTCCTGGCTGATCCCAGAGCACCCAGGGAGCTCAGTAATGCATTTCTGCTGATCCCTCTGGAAGCACTCAGAGCCACCCAAGCACATGAACAAATGAGCACCAAACATAGGCCTGGACAGACATGCAGAAGTAGCCTTTGCAGATGTAAGCCTCAGTCCCTCAGACAGATGCATTCAGGCACCCAGTTTTCCTGGGCAGAGAATCACCAGAATCAAACCTACTTATACTGATCTACAGAAATCCTAGACTAATATCAGAAAAAGAAAAATAAAAACACAAAACACTGGTTCAACATTTCACAAACAGTTCTACGTATTATTTTTATTATTTTACCTTTTTTTTTTTCCAGTACATACAGGATCAGCAGTGAAATCTGCATTTGGAGCTCTCCAAATCCCATCCTGGGCCATTTCAGATCTGTTCCTTCCATTCTCTGGGCCAACTGTTACCTTGTGCTGGCACTGTTTCCAAATCTGAAGAGCCTCTGACCTCCAGGATAGCTCTCCATCCTTGCATCTGGATCTGATTGCTCAGGACCTGGCTCACCTCGGGTAAAGATGCTCGGGTCTCGGATTAGCATCCAACATTCCTCAGCAACCCAAAGAATCTGCCATGATTCATACGCTTCCAATGAAAACCATAGGAACTGAAAATTATTTGCAACCGATTCATTAAAAAGGCATCCATCATGATAATTGATTGGTTAATTAATTACGACTGTAACGTGGATGTCATACGTATTTCCATAGGAATTCTTTGGTAGCTTCTGAATTAAAGCCTGACAAGCTCACAGTACGCACGCAGCACAGCTCCTGGCAGAGAGACTTCACCTCTAGCTGAGAAAGTGCACCCAAGGTGCTGTGCTCTGCAGGCAGGTAATCAGCTCCTGGTACCATGGTAAGATCATTTCAGCAGCACCACCTCAGCCTCCTGCAGTCCTTCTCCTGACTAACACTGTTTGTGCTATGGATGTGATCGCAGCAACACAGGAGCCACAAGTTCCTCACCCATCCTAAACCCAACCCATCCAAACCAAGCAGATATCGCTTACACACCAGCTACCTTTTTGGAGACAAGGTGCCGGCACGCACAGCGTGCATAACAACATTTACAGAACAAGCAGCGCTTGGGAATATCCGTTCCGACTAAAAAAGCCAAGGGGTCTTTCTTGTGATGTACACTGAACAGGAGCAGGTTTGTATGTTCTCATTTAAAGGCAAAACGCGTGGCCAATTTATCTCATATGGAAAACTAAGGCAAACTTTCTGATTTACAAAATGCTCACTGCTCAGGTGGTGCTGGGGGATGAAGCTGACTGCCAGCTACTTGAAATCTCCAACTCTATCATCATTATGGAATCACAGAATTGTTTCAGGTGGAAGAGACATTTAAAGGCCATCTAGTTCACCCCCCTCCCCTCCACAATGCACAGGGACACCCACAGCTCCATCAGGTGCTCAGAGCCCCCCAGCCTGATCTGAGCACCCATCTCATCTCCGGGCAGCCTGTGCCAGTGCCTCACCACCCTTACTGTAAAAAGCTTTCTCCTTATATCCAATTATGATGTAGCAGAACAGAACAGCTTTGGAAAGCTGGATCCAGCACAGAGTACACGCGATGCCTGAACTCACCTGGAAGCACTGCAGCTCCCACAGTCAGGCCAAAGGCAAGGATGTTCTTCTGGCTACGATCTGATGAAGAACACTTTGAGTTATAGGTATTCATTTCTTAACTCTGCCACAGGCTTTTATGCATGCACATTTCTTCCTTTATGCTCCAGTTTTCATCTCCAAGACAGAAATGATGGCAACCATCTCTCCAAGGCTACGGAGATGATGCACTCCCAGTATCAATAAGTAGGAAGTACTTAGATTTACAGCCTGCAGGGCCACAGGCATACCCCGAGCACTGATCCACACAGAGCAGCACAGAACGAAGAACTTGCTGATACTGTGTTCTCCTTACTTCTTCCTGGCAATCTTTTTTAAATTTAATTTTATTTTTTTTTCCTAATCCCTCGGTACAATCAGCATTACTGGGGCATCCACACCAGTGATAGGCAGGCAGGTACCTTGGCTGAACCTTTGGCTATGGAAATGCAGCATCAGCCCATCGACTTCAGATACAGCCACAACAGCCTTCGCAGTGATGATGCTCCCATGCAGGGAGAGCCTGCGGGGCAGCACAGGGAGGATGGATCCCCCCAGCACGGCTCGCCAGTGGCCATGCAAACCCCTTTGAGGTGTGTGGGGAGCAGGGCAGCCACACGTGGTGCACCATCCACTCCACTGCAATCTGACAGGAGTTTTTTTTGCTTGAATTCAACTTCAAAAAGGAGGAATAAGTGGAGGTGAATAAGTGCTCTCCCCTTTTCCCCTCCCTGTAAATCTCTGATCTTAGCGGGATAAAAACCAAGTTGGTTGATGGAAAAGCTTTCTGAGCTGGAAGCCTAAAAGCACAGGAAGACCATCAGGGCTTGCCAACACCAGACGAGGGATGGGGGTGCCTCTGATTCGCCATTCCCATCCGTCTTTGTTCTCCCTCACCTCGGCTGTCAGCTGTTCTGAGAAGGGGCTGGCGGTCGGGGGGAGCGCGGCTGGTGCGTGTATCCAGTTCAGGCTGGTTCCTGGCTCAGGGAAACATTTTATTGGATTTGTTACTCTTTGATGCTGATTAAGCCCATGGGGTAGAAAAAAGCAAAAGAGAGGGGGAGTTCAGGGGGAGGGGAGAGATGCAGTTTCCCCGTGGCTGCGATGTTTTTAATTTATTATTAACCATCTCTCATGTGTTATCTGACAGCTCTGTTGCATTCTGGATGCACAGGCAAGCAGCGCCCGCATTTACAGTTTTCCAGGGTGTATGAACCCCGTCCCACCTAATCAAAGCCCAGGCTGTTCATGGAGTCAACTTCGTAGACATTAATTTAAAACAAATAGTTTACTGGTGAATTTGTTCCCCAGGAGCTGAGAGGCTGAGCGGTTTCAAGGCTGGGATTGCACAGAGAGGCCCCATCGATAGCCCAGGAGCAGACAGCACAAGCAGAACCCTGCAGCATGGCAGGTCACAGTAATCCAGGCTGCATACCCAGCCTCCAGCTCAGGCTTTTTCACCCTGACTCCAAAACAGCCCCAATCCCTGAACTCTCACCTTATGTCACAACTGTTCCAGTGTCTGGATGCTGAACTGAACTCCAGATAAGTGAAGTGGAAACACCTTCACTTCAGCAATGTGCCTACCCTCCCAAGTGACCTTCCAGGAGGACGTTCCCTCAGATGTTGATATCTCGATCCTAATGAAAGCTTGCAGAAGCAACACATTCCCCCCAACTCAGCTCCATCACACAAACACCAACAGCCAGAACCAGCTCAGTTTGTTACATGGAGACCAGACACTTGGACACTTCTCTACTGTATTACACAGCCACACACAAAATGACGCTACAAAGGTCTGAGTGCTCCAGCAGAGAACCAGCATGCTGACCAGGCAGCACATCCCGCAGTTACAAATGGCTGCAAAACCCTGTAGCTTCAGCTCCAAAGGGCACCCATTGGTGGCCCAGCTGGTAGCTTTGTGATCCTGCACAGCCACTGGGAACCGGCTGTGACACCTCTGAAGGATGTGAGAAAGGCAGAAGGTGAGAGCCTCATTCAGTGGTTATTCAATAAGCAGAGACAGTCACTGATGCTGACTGCAGTTTGTGCTATGGCGGTTACCAGCTCTCCAGGACAAAGTCCCCTTAGAAATGAACTTCCTTTTTTGAAACCTCAGCTGAAGTGAAACAAGACCTGGCTGGGACAGAAGAGAGCTACATCTGGCAACATCGTGCTACACACTAACCCAAAACAATAGCCAACTCCTACCAAGCACCACTACAGCTGATACAAGAGCTTCTGTTGTAACACAGCCCCCTGTTACCCGTGGGACAGCCTGCACTTCTCCTCCCATGCCCACCACCAGGACACCCCTGCATTACTGATGCTGAGGACCAAGCTTGGTGCAAGGACAGGAGGTTAACGACGTGCCAGATGCTCTGCTACTGCTCTTAAACACTGCCATCTCCTGGGAACCAGCAGACAGCACAGTCCCTCCTCTTGTCACCGAGGTGAGCATCACACACCAGGACTTGAGTGTCCACCTATGGCTGCTCCATCACCCAGCAGGGTTCCAGCCAGGAAAAGTCAGGCAGAAACCCACACAGACAGGCAGCACCTGAAAGAAACACTCCTGTTGTATCCATCAAGAAGCCCTACCTGCCTGCATGTTCATTTCAGGGATATTTTTCAAGGCCATCCAGAACATGGTGCCATACAACTGCACATAATTTTAGGAGGCAGCGTGCTCTGAGACTCGATGTAAATGAGCACAAAAGCAGTCTCCTTAAGGTTCACCTCTGGGGAAAACAGAAAAATAAATTTCACTTGACCCCAGGCTCCTCCACAAGCATTACTCCCAAACTGTCTGCATCTCTGTTGGCAAAACCCTTCACTCCATGTTTTATCTTATTGCTAAAAATAAATCACTTGTAAATTGTTTTATAAATTATGTATAAGAAGAGACCTCATAGTCTAAGAAGAGCTACCAGTGTATTCTACATGATAAAAAAATATTTAAAAGATCTCCAAGAGTGAGAGGGGGAAGGGAACGGAGCACTTTTATAAATAATGTATTCGGTGGTCAAAGAAAGTTATCACCTTTTATGAAGTGTTTGGGATTCATTATGCATAAAAACTGCAGCGCTGCTTCTCGGGTGCACGATAGCGGGATGTGATTACCAGGCATTACAGCCACCAACTAAGTGATTATTGGTGTCATCATTTGTTTATCTAACCAAAACCTAGGCTGCCACCTCTCATCAGCAGAAACAAACAGCTGATGTGTTTGAGTAGTGCCAAAGGAACGCTGTCGATTATTCACAGAAAGATGATGTCCCCATCATTGTGGGTTTCATTTGGTATTCATTGTAATAGCACTGATCCTAATGAATTCATTTGGTATTCATGTGGATGTCACATGTATTTCCAGAGATGTTCTGCTGTAATTTAGCATGGGTTAATGGACACCTCTATTAAAGTGTTATTGAAAGTTTGACATTCAAATAACCCAGTTTAAAAATCAGACAAACCCAGATATTAAAGCTGAAGGGAGAATGGGGGGAGGGAACACGAGTAAGAGGCAAGACTGAAATGCCATCTCAAGACAGCAAACTTATCTGCCTGCCAGGAAGGAGCAGCTGTCCTATCAATTCCTTCTCTTTCCCCCACAACAAACCAAGAACAGAGCATCAATTGTTCTGACTGTGCTGGGGTACTCAGCACACCCAGAGCTCCCATCAGGGCCATCTTTTACCTGCTGGCCTGCAGACACCATGACAGGGCAGGGCAGGAATCCTTGTTAGCACGTGAAATCGTGTCAGTGCTCAAGGCACTTCTAATGCCTTTGGCCAAGTAAGCACTGAGCCATCCCACCTGCCTTTGACACTGCAGCTTCAAATTCATCACTAGGATCCTGGCAATGGGACAGAAATGAGCTGAATGAGCACTTCTGCTTTTGAGGTTTGCAATTCTGGAAGTATATTTTCTGTGGTACAAACTCAAAAAGCACTTGAGAAGGATGGAAGGATTAGTCCAGGCATGGTCCAGCCTCTCGCTGCCTAGATGTGCTGCCAGGCAGAGCAAATTTCCTGTTTGCTTTCAGGAAGGCATAAGCAGCTTGTGTCTGTATTGCCAGAAGATCTTGAGATGACACAGAGAAACACCAGGCAAGTGCATTAAGAACCTCCAGAGCGTTGCTTTATAAAGAAGTATCCGTTTCTTCCATGGGACTTCTGCCAATGCAGAAGTCAACCCTTCCAGGTGGGATTCCAGAAGTGCTTTTAAGAACTCAGTAACACCCAAATGTGCCCTCTGTAGAACGTATGACGACAGACTTGCCATGTATGGGTTTTGCTCACATTCATTTGCAATGATCTGCTTAGATATTGGGATTCTGACCAAAAGGAAAGTCTGAATTGGTGAGTAATGTGACCAATGCACTACAATCTCAGAGCCATGCCACACGATCACATTAGAACCACACATGCAATCCATATACAGCAATTGTTTATATTAGACACAGAGACAGTATACCACATACTTGGTAACATAATCATCACATAAAATGACATTTCACCAACCATGAAATAAATTGCAAGCCACAGAATAAATTGATTTTTTTCCCCTGCATTGTAACAGCACCACTCAGCTCCACCCATGCTAACGCAGCCTCATTGTTTCCACGACAATTAAAGCATCTGAAACACAAGAAACCCAAGAAAAACATCCATCGTGTCAAATACGTGATGCTGTGGTAAACTCAGAGGTTTGAACTGCCACTTGTTGCTCTGCCTTCTGGCTCTCCCGAGTGCCCCCATCCAACACTCACAGCAATACTCTCCATCCCATCACGGATTTCATCTATTCGTGCCTGCAGATTAAATTGCTGGCTGTAACACAGCGTGTGCTGTTTGCGGCCATTTTCCTAAGTGCTACTTTGGGAACAAAATACACAGATGCCTAATGTAAACTAACCTCCTCCTATTTTCTCCGTGAAGGTTGAATTTCAACCCAGAGGTTCTCCGCAAGCCTGTTTCTTAAATCCCACTGAAATGCCCCAAACAGGAGATAATTAGGATTTAAGTAGAACCTAACTTTATGGAGGCCCATTAAACAGCTTTGACCTTTATTATCTCTGTGCTTTTATTTGCACATTTGTGCTTGTTTTTCTGATAAAACACCTTGTTATGTTTTCTGCCGCTCATAATCAATATCTCTCCATGAACATGAGGGCTGTAATCCAGACTGTAACCAGTCAGTGGCAAAACTCCCACTGACCACAGCAAGAGGAAGCTTTCCAAGTGGAAGCAGCCACTGCCCTGATGCTCACACACACGGAGGGCACAAGGACTGGCCGATGGGAGACGTTCCCAGCCTGCATGCAGACAACAAACTCTCTGCAAGAAGCAACTTCTCTCACCTGCAGCCAGCAAGCCAAGTTCCAGGGCCCAGATCTTACTGGCAAGGATACCTCATGATCTGAGCACAGGAAAAGTGGGAAAATGTGCTGCAAAGCCGGAATTTGCATGAGTTGTAGAGTACTTGCTTTGTGGCCAGCCCTGGACTGCCAAACAGCTGGAGAAAAAAATAAGGACTGTCATGAACTTCATTATCTTCTACTCTTAATTGAAAGGGATACATTTTACATTAGGTAAGGCCTTAGTATTTGGGAACTAAATGCTAAATGCTTGGCCTTTACCCCATTTCTGCTACATCTTGCTTTATAAGAACGAATTATACGGCTTGATGTAGCAATAAATAATTTTCATAAGTTTTATTGCAGTGCTGCATGCCACTAATGGACATTTCTATACTATTTTCAAGAGAAGGCAGTGGGCTGAATCACAAAGCAGCCATGACTGCTTCATTAAAAGCAAAAGCCCCTTTTCCCTACTCCATTTCAAACACTACTCAGTTCTCCCCATCCATTTCTCATATCCCACCAAATTACAGACATGCCCAGCTCTTCCCACCCCATGGTAATGGTCTCGCAGCCCTTACAGAATGCAGTGTAATTGGGCACTGCTCTGCCGAAGAGCTTTAATCCAGCCCTGGCTCCTGACCTTCAGCCAGCAGGAGGAACGAAAAGACCTCTTCCAGGCTCATCTGGAGTGGCTGCACACCCACTGAACCTCTCTCATCTGCATTTTTCCTTGAGATTAATGAGCCACGCGGAAGGTCCCTAAACTTAAATGAGCTGGAATAAAACTCTGAAATAAACCTTGCCTATTAGGTGGTGTTGGATAGAGATTCTCAGGGAAAGTCTTTTCTCTGGGAGCAATCATTATCAGGCAGCTCTTTAGCCCTGTGGTTGAGGAACCCAGCCATGATCCAGCAGGCACGGTTCTGCATCCATCCCTGCTTTGAGGTGCCCTTCTTAATTCCTGTGCTATTGATCCTCAAAGATATTGAGCACCCTGCAATACTTCAAAACACAAAAGCTAGAAATCTTGACTTCTATGGAGCCTGAGGTAACTGCAAAGACCTCAAGATGCTAAAATAACCACAGAAAAAAAAAAGAAAAAACTATATAGCCTGCATGGATTTACCTTTGGAGACTGTAGGGTAGAATTGGATCACCTTTCTTCAGTGTAAATTCAAGGTGGAAATATTCTTCTGCAGTTACAGGTCTCAATTTGAAGCATCCAATCTAAGACTTCTCATAGGATTTACCACTCAGGCAAACATTTCAACTGTCTGCTCACATTTTAGGATCTTTTTGAACGCAAAAAGCCAAAAATCAATACAGAAATGCCAGCAGATTTTCTAAATGAACCAGATGTAATGTGCCATGTTACCATTCAATGTTACATTGCACAGTTAGCCTGCACAGGGCACCCAGCGAGTGCGCCCAGGAAACAGATGAAGATCTATGGAGCAAACCAGCCCCAATCACTGCCCTGCCCGTGCTTCAGCACTGATGTAAAACCACCATAGGAACAGAGCAGATGCAAACTCAGATCAATCAAAACACAGCGACCAAGGATGTGGCAGCCTGCACTGAAATAGAAGAGGCCCCTGTTAAGCCACACCGAGCGGCTGCGTGCCACCTTCCTGTAACTTTCACACACTGCCATGCATGCTGAGCAGATTGAAGGCTCAGTTCTAAAAAGATGACGTGAGATCACAAATCAGCTCGGCTGGGTGATCCTTCGTAAGACACCTCCCAGCACTGCTCCAAGACAGTAAAATTGTTTTCAGCCCTGGTATTGCCAAGCTAGGCACGTCTACCATAACCAAGTAAGGGCATTAGGCACAGCAATTGAGGATGGCACTCAAGTGCAGAACTTACGTTCACAAAATGCACCACCAGATGGGCTGCCAGCACCTTCTGCTCTGGGTGCTGTGGGGCTCTGACCCACAAAGGCACTCTTGCAAGCAGCCCCTGGCTCGATCCTGCTGCAGAGAGGCAGGTTCTGACTGCATACCAGAGGGGACAGAGCCGTGCTTACTTAAAAAAATAAGTGTTCGATCTATCGTTTACAAACTGCTTAAGACTTAGAACTGCCACACTGCTCTGCTTAGCTCATCTATGCACAAATGGGAGAAATAAGCCACATAAACTCATATCCCAACTGCTCATAAAGTTTGGAACCTCAGCTAGTTTAACGCATGTCTTTAGCAGATCTTTTCCATCCTGCTCATTTTGAATTTAGACCACTGCATGTTCATCTTGTTTGATATCTTTGGAATATATATTAAAAAAAATAGGAACATCTGGTTTTTTTTCTGTCTCACATGCAAAAACGATCACTTTTACTTCCCTCTAGGCCAGATCCAAAGGTCTTGAAATCAACAGGACCTTTTCATTTACATCCACGGGCTTCAGATCGAGGCTTTAGTTATAACTGCATTGCCCCTTTAAGAAGTAGGACCCTCTCATTTCCCCTGCAGGTTTCTGCCAGTGACTCTGGGATCCAGCACAAGCTCTCTTAACACCTGATTAAATATTAATCCAGAGGTGGGGGCCTCACTATTTTATGATCCTTTCCCTAGAAGCTCCTATTAGTAAATCACAGTCCAGCACAAGAGGAAATGCGGCCATTCCATTATTCTCAGTTCACGAACAGGGCATTAATTCTTAATAAACCGCCCTGATTATAATAATACTCAAAGGATGCAAAATAGGGGATAGATAGGTTTACATCCATGTCTAAGAATAAACACGTGTATGGTGCAGTGTGAGGAGGTGGGGTGAGGAGAGAAGGGAGGGATGCAGAACGCAGCTCCCATTCTCAGTCTATGGTGACAACAAGGTGTTAAGCATCTCTGTGCCTCCTTCACAATCAGCTTGTCACTAGAAGAAAGAATAAAGCTTTTTTTTTATTTTAATTTGAGCAGGGCAACTGTGCTCCCGAGAAAAGGCTGCATCATGAACAACATTTTAGATTTCAAAGCAAAAGGAGTTTTCAAAGACTTGAGAGAAAATCATGTCCTCTCAACCCAAAATGCTGGACAATGCATGCAGGACAGTGTTAATCTATAGGGACCCTCAAGAGCAAGTTCAGAAGAGACAGAGACCTCTTCAATATCCCCACAGCAGCATTCCTGCACTTCAGCTGCTCTGCAGGCAGATGCTGAGCGCACTGCACGCTGCAGGCCACGCGCTGTTTTATTCTGGGTCTGCTATTTTATTCTTGCTGTCAACCGAGGCTGCAGCGGTAGCAGCCTCTTAACTGTAATTTCCCATGGCTGCAAGCAACAATGAAAGGTCTTTGGGGCAAAACACTGCCAGCAACTTATGACATAGGAATCACTGCAGCCTCTTCTGAAGTCTTGCATAAACACACCTAGAGCACTGGGTGATGTGGCACACGTCGTAGTCAAACACGCACAACTGCTGTCCCACCCCTGCCAAATTAGCCAAAACACCTTGCAATCCACCAGCATCTTGGGTAACACACAGCTGAAATGCAGGAGCTGTACCAGCACGTGTCAGCTAGTTCTCATGCACTGTGCCGCAGAGTCCTCACAGAAGCACAGAGCAGTCCTGGTGCTGTCACAGCCCACACCTGTCCCGGTGTCAGCATGTTATAGAGCAGCTGCCCACAGCTTCTGCTGCCCAGCTGCTAATTGCTTTTATTTTTTTTAAATTAAACTGGTTAATGAGTCTGCTCTGGCAGCAGGACACTACTGCACAGCATTATGTAGCTGGTGGAATACAGCTAGATAAAGAAGTGGCTTTGTAGCTATGCTTGCACGCAAGAAAATACGTAATGTGAATTCAAGCCTTCCCTGCCCAATGCGAGTCCAGCCAGTGCTCATCTCATGGCAGCCTTCCATCCAAACTATTTCAACATACGATGAGTTTGGACTTGGGCACGGTTTCATGCTTAGAAAATGATACACAGACACGGCCACGAATGACTGCAAGCTTCCAGTGTTATCATCCAGGAGAGCCATTCCTGAGTGGTGGCGATGATCCCTGCTGATTAGGGCAGTTAAAACTTTATAGCACCCCACAGAGAAAGGCTGTTACAGCCTCCAAGGATGGACATGCAGCTTCTCACATGCAATTTCTACATTTAGCTTCTCCCAAGAGCATTATTATCTTTTTACTGTAGTGACCAAACCTTGCAATTCCTCAAATCCTTTCCAAATGTTAATGAAAAAGAATAAACCATCGTACACCTGGGGGAATTGGACAGAAATAGCAAGCATTTAAGAGGAATCACAAACTGGCACAGCTCTCTGGAATCAATAACTCAAGCTTGCAAAGGGCAGGATTCACTTTTTGCATGGGGAAAACCTCGGGCTGATCTAAATTTTGAAAGATATTCAGATATGCACGTAAAAGGAACCAGTTCTAAAGTAAAAGCATTTGAACCACCTGATGCCCAATCATCATCTGGTTATCCAAGACCTAAATCCAAGTTTCAGCAACATCAGTAGGGTTCAGCATTTCCAATGAAGTTTGAGCAATATCACTGGCTTGTGTTAGCTACAGACATGTATAATCTCATGCAAACAGCCTATTGGTCAATCACACTAAGCAAGAAACCCAAAAATCTACAGGATAAGTACTAAATATACTTAATTTCAAGAAATCCGGAGCGCTGAACATGCCTGGAACTTCAAGAATGTCACTTCAGTATGATGGCATTAAAAACCTGTGATTTTAGTTCTGGGGCTACCCAATGGCTATCTTTAAAAAAATGCACTACCATTCAAGTCAAAGCTTAAACAAAAGCACAAAGAAAACTTACAGGGCACAACTTGAGGCCACTTCCCCTCATTCTGTCACCGTGAGAAGAGACCAACCCCGCTCTGCTGCAAACACCTTTCAGGTATTTGAAGAGAGCAATAAAGTCTCCCCTCAGCCTCCACTTCCCCAGACTTAACAGCCCCAGGTTCCTTCAGTTTCTCCTCATAGGCCATATTCTCCAAGCCCTTCACAAGCCTTGTTGCCCTTCTTTGGACCTGCTGTAGCATCTCAACGTCCTTTCTGTACAGGGGTGCCCAAAAGTGAACACAGTACTCGAGGTGAGGCCTCACACATCCCCCGAGTACAGGGGCAGGATGACTTCCCTAGTCCTGCTCACCACACCATTCCTGATACAAGCAAGGATGCCATTGGCCTTCTTGGCCACCTGGGCACACTGCTGGCTCATATTCAGCCGACTATCATAAGTGACCTTTAGATGGTCACAGCTCTTACACCACAGCAGCAGCAGCACTCCAGTGTGAAGGATTAACCGAATGGTGCCAGTGTGCTGCAGTGAGCGGAGCTGCTCGTTATCTCAGGGTCTGTTCAAGGTCTCATAAATAGCATTGGAAGGATTCCACTGAAATGGCAAATATGAGTAAACACAGATTTCACTCCACCCCAAAAAGATAACTGTCCCATTATCAGTGCTCCACAGGTACAGCATGAGAAGCTTACAGACACCCACACCTGGGACACTAAATGCTGCAGAGGAAACACCACTAAAATATCTATAAACAGACTTCAAAGACAAAGGTACGGCTCCAGACTGCAGCTCGAGCAGGTGCACAGCCCTCACAACCACCAGGCTTCATCTGAGCTCTATCAGAACCCATGTGAATTTTTGCCTTCTTTCAAACAGTCTGAATCAGGCTATAAGGACAGGACGCGCACATGGCCATCGCTGCCCTGCTGTCAGGCTGTGCTGGGCACCACGCACTGACAACACCCAGCCTCTGGAGGGAGAGAAAGGGCAAGCAGCAAGATGGTCCTTATGTCCTGCACTTGACTGTGAAGTCACATGGATTCTCAAGCCAAGCCTTCTCAACCTCCATCCACATTTCACAAACAAGGGCAGTGGCTTCTGCTGTCTCTACAAGTCACTTAGATATAGCATCAGTCACTGATGTATACATAGAAAACCATCAAGTAATGCAAAGATTCACGATTGCTTCCAAAAGAGAGAGTGACATTAGAAAGCTGACCTCCAAGCAATCATTTCTCCACTGAAGGTTTCAAACTATTTTGAAATATACACCTTTCATCTTACTGTCATTTCAGTTCTAAAAGACAACGCCATGCAAGATGACATGAACCAAATTCAAAAATAAAGATTACAGATATGAAAATTCAAGCTTGAGATATGCAAACATCACGTGCTTAAAAAACCTTGGCCATTTCTTGGCTTCTGTATGAGAGAGTGCAGTGCCTTATAGTCATTAGATTAGAACATTGAGGCTATATATCAAGAATACTACCAGTGATGGCTTATTTGCTCAGTATTCCTAGACATTTTTGTAGGTTCACATGAGCAAGCTTTACTCATCAATCTTTCCCTGCTGAAAATAAAGATGATTTGGAAAAGGCACGCAAAGAGTTAATCAAATCCATAAGCATTCACTGTTTTTCCTGATCACGTAGAGAGTGACCAAAAATAGACCAAGAGCATCAGCATCACTCGTGTCTTCTTCCTAATTGGCCTGCTTGGGATGCAGATGTTCTTCACTTCAGACGCTGGTGTTTTTTTGAGGAGTACAGAATGTGCTGCTTTGGCATTTCTGAACCCAGTAAAACTTTGATTTGCTGCACTGAAGTAAGTAAGGCTACCAGTAAACAGCAGAACGTTGCTTTCCATGAGCAATTGTTTCTAACTCTCTGAAATCCTCCCCAACGCAAGTGCCTGGGATACCAAGCACTGGAAGAGAAAGCCATCTGTCTGCTAGTAACACACCAGTAACTGTAAATTATAATACAAACAAACAAGCCAAGAAGAATTTTCTCCATAAAACCTGCTGCTTTAGAAATCAATAGCCAGAAGTATGTTCTGATCCACCAACCACCACGTGCCAGCACTGCATCGTATGGGACAACTACAAAAGATTACAGAAGAGTGGGTTTGTTTTCATGGATCACCTACACAGCCATCCCCTCACCTAATCCCTCTGAAATCTTAATCTGTGTAGCTGCAATGCTTTTGGCTCTTCAGCCCCAGTTGGCAGGAGTTTATAACAGTCAGGTGTCACAGCAAGCTAGAGCGGAAAGCTACACATTTCTTTCTAACAAAGGATAAACTGAGAGCTAAAGGAGCTGCTTTTTCATTCAATTCAGTTTTCACATCACAGTATACGTCCCAGACATCATCACTGCAATGTAATAATGATGTAATGGAGCTGTACCCTTTCTTTCACACTGACCTTTTCTAAACTGACGTTTACATTCACAGTTATGTCTCAGTAATATGCTTACAGGTCTGCTTTTCATCGCTTTGAAGTGTGGACACAACCTGGCCCTGCAAATGAAGGGGGTCTGCACGTCTACATAGGATTCCTGCTCGTCCATTACTTATTCTGCACTCATAGGCACAAGGCTGACAAACATCTATTTGCAAGTGAAAATGGATATGAATCATTATTAAAGCTCAGGTAAGGAATTGAGAAGCCACTTTCAGCTGCACCCTTTACTCCTAAACTAGCAGTTTTCAACTCAAACAGCATCTTCATTCTCAAGCTGGGAGACTCTCACCAAAGCAAAAGCGGGAGGGCATGAAAAATAAAAAAGTAGCGCAGCAGAAGTACTACAGATTTTGTTAAACAAAACAAAAATCAAAGCAATAAACAAACTGGTTAATGTTCCTTGAAAAGGCAAACACGAAACAACACACAATTTGAAGTTAGTAAGAGATGTTACACATGACAGCTGCTGTCACCAAATCGTTCATCAAACATACGTGTAGTTCACAAAGAACATAAATACAGCTTCCAGTTTTAATACTGATACACTGGGAAGACTTTAACCTCGTGGCTTTAAGGTACCCTCAGAATTTGATTTCTAGATTTTTACACTCAGAGAGATGGTTGGGTGCTTAGGTAACCAACTGCCTGCAGAAAACACTCAAAATGCTTATACAGCTACCAAATTAGACATGAAAATTATATCCAAATTACATAAAAAGCTGTAATCCAGATTCAGATCTCCTCTTTAAAACTGCCAGCAAGAATTTCCCTTTCCAAAGCATCTCAGTTCCCATTCAGTTCAATTGTAATCACTTGTGCTCAGGACTTTGGAAAAAAAACCACACATGATCACCATTGAAAATGCTTTCAAAACTACATCTTTTGTCATACTTTTTTCTATACGTTGAATTATATGCCATAAAGTGGCTCTGTCAGGCATTCAGAGCACAGCTGTGATGAGCAAGAGCCCGTGATTAATTCTGTCCTTGCTCCTCCAACTATTTGCCTTGCCTAATTAGAAAAGAACACAATAGAAGTTACAAACATTTTCACACTTCCAACTGGCCACCAAAAGCACGCGAGAAGCCAAGCTGCCTTTCACCGTCTGCCATGAATAATGTATAGAAATACAAAAATCTCTAAAGTTTACCCTGTTTTGTACTGCATTGTTCACATTGTTTTTCCCCACTTTTTATTTTTCAGAAACTGCTCTGCAGCACTGCTGTGTGGGCCTTTAGGAACATACATTTTTGTAGTGTTATTTCTGAGCTTTCAAGCTTTTTTCCTTCAGTGCCAGCATCAGCTCAACCTCCAAAGCGCAGTTGTGCAGGGTTTAGTGATAAAGCAATATAAGCAAGCTGTCCACAAAACAGCTCTCCCTTAATTCAAATGGAACAGTGTGCAAAAGCACAGGTGCACTCAGAGGCACAAGCAATCATGAGACCTCAGCACTGGGGAGCCCGAGCTCTTTGGCAATAGCCACTGGTTTTAGGGGACCCAGGAACTGCTCAGCATGGGGATGCAGTGAAGTGGCTGGAAGCAAACCTTGTTGCAGGGAATTGATAGTTTATGTTACCAAAGGGCATAAGACCACCAGGCTCTGTGATGAACTGCTGAACACCTGTAACTCACTCCAGTATCTGATGTCTGATAACATGTGTCTGCCACCTTTGTGTACATCCTCACCGCTAGCCATAGTAATAAAACTGGAATAAAACACACACTTCCAATGATTCTCTGATATGCTGTTTGACAGATCCTACTTCAAGTCACAGGGAATAGCACTAAATCTAGTAGTCCTCAGACACAGCCAGCTTTCCACAAGTATTTCACAATATACATAGAATTCCGATTAAGGCAAAATTTAAGCTCCTGGAGCAGAGCAGTGAGCATCACCTCCCAGGCACCTCGCAGGTAAATTCATACTACATATCAGGCTACAGCTTCATACATCCTCACTAGATAAAAAGGAGGGGAAGGGAGGGGACAGCAGATGCTCCCAACTCCTCACGCACCCATCCAAAGGCTCAGCTGGGATGTGACAGCCTCTCAAGCACTATTTAAGCAGCACACATAACAGAACTTCATCACATTGAAGAAGACCCTCAACAGCTCAGAGGCTTAATTATTATAGCTATAACTAAAACACCTGACCTGCCAGACACCCTTACCAAAGCAACACTTTCGGTACCATGGCAGTATTCCCCATGGAAGACTTTGGGCTGCGGTGCATCTTCACAGTCAGAGTGACAGCAGCTGCTCCCAAATAACACTGGACTGCCTGGAACCTCTCTTGACAGGAGGGTTTTTCCCCTCCTCTCTCACATTTCTCAGTGCCTGTAATCCACGAGTCCACAAAACCCCCCAGAATTGCTTTCCACTAGCAGCGTTTGGCACAGTGCTGGCCATGCAACAAGGCTGTGCCCAGAGAAGTGCTCTGCTGAGTCCTGGGGAGACACAGCACAGAAATACCGCAAAAACAAATGTATCAGAGACTAACCAAAATCCCTCTCCATTAGGTAAAGATCTGGGGGTTTATGTAAGCTATGTGGTGTCTTGAGGGTTCTTTGCTTGTTTTTTAAACAAAACAAACAAGATGTAAGTCTTTGTTGGTACACAGCCTGAATGTGGAAACCTTTGCTATAGAGAGGAGCCTGAAACACTCCCTGAGGTTCAGCAAGCCATTGGGACCCAGGGCATTGTTCAGCTCCTTGAGGAAGTCAGGACAAGCTGACAAGTTCAGATCCTGACCTGCTCTTTGAAAACACAAACAAACAACACCGTTCAGGATGTTTCAAATAATGTGCATCCTCTGTTCC
The DNA here is from genome assembly GCA_037305975.1 of Chrysolophus pictus. Classification (NCBI taxonomy): domain Eukaryota; kingdom Metazoa; phylum Chordata; class Aves; order Galliformes; family Phasianidae; genus Chrysolophus; species Chrysolophus pictus. The sequence continues at coordinate 9,879,914 of CM074595.1, forward strand.
CGCAGAACTTTCTGAACCTGATTTCACTTTCGCAGCATCTTGGGCTGGGGAGGAGCGGCTCACAGCACCAGCACACAGTGCAGGCTGCTGCCTCCAAGCCCAGCAGAGCTCTCAGCCACCTGGGCTTTCAGATGGGTGGTTTGCTGGCCCCGTAGGGCTATCGTATCACAAGCACAGCATTCTGCAGCCCTGCGACTGTGATCACTGTGCGGAGCCCTTCCTTGTGCAGGAGAGTGGCAGCCATCTGCTGGCAGGTGGGAGCACGGAGAGCCATCCTGTGTGGCAGCCCCAAAATCCAGGCTTCATGTGCATTTGGAGAGCTGCCTACACAGCCCAGGAATCAGCATCCCAAAAGCAACCCGCTCTTCTTCATTGCTTTGGAAAAAATCCTCGCAACAGACACCACAGATAAACGCCATTAGGAAAAAGGAAAAGGAAGCAGGAAAATATCGTAGAGCTTATCAAATAGCTCTGGAGAACGGGATTTAAAGTCACAAGTCATTTTCTGGAATTCTCAATCTTATCTAAGAGAAAGATTGCTGTTCCTTTAATCTACAGACGAAAAGGAGCCAGCTGTACATCTGAAAATCAGCTGCGTATCGATCCCACGCCTGTTAATATTCATGAAGCTACATCGTAAGGCTGGAGATTTTAACACAGTGCCCCCGGAGTCTAAATCAATTCCCATTGATTTCAATTGGCTTCTCCCATCCGAGCATCGACCTCGCCCCTCCCCTGGAAACATGCTCTCAAGGTCCTTTGAAACACACTTGCTGTATAATGAACTCTGAAGGATTGCATGTGCTTATTGGTATGTTCTTTTCTTCTCCACCCGTTGATCTTTTGAGGGGGGGTGGATACCATTATCCGATTTGATGTGAACATTTAAAAATTTGAACCTACGCCCCACAGGGCTCCCATCAGTTTCTGGAAGCCAGAATAAACTCTCTCTTCATTTAGACTTGTCTGAAAAGTTCAAGGCTAATGCGGTCATCTAACAAAATTGCATTTCTTGACACTGCCTGCTTTCCGGAGAAATATATACTGAATATTTCTGGGTCCCGCTTGGCAGACGTCTGGGGGCTACAGGTTTACACAAGTGGCAGATTCTGGTTGAAGGGTGAACTTAATTTGCTCTACTTTCCTAAAACGCCGGGCCCTTGGGGCCGACCTTGCTCCCTTCTGAGCTTCCCAGCACCCGACATTCGAGTCTGCTCAGGGTGAGTTATGAGGTGCTAAGGGAGCTCAGCAAATAAGCAGATACGTGCCAACCCTGATGCCTAAGTTAGGAGTTTGTATCTAAATGTTCACTATTTCACTTATGAGTGCAAGGCAGTGGTTACAAACCCACGCTCCCACTTGTACCCCAAACGCAAAATGAAGTGCATTTAAAAAACAAGCCTTTTTCTATCGAAGTTTTCTATACTTCTGCCTCCCTAGTTGATAAGAACTGTATTAATATTAAAAGCACTTAAACAAAAACATTAGGCTGTCTGCCTAGCTAAGGCCCATACAACAGGTCCCTACACGATCACAGAGCAATACCTGTGTTTCGTTTATAGTGAATTTGTGTTATTCAACTGGGCAATATTACAGCTTTATTGACAACTTCCAACATCCACTTTGTTCACAATTTAGTCAAATATATGCAAGGTCTCCTCCCTGCATTCAACTGTCTTTTCTTTTCCAACACTATTTTCAGATTAAAAACGTGCATCTATACCCTAGTTGTTTGCACATACAATACTTGAAAGTGATGCAATTGTTAAAAATAATGGTTTTAGGTTCAGAATATCAGTATGATCAAATGCCTTTCAAACAAATTCTGGATATGTGACTTTTGCTATCTACGTTAATGTCTAAATAACTAAAATGCATGTAATATTGGTTTTTAGCTGCCCTCAAAAGGCTTTCACACGTAACTGATTGAATTACTGTCAGTTCCAATCCAACTGCAGGATTTTACTTGTACCTTTGAAATAATAAATAAATAAATAAGAATCAATAATATATAGGTTCAGGGGAGAGCTGCCTCTGAACTTCCACAGAGGTTATACCTCCAGATAGGCAGCACCCACCCCAAAGCAGCGAAACACCATCACCATCACTCCAGCAACACCGTGTTTATAGCAGAGTTGACTAGCATGGAAATCAAGAATAATCAACACCAAATAAAGGTTTTAAATATGCAAAGAATAAAAGAAAAAAGCATCTTTGTTTTCTACATTTCATCTTCCTTTTCAGTCTTGACATCGTATGCCAAGGAAATGCAGACACCAACCAGCTCCTGAAGGGTTGCTGTCAAGCCCACTGCGTCCCTTGAGAACCTCCAGCAAGTCCTGCTCTCTGCATGTCGGTCACAGAATGGATCATAAACTCAAACTGACAGCAACGTGCCATCAAGGTAAGGGAGTGGCAGCTTTCACAGACCTTAACAAGAGGACAACCTGTGCGTGGGCAGCGGAGCCACAGCTTTTTATTGGCTTTTAACTCTGCAAAGCTCTGGGGCACAGAGTGCAGGCAGTTAGGAGAAGCTCTGGGTCCATCCGCAGAACAAACCTGAACCCAGCGCTCAGCAAGAACTTGCAGAGCCCAGCCTGTTGGTGACACAGCCCCAGCAACCTCAGCACAGCCAATCCAGCTCTGCAATCACACGTATCCCTTCACGGCTTCCTGAGCTCCCAGCACAAGGAGCTGCTCGTGTCCTGCTCCATTTCACTTTTCCTTATTTCCGTGTGCCTCCCACAGCCGTTTTCCCTTTCTGCAAGCTCCTTCCTGTCTCCGAGTGCCCTCGTGCTATCGCTTTCACAATCAGAGGCGGCCGGACATCGTGCTGCTGAATGGGAGGAAGGCTCGGTAATTAGCTGGATCCTTTCTGTTTACACAAACACTTAAAATATACAGACAGTGGAAAGGTCAGCTTCTGCAACACACTGCAAATCAAACCGAAGCTGAGGTGATTACTGCAGAAAGCCATTTAACCAACGAGGTGCTGCTCGCTTCAAAAACATCTGAGTCTCTGTTTCAATACTACTGCTATTTATAATATCATCATTTAAAAAAACAAAGCTTTGAACATTCTGAACAAAGTAACCTCTAAGCAACACACAAAACAATGGAGCACGGCTGGTTTCTGAGCAGGACAGAGTTAGAACAGGAAAGTCAGGGGCTATTGGGACATTTGTGACTCATTTTAACATTTCTCAATGAATTTCCTTCAGTTGTGAGCTGTCTCACTGGTGTGTCCAAACACCTGAGAAGCGATTTTACGAACAGGATTGTCTCCTGAAATAATTACGCCTACAGTACTATGGAAAGGAACTTACAACCTATATCATAGGCAAACTAAAAATTGATCGAGAAGTTGCACATAACCAACATAGGATCAGAAAAAGGGCACCCAGTGTGCACTGTGATCACATTACCATAAGGCCAACTTCAACGCAGCCAAATTACTCGTGACAGCTTTTCAAAAATCATTGTTTCAGGATACTTACAGAAACAGAAAATTAATGGAGATTTATTCTGAATAAAATAATAAATTAAGAGTTTAATTATCACTAACTGGAATCTGGAAAAACCATCTGTTCTTATTTATACATCAAGCATAGTAAGCCACCCTCATGTCATCCATCTTCAGCACAACACTGAGGCGTACATTTGGCTGTAAGCACTCACTTGAGCACCACTCAAGACCAAGGGATGTAAGCACGTGCAGATAATCAGTCTCAGGCCAGGTCCTCCTCCAATGAAGCTGATACCTGAGGTCCAAGCAGCCACACAACACCGCAGTGCACAGCCTGCCCTTATGTCTGCAATGGAGTTCAGACCTGACCAACCTTAACGTGAAGGTCACTGCAACTTGCTGAGTCAGTCTTCACAGAAAGAAAGGCTTACAAACGCAAATAAGAAACATTAAAAAATGCATTCCTCAGAGATTAGTTCATTAATAAAGAAAAGCATCTAAACACATCCTGAGTTCCTCGTGTATTGTGTTTTCAGTTGTCAACCTTTCCAATGGAAAACCTCATAGAACACAAGATGTTATATTTATCCAGTTGAATCACAAAATGGTTTGGGTTGGAAGGGACTTCAAGCATCACGAAGCTCCAGCCCCCCTGCCATAGGCAGGGCGACCAACCTTCATATCTAATGCTGGACCAGGCTGGCCTTGAACACCTCCAGGGATGGAGCATCCACAGCCTCTCCGGGCAGCCTGTTACAGCACCTCACCGTTCTCTTGGTAGAGAATGTCACGTAATATCTTAGAAGTTGTTTTGAGACTTCTCACAGCAGGTGCAGAGAGCCCACATCTCACTGTACCTGAACCTTGCCTACATACTCACTTAATAGGTTATAATTAGAGATGTGGAGGCAGCATTAACATCTAAACTAGGTTTGACGGAAAATATTAATTTGAGCACAAGACAAAACTAGAGGTAAGAGAGAGAACTGTGACTAAAACATCTGGAATTGCCACATGAATAATCTTTAGTTAAGGGATTTTCTCTGAAATCAGATGTTTTAATCTCCCATTTCAGATGACATTTTATATAAATCGGTTTTGCAAAGCCAGGCTATACCTCAAGTGAAACGAATCTTTCTTATTCACATCTTCAGTGGATCGATCTGCAAGTCTAAGGACTGCAAGCTAGAATGCCAGCTGCCAGTTTCTCAGGTATGAAACAGACAACAGCCTTGCTGGTGGAGAGTTCTCCAGGTTTCTTTATCTGATACAGGTGGGAAACACAGGAGGAAGATGTTTCCTCTGACAGCTGCTCATGCGTTTTGCATCTCCGCTGCTGTGCTATGACAGATTTTAAATTTTGATCATCCCTTTTTAGCCCTTTCAGACTAAGGCCATGAAATGCCACAGCTCAAACAAAACCGGGTCCTGTCGGCCCATGTTCATACAAATAGCCCAAACCAAGATGATTTATTTACAACAGTTAATACAATTGGTAGTAACGACTTTATAGGCAACCTCTAAGTGCAGGCGAGATGAAAAATTTACTAAATTGGAGTATAAAAATTCATAAGAAAATGTACAGAATCAATATTTCATGGGCTTTGCTTTACCTTGCCTTACACAAATCTACTCCAGAGCTCACATTAAAATTTAAACCAGCTTCGTGCGACAAGTTCAAATGCTGGGGCTGTTTCATATTAGTTTAACTTCGGAGGGTATTTTTTTGTTTTGTTTGTTTCATAAATTGGAAGAAAAGCACTTAGGGAACAGCACAGTTTGAGTGCTTGTGTGCTGCTTTTCTGTTCTCCTCCCTTCTTTTAAGAATAAACTAATTGCTAACAAATAGAGACGGACACTGCTTATAAAAAAGAGAGAAAGAATCCTAAAAAAACCTTTGAGTTCCATATAATAAAGCATGGGAGATGCAGTTTAGAAATAACATCTAAAGAATACTCTTAAGAACCTCTAATCTGGGAAGAAAGCACAAAAAACCCCACCAGCCAGCTTTTGCAAGAGCACTCACATAGGACCACAGTGATGCAAGGATGCCCATATGAACACCTACTGCCCCACAAGCATCCTGTTGTCTGGCAGACCAGCACAGCCCTGGGAGCTCACCATGGCCCAGGGCTGCAGAGGCCCCTCAGAACCTTGAGGACTCACGGCATGTGCAAGGTTCATCCTTTGCATCAGCCTACCTGACCCTTTTTGCATGATCTTGTTGCAGTTCTGTGCATTTTTTACCACAGCATAAACCAGTTTGTCTAGAAAAGCAAGGAAAACCTCTTTCTCTTTGAAGATAACGGAAAGGACTGATTAAAAATCACCTCCTTGATGTTTGCATATGGTTCACAAATAATAGAGGGAAAGGATAGAGCCCAAGTATATATAGAGAGAGAAAAAAAAAATCACCTGCGAGATTTTATTTGTGCCTGCAAGCTCATATACATTCAGTTATGGTTCACTGCAAATGAAAAAGTCACAGGTGGTTTTGGAGGACACGAAGTACATCTGGAGAAGGAAATTGTACCTCTGCACTCTTAGATCCACGAGGCTGTCTTCCTCAGTTTGAACAAATGCACGGCCAGATTTCCCGTTTAGCTGTGCAATTATGTGTGAAAGCTGCGTTAATTACACAAGCAGCTAACGGGAAGAAACTGAAGCATTTGCACGATTTAGGAATTTAAAGAACTTATCCAAATATATGGCCCTTAATGGTCATCCGACTTTCACTTCTTGGCAGTACCCTGTTGCACAAAAGAAGTCTGTATTCAGTTAGCTACCACGTCACTAAAACATTACCTAATTATTAATTAATTGTTTTACTGGCACAATCAAGTGTGCTAGAAAAATGTTCTCTTTCTGAACTGAACTTAACAGGAGACTTCAGCATGTTAGCAAGAACCGGCGATCATTTATTACTTATTATACTGTAATTCATTAACGTTGTAAGAAATATTTAGATACTTAATTGGCATTTAACAAGATAGCTATAGAGAGTAAATGAGACATTAAATCCTCTTCTAAAATGCCCATTAGGTTTGCTTTGGAAATTAATTGATCTAATTCACTTGCTGTAAACCACTCCAGCCCGCGCCACTTTAGAACTTCAAGGTATTAATGACAGCCGAAACCAAGGATGGACGTCTGCACTCAGCATCAGATCAAAGGCTAACACGCATATCACCTATATTTACGATCCTAATAAATAGGCTGATAGGAAGCATTTATCTTAAATGCTGCTCATCTCCCAGATCTCCATCACGGCCACGGTTCCCCCGAGCACCACCCGTGTTGCTGGAGGGCTCAGCAGCAACGCTGTGTTACCCCACCCTAACCCTCACTTAGGGTCCTAGGAACCTGATCTCAGCCTGCAACCCCAACCAGAACTTGTAAACTTTGTGGGTTTCTACTTTTAGAAGCCCCCACCTGGCCTTCAGATGGCCTCCAAGTTCTTCAAATGCATTTTTTCCATAAAAGCGTATTATTTTTGGCCTCTATTTCCTCCTCTTCATCCCCTACGATAGAATTGGTGTCTCTTAAATGAGAATATACAGTAGGGAAGAAAACGCAGCAGCCCTTGCAACTTTCTGCTAACTTCTGCCTCTCACCAGTCTAAAGCAACATGATAAATCCCCAGGAGAGCCCTAACTCTTGCACTGAAGCCTCCATTAGTATTTCATATCAGTACACAGAGACACTCATATCAATCACAGCTGTATGTGGGAGCCACATTCCTTAACTGTTAATAAAGTGCCTCGAGGTCCATCAGCTTCTGTCTAACAGAGAGTAATTTTTTTTTTTATTTATTCTACATTTTCAATGACTATTCCTAGAAAATTTATTGCTCATTTTTTGGAATTAAAAAAAAAAAAAACGAAACACCTCAGTGTTTATCCACTATTAAATATCTATTTTTATCCCTTGTAACATTTTGAGCACACATTAATTCCCAGAAAATGAGGAAAAGCATGGTGACTTGTAATGCCCCTGTTAACACTACTAGCAAAACACAACTTGCACAGTTTCCATTTGTGTTCAGAGGGCTGTTCTCACACCAAGACACGGGAATATCACCAGACAAAACTCAAAACTTTGCCTCAATCTACATCTTGGTATGGTCTAAAAGTATGCTTAAGAGAGAGAAGTTAGCTATTTAAGGTCAGAATATCACTTTTTTTTGGCACGTCTCTAGAAGTACTTGCATGCACTGGGAACAGAAGCTAGATTCACCAGACAGTCAACTACCTTTCAACAGTAGTTATGACATACACCAAGTCATTCCCATGCAGAGAACACAATCACCCAAACACAGTGGCCTGCAAATTCTAACCAACATCACTCTCACTGTGATGGAAGGGCTGGAACAGAAGGCCAGGAAGGACAAAATTTTGCTAGATCTGCTAGAGGAAGTTTGCCAATACATCCACCAGGAGAACAACACCAAGAAAACCTCTGAGAGCTGACAAGGCCATAGGTACATATTTCTGTCAAGGACTGTTTACAGTTTATGAAGGTCAGCTCTTCCTCCAGCGCAAATAAATCTTGCTGCAGTGACCACAGCACGTGCCATGCAAGCAGTGGCTCCTTCCATTCCATTTTGCTAGTGGCTGGCACCAGGTAGCAGCAGTTTGCACAATCCCACACACAGCCAACTGATTTCCCTTCACTTTCAGGGTGCTCACCATTCACGTCAATGGATTTTCTCCGGGAAAACATCGAGGTGTTTTCACATGCTGATGTATTTTCTAGATGCACACAGTATCCACCAATACAGCATTGAGTTCTACTATGGAGAATTTCTCCAATTGGGCATGGGAGCACTAAGGCCCTCATAAGATGACGTTTAGAATTTCCCAAGACACAGCGTAGAAAGATGTGACACAGTCCATAACTCCTGTCAGAACCCCCACAGAGGTCACTGCCATAGCAAATACATACACCCACAAAGAAAAAAAAAATACTGAAAGCCACAGAATAAATTGCATCCTCTCCCCCCGTTTTGAGCTTGCCACTTGGGATAGAAGACTTGCATTTAGCTGAGTCTGGCAACTTTTTCCAGCTGCCAAGTCGTGTGTGTGCCCCTCTTTTCAAATGGCATGCCCTTTGCCTCCCACGGCATTTGAGGGTTAATCTTGTCAGCTCAAGATCTTTCTAAGATGCCAGCCAAGCTCATCATCAATTCGACACAGATGTCTTTGGGGGAATCTGAGCTGCTCTTTCTGGGAGCACTGTCCATGTTACAGACAGGAGGCTGTACTGCTGCAGCCCCATCAGAATACTCAGCTAGGTCTGCTCTTGAAATCTCCAAATTAAACATTTAGAGCTGCAATTAAATACCAGAAAAAAAAGTCAAAAAAGGAACAAACATGTTTACAGAACTTCATAGTTAATTTATAAACTTCTTTTATTCAAGCTCCCATTTTGTTTAACTGCTTTAATTTGTAGAAGGAATACATCTTTCGCAAGGCAAGGGATTGGAGTTTGCCCAGGGACAAGTGGTGAAAAATGCAAAAGGCTGAGCTGACATCACTGGGGTCATTTTTGACACATATCTAGTTTTAAACAGCTGCTCAGAAAACCAGGAGCATTTATTTTTTAAAAGTTTGTCATAGTGTGTCTGTCATGAGTCTGCTCTTCTACAAGTGATTACTTGCAAGAACTTCAGACTGAAAAAAAAAATTTAAAAGTCAGGTATACAGGTATATTTTCTATTTAAGCAGATACACTGGTATAATATTCCACTCTCTGCATCCCTGGCTTTTGGGGTTTTGTTTGTTTGTTTTTGGCGGTTGTTGTTTTTCCCTGCTGGATATACAAGAAATACTTTTCAGTTCAAGTGGCCAAATAAATCCTCACTAGATACCTTTGCAAGCAGATAGATTTTCAGCACTGCTAAGAATAAACACCCACAATGGTTTTACAGCAAACGTTCTACCTCTGTGGAGTCAGTGAAGTTCAGGGCTGAACAAAATCCAGTGCGAGTCTTGCTGAAAATAAGTGGCTTCAGTTCACCGTGGTTCATGGGAAGTCTGTTTTATTTTATGTGAGCTCGCAACCCTTGAATTTGAAGCCTGAAAAAACCTTAGGCAAAAGCTAGCAATCAAATGATGTGGAGCCCACGCACAGTCTGTGGTTTGTGACATAGGTTGACATAAAATTTTAGTGTGGGTTTTCCACCAAGAACGAAGCTAGGTTTGACTTCATAAAATAAATAAATAAAGACTTATCTTTTATCTGCACTCGGCATGCCATGTGGTTTCAGAACACAGGCCTCCACGTTTGCTGGCACACACGCTCAAGCTCTTTCAAAACACAGTTATTTATAATGCAAACTGTGATTCCAAGAAGCATCAGTGGGATTATCGGGGACTCTGGGAAGCATGGGAACACCAACTACAACATCAGGAACAGATTTTTAGCAGGACTAAGCTCTGGAGAACACAGGCTACTGAAGCCAACAGAAGACGATCCCTTGTGTTCTGTTTCTGCCTGGCCTTGACCTACACAGCCTCATTGGTGCCGCCAGGACTCTCCACTGCTCCCCAGGGAACTGCAAGGGTTTGTGGCTGCTACCCATCACCTCGGCCAGGACTGAGCAGCTCAGCTCCACACGTGTACTGCAGCCCAAGCAGGGGAACCAGGAACAGGCACACACCGGGAACCATAGAGAAAATGGAAAAGTTCCATCTTTCTTTGTGAGGCAGAGCCAAAGCCATTTAGCTTCCCCATTCAGCCACGTTTGCCTGTATTTCAGTGCCCAGCCATTTCACAGCTCACTGCTTGCTCCCCCTGAGCCCAGCTGCTTGAATTTCTCTTTTAGGACCCAATGGATTTCGAGTCTCTCCCGGCAACTCAGCGAGCTCAGTCTGACAAGAAAACTGAAGCATTTTCCCAGCAGCTCTTATCAGGAAACAATGTGTCAAACAAGATGAAACTAGCTCTCCATTCTTGGAAGATTTACTACAATTCCCCCTATGCTCACAGGAACAATGTTAACACTAACCAGCTACACAGACACGGAGTGTAAATAGGGCTTCTCTCCCAAGTAACAAGTCCTGTAAATGCAGTCTGCGGTAAGCCTGCGTGGGTTTCTCCATCCCACCACTCACACTCCGATAAACATCTCCACAGGGGTCTATTAACTGTGTTCTTGCAAACGTAGAGCTGAAAAGCTCCCCTGTTCCTCTCCATGACCACGCAGAAGCAGCACCTGCTGCAGCCCCAGGCCATGCAGTCTCCTGCAGGGACCAGCAGTGGACACGAGGTTGGAATCCTGTTGCAGAGCAACCAAGGCAGGGAAGAAACACGTGGCAGCTCCCTGAACGTCCACGGAAGCGAAGGTGAGGATGGGGACTGAGAGTTGGGTTTCTGAGATCCTGGCAAATGACCAGAATAAAGGGAGGTAAATGGAAAAATTATGTAGATGTTCACCTGGCACCAACTCTGTTGCACTATTTATGACCCTGCGTGGAGGCAGGGACCTGAATGATTATTGACTGCTTAAAAAAGAAATGCCCACTGCTAAATAAATAAAATAATTGTGAATATTTTCTGTTCTATGGGACGTCTCCTGCTTTGGGCTTGGTTGTTTGCCTTTTTTTTTCCTCCCCATGTCCATTTCTAGCAGAAAGACATAGAGGAAAATGAAGATTAGGGGTTAAACAAAGGCTGATAAAGACGAAAAGCAGAAACTCCTAATCTTGTATATAACTTAGTTTCAAATCCTCCTGAGATTTGTTTTGCGTTTGAGCACTGGGGTCTTTCTGAATCCAAGATCCCTTGTTTACACCAGCTAGAACACCACTAAATCATCATCACCCCCATCATGCCATTCAAGAGGGCCTAAACCACAGAATTAAGACAGTTTAGAAACCCAAGTCTCCAGGGCAAATTAAATAATGCTATAAATTAAGAACTCCACTCATGCCAGCAGCTACATCTTCCAAAGCAAGCAGCAAACACAGCTCCTAAATATTTTGTTAAGTGCTTGTCTGTACTAGACTGGGGTTGATAACACTGGAATTTATTAGGGACTGGGTAGTTCATGTGTTTGTTAGGAAGCCAGGAAACATGGAAGTAGAACATGCATTGGTCACGATGGGAGAGGCAGCAACGTGGAACCACCAAGACAAAATACTTACACGCAGCTCCCAAAGGTAAAATCAGTCAGGGTCCTTAGGGCACATGGGCATGGAGAAAGGGACATCAGTGTCTTTGAGAATCTAGCTCAGATTTCTGAGCCAAAGAAACTGGGTGGAATTGGATACAAGGCATTGCCTGCAGCCTTCTGCTCCCCTTCCACTGCCTGCACAGCTCCAGCCTTCTTCCAACACATCCGTGGCTTCCTCCAGTTTGTAAAACAACACCTGCCGAACCTCCAGCTATTAGTACTGATAATAAAGTCATCACACGGGGAGCATTCACGTTCCCCATGTTGTCAGAATAAATTATTTTGCTGTTCAAGATGGGTTTTACCAACCATAAATATTTATATCTGCATGGATGTCAAATACTTTAATTAGGAAGTACAGCTGTAACAAGACCAGGTTTAATTGAATCTTTGAGCTAGACATTTCCAAGACTTCAACTGCACGTCATACAAAAACATCGAAGTCAACCTCTATTAGTATAAGTTTTCTTTAGAAGAAAATCTTCTGTTGTCAATATCTGAGGCATTCTGCTAAACGTAACAGTTCCTAATAAAGCAGGGCTAACCACCTGCAGCTGGGGGAACCCATAAAGTACCTGCAGAAGGAGTAAAAAGACAAAGACATGGATAGAGAACAGCCTTGCTTTGCCCTGCTTATATCTGCCTCGCTCCTGAGTCAAGCAGCGCTGCCCAAAGCGCAATGCAGCACGGCCTGACCCAGCCAGGTCAAGAAGCCAATTCAGTTACTGGAAATGCTGCAGCACTCCATGAGAGCTAATTTTATTGACAAAGAGCTAAATTAGTGCAGGTGTGCTGTGCTGCGAAGGCTTCCAGCACTATATTAAAACTACTGTGGAGATCACTGCCAACGGCCCTCAGTTTAGTTTTTTTGGGTGCTGCTGGAAGTGTGAGTGTCAAGAGCAAGTCAGCAGCAGTTAGCTCCTGGGTTCCCATGTCTTCTCCAATAAGGAACTTCATGTTTTTTTCATCCTTGCTGCTCTTCTTCCACCATTTTACCCACCTTCCTACATTAGCATTTCATTTGACGTCCTTCCTTACTACTCCCCAACTCCTTTCTCAAAGCCAGAGCCATCATCTACCTACAGCACAGCCCATTTCCCAAACCCTAGGCCACATTCTATTTTGCCCCACAGGAGAAGGCACCAGCAAGCTGAAGTCCCTTTGGGCACAGCCAAACACAGCCAGAAGTGAGACAGGAGGTACAGCACTAAGCTGCAGCCCCACAGCTGCCTGCAGAAGGGTTCTTACCTCAGAGTACCAGGCTCTCCAGGTGCCAAGGTCACGAGATGCTGCTCCAACACTGTTAAATCCTTCCCCAGGTACTGGAGGCAAAGGTACCCAAGTACCACAAATTCTCAAAAACGCTTTTGCTCACAGAAGATGCCCAATAACAAATAGGCAAGCAGCAGCTACCCTCCCCTGAGGCCTAGGAAGGCCACGGAAGAGACATAAAGCCCAGCTCCTGTAGCAGGTGAATCCACTAATCACCTTGTTACCAGCCCAGTCCTTTCTCAGCCCAAACTGCTTAACACACACAGGTGCAGACCTCACAGACTGGGACTGACAAATGAGCCTTTTTCACAGAAATGTGCTGTTGTATCATTCCTAGATGGCAGCAATTTTTTTTTTTACTTCAACAGATTTTCAGATCATAAAAAATCGTTATGACCCTCCAGGCAGGCTCCTTGCTGGGAGCTCTGCTTGGCTGTGCCTTCAAAACACAGAGAGCTGTTGCAGTAGGGGTCTCAGAGGAGCTCTATTCAATTTCCAGGTTAGCCACAGACTTTTTTAGATGATCATGGGAAAATCCTATCCCATTTCTTTGCCTCAGTTTCTCAGTCCTCCCACAGGAGATTCTGTGGAGGTAAATGCATTGCTGCCTGCAAAAAACCGATGGGAGGCTATGCAGGGAGATGAAGATCACTCACATCGTGATCCTACTTGGCTTAAAATAAAATAATTAGAGGACAACAATACAAGTAAAGCCTCTGCAAGGCAGCACAGTGTGAGCCCTGTGTATCATAAAACAACAGTAACTCTCAAAATGTCCACCCATCTCTGCAGATGACAGATTCAGATGAGTCATATATCAAAAATAAAATCCCTCCTCTAAAATCCAGCCCTGCATGGCTGAGAAGGTACAGCTCCACCAGGGATTTGGAAAGAGCCATGAAGTTAGAAAATTACTTCATTTTGTGATGGTTCTGTTTGGGACACCTAATCTCTGAAAACTGCATAAAGCTGCATTAAACACGCTTTGCACAATGAACTGAATATCCATCAAATGATAACAGCTGTCATCATACTGCCCTGGTCTGAATTTGAACCTCAAAGCTCTCAGTGAAATAGTGTTTTATCAAAGATATATCTATAGTATACTCCAGACGGAGAAGCTATCAATGTGTAATCACGGTCTGTAAAACAGCTGATGACTTCAGTATGCTTTTGCTACTCTTTAAATAATCCCCAATTCCTCTCAGGAGCATTAAAATCTGTCCTTTGGAAAATAAAGCAAGATACAGTATTAATAAAAAGTTTGAGCGCTGTGCTCAGTTCAGTTGTGCTTCTATTGACCGTCACACATTCAAAAAACATTAGAGACGGTTGGTCCTCCAGAGACCCTGCCACAACAGCAAAAGAAAGTCTTGGCAATTATGTAAAGGCACCGCGCTCCTGTTTTATTTAGCAGAGAGAGGGTTGGTTGTTTTTTTTTTTTTTTTAACTTCTCACAGCCCTTTTGTGCTCCCAGATGTTTTAATTACTGAGGAAAGGGAGCGGATGATTCTGGCCATATGTCTCCATTCCACATAAATAAATATTGTCGCCAGCCCAGCTAAGTTTCGCAGAGCTGTCGACGATCCCGCTGACACTAAAGCTGTCGGGCCCGATAAGCATCTTCAATCCTTCAGTGAGCATGCTAATTCCGGGAACACTGAGACTGATATCCCATGAAAATATTCAATCTAGAAACAATTAGGCTCACATTGCTGCAAAATGGTACCTCTAGGAATTTGGGTGCTCGCTTGATTGGAGCCACGAGTCCAAGCTTTATGTGGAGCTGCTGGCAGGAAGGAGCAAGGAGCAGTGAGCAGGTGAAGCGGTCCCTTTGGGGCAGCAATTCATATGCCACGTGTTGGAGTTGCTGCAGGCAACGTGTTTACGTTTCCTTGTACATTCAGAGAGTCCTGGGTGCAACAAACCAAGGAAGGGACTCAGTTATAACTGTTTTGTAACTTCTTCGATTAATGCATGCAACATCAATAGTTTTTATTGCAGTGCATTTGGAAATAAACAGTGGTCAGGCTTTATTTGTGCTAGACAGCATGAAAACACAGTTGCAAACCTTCTCTTAGCAGCTTTCAGCCTAAACAAACAGTCTAATACAAAAAAAAAAGAATAAAGCGACTGTGAGGGGTTGCAAACAAGTTGTGAAAGCTGTAAGGCAGAAGGGAGCAAATTAGGATGAAAGAAATTAGCTAAATTAACTGATAGTAAAGAGGGAGGCAGGACAGGACAGCCAGGAACAATGCAAGACTGCAAGTTCCACCTTTCTGCTCCATTTACACAGCATCAGAATACCCAAGCACCCCGAAGCTGCAGCATGAGAGCCAGGAGGCCAGACCTCAATGGCAGGTCCATGGGCACCAGACAGGCCTTGGTACCAAATTAGGTCAAAATTCCTTCTTTGGCCCTAGCAGGCCCCCAAGCCCCTCACAGCTCTGTGTTTTATAAGCTGCCCAATCACAGGCAATGCTTTTCTCTTACTGCCTTCCGACTGAACTCAGTGTTTATCGATACAAAGGTGACTCCTGGTTTTCACTGAAGGTACAAGACTGAAAGGTCTGCTTGATGTCACGTGCAAATAAAAACAGAATGTAGAAACAGAGAAATACCAGGCAAAAAGAAAGAGAAAAAAAGATCCACTCAACACTGTATTTGTTCTCCAGGTTATGACACTAGAGAACAATCAGCATGAAAGAGTGCTTACATATGGTACAGACTTTTCAGGAGATGCACTGTCCAAAACCAGACTTTATGGGCAGGACATAGGAAACATTCATTTGTTCTTTTATGTGAACTTTTTCCCATCATCTCTTAATTTCATTGCCAAGTGCCTCCAAGATGACACACAAAATGAAATAAGCTGAGATCCAAGCACAAACCAGGCCATACATAACCTCAAGGAATGAGCCAGGCTGTCCAGCACTGTCTCCCATTAGCAGAATATGAGATTGTTCTCATAGCCAGTTGCCTGTTGATATTAATACCCGAGGATAAAGCAAGACTCGGGAGGTCCTTGTTGAGGATGTAGAGACTTCCCTCGGAAGGAGCATAAAGTATCACCTTCATTTAAATCACTGGTGAGGTTTGTTTGCAAAAGCAATATTCTCACAGCTCCCTCAAACTGGATCAGAATGAAGAGGCACAGACAAAACCCGAGTGCTGGAGAAGAGGCATTCTTCATTGAAGCCTATTTCCAACAATGATGGAGACCATAACTGAGTAATTGGTGGTTAGGGTCAGCAGTAAGTCAAGTCTCCCTGAAAAGGGATGATCTCCTGAACAATCAGGTAAAATTTTAAATCTGTACACAGCTGAACTTGACCTCTTTGTAGCATCACTATCGGGGTATGCACATGAAATTAAAGATAAAATACACATAAAAAGATTTATGTGTAATGAAAAATGCTGGCTGCTTTTGCTGGCTGCCAAAGCTCTTCCTCTGGCATTAAATGGTAGATACACAAAAAAAACATTAAAATCATTTGTGATCTTGTCTCCAGCCTATGCAGCACTATTTTAAAAACATGAGCGTTATCAAATAACTGCTGAACAAATCAAATAGAATATTTTCCTTAAGTCTAAACTATCTGATGTAAATTTTATTTCATGCTTAATGGCACCATGAATGAGAGCAGAATGGGCAGCACTGAAACACTGCTCCTGAGACACTTCTGACACAACCAGAAGACAAAACTCCCTATGAGATTACCAGCTCACTTCTGTCGAGAGAAGGGACTGAGATGAGCATTTAATTCTACTTTTTTAAAGGCCTATCCAAAAAAATAGCACAAAGAGAAAGAATTATTTTCTGCTGAGCTAAAGTACAGGATGAAAAGACTGGAAATCTGAATGTTCATCTCAGTGACAGTAATATTGTATCAAAAGTAAATCTACTGACATTAATAGCTACAGAAGATTTAAGATCAACTTAAGCAAGGTCAGAACCAGCATGGAGATTCTGGGCCCAGCATCACTACAGACTCCCACCGTGATCTTGGGCAAAATCCACATAGTGATGCAGTGATTCCATGGGGTGATTTTAGGAGCCTTGAATTTTAGATGACTACATTAAGCAATTCCAAAGCAAGCAACCACAAAAATGTCCTTAAAGTGCTCTGAAAACCCTGGGCTTAGCTATTCTGTGATTTAGTTCTCCTACCTTTTAAAAAATTATCATTGTTACAACGATGGCCATTTTCATAACGGCAGCATTCTTTAATTCTTTACTAAATGCAAATTACTTCAGGATTCCTAGGAGGCACTGGAGAGGCTTAAAATTATATTTAATTTATCAGTACTTCTTCAGAGGTATCAATTACCATTAATATGGACTAGAAAGACAGGAGAGGAATGTAACACTTCTCTCAAAGAATAAGCAAGCACAACATTAAGAAAGTCCTATTCTTTTCCTATCTTGTTGAGTATTTAGCAAATCATGACAAACTTGCCTCAACTCAACTACAACTGCTTAGAATTCCGTTGTATTAATTCCTAATGCAAATATATGGACCGACATATGAATATTGTACACTTCTTGCTACAAACTGCTGATACAGATTTGTCACGCTCAAACCATGTGATTATACATGCACAAAACACACAAATTCACATTTCAGTGCAGTTCACTCCTAGGAATTATTTCTGAAGCTTTATTTTTCAAAATTGTGATAAAAATAGGTCTAAATTTCAGACTGCCACTAGCAAAAAAAATTGCTGGCACTCAACATCTATTGAAGCTGTGAACATTACATTCTAAATCTCAGAAAACGGTGTCCTTGCAATTCAGCCATTCCAGCTTACATGAGAGCACTCCTAGAAGGCTCCAGGTAAGCTGGAATAAAAAAAACTGAGAACAGCAGCTATAAGCCAGTGAAAGGAGTCTCTGCATGTGAGAACAAGCACATTACAGGTGCAGGATATTGTGTTTCCAAAACACAAGCTTAGTGAAAATATACTGGATCCATAAGACCAAGAAAGGTAGGGGACACACTTAGTTTTCCCAGCTGAAACTCAGTTTCTGAAGGCTGGAACATTTTCTGATCCTAGCACAAAAGTGAAATGAACCACATGAGTTTGATCTAAATATATTTCAAATACCATCAGTCATTAGCATTTGTGCATGTCCTGGAACATGTAGGGAAGGATGCTGCCATCCCGTCATAACGCTTCAGTAGTGCCTCCTGATGCTCTGATTGCAATGTGACTTCACCTTCACGTGCTGCATAAGCTCAGAAATCACGTATAGGGATATCTTCAGATCTAGAAGGAAACAGAACTCTAAAAACCGCTGTCAAAAATACGTCAGTAGCTTCTATCCTATGGGATGCAGAGAAAGGAGAGAAGGACTGCTCCCACACAGGGGTTCCTACTCCTACAACAATGGCTGACAAGGGTCCAAACAAAGGCAACGAGCTCCTCATCACTGGACCACAGTCTCTGGGTTCAGTTTAAACTCTCAAGATATTTTCAGTGCAACTTATCATTAGAATACTTTAAAAAATATTGGAGAGATGAATTGGGGGGGGAGAAGGGGAGAGAAGGAGTGAGGAAGATATTTCAGAAGAGCTATGGAAACAGTACGAGTAAAATTTGTTAATAATATGATAAGAAAGATATGATGGACTCTGAGGGCAATATTCCCACCTTCCCAGCAGTGTAGATTTTTTTTTCTCTCAAAACTGCCTTCTTTCAGCCAAGATTTTATACCATAAATTGAGCTGCATCTCACGGGAGTATCAAACATAATACAAACAAAGTAACTGTGCTTTTGATGAGCAAAGGACTTCAAAGAGCACTAGCATGTTTATCTTGAACACAGGGTTCCCACCAGAGTACAGATGAACGAAGTTCAGTTTCCAACAGGACATCTCCCTGCCAGAGCTCAGCCACAAGCATTTAGGAGGGATGGGGGAAGCTTTATCATCAAATCAATTTGAGAGTCATCATTTTTTCTGCGCTGCGATTACATTTCAGGATGCCACTGGGAACAGAGTGGATATGGTTTTCTCTTAAACAAACAATCGCTGCCTTCAAGACAAAGTCTCACAGGGAAAAGCCCTTGCAGCCTGCAGTGTATGTGCCCAAACACCTGTTAGATGGTCCCCGCTCTGCCTAGCATTACGCAGAGTGCCTCAAATACAGGTCCACACCCAAAGTAAATCTTCAGAAATCAACTTTGAAGCAAAGGCTCTCTAATACGTACAACTAAATGGCGTTCTGTATTGTCACCAGCTTAAAATCTATTTGCTGTAATACCAATAAATAAAATCTCAATCGAACACAAAAATATTACTTAAACATCTCCAGAAAAAGGAAATAAGCATTGTGATTTTAGAAAATGCTGTCCATCTAAGCAAACAACTATTCTAGCTCTATGACCTATCCTTTCTGGGTACCAAAAGGTTTCAGAAAAAGATCACAAAGAGGAAATAGTCATTAAATTATCTCCATATCTTTCAGTTTGCCATTAGGTTTCCCTGTTCATACTGTCTTTGAACAAAGAAGGAACAGAAGTAAAAGTTGAAACTGTTCTCATCCTGTGGTTCTGGAACAAGGGTACAGATGTGCAGTGTTTTTCTACTGCTGCAGTGCTGGGAGAGATACTAAGAAGTTGGTGTACGACACCAGGGCAGCATCTATCCATGGAGCTTGTTGTGCTATGGTCACTCAACAACCCTCTAAAGAGATAAACGTAGTCATGTTACAGCTCTTGTAGGAAAGAAATCCTGAGGAAGCTGAAGTTTTGTAAGAAGCTGATGGCAAGGAGCTGTTTTAATTATTCTCCAACTCGCTGACTCCACCTTAATCAGAATATATTAAATAAAATGTATGGATGCTGGAGACTGGAATGCTGCAGTTCATAACTACAATTAACCACTATTAATTAATAGCTGAAAGATAAATGAGCCATGGGATCCATTTATTCCTTGGTTGGGAGTGTTTAAATTCACAGTAGGATGCCAGCCCATTTTTCACAGCAGTGAATTAAAGGAAGTGTGAATCAAAGCTCAGTGCTGTAAGTTGCAGGAGACATTTTCAGATCCATTTGGTTCTTATCATTTAAACGGTGAAGGAAGAGAAAATGACAGAAGCACTGAAATTTCCCTAGGAGACCAAATGCCAGCATTTCCCATTCTGAGAGATGGGGTCTGGATCTCAGGCCTTCCCCACATCTCACCCAGTTGGGCTCTTCAGAGCAGACAAGAAAGATGGATTTCCTGAAGCTGCACAACGCAGGTGTTTCTGTGTCAGTTTACCTGGAGCCCACAGTGCTGATTTACTTCATGGCCAATAAGACAGTTTGCTCAGCATGTGAGCAACACGTTCAAGCAAACATTCACGACCTTGTTTATTTTCTCCTTTGTATCAAGGACACATCTTGCCTGAGATGGTTTCACAAAACTCAGCCAAGACCGGTTTTGCCTTCTATTGTCTACTCAAGCTTGGAAAATCCCACCCAAGTCTTGCCCTGAAATAACACAGGTACTTTCCATGACTTCTCCAGGAGAGTTAAAATGTAAATTTTCCCACAGTATTCTGCAAGGTAACGATGCTCTTTCCAGAACCATAAGGAAGACCGTCATTTAAGCAATGATTTCCATCACGATTAGCAATTGGTTTGACAACAGCCTGAGGCTCTTACAGGTTAAAAAAGCAGAGCCCTGTTCCCCAGGTTGGAACCTGGGAAACCAAAAACCACTTGATGTTGAGGCATTCCCCAGCTACTTATGACAGAAAGGAATCACCAAGTGAATTATCTCATGATAATCTACAAGATCTGGTTTCTACTCCGCACCTCAGAAAAGTGTTACAGGGAATAAAGAACTACTTCTATCAATAAGTGAAAGTTCTAACGAGGAAAAAATGACTGAATGTTGGAAGATCTGAAATATGATCCTTCCTACGCTTTCTGTTAAAAGGCTATCTTTCCTAACTGGAGTTTATTAAACACTGGAATTCATGTGCTATGGAAACTCCAGCATTTCTTCATTTGATTTTCTTTCCTAATTGAGACAAAAATGAAATATCCATCAAGAAGAAAAGGCAGAACATGAAGTTCCAAAACAACTGGAGAGTGTAGAAATACTTTGTTTTGCTAATAAGAAGTATTTCAATATTCCCGGTTAGAACCAATTTTGATTCCATTAACAGTGAAGTCCAGATGTCTAGATGGAATGTGATGCTGCATGGGTCCCCTCTCCTATAAAGAACTTGGTTACACCTCCCTTACAAAAAGCTTTGATCATGAAAAACTCAATTTTCTACCAAGAGACCTTCATCGGAAGCTCCTGAGCAGCTTTTCCAAAGCTTTGTTCTGGAAGAGGCTCTCCAAATTCTCAATAAAGCACTCTTCCTTTGAGATCAGAAAACCCATATTCCCTTTGCAGTAATCTGATGCTTCCAATTCTCCAAATACAATATTCGGAAAAATATAAAACTGAAAACTATTTGTGGATGAATATTGCTAACTTTTTTTACCTGAAAACTTCTCAGCACCAGATCTAGATGAAGATATTTGAGATAGCTCTTGCAAGAAAGCCCTCGCCTTGTCACCATTCCTTGACATTAAAAGATCTTCTCAGCATCTAAGAGTTCTGTGGCTTAAAACACATCAATGATAAAGGCTTGAAGAAGCCAGGACATAGCTTTTGCTCATACAAAATGGTCCTTGATTCCAAATAATCTTAATGTGAGTTACTATACAGTGATAAAGGGCTTGAGTATTCCCCACTGATCTCCCAGTAATACGCAGATGTTATCAATTCATGCAGGAAATACCCAATCTGCTCATTTGCTATTTGTATGCAACAAAAACTGAGGAATATGCATTTAATTACTGGTGTGAATCCTCAGAAGGGTATGGTTTCATTAACACTAGACCCATACCACAAAGCACTCTTTCCCACAAAAAATATACACCAAAACCCCAGTACCCCCAGTCACAGTACCACAAAATCAGAACAGGAGTTGTTTTTTGTCAAGAGTTATTTTTCTATAAAGATTAAAAAAAAAAAGTGAGAGAAAATTTAAAAAATCAGATTTCACCATTAATTAGATTAGTGTGCTTAAGAGAAAACAAAAAGTATGTGGTTAAAATAATTGAGCACCCTTTGGCTGTGAGATACGACTTTCTGTTTTCAGCTTTGGCCTTCCAGCAGCACGAAAACGAGACTTCTCACAGGCTGAGAGAAATTTGGAGAAATGAAGCTCTTCCTTTTGGACTACACGCTCACATTTTTCTGAATACTCCAGCTGCACACCAACGCATCACCTCAGCCCCTGGGCTGGGGCTGGCCATGCCCTGGGCTGCGCTCACCACGGGGTGCTCAGGTCGGCAGGGTACAGCTGGGCTCCAGCAGCACCCTGCTTGCTCCATTCTACATCCAAGGAGCCACCTCTGCTGCCACCACCTTGTAGCCTATGTGCCAGGAAGGGTTGAGCCAATGAAATGCTACCCTACTGAAGCCAAAGCATCTCATATTAGTGGATAAGATAGTGATGGCACTTTCCTGTATGAATAAGTCGTGGCTATCTTGGATCACATTCTGCCATTCGGTTAGAGAACAGACCAGAGCTGCTTTATAATTCTTGCCATTTTTATAAGCACACATTGATCTAAAGCTTCTAATCCTACAAGAAACTGTGAGCATCAGCTCGTGTCTGGAGAAGATTATCACTGGAGCCCCTACCTCCTTTGACCCTGACTCAATGAAACTCCGCTTCTGAGCTGCAACAAAAAGAAGAAATTCAAAGTAACAGCATTATAGATCATTAACCCAGAATACAATTCTCTTCACGAAATGCACAGAACAAGACAGTGTTACAAGGACACGACTGAACGCCCTGGTGTTCATTTTTAACCTCGTTGCCTTACCTCCGGTAGCACAACCAAATGTAATTACAGCCAGCAGCAAAAGGAAAATCAAGATCACAGACTCAATCCTGATTAAAATAAATAAATACAGAAAATATAGAAAGCATATGGGCACTGAAGAGCAGCATATGGATCACGTCCTGAAGTACAAGGCCTACCATATGCTTACAGAGCCTGGTTCAAAGGAAAACCTCTCTCCCTCCTCCCGATGTCTTTGGCTAGGTCACGAATCAGCTGCCTCCCAACATCTTGTGCCATTGGGCAAGTTTGCTTTTGAATAATAAAGCAAGTTTCAGCTCAGCATGGGGAGAATCCCAGGTAGAAAATGGACAGATGGCAGGTCCTAGTTAAGCAGGCAGAGACTGAGACGAAGCATTCCCCTTTGCCTTCTCTCAGACCAACCCATACATTGTGTCCTACACCAGCTGTATGTATCTAACCCTCTTTGCCTTCTGTTTCCTTAAGAAAATAGTTCTTAATTTTTTTGACCTCCTGTGCTGACCTGCCAGCCCTGCAGGGAATGTTAATGAGCTGTTAATGTTGTTTGGGATATGGCATCCAACCAGTTTGTGGAGTTCTGTTGTAGCCTCTTCCTACCAAAGCTCCCATTTCTTCATGCTTCACTGGCCCTAACCAACCCCATCTGCCTGTGGATGTCTAGCATATGTTATGTGCCTGGCACTGCCCCACAGGAAATGATGCCTTGCAGCTCTTTCAGTGTTTGGCATACGATAAGGACAATTCAGATAGCAATCAAGGAACAGGACTGCTCAAGTGTGGGGCTAGGAGAGGAAGAAGGAGACAGTGATGACTGAGCCCAGAAGAGAGGATTTCCTGCCACACTGTAACTGCAGTGATGAAGGGGAAAGATAAACTGTTCTAGATGAATGCAAAGCCAGTTCAGAGAACTTAAAAGAGTCAGGAAACAGTAAGGTCTGCACCGCTGTATGAATTCCATAGACATCGTACATGAAATGTATCTGTAATTATCAGCCATGTCAGTATGATTAAGGAGAGCAGAGACAACAGCTCACTGCTCAGAGAGGCCGACTGTCTTCAGCAAATTGGGCCAGGGACCCATGCAGGGCTTTGGCTCTATGTGCACATGGGAGCAGCGTGTGCTCCAGGCTGGTGGCTGCTGACAGCAGCACTGATGCTGGCCAGCTGCAGGGCCATCACATCTCCCCACAGTCAGAGCCCCCCAGGGACACAGACTGAGACATAAGCTGGCCATATGGCCAAGCAGCACAGAGAGGAAGGATTCCTGCCCTGGGGAATGCACAGGCTGTCCAGGGAACGTCATTCCCTCTGGCTTTGGCACAGGTCACCATTAACTCTCACTTTTACCTTAAGCAGCACGCAGAATTGGGGTGTTAGGGTTCCTATGGGGCAGAGCTTTCCATTTCAGATTCCTCCAGGATTGCTAAATGTCAGCATTCAAAAATCAGGACTCACAACTTTCAAGGATGGAGCTCATCTGAAAATTTTAAACTCAATTTTAAAGTAATAATCATGTGCCTTCTTTCCGAGTTTTAAACTATGATTTCTGACCAACTTTCTGCATGTTTTCCTCTATCCAGGAGGACCATACATTCAGCTCATTCTAGATTGCCAAGAACTCTGGCTTTAGCAAAAATACTGATAAAACGCAGGTTAAGACTGACACTTAGCTGCATCACCTTCTGATTATGAGGATGATGCTAACGTTGATGTAGGAAAGCTTGCTTTTACTGCCCTATCCTCTGGAAACAAATAGCTTTCAGCTTGCATTAACTTGGAGGGAGGGCCATTATTATTTCGTTTCCCTGCTTATTTTGGAGTTGCTCTTGCAAAAGAAAATAGATGGAAAGAGATGGGCAAGTAAGGACAGAAATGGGGAAAGATGAATGCGTCAGATCAAATCACTCTTCTATTAAAAACAAAAATTAAAAAAAAAAAAAAAAATTAAAGCTTGGAGCAGCCACAGCTAAAACCAGCAAGCAATTTCATAGCACAGATTTTTGTATCTCTGAAACTTCTTCGGAGAGATCTGACCTTCAAAACACAGCTCTGCACCTGAGCCCCTTCCCACTTCTGAGCTCAGCACTCCATTCTTTCTGGAGCAGTCTATTTCCTTACTCTCAGTAGAAGGATGCACAATGCCCGTTCCTCCTTACAGACAGATTTCCTTTCCTCCCAGCCTCAGCACAGCTAACCAGATTGCCTTCATGTCATCATCGCACATCACCACTCACCTGAAGTTTGCAAAACAAAAAGGAAAACCTGCATGAGTGCCAACACAAACAAAGCGTGGTGAGAGAAGGTGACTTATAGCATCAGTTCCATGGAAATTAATCCCTTAGGAAAGATGAAGTGGGAGCAGAGTTAAACATTTTGGCACTAAGTTCACTACTTTATCACATCCTCCTCTGGGATTATTTTATTTATTTGAGGCTATTTCACAAAACATATTGTTCTTCTATTTACAAAACTGGCCTAATATAGAATAACAGAAAATTGACCAGTTCCTATTCACCAATAAGAGCTGTTTGAGAAACTGCACTTTAACATACTGGTATATGAACTATAAGAACTCTATCTTCAGACAAATCCTGGTTTCCAGTAACACACGATTAACTGGAAACAAAACCAGGAGCTCACATAATTATGTAGAATATGTGAACTTCAGAGGCCCTATACTAATTCTGTTCCTAATAGCTAACAAAATTATACCGAAAGCACAGAAACTATCACTACATCTTAGCAGCACTAGGTGTACAGAACAGATTAACATGCAAGTGAAGGGTTCACCTTCTGTCAGTAAACAAGAAACCATAATTTATTGAACAAAATGGTCCAGTTTAATTTTGCATCAAATGTTGGATTTATACTCAAAAAGTAAATAATTATTGTGAACAAAAAAAGAGAGAGACTAAATGCATATAACCTTAACTGCAGCCAACAAGCCCGTGTTTTCTCACCTTTTTCCTATAAATTTTCACAGATCAGCTTACCTATCAAGGACAAAACACGTTCAAGCTACTGGGTAACTTATTCTGAATGCAATATGTGAATGGATAATGTCATTTTATCTGCCTCTTGCATCCTTTGTGTACTTAAAGAGAAGAGGTGTTAAGTACCGTAGAGCACAATATTCTGTATCTGGAGTTCTGGCTACGATGTTCAGTTTTGCTGCAGATTTGGCCTGGGAGAAACAAAACAATCTTATCGCAAGATCCGAACTCTAACTGTTCTTCCATCGGGGACACTGCAGCAGCTGATCACTGTCAGGAGGAAGAAGGTGCAGAAATGCATTCGTGTTTGTAAATTCTGGATTACAATTTCACAGGTCAGCTCCCTGTCTTTAGGCCCCCTGCACTCTGGATGAGCAAATATCTGCATACACCTGACCCACCAAAGAACAGAGGCTCACATTTCAGTTTGAATCCCACACTACATAAACTCTGTGCTTGTCAAGGAGACGCATAAGGCACGGGAAAATAAGCACGTAATTTAGAAGAAGCAGAAACAGATATTGGAACATGCTCACATGAAAACTTAGTTCAAGCAGAGGATCAGTTCATGACCGTACCTATCTATGAAATAAAGCTGTTTGGTCAGTGAACCCGCACTTCCCTGTTGCCTAGATAAATGGATAGCACACAGCGACAGCAATCCTATGGGCTGTGCTCTGCTGTGAACTTCAAGAATGTGCAGCCTGCATCAGGAACCATATTCAATCAAGCAACAGCAAAAACACGGGGGAAAAAGCAAGCTTTTCTCAAGCAAAGAAAGGATCACATTGATAAAGAAAGCGGTCCCCATCATTAAAGACATTCTCTTGGAAAGGTGAAGAACTGCAAAGATGCCAACTCCACACGTTAATATGTGATTCAGGAGGGAACACGTGCGGCCGTGTGCAGGGAGTGCAGCACGTCCTGCGTAATTCTGGTTGGGAGCAGGAGCAGAGCTGGGCAGCAGCCAGGCCTGGATCATCTCAAACTGATAGAGAGAGCACACGTGTTTAGAGAGAGCCAGTGCCAAATATGCAGCTCCTAGCTTCCATAAAACATAAGGTGTTTTATTTCTGCATCAGATGTTTCAAACACAATTGACTTCTATTAAGTTTCAATGTAAACCACTTTGCTTTCCTAATGTAGCATGAACCTTAACTGTGGCCATTTCAGACACATTATGTGGATACCATATTACCAAACAAAAAGATGCACATTTGCTGTCTCTTGGAAGAGTATTTTTTCCCTCTCTCCCACACCCTGTCTGGAACCTGGAGCTTTTTCAGCTTTTCAAATCTTTCTCAAACATATTTGTACATATGTTACAGCAATTTTCCTTAATATTTATTGTAAATATTATGTTCTTATTAATAGATAGCCAAAATGAGTGTTGGCATTGTTTTGTTTCATAGGACTCAAATAGGAAAGAACTGCCACGATGAAGCTAGAAGTTATTCACCAGCTCAGGGTAAGTATTTTGTGGACATCAAGAAAGACAACGTCCCTTCCCCTGTGCAGGTCAGTTCACCAAGGGCTGTTTGCAGTGGGCAGTGCAGTTGTGTTAAACACCTCTGGCAGGAGCCTCAGTGCTTTGCACTGTGCAATCACGGGGATATACAGCACACTGCACTGCCGATCAAAAGCAGGGCAGTTTAAAGGACTTCCTTTAATCAGGCAGTGAGAGAGGCTGCTGATAGTTGGCTGCTTCTGGCTCACAGTCTAAAACTTGATCACAGGTTTTCTAACAGCAAATTATAGAAAAAGCCAAGGAAATGTCAGTAATTTCAGCTGGTGAGAGTTCATGGGACTCCTTTCCTCAGTTCTGATTCATAAGCAACTTTGTGCAGCCCACGTTCCAGGTCTGCAATTCTAAACCTTGCAAGCAAAAACTGAATGCCCTGTTTCTTGTCAAGGAAAAAAAGTGCTGCGAGTTGATCACGAGGGCTCTGGTGACAGTGACCTCAGGCTCAGGTCTACGGATCCTGCTGAACTCTGCAGGTTGCATTTTGCCTGCTTGTTTTTTCATACAACGAATCCCATTTCCTCCTCAGTTAGCCAAGAAGCAGACCTGTAATGAACTTCCATAAGGCCTCTGCTTAGGAAAGTAAATAGAAGAAAAAACAGCCCTTATCCTGCTCTTCCAGTTCCCATCAGACATGCCACCCTTCCTTTGTGGCACACTGCACTGCCTGGAGCTGCTCCTCCTGCCTGTGCCCAGAGGACATGGCACAGACACCCACACCAGAGGCAACAGGCCAGCAGTCCGGTGATTTTACATTTGTTTCCCTGCCACAGCTGCCAAAGCCTTTTTGGGTACGCCCAGATCAGCCAGTTGATCCAGAACTGAGCAAAACGTGGCCTGAAGTTACTGAGATCAAACGAGACCTCTGGAAGAGTATTTACAGCATTAAGAAGAAGCAAGAACTGCTGATAAGGTGCACTTAAAGTGTTCCTGGTCTCTGAACCAGCCTTTCCAATGCAGCCCCTACCCAAAGTGAGGAGGGAAGCAGTGCCGTCCCCGCAGCCTGCAGCAGCTGTGCGAGCAAACAGCGAGCGAGCCCACTGCGTGCAATGGATGAGGTGTGAAATTGGTTCTGTCATCTCCGCACACAGCACAGCCAGTCAGGCCTTCCTGAGGGGCTCCGCAGATCACAATTTCCACTCGTTTTATTCGAGATCAAGGCGAGAGCACACAGAGAGCCCTGCCCTGCTCTTCCCCGCTGCACTCTGTGGCTGAACGAATGAAGAAGGCAGCATAAATCCACGGAGAAGAGACGAAGATGTGGGGAGGGAAGGAGTGACCACTTCACCTTTTGCTGCTTTCACTGGGCTCTAATTAGGAAGCTGGCAGTGCCACCCCGCAGCGGGAAGCCCACATTATTAACGCTGGCACCGAAAGCAAACCGACTGCAATCTGCAGAGCGGCTGCCCAACTGGCACAGCCTCCCACCGCTCCTGGCCCAAACACTACAACAGATGTCTGAAGGCTCGGTGCTTCTTTCCCTATCCCCTACTCACATGACCCTCTACCAGAGCTTACATGCACGAGTGCCAAGGTATGGGTTCTGAATGGGTCAAGGAAACATCCTTAGGCGGGGATTTCTTTGAAGCATCCCTCCATGTGAACAGTCCATTGGGGCTGTGAAGAGCGTGCAGCCTGGTGCAGAAGTGTATCACCATTCAGCTGTAATTACAGTAATCTGCCATAGTCAGAGCAAAAAAAAAAAAAAAAAAAAAACAACCAACGGCCTTTCCTCTCTTGTTATTCTGAATCATTTGTAGATGTTCATGTTTTAATCATATTTTTCCACATGAATCAATACAAGAGAGAGAACGACAGAGAGATAATTACGTGCGCTGAACAAATATTCCACCTAACAGAGGTTGTGCTGCTGGTAATTAATGAGGCACTGCCACACACTTGTCAAGTGCAACCGGCTCTTTAAGGGCAAGCCATCATTTCAAATCCCGGGCTCACAGAAATTTAATGAAAAAGGAAAGAAAATAATGATGTCCTGCACTGTCTCCAGCAGAATTAGGTTCTGAAGAGCTCTGACCTGGAATGCAGAGCTGTGCAGTGCCAACGGTGCCAGAAATGCAAAGTGCAGCCTCGGAGCAGGGTTAAGGGGCACAACGTTCCCAAAGAGACACGGAGCTACAGGAGAGCTGCACTGAGGCTGAAACACAGAACTCCCTTCTCTCGGTTAGAAAGTCTCCCTCCTCTAGCACAAAAATCTCCAAAGTGCTGAGTGGGATTTTTGAGGATGCACATTTCAGAGGTAGCCACAACCCACACTCCTTCTGCACACAGATCCTACAGCAAGACAGGGAATCCTCCAAGCGTCTAACAGCACCCCAACCCCTGGGCTGCCCGATCCCTCCCTGCTGAATTTAACTTCCAGCATCCAAATGAATGTTATAATTGCCGTGGTGCAGCAGCAAGCATCTAGCTTGAATTATAATATGCTACATAATATGCTACCAGTTCAACGTGTCAAAAGCACTTCCCTCCTCTCCACTTCCATCCTAGTTCTCCTATTTCTCAGCTTTTAAATACCCCCTTGTTCTTTCTACACATGCATTGTGAGACACAATTTATTTCTGCAACACGCCATTACAGCAACAGAAGTGTGAGAGTAGGTGGGGACAGCAGACAAGCAGAGGTGTGAATGGGTGGGAACACCTAAGTGCTACAGTGAGCCACCACTCAACACCTTCACGTTTCAACAGAAGGGGGGAACAGGAGGAAAAGAATGTATCTTCGTGTGCTTTATAAGTTTCATGAACATTAGGGAGCTCTTGTGCCAAGGCAGACGCTGCCTTGCAGAGATTGCACCCAATGCACTTCAGTTAGCCACAAACAAGAGACAGAGCTGTACGCATGGCAGCACTAACACTCCAACATCTACCCCTTACAGTGGTGTAGCCCTCCCTTTATCTCCTTTCTGTTTGCAAACAAGAAGGAAATACTGTTACAGGAAAAAAAAAAAAAAAAAAGCTGTTTCCTACATGCATCCAAAATAGCATTGTTGGACACAAGATAAAGACACAAAACAAGCATAGGGAAAAACTCTTACATTTTCACATTCATAGCTTTTCACAGCAAATTTCTCTAGCATTATTTTCTCTCCCAAACTCTTCAATAATATCATTAATCTCATTGGGGGTAGGGGTGAGATTTGAAGGGCCTGAAATCCTCCCTTGCCACACAGCTTTAAGCCATTTGTGCAGCTCAGTACGATGGCTACGATTCAGTGAGACAGCTGTACATCCTTTCTGAGGGTGTGGTGAAACCCTGCCCTTACTACATGCACCAAGGCCCCAGCTTCATCCACAGAACACAAAGAAACAGGACGATGAAAGAAGATGGCAAGAAAAGTACAACAGGCTGAGCAACTTCTGATGTCAGCACAACCACTTGTACCCCATATTCTTTGCCAGGAGCTGCTGCAACAGGCACAAAAATGCCTTTGCAGTAAGCATACAACTAACAATGAATTCCCTTGTGCAGGACATACCTTAAGGAATAGTTGCACTGCACACAACAAAGTGGGGAGTAAATGGATTGGCCAGCATGCCTCTCTGCTTTCCCTCTCAATAACTGAATGGCTGCGTTCTTTGCTCTTTACAAGGGAGACTTGGTGGGCTTTAGAGGGTTATAACTCATCTGTATGTATCTGAATCAGAATGAAGCTTAGTTGGTAATACAAGGTCATGGCCCCAAAACCAAATATTTTCCCCAATTCTAAATTACGACAGAAAAATCACATGCTTGGGTTAAAAGCAGGAGAGGGCAAAGTAACTGGAGTTGATGGTGCTGAATGTACTGACAGCTAATTTATGAATCGTCTTCTCCTGAGCAATGAATCCATAAGGAACCTCAGTGACTGGCCAAGCCTTGACTTAGCAATGCTACCACTGTCTTCCTTGGGCCAGAACTCCACCTTAAGTCTTTTTTTTTTTTTTTTTTTTTAATATCAGCCAAATTCACATCACATCAGCTGCGTAATCCTGGGCAGAGATTGGGCCATCGTGTCAGGAACTGTCTCACACTGAATGTTCAGCAAAAGGAAACCTAGTATGAGAACTAAGATTTTGTGTTTTTTTCAATCTGAAAAATTCTGGAAATGCTTCTATATTGATTTTAATTCAATCAAAGCTGTCTTTTGCCACCTGTCCAACTCGTACAAGGACTTTAAAACCACAGTATGTATACACCCAATCATGGTATTGGTCATCGTCCCATTGGCCAGCCACGAGGAAGGAGACACCAGAGGCACAAGCATCAGCTATGGAACCCTGAGACATCAAGTGCCCAGAGAACAGACTTCATCCCACACCAGTAGATGAAAAGCTGCCTTCGAAAATACAACAGAAACAACTGTACATGTGAAGGAGGAGAGAGAAACAGAGGAGAATGGAATAAAGGGAGCATAATTTTTATACTCAATTTGAGGAAAACACATCCCCAGTAAGATTAAGCATCACTGCATCTAGTTTACTAACACAAAGCTTGGATTCCCTAACAGACTACTTCCTGGGAGATTCCCTTTATGGAAATGTCTACAGCTGTCCCTATTCAGTTTTAGCTTCACTGAAATCCACTGTCATCATTCAACTGCTTTATAAGTGCTTCACCCTCGAGAGACAGCCTGAAATGCATTCTGCATTTCCAGAAACACAAAGAGAACCACTTTCCTCTGTGTTGCACGTTAGCAGTTTACTGCAATCACTACACAACCTTTTAATTTCTTGTGGACATCTCTCTCCCTGCTGTACAGCCTTTCCTCCTAGCTCTTTTATTCTGCCATGCTACCGAGCCTCAGATTTCCTCAATCACTGTTGTGCCTTCAACAGGTAATTTTTCTCTAATGTGGGAATTCTTCTTTTCTAATCAGGCCACCATCCAATCTTTACAGAACATACCTTACATGAGCAGGTGCTTCACATTGAGCACAGATGCCCAGAAATTCATGTTGATGCATTTGGGCAAGAAACTTTGCCAGCTCAAGCTTCCTCGTTATACTTTGGTTCCACCCAAACTAGTGCTGCAAAACAAGAAAAACAGAGTTTCTCACAGTGCCTCAGCAGTTCTGTGGCAGCCAGAAGTGGGTTTGACAGAGATGTGCATGAACAAAAAATAAGTAAATCCAGTGTGTAAATAAAGGATAGCTATGCTCTGTTTTCAAAGAGGGATCTCCCAGCAACAGATGCCTTCCTTCCTTAACTAATACTCAGTAACAGACTTACAGGGTTGGCATATATATTCAATATCTACACACAGAGTAACCCATTTTCAAAGACTGACTATTAGAAATGCACCTGTACGAAGGACAAAACATATGCATGTAGCTTTTATCTGTACCTACAAACTGAGCAACAGCCAATTACAGTTCAGTCATCTGTGGCTTGTGTACAACTGAACATCTCTGAGTGCCAAGGATGGATTAGACAATCGCGGCCAAATACAACTGGAAGCAATGTCGAGGCTCATGTACTTACCCACTCCAGCATGCTGGCAGGTTCACCGCTGAGTGAGCCAATACCACATCACCCATTTTGCAGTACAGCTTTTTTTTTTTTTTTTTTTTTGTATTTGCAAAGGACCAATGTTTGTGTTGCTTCAGAGTTCCAGAGGAACCATTCCCATGCTGTATGTGTAATCCTGGCTTGTGCAATGCTGTGGTAATAGCAGCCCTCAGTGTTGCCATGGGGTGCAGCAGAAACAGGAAGAGAGACCAGGTAGGTGTGTGGATGACATAGTAACTTAAATATATATATTTCCACTAGTTCTGCCTCTGCAGTGCTGGAATGTCTTATTTACTCATGCAAAGAGGAGGCTGTAAGGACACAGCTTCCCTTAGTCAGTCTCCTCCTATTCAGCTGTAGCAGAGCTGAGGAACTGAACCACATTTAAGCCTGTAGAGTTGCTATTGAGTTCCACCCCATCCCCCCTCCCTCCTTTTTCCTTCTTTTCTTAATCCAAGATTCAGACGGGAAAGCAGCACCACTTTCCACTGCAGCCAGGGCACATGGGGAAACTTCTCAATTGGCTTTTGAAATCTTATTTCCAGGATTTGGGAGAGCTTTCCAAAAAGTGCCGTGGCCCACCCACATCCAAACAGCACTGGAGGAGCCATCGCCTGTTGCAGGACATGTGGGTGGGCCCTTGTGTTCTGGACACTTGTTAAAAATAAATAAATAACAGAACTTCAAAGCAAACTTGCTGAAGCACTTCAGAAATTAATGCCGGGTGGAAAAGATGATTAGTGGCTTCTTGTACTCTCTTTTTAAAGCTATTGATCTTGGACACAGGAAGGAGCTTTCATATTCTCCGCAAGCCACAGATGGTCAAAAGGGTCCTGGGAGGAAGAGACAAAACGCAACCGCAGGAGAAATCCAGAGGGTAACAGATCACACAAGGTGTGTCCCAGGGACCCACTAACACCACAGAAAAGGATGCACGAGAATAGCAGCTGCTTCTTGTTTTGCCACTTTTCTGTTCCTTCAGCTTGCTTAAATTGTTGCCTATACTTTCTACCTCAGAAGTAGGTGAGCTCTGTGAGCCATATTCCAGCATATCAGACACACCACAATCACCAAACAAAAGGATCTGCCAAGCTGTCCATGTTGCCTTCAGACCTACAAACTAAAAACACAGAGCTCATGTGTAAGAGGGCAGAGGAAGGCATCATAAGACAAGGAGAGCAAAGTCTTCCAACTGTTTGATGATTGAAACCAGTGGAATATCTCTCTCTCTCTCTCTGTCTCTCTGGACAATTTTGTGGACTTTCTTAAAACTGAATTTTCCATATAACAGATAATTGTTGCAGAAAACACAAAGCATAAGCCCTAAATTATCTTCAGCATAGTCCTGTCCTTGGTCAGATTTTCTTCTGGGAAGCACTATCCTTTTTCATCTCCAATCAAAATACAGGTAGATGCACAAAATAATCCCCGTTCCTCCATAGCTCACACAAACTGTGTTGTCATTAGAACAAAACCCATACCTTCTAATTAAATTTCCTAGGAAGCTTAATATTGTCTTCAGTGATGAAGTTACAGCTGTAATTAAACAGGACCACTTCTCCCCCAACGGCTGCTGCTCACTCACAAGTCTCTGCTGCCAAGTGGGACTTACCGAGCTCCACGTCCTGCTCTTCCCAACATCAGGACATCCAGGCACTGGCCATTCCTCATCCTGAAATAGATGAATGCTTTTTTTCAGTACATACATATTGGCATACTGACCAAAATTAAAATTTGAGCAATTATACTTGTGAGTTTGCCATTTCTCTTAAACTACCTTGGCTTTCCACACCCAACTCCCTTGTGGCAATGAGCAGTGAATGCAATGGGACCATTACAAGGATGGAACAGCAGAGAAACAAAGAGCAGGTGCATGGGAGAGGAGGGAAAAGGGGGGTTGTTTAAGTTGGCAGATGTTCCCCCAACTACATCTTTAGAAAGGAAGGCAGAGGCTCCAAAATGTCTTCATGGAAACAAAATCACCTTTAAACTCCGAGCAAGGAACCGCTCCTCTGATCTAAACCCTCTTTCTGAAAGACGTTTAAGGAGCTGAGGCACCATGGAGTTTGATGACTATATTAACATTTTGACATCTCATTGCACAGTCACTGGAACTACACTATTAGCAAGGATCTCACAGCATTAAATTCCACTGTGCAATACTCTGTATCAGGAAAGACAAAAAACTCATTAGTTTTTTTTCCTGTCCTTCTTCCTTTTTTTATTCTTTTCTTCCTTCCACAAGCAATAAGCGAGTAGTGTACTGTGCAATCAGAATATGCTCCTTCAGAAGGAACCAGGAAAGCAACAATTTCGACAACTGCTGAATTTTATTTTTAATATAGATAAAAGACATTTCTGCTTTATCCTAGTGATTGTTTCAGAGGCTCTTCTCACTAATTCCAGCAGATGAGCAAAAGAAATCAAGTCAGATCGCATTACTTGCCGTATTTTTGGGTTCTGGGGATGAGAAAAAGGGGGAAAAGGGAGAATAGGAAACTATAAAGCAAGAGTTCCAGTCATCTCACAGCACAGAACTGAAATACAGGTAGCGCGATACAAGGTTGCCCAAAATCCCATCTGTGGGATTCTCCTGCACTGCATCCTAGATATCAGAGAAACCAAGAGAGATGCTCACAACACGCTTGATTGGAAAAGCATCAAGCATCTTATTCTATTACCAAGCAGAGCTGTGAAAGTGTTTCTCATCATAAAGTAAAATGACTAAGTTTGGGGTGCTTTACTGGCCCTGTAAAAGTGTGATAGTGTAAAAGAAAAGAAAAAAAAAAAAAAAAAAGAAAACCAAAGGAATTTTGCAAGCAGAGCAGTGCTGCCTGCAGGTGAGAGCACAGGAGCCAAAAGAATGGTAGGCTGCTCCCAGTGCCATCAGCTTGCAGCAGCACTGAGCAGGCGGCTCAGCATCGCTAAGGCTCGGCTCAGTCTGCTGTCACACAGGAGCTGTGAGCACACTGCGCTGCACTGTCAGGGTACTGTGCGACTGCGTGGCTCCAGTAATGAATGACTGCAGGGTGCAACTGAGACCTTCTGACAGAAGTGCTTCAGTGGTTGTAATAGGCTGCAATAAATATTATTATTTATCATCATTCAAGGGCAGACTCTAGATGGACATATAAGCTAAAGACCTTTTCAAGGTATTTATTATCTCTCTCAAGGGACGTAAGAAACTATTACCTCTCCTACTAACATGAAGATGCTGTCTAAATTTTCCTTTAAGGAGCAGAAAGACTTCCACTATCACAATAGTGTCTGCAAATTTCACTCAGCACTTTCCATGTCATAGAATTAATGTAAACTGAGTGATAATTACATTCCATGCTGCTTTGTATATGCATTTCCCAATGCCTGGGGGGTGGTTTCTGTGTCTCTGCTTCCAAAAACATTTTATCATAGTGGCATCTTTTGGTATTCTATATTTCTAAAAGACAGCAAAGGACAGCAAAACCTTTCACAGTATTTTCAATACAAAATGAACTAACAATTCAATAACCAATTTTCCCTAACTAGGGACTAAAATGGTAACACACCCATCAAGTCAGAGATCACACCAGTCCTCTGTAGTACACGCACCATTTCATTTCCTTCCTCTTTGGCACAACAGCATCTGTCTGGACCAATACTCTGCTAACTTCTGTTCAAGGCACTCTTTACAGCACCTCAGTTTTCATCTGTGTTTACGGATGTGAACTGCTATTACTTACACATTAGTTACAGAATTGACAAGGTATTATTTTGATTTTTAAACCCTTCAGTGTTACCTTCTGTGTTTACTCTAGTCCAGAGCTAATAACAGCCCCAATCCTGCCATCAGATCCTCTATATCAATTTGCTGTTTCAAGTCAATGCAGTTTCAAAGGAACTCAAGCAGGGTGACCCCATTGCCTGATGAGGAACAAAGTTCTCATCACATGTTGGTATGGCACCAACTCTCAGGGGAGGAGCAGCACCAAGTGAGCGCTCCTCTTAATTTTCCTTGATCACAGCACTTTTGCTACAGTATCTCTCAGCGAAGGCTTGAGACAATTAATGAGGAAGCACCCTGGAGTGTGAACAACAGACCTTAACTGCCATTTGAAGCCAATCTTTATTAATCTCTCAAATTTCTGTAAGGAAAGGTTACACACACAGGGATATTTTATATTATACATACTTGCTTTGGTATTCCTTCTGCTTGGGAATAAAGCTTAGATGCAGAAGGGCCCTTTTGCAATATTTTAAATGTAGCTGTTAATCACGGCTGCACTAATAACTTAGCCCATGTTGCCATCTGAGTGATCACTTCAAAAACATCACATAGCCTATGGTGTAGGAATCAAAGAAGAAATATTGGGTCATTTTCCACAAAATGCTCATTTCATTTTGAAGCATAGGAGGTACTACTGACCTGATGGCTACAGACAGTATAAAGAGTTCGATGTTGAAAGCATCTGTACTGAAAAAGGCAAAATAAGAAAGAGACCTTTAGCCTGAATGTCTCAGCTTTCCATATGGGTGGCTGACAAGCTGGGCTATAGGGTAAACCACCCTGTGCCAAGCACCACGGAGCCTGGAGCCAAGAATGGGATAATTTCAGGCAAGACCCAGTCTCTAGAGCCAAAACCACTGGCCTGAAAGCTTTTCTCAGAAGGTTTGCTGTTCCCATCACTGCTGGGATGAATTTTAACTCATTATTGATCAAGGGAATTTTAAAATCAATTTTAATTAAATGAAAGATTTCTATCATGGCTTGTTCTGTGTGGAAGTCACACAGACGACATATAAATATATGGAGGCAAATCAAGCAGAGCAGATTTGTAGCTCTTAGGCCCTAAACAGGTGAGAAAGAAGCCAGAGTTACATCTCAAAGCAAATTTGTTATAGTAAATTACCTACAAGACCTGCATCTCCCCCCACCTGTTTTTTACCTACTTTTTGCTTCTGCCACTAAAATGTAGTCAGACTTGCTTTTTCTTACCGAGGCAACTATTTTAATTAGGTCTCCCTCAGAGCCCAACACAACCAGAGAAGTAACTTGAGGCAGTGGCTGGAGCAGGGTCTGCCCAGCTTACCCAGCCAGCAGGTCCCACATGGCAATGAGGAGCACCAGTCCCACTGCTGCGGCTCAGCCTCCACAGGCAGCGACTCCTCCAAGTCCCATCTCTGGGGCAGGCAGCTGCTGGATCTGCTGTGTGAGATGTCAACAGAAAGGATGGATGCAGTCAAACAAATTGCTTAATGAAAAGACTGACCAACAACTTCAGGCAAGGAAGCAAACCCACCCACTCACGAATTATTTTGTGTTTCCCACACTGAAGCCTGGGGAGATGCTTTAGAGCAAAGAGTACGTGCCCTTGCCTTCCCCGTTCACTAGCCTCATCAGGAGCTGTTCCTGAGCTGCCTGAGTTTCTACTCATAGGACGACATGGCTTTCACCTCATTCCAGGAGCAGCCAGCTGCCTGACAACTGTATGAGCAGTACCTGGTTTGTAGAGCAGCTCACAGAGAGCTCATGCTCACGGAGCCCCACGGCAATCAATGGACATCAGGCAATGATGTCCTTGTGGAAAGCTCAAAGAAAGCCCATCTGCATCTGCCATCACCAGCACACCCCAACCCATAGCATTCTGCCTCAGGCACGAGGTCATCACAGTGCTGGTGCTGGAGGTCACAAGTTCAACCCCCAAGCTCAAGCTTGTGTTCACTTGAGGCTCCAAAGCAGATCAGTGGAAGCTGACACACACAAACAGTAATGCACAGACTCATGAGATTCCTGTACCAATTACCACTAACATAAGGCTTTTCACGTAGTAAAAGCTTTACAATTATTAATTCACTATCATTAATTCACTAGTTGTCACACCAAGCTCTCTCAGTAGGGCACTCTTATGCTGTTCTTCGGGTAAGAAATCAAAGGGCCAAAGGGTTAAAGTGACTTGCCAAAGGCCATGGAGAGAAATCAATGGAAAAACTGGGATTAGAACTAAAACAAGATAGCCAATGCCTTGCTTCATATTTAATCCACTTTGCCTCACCAAATCAAAGGCAACAAATAAAATAAACAAGATCCCACATGGCTCCACATAGCCAGCAGAGGTTTCTTCAGCCATAAGGTCTCCAGCAAGCCCAGTCAGAACCTGCAAGACTTTGCTGCGTTTTCAAATACAATGCATACTGCAGTAAATAAGTTCTTTTACAATCCTGGCCCAGTTTTCAAAGTGGCCTCAATCAGTGTTGTGCAAAACATTCATGTCCAACCACAAAATTACAATCAGTCTTTGTTTGACTGCAGCCCGTGTCCCCAGCCAGCAGTGGTTAGTCCCAGCTCTTAGGGTCTGTGAACTGTTAGGCAAAGGTTTTTGCAATGTTTCTGCCCTGCTTGTATTTTTCTGAATATTTATAGGCTGCTGCTCTGCAGTGACTTTCATGTTCGAGCTGTGTTGGCTGGCGGGTTGGAAGGGGATGTAAATAACAGATAGAGTCACATGTTTTCCACTAGCCCCTCTTGTTTGGCTTCCAGTAAAAAACAACACCATGAGACACGTGTTGCAAGAAAACAACTGCAAGGCCTGACTGTGGACGTTGAAATTGGTGTAATAGTATTTCTACACACTTGAATGTTTTCAAACACCCAGCTATTGTGAAACAAAGCCAACTGTTTGGAGATTCAAGCAGACCTGTGCAGTTAAAACTTGTAGCTTTGCTTAACATTTCAGGGGTCAGGATGAGAAATATCCCTTTCAAGAGCTCTTGATGAGGACAATGAAGCACCGACAGGAAGAATTAGCCTGAAAAGACCACACTGTGCTTTACCCTGTGATCAGTGCACCCCAAAGCAGTATCTCAAAGCTGAATCACTGCTGCTGATGTGATCAATGGAGAGCACTGAGCACAAAGGGATTGCCGCCGTTGGCACTTTAAGTCATATCAAACAGCATGAAGAAATCAGAAAAGCACACCAACTTCCAAATAACTCTGACAGCTGTGCATAAGTGCAAACCAGGCTTCACATACATCTTTGTGCTTGGGCTGGTTTCTTAAGCTCGGCATACTTTTGAGTATAATGGGATGGTTTACTTATTTCTTAAGTGGGAATTAGTAGATTTGATGTAGTCACAATGTGGATGTATCCCAATTCCAATGAATCCCAGGTCTGAATGGATTTAGATTTGCTGTCCTCTGTAAATGCATCCGTGTATAACTGACTGTGCACGCAACTCTGGCCGTTAGAAGGCTTGCTTATTAAAACACAAACACAAAGCCAATTTTGTACGGGAGGGAAATAAGCTGATGGCAGAACGTAGAGCTGTTTGTGGAAATCAGGCCCTCATGGACTGCATCTGTCCAAAAAAATTTCCAGCAAGGGCTAAACAAAGGAACTAGCATCCGTTCTTGTGCTGATGGCAAAGCGTTCTCCATTCCAAACATTTCATCTAACAGAGACCTGTATGTACGGCTGGCGAGTCATCCAGAGCGGAAGATATCCACAGAGTTCCAGTGAAACCATACAAATTAACTGTTGACAAGACACAGCTATGAAGGAAAACAAAAGAGAGAAAACAGCCTACAAACATCTAATGCAAACTGCTTACATTGCCCATGCACTATAGAGTTATTGCTGAGCCACCACAGCAACAAAACCAAGCCTTTTGTGAAATACTCAGATCTCTGAGAACTGCAGGGATTGCTGCTACCTCAGAGTACAGGTTCCTTCCAAGGGATTCCCAGTGATTCCTCTCCCCCATTATAACAAAAGTACTGGGAGAATGGTCTATTTTACGATATTTTTGTACTTTCAGGTAAGTCTATTCAAAAAACTAAGATTACGCTGGGTCATAAGAGGGCAAACTAAAAGTAAAGAGTGTGAAACAGGTAGTAGATTTTATTTTGTTTTCCTCGTTTCTTTTCTTTCCCCAAATTCTATTTACTTGTGGTGTAACTGTTAGGAAGAAAGAAGACATGTTTCCAAAGTTGGTTGTTGGATACTCTGTGTGCTTCTCATAAAACTAACTGGATAATTGCATTAGAGGTTCACAAAAATGTTCTAATAATGTAAAATGTACTTTTCTTCCTTGGCAATTTTGAATGGAGTGTTTCTCCCCACAGATTTTCAGTTTCAACTAAAAAACGAAGTAGTTTTGCTCTGTAGCTGTGATGAAAATAACGTATTTTCTATACAATCTTTTTTTTTTTTTAAGCAATATAGTTCTTTTAGTCAAAAAAGCAATTCTCCATGAAAAACTCTCAGTAGATAGAATGTCTTTCACTGTTTCTAGCTCTTTGCTAATTCACTTTTAAGTATGTGAGAGAGGGAAAGATCTTTCTGGTTTTTGTCTTGTTCTGCCCATCCTTCCTGTACTTGAACATAAGAAGATCTCAGCAAGCATTAAAGCTGCAATACAGACTGGCTGAAACACGGGCACTGCAGCACAGAGCACACCACAGCTATTACAATGACCTTTCGTGATTATCTTGTACTCTGTCATGAGTTAAATGAGGTCATTACTGATGTTACTTGCATTCCTCTTCCTTGGCCCATGACTTCAAAGACTAATGGGCCCCTTTTGTCACTGAATTCTTGTCAAAACGTTCAGTCCAATCAGACCCTTAATAACTGCATGCAGGATAACATTCGCAGATGAAAAGAACATGCAGACACATGCCTTATACATAATTAATCCTTCCAATGAACCTTCATGAATTTCAAAATTACACAAAATGGAACAAATCCAACAGATAGTCTCCTGTGGGCATATGAGGTCATGTATCCTACTAGGAGGGTGAGAAAGAGTAATTCTAACATGGATACCCAGTAATGACTCACACAAAGTCAGGAACTAATTTATTTTCTTGTCCTACAGCTATCCCAAGCTCTGACAACTTTATCAAAATACCAAGAAACCTGTCTATCTGTCCAGAAGATGAGAACCCAGCACTCTCACTGGGGTCTCAAGAAGTCCTGATCTCACTATCCATGCTGCTGTTGTCAAGGTGGAAAATTCTTTCAAATGTATTTTGCCAGTACTAGTTATTCACATGATCAAGCAATGTTCAGATTTCTATCCAGAAACCTCTGCTCCCACCAAATAACTGTACTGGGGGAGGGGGTGGGGTGGAGAGAAAGATTTGTTCTTGGAATCACGTAAAAGTAGCGGTTGACAATTTTCTTTCTAATGAAATGTTTGCCTAATTCAGTCCTGGCAAGGCTGTGCACATGTGGCAGCCACATCAAAAGCAGGGGCACTGGCACAAACAGCAACATGGCCTGAAGTGGTTTGCTCTGCTTCTACATGCCAGCTGCGTGCTCAAACCTCAGCTCTCACACTTACACTGCTGTCCGAGCAATGATCAGCACTGCACTGAGTAGAAGCTTTGTTGTGTTTGTTCAGAACTGATGACATGAACCTAAACTTCTAAAAATGACATTCATGTTTTCCTCCTCCCTCTTAATTCCACACCAGTCTTTCCCTGTGTTATTACTGGTAGGTATCAAAACATGTCAAACATACCAAAATGAATATTTTGCATCGACCTTTCCCAAATTTTATGGAATGTATTCGATAAAAATAGTCTCCTTCAAGTAGCTAGAAATGCTCTAGAAATCTTTGTATTTTCAATGAATGAAAACATCATTCTCCATCCAGCTCCATGCATGTCTCAAAGCTAACACACATCCACAAGCAATAGGTGAAAATCAAACAAAACATATAAGAGTAAAAAAATAACCAGATTTAAATGGCAACAAAACCACTTAATGTACATGAGAATTTTAAAAGTTGAGTTTCCTGTAGGCAAAATAGCAGGAATTGATTTTTGAGACATTTTATCACAGAAAAGAAAAACTCAGAAGGTCAGCAAGTTCTATCCCTTACGCAAGTTGGATAAATATTTCAGGACTATTCCTGAATGATTTCAATCTAATTTGTTGCTTAAAATGCATAGTGAAGGAAATTCTAAGACTCCTTGGGTTCATCTTTCAGTGCTTCATAACTTTCATCATTTGATTTTTCCTAATATGTTACATAAATCAACACGCAACTTTGCAGTAATTAAATTCAAACACATTCTGACAGAAAAAAAAAAAATCAATGTTTTCTTTATATAAGTTCTTACATAAAGTAAATGTAACCACCTCCTAAGATAAGCGGATGGTACTCTCACAAATACGTACCACAAGATGATGCTCACTTCGTAATCATACTTGACTCAATTTTGGCCTGGGAACTTCTACGAATTCCACATCCTTTTCTTCCCTCTCATTGACTTGCCAGGCCTCAGCACAACGCTTTGCATTTGGCTTTACTGGAATTCAGCTTCTTTGTTTTTAAATCTCTCTTCTACTTATCAGAAAGTTCTGAATTCCAGCATCATGCTAAAGAACATCTGCAGCCCTTCCCAGCTCACTCCTATTTGCAAATCTCATACTTCATATTTTTAGCGCATTATCCAAGATCCCACTAACAATGTTGACCATATGTGAGCGCAGGACAGTCAGCTGTCCTTTACATATCAAAATCACCCTTTGATATGTCCTCCAAGTCTGACATCAAACCTTGTTAAATCATTAATGTCTGCACACCCACAACCACATATCTATTTTATGATCGCTTAATCTTGACCACTTTTCTCTACTTTGATATTTAGATTCACTGTCAAAAGTCTTATTAAAATTAGGGCCAATCACACCACCGGTTTCTTCTAACTCACTGGCCTGGTTGTCCAAGAGTAAATGAAAAATTGGAGAGCTGATATTTACTTTCACTCACACCAGGATGTTGGCATCCAGCTGAAAAAGCAATCCACACAAATTACATCTATGCACTTATCTTACCTGAACAGTTCCAGACCTGTTACCAGGGACCGCAGGCCCAAAGCACCACAAGAAGCCCTACAGAGAAATTGCTCCTTGATGCTCTTTAACAGGCACCACAGCACTGTGGTTAGTGCAAAGCAACAACTACAGCTCTGTTTAACCAAACACATGGCATGGGAGGAGGCACTAGTAACATCAATAGCATGTTTTTATGTCACAGTCCAGACTCAGAAGCACTTACCCATGAGTTAGGAGACACGTGCTGAAGGTCTTTTTCATGCAGAAACAATCCAAGCCCACAAAAACAAGTGGTTATAGACTCAAAGACCAAGGATGAGCCACTTAAAACCATCACCCACCACTGCAAAACAGAGGAACGCACAGCGCAGCTGTCAAAGCAAGAACTCCAAGCTGCATTTCTGAAATTAGAGGACCCAGAAGGCCAGCCTTAAAAAAAAAACCAACAGCAACTCTCAGAAAGAAAGAAAGAAACCATATCTCACGGGACCTTGTCCCATTCCTGTATCAGACTGCTGAGAAGGTGCAATAAAATCTAAGGACCACTCTTGAAAGAGAGATGCTTAAAACTCAGCATCAGACGAGGCTGAGATAGAAGCATTCTGTTGGGAAGTTTATTTGCAGAGGGACTGCATTAGCAGATAACTTAGCCCAAAAAGAGCACAGCTTCCACTCCTAACAGAAATCATAGGAATTAGGTCTGGTATGCACAAATCGGTTAAAACTATATATTTTGTCTTCAACTGTTAAAGGAACAGAACTGTAATCAGAAGTAACCACACATACATTTGCCCTTCAGCCATGGTATGTCAGTACAAGAGACTGGAAAACAGCAGTTCATACCAGGTTGCACTTAAACCTAAGATTTTCTGTTTCACAGTGGTTAGCTCTGATTCAG
This sequence comes from Chrysolophus pictus, assembly GCA_037305975.1. Classification (NCBI taxonomy): domain Eukaryota; kingdom Metazoa; phylum Chordata; class Aves; order Galliformes; family Phasianidae; genus Chrysolophus; species Chrysolophus pictus. The sequence continues at coordinate 9,924,459 of CM074595.1, forward strand.
ACAAATAAACTCAAAAAACAAACAGCAAAATACATAACATCACAGAAGCAGAGAGGTTAATGCACTCCATAGTTACCAGATTCGTCACTATTGTACGTTAGATAAATAAACCTTCTGCTGGTAGTACACTTTGAGAAGAAAGGTTTATAAAACTGTCTCCAACTGACAGCCCCACAGAAAAGGATGTTTTCAAAACAAAACCCACCCTCTGTGAAAGGGAGAAGAAGGTCATCAGCCTCCCTGAGGAGCCCTAATCAGCCCAAGATAAGAGCAGGGATGTTGCCCAGCCCAGCCAACCCAGCCCAGCTGCCCGCTCTGCTCGCTGTCCTCACCACAGATGTAACCTTGAAGGACACATCATGTGCTGCTGACTCACGGCATGCTTATGAAAAACAAGAACAGGGATTTCTTCCCGTCTTTATCTGCACTTAGTCTGTCACCTACTTTAATTCATAGAGAAACTCCTGGAAGCATATAGAAAGGCCAAGCCCAGACCCCATTGGTACATACTATGGACACCTGACCCCACACACTGACGCATCCGCCTGGATTTCCAGGGAGATACTTGCCCTCTGTGGGATGATGTCAGCATTGTTCATGGGTGCCATGAACCACAGCATCTCAACCACAGTCCTCAGCTGGTGGTATACCCAGACCCCATTCTAGACATGGATCTGAAACAGCTGAATTGCCTGCCTCTGTATTGAGGGTGGGAGAGCAGATGTGAACAAATCTGCTAATCAAAGCTCCAAAGTGAATGAAAGTAGACAGCATGACAGCCACTGGGCATCCAGCTACCCCAAAACACTGTCCCCGAGCTGATCATCTCCTTGTGTCTGTGACGCCTAGCAGCCTTAAGCAGTTCCTATCAGTTATTAGAGACCTGCTTCTACACCACTCACTATCTTGATGAAGCATCTCATGTCAGTATTCCAGAAACAAAGTGTCAGTCTCTCCACAGACTACATCTCTTACCGAGGTTCTATCAATAAACTTTATTTTGCCCCATCTCAGTATCTCCCATTAATGAATATGAGCCCCAACACCGTAAGGTCAGGTCTGATGACAGGATAACATTTTCTGGCTATGCTGACATGATTTAGAAAAAATAAAGTATCTCACAACAGTTTGAATATGAAGGCTGTTGTTGTTATGAAGACAGTGACACATCACTTAAAAATCTGAGCTTCCAGAGATTTAGAAAGGCTAAATGATGCCAAGACTAAATGATGAGGTTCTTTTTTAAAAGCAGAACTCCAAGTGAATGCTGAGATTCAACTCACAAGTATAATATCTCCAGAGGACATTTCATGGAGCCATAGACAAAGCATGCCACTACACACACAATTACCAGAACTACTGTTGTACCCAATTTCCACTCACAAATTCACATGAAAAATCTCAGGAGCCTCTACAGGAGGCAGAGGCTATTAGGCAACTACTGAGGTTTTATACTATGTTTATTTGGGGTGGAAAAGGCCACGTCATATAAGCAGTGACAAAACTACAATCTGGAATTCTCCTTGGTATAACTGCTCGTAACTCAGTGCCTCGCTGCAATAGCTAAGCTGGCCCAAAATCATGAACCAGCCCATCGCTGTCCTCTGCTCGTAGACATCAGTACTACAATGCAGGCTCTGTTTGCTGAGCTATAAGAACAGGTTTTCTATTACAGAATACAGCCCTGAAACAAACCAGCAATCAAATCTGAACTCAGAAATCGTAGAACGAGGAGAAAAAAAATTAAAAACAAAAAACAAAGCTGTTTCTTCTAATTTCCCTCATGGTAGCAGATTCGCTTTGGAACCAGCCTCAGGGAGAAAGGTAGAGAACGAACACTTCCCAGTTTAAATTGTCAGCATCTCGATCCCTCCAGCAGGGATAAACATTTGCAGAGCTCAAGAACTGGAGCCCTTTCAGTTGGAATTGTTTAACATGAGACTAAATTCTGGAGCACTTGTATTTGGGACAAACCCAAGAAGCTATTTATTTACTTATTTGAGAGATGGGCTCGGTTTTCTCTTGCAGGCCAAAGTGCCATCGCTTCCCATCAAGTTCTGCCTCTTCAAATTTCCCCTGCAATTAGAGTTAAATCAAATCCTGCTCCCTCCCCGTCCTTAACGCTGAAAGCATCACTCACTTGAACAGTTTCAATGCTCTTCTCCGGAGCTTTTTATTATTATTATTTCTGCAGTAGAGAGAAAGAACGCTGCCAATCTGCCTATGAATAAATAATTAACTTATTAAGATCTTCTCAATTTTCCATAAAGTTGGAGGCTGGCACAATGGGCCAAAAAAACAACAGGTATCAATCAGGTTTACTGAAATACAGACAGGTGGTTTAAAACTCACGCCAGGTGAGCTCAGCAGCAATTTGGGCACCCAGTAATGCATTTATCTCAAACCGCTATCAGCATAACCTAAAAGAAAGCTGGCAACATCTATGTAAGGTAAAAGGGATGAAAATTCATTATGTCAAATTTTGATTGTGGTTGGTGCACAGGGCTTTACACAACAAGTGTGTAAATCCCCAGTTCACATACACAACCTGCATTTTTGTTTGCCAAAGAGCTTTTTCACTGCTTAAAGAATATAGCTCAAATTTACTCCATGCTTTAGGATTTCCTAAAAGCAATCCAAAAGTTGCTGTTGTTTTTTTTTTTTTTTTAAAATAAGCTGATCTTCTTTCTGAACACTCTGACAGAAAGAAACGTGTTTCTACTTTCCAAGTAATGTTGTGATTTAAACAGTGTTTCTTTAAAAGTATTATTTTCTCCCATTTCAAAACTCTGATTGCTAGATCCAGACCGGGTATCTAAGACTGAAGGCTTACAGCAAAGTGGCTGACAAAAATGAAATTAAGCTTTCATTGCCACAATGAGTAAAAAAGTGGAAGGAGGTTTATAAATATAGAAAACAGCTGTGGAATGAAAAATATTGAAAACATGAAAGGGTTAAACAGGTATGAGATATGTTCAGTCACTAGATGCAGAAACAGAAAGGCAGGAACTAAACAAGAACATTTTAAAGATGAGCTGGATAGAGAACCATGAAAAATCTTACAAATAAAAGGAAAACAATGGGATGCTGCAGGGAGTTGCTTAGATCACGTACAGGTAGAACCAGCTCTAGAGAAGTTCACCTGTCCCTGCTAACAACATTGAGAGGACAGATTTTTGTTGTAAGCCTCTGGTTACTTCCAGAGCCCTAATTATCACTTCTCTAAAACCTCCGTCACACATTCTTACTTTATGCTCAATTGATGGCACCTGCACATTTGGCAAATACCTTTAGACAATTCATTCCAGTACCTCAAAATCAAACCTCCAGTCCACAGAAGAAGCCATCTTAAAGTCAGATCAGTAAAACAGCTCAAGAGCTGCAATTTGCAGGGGCATGCCATGAATGTGCCAGCCCAAAATAACACTTTGTTTTGGGCCTCTACTGAGTAAGCAGGCACATGCAGAAGCCTAAGGGCTGCTGAATTAAAATACAGTTAAATTTAGCTTTCAAATGTTGCCTAGCTCCGGTGTGTTGGAAGGATGATAGCCAATAACACCAGCCCTGAAGTGCTCCCAGATTCAGAGTATCCTCTCTCTCGCAGCCCTAACAGGGAGATGCTTGGTCTCCTCTCTCATCTCCTACTCATCCAACATTTTAATACACAGAATCCTACTCCTATTGCCAGGGAGGCAAAGAAAAGGTCAACAAACTCCTGTGCTGCAAGTTAGTTTGTCAAACTCCATTCTCGGCAGCATGACTTCCCATGTTAATGTGAGTGTTTGCCTCTGTGCCAATAGCCCCTATTGTGTGCATTTGTAACATAAGATTTACGGTAAAGCTTGCAACATTTTTCAGGCATAATAAGCGTTTATTCACCATCCCAGGTCTATAAGCAGAGGCCTGACAAGTAATTATTGACACATTGTGCAGAAAGAAAAGCAGTGGGCGAGCTGCTGTTGCGAATGGCAGCGTGGGCAGGGGGAGGGAGGGGCTGTGTCAAAGGAGTGACAGCCTTGGTGCCCAACATTGTCAAAGCCAACGCTGACTCGCACTGTTCTGCATGCCTGACTGTATTTGTGCTCCCTGTCACTCGGGTGTGACATGCCAAAACATGAGGAGCGCTCCTTTTCTCATGCTAATGCTTTGTAATGACAGCTTTGTGATCCCCATGCTGTGTTCTGCTCAACAAGTCAAGGTGTGACAGCAGCAGGCCCTGCTGACAGCCAGCACCGTGCTGCCCTCACCCATACCACGCTCCTCCTCGGACTACAGGCGACCCCATGCCTGCCAGAACAGCACCCCATTGAGCCCACATGGGCTTTCCAAACACATGCCTGCCTACCTGCTGGCACTGCCCTGGTCCCAGCATACCTCAGCCTTCTAGGACCCTTGCTGCAGGAAAGACACTGAGGTCCTGAAGCATGTCCAGAGAGGGGCAGTGAAGCTGTGAAAGGTCTGGAGGACTATGGGATCTGATGGGGAGCAGCTGAGGGAACTGGGATGGCTCAGTCTGGAGAAGAGGAGGCCCAGGGAAGACCTTATTGCTGTTTGCAAGTCCCTGAAAGGAGGTTGTGAGGCAGGTACCTGCTCCCAGGTAACAGCAATAGGATGAGAGGTGATGGCCACAAGTTGCACGAGGGCAGGTTCTGGCTGGAAATTAGGAAGTATTTCTTCACCAGGAAGGTAGGGAAGTCATCATCTCTGGAGGTGTGGCACTGAGGGACACAGTTAGAGGGCGTGATGGGGATGGGTCGATGGTTGAACTAAGTTATCTTAGTGGTCTTTTCCAACCTTAACGATTCCATAATTCTATAGCAGGCCTGGCACAAGGCCCTGTGCCACCCTGAGGTCAGAAGAAAAGGAACTGGAAAATCTGCTCCCAGGTCAAGTCTCACGAGCTCCTTCTCACTGAGGTCCAAACCTGCTTGTTCTGTTGCACAAGGAACAAATTGCAAGCTTCAAACTAAACCCCATAATGGTGTTTTAGTGAAACTGCTAAGCTATGCTCAGAATTAATACAAGGTCTGAACAGCACACGGTATCACCAGACAGGATTAGGACGTATTAGCAAAGCAATGTAAAGGATGCTACATATGTTATAGTTGGCTGTAAGACCGTAAGTCACATTACCACCAAGTTCATCCAAAAAAACAAAGCAGCTCTAAAATAGTGCTTTATATGTGAAAGAAAGCTGGGCAGGAAAGGGCAGAGTGCAGCCTGCCTAGACTAAGCAATATGCTGGCTTCTTGGGATTTGGAGTTTGCATACAGGCTGGGGAAACACATAAGCTTGGCTACTTACACGAAGTTTATCCAAATGATCCAAAACTCAGCGCTCAGCAGAGCCGGGCTAGGAAGCTTGCCAGAAGGCTTCTTCACAAGATTTATGGTGCTTCCTGCTTCTTGTTCCCAGGCAGAACCAGGAAGAAAGCAGAGTAAAAATGGAAAATATTTTTTAGAAAAGTTATGAATCTATTTTTCAAAGGTCAAATAAGTTCACAGTAAAAGTTCTGTGTGAACTTCATGGTCTTTTTTTCCTTTCTTTTCAAAGTTTTATCCAACAGCTGAGTGAGAGAATCTGAAATTCTAGTGGCACTGATGAGAAAGACAAAAACAAGATAACATTGCATTAGAAAGCTCCAGCTACTTTCTGCAATTGTTTCTTATCCCAGGTGACACCACTGAGGTCCAAGGAACCCATGACATTAGGTATCCCATATGCAGAAGGATGGGCTGCTGCATACAGCTTAGTCCAAGATTCCAACACACTAAGCACGGGTCAGGGGAAGAGGGGGCCTTGAAAAGTATATTATGATCCAAATTCCAGCATCTCAGAAGTTGGAATTTTCAAAGCTGCCTGTGACATCTGGAGACCACAGTTCCCTGCAGTGGTACCGCCATCTCATGAATGCACAGAGCACACTGCTATCTTTTTCCTGCTCTATCACCCCATATGTCAGTTGCAGCTGAACCATGATCTGCTGAGCAGCTGGGTGGGGAGGGAAGTGCAGTGGTACCACACAGCAGGAGCGGTGATGCTCAAAAGACACTGCTTCGAGGTACTTATTCAGCTGCAACCCAGAGCTGAAGCCCAAAGCTACCAGAAAGCCCAGGGAAGCAGACAGCCATTCCTGCCACGTGATTTAAGCCAGCACACATCCCTGCATGTCTGAACTCACAGGAAGTTCAGGTGCCTACACTCAAATCCAGCCTGAAAAACAGCTTTGAGAGTTTGAAAAATACAGCCTATGGCTTTAATAAGGAGGAAAAGCAACAGCTTTGTCTGCACCCTTCAGTATGCACATACGATTACATCAGCAAAGGCTAGTCCAAGATAATCTACAGTTTTGCATTATCAAACTTTCCTTCAAGATTTCTGTGCAACTCCTTTGGTTGTATTCTAGCTCTGGTCTCATTGAGTTGGGCAGGATATATGTGCTTCAAAGTGGGTTTAGGTGTTGATCAAAGTGTTGATAAAGTCTGAAAACTTGTTTATTTTCCTGTTTCACATCAGGCAATTGATTTGCTCCTATAAGATCAAAACACCTGTAAGAAGTCTGATTCAGTATGAGACTGGATTCAACACTGTTGCACAGGAAGAGCTTTGCAAAGCTTCAGCTAGACTCACTGTATGAGCAGCTGAAACAAAGAAGTAAACTTTAGAGATCAGCACGTGCTATAAACAAGCATTCCATGCATTAGGGAGCCCAATTTTCTTCCTGGTACCTAAGGGCTGCCCTGCATTTTCTTCTGGAAATGATTTCAGTACAGTGGCTTTTACCTGCAGATCCTATAATTATTCTGACTTCTAAAACCATATCTTTTCCAACAGTATGCCCCAATCTTTGCAAATAACAACATGTAGTGAACTATTAGCTATGCTCGCTGTTTCCATGCCAGTACATCCCTATAAACAGAAAACTGAGGGCTCTAAAAGGTCTGCACTGACATTCACACTTTTCATCCCTAGTTACTCTTTAGGTTTAGCCTGATAACCTTTGTCTTCTTAGAATCTGGGCTTCACAAGGAAAATCTAAAGAGGGAAGTGCAATTTCACTCTCTCTCACCTCTGCTTGTGCTCCTTTTTTCTTTGCCCTCCTTAAGTCAGAATTTCCTAGATATGTCTCAAATACTATAGATTCCAGATAGGCCTTGACCACAAGCCTCAGACTTTTGATACCTGAAGATTTTCTTTGAGAGGAAATGGGAGCACTAAAAGAAATCTGTGTAAAACTCAACAGGAGTTTTACATCAAGCAGAGAGCTCCTCTGGCCAGGGCCCATCAGGATTCTGCATGTCTCCAGCAACTAATCAATGTGCTGATATAAATCTGCTTCAGCCATTTGGAATTGCTCAATTAAATTGCCCTATTATTAGATATTCATTTTATATTTTCATTAAGACTCTGTTCTGCAGCTCACCCTGCTTCAGCACTGCCCAGAGGATGGCAGGTGTGGGAGGAGATGCAGCAGCACAGCACAGAACTCGGTCTGGTTTCAGGAGCACCGGCACAGCCTGTGGATGCAGTTGGTCCACGTAGTTACGAGTCAGAAGCCAACATTTTCTGTAAACAGATGGAGGATATTTGCTAAATAAATCACAGTTTAATCAACAAAAGAAAACCTCTGATTTTGCTTTATCCATTTTCATTTAATTAAAGCAAAGGTTGCAGGACAACAGGGTATTTTACTGTAAGTGTTGCTAGGAGAACTACTTTTGGCAAGGCTTGCACTGACACTACAACAGGCTGGAGGCTGAATGACAGGCTTCCACATTTGTGTTGTCACACGCAGTCACATGTCACCAAGCTGCCTTGGGGCCAGCAGGAGCTTCAGAATTGCCAATTTTAATCAAAGGCATTACGTCCCAAAGGCAACTTGTCCTGCCCATCCACGGGGAGAGGTGCTGCCCAGCATGGGAACTTCCAGCACACCGTGCCAAACACAAAGTCTGACACTTCCTTTTAGTGTGAAACCATTTGGAACATGTCTCTGCTGTTTTTTTTCTCCTCTTAAAGTGATGATATTGATGGATGGCTAAGGTCCTGTATGTGGCAGCCACAAGATACACAAACACGCTGCTCAGTGAGGGTAAGCCTGTGATGTCTATACAGTAGCGTGCATTTTTTAGCTCATTGTTAAGGGAGATTGCTTTTCAACAGGCAGACAGGGCACAGCTGCTAGGCTCTCTGGAAGCAGCTCTGCTTCCCCATGGCTGCAATGCCCTGGGGAACAGCAGTGCAGTGAGCCGACATCGATAGCCACATGGACTGCAGGGCAAGAAGCGTGCTTTCCAATTAACGCGCAATTATGACAGATGTGTCATCTATTGCTTCAGATATCAGGAAAGCTGAAGTGCTGAGAAGCCAGCAGACAGGCACCTGTCACTGTTAGGAAAAGTGATGAAACCCGTGGGGCTGCTCCACAGCACACTGGTGGGTAGCAGAGCAAGAGGAGGGTGCGATGTCCAGGGCTGGGACACCCAGCATGTGGCCATCAGTGGCTAAACTGCAGAAGAGATCACAGAATGGTTGGGTTGGAAGGGACCTTAAAGCAAACCCAGTCCCAACCCCTGCTGTGCACTGGCTGACCCCTAGCTCAGGCTGCCCAGGTCCCACCCACGGCCTTGGGCACTTCAGGGATAGGGCTCCCACAGCTCTGGGCAGCAGTGCCAGGGTCTCCGAGTAAAGAATTTCTTCCTTACATCAGACATAAATTCAACTCTCTTTGTTTAAAGCCATTCCCACTTGTCCTATCACTATAAGACCATGTAAAAAGTTGCTCTCCCTCCTGCTTATCAGCTCCCTTTAAATACTGAAAGGTCAAACACACAGTCCAGAAGAGCACTACACAAGGAGTGTATTTAGTCCTGTCAACCTTCAGCATCAGTTTAAGTCAATGCAGATGTCCTTTTAACTCCAGTGCTCACAAATTTGCTAATTATTAACAGAAGCCTGCAGCTGAAAGCTCCCTAAAGTTCCCCCTCACTCTGTGTTGGGCAGTGCCAAAAGTCACCAGCTCCATCAATCTACTACCCCCAATACTAATGCATGAATTGCAAAGAATGGCAAGCCTTTCCCAAAACTATGGCCACCGCAAGAGAGAAGCACAAGAGGGCACGCAGAAGGCAAGGATGTTTGCAAAGTGACATAGCAAGAGGAGAAGCAAGAACAGCCCCCAGGTTTGAGGTCACACTGCATGTCATCATGTGCACACAACCTGCTCAAGCATGTGCATACATGCTACAGGTACACACACATATTCCTACTGAAAAGTTAAACTGAAATGAAATTAGAATTAAAATTGAATAATTACTGACATACCGAAATCATTTAAAAATCAGTCTTATGAAAATTAAACGGCTAAAAAGAAATCCAGATGAATTATGGTTGGACGTACACTTAAAGTATCTTGACTTCAACTCTGCCCTGGAGCAATGCAAAACACTTTGGTTAAGGCACTGCAGTGTTTTCTCCCCAGGCTTACTTACGTTTCATGGTGTTTGGGAGTTTCTGTTTTGGTGGTGGGTGTCGCATTGCTCTTCTGTTCCTTTGCTTGCTTTTGATTTCCCAATCTGAGCAGGTCTGGTTCCAAACTTCTTTGGATTAGGTTCACATTTGCCCATAACTTTTACAATCTCTTTGCATTTTTTGTGAGATGACTGAAGCCAGTTGATGGTTCATATTTCACACTTGGGAATGACAAGATCACCAAGGAAAATAACTATTTTATACATACCAATATTCTGGCCTGAAAACACTGTGGTCTAATCCAACATTTCCTATCAGAACCTTTTGTTTTGGGTGTGGGCTATCATGCTGATTGCTCAAGCCATTGGGAGCCCAAGGCACACACATTACATAGCACTGACAGTCATCCAGTTTACAGGTACACTCAAAGGTCCACCCAGATCTTTGAGCGCCAGACCAGACCCTCTGCCAGCTGCAGGGGAAGGTCCATAACCCAGCACAGCGGAGTCAGCACAGCCTGGCTGGCCTCACAGCTTTTGGGAGTGCCTGGGGAATAATTCAGGTACGTAATCAACTGGTCCTGAGCCCAGTCTCATGTTAATACATGATCATGATTTCAGCAATCATGGTATATGTAAGGAGAAACAAGTATTTGTGTCAAAAGGAGGAAGATCAAGTGTCCAACCACAAATATCTAGTGGAGAAAGTGATATTCCAGTTTCTTTACTAATGCACTGATTTCCTGAGTGAAGAAATCCATTTTGTCAGCCCTATAAGCACTCATTCCCCCATTCCTCTTAATTACACCATACTGCAATTTAACAGCAATCAGCAAGAGGCATTGCAGAAGGCAGCCATGTTCCAGGGTAACTCTGAGGGGTTATAAACTTGCAAAGATCAATTTTATCAACATTGAACATAATGCATCTCAAGTTCAGAGCCTTCCAAGTCCTGCTGAGCTATTCTATTTTCCAGAAAGCAAATGACTTTGAAACGCTCTCTTCATCTGAAACACTTATCTGGCATCTATTTACATGCAAATATAATAAAGTAGTATTTGCTGCTAAAGACAAGATCACTCTAACCCTGCTGTCATGGAACTGGTTTTCTCTTAGCAATCTTTTTTTTTTCTTTAAATAAAATTATTCTAAAAATATGTCAGCACATAACAGGTCCTTGTTAGACAGGGGAGTCCAGTGAGTCCAATGAAGCAGCACCAGACAAACCAAGACAAGTGGGACAGGCAAAAGTAGCTGAGCTATCTTTGGGTTGATCCAATTTCTATCAAATTCAAACTAAGGGAAGGCAAACCAAGGACATCCTTCACCTCCCTTATCATTATACATTTACTTTATTCATCGCAGTCCTTCCCTCGTGCCTCTATGGAAATATATATTAAATAGCCTAAGTTTTTCCAGCCATAATAATTCACTTGTACACTTCTAGGAAATTCCATTAGTACGTGATATCCTTTAATTTAGCTTCACAACATCTGGTGAACACAACAGTATCACATGCAAAAATAACCTGTCAAGTTGAACTTTTAGTAGGTTTTTAGGGAAGACGGAGGGGCACTGTGGGAGAACCCAACACTGAGCAGCGCAGAGCAGAAGTTGCAGCTCGCCCCAGGAATGCCAGAATGATTAAAACCACTTTACAGCATTTTGTCTCTAATTTATGACAGCTGATATAATTGGTGGCATGAGGAAAGAGTCTGATTGGCCCAAAGCAGGACAAAACCAGCATAAAGGGCACAGCTTTGCTCCCACTGAAATCTGACAAAAGCGCCCTTGTTTGCAATAAAGCATAATTTAGATTCTAAGTCTTGTTGATCACATGGTTTGAAAGTTGCTATAATGCCTTCCTTTGCATCCTTAACCTCTCCAAAACACCCACACACAGATAACACACATGGTGAGCCCAGGCCGACCTCCCCTCCAGCCCTGGCAGCACTGCAGAGCTGTCCCAGTCCTGTCCCTCTGCCAACCAACAGCCTCTGTGTTAAGTGCTTTTTCATTATAACAATAATTTATTCATTAATGCTAACTTAACCCACACCAGCCTGAGGAATTCCAGAGTAATAGTGCAATTCGGGCTTCCATCCGATCCAGCCTCCCAGCTGCAAAAAAGAAAGCAGCTTCAAACTGCATATAGTTCCTTAAAAAAAACTACGCACACACAAAAACAATACAGAAATATTAATTAATGTTTCTCTGCTTATCTGTTCTTCCAGTGCTTGTTCAGTCTTCCTGGCTAGGACAGTTCCATATACATTTAAAATATCAATCTAATCTCCCCAAAGAGCTATTGATTTATCAGCTCCATCTCTGTGTTGCTACTGAATGCCTTCAGAAACCTGCCAAATATGTCTATCCTTTCCACTGCTTCTATCAGTCCTCTAGCCTCAATGTCAGCTCATCTATTGATCTGAAAGCAGTTCTGGTCTTCCAGTCTACCAGCTCTCTCTCTTCTCTTCATATTGTAAATGTGCTCATAATTGGCACACTGAACTAGCAATCGCACACCAAACCAGCAATCCCTCCCCAGCAGAATTCATCTAATCCGCTCAGTTCCTCTTGAGTAAAACTCATGAAACGAAACTGAACTGGGGAGAACGAAGAGAGAAGTTAAAAAAGGAAGGGAGAATAAAGAGGAAGGAAGTATGTTTTCCTCCTAGTGTATATTCTTATTATGAATTTCAGTGAGTTTTCCGAAGATAGACCTAGCTTTGGTGGGGATTCAGTTTCTGCTCAACTCCAGTTCTGTGCTAGAGCTGAGCCCAGCCTTCCTCCATCAGCCTGACCCAAAGCCCTCTGCCCAGAGATCTCTCCAGACACATTTGTCTTTCTGCTCACACACTGCATTCGTAAATGAAATTCGTAAATGAAAAGATGTATCTGCAACAGCCTTTGCAAAATATCAAAAAAAAAAAGCACTACATAACAACTTGAGGAATAAATACTTACCTATCCCATCACCAGTTACCTATTCGTGACTGCAATTAAACTACAATACTATAACTATTAATTATTGATTACTATTCTTTGTCTGTGTTCAGCCACTTATTGCTTATCTAACAAGCTTCTGCAAGAGCACAAGGCAGAAAGTGGAGCTGTCAACTGCTTCCTCCTGTGCCATCAGGAGACGTGGCACAGGGTGGTAGTCTGCAGCAGAGATGCCCTGCTCCCATTACATGATGCTTCTCATTCATTTTTCTGCTGATAATGGAGAAGTGACTCCAGGAACCAGCCAGAAGGCAACGAAACTTACTGTTGTTTATAAATCCTATTGAACAACTGCTTTTATTACACCAAAATGTAACTTGGGAATTAACTGTGAAGCACTGTTGGCATTCAGTCTCTATCTATATTTAGACCTTACTGGTAAAAACAAAGAATCATAGAATCATAGAATTGCTCAGGTTGGAAAAGACGTTAAAGATCATCTAAAAACCCTCTGCTAAATCATGTCCCCGAGCACCACATCCAAGGCTAAGGATGGATACTGCATTTAGATTTGTGGTGTTTTATTTCTTCTTTTTTTTTTTTTAACCAGTGAAATTATACTGATAAAAATCGCAGTGAAGACAGATTTATATTTGTATGAAGATTATTTTATTATATAGATTATTATTATGCCAGTATGAATGCAGAACTGAACACATCTTTAGAAAGCAACCTCATATAACTGCATCTGCAGAGGACTCGGGACTTGCCATAGAACAGTATAAGGCAATATGGCTTTCAGGCAAGGCTGTAAGCCACATTTATATTATGAGCTCTGCCCTCTGCAGAACTCTGGTGTTTCATTGGCTTATACACAGAGCTCTTTGGAGGACTGAGGCCTCCATAATGAGTTCATATACATAAACAGAAAGAAGTTTGCACAGAATCTTGCACTCAGGTTCTTTACGCAAAAGGAAGCCACAGAGGTTTGACTGGTCCTAAATCATGTCTTAGCTCTGCTTTTCTTCAGATAAAAAAGGAGGGGGATACAGTTGAAAGGGAAGGAATTACGACAGTATCAGCAAAAGTGAGCTGTGGATTAAAAGTAAAAGGTTTGATAACTTTAACACACACACCTCTCAAGACACACAGGAAAGTAACAAAGAAGAAGCTATTCCTCATGGTCTGCTGCTCAGTCAAGCACATTTTTTTTTTTTTTTAATCAAACATGGCCTTATAGGGAAGGGAAGGTTGGCATCCAGGGAGGGTGAAACCTGGTGGAGAAATTCACAGAGAGAACAAAAGCTTCTAGCTATTTCAGGAACAGCGACCAGCTCCTCCTCTCTTCCTCCAGCAAGGAGCAGTGTGCCAAGGTAGATTAGATTCAGACTTGTTCTGCCTGCTGATGGTCCAGTAGATAATCCAAAAAATAATCACCCAGACAGCCATGGTTTGATATCTGCTCGATGCTGGCACAGGTTGTACTGCATGCCCATACAACTTGCTTTCTCACCACTTCACGCAGATTTGCACCTCAGAACTCAAATATTTGATGTACCCAGAGGTAACTCCTCCAGATCAGTTACTGCTATGAAGCTAAAGACCATCAGCTGGAAGGAACTCCGGATTTCTTCACACGTCAAACTGTTCACAGTCACTGTCTCTCCAGTAAGATGCAGAGGAATGATGCTTACAATCCATCATGAGTTGCTGGGGCATAAAATGAACTCTAAACAGAGGAAGATCTGAATGACATCATGAAAAATAAATGTCTAGGAGATTAATATTTACACCACATTTACAAGTGGTTAATAAGCAAGCCGCTTTCTCTGTCTGTGATCATAAGTTATAGAAAAGGAGAAGGAATTTAGGAAACAAAAGCTTCTGGACATCAGCAAAATAGAAAGGAAATTAAAACAAGCAATAGTCATCAAGGATTTCAGACCCATGATCAAGGCAAGAGTCTGCAGCAAAAGGATGTGTTGTGCTAAGTTTGGCTAAATCGCTCCTGCAGACGTTTCCCTTTGATGGTTTATTTACAAACCAGAATTAAAGTCATACATGTTCCTTCTAAAACCACTTCCTTCCAAGAAGGATCCATACAAGGGTCTGGAGAGCACCTCCATAGCAGAGCAAAGGATGCTCTGCACTGATTTCACAAATCTCCTGCCCTTGCAGCGCATCCAGCTGCTCATGTTTCGTACACAACCGACCTGCTGCTGTGTCCCCATCAAGTGACAGAAGTGGGACACTGCCTGGTCCCCATGGAGAGACAACAGTGCTGGGCTCTTCGCTGGGCACGCTCAGCTCCCCATAGGTCCAGGTCAGAACTCCATGTTTTTGAAAAGGTTTTACTGAAGATGTTTAAATATTTGCTTTTTTTTAGTGTTTGTGGCTTACAACGCCCACTTAGAAAATGGAAAATCACATTCCTTCCCCCTTTTCAGAGCATGCATCCCACCAGGCTGGCGCACACAGGGAGGAGGGCTGCCCACAGCAGCCTCAGCCCTATTCTTGGTTCTCCTTTCGGTGGTCAGAGGTATGAGGTGACAGCAGCACAGTGGGGCAGGACACACCTTTTCCCTGGCTCTCTGCCCAAGTCCTCACCCAAATGCCAACCAGCACTGCTGCCTGCATTGAATCTGTGCACCAGCATCGCAGCCTGTAAGGAATGGCTGCCCGAGGCCCATCTGACAGACAGACAGAAGAGAAGCTTGTGGGAGGAACTGGAATCTGAAATAAAGTTTCCCAAGCCAAAAGTTTATATACACCGCTGCATCTTCTCTGTATCACACCAGCAATAATTTCACGAGTCTCCATTCTGCTTTTATTGTGGCAACTGCAAAAAGAGAACATAGTTTCTTGAGTCATATGACTACCTAAAAAGGCATCTGCCCCTGAAAAAGCTTGCATGGGATGCACCTTTTGTTAATCTTTGTGTGGATTCTAGGACTTGGTAAGAACATGTCCCAAGTGAATTACATTGTTATTGTAAAGTAATGCAGCTAATGCTGCAAACCTGATTGGACATGAGTACAATCAATAGAGATAAGCAGAAGCAGCAGCCAGATTTGTTGAATAAATGAATTCTTGCAAGTTACTTGCTTAGCTGCTCCATCAATGACAATACTCACATCGATTTCAGTGGGAAGTGGGATCAGGCCCTGATTTCTGACACTGCAGATATCAGGAGTCTGCTATATAACAGGTGATACAGAATTAATTAGAATGTATTAAAAAAAAAAAAAAGAAACTCTTCTCTGCTCTCAAACTTCCACAGACTCCTGCCCTACAATTCATCATCTATATTATTAATCTTTCCCCCAAACTGTAAAGCAACAGAGCAGAATGGCAGTGCCAGCATTCCTGTTAAGATCTCACAGCCCTCATTAATAAACTTAATAGAGGCACTGGAATATCTCAGGAGTGTAGTAGGTTATAGACTAAGGCTTTCCCAGGGGTGCAGTTTTATGTTTTTGTTTCACACAGAAGTAATGTGCTTATTCCAGGATCCTACTTTTTTATATATCATTTTTGAGCACTTGGCTATTCTCCTTTCTGCTAATTGCCAAACATATAACCGCCCTCGTTTTCAGCCAAAAGAGAAAAGAAGAAATTAAAACCAGGATTAATCCATTTGTGCAGTGTGGGAACTTACTCCTTCACCTTCCAAGTACAGCACAGCATCCCCAGGTGCTGCAGGAATCCTGACTTGTGCCCTGCAACTCCTCCTTCCACAAAAGCAGGAGGCTATCAATAACTACAGGCTAAAACCAGCAAACACTTTTGCAGAGGGGTAAGTTACATCTCTGTTTAAATGGCTGTAAACCCAGAACAGTTAAAATTTCTTTAGCTTTCAACGTGTGCCAACGAAAATAAGATGAGATTACGTGTGCTTGCATATCCTGCTGTAAGCAGAACAGCACTTTTGGATGAAAATAGAAGAGTGTAGAAGAACAGAAGTTATGTCTACTACCTGCCCAGCTGATCACTAGCTGAATAAGAAAGGGATGAAGTAAAGCCATATAATGTTGTTAGAAGAGAAAGAGACCACAGAGACAAAGTTCTGAGCCGTAGTTCAGAATACAGCTTCACAAAGAGAGCCTTGAAAGCACTCTCCTCCCATTTACAACCACTGAGGCCACTTCCCGCCCTCTTCCTGATGAAAAAGCATCTCTGTAGCAACTGTAGAATTTGACCCCCCAGAAGATCAAAGTTAGTATATTTTTCAGCTGCCTACCACAACACAATGAACAAACCTGTAGTTGACATGGATCCCCAAGCAGCAGATGCACAAGAGCAGCACTGAAGGATCACGCAGTGTGTTGGATGGAAAAAACACAGTCCTTTATCAGGGAGCCTTCCATGACTGCAGTTTACCTTTGTATTTCATATTAATGCATCAAATGCTGCAGCTGATGAAAAATAAGCTCATGGTGGACGTGTTAAAAGAGTTCTGCATCAGCCAACTTGTTCCTAAGTTTGTGGTAGAATCCCCATCAAAGTCAGTAGAAGCTGAGTTTGGATAAGCATGACTATTCCTGAAAATCTGTTAACATACATCAAAGGCACTGTAGAGATGCCTAACACTAGAGTCCTATACTTTGGTGCTCATTTTAATGTTATTTGAAGCTTCCCTCATTCTTTTTTTATTATTGTTTTTTAAAGTTACCAGATCTTGCTAGGAAAAAATCATCTGGAAGCAGTGTGAATGTGAAGTAAATGGGGTACAAAAATAGAGGCCAATACCATACTTTCTACTATCCCTGGGGCACAAGGAGATGCACCCAGCAGTGTATGGATTAAAAATAACATTTTGAAGTAATATGAATAACCCAGAACCATCAAAATGCAGTTACTTTAATTCACAGTTTTAATGTATTTATTTATTTCAATTAGACCATGATGGCTTCAGTTCATTACCTAGTTAATAAAGTGAATTAGATAATGTTAGTGCAGCAATTAGCACTGGTGTTTTCTATTTTTCTAATAGTGTTCAAGATCTATTTGTCAGGAAAGTAGGGCTGTTTGCACGGTGGATTTAGTAACAGCCTGACGTGTTTCTAATGTGATGGGTCAGTTTTTAATTTTTTTTTTCTTCCCTCTAGCATGGGAACAACTCTAAAGCAATTTCACTAGCTCAGAGAGAGTAATTCCTTAAAGGACTCGGCATGACCCGTTTTAAAAACACATCTGGTTTTGTCCCCACAAAGCTATATTCTATTTAACATTTTGCCACACACTTCATATTCATTGCCTTTCCTCCAGCATGGATTGCTCTTTAAAATATACTGGAACATTGGAAAGGTTTCAATCCAGGAAAGCTGTTAGGTTTCAGAGTTTGTAAATAGTCTTATCTAGGCTCTCGGCTCCTCTGAACTGGAGGAGAAACCATACAAAACCAACAGGATCTGAGTAAAATCAACAGCTCTCTATGTGGCAAAAACTCAAGATGCATAAAAGAAGTACCTAATCAAAAATGCCTAAATCATGCAAGACATACGACTTTCTACAATAGCTACAGTTAATGTATTTGGCATTTCTTTAGCTTCTGGAACTCAACAGCTAGAAAACATACTTCCAATTTTCTTCTGAATGAAAGATCTTCACAGAAAATATTTACAGTAGAATACAATTCAGTGTGTAGAAATGTCTATTTATCTGCTTTCTCTTGTGACTGACAAAAACGGTACTCCTCACTACAAACAAGAGGGTGTGAGAAGGGTTTTACCTAACATAATTACGTATACAGGAAAGCAAGCAGAATTTGGACAAGAGCTTGAAAATGTTATGACAATCTTTGCAAGGCTGAATTTGCACATGTTGCACATTAAGCTTGCTTAGATGCCATTTCCTTCTTTTTGAATTTTACACACTGAACACATGAACAGTTCCTTTGCATTTACCTTTCACTTGAGGATGCAATAACCTGAAATGGGCTCCGAATTCCCTGATAGAAGTCACACACCTTTCCATTCTGCTTGCTTCTCTTGATGACTACCTTCTTTTAACCTGGGCAGAGAGAGAAAACAGAGATGAGAAAATGAAAAGCTCTCTTTATCTCCTAGCAGATTCTTTGGAATATGAAAGCAACATTACAGATTGATGATCTACAGATTTCCAGAAGCTATAGAGAATGGGTGTGGTTTTTCTCCGTATCGTCCATCCTACAGCCTTAGGAGTGCCCACTCCATTTCTATTCCTTATGTGACATCATGAAGTCTCCCTTCCTCCGCTCCCACTTCTGTACAATCTCACATCCACTCACACTCATTTTGCCCTCTGAACTGAAGCAATGACCCATTTCTTGTGATTAAATTAGCGTAAGTAATAAGATATCATAGATCTGATTGATTTCCCCAGCAATAGTTATTAACCAGCTCAATTCAGAGGAAAGCAGAGTCATTATTCTAAACATTGATTCCTGAACAGGATTGCAAGAGAAGGGTGCACTCAGACACACGTAGCTTGAATGCACATATCTAGAGAGCTGAAATACTTTCTGAGATCCTATGTCCAGTACCAGGACTTCCTAAGCCAGAAAGATTTTACTGAATTTAACTGACCTAGATGGATTTTTCTTCCATTAAATAATCTATAAGCTTTGCATGCTGTGGCAAAGAGTTGCATAGCTTAAATCTTTTTTAAAGAATAAGTTCCATCTGTTTATCTTGAACTTTTTCATTCCTGTCTCATCTGAAGCCCTCCTGGTTCTTGCAAGAGAAACAGAACCTACTCTCTGTAGGAGAAAAACAAGCATATTAGGCAACACAAAGAAATACAGTGTGGGTAACCATGGCATTGTCCTCTAAGTATATTAAGAGACACAAGAAAGAAGGCCAGCAGAGAACAGAGAAAAAACATGACAGAAGTCAAAGAAAGTTCGCAGAGCCAGTGAATGAAACACTCGTACATTCAAGCCATTAGAAACAATAAATAGCAACAAATAGTCCCACAGTAGTTCAATTATACTGCCATCAGTTTCAGTTCTGGTCCAAATAGCTCTCTCCTCTTCTAGAATTCAAAATGAGATGCATTACACTTTAAAGAATCTGTGTGAGTGTATGTGTGCCTTTGGGACTTTTTCAAGTCACTTATTTGTCTGAATGCCATTGATTTTTCTCCTAATTGTTATTCACTATGCTAATTTCCCTCACAAATCTCACATGCTATTGATCAAAAAGTAATAAACTCTCTAGCAAACAAAACAAGCATTATTGCAATGTTGGGAAAACATCATTTAATATCAATACCATATTTACAATTATCTTTAACCCAAATTTCACCCTCAGTGCAATGCATAATCAAAATCAGAAAGCTCCAGTCAAAAGGGTAACATTAAAAGACTCCTACAAGGCGATTTTTTAGTAGATTATAAGAAAGGCTGAAACAGAACAATCTTAACAGTTTAAGATATATAGTTAATGCCACAAATAAACACTGCTGAATGAAGCATAGTCTCCCTTGCCTGTCTCTTCTGTTATTTGGAGACGGTCACCATGAAGATAAAACAGAAGTAAGGGCAGCATTAGTATCTGTGCCAAAATAACCTATGGAGGACCATGCCTCATGTAAATTGTGGTTTCTGCAATTCTTTTTTTTTTTTTTTTTTTTTTTTTTTTTTTAATATAAGAACATGCTGGAGTCAATCCAGTTTCCAGTGTATGACTGCTGATTTTCCTCATCTTGAGTAATGGTAGTAGTAACTAAGTGGTAGTAATTTATGATCACTGCAGTCTGAATGGGTCTTGTTTCAAACACCAAGAAATCCTCTGAACTATGCTCTTCCTTTTACCCCCCATTTTCTGAATTTTGCCTTTAATTTCTTATTTTCCCTGAAAATAACTGCTCATTTTCTTCTCCGTCAATGCAAATTCTAAGCAAGTTTCTGCAAAGCCAATGAATTCTACGTAGTGAAATTAAGTGTGAAAGAGAAGATCTGGTCCCATAGGGCCCCAGAGACATATTCCAAATCTGGACAGTCAAGGCAGACTTTTATTAAACCAAATAGAACATCTTCAGCTCTTTTTATATTTTTTTGTTTGTTTGTTTTTTCTGTTTCCTTTATCACCAAGATATTTCTTGGTAGAAAATCAACTGTTCGCACTTCAGTTCACTGTGCATGTTTCTGATGAACTCAGATAGGAACTTCACTTGGGATACTGTGAGTTGGGTTTGATTGCTGACTGCAGACAGAAAGACATCACTGGAAGCAGATCCATCACAAACATGAAAGGCTGGAGGGAAAGGCAGCCAGACAAGGGCAAGCACACAGACTGAATGCCAGGACCAAGACACACAGTTGTGAGGAACTCAAATTCTGACTGAAAACCCAGAGATATCTTCATTTGGCACCGCATCTCATCTTTATTTTAAATATGAGCATGGTTTCAGATGTTTTCTTCTGAATCTTCTAAATTCATAGGACTGGGTTCAGGCCTACTCTAAGGGAATTTAAGATTGTTCATTACCTTCCGACAGCTTTCTCCTTCCGCCCTCTCTGGACAGTTGGAAATCTATCTTTTACTAGTCCAAGCACACTCAGATTTAAAGATATTATTTCCAAGTTGCATCTTTCCAAGAGCTACATGTCACAGAACGTGATGAACACAGAAATCTGTAGCGTGGGTGGATTTGTGAAAGAAGAGCTTTAGAGTGTGGCCTGCCATTCAACTCTGCACCTGGCAAAGAGCGAAAACAATCCTCGCAAGCCAACTAAAACAAAACAAAAAGCAGGAATGGAATCAGCAATCTCAGGGCAACTTTTGCCATAACCCTCCTCAAGTTTCACAAATCCCACACTCCCTCCGGCCAAGAGCAGCCAGGTTTCTGTCACTGCCCGAACCACCGGCAGTGCTGTGACTGGAACTCCTCCCAGCGAGGACGGCTGAGGCGAACGGCCCATTCCTCAGTGGCACAACATGGCGCCCCGCCAGCCACCACGCACAGAGCTGAGGATCCAGTCCGGGGATTTTTTTGTGTCTAAGACGCAGAGAAAGAATTATTTTTGTCTCTGCCCTTATTTCTGATTAATTTCTGCCATCATACATCCCTGCATCCAGCTCACCCTTAGGGAAAAGCAGACTATTTCCCTGGTGATATCAAGCTAAGGTGCCAATCCAAACAGAGGTCACCAAGACACAGCTGACAAATATCTCCAATTAATTTCACACTATTTGAAATTCTCATTCTGCTCCCAACACACTGACTTCAGTGCAATTTTGAAAATACGTAAATTTTTGTATCAATCTGCAAATAACAATATTAATAACGCTCAGTAAATTGATGGCACACCCTTCCTTGGATGGCTACGTTCACTCCTCACTCCATTTCAAAACCAGATGTAGCGGAAATAAGCAGCCTAAGAATGGACAAGAAAAGGTTTTAGATCGAGGGAAAAACTTCCATATGACATTGGTGAAAAGATGTGATTTAGTGAGAAGATCAGGCAGAGTGAGCAGCAGAGAGCAGAGCGCATGTGTTCTTTTTTACTCTTTAACGCAGAAACAAAGGAACATCAGGTAAAGACGAACGAAAACAAATTCAAAACCAATAAAACAAAATTCTTTTTCCTATGCAGCCCACAGCCAGGCTATGGAGCTGATTGCTTCATATAAAATAACACTGAGATAAGTATTTATAAAGGTCCAAAAAGGATTAGTCATTGGCATCAATAATCAAAACAATAAGTTACAACAAAAAGATAAAAATATGTTGGGCACGTGCCAAGTATTAACTGCCTGAGATAAAAATACCTCATGTGCAAAAAGCAATTCCACAGTTACGGAGTATCATGTAGGGTTTCTTCTGAAGTAAGTTGGCTACCGATGGAGGCAGGATATTGGACTACAAGACTTATGGATCAGATTTGCTGGGGCGACTCATAATTTCTTATTTACTGATTCAGAGGGCAGTAAGTGAAATAGTGCAGTGTGCCAGTCAGGCAGTCACTGAAATGCTTACACCTGGGGTAATTTGAGCAAAGATATCGGTGAATAAGCTTCAGATATTCCCCTGTGAACAAAACAGTCCTCTTTAACAAAAAAAAAACCTAACCACACAGTAGTTGTATCATGGAGGAATATGAGGAAGGCATGTACTGCTATTCTAGCTGTGTCCAGCAGAGAATTTATGGCTCCTGGCACCTTCTGTACACATTACAATAAATAAGAATTTGTGGCCATTCATCTAGGGAACATACAAAGCCTACACACGTCCTTCTCCATAGCAAAATATCCATATCTTTGCTTCTCTTTCTCTTCCACACAAAGAGTGTCAAGGCTCTCTAAATAAATAAATAAATAAATAAATAAATAAATAAATAAAGGAAAAACTAAGAACGGGCCGCAAACAATTTTCATGTTCTGCAGAAAATGGAGAAGAAAAACACATACTACAAACTATGGGCACATTGTGCAGAAAAGACATTCTGCCCTTTTTCAATAAAAGATAAGAGTTACAGTCAAAAATAGTGCATAAATTGGTGGGCAGAGAATTTTCAAGAATGTAGAGACTTAGGGTCATGTCGTTGTTCTGACTGACTCAATCAGGCTATTATCTGTCTCTCATGCTGGATTAAAAATTCTACCTCTCTGAGAAAAAACACCATCAAAGATGTTAGCTGTTGGAAAAAGCTTGAAATTCAACAAACAATTTGATGTCAAAAACAAGACTTTCCTTTAAACAGACAGCAACTCACTTTAACACAGCAGCTCTGAAGCACCAGTTTGCTTTTCTCCCTGCACCAAATGTAGATACAACAGAACACACTAACAGAACACACTAACAACAGAACACACTTTTACATCGCTTACCAACTCAATCATCTTCACTGGTCCTCTCTCCAGATTAACACATGGTCAGCAATAATGAAAATAAATACATTAATGAATCTAACCAGTTCAGTTTATGAACCAACCTCAAGCAATCACAGATTTTCACTGTAAGCTCTTATTTGCCGAATGGTTCAAATAAACAAGCACTGTCTGGAGGAAAATAGCTTGTGGTAACTTTAACACATGTTGTACGTTCAGCCCCAGAGGATTATCCCGAGAGCTGGCTTTTGCTCAGCAATGCTATCACCTGGGCACAGATAACATAAATCTTGATACAGACAGCACTCCTCTGCTTTTATCAGCAAGTCTGAAGCAAGGCAAGTCTTTCTGCAACATAGAACGTCCCAGCTGAACAGTCAGTGTTGAGCTGAACGCACACTGGCTCTTCCCATTAGTGCCATTTCCAGTTTCAGTAACAGAAAAGATCTACATATATATTTTTTCAAAGTGACTCCCCATTACGTTACACAACAGTTAACTCTAATGTGAGACTATCTTATACTTAAGTCACCGTTCACATTTGGCACATTTGGTAAAATAAAAAATGGAAAAGATCCAAAGCTACTTATAAATTCAGGACAAGTTAGCACAGAATATTTTTTAGGGTTACGTTCAGAAACAGGGTCTAAGAAGAACAGATGGTGCCACCAGCCTCTGCCCAAGAAGCTGTGTTGGTTAAGGTGCCCATCAGAAACACATCTGGCCTGTCCAACTGAAGGAACGTGAGCTGGCAGCTCTTACCACGCAGGACCGTACCCTGCCTGCTACGTTACAGGAGGAAAGCCCTCAGTCTTTCTTGTAGGATGTGTTCTTGCGTTAACACAAATTCTTCATTACAGGAATGGCAGTCGAGGTATCCCACTTCCCAGATGAATGTCCTAAGCTTATTTCAGAGAATGAGTTTTGCATCCCTATGAACAAAATCCCAGTGTCAGTGGGGGGAGACACACAGCACTTATCCTCAAGCAGTAGTTAGGGTTAAATATAAGAGATAGCATTGCTTTCTCTGAAACAGAGGAGGAAATCAAATGCGTGTCTCACACATCCACTGTTCAGAAAGCTTCCCCTACCACAAACCTTCCAAGAAATATTTATTTCACATCTTATGAAAACAGTATTGTTTTGAATGAAAAAACAAAGCCAGAATAAATCCATCATTGTTGCCTGTTTCTCAGTCATTTCTCACTACACACAATCTTTTGGCCTCCCCACAACACACGGTGCACAGCTCCACGAGTGGAAGTAATAGTACAGCTGTACTAACACAACACAGAAAATGCCAGTTTTCCAATGCCAGTTGTGTGCTTGCTGCTTCCTAATTAGACGTTCCTCAGAGAACTCCAGCCTCTCTTCTCCCCATCTCTACAGATAGCTTTGAGGTTGTTTCCATGAACGTTACCAGGATGAATGCATTCACATCAAAACAATTTTCCATCAACATCATGCGAGGATGTTTTCTAAAGCCTGGAGAAATCAAAGTGGATAAATCCACTCATTTTCCCTATTCAACAGTGAACTAGACCACGTAGGGCCATTCAGAAATCACAACTTCCCAAATTTTCTGGTCTGCATTACCTAGAACCTGTAACATGTTCAGAGTTATGCTCATACAGAGTCTATTTTTTTTTTCCTATTGAACCAGCTTATTCTGTTTTTCCATTCCCAACCCAGTTCCTATAGGTCAGTACTTATCTTCAAGAGAGCTTAATAGCAAGAAACATCCCGCAAAGGCTGCATAGCGTTATTTTGTTCTTAACACACTGGGAAATAAAGTGTGTGGGTTTTGGATTCTAGGATCCAGACCATCTGTTAAACCTATCAGAGGTTTGAATTCTAATTTGCTGTTGATTTAAAAATAGTACTAGCATTACCCTGTTATTTTCTGTAAATTATATATTATTCAGTTTACCATTTTTAAATATTATAGCGTCTTCTTCTCCCTTATGGTTTAATCTGGATTCCTTATCCTCTGCACTAGTACCACTTTTCCCTCCCAGTAACTGATCCTTGCCTTTGCACCATGCCAAGGGCCTACTAGACTACTCAGACGTGAAAGCTGGTCCAAAAACTAAAGTCAGTGTTGTAAGATGAGCACAACTTCATAGCTGCAAGAGGTCATCTCTGTACAAGTCGTAAAAAACAACAGAAGTTTGTTTATTCTGCGGAATTCATCAGTTTACCCATAGCCACCATACTAATAACATATCTTGCAGTAACTTGTACTACTGTTGTAGTGACTGGCAATTAAGGTATCAGTGCTGCACATATAAAACCAACTAGCTTCACAAACTTTCCTAGAGAGCTTCAATCTGCATTTTTTCTGAATTAAGAGCGATGCCAGCACATTATATCCCAAGCTTGACCATGGTATTGCTTCCTCAATCCCTCACACAAGGATAAATGGAACCTTGCTTTCTTAGAGGTGAGAGGCTTCAGCCCATAGTAAGGATACACAAGAAGCCAGTTCTGCTGACTGTAACCTTGTGCTTTGTGACTAAAACGGCTATCAGAGCAACAAAATCCATATGTTTTCATTGCACATCACCTGGACACTTCTGTGAAGTCCCATAAAAATGGCTTCTATTTGTATTGAAGGAAATCTGCTACTTTCAAGCCCTGGTGCATCATGAGACAACAGTCTCATCCCACAGACAGTGTCAGGTTCCCATCTTTGCAGCCCAACTCAAGCAAGACTTGATGCTGCAGTTCCCCACTGGCTCAGCTTAGTAAGAGACAATACAACAGATTTTTGTGAAGTTCTGAATTTTTTATGTTTAGTCATCTAATATCAGCCACGAGAATGTAGACTTCAGGTCCAGATTTGGTAGCCTTCCTGAAAACACTGGCTTGTGCTGGTATTTTGTTTCCTGGCACATTCCTGAACCCCCATTTCAGACATCTGATAGGAAAGAGCACTCAGCCCTAGTGAGAACAGCACATGCTCTATCTTATTAATTGTTGGTAAAATATACACGTATAAAGCAGTGCTTCTCAAACATGGCCAGCAAACAAAAATTTATTTCTCATTACTCAGTTGTGTTTTGTTGTAGCTACCTAAACTGTAGCTGTCAGGAATTCGTATGGCTGCAAACATGGCCATGCAAATTCCTGCTCTTCGCACTCCAACCTAAGCAGGAAGATGGACAGAAAACAGGTGGCAAAGAGAAAAAGGGAAAGGAAAAAAAAAAAAGAAGAGTAATGTGACAATCCTTGAGATTTTGGTTACTACTTCAGTAGATTTTTCTTCTATTAAAAATCAATACCTGACAAGGCTATCTTGGAGCTATCAGCCCTGCATGTGCTGAGTAACTCCACATCTCCTGCATGCTGAAACCAGACTCTAAACATCTGTGTAACACTCACCGGAGGTGTAACAGATCTACTGCAAGCTGTGTAATGCTCAAGACAATTCTTCCACCAACACCTAACTTTTCCTATTATAGACGACTGAAAATTCAAAGTTAAACACCAAAAATCAAAGTGAACGGATGTTATTATATGCAAAACCAGCACAACATCTCTCCACGCAGACATCAGCCACAACTGCAGGAGCTCTCTGCCCCTGAAAATCTGGTCAATTTGTCTCACTGCCTGTGGAAATAGAATTTGAGCTTATAATGGGCTTATAAAGCCAAAAATTTTTAATATCTTTGGAATTATATATCTTAGTCCTTTACAATTGCAAAGATTTTACCTCTTTTCCGTGGCAGCCCTAAGAAGAACAACCTTATTATTAAGCAAAGTGTTTTTGTGGATTACAATCCAGAGCTGTCATCTACTGACCTGGGAATGCCAACAGTTGCCACTACCGAGCCCACTGGCCGCAGAGCTTCTGCACTGCAAACAGGGATTGGTGCATCTCCCAGAAATCAGATCACCATATTTTCCCTCATAATTTTACACTGCCAGTTACAGATTTAAAGAACTGAACTCATTCTTCAGAAACTTTCTCCTTCCACACCATGACAACACACTGCGAACAGACAGAAGCACCTGCCTGCATTTAATGAAGATGAATCCGGGACTGGAATGGGGGCTTCTAGGGAGTGCACACAACAAGGAGCTCAGCACAGTTGGTCAAACCACTGCCCCAGCAAAACTCCCGTGACAAACACATCCACCCTGACACAGAAAATGCTAGGGAGAAATCACCAACAAAATGCTTCCTGCACTTCTTCCACGGATTTAAAAGACTAAGAAGGTAACCAGAAAACACTAACACAGAAAAAAGCAAACAACAACAGCTTAGTTAATGAGAGCAGAGAAAACAAGTCACCCAGTGATCAGCAGGATGGTGGCAGCAACTGGGACTCCGCTGCTTTCTCACGGGGGGTTTAACTCCCTTTGAGGATCAAGTCAAGGTTACAGCAGCTCCTCCTCATACCCGATGTGCTGAACCACGGCTGCACTGGGCACCTGGAGTGAGGTCTGCTGCATTTCCTGCACGTCAGACGTGGACATACCAGGGCTGCAGCAACTTATGAAATAGTAAGAATACATTAAGACTTCTTTGGCCACACTCTCTTTTGGTGAAAATAAATTTGTACTACTTTCTAATAACCCTAATTGAAGGGAGAATATTTGTCCTCATTTTTACCATTCACCTCCTCCCAGCTGCTCGTCCCTTTAAGCCTGTACTTGCAAACACCACCGTTGGTCATACTTCACTACGCTGCAGGTTGGATGGGCCTTCCCCCTCCTTCAATCCTGCTGGAAAACAGAGAACAGATGAATTTCATTAACTCCCTTGGCCCGTAGGTTGACACACCCGACTACTCGTAAACACAGGGATTAGCTAAGTCCTTCTAATAAACAGAAGAGGAAAAAAAAAGATCTGCCCACTATTTGTTTAAGTGATTTTGTGTTTACAAAGGAGAAGAGAACATATGCGAGCAAACCTGCAGTGAGCCCTGATTGAAGGAGGGCGAAGGCAGCCCAGAACGAGGAGAGAAGGGCTCTCCTAGCTAGCACTCGGGTTTGAAGACTGCTTCTTCTGCATTAAGGCTGGCAACTACACATGGTCACCCTCACAATCCTTTACACATGGAGTCTGCACCCTTGTGATTCATGCAAATAACTTCCCTAGAACGTCTGCATTTTGCTAGCAAGTACAGCGAGAACCCAGACCTGCACAGAGGTCGCAGCAGGTCATTAACTGGATTACATTTGTTGGGCTTTGTGCACCCTCACCAAACGAGCAAGCAGCAGTACCCTCCATTCTGGCAGATGAAAGGCAGCAAAAAACGCCTCCATGCTTCAGAGCGCAGAAGGGAGCAGCTTCCAGCACAGCTCGGGCAACAGTCAGCACCTGCTAACACAGAGCAGGCTTCCAAATCTCTGGCAGATTTTTTGCTCAACATTTGATATTCATTTTTCACATCCAATTATTAATCTGCATACACTGAATTCTTTGTTTTCTGCAGATCTGCCTGATTATTTAAGCCATGGAAGAAGAAGGCAGAAAATGAGGGAGAAAATGAAGATCTGATTCCCAGATGGATGCTAAAATTGAGGGGGAGGAGGGGAGCACGCAGACTAAGTCATTATAATTCAGGATTTATTTCTTGTACTGCAGCCTTACTAAACAAACATTTGGAACTGAAGAAGCAGAGTAATTTGGGATTTAGTAGTGATTTCCATGAATGACCCTGATTTATTCAAAGTTCTCAACGCTAAAGCCTCACATTTCAAGGTCTTCCCTAGACTCAGTTTTTCAGGACCCCAGGCCCCATTTTACACTTCCGCTCTCAGAGGAAGAACCACGCTTTAACAAGTCTATCACTACCAGTGTGACACAATGGAATGCATTTTTAATGCTGTCAGGATACGCACTGTTACACGCATTCTCCAATATGCAAAGCATACAAAATAATCTTGGAGATCAGTTTATGAATGGACACTTGCACTGGCCACCTAAGGTTCTTTGGCCAGGAGAATAAAACTCTCATAATTTTTTTGTGTGTCTGTTTGTTCACTAATGTATTTTGGATTCTTTCAGAATCCCCCAGTAAACAAATCCATTGCTCTTTGAAAAACGTTTTCATTTTCTGATAAGGAATCATCATAAAAAGGTCAGAAACTGCACTAGCAGCTTAGGAGGTGCTTCCACTGATTGCAACTGGGTTATGCAAAACACATCTCATTTCCTTTGAGCTCTCAAGCCAAGGTTTGAATACAGAGAGTGAGCAAATATAGAAGCACAGCTGCTTTAAGCTTCCTGCGATCCCCACTCGTAATGCAGAAGTGGTGCTCCTGCACCAAACTGCGCTGCGATCAAAGCCAGCTGATCCTGAGTTATCAGAATGCTACTGTTCACGCTGCACTTGAGTTTTTACATTTTTTCCTCGAATATTTTGCTGGGGCCCTTGTAAATCTGATAAAATGCCGGGGCAGCTACAGCTACCTCATTATTTTTCTCGATGCTCCTGGCTGCCTCCTGCAGTCCTTGGGGCTGACTGCCCCTCACTGGGACAGAGTTTTTGCCTCTCTTGTACTTTCCTTGTTTCGGTGGGCCAGACAGATACATACAGTACCCTTCAGGTGCACATCTCAGAGTGCTTAGCACTCATAAACATCAAATGAAATGAAAACATAAATGGAAAAGCAATGCAAATTAGATAATTCTTTAAGATTTAACACATACAACTCAGAACAACAAAATAGAGAGAAAAAATAAACCTGCTATTAGGTTTATTCAACTGCTTGATCCTAACAGATTGACAAGGAAACCAATCTGTGGGCTGAATGTCTTGTTGGTGAGAGACACAGGATCCCCGAACACCTCCAGGGACAGCGACTCCCCCACCTCCCTGGAGCCTGTGCCAGTGCATTATCACTCCTTCAGAGAAGAAATTCTTCCTAATCTCCAACCTGAACTACTCCTGGTGCAACTTGAGGCCATCACCTCTCTTTCTATTGCTGTTACCTGGGAGCAGAGGCCGACCCTGTCTCACCACAACCTGCTTTCAGGGAGTTGCAGACAGCAATAAGGTCTCTCCTGAGTCCCCTCTTCTCCAGTCTGAACCATCCCAGTTCCCTCAGCTGCTCCCCATCAGACTTGAGCTCCAGACACGGACACGCTCCAGGGCCTTGATGCCTTTCTTGTAGTGAGGGGCCCAATACTGAGCACAGCACGAGATGCAGCCTCACCAGTGCCAAGTACAGAGGATGATCACTTCCCTGTGCTGCTGGCTGCATTATTCCTGGTACACACCAGGATGCCATTGATCTTCTTGACCACCTGGGCATGGTGCTGGCTCGTGTTCACTCACCGTCACCTAACACTCCCAGATCACAAATGACCTTCTTAATTCATGGAAAATATCACAACTTTTGATTTCAAACCTTAGGAATCATGCTAACGACTGCCGAGAAACTGAAGTGCCTAAAATTGGCAACCAGTACTCTAATCCCGCCTGGCTGACTGTGGAGGCAGCTTACTGCACTTCCGCCACCAAACTCAGTCTTTTTCAACTCAGATCCTTCAGAGCCACTCCGAACAGTGGTGCCTGGAAACTCTCTTGGCACTGGCTGCAAAAGAACAGGCTTATGGTTGTAACAGCATTAGTTCACAGATGGCTTTAGCAGTGAGGTCATCTGCCACTAACCAGACCACAGGGCTTTCTGATGGAAGAGATGTGAAATGCATTTTCTCAAGGCCATACTGCATCCCACAGCAGCTACCAGTGTCCAGGAGCTGCTGTTCCAGCTGTGCTGCACCTTGTCCCTTTACTCCACAGCCCTACAAATGCACATTCCCCTTACAGGACAACACAGCCGTCACCCTGCCCTCCCTGATCTCACCCCTTCCAACACGGCAGCTCTGCGCACGGACAGCTTTGCTCCAGCTGAAGCAGCTCTGCTGATCCACATTAAGCCTGCCATGAAGGAGACCATTTCCTGTTACTTACTCCCCCACCCCTATAAAAAGTTAAATTATTAAAAAAAAATAAGAAAGAAAGAAAAGAAACATTTTCTTGAGTGGTTGCAGGTCACTCTGGATCAGTGAGGTTTAACTTTAGCGTGTTGTGATGAAATATTAATACCAAGTCAGTGTGTTTATTTCTCCAAGCGTCTGGAGCCGCTGAGTGTTTATGCCTCTAGATTAGCAGGAAGTGTGTCCATGCATAGCAGCCTCGTACTTAGAAAGTCCGAGATTTCAACATTTGAAGACTGTCCATGGGAAATCAGCTGCCTCGGACTGTGTGTCAGTTCTGCTGCGAGACGGAGAGTTGCTCCCAAGAGACTGCAGTCCCGTAGTAAACCAACGGATTGTCAGCTTAATACCAGGGTTAGAAAGGCATGCCTCAGCCCCTCCACTTCCACTGCAAAGTATTGGGACTTATCTGGAGCAAGTAAACTAGGCCATAAAGTTACCACCCACAGCAGAGATGGAAAGAGGGTCCCAGTTTATTCTATGTGACAGCAAATACCCTCCAGTCAGATATAGTTTTCTTCATGTTTCTGCATCTAAACACTACCTGTTACAAAATATGAAGAGAAATTCGGTTCTCTGAGTTTTGAAGAAAACGAAGGAACTCAACATACTGTAGATGGATCCACCCAGCAGGCTGTACCAGCTTTGCAGTGCTCTTGTAAGATGTGGCAGCAACAGCGCAGGGGGGAAAGGAGCATTGTTTGCACAGAGGCCGGGACACCACGGGCTGAGCAAGAGCCAGGAAACCTAGAGCCTCCCCACACCATTTCACTCCACAAACAGCAGGGCAGGAAGACACTTGCCTTTCCCATTTGAAAGGTTAGAATGGTCTTAAAGGAAGGGCAGGAGTAGGAGCAAAGGCAAACGTAGAGGAAAAAGGATACTGCAATGTCCTGCCCCAGTTTCACGTTCTGCTTGGAGGCAAATCTGCTTCCGTTGTTCCTACGACAAGTGGAAACAGGATTTGTATTTTGGCTGAGCCTCTCTTCTGTGTCATTTCTACAGGACCGTCTCTGAGGCAGGTTTTTCTCCAAGCGGATGAGTCACCAAACCAAGGTCCCCACAGCAATGTTCAGCATAGATTTCCTTCTTAGAGCTTTCTGTCAGTCTGGCACTGACAATTAGTGCCAAAGCAGTGAGAGCTGCTTGCAGGGAAATGTGAGCTGCTGGACTGATTTGGCTTTGCTGTACAGGAGGAAATACAGTACAATGCATTGCAGCTTGCTACACAGAGTAATTTTCCTGCAAGCGTTATTCCAAGATGCCTTTCAGAGCCAAATGCAAAATGTTAGCTTGCTCAGAAATGTTTTATGAGGCATAGGGGTTCTTAAGAGACATAAGGATTATCTGCACATGCAAAGATGGATCAGCAAATTCACAAAGCAGAAAGCTGAGGGGAAAACTGCCAGGGAGATGGTCCCACTGACAGCCATTGGACGTGACTGAGCGGACAGAGGGATGCCAGCAGCAGTGCTCATGGGACAGACACACAGACAAACTCTGAGGAAGGCTGACACATCAGAAGGAGACATTCTCAGCAGGGCAGGAAGGGGCAGGCTCAGAGCAGCAAAGTCAGGCTGGCTATTGCTGTGTTTGTTTTACCCCCATCTGTGCCCACGTGCAGCCCTCAAACCAGCCGATTTCTATTCTGCAGGAGCTATAGAGAAGTTTCATAAAGCACTCGAAGATGACTAAGTGCTCCACTAACTGCAATCAAGTCTGCGTTACAGCAACATAAACATTTTTAATTGTATTCCCATTGCGTAAGAAAAAAAATGGACACAATGAAAGAACTGATCATCCCTACTACCTTAAATATATGTCAGTAAGTACTCCTTTTAAAGAATGGTGCCAGCCTTGCTGACATGATATACACATCACTGTACACAATGCTAATTTGTACCTACATTATACAGCTGTGTAACTCTGAGAGCAAACAGACCCTGAGAGCAAACAGCTGCTGTAACCCTACAGAACTGTAACCTTTAGGAAAGCACCAAGGCATTCAACATGGGGGCCAGTTCCCAGCTCACAATAATTGTCACTTACATGCCTGAAAAAGTGGGAAAGGCAAACATTCAGGCCCCTTTAAGAATCCCTTGAAGAATAAAGCTCTGCACATAGGCACAGCTCACACAAAGACTGTCTTTCCTTGACATAAACGCAGCCTAAATAGGAAGACACGTGCACACAGAGAGACAAAAAGAAATGAGAGAAGTCATAATAGTACTATAATAAAACTATAAAGAAGGAGACTGCTCCAGGCATCTGCCATGCATCTTGGCACTTTTAATGAGGAAAAACAGAAGACTCAAAGTGCATCCTCTAGAGCTTACGTGTGCTTATGTACGTGTGCACGTGAAGGAGTGTGCAAGAGGCAGAGGGGTGACAGGTGCTGGTGCTCAGGGCGATGCTGCTCCCGAGGCCGTCAGACAGCTGTAAATCCCAGCCATGCACACCGTGCCTTGCTGCTCACGCTACATTAGGCATGTTGCATCCCCTTGGTTTATGGAGGGCCATGGTGCTAAATGAGCTAGAACGAGAGCTGCAGCACCAGGGGATCGAGGGGCTGTCTCTGTTGAGCAGTTCTACCAAGTGAGGGTTTCTCCATTTCCCTCTTCTCCACCCAGGACAGTGCCAGAAGAGGAGCCTGACGCTCACCCACCCCAGCTCCTGCTAGCAGTTTTTGCACACCCTGAGTTTACAGTTCCATACGCTGCTGGCCTTTGGGAAAGATGTCATTTATCACTGCTCCCTCTGTGGGGGCATTTTTGTCATTTCCCTATTCATTAGCCTCTACTTTGCAGTTTCCTACCAAATCTCCAGCATTTGGGGATGGACAGCACTGATGGTAGCACTCCCTGGTAAAAAAGAGACAGGCGCAAGCATGCCTTACCCCACGGGCTGTGGGGTGTGCCGCTCAGAGCTGCTGCTGCCCGTTGGCACCCCCAGCCCTTCCTGCAGCCAGCTGCCATCCCGTCTCCCCGTCAGCCATCCTTCTGCTGCCTCTGACCTTTGAGGGTTTTAAATCAGTTCATTTTCATTTTTTATCATCTTTCACATGCACAGTTCAAGCCACAACCGTATTATTTTCATGCTGTAGCAGATCAAGCACAAGTTTCGCACAAGTGTCTAGGCTGGTCAGGAACATAGGTGGGCAAAAATCCAAACCCAAATCGTTTGCCAGACATTTATAACATTCCAAAACATGTTTTCACGTCGCACTGGGGCAAAAAAATCAAAGCGTTTTAATGGAAAAAAGAACTGAGATGGGATGTTAGAATAAGCCAGCAGTCTGTACGTTTTGAGCGTGAGCGCAGATTCAAGTTCCCTCTGGAAACAAACGCTGCAGCTTCAACCTTTATTTTTCAGAGCACCCCATTACAGGGTTCTCCCCTGCTTGCCAGCCTCTGAATTCTGACTGATGTTTTAAAACGGTCATCAACAATCACTCTGCTGTCTGCATTTGGGAACAGATGTCTGAGGAGTGAAAACGTACAGGAAAACAGAATCCAAGCTAGACCCCATCAATACCAACCCACCACATCTCACAGAAATATTCCTCATGTTTTTGTCAACATCTGATTAATGCTATGCATGAGGAGCAAATAGAAAGTCAGCAATTTAAGAAATCCAAAAATAAACTTTGTTTTTACCACCACTGAACTCTCAGACGTTCACCATCACATGCGACTCTAGCTACCTCAACAGAAAAAACAGAACAGCACAATTCTAAGCCCAAAACAAAAAGCAACACGGTTGAGCAGATATACGGGAAGAATGAGAAAAAGTATAAAGCCTTTTTGAAAAGGGGAATGAGTAAGGAGGGATTACAATAGAAGTCTGGAAAAGCAGAAGTCAGAAACCACTACAAAACCATCAGCCATATGAGAAAAGTTGTTAGGAAATGGTTATCACTGCTTGTAGCCAGGCAAGAGCTAGGGATTACCCAATGAAACAGACATCAGGTTGCAGGCTGCAAGCTACAAAAGAAAAGATCTTTTCATCCCATATGTATTTAAACCGGAACTAGTTGCTAAGCAATAGTCTTCAGTACAAAAAATATTAGTAATTTCTTACTTAAAAAAAAAAGGGTTTCATGAGGTTGGCCCACATGGACTATAACAAGCATTTGCTGGGAACTTGGGAGTATATCGGGAAGGGGATCATCTATCCTGAATGTCACGTGCTTTGGCAGCAAAGCTGGGTATAATTGCATGTAAGATACCTGCCTGCCTTCCTAACAAGGTACCCACAGATGTGCAGGGCAAAGAAAGTCAACTGCGGAGACACCTGAATTTCAGTGGACCACAGAGTCTAAAGACCGTAACTCTGCCCTATCCCTTTTTCTGAAGGTGCCAGCACCTTCCTTTGCTCAGCATAAAGATGTTCTGGAGCTCTGTGTTTGTTGGACACAAGTTGCGTGGATCTAGGAAGCCAAACTGCTAACCAGTACCAACAGCACTGCAGACTTTAATCTAAGCTATATATATCAGAATGCACAATTTCAGGAATGAAAAATTAGTGTTCATATTTAAAATGTCTATCCTGACTGTGATACAAACACAATTTTGTTGGTGTCAGGGAAGAAAAAGGAAATTGATTTTGTTGCTACCCATATCCTATTACCCAGTAAAGTTTTAAGAAACAGTAATCCATAGACATGGGATGGAGAAAACCATTGCAGAGTGTAAGCTCTGGTTTCCTCGTCCCATTCTCATAATGCCATTTGTTCACGCAGAAGAAACCTTCTCCACAAATATCCAGACACCTAACTTACTGCATACCATGCTGGCTATAATCACCCATATGGAGGGCATTATGATAGCCCACCAGGACAAAAATAAGGGAAATGATTTAGTGGCAATGCTTAGCAGAACATATAGGATCCCACCCTCCTGCTTCCTGACCATCTTGGTAAGAAAGTATTTGCTTGATTGCTTTAAGAAGTCCTTGGCCACACCTCATTTAACTTATTTTCCAGATCAATCAGGTCAAGCCCCTGAAAAATCCCCTCAGGTTGCCTCTTTAAACATTGACTTGTTGCCTTTTAAGCAAACAAAACAGAAGTTTCCTTTTCAGCTGGCATGAGCTGGAGTCCAGATGCAGGGCTCCAACCCAAAAACAGCATTCAGCAAAGGACCCGCATACCAGGCGGGATGACTGATTTTTGCCTGCACTTCCCTTCCCCATTTTTTCCTGCCTTGGGAAATATTTGGGATGTACAAGCAGACAGCCTTTTTTAGGCATCGCCTGCTTCGAGGAAGAAAGGAGTGGGTGAATGGATACAATAGGCCCAGCAAGCAGAGCTGGTTAATCAAAACCAGTCACGAACAAAAGAAAGCCAAGGAGCCCAGGAGGATAATTATATTTCACACATCAATTAACATTCTTTCGCTGCCACTTAAGAAATCCCATTTAATTGCCTTGCCTTAGTCCTGATTGTGTAAGATGTCGTACAGAAGGTGAATTGGCTGCAGCAGAGGGTGCCATGTTACAGGAAGCACACAAAGCTGCAGCAGGGGAGACCTGCCTGCGTTCTGGCCCCGCTGCTGCCTTAGTGGATAGCACTAACGCCTGCTCAGCCTTAGCAGGATCACAGGCAGGGATCCAAAGCCTAATCCCAGCTACCCTGCAGTACTTACAGTGTCAGCTCTTTATATCCAGAGCATAATAGCAGCTAAAGGCTTCAAGACACTTTCTCCTTGCTAATCTTAAAGGCAAGGGGAGGGAAGGAACCCTAGCTGAAGGCAGGGAAGTTGGCCTTGGGCAGACTGAGCATCTGAATGGAGCAAGGTCATGAGAGCAGAGCCTGGAATTGGCTTCAGATCTCCAAGTCACAGTTTCTTAGTACCAACGTAATACCAAAAGTATTTCTCCTTCACTGGGATTTCCAAATGCTACAGTAACAGAACAATCATCCTAAATCCATTTTTCATTTAAAGAAGGACTTCGGGAAAAGTTCCGTACGCCCACTGTTTCACAAATACAACATATGTTCTTTCCATGCACAGAAGCATCACAAAGAAAAACTCTGACAGCTAGGCAAACTGTTCACAGAATCACAGAATGGCTTGGGTTGGAAGGGACCTCAAGGATCATGAAGCTTGAACCCCCCTGCCTCAGGCAGGGCCACCAACCTCCACATTTAATACCAGCCCAGGCTGCCCAGGGCCCCATCCAACCTGGCCTTGAACACCTCCAGGGATGGACGGGGCATCCACAGCCTCTCTGGGCAGCTGTTCCAGCATCTCACCACTTTCTCTGTAAAGAACTTCCCCCTGGTATCCAACTTAAATTTTCCTTCTCTCAACTTAAGACCATTTCCCCTCGTCCTGCTGTTATCTACCCTTTCAAAGTGTTGACTCCCCTCCTGTTTGTAGGCTCCCTTTAGGTACTGAAAGGCTGCAATCAGGCAACCCCCAGCCTTCTTCTCTCCAGGCTGAACAAGCCCAGCTCCCTCAGCTTGTCTTCGTAGTGGAGGTGCTCCAGCCGCCCTGATGCCCCCCTCTGTCCCTCCTCTGGACCCTCTCTGTTTTTCTTGTACTGGGGGTCCCAGGCCTGGACACAGTACCCCAGCCTCACAAGAGCAGAGTACAGAGGGACAATCACCTCCCTGTCCCTGCTGGCCACCCCTCTTCTGATGGAGCCCAGGATACCATTTGCTTACCATTTGCTTTCGTTCGTACGGGAAAACCAAGAAGAACTGGCCAAAATATTTATTTGGTCATTTCTTGGAACACATTTGCACTGATGTGACACCCAGCTGCTACTTCTGCCATATTCTTACCAGTTACTCCAACACAACTTTCACATTTAGAATAAGCCTTGATTACCGATTCGCTAATAGCTGATGTTTAATAAATTCAAAGTACACCAATACCAGGATATCTACAGAATGACAGAATTTAGTCCGAAATAATAATTTCTGAGTCTTTCAGGAAAAATAAATTCACTTCTCCGCATTTAGTGAGGATAATGAAAGCTAAACAATTGTTGTGTCCACACTGGGTGCACTGCATCCAATAAGGGAAAACTTTATTAGAGATGCAGAATTATCATTTTTAAGTCATGTGATTTTCTCTGTCACTAAGATGGAACAGATCTCACTGAATAATCCCTTACAATATATGGATTGTGACAGCCACCAAAAAAAAGAAGCACGGAGGAAATCATGAAGATTTTTTCCCATTCTTTGAAGCAGAGACACTTTTTACCACCAAATAGATTTAAATTAACTGAAAACATCACTACTTTCTTTGATTGATTGCATGAATCCTCCCACAGAGTACTTGCTCCTTCGGCAGTCCCCCCATATGGCCTCACAAGTCTCCATGGACGGACGGGCTGCAGCTCCACCGCTCATCCGCTGCTGTTTCACATCAGCTCTGCCTGCGCCGTGCCTGCAGGAGCAGCTATCTTAAATTCTGATTGGAATGCACTGATCTATTTGTTTTTAAATTAAGAATCTTTCCAACAAATTGTACTTACTATCACATAAGAATTTTTTTTTTTTTTTTTTGACATAACTCTGTGCCACTTTTTTATAACTGAGGTTTTTTACCAAACAAAAATCAGTCCCTTTGCCGTTTATGGAATGCATCTTTAGAGCACGAAACAAACCTTGTATGAAGTGTAATTAGCTACCATCTCAACCTAAAGGAAATACAGTTTCACCAACTGGCTGCTGGATGGAGGACACAAAGGATGAATCTGTTCCTCAAAGCCACCCACTGACCAAGGGCAGGAGCAGGGCTGTAAGGCAGGAGCCCATAGCTGCCCAGCCAGCCCTTACTCCAGCATTCACACTGCTGTCACAAGCATCATGAAGTTTCACTGCACTGTGCAAGTTTGTGGAACAGAATATCATCTCCCTGCTGCATCAAACCCAGCATTTTAACCATGCCAGCTGGCTCCCCTCCCAACATTAAATCATGCTGGGTTCCCCGCTGCATT
Source organism: Chrysolophus pictus (assembly GCA_037305975.1). Classification (NCBI taxonomy): domain Eukaryota; kingdom Metazoa; phylum Chordata; class Aves; order Galliformes; family Phasianidae; genus Chrysolophus; species Chrysolophus pictus. The sequence goes on from CM074595.1 coordinate 9,963,602, forward strand.
TCAATAGCTGACACACACCTTGCCCTTGCTCTGAACCCTCTCACATCTTCCTGCTCAACTGCAGGCAAGAAGGGGAGGCAAGACTGGCAGGAGAAAGAATCCAAGGGAACACTCTTGAAGTTCTGAGCCACTGAGCTGGTGATGCTGAGATGTTGTGGTTAGGACAAAAGCGCTCAGAACAAAGCCCAGCATGCAGGTTAGGGGGCTGTTATGGGCACAGAGTCCACACAGGGCCAGGTGGATGCAGTCATGCGCTGCCCATCTGGAGGAGCCCGCAGCAAAGGGACACCTGGCAGCCGTGTTCACTGTCCCTACATCATCATCCAGGCTCTGACCAGCAGCAGGTGGATCTGGCCACCCTGTAACTCCTTGCAGCCACAGCACCTACAGCTCTGGGTACCTCAGCTGCGTGTTTCACTGTCCAGATCCCTCCTGAGTGATTAGCTGCTGTGAAGGCAAACTAACATCAGTAAGCTCAGTGCTTAGCATGATCTAAAGTGATGTCTGAAGGGAGAGAGTTGTGGATTGGACTCACAGAGTTGCTTGTTTTGTTGAGTAAACCTGAAGTAAACAAACAAAAAGGAACTCCAAAGATCAACCTTCACCATCATCAGTGGGAATGAACTAGCACAGAGAAAGGACCATGGTGTTACCATAAAAATCCACACCAGCCTCATGGCATTACATGTACTATGCCATCAAAGCTTATTTTCAGGTGCAGACAACATTTCTGTGGATGCTATTTTACATCTGCAAGCACCAGTTTCCTCACTGAGGCACGCAGCTCCCCATTGCACCCTATAAACATACCTCTAGCACACAATGGTTTTGTTGCTGTTATTTCTGAAAACAGGCTGCAAAGGCAAAAATGGGAGTAAACCTTCTGTGACAACAAAACCCATATTGTGCAAAGTTCAGGCAAGATCAGCACTGGCTGAAATAAGATGCAGATCTGAATGCCATCAGTTCTTTCTCTCTTTGAACCCAGGTACTAGCAATTCCTTAAATCAGCACAGCAGTAGATTGGGAAGTGAGAAGTTCTATAGTCTGAATTCTAACTCTGACAGGAGTCTCCCAGTAATGAAGTCTCCTTCCTCAAATCCACAGCAGAATTCTGCAGGCACCTCCTCCACATCCCTGTGCCTTCTGTGGCTGCCGGCAGAACGGATCAGTCCAGGCCTCTGTCCTTCCTTAGAGGTGACCATTGCCAGAGCTTTGAAATGAAGGCTGTGGTGGATAACAAGTACCACCAGGAATGAAGCACCACCACGGTTCCTGCTGTCTGCAGTGTTACCTGCAGGGTATGTGGTCACCTCTCTGCTCAAACATGAGCTCAGAGTGGCGCAAATATTTAAAGACAAGTTCGTGAACAGGAGAGGATGCAGCCAGAGCCAACGCTCCTCCAAACAAAGGAGAAGATTAATAAACTCATGATATGTGTACCGTATCTCTCAAGGCATTAGTGTAAGACACTCAGAACTGCAGTGATGAGAGATATACAAGGAATGGGAGAGAAAAGAACAGTTTAAGATGCTAAGAACTTCATTTGGAATCACCAATTTCCATTTCCAACTTATCACAGACCTCCCATATGATACCAGTGACATAACAGCAACAGTTGTTCTGTATCTTCTTCCCCAAAATCTCACTTTTCTCTTTTTCCATACTGTTTGTGTCACAGGCTCTACAGGACTGTCTCACTTCACACCAGAGATTAAAACTTTGTTCCCTGTCCAAAACTCAAAAGCAGCTCTTTTATAGGTGGCTGCAGCCACCAGCAGTACCAGAACAAAGACCAGCCCCTGCCCTGCTGCTAAGGGACAGCTTGTTCCTGCAGACCAATGCTGCTCAGGGACCCCCCATCCAGCCCCAAAGCACCTCTCTCCCCCCATGCTCCGGATGCTGCATTCCTGGGGCTGCCCTGTGTGGGCATCCAACAGAGGGTCATGGGCAGGGAGTGAGCCCGACATCGCATTGCTCCAGCACACATCAGTTTAAAGCCATCTGCAAACACAGAACCTTGCTCAGAACAAACGCAAATTGCAATTAGCCCCCAACACCATTTATTCATTACAGTGGGAAAAGATCATCTTTATTGTGTGTCACGCTGAGGTCAGTGCTGTCTGAGTTATGTGGCAGCCTGGGGGCTGCTGTGGGGACTGAGCTCTGCTCATGAGAGCTTTTCCTCACTTCAGCACAAGGAGAACTGACTGATAGGACATAGCAGCAAGCAGACTGATGCACCTTACAGACATGCCAGCATATACAGCCCATGCAATTTGTGCACAGCACGAGCCTATGGTGTGCAAACACCATCAGCGGTGAGCAGCACTGAGCACCCCAACAAGCTGAATGTCATGGCATCCTCCCTACCCTGTGCAAAACCACGAGGACTTCAAGCTACTCACTGCAAAAGAACCAAACATGGCCACTGCCTTTCCCAGTGCCTGTGCAGAGCAGCTAAACCTTCACACCCACCAGCACTCTGAAGACACGTGGTACAAAGCAGCATTTCACAACACAGAAGTTCTGTCTTTGTCACTGCTAACTTTCTGCATTAATTTCTCTCACGTTACTGTTCCTGCAGAGAGCCTGTGAGGTTTGGATTGCTTCTCTCCAAAAGCATTCAGCTGAGGTTTACCCAAAATCAAATCAGTTTTCCTGTTTGCTGTCCAAAGTTTTAATTCTTTCTGTTTTCCCCTTGTATTGTGCTGCTCTGCCTTCCTTCTGTAACAGCACATAGGCACCAGCAAGTGCAGATTGCTCCCTGAAGACAGGGACAGTTCAGTGCAAGGGTGGGAAACTCACTGAACTCAAGGCAGTGACAGAAGCCATAGCAAGGATCTATCAGCAGACAATAAGATACTTACGCTCTGCCAATGTAACATGGGTGCTGTGTCTGCAACATGAAATTCCGGCTGTTTTTTTCACTTTTTTAGAGGAACACGTTCTTGTTTCTTGGTTTGGGACAGCTTTTTAAGTGATGGAGCGCATGTTAAAAATTCATGCACTTCAGTAGTTTTCTTGGTGAGCTGAGGCAGTAATGGGGATCATTCAGTCTCATAGCAGAACCAGCAAATGCAAGTCTAACGTACAATTTCAACTGCCCCACTGTTAACCAGATAAATGCATTCCACTGTGCAAACAAAACCAGTGCTGTGACAGACAGCACAAGACAGCAGCGCACCGCCTGGAGCTGCAGACCTGCTCACTGAAGAGATGCTCTAAAAATGAACAAATCCATAACGCAATGAGCTTTTCTGCTTTAGCATCTACCCACCAGGACACTGATAAGAGTCAAAGTGGTAAAATGTTTGGAGTGAGGAAGGGACTCGTTCCCTGTGATAGATGGGGGGCTGCTGCATTTGGGGCTCCAGTGACCAACGTGACAAAATGAGGAGACTAACGTAATTCAGACACTAATCAGCCTTCTAGATTCCTGTGTCACGTGTGGTCTTTTTATGGAAAACCCAGCTATTACCTCAATTTTGGACATCACTGAAGATGCTATATAATAATATCTTTTCCCGGTATGAAAACATTTGCGTTGTAACCCAGCCATGAACAAGCCTCAGCACAAGCCATGCTGCCTGGAAAGCGTGCAAAGCCAGCAATGCAGCTCTCCTCCACAAAGCACAGCGATGTGGGATGAAGTCAGTGTGCACCACAGCTCTGAGCACAGTGGATCAGGGCTGTATGTGCACACACTGTGCATTAGCAGTTCTGCTCAGCCCCAAATTCCACAGAAATAGATAGGATGAGGAGAAAAGGAGAAAAAGGAAAAAAAAAAAAAGAGTCACTGGGCCATTCTGCAGACTGATGTGCACCCACTGGAGCCAGAAGTGTAATGGGATGTGCCAGGAACAAACAATTTCTGGGTTCCCTGCAACTAAGGAATGCTTGGGGTGACTGATGTTCAGCTCCGGTTCTCTGTAAATGTGCAGGATGGAGTTTATACGCCACTGATCCTTTGCCCCCAGCACCTTTCCACGGCAGTGCAGCCTCCCGCAGGTTGTGTTGTGCCTGCCATCCCATGTGAATGCTGCACTACACCGGGTGCTCTAAAACCATAGAAAAATAAAATACTGAAATGATACAAAGTGTATGCAAGATTGCCTTATATAATATTTAGGTGACTTTCTTCTATAATGACTGCAGAAACAAACCTACTTTTAAGACCATATTAAAAAAAAAGTGAATGCAAATGGAATTGCACCAAGGTCACTTGCTCCAGAAGCACAAAGCCAGACAAGCTGCACCCCTCTGATTTCGGAATGATTTGCCCAAGCTGCATGTATGAAACAGCAAACCACAATTTGGGCATTTTCACTCAGAAAACACATTTTTAGTCATTCATTCCAAAGGGCTGTTTATAAGTCTTTGCTACTAGGAGCTTCTTAAGCTTTACTACAGAACTTCTGGTGTTTGAGTCCTTACGGAGCAGGAAGGCTCCTGCACTTCCCTGTACAGCTTTTGCATTGTCTCGGGCCATAAAATCCACGCACTGCTGATGCAAGTGAGCTCAGAGACAGCATCTTGCAAAACTGGATTGACAGTGCAAAAGCACATCTGCTTCTATTTTGATAACCATCTTCACAATAGAAATACTTTTTCCTTTTTAGAAGAAAAGCTTTATACTCAGAATCTAATGCAAAATGTAGCAAAGCCAAAACGGGAAGCGTGAGGCTCTGAGCAGCAACTTGCTTTTGAAGCATCTTCCAGCATAACTTGGAAGAAGTAATCCCCTAAGTAGCAAAGCTACACAACGACATATCATTAAGGGCATAAATGGGGCATAACTTCAATATAATCCCATCTCAAACATCATCAGCATATTCATTTGTAGAAAGAAATGAAGAGAAAGCATTCAGTATTATTAAAATAATGCACAAGTTGCAGCGCTCACTACAAACTCGAGTTGTGTGCAATTTCAGAGTCTGGGATTGAACTCCTGCGTTGTTGGAAAGTTTGTTCTTGCCTCGTGGAAAGCACTGCTTAATGTATATGGGTTTGGTTTGATTTCACTCTAGGCCTTGCATTTTGGTGGATTTTTCATTCATATAATGCAAAAAAAAAAAAAAAAAAGCAAAACGCTGGACAGACTTTGATCAGTATTTTGGGAACACCACAGTTTTTGAGAGGCACCAAGACTGAAAAATGTCAATCTAATAAGATAACTTTTTCCAAAGGCCCTAAGCACTGAGACCAGTACTGCAATGGAAGATGTTCTCAACCCTAATGCAGAGCGGCTGCTCCAGGCGCCTGCTCTATTACGCAAACCTCCAAGATACTCATGGCGAAGAGGCCCTATAGATTACAGCTAATCTTTTTTCTCTCTTCTTAACTAAAATTATATGCTGCAGCCCTTCAGCTGAGTTCCCTGGCTGGAGCTGCATGCGAAGGAAATTTGGTCCTCCTACTGCAAAAGGAAACCAAAAAAATGGAGGCCTTGTCAGTCTGGAGCTTTCCTTGCAGCTCACTTGTAGTGAACATAGGAAAGGACATGGTGGCCTACTTTTGAAAGGGTTTTTCTGCCAAAGCCCAAAATAATAAGAGTATATGGCACAACCAAAAAAAATATATATATATTTAGGTTATGGAAATTATGACTGATGACATTCCCTGCCCTTGTTGCCTGTGATCTTTTTGAACATATACAAGACCTTAATTATAGACTTGCAGTAAATGATCGGACTTAAGGCACGCTCTCAGCCCAAACAGTGGAACAATCCAAGCACAGGGTCTGAGCTGCACTAAGCTACACAAGGTAGTGGAAGGGATGCTGCACCCGGGGAACAGCTTGATTCAATGGCATCCACATTTGCCCCGTTGCCTCGTAAGAAAGGCAGCACATTTCCACATGTCCAGTTTTTTGTAATCCATCCTATCTGGAAGCCAAAAAGCAAGCCTTCCCTAATCATGCATTTGTAAACCTGCAAATGCAGTAGAAGAAAGCAGCATAAAAAGACCAACTTTCTCAATGTAAAAATACTGGAGCCAGCAGAATTATTCCACATGCTTGCCTCTGCCTGAGATGAAAGCATCATCTATCTTCCTCACAAAGCAAATGCTTTTCCCTGAAGTAAAACATAGAACATGCAGAGAAATACCTATGTCACATACAGGCTTGGTTTTTCACGACTAGAAGTCATTTTGGGAGTGCGACTTGAGACATCCTGAAAGAACACAAGCCTAGAAATCACAAGCTCCTGCTCTTCAGAAATCACATCATCTCAAGCACTGATTTGAACAACCAAAAACCTAAGTGCTTCAGCATGCAGCTTCTGCCCTCCCACACTGATAGAAGCTGCAGATCTCTTTACTCCTACTGCACATTAGAGTGCATAACGACAACTGGAATGTGTAATACAGTTGCAAGTTCTCCTCTATTCTCTGCTAAAGAGAATCAGTTAGGAAGCAAATATTCATAAAGAACTAATCTCTGCCTGAAATGAGGAATTGGACAGGAAAAGTTAGCTCACACTACTGAGGGCAAAGCAGATGAGCAGTATGGTGCACAGCCTCGAGCAGAGGTGGAAATGAGTTCCTTGAAAAAACATGGGAGGGTTTGTTGGTCTTTTTTTTTTTTGTGGGATGGTATTTTTTTGAAAAATGATTTGCTAAAACTGCAGTGCTTTAATGAACTATGATGAGTCACTGGCCCCTTGACAGACACCAAATGAGGAATATAGAAATCCCAATAGCTCAAATTAAAGATCTCGGAACTCCTGGAATTGCTTGTAGGCCAGCTCAGGCTCACAAACAGGATTTGTCCATGTTTGAAATAAAAAGTATTTTTAAATAGAAAAAATATCTGACTTTTCTAAAGCAATTCTGTTACAATCTTCCTACAGAAAGAACAGAAATATTTACTGTTAGGTCTCGCACTCTCTCAAACACCACCCAGAGTACTGAGAAGAAACAGTTGCAATGCATAGACTATTATCCTTGCTAAAACTCTAAAATGTGTTAATTGCAATTATTCCAAAGCACTGTTAGTCTCAGAGCTCAGCTCTTGTGAATGTCAAAATTATCACGCAAGACTTAAATTACTCACAAACAGTCAGTGAACTTGAAAGGTAACATGCAGGTGATGACATACACACAATGTACTTTTTGTGCATTTTCACATGTCCAAAAATCCAGTTCTGCCTTTGCAAACAGACAGCTCTGCCTCAAATGAAACAAATGCTTCCTCCTAAGATCAAACATAGGTAATGACAATTAGGTGAGACCACCTCTCTCCTTCCTTACATACGCACTGCTTCTTGAAAAAAAGTAGAAGTTGCTCATCTTTCATACTAGGTTTAGCTGCAGTGAATCTCAGCCTTGTATTTCTAGACACAAAATAAATGCTCTGTTGTAAAATCATTGTTTCATTAAATTACAGATGTACAGAAACAGATTTTTCAATAATGATTCAGTTGTGATACAATAGCATTTGTCAGAAAAAAACATTCCAGCAAGCTTTACTTGCCACAATTACTTAGTAGCATTATTTTACCTTAAAAGGGATAAATATCAATTCCGACCAAAGCAAGGTACGAAATCTTCAGCGAGATGATGACAGAGGCCACCCTTAGGTTCTTCACAAGGGTTTAGGAGCATTTTCTGAGAACCCAGAAAGCAAGCAGTATAATCTTCTATTATATCTGAATATCTCATGTTCCTGAGCCACCCTTTGCAACAATCAAATAAACTCCTGAGCAGCATTAAGCCCAGGCACACAGGAAAGGCTCAAAGCATGGCTGTAAGTAGTGTAGGGTCAAGGAAAAGGGGGCTTGGGGAGGGAGAGGGCCAACTTCCATCCCCTCTGGGCTGAGAAATGGCCACACCTCAGGTTGTACTCAATCTCAATGTGTCCAAGGTCCACATCACCAGATCTCTGAGTTCAGGCTTGCAGAGAGAAGTATGCAGATGCCACCAGGCAAAGGTGTTTCTGCTAAAAGCACAAACATAGAATGGGTTTCAACTCCCAGACTTGCCCCAGGAATCCCCAAATGTCTTTACAGTGGTCCCTCACCATCACTCCAATGATACCTAACAGACTTAGCAGTCATTTGTCAGTGGGTCTGTATAAGAATGGTTGAAATTTGACAATGGTTTACTTCAGCTGGGACGGAGAAGTGTGCAGAATATTGACTGAAGCTTACAAGGTGGCCAGATGGAGAACACAGTGGCCCAAAGCACACAGCAAACCTCTCCTAACACCACCTATAACCAATTCTGGCATTTGTGGTCACACAAAGTTAGAGAGTTAAATATCAGAGCTAGATGGTCTTGACCTGTGATAAGATGCATATCTCCATGAGATAATGCTCAGTGGAGGGTCCCCCTCCTCCCAGATTCACAGCTCTGTGCAACCATCCCAAAGAAATCCCCTCTACAGAAGGTTTTCACTTCCCTCTGAAGCACCAGGCACTGGTCAGCATTAACATCAGCATGCAAAACCAATCAGAGCAGTAGAACCAAAGGTAAAACCATGCAGGTGCCCTCCGCTCAGCATGTATGCCTAAATCAGCCATCACAGTCAAAATACTTCTTCCCCCCCAACCCCCCCACCCCACCAATTTTACAAACAAAGAAAGCTCTTTAAAATTGGAGGAGGAGGGAGAAATAAGTTGTAAGGCCAAAGGAGCTCTGTGAACATCAACTACACGCATTCCCATGAAGCATGTCACAGATCCCCACTGCCAGCAAAGGAAGGCTGTCCCTCCTACGCAGGTAAATAGGATGCTGCTCAGTACCTTGCAGCTGACCTAGAGCCCTTTTCAAAAAAGACCAATCACCAGTTAGACTCCAAGTGACGATGGATTTATCACTTCCCTTGGTAAACTGCTCCTATAGTTAATTAGCCTTACGATTCAGGTCATGTCTCATTTCCAGTTTAAAAAATTTGCTAAAGGCCTCATAATATTTTTTCTACAATGTGTGCCTATATGTGTGTGCTTTCGTGTCCATGCGTACACACACAAACGTATGCTTAAAATAACCCCACTGACTCCTGAAAGAAAGGCTCCCTCCCAGTTGCAGCACTGGGCAATCCCTGGATCTCAGAGGCAGGGCCAAGAAGTTGGGTTTTCATTCAGAGCTGCAGCAGGACTGACACCTAGACTGATGGCAAAAGACTTCAGTTCACTATCACAGAACCGCAGTACATCCCAAGTTGGAAGAGATGCACGAGTGCAACTCCTGGCTTCACACAGGTCCGCCCAAAATTCAAATCCTATTTCTGAGAACGTTCTCCAAACACTTCCACAGTACCCACAGTCAGGATGCCTACTGCAGGGGCATCAGAACAAAGCAAGCTGACAGCCAACACCTGACTCTCCCGTAGAAACTTAGGAAATTCAGAATTGCAAAACTCTTTCTCCTATATTTCTAGCCATGAAATTAAAGGCTTCTATATACTGTTATCAATTACTGCTACATATTTTACACTATAACTGTTAGAAGACTGGTCACTGCTTATATAATCATTAAGTGTATCCCTTTTATGCTTTCAAAAAGACACTTCTTCCAAGTTCTGGTCAGCAGCAATTTGTCTCCTAACTATACTAAAATCTCTACAGTTACTGCTTTGTGATCTTGTCAAACTTGCTATTTTCAGTTTTCTGAAGACTCTTGAAAAGGCTGTAAGATAGGGAGAGATGTCAAGAGACAACAAGAGCTTCATTTCCATGCCTGCAAAGTTTCTGCTCTCCAGCTGCAGTTTCTCTTTGCAGACGATGAATCACATGCCTAGAAAGAAACTACATATCTGAATAAACCACATGCAGTTACTGTCTCTTTTTGGTTATATATTAGGTAAACCTAAGCAATCTAAGCTCATCAGCTGACACAGAAGTCAGTGGAATTAAAATGCAGACATACAAAAATTCTTGTAAATTATTAGCAGGGTCACACAAGGCCTTAAATATTGAGAAAAGCAAAACAATCTATTAATAACTGAAACACTGATAAAGATTCTGCAGTCTGAAAAAGAAGCGAGAACCATGAGGTAAAGCATCCAAGTTTTTGTGGTCTGAGTTTTTAAATCTGATATGAAAATGCCTGCATGGCTCCATGTCCTGGGACAACCAGGCTTCAGGGACTGGGAGACAGTTCATCTGGGGGTAGGCGTCTTAAGGAATTATGGACAAAGGGGAAAATAAAGGTAAGCAAAACACTATAAATTATTCCAATCGTACACAAAGCAAGGCACGTGTTTGTGCAACAGCAGAAGCGGATGAGTTGGCAACGGTTAGACTGTGACCTGACCGGTGCAGCCGCTGCCATTTGTGCAAGCCTCAGTGCTCCCATCAGACCTTCACGATGTCACTCACGGGATGATGTCCAGGCCTGGTGGTTTGGAGCACCGTGCCCTGCAGCCTGCCCAAGCACAATGGCAGCAGCCTGGGCTGCCTGCAGTCTGACGGCGTCTTCAGGGGAGCTGCAGGGTGATGTGCAGCCGTAACTCGATCCAGTCACGGCTTGTGTCATCTCAGGTCAGAAATTATAGGGAAAGAAGAAACTGCGGGGTTTGTTTGTTTATTTGGTTTAAACATGTGGTCAGCACAATGATTGGTTGTCAAATGGAAAATGTTGGTTGAGAAGCACTGAAGAAAGAAAAGAGTCCCAGGAGAAGAGTCCTCTGTGCCTCAGTACAAAATCAACAGGTCCCAAATCTCCTTGAAGCCTCTAAGCAGTTTTAAACCTACAAATCCTAGAAAAACTGCTTTGTATTATACCCAAGTCCCCATTAGGCTCCAGAGCTGCAAGGCATAAGCCGGCATCAGAACAAGTTACCAGACTGCTGCCCTTCCCAGGCACTCAAATCTCCCTTGAAGAAGCACCTGGTGTTGGCCACTGGGCTGATCCTGTAAGATTGGTTCCGAAAGCTCTTGCAAGCACCCACAGAAGACAAGACTTTGGAACAAGGCATCTCCCTGCTCTGGTGCAAGTCATGCTTCAAAAATGAACAATTAACTTCAAAAAGCATTTTGTTTTTCAGAAGACAAGCATGGTGTTCAAGTACACACAGCAACGTCTATCAGCCTTTTTTCTTTTCCACATTTTGAATAGTATCTAATAATTATTTTAGACGCATCAATGCCTTGTCTACAGGTTGTAAAAAACATCATTATCTTTTGGAACACAGTTTTGTTGCTGTAGTGGATGTGTCAGCACTGTTGTCAGATGTGCCTCAAGGCCAGGCCTCAAATCCCACTTACTGCCTAGCTGCACGCTCTTTCTGGGTAGATTACTCCATTCTGGGACAACCTATGTAACACTCTCAAAGGAAAAACCTTTGTTGTGCTTTTGAGCACACTTAGATGTATATTTATCACTCAAGAGGCCAGCTGTGGAGGTAGATACCTGATGCAGCAAAATTCATCTCTCATCAGCCCCTGAGATGGTGCTACAAATCCAGCCCTGGGTGGACAGCAGAGGCAGAGAGCTTTATAACTCAGCTCTGGCACTGAGTGATTTAAAGGCAATCTGAAGCCAAGCTGAATCTCTGGAAAGAAAATGGGGATGTGACATAGAAGGCTTTAGGAGCACACTGAAGTTCAATCAGCTCTCACGATCACCCAGCACAACCCAGTACAGCCTCAGCCCCTAAAGCTATAATCCACTTCTCCACCATTCAAAGGAAAAATTGCAAGCAAGCTTTGCTGGGAAATGCTGAACACATCTCATGTGAAGATCTCAACCTTGACACAGCTGTCATTCACCCTGTAATACCAAAGTATTACACCACTTGGGTGAAAAGGGACATTAAATAGCTAAAATGGGGATTAGAAGATAAAATGAGAGTGCTCATCTCCACTGGACAGATGCACCAAATGAGTCCATTTCAATGAGAGCTGTGCAGGAGGAAGCTGGTGAGGGCAGAGCAGCAGTGACGGCCTGCCAGCCCAGCCACAGGAATGCTGAACCCATGCCTCAGATGGCTGCTGTGTCTAAATATACATTAAAAAGGAAACGCAGCACGCAGTGTTTGCTGAAGCTGTGCTGTTAGGCCTGATGAACTGTCTCCATCACCATCAAAATACAACACAGTTCACGGCAGCTATGGATACAGCGAAGGCAGAGGAGCAGAAATGCAATGCCTTTTTCTCATTCACAACTCAAAACTTCCACTGGGCAAGGGTGCACGGTTACTCTGGAAATTTGACCTCCCAGTTGGATGTCAATTATTTTGCCCAACAAATGAATCAAAAATGAAGCTCCATGCTTTTCTGTTAGTCTGATGATCAAAAGTTATTATTAATATAACTCTACTAAACACACCACTAATTTTCAAGTGCATCTCATATTTGTTTTGCAAGAAAGAACTACTATTTATTTCTGTTCTCCCATGATATTGAAGAAAAATGAAAAAATCACCTGCTGCAGCCAGTTCATCCACTACCCTGATTTCAAAAAAGTAAGGAACGGACACTGCCTTAGGAAACCCCCGGTACCATAAACATCTTGTTCTGCCCAGTCACAGGGCTGGGACAGCACAGGACCTGGGGGGAAGGTGAACTGAAACAAGAACAAATCTGGTGATGTTTTTATAATGGGATACAACCCCAAATTTAACTAATTACCTGTCAGTGATGCCCTTACTTCCTTGAGGCACAAAGTATGACCAGTAATCAGTTCTCAGATCCAATCTTCAAGTGTTAAAGATCCATGCTGACTTACACTAGCGGATTTGTTCATTACATGTATTCCTGTGACTAATACATTTGAATGGAAGGCTGAAGTCCAAGCAAGTCAAGAGAAAAACAAGTTATTACAGTAAAGGCACCCAGTCCGCAGGCCAGCTTAACAATCCTTGAATGAAATCCAGAAGAAAAGTTTGGACTTTGTCCATTCACAGATCCCATGAGACTGGAGAACAAGCATCACATGCCAGACTGCAGTTCAACCTTGCTTTTATCTCTCCCACCTTGTTCCCATTCTCGGAACAGCACCAACAAGATGATGAATGTTATTCTGCAGTGACCCCTGCTCCGCAGAAACAGCATGGCAAACCCTCCCACTCCTTTCATTCCCAGCCCCTTTTCTTCTAAAGAATAGCTTTGAAGGTTCATAACATTCAGCCCTGAAGGCAAGAGGGTTTTTCCAATGTAAATTTCTTTTGGTCACTGCAATATGAACAGAAGTCTTGGGCAACTCTGTTCTGCGACAGGGTTTTCATATTTCCTTTGCCTGCCCAGCTATTTATCATTTTCCAATAATCCTATGCCCTGCAGACAATAACACTCAGCAAATGGCCTTACTCCCCTCCCCCCGTCCCATACACAATAACGTTTCCATGCCTGAAAGTCTGTCCATCAATGCTGATCGGAAAGAAAGATATTTATCTCTACATATGGCAAGCCACAAAAGTTAGAGATGGAAGATCTATTAGATCATTGAGTCCAAAGCTCTTCTAGTGAAGGACAGAGCCCCCAGAGAACAAAGAATTGTTTTTAAACAGATGCAATAAATCGTCCTTCGTGATGTGGTGGCCAACTGAGATATTTCACATCCTTGACTTTGAGGCAGGAGATGCTGTGATGTGGAAGTTTTTCTCCTTTCCCAATAGATTCATGATACTGAATTTGTTGTTGGTTTCCGCTAATATGCTCTAGTTTCCAAAAGACAGACCAACCACAACCAGAATTCTTCCGTCACTGCCTGATTCTAATTTATTTAAGATACTTGCTGAAGTCATCACTTGGACTACTCTCAAATGACCCCAAGCTAGGATCACATATGGAAATATGGAAAAGCAATATGTTGCAACAATCCAACAATATCCTTCCAATTAAATCTTAAACTTTGGGAGGTTCAGGCGAACACCACCTTGCTGCCCTCAGATCTGTCCCACTTCCTCCATGACAGAGTTTGGTTATGGGCTCACATTCAAATTCAGTGCTTGGAAAATGCCCTAGAAGTACCAGGACCAAACAAGAAGTGAGGCTTTACCTCGAGTCTGTGTTGCCATTCAAGTGACAGAGGAGGAGACAGCCAGAATTTCGTTAATGAAAAATACACAGGACAAACATCTCTTAGAGCAATTCAGGTGACTACAAAAGACACTGAAACACCTTCCGAGAGTCACTGATCCTGGGAACTTCCCCCTCTAGGCACAGCTGCTGGTTGTACCTAACAAATGATAGCTGATAATGACATTTGGGAAAAGAATGATCAGAGCACAAAACACAGCTCCAAGGTTAGAACTATGGCTCTGTGTTTAGATACAGTACCAAATAGGTGTTTAACTTTCAGAGTACATGGACTAGAAATTCATTATTGCCAGATTCATTACCATATTTTAAAAATTCGGAAGTTCAGTTCCATGTTAAGTCTACAGCTGTAAGCAGTTTATAAAGTGTTAGACCTCACAGATAGGAAGCCCAAGTCTGAACCCCATCTGAGGCTGCGTATGGGTTTATCACAAAAGACAACACAAGTGGAGGCAAGGCATGTACATGCACAAAGCTGCAAATTCAGACTGATATTTCTGGAGCTCACTGGACATAGCTGCAGTGGGGCAAAGCAGTACATCAGTTGTTTTACTCAACGCATTTTTTTTTTAGCAATAATTAACAGGTAGGCAGGAATAATTGAAGCCTAAAGCAGCTGCCAGATAAATATATCTATCAATATATATCTATATAACATCGAAACAGGTCATGTAACTCCTTTCACTCCCTGTGAAAATCCTGGATATCTAAAGTAATAAAAGTCTTAGTTGGAAGCGGAGCCTAAAAGCTACAACATTTCTCTGTCATCTCCCCAGCCTCTGCCTGTACACTTTTTAAAGTACTATTGACACAACTGCAAGTAGCAGCCTTTCTAAATTAAAACTTCTGTATATAGCCCAGGCATACAGTAGTGAGCTTGCAAAGCTCTATTAAGGACATCAAATACATTTTGAAAGGCTGTGGCTGTACTGTCTGTGGTATTAGTCAAGTAACACTGCCTGTCTGGACCTTGTGTAACAGGCACTAATAAGTAAAGTGCCCAAACTTTACTGAATCTTGCAGTCCAGCTTTGCTGAGTTAGATTCACAAACGGAGGAAACCCTCAGACCACGTCCCAGCTTACACATTAGAGGACAGAGCATGGGCGAATCACACAATTAGTTGTTTATCAGAACAAGGATTGCAAATACCAGCTCTGGGGTTTACAGTGGAAATCCAGGATAATGTTTAAACTGGTCCATCTGTGCTGGCCCTGAAATAGCTTGGGATTTGCAAATTAGGAATGGGTTTTCTATAAAGCTAAAGGACTCAGAAGACATGAAATATCCAAAACTGAAGTCTAAATATCCAGTACAAGATCCTCTCATCCCTCACAAGATCACTCAAAAGTCTTTTCAGGCTTGTAAAAGAGCAGTGAAGTCCATGTCCCATGCACATCTGGCACCGCCTGGCCCCAGCTAAGAGGTCTACCACAAGCTAAACTTCTTGCACTCATCACTGGTCTATGGAAATTCTTATTAATCTCTCGTTTTTAAAAAAAAAAAAAAAAAAAAGAATCAGAAGCAGACATTTCATAAGGCAAAGAGCTGTCAGGAGTGAAGGAAAAATCCTGACTGCTTAAAACACTGCAGACACCAAAATTCTCCTTTGAATTTCTATTCTTCTCTTTATGTTACATTTGTGCCACATGACCTTTTCTAAACACCCTTATTTTTCAAAACTGATAAAATGAAGCAAAAATGGTAGTAACAAAACCTGTCAGGGATAAAAAACATCAGCAAGATATGATTTCTTTCTATTTGACGACAAGGAGAGAGAAAAAAAAAACAAAACAAGTATCAGACCTCCTAGAAGACCAAAAAGTTTCAAATTTTGATAAAATTATGGAAAAATAGGCAACAATTTCACCTGAAAAAAAATCAGGTGCTTCTCCCTTGTAAGAAGTGCAAAAGCATCTCAGAGTCGTAGGGTGCTGAAAAACAAACAAAGTATCTACCAAAAAAACTGGAACTAGATCTTGTCTCTCTGCCTGGCCCCCAAAAAAACAAAAATAAATATCTTCTGAGATCTCCAATCTAGTTTTACAGTCCCAAAAGACTTGAATCATTAAAATATCATGTAAGCTTTTATTCAGACCAACTACTTTGAAGTCCATCTGTTTATATCGGAGTTGGCCTCAGCTAAAATGCAAGAACAAAACACACACACTGTGTGATACTGAAAGCAGATCCAAGTTTTCTTGATTGGCCCCCTTGCTACCATTTGCTTCAAGTCCATTAGTTCCAGCCCTAGTTGCACTCTCCCCACATGACTTGTGAAGTACTTCTTTATGGTTCCTTTTGGATCCTTTAATGCCACAGTAGACCTGAAAAATTCATTTCCCATCTCAACGGCAAAGAATCACACGCAGTGCTGTATCCTAGGCCTCCCTCCCACTCCTCCTGCAAACTGGTACACGGATCTGCTTTTCCAGCAAGCGTCCCAACAACAAACGGATGCATCTACAAGGAGTGATTCCCCAATTACAACTGAAGCAACCAACAGCTGAGGGTCCCTTACCCATCCCAGCCTACAGGCATGAGGCCACTCTTTAGTGGAAGCTTGTGGGTTTTTCCTCTTCTTAGTTTAGACACACCACAATAAAAAAGCTTGCAGCTGCCTCTTCCTCTAATTGCACTGGGTGTGAACTGCAAATGCTGCTTTTTCCAGTAATTTTTCCCTTTTCCCGAGTACAGCTCTCCATGTGTACACACGCACGCACACTTTCAGTAACACATGCACGTTTGCCTTTGGAGGATATTTCAAACCTACCCAACCTAAATAAGGAAAACTTTTAAATGTATTTTCTCTCCTCCTTGATGTGGCGAGATTCACAGGCTGTGGAAAAAGAGGCTGGGACAAGACACGGTTGCATCTGGAGCGGGGGAGGCATTCTTTTTTGTGGTCGTCTGATGAATTATCAAAGCCGACTTGTAAGGAGCTTGGGGCCCAGAACTTTAAACAGATAGAGATTTTCCTCTCTCCTTTCCTTTCTGTCTCCAACTGTCCTGGGGATTTGACTGAGTCATGTTACACTCGCTGTGACTTCAGATCACTCGTATCTGGCTTTAATAACGTCTTTATTTTTATTGCTATTATTTTTGGCTGCCTGGGTATTCTTAAGAGCTTTGTTGTTGCGCTCCCAGCAGAGGCAGCAGCACGCGCGGCGATGGGAGCGATGTGAGGACAGGGCTGTGCCAGAGACAGGGACGCCTGCAAGGAGGCTCCCAGCTTCGCCTGGGGCCAGCCTGGAGTCCGATGGGAGCCCAGATGGGAATGCCTGGCGTTCCCAGCCCTCATGGCTCTCCACCTCCAGCACCTTCCCGCAGCGGGGCAGTGCGGGAATCAGCCGGGATGGTTTAACAGATACCAAGGCGTTAGGGGTTGCTCCTGGGACTTGGGACATACGTGTCCAAATGGTGCGGCTCTGATTCAAAGCAAAACCAAACCAACCAACCAAGGTCAACCTCAAAGGCTGCAGCTGGCAGGAAATCCCTCTGGGGAGGTCCAGGTGTTAGGCAGGAAAAAGATTCCTGCGCTCATTTTTTTAATATATTAAATATATACGTATATATTAAAAAAACATTTTTAGAGTCTGAAGTTACATGAGCATATCCAACAGAGAAAAAGAGGATTTTCACAGGCCATGTCCTTGCCATCACACCTTTTTATTTATTTCTGACAAAAGAGACAGCACACCTCCAACTTACTATGAGTGCAAACACAAACCCAAACCGTTTTCTGCCCAAGGTGGGAGGCAGAGACAGGGGACAAAGAAGTGGAAATGCCCGTTAGTGGCTACATTTCATCTTTCAAAGGACCGTCTTGGAGGACATCCCAGAAAGAT
Organism: Chrysolophus pictus; assembly: GCA_037305975.1. NCBI lineage: Eukaryota > Metazoa > Chordata > Aves > Galliformes > Phasianidae > Chrysolophus > Chrysolophus pictus. The sequence goes on from CM074595.1 coordinate 9,981,437, forward strand.
CCTGCTGTGATTCACTAAATGACTACAGGGATGGAAAGCCCAGACAAAGCACCTAAAGAACTGAGCTGAGAAGGCAACCTACACCAGGAGGGATTTATCTTATTCATGCGCAGGGCTAAGGGGAAGACTGCAGAAACATCTCAATGGCAGTGTGCTAGAATATCATGGAGGGCTTTAGAGACGGAGGCTCTGTGCCCATTCCACCAGTAGAATACATAAAACATATATGAGCTCTAAACTTCCCTGGGTATTTCACTGCGCAAAGCAGTTCCACTGCTAAAATCCTTACTGCTGGTGATCTCTGTGAACAGGCCTTGGAAGAAACAAAAGTGGCTTTTATCTACAAACACAACTTCATTTCAGCTACTTACCTGGATATTCCACTAGCATTTGTAATATCTTTTTTTGTCAGCCATGCAAAGCACAAAGTCTCCAACACCTACAGAACATCCCCAGAAGCCAAACTTACATATATTTATATAAAAGAGAAGAGGAAGTTCAAGACAGGAAGGAAAATATACATTTCAAACATCTTATTGTGGAGCAGAAACAGCAAATGCATCTTATGTAGCCATTTCAATACCACATATAATCAAAAGCCAAACTGCAGAAGGGAATATTTTTTCAAAAAAGAAAAATATTGGCTGGGAAAGCAGAAAGTCTAAAAACTCTGAACAGAGATTTTTAATTCAAATCAGCAGTGGTTTGTAAATGTGAAAACAGATTTGAGTGTCACCAGAAGAGTCACTCACGTGGCTGCTCAGAGTTTGTGTTAGCTGAAGGAGACTGAAGAAAGTACTACCTGCATATTTGCTTATTCCACTACAAGCAATTCAGACCCATCCTAATCCCCAAAACCCTCCATTGTCTGCACTCCCCTCCTTCCTCAAACCTCATCTCAGTTTGTCACCTCTCTCCCATCCAACCCCCCCATCAGTCTTCCTAGGATAAATAAACAGTGCACAAAGAGCAGAGATGGAGACTGCCTAAATACACAGGTGGGGAAGGAGCTGGCAGATTTTTCAGTGGTTCACTCCCCAAATCTATCTGAAAGAGCAGCGCTGAATTACAAAGCGGAGGGAGACTGAGTGAGCTTTTCCATTCTCCTCCACAAAGCCAGAATGGGCTGTTCTAGAAATCCAGCTGGCAGGTTTCTTCCCAAATGCCTGAGCCTTGTTCCATCTCCTGTTTAAGTGTTTTGTACTGGATCAAAAGCTCTTCAGAACGGCTCATTTTGGAAACGAGACACAAGGCATGTTGCTGCTCTCTAGGCACACAAAAGAAGTTTTGCAGAGAGATCACAGAAATCATAAATATGATTTTTCAACTCTGCAAGCATGATTTATCATATTTTTTTTCTTATCTAAGAACTAGCATTTGTGGTAAGCACACAAGTGCTAAAAAGCAAGGCAGCACAGAATAAGCACCATGATGTAAGAGCCAATGCAAGCCTGTAAAGGTGGGGAGGGAGCTGGGGGTGTAGCTCCAAAAAGAGGTAAGAAAAGCTGAAGTCAAGAAGTTATGGAGGTTAAAACGTTATGCAGCTTCAGTGATAACTATCGGGAGGGACACAAGAAATTATGTGATTTGAGAGTGTATTAGTCAAACAGACAGATAGAAAGAATCTCATTCGGATGCAAACAGCACTTGCTTTCCAGTCCCATCACGCCATTATCAGAGACAACTGCTTTATTAGAAAGAAGTGAACTCTATTGAAGACCATGGTACACAGAGGAATCCCAGATGTTCTCTCAGTCTACTTGGCAACAAACATACCACAATAAGTAAGAGCTGCTTGTTTTTCTTTATTCTGTATACGAACCTTTGTACTCACTGAAATTGTACTCTATTTATTTTTAGTTTAAAATAAAAACAACTTTGGATGTACATAACCCAAAGCTGAAACAGGTAAATGGTCACGGACAAAAATTCACGTCCGCATATCCTACCAGTCCGTTTCTGATCTGCAAAACTTCCTGAGTATCTTAAAAAAAAAAAAAAAAGAGAGAGAGAGAGAAAAAGAAAAAAAAAAAAAGATAAAAAACAAGCAAGGTAATTAACATCTACTTGGCATCAGCAGGTTGTAGAGATGTGGTTTTGAAAATGAATAGGAAAAATGGAAAATGTACATTTTTCTTACCTACTTCCCCTCTCCTTACACGCCCCCATGTTTTGGTCAGGACAGATGAGGAAAGCTGTACTGATTTCAGACATCTGGCAGCTAAAAATGGTCAGGGTTTGTCAGCAGTGGGGCTCCTTCAACCAACACCTCAATTCAGAGTGATTTCAAAGACTTCACCAAGCAAAGATCAGCTGTTAGTCTTGTTGTTGCCTCTGCCAATATGCACTATTAATATCATATGAAAATGCCAAAAAATGGATTAAAATGAAGCAGAAATATTGATCTCACCCAGAATATTGCAGAAGACATAACCGTTTTAAAACATTCAAAATCACTCTGCCTATGACTACATCCTAATACCTATGTAAAGCTGACGATTTCAAACTTTATAAGATATTTGAAACATCTTGTATTAATGTGCTCTGTGCTGCTGAGCTGTATAAACCTGAATAAAAGATATTCAGGCATCAATAGCAAATTCCAGGTAAGGAGATACATAATTTTTACCACCTTTACATTGCACACATAAAAAAAATATTTCTTATTATTTACTACTCAGTAGATAGAACTTTTATCCTCAGCAAGTCTAATCCACCAGCTCTCAGAGCAAGACATAAGTCTGATATTTTACAGTGAAAGCCTGCACAGTAAGAGGTAGGATGAAAAGTATTACTGTATTAGAAGTTAAACACTTGAATACTGAAAACTAAAGAGTCAAAAAATAGAAGTACAGACAGGGTCCCAGAATCAAGCCACGCTCTTGAAGGGTTCTGAATACCAACCTCATTCTCCCTCCATCAAACAACCTCCTACACTATAACTTCAGTTGACAGTGTTAAGAGTGTTTCCGGTCCCATACTCTAATTTTTGACTCAAGATAAAAATCACTGGTCAAAGTGAGAAAGGAATGAAGACCTGTGCCACTGTGGCCTTCACCAAGGCAGCCACAAGATTTACTTGGACAAGAAAGAACACCAGAGAGGTAACTTGTACTTCAGACCCTCAAAGGTAAGGAGAACACATTGGTCTGTGTAACCTCTGCATATGGAGGAATCTTTCTGGAGGGTCATGGTGGGTAACAAATTACAGAAGGTCTTCATGTCATTACGATACAGAATATATAATCCCAAAATGTTTAATGGGGTCATAATGCATCCTGCCAACATCTACCTAGTGCTTTTTGCTAGCAGCACTCCAATATCCTTCTAGATAGGACACACATGCTGCACTGACTGAGAGTCTATTTACTGAATTAGTAATTACCACATCCTACAGCACCTGAGTTTTCCTTGGAGGTCTCCCAGCCAAGTACTGACCATACCCTGCCTTGCTTACCTAGTGAAATCTGACATGTTCTTGGCCAGCAGCAGAGCAGCGTTGGCTGTATGTCTAGAAATATTCAACCTGCACAGAGCCCAGTGCCAGAAAAGATTTCTAAATAATTTGGCAATTCCACTTCACCCATTACTGGTTCCTTGCAGTGCTCTTATTACGCAAAGAGAAACTGCACCCGGCTGGCTGGGTTATTTCTGTGTGGCAGCTGCACAGGGGAGAAAATTCAGCCCGCCGAGCACAGGGCACTTCTCAAACTCTGGCTCTCGGTTCATACATTTCCAGAGGCTCCCATATCACATATCCTATTTTCAAGCTGCTCTCTGCAGAAAACAAGAGCATTTAGCTGCCAGAAAAGAAAAAAAAATATGCAAAAGAAATAAAATTATAATAAAACAGAAGAAAGCCCCCACCCCCGAGGAGCAGCTCAGCAGTGAATGAAAGAGATTTGCGAGCTGTTTTACATGCTTTTGTTGTGTTTTCTTACTCTGTTGTCATTGGTTGTTTCGTTGTTTGCAAGGCTGAAACAGAGGGGAAAAAGCTGCATGTCAAGTATTGAAATTTGCCTTTGAAGGTCCCTTTTTCAGATGGAAAAAGGAGCTTCAGACAGAGCTTCCGAACCCCACTTCGACCTTCAAAGTTTGACTAATCCTTTGTCAGAGTGGCATTTGCCACTTAAGGCATAAAGCCCTTTTAACACTCGGCTCAGGAGCCTGTTTTCATACCTCCTCTTAAAAGCAGATCCGCAGCAGACTTTCATTCAGCGTCAAAGTGTGGGAAGGGGTTGTTTTGTTTGTGCTTTTCTTTGCCTGCAAGGGGAGCTCAGTTCAGTGCTCTGCTGAAAGACACAACGCGGGTAAAGCAGAAGCTACCGTGCCACGTACTTTAAGGAAACCCAAAGAGCGTTTTGGGTCAGAATCGGGCACGCGGGACGAAGGCAAACAAGTCTGTTGGCAGGTGCTCCCCACTGCAGACACGTCATGGGGCAATTCGGGTGCTTAAATCCAAGCTGGCACACCGCAGACCTGCTGCAGAGCCTATAGCAGCCTTGACGTTTTCAGCATCTCACCAACCCAGCTACGGAAGCCACGCATTTACACACAATATAAATGAGAATGCAAATGATCCTATTCAGAAGGCTCCTCATGCTAGAGGTAGTTGAATAACTTACAAATGAATGCCACAAAGAGAGACAGTGAAACGTCCTGATTATTGAGCACAACAAGGCAACCAGATAGCTTTTTTTGCAAATTAAGCATATGTTAGCCAGAAAAAGCACGGCCTGTTCCTCCCCGATCAGACTGAAATCTATGCAAAAAGTGAGGAAGATTTTTACAAGTGGAGAACAAAAGCAAGGAAGATGTGCTGGTTCCCAAAGGATTTCCTTCGGGTCAGGAGTCAAAACGGAGTTCAGGTTTAACAGGAAATTTTTGGCCTGAAAACAAACCATTCCTATATTTTTGGATGAAAACAACAAACCTGAACCTTTACCCACAGCTGAAACCAAACCTGGACTCGATCTTTGATGAAGTCTGAAGTCAAGTCAAGGCCATGCACTGTGCAGTAGGGAAGATGGAAGACCAAACTGAGCAGCCCTGAAGCTACCATGAGAAAGAGTTGTTAGCTCTCCATCTGCATGTCCCATTGCAGCTCCAAGCTGCATCCATGCTTTTCTGTCATCTTGATTTGCAGCAATGCCATCCATTTACAGAGCTGGTGAAATGAATAAACATCTCTACAGTAGTCTTATCTCCCAAATAAAAATACTGAGGCTGAGAAAAATCCATACTTTTTGATAGAAGATCCATATAAAATCATTTTACATAGTCCAAAAACTGACAGCATCACAAGCATCCCTTCTTCTTAAGAACCAACGTTAAAGCAGCAATCAAGAGACATTTTACAGAGTGGACAAAGCCTCTTTTGTTTTCAGTCAGTGGTTACAGGTGGCAGCTTTAACGAATAATGACTAAATTGGGCTCTCCTGCTAACACCACTGGCTTCTGGATAAAGTTTTTCTTCCTTCCACATATCCTCATAAGCAAAACTTTTTTTTCTAAGAGGAAACTCTTTTGCATTCCATTAAATGCAGCAGAGTCTATAATGCAACCAACTAATGGCTTCAGTGTTTACAATACTAACAATTTCCCAAAGCTAAAGCAGTAAATGCAGGGTTCTGTCCCCCACTCTGTTCTGAAGAAACAAACTGACTGCTGATCTTTCACATCTGCTTGGGAATAGAGGAAAGAACAGGGCAGCAACAGCCCAGCGACTACATATAAGAGAAGCAGAATTATGTAAATATCTGTCCATCACCCCGGTGAGCCATTCAGAATTCACCTACTACAAACAAACAATCCAATGGTGAACAGATATTCTGAGTTTCCCATCTGCCTGCAGGCAATATGAGAAGTATAATGATGGTGTTAAAGAAGAAGTTTTAGAAAAACTTCTTACGCTGTCAGAAGTTCGGTACTAGGAATCTGTTCTGCAGTTCCTAGAATTCTTAGTCCTGCCCTAACTCACAGGTCTTACCAACCCTTTACCAAGTTTTTCCACAGATCTCCTGGAACACCACCAATCTAGAAAGAAGAAAAGCTTGGGTATGGCTTGCCAGCTGTATTTCACTAAGTGTTAGCTCTGTAGATATTTCCAAAAAAATCAGATGTTTTCAGGTACCGAACACCGAGGAGTTTTATTTCAAATATATTATCAATCTAAACTGAAATTACAGGAAAAATCTTCAGTGGCTACTTAATAAGATATCAGTAGTAGAAATCTTGGTATTTCCATCTTCTCTCACAACCCAGCACTGAACAACAGTTGCTGCTGTTACTTGGCTGCTGATGGATGCCCTTCAATAAGGATGGGCAGAAGAACAGCCTTCTCATCAGAGCACACAGCAAGGCAAGATCAAAGTACACATTTTTCAACAAATCACTTACAAGACCCTTTGTAATACATCAGAGACAGATAAATTATGTATAGATAGATCTTGTGAAGCTTATTTTGTGAAAGGCCTTAACTCTATGGCAGAATTAAACCAACCTTAATTAAATTCTTAGAAAAAAAAGGAAGTTTTCATGGCAACTTTTAAAAGGGTTTCCAAAAGCAGTTCTATAACAAGCAAATGAATATTATTAATGACCCTAAGTTTAGACTTTTTTAATCCTTCTTTTTCCTCAGTGTCATCTTATATTTCTTTTTCGGATTATAAAAAAATTAAGCTGGCATTTAAGCTCTACAGACCTAAAAATAGCGATCTAACACCCCATTAAAGTTATTACAAGAACAAGTAACATTTGATACTCTGACAGTGGTTTTCCAAAGTACATCTCAGTAATGCCACTGCAGTGTCTGATGTTTCTGAATGGCTGCTCTGTGATTCTGCTTTGTGGCTAATTGGTCTTAACTGTCCTATTGATGCTGTTTGCTTACTTGCGGTCATAAGCTCAGAAGTCTGAGACTCAGAGAGCAAGTGTTCATGACTGTAAGACTATAAATTTCAGAGCCTAACAAGAACAAGCATGGCCAAGAGGATCTCTTTTCTTTAGTCTATATTCTTTCCATGATGTCAGTGAAATTGGAAGCATTACTGGATTCAAGTATAGCTTCTAAAGCCCTCCACCAGCTCACACCTTTCCATCAGATGTCCTGAAGCTCATCCTTCAATTCATGAATACAGTCACCTGAGTCCCACACAGCAGAGCTGCAGTGCATTAGCTCTGAGTTCCCACTGATGTACTGATATCAAGTCCTACCTTTCAGTCCATTTATTTTCTGCACTTCCTTTTTGCTCCATAAGATTGAAGTATCTCATCAGAAGACAGATTGAAAAGATGTATGCATGGGTAAATGTGTATGAGTATATATGCTCATCTTAAGCATACATAGTTCTGCTCTACTCTTTCTAAGGATGTGCCTCACTGTTTACCTGTCCATTACTGACTTGTAAGAACACTTTCAAACCAGGCTGGTATAGTCTATCTAGATCTAGATATATGTGCAAGAACAGGAAAAAAGTTATTCTTCATACTGTAAAAGGAAAATGCAACAGTATTTTCTGGAGTGACACACAAGCCAACATATGCTAATATAAATGCAATTGTACACAGGTACATGGATACCTTTTAGAACATGTGAATAATAAAAAAAAAAAAAAGGAAATGATCTGTGCATATAGCATTCCTTCACTGTATTTCTTTTACCCTTTTGACATGGACAGTCTGGCTAAAATGACACTAAAATTCTGTGACTTTTGTGTTTCTGAGGGACACAGTGAGGTCTGGAGGTAAGAAGACTGAACCCACAAAAGTTTTACTAGCACCATTAATCTATAAATGATGTCACGAAAAAAATACAGAAAAAGCCAAATTTCTCTCTCACTCTTACCCTCTCAGTCTAAGAAGGATCTGTCAGCAATTGCCAATAATCCAAAGTAGTATTACATAAACATCACAGAAGTAAGAAACAAGATAAACATAAGGGCAGAGAGTTTCCAAACCACTTAATTAATTTTGGTGCACTGTTGCAATAGGTGAATCTAATCTAAGGCTTTGAAAACTTCAGCCAAAAAGATAGGACAATTTATTTTATTTTTAAAGGATCATGGATATGTTTACTGACCAATAAAATCTAATCTTCCAAGCCTTCTTACATAGACCATCATATTATGAAGACATCCGTGTATGAGGGAGACAAAGATTTTATAAAACAGAGTAATTCAACCAACTGCAGGCTAGAGAAAAAATTGTGAAGGGAGGCTGAGCCAGGAAATGTTCATAACAGGCAGATCCTTGGGGCATCTCTAAAAATGAGAATGCACTCCAGTTCACAATGGGCACTTAGCACCAAGTAGAAAAAAAACTCTTAATAGAAACATTTCACAGTCTTGTGTATCCATCTGGAGAAACTGGACTGAAACTTTATACAAATGTAAACCAGGAGGCCTGATTTAACACAGCCAACATGTTAATGTAGGACCATTTGCAGTAAACTGGCACTTGCTTTTAATTCTGCAAGGTATAATGGGGTTCCACAATAAGCCACAGTACTCCCCTTTAACAAAAATGCCACTTCTCTCTGTTCTGCACAGACATACAGAAGAAGCAGATCACATCAGAACTGTGGTTTGAACAATCCTGCAGGAAAGGGGACAGCTGAAGTGTCAGTGCTCATCCTTCAACTTTAGGGACTTGCATTTGTTTCATGTTGAGTAGTATTGTCTGAAATAAATTCAGTGGCTTCAATTTCATTCCTGCAGGGATTTACCCACCTCATCAGAACAAGCACTGTTGGTTTCTTTCGTTCAGCAGCAGAATAGCAAGTACTGCTGATTTCCCTGGTTGCTAAGGACTGACATGGGAGCTGTATGGTGGTCCTTGTTTGCAGTACCTCCAAGATTGTCCTTCCTCTTTCAAAGAAGCTGCACTAACTGAGCTGTAGGATTGGTCAAACCTGGAAGTAGTAGGGATTCTGCAAAGCAACACTATCTATAAGAAAGAACTGAGCAGATAGTGAGCAGATAAGGAAAACAGTAGCACACAAGCTCTGGAGGTTACGAGTATTTCCACTCCAGAGTGGATGGTTAAATAAGAATTTGGAAGCAAATATTAAAGTTTAAGTAAAAGGAGCAAATAACAGTAGGGCTGAGAAAGATACCTGAAGAGCTGCAAACATACCCAGTTGGTGTTTCGAGGGCCCAAGTGCATCTCTAATGAAACAGATGAAAACTTTCTAGACAACAGGTCCTTCAGGCTCCTCTGCATAAGGCAATGCCAGCAGATGATCACCAGCAGGCACGAGGTGCTAGGCCAGCAATGCCACTGCTCCAACCCAGCAGTGCCAGGTGAGAGGCTCCCCTCAAGACAGCTGCACAAGAAGCCACTGTGAATCCTGAATTCTCACTCCCTGGAACAAAACAATTTGCAGGGCATCATTTAGTATTACAGAGAATCACAACTGAAAATTCCATTTCCTTTCGGGGAGTGCATAAAATTCTCAAAGCAACTCATCAATTCCCAGGCAGAGGAAAAATTATTTTAACTTTGCATTTCCAAACTATGCATGATTTGAATGTGAAGAAATGACCAGGAATTCTTTTGCCTCTAGCACAGTTAGTTTCCCCCATACAGACATAAATGATGCTCATCAATAGAAATGTGATATTTCTGAATATAAAAAAAACCCATAAACTGCGCTTACTAGGTCTCCTCTAGTTCCCATTTAATTTCTTTTGTCTAATGTAAACTCACTGGGCTATGACTAACAGCTAACATATAATTTCTAATTGTATGGCATTATGTTATGTTAGTACAAAAACATTATCAGAGCCAAGACAGACAGAAGCATATAGTTCAGTCTTACTGGGAGTAGACAGGAACGGAAAAATACCATCAGCATCATTTGTCAAGGAAGCAGATTAAAATTCAGCTCTAATGGGAAAAAAAATATCCCCACATTTCACTTTCCTACTTTTTAAATGACAGAATTGTTATATAAACAAACCAAAATATGTTCACCTTTACAAGGGCTTATGGAAAAATGAACTGGATGATACAGGACATTACTATTTTATTCTTTGGAAGATGATCTGTACATTTCTACAGAAACAGCCTCAAGCTTTACAGAGATATAAAGCCTGCAGCTACGTGATTAGCCATAGAATCCAACCTTGTTGCAGAATTATGGTCAGATTTACATTTGAAAGAATTATGAGACAGAGACTTGCAAAAAAAAAAAAAAGAAGAAGAAGAAGAAGAAGAAGAAGAAAAACCTGATTTACACCCTGTAGAGATCTCCCTCCCTGGGGAATAAACCAAGGGAATGTAAATCAAGAGTAATGCCACAAGGAAGCATGCTCCTGAGCCTGCAGACAGTCTGTAACAATAGCTGCAAGATCTGCGATCAGACGGCACCCTCTCAATGTGCTCATCATGAAGATCACCTCACATTCACATGCACACGTTTTTCTTCTCACATAGTGCACTTGGTCCCGTTTACTAAGATTGCAGGCTCATTAGGACATCTGTATCTTGCTTTGTGTTTGTTTAGTGGGTAATATGTTCTTGTCTCTTGTACAAGTTCGTGTCTCAGCTGAGGAATCCCAGCATTAGCAGAGCACAAACAGTGGTCTTGTGCTCTCCCTCTACAAAAGAGAAACATCATCCCCAAAACAAACCTGTATAATTTTACCATATGGCTTTCCATGATTTTCCAGCCAGGAATTCCAGCATTCAACCCAAAGTAAAAGAACAAAAATCCTAGAATTCCATTCAACTGACATCTAATGTCCTTGTCACCCAGTCTGTACCTGGCAGTGCCCAGTCAAAGTCTCCCAGGGCACTGTAACCTTGATCCTATTGACCAACACTGTTCTGATTTAAATTTCAAACAGTCTGCAATTCTGATTCCTCTTTCCCCCAGCACTGAAGCAAATTTTATGGATTTTATAGGGAAGAAGGCCCTAGCCACACACAAACTTCGCATAAGTGAAAAGGCAGTCAATACAAACAGAATTAATTTTAATTAACCTGAATATGCTGATGAAAATGTTGGGGAGTGTTCGTGAACAAATAAGTAGAGTCACATACACAGAAATACCTGCTTTGTTAATTACACACATACAGATCTAATGGTACAGTTGTGGCTAATTATAGTACTAGTTTCTTGCACAGTTAGTACTTGTAACTTACACACTTACAGTCACGCTGAGGCAGCGCTGCAGTTGATAAACACATCCTCTTTTTTGGGTTAGGCAAAGTAGAACCCAGCACCGAGATCCTGATGAGCAACCTTGTCAAAGATCTTCAGTTTTCCATCTTAGTCACCAGCTCTCCAGTGCCTGTTGGGATGGAAAGAAAATCATTATTCCCCAGCCTGAAAACTCCTTTGGAAGAATTGTTTCTAGATCATAAAGAGCTTCGGGTGCAGTCCCTTGTTGAGAAATCCTAGCAAGTCATTCACACAAGATCAGGAATCACTACTCAACACTGTGGTTACACTGATGGAAAATCAGTGGAAAAAAAAACAAACAAGAAACCAGGCTGTGAAATAGCTGCACGTAAATATCAATTGAATGGAGATCCCTATTATTCAATTTAAATCTATTTAGCCAAATTTATTGAGGATCTTGTCCACAGTTTCCTATCACATATGCACAAGAGCAGAACAAGATGATGCTATAGAAGAAGGTAACGTTATTGGCTAATATACACAGGAAAAATGGGGACATTTTTAGAAGTCATAAGAGCCAGGGTGCAAGGGATTGAATTCCATAGGGAAAATTCCTATCTGTGAGCATGGTGGTGGTGGGTTGATGGTTGGACCAAATGATCTTTGTAGTCTTTTCCAACCCTAATGATTCCATGATTCTATGACCCTGTTATCATAACAGGGCAATTTCCAGCTTTGCTGCTGCAGAAGTTTCAAGCCAAGCCAGACATTTAAACATGAACCGATCACAGGTCCCTCCTTCTTAGTGAACCAGTGCCAAGCCATTCCAACCAGCTGCTCTCAAATCTGCCACCACACCTGTGACAAACATCTTCTCCTGCTGCTCCTAAGGCTTACCTGGACCCAAGTGAGAGAATCCAAAAGGAGCCCTCGCATGGCAAGTCTCCTTCAGGAGCACAACATCCTGAAGGACAAAGCTCTTCTGCAACTGCTTTGGGAAAGGCCTGATGTGTTGGCCAAACAAGTGGCCAGGGCTGGGGCTTTTGTTTGCTTCACAAAAGAAGAACACGGGAAAGGGTGGGAAGGGTCAGAGGTTGGGGGAAATGCTGTTTCAGCTTTCCTTTGTACTCATCTTCATAACCACAGTGAGCATGTGTCACACAAAGAAGGTGCATTCAAGACACAAACCCAGATTTGTGATGTTTGCTCAAGTTAGAATAAAAATATTGCCACATGAATTGATTCAAAAATAATACAGCTACACCATAAAAATTATGATATTCTGGACTCCCTCTCTTTGCCTTCTACTTTTAAATCTTCCATGGTGCCTCAGAGTTACATATCTACATTGGAGAGCCTGTGGGCCAGGAATGTATTTAAGATACAGCTAAAAATCTCATTAACAACACAAATACAGAAACTGGGGTTTAAAGAAATTATACAGGTAATGCAAAATTTAAAGTCATGGCAAGTGGCAACAGCACATACATTATCAATATCTGGCTAATGGACCCAGGATGATTACTGGTTAATGAGCTGAAGCACACAGCGATTATGGGGAAAAGAAAAGAGAAGGGAAGGGAGGAAAAAGAGAAAGAAAAAAGAAAAAGAAAAAAGAAAGAAAAAAGAAAGAAAAAAGAAAGAAAAAGAAAAACCAACAAAACACAGAAGAAACATTCCTTTTATAACATAGCTGCTAGGAATCACAGCAAGGTACTCAGAATCACATCCTGTTTACTTAAGCAATGGTGGATTTGGCCTAATTCTAGTACTACAGGCAGTACTTTTTTAAATGAAGCATGTGCTGGTATACTTTGATTTGCTCCTATACAAGCAGGCAGAAAGGGGCCCAAAAAGACTCAAACAAGATGTGTAATTCTGTTAACTTAGCAGCTCTGTGACTGTTAGAAGATAATAATGCTATTGATATTTATGGCTTCATCATCCCCAATAGCTAGGAGGTAGAGTTAGGCTGCTACAAAACTATCATCAGCTGGGGAAGTCGTAGAACAAGTATTTGTAACAACTGCATTACCAGTTGCGCTTGGAAAAGCTGCAGAACAAACCTGGTGCTGCTCAGCAGAAATACAGCATCCCCTGCCCATGTCAGGAACACACTTAACGTTTCATGCCTGTTGTTCTCAGACCTGTCCCTGACTGGTGCAAACACTGCTGCCACCTCCTCACAATTATCACACCTAGACTTGGAAAGTGTAGGAAGTTGCACTACCAAAATTCAGGCATAACTAAACAGCTGTGCCTTCAGTGGCCTTCAGATGCTGCAAAAAACAACGTGCAAATGGGCACCTTTCTGCAAAAACCTGCATGCAGAAATTCACAGGTACAAATTACATTCACAAATATGGAAAGTACACTCCAGCCCTTCCTCGCAGCAATGTTTCCCTCTCTTTTACACTAAAAATAAATATGGCACACTTTAATGAATGCATTATGAACACAAACGTCTACCTGGCAGGACCTCAGTAACGGAGGTCGCCTCCTTTTCAACTGATAGAATGGTTTACAGCAAAGGAAGAAGCGCAGGGGGATGCACACCCCTGAAAGTTTGGAGTTTAACAACAAAGCCACTTACTGCCTCTCAAAGGCAGAGGGCAGGGAGATGAAAGCTCCTGCTTCATTTTATGTGCAAAGCAGAACAGACATCTCCCATAGACATGCTAATGAAACATTGATTTGCTTGGGTGCCGTTTGTTACCACAGGGCTCTCCACCTTGGACTTCCAGGAGAAACGATTCACAATTAATTAACTCCTTTCGCAGATTATCTGAAATCTAACCTCGGCTCAACCCCACTCCACGATGAAGCTCGTTTGGATCGTAATGTGCAGATCGATGAATATGCATACATGCAGGCACACATCTATATGAAGATGTATTCCAAATTTTTATAGACATCCATACGCATGCAAACATATAATGCATTATATATGTGCTATTATATATAATAGAATGCGTTCTGTAATCTATAATGATATTATAAATATTGTACTATAAAATATGCATCCCAAAACACGTCAGTACTTGTAGCCATGCAGTTCCATAAGCAGCACATGCAGATCTCTGCCCTCAGCCCACTGCCCACATGGGGGAACCCGGAGCTCTCCCAGCACAGCAGGACGGACCCAGCATGCCCAGCTCCCCCTCACCAGCGGCTGATGCAAACCAGCATCCTGAAACGAGTCACCACAAACTGCTCCCCACCGTCCTAACCACCAACAGAATGGGTTTTCTGGGGTACAGGGATCAAACCAGAGCAGCAGCCACCTTCCTAACTCAGTGCTGAAGGCTGAAGCAGCACAGAAGAATCACAGAATGGCCAGTGTTGGAAGGAACCTCAAGGATCATGAAACTGTGTAGACTCAAATGTTACTGTATGAGATTTAAACTGTGCTTATGGGGAGCTCAGAGTTCTCTTTCCTGTAGAAAGAATGCATGAAAACTATGAACGTGACATAAGAAATACTTCCAATGAATATTTCAATTATAATAAAAACAAAATTAAGTAGCATGCATCGATGATCTAAGGCTTGTGAAGCAGTAACACTGCAAATGAAGCTCAGCCTAAAATACTGTAAAGAAATTGAAGATTTTACATAAATCTCTAACTGTACATCCCAACTGTGCCCTGCCCCTTCCTCCAAGAATTCCATTAACGTACATTTCAAGCAGGGCTCACCTCCACTCCAGCTGTTATCGACTCGGGGAAGATGATCAATATAGAACAGACTGGAAGTTCATTTTTAGAAATTGATAAAAGTTCCCAATGCAGAGGGGTGAGACCGTTTATAGCTGAAGTTAAGGCATCCTACTTTCCTCAGGAAAAGCAAGGGTCCTCAGACACTTCCACTCATTCTTTTAATGGCTATGAATTGGAATATAGTTTTAGTTTCTTAGAATTCGTAGCTAGAGTAGAAATGAATTCTACTGAAACTGTTTTCCTGCAGTGTGTTGTGACTTCCTACACATGCTCATCTCCTTCTTCGGGGCATCTCTGTTCTGATTAGGCATCAGGACAAAGTTAAACATGGCTTTCCTACCCAGGTCATTAGCAAAGGCAGGCCTCGCTAATGAATTGCTGGCTAAAATAATAAAAGAAGGGCCAGCACAGAGTTCCTGTGAGTTCTGGCTCAGCCCAAACGCTAATATTGATGTTATTCTATAATAGTACCACAGACTATGTAGGGCAACCCCACGTCTGTCACAGCAGCCGGAGCAATTTCAAACTGTGTGCTTTTAATTATTTCATTGACACCCTTGGACTTGATAACTGACTGAATTCTCCTGTCAACACTTTGGTCTTGTGTTTTCTTCATTAAATCACAGTTTCAAATTACCTTTTTTTCTTTTCTCTCTCTCTTCACTCCCCCCCCCACTCCAACATTTTTTGGCTTCTAATTCTCTGAATGCCCCACACTGTTTTAAATTACATGCTCATTTTGGAATACACTGACTGTTTATCTAGGAGGCAAATTTCAGAGCCATCTGAAATTCATTTCCCAACCCCAGAGTTCCTGGGTACCAGCTTCCAACCCCGCCGTGGAATTTCCTGGGGCTGCCGCGTGGGTCGGGTTTCTCTGCACCTCCAGCACACGGCCCTGCCAGCTGCACGCACTCTGCTTCTCCTCCTTGCTGAGTCTTGCTAAGGCAAAGAAAATATCCACCTTCATTCGTTTGTAGATAGCGGTAGTAAACTCGGCTATATAGTTCTTAAAATGGAAGCCACCTCTTGGCACACAGATGAGTTCCAAACAGCTGCAGGGCACACAGCACACAGAACGGCATAAAACCCAGCATGGAAACTTGCTATAATTTGTCACGCCAAGTGTATTAACAGAAGTTAGCTGCCATGTACGCACGGCAACACGGTCTGCACAAGTATCAATTACCCCCAGGTGATTTCAGCCAGAGTTTGGGCACCCACTGCATCTCTATGCTTGCAGCAATGGGTAAAATTTAAGAAGCTGCAAACATTCCAAACAAAATCAAAACCTTCTGCCATGGAAAATCTTGAATTTTATATTGAAGGTCTGTAAAGAGTCCAATCTGATGGGTGAAATCTGAAATTCCCTGTTGTTTTGTTAAATATAACACAAAGCAAGCTGCAAGTGTAAAAGAGATTAGGGCTTGTTTCAATAGTCAAATTCTTTTCCGGCAAAATTGTTTTTTTCCCTAAAATTACTCGTTCATATTAAATCAAGTGTGACATTAAGTTTAACATGTTTTTCATTTCAAGATGGACATTTTTCCAACAAGTCGTAATTGGTATTTTGACTGTTTAATAAGCAAGTCTTTTGGAAAAATTTCCGCCTATAATTTGTTGGAGGATTAAATGTTGTTCTGGAAGGGAATACAATGATTTTGCAATATCAGGCCAATATTTAAATTTATTTTTTCTAGTCCTTCTCTGTGACTGAAAACAGGTTTTGTATTTGTAATCAGATAGAAATGTTTTCCTACAAACCAAATTACTGCATCATCATTATTTTCTGTGAGAAAATAACTAATCCGCTCCTGAAGTTACTTTAGTACTTTAGAAAAACCAAAACCATACATTTATGCTCTAGCCCACGAACAAGGGGCTGTAATACATCTTAGACTGAAGCATCCCTTGCATAAGAGCTCCCAGGAGTCACCTGCTCACAGATGATAGCGGGAATCAATCACACCATGTTACAAGATATTTATTAGCAATCTCATCTGAGCTGCTTGATCTGCACCTGCCAATGGGACGACTTCCTAAACACCTTGCTTAGAAAGCCTGGAAAGTCCAGATCCTCCTTCACTCGCAGAAATCCAGGAAAATCAACTGATATGAGCATTTGCTTCAATGCCCTCTGCCTCCAAACCCCCTGGCCACAGAAAGATGCCTCAAGAGGGGGCCCAGCACAACACACAAAGTGGAATTTTTGTCACCAAACTTAATGCCTAGAAATCACATTGTAGTGGTGGGCCCTAATGCCATAGCTAGAAAGTTGATATAGCAGCTAAAAAGCTAGAAAGGTGAATAGCAGCTAAAGCAACTACCTGGAAACTTCCAAACCCAAGCTGCTCTGGGACACGAATGGCAAGACAGCCATGTGGAGGAGACCAGTACTAGAAAAGAGATCAAGCTCAACTATAAGGTCCCAAAGAGACAGAGTAGAATAAAACACCTGTTACTGGTATTTCACAAAAAATCCACTTTCATGATGATATTTTTAAACAAACAAAGACTAATCTGACCTATTTTCCAAAATCAAATTAAAAACCTTGGGGTTTTTAGCTGCGTATTCAGTTGCTGTAAAATCTCAGGCATGCAGTTTGGCTTTTCCACGATGACTTTTTCTGCAGTAAACATTGCCAGTCATCTGAAGGATCCACCACTGACACCTGATGGAGGCTCCACAGCCAAAAGATGGGGTTTGGGATATACAATCACACACAGTGCAGGTAGACAAGATAGAACTGAGTGCAAGCTCACAGTGCTTTGGTGCAGAAGTGAGAGCAGGCAGACCAGCATCACTTGGCAAGAACAGCAGCAGGTATGTATGGGTAGGCATATAAATCCTACTCTAAAACATCCTCAGGGAAAAAAAAAGATGAAAGTAAATTGAAACCAAACAATATTTTGGTAGCCATCTCTGATAATTTGAAAAGCTTGAATTTCAGAATACATCCCTGCTTCTTTAGAAGGATTGAAAAGGCACAGTTTTAAGAAAAATACACTGTACCTAATAACTGCACATGAAAAGGGGGAAAAAAAATCCATATATCCACTTTGATCTTCAGGTGAACAAAAACCTGATTTAGATCTCCACATGTTTTACGTCTTCCAGGTATTTCTGCACCTTTTTATTTTATTTTATTTTATTTTCAGAGAGGGGAAAAATTCTTAAACCTATTTCAATACTTAATTTCATCCCATTACCATTTTCATAAACAGAGATTAGAAGAAGGGAAGGGCAAAGAATCTTCAGAAGTTTCTAAACCCTCTAAGTGGTTACAGCAATACCTGACACAATAGAGAGAAAAACACTGCCAACTTCCAGGGGTTTTGGTATCAGTAATTGTTTTTTTCTTGCCATAAGGCTGACCCTGAAAGGTCCTGAGCAAATTTTGAAAAGGCAGGAGTCCTGAAGAATACACAGCGCATTTAATGAGACATTTAACAGGCTCTAAAAAAACATTAGATACACTAGAGCACCTGTACAGTAGGGTCACACCTATGTGCCTCTTGGAGCATGCAGGTGGGCCATACAAAACCACGGACAGATGCAGAAATGAGCGCCCAGCCATGTGCACATGCTGTTGATATATGTATGCAATCAATGAGAAAAAAAAAAGCTGCTTTACATTCAGCTCATTTACAAACCTGATCAGATATCTTAGCAGGACACATTAGCTCATGCACATCGCTGGTTAAAATACCTACATGGCCTCTGGATCAGAACTGGCTCCCAGCCAGCCGGTGCAAAGCACAGGTTGAGAAGTTCAAATCTATCTCCATTTGTTCAATTAGAGATACCCTGCAGCAATTATTGTCTCCTAAAGAACAAGGTAAACCTGCCCTGCAGTTTTTTTCCTGCTATTATTACTACTTGGAAAAGACTCAGCCGAAGGAAAATAACAAAACTGAGGGCATCTGTTCTCAAGCAGTCACCCTGCATAAACCCTGCAAATAAGGAGGTGACATTATTGGAATAACTGATTCGAAGGACTCAATGTTTTGAGGCCACGTTTAAGATTATAAGAGCAATTAGATAATAGATTAATGAAGATTACTACTCCTTTCCCCTCCACAAGAAAATTTCTCTGCAGCTAATTAGAAAGACAAAAATATTGTTCCAATAACTTTTACACCTGACACAAAGGCTGCAGGAAAGGTGAACACTTCCACGGTCATCCAGAAGTCAGTGGCTGGCAGTAAACACGGGTGCTTGCCTCATCACTTGAAGCACACAGGAAGAGACCCAGGAAAGTGGGGGATGTTCAACTGTGAGTAAGGCCAGGGCTGTAGCTAGCCTGGGTATAGAAGCACAGAATCTCTGGGAAAGTGAACCTACAAGCAGCATCGAATCCACCTCTTGGCCACACACAGCACCACCAAAGCCAAACCCTATCTCTGAGAGCAGAGTCCAAACACTCCCTGTCAAGATAAACTGAGTCCCAGTCTGGTATCCACCTCCTACTATGGCAAAAAAATAAAAACAGGTTCAAACCATTTTCTGAAAAGATCCCAGTGATCCAAATTAATAGTTATGTCCGCAAGATGAATACTTTGTTCTTAGCAAAGGGAAATTACTAGCATGAAAAACCATTCTCATGGAACACCATCATGCAACTGACACCATTTCATGGATGTTTCCATTGTTAAAACAAAAATCAGGTTGTTCAAAGCTTTCTCCAGTCTTAAATTATCTTCTTGCTCTCCTTGTCTGGACTTAGGGAAGAAGGCACTTTACACTTCCACTTCTTTTCTTTCTTTTTCACTTTTTTTCCAAGCCACCTCCCTCAAAGCAGCACTTACCACAGTGACAAATGAAGCAGTAATAAGGTTAGTCATTTAACTCCTTGCATCCTACTTAAAATCCACCCTAATTACTGTGTAATGGGTCCACAGAGGCAGAAGAGTCTGGGTGAAGTCTACCCGGAGGGCACTGGTATAGTTCATCTGTCCATTCTCTAATAGCAGTCTAAAGTTCACCCTTATAAACATGTCACCCAGTCCATAATTAAGTGACTGGTCATTAGGTAACATATGTGGTACCTGTGGGTCACATATCAGTCAGCTGGTGATGGATCTTTATCCAATAGCCACACGAAAACAGCTCTACACTCAGTGCACAGCACACTTGTGAGAAGTTAGTGTAGGTGGGATTTCTTTTGTTTCTTAAAGCAATAAACCCTGCATTTGTGAAAGGTGAAAAACCAAGGGGAGGAGGGAGTGGACGGACTGCCACGGTTCATTCCTCATCCTGCCGTTATGGAAAAAAAGCTGAATTTATTCCTCTACATTCCTGCAAGCATACCGGTTCCAAAAGCATGCCTCGTATGTCACTGACAGGTGGATTTTTCATTCGCACGTCATGTCAGGACACACTGCTAATTACTATACTTTCATGAACTTCAATGACCTCTTTCCTGCTCATAAAAGAAAGTTATACTTTTCAACTCTCTCACATTCCACAGACGTGCAAAGCTGTGATGGACAGGGGAAAAGCATTAGACAAACTCGTTTTCACCAAGAAAACTGAAAGAACCTAATCTCTATGCAATAGAATGAACTCCCAGGTAAGCAGATGAACTGCATACTGCGCTGGTCAGAACATTTACTGAGTGCACACGTACAGAGAAATGCAGTCAGTTCCACTGCAACTGCTTTCCTCCCGTCACTCATCCATGCCAAGGGGTGAGGAGCTTGATCAAAGGAGATGTGGGGACAAGAGCAGAAGTTTCAACTTGAGATTGTCATCAGATTGCACACAGTGGATGATTTCCAGCAGGTTCTGTTCCTCTAGGAGACAGAAAAGGACTGCTCCCGTGTAGACCTGAAGTTCAGATTAGTGTCCTAGAAACCCTGGGGCTCTCCCTGCCCTTCTTACAGAACTGTTGCATTGCTTTACTGTTTAGAAGTTCTGTGAGCTTGGAGAGAAAAAAAGTTTCCTAGAGGACGGCCCACACGGTGGGTGTCCCATAGGCAAGTTTTGTTTCTTTTTTTTTTTTTTTTGCAACAGAATTTTTCTGCGTACAAGGACTGCAACCCTGCATCAGCCATGCAGACACCATTATCAAGGAATTCACTCATGGATTTAATAAAATAATGAAGAGCTGGACCACACAGATTTCCAGATGGTAAATGTGATTTGAGCTGAGCTTTTCTGGGTAAGTAAATTATAAAGGAGGAAAAAAAGGCAAAAAAAAAAAAAAAAAAAAAAAAAGCACACAAACCTCATGCCCACAATGTTTAAAGGTTTATAATTGCTAGTTATTATCTGCAAGAAGTGTTCTCAAAGGCATGACATTATGGCCAAGAAAACAAGACAAGGCCTTGGAATCAGCCTTCTGAACTGCTGAAATGTGCCCAAATTACTACAGAATAATCTCCCACAGCATTTCTTCTGTCTGCTCACCTCTCTGTTTGATGTTCACCCACTCTGGCTGCCCACAGTTCTGGTAATGCTGAAAACAGAAGATCTGGCAAAAGCTACACTGACCAGCTAAATTCCAAGAATTAAATTTCAAGACAAAGGAGATGCATATGTCCACCAAGGATGAACTTAACTCATAGTACTGAGAGATATTACTAGATATAACCGTGCCAAAATCATTACTTGTGAATAAAAGCAAAAGAATGCATTGTGACTCAAATCACATTGGAATGATAGCAAAGATGCACAAAATTTTGCCCCCAAGAGAATTTGATTGCTTGTCTGAAATATGGATTGAGTAGAAAAATAAGGAAGGGAGAAAGCTTGAAGAAAGAAATTTCTTTTGTAGTTTCAAAGAGAAAAAGCCTGCCTTCTCTAGCCGAAATAGAAATTTATAGACTAAGACATGCAATCTCTACAAAGCCATTCACCTCTCACATTCTTACTGGACTTCAGTAACTTTGTTCGTGACAATCAATTCGATTAGTTTCTGCTTTCTTCATACAAAAAAAAAAAAACAAAAAAAACACACACAAAAAACCAAACCCATCAGACAGCTTTTGTACTTTCCCATATTCTGTGCATTTTACCAAAGAGGATTCTCAGGCTATCTAACTAAAGATTAAAGTAGCCAAGTATTGTGACGTTGTGGTTGAACCTAGCAGGTAGCTACACACCACACAGTCCTTCACTCACTCCTCCCTGCTTTCCAGTGAGATGGAAAAAATAAAATAAAGAATAAAAAAACAAAAACAAATACAAGGTAGAACTTGGGGGTTGAGATAAATCTACTTACTAAGATAGAGAAAAGGATAATTATGACAAATATATATATATATATAACTAAAAGTGTATGTAACAAATGATGCACAAGCACTTGCTCACCATCCCCTGACCGATGCCTAGCTAGCCCCAAAGCAGCAGAAGAGAGATGAACCCTCACCTCCCTTGAAAACTCCTTCTGCTTGATGTGATATGGCCAGTTCATCCCTTTGGGCCTCTATAAGTCAGCTGCCCTAATTCTGTACCCTCCCAGCTCCTTGGATCCTTCACTGAGAATGACCTTTGCTCTGTACAACACAGCTTAGCAGAAATTGTAAACTCTGGTGTTTTATCAACACTGTTTTTCTCCTAGAACCAAAACACAGCATCATACCAGGCGCTCTGAAGAAAATAATTCTGTCCCAACTGAAACTAAGACCAACTTTGAAAAGTACCTACAGACATGACTTATAATTTCAAAGTGGAGCTCGTGAAATACATGGCTTAAAGCTGTTGCCTAAGTAGGCTTGTACAGAAATTGCTTCTTTCTGGCCTGTTGCTCTGTATTATGTCAATGCCATAATTTGAAACACTGCTTGCAAGCAGCAGAGAAGCCTCTTACATTTCAAGCCATCCAGTAAAAAATTCAGACCTCCTTATTCAGGGGTCTTTAACTCTACAAGGTACCTCTGGGTGTGTGGTATCAATCACCCAGTGATGGATAGACATCCCATACCAGGGTCATCCGTACCTCCACTGCTTATTGAACTGCAACACCTCATCCTCATTGAATACTGACGGCTGATCTATATGATTCAAGTCCAATCAAAGCAGTGATTTTTCAGCATTAAGGACTCTTCCATTTGACATTCTTGCACTGAAACTATAAAGGAAGGATGAGAACAGAGCATAGGAAAACAGCCCTCAAAGAGGATTAGTCCACTATTTTTGTGTATTTGCACCACAGCTCTGCATCACAGAAAATGATACAGTGACTCAACCAAGGAAAAAAAAAAGCCTGCAGTGTAGTCTCAGAGTTGTTTATTCAAGAGCATGCAACTTTATTTGCACACCTACTTATAATTAGGATAATTCAACTTCAATAGTTTGACTGGTAATTGGCACGTGCAGGAATGTAACCAATTAAACTTACTCTTGAGCATGGCCGAATGTAACAAGTCATGTTTAAAGAGGACACAGGAATGCCTATAAGATGAGATGACGGGTATAACACTGACAGACACAAAAAGTTGTTTGATAGAGAAAGAATAGACCCAGCAAACTCATTCAGTGTCTGAGTGGAGGCTGTGTTAGGAAGGACTGCTCAAACATCTGCTAGAGATATGGCCTCCATAGGAAAGAAAAGAGAAAACTGAAGATTATTAATAATTTTCTGTTCTTCTACATGACCTGGGAGGTGTGTGGTGTGTAACTGAAGGATTCAACTTATTTCAACTAATATCTAAACAGTAGTGGAGTCAATTCTAAATAAAGTTAAAAAAAAAACACATGGATTTGAGATAATTTGCCTTCAGTTTTATCCCCGTTTAGATGCATCTATAATAGTGTCTTTCCAAAGTCAGTAAGAGAAATCATTGTTCAGACAGCAATTACTTTTTATGCCAGTAAGGTTGTTTAACTGTGTTTTCAGTTGCTGTCTTTGTTTTTGCTTTCCCTACCTCGACTATAATCAATGCTCCTTCCATGCAATTGCCGTGCTGAGAAATACCCTAGCTGAATACACCAGAATGCTGGCCCTAGATAGCCTTCTAAGCTAAGCTTGATTTCCTTACATACCTGGCAAAGCATGGAAAGATCTGAGATTTGGGCTGACCAGTCAGAAACAGCTTTTAAACTACACCAATTCCCTTGTGGTTACAGCTCTTCACACTGGTCCACTGACATGCTAAGAAAATGGAGAAACACGAAAGATTGACGTACGGAAAGCAAACAAAGGAAAATGTTGTCATTGCTGAATGAATACAGCCAGAAAGACATTGTGACCAACCTGGACCTGGACAAAGAGGGACCAGTTCTTTTCTGTTCGCATCCTGTGTTATTGCTGCCCAAAAAGGTGATGCAATTCATTATTCTATTTATGCAACCATAACTGACCACACATAAATACAACAAGATGTAATACAGCCTTTAGAAAGGAGGTTTGTGCAACTCATTCCTCACTGAACAGCTGAGCACTTGGGGTCTTGAGCCATAAATGAAAGGCTAGCTAATATTCACACACAGTAATCCCACTGAGTAGCAAAATACTTGTGCTTGAAGTTGAACAACACTTCTAAAACAATACACTTGGTGTCCATGCTCATTAAGTTTAAAGTTGCTTAAAATTATTTTGCCTCTGTTTTGGTTTGATTTAGTGAGACTTGTGCCCTTAAATACGTCTAAGGGTCTCAAAATCAACCACCATCCTGCGGAAAAGGAAAACCTCATTGCTCCCACTTCACAAAACTGAAGATGTCTGTAAGTCCAGAGGACTGCAGATCTATTTTCCATACGTATGAATCACACAATCATAGAATGGCTTGGGTTGGAAGGGACCTCAAGGATTACCATGCTCCAACCCCCTGCCTCAGGCAGTATGACATCCACACTGAACACGTGTAGGATTCCACCCAAGTGAAGAGCTGCCAAATCCCTCTGGAACTCCTGGTCTTCCAGTGCATCCCAAAGAGAAATCTGAGTTTCACAACGGAAACCCTATATAAGAGGAATATACAGATCACAGTTCTGCTTTTTATTTTAAACACACACATCTGACACATTAAAGAGCATTTTGATAGGATTTTTTTTCTCCTGTTTTTCTTTTTTTTTTGTACCACTCACAGAGCCAATCTGAAGACAGGTGTTTGCTCTATTTTTATTATTCTGCTGAGCATAGCATTCTCCACAACCTTTCCTGAAGAGGAACAAGGCAAGAACAACATCAACTTCCAAAAAAATTTCAAAAACTTTCAATAACCATCCTTCTGAATTGCAATCCATAGCCAATCCCAGAACAGATCGCACACTCTTAGTACTTCTGATAAGTAAAAAAGGAGGTATTTAATCCCACAGTCATCATAAGGGGAAATATTAACATGTTAACATACGATTACTAAATATTCCACTTTTCTTAAAATAGAAGTGAAAACTTGATTTTTTTTTTCAGGAATTAAGGATTGAAAAAAAAACAAACACAAATATTATTTCTTTGGTTCTTCTGAGAACGTATAGGATGGTTGTTTGTTTGTTTTTGCTTTTTTCTAAAACAGTCCTCTGATACAGCCACTCACACATACGTGCTGATTTAGGATTTACACAGCAGGGATGTAAAGCTGCACATGCTGTGCAGGACGTGTGCTGCTGGTCATTACCTGATAACTCCAAGTACAAATTTCAAAGAATTTGTAAGTTCTGCATACCAGAGCTCAGGTAAATTCCACACAGCTCCCTGCCAATGCACTGCTACTTTCTTATTCTTGGGGTAAGTTTATTACAATAGGTTGAAAAATAAATTAGCATTAGCATTTGGCACAAGTTATACAGTCATTATCCAAACAGACTGAGGGCTTTGACAAGGCAACTATATGTAGTTACAGAAAAAATTTATTCTGCAAATAAACCTACAAATGGTATACCTGGATGGTCCTCAAAAAACACACACATAGAGAAGAAACAGGGTATGGCTATCCAAATACCTAGGATTGCTGTGCAGTGGCATTCTCATATGCACAACTAAACGGGAGAGCACAGTCTTACACAAAACCAGACTGTGCTCAGACAATGCATTAGTATGGATGGGTTGCAATAACACATAAACTAGGCAGGACACAGGCACCGTGCACAAAATGTAAACCTCAAGCCATGGGATTTCTTTAATTTTATGAATGAAGAGTAGATATTCACAGGTAACCCAAGGAAAAAATTATATCTGTGTTAGAGTTTTGTTCTGAATGGATTCTTGCACTAACTATACAAGATCTCTAGTGACCCCAAACACTCAGAGAACAGTTTTCTCAAGAAGACAAATTGCATTAGTCTAGCATGGAACACCAGCCTGATGAATTAGTTTTTTTCATCACTAAGAGATTCTATGTAAATGAGAGTAATCCCTGCACCGATGAGCAAAGGGCAACCTTTCCCACAGCCAAGATGCATAATTATATTTGTATTAAAACAGCACAAATAGTTCTGTTTTACACATGAAATATGCATAAAGTTAGGCCACAGAATTATAATTATTAGCGATTTAAGGCTTGAGAATGAATCCAATATAAAGGTAGAAGTCAGCTGAGAGCAAGGCCTGGAGAAGGACCTCACAACCCTGCTCACTGTCTGTAGCCTCTACAGCCAGCATGACCTCTGCACTGTGAGTCCAGGAGATCTTTTCTTATCCCCAGGAAACTCTTTAAGGAAAGCAAACAAAGAAACCCCCACACAACTGCCCTTCAACAAATACTGTCAGGAGTTACAGAGAAACATCACTTTTTGCTGCTGTTCTGAGATGCTTAGAATTTAAGAAATTGATGGAGACTTGAAGGAACCACACAATTCATTTTATGCTAGCTTCACCTAATTCAAGCTGCTGTTGTAAGCCCACTCAGCATTTCCAGAGAAGTCTCTGAAGTCAGGATATTATTGCCAGTCTAGCATAAGCAGGAAGAGAACCTCTGTCACTAAACCGGTAGTTCCCCATAATCCACCCTTGCATGGCTTGCTTTCAGAAGTGGGGCAAAGAGAGAAGCTATGGGCTCTGACAGCTTGGTGAGAGCAGGTGCTGTTTTAGGTCAGCACAACCAGCGACTTGACTTCGACAATCTGTGGAACTGTCTACAATGAAACAGTTGCTGCAGGAGTTCTGCTGTTGCTTCATTAGGAGCATCTTGCACCCTGCAACTGGGTGAGCTCCCCCCGTGAAGCAGAAGGATGCCATCCCTGCAGTTCACTTCAAACTGCGTCCAAGCAAGGTTGGTGGTACCCATAGGGTTTCAGAGTTTGTTTCAGAGGCTCACACACGTGTCGCTGCCAGGCAGCAAAGCTGCAGAAGCAAGAACCAGAGCCACTTCTGCCTCACAGAAGCAGCAACGTCATGCAATGAACTTTAGGTGGAAGCCTGGCACATGCTACTATTTCTGAGCACTAAAGATGAAGGATTATCTTTGACTATGTGCAGTGTTGCAATGCAGATACTCCAATACCAAAGGCAATCTGCTATCATGAGGAACTGCATGCTGTGGTTTATTCACGCTGAACTGTCAGGTGAATGACTTCTGCTCCTGTAGGTTTGAAAGGCTTAGGGATGCTAGTAAGTACTTCAAGAGCTTTAAAAAGACCCTAAAACAGTTAAGCTGCAATAATCTCCTGAAGTGTTTAAGTGGCTTAGGTCACCAGTAAGCTGCTCTTGTGAGTTAATCAGGAAGGCTACTTAATTAGGACGACAGGCTATTCACCAGTTCATCCCAAGGAAGAAAGCCAATTATGCTTTTCAAAATTACATGCTTCTGTAATCCCAAAGATACCAAGCCATTTGTTTAAGCATTCACCAACAGAAAACACAAACAATTCTTCACAAATCTGGTGCTAACCTGTGTACATTTTACACACAAGTCTTGTTCTGATATTCCATGGTCAGCTACAGGACTTCCCTCTGCAGCTCACAGCACATGCAGCACACAACCATGCTGCCCAGTTTGTCATAAGGAACACCCAACACAATTGTCTTCCTTAATGAACAATCACCAGCAAAAGATTTTTCAGCAATTTCTCAAAATTTCAAAACATGAAGAAAAGAACATAGGAAAGAATAATTCGAGCAGATGAATTAGAACACAACAGATTTTTCTAAAATTTCTCTTTCTGTAGCAAAATACCTTATAAAGAATAAATTTCAAATTACTTGCTCTTCTGCTATAACACTTTAACACTTGTCTCTAGAGTTATTACTGACACCACAAGAGTCCTATTAAGTGTACATTGCTCAAATGTAATTGAAGTTTCACTTTAATTCAGACTGACATTCGTACTTATTTTGCGTTATTTGCTCAAAGCTGGATTACAGGAAAAAAGATCAAGCTCATATCTCAATTCAGCTCCTATTTACTCAAAGTCTTGCAAAAACACCCTCTATTGCCATCATTTTATAATACATCGAGTAAGAATTAGAGGTTACATGTAAACTTGTCAAAACCCAGAGTCATATGTAATATTACAAGATTGTGCAAGTGAATCAACAAGCTGTACTTCTGGTTGTGTCAGTTCACATCTTCATATGAAGTTATTTAAAAGCTGTCACCAAGCCTGCAGGTTAAACTGCACATGACATTTGGAAACCAGACTGTACAACTAATACAGATTTCTGGTCCTAATTTTCTATTACAAACTGTCAATATACTGCAAGAAGATTCACAACTTACTGGAAGCTGATTTATTATGAAAATGTTAGAATAGTTTCAACGTATTAACTAGTATGTTAGGTTTACCTGTGTACAAAGCACCATTATGAAGAGAAAGAAGCATCCAAACCATGTCATCCTTCACCTCTGAATAGGAACAGGCCAAAACGTTATGCAAAGGACTGCACAAGTCTGTGATTCAGGCACTGCTGGCCTTTCTGACCCCAAGCATAAGGAATTCATCAACCTCACAACAAATATGCAAGTACAGATTTTATAGAAGGGAAGCAACTATTTGTTGCGTCTGCTTGAGTTTATCACATACACAGACTCTGCCAACAGACTCTCAAGCATTTTCTATTTTTCTTTTCTTTTTATAGTCTCCTTTCTCCTAATCGAAGAATTAAAATTAACAACCTCGAAAACAGCTTGGGTTGCCTAGTGCCTCGCTCGGCCTGACTAAGTCTGGGATAGAAAAGATTTAACGTGAAAAAATTCAGGTTCAGAATGACCTTCTGCACTGATTGACTTTAGTGGAATGTAAATGATGGGCAGTAAATCAGGCGACGTGCACTCCGCTCAGTGAATCATACCATTCCCTTCAATCCCATCTAGAGGGAGAGACATAAATCCTCCCAGTTCAAGCCGGGCCATGAGCAGTCCTTTATATTTCCAATTAAAGATGTACTGTCCTTTGCCCAGCATTCAGTTGGGACGCCGCACATTAATATGGAAATCAGCAGCCCAGCAGCGGGCCATGGGGCCTCATTGTCACTGCCACATTCATCCCCAGGCTTCCTCCCAGCTGGACGGAGGAGGGTTCGGTGTGACAGGCAAATCCCAAGAGACGACAGAGAACCCTTCATTAGGCCTGATTTTAATGCTGCGCTGCCAGTAGGCAACATGTTTTGATTATCAGGGCTTTCACACGGATCCTCCGGGGCTGGAGGCCAGATACAGATGCTTCCCAGCGCTACACAAACAAACGCACGGCCCGAACGCGGCCTACCGGCTTGAATACCTATCAATCACATCAACGTCACCCCCTCAAGTGCTGCCACTGTGAGGCTTTTTCTTATGGGAACAGCTTCGTTCCTGCCCAGTGCGATCTTAGAAGACTGCCGCAGAGCCAGCCACGGCCCCACGGTGAGGATCGTGAACGCACTCTGAGCTCTGCTCTCACCATCAGCATCTCCAGGCTCGCTGGTGAAGGCAACGTCATGCAGGGCCTACAGCTGACAGCAGTGACAGAACTCCTACAGCATGTCCCAGCACACTGCCACATGGTCACACCAGCCAGGAAAGCCAAGAGGGAAGCAGGGATGTGGTGGTCAGTTCCTGTGTTGGTGTTAGAGATCAGCTGAGGAAAGAGGAGCTCCAGCATGTGACAAAGACAGTAAATTTCTCCAGACCTCCACAGGCAACAGCAGAGAAAGTGATTAATGAGATAGATATTAATGGAATTGGGATTTTAGGGAATGGAAATGAGGTCCGGGAGGGTCGACCACAAGGTGAGGACGGGTTGTCTAAAAACGTGAGATTGGGAACTGATCTTTACTGGTTTTGGGGGCCTTTTCCCAGCTATTTGGGCATCTACTCTGTAGACAATTCGTTTGGGTAATGATTAGCCCCTCCTACCCACAGATAAATGAACAGTGAGAAGGTGAGAGCTGTCCTTCGCAAATCTTCTACAAGTATTTCACTACTTAAGCCACCTCGTTACTCTGATGCTTTTTTGTCCAGAGCATTTGCATAGAGTGGATGGAAAAGGCAGAAACAGCCCCTGCAAAATAGGGACTGATACAGGTTGAACATGACCATGCAATTCCAACCCCTCCAAGCTATGCTGTGTGCAGTTCAATCACAGCTCAGGAATTCTTCCTGTGTTTTTTTTTTCTTGTTGCTTTTTAAAAGACCAGACACCATCAACAGTAGATCAGCAGCAAGTATCCAGCAGGGAAAAAGCACCCATCTTCGGGACTCAGGTTAGGATTGTTA
This sequence comes from Chrysolophus pictus, assembly GCA_037305975.1. NCBI lineage: Eukaryota > Metazoa > Chordata > Aves > Galliformes > Phasianidae > Chrysolophus > Chrysolophus pictus. The sequence continues at coordinate 10,011,861 of CM074595.1, forward strand.
ATTCTGCACTTAAATCACATGGCCAGCTGAAATGGATGCCAGGCTCTCACTAGGAAGTGGGTCCCAGCACTGCTGTGGGAGCTCAGCCTTGACGTCCCACACTGCAGACATTCAGTGTTACTAAAAAGGTGAGGTTTTTACTTGCAGCAAGCAGGTAAAAATTTGTTTTATTTGCAGAAGGCAGCGCTCACAAACAGCTTTCTTTGGGGGGTTTGACATCAGAGAGGGATTTACTTTCCCTAAAAGGACAGAGAGAGAAATTCTGGATCCAAAAGTGCTTCCTCCCACACTGGCCACCGTACCCCATCTCACTCTCCTCAGCACTCCACAGCTATTTTTAACATCTCATTTCCTCGCATTATGGCAATTTACATACTTAAACACATCACATTAGCGTCCAAAACATAAACAAAATGAGATAATGCAGTGTAAAGAGAGTATTAAATGAAACCCTGCCGATACACACACAGGAGCTTTAGGAAATCAGGCAGTTCTTTGAAGCAAAGCAGTTGTCCTGTATCAGTAATAGGAGGATTTCTCAGCAACACTTTACAATAAAGCAGACTTAATGAGAGCTGAGCAGTGGTGTAATTCCTGTGGAATTGCATATTGAAAGCTACATTCATACCCAAGGAGCCCATCAGGACCAGTATTGTTAGCATGAATGCTGAAGGAATTGCAAAATGAATTGCCATTTTATTATCGAGTGCTTCCGATTGGCTCTATCCTGCCATCTGTGTCATTCGGAGGATGTGAAGTAGCTGAGGTCCGAACTTGAGCCTCTGAAAGGTGGGTCAAGGGGAAATTCTGTGCTGCAGCATCCTCTGCTTCTTTACTAGAGAAGTTCATCACCTTCCTAAGAGGAAGAAGGGCCAAAGCATAGAGCAGCTTGCCAGGAGTAAGGGCTTGCATTCCCCTTTCTACGGGGAATGGCATTACTGATCAGCCACACAAAACCTGAGGAGAGATCACAGCAAAGCACTGCTCAGAAATGAGGGGCTGCGGATTATCTGGCTTTTTGAAAGCTCTTCAGCCTTCTCTAGTTCTTCACGATGCTGCAATAGAATTGTAAGACTTAAAAACTAAAGTGCACCAGTAAAAAAAATGGATGTGCAGGACACGTCTCATTTAGCTCTCCAAAGAGGGAACAGATTTCAAAGCTGTTTGAGTGATCTAGAGGCCTAAATCACTTTCCCAAAGCACATAATTCACACAGAAGATCAATTACCAGTATCTAATGTCCAGTAAATGTTAGCTCATTTGCATGCTTCTGAATTGAATAGATGCACAGAAACAATTTAAAATAAGCTTCTTTAGCTTCCAGTTGTTAACTTCAGTTAGAGTATTCACTGATAAAAGAACATTTTAAGTGAAAAACGTCTCTTACATCACCTTATTCTGTAACTGAGGTATTGTTATTCCAGTAAGTTAGATTTGGTATCCCCATATGAATTCTAATCTTTTTTTTTAAACTGAGCTATTCGCTTTGAGCCCTCTCGACAAAAAGTTACTGTATTATTTATCTCCCTATGCCAGCACTGCCATTTTTGAGGTGCTTTGTAAGAAACAGAGCATATTTCAACTCTTGGTATAGCCTTTACGTCACCAATTACCTAGAAGCTACAGAGCATAACAGGCCCTTAAAGCACAAGAGAAATACCAACAATGATCCTCAAAACCCAAGAGGACATTGATCTACATATATACAACCAGCAAAAACCAGAAAATCTTTACCTTCCACTTACTTTCAAGTTCTTCCAACACACCTGACATCTCCTGTCTTGTCAGAGGTGCAGCATACATCTGCAGCATGGTTCATACATGGAGCAGGCACTGCTCCTCCTTGCAGAGCTGCAAGCACACAGCGCAGGGCCCTGCCATGCACAGCACCAGGCTGCTCCTTGCCTGCACCTCCACACCAAATCCCTGCCAACGGCACACAAAGTCAGCATGGGAGAAGCAGTGGGGCTTCTTGCAAGCACACGAGACAGCTGCTGGGGGCAGAACTGAACTTACTGCAGTGTTTCTTTTCTGCAGTAGAGCAAGGATGCAGTTACCCATTTACCGTGCATTTTACTAGATATGTCGAGGCTCAGAGAGAGAACTTCTTGCTCCAGGTCACACAGCACATAGTGGCAAAGGCAAGACAAGGAGAAAATCACCATTTGACAAGACAGATTCAAAAAATGCAGACTGGAACAATGAGAAACAGGTCTATCCTGACAAGATGCATCCAGATTGCATGTGTGACATGTTCAAAGACTCTGTCCTGCAATTTCTCTCTAGCTCGATGCAAACTTAGGATCCATACCACACTGATATGTCTCAGATGATCACAAATGCCGTGCAATTGCTACATACATCACAAATGTTCAAATGGGTGCTTATGGGGCTGTTTCACGACAGTCAAGTTATATGACTCAGCAGAAACAAATTTTTCAAAAGTTAAATTCTTCAAATTTACAGTACTATAAAAAATGAATGTGTTTAAATATTTCCAGATCTAGCAGAAGAATTATTCAAACTAACTTTATAGGTCTGACTTTCCCATACATCACTCTAAATCAGGAGGGATTTCACTAGACCTGAACGTAAATAATTTATGATCTAATGGGAAACGCTCTTCACGTACCAAAGCTTAGGAATAGTTCCCTCTCCAGCACGAAGGTCCCAATTCAGCAAAGCACACTTCGCATTACAACTGCTCAACTCAGGTATCATCTATTAAAGAAAAAAATCCATCACCTTCAAAAGGTTTGGTTCTAGCTCCAGCAATGGCAATAAATAAAGCTTCCTCCAGCACAAGCATTGCTCCTAGAACCATACCTACATCCACAATCACACCATCAGCAACACCCACAAGAGGGAAAGGTGTTCGTCTTCCTTTACTGCAGCTCAGAAGGACTTGATCCCACAACTCTTGCTCACTAGGGCACTCCTATAGACTTCAGCAAAACAAGAGACTGATGATAGAACAAGAGGGAACAGTTTTAAACTATACGAAGGGATAATTCAATTAGATATTAGGAAGAAATGCTTTACTCAGAGGGTGGTGAAGCTCTGACACTGTCGTCCATGGGTGCCCTATCCCTGGAAGTGCCCAAAGCCATGGCTGGGCCCTGGGCAGCCTGAGCTGCTGGGGGCAAGCAGCCCATGGCAAGGGAATTGGAACTGCATGATCTTTAAGGTCCCTTCCAACCCAAGCCATTTTATGATTCTAAGCTCAGACTTAGCAGAAAGGTATTTGCTTGGAAATGTGAGTCAGATAACTATTGCCTTTCAGGTACTTATCCCTGCTTAGCAACTTATAAACCACAGTTAACAAGTGTACAGTTTAAATGAGTCAACAGGACCCCCAGGAAGCACAAGGCACAGGTCAGATGCAATTGTGCATTCCCTAAAATTAGCCCAAGAAAGCCCATTCCACGCAGTTCCACATTACTTCTAAATCATATGTGCTCAGTGCATCAAAGAAGACGGGAGATATATATGTTTAGGCAACATGGTGCCTAAACCATGAAGTTCTCTCACTGCTTTGCTATACTCCACTCCAACTTGCAACTGAAATCCTTAGGCAAAAGCTTAGGGTAGGATTTGTCTCTTCTAACTTCAGCAAGTGGAATGGGGACATCCACAAGCAGATGCATCATCCAGATTACCTTTATGTTCAGTATAGAAAAGTGATATTTCCAAAATACAGTCATTCCTTCTAATGGGACAGGTAATAATAAATCCTGTTCCAGGAGTGCCTGTTTCAGAGTGTTTCATAGTGTCTGGTAACAGGGGTCACACCACGGCTCAGAGGCATATCTGCATGTTGAAACGAATGCCATCCCTGCAGAGTCGGAGCTGGCCTCATAGGAACAAACAGAAAAATTCTCATTCATCTCAGCTGGCACTCTGACCTACTGAGTAACTTATGTTTTTTTCAGACATCTGGACTTCCAGAGGTGCAGCAATTCCTCCTGGAAGTACTGCAGTGCAGACAAGAGTTAGGGATCCAGTTCAGCACTCCAGAATGTTAAACTCCTGCATTACTTCAATGCTTCTGAAGAACACAACCTGCTATGTTTTGCTTTTCTACCATTTAATGATATTGTCAACTCTTTCCTATTCAGACAGCAAGATGTTCCATTTCAGTAAAGCATTACATGTTAGTATTATGAAGAAAGTTACAAAATTTTCACTCTTATTTGGAGTAACTTTGGGAAATCTCTGGGAAACACAACACATTTTCACTTACATAATGCACAGTTTGAATGCAGATAAATGAGATACAACATAATTTATGCCTGTTTCACTTGGGGAAAAAAATTGCTTTTTAGAGCAAGAGAAAAAACTGCTGTTGCCAAAATAACAGAGATAAATCCAGCTTTGAATTGAACAGGCACATTTCTGCAGCTATTCAGTGCATGTGTGTGAGCCAGAGATTTAGACATACATCCAATTATAGGAGAGTGCCAAACTTAATTTTGAATATCATAGAATCATACAATGTCCTGAGCTGGAAGGGACCCAGAAGGATCATCAAGTCCAACCCCTGGCTCCACAAAGGACCACCCAAATGCAAACATTCCTTCAGCTGCAGGAGCTCAGGGCCATGCCCACTGTCCTGAGCAGCCTGCTCCATGCCCACCACCCTCAGGGCCCTCTCCACCCTAATGGGAACCAGCACTCCTTCCAGTTTAGAATGATCCACAAATGTATTTCATATAATTCCAAATCTGTTTGGAATCAATAGTGAAAACATTAAAGAGAACTAGCCCTAAAATGGAGCCCTACAGAACCCCACTACTGGCACGTAGGGCAACTTTCAGGTCACAGCATCCCTATGCCCAACACAGCCATGTTTTGGTCATCATGGGACATTCTTAGGGTCACACTGCCATGGCCTTCTGATGTCACAAGCCACCCTGATGAGTGCTATAAATACGGGGACCCTGACAAAAGCCACTAACCGACTTCTATCTGCGAAGCATAAACCTGAGACAAGATGCAACTTGCTAAGTCCCTTCCCACTCTTTGTGTTGTCCTCTGTGGAGGAGGATGGATCCTCCTCCAAAAAAGCTTCGGCTTCTAGAGAGCAGCAGCAAACCCAAGCCAATGGATGCAGACCCACCAGAGATCCACCTCCATCAGGCCTGGGCAAGCAGTGTAGCATCATGCTTGCCTGGAGACATTGCTGCATCCACTCGCAGTGCAGCACGGGCTCTCGATTTCAGTCTTGGTGTTGAAGAATCACCATCTGCCACAGAGCCTCTGTACCAGCTGCTGCTCTCTAGAACCCCTTCTTCTCATCCCTCATCCTTGTACTTCTCCAAAACCTCTCAAATCTTTCTTGAGTTCTGAGGAAATGACAAGGATTACAACTAGTGTTCTCTATGCTTCTGCACCAAAACAATGGCAGGAGTTCCAGCAGACAGCCCCAAGCTCCCTGTAGCCTCCAGGCAGCATCAGAGAAGGTATAGAGGCAGCTTTCCATTGGAGAAACAGAGAACTTGGGTTTGGTCAGAAAGAAGGACTCAAGTTCAGCACAAAGGTCCATTCCAGTTGCTCCATTAGGACTCTTGTTTCAAAACTGGACAATAAACAGTTTAAAAGAACACCACAAATTAATAATGATAATAAAATCCAAGGGGGGACGGAGGGCCACAGAGGTGCCCTCTCTTCTCACTGCAGGGTGGCACCAAGTGATGGAAAAGGCCTCAGCAGCCATCTCAGACAGTGACTGACAGGGAAGACTCACACAGTATTTAATCACACCTCAGTCCCTTTGGGACAATGAAGCTTGCATCTTCCTACTGCTCGTTATTTATTGAGGCTGTCAGACACCTGTTGCAGATAGGCAGGAACTGATCCAGCAGGGTACCCACGCAGTATTACAGCCTGAAGAATTAATTCTGCGAAAAGTTCTGAATTTGAAGTATTTGGAAGCATCAGTCCCCACTCAGAGACAAGGGCTGAACCCGGCAATTCACAGCGTAAGCTACATTCTGTGTTAATTATAGTATAAGGAAACAAATATAACCTATTCTACAATCGTAAAAACATGCTTTTTTTCCTGTATGAATCAGTTTATTTTTCAGTTTTGATTCACCTTTAGCTTCTCTCTGGCCTACATCACTTTGCTGACAAAATCTTTATTATTTAGGGTTTTCCTCTAGAAACAGGACTGCTTTCCTGCATTTGAAATATGGCCAGGGAACATTCAGTGTGAAGACCTTTCAAAATAGGGTGTTTTTCAGCTAGAAGGGTGGAGGTGGCAACTTTTGAGAGCGTTCACGTTTCCTGAAATGCCTTTTCACCCGCAATGTAAATGAGTGATGACCTTCTGTTCTGATCCATGGGTCTGAAGCAGAATGGTTCTGCACATTCTTATAATTTCCGCAGGAACTGGTGTGATGCCAAGTTCATTTCAGCTGCTGAAGGAAATGGCTATACCTCAAGCTCAGCAGACTTAATAGCCTTAAGCCCATAACATAACAGCATTATTCTGTACGTTAGATGGTGCATAAAATGCACTACACCAATATTTAAACTATCACGGAACTGACCAAGTAAATGAAAATTGTGCCAAACAAAGGAAGCTTGATTTTGAAATGAGAAAGAATGGCTATGCACGATGCAGAGCACAGCTAGAATACACAAAATTACTCTGAGTTCTCTGTGTACTTGAGAGAGAAAGACTGAGAGAACCTGACTGTGATTTCAGTGCATCCTACTTAAAAATTAGTGAAAAAAATGCAGTAAAACCATTTCAAAAAGCCATTTCAAAGCCATTCCAAAAGAAAAAAAATGATTTAGTAAAGTATAAATTGTGCTTTTCTTTCACAAGCTGAGATATTTGCGGAATAAAGACAATTTTGTAATTCATTCTGATTTGACAGAACTGAATTCAGGTAGAGTTCCACCAGTTAGGTTTGTATTTATCTTCAATTTGAAGCATCCTCTGCGTATTTCAACCACTGAAAACTACACAGGAGTTCTCTACAGCTACAGCTACAGCTAAGAGAGGAACCAAACCATGCATCTCCATCTTTTGTTCAATCAAAATGCACCAGCTTACAAGCTGCAGGCTTTGCTGTTCTAGCATCTCTTTAACTCTTTTATCTGCACAGTCACAATAAAGTGATAAAGCTCCACAACTTTGATCTTATACAGAGCAGATATACAGGGGCTGTTCTGAAAGTAATGTCTCCTATTTCACTATGCTGGCCCATAGGTGGATGTTGGTGGGATGGCAGCAGAAGTTGAACCTTCCCACCAATATCCCATTCCATTTTGTTGCTGTGTGACAGGCAGCAGCAGAGGAGCAATCTGACAGAATGACATCTGACATGGGTGTGTGTAGGATGCAAAGGTGTGTCACTGAATCCCTCCACGTGGAAAAAAGCACTGATATTCATGCTGAACATTTCCAGAGACCAAGCAGTGGATGTGAACACAGTGAGGGGGTGGGTGGCGCGTTTCAGCAGTGCTGACAGTGATAATGGGTCACTTCTCCTGGTGCAGATTTTTTATGAGTGTGACATGCAGGCTTGTTCTTATACATTGCTAAAGAAAATGCGTAACTGTGAGTGGTGACTATGTTGAAAAAATAGTGTTTTGTAGCTGAGAATTTGCTCTATCAAATAGTGTTACTGTGCTCTTTGTACCTCTTGTAATTTCCATGGAAATAAATAGGAGGCATCACTTTTGGAGTGAACTACATATTTCTTCCCGTAAGTACTGAAAAATCTACAAGCACATATTTAGGTATCTGCTACCAGTCTTACTTTCCCCACCTTTTAAGTGCTCATAGCATACACCACTGTCAAAGTGTACTCCAACCTCCAAACAGTCCAAAGTTATTTCAAGTGCTGTTTACGTGCACTTCAAACAGACGCCGTTCATATACTCACAGCTCTCATTAACAGGCTTACAGAGACACACAGCTCTGCAGGGACAACATAAATCTAGCATTTCCAGTGTATCAGCACTGACTGATATAAGGTGAAACATCTATCAAGATCTAAGACGCCCATGTGCACCAAGCTACCTCCTCAAACTAAGGAATACTGAAGATTAAGGCTCCTCCGACCTGCAGTGATAACTAATCATCGAATGATGTTTGATTAACACGCTGATGAAAATTTGTCCTTTGGCTGTCTGATACAGGCCAGAAAAGACTCCAGGTCTTGAAAACACCACTTCTTCAAAAAGTTGGGTCCTTTCCCTGCTTGTACTAATCAACAAGTAATATGTTTATTTCATTACCACTGTGACACGATAAAGCAGGAACTGATGAAAGGACACCTTCTCCTCCCCCCAAAAATAAATAAGAAGCCTGGATATTACTACACACTGATGCTTTCATCCATAAACAAAACTGCATTTTCTTTCAAATATTGTCCTTCCTACTGATGCAAAACGTGCTCAGAAAAAGAGTGAAATACCTGTAATATTTACAAGATGCCACTGTGGTAAATATTAATTTTCCTCTTTGCAGAACAGAAGTGTTCTGCTATTTCCATAGAAATGCCCAACACGTTTATTAGAGCAATTCAATGTACACCCTGCAAGCTTTTCCAGCAGGCACGCAGCCCCCAGCACTAAGCAGGCCTAAGGCCCACACTGTCCTACGAGGGTCAGCATGGGATTTGGAGCCCAGGGGCTAGAGCCAAGCAGCCACAGCAGGAAAGCTCTGCACAGCCGAAAACCAGGAGCAGGGGAAGGCCCCAGCATGACAGCAGGCCATAGCCCCAGCTAGACTGGCTGGGACCAGCCAAACCATTGCAGTCCTTTCTTCAGGACAGCATTTTTTCCAGAAGCATTTGGACCCTCTTACTTTACGTGGAGGCTTAAAGTGGTCTGATGGGCAGATTGACAACGGCCCCTCGGATTAAACGTGTGATGTCCAATTTGTGGGGGCTCAGGAAGCAGCAACACAAACAAGTGTACTATGTCTGGAAAAGCAGCACACGAGTGTGCCCTCTTAGCCTCGCAACATCAAAGAGCAGAAAGCGACAGTCAGGGCTCCTTCCGACACTTGAAATGCTTCACAGGCCAGCACTTGCTTTTATTGTTATTCTTATGCTTCTGAAATAAACAGCACGGAGAAAAACAATGCTAATTGACAACAGCTTACAGTATGACAGCCAAGTAAACCAAGCTTGAGATCAGAGTAGAAAGGTTTTAATTATCCATACTTAGAAATTTAAGGACAAGACTAAAAGCAGTTACGCATACCCTGGGCTGAGCTGCTAATCCCATAGCTTCTCTCCCAGCACTCCAAAGATGCCAGGTTAATTATCATTAATAATTAACACACTCACAACCTTTACGGTTAACACTGTAATGTTGGAATCCAAGGAAATTCACTTAAGATAGATTGACTGCCTTCTTTGAAGGAAGCAGCCTTAATCTTGCAGCTTTTTTGGTTAGGAGCCTTAGTTTTTGTCATTGCTTGCCTGTTTTCATTAGCTGATATTAGTGAACACTCAAGGTTACAACATTTATTTTACAAGCCTTCAAAAGTAAAGCTTGGGTGTAGAACCTGCAATTACATTAGAAAATGCACTATAAAATGAGTTATTAGCATTTGTAAAGAGGAAGTCAGTAAAGAGGAAAGCTTTTTCCTTGCAACTTTGAGAAGTAAGATTTTATTTATAAAGTGTGGGATAGGGAGAAGAGTTAGAAGGAGCATGAAAAAAGAAAGGAAAAGACAGGAAGAAGAAGCATTACAAATACCTACTTACATACCACATACTCCACAAAATAAACATATATTACAACTTTGCAAAGCTTGTGCCATGAGGACACGAGTTCCACATGTCATGAGGAAAAGGTTTCTGGGTATGACAACATCTGATCATGCTTCCTTTTATCCTAGAGGGAACATGCTCCAGTAGTGTGGAATTTATAAAGGCCATCGGTGAGCACAAAAACAACTCAGTGACCTCCAGTGTCCTTGTCACCCACCTGTGATATTTATGCATGTGAGGTGAATCTGAAGCCTCTCTCAAGCTCACATTCATCATTTAGCCATCACATGCTGTCTAGACCGTATATCTCTACTTGAATGCTTGCTAATCTTTGACTATTAAACAATGATAAAAGTTTTATACAGGGCCAGCACCTTTCATGGGAGAACAGAAGATGACTTTTATGTAGGATCTGTTCTTCCACGTACATGATGGTACTCAGCAACTGCACTCACAAGCCAAGTGCTCTGGTCACACACATCAGTGCAGGTCTGCTCCGCTCAGTGGAAGCATGCCAGATGAAACTAGCTGAGGATCTAGTCAGAGTTTCAAGGTACTCTATCAATTAATTAAGCTTTGTAACAACCTTACAAGGTTAAGCAGCACCACAATGAAGTTTTTTTTTTTTTTTTTAAAAAAGTGCAACAATGAAGTAGAAAAAGTGCAAAACCTCCAAGCCAAGGAACCCGAGATTCCAAAGGGCAAATATCTTTATATATCTATATAAATCTATATATTTATAAATCTATATTTATATTTATATCTATCTATATAAAGCTATATAAGCTATCTATCTATCTATAGATATCTATAGATAGATAGCTTTTCTATTTCAGGTCCTTCTCACACAATACCTTCTCTAAACTCCACAAATCCAAAAATACTTGCAACAGCAAGCTGCAGCACTAAGAATGGAATCTGGAAGCACTGCACCGAAGTACTGCAGAAATGAAGACTTCCAAGTCGGGCAGCCAAGGCTGTGCTAAGTTCAAGCATCTGCTCAGTCTGCCATTGAGAGAAGGCAACAAGGAGATGTTACTGTGAACACAAGGCCACTCAACAACAAAGAGCTATCCTACCTACCACAAAGGCTAATAATTTCAACAGTACGCATAAAGCACCTAGGTTCTGTTAAGATTTGTTTCTGGGGTTTAAAACTGCAGTGTACAGTGAATTCCTGCACAACTCCAGAAGCAGTTTGATGCAGAGAGAAGGTGAAATCTCATTGAAAAGCCTCTTCTATGCAGCACACCCAAACAGCTTGCATATTGTTATCCAGCAAACATTGACAAAAAGATTTAGACAAGAAACAAATGAAAATGAGCCCAGGAAGAAGAAAGATTCAACAACCTCTGAGGATAGTCTTAGAAACAATTAGGTTGTCCTCTTGCATAACAGAAAACCCCAGCATCTAACCCAGCAATTCCTGTAGTGACCCAACCTGGCTGTTTCACCACATCTTACTGCTGCTCAGCCTCTCAGCTCCCCCCAGCTCATCTCACTAGAGGAAGGACCAGTCCTGCTTAACTTCCAGGTTCAAAAGATATGTACAACCTATGCTAGAAGGGCTTGGGAAGGCTCCTGGCACTCCCTCCTACTTTTTACACATCTAAAATCTTGACCCAAATTCACACAGCCCCTCAAAAGAAAAACAAACAGAAGGTAATTTGGAGCATCTTCCCAAAGCACAGATCAGTCCTGCCTGGCAACGCTGACCAAGGAGCAGTTGGAACAAACCCCATCACCAGAAGAGCTCTTTCATTTCCAGCCCTGCAATCCCACAGCACAGCATGCAGGGCAGGAGCGAGCCTTCAAAGGGACACCCCAAGCACCAACTTGACCTTCAGCACCCAGCACACCCACGACCCTTCATCGGAGAGAACACAAACATCCCACCAAACCTAAATCACAGCCTTTCAAAGACACAAGTGTTCACAGTTACAAAACAAACTCCAGTGCAGCTCCAAGACTCCGCTGTGCCACAAGCAGTACGGAAGGTTTCCGGCTGTCGGTCGGAGTGTATAATAGGCCTGATTTATAGTTATCAGCATGGGACTTGATTCGAAAGCTCAATCACCGTGACTCCTCACAGTGGGGTTTGCATGCTGCAACGGGTCTCAAAATTGGAGAGGAATTTACCTCCCGCTGCCGAACATTACATAACAATCAACAGAAAACAAGCGGAGAGCAGCAGGAGGTCCCCATCATTAGCCTGCACAGTCATGTTAATGGAGATGTACACGCACTCATCTATCTGCACTTATTATGGAGCTTGCCAGACTGGGGGATTACACGGCAAGAAAGACTAAGACAGGGAGAGAAGCAAGATGCAGGCACGGAGCTTTGAACTCAAGTCAATCCACTGAGATTTCCACGTTAAGGAGAGGCTGGGCTTTGGGAGGTCTGCATCTCACCTACAGCAGAGAAGCCAGTAAGTGCTGGGAGGTGCATGCAGCCTCACATACAGCACAGCTCAGCTTTTCCTCTACAGAAACGGCCACACTGCCCTCACCTTTCTGCCTCTTTCAAGCCTGCTGCCAAGGTCGTAGTTCCACCTCCAAGGAAGGAAGAGACGTATCCAGAACTGCAGAATTCCATCAGTGTACCCACACAGAGCATGGGTCTGCATCCCAAAATAGTTGCAGACTTCAGCACCAATCAAGTGTTTCTGATTAGACAAACAGAAGTCCCCATAGGTACAGCTTTTAAAAATCCATTCAAACTCAGAGAGCTCATTTAAACCTTAACAATTCAGAGAGTTCTGGCTTGGTATACATACAGTATATTGTCCTCAGTGTTACAAAAGTACATAAAAGTAAATCTCACAAGACTGAGGGATAAAACCAGTTCCTTTTGTGTTTTTATTACTGTTTGAACACATGATGTGACTTAAAGGTGAACCAAGCTGGCAGCAGAAAGCAGCCCTATCACACCACTCTCTCCAGCCACCACTTTGACTTAGATAAATACTCCCTCTTCCCCCCTAAGCCAGCGATTTATCCCCCCCACCTTCAGAGGGTAAAAACAGCAACTTCATTCTAAAACTCAAGCTTACAAGGTTAAGAAAAGGTCAAGACCCTCTGAGTCCCTCTGTGTTAATTTAGCATGAGCAAGGCAATCCATTTCCCCTTCCCCAGCATTCCCTAAATGCAGGGCATCTCTAATGGCCTAAGACTTTTCTCCTTGACGCTTCAAATATCCTCCATCTTTATGGATGTAACTCATATTATTTCTTCTAACAGAATTAGAAGTGACAGTTTTAAACAATCATTATGTTATAATCAAATCAACTGCAATGTCATTAGCCTTCTAGATCGCCATCTTTGTTTTCTGATTAATACTGTGGTCCCTATAAGAAACACTCTTCCCAACCACCGTGAAAAACCAATGCATTAACCCCACTCAGACTGGCTTTGTCCAGGATCAATTATCAGCCAAAAGATGCTGCTCTCCCTCCAACCCTAAATCTGCTTTACCTCGTTTTTTCCCCATCAATAAATTGACCCAGAACTATTTGCAAACTATTGGTCATTTTAGATTTTAAAAAGAATAACCCCCTGCAGAATTCAGCCACAAATTGATCTGTTTGCACATGGATCAGGAATGCATCCCTTGTAAGGACTAGGCAGGATAAGACCAGCAGCAACCAAGGAGCCCCTTCTTGGCTCCTGCATGTATTCTGTCAGACAATCCTTAACACACAGCAAGATGCCATTTCAGCCCCTCTTTACCTTGAATACTCACGTCAAGCTCCTATGGGAAATTAAACGGTAGCATTAAGGGGCTAACAACTGCATTGAGAAAGTGCCTAAATGCTTTCAGACCCGACTTTAGCAATGTTAGAGAGTTCTCTGTTGAATGAATGTTGTTATTTCCGAAAGTCAGGTGTCTGGTCCTAACAGCACGGAATTATTATTTCTTTTTCTCTGTTTCTCTCTTTTTTTCTCCTTCCTTCCCCCTGGGAGACATACAAAGCCACAACAATGGTTAGACTCGCTAATGAGTACCAGCTATTGTGTCAGTGAATCACCTCCTTGTTCCTACCTTACATTTAAACTATTTGCACTTTGGGGGCAGGAACAGCCTTTTTGTTTTGTTTCTGAGCAAGCCCACCATGGGAACCATGACTAGCAATTACCAGCTCAGTGATAAAATAAGCTAATAGATACCAGTGAACAACGAAGACATAAAAATTAGGAGTTTTCAAAATTTTGTTTCATTGCAAGTTAATGGAGAAGAAATTTCTGCTTGTGCCCTGTTTTCACACGCTGCCTTACTTACAGTATGGTCTGAGCCAGAAGCTGATCTCTAGGCTTAACTCAGGACAGACCTGGGCTGGGCCAGGAATTGTGCTGTCCCCTGCAAAGCGCCCAGGGGAGGACATCACACCTTTGGTCTCACCATAGAATACAGGCTTGCTCAGCCCAGGATTTCTCACCAGGGAACGCTGCAGCTCCGCTCCAACAACCTCAAGGAGCAGTGTTTGTGAAATAGAGCAACATCTCACTTTCTGAACAAAACTAGAAATTCAGGAGTCACATTAAAGCTCCACAGTTCAGTGGGAAACCGCCTTCTGCCTCAGAAAGCAGCTGCTGTGGAAGTCAAGAGCTCTGGCTCCCCGAGACAAAGCTAGCTCACACATCCATCAGCAGCAGTGGCAGTTTAAAAGAGCACAAGTCACTGCTTTCAGCAGATCAGGAGCATATCCTGGGCAGGATCAAGACATACATCAGTCAAAGATAGATCTTTTAAGTGCCTTCTTCTCTTGTCTTTACCATGTTTTCTTTTGTGCCATTGCATCAAGCACCTATAACTTACAGAAGGAGCACGAATCCCACCTAATTTGCTTCTAGATTAGGAATGTGCATGACCACAGCCAACCACAAACAAGCAAAAGGCGTCACATAACAGCAAAATCTACTTTTGGACAAGCTTGTAACCCCATGCTTGTTCTCCATAGCCTACCCACACCATGAAGGCAGCGGATGGCAGAGCTCACCCCATCGTGCTCCAGGGCTGCAGTAGAGCCGAGCATTGCGGGAGCCATCGCCTGTTTCAAAGCTCAAAGTTCACAGTTTACAGCCCACCTGGAGCACAGCTGGACCGTGCGATAGATTCTCGCATGCCACCTACTGGTGCCTTGTTTATCCACTGACTGTGTCTTACAGAAAGCTGTATTTAGTTGGTGTGCTTACAAACTGCTCAAACTCTTTTTTGGATGGACATGAGCGAGAAGACACAAGGGTGAGTTCAGAAGACAGGAGCTCCCAGTCCCGATACACTAAAAGTTGATTAATTATTATTGCTGAAAGCTTTAGCCATGGACGAAGACCACACAGAGATGGTGAGAAGCGACTGCCAGGGGCTCAGGACAGGAATGTTGGTCCAGATTTCTGCGAGAAGAGGAAGTAGCCCGGCAAGCAGCTGGAGAGTGGCATGGAAGCAACCTGCTCCTGTTGACAGCAATCCTACCACACACAGCTGTGACTGCCCACAGAACTACCAGCAGCAGGAACATTTTTTCAGCATTACAGAAAAGGAGTCTTGGTTTATCAATTTATTTCTTTTACTGTCTTCCTTTATTTAAAAGTAGAGCTGTCAAGTTCTGACCTAAGCCTAACTCAAAGGAGGCACTGGGGAGGAAGGAGAGGGGTGAGGAGTAAGAAAAAATTTTAAATAAAATAAAGAAAATCAATGAATCTATGCTAATAAAGGTTATAGGAGTGAAACTTACACTGGATGCAAGTATGATCATGTAGTCTTTTTTATTTTTTTGGCATGCTGCCCCAGCATGATTTACACCGAGATAACATGATGGAGCCTCCACCATTGAAAGGAATTAAATAAAAATGCAATAAAGGAGTACAAAATCAATCCGCTTACAGTTTTGTTTAATAAAAATTCATGAAGGATGGGCGGGCAGGCCCATAAGAAATACACCAGTTCAATGAGGGGGCTCTATCAAGCCCACAGCCATTAGAGTGTAGCAGCAGGACGGGATTATTGAGCATTAGCATGAGTTAGCTGTGTGCCAGCGTGTTGAATATGCCTCAGTTCCCCCATCATTCCAAGCTCTGTCACTGCTGCCAGTCAATAGTGCATCTATCACTTGAAATAATGGCCAAGAAAAGTACAAGAGATGGAGATGTGACCTTGACTGAGAAGCTGATCCATGGGGATTTTCCAACGAGGGAGCAATTTTTTCAGTTGGGTAAAACAAAAGATACAGCAGACCCAGTCTGTCCCTAGAAGTCAGCAGAGCTGCACGTGCTCTCCCCAGGCTGAATTCACCTCACATTGTCACCTTTCACAGCTGAGTGGCCCTTCTGCCCTCTGGAGACACTTGCTTTAAAGGTGGATCTGCTTTCATTTTCCTAACTACAGGCTGAAGCCCGAATACACAGGCAAACAAACATGCCCTATGCTATTGTAATCAAAGAATTTCAAAGTCCTATTGCTGCTCTGACATCACAAGAGCAGCTGTAAGACTTTGGAATGAAAGCAGAAGGCCTTCAGAACGCCGAACTTACAGCCATCTCAACAAAAAGGGGATTTACTGGTCACAGGATACACAGGAGAGTGTCTGAGAACAGAACAGAGCCAGCCAAACTCATACAGCATTTCTGAGTTCTTCACCTAAAGAAAAGCTTGACTGACAACAGAACAGAGCTAGCTCAATTTTTACTGGAGCAAGCCACTCTGTCTTAAGAAAACCCATTTGCTCTGTGCTTCAATCCATATTCTTTAGTTTGCCTTCTATTATCACGCAGAGCTCGAGTACAGACAAGTCTGAAAAGCAGGCATGTGCACTGCATGGGCAAAACCAAGTTTGTGGGTTACAAGTGAAACATTTCCACTGGAAGTGCTCACAAAATATGCTAAGTGTGCGATGTCACCTAGTGGTCAGGACTCACAGGGGACCAGCAATTAATGCCTTCAGCTAATTCAGCCACTAGATGAAGACGCATGCTGAGGTCTCACAGGGTCCCTATCAAATAAGGACTCCTAGAGGTCAGACGAGACAGCTTTAGGTTTACGCACCTGGGATTGGATACACATAGCACAGAAACAGTGGGATGTGACTCATTTCCTCCAACACCAGAAACCAATAATACTCACACTGCTAATACTGAACTCCTCATTCCTTATGCTCGATCCAAGCCAATAAAAAGTTAAATCAAACCTTTTCAACAACAGTGAAATCATCACGTTGCAGTCTGCAGACACCCAGAGCAGATAAAAGCACAGAACCCGTCAGTCGCTACATATTATCCCCATGTCTGCTCGCTGTGCACAAAGTTTCTTTTGGAGTCTGTTGGAGCACAAAGCAATGCCCAGACACATCTCCCCTTGTGCCAATGGGTTCCTGCAGTCTCTACACCCACCCACACCCCGCTCTCTCCCAGCTTGGTGAGTGACCACGTCGGGAAGCACTTTGGGTTGCATTTCCAAACACCAGCCTGCAGACAGCTCAACTTGCAGACACAGCAGTGGCTTTCCAGCTTTCTCTGCTCCAAGCACTTATCATCACCTACAAACGCAGACAAAAGGCAAAACACCATGTTAGCCCACTGCTCTCCATCCAGCTCCTGCAGCTCCCCAAAAGAAGCCCTATGTCAAGCAGAACTGCTCTGGCAGAGATTTCCTTGTAGGCTCTTTCTGGCTGTTCCAGTACGTTGATTTGAGGACAATAACCTCTAGCTTGTTTAACAACTTGTCCCTGCTGTGTAATTACACTCCTTTTAATTGGCTCGTGGGGTTTAATCATCTCTTGGGACCCCGCTTCCAGCATTTCTCATTAGCTGCCGGCGCACACGCTCGTTCTGAGGCCGGGGAGATGTGCTCCAGAACAGCACACAGGGAAGGCACTCCTCATTTCAGACATTAAGGACAAATAGCAGAGCTTACAGCCACATACAGCCAGTCTTGCCATTGCACATCCTCCCCAAGTCAGTTCGGTCCCACTGATAACACACTGCACCCCTCGGGGTCACAGCCATCCCCGTTCACACCCATCACCACCTACTTGAGAGAACTGGAGATGCGAGGACCAGCAGTGGCTGAGGAACTGCTGCAGAATTCAGAGCAGAGTGGGTAGAGGGCCGTGCCGAGCCCTCTACACCCAAATAGTGACACTCTGTGTCCAGAGCCTCAACCATTCTCATCTTTTTCTTAGAAGTTTGCAAACTTAGAAAAGAAATTTGCAAAATTAGAGTTTCTTATTCTATGTGAAGCATCTTTTGCCCCACCTGCACAAGTGCAACAAGCATGCAGAAGGCTCTGCAAAGCAGGGAGCACCAAAACCAAAGGATTCTCCTGAGGTCGGAAGGGATGAAGGCCAGGAGAAGCCAGAAGGAAGCTAGCAATGAGGAAGAAGCCAAGCAGAAAAAGGAGGCTGAGAGCATGTTTCCATGCCTTATCATCACCCACCTTGCAACTCTCCACGTCTGGCACAGGAAGGCCTGGATCAGCTTCACGCACAAAGCACAGCAGCAGCACAGCTCCAGCCCAGCCATGCCACCTGCATGTAGTCCTCCAGGATGTACAAGTGAAAGATAAAGTACCTTTATCTGGATACTGGAGCTGCAGGACCATCAGAATGACTTATCACACCTGTGAATCCCCAGCGCACTCTGCTTCTGGGCTACAGATGTTGGAAACAACGTCTAAGAATTAAATTATAGTTACTACGATAGAACATTACAAGCCTTGGCTCATCCTTAACTTCCTCTAGGCTCCAGGAAGAAAACTTTCCTTATGCAGGCTCAGGCTTCCAGCAGATGCCTCAGACCAGCAGTGCCAGCACAGGGATGGAGCTGCAGTAGCAGCTTTTCAGGCAGAAGAGCTGACCCCACTGAGTTTCCCAACAGCAGAACACCCATGCACACAGCTGACTTTCTATCACAGTGGTTTCCTAAAAGTACTGATTTTTGTCTGGTTCAGTTTCAGTGCACTCTAATGGTTCACAGGAAGACTGACAAGGAACAGGTAATTACTGCTAAGGGGGTGGGTTGATTGTTTTTTTTATTGATTTCTTTCCAAACTCAAACCTTATTCTCCTATCTTTTATCAGTGTAAAAAGGGAGAGGGATAACAGAGTGAGGGAAGATGGTATCTCCTAACAACATTATACGGTATAGAAATCATTAACAAAGATCAACACAACCAAGAATTCCAACGCTTCTTAAGATAAAATTTTGTTTTTCATAGAACCAGAGAATGGCTTTGGTTGGAAGGGACCTCAAGGATCACCAAGCTCCAACCTCCCTGCTGCAGGCAGGGCTGCCAACCTCCATATATAATGCCAGACCAGGTTGCCCTGGGCCCATTATTAGCATTGATCCATAAGTATACATTACAAACTGGATGTCTGTCACACACACACAGATGCGTGCCCTCCATTCCAGCCAACAAGAAGCCACCAGACAGTCACACGTTGGTGGCACGCACAGCTTACCTCCCATCCTCTCTACATTACAGCTTCTCACACAGAGCCCCATGTACAGGGTACCTCACATTCTGGAGAGCACAACCAGCTGCACTGTCACAAAGAAATTACAAACTGCCTCCCAGTAACAGAAACCAAAGTCAAATCCCAATTAACTCCAGTACAGCCAAGGCTTCCACAGAAGAAACAGATAAGTTTTTGCCTTATACCAGTTTCCTTCCTCAGAGCTAAGAAAACACAGAATTAGAGCACAGGCTGTGGTTATGTTTTAAGGTATATTTTATCATGCATTTAGGGCAGTGAGGTGGGCTGTACAGAGGGTTAGAAAGCCTTCACACAGAGATAACTGCATCCCGAGCAGTCAGCACGCCAAAAACCACTCACAGAAGGATGAACCAAGGACACAATGCACCACAGAAAAATGGAAAAGGATATTTGACATCTGGTGAAGAAACAACCCTACGTTAAACTTATACTGGCAGGGCCTTGAGATCCAAGTAGTTTTCTATTACTCCTCAGCCACGCTCGGCAGGTTTGTTTGATTTTTCCATCAGAATCCTGCAGCTTAGTTCGCTTTACCAGAGGGGGAAGTTGCTGGGAAAGGGACTGAGAAACAAGAATCTGTCAAAGAGTTGTTTTATTTCCTACAGCACTGGCTGACTGACCAAAATCCTATAAAAAAAAAAAAAATCAAATTCAGGAAAAAGCCCTGAACGTGTCAAGGCTTTTGGAACAAATGGCACAATAGGTTTTTCCTGTAGCTATAGGCATGTATTTCTTCTTATTTTTTATTTATTTATTTAAGCCCCTGTAACACACCATTTCCCCCAAAGGGCTGCAAAGGTTCAAAGGCTTTGAGAGTACCAATAAATCACGACCACATAAATGTCCTGTAGTGAAGTTTGATTCTTATTTACCCGGGGTCTTTGGGCCAGCGCTCAGTCTGTGTTGGAGGAGGCAGATTTACTTCTCCTGAGATGCCCTCAATTCACAGAGTGCTCATCTTTCAAGCAGCACCACTGCAGGCCTCAGCTGCCAAAACACTTTTAGCTGCAAGTTTCCATCATTTGCTTTATCACACTTCCCTTTCCTCTCCCAGATACTGGTCTAAACGAAGTTATGTTTAGAAATACCTTGCGAGTGGCCAGACAGAGTCACAGCAGCTCTGTAAATCACTGCCATATGCAGAAGAATTTCAGCCCTAAGTGGACGTTCTCCTTACACCATCTCCAGCTCTGATTGCCTCCTTAAAGCAATGCATATCCTACACATTACAAAGGTTTGGTGTATGTAAAGGCAGATAGTGAAAGCTGGGCATGAGAAGCAAGGCGCGTTAAGAACAGGAAAGAAGAACCACGTCAGGTAAGTGGGATGTCCAGCTGCAGAGTCAGCGTGCATTTCTGTCCTGCAGGTACAGCCATGCAGTGGCCCAGCCCACGGCAGAATCCACCCAGCTGCACCCAGCTCTGAGTTAGAAGGGACCATTAAAGGCCATCTGATCCAACCCCCCTGCAGTGCACAGGGACACCCACAGCTCCATCAGGGCTCAGAGCCTCCCAGGCTGACCGTGGGTGTCTGCAGGGACAAGGCACCACCACCTCTGTGGGCAACCTGTGCCACTGCCTCATCACCCTCATTGTAAAAACTTTTTCCTTATATCCAATCTACATTTCCCCTCCTTTACTTTGAAACCATTTCCCCCCATCCTATCACAACAGACCTTGCAAGAGAGTCTGAGTTTCCAACACAAGTTCAGCAGTTTGATTCATGTAAGCACCTGATATTGTAGCTGCTTCTTTACGCTTTTCTCAGTTTACTTAATCTGTCACGAGGTACTTCCTTATGATTCCGTATCAGTGAATATTTGAAGCATTTCACAGATCAGAAGTAGCACCGTTATAGGTGTTCAGTAGCAATTTGTGATCAGAGGCTACATTTTAACACTTTAGGAAGTTACTCAGTCAGGAAACAGAACCGATACCAAGTAAGTTAACCACCTGTCAAAACCAAAGCACCACAGACTGAGATGGTTATCAAATACACACACAAAAAAAATAGCAGTAACCAAACATACCACAAAACCCTGCACCCAGCAATGGGAAACATCACAGATCCGTTTACCATTCATTAAAGGTATCTGCATTTGTCAGACTTATTAAAATGAACTGCTGGATTCGGTGGATCGTGAATGGGGCAGAACTGTGCAGTCTCAGCTGCAGTGGCAGTAATGCACGTAGAAAAGCAGCACCTCAGAGAGCAGCAGCCTTGAACCCTGCAGGAATCCGCACAGCTCTGCCCTGTAGGAAAGGCCTATTGTCAGTGAGCGAGGAAGGGAAATGCTGGCAAAATCCCAGCAGCAGATCTGAATGAATTAAGTGCAACCCGAAAAACAGGTGGGCATATTGATCTACAACAAAGACCACTTTGTCCCTGCCCACATCCGAGAACGCAAAACTGAGTATCTAGCACATCCCAAATTATATCCATTTGACTTTTATTTCGTTTGCTTCAGGTTTCCTGATGGCTCAGTTGGGCATCTTCCTGCCTCGTGCATCAGCAGAGACCTGCAGGCTCCGGGCTTTCTCTTAGCACTTCTAATCCCGCTACAAACTATCCCAAGGGAGTGACATTATTATTATCTAGATCTTAGGAAATTTAAGCATTAATATAGCTTTGCTTTGCATTTTTTTTCCTGCCACTCTGAACTCAAGAAATTGGTCTGCAAAACAGTCGCTGACAGCGAGAGACCAAACGCAAATTTAGAGGAAAGAGCACAAAACAATTCACTAGCAAAACTGAATTTTGCCAATAATCATCTGTACAACTCAGACAAAGCACTTCATTTTTGGACATTTTCCCAAATGTACCATGGACCAGTGTGGATAAGAGGTTCAACCCATTAATGCCATAAAATAAAAACCATGCAAGTGCCACTGGCTATAGCAGAAGGCCTCCCCTCTCAATCCCACTTTCGTTTATCTCATGGTGACAGAATCTCATGGATAAATTACAGAGACAAGAAAATTTAAGGTTGCACGAAAAAATATTATTATTAAATAACACTGAGAAACTTCCTCACAGCACCAGTTTTGCGTAGCACAGAATAAGTAAAACAAGTAAAATGGTTATCAATAATATTCTGGTGGATTCCCCCTCCCTGGAGATACCCAAGGTCAGGGGATGGGGCTCTGAGCGCCCGATGGAGCTGTGGTGTCCCTGTTCACTGCAGAGGGTTGGACCACATGGCCTTTCGATGTCCCTTCCATCTCAAACGATTCTATGATTACGGCCTAAGACAGACGAGCAGAATATTTAAGCTATAAAGTCTGCCTTGACAGAATTTTAGAGACACAGTTGAGCAGCGGGACTACTAACAGTGGTTAGTGGCTTCCTATTAGTAATGTAGATATATTTCAGAGCATTTATACTTATTTACGCCACGATCCTTTCTAAGTAACCACAAAAAAAACTCAAAAAAACTTAGAAGAAATGCAGGTGAACGTCTGCCCTGCCATGGCACCCACGCAGCACGTTTCGGTGGGCGCAGTCAGCACGTCGCGCTGCTGTTTGCATTGCGCGCACTGCATGACGAGTTCATTGGAAAATGAACAAGAGCCCTTCTCACAGTCACTGACAGCAAACATCCATCTCCAACGTAATGGACAGCTATAATTGTTGTGCACCCTGTTAGCCGTGTCGAGTGATTGATACAACGCAGAAAGGGGGGGGGGAGGGATTACGATGATCTATAAAGATCTTGCTGGAACAGAAAAAGAGGAAGAGAATCATTTTTAATATGATTAATATTGCAGCAGAAAAAGGAGAAAGGAAAGAGATGGGATTCGTTCCCTGTTATAACACTCTACTCCCATGCAATACTGCTTAGCAGGAAAGCCTTCCAGCTGAGGGCTATGAAACAGTTATCACTGTTAAGTGATTAAGTTACTAATTCTTCAGGGAGAAGACATTTAGAGGCCCATATTAAAGGAGAGCGAGGCAAAATTACATTCCGTTTCAATTTAGTTTAGCAATTCTAGTGATTTAGTTAAATGAAAAGCAATTGTTCCAATTAATAGTATTGAATGTTATTCATCAAAAGTGTCAAAACAGCTGTGTTGGTGCATTAGTAACCTATTCTCTTGTCAGAGATATGGATAATTCCCCAGGATTGCACCAGGGAAATGGCAGCAGACGCAGGAGCCCTGGAGGGAACTGCACGCCCCGCAGCGTTAATGGCTGTGAGTTCACGGGGCTTACAGCTGCCTGCATGGTTTGGGGTGGGCTCTCATGTCCCTGCGCAGAAAGGAATCCATCCCCTCCTTGTGTTGCCCAGAGCTGGAGCAAGAGCAGCCAGAAGCAGAGGAGCCATTTTGATCCATGCGGAATGGGTGGCAGATACGGCCGCGGCAGCATTTCTCATGGAGCTCATCCATCAAAACAGTGATTAAGAAGCTAAGAGGAAAAGTTCGGATGTAACCCCTGAATACAATGGTGTAATAAAACACAATGGGGCTGCTGGCCTGGGAATATGACACTCTGGCACAAGGCAGCACCTTCTATTTTGGGATAAACAGACCCCGGCCTGAACACGGCTGAGGGCATCCTGGAGCTCATTAATCTGTATGGGAATGACAGAGGCAGGATAACAGGTCTGATAAGGGTTTCCTCCAGCCTTTTCCTCGCACCATGCAGGCCCCCACAGCCTTCTCAGCTATCTTCACTCAATAAGGCTTTATACACTTCCTCCCAGGACCCATAATTACCGTCTCAGTGCAGGCGATACTATCATCTTCCTTTCCTTTCAAATTTCCATAGCCTTTTTATGGGAGATTAGAAAATCCTGTCTTTTCTGGACTCAGCTGTTTGTTTTCTCCGGCAGCTAAAGAAAAATAAACATGAGTTGTATACCTGAGCTGAAGGACAAGGGAAAGCAAGGGCGCTGCAGC
This sequence comes from Chrysolophus pictus, assembly GCA_037305975.1. Classification (NCBI taxonomy): domain Eukaryota; kingdom Metazoa; phylum Chordata; class Aves; order Galliformes; family Phasianidae; genus Chrysolophus; species Chrysolophus pictus. The sequence continues at coordinate 10,035,998 of CM074595.1, forward strand.
TCTGCTGCGACTCCTGCGGGTCCTCGGCTGGGCTCCTTCCCTGGGATGGTGCCTCGAACCCCTCATGAAAAGGGGACCCATGTGCCAGCCCCACTGCCAGCAGGGTGCAGGGCTCCTCCAGGTCACATCGAGACCTACAGCAGCCTGGATCCACTGCCATGCCCTACATCCCAGCGTCACCCAGCTCTAACACACCCCAAAACAGCCTGAGATCCGTGGTGAACGTGGCTAAAGCAAAAAACAGAATATCACAGCATCCTGGCATTGCCTTAATCAAAATGTTAGTATTTGAGTTATGGGGGGGTTAATACCTGTTTTCTATGCAAGCTACAACAGTTTGGCTTCACCTAGTCAGAATAAGGGAGACCCCAGGAACAGGTGCTTGTGAAAGCTTTTCCCAGCCTTGAACAGGAATAAACCAACACGGAGCCCTCCCCAGGCACTAGCAGGCTTAGCACACACAGATCCCACCAAGCCCTGCCTGGGAACTGCACCTACAGCAGCTTTCATCACAGAAGATTGAAAACACACAGAAAACACAACTGTAACTTCCTTGCTTTGTATTTTATGACCTCAGGTGCTTTGCTGCTCCAGTAATGATGCTGCTGAATCACAGAATCATTAAGGATGGAACAGACCACCCCGATCCCCAACTCCAACCCCAACTCGTCCCACCACCCCCACTGATCACATCCCTCAGTGCCACATCTCCATGGTTCTTGAACACCTCCATGGATGGTGACTGCACCACCTCCCTGGGCAGCCGTGCCACTGCATCACCACTCTTCTGAGGAAGAAATTTTTCCTAACATCCAACCTGAACCTCCCCAGGTGCAACTTAAAGCCATCATCTCTTGTTCCATTGCTGTTACCTGTGAGAAGAGGCTGATCCCCACAGCCTGAAGCCAAAGCAATAGCTAAAACCAACACATGCAGCTGCATCATGGCCAACAAGCACATGGGAAGCACACACCAAACTCTTAAAGAAACAGGTGGATAAGCATATTAACTGAAGGCTCAAACCAGGAGAGCAGTGAGCTGTGGTGAAACCATCAAGATATGCAGCTCAGGCTATGGGCACGAAGGAAGCTTGTGCTCAGCATCTCTTATTTTCTCATTCCTGCCCAGGACTGTGGGATTTTAAATGCCTGCTGGGCACAGGTTACCAATGATAAAACTCTGCATTTTAATAGCCCCCAGTTGCTGTAAGTGGCTATGCCTATTTTGGTGCATAGGGCTCTACTTTAGTTGTATTTTAAACATGCCATATAACATTTATGATGAAGAATTAAAGAACCCTTCATTAATTATTTCTATTACCATCGCACCTAGCGGCGTTAATCTCACACAGAAGGCATCATTCAAACAGAACCAGAGCAGTCTGTCCAAAAATCAAACCTCTGAACAAAAAAAAAAAAAGAAAAAAGAAGGAAAAGTTGTGCAGAAATAAAAGAAAGCAAATAGTGCAGAGGAAGCTGGAGGTGACAGCGCACAGAGCACATCCCCTACCACTGCATTACGTGTGCACATCTCAGGTGAGAAAGATTTTAAGAGCGATTTGGTGGGGATTGGTGCCACCACATGACAGTCTCCAAGAAGGGCTCAGTGTGTTGGAAGCAGAGCCTGAAGAGCTGCAGGAGAACAGAACAACTTGCAGTTGCTCTTCAGCCAGCTTCGTTAGACTGGCTTGAGCTTTAAATGTTTCACTGAAGTTAACACCGACGTTGTCCTACTCTGAGGAACGTGTTAAGAAGTGCACCTTAACCCATCACACCCCGAGAGAGAAAAATTAAAGCATACACCAGAGATCACTGCCTCCTGTCAGAGCCAAACACCAGCAATAAACCAATACAGCTTCTGATACCACACTGAAGCAGAAAATTGATGTTCAGACACTGATCACATCACAGAATGGCTTGAGTTGAAAAGGACCACAATGATCATCCAGTTTCAACCCCTCTGCTATGTGCAGGGTTGCCAACCATCAGACCAGGCTGCCCAGAGCCACATCCAGCCTGGCCTTGAATGCCTGCAGGGATTCCTGGAGACATCCCAACTCATGTAGCAGGCAAGTGAATTCTGTCTTCCCAGAGCATACAGTGACTGGTCCACCAGCACCCAGGCACTGAGCCTGTGCTCTCCCAGCACGTGCCCAGCACACACAGGGGCAGCCATTCACTCTTAGGCATCACTTTGTCCCTTTTTCCCTGTTCCTTAGGAAATAACATAAAATGTGTCCTAACGTGACAAGCAGCAGTCAGGCAAAACAGAAGCGTGTTGTGAAGTGGGCTGATCAGCAAATGAAGTTGATGCCTCCTACCCACATAACCAAACAAAAGCAAATACAAATCCGAGTAGCCACAGCTGTGCTTTACATACTCCATCTTCCCCACCAGAGAAGGCTCCTTCATGGAACTACAGCACACTCTGTGTCAATAGCAAAGGCTGGGACAGAGCAAAGTGCTACAAGGAGGCAAAGGTGAAACGTGGCATCCTCACAGAACAGCACACTGCCACAAGGGAATTCAAGTATTTCATTTCCAAATTGGAGTTTTTCTTTTGTTTCTAAAATTTTGCTATTTCAAGTGTGGGTTTTTTGTTTGTTTTTATTCTTATTATTCTTCTGTTTTTTAAATACAAAACAATTACAGGCACAAAATAATCTTTAGTCAAAAAAATCAGTTTTCCATCCCGGACCCAAAGAACTCTTCTCTCAAACATCAGCAGAGGGGAAATTGGCCAACAGAGAAAGGACTGCTTAAAAAAATTAAATGCATTTTGAAGTTATCTACTAATCTTATTCTAAGTTTCCTAAACCAAGAAAAGGCCAGATGCAGTAATCCATTACAGACATGATATAATTATACTGTAATCATAACAGAACAATATCTGCACATATGCTTTTGTTAAGCGTAGGGCACAGCCTGACAGCGCTCATTAAGAAACAAATGGAACATTCAACTGCAGCTTTCATTTGATCCTCCAAAGATAAACCTCAGTATTGTTATTCCAGACTTTGCGTGTGTCTGTGCAGGGCACAAAAGCATTCTCTCAAAACGTGAACTGGTCTGCAAAGGGCAACCGACCAGCAAAACAGTACATTCTATTATCATTCCAAAATAACTTTAAAGCCAGTCTCTGAGCACCAGTGACACCAAGAAGTAAGCCTGAAGCTGCTCTAACCCTGCTGGCCATTCCTCCCACAAAGAACACTTTTGACTTGGAAATGCAAATGGTATTGTAATTCATAATGTCTTATAAATGCCATTATGCCTGCTGATATTAGAATTTACACCTTTTCTATGCTTTGTATGTAAAAAGGTTCCTCAGCACAACATAGCTAGTAAAGGAGGAGAAAAAATACAAGTAAAAAGCCATCACACAAGCAGCTGATGTTGCTTTCAAACCTACTGAAGGATGTGCCTGGCAGGAAAGCAGTTAAAACACAGCAAAGTGAAATTGCATATGATCTAGCACAGTGATGCTCCTGCATTATAAATAATGCTGAAGGATGCATTATTTATATGTTTAATATTGGGCTCGCTTATGAAGTAACTTCTTTTCTCCAGTTTGTCTGTGCTGGTAACAGGAAGGCAGGATCCCGCAGCGGGGCTCAGGAGGAGACATGGCAGTGCAGGGGCTGGGAGGCAGAAAGGCAGAGCACACCAACACCGGGCGCTGTGCTCCATTGCGTTTCCTCAGTTTGATACGTGCGTAAGTTGGAAAACGCAGAAGGTTAAGAGCTCAGCTTTCATTCATTTAAACATTCAATAGAAAGGAAAAAAAAAAAAAACAACAACCATGGATGTTTATTTCAGCCTTATCCCAAGTCCGCGTCCTTTAACAGCTGCAGAGCTGGCACGGAAACACGACGACATTTCTGGCACCTCCACGTCTGATTGCTGTTTTAAACCACAATCAGAGAAAGGCACAGCCCTGAGAAGTGCCTGCGCTGGCTCCTGCAGCAGGGCACAGCCGGCAGCCCCACGGAGCTCTGGCTTCCAACAGCCATTTATTACTCCCAAGCCAAATATGCTTTCGAAAGAACTTCGTGAAGATGCAACAGAAATGCTACCGCATTAAAAAAGCCACGCAAGCAATTATTAAACAAGTGCAAAAGCCCAACTAAACCAGCTCGCTCCCATTGGAAGGCAGAGCTGCAGAAGGGGCAGCTGGAGCCTTGCAACCTCCGAACCCCACAAGTTCCCAACTGTGCAGCACAATGCCCATAGGAGGGTTCCTCCCACCCCTCCTCACACAGACATTCACAGCTGTGTGCTCTGCACCTGTGCCTCTCACATGGACCAGGGAATGGGGCTGCAAGGAGTGCTGCTGGGGAGTGGAGATGGATCTCCATCCAGATTGATGCCAGTAGGATAGGGGCCGCTCTCAATTATGCAGACCGAGGTGCTGTAAAAGATCATCAGTGACAAGGCTAATCACTAAGTGAGAACTATTGGTCATAGGTGGATGGCTGGACTGGATGATCTTGTAGGTACTTTTCCAACCTTGGTAGTCCTATGATAATCCAGCCCTATGGCTTGAAGACTATAGAGACCACACTCCCAAAATATAATACTTTTTTACATATAGTTTTCTTATTTCTTTTCTTTTTTTTTTTTTTAAGTATATTTCATTAAACCACTCACTCCAAACTCACTGTTTTTGGGAAACTTGCTTTCACAATCCTATACTCAAAGGTCCCTGACTACTCAAATTTCATTGAACTGCCACCTGAAAACACTGCATTAAAACCGAGCTCAAAAACAAAGACATAAGGGGTGAACTAAGTGAAGGAACTGAGATTCCTCCAAGATCAAAGGTATCAGTATTTGCTAAATCCAAGTATTTCTTATGAATCTTTTCAAAGCAGTGCTTAAACCAAAGTTTCAGTTTCTGCAGTATTTTTACTGCGTCTTCATCTTCAGTTTGTATAAAGCATTCAGGGAAGGGATACTCTCACAGTTTAGAAGGCTGTGATTAATGGTTCATAGCCTCTCATTCCTACCAGATTCATCACAGCAATACAGACAGGGATAGCAATTAGCAGCAGCCCATTTACACTGTAGCAAGTTTTGGTGAAGACTCTTCCTTGATGGCTAAAAACAAACCCTTTCCCACAGGCAGCAACAGGAGATGTCCTGTGCTCATTTAAAAGCACTCTGTGCACTCCTAGCTGTGCACAGAAGTCGAAAACAGGGTAAGCACACCCTCCAGTCTCAAAACTGAAAGCAAATGAATGATGCTCAGATTGTATTACACTTAAAAACTAAGTCAGTGTCATGGATACTCAGTTTGCATTCCCACATGATTGATTCCTTGGGCTTGGCAAGAACAGACCGTGCCTTTTCCACGTACAGATTATGGAAGAAGGATGCAGAGCTGAGGCCGTTCCCAATATGTGAAGCTTGACAGTAATTCAGCTCCCTCCTACAGGTTCTGTTCATGCAATGCATTGAATTGTGGCTGTCCTTGAGACCAGGAATGCCACCTGGTGCAAAAAGCTCTGGTAGAACCACATCTAGGAATTTAGTTTATGCTCAATGGCCACTTCCAGATAGTAGCATGCAGCCATTGCACCCAGCACCGACGATCCCAGTTCGCCACTTAGCCCTGCAATATCAGATGTAGTTTAGAGCAGAGAAGCCAAAAGAGTCCAAAAATTAAAAAGCACTTTCCCCATATTCCACTCAGCAGCTGTCACAGCAGAAATGCAAGTGAGGTGATTGATTCTTCCAGTTACATTTCTGTTGCAAGAGCACCAGCCTCCTAGATTTGGGCTTTATTGCTGTGCTCTGCCTCCCCAGGCCAATCACAAGAGTCAAATTTTGACAAATTTCATACTGTGAGGCTTTTAAACAGTCAAATATTGCTTTATTATTTAGAACATCATTTTTCGGTTTTGTTTCCAGCTGTATGTAGCACTGAAGTTTGCATTAATGCACTGCATTATATCATCCTTATCAGACAAGTTTCCTAGGTACAGCTGATTCTCCTTTTTGATTTTCTTCAAGAGCTATTAAAAATGCTGACCAAAGAATATAGATTTTCATTAATATTTCCTCCTCTTTTGATCTGTTCCTTTGATTTACCTGACTCTACGATCCAAATAATCAGAGCAGTTCCTGTCTTTCATGCAACAAATGTAATGCCAAAACTTAATCAAACCAAGGTTTTTAAGGGGGAAAAAAAAATAAAAAATCAGTGCACTTAAAGAGCTTTTCCTCACCCTGCCTCAACAGCTGAGCATGAGGAAAGCAGGCCTCCCAAAGACAAGGCCACTAAGTGCCCAGCATCACCAGTGTCTTCAGAAGGCATCTGTGGGCACAGCATCCCTGCAGGCAGAGAAGTTGCTGAAAGTAAACTTCAGCTCAAGAGTGAGCAACTTTGGTGCCTCGTAGGAATAAAACAAGCCATGGCTTTGGGATTTGAGCCATGCTGTCTCTTGGTCAGCTCACTTTCCCCTGCAAGGTTAAGTAGTGGCTGTGCTCTCAGGACACCCATTTGACTGCACGCTTGTTTTTCAGGTCTGCTTGGCATAAGGTTGCAGTTCTTATTCCTCTTCGTATTGTTCCTGTACAGGAAGGCAGGAAAATATGTTTCCAGGCTCCTAATGTACGTTTGTTTTCCCTTATTGTTGTTCACTCTGTTTACACAGTCGTTGTTTTTCTTCATCTTTGATGACGAAATCTGAACACGAATGAAGGAGAGAGATTTCAGGGAGTGGAAAATAAAAAGGCAGATAGAGCAATGAAGCAAAACACAGGCTTCATTTTCAGCACTGTTTTCTCGCAGAGTCAACCTTGACCCCCAGATGCCCAAACAAGCTGCAAGTGGAGCACATGCACTTTTGGAAGACGACCAAATGCCTCTTATTTTCATAATATTTTTACATTAGTGACTGATGGAACAGCTGTGGTTCGGAGCAGATTCAGAGCAGACAGCTTTCCCCCAGAACTATGCTGCAATTCCTGCTTGTGACAGCCATTAAATCGCCATCGCAACTGCTTTGCCCAGGACCAGTGCTGCTGGTTTTGTGGGTTGCTGCCTGAGCTTAGCAGTACTGCACACCTCAAACACACGGATGCTCTGAGAGGAATCCGAATTCACCACCCTCATTCTAGAGCCAAATTCCTAGCTGGCTCTCTGAAGAAACAGAAGGGCCACCTTCCCCCCGCAGCTCTTATTTTTCTTGTATCCAACACAGCTTTACCTGCTATACAGAAATTGCTTTCCTACCTCCCATCAAAACTGAGCAAAACTGAGCCCGTAGGATAGTTTGGAGACATCCAGAAAAAAACCCCAAACCACCACTAAAATGCTAGGAATCGATGGCCAGCTCTGGAAGACACGGGAGGAAGCATAAAAGAAAAATACTCCTCTGAGCATACCATTATTGTTAAATATCACCATTCCAAATGTAGGAGATAAATTTTCAAGTGTTACAGCAGGTCTCAGAACCCTATTAATAGAAATTAGAGAGAAGTCTAATAGGAGAAGACAGAGAGGAAGCCATTCTCTCCACTGCTCCCTGGGGAAGGTGAGGAGAGACTGAAAGATGACACTTTATCTCTCCTAATTCCTGCGGGACCCATAATCACAGCATTCATTCAGCAAATAATAATAATAAATATGGTCTGAACTGACTCCAGCTATTTCAGCTCTAATAAATGGGTTGAAATAGTGGCAAATTCAGATACAGAGAGCATCTTTTCAATAAAATCTGATAGGGTTATTAATAACATTAATGGAGTACCACGCCGTCTCCATTTTGTTAATAGTTGCCTTATTCTCCCCCGGTCCTTTCCCCGCTCCTGCACAGACACAGAGAAACACACACACACACTTTTCCCTCCAGTGATGACAAATTCAGACTGTCAGCATTCTGCTGGCAATGCATCCCAAGAATTAGTCAAATTTGACATGATTTTATTGTTTTATGGGAACTGCCAACAGGGATTTTTCTGCCTGAGGTACATTTATATCCCAGTTCAAATCAGATCCTGGCTTAGTTCATGGACGCAAAGAGGATAAGCCAGGAAACCTGCAGCTCCTCAAGGACAAAAAATAGTTCTGACACGATGGGATCCTTACAGCCTTACACCTGGTATTCTCACTCTCTTCTCAATTCGCCCTTTACTCCTAAAGCAGTTTCTCCTTCCAGCTTAAGGTTACCTTATCGAGCACGCTCTCCTGGTGTGACTGCAGTGCTTGGGCTGCTGGTCCAAAAATGGCTTTCACACCCTACTGGGAGATCCTGCACAGTTTTAGAAGAGCCAAGATCTGCCTGCAGGGGAGCAAGGTGCAAGCAGGTACATGTGCTGGTCTGCCCAATTTTACCCTGATGAGATCATCTAAAAAGGCTTTTTTTCTTTTCTTTCCAATACAGTCTGACCACTTCCATGGTGCTCAGCTGGTTCCAGCTGTACAGAACCAAAACTTCAGTGAGGGCTTTTGGTAATTTGGAATTCACCCCCGCTTATCCCATTTTACATCTGCCTGTAGCAGCATTTTCAACACGTCTCATTTTTACAGACTTAATGAGATTAAAAAACACTCTTTCTTCCCTTCGCATTTTATGCTTTCCGCTGTGATTCCATAAAATGATTTTGGTTAGCAAACAAGATGGCTGCGTGATTAAAGAAAAAAATGCATCTCGTTTTCCTCATCCCACATAGAGATGCAGGGAAGAAGCAGCCAGAGCCAAAGTGCTTTATATCACAGTACTTCCCTTGCAGGGAGACAAAAAAAAAAAAGAAAGAAAGAAAAGAAAAGAAACAGAATTATAGAGTTGCAGAGAAATGAAATGTTTGAACAGAAAATAATTTCCCTAACTTGCAGCCTGTAGGCATAACCTGTCATAACTCTGCATGAATTGAACAGTCAGGGAGTTCAAGTTTTCTGCAGCTTACCATAAACTAATACGCTCCGTCACATCATCCTCAGGAGACAGGGATTTGAAGGAGCCGCTGTATTTAGAACAACAGAAGTAATTCTGTGGTTTAATAGAATTACAGGGAATCATCAGAAGCCCAAGTGCAGATGGAGACTAGATGGAAGGTGACAAAAAAAATCCCAACCCACACACCATGCCAAAGCAGTGGTAATTTCTAATTTAAGCTCTTCTATAGACCACAGACGTCTCAGTTCATAGCATACAAGAATTCCACTGTTTTACGCACAGAAGGACTGACAGACTTGCACTTGGACAGGGTGCACAGTAGTGCAGGTCTCAGCGTGGTGGGCAGCTTCAGAGCTGAGGGAGGAGAGAAAGCAGCACAGCATGCAGTGCTTTCTGAGACACAGGGTAACAGCGCTACAAGAAGTCTGCATCCACAAAACAGACACGATTCTCTTCTAACCTCCACGCCCACAGCCTCTTCTCCCCTGATTTCTACAGGCTTACCCACGTCAGAAATGAGCACACAAAGCACGCTATGGCGCAGTCCTAGCTGATGCTCCACAAACAAGACACAGCTGAAAGAAAGGTCTGTGTTGGAGGTGTTTCCTAAGGATGTGCTTTCTGGCCCTCAGCCTATTCAGGGGCCCAAACATACTCCCTCAGAATTGGGATATTACCATAATAGTGTAGGACAGCTCTCCAGCCTCTTCAGTTCACCTCAGAAAGGTTTCAGAACCCAGCAGTCCTTCAGTTCTCCAGTACAGCAAGTCTTTGCCATCCCTACCCCAAACCATGGAGCATCCTTCTCACAGAGAAACAAAGCCTTTCTCATGCAAGACCTCTTTTCCGGAGGTCTTTCCCACCTGACCCAAACACAAACGTGGCAGATGGTTGAAGCTCGCTCGTATGTTCTGACTTTCACAAGCACCCAGGCCCAGACACTACATGACACAGCCCGTAATACATAGCAATACCTCTGTCACACCTGCATGCATCTCATTTGCACGGGATGACCGGTATGTACCCCTGGGTTCCCTACAGCTCACAAGTGCTCCCATTCTTAATCTCTTCAGAGTAACAGTTAACTTCATTCCTTTTGTGGGAGGTGCTGCTCGAGCTAGCAGCTGAACCAAGTTGTTCAATTCATTGGAAGGTCAGAAGGAAGTCTTAAGTAAACCTCCAAACTGCATCCTGACCTTCCAGGGCTCCAGATAGCATCCAATGACTGGATCAGCATTTTCTCCCTATGCACACCTCTTCCTCAATAGTGAAAAATACTACAAACCCAGCTTTCAAAGGAAAGACCAAACGAGAGCAAGCAAAAGAACCCACACACATACATACATACATGGACCAAGTTGCTTTACACACAGCTGCCCCCACAAGTTCCCTGCTTGCTGTACCCATCTACCTCTGTGAACAAAGGGATGACAGCCACGACGTGACCTGCTCAGCAGCAGGGGCTTCTCCAAAGCACTCAGCCTGACCTCGGTGTAATGAACAAAATTAATATGGCAAAGCCTCTAACACGGCACCACTTCCCAGCAGCACAGCCACAGCCTCTAATTGATTAGTCCATAAAAATCTGTGCACTAAATTGAAAGGAGCTGCACTAATTCTCTTTTATGTTAAATTTCTGTCTTTCTCCTTTATCGAATCCTTCGTCGAATGTCCCTTCTGCTGCCTATTGTGGGCTTGCTCTGGGCCTGTTTTCCTCTTGCCCAGATTAAGTACCTAATCAAAATCTTGTCTCCCCTAATGGCATAAAATTGAAAGATAGATATTGCACTTTACACAGCTGATTAAACACTAGAATGTGGCTAAATGCTTTACAGGGCTTGTTACATTAACTAACTCTGTCATCTGCCAGCTATCTTATAATTGCATATGCTCATGTTGCCACTGGTGAAGCCAAGGTAAGATTTCTTTTCCGTCCATTACCTCTTTCCATTCTCCCTGCCTTCCCCATTGCTCTCTACCAGCCCCAGTGTCGGTGCAGCACTAACAACTCCCCACAACAGCCAACTGAAGATCTGCCTGATGTCATTTGCCTATAATTTCCTCTTCTACATTCAACTGACAGTCACTGCTTTGTGACCATTAAGCGACCGATGTGATAAAAACAGACAGCAAAGGCATGCAGCAATTCTTCCATAAGGAAGAAGGCACAATCCTGCCCACACCTGCCCTCTTCACAGCTTTGATACCAGACATCTTGTTCCAGAAGTCCAAAGAAAGCAAGGATGGAAGAGAAAAAGTGCTTACATTGGGTTGTACAAGAACCTGCATTAAACAGTGTGGAATTCCCAATGGTTTGTCACAGCATGGTCTGATGCAGGTACCTGATGTTGCATGTCTTGGTTTTTTTTCTTACACTGTAATAATGATGCAGATGGACTTTCTGGAAGATGTACAAGTCCATCCCAGTTGGTTTGCTTTTCGGAGGAGAGTTGCATCTTCTGCAGATATTTACAGAGATCCCTAAATACAGCCTTCAGCTGGATTACTCCGAGGGAGAAACACATTCAAAGAGCCTTTCCTAAAAAAACTCTTCGCAATAAAGAAAAATGGTAGAGATGTTTTTTTTAAATGTTCTTAGGAGTTGTTAAAAACCGAATCATTAATCAGGACTTACATTTCACTTAAAGATACAAACCAGGTAGCCAAATAATCTCTAGCCAAGGCTTTCTCCTATGTCATACGCAGACCCAGCAAATTTTAATTTTAGAAACAGATCTGCTCCTTTGCAGAAATACAAATATCTCCATATAAATTGCATTAAAGCAATTGCCAAAACGCTCTTCTCTTTTAATGGAGAAAGTAGAGCACACATTACACCCAGACTGTAAAATACAGATAGCTGGTTCAGCTCACATGCATTTCTTCCTGACCCCCCTCCCTTTTTTTTTTTTTTTAAACAGGAAATCTATTTGTTAAGCGATAAAACAACATCTCCCCTTTTTGAATCTATATTATCCTAAAAATCATTTTTGCTGTTCCAAAATTCCTTTGTAGATGTTTGGCTGTCACATCGTCATCCTCCCTTCTGTTTCTGCCCCTTATTATACAAAGGCAGGTCTCCAGCCTGGCAAGGAAGACCTGCCTGTGCACACACAAGTCAGTTTGCTTCTTTGGGACCGCATTCACAGCCAACTAATAATGCTAACACTATGCTTTGTCCTAAAAATACCCAAAGGTCCAACTTTCTTCCCATGGGATAAGAAGTAGGGCTTTACTGGGTAGATCCCCTGCCCCTGTTTCAATGGTACCTCAAGTTGTCCTGAATCAAGCACTGCAATTCTAATTGCAATTAATAATCAATTGATCATTTTCTTCTCCCACAAGGGTTCTGTTCCCTCCCGCCTTCCACTCTTTGGCTCTTCTGCATGGAAACCACACGAATGAGTTCATCATACCACTGTTAATGTTTTATAAAAGCTTACTAGAGGCTATTATGAAACCTTTACTAAGTGCTTGTTATTAAATATTCATAAAAAGGCACAATATATATTTTAATAAGACATGTTGCAAGATGCAAAATTGAACCCTGAACTAAACATTAAGATCACAGGAAAGATTTATCTGAAAGTGCAAGACTGGATACTCACATAAGAAAACCACAAATCTCTCCTAACCCTGCTTTTTCTGGACTGGGGAGGTAATTCTAACAAAGTCCCTCTTGCCTATAGCTTTACAGTTATTAAAATTCCTTGGTTTAAGCTGACACACCAATTCCAACTTTCCCCACCTGCATTTCAGGAGGAGGAGAACAGCTCCCCTTTATACCCACAGCAGTATGCAATACTACAGAGCAAAATTGATTCAACAAGTTTCAAGGAAAAGCAATTAATTTAGTTCCAGATTGACTTGCAGGTAACAAAGGCTGGTGGAAGTTAACCCAAGAAGCAAATGGCACAAAGACCATCTCAAAATGGTCATTCAGCATGAGCAATTCTTCACCAGCAAGCACTTTCTGAACAGAAAAACGAGTGGCTTTCTGACCTGACACACTATTTACCACTGCTGAGTTTTGAGCTGGACCTGCACACAGGTACAGATCATAAGCCTGACAATTTTATTCAAAGGCTTAGTGGCCTTTTGGCCAGAGCCACGTTGATTTTGACATCATAGCAGTCAGCACAGCCATCAGACCTGCTGATGCCCAGATGCCGGGCAATGCCCAGCAATGGAGTCACGAGAGCAGGAGAGTAAGTAAACAGACAGAGGCACGGAAGGAGGAACAAAGCCTTCACCAAGCCTAGTTACATCCAGTGCCATCAATCCCTCACCTTCAGCATCAGACTCACACAACAGTATATTAAATTCTTTTATATGCATAAATCCCACTGCTGTGATCCCTGCCAAGCCTTTATTTCCACACTAAAGCACGTTTCAGAGCCATGGAACTCCCATAATGTACTCTCCAGCAGGAGAACATCTGTACCTGTGTGCAACCAAAAACATCCAATTTCACAAGGCTGACCTGATGAGGTGCTGCACATTCCTGACGGGATGCTCCTGAATGAACCCACCAGCCAGAAGAGTGCTGCTGTGCTCTGCTCTGTGCTGGCCTGGGTGGTCCCACCAGCCCTGAGCCCAATTTGCTCTTCCAGAGCCTAAGCACTACTAGCTGCAAAAGCCCACTACTCTTACAATGGAAGGAGAAGGGAGGGCTGAAAGCTTGCTGAGATTCACCCCTTCACCTCTCAGCATTTATTTTTTTTCACCTTTACTCAAAAGGGGCACAGCAGGTTAGAGGTGTACTGCATACGGAGCTGAGGTAAGACTGGTTTTCATGGTTTTCTAGCACAGGAACGTTTGGAGATACTGTCATACTTCTATCATCACAAAAGATCCAAACAGCATCCCTTATTAGTGCTGAAATTCTGCAACACGTGGAAAGCTGCTCTTGCCTAAAAGAGGCAGCAGACAATGGGATGCTCCGCTCACCTTAGAGAACCACCTACAAAGCTTCCACAGCAAAGCAAGCTAAGCACTCAGCTGGGAGCAGAAATTGCCAAGAACAGCATTTGTGGATCTGTTTGCTTCTAAAGATCTTCCAGGCAGTGGGGCTGGAGAGCAAACTGGGCACAAATATCACAATAAAGAACCAGGAGTGAGAGAAAGAAAAGAAGAAAAAAAAAAAAAAAAAAAATCAAAGCAGGGATGTAGGAGCTACAAGTCCAAAAGCTCACCAGGAGATGCCAGTGATGCTCAGAAATACCTGACCAGCAAGATCTGAATGAGCTTTAAAGAGCTTAAATGGGTGAGCAGCCTCTTCACCCTTCTGAGGAGCTTTCTGCTTTCATTTGGAAGAAAACAAAAGCATAAGCAGACTAAGGTTACCAAAGAGAACAAAATATCTCTGCCACTTTGAAACACTCTATACTTGTAGCTGTCAGAACTTCACAATTCGCCTTCTTCCCAGGAAGTGTTTGATTAAATATATGTGAATAAAAAGTATCCATTCTCATTTGAACTATGTTATATTAACAGTGGCCCAAATCAGACCCACAGTCCTGACAGCAATTAATTATCAATGAATCATTATCCATCTCTACGTAACATTCCACATTCCCTCCAAACTTCTTTGACTTCATGTGCATTAAAAACAAACACCAATGTATTTTGGGGATCTTAAGTCTCCTTTTGAGAAAAAGGTTCTGGGGACAGTCTCTGAGCCTTCCTTTTATTTGTACATCACCCAAACAACAGAATCTCAATGCATGAAGGACTACTGTGAGCAAGTGCAATAAAAAGAGACTGAAGTGATGAGATTGGAAGACCTCATTGGCAGTGCCAAGGCTACACCATCCTGCCTAAGAGGAATACAGCATATTGCTATCCTTATGCATAACTCATTTTCTGGGAACTCTGTTGACCTTTGTTCTGAAAGAGAATATTATGCATTTAGGTGTTTGGCCACAACCTTAGGTCTTTGCTGAAGATCAATTACAAATTTTAAAACGTAACCCTAATTCTTGGTGGTTTGATTTGACCTTGCTCCCCAGGCAAAAAAAAACACAGGAGTGCTTTGTCTTCTCTGCACAGAGCACCCTGCCTATTCTGCCAACATAAGCATTCACCAGACCTTGCAGGGAACTGCTCCAGCTGAAACAGAATTCAGCAACAGCAAACATGGCTCACCACATTCATTCTCTGCACAGCCATAGGAAAAAAAAAATAGCCAAAGCATTGCATCTACTTAGTGCAAGTGATAGAGCAAGGGCGATAGTGTTCAGCAGCATCTTCAACACAGGCCGGATGCCAGTCCATGGCAGGGACAAATTTCTAGTGGGGCAGAATGAAGGTTGAAACAACACAGTGTCAAAAGATTTTAAAAACTGAGATCTGCTCGTTTTGGAGGGCGTTCTGCCTCAGACTTCCCCTCTGCTCACTGAAACAAAGCCCCACATGAATCACAGCATCGTTAAGGTTGGAAAGACCACTAAGACCTCTAGTCCAACCATCAGCTTGGGCCAGTGACTGCCCTAAACCAGACCCCGCAGTGCCACGGCCACCCTTTTACAAAACACCTCCAGGGATGGTGACTCCCCCACCTCCCTGGGCAGCCTGCACCAATGCACTGACCACCTGGCAATTTGATGACCAAAGACAGCTGCCCCTTTTGCCTATAGCAATGAAACAAGAGATAATTAACTGTGATTGTATGAACTACTCTAAGACATTCAAAATATCGAGGAGGGTAGGCTACCAACAACTGTGATTCACCTTAAGGTTTCAGAGAGGTCTCGTGGAAAGTGAGGCAGCTACTGGTCAGAATAAAACATTGCTGGTCATAAATCCTAGCCAATCAAAGCCGGTCAACTTTTTGCAAAGAGTTTCCACTGCTGAGCAGTTAAATGAGAACTGTTTTCATGATTGGCATGATAGCATCAGTTAAATGTCAAAGAGCAATAGCATTATTTAAAAGATACAACTAAGAGCTGCTTTAAAAAACTGACAAGGCTAAAAACAAAATAGAAAATATACAAAAAAAGCCCACAAAACACAGACAGATGATTACAACCCCTCACAAAGGTGGAAGTCCAGGGCTTTTCCCAGTCTAGAAAAAGAAAACCCAAAATGATCATGTAAATCTGAATGAGCAGCTCTAACAGAGCTCTGCACCCAACACAGGAATGTGAGCACTCTTCCATCTTCAGGTTGGATGGTAGCCCATTTCTGTTACTACATTATTGAAATTACAGACAAACCCTTAAAAGACTCAGCCCTTATTATCACCTGCATTGCAGGGAGGGAGAACACGTGCAAAAGGTCACAAAGAGGGAAAGAGACAGATTTTGGTGGGGATCTGCAAAGTAAGAACTCAGGTAACAGACACAGACTAACGCTGTTATGCCCCATAAGGCCTGCTTTTATTAAATGATATTTGCTATCCCCTCCTGCACCCTCAGCAGCTGAATCAGTACACAAACAGGACTCAGTTCAGCCTAATTAATCAGCCCAGCAGTTACCCTGAGTTCTTATGGGGAGCACCAACAGCATCAGAAAGCTGTTGGCCAACTGAAAACACCTCCAGGATGGAGATCTCTGTGTTCCAGGTCAGAAAGAAAGAGAATTTTATGCTTTAATGTTTGATGACCATAGCAAGATCAAACCTCTCTTTTGCACTCTTCCAACACCAGCATAATCCCACTGACCTCAAAGGATTAATCCTAACCTGCCCCTTTTATTCTGGACATTGTAATGGAAGTGCATTGGACACCACTGAGTTTACGGATAAGTAATTCTAGTTTCGTCCACACATTAAAATTAATATTGGTAAAGCTATGGAATAGAGAAACTTTGCAAACTGTCACCATCTGGGGCTCACGGCAGGTTCTATCTAGATTTCAATTTCATGGTTTGGACATAAGATTTTTGGTTCAGTTCAATCCATCAAATGCAAGATAACCATCATCCAAAAGGGAAAGAAAAAAAGACAAAACTACAATTTAGCCATAATGAATTCTTTCCCTTTTACAGTAAGGGATAAGTTGTGCTTGCAGGCACAGTTTGGGCACTGTTTTTAAATGCAGAGAACAGTAAAATAGACACAATGTTTATGAATTATTAACAACTGCACGCGATTTTCTTTTCCTCTTCCACAGCTTCTTGTTTAATCCCTGCTCATTGTCGGAGGCTCTGGGGATGACTGACATTTAACACATCTCTGTCATGCCTCCTTACCCACGGAACGCCTGACGTGGGGAGAGAACACACACACACAGCCCACAAGCATATGCAGATTTGAAACATGCCAACCCATTACACCTCTCCTCACTCCCCACATTCCTGGAACGAAGTCTCTTGCAAAGACATGAGAGAAACCTTGCCATCTGGAAAAGTGTCCCAATATCATCACTTCATCTGTTACGTGACTAAGAACCTTTTCACACCTTGTAAGCAACAGATATTAGGAATGAACAAACAGGAAGAAAAAAATACATTTGTGTAGGACTCTGCTGCTATGGGGTTGTTTTGAGGTAGTTATACTGTTAGATTTTTTTTCTTGAGAAAAAAAGATGGTGGGGCTCAGATGGGTGATGAGCACACAGTTAGGAACAGATCTATATAGAGACCTAACATGGCACCTGAGCATCGTATCTCATTCCAACCCTGGGCTTCCACTGTGATGCCCACAGAGGGCAGCCCTGGACATTTACACCAGCTGCAATGTAAAGGTTACTTCACGTGCTCACAGGGAACACAACTTCCTACTGGCCTTGTGACGATGATCACCTCCTCTGATAAAACCTGCCTTGCTGTAAATGCAATACAGAGGGTAAGAGACACTGCAGCAGCACTTCTTGCGGTGATTTATTTCTCCAGAAAGCGATTTAATAGGTTTAGTCTGAATTAGTCTCAATCTCCTATTGGAGATAATGAAGAGTTATAATCAGCAAACAGTAATAGGCAAAAACTTGGGCCACGTTAGACTACTCACCTACTCATGTGCCTAATTTGCCAGGGATGCAAAGTTTCCTAAAAATGCTTGATGCCAACCATTTTGCTGTGCTCCCAATGCACACAATCCCCCTACAACCTCAGTGCACAAATTACGTCCCTGAGCTTGCTAAAGTGAATCAAAAAGCCTCCATTAACATATGTATGCTTTTAACCAGACCACAAAAAGTTCAAAAATTTGCATTGAGAAACACAGAAATACAAATAGAGGCAACAGAACTTCAAACAAGCGAGAAGAAATGCTTATGAGCCACTCCAGCTTTTTATGCTTTCACAGCTAAGCTGCATGCTTGTGGTCCAAGAGCTAGCATCCTGTAGTTCACCAGGTGTTCTGAACCTTTTTTTGCCTATGATCAAAAACCAAGAGTCTCCAAAATACCAACACAAACAAACAAAACCAACCTGCAATCTTCAGCAATGAAATTTGATTTTTTACTAGAATTGATTTTGTATTATTAAAACAAAACACTGACTGCATGAATCCTGGAGGAAGATACGAGAACTGAAGCTCAAGCCCTCCTGTGCTCTACAGTGTGGTCTGTATTGATATATCAAATCAGGAATCATTTTGTATCAGGTTACAGACTACTATGTCAAGCTGAAGTATTTAAGGAGATGGCAGCATCCCTGGCAGTTATTTTTAGAGGAGCTCAGAACTATTTGTTCATCTAAGGGCAGCCCTTCGAAAATCTTCTCTTGCCCTGAACAACTGTGCAACCAGGCTCTCTAATGTAACTTCTATGGACCGTTTTTGCTGGTTTTCTATACCTTGAAATGTCCCTTTTCCCTCACACAACTGTTTGCATTTACCAGATACTGCTGTGATTTTTCCAGACTCCCCAGGAGACATTACTTTATAAGCATTAATTCAGCTCATTTTTCCCATTTAGTTTAGCGTTGCTTTATCTCCAAAAAATCCACCCCCATTTTTAAACAGGTTTAAACCACTGCCAGAAAGCTTTCCTTTTCCTGTCAGTTTTCCTGATTAAAAAGCTATCTCTTCAAATCTGCTATTGTACGCCCTATGGATTGTAAAGAGCATTGAGATGAGGGACAAAGCAGCTGCCAAAAGTGTAAGTACAGCTTGGTGTGGACAGTAACTGCCAAAACGATTTAATCCTCCTTAACACTTTGCAAACCACGGCAGCAAATATAAGCAAATACTGGTTCAACAGTTGAAAAAGACATTCTGAGAGACAGGTATTTTTCTTAGTTATAAGAAGCAATTAATGAGATGATAGGGAATGTTGATTGAGAACTTTGAATGAATTTTTTCTACCATAAAACATAATTCTGGAGAACCAACTACACTTACAAAACCAACTGTTTTTCAGAATGGCTCCTTTATTACAACTGAATTTAAAAAATTCCCCATGGAGTCCTTTCAGAATTCCCTCTTATAAAAGAAAAACAAAAACTGAAAATAGGAACACCCAAACAGCTTCAAATGGATTTTCCTTACAAAAGTAAGGTTTTTAATTATGAAATAACTTCGCATAAAGTTGCATCTTTAAAGCTAGTAAGCTTAAACTGATCTGATCAGCAAACTGGACCTCTGCTTTCAAAAAACAGAACCCAAAAAACCTCTTTTCACTCTGACGTTTCATTCAGAAGCAGGAAGAGAGGAAAATGCTGAAGTGTTTCAAATTTTCCATGTAAATAAACTGTTTTCTGCCTACCCTGGACTACATAGCATGGAAAGCAAAGAGTCATTACTAGTAAATTGAGTCAATAAATGAGAAGAGCTCTGGAAGTTTAAAAACTGAGCATACAGGCTGAAATCAAGCTCACCAAAAGCAAGCTGTGCCCATCACCAACATCGCGGTGCAAAGTTCAGCCAGTCAAATACACATTAAAATCAGTTTCTTGTGCAACAATACATTTGCAGTCAGCACTGGGAAGTCTTGGGACAGGCTGGATGCTCACCTCAGCCAAGCCATCAGTTCATTTCCTGCTTTATATTCTTCTGATGAAGGCTAGTATACGTAAAATATGCTTTACTACTTCACAAAAACTACACTCTGGTTGAAAAAATAGTAGCATCATTCTACCTGTAAGGATGAGCCATTTCAATCAGGCAGGCCATGCAAAACACAGAATTTGGCAACCAAGATGCAGTCTGATGACCACCTCCATCCCAAGTGCTTTCCATTACCTCCCATAAACACCAGGCAGCTCCCAGAATCAGCATGCTTCACTGAGCTGTGTCATTTTTCCCAGCCTGTTCCAGTCAAGCGTTTACATTAGATAGATTCTTCTTCACAGTTTCACTCCTAAAACAGAGCAACAGCTTCCCATGGCTATTTGCTTTCAGTGGGGTTGGGGTTGTCCTGAAACAAGATACACCAGGATATTGTGCCTTTGCTGTGGCACAATATCAAGAAACAGAAACAAAACACCACAACAACGCAGGTGCCTGCTGGCTCCATAGTTCTGCCCCATTATCTGCATAAAACAATTTGTACAAGATGTTATGCGTTACCATGCTACCTTATCTAGCTATTAAAAAGTCAGGGTTTGTTCCCTTCCTCCCAATTTTCCAATGAAATTTATCTTTTGGGACATCTGCAGTGATATTTTCACTAACCTAGGAACCAACTTACGTAACAAGGGACAAAAATAAAAATGTAGCCCTGCTGGATCTCAAATAGCCATTGCTGGCATGCAGAAATCAACCTTTGGACATAAAAGAGCCACAACCTAAGAATCTGCACGAACAAAACTCATTTTAACATTTTCCAGGATAGATAATGTGACATTCAAGTAAGCAACTTCAGATGCTTCGACTCCTGAGGGTTTAACCTGAGATCTCCTGCGAAGTCCAATTGCCAGACATCACCACGTACCCACTGTCTCTGAAAAACCCACCCCCGGCCAGCCCTGAAGCGTGAGAAATTAGATGCCAGTAATCATCATCAGCTATCATCAGGTCCCAGTTTGGCGTCTGTGGTTGGATCTGTCTTCACGCTATGATCTTCGTCCTAATGAAGACTTCTGGGTGAATTCCCAATACAAATAAAATTAATTTGTAAGAGTAAATACAGAGGAACAAATCACAGTCCAACCGCGCAGGCTGTTGGAGCCTGCGAGACTGCAGAATCCTTCTCACAAACCCTCTCAGCCAGCTCTAATCATTTATTTTAAAAGAGACTAACAGAATAGTCTGTCCTGGAGGATGAAAGCATATGTTACTCTCAGCATGGATTCCTTTAGGAGGGAAGCATAATTATCACATTCAGCATTGCAGTAACTCAGTATTTAAAGAAGACAACAAAAGAGTAAGTCTAAGTGTATAGAAATGAGCCGACCGCATAGAACGCATCTCTTGCCACTGAACTGGGATTGATTCAAGTCACAGTCAGCCAGACCAAGAACCACAGCTGTCAGCCCCATCACGTGGCACTGGCTACATCTGCTCTACCTTGACTCAATGATTAAAATAAACTATTTGGGCTAGAAAACCAACTGAACAACCTCTGACTTTTTTTGTTTGTTTTTAAACCAAAAAGACTGCATCATAGCACAAAGTAGGCGGGGGAAGCATCCTCTTAACAATTAGCAGTTGTTTGGTGGAACCCTGGGGAGTACAGCAATGTCTGCCGAGTTTGAAGAGCACGTATCCTGTCCAGATGTGCCCAAGGTGCTGGTGGGCAGTTGTGATGGTGCAAACCCTGCGCGTGAATACAAACTGGCTTTCCTAGCTCACAGAAAGCAAAAATCTGGTATACTGGTAATGCTGTCCATAAGGGAAAGTGCAGTAAAAATGAAGAAAAAGAAACGTCTTCCTTCCCTGCTAAAGGAGGGCCTCTACTCCACAAATAAATTACTCGGAAAAAGTTACTGAACAAGCAACTCAACGCAAGCTCCCAGCACAAAGCTGTGACAGAAATGGCTAACGTTGGTCTTCGAGGTATAAACAAAAGGAGCAGTAAGCAGGATTGATGAAGTGACTGTACTTTTATTTATGGTATCGCTGAGGCCAATGGAAGGCACACAAAGCTCTGCTGTGGTGTCTTAACTTTTTTAACAAGGTTGAGAAAAAGCAAAGATCTGAGCAACTGGGGAAAACATAACGGAGATCACGAGAGCTGAAAGAGCTCGATCTGTTTAGCCTATCAGCAGAGATTGAGAGGTAACTCGATTAGTGTATAAGTACCTTCACAGGGAGAAAATAAAGGGTATTAAACGGCTCATTAATCTATCAGAGAGGCGTAACAAAAACCAACAGCTGGAAACTGAAGCCAGACTGATTTAAATTAAAACATAGCCACAATTTTTTTAAATCCAGTTATTCTCCATCTTTTGATATATTCAAATCAAGAAATGGATGCCGTCTGGATACCTGCTTTATGCAGACATAAGTTACTTTGTAGGTAGGCTCAAAAGTAGGATCAGTGATGTAGCAACTGGTCAAAATGCAATGGCCTTTGATGTACAGTAAGACAGAGAGACAATGTCATGGTCCCTCCTGGCCTCATGGATCCATGAACTCTGAAAGCCATCTTTCTGCCTTCCTGGCAAATCCAGTCATTCTGATTTTCAACCCACATTCAGCCACTGAGGGAACTCCTCTTTTACAACAGGACGGCACAGAAGATTGGAGTGCAATCTGAAGCCAAGCTGAACCACATGCTAAGGTACTGCTATGAGCTAATTCATTGTGCTCGGTTTTTAAAAATGAGTTTTGCACTCATGGGGAGTATTAGATTGGTGACACTGACACCAGAGGGGATGGAGACGAGGAGGGGAGAAAGTAGGAATTTAAAATGGTTCAAGCACACAAAGCACACCTCATCCAACAAGAAGCCTGAAGGAATGGCTGTACATGGAATGATGCAGTTCATCATCCACCTTTGCTCCGCTCAAGCCTTGCAATTCAAATCAAGAAAAAGGATTATGGAAACCAATATTTCCTTACAAAACCAGATTCATAGAACTCATCTTCAAATTACTCCAAGCTTTTTACAAATCCAATCCATTTGGCAAAAAAAAAAAAGACCATTACCTTCTATACTTTCTGGATATTGGGTAAAGTACACAATCGTAGAAACATTAGAGTTGGAAGGGACCTTTAAAGGCCATCTAGTTCAACTCCCCTGCATTGAACAGGAACACCCTGTTGAAACTTTAATGCCAAATAAGGTATTTTCCTTGACTCGACAATTAAAATAACCTATTTTAAACCAACTTCTTCGTAATATCACATGTGGTCAACACACATAAAATTCACTTGCACCTCTACATGGTACTGAGTTACCCATAGAGAGTGAAGGATTCTAACATGATGGAAAGGATATTAAACAACACACGAAACTCCCATTCACGACTAGACAACACCCATCAGACAACACTCCTCGTTACCAGGCATTCAGAGCCATGCTGAAGACATGAAGACTTCTTAAGCTTTTCCCAAACCCCAGCTCCCTAGGCCATGTACCATCATGGCCGGAACACCAGTGGGTTCTTCCTGTCCTCCATTCTTCACTGCTGCTTCCTTCTGGGATTATGTATCATTTGCTTTCAAACAGGATCAGTTCACCCACAGTATCAGTGGACATTTCAGTTTTCCCTTCCCGTACGCTTAATGCCCTTGTGAATGAAAATCAGCATGAATGAAGCCAGCTTTGTCCGCACTTGTGCCGTAGATATGCACAAACTCCAGGAAGCCAAGACTTAATTTGATCTGAAAACCCCCACAGCCAATGCATTTTAAAGACAGAACCACAAAGCCAATCAATAGGGACCATTCAGATACTTGCTGTCAGCGGCTAAAAGAAAATGGATACCGAGAAAGCCATAACTATGATAAATTTAGGCGCTGCTTCTCTCTGACTAATGTAGGCACTAAAACACTCCATGAATATCCTGCTTTGAAACGTGTCATATTTCTGAGAGGCCAATCAATCTCAGGTTCTCTGTGGACCACATTAAAATACATTTGTCACTGTAAGTTTATGAAATATTGATGGTGTTTTTTAGGGGGGTGTTAGGAGGTGGAGAGGCGGATCAAAAAAAGGGGGAGGGAGAGCTACTTTAATGAATTATCTTTAGGCTAAAGAAAAAGAAGAAACAAATGTAGCTGCTTATTGTGGATGAGGGTGAAAAACAGGAAACAGAATTGCTTACTGTAGGAAGGCATTTGTTGGATTAATAGAAAAGATCACGCGGATGAATGCGTTACACATGCACTTCAGTATTTCAGGCTCAATTTGACCTAGATTTATGATTTTATTAAGTCTTCAATTTCCTAAATTTGTTAATTAATAAATATAAAGCCAGAACTGCATTAATGATGGTCACAGAGCGTAAATTAGAAGGGCATTTGCTCCAGAAGGGAGAGGACTCCAGTGTGCATCATGCTTACACCTGCAAGTGAGGAAGAACCCGCACACCAGCAAGTCTCATCAGCTCTTCAAAGCTCAGATCATTTAGTATGGAAGAGAAGCAGTACAGAAGAGGGATATACAGAAACAGGTCACCTTTCACACTGGTACACCTAGACATGCTCAGTAGCTGGAAGACCACAAAGACATGGCACCTTAAAGAATTTATGATCATATAGCCAAAAAAAGAAAAAAAAAGAGAGATGGGAGGGAAGACCAAAAATGGGAACAACGGGGGAGTTGCGAATCAAGTGGCACAGTTATCTTAGGATGATACAACAGATCCAGGTTGGGAGTCCATAGGCACTCCAGCATTTTCCAGGCACAACCACCCAACCTTTCTGTAAACGATCTGCTGGACACACAACAACGCACTCAGCTTTCCACGTGAGCAGCTCTGTTGAAGTCAATAAAGCTATTCAGAAGTGCGAAGTTAAGCCTGACTCTAAATACCACACTACTGTGATCTACGTTTCTAAGTGAAGTGTGGAATGAAAGCTAGTTTGTGTAAATAACCTGACGTTGGGTCATTTTTCACTGTTTCTGTCAATGCAAAAAAAGCAGTTTTTCCAGGTAAGAACAACAGCAGCATTCACCAAAATAACAAAAATGTAGGGATTTACTTTTTAACACTCAGGCACTAAACTTTTTGGTAAAGGCATTATGCTACATTAGGAAGAAAATTACTCTAAGGCAATAAATAGCACGCTTTGTTTTAGTGATGAATAACAAAAACAAATTGAGACAGAAACATACAATTTTTTCATTCTTCACGAACCCAGAAAAATACAAACTTTTCCATTATTTTTGGCCAGGAACCCAAACATCTTCACTCAGGCCTCAAAACAAACCCCACTCTTCTTACTGGAATTCTCCAAACAGATATGTCTATTTACTCTCTTTATTCTTTGCCATAATTTAGGTATTTGACTTAGGCATCCACACACTAAAATGTTTAAACTTAGTTCAAACTGGCTTGAAGCAAAATGCTTCATTCCCCTGCCCTCCTTACAAGTGAAAGTTTTAAACTTGGTGAAATTGCTGGAGGTGGGCAAAGAGAGGTGGGAGTACTGCCTCCTCTCTAATAACACTGTGCACATTGCTGCACGTGTTTGAGGGTCACAAAGCCATCGTGCCTTCTCCAAGATCCATAACCCAAACACAACAACCACCATGACCAGCAGACACCGTCCTGCCTAAACACTGCTCTCCAATTCTGCAGGCATCAAACTAGCTCGTCAGTTCATAAACTTCCCTCCATGCAACCGCTGAAGGTTTTTGGTATTAGACAAGCTTGTTCAGGGCATTTTCCTATGAATACAGAACTCTCCTTGGCCATGCACAGGTACAGGCTCCTCAGGGCCGTGGTTGCAGCCCCAAGCTGCCTGAGTCCAAGGAGCATTTGGACACTGCACTCAGACACAGGATTCAGGTGGTCCTGTGTGGAGCCAGGAGTCAGACTTGATGATCCACAAATTTGCCACAAAACTGTAAGAGCCAGAAGAGAAAGGTAATAATAAAGCACGTAATACCACTTGACATTTTCTGTACTGGGACAAAACCAGATCCCTCTGAGCAATGTGAGGAAGGGCTGGGTGATCCTGACATCTAAAGTTTCAAATGTCTTCAAAACGAAGGAAGTAGATGTTTTTATACGCTCCTAGTTTCTAATTTAATCAGATAATACAGTCTAATGACCCCTTGTTAGCCTTAAAGTCAGTGATGCCTTCGGGTGTGTTTCTAAATAAAATGCAAAATTCATCAAAAAAGCCATTCCCTCACCTCCAAAGCCTCCTGTGCTCACTTGGCAGCATCAGTCCTGATCTGCCTCGATAGCCTGGGGCAACATTTTGCATTTTTTCCCATTCATCAGAGATCTGTGTGTACGATAAGATACATTTAATAAACAAGTAGTAAAGCTGGTTGCTTAGATTCATTAAGCACAATTCGTGTCATCTTTGATAATGTTTTATATTTAGCATTTTTGTATGCCCTATATTTACATTTCTAAGCATGCTATAAATATCTGGTGTATGTGTACAGAGGGCTGGCAGCCTAGCTTTCACCAGCAGGCCCCTTGCCCCCATAGAAATCATTCCTCCTAGAGGACAGCCTGACATTCTGGGCAACACACGAGATGTTTTTATTTGATGCATCATCAGCTCATGTTGGTTTTGGCTTTTATTTTGTCTTATTTCGTATTTCGGCTTCTAACTGTGACAGCAATTTTTGCATGTTGCTAAATAAATCTTACAAAGGGGTCCATGCTACCCTTCATTGGGATAAAGCTCAGCAGGGCCTACACTAATACAGGTGATCTTTAACAAGATGCTTACCTTAATCTAAAAGCATCAGCTTCAGGAAGTGCTGACTGTCACTCTTTGAGCATCAGCTGGTAGTCAGAAATCATCACCTGAAGTTAGCTGCCTCTTAAAAAGATCTGGACTGAATTGTAAATTCTAGGCGTGTTTCTGGAGCTGGTAGGAAATGCTGATTGTGAAGCTTTTAATTCTTAAAATTCCAGTCAGAAGAAGGGGTTCCTTTTAGTACAACCAGCTGCAGCCAAAGAAGGAAAAGATAACGAGGATTCAAGTGTTCTCCCCACACATTTCATTGTCTCAAGTGTTGCTGCATCAATGTGCTACTTCACACAGCTGATGTGACCAACATCACGAAGAGCCAACCTAAAGCTAGCGGCAGGCACAGCACCAGCAAAAGCCATTCAGAAAATACATCCAAGAAAAACATTTATTAAAATTATCAAATATTCCCAAAACAGTTTTTCCCCTGCGAGACAGGGGAGAGAAGTCAGAAACTTTAACCATTCATCAGGTGCTATGCTGGCAGCTGCAACCGTTCCTGAGAGCTTCACCATTTGGAAACATTTCTTGTGAGAAAAAACTGAAGAAAAACAAAACTCCGACTTGTGAGTTAGAGTCCTTCCAAAGACACACTGTTTAGTTTTCACCGAAGATTAATTAAAATATCTCATGGCTGCTTAGAAAGTAAATGACCACAGATGAAACTACAGATATGTTATATGACAGCAAAACCAGGTGTTTCTGGTACAAATTACATGCCACGCAGTTACCATTCTCCAGCCATGAACACCGCTATTTCTATTAAACTGAAAGAGAGGAGATTTAGGTTAGATGTCAGGAAGAAAGATTTACTCAGAGGGTGGTGAGGCCCTGGCACTGCTGCCCAGGGTGCCTCATCCCTGGAGGTGCCCAAGGCCAGGCTGGATGTTAAAGGCCTGGGCAGCCTCAGATGGTGGGAGCAGCCAGCCCACGGCAGGTACTGGATGATCTGTAACATCCCCTCCAACCCAAGCCATTCTATGATTCCATTTCATTTCTTTCATTCTAGGAAGATGTTAGAGAGAAATAGCTTACCCATATTGGTTAATGTGATCCATATTCAATATTATGCAAGAAGAAAAAAATCTTCATCAATATACCTCAAAGGAACTTGAATTCAACATGCATGTAATCTACTCACTTGTTGTAAATAACCTGTGGTTCTGATGACAAGTTATCCACGCAGCTACATCTCTGTCTTCCTAATCCCTATATGTAGGCATTTATCATAGAATCACCAATCTCAAGGGATCTCAAAGATCATGAAGCTCCAACCCCCTACGTATACAGGGGTACCACATTTAATACCAGACCAGGCTGCCCAGGGCCCCATCCAACCCGGCCTTGAACACCTCCATGGACGGGGCAGCCACAACCTCTCTGGGCAGCCTGTATACATAACATATATATATATATATAACACACACGCTTTATATATTTTAAAAATACATATATGTGTGTATATGTGTGATCTCAACTTCTCCACAAGAATTACCCCCATATCTTCAACATCTCTAGCCCTATTGCCTGTCACCAGGTTCTAAAGAGAGTGTTTCATATTTCAGAACTCACAGCCCAGATTTAGAAGTCATGGATGTTTCCAGCTTCTCAGGCTATTCTGATTCTCTTGAGCTGCAAAGTATTCTAAGCAGTTTGTTACATGAGAGCACTTCTCACTCATGATTTAATGTTCATAGATGTAGTAACTCTCACCTCATGTATCAATACATTCAGATACCTGCACCAACTGCGGAGGCACCTAAAAGCACTAAAAAACACATCAGTTACTAACAAGCTTAGTTTTCCTACTAACTATTTTACACAATGGGCACATAGAGTACTCGTGCTCTCTGATCACTAACAAATCAACTACTGCAGTATTGGGGCACTTAAAGCTGAGATTCTGGCCTTAGGTTCACTGCCACTTAGGTTTCCAAAATAACGATGGCAGCACTCATCTCCTGCACAGCACTGGTTTAGACTTCATCAGTTCCCTGGAAGGTTATGGGAACAAAACACATTTCATGTTTTATCTTATGTGCTTTTGGAAATTTTAGTCCTTCTGGACAAGATACCCATACAATTACACTGAACGCCTAAGCTGGGAGGTAAACCAGACACTCAGCCTAGCAAGAAAAGAGAATATGGAAGAAAACTAAGAAAGTGTCAACAAATTAGTGACTACTTAAATATCTTTTAAAATTCTTCCTTTGTTCGGGAAGCATCTTTCCAACAGAAACACTCCAGTTCAAAATTGATGTTATTTTGAATGCCAAAGAGGGAAGAAAAAGTCATTTATAAAACAATTAGAAATAAGTTTTCAGCCTTGGGGATCTTCCTCAGGGCATGGTGAAACTAGGACACAGCAAAACTGAACAACATCCTGTTCTTCTTTAGCCTAAGGAAGGCCCCATGGCCAAAATGCCTTCTCTAATCTACTTTTGTTTTTTTGACAAACGGGGTGACCCTTCCCCAGCTAATTACTCTTCTGCAACTTGCAACATATTGCAGCAAGTTCGTCCCTTCTATTTTAGAGGTCACACACAAAGAAATGCATTTATCCAAGCTATCTTTAAATCCCACACCTTCATTTATGTCTGGAACGAACCACTTTGAAGTGCTCACTTGGGGAGAAGAGTGAGGCTGTATAACTCAATTCTCCATTGCCTTTCACTTCTGCCGACATTGACTCTCCGGGGAAAGAGGATGAAATGCTACCATTCCAATCTGGTAGGAGTTTGCATAGCTGTGTAACACCAGCTAAGGGGCAAAGCAATGGAGAATAGGACTAGCAATTTGAGGATGTCACCTGTAAAAAGAAAGAATGGTTTCTGTCATGCAAGTTTATTGCAGCCCAGAAATGTCTACAGTAACTGTGGGCATATAATATGATGTGCAAGGTTTTTACAAATGGGGCCCTTGTGGCCTCTTGTCAGAACTGAATCTGAAGTGATGACAAGACATTTGTAAGAAGTCTTTCCTGGGATGCTGAAGGACTTCCACAAGGAATCAACTTGAAGATTGGGCTCTTGAGGCCTCCAGTCAAGAGGAGTCCTTCCAAAAAATGCTGAAGGATTTCAGTAAGGAACAACATACACAGGTACCCTGTGAAATACTGAAGGAACTAAACTGTTGGGTTTGAACTCTGCAGATCTCATGATTACAGAAGAGAAGTTTGCAGGGTGCGTGAGCAGCTAGTCTGCAGCATGAGGATCAGGTAAAAAAAAAAAAAGAAAAAAAAGAGAACTCACACCTTCATAATGTTGCTGCGACTGATATCACTGTCAAAAACACCATACCTCATTTGCCAAATGATTAGCTTAACTCACCAAGTATACTAACAGTTAGCATCGTTTCTCCCACCATACAGTTTTCCAAAAGATCACAAGAAGAAATTGAAGATGCCCCTTCTCCTAATGAGGCACTGCTGACAACGGACAAATCCATAAGGCATCGCACACACGTGATCACTTCCTGTTCATTTTGATAATACAAACTCTTCCACACATCTCAAACTGCTGTTACACTACAGCTTTCTGGCTAGGCCTCTGTTCCCAACCTTACAAAGTAGCTACCATTGCTTCAGTGGTCCCAGTACCAAACAACGAAGTAGTGCTCAAACACATTCAGGAAAGCAATTATTAAGTAATGCACCACTGCAAAGGCATGAAATACTTTCAATTTTTGTCTTCTTTAATCTTGGATTTGTTAAACAATGATAAAGAAGGGAGTCCAGTATTAGTTTCAGGATTGCAGTGTTTGGTGTGCACACTAACCCCAAAAGCTGACCAGTCTCTGTAATGTATTTGCACAGAAACAAAAAAGATTAATATTAAAGATATAAAAAGAGTCTGCAAACTCATTTACTAGAAATACAGTCATAGCCACTAGCACCACCAGAACAAAAAGCGTAAGTAGTATGAAAAGCATTCCCTTGGTCCAGACAGAACCTACCTGAAATCAGGATACCATGCAAAAGCTTTAACAGGGGCTGCTTCAGCTCAGGCTACCTAACGAAAACATCCCTTGTCCCACTAATTAACCTTTCAGCCTGCTGAAGTTCATCCCAAATGTACTTCAGGCTCTTTCACCTAACTAAGATTTTTTACAAAGACCCTCTAATAACAAAAGCATGCTGTGGGTCTGCCTTGCCCTTGGGGAGTCACCACTTAACTCCATGCATACAGTTGGCATTGCCTTTATCCCCTCTTTCCAAATTCCTCTGTATCTGACCTTGCTGGAAGTTGCACAGCCTTCTATTTTCTTGACATTGAGTTTATTATAAAAATAAGCAAAGGACGACCCCAGAAGAAAGTCAGCAAAAGATGATTGTTCCTGGTTCCACTGATAAAACCAGTGCAAGTCTGCCCAGAAACATCCTCTGTCTGCAAAATGAATATAACATTTGCCACTATCACAGGGAGCTCATTAGAGTTCCTACAGCAATTACAGGTTGGGTGAGGAACTACAGTAAGAAAACAAAGAGGCATCACAAGTGGATTAAACATCACTGTGCATGGGAGCAGGGCAATGCCCACAGGGGATTCAGATCAGAGCAGTGAGGAAGGGGGAAGGAAGCAAGAAGAGAACGCTGCTTGAAACCAGAAAGTTAGCTCTCTGCCTTGAAATGCCTTTACTGTAACAATACGTAACTTAATATGAGGCCTGGGGATGCTGTGCAGTGCTGCTGTGATGGGCATGGCTGTGTGTCAGCTCTTTTCTCACCGGCCTTGGCAGTGAGGCAGAGCACTCTCACCACAGCATCTCAGCTGCTACATGACTATCGAGAGCACATGCCTGATTTGATTTTAAATACAAAGAGCGTTGCCTTTAATTGAAACTTTGTGCATGAAAAGTTTATTAAGTTAGACAGCGATGCCGCAGAGAAGCAGTGGTAGAAATTGCCCTCGGGCTGATCCTTCCTACTCTGCCATTAGGTGCTGTTACACTTAATTGCTGGTGAAAGCAACTTAGCGCTTGATCACATTATTTTCACATTAAACCTTCCCATTGACACAGCTCCTTTGTTAGAAGCAGATCCTTCAAATATACCTGCACAGACAGCACCTTAAAACCAACAGGAGCTTTACAAGCAGAGGAAGTTACTGATGTTTGTGGAGAAGCCTGCAAGATTAAAGCCAGGAGAATTCAGTCACCAATATAACGAGTCTATTTTGTATTTCCTTAACGTCTTTCAGACTAAGGTCTTTAGAAAGGACAAGTCCTGTAAGCACAGACGATAGTTAACATAACTGAG
Organism: Chrysolophus pictus; assembly: GCA_037305975.1. NCBI lineage: Eukaryota > Metazoa > Chordata > Aves > Galliformes > Phasianidae > Chrysolophus > Chrysolophus pictus. The sequence continues at coordinate 10,067,870 of CM074595.1, forward strand.
TGGGAGCATCGCATTTCACAGGGAAAGCATTGCTGATAATTACAAATTCTTCAGGGACTTTCCAGTGGCAGCTGAAAAAGCCATAATTATGCCAAAAAATAATAAAGATACGCAGACTAAAAATTCCTGTTTAAAAGATGCAAAAGCAATACCTAAAAAGTTAGAAACTGATAAGAGGCAGCTAATGGAGTAAATGAAATATCAACAGATAAAATTAATAACAAGAGATGTATTGAAACATACGAAAAACCCTACATGCAAGCATATACACTGATGGTAAAACTATAGAAAGATGCAAAAATGGCAGAAATGCCTCACAGACACTCTTTACAGCTAGGATTAAGGAGTTCAACAAAAATGTTATGGCTCAACTTGGTTTGATCAGATTACTGACAAACAAGCAACTAAACTGCCTGCATTAACATGGGCTGTCTGCCAAAGGTTTAAAAAAAAAAAAAAAAAGGAAAAAACGAAATCAACAGGTCAAGATAACAAAGACCAAGGAGTTTAAAGGAATTAGAGGACTGTTAACCTTTTAGAACATCATGGAAAACAACCTCATAAATGCCAGAAGTTGCAGGATTGCCAAGAAGTTTCAATTTTAAAGAGTTACGGATGACTCTGGATAACTGAAGACCGTCTAGCCTAGTCTTAATAATTGGCAAAATAATAAAAGATTTATCCATGAACTATCAACAAAGAATTGCAGACTAGAACTATAATTGCAGTGTTTCATGGAAAATGGGTTTCAACAAACCACACTTATCTTTTTTGTTTTTCTGGCAAGATTACAAACATGATTGATAATGGTAGCTGAGAGAATGAAGAGGAATTGAACTTCTCTAAGGTTTCTGCCTCAACTGTACCTAAATTCTTACTTAAACTCCAATGTTCTGCTCACCAAACGTATTAAGCAGACTATTCACTGACTGACCTCAAACTGGAGCTATTAAGGGACAGCTACAAGAGAGTAGAGCAAACACACAGAGATGGGTTTGGGGTGCAGCCTTGGACAGTATACTGTAAAAGATAAAGGTAGAAACAAAACTACAGTCAATACAATTAACAGAAAACAAAGATGACTAGGGGTAACCTCGGATTCTCCAAAGGCAGATATTAAGCAGTGAGAAGAATGTTACCATTAAAACAAAATAAAAGTTAATCAGGGCAAAATATTATTAAAGACAGTTAATGCTTGTAAGGCTCACCTGCCCATGCAGGCATTCAGTCTGTACCCAGCTATGCATACAAACCAATCTCATGCCTCTTGCTTCTGGATGCCAAGTCTTCCAGGACTTAAAGGGAGCTTAACAGCAGGGACAGCAACTGTTCACACTGTCAGGCAGAGACAGGACACGTGGGAACAGTTTTAAGCAAAAGAGAGGGAGATGTGGGTGCCAGGCAAAGAGAAATCTCTTTACTCAGGGGGCGGTGAGGCCCTGGCACTGCTGCCCACAGAAGTGTGGGTGCCCCGTCCCCAGAGACATTCAAGGCCAAGTTGGATGGAGCCTGTGATGCCTGAGCTGCCGCGTGGAAACCCTGGCTGTGGCAAAGGGCTGGAACGGAGTGGGCTTAAGGTCCTTCCCAACCTAAGCCGTTGTGTGAGTCTAAGATACAGAGAGATGCCGCGGTGCTGAGAATCGTTACCAGGGAAGTCTGCTGGGGAGGGAAACCTTAAAGTTTCAGACTATTAATATGCAGTGATTCACTGCAGAGATCAGGCTACAGGAGTGAAATGCCAGTTGGTGACATGAGGCAGGGACCTGAGGTAGGTAATGAAGCTAACAGACAGGGCTGCAAGCTGAATGACCACATTCAGATGGCAGCATGCGATGCTTACATGTTAGCAGGGCCATCAGCAACTGTAGGCATTTGGGATACAGTTGTAACTGGGCCATGAAACAACTTCACCTGCACCTGGAAAATGACTCGGGGCAATCTGCAAACAGTGCAAGGCTGAGATACCCGTGCCCCTCTGCACCTCTGCAGATCTGCTGCTCTGCCTGAATTTGGAAGAACTGCAGCCACCCTGCAGGCTCTTCCCAGGGGTCACAAGTGGGTCCAGTCCCAGAGAGGAGCCTCAAGAAGGATCTGGGTGACGGAACACAGCGTACCCTCACACGGCCGCTGAGGATCCCAAACTGGGAGGAGCGGCTGATGCAGCAGAAGGCCGTGCAGCCAGCCAGAGGGATCCGGGCGGGCTGCAGAAACGGCTTGAGGGGAATCTCAAGGATTGCAGCAAGGGGAAGTGCAAAGTCCTGCCCTCGGGGAGGAACAACCCGAGGCACCAGGGCACGTGAGGAGTGACCAGCTGGAAAGCAGCCCTGCAGAGAAGCCCCTTGGCCGCCAACGCTCTCCAAAGCACACCTGGAGGCGGCTTTGGCAAGGGACGTGAAGGCTAACAAAGGCTTCCTTCCACAAGGACATTGGCCAGAAAAGGGAGAGGAAAGAAAACATTCACCCCCCAACCAACCCACAAATAAGACAGGAGAACTAATGACAAACTGACGTGAAGGAGGCAAAAGTTAATACTAAAATTCATACCCCTAAGGAGGATAACGCACTCTAATAGCAACATGCTGTAAACATGACTGATGTTCATGACTCTCCATGACCCAAGACATGTTAAAAGTCACCCCAAAAGGGAACAGATTAGGTTGGGATGTAAGGAAAAGTCCTGGAGGGTGCAGAAGAGGGGCGGGAAGAGAGAGATTGAGGAGACAAGAGGAACAGAGAAGCTGTGCTGCTCCTTCCCCACCAAGACAGGGATCCCCTCTGGCTAAGCACTGCCCTCTACTTCTTGGTGAAAAACACCCAGGAGAGCATTTACTTTGCTTGCACTACTATCAAACACCAGCACGGTCGCAGTACAGCACTGATCAATGGCAACACCAAATCCATTCCATTGGTGGCTTCCATCAATCATTTATTTGTCACTGCTTGTGAAAATGTCCCAGTGAAAGTCCTTGGATGGACTCGGGCAGGCAAATGCCAAAAATAGGAACGCCATAACAACCGGACAGCAAACCTCCACCTGTCTGTGCTCTTGTGATGGCATCGCGGAGTCACACTCAGCCCATGACCTCACAATGCGCCGGGTGCCTATAAATACCCAGCGGGCCCAGCCCGCAGTGAGTCTTGCTGGCGACTCTCGAGGTGTGCGCGTCTTCCTGTGGGAGCACGAGACACTGAGACCTTGCCAGTGCGTGAGACAGCAGTCTTGCAAGTTTATTTTGAGTGGAGGCGCGGAGACTGCCGACTGCTCTGCAAGAGGCAGCCTCCAGCAAATCCATCCTTGGGGCTCCCAATCCATCCTTGGAGCCCCACAGCGCCAGGGCAGCCGCAGCCATGAGCCGGGAGGCGGCTCCCGACCGGAGGCGCAAGGCGTGGGTCTGGCCGGTGGAGGCCCGCGAGGAGCGGTGCCCCATCTGCCTCGACCAGATCGTGGACACCATCCGCGCCCTGCCCTGCAGGCACATCTTCTGCAGGGAGTGCATCCAGCAGTGGGCCGCCAACAGCGACAACTGCCCCCTGTGCCGCCAGAGAATCTTAAGCAAGCAGTGCCTGGACTGGCGCCCCTCGGGTCGCCCCCCGACCCGCCGGCACCCGGGAAGGCTGCAGCGCACCAGGGAGCGGCAGGAGAGAAGATCGGCCCACCGGTCCCGCAGCGTCCCAGCACGGCGCCCGCCGCGCAGCCGCTCCAGGTCCCCCCGCCCGCTGGTGCGCAGCTCCTCCTGGCACGGGGAGCTCAACCAGCGCAGCCGCTTCGAGGAGCCACCGCGGGAGGACGAGGACCGCGAATGGCTCAGGCGGGCGGCACGCGAGCGGCAGATGGGCGCCGGAGAGCACGCGCGGCACCCCGACGGGCCCCGCTTGTGAGCGGGCGGCCCGACCTCAGCCGGGAACGGCACCGGGACGGAAAGCGCAGGCGGGGGAGAGGCTGAGGCACCGCACGGCTCTTCCGCCTCAGCTCTGGCCGACCATCGCTTCCCCGCGCCGCCGGAGAAGACCACCGGCAGCTCGAGCTCATCCTTCCGGCCCCCGCTGATCAGCCTCGGTCAGCCCACAGTGCCCGGCTTTGGGCTGCCGCTACCACCGAGCCAGGCACTGCACAGAGCCCAGCAAACAGCGCGGAGTGCCGGAAGAACACAACACCTCCGCTACGACGACAGCTGGGATGGCCCTCCTGCCACAGAGAGGGCGCGGGGGGAGCTGGGCACTGTCAATAAACATTCACACACCTAAAATGAGCAGTTGTTGCCTCTCTTTCTTTCTGGAAGCTAAACTGTAAGCCCGGAATCCCAGTGCAAAACAGGGACGGGGAACGAGGAAGAGGTCGGCTGGTGAAACCGCTGACTTCCAGAACCCTGAGAGCCCGAGCTCTGTGACTGCGTGGCAGCACGCACCAGGGGGCAGAGGGCTGAGCAGGGCTCTGCCTGCTGCTGCAGCACAGCCCGGCCGTGTGCCAGCTGCACCTGAGGCTGCACGGCCACCAGCGACCCAGGCAGGGGCTTTGGCACGGCACCTGGGGAGCACAGAGCCCACGGTGCTGCTGCTGCCTGTCCTCCTCTGGAGCTGCTGCAGACGGGGCCTGTCCTGCCCAGCAGCAGCCAGCCACGCAGGCTGAGCCTCAGGGCTGCTTCTGGGGCAGCTCTCCTTCACATCTGCTCCACGGAAGGTGCCGCTGGGCCTCTCCTTTTCAGGCCAGCTCTGGCCTTGCCCTCTTGGAGCAGGTGGGGAAAATACCTCTTCAAGAAGGCATTGTTGTAAAAGAGCTGCTTTTTTAAAAATGCAAAGCAGACGAGTTGCCACTGCCTTGAGAAAGGAGGACTAAGGCATTTAATTGCAAATGATAAACGCAGATATCAAAAAGCTCTCTCATTCTGCTTAGGCTGACCACTGCTTTGTGATGCAACACCATTAAGTCAGAACCAGCACCATCATTTTGCTGTCTGGGAACAAAACAGCATAAGACTGTCAAAAAGAAAACAATTTAGAGATCCAGATGCCACTACTTTGCAGCACTTTACTCCCCATTTGGTCCCAGTGCACACTCATCACTCACAACAGCCAAACATTGGCTCAGTGAGAATGGCAACCACTGCCACCAATCCAGACAGATGCATTTGTTTCATAAAGCAAGGTCCGGGTCCCCACCAGTTTTATGGCATTTTCAGTTTTTTATAATTAATAGAATAAGTAAGTTTTATTACTTATATACATTAACTAAATATAATGTTGTGTATGTGATCCAAGACAATTCCTCTTCACTCAGTGCAGACCAGATAAGCCACAAGGTTGGACAGCTGTGTTGCAGTAGAAAGCCAAGCAACGGCTTGCAATCAGCATACTCACCCATCTGCCAGGCCTACCAAGACAGCCACCGTCATCATCTCTCCTTCCTACTTTGTTCCATTTGGCACAAACTATTGGCTGTCCATCCTGCTGCTTTTCACTCAAAGTTCTTACAATGTCAGCTTCAACTCTAATTGTAACCAGCCAAAATCAGAAGTGGCCATGAGGGGTAGAAGAAGGCAACCATAGGAATTCTGAGAGCTGGGGCTAGCACATCTGCAGTCTGCGGCCTGTGTGAGCCCTGAATGCAGAGCCCTTCATCTTCGCAAATCCTTTGCCAGGAGCTGAGGGCAATAGCAGTAGCTTACTCTAAGAGTCTCTCATGCTGATTTACCTTGGACTGAGTAGTGATAAATAAGAAGTATGTAAATTCATCTGCTTAAGACATTTATACTTTCTGTTAATTGATTATTAGAAATAGATAAGGTCTGCTAAGGAGGGCATTGCTCCCTACCCTGCGAACATACTGCCTTGCCTCCAAATACCTGACACCACGTATAGATTATCCTGCAGTCTATGCATACAAAGCTAACATCTGCTGTAACGCAATGCCTGACCCTTTTTAGCAGGTTTGCTTTCTAACATGCTGCAAGGAGTTCCACCAGCAATTGTGCTACACAACTGCGTATGTTACGGGGCCATTGATGTTGTTTTTAAAAAAGTCAGGTTGCAGTTTCACTACTCCTTTCACAGAGCTTTCCGTGGCAGCGCCGCAGCCACACACAGCCCTTTTCCCACAGCCCGGCTGACGCGGCGTTGGATTCCCTTCTGCCTGCAGCCTCATAACAGAGAGGGCAGGTAGGGAAGATGACTTCAAGGAGAAGAACTGCTGAAACTGTCACTGAGGTCCCCATAAATATTCCCCATGGACCTCATTACACATTTGAGCAAACATTACCTTCACTCACACAGCTAAATTTCCTGTTTGCTTGGCTGATCAATTCCTCATCAAATTTTAATGTGGGGTTCAGGCCGTCTGCGGCGCTTTAATTAGGCCTAAGATTGCACAGCGTTGGAGGCAAACTCAGAACCACCCAAGCCCCCACTGCCTGTGTATTCAGGGGGAGGGGAAGGGGGACAGGAGGAAATGAAGAGGCCAAGAACTAATTAACTCCTGTTACTAGGACAAGTCTGCTCTCTAGTGGTCACACCGCCCAAAACACAGCGCATAAAAACGCCATGCAAAAGAAAACGTCTCAAAGGGTAATCGAACCCCTCTCCATCGAATAGGAGGAAAAGAAAATAAGCGAAACCTATCGTGCTTACTGCAAACGGGAGTATTTATTTCCCCTACCAAGTCTTATCTTTCCCCCCACTCCAGAATTCATACTCCTATAGGTGCAAGAGCAAAATGGGATTCATTGTGAACGCATTAAAGAAAACACTTCTTATTTCCCACATCGTTTGAAACTGTTCCTGCTGCTCAGAGCAATCCATACACCCAGCCGTCCATAACCATGAGCAGCTGCCTTCAGGCATCACCCAGGAGCACCCGGATCTGCAGCCAAGTCTGGGTACTTCCGTGAGTTTTTCATTAAATGCAAAGCTGTGCATTTTGCTGCATTTCACAAATCCAACTGGAAACTTCTCTTTGGCTATAGAGACAATCACACATTTTGGATTGCATCACAGCTGAGATTAAGAAACCTAGTGCTGTAGGAATACTCCAACCACTCTCCTAACGTAAACAAGATAAACCAATATGCTGAAGTATTAGACTTCTATTAGCAATTTGACTTCAAATCAAGAAGTGCCACTGTGTTCCATAATTTCCTGAAAAGAACACGTACCCATTCCCAAAAACACACACATACTGCATGAAGGGTGGGCAAGAACCAAAAGCAGTTTTCACCACAGAGCAGTTAACACTTCTGCACAGCAATGCTGCACAAGGACAGCCAGCTCCATCAGAACCCACGGACTGTGGAACCTCCAGCCTCAGGTTTGAGGAGTTTGCCAGTAGCAGCTAGCCAAATTTCCTCCAATTAAAATCTGTATCTATTCACTGAAAGAAAATGGGCTGGAAAGAAGTGAAAACAAAATGAACTCCTTATTTTCCTTTGCAGCTTGGGAGTGGTTGTTTAAAGTATTACTCCACATGCTGCAAAAGCATCGTACGTATTTAAAACAGCTGTTTATTTCACAGAGAGTCTACCCAACTTGGATTTTCTTAAAATCACAGTTTCTTTGGGAAGACATTACTAATATCAGCATCTGCAAGAGCACTGAATCACTGCTGAGTGCCGTTGTATAGCAGTTGGTGCCTTAAGGAATGCAGTATCATGTGCAGAACAGATCCCAAAAGTCACCAGGCAAGTGTATATTTTCAAGTACAAAATCTGATTCTTAACTGTATCTCTCTCTTAACAGATGTCAAGATGGCTGTCTTAAATCTGACAGACACGCGATCTAAATTTCTTTACAGCAAAGACCAGAATCAGCAGTTCATCTGAGCCTAACCTCTCTGCTTGAAACCTATGTGCACTTAATTTAGGAATTACAAATTAATTAGTACAAATTATTATAATACAAATTATTAAAATGCCACTTAGCATGAAGAACAAGCATACCAGGGGGTTTAAAAAACCAACACTTTAACTTGACAGTGTAGTCACTGTGTCTGACAAGGCCTGAATCGCCCAATGCCTTTCTCCTGCACCAGGAGCTACATCATATTGTAGGTCTGCAAAAAACCAATAGTGCAGGATCTTACTCCAGAAGAGTCTGGAGTCTGGGGTCTGAGCAAGGACAGACTTCCATCCCATATTTAGCATGAAAACGCATCAGTCTAGAAGAAGAGCAGAATCAAAGAAAAAAGACTGTTTATTCCTCAGTTAACCAGAATTCATTTAGAAGACAAACAGATATTCAATGCAAAAATGCAACAGGAAGGATTTTCTGCCTCATTTCTAAATCTCCACTATGATTCTGAGACCTTTATTGGTCACAGACTATGTCAGGCCATATCATCATCTTAGCTTTGTCTGTCTTCGACAGACAACACTCATCTGTATTTATTCCCTATATGAATAAAAAGCAGCTATCCCCAGCCTTCAGCTACTTTGCTTAAAAACAAAGAAGAATCCAAAAAGCCATAGAGTAAATTATTAGGACTATATTAGCATCAATACTCATGAGTAACTCAGTAAGCTTGGTTCTGCTAATGCCATCAATAAACACCAGCAAGCATCCTTCATCTTCACACGCATGCTAGAAGCCAGACGACATCTCAGAAGTCTACAAAACCCAAGTTGTGCAAAGGCACTCCTCCTCCTCCCCCAGCCCAGACTGAGCAAGCATTTGGCCCCTTGCTTGATGCCTTTTTCCCACCTCAAATGCCACTGCAGCTGCTGCACATCAACACTCAGCAGCAGTTTAAGACACAGAAGCTCAGACACAGAATCCCACTGACTCTGGAAAGGCAGAATGCTTTAGTTCACGGATATGCAGTTCCTCCTTCCTCCAGCTCAGGCCTCAGGTGCTGGCGGGACAACAGAGCTGAGATTCAGCCCACAGACTCAGAACAACCATTGCTCCAGAGGAGGTGTCATTTACCACAGGCAGCTTTTATTTCCAAAGGGTTTCCACTGTCAGGAGTTCTCCCCAAATCAATGTTATCAATCCCACTTGTAATTTTACAAACTTCAAAGGGTTAAGACAGCAAGCACACTTATTGACTGGTGCTTCTTGGTGGGATCAGTAAAGCATGACTGATTAGAGCCCAGTTCTAAAGAGCCCAGCTTTGTGAGGCTGGAATAAATAGGAGTCTGTCAATAACTCAGATCCAGGCATATTGACATAGTTTACAGCCTCAATAGGCAATTAACACTTTACAGTGGATATTACCCAGTGGCCTCTCCATGTTTTACTGCACATTTTCTGCCGTCAGCTGCAATATCGAAGGTTTGGAATAGAAATGATATTGGACAGACAGCACCTTCGTTCAGCTGCTCAGAAATTTAACATCTGGGAGACATCACAGTTGTGTTCCTCCCTATTCACTCACACCCATTGTCTCAGTTCCTCCACCATTTACAGCTTTTAGCCTGCACCGGAAAACTCAAGAAACTCTTAACTGAGTAATTAAATCTGTTGCATGACAAAAGTCTCTAGGGAAACTCCCGAAGAGTGACAACCCCAGCCTTTTCTCCTCCACAGGAGAAGCTAAGTTGACCAACGAATGCCTCTTTGGCAGACAAATTACATTGACAAGTAACCTAAACTTAGCCAGGAGCACTTAAAGCTGAAACAGCTGATGCCAGTTATGTTCAGCTCGTACTCATCTCTCATCATCAGGTCCAAGCCCACACCAACACAGAACTGCAGTAGTGCTTCCACTAGTCTCACACTCACAGAAAAAGAGGGAAGGGGAAAAAAAAGGAAGTCTACAACAAGATGGATCCTTTCTTGGTTTTCAAGCTGATCAGCCCTAGAGAAACAGGCTAGTCGAGCAGTTTGATGCAACCATCATGATATTTTATTCCAATGCTTCTTCACCAACAACATCAAAAGACAAAGCCGTGCAAAACAACTGAGAACTCCTCCCAGGCTTGCTGGTGCTGGCACACGGCCACCTGCCCTACCACCACACAGATGCAGAGGCCAAACCAGAAAGCTGAACCAAAGTACAATTTACAGCATTTTGCAACATCTAACCATAAAAAAAAAAAAAAAAAGAAAAAGAAACCTCTTTCCCTTATTAGCAACAAAAAACAATTTTACATACTTACCGCAGAAGGAAGAACTTAAGAGAAAACCTTCTCACCCCAACAGCACTCTGCTTGTAGCCCAGAACAGACCTACTTCGCCCAGCACGTGCTCGTTCACAAAGTGGCTGCAGCTGCTGCTGGTTCGGTGTTGCAGAGCGGGTGGCAGGGCTCATCCCCCCGGCCCAGCACTGCAATGGGCCACAGGACTGGGGGGCGGGTGGAAGGGTTCTGTTCTCCTCGACCTGAGATGGTTTGGAAGTTTTAATGATTTGCTGTCAAATCATTAATTTCCTAGGTGTGCTTTTGAGGTGTAAGGGAGGAGAAAGCTCCCCAATGAAACTGAAGAGGTTTTTACTCCTTATAGCTACGCAAAGTTACTGAAGTGAGACACACAAAGTTACTGAAGTGAGACACACAAGGTTCTGAATGAGAGAGAAAAGGCCTCATCGCTGGTTCATATAAAGGCCCAAGTGAAGTTACATGGAGATCAGCAGCACCATTAAACATGAGTCACAGAATTCCCATGGCACCATTTTCAGCAAGAAAAAGAAATCATTTGCACTATTTGCTTCTTGCAGAGGATTCTCTCTTACCTTCCCTTGCTGTTCTGTAGATCACAGATTACACGACTGTGAGGGGCGATAGGGGATTGATCTTTATTTATCCTGTGTTCAGCAGCAAAATACACCAGTGGAATATCCAAGAGCAGCAAGAAAATAACCCAGTTACCAATTTTTCACTTACTCAAAAATTGTGTAACGCTTGTAGACCACTATAAAATAATAATAGTCTATAAAATAATAAAATGTATTTTGCTCCTTGCTTTTTTGACTACTGAAATATTGCATTGGTTTAAACTTATTTTGGGCAGAGTGAATGTATCAAATAATTGAAATTGGTATCCTGTATTTACATGCATTAGCTGGATTTGCAAATCTGTTTGCCATGAACCATTCCCATTTACCTTCAAAATTAAGAATTTTGAATTATAATCTGTTCAATGGAAACCTTGGACAAATATAACTAAGGACAAAGTCATCAGGCTGAAGAGGAGGGAGAGCACAGTTTTCCAAGGATGCCTGAATTGCTATGCATCTTTTAGTCCTGTGTCAAAGACTTCCTACACACTGGGTGTCCGTTGGTGATGCTTGAATACAGAGTTATCCAGCTAAGCATGGGATAAGTTTGGTCTGGAGCCAGAAGCACAGGAGCTTAATCCCAAGTGTTATTCTGATGACAATTTCTGCTTTTACCAGAGTAGAAATCTGGATCCAGAGACCAGTGACAGAAAGGAAACTTTGTGCTCCTGCGTTAATCATGTGTCTGCTGATCTCAATAACATGAAAGAAAATAGTTAAAGAATAGCAGCAAGATCAGAGATAACAGCTGGATATGTAGTGGCTGGCCTTCCTTTTTGTGTTTCTTCTGAGAGAGAGAAATAGCATAGTGGCTTTCTTCCCTCTCCCTGCCTCTCCATATGTGGGACCTGTACTCTCAGAAATGCCATTCTTGCAGAGGCCTTGCTGGGACCTGTTTCCTCCAGCAAAAAAATAAATTTTAAGTCACCCTTCTGAAGGCAGAAAAGATAAATAAGCATAGTCCCAAAAATGAAACCAACCATTTCTCTCTGCCATTTCTACACGTTCAAAAGAAAAAGCCTCCCTAGCAGACTGCTGGAAACATTGCCAAAGGACACAAAGTACAGCCTGGTCCTGAGTGGGAACCTGAAGAAAACAATCACTTCAAACCCATTGTCTTTAATAACTCTTACTGACACCCCCAAAGAATGGACTACATAAGAACAAAGTGAACCACATGCAGACAGCACATTTTCCCAAGCAAGAGCAGTCCTGAAGGTCTGAGTTCTGGACTTGAAACTGCAAACTGCACCAAGGGGCAAAGGGTTTGTCAGGAAACAAGGTGATGTTCAACCAAAACACAGATGGGCAGCTCTGGTCTTAAGGAATCCTGGGGGTTAGAGCCTCAATTAAAGGGGGAAAAAAGATCCCAGCAGTGAACTCAAGCAATCCACAACTCTTACTCCATGCTTGCACTAAGCTTGTTTCCTCTGTGGCCCTTTGCTGGGTGCTGTCCTCACCGTACCCATGGATGCAGGCAAGCCTGTTCTGGTAGCCATGACCCTCACACTGTGCTCTGCCAGGCAAGGACATCTGGCAGATCCTCTGATCTGAAGTCCTGTGGTTTCCTTTGTGATGCGGCAAAGCACATGGCCCCCAGCACATCTGTATAATTAATGAGAGGGGAAAATAAGCAACAACAGAAAAAAAAGAAGAGAGAGAGAGAGAAATAAAAGAGCTCTCAAAGAACAAAAGTCGTTCAGGGTCAACAGAAGGTCTGAGAGCAAAATGATCTCTGCTGCACAGAACTACAGGATGGTTCTGCCTCCATGCATTGGGGTATCTGGGAGATGGAAAGGGTGCTGATTGCACCATGTGCTGCTGAACAAGTTTCTTCATCTTTTCAGATGTGTTTCACCAGTTCCTGACCTGCAGGGCAGGGATGCTGTACTTACATGTAAAACCCTGGTCTCAGCTGGACCCAATAATAGGACAAGGAAAAAATAGTCATCTGGCTATTGCAACTGGGAGTTACTACCATATCTGCAACACATTTTTAACACTGCTTGTTGTGTTTTGCTGCACTGTTCTTTTTTCAGCGTATTAATGGGGACATGTGGCATCAGGACAGCAGAAGGCTTAACAGAGCTGGCACCTGAGTGCACACAGCAGCAGCACCAAGAGCTGCACGATACTGGGCAGCCCCACACGGGGCAAGGATAGGTCAGCACCTCTGGGAATCCCTGGAGCCATCGCATCCCCTCTGAGCCTTTTCCATCCTTTGCAACAGCAATATTTGGAAAAAGAGGAAACAGAAATGAGCCTTTTTCTCTCAAAGGAGAAAATCTGAAAATTCAAAGGAAACTTTTGGTGTGATTTATATTTGAACAAAAGAGCACAGGTAGGGGCTGAACTCCCATGTTTTATATTACAGATGTTCTCCTGCTCAGGTTCGTGGTGGCACCCTCCTTCACGGGACTTTGTTTCTATTTGCAAAAGCCTCAGAGTTATTCCACTGCATTAATGGATACTTAACATGGTACCAAGTATTTTTTTGTGAGCCTTTATTTTAGATTTCCCATCATTATGAATTCATTTTACATTGGAAGTGGCAGTCCAACTTCTAATTAATTCACCTGGTATTAACATGGCTTTCACAAGTGTGCCCATAGGTGCTCAAGTGCAATTTAGCATTAGTTAAGTGAGAGTTAATGGACACTAAAAGTGCCACTTATTTTCCAAGTGATCCATTAGGTTAAAAAAAAAAGAAGAAGAAGAAGATAAAAGCCAGGCAGTGGATTCCTTTCATAAGATAACACAGAGATCTGCACTGCACATGTCAGGTTTGTTTGGATACCAAGGGTGGCCTTTAAAGCACACACTCAGTGTATGCATATCTCAGGTGTCAGAGTGCAAGGAGCTGATGAGAGAAAGGCAAAGGGAGGCAAAAGTTGCACTGAGGATATGGAGGAAGGCAGGGAAGCCCAGGAGAGAAGGCAGTTATTGCCTTGTGCCAGACAGACAGGTGATGCAGCCACTGTTCAGGCAGCAGTTCTGAACGAGCAGTAAACAGCAGTAGTTCATCAGTGGCTGCTTAGAAAAAAGCCTCAAATAAGTGAAATTAGTTTTCCCTTTAGTAAGAATTATCTCTGAGCAACTGAGAAAGCAATAAACACACACTAAGCCTATCTAAAATTTAGTTTCCTCTTTCATGAATACGTCATTAGTAATTTGAATTATCTGTCTTGTAACAGTTTTAAGATTGTTAATACAAAACAGTATTTTCAGCAAGGTGAAGAGGAAGAAAGGATGCTTTTCCCTGATATTCTAATGAAAGTGAAGAGCTATGAGCTTTCTGAATCATTCTAAAAAGAAATAAATCGCTGAAACAAACTTTATCATGGGGCAAAGCCAGCCAAAAGCAGCATTCAGGCTTAACATCCCATAGGAGTGAGCAACAGCTGCTGTTTTACCTACTGGGTAGATTCATCCCCTTCACTTTATATTGCATAACTTTGCTTCAGAAGGTGACACACAGGAAATCCAGACACACATATTCTGCAGCAGGGAAGGTCTGGGTGCTGTAGAACTTGCCTTAGTGAGCAACACTGTCAGCTTGATCCAAGCATTGCCCCAGCAAGAAGCACATGCCAAGTAACTGTAATACAGCAGATATACTTAATAATTATAATCTTACCAAATGACTACACTTTGCTAGCATTTTTCCCCCCACCCCCTCCAAACCTCAGTGCACTGCACTGAATGCTTTAAAATTCAAAGGTTTTGTTCAGTATGTGCTGACACAGAGATCCTCCCCATTCCCAGTCCTATACTCAGGCTTATGAACCACAGCACTCAGTTTAGCAGGAGAAGGCAGCACGAGGAGATGCTAAAGCAAGGCCAGAGTTCATTTTCTGAAGTTTGCCTTAAGAACAGGGATGCTCTGAAGTATTCTGTTTGGATGTGAAAGACAAGCATTGCTGCAGACTGATGGGGAAAACCATATGTACACACATACACACACAATACATACGTCTCTTGGAAATGGGGGCCAGAAAGAGGTGCAGTGACAGCAGCAGCAGCCAGCAGAGGAGATGTGGCTCTCAGCAGGCCACGGGGAACAGATGGAAGGGAGATGCAAAGGCAGCAGAGAGCTGCATGAAACAGAGCAAGGTGGGGGCAACGTGGGCAGCACATTTTGCTGCTTGCTTAATTCTTCCCTCTGTTGGTGCCAGCCTCCAAACCATCTTACTACCGCTCTGTTCCTCTCTGATGTAGGTAAGCATAGAGCTCAACGGAGCATGATAAAACAACTTCATAAAGCACCTGAAAAGCAAATTTTGGAAAGCATTTTACTTCTAAAAATCTACTTTCATCAGTTTAAGGTAATTAGTTCTGGGAGATGACGATAGAACAGTGAAAGTTGCTGCGAGTGACAGCAGTGAAACTCCTGACACAGACACGGTGCAGATTGCAGGACCAAATAACACTTCCTATGTTTCAGAAATCAGGCTGTCAACAGTGTTTCCAGGCCCTGAAATTAGCTGAAGTAATCAGGAGGTGTTGGCAGTAAGCAGCAGGCAGCTTGTTCACTTGCTTTTCTTTTTTACTGCTACTCCAACAACCTCTGCAGCTAAAGAAAATAATAATTTAAAATCATATCTGTAATAGCCTTCAGGTGAGTTTCCCCCTTCCTGCATCCATGGGGCAGCCTTCTGCAAGTGAATTTCTAATGGTGAAAGAAGGATCGACTTTGAATTTGTTCCTTTTGTCTTCATTTTTGTACAGCTTATCTGTGGTTCAATCATCACAACGTTCTCCCCATGGATAGCGGTGCTCAAGGAATCTGGTAATACTTAACAAAAATAAAACCAATAAAAGGATCCCGTCTGCCAAGCAGAAAGTAATTAAGGATCCTGGAATGAACAGAGGGCAATAAAGTTATTGAAGGAGCTGTGTTATTAAGCAAGATAAAGCACAGCAGGACAGGTGCTGTGGGCTGAATTCTGTGCCCTGCACAGCAGTGTGTTGGGACCTTGCACCACAGTGCTCAGGGTAGAATGGGGCTCAGGCTGCAGTGCCTCACTGCTCTCCTGCACCAGCCCTTGTGTAAATTAAAATTCAGCAGTTGATTGAAATGAGGCTGAATAAATAGCTCCCAATATTTCTCAGCTAAAATTTGCTACTTAAAATTATTCTAGTTCACTTGGGAACTCTATTGGAGTTGGAGAATGGCTCTCTTTCTGTGTTTGTCGCTCTGTACTGGAGATCTGTTAAACTCTGACTGGCAAATACTGCCTCCACTTCTGACAGGTGCCTGTGTGAAACAGAGCAGCAAAATAGAATCATAGGATTGTTTGAATTAGAAGGGACCTTTAAGGAAATAAGGCATGCTACTCAAACTTGTACTCACAGTTCAATCTCATAGAATCACAGAATCACACAATTGCTTGGGTTGGAAAGGACTTCAAGGATCATGAAGCTCCAATCCCTCTGCTTCAGGCAGGGCCGCCAAGACCTGGGCCCCATCCAACCTGGTCTTGAACACCTCCAGGGACGAGGCATCCACAGCCTCTGCGGGCAGCTGTTCCAGCACCTCACCACTCTCTCATGTGCACAGGAATGCCCATCTGGTGTCTTCGGGCAGGCTGCAGTAGCAAGAACCCTCCACAACAGCTTGGCTCCCTGGGCACACCACGTCCCACCCAGGTCCCAGGGCACGGTGAGGACCTTCAACATCACCTCTGTGTAACCAAAACTCTCACTTAAATAACCATGCTAATCACTGCAATATTGAGATGTTTTCTGCCGTCACAATGTAGGAAGCAGTTATTTTTCCCACTTTACCAGACAAAGAACATTGTCTTGCTCAGAATCACATGGCAGGAGTGGAAGCGAAGCCAAGTCTGCTGGCCCTCATCATACCCTGATTCCTGGTCTCCTTCATTGTGACCTAAGGAATCTGGGGATTTTTTCCCCTTTGTTTCTTTTTCTTCCTGTACTCAGAATGTATTTATGTTTTATTTTAAACCTTTTCCGTCCAGCCCCTTAGGCTAGAACCATAACCACAAATACACAGCTCTGGGAGTTAATGCTGTCCAGTGACTTCTCTAATTCTTACCGGCAGGACTGCACTGCAGCCTTTGTATTCCCTGATGATCTGAAATGCACACACAATGGGTAATGTGCACAATAACTCAAACCCCTAGATTAAAACAAAATGGCTGTGGTCTCACCAAGGCTAATTCAGATATGCAGCATATGTAATCCTATCTTTAATTATACTTCATAGTAGGGTACTTGAGTTCCCTATTTCCCAGATAGATGTAGTTTAGAAGACCTGGCAGGAGCCTGCTTTCTGCACCTTTATCCAACCAACCTTAACCAAACTGTTTGCATTTATCTCTTCTCCACAAGAACAGGTTGGGACAACTCCTGATTTTCCAGAAGCATTCTTCTCATCTTATCCTAACACTTCTCAGACAGGGCAGCTCACACTGCACACCCTTGCAAGATGTTTTCCCAATTTATCAACTTTTGCCCTTCAGTTTTTGTGTGCATGAGCTCCTCAACTCCTTTTCACATTGCCAGCCTTTGCTCAGGCCTTGGACCTCCCACCTGAAGTGGAACATGGCATTTTTCCACCTTGAAGAGCTGTCTGTGCAAAGGACCTGTCTGAACGCCACAGCCAATGCAGCTTTCCACATGGCACAGAGATGGAAGCACAGCCAGGAGGAGGGAGAAATCCAGCGTTTGGAAGACTGCACCTTTGTCTGAGTATATAAATAAAGCAGGAGTTTATCATAATTTATTTATAAAAACTATTTCTAATCTAATTCTTCACATATTATCTGGGGGCAAGAGAGACGAGACAAAAAAAATGGCTCTTAATCAGGACTTGCCACATGGAGTGGTTTTGATTAATATGCAAAACATAGATTATAAATAGATTTATAAATAAATGATCAACTACGGCTGCTGCTTTATTTATCTATGGACTTGCAGAAAATTTGAAGGCTGAATTCTGATTAAATGAGAATCACCACTAATGGCACACTGGCTGGCTCAAAGGGGCCAGTAAAGCAAAGTGAGAATGCATTTGCATAGCACCTTTGATTCATAAGAACTCCCAAATGCTTTGCAGAATTAATATTATGTTTTAGGGGTCACTTCATCCATTACTGAAATACAGCCTCTGAGGAGGAAAGGTAACTATCTGCATGTATTCCCTCAAAGATCTCAAAGCACCCTGCACATTAATTAAGCCTCACATTGTTTCTATGTAATCCACCCCTCCAGCAAATTGCTAAGCCTATGCTACCTGAAGTACTGGGAATAAAACCAAGGAAAATTCATCAGCTCTTCCTTGGTCTGACTTCTCTTCACGTCCAGATCATCTGGCTGATGTCAGTGGGCACCTCAAGGTGTTCCCATCTGAGTGGCAATGTAGATCCCAAAGCACTACATTCAAACCACTCAGGGATTAGACCCCTTTTGCTCACTGTTAGCCCAACCCAAATTGCACAACCAGCAGCAGTGTAGGACCCTGCTGCAGACAACCCTCAGTCCCAACCTTTGCAGCTCTGAACTAGGAGTTCTCATTTCCCATTCCCGAATGCCTCGTGCCACAGAGGCATGCACATCACTGTGAGGCTGAAGCTCAGCACAGCACCAGATGCCTCGTTCCATCCAACAGCACTCAGAGGGCACAGGAGAAGCACATACCTGCTGAATGTGCCCACGACTCGATTCAGCTGCTCCCATTTACAAAACCTTTTAAAAAGAAGAAAGTCAAAGCATTTTTTTTTCACATGACAAAGCTGTCCTGCCAGTCAGTTTTCACAGCTGAGCACTTCCCAAGGTGCCAGTTCTGCGATTCGGGGCTGGATGTGATCCCCTGAGCATGATGTGTAGCTGTAGGACGAAGACATAACGAGCAGTCCCAGCTGTGCAGGTGCACACGAATCAGCATGGCTGTATCTCCCTTTTTCTCCCATCCTGTGCTGGGGGAAAGTTCCAGTGGCTGGGGAAGATGTGAGAGCCCACAGACATTGCTGGGGGCTCGGCCATGTATAGGTCACACCTCACCCAAATGTGAGCCTGTACTTATTGAGACCAACAGAATTTCCTTTTACATGGCAGGTTTGGGCTACTCTTCTTCCATTCCATATTTTTGTCCACCTCATTTCTGATTTCTTCATCAGAAGAACCAGGAGAAAAAAAAAACAACAACACTTTTCCCCTACTAAACCAAGCCAAGCTCCAAGCTTACCCCTCTCCCACTTCTCTCTCCACATTTCCAAGTGTCCCTACAAAGGGATTTCATTCCAAACCACTCTGATTATTGACAAATTCCATGCTGAGCCCAGATTCTTCTTCCTTAGTTGAACTCCAAGCAGAAGAAACCACATGCTGACAGGGTCCTGCTTCCTCTCCACCCAGCAAGTTAGCAATATGGACAATCTATTGCCTAAACACAAAGAATTTTACCACAGTGGTAATAGTCTGTCTGGAGAGGACATTACCAGTCACTGCCCAATTAGAAGAGCAGTTGAATGTACGGAAATGCCTTTTGAATAAACACTTGATAACCCTCAATAAAACTGTAAGAGAGTTACTGCAGATTTACTACCCAGGAAAGAAAAGCTTTTCACGGCACCACTAGGAGCTTATTGCTTCTGTTTTATGCTGATAAATGCAAGACATTCACAGTTCCACAGCAACCTGGGGTAGACCAGCTTAGCAGAAAAATAAAATCAAGGTCCTATGATCTGCCCACAGAGAGATGGAGGAGAACCACGCTGCCACCACATCTTCAAGTTGCACATTCTGCATAGTACTGCATGCACCATGGGACACATTGTTCCTCAGGAAGCCAGCAAACACATAGCTGGTGCAGATGGGTTTGTCCCAGGCCCTCCCAGAGCACGGTGAGCTTGGGTGGGTGGGAGCACCATGGGAGGGATCCCCATCCCTTGGTTTCTGTATATAGGTGGTTCTTCTCCAGAAAGCACAGCTGTGGCATCTGCAGCGGTGACAAGCCTCCTCCTGCTGCCTCACATGAAGAAAAGGAGCACCATGAAAGGAGCCCAGTGAACAGCTCTACTCTGCTGTGGGGATGCTCAAGCAACGTTTGGATTTTCTAAAAAAATGTGACTGGCGAGGAGGAAGGAAGGGGTTGGCTCTATTTGTGCTAACCCATGTTTCCCAGCTCCCCAGGCAGCAGTCCTTCCTGCACCAGCTCAGTAGAGATATTCACAGCCCCAGGGAGGACACCACTGCACATTTGTTCCACAAATGAACCCTGACATAAAGGTCTTGCCCTTGCTGATGAGCAGTGATGTACTGCTCTCTGTGTTCACAGTTCTTTGTAATAGGGAAATATTTACAGGATAATTTTTTTCCCTTCCTTAAGAAAAGAACAGTGGGGAACAGCCCAGTTCTCAAAAAATAAACACTCAACCAAAATCATTACTACTTATCATCTCGACTTAAACATATTTCCTCCTTAGTGACCCAGTACATGTGTCTGACCCTATGGGGGACACACAGGGCTGGGGTGCAAGCCGTGCCCCACAGCACCAACACCATCCTTGGCAGGACAATGCAAAACCATAACAAACATCACTGAAAGGTAAAAGAGCTGAAGCTGTTTGAAAAGACACTACAGGATTGCAGTGTGTCAGAAGGTGAAGCATTGTTACATAAGGTTGCATCAGTACCTTCAAACATCTCCCCTTTTAAGTCTTTTAGTTGCTCTGTACAGTGGAGATGGAGCCCTGATGGTTTTCTACATGGGGAACCTGGGGCAAGATGAAGGAAAGAAAGAAAAATTCGTCAGGATCATAAATGTGAGAACAAGATCAGATTCCTTGACTAAGATGGGTGCACATTTAGGAAGTTATTACCCAGGTGGCTTTCAAAAGCTGGGGTGCCAAGAACAGAACAGAACTAAACCAAAATTATCTCTCAATAATGAGTCCAATGGTGCTGGATTGTCCAAGTTACCTAGTGATCATTTTCTCTATAACAATGGGGTGAACTTTGCTTTCTTCCTACATGTGAGAGGGATGCTTAATAGCTCCTGTATCCCCTTAGCAATCTACATTTTGGAAAACACCTTCAAAATATAGGTCTAATTTTGTGTAAAAAGTGAAAATACCCCCTTGTAGCCACTTACACGTTCCTACAAAGCTTTTGCAGCTCTTCACACTAATTCAGCAAGAACAGTGCATTAATTAGATACCATGTCGGTGTGTGATCAGACTGTGTATGCACTCACAGCAACAGTACATCCTTTTACTCCATCTCCTGCATCAGTAAATTAAAAGGAGTAAAAGTCTGCTTTCTGTGATATCAGAGCAATTGTCTTGTTGAGATCTGAAAACAGGAAATGTTCAGACACCAAACTGCCATGAAAGCAAAGGCTGTCAGACGACGATCTTTTTTTCCTGACATTTAGGCTGGAATTGGTTAAAAAGCAGAAAAAATACATAACTTCTATTTTCACAAAAAACACACATCCAAACTGAATTTGCAATACTTTCAATTAATAACATAAAATATCCCTCTAGGCTCCCACTGTTGTTTCTTGTCCAAAAATAATATTAAATGTGATCCAAAATTGTAGTAATTAAAGAAATAATGTCAAATTTAATTATTATTAGACACCTCAATTTCAATTAATAGAATAAAAATTCTGGCACTAGTGTTATTTTTTTTTTATTATTTTGTGAATGCTGAATATGGTTCATATCTCACAAACAGGAGGAGAATCAACTCTTTACAAGGATAGATAACAGCAGGACAAGGGGAAATGGTTTTAAGATGGAGGAGGGAAGATTTAGGTTGGATGTCAGGGGGAAGTTCTTTACTATGAGAATGGTGAGGTGCTGGAACAGCTGCCCACAGAGGCTATGGATGCCCCATCCCTGGAGGTGTTCAAGGCCAGGTTGGATGGGGCCCTGGGCAGCCTGGGCTGGATTTAAATGTCGAGGTTGGTGGCCCTGCTTATGGTGGGTGGTTGGAGTTTGGTAATCCTTGAAGTTCCTTCCAATCCAAGCCATTCTATGATTCAATGATTCTCTTCAGTCCCTTCACTGAGTGCAGTAAAGTGACTGCTGTCCTGGCTCTTGCCCTGTTTCCCTTCATCTAGAAGGATTTTTGTTTTTTACTGCTCCATTTCTCTCAATGCCAAATGAGGTTTTGAAACATACAGGAAGTTTTGAAAAGATACTGATGAAAGAACAAAGTGTAAAATGGGGCAGAAAAATGAAGTAACATCTGACAATGTTATTTCAATTGAGGGGAAAAATATTTGGAAAATGAAGAGAGAAAGCTTGTAAGCCCTTCTAGCGGAGTCTCTTGCTGTTTTGCAGAAATCTCTTTAGAAGAGCAAAAAAAAGAACACGCTATGGAGATACAATGCAATTTTGGTTTAGAGTTATGCAAACATTTTTGTTGCAGAGCAAATTTTATAATTTAAAATATTTTAAAGCATCAGAGTCAGAAGCAGTTGGGAACTGCAGTTTGAAATTCTTTCTGCAGTTTGCATCATTTTGACTGAAGCAGCAAATGTTGCAGTGGACTCTCACTCAGCCCGACACTGCAAGTCTCTCATTTTGTTTTAAACCTTCCTGAATCCATGACCCTAACTGAATCTTTTGCTTGAGAAACTGGGGCAAAGATAACGAAAAGAAAAAAGGATTCATCAGGATGATAAAAGCTCAAGCAGGATCAGATTTCCTGACTGAAGATGGATGCAGATTTAGGAAGTTATCGCTCAGGAGGCTTTCAATTGCTGAGGTGCTTCCTCATCAGATCTCTACCACATTCTATGTTCACATTATAAAATATGCAGTTTACAGTGAGCAAGTTTTTATTTCTCATGATCTTTATCCTCAAAGATAACGACTCATCCCAGAAAAGTCAGACAACAGGCACAGGGGTACTAGCTCTGCACCAAGGCAATACTATTCTGCACAGCAAAGGAAGTTACTTCTCCCTTGCACTTATTTATTCAAAAAAATGCTGCAGTAGATGCTACCACGTTTGGAAGTACACAGATACTTGCTCTCACTGCCAGTCAATGAATGCTGCAGCTATGCAGTGGACCAACACACATCATCTATTTCAGGAGCACATATCCATCCCAGCACTCGTGCATGCATTAATACAGCATCTTGGACAACAGTGCAGGATCCCTGTGCTGCAGAAGGACAATTTTAGCTGCCTAAAGAGACAGAATGAGAGAAAAAGCAGCAGCTCTTCTCAGCTCATAGGCTGGGCAATGGGGAAGAGGTTTGATCTCACAAAGAAGGTCTTCAGGAGGGCTATGGAAAAGCTGGGAATGGGCTTCCTGTTGGGAAATCACAGTGCAAGCATTAATTGCAAAACTGGCTATCTTACGATTGTACACAGATTTCATTTGATGAGCCAAATTCTGACAGTTTGTTCTTCATCAGTGGAGCTCCTGCTCTAAATTACCAAGTGCTATGGCACTCAAGGTAAGGCAGAACAATAGTAACCATGGATTGTTTGAAGGTTCGTCCCACAAAGTCTACTGAAAATTTAGCATATAGGGCAAGGAGAAAAAAAAGCTGCATCCGTAGGAATCATTTTGAGCTGACACAGTGCACTGTTGTGGCTTTTTCCCTTCGCAGCTTGTGTACAGCAGTTCAGCTCGTTCTGTTTTCCCTACCAGCTGCTCTACGAACACTGCCCCTGTCAGCGGGAAGTTACAAAGAAATGAATGAAGACTGATGATTAACGAAGAAAGAGGGTGAATATTAATCATGGAGTCAACATTTGATGGGAGCACTGATGGAATAGTGGTCCCACTGGAAGTTGTTAGGGGTTGATTTTTATGCCCCTGGGCAGTAGCTTTAAACCACGACTCATGATGGAAGAGAGGTAGCTCATAATGTTTTAAACAGGCCATGGTGGAAAACATACCTTCTCCCTCCCCTCCTCAGCTCCTCTCTTTGTTGTACTACAGTGAGAAATGAGGTCCACCGTGCATCCTACATTCACCCAGAACACCCAAACTGTACAGATCAAACCTTTAAGCAGACTTAAACAGGGACAGGATATTTCCATTTTTCCTTGCTGTTACACCAGAAGTAGTCTTTGACGACACACTTCCACAGCTAAATAACTGAAGAATGAATTTTGGCTGTTTGCAACCTGATCCAAACCTCTTTGAAGGCAATAGGAGTCACAGATCCGCTACCGAGCAAAGCTCTCCTAACCTTGGCTGGAATTTCCTGTACCACACAAATTAATGAGTGTGCTTGCAATCAATACTGTATATGAAGTGCACAGCTGATATTCTCTTTCTTTGATATTATACAAAATCATTCATTATACCAGATCATTCATTTTTCTGATGAAAAAAACCAACTTGCAGATGCTGCCTTCAGGCAAGCTTCATCCACGTCCCAGACCCAACCACTAGAATCCTGATGCAAAATACAGATATCAAATACTGTACGAATAGTGCAGATTTACTGCACACATCAACTTTAATTGAACAGTCAGAAAAGACTTGCAAAGTCACTCGAGTATGGCTGCAGCCCAAAAGTGAAGTTAATGTGAATTGGATGCACACCAACATCCAGCTCTTTTAGCAGTCCCATCATGCAAAATAAACTGTTACATGCATTTTACAGTTTCTCCTGCAATTGTTTCAGGGGGTGTTTTGAAGGGGTGGAGAAAGAGCAAGGAAGGAAGAGGTATAATCAGAACTGATATCAAATGCTGTAATTCTGTTGAAGTTAACAGGATACTGATGTGTCACTACAACAGCTTTTCAGCTTTTCTGTGGTCTTCACTAATTTGAGCTCTGTCAGTACTCCAGAAGAACGCAGAAATCATTGCACATGAACTCTTCCATGAACCCTGCTCTACAGTGAATCTGTGCCATAGGACGTTGCATCCTCATTTGGCCATGCACCAGCAGGTGTGTAAAGGCCAGGTTATTTGTCCAGAGAAGGTTCTGGATTTCAAAACAAGCAGCTTTTCTACTTGCAGCAAAATGCCAGGCAGATGACATTAGAAACCTGATGGGGTTTGCATACATTTTTATGGAGATTTAGGCTGTGGTCTCTTGCCATTCAGCAACAATTCATCTCCCAAAATGAAGTGACTGCTCATAGGCTGACTACAGTTCCACTTATGTGTCCCACAGGAAGAAGGACGAAGGCAGAGGTGTCCCTTTAATTTCAGCAACAGTAAAGACAGAAGTGAGCCACAGCACAACTACTCACAAAGAATCTCAACAGAGAAAGTCTTACAAGTGCACTGAGGCCATAAAAAGCTGAACAGTAGAAATCATTTAATCCTCAGTGCTGCATTTTATCCACAACATTGGGTCTTCAACAGCCCAGAACCCTTCAGGTGCATTTCCAGAGCTGGTTACTGCTGTTCCAGGCAGGCAATCTGCAGACACACAGGTGATTTGCTGGGAAGCTGTCTGCTGCTGCTCTCGGACCCTGCTTCCTTTTTTGCTTTTCAGTTCCCAGAGTATCTTCTTGTGCACGAAAAAATGCTCAGCGCTTCTCCTCTTGCTTTCACAGCAGCTGCTAACAGAAAGCCAGCAGTAGAAGAGGCAGCAGACACAGAGGCAGCCTTTATTCTAACACTCTTGCAAAACTGGGTGCTACCTTGCAAAGAGTACAATGCATCGCAGCTCCCCTACATAAATAACTTTTTAATGCACCTGTCATTTCAGATGTCACACCAGAGACAAGGTCAGGCTCGGAGAGAAATCAGCCTGCTCCATCCTTGACCTATCATTCATCATGGCATTTGTCCACAGCCAAGCAGCCCAGCTGGTTAACAGGGAAAAAAACCTTATCTGAGCTCTAAAAGGGTCCCATTTCTGATAGGAAGAACTTATTAATAATACTCTCTGGAAAGCAGCGGGAGTTCTGATGGACAGCTTTGCAGGGACATTTTTCAGTAGAGAAGCTTAAAATCCTATATCTATGCACCAGATCAGCAGGCTGGAGGAGATGAGAGGTTAATTTTGCAGACAGCAAACGGTGACTGTTTGTAAGTTATTAGAGAGGGAAATATGCTTTCAGTGTTATGGGGATATATGAGCCTTGCCTTCACCTTTCCCCATGTATCATGCTGCGTGTCATCATAGGCATGTTAGCACATTGTGCAGGTCCCCTCAAATCACTGGGCAATAATTAGCATTGCAAACTGCTGGTTCTTACCTCTGCTTTCACAGGAAGATGCGCCGTTCTTAAAACACACACCTCCTGAATTCGTGTTAATTTCAGGAAAAGATTCCTAGGTCCTGTGAATTTAAAAATAAAAAAAGCTTTTAAAATTGAAGCTTTGTCCATAATGCAGATAACTGCATGTTTACAACATTCTCAGAAGCTTCTGGCATTTGTGTGAGGGTTGGTGATTTGGAGGTATGTGAGAGGAAGGAGAGAATGAGAAAAGAGAAAGCAGGGATAGATTGCAGTAACTGAAAGAGCACTGACTGTGTGCTCACCAGCCCACTGACCTCGTTGGAGCACTGAATGCAGGGCACAGGAGCCACATGGATTGGGTATGGGCTCAGGCTGACCTCTGTTTGATTCCTTTCCCCTGAGAAATCTGCACTTGCAGCATTTTGAGAAGTGATCCCTGTTAGACTCAGACTAAGGCAGTTCATGGGCTCAAGTACATGCAAGCAAGTTCCCATGACCTAAAAAGTTTCCAAATTGCATGGTAAATGCTCATGTATGAACAATTAAGCCATGGCAACACTAGAGTTTTCCACTTAGTTCAGCTTTATTTCGTTGCAAGCTGAATTAAATTGCTATATTACATTAGCAGATGTACCCCTAAAGAGCACTGCAGACCCTACCTACAGCTCACAGAACAGCGCTGGGCTGGTCCATGTCCACAGCACTGCCTTCTAACAGCTTTAACATGGCTTCTGATATGGAGGTTGGTGGCCCTGCCTGCAGCAGGGGGGTTGGAGCTTGATGATCCTTGAGGTCCCTTCCAACCCAATAAGCCATTCAATGATTCTGAGGGTGGGGTGTTACATGTTAAAGGTGTCTGACCGTCAGTGCAGGGAAGTAAACATTAGGATGATATATGCAGTGTTACCTCTTGAGCATGATGAGCGGATCATGGCCGTGCCCTAAGGACCTTTTTGGTCCTTCTGTGGTCAGCTGCCTGGTTTCACAGGCACTGCAGTGCTGTGCCACAGTGGTGAAAACATTCATTCATTCATGCACGTGAGTTGAGCTATCCCAGTATTCCAAGAAACTGTATTTTGAGATACAACATGACCACGTCTTATGATTACTTAAGACACTTGATATAAGGATGTTAGCTGAACTGGTGTTGTAATATATGCCTTCTGCTCTGCTTACTTAAAAAACAAGTTCTTGCCTTGCCAATGAAGTGCAGTTATTTAAACTATGGCTGGGATTTTCAGAGATGTGCACTAGATCCCAAACTCCTCATGGATGGCTGTATGTATGGCAGCCTCTTTTGAAACGCAAGGCCATGCACAAAGCCCTGCCTCACTTTCAGGAGAGCCACTCTTGCCCTCCAGCAGTTGCTACCCCCAATCTTTTCGCATTCCTCAGCTCAGCTCCCATCATCGCTCTCCCTGTGCCGACTCAGCGTCTCCCTTAGCACTCATTTGTTTGCTCCGAAACGCGTTCCTCTGCTTTGTTTCCCTGGACCTAACATTTTTTTTTTTTTGCCTCCTTTCTCCCTCCACAGGGTGACAGCTATTTTATCACCTACAACAAGAAATGCTGAGCCTGTTGTGCAGGCAAAACATTTGCAAAGGGGCAGGGGGTACACAGAAAGCAGTAGGAAATTGATAAGGGTTGTAAAGTAGCTTTATAAAAATGCCGACAAGCCTGCTCAGGGCACAGAGCACCTGCACCTCTGCCCCCGGCAGCGCTTCCTTCAGATGCTCCTATTGTTTTCATTACTATTTGTGACTTGATCATTAATAAATTACTGTTTTTTTTTTCCTGTTGGCTCCAGCCACCAAGGGAGCCAGCAGGTGCACCACTTTTACAATTAGCCCTTCGTAATGCATGGTTGGCAAGAAAAGTTGTCCACAAGCTGCAGAGTTTACCAACTGCTTGATGGCCGCAGCACTTGGCACAACTAGAGGACAGTGTGCAGGAAAGCACCTTCGTGTGTTAGCTCACACGGCCAGAAATTCTGACAGAGGGGTTCAATCTCAAACTTGGGGTCCTGCTTGTGAAGGTGGGTATAGAGACAGGGGAAGAATGTGCACAGGCCATCTGTGAGGTAATGAGAGCACGATAGGTCTTACTGAAACCATGATTTTCACCATCTAAGATGCTACCCTGGTTAGAGGCAGCAGTACTATACATTAAACAGAAATCTGACTGATTAAACTGTTTTGATTTTGGTTTGAGGAGGGATAGTTTAGCAGTGAAATCAGAAAGTTGCTTCACTCCATCTTTAGTAAGATCAGGTTCACTCACATGTAGGGCTCTGACTTTTCAGATCAGTGCTGTTCTCTGCATTTGTTTTGGTAAAAATACAGTTATACCAAATTCCCTTTGTGATAGAATATCATTTCCTTAAATACCATCACAACTGCATTATCTTTCCAGCAGCAGCTAAGTGGCACAGGCGGGGTGTTTCAGGTCAGTCACATCAGGGACTAACAGCACATGAAGTGTGCTGAGTTATTATGTAGTTTTTCCCCCCAAAAAGACAGTGCAAAGCAGAAAGCATACATCATTTGGTGATACCTATACAAGGCAAATGAAAAGTGAAAAATCCAATGCAAAGTAACTGACCACAGACCTCAGATCAGGCATGTAGCCAGCAATCCAGGGAAGCTGTGTATCTCCGTCTCTGAGGCAGTTTTCCTCCAGTCCCAATGAACTCAGGTGTTTCACATAGCTCTGATGAACAAGCACATTGGCAGCTCTCTTGGAGGGAGTCAGCTGGAACACAAAACTTCTAAAAAAAGAGAAAAAAAGTATATATTTAAGATGACATGCTGCTGAAAACAACCAAACTCAGAGCTTGCATTGAGTTGACCAGTTTCTACTGAAGCTGCTGTTCTGCCTTTGATAGCAGCTATAAAGGGTGCTCCTGTATAGAGAAGAAAAAAGCAGCAACACTGTGACAGTCTGCCCCTTCCACTGCTGCAGGCACAAATCCAATCTAGAGACTGATTCATGCTTTGAATCACAAGATTAGAAGTTTTCTCCAGAATTTCCTTCCATAGAAGGAAATCTAACATTTCATAAGTGGCTTCCAAACGAGCATCAAAACTCCTTGCATCCTGCTAATTTGAACTGGACATCAAACCAGCAGTCAAACAAAAGATCTGTTTTTTCTCACACTACATAAGAATCCATAAAATCAAAAAACATTTCATAATGATGTCTTAACATCAGCAGACACAAGTCACCACGAATTGACCATAACAACTTGAGACATTGTGAGACATTGAAGACTCCTCTCCAGTGGCTCTGAAGGTCCAAGTCTCTAACCAAGATCTTGGTCACTGTACTATCAGGTCACTGCAGTCCAACAAGCACTTCTAAAAGAGCAGAAAAGCTAACAGGAGAATGCAGTAATGTCATAGCTTTTCTAGTGAGTGTAATGAATGGAGACAACACAAGAGTATTTTGACAGAGGAATCCCATCTGTGCCTAACCAGCATATCCATGCCGCTCAGTTTGCATTTGGTGCAGCTTGTTACCCTCCTGAGAAAAAAAGAGACTTCGAGATAGAGAATTTAAGGCAGAACCAGTTGGAAAGGTCTTTTAATAGGAAATCCACTGCACACTCCAAGTCACAGAATGAAGAATTACTGAACTGAGGTCAAACTGCTGCTTTCTGGATGGCTGAGCCACATCCTGGCAGAGCTGTGTGCATCACGGTCATGTCCTGCCCACTGCACCCCCCTGTGTCCCAGTCCTCTGGAACCTCCAGAACAAATCACCAGTGAAAAGCAAGTTTTCTACAAGCAGATTTCAGTCTGGGGTCCTTAGTGCTGGCAGCACCATTGGCACTAAGCAATCCTGCACACAGCACAGCTCCCTGCACCACAATGATCAATCTAAAATTATTTGACAAATACTTTACCTTAAGACATGACTTGTTTATAGCAACATACAGCCTTATTCAGAATAAATATCAAAGTTCGAGGCAGCTTCTCTTGTCCCAGTTATACTATACTATAAATTAAGATCTACAGGTATATACAATAGCATTTGTGAAGGTAGGGAGGGAAAAAA
The DNA here is from genome assembly GCA_037305975.1 of Chrysolophus pictus. Lineage (NCBI taxonomy): Eukaryota > Metazoa > Chordata > Aves > Galliformes > Phasianidae > Chrysolophus > Chrysolophus pictus. Next base: position 10,097,777 of record CM074595.1, read on the forward strand.
AATCACAGTGGATTTAGATACAATTAAATAAGTTACATAAAGGGCACAACTTTAAAAAAAAAAAAAAGCAGTCTGAAAACTTTGAAACTGAAGTATAATAGAACAGTAGCATGAAACATCAGAGTTGAGTTAGATCTCACAATTAGCCCTCGATTCAGCCAGAATAGGTTACCCAGCCTTCATCCTGCCCAATCTACATAGTTTGTTGAAGTATGCAACTCAAAAAGTTAAGACCAAAAGTTATCCCTCTCCATTGCAGCTCCAACACACCATTCTCCCTACTGAGAAAGCACCAACGTTTTCTGTTTTTTCTTGTTCCTTTCTAGATTTATTCTTCCTATGCCCAGCTGTGAGCAGGGCAGTGGGCAGGGAGTCAGGGCTGTGCAGGCTCCACAGGGCAGCCCAGGCACCAGCTCCTGTATGCCTTGTGCAGACCCCATACCATGAAGCCATTAGAATTCCTCCTTCAAGCAGCATGCTGAGTCCCTTAGCTCCTTCCTTTCACTTGACCTGAACTATAGGTTTTGCTAGTTGTGAGCTCAATCACTGTCCTCCCCAGGTCTGCTATTAAACCTTGGCGCTAAGAAACCAAGAAATTAATCTCTGGTGCCCAACTTTTCGCAGCCCAGCATGCTCTACAGCAGCTATGCACAACCTCTGATCCCCAACTGCACGGCCTCATCCATAAACAAAGGTACCTTGTGGCGTCTGGTGAACCCAGCTGATCCCTCACTAATATCTCCTGGAGCAAGCAAAGCGCAAAGCCTTTCAGCTTGGAAGTTTTGCATTCTCGTACTCTTGGATCAAAAAATAAAACAAATTAAACCAGACCCCCAAATCCCTCTGGTCTTCATTTTCTAGAGCACACCTACTTATGTCCATTGCAATAGGTGAAAAGCATTGCTTTTACCAGTTACCAGACAGCGTGTTAGTGGGTGAGACAATGCCATGCATCCCTCTGCACTGCAGAGCCAGAGCTGTCACTGGGCAGTGCAGCAAGGAACAAAGTCACCGTGCATTTGTTAGCCTGTCATTCACACTGACAGCTGTGGGACAGCTGACAGCCACGGGTAGGGGACAGCCACCAAACCACAGCCAGCAGCACAATCAGAGCGGAGCTGAAGCACCGGCACCTCAGACAGGTCAGGCCTGTCTGCAGTAATTTTGTTTTGCTGATAGTTACAAGGATTGCTGCAATATAAATTCTGTATAGAGTGCTGAGGAAGGAACGAGGCCCCACTGCACCAAGCGTGGTGTTAGATAGGAAGAGATGACCATGTAAATAAATGGGGCACAAAGGAAGTATTTTTCCCAATTTTACAGGTGAGGAACCATGGCTGAAAGCCATAAATCAGTTTTATTGAGGGGATGCAGGGTATTTACAGGAGAAATAAGAACTGAGCCTCAAATCTTTATCCACTGCTCAGTCCCATTTTGTTCCTTTTCTGCTACGAGGACCAATGAAGCCCAGCAGAACCACCCCTCGTGTCTCTCCATACAGGGTGAAAACTACCTATTTTCATCCTTTGCATGGGCAGTTCACTTGCAATAAGCACTAACCCTGAGCACAACACAGGCTGCTTTAGCACAGCTAACCACTCACTTTGGGATCAACGCAGGCTAATATTTACTGCCTCTTTATTTTTTTTTCCTAACTGCAAACAATAGAAGAGCTCCCTCTGTTCTGTAATGCCCTCTTTTCTTCTCCATATAAGCTGTTCAGCAGTCACCAATGTAATATTTTGTGATTTTAATAATCGTCAGTTTATCTTTCTTCATTTTCACGGGTTCTCTGGAGATCTTCCCCCACTCACTAGACATGAACACACGAGCGGTAGATTTGGCATTTGCCACAAGTAAGGAAACAAAAGCCTCCACTATGGGAGAGAAAGAAAGCATTGGGATCCCTGTTGGGACAGCTCCACTCCCATGTGCTTCTCTCCCCTCCAAATTTCTGCCTCCCCTCTTGCACTGGAGGCTGCACCAACTGCTTATATGGCTGTGCTCTGACCCTGAGGGCGCAGCAGCAGAAACAATAACCCAAGTTTTACTTTTTTTCAAGTCAAACATCAATTGTGCTTACAAGGCAAAAAATCAGCAGTCCCTTTCCTTCTGCCTTTATACTCAGAAATTCCAGACAGAGAACTCACTGCCTTGCCTCGCTACCCCCGTGCTGCACAGCGGTGCTCTCGCAGCGGGGCTGCAGGTCTCCAGCAAAGATTCAATTCCAGCAACAAGATCCCAGCCTCAAAGGGCAGTTGCAAACTCAGAAGGGAAAAGAGACATGAGATCACCAGCAGAACTACTTGTGCAGTGCTGCTGCTTTGCCATCTAAAGAGCAGCCCTCAGTAAATTCATTCCTTTTGAGGTCTTTGTCCTACGAGTTTCCCTCCTTGCAGCCCCCAGCCAAAAGCACATGGAGCCACGACTCTCTCCATTGCAGAATTGCTGTCCACAATATTCCCACTCAATAATCTTTGTCACAGACTTGAGACTATTTTTGGAAGCTTTAAAAATATCTAAGGGGCACCTTTTCTTTTTATTCAGACACAGCATCTTTTTATGTTTAATAGAGATTTGAAAAAAAAAAATCTGCTTAGCATCAACATGCCTTTCTATTAAAAATAAAACAGCTGAGTAAGCAAGATGACTTGGACAGGAGAAAATTCTATTTATAGAAATGTTTACAACGGTTATCACAGGGTGATTGGGATGATTGTTAACCAAAGGCTCTGCTGAGGAGCAGAGTGGTGATGAGGAGGCAACACAGCACAGAAGGGATCAACAGCTTCTGAGGTCATGCATAGACAGGGACACTGGATGTGGTGTGGAGCATGGAGAGGAGTAGCACTGAAGGAACCCAAGGAGGTTGTGGATGCCCCATCCCTGGAGGCATTCAAGGCCAGGCTGGATGTGGCTCTGGGCAGCCTGGTCTGCTGGTTGGTGACCTGCACATAGCAGGGAGTTGGAACTAGATGATCACTGTGATGCTTTTCACAAAATCACAGAATGGCCAGGGTTGGAAGGGACCTCAAGGACCACGAATCTCCAACCTCCCCGCCACATGCAGGGCCACCAACCTCCACATTTAATATTAGACCCAGCTGCTCATCCAACCTGGCCTTGAACACCTCTAGGGATGGGGCATCCACAGCCTCTCTGGGCAGCTGTTCCAGCACCTCACTACTCTCTCTGTAAAGAACTTCCCCCTGACATCCAACCTCAATCTTTCCTCCCTCAGGGAGGCCTTTTCAACCCAGGCCATTCTATGATTCTATGAACACTCAGGATCACTCCATGCTCTTCCCCAAATTCAGCAAGCCCAGGAGCTGCAAGAATCAGAATAAATTCCTGGTCTCCTGAGTCACACTGCCTCTCTCTTGTATTTTAAGCAGCCAACTAACAGAAAACTATTTGTGCTGCTTTACCTGCAGGTACAGCTGCGGCAGGGAAGGACATCTGAGGAGCTCCGCAAGGAATTCACTTCCTTGGGAGCATCCACTTTTCCTGTGCAGCAGACTAAGCCTTCTCCATTCTGCATCCAAAATTAGAGAAAATTCAGTATTTCTGAGTTACTGGCAGTGAAACTGGGGGCAAAGAAAGGAAGAGAAAATGCCTTTTTCATTTTTCTCCCCATTATGGAGTACCACAAAATCATATCCTCAGAGCCATGAACAACATGAAGGTAGGACAAGGTCTAATTTAAAACAATAGAGTGAATAAGATAATAATAGAAGTGAAATAATGACAGGGATGTTGGAGGAGAAGTGAGTCAGACCAGTTGGATTCTCTTCCAAGCCCTGCCACCAGCTCACTACGTGACCTTGCACAAGTCACTTCATCTGTTTGTGCTGAAAGTGTCTCATCTGCAAAACTATATTTACCTTTGTTAGAAGATGCATGGATTTATAGATATAGAATGCTGAACACGAGCCAAATACTGCTGCCATCTTGCTACCCCTGGCTCTCAATAAATATGCCTCTAAAAGAATAATCGAGTACCTGATAGACAATGTTCAGAAACTCTTCTAGAAGAAACTGGGCCAAATCTTGACTATAGAGATCCTCTTGACTCCAGTGTAAGCCAGGTGTTACTTTGCAAAAAATTTCATATTAAAATTGATTTGATGCACTTTTTTGGGTTTTTCAGTTTTGTTTTATGGCTGTTTTTTCCCCACAATATCAAGCAAGAAAGCAAGATGTAAAAAAGAGCAGAAAAGAGGAAGGATGAGGTAATCAGAGACAAACATTTAAAGTGCCTTTTTGTGGGATTTCTCAGTTCTGGATTCCTTACACAGCTGCCCTTTCTTTGACTACATCATTTGGTAGTTTTCCCACCCTTAATAGTCAGGGGTGCTTTTAATGGCCTGAGTGTTTTCTCCAGGTTTTTTTTTAATGGCATCTATATAAAACAATCCAAGGAAACTACAGCATCATCTCTCCAAATTTCTCATCACGTCATTATACCAAAAACAACAGAAGCATTTGCAAGCAGGTTGGACTCAAAGCCTTCCAGAGAGGTCCCAGTGTCCCACCTGCACCATCACGTCCCTGCTCTGCTGCTCAGGAGTTCCTGCACACAGCCATACCGCTCTATACAGAGTTCTTGAAATCGTCCTTCTATATTTCTCTGAAAAATGACCATTCCCTTAAAATATGGCACCTCCTCTCATGGCACACTGTGATGTGACTCAACGGCACCAGAGTCGCAACTCATATTTCCACAGGGTGCCAGCATCTCAGCATCAAAGTGCTGCTGGCACTGGACTATCATTTGCGCTGTAATTAAATTGAATCCACTCCTTGGCTTGGCTTTATCCCTGAACAATACCAGCGTTTGAGTAATACATTCTCAGGGCAATAATACATCACCTGGGCGAACCCCGTCCATGATGTATTGGCGCAATACATCAGAGTGCACTCCCGCTATAAGGATCTATGGGCACCATACATCATCAAGGTGAGGCTGAGTGGTGATGTATGGCTCAGAAGATGGTACCGTGCAGCAGTGGACCAGGCCAGGACCAAGAGGATAAAGGTTGGCATGGCTGTTAGCCGATTTTCCAGTGTTATAATGCTGGCAGTGACCCAGTGTCTAACTTTAGCCCCTTATTTATTTATCTATCCCAAAGCATCCTACCACTGGAAGCACCTCTCCTCGGATGCATCATTCTCACAGAGGTCTCAGGGGACTGCTGGTACACAATTAGCAGGAGTATATTCTCAGCTTGATGTGGAGAGGTTTAGCCCATTAACACTAATGGCAGCTGCAGCGCCAAAGCTCCGTATATCACAGGAGACACAGACACATGCACACGCTAAGCTTTGTGCAAATCTCACCCATTCAAGAGGCACCTGCAGATTATTGGGAAGAAAATAACCACAGAAAATTGCTGGAAGCAACCACTCCATTGTTTTCTGATAATTACTTTCAAAAATATAAAAATCAAACATAAAAAATAGAAACACAAACCCACCTAGCACATGGAGGCAAAGCCTTGGCCAGCCTGTAGGACATGAGAGGCCCTGCAGAGCTCGTTGCAAAGCATTGCTGGAGTGCCTGGGGGCACGATCAGCTCAGGGAATGGTGCTTTAACCCACTGAGGCAGAAAGGAGGCAAAGCAGCATTTGCTGACAGAGTCCTTCCCTTCACCCCTCATTTTACAAGCAGCGAAATAAAATTAAAGTATAGAGCAATATAAGGCTCAGTGGAGACACTTGGAGATGCTTGCTCAGGAGAAAAATGGCAGAGAATATCCCTAAATGAGCCCCAAGCACAGCTCTTAGTAAGAACTCGAGGAAGATGCCCTTGCCATGGCTATACGCCATGCATCACTGGAGCCCACACCTGGGCACAGTCATCCAGTGCTTTGGACAGCAATGTCCTGGGGAGCAAAGGTGGCTAAAACCAATCTCCGTGCTCCATACAGAGTCACTCGAGGTCTCACATAAAGCAGACTTATTGCCCCCATGAAAGAAATAATAGATCTAATAAAATACTTACATCCTGGCCAACACCTCTGCCCAGCCTGGCGAGCCCCCAGGGGCAGCAAGTGGACAATGGGGCCAACTTATAATGTGTCCTTCTACCCCTCCAGCTCTGCAGCATGCAACTACTGCTCCCGGAGACCACCACAGGGAGACTGTCCTCACAGCACACAGACATGAGACTGGCATGGCCAGGGCTGCTGCAATTTGGGCACAGCCCTGTGTACCCAGCTGCCTGGTTGGTAGCGTGTGAACCCCTGCTTTGCATCTGCATGAAGAGTTCAAGGCTGGCAGTCCTTAAAAATATAAGCACAGATGCTTCCCTCCAGAGGTATCCTCAAATCAAACAACCAGGATAACTTTCTGAAAGAAAAGAAAGGAACGAGCATCTTAAGGCACTGAGTGAAATAATTTCTCAAACGCTCAATCTAGTTTTTGAAACAATCTGGAAATGACATTCTCATTAATTACACACCATGTATCTGGGAAATGACGGCACTACTGAGCCGACAGTGACAAGAAATCAGAAAATAGCTTGTGCAGGTGGAACAAGTCACAGTCAAACCTTCATCTCTATATGGAGGGGACGGCCAGAGCTGCGAGGGGCAGCAGTGCAGAATGCCCACAGACCTTTTTTGCAGCAGAGCCACAGTGAGTAAAGGCACCCTTCTGACGCACACAGAAGGAACTTCAAGTAACATTTCCCTTTAAAAGCCAAGACAAGCTCAGCCTGGACAAGTCATTCATCTTTGCTTACTCCTTGAGCTGCTCTTAATGCGGTGATTGCTTGCTGGGGCTAGGAGCCTCCCAGCCATGCCATAGACCAAGAGAAAAGTCAGAGGTCTTCCCTGGGCTGATTCCTGAGTAAGTCAATGGGAAGCAAATGTAAACCATAAGCACTGAAGTAAGTGGAAAAAAACTGTTCGGTGCATGCTTCCACAACGACGGAAGTCTTTGCAAATTCATAAAATGGAGAACATGAAAAGCAGCAAATCCTCTTTAAAACAGGAAGGAAGCCAGCTAGGTGAGCAGGAAAAACAGCCCAGTAGTTAATGTGCTAATGTAGGACCTGGAAAACCTGAGTTTACAGGCCTGCAATGGACCCATAAACTTCTACATGCTATCACTGAAACTGGAGAACTGCACTTACCCCAAAAACTCAGGAATTGCTTACAAGAACTTTAGGAATTGAGTTAAATCTCACCAAAAAGGGAAAACATGCCTGTTTGATGGAAGCCAACAGCAGAAGGCAGGAAAGCTCATATCACCTGAAACCACAGCTCACAAGGAACCCAAGCTGCCCAGGAGAACCGAGCTCACAGCTCCATGCAAAGCAACCAATCCCTTTCTACTTGCTCAGTGTACAAGAAAACAATACTCCAACCTACAGTAATAATTAAAGTTGCATCAAAAAACTTAAGAGATTTGAGAGCCATTTCTCTTGCTCCCTGGAATAATCTACAAAGGGATTTTTGCACCCAGGCAGAGCACGCAGGCAGGTAGCTGCACCCAGAAGCAGTCCATGCAGCCAGAGTTTGTCTTGGCAGGGAGCTGCTGGCTTCCTCTGCACACAGGGAGCAACCTGGTTCCGCTCAAGAGCTGCTTGGTTTAGGAACATGCACCTTAACAGGTTGGAGCCCTGCAGACAGGCTGCTTTCGTGAGAGAGGGCGTGAAAACAGATCAAAGTTTCAGAAGAAGTTTATTTTAAAGTATTTCCTACAGCCCGGTCAGATTATATTTTTAAAAGTTCAATTATCTTCTGATAAACTCACCAGCCAAATTAGGAAACTAAATACAATTATTAAAGCATAAGAGAACAATTTCAGATTTGCTTCAAGTGCCAATTCAAACTTAACAAGCACACAGACCCTGGCAAGTAACTCCACACAGATCACTCAGCTTCATTTCAAACTAGAAGACCAGATGAATGCCTGGGATATGACTTACATTTATTCTCATGTTTTTAATCAAAACTTACACAGCCCTTTTAGCTGGCCAAACCCAGAACCAAGATTTTGTAAAAAGGTATTCAATTTCTCTATGGAATTGGGGGATTTGAGCAACTCCGTGCTGAGCTATCAAAGCAGTGCACAGAATTTACCTCCAGTGTGCAATGCAAAGTCTGAAAACTTGGAAGAAATATTCCACATACTGCAGCGTTTTGCAGAGCAATCTTTTATCCAGATGCTATCCCAGCAGCTGGACTGATCTCCTCAAGAATTCTAGTACAGTTTGTTGTTTTTCTTTTTTTTTCCTGAAGAGAACTTCTTCTAAACTCACATCTTGTTGGCCAAGCATTCCGAATTCCCATTCACAAAGCAACCAGCAATGCACCCTGCCATATACCCCATGGCCATGCTCCCAAGTGAACATGGCAGCTAATGTCCCACTGCACACGCACATTCATCAGAAGGGAGAAGATTACAGTTGAGGTTTTCAAGAGCGGAAAATTCAGTAAGCAACAGTGCTGCAGGTGAAGTTTCATCAGACACATTTAACCTTACATATCTTTGCACTTTTTCTCTTCCTGTAGGCAGTGTGGGCTCCTGGACATCACACCTCAGTGGCACTAAGGAGGAGCAGTGCAGTTGCTGACCACCGGTCAAGAGAAAACGATACCTAACAAAGGGAGTTAGCTCACCAGCTCAGTTTGTGGATTACTGATACCATCATGTTTAAAGGGCAAAGGCCAAAAAGTGTGAGCACTTGCCTTTATTTAACAGGGCTGCCAGATATACCCAGAACAAAACATACTTTTAAGCTGCTTGCCTTTATGAATTCTTGAGGCCCATATTCCAAGGAAAGGGAAAACCTTCCAAGCTGACAGCTCCTCCCAGAAAGTTACAGAAAGGAGGTATTTAGGGGAGAATGTGAATTCCAATTCCTGCTGGAAAAACACACTCCTCTTGCAGTGATCTCTGTTGTTGTATTTTTGTATGGGGGTTAAAAAAGGTTTGATTTTGCAGTTTAGCATGTTGAGGCCTCTCAGTGCTCGCTGTCGGAGGGTGCCGATTACCCAGCTTCATTCATCAAAGTGTCACTTTTCTGACAGCCATTAATAAATATACTGCCAGAGCCCCTCACACCTGGCAGCCATGGCACACTGCAACACACCGCTAACCTAATTTGCTAATTGCTGCTTTCCCCATTAATTTTAGTCCTGTCTTGTTTGGTGTTGACATGGAGGGAAAAAGGAAGAAGAGACGGGGAAAAAAAGCAGGCAAGAAAGTAAGTGTTGAATGATTCCTGATTATTTCTTCACTTATTCTTCCCCCTCCATCACCATTTACTTGGGGATATCAGCTTCCTATTTATGCTTGCCCTTTCCGAGAGGACGGGGAAAAATGGCAATTTAGGCACTGCAGCGTGAGGACTTAACAAACTGCACATCATGTGTTACCCACATAAAAGCCCAGACTCTGGCCCTGCATTTCTCCCTGCCTCCCCCCCCACCTCCGCCCCACCAGAGCTCCCAGCCTATGGCTGCACAATACTGGGGCTTGGGGTGCTCTGTCTCCCAGACATCATCAGTCTCAACTTCACCACACTTCACACCTGCCAAAATCCTTACTCTGTTAATTCAATTCCTAGCCACTCTCAAGTGGACATCACTCTATTCCATTAATCATGTGATTTTCTGATAAATATCCTCTTCAAGGCCCAAGCACAGCCCAAGTCCTTTGTGACTAAGCTGGACTGAAACGCAGGTCTCCAGCCGAGGTCAATTAAGACAAGGAGTACCAGACCCATCAAGCCTTCAGGCAGTGATGAATTATTGTTGCAGCGCTAGTAAAAGTCTCCCTGCAGGACACTCACCAAGCTGTTGTACTTGGACCACACATTGGGGTCCATATGCTCCAAAGCTTTTCCTTGCCTGATTAGGTCTAGTGACGACTGCTCACACCCACTGCTCCAGCTCTGCCTCCCTTCTTAGGAGCAGGGTATCTGGGGTACTGGGTAACTGGGGGCACAGAGGCTCCTTGGGCTCTGCACAGCCATCACTTGGCCACCAACACTTGGTTAAGGACACAGACACTTGTGTTCTGAGGAACTTTCCAGATCATTCATCCTTTGCTCCAATTAATGTAAGAAAAAGGTGCACTTACCCCATAGGTAAGGCCTAGGTGCATGCTCCTGTCCCCTCAACCAGGCAGCTTAGGTCCTTCTTTTTGGGTAACCAGAGCTTCCCACTGCCAAGACGCTCAGACCACAACCACACAAACTGAGGAATGGTCCTCTGAGTCCAGGACAGCATCCACTGCCAGCCTGTGCCAAATAAAAGAATTCTGGATGTTTCCTTAGCACTGGCAGGAAAAGAATGAAAGTGCTAATGGCCAAATTCCACCTTCAGCAGGGGATTGCAGCCTGTTAAACCCACAGCGAATAACCCAGTCTCAGCACAATCCAAACACAGGGCATGTTTTAAAATTGCTTGCAATGACACAATAGTAGCTATGAGCAGGAGAAGTTTTACTTCTTCTGAACAGACTTTAGTGCAAAATGCATGTTTTTCCCTAAAAGAAGCAGAAGGTTGAAACACTTAGATTGGATAATACTACAAGAAGGGTCTAAAATAATGGCTCAGACTGTTTTGAAATGATGAGTTGGTAGGAAAACCCTTCTTTGAATCAGGATTACTATGATGATACCAGGGGATTAGCACAGGTCTGGAAGCAGGATGCAAGCAAACTTGCCAATTCCAGACATCAGGCATTTTGACTGCCTTTGAACCCTTTAGCTATTCTGACACTTAAAATTGTGCCGCCGTGGCACAGCCCTGCTCCCAGCAGTTTCACCCACAGCTCTCCCTAAGCCACAGGGGAGATCTGGTTGTATTCCTTTAGCCCAGAAGAGCCGGGCTGGCTCACGCTCACCCTTATGGCTCTGCCAGGAGCAGGCCCCACAGGCTGGGCCTTCCACTTCCAGGGGCCTTACAAGTCAGATACACTGTCCTGTTCCAAGTGGAGTTAAAAAGGCCCTGTAAAAAGTAACAGCACTTCAGCTTTTAGCCAAAAGCTTCCATTCACAGCCCTTTAAAGTTAAATTTACTGTCCGCATTTAGCAGTGTCCCTGTGAAACTCCGTCCTGGCTCAGAAAAAAAAAACCTGTGTGCAGTTCAGCTGTGCTGTGGCAAACAAAACGCTTCATCCTGCGGATCCAGCTATGCATCTGCCTGCCTTTATTTAGGTCTCCGTGTCTCTTTATTCCCCTCAGTGTTCAACAGCTCCAAGCAGCCAGATAGCACAGCTCATCCTGCTCCCCACTGCTCAACTTTCTGCGATTGCTGAAGAGCTGATCACAAGGAGGAAGGCCACCAGCATGTCTTTTTCCCCTGTGACAGAAATGGATACAGCTTTATAGAGCTCCTTGGGCTGCGTCTCCCACTGCAGGCAGATCAAGAAAAACTAGACAGGACAGAGAATGAGTAAAATGATCAATGCTCTACCCCAGAGTGTGATAACTCCCATTTTTCAGAAGTCAAGGTTAGCTCAGGGCTTTAACTGCTCTGCAGGATCACCCCTGCCCTTTGAAGAACCAATTCATTTCCTTGCACGAGCCTCAGTGTGCCCTGACCCCTCACACCACTACATGTGCCACGTGCTTTCTGCACACACACATGCTGAAGCCAAGAGGCTTTTCCCAAAGAAAGTTTTATCAGAGTGAGTACATTTGCTGTTTAAAAAAAAAAAAAAAAAGTTTAGAGCATTTCCTAACAAAAGAGAAAATAAAGGAAAACATTCTGTTGAAAAATACCAGGTCAAATGGAGAGGGAGTCCTTTCATCTTCCATGCTCTGGGTTGGTTTTATTGCACTGTGAAGCCATTTTACTGAATTAGTATCGTAATCATGGCAGTATAATGGGGGTATGGAGCACTGCAGCATGAGCCAGATCCCTCAGCTGGTACAAACCAGCATGGCTCCATTAACTTCAGTGGAGCCAATTTATATCAGCTGAGGATCTGCCCTTTAGTTTTTACTACAGGAAAGCCAGACTACAAATGGGAGAAACCTATATTAAAAACAAATATCTTCAATCACAGCAGCAAGAATGTAGAAAATATTGGCTGAGTCAACTTTTATAGCAATATTTTCTTTCTCTCCCAAGTGCTCAATTTTGAACACTCCCCTATAAAATTTTCCAAGCCTGGAGCAACTTTCCTCCTTCCTTTGGTTAAAACCCACCTCACCTGATGGAGGCAACAAGGCTCTGGAGATGCTCAAGTCCTTTCCAGAGCAAAGCAGGGCTTAGGGAACTGGTAGCATCCCTGCACTGAGCCATCTCAGACCTGCAGCCAGCCAGCGAGGCAGTTGTGAAAATGGAGATCAGGCCACAAAACATCTGCTCTTGTTGAGAAGCGTGACCCTTCCCACGAGGAGAAGGTTACTTCACCAGTCCCTTTAGGAATGCCACTGGGTCCCTCAAATGAAAGCACACTGAAGAGCTCAGGGCCCCTAAGCAGCCTTGCCGTAAGCACCTTTTGTTCAAAGCCCAGAGCTGTTAATTAAAGACTGGTGATTAATGATTAAACTCCACGTGGTTCCCATCTCAGGCTTAAAAAGTCCTCAGGATGCTGACTTTGCTGAAGGTTTCAGTGTGAAGTTCTGGGATGTGAGGAGCTATTTATAGAGAAGTCCATCAGAGTGCTGAAAGGAAGTGCTCCTTCCACATAATTAAGAAGAAAAAAATACAATTTCCAAAAAGCATAAAGGTCAAATATTTAGATTAGGTAAATAAGCTATCTGCCTGTATGAGCCACAGCCAAAAATGAGAGACTGTTTCTGTGTGTGCTTTCCCCAGCTGGGCACGTTCAGCTCTTGGACTCGGGTTTCTATAGCAAATATTCTCTCCCAGGGAGTTCAGAATTCATTGTCCATAAAGATCACGGATCCTCATGCCATATTGCATTCATGAATAATGAATACAAAGGATTTCTACGTGCAGGATCCGACACGTGGATAAGGGCAGCATTTATTCAACCTGTTCACACCCTGGCTTCTCAGTGCATCCAGCACAGCCTGAGTGGCACAGGCTGTAGAAATAAAAGCTGGAGATCTTTGAGTTCTACGTTATTGTGGATGAATGCTTTTGGAAGTTCTGAAAACTGTTTGAACTTTAAATTATTTTAAGACACTGGTAATATAAATAATTTGGGTTCCCAGCTTTTGGGCTTTGCTGACCCATGACAGGCCAGGTTTCTTTCCTGATTATAAACTCTTTCTCTGACCACATTCAATTAAAGAAGGTTGATTTTTCCTATGAATGTTTGGAAAAAACCTCTCTTCTTACAGAAATGTATATACTAGAACTTTCCCAAAAGCTAATAGCTCTTTATGGCACTGAATAGCCGAGTACTGAACCAAGTCATACCAATGTTTTCACAGCTCCTCATTTGCTTCAGCTCAGCAACCCACAAAATCTAGGAAATGATGACTGGAAGGGCCCTCTGATCCCACCTGCTGCTCTGAACTGTTGCCAGCATTAGGCCAGGCCAGGCCATGGTTTTGGTTGCACAAATAAGATGGGCCACTTTGTCCTGTGCTATACCCATACAGTTATTTCTTAATCAAAGGCAGCTGTGCTGCTCAAGCATGATTTGCCCTTCTTAAAATCATGCTGATTTTTCTGATTCTCACCTTGTCCTTTCAAACCCACAGGTTTGAAATTCACCTTTGGGTGGATTCTCTCTGACCCCATAAATTCAAATGCATCTTACTTCTCTGAGAAATCCCTAAAAACTCGTTCCTCTATTTTTGGCTGCCCTTTTCCTTCCCATGATGATTTTGACAAGAACTTCATGTACCTTTTCTTTGGTTTCACAACAAATGTATAAACAATAAACCCCTGCTGAAACACCGTATTTTCAAACTGCAAGTTAAAACAAATCAATGTCTGCTTATGTAAATATTGCCAAGTCTGAGTCCCACTGCCACTGTTTTACATTTTGAAGTCTCCCTGTGGAGCAAAAATTTTTAGTTGTGGTATTGGGTGTTATCCTTCCCTGGCCTTCAGTCATACTTATGGGAGGCACATTAGACATACTTCCATTGAAAACTTGGATAGGAAATCTTAGAGCTTAGTTATGCCCTATCACAGCACAGTATATCCTAGATAGCTTGCACAGGTTTCAAGAGATTGCAGATTATTTTTATCCCCTTTTGTCCTCAATAGTTAGCCAAAAAAATTGGGTACTTGCAAGTTTTCCTCTAGCGTAAGGGGAAAATAACTGACAGTGGAGTCAGTGAGCAGATCCTGTCTGTTCACAAAGGACACTGAAAGTCCTTTGCTCCCTTCCATGGCATAACTGTGAGAAAAGATTGCTGTGCAGAGCTGCCCACACCATGGCTCCTCTGATCAGCACTCAGATCCAAATCCTCCCTCTAGTTTTTCTGACCAAATTATTTTCACAATATATTTTGCAATGCTATCACTTTCCAATTTCATGGTCTTTCTACAAATATGGTTTATAAACCAGTCCATAGCTTTTCCATATATTCCACATGTGCCTGTTTCATATGCAGAAATATTTTGGGGTTTTGGCTGGTGGCTGCTATCATTTGAGCTATGTGGTTTCAAAAATGTCTTCTTACAACTATCCTAGTAAAGGAGTGGCACATCTACTTAGTCCGTAATGTTACATGACTGGAATTCATTATATGGTTTTCTCTGCTTTGCTTTAGCTTGTGAAAGAATGCATTTGCAACACAGTGCCCCGGGCAGTTCATCAGCACCAGGGCTCAATCCCAGCATGACAGACATTATAGAGTCATGGAATATTCAGAGATTATATTAAGGTTACAGACACTGTGTGTATATCCTTATCCATCCTAGTGATAGTTCTCCTGGCTCCATGATTAAGATGAAAAGTGCTTCCAGGGAAAGGAAAGGAAGGAAAGATGCCGTTCGTGGTTAATTAATGCAAGCCTTGAATACTAAAATGGGATGAGTAATGTGTCTTTTGAAGTTCGGCTACATGGAGGGAGAAAAATCTCACATATGGGTTTGACCTAGTTCAAAGCTTTAACTAAAAAAAGGCCTAAAAAAAACATGAAATAAAATCCCTGGTCTAGATAAAAATGGCCATTTATGTTTAATCTAAGATGTCACAGGTACAAAATTAGGCACAGGAAGATTCCCTCTCTTTCCAGTCCTCCAGGACATATGCAGAAACCAAAGTCTTCACTGTGTGGTAGAAAGCAGAAGAGTGAAAACACAATCAAGCTGCTCGTTTTTCAAAATAGGTTTGACTTGAATTACTCCTGTTTCCAACAAATAGCTCTGTACTGTCAACAGGGTGATCTATGACCATCCTTTCTGTGGACCCTACAAAAGGACAGCAGGTTTCAGAAGAGTGAGGAAGAAGATCTGGCTCTAAACCTGTTTCACTCAGACTGGGTGTTTTTGAGTAAGGTCCAAAAATGTCAAAAGAACGGTGACCTACAAGATCACAGCATCTTAATGAGCAAGTCTGTAACATTTTGACAGAGAAAACTATCTGCTACTACTAGTGCAAAGATTCAGAGCTTTGCATGAAGATTCAGAGCTTTGCATGTCCCAAAGAGCCAAAGAAAGCAAGCATAAGTTACATTAAAGATTTTAAATTGAATGTAAAAGAATAACACTTCACATCAGACATATTCCATGGACTTATTCGGTGGACTGCCATTCTGAAATAAATCCAGCAACTCTTTGGAAATCAGTGGGTTACTCCTTGTTTAACTGAAAGAAAAGTTTTGCCTGATGCTCTTAACAGTTGTAGCGGAACACAGACATCTGGGTCCAATTCCCAATGATAGGAGCCCTTAGTTACCACAACTGTAAAATACCTATTTCACAAGAAAGTTAGAAAGCCAGCATGAAGTGCTTTTTTGTGCTGACAAATGCCATTACAATGAAGTATCACCTAAACTCAAGCCTAGCCAATTCCCTTTGTTTCCAATTTTCACACACACCAAAGACTTAAGCAAAACAAGTCAGTAATGTGACAATGGAAGATAAATGTGTAGTGCATGAACACCAGAGGAAAAGAGTTAGAAAGCAATTGCAAGTACAACGAATAGGTCCGTTCCAGAATGGGAATAATTAGCCCTTTAATTAAACTTATCTTGCTGCTAGACAAGAGCAATGCTCAGCAACACCTGGCCTGGAATGTTCCTGTCTCTGCAGGCAGCAGATGGAGCACACAGACATGATCCACCTCCCTCCTACCAGGTCCACGGTTGCCCGTGCCAGCAATTAAGGTCTGGGACAATGTCTGAATTATTGTGAACACTGCCAGATATTTCCTTGTCCGATTTGTTTTTGGTAGGTAAAGCAGGTCTTTCCTTGCTACTGATAAGTCTCCTCTTCCTTCCCCTCCCCTCTGCCATTCTGAGACACGCTCTTCTTTTCATCCTTGGCAATACAGAAATAAACTTGGATTTTGCAGCAACTTGCATGCAAGTATTTCTCAGAGACTTCAGCAGGGCTTTGCTGGAACAAACCTATCCAAGTGGCAGCCAGTGCAGTCCTGAAGGTGTTAACCTCCAAGTTAACTGCTTCTTTGACCCTTTGGTACACTGATGGGGAAATCATTGAGATGCCAGGCCTTGGGGGTCCTTTTCATGTCCCTCCTGAAATCATTACAATTAATGACAGAAACAGGGCAGCTAAAAGCCTGTCTGCTTCTGTGACCTTCCTCCAACAGCAGCCAGCCTTTAGAAAAAAGTAGGAGCAAGTCAAGCAGCCTTAGCAGGATACATAACAACATATTTAGTATCTAGTGATAACATTATTTCCAGGTCTCAGGATATCAGAACCCAGGCAAACTTCCATCTCCCATTACTTCATGGCAAATAGCTCCTTAATGTAACCATATGTCATATGAAAAAGTATCATCTTTTGTTTATATTAAATTTGCAACCTGATAAATCATTATGATGTTTTTCATTTTCTCTTGTGAGAAACACCATGATCAATTGCTCTCTACATGTTTTCTCCTGGCAGCTCAGACTTTTATTCACTTCTATCACAGCAGGGATTCCTTTTCCGAGCTGAAGAATCCAAAGTTCACATCTCCATACAGTGTGACTAATTATTTTGTATTTTTACATCACCTTTATTTCCCTTTGCTCTACCTTTTCTATTCCCAACATGTATTTGAGATAAGAAGACAAAAACATCATGGTCTATTCAAACTGTATGCACACCAAGGATTTCTACTTTGAGTTAATAAGAAAGATATTTCTGTGAAAATGCTTCCCAGATCTCTTTCCAGAATAGCAATATCTTGTTCACAGCCCATGACCAAGCATACAAAGTTAGGATTTATTTCCCCCATTTCCTTTTCTTTGCACTTAACAACTTTAAATTTTAGCCACCTCTTCATCACCCACTCAGTGTCCACAAGTTTCCCAATTCTTTGCCCTGTGTAATGCAAAGTAGTTCATCTTAGCACCTTCTCAGCCCTCTTGCTGGGAGCTGGCAGTGCTAACCGCTGACAAAATAGCTTTCACAAACAAAACTCACCCTGAGTCAAAAACAGAAGGTCACGTTTTAACTGAAAACTTCATGCAATGTTTTAATTTCATTGACTCGGAATTCACTGTGGGAGAAGCTCAGCAAACTTTAGAGCACACTGAAACGTGGTGAAATTGAACCTAAAACCACTCAAAATTTAGGCCGTAGCTTCCCTTGTCCCAGGCAAAACCAATGCATGTTTCTCCCCCTACGACATGCAGCTTGGAAAGGCTTCCTGGTTGGTTTGCAGCAAAAACGTGCATGAATAATCCATCCAATAGATCCAGTTTTAATGAGTAATGTTCTTTATCTGAGCATTCAGTCAAGAACCAAATAAAAGATTCATCCAACACTCTTAGTATAATAATTTTGCCTATCCCATATATCTACAGCATCCATCACAGTGGGACTTAAGATTAAATGGCAGAAGGAAAGCAGTTCCTGTGATAGTACCATCAGCACACAGGGGACTCTTAAAGTCCTGAAAAGCCAAAACCTACTGTTTTTAAAATCTGGATTGCAAAACCAATGAAGAGAAAAAAAGTTCTGCAAGGGTAAGGATAGAGACACTGGGAAATGTAAGGCTCACACTGAGGCATTAGAGCTGGTTGAATAATAATAAAACTAGACTCATTAATATGTTCACAAATAAGCATGCCAGATTTCTGGGGTGACATTAATCATGGCTTGCAATTATTCTCTTGAAAAATCAGCATGAGAAAATGAAACATGATGTTTCATCCATTTTAGTACACTTTCATTCTGTGAAAATTCATACCAGAATTTAGTGACTATTATTCTCTTGTTAGGAAAGGTTCTCTCATCCGATGCAGCAACATTGATTTGGAATCTATTAGAACTAACCAAAAGAGAAAAAAATAGTTTTCTTAGGTGAGCTCATCCAATTGTAAGAAAAAAAAGGCATTTTAATAAATTAGAATATTTACCAGTAGGCAGAACAAAGCAACTGAATTTCTAACTGATTCTTCACAGGAAGCATTTTATTTGGAGCACTATCTATTTTTCAAGCATGAGACAATCATTGACCATAAACAAGAGTGTAATGGCTAATAAAGTGATCTATAAGTCAACTGTGTCCATTTCTTAGAATATTCTGGTTTGTTACATCCACTGTTTAAAAGAAGGAAGAGACAGATAAAATAAAAGTAGAGAAAGGCTCTGCACACAAACTGGGCAGAAGGAGGGAGGTGGCTGATTTTTATACTGAACTAAATTCACCATTTTGTTACTGTGATGGAGGTATTTGCAGTTCAGTTAACATTTGTGCATCAGCAGCTGCTAATATTGCACCCCAAAGCCCACAAACCCCAATATTTTCAACTCTCCAGCACAAGCATCTGCAAACACGGAGTAGTTGGGAACAGAAGTTGTTAGGCTTTAAGAGAGAAATGTATTTTTTTAAGAATTAGCTAAAGGTGACTTTATTCAAAACAAAAAAGAGGGCAAAAACTCAAAACCTACATCTTTCTTCCAAGTACTTCTGACAGTATCCTTGAATCACGATCCCTGTCAGTGGTGTATGACCAGTGTTCCACAGGGCACAAAAGGAGAGCCGGCTCCATATTCATATTATATCCAAAATACCAGTTGTGCTTCTGGATAGTCAAGAGACAAAAGCTGATCACCAAGCAATAAGGAGACCATGGGGTGGAGGTAAGCAGATGGGCCTATCTGAGAAAAGGACACAACCCTCACAAAAGCATCTGTGGATCATGGATCCATTTGCAGTTCAGACCTTGCCTCCAGCCCCATTCCCCTTGCAGCGATGCAGACATGCCATGAGAACAGCTGTGCCTAAAATATAACCAAGGAGCGAAAGAGTGGAGGAACAAACATGGAGCTGATGTGAATACGAGCTCATCTCTGGTTTAAGCAAAAGCTCATATTTGAGAGCAACGACTGGTTTGCCCAAATCCTGGTGGTGAAATGGGGACTTGTTCCCACTCCATGCCACATCTCCCTTCCTTTGGCTGCAAGAGCCTGCAGCAGAACCCAGCAGCCCAAAGAGATACTCTGCCCGTAGCATCCACAGTCTGGGCACAATTAGAAACACAAATTAACCATTACGTCCTTTATTAATCTACTCTAATTTTTATGATGTGAAAACACCTAATTCCACTGCTTTGGCTACTGGCCCCGAACATAACAAGTTACATGGGACTTGTCTCATCAAAGTATCATCATGTCTAAATAGAGGATCTGTCTGAACCACAGTGAAAATGAGTAATGATCACAATTATGGGCCGTATAACAGTCCAATAAAATCTAATTAAAATGATCCACATCCCATCTGCCAACAGCACATAAGCAACACCAGCCATGGGGGGGACAAGGGGGGAAGTAAATAACACTGTCTTCTTTTTTAAAATACCAAATATTTCAAGATGAAAAAGCTATGTATATTTTATCACCAGCGCCAAACTGTGCTGCCACAGAACTTCTGTGATGACTTAGAGCAATTCCTTGCCCTAAAATTATGAGATATTTGGGAGCTGCTCCTTGATAGAGCATCCCATGAAGAAGTTCTTAAAAACAAACTTTTCAGCAAGTCTGTGCAGTTTGAGTCCCCAGGCATATTTTCAATCAAATTTAAGCACTGAGAATCCTGGCTTTCAGTAGATCTTAATGACATAAGTACATCTGTATCAGAAATGACTTTGGGGCACCATTCCACTGGTTGTTCTATTCTCAGGACAGCAGGCAAATAAAAATAGCATCATGTCTTACTTTCCATACTTAGCGCATCTCCAAATTTGGAACCTTCCTGGGCTTTCTACAGCCGGTAATAAATACAGTTCCAGTGACTTTCCACCTCCCTTTCTCAGGCATCTGTTCTCTGTTTTGAGTCTGTGAAGCTAATACTATGCTTTCTGATTACACAAAGTATGAGGTTACCAATAAGTTGTCAATAGGCAAAACTGATTCACCTTACCGCCCAAGAGCAGAAAACATTTAGACTAACAACATGTTCCACTTATCTTCCTATATGTTTAAGGGAACCAAGAACCGAAAGAGAAAGTACTGAAGTTTAGGGAAAAAAAGGGTACTGAAGTCAGATTTAGGATGGAAGCTAGAATAAGTTTTCTCACTTGGAGGTGCTACGAGGTGCACTGCGAAGACATGACTGGAGAAAAACCAAGCTGAGAGTAAACAGGGAGCAAGTTGGAGACCAGGAAGGGTAGGTGCTTCAGCACTTGAGATGTCTTCAGGAATGGTGAAGATTACACTCAAAGCAGCACTCAGAGTTTGAATAGTTTTTACATATATTAAAGAGAAGTGAAGTAAAGCTAGAGGCAGCTAAAAGCTCGTGGTATGTTTCAGCACATTTGTCTGACTGTAGCTTGAGCTTTGTTACAAGAAACCAACCAGCTTTGGATCCAGCCGCTGTCTAGAACCCACTTCGCAACAAACCTAGGGAATAGCAGCAAATGTGCACTGCTTTAGCTGAGCTATTCACCAATGCCAAAGGTTAGGATCATTCTTTTAATACTTAGTTTCATTGCATTTGTGTTCTGTAACCAACAGTTTGATGAAAGGACGGAAATTTCTCCCTTTCTCCATAGTGCGGCTGTTCTTTACAGTTGGCTTAGGCCTTGCAGAGTAGATGGTTCCTGGTGATTTGATCTGCACCCTTGACCTGTTGCTGATACCAGCATTCATCCAAGCATGGATAACAATCTGCAGCATTGGTTCCTTGAAATTAAACCATTCTGAGCAGTTCCTTCTGCGCTTACAAAAACAGATGTGCAGAAATAGATGTGATTCAGTCTAGAAGCTATGGGACCATTCTTTAGTTCAGTGGGAAGTCAGCTTTCACTCCAACTCCGGTGTTTTCATTCAGAAGAAATGTTCCTTGTTACCATAATATCTTCCTAAATGTATCTTGCAACCTTATCCTGTTATCACTGATTTGAGAGCCGCAGCCCTGGCAAGCTCCCCGACTGCTTGCTCCCAGACTGTCTCTCCCCTAGGAGCAGATGTGCTGTTGCCTATCCTCTGTTCTTCCTTCACCTCAACTGCAGCTACACTCTGTGTGCTAAGTCCAAAAATATTGCTTTTATACTTGAAGAATGTTATCTCTTGAAATTTTATTCAACAATCAATTCGTATATACAGTCTTAAGAATATTTCTATGTCAAGATACCAAAGCCATCCAAAATTTTAAGTTTCCTGAAGAGGAAGGTATCCAAAATGAAAATGAATTTTCTTCTAGCTGAATACCCCAAAGATGGAGACTATTTTGGCATGATCTACTATTAGTCTCCATCCATCTGCAAAATGTTTCTGTCACAGCTGCCCCACTACTGCAGACTTTTAGCACCTTACTGCTTATTTATGATATAGGTATGATCCATTTACATACTTTCAGGCCAAGCTGAAGTAGTGCAATTTTCTTTTAAAGGATGCAGAAGGCTTCACAGCTTTGCCTTTACTGTGCTTGCTCAAATCTCTATAACCCCTGACTGACAAGGAAGTTCAGGAATGCAGAGACACCACAATAGTCTCCAGCATAAGTGTTTTGATAAAATGAAAGAGGGAAAATACATATTATACACATCACCTCTGGGAAACAGTAATCACAAAAGTTATTAAACATTCTGTCAAAGGCTCTGCAGACTCCTTTTCTCTTTTGGTTTTGTTAGCAATAAAGGCAGGTTGCTAATATTTGTCACTTTCAAATTCATAATTTACTACTCAAAAGGCAGCAAAGATACATTATATTTTCATAAAAGACTATGAAGTTGTCCAATTTTCCAGAGCTGCAGGAGGACTGAAACGCTGTACGGTGGCACAGGTCCTTTCATGCATTATGAATACGGCAATTTTACAATTCAAAGCAGCAGTTCTCACCTTTCCCACTGCCTGGCACCGTTTGGCAATGCTTTAGGAGATGCTGCATCTTTCAGGATCAACAAATGCACACCCTTATGAAGGCAGAGGGACTGATGAGAGACTGATGGAGGCACTCAAAATGCTGTTACTGTGTTTCAGGATGGAATCTGGTGCTTTTGCCCAAGAATCTCCTCTGGTAGGAATAGTAGTACTTCAGTGGTATAAAAAATTGTGTTGGAAATCACTGTGATCCAAGTTTTCACTGCTAACTCTGAGTAAGTAATCTACAGCAGAGGCAGGTGAATTTTAGAAACTCTCTTAGTATATATTGGTGGCATAGATGTACAGGATTTGGCTACCCTAACTTCCGTGGTCACAGCATATTATCTTCAAGTTGCCCCATGAGTTACCACACCTTACAGATGAACATAATATGTTTGGATCTCCCCATTATAACATACCTTAATTGTCTTCTGGTGAGGACATTCCTTTTGGCTTGGTCTCATGAAGCTTCTGGTGTAAAATTAGGAGTTGCATTCACAATACAGCTCTTTCTGGAGCTAGAATCCAGAACTCACCAGGCACCCTATTGCCATGAAATTTGAATCGACTTAATATCCTACAGACCTACACACCGTATGTGCTTAAAACAAGCTGAAAAGGATTGCCAGTTTGCCTACTGTCTGTGATCAAGCTTCAGTCTTTTCCAGTTCTTGAAACAAAATCTTGCATCTGCACACTCACTGAAGCCAGCTTTGCCTGACACATCAGAGCAGAGAGCAGAATTTCATTTTTTTCCAAGCTCAATATAGACATAGAGCACAGTTTCTTACTATGCAGTTAACTCGGATTGGCTTGAGAAAGGTTTGTTTAAATTCTTTTAGGGAAATTGGAACCCATAGACACTGAGTTTGCTATCCATATACATTCCAAGAGACATGCCAAGCCTCATCACATCCTGCAAAAAAAGCTCCCATTTGAAAATTAAAGACAGGTTCTGAAAGCTCTCCCTTCCTGAAGCACTGATTTTGCTACATAGTTAATTCTGCAAGATTTGAAATTTTACTCTCTGCTTTAATGTCCTTCTTTTCCTAAAGCCTTGAAAATGTCCATTGACAACCATTGGTGATGCTCTTTTTCACTATAAATTAAATCTTATTCCCCGTTTTCTCCGCTCTCATTTTGAGAGCACTTATTTCCAAAACTATGTTTCGCACACTAAAGAAACCTGCATTAATTCTAGATCTTAAGTCTGGTCAGAAGAAATATTTATGGATGAAAAAGTTCACTGTAAATGGGTCCACCTATAGAGAACAACAGCAAGCAAACAGCAAACGTAGAATGGGCCATATGACAAACACGCATAATGGGAGGGAAAGAAGAAGGGGCTGTATTTGCAAAACAAACATCTGCATTTCCTATAGCACATGAAGGTCCCCACACTGCCACACAGAGAGGGCAGTGAATCCTTCTATAGCCAGAACTATGGGGGAGCTACAACCACATGAAAAGGATTGGAAAGACCATGCAGGCAAGGGAGAAGGAAGGTTTATTACATCAAATGAGATTCAATACTAACACAGCACACTGCTATAGATCCTGAATCCAATATCCTACATGAGACGGATAATGATACAGTCAGTGGGAGGTCCTTCCAAGAAGGGGAAATCTGCAGTTATATTCTCATACAAATATTTTTTATCCCTTTCTATCTTGAGCCTTTGCAGAAGAGATGGGATGTTTGTCTCATCTCTGCTTTTATCACACACACACAAGAGACCAAAGCCAGAAATCTACATGAAAGTGGCATTCTATCAGGAGTGTGAGAATCCAGCTAGGAAGAGGAGGCAATGGAGTTTCCTCTGTCATAGTGACTTCCAAATTAATTCAGGTACTAAATAAGTATTCAGGTGTAAAGGGCCAAATTCC
The DNA here is from genome assembly GCA_037305975.1 of Chrysolophus pictus. NCBI lineage: Eukaryota > Metazoa > Chordata > Aves > Galliformes > Phasianidae > Chrysolophus > Chrysolophus pictus. The sequence continues at coordinate 10,122,046 of CM074595.1, forward strand.
CAGCTTGTGCAAATGAAAGCTAAAATAACTGAAGTCAAATTAATTCCACTAATTTACACCTAAATCCCCTGATTTATTTCTGACCCATCCACAATGACATTACAGACTGCCTCCGCATATTCATATTGCATATGAATAACAAATTCCCATTTTGTAACAATCAGGACAGCAGAGAGAAGATATCCCCAGGACCTAATGAGCAGTGTTAAGATTACATCTGGAATTTTGACAGATATTAAAACAGGGTCTTTTGTGTACATTCCCATGCAGTTTCCATGTTGGCTCACTGCCACTCTGCAGAAAGCAAAAGCGAAGTAAGATGGCATTGCTCTGATCATCAGCATGAGCTCAGCAACAGAAAGGCTCCAGTACTTCCCAGCACAGATTCAGAAGTACAGCAAATATGACTCAAACAGTGGTTTACAAGTAGTTTCCAGGACAAGTGGATATATGTGTATGTATTACACATCAGTGGTTGGACTAGATGATCGTGGTGGTCTTTTCCAACTTTAAAAATCCTATGATACATTAGGAGCTAACTTAGCCGTGTTCTTTTTACTGTATAAAAATAACCAGCTCTAATAGCTAAGTCACATAACACAAAAAAGAAATTACTCATTAAAAAAAAAAAGGTGAACTTTATCATAGTAAAGAAGAATGTCCCCGTTAACTGACCTGTAGCCAGAAGCAAATTGAAACCCTTCCTTTTGATCAGTGCAGGCTTGTTTTTAGTACAACATACTAATGTTGGTTTTACATTTGGCATTTCCAAAAAGCTGGGGTTGCTACTGCAGTAAGTTATATGAGCACAAACACATCTGTCCAATGGCACATCAATACAAACAGGACTTCTGGCCGCTGCTTTATGGGACTCTGCAGACAGACACCATTGTGTGCAGAGCATAAATATTTATATGTGACGTGTTTGTGAATGTGTGTGCATATTCAGGACCAGCCAGACCTAGTTAATCAGCTAGTTTGAAAACTTCATTGCTTTCAGATAAAAAAGAAAATTGTATTAACATATCAATAGTATATACATGCTGAGAGAGTGATTACCCCTCACATCTTCTGGATATCCAAGCACCCAGACCCAGCTCCATTAAGGCCCTATCTTAGATATTCTGCCTCGGCATCTCTCATTTCTCTCCCACTCTTTCTTCAGACTTTCTTCTCTCTTATCTGCCATTCCTCTTTACCCTCTTCCATCCATCTCATTTCTCCCCTTCCACTTCCCTTGTTCACCCATCTTTCCCTTCCATCATTCATCACTCCCTTGTCCTCCTTTCCCTTCCCCCTTCCCCTCCTGCTCTCCCTCTCCCACTCCGTTTCTCGCAGCCTCTCTTTCCTTGAAGTTTCCACCTTGTGGTTGTGTACTGCTGACTTCACATTTGCTGTGGTGTGAACTTCACATCTGTGAGTGGATGACAGGAAAGATTAATAACCCCGCGCTCCCCTTCTCCTTGACTGTGGGCCTATCTAATGAATAAATATATAAATAAATAACAGAGCTTAAAATCACTTAAATAGAGACCCAGAGCCTGGGAGAAAACAGCATTTTGCTGAATCTAGACTTTAAAATAAAAATAAAAACAGCACAAAAAACCCTGCAACCTCTAATGATCTTTAGTTTACATACTCGGCATTTTTTTTTTCTGAAATACTTTATAGGGGAAAAAAGAAAAGTTAGAGGCAATGGAACGAACCCTTCCTCCTGAGCCAATTAAAAGAAGAGTGGTTTAAAGGCAATGATATGGAAGATGTAGAAGTGTGGTAAGTCATCCAGATGCCCTGCAAAACGCCGAGCTGTCACACACGGCATCAGCACGAGAGCCATCAGTAATGATGCACACTGCCATAGTGCTGGAACAAAGCCGTGTTCATGGTCAGCTTCTCCATGCAGGACAAAAACTGTCTTTGGCTCCACACCTGTTCACACCACACACAGCAATTTGTCCACATAGGTGTTTCCCTTCATGGTTTAGGTTTCGCTACTTTAGGGTCAATTCCTCGTTTGTAAGTTGATCATTTGTCTTAGTTAAGTCTTAAAAAAGCCAGAGGTGGGCAGAGCAAGGAGCTCGGCCTGCAGCACCTCTTCAGAAAGGCTGGAGGGAACGGAGCGGAGTTTTGCACCTAACCCTTCCTACTTCATCCCTCACTCCTTTTCCAGGCTGCAGAAGGTCTTACCAAGGTCTTCTAAGGAAAGGGGCATCCCATCAGAGATTGATGTGGGGGGTGTTTTGCAGCAGCAAGGCATGGGAGCAACCAGCCAGCCTCTCTGCATCCACCACCTGCCCCAGGATCCACATCCAGCCCTCAGGCAGCCTGCAGGTTTTGTGCTGCTGAGGCTGAGCTCTGGCTGCCCTCAGAGAGGCAGCAGCAGCTTTCTCCATCCCAGTATACCTCCAACTTTAATTTCTCCCTCAAGAGTTTTTACTCATACACAACCTGTCTTTTTTCTAAGTGAAGAAAATGCCCGTTGTCCCTATTTTTAAGTATTACTCACTTTAAGTCTCACTTTTCATAAATGAAGAATAATCAAGGAAGGCATTCTGGTTGAATGCTATACAACCTCTCTTAGAAAAAACCCCATTTCATCACCTGCTGCCCAGACACAGAATCACCAAGGTTGGAAAAGACCTCCAAGATCATCCAGTCCAACTGCCACCTACCACCAGTATTTTCCCACTAAACCATGTCCCTCAGTACAACATGCCCACATTTCCCAAACACCTCCAGGGACAGTGACTCAACCACCTCCCTGAGCAGCCCATATCAGCACCCGACTGCTTTTCTGGAGAGTAAATTTTTCCTAATATCCAACTTGAATAGACTGGGAGAATCCCCATCAGCACCTCTTGAATATGTTGTGTTGGTTATTTTTTTTCACAAGAGTGTGGGAAGGAGAACAGAGGTAGGAACCGTCATGTTTATATATGGCCTCAAGAAACAAAAAGCCACTGCCTGAAAGTCCTAACACAGCTATAATTCAACCTCTGCTTCTCACAAGTGGGCACCCCGTGTTTGCAGCATTACTGCTTCCTGGCTCCTATGGAGATAGACATGACCTTGGTGAGCTGAGACCTGGGATACCCTTCAAGAGACACCACATCAGCCACCATCACACCCCATACCTCTTGCAGCAGGCAAATCTGGTCATTCAAGCACCCACCTGCATTACTGCAATAAAGGCTGTTACACTATCTTCAACAGATAGCTTCTTAGCTGTAATAATAACAATAATAACAGCCCATGTGACAAACATAAGCCAGCCTACCTTGTTTAACTGCGTTGAGGAAGCCAGTGGCATTCCAAAAATCAAAGCACAGAGAAATGGACACAGGGCACATCCCTGCCGACACCTGGGGGCTTTCACTCGTGCAGATTTACCTGCTAAATCCCCTACAGTCTGGTGGGAAAACCCTTGGAGAAAAGATAGATATCCTGTCATCTTTTCATAAATATGCATGCATCGCACACGTACACATTATTTAAATGCTAGTTTTAAAATTACTGCTGTTAACGAAGAAAAATAGTGGGCCTAATCCTGCAGTTTTCCTTTAGTAACACACGCAGCCGTGCCCTGCAGGATCAGGCTCCATGCACTTCATTTCAAAATTCTTTTCCTGCCTTCTAATTTTAAAATAAAGCAATTTTTCCCCCTTGAAATTTTGCAGTATATATATATGAATAATAAACTGCTCCAAAATGATAGTGACCTTCAGGTTTTAAATTTGAAAAGAATTCTAGATGGGAGAAGTAAATGCAGTGTAAATAACCACCGGGTAATTAAATTTATTTTTAAAAAGCATCAAAGTTCAGAAGAAAGAGAATAACAAAGAATCTCTCCTGCAGACACGCACAAAGGCTGTGTCTGTATAATTAGTTATCTAGCAGTAACCAAAGTCTTTTTTATACGGATTGATTATTTTTGAGATTGCATCTTGCAAATCTGAACGAGAAATGCTTTTTGTGCAGTGTTCAAACATGAAGATGCCTTTGGTAACACTACAGGCTGAGGATCCCAAATAGATATTTAATTTAGATTGAGCAGGGCACTCATGCCACAGCAAACAAATCAGTTTATTAATGAAAGTCTTTTCATTGATGTTTGATGGCTATAATATCTATGGAATTGCTGTTAATCCAAAACAAATGCGTTTAATAATCAATTGATAATTGTTTATCATGCAATAATTGTCCTATTAGATCAGACTTAAATGCCTATTAGGATGTGTTAAATTAAAGTGTAACTAAGACTTTTGAATAAGGGTATAATTAATAATTCTCTCGCTTCTTGAAAAGGAGTAACAAATTAATTGTCAAAATATTGTAATGTGTGTTGTGAATCCCCATAAACGAGGACTTTGAATTGTTAAGTACAAAGAAGGGATAAATGTTCCTAAGAGCAGATTAAAAATTCTACATTATAATTATTACATTTAGTAGATTTTCTCTTGCTGGATTTTAATAAAGTCTTTTTTTTTTTTTTTTATCAGACTGTTTGATGCTTCGGAGAAGAAGAGAAGAAGGGAGATGGTAATTCCCCCAGTTACTTGCAGAATCGCTGCTCTCAGTCTGAGTGGATTTTTCCTTCCGAAGGCAGTTCTGTACTACTGAAAATTCCAAAGTTTTTTTTCTTTCTGATTCCTTATAAAGGCAGGTTTGCTTTCAAAAGAAAAAAAAAAAGAATTAGTTAACTCACTGACTTTAATTGCAAACACATCCCTTCCTACAAGCACAGCGCTTGACCAAAACGCCAGCAATAAACACGTGGAAGCATCCATCAGTTCCATGCCTCTGCTATCCTTTTTTTTTATTGTTATTCTTTCCCCCTGAAGTTGCAGAACGCCGCTGTTCCCATCCCGAGGGCTGAGCCGGGCTGTGCTGCTTTCAGGCAGCGCGGGGCCATGTGCTGCAGGGAGCAGAGCCGGCACAGCCGTGCGGGAATGCGGGAGCAGATGCAGAGCCATGGGATGGACCCGCAGCAGCTGGGGGACACAGCGGTGAGTTGGGGCTGGGGGAGCAGAGCCCCTGCCTTCCACTCATAATGCCTGTCAGTCATTAGGACTGTCTGAGCATCCCTAGCGTGAAGTGAAGCTGTTTTGGAGATGAGCTTGTGTATCACCAAAGACACGCTGGGTTCCTGCATTGCTCCTGGTGCATGTGGCCACGGTGCTGGCAGTGGGGCACAGGGCAGAGTGGGGCAGAGCAGCTCCTTTTGACCTGACAATAGTCGTGCTTTATAGAGGAACCAAAAAGTTGAAGGAAAATGATGCCTTTTTTATTCGCTGCTGCTCAGGAAGCTGCAGCCTCGTCCACTCCTGACAGTTCCCTCTGTGAGCCACATTTAGATCCTAACATTGCTCTTTCCCTGAACACTTCGAAACAGAAGAAAAAATTAAGAAAAGGAATTTGGTGCATTTCCAGGTCCTTTCAGACAGCTGTTGGTTACAGAAAGAAATAATGCCCACCAGTAAGCGCCCAGTAAAAAACAAAATAATCTCCCCTTGGCTTAGGAAGCCAAACTGAAACAAACACGGCTCTTTTTTTCCCCTCCTTATTTGTGAGGACTTTTAGCACAGGCGTCTCCCAGCATGGATCTTTCTAGGACCCACCCGTTTGGGTCAGACTGAGCCGAGAACACAAGATTTCAGTTTGCACTTTTGTCTCCAAGACAGAAAGCACCGGGCGACCTCTGCCAGCCCAGAGAAACGGGGCTGAAATGTGCAGGAAAGGATCAGTCTCGGAGCAGCCGGCACATAACGACTGGAGAGGCACATGCAAACAGCAGCCTGTTCTAACAGCTTGCAAATAGAAAGAGAATAATTTCTATGAGCAAACCATTCAGCTCTACCTCAGGCCAGATTTACCTTCCACTGGAGCAATTGCAGCTCCCCGTAAAGTTGAAGGCAATTCCAGCATCAGGCTCGTTGCTGAGCTCATCAGTGCAGGTACACTGGAGACCCACTGCTCCGGGAGCCTCTGCCGAGTGCTTCAGGTTTCTAATAAAAATGTGAACTTCCACAAACGAGAAACGTACATTTTTGGTAACCAACATTGCACACCCTGGCCCAGAAGCATTTCATAAAGCCATCATAAAATGTTTGCTTGTGTTGGGTAAGTAATTAGCAAGCCATACGCCGGGAGGCTGTCAGCTACCACAATCTCATTGTCCTCTCTGCGTGCAAAAAATACATTTCTTGCCACTTGAAGCTGCATGCAGGCACACTGTTTACAACCCAACTGCAGCAAGTTGGAGGAACCCCCGTGTCCATGCCACAGAGCCACAATTAAGCACTCACACCCTGCCATAGCACAGTCAGCCTGCACAGCTCCAGGGCAGGCAGCACCTCGCAGGAGAGCACGCATCCTTCAAGGAGGGGAAGCAGAGATGAGAGGAGGAAAAGCTCTGACTTCCCACAGCAGAATATTGAATTTTTCATTTTGTTATAGACAGATAATTTAGGATTTTAAATCTGCTTTTTTTTCTATTGCACCGCTGGTTTAAATTTTCCCAGCTAAGTGTTCACTGACCAGCACGGACGAGGAGCGCTCCAAAACATCCTTTATTTCCCCACGCACAGAAGGTGGCTGGGGCTCAATATCTGCATACAGACCTGGCGAGGGCTGAACTTCCCCACACAGTCAGGTGTCATTTAGAAGAATTACACGGTGAGCACCGTCCCTGAGATTGCAGCCTCCCAGGAGATGGAGAAACATTCCTGTTACTGTCGTAAAGATAAAAATAAAAGTTCCGATCTTAAAAAAGCAGAAGTAAATACCTCTGGCTAGCAGCTGTAAATTCCACTTTACAATTACGATGTCAAGAACGCTTACCATTTTAAAATGAAGGTAAAAAAAATTAAACAGAGTGAAAAATTAATAAAAACTGTAATTTCAAGGTCTCCAAACAGCTTTTTACCCGTGAATGCACGCAGGCTCTCCCCGCAGCCCCAGAGCTCCATCGTGTGGCCCTGCTGCTCTGAGGCAGGCAAAAGAGTTCGAAATAAAAGTCATTTTGTTATTAAATCACTCTAAAATGCAATTCCTTTTGCTGGCACTCCACGCAGAAGCAAGGCAGAGAAGAAAAACGGCCAACAAACTGTTTTTCGCTCTGTTTTTCTGTGCAATGTCATCTCCTTTTTGCTTAAGGAAAAACTCTCTACTTTTTCCCAACCCGCAGCCCATTGCAAGACCATTGCCAACAGCAGGACCTAAATTAAATAAAGCTGTGGTCTGCATGAGAAAGCTGCTGGGCTGAGGAGGGCACATCATGGAGTGGGGAGCCCAAAAACATGCATGGAAGCCACTTCGGGGCTGTTCACAGCAATTGCTTTACTTTGCACATGCAATCTCCTTAATTCTGAAAGCAAAAGGATATTTGGGCCATTCCTGGGTCCTGCAGTCCTCATCTGCTTCTGTTATTTACTATTTTACAGCCTTTACAACATGCCATGGAGTGTTTCTGCGTGCCAGCCATGGGGACAGCCTGCCTTGCCTCATCCCCAGACTGCCCCATCCCAGCACAGATGGCCGTGCCCTGCTGCCATGGGAAGCTCCAAGTGAAGGTGGAGATGCTGAGGGAAAAAGAAAGGGGTGACCAAAGAGAAATAAAAATTAAGAAGGTCCAACTCGTCCATCTGACAGAGAAAAGCTTCCAACTCTGCCAGCAAATGGGGCTGTTTCACTATCATGGCATGCAGTTACACTGCCACTGAAGACCTTGCTTGGAGTTTGCTCAGATTTAGGTAACACAGACAAGACTACTACCACAGACTTTTGTAATATGGTTTTGGTTTTTGTTTTTCTAAACCAAGAACAAAGAAATCCCAACTAAATCATTGCTGTCCCACTCTGAAACAAGATCCTCCTTATGCACTATCGATCTATTTCCAACAGGATGCCATGCTCAAAATCCAGATCTGCACTCTGCATTCCGTGCCACCAAGAGGTGTCCCTGAAGATACAGTTTTGGAGGCTCATAAAATTTTTGAGCCTCATTAACTTAATGACCCCCACCATCACTCAGCCCCGAGCCATCAGCACCAGCCCCAAGGACGGCTGAGCAGAAGCAGGCAGACATCCCTGCTGTCCTTGGGAGGGCTGAAGGTTGTCCTAGGAGGAACAGCTGGGTCACCCACAGCTAAAAATAATCAGCATTTTCCTACATATGATAGGGAACACATTGTCAAGCCAAGGGAAGGGCTAATGGGCATTTCTCCTCGTCTATTTATCTTCTGTTACTAGGTCATGCAACCTTAACTCACGCTGGCACAGGGCTTTGCTTCTTCAGGGCTTCCACTGGGACTGTTGTCACTCTCCTAGATTAAAATATATATTTATATGAAAAGGAGGGAGCAAGAGAATGTTGGGGTGTGGCTCCAGAGATGGTAGAGGACATCCACAGAAAGCCCAGGCCACATCACCAACAGCTCAGAGTCCTCCATTAAAGATAGAAGACAAGGAAAGGGAGAGTGCAGTGTAGATAGAAAGGAAAAGGGAGCTCTCAAAGAGGTGGGTGCTCTAAGGGAACGTTTCAGAGCTCCAAGGGAGAGGAGTGGAGGCAAATTTCAGGTAAATATGCACACAGGTAGGGATTTGTATCTCTCTCTTTCCTGCACTCATTTGTACAATGGACTGTGTATTTCAAAATACTTTCCATTAAAAACAAAACAAGAAAAAAAAAGAACAACTACCAAAGAAAAGCAGGAGGATACAGGAGTTGACTGACATCTTATTTCTCTGTGTTTGCATTTTTTTGCCATGCAGGGCATAATCTGGTTCTTAGGGAGTTAATGCACCTGCCATTCCAGTGCTGACAAGCAGTTTTTCAGCGGAACATGGAATTTTATTTATTTATTTATCTAAGGAGCCCTGAAGATTGCACTCATGAGACTCCTCGAGTACTGCCAATAACGCACAGGTACCAACACATGTACATTTTTTGACTGCACTATGATTGATGGTGCTTATTTGTGGCTTGCTGCCTAAATCTCCCTTTTTCCTTTGCTTTGTATCTGTCTCCCTTACTGGGGCTTTTCTGTATATGGTATTTTTTTTTTTTTTAAATAATAAAGACACTTTAGCTATTCGGGCTGAAGGGGGAGAAGCAGGGGAGGAATGATTTATCTGGTGCTTCTGTTGTCTTTGAGCTGCTCTGCTCTGCGGAGACTTTCAGAGCAGTGAGCGGTTGGTGGGGGAAACAGAGATGTCCAGCAGGAGGGCTTTGGGCACAGGAACCAGAGCTGGGGGCACGGCCTGGCCAAACACACACTGTGGGCTGGGGGACAAAGAGCCCCTTGCTGTTGGACTTCTTCCACCTCCAAAGTCAGGGGATCTAGGCAAAATCAGCCCTTGTTTCCCTGCTCCTTCCCAGTCTTCACCTCCTTGAAGTGGTGAGTCTGGGGATAAGAAGCCCATGCAGAAGACAAACCAGCAGAAGCCTTTGAAATCCCCCTAGGGCAGATACTTGGACCTGTGAAAGGTGGACGGACAACCATCCAACAACAGAGCCCTAATGTTTCTGAGGCTTACAGCAAACACATGGGGACCATGGAGCTGGGTGCTGCTTCTCCTTCAGTTCCACAGCTGCCCAAGTGTTCCACCACCCTTCCCAAGCCCCTCCGCACCTGCTCGGCACACTGGCAAGAGGCAGGTGGGTGTTTTCCATTGCCTTGCATGCAGGTTAACAAGCTACTTCTCTTTCAAAGCAAGAAAATTGATCTGATGAGAGCTTAGGCATGAAGTGCCTGGCTCGGTGCCGCAGGGACCAGCTGCACAGCCAGATCAGAAGAGACAAACACCTTGTCCGTGTTGCAGCTGAACCCTGAGCAGCTGCCCTCTCCATGCAGGATGGAGTAAAACTGCAGAGCAGAACTAAAGGGAAAAGGTGGAAGAGAGAGGATTTCCTACTTCATCAGCTTTACGGGGACAATGGGACTTCAGGACAGAAATTCAGGCACAGGCAGAGGGAAGGAAGGACACAACTGAGCATCTCACTGCAAAGAACCGAGGACCTGTACCTCTATAGTATCATGCCCAAACAAAGGAAAACTGCAACAGATGGAGCAGAACTACTGACATGGTATATAAGGCCGGGAAAGATGAAAACTTCTTTCCAGACTTCTGCAGGTCAGGAACAACTCCAGGACTAGTGCCGTGCTTTTAAAGCTGGCTGGTGAACAAGCAAAACGCCACACTGCCTAGCACACAAACCCAACCTGAAGCATGAAACATGCATATGAAGTTCTCATTGTCCTTTCTTGGCCTTGTGCTCCATCCATCTGTTCCCAAAAGAGATTAGACAACAGCCAGAGTCCCCAGAGCCCTTTCCCAGCTCAGCAGCCCATGGGGAGCTCGTTAAACCCCACAGAAAAGGGGCCATCCTCCCTTGAAGAGGTGTTGAATTCCCAAGGGGAAAAGTTGTCCAGTGTCCCATTGCACCTACACCAAGGCTGCTGTTCTGGTAGGGGTCACGCACACAAATCCCTCCTGTACTTTCTCAGCCACGCAGATGGCCTCTCCACATCCACCCACTGCACTGGGTGTCCCGTGGCTAAGGCAACACCTTGGCCCTGCATCCAAGAGCAGCAGGTGCAAGGCCAGATTCAGCCCTGCTGCTATGCCAGGAGCTGTGCCTGGACAAGCTAGTCAGACTTACCCAAAAATCAGCTGTTACCTGCAGTGGGTGGCTGCAAAATGGTCAAACAGTACCATCTGCAGGGAAGAGGAAAAGCTGCACGAGGTGCCTGGCAGCCAGGAAAGCTGTGACTTCAGCTGGAGTGGGTTCTCACTGCCCAATTGCCAGCTGGCATTGCTCACGTGAGAACAGGTTAAACAGAAAAGCTTCTTTTTTTTTTTTTTTCATTAAATAAATAAGCGGCAAAGCAATCTTTAAAACTTGCTAAAGCAACATAAGTATCAGAAACACAGAGAGGCACAAGCAGAGTGCACCGCACGTTGCTCCTAGGACCATGCAGAGGATCCAGCACACTCATGGGAGATGCAGTTTGCACAGTAGATGAGGGCATAGCTGTGCGGGGATTCAGGGGAAGAAGATTAGAGACAGACAGACTCACAGACCGGGAGCATGAGACCAAGCATCTGGCTCCCCAGCTGACTGCAAGTGAGGGAGGTTTTCAGAAGCACTCAGATGTCACCTGGGTGATTGGGTCACCTGGGCTGTACACTGGCAGCAAAGGACTCCTGGGTTTGTTTGGTACCCACTGACAAATTTCCTGGTAAAAAACACCTCCTAGGTAGAGAACATAATATGAACACAGCCATAGCAAGGCTAGTTTATTGCAAATGATGAGATTTATCCCATTAAATAAATACTTTAGAACCCTGATTGCAAGGCATTTGTAAACTGCACACCTTAAGATGTTGCAATATCATCAAGGTGTGCAGCGGGGTGCCCACAGCTCCCCCAAAAGATGAACCTCTTGCTCACCTGATTTATTTCCTCCCAAGAAGCAGCAGAAAGCAAGCAGAGCCAAGCCTGTCACCAGTCACATCAGCTCGCCCAGAGCCCCAGCAGGGCTCACTGGGACCCAGCTGCCAGTAACCTTCAGAGAGCACACAGCACAGAAATCCCACTGATGGGACACAGAGATGTCAGAGTGACCCCCACCTTCTTTCTAAGCCCACAGACACTACCTGCTCTGTGCAACACACGTAGGCGATTTGAAAAAGCTTATTCCAGGGGAAAAGCTGACTTTTGTCAGATTTACAGTATTTTAGTAAAAACAATCAACTCTAATTAATATTTGAATAGCAAAAACATTTACTGAGTTAAAAGCTAAGGCCCAGGGAGGTCAGGTTGTCTATCCCAGCACTACCTGGGATGGGACCCAGTGTGATGCAGCACACTGAGAAATGTCTCCAGCAGTAATAGGGAAACAGCCCTGCAGCAGATCTCTCTGTTAAGTCCTTTAATCATAAAGATGTGTTTTCTTTCATCCTGCTGATTTAAGCAGCACAGTTTACCTAGCAGGGACACACTGCCCTGCAGTCCTCCATAGCCTCAAGTCCTGACCTTGCTGCCTCTGTGGTCCAGGCTGTGTGTAGGTAGAGAGCAACCAGTCTGGGAGCTAATGGGAGAGCCAGAGCCCACGCTGCTCCTCTTCTTGGGGAACCTGCTAAGGAGGGAGATGCTTCATTTGAAGAGGGGAGCAGAAACAGGACCAGGTACAGCAGTGATGCCCCGCAGCCAGAGAAACGTTGTTTAGGAATTGGGCAATTCAAGAAAAAGGGTTGTGTTTCTTAAGCTGTTAATTTGTGGTGCTTCCCCTAAAACCACCACCATAATAATCCTAAATAGCTGCAGCCACAGCATTTATTGCACATTATGGCATTCGAGAAAGTGCTGACAGGGACAGCTGACAACTGCTCTGCGATGTAATTCACACCATAACATCAGCTCCCAGGCTCCTGGATTTCTCATTGAAAAATTATGTGATGCTTTTTTGGAAATTCACTGCCATTTTACTGATACAGAGCCTTGCACCAAATAATGAGGCCCCCACCAAATCAGCTAAAATAAAATCAAATAAAAATAAAAGCCTGTTTCAACTCCTTCACTAAGAGTGTTAAAAGTGAATTAACTCTACATCTACAGGAAATATGTTGTTGTTTGGTTGGTTGTTGTTGTTGGTTAGTTTTGTTTTTTTTTTACCATCTACCTCTCCCCACGCGAGTAACTCTCTCTCTATGCAACACTGCCTGTTTACTCTCTGATTTCTGTCCTGAACATTTTGATTTGCTCAAACTTATCCCAAGCCTTAGCAAACAAAGACTCTAACTCCCCACAAACTCTTTTTTGTTTCTTTCATTACATAAAATGCCTCTGCAGGTAGGAGTGTATCAGAGATTCACCTCTTTACTTAATAGTTAGACCTGAGATATTCTTTACATCATGTTCTTTTATCTAGTCTACAGTCTCTTTGAAGCAGAGACCATTCAGTTGCAAAATACAACCCTTATTGCTGGCTTAAGTTGTTCCTGAGCAGCACTGCTTTCCCCATATCAAGCCCAATATAGGACCTGCCACATCAAATCAGTCTTTTGTTATATTATAAATCCTACACCAATGATGTGGTGCTGCAGGCACCACAGAAAACCAGCAACTGCTGCCCTCCTTGTCCACCAGCACATCCAGGGCTGGGATCTGTCCTGCTCTGGTGCACCAAGTTACTAACATGATGACTGTGAAGTTATTGAGGAAGAGACAAGAATGGTGATCCTGGGATCAAGCGTAACCACGTAGCATCGCTGCCTTTCATCTTCGTGCCTGCACACTGACCAGGAACTCAAACAGCAGAGCCCCTGTTAGACACAGACTAACCTGGGCTCCATTTTACTGAATTTCATGTGAACAGCAAAGGGTTTCCTTAAGGAACACGTTGCCAGAGCTCACGAGCTCTCCCCTTTTACTTGTCACAGGAGCCATCTCCTGGGGTCGGCTGGGAATTCATGCAACCAGCCCCAGGAGACAGAGAAAAACACAAGTTTAATTCATCCACAAGTGAACAGACTTCTTCTCCCATAGTTTTGTACCAAAATCTGCTTCAGCGTCAGCCTGGTAGAGTTCCCGTGTAGTTAAGCTCAGCCGCTCCGGTTAATTTTAATAACAATAGGAAGAGTTTTCTCAAGACAATACTAGATATTGTGTACTCAGCTGCAACTTCAAGTTCTGCTTAGGAGAAGAAGGCTTTACAGAAGCCTCTACAGAAGGCAGACAGACTCTGCTTTGGAAATCACACCTGAATGCATTTGGGAGGAGCGCCTGGGCTGATGGTGGTGAGCGGCAGTGCACCATGACCTGCTGAGCTGCTGCCCCATCCCACAGTAGCTGTATGGCACTGGGCTGAAGCCACACTTTTTGGAGGTTTCAAAGCCCACAGCAAATTTCCCTTGCACATGAAACGCAACAACTCTGCAAAGCACGTGGAAATGGTGATGCAAAACGGACAAAGGGCTCTCAATGTCCTAGACAAGAAAACCAAGGCACTGAGTGGGACCTGTGCTCCATGCTGACTTCTAAGGGCTCACTCCCACCAGTTCATGCTATTCTGACGCAGTTTTATTTTTGCTGCTGAAAATGACAGCTCTATATTGACACTGCATAGTATATTTATTCTAGTTTAGCACAATTGCTGGTCCACAGCATTTAAAGCTGCAGTCCGTGTTCAATCTGTATCAGTTTAACATGCCAGCACCATATGGTATCCTATAATCAGCTGCAGCATTGTACTTCAAACCCACTGCTGCATTTATAGTATTATTGGTGTTTGTGCAGCATACAATATTTAGAAAGAAAAATGTCCTTTTTATTGGACTCCTGCTGATATCCCAGCTGTGAGCCAACACACGCAAAGAGTTTCTCCTTTTTTTTGCAATCAAGAAAGAGCCCGAAGCATTTGTAAAAAGTCTTACATCTGAAAGGTACATTTTGTCCTGCCCCAGTAGGTCTGTATGACTGAGTTAAAATGTGCTTTTTTATTAGATGAATTGCATCATTAAATTACATTATAAAAACTAAAAATGCACCATTAATTTTCAAAAACAATAGTAAATACATCTCATTTCTGATACATGATTCTGCATTTAATTTTTGCCCTGGGCCACATTTTTCTAACGGGCTCACTGTCTCCCATTATGCAGACTATACAAATGGAGCTAAATTGCTGAAGTTGGGGGGGATCTGTTCACTGGGGGCAGGGAGGTATTGGCCAAACGTCTAATGTGAAAATAAATGAATTTCTAATCGGCTGTTGCAAAAAGAAAAATTACTTTTTGATCTCGGCTCAACCAAGCAAGAACCTCCCGAGCTCAAGTAATAAGATGCAATGGCATTGTGTAGGATGCAGAGAGAGACAAAAGGCCAGACAGAGAGACAGACAGACATGGTAGTAAATTAGGTTAGCGCATTCAGTTCTGTATGAGTAGCATTTCTTAATTAAATGGATAGAAGTTGCACGGAATTCGAGCCTCATTGCTGCAGGGTATTCCCTGCTAATGTAGTTCTGACTCTGAGCATCCATAGATCACTCTTGTTGGGGAGAGAAAGTGAGAATTAGAGGCAGCACATCTGTCTGCATGCCGGCATGCAAGCAAGGGGACAGGAGCAGGAGAGAAACAAAACTTTCAGTTGTGCCACAAACCGGGACGACAAACCTCACAAGAACTCTCATAAGCCCACAAAAGGCAGAAGATGTATTTGGTTGCTGTAATAGCATGCACGTGGCCGTTCGCTGAGATGCTGCCTGCCAACTGCTGCCCCTGGTGAAAGCCATCCATCAGAACGGAGGCTTGAAGTGCACCAAGGCAGTGCACGAGCAATTCCCAAAGCACATATAACCAAAAACATTCTTTTACACTGTTGTTATTAGGGAAAGCCAAAGTGCAGTGTTTCCTCTGGCTCCTTGTCATGTCACCTTCCCATTGCCTTGCTCAGCCCTACCTCCCTGCAGCTGCCTCACAACACCCCAGAACTTCCTCCAGTCCCACCCGTTAACACTGCAGTGCCTTGCAGCACCACGGTCCTGCAGGGACATGCTATGATGCATGGCCCAGCACCAGGGATGAGACTGCTTTGCTGCATGTTACCTCTGAGACTGGTGCTTTCATGGCTGAAGGTGAACTGCACCAAGGAGAGCCTGGATGGCCCCATCAGATCACCAGTCTGGGTCCAGCTCAGCAGGCGATGGCCCCAACCCAAAAGGATGCATCTGTACAGCCTGAGAAGGCAGACCAAGGGAAGAGAAGCTACAGAGAGAAAATCCTGAGGACCTGGCATCCACACTAGCCACAGTTCAGACAAGGCTCTCCTCCAAATGAGACCCAGCCTGGCTCCTCAGACTAAATGCTCCTTGGAGGCTGCAACCATTAGCAATGCTCCTTAAGAGTGTTTTCAATTTCATCTGGTTTTAAAGCAGCTTAGGCCAGGCACACTGAGATGTGACAGCCCCCTGTAACCAAGAGATGTGTTTCAGAATCACCTTCTTGCTCCAACCTGCACCCCAGCCAGAGAGCCCCTGAGCACCAACACCCTCAGCTCCTAAATACAAAGGAGATGTTACTGAGCCGTGGGGCTGAGAGCTGAGCCTCCCACAGAGGACAAGCAGGGAAGAATCAGGCCCTGGGTTTATAAAGCCAAGTCCATCAAAAGAGCTTTATGAGCCATTTTCTCCTGCTGCCACCTACCCCTAGTAAAAATTACTGTGTTCTTTATGGTAAGAATGAAACCTACCTAGTAAAATTGACAAAAGCTGTGGTGTTTAGGACTGTAACTATAGAATAATGCAGCAATATTATAAGGTAGTTATGGCTCAGTATCGTTTTACACATAAAGAGGTTGAATCCTGCTTTTCGAGGGAAATGCACACAATAACTGCACAGAACTGTATCAGTCTGTATTTAGCACTACAGTAAATAGTTTACAATTTATATTAATAATCTTTTTTATTAGAGTAGTGATCAGGGGTCAGTGCAGAATGAGGTCTCATGCAGTTTCCTTTCCAGACTCAACAGCCAGGTCAGAGCACTTGGGGAAAGGCAAGGAGAGCACAGACCGTGTGCAGGATCACCAACCAGCAGACCAGGCTGCCCAGAGCCACATCCAGCCTGGCCTTGAATGCCTGCAGGGATGGGGCATCCACAGCCTCCTTGGGCAACCTGTTCCAGTGTGTCACCACCCTCTGTGTGAAAAACTTCCTCCTAATATCCAACCTAAACCTCCCCTATCTCAGTTTCAAAGCATTCCCCTTTGTCCAAGCACTATCCATCCTTGTAAACAGATGTACCCCCTCCTGCTTATACTCTCCTTTCAAATTCTGGAAGGTAATATGCAACAATCTGATGCAAAAACTCAATGACACGAGTAGAATGGTGTAGAGGTGGGCACACTTACCTTGTGAAAGTGTTCAAGGTTAAAAGAAGAAAGTCTCCTTGGTACCTGGATGAGAGAATTTTAAAAAAAAAAAGAAAAAAAGAAATTGAACTTAATGCAAGTTACCTCTAAGAAACATTCCAAGCAAATGTATCACTCAGAAGGATCCATTCTTGGGAGAAATCCATGTTATAAGCTATCAGCATTTCCCCCAAACCAGCTTGGGCTGAGCTGCCTCTGACCAGCTGGAGGTGTGATGGAGCTGATGGCTGCTGCAGGTGGCAGCGAGTCCAACTGAGTGCCAGCTGGGGAAACGGACCACAAACTGCTGTAGGCAGCTGGGGATTTGGGGGCCCAGGGTTTCTCATTCTCCTGCCCTGACATGGGGCAGCAAGACCGGCAGCGAGCTGCACCAGCACTACTGCAAACCCAGCTCCTCATCTCTTTATAGAGAGGCACCTTAAACACAGCATCTAAGCCAAATGCAGAGGGAAAGCAGCCTCTCTGCTTTGGAAAGTGGCTGTGAGATCATCTCAGCCCTTCTGTGCATACAAGCTGCCCTAGCAAATCACTCCTCAAAATGCTCGATTTCAAATCATTAGTCATTAGTGTGACAGCACATGTACCACCCCTCTTACTTCACAAACGTGAAAGAATATTACATATGTGAACAAATATATATGTTTTCTTAATTGAAGAAACCAGTTCCAACTGCAAGGCTCCCCAGGAGCAGGAATGGCACTGCAGTGAGACACAAGTGGATGCAGCACAGCAATGCACTTGCAAGCATAAGTCTGATCCTCAAATGGATTTTATTTTATTTTTGAGCAGACTCTCTATTTTTGGGATGCATATTAATGACCCTTAAGTAGGTTCAAAATCAACTTGTTTATTATTTCTTTGAATCCTTAATGGCATTTACAGGCAAATAAATCCAGTTAATGCAATAAAAGGATTTATCGTCACCCAAATTTACGCCAACAGTTTAATCATAACACCTTTCCATCTGACAGACTTTCTTGAGAACAATTTGCCCCACAATTTGTCAACAAGAAAATGGCCTTGTATAAATGCTGGAAGAAAATAAATGCTAATATGTGGCACAGTCTTTCATTCTTCTAATAGCCCAGGGAGTTTGAGGGAGACAGACTTATTTACTCACAGTAGGAAGTGTTCTGTAATAAATTATCACCATTATGGGCCTAAATAAGTCTCTGACAGTGATAGAGCAAAGGTGGAAGGGAAGTGAGGGGGGACGATGGCATCCTGAAAATTTACATGTTGCTAAATGGGTGTGCAGTGGCATGTGTAGCAACAATAGCACCGAAGGACTGACATTCAGGATCCATAAGAGAGCACTGCAAGGCACTCCTTGCACTTTAAAGGGACTTCCAGGGCTCTTCTAAAGAGCGGCCATTACACGTGAATTGCATGCCAGCTGCAGGAGGCTGACCTGCATCTGAAGCCTGCATCTCCAGCTGCAGCACATCTGGGATCCCACTGCCTTCGGGGACAGGGTGAAGGTCACCCTCTGCCCAAGACCAGTTGTACCACTGCAGCCTCCTCCTAATGCCTGGTGGCAGCCAGGGCAGGGGCAGGACTGGAGAAGCCCACTTTGATCCCCCCAACATATGACCAGTGCCAGATTTGAAAGGTAAGCAGCACTGTCTTGTACATCCAGATGTTCCTATGGACTTCTCAGTGAGTTTAAGTGATTGGCTTGAAAATCTTTTCTGCCTGCCTGTAGCCAGCACAGCCAGTTCTTAGCTCTTTCAGAAGACACCTAGAACACCATAAATAACAGGAGATGCTGGGCAAACCAGAGGAGCAACAGAAAGGAGCGAACAGAAAGGCAGCATTCCCATCCCCAGACAACTCCTGGGGACCCTCACTGGATGCAAGGCACAGACGGGAGCCAAGGACCCCCAAGCCCGTCCTTGAAATGAGATTTGCTATTGCCATAACAACAGGCTAGTGTTACCACAATAAAGACAAGCTTTGGGTACTTCCTCCCTCCTCCCCTTATTATTATTTCTTTATTTTCACTCTTATTTTTTTTTTCTTTTTTTTCCTTGTGCCCCTCTCTACAAAGAACCCCTCATTTCTCTGAAACAAATTGCCCACAGCTTGCTTTCCCATACATCACAGGGTGAGGACCGGGCCTTATCAACATTGCTCTGCTTTTCCCATCTATTACCCGGTTTGTTTGCACTTTTATCCCATCGTCCTTGCACAAGGGAGAAAACATCCATCATCTGTACATCTGCCAGCTGTCACGGGGCTGTCAGCACTGTGACAGCCAACATGACAAAACTGTTGTAACGCCGCAGCGGCTCTGGGGCTTTGAGTTGAGATTAAGCATCATGCAAGAAAAAAAAAAGGGGGGAAAAAAAAACAAAAAGAAGAAATAGTCATAGCTATGGATGGTAAAAATAAATAAATTAAGAACTTTACGTAAAGAGAAGAAGGGAAAAAAAATAAAACAGTGAAGAATGAGCTGAGAGGTAGAGCAATGGGCTTTATTTTCAAAGAGGAGGTGGCAGAGGGCCACCTCTCAGAGGACAAACCATACTGATACGAACCTTTTAGTCCAGTACAGCTACACCCCCAATTTCAGAACTACTGTACATCCATGTCCTGTTTTTAAACAAACTTCCCTGAAAGGATAAACACATTGAAAAGACAGACATACAGAAAAGACTTTCTTCTTTCACTCATTCATTATACCATAGGCTCCCCTCCCTACTTTTCTTCCCAAGCATTTAAGTTAAGCAGCATCTCACCTCTATCACCCATTTGGCCACTACCTGAGTAGAAACCAGTTATAAATCCTCAAGATGGAAAATGGCCTCAGGATGGAGGTGGGAGAAAATCACCATACAATAACCAGCATATGACAGCCAGACCCTCAGGACATTCACGACCTGCCCTGGAGAACCCAAACACCAGGGGCAGGTCAGAGGGAAGACAGCAGGGCTGCCCTGCTCTAAACAGACAAACCAGCACTGCTGACAGCAGCCATCAGGCAGCACTCGTAGCCAGTTTGCTTCCAAACCTGTGGGTCTCTCTTTTAAAGGTAGTGCAAAAATAGAGCTTGAAAAGTAGCCCCATGCCAATTTACCAATTGATTCAGAATACATAGGCTGAAGGTTGCAGTCTGGGGATATTAACAACTAGAGATTTTAGGGTGTACTTATATTTCAGCAAGTTTCATTTTGCAACCAGAAGAGCATCTAACCAGGCAAGTGTCATTACTGGTTTCATTTCTTCAGGACTCACTAGAGGACAGGTTGAAGCAAGCCTCAGCCCAGTACTGATTCTCAGCCAACATTACCGCAGTTGCTGTTGCAGCCTCACAGATCCACAGCACGTACACCAAACCCCTGTGGGACCAGCACCTCCATTCCCTTGGACAGTTGTTTGTTGAACTAACAGAAGTACACCAGGGTTCCTCAGACCAAAGACAGAAGCCAGAGAAAGGCAGATGTCTTCCAGATCCTGGGCAGCACAGGGCAGATCAGTGGGCAATAACAGTTCCCAGGTGCTCACAAGGAAAAGGTAGGGCATGAGGTCAACAGGCAGCCAAGCAGTAAGTCTAGAAGTAGGAAAATGGAGGCATTTTTCCATCACACAACATGTTGAACATTGGAAGGTATTCCCATGTTATACTGTGGAAGTCACAAGCACGCATATGTTCAACTCAATAAATTCACAGAGGAAAAATCCATCAAGGGCCGTTAATAACTGTGTTCCTGTTGGCTCATGAGGTCCTACATAATAGATTGCTGGAAGGATGTACCAAAAGAAACATCATATGCACATAACGCTTATGCTGCTCCACTTCTAGCCACCATGGACCACAGGTCTGAGAGAACAGCCACGTTTTGGTTATTTTGCAAGCTTCTTATTTCCATTATCTCTTTAAAAAATCACTTAGAAACAAAAGCAATTCAATTTAGTTTAAAAGTAACATTTCTTTCAATTCACAAAATAAGTATTTAATCAAAATCTTCTCAGACACTTCAATATTTTAAAGTGCTATTAAAAACCAAAGTGAAAAAGTGGTTCGCTGGAGATGGCAAAGGTCGTATCAGAACTGGATGGAAGCTTGTCTGCACCCATCAGTTTTGCAGGTAAGTATGTTCTTGTTTAATGTTTCTAGCCAGGCAAGACAGTCTCACCTATTTTACTGTCCTGTATTCAGAGACAGGCCAGGCACACCAAGCAATCCATCTAGCACAAAAAACTTGCTTTATAGAAAGTTAATTAATTAACCAGCTTTTATCACATCATGACTCACCCTACTCAGATATAAGTCTAGAAGGATTAGTGACAAAACCTGTCACCAAAGCGTAAGGGCAAGAGAGAAGAACACCATGGCCTGGTGCCACCGCTTCCTCAGCATCCTGAGGACCAAATCCAGACAAGGTGCCACACAAACTCAGATCAGAGTTAGGGGTTGGGGACTACACCTATTGCAGTTTAGCCAAAGAGATGCCTGACATGGTGGCTCTGTAGGAAATAAGGATTGTTATGGTTAAGAACGCATGGAAAAGCTTGTGTGTTCCTTTCCCCAACAACTTTTAGTGTTTCTGCTAAATAAAAATCCATTTTTATTCTTAAGGGAGCTGAGCAGAGAGATGTTGTTTTACGTCCTGGCTTTTGCCACTGATGATGTATGTCCCTTTTACAAACTTATCTCTGGGTTTTTGCTCAGTTTATAAGCTAGGAGCAATCTTTCTTTCCTAAAGCTTCCTTCTCTCACAGTCTGGAGGAACCTTGAGATTTCCTGCCGGTGATTTAAAGGGCTATAATACTCGCAGGCTAGATTTGTTTTAGTGTCCATAAAACTCAAAAATTTCATAAAACAATTGGTGAAAATAAAATTACCAAAAAATGATGTACTGCCAGCAGACTGTATAATAGTTACGGGGGAAATGGAGAATATGATTCACTGGGGTATAAAAATGACAATGTATTTATTGCAGCGCAGTGACAAGAAACTAATTTGTCCCTTTTACTTTTCAGACAGGGCTTGAATTCCGATTTTTCTCCTCTGGTAGCGATGTGCTGGCTACAGCCACTCAGTTGCAGGGGCAGATGCAAGCTATCATGTTGCTGCAAGAAGAAATAGCAGTAAGAACTGACACTCTGCAGAGTTAAAGACTCGCGAAAGCTGCAGAAATACTATAGCTACAAACAAACAACTTGGACTAAAATAAGAAGGCTTTCACACTCCAAATAAAAAATCAAATCAGCCTTCTTGGGTGAGTGAAAGAGAGTTCAGCTGACTCTCCTCAACTCCCTTCAACTCTCTCTCAATCTCTCTTCAAGGTTGGACTTTTAAAAAATTATTTAATAGATACAGAAAGTTAAAACACCAATAAGGAAAACTCAACACTGGTCAGTGAGGATGCTTGGCACAATCAAGCCAACGGTACAGGGCACACCAACTTCAAATTCCTTCTTTGGGGGGTATTTTCAGGTGACGCTTGCTCTAGTTGTTCTATCAAATGTTAATAAATTCAAAAGATCAGGCCCTGGAGAAGAGGTGAATACCTTGATGCCTTGGACAGTACAGAAAGGTTCTCTCTGCCCCACAACAAATATTCATGTCTATATATTTGCTTCCTATCAAACATAGCAATACGTATGTGAATGCAATAGCCCTGGTCTATGTTCCTTTGATAATTTAGCCCCATGCCATAAAGTGCTTCCAGCACTGTTCTTGAAAGCCCCAGAACAGAGCATTATCGAGTCCAGGAATGTATAAATGGGGTTTTGCAAGGCAAGTGAAGTGGATAAACACATTGCCCATGTCATTGTCCTAAAATACACCATAAAAATGCCCTAAATAATCTGTGTTTTGGGGATGGAATGAAAAGCTTACATTTTCTTTCCAGCTTGCTCAGGTCTCTGAAGTTAATAAGTTCCTGTAGATTATAAAACCCCAGAACAGGATTTCAGTGCAGTTTCAATTTGCTGTTCCATTCCGTGCCATTAAATACATTTGGTTTTATGAGCCCCCATACTCCCGTCAGTCCCCAAAGCATTGGGCACATCCTGCTGTTTGGTCCTGGCCCATAACACCGTGAGCTCTCCTGGGCCCCACCAAAACCTGTAAGCACTCCCATGTAACACAAGGCAGTGGACCACCTCTGTGAACTGGTTTACAGGCTGATGCTCTGGGGACAGCTCTAGAACTATGATTGTAAGCTAAGGAAATGTGATAACTGGAGGAGGCCCTGCACACCAGCCTGGGGAGCAAAGTCTTAATTCACCTACCCAAGAACCTGGTGCTTGACACCACCCACCAACCTCTGCCTCTGCTCACTGGGGCTCCTTTCCTCCGCAGCATCTTTCCTCATGTGAAAGACTGCAGATTTTCCTGCTAGAAAATTGCTTACTAGACAAGTTCATTCAGTTACTGTCCTTGAGATTTTATTCATTTATCCGCTAGTTTTGATTATATTTTCCACCATAGCCCTATGAGAGAAAAAACTTAATTCGGGTTCTGCGTAGGCTGTAACCTGATAAGGGAGCAGCTCACATTTGACACAGGTTGCTACTGCCAGAAGTAAGTATAAACTGGGGGGAAGGCCAGCAGTACTATGGAACTATGCAGTCTGTGTACTACCTGCCACCCACATTGCTAACGGATACCTGGCCTAAAATCTAAGAAGGAAAGGAACAAGATTTTAAAATTAGCTAATTCAGGTACAATGCACAGAAGGCAAAAGTCAAGAATTTGAATATTACCTGCAGAGAATGGGCCCAGGTGCTGCTGATTCCTCCCATGTCCTCAACAAGCACTCTATGGCAATTACAAAAATTGTAAGTACTACTAAGGCAAACTCCTTATATACCTAGAAGAAATGCAGGAATTGCTTCGTGACTGTTTCTAACCAAAGGAGAGATCCAGGCAAATACATTTTTGCTGCTCCCCGTGAAAAGGTTAAGATGGCTTAACTTTGGATTGAAGATTTTTATTTCATTTTATTTTTATTTATAACAAGTGCTAAATTACAGCTGCATCATAGCATCACGGAGTGGTTGGGTTGAAAGGACCCTTACAGCCCCCCAAGTCCCAACCCCTGCTGGCTGCCCCCCAGCTCAGGCTGCCCCAGGCCCAGCCATGGCCTCAGGTACCTCCAGGGATGGGGCACCCACAGCTCTGGGCAGCAGATGTGACCAAGCAAAACAGTTCAGGCAGGGAAAGAAATCACTATTAGTCTCCTGCTGTTTCACAGACCTGACACAAAAATACAGTCTGTGTGTGGTGAGTCCATGGTGGATATCTTCTCCACAGAGTGCTGTGATGATGAAGCTCTCCCAGAGCTCTTGCACTTGGCCGCCCTTTCTTCCCCTAAAAGAGGTTTCTCCTCAAATGTTATTGTATTTGCATTATTAATGTCACTGTCTGAGTTCCTCAACCTACTTATGATAGCCCTTAGATCCCAATTTATTATCCAAATGCCAAGAGTCTCATTATCACAAATGAACTTTGGGAAGAAGGAGAATACATACACGATGGTCTGAGCTTATTTACTCAGCTGGCATCTTCTAACTAGTGAAAAACCTTACCTCTTTAAATCACGTGGCCCCAGATACATCTGTCTGCTCACAACCTGGTAATTTTTGAAAAAAGGGTTGGTGATCCTCGCCATCACAGCTGACGGCATCCAGAATCATGATGCATTCCCTGAGGCTTTGTTTGAAATAGCTCAAATTTCTCAACATTAAAGCAATCTCCATCTAAAATTTAAAAAAAAAAAAAAAAGAAATCTGTGAATTTCTGGACTGTAGATGAATTTCCTAGACTTAGGATTCATGCATATGGGTTTCAAGATTAGCATGCTGTTCTTCTTGCTGCCATCTAACTTCGCTCAAAAAAAGGAATAGTGTATTTTGAGTAGATGATTAAACAAACTACTTCATTAATTTAATGTATGCTACTGTACAGACTGCAATCCCATGACATCCAGAGCAACTTTGTGATCAAACAGATCAGTAGCGGACTGGTTGTATCACATCATAAATATTAGTGCTGGTCAAAAACTGTGAACGTAATACTTTGATTCACACATGCAAACTATTAGTTTGGTTATGGAGTACTGCTGCACACAACCTTAAACTTTATAGAAAAAAAAAGCTTTCATACCATCAGGATTTTATAGTCCCAAGTTTCATGGGGAGTACTTGATAGAAAGGCGTGAACACAGCTGAAGCAAATTCACTAAAGATGTTACACACCTCCTTAAAACTGCATGTGTTTGGGAGTTCTGAGCCGGGCTACCGACCGAACAACAGCCCTAGAAATCCTTGTTATTCAAGCTGACATTTTGCTTTAGAGAGTTTTGGTCCATCCACACGTGAGCTGATGGTTCTGAAAGAGATTTGCAATGTTGGAGCTAAGGTCTATCACAAGCATCTCATGTCTCATTTGTGGACAAGGCCAGCTGCTATCGGGCAGACACCAGAAAGATGGGGTGGAATATCAACATTTCAGATAATGACATTCTCTCTCCCTTCTTTTCTGGCCACGTCTCTTAGGAGCTGGGACACTCACCACCACGCAAACTTCCCATTGTGGCATCACATCCTGTCCCCTCAGAGCCCGAAGTTCATTTTCTTAATTGCTGCAGAATTTCCTACAGCTGCTTCCAGCCTTTCAAAGTGGAAATAGATTCACCATGAAAAACCATTTCTGCAGTCCAGGGTTCTGCTGCTTTGGCTTGCATTGGATTTGCAGCAAATGAAGCAATGCTAGAGGAGGAGAGCAGAGTTTCAGATATTTCTGTTGTAGCTGATGGCAGCTGTTCACCAATGTCTTACTTGGACCTAAGTTTTAGAGCGATAAAAATACAGGTGAACATCTCTGGACGAATAGCTGAGTGACTTATGCATGAGTGTAACTCCCCCACAAACAGAAAATGGCACAAGTAGCTAAAAAAATAAAGTTACTTTTTTTTTTAAACATAAGTTTTTATTTGCCTTCTAGTTCCTGAGTCTTTACAGTGGAGCCAGATCACGTTTTAAAGACATGCTCTTGAACCACAATTACTAGAAATGCTTTAAAACAGAAGCCAAGATTCTCCAGCAGCCATTTGCCTCCAGGAGCTGGGACTATAAACATGAGACCAAATATCTTAGGACTCAGTAAAAGTACAAGAGCAGGCAACGCTGTCTCCATTCCAAAGCTTTAAAAGGTATTAAAACTCTGATCACTAGAGGATGTAAACCAAATACTAAAGGATCTGTGACTAGAGATCCTATTACACAAATTGATTTGCCCAGCTCTAATTTTATGGATAAAGCTCAAAAAATAAATATGCTATGTAAGGGGCTATTGATCAGCTCACCTGGGGCAAGTAATCCTTGCATTGATGGGCACGGGCAGAGGCAGTGTATGAGCTGTGTGCCAGTGCAAACCCAGCAGCTGGGCTGGGCTTTGTGGTTGTGAGATCCAGGCAAGTCCTCTGTTTGACTTCGTGTCCACATGTAGGAAATCCTGCCTGCTTTTTCTCTAACTGTTCCAATTCTCTTGGAAGGGAACAATGACAAGAAGATGGAGAGGGGAAGTTGGCTTTACTGTGACAGTTTCGGACCCAAACCATCTAAATGGTTCTGCTCTGTTTGCCAAGAACATTGATTTTTGGTCAGTCCAAAACTCCTTAACACCCCAAAGTGCAACAGAAAGTTGATGAATTAATTTGCAGTTCCTCACCCAGCTTTCACTCTATCTGACATCTCACGTGCTCAGCAAGAGGAAGAGATTTCCTTTTGCAGGGCTGGTGTACTGTGAGGAAAAGTACACTGTAAGATGAGGAGATGAAGGATCACAGAGCTGAA
Organism: Chrysolophus pictus; assembly: GCA_037305975.1. NCBI lineage: Eukaryota > Metazoa > Chordata > Aves > Galliformes > Phasianidae > Chrysolophus > Chrysolophus pictus. The sequence continues at coordinate 10,148,792 of CM074595.1, forward strand.
GGCGCTCAAGGGCAGGAGGGTCCTGCTTAGAAGCCCTGTGGACTTTTAAATGAGGTAGATCAAGAAACACCTTGCACAAGTGCAGAGGCTTTTCTCATTTCTTCTCATCTCCTTCCGCATTTAAACTGTGTGCCATTCATATTCATCCAGTAAAGAATGAGCAAAAATACAAGCAACCAAACAAGGGAATACATTCTGTAGGAACATCTCAACACAGATAAATGCAGGCTGAAGTCCTTTTATCTCATCTTTTATCTTATCAAAGAAGTGTTCAGAAAAATCTCATCCTTGGCCTTTTAACAGAGCACAAACCTCCCCACTCCTGGGTCCCAAATCCTCAGTGCTGTACATACGTCCCTTCATCACCTTATACTGATATACAGAAATACTTCAGTTCATTCACTGAATACCTGTTACCTTTACAAACCATAACACCAAGGCATATCCAGTCCCTGAGCAGAGAATTTGCAGTGCATTCATCTAAGTTGTAACTTCAGCATCCTTGGATGAGAAGGAGCAACATAGGCTGTGTACTCACAGCTCTTCCCAAAATATCATTAAATTGAATTAGGAAAGGACTGACTCATGTTGCTCACCAACCAATCTCCGTTTCTGGAAGGAAGAGAGGCATTACTTATGAAGCAAAGGACAACGGACTCAATCCACCTAGTTATGGAAGTCTGGGAGATCACTTTCATGCTGTCCTGTTGTGCATGCTGAGAACTGGAGCAGACAGAAAGCATTGCATAGTGAAATCCTAACTGGCTTTTCTTTCCCACTGATGTAGCATTAATTACATCCTGATTAACAGTTGACTTCAAAGCAATCTTCACTGGAGGATCTCCAAGGGCCCTGCCACCAGTCACAGACTTTACATGATTTCTCCATACTGCTCTATGAAGAGCAAAAAAAAAAAAAAAGCTGGAGGGATGCTGGGACTGTAGGACAGCACAAGGGAAAGAACCTCTGCTCCCAGGTCTGTACTGCATGTCAGGACTTCTAAAGCTCAGCTCATGGCACTGAGAATAAGCAACCAGCCAGTCTGCTTAGGTTACCCCTGTATGCACTCAGAGTCCTAAAAATAAATCTGCAAAATAAAAGCTCCCGCCTGCTGCACCAAAACACAATGGGCATCAAATTGCATTAGAATGTTTATATTGAGGAAAATTGCATCCTGCAAACTTAAATTATCTCTCTCCTCCCTCTCCCCTCCCACCTGCCACGGCCCATTTCCTATTATATTTTTCTAACAAACCAATAGATGCTTGAAATCACGGAAAGCCATAAAGAATTGGAATCAAATTAAGTCTACATTCTAACTGCATTAGGTGCTGTCAAGCATAGTTTACTCACTTTTCACAGTTCTATCTAGAGGCTAAACAATTTTGTACCCTTTCTCTACTAATCAAAACTGATTACTCTGATAATGGACCCCTGACGCTGAACACTTTATGAAGGTAAATTATGCCATATCGAACAGGAAGGGGAATGGAAAAATCACCCAGAGATAAATAGGCCTAAAGATGCATATATTGATCTCGCACTCATTCTTTCTCTCTCTTTCAGTGCCTGCAATGGCTAAAGGTTTAATCAATACTTTCAGTGCTGTAACGCCATCTTTTATAATACCATCATAATTGGCCGTTACCACAGCTTGCCCTCACATTGGCTTGTGCTAGGGCCTTTCCGAGCCAAGGTCTTTTGTTTCTTCCCTTCCAGGGCACATAACTGGTGGGTGGGTTGAACACAGCCCTGGCATTCTCCAAGTTAAGTCCTCCTTGTGCACCAGGGCAAGGAAAAAAGAGATGCTCAGCCACCAGCTGAAGCTGCTGGGAAATTCAGCCAACAAGCATCTTCTAATTCACTTACCAAAAAATATTCAAAGGAACAGAAATTATGGTCAAGCAAATGGATTTTTTGACCCTGAAGACACAATATAGCTTTACTGTTCTGGAACTTCAAAACTCTTCCCAGCCCAAAAAGAGAGAATAGCTTTGGTTTACAAGACCTTCAGCAGCTAACAGGACAGGTGGCTCAAGGGAAAGAAATTTTGATTAGGTGTCTATGTAGGATGAATTTCAGTAATTCTGGGCTATTCTGTCAAAGAACAAAACTGTTACCCATCCCCATCCCAGCAATTCCCAGCTTCGGTTCCCAACACAGTGCCTTGGTGCCTTTCCCTGTGTTGTGAAGGCCTCACCTTGTTGGGCACAGCTCTGCACCAGCAATGGAAGCCTTTGCTATTATAACAGCTCACAGAAATCTACAGCCACCAACAGCAATACAGGCATGAAATTCTCTATAACCTCAGGTTAGGGTATGATATGAGCTCGTGCAAACTTGAAGAGACCTCCTCTTGGAAATCAGTTGGGAAAAAAAAAAAGGAGATAGAAAAATAAAAATAAATCAGCATTCAGCTCTCTACTGGTTGCTCCAAGTATATGCTCCAAGAAATAAAAATGAATCCTAATACAATTCCTGTATTGCAGCCATAGATATTCCATAAGATTCCTTCACTGCCTCTATAGATACCCTTATTTAACTCCTATCTGTGAAAGAACAAAAGCCAGAAAGCATGTACATGAGCTTGTCTAGTTCTAGGTATTTAGGTACTGCTCAAAAGAAGAGGGCTGGGACTTCTTGCAGCAAATACAGGTCTACTACAGAATGTACAATCTTTACTACATGGTCGTGGCCAGGAAAATCCAACTTCCATACCCAATAAGAAAAGTGTATCTGTGCAGATATCAGACTAAGTTCTATTTCCACACATCCAGATTTCTCACTTATGTATGTCTCTGCGAAGCAGAGATTAATGTGCCTTTCTCTACCCTTCCAAACCACAGAATTCTCTCTTTATCCTGTAAACCTCAAAGAAGCAAGATACTTTGCACTCCACCGAAACAGGATAACTGGCTCCAAGTTAGACTGTAGAAAACCATAGCAGCGTTCCCACTGGGAGGTCAGCAATACTGAAAAAAAAAAGGCACCAGGGGTCCGTTTTCCACCCATTACAGCTGTCCTAGACAAGAACCATGGAATGTCCAACTCAAACTACTGGGGCAACTGCTTTGACGTAGTCACCAAAGTGCTTGACCAAAGGAAGGCTTGTCTTAAAGCTACATCCCAACTCAGGCAAACATTTCTGTCCCAGATAATCTCAAATCACCTTTGGCTCTAGGAAGAAAAAGTGACTGTTTAATGTGGTTGAACTCACTGAATTATTATGCAAAGTGAGAGATTTGAATTAGCAAGAATGAGCACAACAGCTTGGATCAAAACCTGAAAAGTCTCCAATGTTTATGGCTCCCCAGGTTTCCTAGAGCTGGCTTCTCTCAGTACAACCAGTACATGAGTACAACTCATTGCCCAGCCTGTGCAATGCAAACACGGACCATGGCATCACCTCAGCACCCAGCCAGACACGGACATCTGCTCAGCAGGGTGACCCCCACGCAGCCATCCCAGTGCTGACGGCCAGGGCTGCTCACAGAGGCTCAGCAAGACAAATGCCCTCCTCCGTGAGATGAGATACCTATCCCACAAATCACTGCTCTCTTCCCCCAGCACCTTCCCTTCCCTCTAACCCTCTTCCATTACTCATCTACTGGAAGAAAATGCAAAGAGTAATAATAATTAGACAAGTACAAATAGCCGAGCTGTGCCATGGATGGCCGTTACCATACCAACGGGTGGGCCGAACGCCGGCCTAACGCTGCTCACAGGCTCTCTGGCAATGGCACATCATCTGTTATTCACTGCTCGGCCTGGCCTGGCCCACAGGGCACTGCTGGGTCCCTTCCAGTCGATTGGATCTGCTGCCTCTTACAGGCGATGCTCCAGAGGTCTCTGTGCTGGCTGCAGGTCAGGTCACAGCTCAGCTCTGCTTTGAAGGGGGAGGATGGGGATGGAACAAGACCACTGAGCCGCTCCTGGGCTGTTCATGTCAAAAAAACTTTAAAGCTTGGTAAATAGGGAGGGTGGTGTGGGAAGAGCTGGCTGGGGCATCGATATGGCATTGTCCTGATTGGCTGGAATGCCCGGAGAGAGATGGACCTCAGGCCCAGAAGGGCACATGTCACATCCACTGTCTCACCTGCACTTCCCAATACCCGTACACAGGCTGGCTAGACGGGGTCTCTCACAAACAGCCAGAAGTTGTAAGGCACTGTAAGACATTGATGAATCGGAAGACAGAAAGCTGGGGAGGGATTGATGACCTTGGCCTTTCAGACAGCAGCAAATCTGCTAGATTCCTCACACTTCCAGTCATGGGTCCAGCACAGAGATCTTGCTGAAACCTTAAAATGCTTCATTATGTTGCAGACACAAAAACGGAGATCAAATAATGTTGGCTGTTGGATCTCTGAGCCCACACAGCTAAATAAAAGTCATACGAGGTTGTGTTTGCAAGAACTCAGCTACACGAACATGTGGATGCTCTGGATGAAAGGAAAGCCCCTGTTTTAAAAGCAGACATAATAAGCTTTCTCTGTGATCCTGCTATTAAAGTTAACAACAAAGCAAGTGCAGATGGTTTTGGAAGAAGCTCCTCGCAGAGGAGTGATGCTCTTTGAAGGTCAGTACATACCTCCTCATGTGTGCGATGCTGCAGGGCATCCCAGCAGGTGCTCCTGCTTCTTCTGAACTTTTCCTACCTGCCCAATGTCTCAGTTGATGCTTTCCAAGGAAATAGGAGCATTAAATCCAGCAGGTCCAACAGATTACAATAGCTACTAGTGTCTGCAAGAAATACTTGAGCACTCAGAAGCTGCACACTCAGGATCACCAGTCTTTTAAAAATCTTGATAATTGTGCCTAGATTACATAATAAAGCCTGAGACATCATTTAAAAAGGTACAACTGTCCCTTTCTGGAGGGACAGAGATTCAAAGGCTCGAAGGGGAGTGGTTTGTCCCTGGAGACACACAAGGTCAGGCTGGACGGGGCTCTGAGCACCCAGATCCAGCTGCAGGTGTCCCTTTTATTGCAGAGGAGTTGGACTTGGAGACATTTAAAAGTCTCAAAAGATTATGTGCCTTTATGATCCTTCTATGTACCCCCTTCAATGCTGGACAGCTGACAGCAAGAGGAAAACCTCTGAAATCCTGGTTACCAGCTTTTCTATCATGCAAAGCGACGCATGATGGAGAGAGGAAGAAGTTAAACTACTGAATTTAATTTTGTTGAACTATTGAAAAAGTATTTTGTGAACAAACAGCTGTTCCATCTCACAGTCTGTGAAGGTAATCATTTTTTTCCTTCCGAAGTTTTTATTTAAGATTTTATTATGAGGCTTACAGTTCACATATTGATTTAATTAATTTAATCTCTCTTTGCTTGCTGATCTGTCCTTGCTGCATGTAAAATAGTCAATGTCCCAGTTGAAATTTGCAATACATTTCCAATGGTAATATTATCCATCACAATAAGCACCGTCTTCTGGTTTCAGGGCCTTTAAATATGAATTTAAGGTGCAGCTGTTTCTAGTATCATACAGAAACCTGATGAAGAGAGTAATTAAGTTAACCTTTCTTCTCCATAGCTGAATAAATTGCCTTCTCTGTCAGCTTCCTTCCTTTGCGGTCTCTTCTCTTCCCCTGCTACAAAACCTCCTCAAGAGAACCTGGCAGTTTCTGTGCTAAAATTATTCATGGTACACACGCTTTTAGGATGCTACATCATCATGACAACAGAGATCTCACATACACCTTCAGCGAGAAAATTGGCGTTTGTTTTGTCTTCCTTTCCTTCTTCACTCTGCAAGGGAGGTGGACAAAAGCCAGCAGTACCACCACCAGAGATAGGGAGAAGGAGCATTGCAGGAGCACTCGTTTTGTTTTGCCTCAACCCTGGGCATGACTGCAGTCTGAGATTCCTAAGCAGACCTACGTTGGCCCCATGGAGCCCCACAGCCCTTCCAGATGCAGCCTGCAGAGCCACCAGCCCTCCCCAGCATCACTCACCCCAGCATCACTCACTCCTTGCTCTCCTCTGGAACAAGACCCACTCAAAGGGGGGAACAAGACCCCCCCCTTTTAATAGCACAGGAAACCTTCATGCATTCCAGCTCCCCATCTGTGCCTCTCCTCAAAGCTGCCTCGTCCCCTTTGCACTGAACGAGACAAAGAGGATGGTTAACAAGAAGTTTTGCAGATACGTTTTATTTTTACTTTTAAGACCTTCGCAAACCAACTCATCTGCTCTCACGGGCTCCTTGCTGATACGTCTCACTTTATTAGTGACTTTGGCCTTGAGCGTCTCAGCTGTTTGATCAATACTGCAGGAGGTCAGTGATATTTTCTCACTTTTAGTGGCTCGCTGCCTTTAACTTTGTCACCTGATGAACAGCACTACCCCTGGAACGCTTATCTCGTATCGATTTTCTCCAGGCTCCTGCTGCATTTCCAGCCATCCCACCATTTCCCCCCCTGTCACCGCACGCCCATTTAATGTTAACTTATCCCCTTTCTCCCAAGCTCCTCGTTCTTACAGAGGGTTTTTTTCCCCACACACACTCCAGCAGATTGTAAAAAAATAAAAAACAAAAAACAAAAAACCAAAACCATTTCCTTTTTCCACCTGACTCATTGTTATCCTTCAGCCCATGGTTTTTTGCCAGCTGGGCACCCACAGCTCTGCACTGGGATGGCCAAGGAGAGGAGCAAAGGTCTCAATGGAAATCCCACATCCTCTGCCTCCGCAAGGTGCACACCTGCCCTCAGCTGATTGAAAAAGAACGTAAGCAAAAGTTTACCTTCCTCACCCAGAGCAACACCTTTCTGCTTGCCTCAGTAGCACTGAGAGCAAAACAACGCGCATTTCATGTGGGATGGAAATCCAAACAGCCCTGCCAGCAGCTTCCAAATGCAGCTCACTAAAACAACGTCAACTTAAACCAAGTCCAGAGGAGATACTGGAAAGCCCCACAGAGTGCAGGGCATTCAGTCACACCATACACACACTGCTCTGAAGCAACTGGAATATGGGAAAGCCTCCCCAGCCAGGTCACTGCCAGTAGGCAGCTGGTTATAAAACTAACCTGGTGCTGCCCAAGGAGAAAGCTCGTTCCATGTCCAGCATCACGGAAATAACACAGGTACAGAAACCACATCATAGAATGGTCTGGGTTGAAAAGGACCACAATGCTCATCCAGTTCCAACCCCCTGCTGTGTGCAGGTCACCAACCAGCAGACCAGGCTGCCCAGAGCCACATCCAGCCTGGCCTTGAATGCCTGCAGGGATGGGGCATCCACAGCCTCCTTGGGCAACCTGTTCCAGTGAACCATCCTCAGCTGAGAAGTGATTTCTGCTTAGAGATGGAGAACTTAAAACAACACTTACAAACGTACCTTCATTTAAAATGAATTAAGAGAACAACACGATTCATCTGGAGTAAAAAATAAATGAAAAAAATCTATAGTATCCATAACAGTATCAGTGATTTTGCATTCCAACAAAAAAAATACAAAGCAAGAAGTTTCCTTTTAACTTTTAAATTTTCAGCTAATCAGGAAAAGCAAAACAAAACCCCCCAATCATCCCACCTCGATGGACACAGCTCTCCTTCAGCCCTGTTAGAGCCATAGCAGTGGAGGAAGCCTTTGGATTTCACTGGACCTGATCAAACAGTGTTTCATGGTGCAATCCTATGACTGCTACCAGCCTGTGATTTTCAGCCATTAGAAGTCACGAGCTCAGGGATGGTGAGAGGTGATTGCTTACCTTGTTCTATTTTTACAGCAGGCCAATGGCTTCAATTTCCCTATTTTTAGGCAAACAGCATGGTGAATTTGATGGAAAACACTATATTAGTAAGAACAGTGAATGTCGCTGTGCTGTAGAAAGGGAACTAAAACCAGTCCAGATGCTGCAAAAGGAAGGTGCTGCACTGGGCAATGGCTGGGGCCAGATCATCCCCAGCCTGGGAAAGCCAGAAGGGCAGGCACACATACAGGGCATCCAGCCAAGAGCTCAGCAAAGAAGCAGGAGCTGAGGGCCCAGGGCAGCAAGCAGGAGTCACAATGAACAATTTCTAGCATTGAAGGGTTTAGAGAAGCTTCAGTTTCCCAATGTAATGAGCAGGAAAGGAATCAGAGGCAAAAAAACCCCTCCCTGCCAGCAGGAAAATCAGAGTCCTCAAGAGTGGAAGAAGAGAGGAATGGCAGATGGTGACAGAGGGCATCTCTCCTAACACAAGGATGTTTGACAGAGCCTGCCCTCCCAGCTGGCTGATGCCACTCACTCCCTAACAGTTACAGACAGTCTGTCTCTCTCATTTCTTTATTCCTGGAGCAAGTTACGACACCACACGTTTCCAGGCAGCTGTGCAGCTCATCCCCCTGCAGCCTGTAAGAAGCTTTGAAACCCTCCAGGTCTTCAAATGCACCCCTACCAGCCACCCTAGAGGCTCTGCTTGTCCTTCAAGCAGCTGTACCCACATTCCCATCCCTCGGAGAGGTGTAGCCTTCTCTCCCCAGCATTAGACTCTCAGATTTAACGTACATGTGCTCTTTCATCTAACAAGTTTATTTCTTTGTCAGGTGCAGCCTCGTATCAGAGGGCCGTGTCTGAGATGGCTACACAGGGAATTTATTGCTAGAACAGGTTTATTCTTACAACACCTACTCATTTATGCAGACTCCCTCCTGCTTGGCATCCCTGTGCATAGCAGCAGCTCCCGGCAGCAGTGAGCCTGCATTGCCCTCCTGCGGCCAGCCAGCTCCGAGAGCCCGCTCATTAATCATAGCAGCAGGAGTGTAAAATTCAATTTTACCTCTCCATTCATTCTGAGATGAGTTGAAGGCCGGCCTTGTACATATAAACCACACTTTACTTCATCAGAGCCCCGGTAACAAATGGAGTGTCTTCTTCGGGGAGTTTAACCATCAAAAAACACCGCGCCATTTAATTCCACGCGTGCCTAGGGTCAAAGCAGGAGCTCTTGGCATCAGCAAATGCTTCAGCCCTCAGCTGTGCAGTAAACTATGTTTTAGAGATTGTTCCTCAATACGAAATGATCAGTCCATTTATCTGCTCAAGCAGCCTGTCTCTTTGTTCGGTCTCCCAATATTTTTTCCGCTGACCTGATCTGGACAATAAACCAGAGTCATCTTAAGATATTCACTGTTCAATTTGTTACTTGAGTGCCCCTGAGCCCAGCTGTCCCTGCTGCCAGCGCTGCGCACTGCCCAGCACCCACTGCCACACCAAGCATCCATGCTGGAGTCCCCTGGCCCATGGGGGGAACTAGCAGTGACATTGCCCATCGTGCCCAGCTTATGAGGACAGGCTCCCCAGTTGCAATAATTGCACAGTCCCAGCCCCTGCCACATCCCAAAGTCCCCACGTGATGCTCTTCTCTCTGCCTTCCATCTCACACTGTGTACACAAGCAGCACTCGCTTAGGGGATGGGGTCCCTCTGCTCCACGGGGTGCTGCTCACAGAGCTGCACTCGCACTCCTTCCCCAGTGCACGCTGGCTATCTGCTACAGGGGAAGCAGATCTGTACCCAGAGGATGCAATGTCCCTCTTTATCTTTGAGCCCCTCTGGAGGCAGCGAGTTTTACCACCTTCTACTAAAGAAGAATGAGAAGCCTCACTGCAGGCTCCTAAGTGAATGCATCAGGCATGGAGCCATCACCCGGAGCAGGGATTTACTGCCAGTGCATCCAATCCTATAGACATAACAATGAGTCTTCCAGCAGCGTGGTGGTGAGTTACCACAAGCTAAATCCAGCAAGTCTCCCACGTCCTTACAGATCTCTGTACATCTACTATCAAAGGTCAATAACATGGTGTAACCATGTTTATCTGCCTCAGAAGGACTTTATAACCTGTGTGCACAACTGTATCTCTGTTGGACATCATCATGCCACTGGCGCCTGGACTTTCAGTTTTGGAGCTGGTTCACAGATGTCTTTATCACCTTACTGGAAGGGCGCTAGAAACTCACTACCAGAAGTTTTCACAATGCTCCAAAAGCTGAACTCCCAGACAGACTACCACCACAAACTCCCTTTTCCTTGGCTGTCATAGGTGGGTTCGCTCTAAGTGGGCTGAATGTCATGAGCCTTATCCTTTGGCAGCAGCAGTCCCTTTGCATTGCACTGAGGATCAGACACCTACACAAGGCTGTGGCGTCCACTGCAGGAGCTAGACATGCACAAGTCAGACCTCGCAGATCCCTGACTCACCCCCAGAGCCCTTTCAAGCATGTAGCTGTAAATAACTAATGCAAGTTTACACTACAGTGATGGAGGGATTTAATCTTCAGAGATGTAAAAAGTGCATCCAAACCACAGAACCATACTTGCTGTTCAGACAAGAAGTTTCTTAGGAAAGCTGCTCCTCATAATCATTAATTTTGACTCACTAGCCCTTTTTCATTACGCATTTGCCTCCATGTTGCCCCACTGAGGAGTCCCATATTGCCTGTTTGGCACCGTGCAAGCACCAAGATGTTCACAGCAGCCTGCTGATAGCAGGAGTTTTCTCAACGCTTCCCACCTCCATTGCATCACACCAAGTACTTCAACCCAAGCAACACAGGTGCAGCAAAGCAAACAAGTCATGCCTGAGGCCTCACACATGGGTGGCACTTTCATTGCCTAATAAAGGCCCAGGGGGCTGGAGTGCTGTAAGCATGCAGGTGTGTGCACAGCACAGCCACAGAGAGGAAGCCTGAATGGCTGCGTAGTGGCAGAGGAAGCCATAATTGGAATTCTTCCATGAAGCCCAGTCTGTTTGTGCAAAGAAGTACAGGTCATCTGCACGCGTGGGACCCAACGGCCTCCACCAGGCTGGATTCCGGCAGTGTGAAGATCCACGCTGATCCAACCAGAGCTGAGCAGCCCAGAGGATCAGACACATGTAACTGCTCGGGTAGTTGCAGCACATGGGATCACAGCTGCTGTACATTTCACAGTAAACCCTCCATCCTCCAGGACCTGTATTAGATGAGAGTGTTTTTTTCTTTCTTTTTTTTCTGCCCAGAAAACTATTCATTTGAAGGGTTTGGGACATTTTTAGGTTTTTTTCCTCCTTTTGGAAGATTCTAAAGCTTTATCCATGTTTTGAACTTAAGCCTACCTCTTTCTGCTGTGAAAAAAGCCATGGGGAAGAGAGATACATGGCAAGCTCTTTTTCCCACCTGGCCACATTGGGAAAGGAAGAGATGGAAGGTTTGCTTCCTCTACTACTTTTCCTCCAGTGACCACAAAGGAGGAATCAAACAGTGACAAGTGCCATAAATAAATGCAACCATCTAAAACAGAAATTGAAGAGAAGGAGAAAGTGCTACTCAAGCCAAGCATAGCTCATGAAGATCATTCAGCACTGAAAAGCATCAGATGTCAGCAGTTTGCTAATTCTTATTTCAGAAGAAAGACTTATTGTCCTCAAAATGTTTCAACCAGCCTCAGATAGAAAACAAACAGCGTGCAAAGCCACTTGCTAAAAACATTTCTGTATTCCAGAAGACACCATGTTGGTGGGTGTCAGTGCATCTGACAGACATTACAGCCTCATACTGCTGCAGGAGATACAATTCCACCAATGTTTACACTTCAGTCAAATGAAATACAAGTGGATTTACCGAGTGAGAGGCAAAGCCAATGCCAAAACTCAGATGTTCTAGTTCTAAGTCCAACCTCAGACTCCAGGAAAAAAAAAAAAAGCAAAAAACCAATAATAATGAAAGACATTTATCCTCTAGGTTTGGTAAAAATTGAGAAAACTACACAGCAGCCCGCAGTACTGCTGGACTCCATAAAGGAATGTCCCCCCTGACACTCACCCTTGGGAAGCCCAGCAGCAGTGCTGTGCTCAGGCTGCCGCTGTGAGCTCCACAGAGTGCCACCAGCATGGCTTTGTGCTGAACAAAGCTTTGTTAGCTCAGCTCAACTCTTCCTCCCCAGAACTGAATTAGGAATTGTGGCCAAATCCAAAGTACCTGTCTTGCCAGAAACTATCGCCCATTTAGGTGCAAGGGCTCCTGAAAAGCTTCCTAATGGAAGTGTCACTCAAATGGCAAAGGACTGAGCAGCCAATTCACTTATACGGGAGTTATGAAACTATGCTAACAAACATGAGTTCCAAGCTGCCTTCACTGAAGTTACTCAAAAGTGATAAACTAATCCAGCAAATGACACCAGAATGATGGGACGCCAACAGTTACCCATGCACATTCCTGTTCTCAAGTAGAAAAATGACAGCTAGTTTTAATTGGTAAAGAAAGAAGATGGAACATAAGGAATGAGACGTGTCAGAGCAGAATCACCCCTCAGATCCAAAGACAGCGCACAGCCTCGATGGTTTGCACCTGCAGCATGGCAGGGTGGATTCTCACATCTGTGTTTGTGTCAGCAGCTGTCCAACCTGCAAACAAACAGCACAGCCCTCAGCTCCAAGAGTGCGGGTCAGTGATTCTTTCACAAGATACAAACCCTGCACAGAGGGGACACGCACGGCGATGCTCTCAGCTCATCTCTAATCAGCTTTCCCACTGAAGAATCCAGCAGCTCAGCAACCAGCAATGGTCAGAAGAGCAAACAGGCAAGGCACTGCTGTCACTGTGTGAGCCAAGGATGAAGTTCTGCACTTATCTGCACCTTCCTCTGCTCTTCTCCTCTCCTTGCCCATGACCGAGGCTCCCAAAAGAACCAGAGAAGTTCTGGCCCAGCACACCTTTGCAGTCAAAAGTATCCCAGAATACAGCCACAATTATTGAAAACATTCCAACATGTTGCAGCCACCTTTGCTCATGCACTCTCCATATTTACATCCCTGCCCTATTTCTCCATTTGCTGGAATAGGAAGCGATTCACCGTTTGCACTTGCCCACGAGCTAGAAAATCACCAGATCTAGACTGAGTCACATGGATCTCTGACTCTGATAAGCTTCTTTTCCAGTATAAAGACACACACAGGCTGACTTACCGTTTTCCCATGCTTATCTGCAGGATGCTTATTGCAACACATACATAAAATTAACCCATCTTAAAAAAATAAATTCCGTATCTTGAAGTTTAGATAACATGCATGCATCACTAAGAGACAATTATTCCACTGTATATGCTACTATTAGTATTCTACTACACAGATATTTTTTATCATAAAGCACTGATAAGTGCATATCCCTAAACATTTGATTTAGTTGCTTAAGAACTGGTCTTTCTTCAGATTGAACAGGCAGAGCTGTGACTGTTTTCCTATCCATTTAACAGAATTCTTTTTGATCTATAAGAAACACATTGCAAATAACACTGTCTTAGTTGAATTTCTATTCAAATTCAGCAACATTTCTTTCCACTACTGACAATCCCAAAGTCACAAGCAGAAACACTGAGTGCACTTTCTGACGGGTTTCTGAAACATGACTTTTTTGCCACAGTAATTTGAGACTAACGGATTGTAGGCTTAGATTTGATAAATACTTACCTCCTCTCCAGTGGTGGCACAACTTTTTTCAAACAGCATTTTAATTCCAGACTGCAGCATTTTAACATCGCTCCCCAAAGGCCAGATTTTAAATCTTTAAACTGTTTCATAAACTTCTTTTCATTCATCTTCAAATGCCACCAACTTCTCCTGCATTACACAGCGATGGTTTCTCCAGCAGAGTGCCAACAAGAAGGCAGGTGCCCATCTCCTCCATCAGTTATTTACAGCACAGAGCCACGTACAGGTCTAGCAGAGGGCTGCAGCTCACAGCTGTACACAGTAAAGAGATTTTTGGTCCTTTCAAGTTTTGGGTCTCTGCCTTCAAGCACCTTCAAAGGGTGCACATTTCTGACGAAAGCAGTGCTTTCTCTCTAATGATACCTTACACAGATACTAAAAACATTTCCTCTTAGCCTGCATCTCACACATAAGTTCTACACACTCTACTTGTGTGTGCACCTCTGGCAATTCCCCACAGTGAATACAAGTCCCCATTTCTGCTTTTGTTTACAAAGAGCTGCTGTGCCCATTCTTACACCGGTACAACTGCTCACAGCACAGCATGGAGCTTTTACATCCCTGGCTGTTCAGCTTGGCAAGAGTAACAACCATTCCAAGAAAAAAACCCCAAAAAATAGCTGTGCAGCTTTACAGCCAGGCAGAAATACACCTGCAGAAGAGAATCACCAGAATCAGTCAAAATTCCCCAAAGCAGCAAGTGGCCATCCAACACATGCCCATCACCAGTGCTGCTGTGCTAGGGAATCACCTCTAGTCTCGCTGAAGTGAGGCACTCTCAAGCTCCCTTGATTCAATGCCTTTATTTTTCTTAAGAATATTTCCAGAGGACGGAGGGACATAGACGTCTTAAAAGTCTTCATATTCAGTTCTTTCTCTGATCCTTTAAGAGAAAAGAAAAACAGCAAAAAACTGTAAATTGAATCTTTTTAGTAAGTGCCAACAGTACTCTCAGCTCTGGTTAGGAGACAGTCCCTGCCCCAAAGAGCTTCCATTCTAAAAGAGAGTAATACAAAGATGAGGCTCACAGTGAAAATGATAAAGAAGGTGATATTGTTTGTAATGCTGCTGGTGCCATCCATGGGGACCAGTGCATGTTTCTGTGCTGGCCATCATGGAGACACTGCACACTGCACATGATGCAGTGGTTGGACAGGAGAACACAAAGAAAAATCCAGGAAAGTTTCCAAGGCAGTCCTGTGATAAAAGGAGGCATTTACTTTATGTAGGAATTTTTGTCCATTTACATACTTCATTCTCTTTTTTCTTACTTAAAAAAGAAGATTATGGCTAACATGTCAAAAGCATTCATCAAATCAACTGCTTTACAAAAATAAAGTTTTAGACGTGTTTCTAAAATAAATATCGATAGAAAAAAATAAATATATGTATACATGCTATCTTGTTAAAACACACTAAAATACAGTTCTTTACTGAAAAGTAGCCATGGAATCCTGATTAAAGCAGCAAATGTTCAGAGCATTCTTCTCTTACAGAAACACATGCGGTCCCAAGCAGCAAAGGACAAAATGTTAATTAGAAAAAATACATAGGACTGTGGTTTTATACTTTCCTAATAAGAATATTTTCATCTCTGCTGAACAAGAGGCCAAAACCAGTGCTCTCTGGTTTCCAAGCAGTGAGAGGTTAACAGTTTTTCTTCTCAAGGAAGAGAAAAAGAGTAAAGTCTCAGCAGTGAATTTGAGTAACTGTGAACATGTGTATGCTTCCCTGATTGAGGAAAAAAGTTTATCCTTTTAAAAAGGTTGAGTTACTCTCCCCCCCCTTCCCCAGACAAGGGCTCTCAAATATTCTTGTACGGAATCAAGACATTATACTTACTGTGTTACTTACTGAAAGACAGGGAGCAAGAGGCAGCTCAGCATCAGGCAAGAGACTTTTACTGCTTGGGAGCACAAGCTGCACCAGTTTGGTATGGTCCAACATGAAATCAATGTTTCCATGGCAGTCCCTTGCATTTCAAGGGCTGGTTCATTGCCCTGAGCTACCTGCTGTCAGGAGTCAGTCTCAGTTTGGCTGGCAGTAGTCACAGTGCTCTAGGTAACAGGAGGCAGGGTACCCTATTCCCCACTCTCATAAGGCAGACATATCACTCCAGAAAATCCATTTCCCTCTTGAAGGTTTTTTTTTTTCTTTTCCTTTTTTTGTGGTCCTGCATGTCCTCTTTTTTTTTTTATTTTTTGTCTATCTATTTAAAAGGAGCAACATGCCTAGATTAACAACAGTGGTCAATTAGGCAAAGAATAAAATGTCCACAATGCAAGCTCTACATAGGTTTATAGTGTACTGGTCATGCACAAATCCCTACAGATCCTGGCAGGCATTTAACATTTAAGTTGATGTAAGATCAAGTTGGTAATGAACTGGCTGCTGGGTGGACTGTAGCCAGCTTCAAATCACTGGTAGATTCAGCGTCTGCCATCACAAGACTTAAGTCACATCAAATCAGTGGTCGTCCACTTTAGCCCTTTTTGCTTTCAAGGAGAGATGCTGCAAGAAGAGAGAAAAAACACTTAGCATGTGCACCACAATTATAAAAAAGTTCAACTTCCACTCATTAATCCCACATTAAAACAAATGCAAACATGTCAGACCACCCTTCCAAGCCCTTGCTTATCCCTGATACAGCTAAAATAAATCCACGAAATCAAACAGCCTCCATGCATCCAAAAGTAACATCTTGGCTTAGTGTAAAATATCTCCAGCTACTTCTGTATGAACTCCAAGCACATCAACAACTCAGCACTTGATGCAGCTTGTCAACGGGTAAAAATGCACTGAAGGGTACATATGTTCCCAACAGTGCATCTACACAGACACCAGGAACACATGCATAAAGAACAAGACTTTAACAAATGCATTAACATTACAGCTATAGTTTCATTGGACCTTGGAACCTATATGCTCTGAAAGAAAAAGGCACACAGAAACGTGGAACGAAAACATGAAAATCATCTTCTTAAACCACTGCAGAAGTTGAAATGAGATAGAATTGTCTAAAAACATAATCAAATCGTAGGAAAAAGTCTTGACAGAGAGTCCTATTAAGGTTCAATTGTTTTTATTTTTTTTTTAAAAACCTGATACAGGAATTCAAATGATCCTATTTCAGGGATATGTTAGCAAAAGGATGTGTCCTTCAGAAGAAAGGGGGTCTGAATTACTGTAGTTTAGCAGTTAACTGTTATTCAAAATTTACAAGTACAACTCCAATTTTATTCCTGATTTTCAAACACTTTTATCAATACACCTAAGCCTCCTGACTGATGAGGATAACTGACTAAACCAAAAGAGGTGGTTTCCCTAAAAACTAGCTCTACCTCCAATAACTTTCATCTACTTTAGGATGCTTCTGCCATGTTGCAAGCTAAGTACAACTTTACTGAATCAAAAAGGCTGCAAGCATGAGAATCAGCTTCTGATGTGATCTTGTAGAATATCTACAACAGTCACAGCACTGCCTTGCAAAAATTCAAGACAACTCTCCTCTTCCAAAAAGCAATTCCAGTTTTACCTGAATGAGTCACACGTCCCAGCACCACCTATTTAAAGGGAAACCTCACACCACTTTGTAGCCCGTGGAGAGGTTATATGATAATAAGATGTTGTGTTATGTATGGGATGTTACAACATGTAAATACGTGAGTCAAAAGGATGAATTGTTCCAGTAGCAGATTTGATACAACAGGAATGCTGCCTCATCATTTACCACCACACCTGCAGAATATATCTAACTGCAGCTAAAGGCTCAAGGATGTATCCTGCACAGTCATTACTACCTTTGTCAAATGCATTATAAAGTAAAAGGCAGAAAATATTCAAGTACTTTGTAAATGTATTTATAGCTGGCAGACGTGTACACAACTGAAATGAATTATCAAAGCTCAACATCTATTAAAGAAAAAATCCTTCCCATGTCAATTACATGAACACCAGTGTTCTTACATACTGTAGCCACATAGATACATTCTAAGATGCTCCATGCAGTACAGTGTTTTTCTTTTTTCCAAAAACCCCAGGAAGTGAAAGCAAGCAAGCATGAAATTCTTAAAGAAGTCAAATAGTGAGACAGACCAAAATACAAATCAGAAGCAGTATTTTTTGCATATGGCTGCTCACATGCAAATAGATCTCTAGTTTTGCATCAGTCTGCTATTCAAGTGCCTGTTTCCCCTCAGCATTTTGGAAATAGTCCACTTATTCATAACATAAAGCTCAATAATTATTAATATCTCATGGGAAACTGGCATGCAAGATCAGTTTGGTAATCTTGTCTGTATTTACTTATAATGCAGTATCTGCAGCTTCAGCATGACTAATATTTAGGTAATATTTAATGCCAATCCAGATGTCTCAATTATCAGAAAGAATAAGACTAAACTGATGAGTTTGCATGGGACAGAGTTGATAAAGAATAGTAGGAAAAAAAAAAAAGATGGCAATTGTTAAAAGATAAAGTGAAGGACAGAATCACAGGATGGTTAAGATTGGAAGGGAGCTCTGGAGGCCATCTGGCCCAATCTCTGCTCAAGTAGTGACACCCAGGGAAGTGTGCCCACAACCATGGCCAGGTAGCTTCTGAAGATCTCCAAGGAGACTTCACAGTGGGCAGCCTCTGCCAGTGCTCCATCACCTGCACAGCAAACAAGTGCTTCCTGATGTCCAGATGGAACTTCTGGTGATACAGTTTGTGCCTACTGCCTTTCATCCTGGCACTGGGGACAACTCTGTCTTCTTTGTGTCCTCCCTTCAGGTTTTTATACACTTCTCTTTCTTCTTCCTCTAAGTATGTATACTGCAGAACTTATACAACAGAACTTGCAATAAAGGTTGTACAAACAGCAGCTGTCCCTTACGTTTCATGTTTTTAACAGATCAGAGGTGACTTTTTGTACTAGATAATCAAAAACAAAGGGCTTGGGATTTGCACAAACATTTGCAAATGATACAAAGACTCTTGTGAATGATTGTGCAAAGTACGACCGCTGTCAGTCACAGTGATGCTCACAGAAGAAACACCAAACACCTATATTTAAGTGAAGAATAGGTCAAGATTTCATCTTTTGGAGGGCTATGTTGTTCTGTAATTTCTCAGTGACGTCTGTTGGTTGGATAATAGGGCAAAAAGCTTTCATGCATCAATTTACTATTTTCTTTCTTTACAGTAAAATGCCTGAAATGAAAAAAGCCTATTTTTTTTCAACTATAAAACAGATGAAAACAATAACAAAAAAAAAAATCACTGAAAAATTCAGATACAAAGCTGTTAATACAGCAGTGGTACCGTTTGGGCTTTATGCCGATTCCGTACCGTTCCTTGCTGGTAAAAATGAGGTGCCAGCTCCACGAGCCATGCAGATTCAATGGCAGTCACATCTCTCATGTAGTACTTGGCAGTCTGTATGACTTCGTTGTACACTACCCTAGGAGAAAGAAAAGAAAAATATGTTTGTGCTATAAGGAAACAAGGGAGAGAGGTGATTAATACCATATTAAGATACACATACAAGCTGACAGATAGAATATTCACAGCATGATAAGAAAGCCTGTAGATTATGCAGTAATCTCTTATCTTTTTTTTCTGGCTTGTTCAGAGAACTCTAAATTAAGACAACTTTTAGATCACCATTAAAAACAACTTCACATGCTACTAGGACAGACCAATACAAGGTATAAAAAGAGATAATGGGACTAAGGGGATTCATAGCAAAGACTCTGGAGGAGAACGTTATTCTGTGCTGTCATAAGGGAGGATGTCAAAGACACCAAAAGTCTGGGTCCATAACAAGCTGGGCTGAAGTTACAGCATGAACATCCCTCATGCAGACAGAAGAGATAATGATTAGAGCAAGAAATCAGCTTTAGTTGCTGCCATGACATCCTCTGGAAGAGATTCAGAAACAGCCAGCTATATGGACTCAAACAACCATGCCCACATGAACAGAAAGGACAACCTATTTCTGAAGACAACCTACTTCAAGGAAAATCATTTCCACCAAGGGAGTGCAAACCCACACTCTGAACAGTTAGTCACCAAAGCCATAAGTCACTATCAGCCTCCTATACACAGTAAAGCTGCCACAAGGTTTGTGGTTTCTAATTAATTGGTATTTTGCTCTCAAAGCAAAGGAGTACAAACTTTTCCTCTCTGCAAAATGGAGCAATACAACTAAAGAGAAATCTAAGAAAAAGCAAGAAGAATAAGAACAAATTTTATACACACCTGAAACAGATGGAGAACTGAAGCCCTCCATACAGGAGGTGCTTCCACGCAGTTGAAATTAGGATTGCCAGGTAAGGTAACCCACAGGAATCCTATAGGATTCCATGAGAGAACAGTGTTCAGGCTGGCAGTGGCAATCCTATATGGCCTTGAAAGACAGCTCCAAGCAATAGTGCTGCCATCAACACCAAACAAATGGCTTTCAAAATTTTGAATCATGAACTGTATGCACATGCCCTCTCCTAGGAAGCCATGTACAAGCAGTGCAGCAGCTACTGGACAGTACATTTATTTATTAGGTCTAATAAGAACAATCCTAACTCTATCTAGGTATAGAGACTGCTCACAGACCAAGCTGTAGCACAAGACACAGCACCTATTAAAAAGGGTCAATTTGCTCTACAACCTCCACAGGCTTTCTGATAGTTAGACATCACCATCTTTCTTTGATTTACTTGGATATTGCCTATAAAGAGTTGCAAAGGAAATACCATCTGAATTCTCCCTGTGGGAACCATGACTTTCTACATTTATTCCTCCACTGATAAAGAAAGATAATCATAAAAATGTCTGGGTGCCAGGAATGCCTTATGAAGATCACAAAGCAAGCACAAGTTGCTTTAACTTACCAGCGTGGAGGTTTCTCTGCATACAGTACTGAAGTAGGGTGGATGTGAAGTTCATGGTCATCACGGATAGTCCTTAAAAGGAAGATTTATTAGTTAGAATTTGATTCCTTTCATCCCCAGTAGAAATGTTATTAAAAGGCAACAGTGAAAGAACTGGAGCAAATTAAAAAGATTTCTATTTTATGAAGAAGCTTTCAGTTGAAGCCAGGCTTAAATCCTGGTCAAAGAAACAACTGATAATGAAATGATCTACATTAAATGAAGAAGCAGTGTTTCAGAGTTTTATTCAGTTCACTGAAAGCAATAGAACAAATACATGGTGCTTGCACACAAATTAATTACCGTTAGTAACAGATTCCCCATTATCAATAACTTGTTATTTATATTTGACAAAGAAAAACATCAATGCAGTTTGAACATACAAACCTCTAAAAATGTAGTAAATCAGTTACCACGTGTTCCTTACTGCGAGCATCCAGAAGCACTCATCTGTTGATTGTGCTTAGATTTACCCAATCAAACAAGCTTTTCAACTAAGCAAGAGTTGTAATGAAGCTACTTTTATTACCTGTAAGCTCCAGTAGAGTGGAATTTAGCTGCGTTAGCAAAGAATCCAGAAACTATGCATCTTAGAACAGGATCTGGATCACCTGAAGAAAATAATTTTTCTGTAAAATTAGTCAATGGAAAGATAAAAATCCCTTAAGCATCATTTAATCATCTCAGACAGCTTCTCAGGCTGCATCAAGCTCTGATAGCAGAAAAAGACGAGGCCTGCAATCTTGCAATCTCTTGTAAAAAACAAAAGTTACAACTGAAGTCTCCAAGAAGAAAGATACAAAGTCCCTAGAGCAAACCTATGTGACAGCTAAGCATTAAGGTCTGATTGTCCAGAGCTGCTGGAAGTGGGTGCTGAAAACCAGTTATGGCACTCATGTCCACACAGCAGCTACAAATCAGATCTCAATGTCTATACATCATTATGAATACAGTAGGAAACTGTTCTTTTGTAAAGTCAGAAGAAGAAATGAGGTGACCTCCTTAACTTCTTTGTAAATTTGTCCTTCAAATCCAAGATCAATGGTGATGATCTCTTGCTGGAAAACGTAAGTAATGAAGGCTGGACTATGTGTTAATTGTAAGAATATGCTAATTTGCTCACTTACAGTCATTTTTAGGAAAAAAAAAATATATGGTTTTAATTAATGTTATTTTTAGGCCATGAAAAAATACAAGAAAGCAAGAAGCACACTGGCAATTTAGAGTCTACCCTCAAAACGTACAACAGATTTAAAAGAAAATGAAGGAAGAAAGAAAAAACTTTCAAACTTTCACCTTCACTGGACTTCTTTGGCACTTTAAAGCGTACAAGAAGCTTTTTGAGCTGCTCTCTTACAACAGAAGCTCTAACAAGTCCTTTGTAGTTCAGAAAGTGTTCCTGACACCACTGAGAACTTTTGCTGTGCTGCAGAGTAAGGAGAAAGAAATTACCATGAAAAGCCACCAGTAAAACAATGAACAATCTCTTTTGTCTTCTACAATGCTACTTATTGTCCTTTTTGCTGAAAATCATCTTCTTATACAGCAGCTAACAAGTGTAGGTAGCAACAGTAATTACAGAGCATGTTACAAGCAACCTCTAAATGGCAGACACAAATGCATCATTTCAAAAATGAGTCTTTTCAATCTCAAAATGTAAACAACGTTTTCTTTATACTGTTTTCATTGGTCTCCTTGTCCAGAAGCCAGCACTTTGTTCAAGAATCTCTGCATTCAGCTGCTTTAAGAGACATCTGCAGATTCAAAATCCGAAGGGCAAAGTTTCATTTAATGCCTGATTGCTTTGGGAATAGGAAGAGGAAAGTTTTCTTTTTAAATCTTAGAGTGATTATATTGGTTCAACTCAAGGCTTTTACAAACATATTGTTATAGAAGTGCTCCATATCAGCAAAATAATGAGGCAGTGTTTTACAGAAAGACTGCTAGAGTTGGATGTAGTTTATCATCAGTGGAACTCAAATATCTCTATAGAAAGGATATAGAAACACAAATTTCACTCAAAATTTGAATTCTGTTTTTTTACTAGACCTTTCCAAAAATCCCCATCTCTCTGAAAATATTGTTATCTACAGATAAGAATCCTGTGCCATATCTAAACTACAGAATTCTGTTCTGTGATCGAATGAACTACAGAAGATCTGTGGCAAAGTAAAACCAGAGTATCTTTTAATGCAGAACTATCTCACAATAGACTTGGCAAGTCCTCAGCTTTCAGGATTCTATATCCAGAAATTCCAGAACCAGAACAGGGGACACCCAGGTTCTTCACATTCCCACAAATCCACACACACTTGCATTGACTTACTTTGACAAAGGCTTCATAAACATTAAGCATTGTGAGATGATCACCTTCCTCCACAGCAAACTTTCTGTGTTGCCTGGCCTGGAGGAAGACAAATGCATTTTAAAAGCAATCATGTTTAATGACCTCAGTTCCTATTGCCTCTGTATTTCCTGGTGACTATCAGAATTCTTACCATGAAGAACAGATCTTCAACACGACATCTATATTCTACTACCCATATATATTGAGGTGGTGTTCTTAAACTGAAATTAGAAAAATGAGCTGAAAATAAATCCCAAAAATCTAAGAGAGACCCGTTAAAATTAGGCTCCTGATACCTATCAAAAGTTCAGTATCACCTAAAACTTTCTTTTCTGTTCTCTGGAAAGGAAGGAGGACTTGTGGAAGTTTGCTTAGTTGCTTGGCTTGTTTTTTTTTATTTCCCTCCCCCTTCCTTAACCTCTCATGCTGGCCAATATTGGATTATAACCCTTCACATTTCTGGCTCTCAGAAGGAGTCTGTTTATAGTAGCAAAGGACACATGGACCCCACTGTTACTCAGTTTCCCCTTTTACCTAGAACCACTAGGTACAGCTCAAAGCTTTGCTTCATTTTCATACGAATTTGCGATCTGTAGCACACATCAATAAAATACTTGGTGGAAAACTGAAAATATAGAATGTACCAAAAAAAAAAAAAAAAAAAAAAGGATGACTGAACTTACAGCTTGAGATTTTTGATTCGGAGGGATCAAAAAGATGTTCTGAATCTGCATCATTGCAGCAATTGTTAAAATCTCCTGGGAGCAGCCAAAATTTCCTGAAAAGAAAGTGGAGAAATTCAGAAAAGGAAATCCTCTTCCATTCAACTTACCACCACACAGAATAGAAGAAAATAAAATAAAATGAAATAATTATAGTATAACAACACAAAATATCTAACTCCGATTTTTTTGCAAGTATAACAGTGAATATTTTCATGGAAAATTAAAAGACAGTGTACTAATCTTAATTATTCATGTGTTAAATGTTGGCCACTATTAGAGAGTGACCATGAGTTTAATGGCTCTTCTTACTAAACACTATACCAAGATGAAGCAAGCTGTATGCTTCAAGTGTAGCCTACATCTAATAGTATGCTACTACTACTAGAGGCAATATCCACTACTCATCACAAGACTATGAAGAAAATGCTGTTTTTTCCCCACCTACCTGATTCCAGAAGCATCTTCGCAAACATTGGATTCAGAGGAAACTCTGCTATTCTCATTCCCAGAGGCTCAGTTAAACGGCAGTGCATATCCAAACCTGCAGCACATTGATGAATGTATTGGTGATACAGGTAAAAGTAGCACAGAAAGTCTTATTTAGAATTGTGAGCTAAAAATACAGCAAATACACCTAGGAACATTGTCAGTTTTCTGAGTTACATCTGTTTGGGTCATAGAGAAATAATTTAATAGCATCTAGAGAAGCACAAATGATAAAGATTGTCTGCAGTGCATCCTGCCTGCTGCATCAGTAACTGAGCTGCCAGCCATATTCCAGCTGTAGCCCTTTTACTGGAGCTGGAGTGGTACAGGATAAAGGCACAGCAGCTTGGTTTTCAGAGCACGAGAGAAACCACACAAGGACAAACCGATGGGTGCAAAGCAGCAGGACACTGGAGCACTGCAGACTGCATAAATAACCATGCCAGAGCACACTGAGGAACCAACGGTGGCCCACACCATACATAAAATGCTATTTGTCAGACTGGGTGGTGGCAAAAAGCCACACAGAGAAAACCCAAACCACAAATAAAGTCAGAGGAGGACAGCTCCAACAACTCACGTCAGCACACCTAAAGCCACAGCTATCTCTGTCAAATGTTTACTTTCCTTTATTACTTGATAAGACTCTTACTGAACTTTTTATGACACACCACACCCCTACACTGACACAAGATACTGCATCTAATGTAAAAATGTTATCCTTGGAGACAGGTACAAAATGCATCCTGTGTGTAGTGATGAAGTAATATATTTAAACATGCAGTCAGAGAAACTGCAAAAATTAAGGTATGATTAGTTACCATTTGCCCAAGGCTTAAGTGCTATCTTAGAACACGGAGCACCTAATTTAAAGAAACATAACTGGGTTTCGAAGTGGGGAAAAGGAGAAATCATCTTTTTAACTTTCTACAGGTATATTAAGCCACAGGCTATTGACTTCTGCTGAATTCTGTGTCAGTGCAATGGTGTATGGATATATACAGCTTGTGTGCAGATGTCTTTGTAGCAGTAAGCCTGCATTTACAGGGAAGAGATACAATGGACACAAGTTTGAACAGGTTTACTAAAATTACCTTAGAAGCAACCACTGTAAATAGCTATGAAAGCTTAGATAAAGATATTGAAAAGATACTACTGAGCATGCTTCAACACCTTGTCACTAAAAAGCTTCAAGTACAATCACTAGTAAGTGATGGGTTAAGGGAGGAAAACATCCGATTTTAAACCTGGCTGGACAACAACTTAAAAACAAATCTTCAACAAAATACTGGCTCTGAAATAAAGCTATAAATAAAGCCACTTCTTGCCTGCTTATCTGTATTCCTCTAAATTATGCTTAAAAATAATAAACTCCAGCTGACAACTCCGACTTTCAAATGGGCATCAAAGGAGAAGGCTGAGAAAAGGTCCTCCTGATGTAATCGATTTGCGTCACTGCAAAAATAATCATTCTGAGAACACTGATGTGTTTATTCAACAGAACTATCTCAGCCTGCACAAGTTGCTCTGCAGGGTCCTGACCCTAAGCTGCACGTTTACATGATATTACAGTGCAAGTGTTGAAATACAGGTTCATACTTGCATAAGAGAAATACAACCCTTACTGCACTTGCCAATTCCTGGGCAGCTTTATCTCTGTAACTTATAAAAAAGAAATCTTCACAAAACTAGCAAAAACCTGAAACTTCAGCAAAAATCTCAGAGCTAACCTGTATCACAGGCATGCATGCATTCCTTTCTACCTCAAACACCAGCATCGGAGCTTCTCTGTTTTGCTACAAAAGCTGGACAGCCAACAAAGTAACAGCTCCATGCTTTCCCATGAAACTACCATGAGTATAAAATGCTTATGCCAAAACAGCAGACAGCTGATCAGTGAGTTTACTGACCTTTCCTCTTCATTTCCCTAAGGTGGCTTTGGCTGCAAATTCATCCTTGCATTATCACAGAATCATAGAATGACTGGGTTGCAAGAACTTTACAGCTCCCCCAGCCCCACCACTGCTGAGTGCTGGCTGCCCCCCAGCTCAGGCTGCCAAGGGCCCAGCCATGGCCTCAGGCACCTCCAGGGATGGGGCACCCACAGCTCTGGGCAGCAGTGCCAGGGCCTCACCGCCTCCTAAGAGAATCTCCTCCTCACATCTAACTTAAATCTCCCCTTTTAGTTTAAAGCCTTCAAAATCTTATCAATTAAAGGGTACAAAAACTAATACGTGATATCTGTTTTGCTGAGCTATTGGGAGGCACACTTTGTTACATTTTGATTCCAGTCTTCAGTTACTTTCTGCTCTCAAACTCAAGTATCAGATTGCACTTACAGTGCGCAGGCAGAGTCAAGATCAGATAATGAATGGAACATGTTAACAGAAAAACTGAAAATGCTTTCTGTGCTTCTTGAAGTCCAACCAAGGAAGAAATAAAGTAGCAATTATATTGAATATGATAAATTCTGTATTATTAAAATCAGTCTGACCACAAAAGAGATGTCACACCTTTACTTCCAATTTGTTTTATTCTTCTTCATACTTGTTTATACTTGAACTTTCCATCACCGGTATAGTAACACAAAATGAAAGACTGAATATCCAGCAACCTATCCAAATGCATGCATGTGGATTCAGAGTCTTATTCATGTACTGGTCTAATTAGTGACCTATCTCCTTTCATAACTTTGTAACACTCTTCAAGAACTGGAGAAGAACTTGCCTGAGCAAATCAAGTCAACACCGTCATCAGCTCAGAGCCCTGTTCCTAGCAATGGCAAATACCTGGGTCCTCTCATGAAAGCACAAGGTAGTGCAACACAAGATAGCAGTAAAATCTGCTTTTGCATAATCAAAACAGATAAATTCTAGTTTATACTCTCTGCAGTCGTTTTCTAGCTCCTCCCAGAAAGTCACTTCTGCTTTTCCTTTGCTTACCTGTGTGAAGTAACCACTGAACAAAAGAAAGTAAATCCTGAGGAGGCTGAAGTACATTAAAAAAAAAAAACAGAAAAAAGCTTCAACTGAACAACTCCCATAAGAAAACTGTAGGTAAAACAAAGTATAATATTCTCACCTCCTAAAGCATACAGTAATTCTAAAGCTTGTACCATTGACTGTGCAGGAGGTGGCTGTGGAAAACAAAAACATGGATTGTTTAAAGTTCTCATCATAAAACCTAAGAGTTTTCACAGATCTTCTTCCACAAAATCATTCTAATGATTTTTCTGCACATACAAATTGAAAAGAGTTCTCAGAACCTTCCTGTCAACCTTTCATTGACCACTAGTGCTGCAAGTCAGAGCCATCTCAACAGGTTCAGGATCATCACTATGACACTCTCAAGATCCTATCAGTATACAGAATTAGGCCAAGTTATAAAAAGGAAGCTCCCTTTATTCAAAAGCAATTATGACATCAATTACTACTCCACTTTCTCTTCTACTCTTCTCTTTACATAAGGGTAGCTAGAAACTTTAGAGAAACCTAAAAACTAGTATTGCTCTTTTTAACAAGGTGGACAAATATAGGTTTAGTTCTGTAGGTTCTTCCCCCCCACAAATTCAGTGCAAATCAAAATCAAATTCGCTATACTTTCACAGAATCCTAAGGACTTTTTCTTTCCAAACTGCTCTCAACTGCTCCACACTTGTAACAGCAAACTCTAAAATACAACAGCTGTTATTTCTATGTTGACACATATTACTTGCAGTAGCTGATTCCCAGAAAGATACCTTGCCACCTGATAGTGGTCAATGAGGTGTAATTCCCAAATTAGCAAAGCAATAGTTACTGGTTCAGCGGGTTACCAACAAGTCACCTAGTGATCACTGCTGGCATTAAAGGAAGATGACAGACTTCATTGCATAGGACTCACCGAAAGGAAGGGGAACCTGAGCACGTTGTCAATTCCCAGAGCCTTCAGCTGCAAGATGACAGGTGCAAGGTTACTGCGCTGCATCTCAGGAACAGTGGACTTGGGCAACTTCTCAAAGTCTTCCTCTGTTACAGGAGAAAGCAAAGATATTTGGGATTGGGCTTCAGCTCTTCCTATGTGAGAGTCACCATGATAAAACCACCCCTTTCAAATTAAAACTATTGATTATGAACACTTCGTAGGTGTTAAAAGAACTCTTTCTCAAAATGACATTATTTTAATGATTGTATTTTCAGTTACTTTCATGTGAAAATTCTATGTTTATCTACACCTGTAATTCTGTACTTCACCCACATTTCAACTTGAAATATAAATTCTTCACAGAAATCTGGAAATACTTTTTCTTCCAAGAGTTGATTGATCAGAAAATGCTCTAAAACACCAAATTGAAAAATACTGCAAATCATTCTGGGAGAAGGTGCTTTATTTTACTTCAATTTTAAAGGGTAAAGGATCACACTTCTGAAAGAGAACTAGGAAAAAAATATATATTTTTTAATTTTACAGTGTATCAGCAATTGCCCTGCAAAGCGGCCAAAGACCAATCCCTGTGAAATACAGGCACATCTCACACAGGTGTGTTTTAACTCTGTCACCCAAACCCAATGACAAATTGTTAACCTCCATGATGTAGCAAGCCTTAGTCTGCAGGCTCTTACAGTCCATGGAAAGGTCTGTCTAAATTTAAAGCAAGAGCAATTACACTCACTCTTGATTCTTCACTAGACACACAGATTTAGGGAACAAAGCATGTCTTTCTTTAACATAGTAACTGCTGGCTAGCATGAACACTTTTCAAAAAGATATGCTTGATATCTCTAAGTCTCAAAGCTTGGTAACATCAGAGGGAACCTGAGGCACACATAAGCAACTGCAGTGCTCAGCTGTAAGGCCTCTTCCTATTCAACAGCTGAGAGAAGAGGCAGTTGGATTGCAGCATTCTGAGCACTGCCGAGTGGCTGACATTCATTTATAACAGTTATTTTTTGTACACTGCCAGCTTCAATATTTCAAGACAGCATTTGAGGTTGGCACCTATTGCTATGGAGACCACATCAGGAAGTTTTCCTCTATCATCTGACAGACGTCTGCAATCCTTTGTCAGACATGCAGTTAGCAGACACTTCAGTCACAAGAGTGTGGCACAGGTGGCTGTTGTTAAGTGATGCAAATCTTTAGAAATCAAACTCACTGAAAGGCAGAATTCTGTGCAGAGCTGCCACTCTGAAAGTTATATCAACACTGCAAATTTGCAATTAGTGAAACTTCCCTGATAAGTTCATATTTCTCTTTCATAAAAGGATCTCATTTCTTGTACTTAGCAGATATGAACAAAGCATTTCTAAATAAGCCAGAGGAATAACAAAGGGAAATAACTATCTCTTGCTGAAAGAAGATGCAGTTTTGTCCTCCTTAAGCTAATGCTGTAAAACAAAATACAAGTCATGTCAGCAAGCTCACCTTCCCAACACATCCCATTACTGACCTGTATAAAGCCTGTAACATTTCCCAGAGCGGTTCCGGCCTGCACGTCCTGCTCTCTGATTAGCTGAAGCTTTGGACACTGGTACCACCACAAGGCATTCGATGGCTGTTTTTGGATTATAGGCTCGAAGCTTCACAAAACCACAATCGATTACATATGCAATTCCATGAATTGTGATAGAAGTCTCAGCAACGTTGGTGGCTACTATCACCTGGGGATATGGACACAGAGATGATACTGTGAACCCTTCAATCTTAATTGTGCTGTCACTAGCATCAGTGCACCAGGGCTCACATACAAGATACTTAAAAGATCCCAGATATGACAGTTCCAGTAAATGCACTCTGGAGTACAAAAGGATATGGTAAAGGCAGCAGAAATAGTCCTCAACTTGATGTCAGTTTTTACAGTTTCCCAATCTATTTCTTATTCAGGTTTATCCCCTCTACATAAATGCAGAAGAACTTGGCATGTTTGCAAAGAAAAATGTTATCTAACTGTAAATCAGGTGTTCTTAATTAGTGAACTAAAGTACTGTATTTATGCTTCTCAATTATATTGAACTTGTAACACTGGAGTAGGGCAGGAGACAGGGGAAGAGCAGAGCTGATTAATTATCCACAATCAGTATTCCTGTTCTTGTATACAAGTCCTAGAATATTAAAAAAGGATTGCTCCCAAGTGACAGAGGGAAATTTAATCCTTATTTCACATGAAAATAAAGAAGTAAATCTTAGCAATTAATCCTCCTGGAGAGAAAAGAAGTATTTATCTCTCAACAGACTCCAGCATCAGATGAACAACTTTACCCATTAGACTCCAGCAGGCACAAGAAGTATAACAACTCACTCCATGTAATTGTCAGTTTATCTTAGCCCCAACACAAGCTCTGCTCAAGTAGAAAGCACTAATTATGACCAATTAGATGACAGTTCTTTGATGTTAAACATCTAAACAAGGCTTCTAGAAGTCAAAACAAAGCTTTTTTTTTTCTTTTTTAAACTCAAGTCAAGCAAGGTTTAACTTCTTTCTTACATGCAAATTTACCCACTCTGTCCTTAATTTTTATTTCCGTGGTACAGAACAACTTAGTTAGGTACCTTGTCCACAGAAAGAAATGAAAACAGGTGAAAGCAGACTTCAGAGTGTAACAAGCTACATCTGGACATAAGCAAAAGCTGCAAATGGACAAAGATAAATACGTGAGGTATGTAAAAAGACTCCTAAAGATTGTGAAGCTGAGGTAGAAAGGAGAATTAGAACTAACATATCTTGCACTGATCGATGATCTAAAGGGAAGGCAGAGAAAATGCTCCGGGCTCACAGTGTGAAAGATGACAGGCACTATTAGGAGATGCAAAAAGTTTTGCTCTGTAAGAGCTCACAAAGTCTCACAATGTGAACATTATTTGCATTAACCTGCAAAACACAGACAGCCTTCTGGATGGTAGAGATTACATTAAATTAAAACTTTACCTTCCTGACACTGCGAGAAACTCTCTCAAATACTTTCATCTGATCAGGAGAAGGCAGCCCAGCATACATGGGGAGAACACGGAGGTGCTTTTTCATGCCAGTGCGAGAAAGGGCCCGAGCCTGTTCTATAAGCATAGACACAACAGTCTCCACCTCCTCCTAGAAACACAGCAAAATAAAAGAGCATGAGAGTGTTTTCACTTACAAATATCCTACAGATATCTATATGAGACCTGCACCAAAATAATCCTAATATAATTTTAATTTTTCAAAATCCAGAACCATCTGACCAGGTCCCTCAGTTTTGCAATATTCTTATATTAATTACTATTTATATTAATTACGACTTTCGCTGTTGAAGACAGTGTATATTTGTCCCGCCACAAATATATGAGAAAAATCAAGAAAGATGTGCTGAACAAAGTTCACTAATAAAGACGACGACCCATTTTCCTCTGCATCTCTCAACTTGTGAGATCAAAATAAGGGGCTGATCTGTTCTGCCTGTGCTGTAGGCCTCGATCTGGAATGACACAGTAACAGCACTAACACCTATTGCTTAACTTTGACTTTAATCTCAGAGATCAGCTGTGGCTCTCAAAACACAACAACAAAAAAAGAATACGGTTTAGATATAATCTCGTCAGATACTCAATTCTCTCTTTCAAAGTCAAATCAATAATAAGCATGAGGAATCTCTTACAGAAACATGCAGGATGTTAGTGAGGCCATTCAAGGTAGTTTGTTCTGCACTATGGAATTGTAAGCTATCTAATTTACTCTTCTATGCTGCAAAAGTAAGCTAACAAGTACACAGCAGAAAAATATAGTTGTTGGGTTTTTTTTTTTAATCTAATCATATAGCAATTTGTTTTTCCTGTCAAAGACTTCAGATTTTAAGACTAATATTGCATCAATACACTTTCTGGAAGTCCTTGGGACCAGTCTAATTCTGCTCTCATTGACAGAAAGATTCATCATCTTAATGAAAGCGAAGAAAGGAAAGCAGGAATCTGAGAAGGCTTCACAAAGTCAAACTACAACACTGTGAAGCAAAAAAAGTACTGTTGAATATACCTGGCCAGTCAAAAATGCCAGTATATCACCATCATTCTCCATCTGGTGAATTTTCATTGCAGTTTCCACAGTTGATTTTATATAATCAGGAACAGGACTGTGGAGAGAGAACATAGGGTAGTATGGTTAGGTTGTGGTTGGACTTGACAATCTTTAAAGTCTTTTCCAACCTGAGCAATTCTGTGACTCTATGATTTTATAGATATTTGCTTTTCAAAAAATAATAAAAATTTAAAAAACAGCAACTCATTTTTTTCTTTGACACGGCTTTGAGTTTAAAAAGTCATTCTGCATATGTTCTGCTGCTATAAGCAATATCCTATCACATCAAGAGCTTTTTTAACATCATTTTCTCAAGCAAATATTCTGAAGTGCATACTTCAAATATAGCTCATATGACCACGTCTGCTTTAAGAAGAAAAATGTAATTTTGAGGTCTTACACATGCTACTATTTTATTTTTTCCACGATTCATGCAGCCATCATTAGAAACATCTCCCAGCACATGCAAGAAGAGTAGCATCTCCCAATGGGAAGTGAACTGACACAAGTAGAATGTGATTTTCATTTGTACAAATATGAGTTTACGTGCAATTTGGAAGTTCTTTTGAGAACTCTGTTTTAATGTTTTCCATTTATAAAACTGCCTTTAAAATCCTCTGCTTCCTCACAGAAAAGCAGAGTAGAAGTTGGAAGGAACCTTCAAAAGATCAACCAGACCAGCTGCAAGAGAACAAATTACTTGCAGAATGGAGACCACTAAAAACTAAAGCTGAGGAGGCTTTTGAGAAGCTCTAAGCATTTATTTCAAAACAAACTCAGGGGTGAAAAAAAGTTTCTTTAATTTGTCTATAGCTTACAATGTTTCATCACCTTTGTACTTAAATGCATTCCTGCTGCTCACAGAAGTGGAAGATTCACTCCGTTTTGTAACTATACTATGAAAGTATTTTTGAAAGAATGGCTATGTTTGTCAAATTGAATGTTACACCTTATTATAACTGATCTGGTACACTATGACACCGCAAGTTAGACATTCTTTAATCACCACCAAAAAGATCAAACAGAAGCACACCTCTGTATGTAAAAGATGTCAACTGGAAATGTTCTCCCCTCCACAGTAAGGATCACACTGGTATCTTTGCTGGGGTCACCGGTATCATTCTGGTTAAAGAAATCCTTGAATTTCTACATTAAAATAAAGACAAATACTTTCAGTTTGAAACTTCAAAGAATCGAGGGGGAAAACTAATGACATAAAGAAGTCAAATTACTATTACTTGAATATAGTTTTCATAAATTTGAGTCTTTTGATAAAGTTCTAATTTGAAAAACTTAGAAGTTGCATTTTGCTGCCTCAGATTCAGGCAATGAGCACCTCCAGGGATGGGGCACCCACAGCTCTAGGCAGCCTGTGTCAGTCTCACCGCCCTCTTAGTAAAGGATTTCCTCCTCACATCTTACCTAAACCTCACCTCTTTCCATTTAAAACTGTTCCCCTTGTTCCATCACTGTCTGCCCATTTGAAAAGTTAGTCTTCCTCCTCATTATAAACATCCTTTAAGTACTAGAAGGCTGGAATGAGGTCTCACCAGAGACTTCTCCAGACTGAACAAACCCAGCTCCCTTAGCCAGTCTTTGTAGGAGAGGTGTTCCTCTCTTCCTCAGCACTCAAACAGGAGCAGCACAGAGGACAAGCTCCATATGAACAAAATTGGAGCTGCCATTTAGGGTCACTTCATTTTAAACCAAATTAGTGAGATATACCTCTGCATCCAGGGTGGCTGAAGCCACAATCAGTCGAAGATCTCCACGCTTCTTTTGAATCTAGGATCAAAAAGACAAAGAACATCTAGAGTAAAAACTATCTTCTGAACTATAAGGCTAGAAACAAGTTTCAGAGCATCCAGATTACCAGTGACTCTATAAAAATAGTTTGTGATCAAGACAGCTGATGAACTGAAGCACCTGTATTGCCCCATGACCATATCAACCTGAGAAATGTATGTAGAGCTTTTTATATTTAAGGCTAAGAAAGAATTGAGGGTATTCAAACAGAAATCATAGTTTACTCTTAATTTCTGGTGGAAGTCAGATCACTGATGGCTTTAAAGTCAGCAACTCCCTGCAAGGTCACTTCTCATAATCATCTTCAGCAGAACAAAGACTGTCTTTTTCCTTATGTAATACAAAGATAAAATTCAGCCTCAGGGGAGGAAAAAGAGGATCCCAAGTGTCAGATGTGTAAAGTAAACAGCTGATACATACAATGGGCTGTGGGATAAATGAGGAATTAGAAATCTCCCTCTCTCAAATGAATTCACTAACAAAACATCAGGAGCAGAAGTTTAGTAAAGATGATGACAGCGGAAAATGTTACGGACCACATTAAAAAAAATAACCTTTTTTAGTAATCCAATGGCAATATCTGTATAAAGAGTTCTTTCATGGGCTTCATCCAGCATGAGAACACTGCAAATAAAGCAGAAAGATAAGATCTATAAATGGATTGAATGATGCTAGAATCAGTATCTTCCTATATTGTTTAAATTTGTTATTGAACTATTGCTTACATTTATTTAGAAAATCACTGAGATAAAAAAACAACAACAAACCAAGAGCACAGAGGCAACAAGAGAGAAAAGGCAGACAACAACCAACAAGCACGCAGTACAAACAGAGCGTTCTTTATTCAGGCTTTTTTGGAAAGGGCTGGAATAACCAAGGTTTATCTTTGGCATACTGCAAATGTTTTCTGTATATCAGAATAAAGCCTGCTCATTATTGATTTTTTAAATTAGTTTAATTTAAAAAAAAAGAGTTTAAAACCAGCTGATAAACAATTCAGACTACACAAGACCCATTTGTGTTATACTCCAAAAATCACAGCACCAAATCCTGCTGGGTTTGGCACTGCAGCTATCAACTTTCTAACAAGCTTTAAACATAAGAAGGTCAGACTTCCAAATAATTTTCACATTTTTTTAACTTTAACTTATACTAATCATACCTCAGCCTAAAAAAAACCCCAGTTATTTACCAAGATACACTTCAGCAAATGTTCAGCCCATGTTTCTTTACCTGTATCTTGTTAACAGAGGATCAGCCATCATCTCCCTTACCAGCATACCATCAGTTAGAAACTAAAAGTGAATGCAAAGAAAAATGGTAAAAAGTCAAACAAACGAAAAAAACAAACAACAAAGCCTAGGAGGTAGTCCTAATTACACATGTGATTTATTTACTTGAATAAT
The DNA here is from genome assembly GCA_037305975.1 of Chrysolophus pictus. NCBI lineage: Eukaryota > Metazoa > Chordata > Aves > Galliformes > Phasianidae > Chrysolophus > Chrysolophus pictus. The sequence goes on from CM074595.1 coordinate 10,183,960, forward strand.
TTTCTAAGCTTTTGCCTAAATTTTTACTCGCTTTTCATTTTCTAATCATCTATGAAGTTGTTCTATTTCCAGCTATGGAAGCTAAATACAATTCTGAGTGCTATCCTGGAGATAAGCAGAGAAATTGGTACTTCATCACATTGATTTTTGAGAATTAGTTGTTCTTCACTGAAAATAACACAGACTGGCAGCACTGGGATATGCTAATAGAAGTTTCTTCACACTTGTCTGTAACAATGAATTTGCTCTACAAGTAACATTCTCCATATCAATATAGCTTAGATCCTCCCAAAGTAGGCTACTTAAGATCTCTCTCACATCTCACCAGAACACAAGACTTAACATTACAACAAATTCAATGTTTTAATTTAGTAATTTTTTATTTATAGCCAGTTGAAACCCACCAGCTTTATGTAGCCCTCAAGCAGATTTTGACCTAGGACTATAAATTTAGTCTTTAATCAGCAAGAACTGATTTTCAAGGTAAAAATCCCAAAGTTTCCAACCTCAGACAATGAATCAGACTCCAAAACATCTGCATTTCTTTCAGTTCTAAAGTGATATTAGTCTCAAAAAAAAAAAAAAAAAGGTAAATTGTTTCATTCATCATCATTCCTACTCCAACATAACTAAAGCAAACTCGTCTGCCCACAATACAAACAAGATTAATATCATTCAAAGGGCTAAAGAAGAGCTGCAAAGCTTGCTATTAAATCCACATCAAATTACTCTCAGCCTGCCCATCTTCTGTTTTATCTGCACTTTTAATCAAAATCTATTTTTGGGGTGGTGAGGATACTTCAGCTTTGATTCACTGTAGGCTTTCACAATGACTTTGAGTCAGATGAGGTCACACCAGTGCTGTACCAACAGCTGGCAACAACTAACATGAAAATCTCCTTTAATTTTACAACAGCAGCTGTCCGACTAGCACAATAAAACATATTAAGTTCTAGATAGCCACAACCATTTCAGTGCACTCTTGGGGTATCCATCTGGAAAACCAAAAAGCTATCTACTCTCTATACCAGGCATCACAACTTTCCCACTGATTTTGCAAAAGTGCTTTAAGAGTTGCAGCTAACCTTTCCAGAATAACCACATACTGTTTCACCTTAATTCTTGTAGCCTGTGGGTCCGTGCAGTCATCAAAACGAATGCAGTATCCAACTTCATGACCCAACACTGCACCCCTTTCATCAGCAACTCGGCCTGCAACCTGACAATAGAGATTCGTGTCAACAAAAAGCAGCTAATAGCAGAATTCTTCATTACACCATCGTTTTGTCCATAGAAAGTCAGCATCAAAACAGAAATAAAGCTACTGCTTCTGAAGTATGACTTGCTCTTAATCAAATGCAAAATTCTGTTTCATGTCGTAGTGCATGCTGACCATGCAAGTGGTAAATAAACCTTTAAGATGCTTCAGCATAACTTAATCTGCTTCACACTTCTTAAGACAGGTTTAGAAGTAATTTCCTGTGAAAAGTTCTGTCAGACCTATAAAGGTTGTCCTTCAAGCAGTCACAAAGCTGGGGAAAGACCACACATCAGCAACTGTGGAAGTACAGTTTCAGAACACAGCTGGCATGCAATAAAGAAGAGTACACATTCGTAGCATACAGAAGAAGTTATTTGTTAAGCTGGTATGTCCCTGAATTTACTCAGACTTTTACTTTTTTTCTTGTTATCTAAAGATGCTAGCCTCCTTTTCATAATACAGAAATTTCTGTGCAGAAAACAGATAGAAAACTGGCAAATAATTAAAAGCAGCAACAATTTTTGGAAGACAAGTGCCCTGGACCAGTTTTAAGCCAATAGCTGAAATCTTGATATACTATTCTACAGAATATTAGGTACTAGCAGGCTATGGTTTCAGCAAACTACAACACAATTAAAAAGCTAAAGTCAGAATAAAACCCCAGAACACACACCTTAGTTCTATTAAAATTCCAGCAGTAAGCTTTTTCAGTCATTCAAATGACATCCTAAACCATACAGACAGTCAGTGAATGCATCATTTATCACTCCACTTTCAAGCAAACATTCAGAGTAACTGTCAGCCTGGGTAATGCAAGCAGAACTTCAGGTATTCCTAAACTATGCAACCTTAGCCAACTACTGCTCTTCGCTTGGGACAACCTCCACAGTCTACCTGAGAAAGCAGGTGAGCACATTAATTAAAATTAAAAAGTCTATTTCAGTTCAAGACAAAGCAATAAATCATCAACATCTCTCATCTGCCAGCAATAGTTATGTGATGCAGGCGGTTTCCAACTACATTCTCAAAGAAAAATCCTACTGTGACTATACACTAAGCCCTAGCTGAGTAATCCTATTTCAGACTTAAAATTACTATGTTAAGACATAAAAGGGAAAAGAGAAACACGTTGTGAGAAATCATTGCAGTATATGCAGCATCTCCTGTAGAACTGCTCAATGTCAACTGAATGTTCTTTGAAGGGGAGAAGGAAGGACACTGCAGGCAAACTGCCCAAAGCACATAATGCAAATCACTGCTACAGACTGTTTTTTCTTTAATGACAGTGGATGAGGTGAACCTTTGAAGTGGACAATTACTCAATCTACTACACTTTTACCAGAAGCGTGCAGTGATACATTGCAGGTATAGTTAAATATCATTAATTTAAAAAACAAAACAGGCAAAATGAGGATTACAAAAAGGCACATGAATTTACTGTAAAAAGAGGAATTGGCAGCAGAAAAGCTTCAGCCAACCTATTCAGTGTTTGGTGGCAGTCATGAAAACAAACAGCACTGGCTGCTTTCTGTGCCTTCTCCCTCTCACAGTACAGCTAACTTATGTGCTCCTAGGCATACCAGTTAAATGCAAAGATGATCAAATTTGTTTCCTCTTTTCCCCACCCTCTTACCAGAGGAAACAGTAAAAAAAAAAAAAAAAAAAAAAAAGTTAAAGAAAATTAGGTATGAGTTGCTAGAAAGGAAAGATGTATACAACCTCCTGCACTGGCCATGTTACTGCACACAGATTTGTACCACTACTTTACTCTGGGAAACAAGTTAGAGACAATACAATCATAATCCTAGCCCAGATTCAATCACAGCTCAACCTTGCACAGTCCTAACTCCCTGTATAGTTTTGCTGATGCAACTGAATTTTATTTCTAAGCTTCTTCATCTGCTATTCTGGCCTTGAAGTTGTTGGCAAGACTTACTAATCATGAGAATTCAGCATACAGTACCAGAAATTCCGGAAGGAAGATAAGCAGAAACCCCTATTCATTCAGGAGCTGAGTTGCCATTCCTGTTATTCAGCAAAAACCACTAATAAATCAGAAGTTATAATGATAATAAAGGGGGAAAATCTGGACATGGAGAAACTCACTGAAACAGCAGCAACTCGACGAGGCTGTGTCACCCCAACCACTCTTCCTTCAGCTGTCCAACCAGCTTCTGCTAGATACTGCAAACAAATATTTAGGGAAAGAAGTCATTATGATTAAGAGGTGCTAGCTGTCCTCACTGTTCTCACTGTTTGCTTTGCTCTGATTCTGACACAAGCTTATGCATGATCTGAAGCAAATCAGTTACTTTTTGTGCATCATTTGTCTCACCATGAAAAACAATATAGGTTTCTATAATTGTTTTTAATTAAGAAAAATATAGTATAATAACTACTTCCTAAGAACATTAGCTTTCAGAAGGTATGTTTGAGTCTCAAGTATTAATTTGAACTGCTTCATTTTTTATTTTCTTTCCTTTATTTTATAACCTTTTTGAAGACAAAAAGCTAAGCAGCACAAGTCAAGTTCTCACACTGAAATGGATGGCATTCATCATTAGCTTGCAGTTATTTATATTAAGAATAACTTATGAAAAACTTATAAGAAACCTACACCTTCCTTTCCTTCTCAAAACCATATTTTCAACAAAATGTTAAACTTAATTCTAATAAAGTTATAAAACCATTCACTTTAGCAGAGTAACTACTATTTGTATCAGCATAAATGTGTAGGATATGCTCCTTTCCAGGAGTGAAAGAAGGCTTTCTATCTCAGATATTCCAGCTCCTGCTATCAAATATGAAGCTTTACTTTTCTCTCCTCTTGGTCATGCACACACACACACACCCCCAACGCTGGCAAGTTCCATTCTTACAGCACAGTTCTGGGGTGCTGGTTTAATATTTCATGCAAAATCCTCTGAGGGAGTACCAGATTTCACCAAGCTAAACACACACTTACCTGTGGAATTTGTGTTGACTTCCCACATCCTGTTTCTCCAACGATCACCAGAGTTTGATAGCTCTCCACTAGATAAAGTATGTGATTTCTTAGCTGAAAGAGATAACATTTAGTTATCAAAACCAGATTTGTACAAAAATAAGAAAGCTAACATCAGTGTTTACCTAAGTAAATTCATTTTACAGAGAATGTACTGCCAAAAGTTAAGAGATTCTTTCAAATCTACACATAAGCATGCAAAATATAGTAACTGAACTAAATCTACAAAGCCCATAAAACTGTTGGCAACAGCTGTCAATGAGAATGATCAATTTCAGCAAATAAAGAGAACGAGATCACGTAACAACTGTTCTATGTTGTAAAAGGTTTCAATACTGCTTTCTCAAATACAAACAAAACCACAAAAGCCAGGCAGCATCCAACTGATTTAATAACCCCAAAAAGAACTCTCGTACCTTAAAAACAGGCAGCTTTTGTCTTTGTTGTTCAATAGACAGAGAAGCATAAGGATTATAGATGACGGTTACACCGCTGCTCTCTGCAGGACTCTGCCTCTCCTCCGAGACGCTGATGCCAGGACCTTCTGTGCCTACATGACAGCAGTTAACTTTTACAATACAACCAAAATCAAGATGTTCCTTGCAAGGAAGAATTGCATGCATCCTAGCATATATCAAGAGACCAATTTTTCTAGAAAATTAATAAAAAATATTCCATATCAGTACACAAGCAAAAATTGTGTCAAATCAAATGTCTTTCTCCTGCTAGTTAAAAACCTAATATGAATACATACTTGAGTTTTTAAAGGAAGATAAAGGAGAAAAAAAGCACATAGGAAAAATAAACAGCAAGGTGTTTGGACTGTTATTCTTCCATGCAGCAGTTCAGATATAACTTCATCAATCTCAGAAGTATGGCCATGGGTTTCAAGCCAGCCAGCCACGTAACAGGACTCCTTTGGACTAGCATGAACCACAAAAGCATTCAGCTTTGCCTGCTGATGAGATACACCACCACAGCTCTACATTTACCTCAGTATCTGAAATTTGATTTATTCCTGCTGCGTGTTAAAATAAAACTAGTGACAACCAAAAATTCCAAATAATGCAGGCAAACCAAAAGCAACAACTCATCTCAACAAAGGAATGTATTGTCTCTAGCTGCAAATTCAACTGGAAAAATCTGAGAGCAAAGGGGTTTCTCCTGTTTTGTAGGATTTGCTTGCTTGGAGTTCTTCCCCACTGTTTCCACTGTTGAAAAACAACTCACCCCAACTCAAAGCTGCCAAGTAAGTTTCGCAGCACACTGAACCAATTTTAATAACAGTTAGCACTGACTCTGATAACTACCCACTCCCAGAACAGGTGAGGTAAGAAACAGGAAGGCTCAAGAGCCCACTGCGATTCAGAACAAAGAATTGTTTGAGATGAAAGGGACATAAAAGGTCACCTAGGACAATTCTCCTGCAATGAACAGGGACACTGACAGCTCCTTCAGGCGCTCAGAGCCCCATCCAGCCTGACCTTGAATGTCTCCAGGGATGGGAAATCCACCACTTCTCTACGCAACCTATGCCAGTGCTTCACCACCCTTAGCGTAAATAACTTCTTTCTTATATGCAACCTAAATCTCTTCTCCTCCAGTTTGAAAGCATTTCCCCTTGCCCTATCGCAATGGACACTGCTGAAGAGTCTCTCCCCATCTTTCTAACAGCCCAAAAAACACCTCTCAGCCCCCCCTCCTTCAGCTTGACCTGCTCCAGCCGCCCTCGTGTTCCACTCTCCGATCGCATTCACGGCCCTTCTCGGACCCGCTGCGTTAAGCCCATGTCTGCGTGCTGCCGGGAGCCCCCCAGGCTCCCGACACAACCTCAGGAGCGCTGCAGGGCGGCTCTCTTCCCTCAGTCCTCTCTCAGCGAAGCCCCCGCCACTCCCCAGCTACAAGGGCACACGGTGCCCGCTGGCCGCAGAGCGCTCCCGGCACCGAGCGGCGCTCACAGAGGCCTCTCCTCCCGCACACCCTCTGGCTGAGGGGCAGAGCGCTCCTCCGGCAGCGCAACCCATGCGGTTCCCCGTCACCCCCGGATCCAGAAGCGCGCTTTAGCCCACGGAGGAAAGGATAAAAAAGGGAAAGAAGGAAGGCGCAAGCCTGCCCTGCCACACAGCCGCACCGCCCTCACCCGGCTTCCAAAACTTCACCGGTCCCACGGGCGCCGCCATCTTGGGGTGAGAGGGTAACCGGAAACGGAAGTGCTGAGCCCACGTGACTCGGCGCCCGTTGCCATGGTGCCGGCCCGCGCGGCGCGCGTTGCTGTGGGCTCGTGAAGTGAACGGGGCGGGGCCTGGCGTTTAACGGCGTGCAGGCTCTCGCCCCGAAACGGCCGTTTGTCGTTAATTAGCAAAGCTAATTGCTTCCTTACCCACCGTGACGGGGCCACCACGCTAGTAGTGTTGTGATGACTACAGCAGCACACGTCCTAATAGTGCAACTCCACAGGCACTCGTTCTGCTGAGTGTCTGCGTAACCACCCGAAAAAAAAGTTATTCAGTCATAATTGGACACGCCTACAAAAATTTATTTCAATGTCCTTGTTAAACGAAATCCATCCTACCAAAAATAAGCACTACTCTTATCGCAGCACCATCACTGTATCAGCTGAGAAGAAAGTCCAGCTGCTGGGACGTGGAAATGGCGTCCTATTAACATCAGGAGATGAACAACAAAGTTAAAAACCTGTAATTGTGAAAACAGACGTGGGGGATCATCACTGTGAGAGCACGGTCACACAAACAGCATTTTGCAGAGAGCACAAAACTGCCTTCTTGAGGGTATTTATGGAAAATGTCCAAAATAAGAATAAAAAATACATATTTGAATTTGTTTTCATCAGGATAAAAGTTAACGCTATTAAACTATACAAACTATTGAACATCTACAAATCGGGAATCAAAACTATTACACTGGCACGTTTGTAAGCAGAGAAGAAAAAGGACACCCATTAGCTGTATCCAAATGAGTACATTGGCACGATGCACTGGCAGGAAATACCGTTTCTGTAAGATCCACATGTCCAGTTTGATATTGTCCCACGGGTGGTTAGATCCACACGAACTTCCCCAGCTAAGTTTACAGATTCCCCTTGGAGGCCCAGAATCCACAAGCACACATATTGCTAAGATTTCTGCTGCAGCAGAGCCTTAAGAACAACTAGAAGAAACGGCTCTATTTCTGACTTCCATGAGGTTGCCTGTCAGGTGAAAGCTTTTTAAATTCGAAGCATCTTCACAGATTTCAGATCTACTCAGCTTTTCCTATAAGATCAGGCAGCGGTAGCAACAGTAAAGTATATAATGCAGAAAAAAAAAGTCTTATTTGGCTTTGCTACTAATATTAGTAGGTGCTTAGTCATATAGCCCCTTGACTGCAGGCATTTAGGATGTGTTTATTGTGATGCTCACAATCCAAGTGTTCTTATCACTAAAAAGAAAAGATTATCTGAAATTAAGTCATGGCAAAACCGTTAATCTGATACATTAAATCGTTCTGCCTAGCTGCTCAGCTTCATGTAAACAGCACCAAAAGCCAGGTACTGACCTAGCTTCTAGCTTATGGCTACTCCCATCCAGTTCTGCATCAGAGAACTGTTTGTGGAACACAAGACTAAGCTTTGACTGATTTCAGAGCCATACAGCAGTCCTGCTACCCATCTTTAGAATCTTAAGGAATGTATTTTTTAAGGAATCTACATATAGAAAATGAGGTTTGAGCTACCGAACTAAGACGTCACCAACCCATTACGTTTAAACAATCAAAAATAGGTTGAAAAATGAGAAACTGACAGAACACCAGAAATCAGTAATGGCTTCTCAGGTATTAAAGAGTTTTGTTTTGTTTTTCAAAAGCACTTCTGCGTGTAAGACAATACCATAATTGTATGTGCTGACTGACATTGCAGAGGTGTTCAACTGAACTCACAATTCCAGTATTTCTTTCTCTCAGTTTGAGGTTGCCTTCCCAGCTGCTTGCACAGACATACTGTAAGGCAGTACAGGACATGGACCACAGGACATGGCTTCTGAGGTTTTGCATCTCGCTCTGAGTGAACGTGCAATTCATCTCTCTATGATCCAGTGTGGCCTCATAACTAGGGAGCCATTCCTCTTAGTCAGTGGTGGAGAAACATGCATTGCATTACTTGACACATAGACTGCTTCCCTTGAGGCATGAATCCAGTTTCGCTTCCTTTTTAGATTTCCTACAAATGCTCTAAGATATAAAAACTCCATTCTCAGAAAGTTTTCCCTGGTTAAGTCTCTAGAAGCCACTGTAATCCTGACCAGCTCATCGAACACCTTATCCTTCTTGCTGCCAGAGAACTCTTTGAGGTTGACAGGCTTTGAGTGTGCATAAAGAGTCCGAAATTCCTGGTCAAAGTGTGCAACTGCTGGACCCGACAGGATCAAAATGTTACTGCTGTTCAGCTTCCCATCCATCCACGTAAAACTAGCAAAAGAAGGAGAAAGTTCCAAGTTAATTCAAAGTAATAATAGATATCCAAGCACTAACTGAAAATTCTCATGGTGGTGTGCCTTATTTTAAGGCCAAATGTTACAAGCAACGTGCTAGAAAGGAAAATGATTTAATGTTACTACTATTTCCTGTTTAAAGAAATCATATAAAGAAAAAAAAACGACACTTGCCTATAGGAACCTGTTGTCACTCTAATGCCATCAATGAGCATGAACTTTTCACGGACTTTTCCAACAATTTTGGCACCTGACCTTGTGTAGTATGTGTTCCCAGTGATATTTCGAACTCTCATCAACTGTTAAAAGGATACAGAAAGTAATAAGTGAATTTCAAAGTTAAATGATTGTAATACATATAAAGAAGTAACATATGACAGTAAAGATCACTGATGAACTAGTGAAGGTTGCTGTGCAGTGGCACAGGATTCACCATCTAGAAACAGCGTTGTATTGGCTTAGCCCACAAAGAGAAAATGCACAAAGGGGCAGACCTATACGCTGATGGTACAGAGTGAGGCTGTTAAAACTGCTGTCTTATCTCAGAGGGAATCAAACTCCAGAGAATCTTGGGAACGTCCTTTCCATCAGCCTTTGCAGTCTCAGCAAGCCTGAGCAATTCACATTCCCTTCTACATACTGGACATTCCCCCTTCATTTTCTCAAACAGTACTTCTGTCCCTACAAATATTACAAGGCTTACCTTCTCCTGCTCCAGATCAACTCCTAGATCCCTGCACATTTTCAGAAAGTGGGAAAATGAAGACTGATCTAGAAGGATATATGCTTTGACTTGTCGCTGGCTACAAGCTTCCAAGAGGTCTGTGAAGATATCGGTGTCTGTGAAGGAATCCATAACCAGGGCAATCATCTGCAACAAGGTTCAGAAGAAATCATTAGGCTGTTTCCACAGTATCCCAAAGGAGATAGGAGGAATTTGACTTTCAATTTAAGTATTTCTCCACCCCCCACAGCCCTTTTTACCCTCCTGGTCACTGCACATGGCACAGTCCTCTGCAATACATTCTGTTGTTCAGAGAACCGACGGAACATTTAAAAGACATGTAAGGGAGTGAAGAGAAAGGAACAATAACTGTGAATGGACTAAAGATCTCGGGATAAGAATCGCATATTGATACAGATGATTACAGCCTACAGTTCACCAACACACATCGCTTGCTGCTACCATCACTTTTTCACATCCCTGTGTTGTTAAATGAGGAAAAACATACCCTGAACTTATCACGGTCAGAACCCACTGTTTGTCCCTATTATGCTGCTGCTTGTTTTATTTACAGCAGATAACACCACTTAGGATTTTTTATCATCCCCTTGTGGGATTTTCTTTCACTATTTCAGCGGAGCACTACGAAGTTCATTGCCCGGACGTGGCTGTGTGCGCGCACTGGGCGCAAGCAACCCACCTGGAAGCCTATCGCAGAGAGCACCCTTTATCCACATCCAGAATCGGCGCTCTTTATCACACAGCTTCACCTTCAGGGCACAGTGACACAAATCTGAGACCTCCGACTTCCCCCCACCCCTGCAGCACTCGGGAGGCTGCGCCCGCACGGAGCGCTGACGGCGGGGATCCGCCGGTGCACGGGGCACCCACCTGCCGCGCGGAGCGGATCTGCCGCCGCACCGCCTCCTTGCAGCCGTACGGGCTGTCCCCGCCGCCCGGCTGGAAGTGCGCCTCCACCCGCGTCAGCCCGCGAAACGCGCCGCTGCCGAAGCCCGGCCAGCCCAGCTCCAGCGCCGGCGGCTCCGCGTCCGAGCGCTCGGGGAAGTAGGTGAGCGACGACGCGTCCAGCGACGCCTCGGCCGCCGCCTCCTCGGCCGCGTTGGGCGGCACGGCGCTCCGCGCGATGGCCTGCACCTCGGGCTCCGACAGGAAGGGCGGCAGCCGCTCCCGCCGCAGGAAGGCGCGCAGCGCCTCGGGGCCGCCCGCCACCAGCTCCTCCAGCGCCAGCCGCCGCGCCTCGCTGTACGGCCCGGGCGGGCGCGGCGGCCATTGCCCGGCGCCCTCCTCCAGGCACTGCGACGCGTTGGCGGCCATGGCGCGAAGGGCGGGCGGCCGCGGGCAGCGCCGTTACGGCGCCTTTATAGCGGGCGGCCGCTCCCCGCCTCCCGCCCGGCCCCGCGCCCTCGCACCGCCGCCCGCCGCCCCCCCCGCAGCGCTGCTCTGGGAGCAAAGCGGGCATCGAACGGCGAGAGCTGCGGGCTGCGACGCGGGGCGTTGGGGCGCCCGGTGCCACGCGAATAAGAGACGACTCAGAAAGCTTCGGAGCCTCCCGGCAAAGTGAATTTATTTGTAAACAGCGCATCGCCCTATAAGTGCCAGTAGAATTCTACAGTGCAACAAAGTTGAGAAGTACGCAGAACAAAGGTTTTCGAGTCCATTTTACGGGCACTCAAACACCGCCCAACGCCAGCTCTTAAATACAAAACCTCGTCAGTGGCTCCGAGCACTGCTTACTGCCGCCCCAGGGGGGGGAAAGGGGTGGATGATCCAACAGCCTGCAGCAGCAGGCGGGCCTCCATCAGCAGACTGCAAAAATGGAAATGGCTGATAGGATAAAGCGTGTCTGCCTCCACTTCCATTGCAGCCCAGCTGTTCTGGGTGTTTTCCCGGTCATTCATTTCTCCTTATGGAAATGAATCTGACAGCTGAAATGCGCCATCTACTGGACAGATGCACCCATCAATGAGGAGGAAATACCTCATCAGGCTGGTTTCATGCAGAATTCAGTCTGGTTAGTCACCAACATAGTGGTATACAGGTCTACAGAAGAGCAGCACAGGTCAGACCTCAGGGAGGTGATCCATCAAACACAAACACAAACGCACACCTGCTGCAGACATTCAGGCAGCGTCTTTGCAAAGTGAGTTAACCCGCAGTCTGTGGAGTGTTGAAGGTATTTTCATAAGCTAAGATGGCTCTCAGGTTCCCCAAACCAGATTATTAGTGGATGAAATACAGACAGAGCAGGAAATACAGAATAATTCTGAAAGCACAGTTTAAAGAGAAAAAAAAATTTGTAAAATAACCATGGCAAACAGTGTATAATATTTTTGTACCTTATTTGAGCAGAGACTTTGCCATGTGTCCTCGGGGATCATCTCACCTCCAGCCTGACTCCAAGGAAGGCAGGCACTTACAGGTCTCCTACCAGAACTAAGACACACGTCCCAGTTCCAGCTGAGACAGTTCATTTTCTTCTTAGCATCTGATATGAAACTATCTCTTGGTTTAAGAGAAAAACTATTGATAACAGTTATGTTATCGTTGTTACACACACGTTTACATATACCTATGTAAAAGCGTAAAAGGACAATCAAACTAAAGAGCTGGTTAGATCAGAACCCACAACCGTTCCAACAGACCTTTCACAGCTTCAGAGGTAAACACATTTTGCTCTTCCACTGGAGTGAGAATGAAGTTATTTTCCCTCATTCTGAGTATGTAGTGGAAATAAAACCCATTATTAAAAAGGGGAGATGTTGGTATTACCATTCTGAGCAGGATTTGTCTGACTCAAATTTTTCCAAGTTTAGAGAACTTAAAGCCAGAGCATTAGCAATCCTAAAAACAAAACTTAAATGCTTTCCAAGTCAAATATTCAGAAGTACAATAAACCTATACCACTAATGTGTATAAGGGAAACATGCAAGTGGTTACAGTACACGTGAAAAACCTCACTGATTAAATTGCATAGTAGAAAACAAAGTGCTGGAAAGTGATGCGTGCATGTATTAAAGAAGAGTAAAAGTACTAGAAGGAATCAGAAGAATCAGCAGATATAAAGTGATTTTGCATTTTGTGACCAGAGCTTTTGAGCTCTGCATTCAGTGCAGCAGTCATTTATTCAGAGAAGAGTGAAACACCTCAGAGGCTGTGCAGACTGGCACTGATGTCTCACCTCTACTTCAGGTTGTACCTTCCCCTGTAGTGGTTCATGTAGCTTTCAGGAACATGTCTTCTCCAGGACAAGATATCCACCATGTGGCTAAGCTTTGATCTGATGGTGGAGTAGTGGAATTGCCTCTCCTTATGCAGTTTTTGGAAATACTCTGCCCTGTGAATGCTAGGGTATTCAAAGGACCGAAGAGAAGACAGTGAGCTGGTAGAGCTCGTGCGAGACATGTGGGATGATGATGAAGATTGTGATCGCAGACTAGAATTTGATGAAGACTTTCCAGGTAGAAAGGGTTCTTCTTTGGAAAACTTCCTGTAAAGCAGAGGGGTTTCCACGTGCTCATCTTCCCTTGTCTGCGTCACTGCAGCCTTCAGCAAAACTGAAGTCTGAGTCCCAGTCGTTCTTGTAGCAATTGAAGTTTGAGCGTCAGCTTCTTCTGTTAAAACATTGGTCTGCATGCCAACATTACACACGGCCACTGCAGGCTGCTCTTCCCATAAACCAGTTTGAGTCGATGCATTCTTTTGTCCCACTATGGCCTCTGGATCGCTGAGCCACTCCTCTTCACTCAAGTGAGAATGTCCCAGGTCACAAGGCTTGCCTCCTGGAGTATCTTCAGCCACATCTAGTTGTTTTAACAGTTTTTTTGGAGTACTAGACAACATGGCAAATTCTGCCCTCAAATTGCTCTCCACAGTGTATTCTTTAGAGGACTCTATTCTTTTCTCCAGATGATCAAATATACCACTGTTCCTACAGCTTGATCGGCATTCAGGATTGATAGGGTTTGACTGGGCATAAAGAATTCGAAACTGCAGGTCAAAGTGTTCAACCACTTGACCTGACAGTAGCAGCAAGTTACTGCTGTTCAGCTTCCCATCAGTCCACGTGAAACTGTTGAAAACAAACCAAGATTCACAATTAAACTCCAGTGCACTTCAACACATAATAACAGACAGCAAGACTTAGCCTAGAAGTATTGTGCATAAGGAAGGCATAGATCTGATCAACCGTTCACTCACTCCTTCAGGAAAATCCCTACCCAGCCACAGCCAGGTTCTTTGCTAATGCCATGACATGCAATACAAGTCTTCCAAAGGTGCCTCCTGTTCTGTGTTAGTCCCACTCAAGTAGCCCACTTGATATTTATTAGTAACAACAAACGGGAGATTTAACACAGCCTTCTTACAGAACACCCCTCTGCTTTTTTTTTTTTTTTTTTAAGCGTAATTACACACTAATGGATTCCAGTACTTGCCTGTAGGAGCCTGTTGTCACTCTAATGCCATCAATCAACATGAATTTTTCATGGACTTTCCCAATAATTTTGGCACCTGATCTTGTGTAATAGATGTTCCCAGTGAGAGTTCGAACCCTCATCAACTGTTCCAAGAAAAAAAAGGAAAAAACCAGCATCAAATTTAAGTTTACTTCCAAAAAGTTTTGATGATTAACTCTGCATAAAAGCAACAAGATTAATTGTGGAACATAGGAATGAAACAACCTTCCTCAAATTGACCTGCAACTGAAGTCTCAGTGGTTCCGTAGTGCTAACTTTCTGTTAGATCACAAAAAGCTGTAGAGAGTTAATCTGGAAAGAATGGGGAGCACCAACTAATTACTGCCCACAGAGCTAGGAATGCCTCCCATCCAGAGAAGCACTCACTTGGGTCAACATAAGCCAGGACATAACACAATCACGTCAGCTTATATTCAGAGGAATCAAGTAAGCTAACTGGGTCACATCCTCCAAATCCTGAAGATAAAAGATGTTCCCAATGCCACACCACCCTCGAGCTTCCTGTTTGCTTTCCTTAGAGTTATTTGCCTTGGCAAGCAGTTCCTCGAGCCACAGAATAAAGCTACTTAGATCTTGCAAAATTAAACGCTTAGAAATAGCCACTTCTCCAGCAGGGATCATAGGGATCCACCCAGCACGCTGGGGAGCTGCACAGCATGGCTGTCGTTCCTACATGCAGACATGTGAGGTAGAAGGAAGTGTGAAGGTAAGCGTGCCTTTTCTGCATGGTTTCTGATGAAATTTCACCCCTTTGGTTAGAGACCGTACTGAAACCATCCAAAATGGCCCACAACCTTCAGCACCCTCTTATTTCAGTGTCCGAACAGACATGGTGCTTTAGACTTTTAGGGAAATCTGATGATTTGCAGAAAGGTGTCTCTGATGTACAAAACCAAAGCAGTACCACAAGAAGGAAAAACAAAACACTTCCACTCCACTATGTTTAGTACTTACACTCTCCTTCTCAGGACAGACACCCAAGTTTTTGCACATTTCCAAGAAATAGGGTAGAAAGTCCTGGTCAAGAAGGATATAGACAGGGACCTGGCGCTTGCTGTAGGCATGCTGAAGGTCACTGAAGATATCAATATCTGTGAAGGAATCCATAACAAGGGCAATCACCTGTAAAAGAGAGGCAGCAAGAGTTGAAGAGTTTTAATTTACACAGGACAGAAGTGGCTCAGATGGCCTCCTGCACAGCTGAACATCTACAAACATTCTCTGTTTTCTCCTCAGACCACGTGATACAAAGGCAGCACTGTCCCTATACAAATGACCAAGACAAGACAACAGTCAACTGAATACTTCTCCTAAGAGCCTGGGAAGAGCACATTCTGGGTTTCCATCCAACACCTTCACAAAAAAAAACTCACAAGCAGATGCAAATTTGCCATGAGAGCTCTTTTGAACAGACAAGTCCAAAGATGGAAAGATTCAGTGGGCCACAGACAAAACATTCTTACATTTGTAAACAATCTCTCCATTCAGAGCAACACCACACAGCATTTCCCAGAATCCCAGCCCTTTAAACCTGGGAACGCACAGCTGCGTGGGTGCAGACACAAAGCTTTGGCTTCATGACTTACTCTTGTCCCACCAGATGTGCAACAAGAGCTGTTGCACTTACCTGCCCATATCAGCTCTCCTGGCACACACCTCCTGCTGCACACTGAGGCCCGGGCACACAGCACAGCTGCTCTGTGTGTGGCACTGCTGGTGCTCAGAGGAAACATTTCCCACAAGAACAGACTCAGCTCTGCATTCCCACCTGAGCCCTGCTCCTTAGGGGGTTGGCTCTAAACAGGCAATTTCTTAGTTATAAAACACAGGCAGCCTGCATTTCTGGATGAAGTTAGCTTATGCTCCTCATGTAGTGCCTCTTGTCTTCTCACTGTGTCACTTCTCTAAGTGCCAGAGCAAGATGGAGAAAATTAAGGCACTGTTGATGAGGTGAATAAGAAATTAACCCCTGAAAACAGAACAGTAGGAACACAATTCCTTGGAAATACTGTTGCCTTCAAATGGCCGCTCAGTTAGCAGCACATGAGCTCTAATCCCAGTATTAGCAGCTGAAAAAGATAGAAAAGCTGTACTCAAACTAAACAAAATAGTTATAGCAGATAGAGAAAACTCTCTTCTCTGTGCTAGGCTCTTCCAGATGTAGAGGTAAGGCAGCAACTGCACCCACCTCAGGCATAGAGCATCCTAAGCTGGAAGGGATCCTCAGAAACACAGAGCCCAACCCCCAGCTCTACACAGCAGTACTCCAACCCAAATCCTATGGCTGAAAGCGATGTCCCAGCACCCCCTGAGTTCCAGCAGCTCAGGGCCATGCCCACTGCATTCTGGAGCAGAGCCTTTCCCTGATATCTCCGCTGTCACAGCTCCATGCCTCCCCTCAGTTGATCACCAGAGGTCAGTCCCTCAAGCTGACAGGGAACTCAGCAGTGTCTGAAGCTTTCCTACTCCCCACGTTAACCCTGAGGATGCAGACATGACCAAACAGCACATCAGTCATTAATTTGCAGGGGTCTCTCTGTTCTTCACCCACAAAAGCATTTCCCAGACCAGCACCTGGCAGCGAGTAGAGCAGCGCGTCTGGCTGCTGCCTCGGTGTAAAGAACACAACAAAGAACAGCTCTTGGGAAAAACAGCCGTCCGATGGTGCAATTCGATGAATCACCAGAAACCTTCGGAGCGGCTCTTCCTGCACAACAGTCCCCGAGCAAAGCCCATGCCATCCTCACTCGCTGACAGCCTCATCTCGGCGCCGCATGGGAGCGCCGGGCCGGGGCCGCCCCGCCCAGCAGGGAGCCGCGCTTTTCAAATTCAGCGGAGCCGACGGGACTGCCGCCGGCGGGAAAGGAGCTCCTGCTGGGCACCGCCGTTACAGGGGTGCGCTCAATTAAGGCAACCAGTCACAGAACGGTTACGGCTCAGCGGGGCGTTCGGACCGCGCTCCTCATCGGCCCAGAGCCGCGTGCTGCCACCGCACGGAGCGCGGCTCTGCACCGTGCTGCGGGCCGGCGGCAAAGAGAGGAGAGCGCGGGCACAGCGCTGCCTCGGCACGTAGCGACTTTCCGGCGGGGAAGGGCACGAGAAAAGCTTCCGCGAGCCGGGAGGAGGCGCCTACGAGCGGGCCCGGCTCGCAGAGCCACGCACCCGGCCTCCAGCGGCTCGAACGCGGGCAGCGGTCCCACGGGGCACCCACCTGCCGCGCGGAGCGGATCTGCCGCCGCACCGCCTCCTTGCAGCCGTACGGGCTGTCCCCGCCGCCCGGCTGGAAGTGCGCCTCCACCCGCGTCAGCCCGCGGAACGCGCCGCTGCCGAAGCCCGGCCAGCCCAGCTCCAGCGCCGGCGGCTCCGCGTCCGAGCGCTCGGGGAAGTAGGTGAGCGACGACGCGTCCAGCGACGCCTCTGCCGCCGCCGCCTCCTCGGCCGCGTTGGGCGGCACGGCGCTCCGCGCGATGGCCTGCACCTCGGGCTCCGACAGGAAGGGCGGCAGCCGCTCCCGCCGCAGGAAGGCGCGCAGCGCCTCGGGGCCGCCCGCCACCAGCTCCTCCAGCGCCAGCCGCCGCGCCTCGCTGTACGGCCCGGGCGGGCGCGGCGGCCATTGCCCGGCGCCCTCCTCCAGGCACTGCGACGCGTTGGCGGCCATGGCGCGGAGGGCGGGCGGCCGCGGGCAGCGCCGTTACGGCGCCTTTATAGCGCCTTTGAATCCAAACGGCGCCGCGCAACGCCGCCACTGGGGGAGCCGAGCTCCGCCCCCCGCCGCTATTGGCTACTCGCCCCGCCCCGCTCCGCCGCCATTGGCTGCCTGCCCCGCCCCTCATTCGTCACAGCCCTCAGGTGCGAAGCCCACAAAAACCAGCGGCACTTTCTGTGTTATTAAAAGAAATTTAATATATATATATGTTTTTAAATTAAAAAATTCAATCTCTCTATTAAAGACGCAGGTCAGGTGCTAATACTGTCAGACATACCCTTTTGGCATGAGTTTTACATAAAATTTAAGATTTTATGCGTTGCTTCAACACGTTAAGAAACCATCTCTTCATACTTACAGTAACAATAAAGTCAGCTCCATACAATATCAAATATCCTTAAAAAAAAAAAGTTTTAAATATATTAGACTCTGATTGCCAAAATGCCATTTTATACACAAAGCTGCTAATACAATATACAGTCCTCACGTTCTTTTTCTCACATAAAATACACCTGGTCGGCTGGGTCTGTACGCTCCGCAGCGGGTGGATGGGGTGAGGCTTATTGCAGAAGGTGCTGCAGTGCCAAGGCTGCTTTTGCACTGCTGTTAAACCCGTATCTCTCTCCCGGTGGAGGTCAGTGTGTTGGTGAGGTCAGAACACGCTCCTCGAGCGCTGTCTCCTCTACCGCAGCTGGAATGCAGCGCGATGTTCTGGGTCAGACGTTGCCTGAAGAGCCCAGCGGTACCCGGATGATGCGGGGGACTGCAGCCCAGTGCCTGCTTGGGCAGGATGAACACAGCCAAAGAACAACCAGTTCTGTTGTACGGCCACAGACAAAGAAAACGAAACTCCAGATATTAACAGCACGTGATGGATTCTGCCTGGGGAGAGCTGCTATACCGAAAGAGGTCAAAA
This sequence comes from Chrysolophus pictus, assembly GCA_037305975.1. NCBI lineage: Eukaryota > Metazoa > Chordata > Aves > Galliformes > Phasianidae > Chrysolophus > Chrysolophus pictus. The sequence continues at coordinate 10,202,554 of CM074595.1, forward strand.
AGATTTGATAATTATCCTGATCGTTTTCATTCTGGGTATTAGGAAGAGAAACAGTGATCGTGGGAGAAACAAATAAACAAAAGTTTCAATATCTGGCTCTGAATTGCTTTCCCTTGCAATAGCAAAAAGCACCGCACAATCACTGCAAGCATTCCAGAGACCAACAACAGAGTAATTTTAGCAAATATAAGGCACAGAAATACCCAGACACAGGGAGGACACCTTCCAGCAGATGCACAACAGTTACTCTATGGCTCACCACAGACCAGTGCTGTTGTTTTCTCAGTTAAGTTATTCTTATTTCAGGGTACTGCCAGCTGTTTTTCAGTGTGCAAGATTTGGGGAACCAGAGGTCCAAGATTAAACTAAAAGCACACCGAACAAAAGTTGTAAAGCCAGCTGGGAGATCATAAGTGCTTTCATCTGCAACCCCATGAAATAAGGCCTTGCTCAGTGCACCAGAGAATTCACTGCCTCTGCCATAGATTGCACCGACTCCTTATTGCCACTGCCCTGCCATGCTCTGCTCCTTCCCTACCAGGAGTTGCTCAGCCTCTGGTGCCCAACCACACCTGCTACAACATCACGCCAGCTGGAGTCCTTTCTTGGATGAACAGGGGCTTGTAGGATTCCAGAGCACCACAGAAATGACACTGAGCTAAAATCACATCACTGGGTATGCCAAGCATAGATCCAGGCCTGAAGTCACACAGATCCCAGCAATAGTGCTTAAGCCCTTATCTGACATTTCACTGCTGGGACTTCCTCGGTTGAGCTCAGTAAAACAGAGATGCTATTTTGAGAGATACTTTTTTTTGCAGTTAAGTAAAGTCTTTTGACGTAGAAAGCAAGGAAGATTCTGCGAGTAGGGAGGTCATTCCCACATGCAGCTCCACCTACAGCAGGCCAGCACTGCACTCCTCAGATCTTTGCGTGGCCTTCAGGAACCACAACCTTAGGCTACTGTTAATGAAAGTGTGACTCTGATCTGACCTTGAATCTGTATTTAGAGCATTACTGAACCTAGAGTCACTGATTATAGTGTAAAACCCCTAAATCTTCCTCTCATAAGCCAAGTGCTTGATATGCCAATCAACACAATCCATAGCACCCACGGCTTTTTAGCAAAACGAAGATGTAGTGAATTTAGCCGAGGCACCTTCTGCTATGTACTTCGGACCATTCCACTAGGATAGCCTTTATTCAAACACAGATATAGAAAGCACTACTATTACAACACTGCCAAGTTTTACAATTAAGAGCCCTGCTCCTAGAGGTAAGCTCCTCCAATGCACATATAAGAACTCCTGCGCGTTTATTAATCCCCCCCAAAGTCAGCCTCTCCAAAACACGCGGCCAGAAGCAGGCTGAATACCCGTTTTACAGAATCACTCATCCCAGACCTACAACCAGCAGCTCTGCAGGCAGAACTGTCAGCCTTCCCTGAGCTTATCTGCCAGTGCTCCGCAGGCACTGACCATTACATCCAGAATGTCACTGACACAAAGGTGCTTATCTACCTTAGGTCACTGTTCCACAGTCCTCTCAAGTCCTACCCTGACGCAACTTCCGCCCAAAGCCAGAGGGAGATAAAGACATGGCTAAGAAACAAATCCTGGAGCATTTCTCGATTACTGACTGTGCCATCTAAATGAGAATTGATTCCATTCAACCAGACAGCACCAGACTTCAGTGAGCATGTTACCTTGCAGTGGTAATGCTGGAAGAGTTAATTATGGCCAATTTTACAATTACAACACAAAGACCAATTAAGGGGATGATGAATAATCTAGAACTTGTAGCATCTTTCTCCTGACACTAAATCAATTGCTGGTTTGCTCAAGATCACAGTTAGAATTAAGAATTCCCAGGGTTTCACATATAAACAAAGTGAAATAGCAATTAACTAAAATCTATTGGTCTAAAATGGACTGGCTTCCTACAGCTTTAATCTATCAGCAGCTCCTAGAGAAAGCAAACCTCAAATTACTTTGCACTGTTGCATTCAAGTGCCTCCTTTTCACTTGCATGGAGTTACAGAGGATTCAATGCACTCAGTAGTATAAAACTGCTCTGAGAAGGAAAATGGCCCAACAACAAAGGAAGGCATCAGCTGGGCTAAATTTGCACCCATGTATTTTGCACCTAGTGAGTGGCAGCACCAAAAATTTGTACACTGAGTCCAGCATTCTCAGGGAGATGGATGTGAGGAGACAATCCCCAGCACCATGCGAGAGCAGAGGCACCTAAAGATCATCTTCCCCCCCACAATGACACGCAGTTACACTTGATACCATCTCAGAGCTGATCAGAAGACCTACTGTTAATGAAACACAGATGCTGAAAAGTCTGCCCAGTTACCAAATTACCCTCTTTCTACCAGAGAGTGGCTTTTAATTTCCCTTGAAGTTAAGCACAAGAAGTATTTTCTGGTCTTATATTGATGTGTTTCAGTTACAGAGGAGCTCAGCAGTGCAAACTGCCTGGTGCTGTGTTAGAAAAAAGCCCAACTTCTCTGTTTCAAACACACAAACATAAAAAGAACCCTTTTGCCTTTAACTGAATGAAAGTTAAAAAAAATCAGACCAACTGCTGCAATTTTCCAGTTTGCTCCTAAAGCTGTGGAGGGGAGGAATGTTACACTGATGTCTAACAACTGCAGCTAAAAGGCTGATGGGTGGAAGCTGCATTTTCTGTTGCTTAACTGAAGCACAACAGCATCTCTGCAAGCAGGATTCAATGCACTGCTGGCTTACAGAGACCCAGACAGGCTGTGCTCAACCCGGGATTTCAGCTGCCCAAGCAACTCATGCAGGCAAACACTGATGTGTGCAATATTTCCTCTGTGCAGAAAGAGGGTTGAACGTTTACAAACAACTGTTCCTGTGGATGGAACTCGTTGGCTCAACTGTGGCCATTTTTCCTTCACCCCCACAAGGTATGCCGAAACTTCCACTTGCTGGAAAAGCCAATACCAAAACTGCACATTATACCATACACGAGTTTCTCATTTACGTCTGAATTAACATGAACTGCATTCAAACACCAGTGTTGGTGTGCCCACCTCCCTGCAGCAGAGGCTTCGCTAAGTGCTGCACGCTGACTCCCTGACACACAGAGGCACTCAAGCCTTGTTCTGATGGATGTTGATGACTTCAGCATGGAAGCTAGAAATAAAGGCAAAAAAGTTTCCTGTCCCGCTGCAATGTTCAACTACCAAAGCAATCATTTAAGTTACTCATCAGCCAAAGACTTCTGGTTAACACAAGGTAACACCTACAGAGATTAGAAATGCTTTCAGGCTTTTCTGGATTAGTGTAGGCAAGCCCTTCCTCTTCGCCCCTCCCAAGCCCTGTGGTTCTGGAAATCCAGAAAAGTCAGAACACAAAGCACAACGCCCCAAGTATCTGTGCTGAGCATACAGAGTAAACAAACAATCAATAGGAAAGTGAGATCAGCAAAAGTCCTTTCAGTTTTAAACAAATTGAAGTCTAAATAGTACAAATAAGTGTTTTAAATTATTTATCCCAACATAGACCTTTGTCAGTATTTTATTGCAGTAAAATTCTATTGCCAGGGCCCCTTATTGCAACGTCAGTTGTAAAGCCTGCTGAGTGACACCTGTTCCAGGAAGAGTTCTGCTTTAAACCTGATGCAGTCTGCAGCGTGAGTTTTGATGGGCAGAACAGGACCCAGCCAGTGTGCAGTTTCTGATGGTGAGCTGTCACTGCAAGGAGACACCTTGCAAACTTCCTACAGCAAGTGTAGTATCTGCATGTACTGTCTACACTTGCTTGTTGCTCAGCCCCTGTAGATGCAGGATCCAGATGCACAGAAAACAGCTCTGTCCACTTGCAAACCTCCCGTAGGGCTGACCTCCCCCCTGCAGGAAACGTGCATCACTTAAGAGTGAAAATTCAGGTCTGAACTGTTACCCTCGGGAAGCTTGGTTACTTGCAGCAGCAAGAGGTCAGACACAAAGATTTTAATTCAGATCACTTATTTCCAAGCCATCCCCTGACTTCCCAAGGATGGGGAGACAGTGCACCACACCTTCTTACCCAGGGAGAAAGATGTAGGCATCTTTTTTTTTTTTTTTAATATATCATATTGATGCATATCCCTTCCTCTCCTGAGAGCCTTGCTCCACCTGCATTACTCATTTGACTTCAATGGAAGTAACTAGCAGGGTAAAGTACAAATCAAGATGAAGGAGACTGCCTCAGTCAGGATGTCCATAACCAGATTCTCCCCTTGGAATGCAAACACCCTGGCCGTGGCGATAGATCCTACCAGCCCACTCCCTTCTCGTTTCCTCCGAGGCGAGTAACAGCTGGAACTAGGAAATCCTGCAGCACCCATGCACCTTCTCTTCCATTTCCTCCATGGGAGCTTTGAATTTCAAGAGGGGCGGCTCCCCACTGGACACTGTGTAATACACTGAGGTCCCATTGGAGCTGTAGGGAGAAGTCCTGGATGCAATTAGGTGCGACTTGGCCTCGCCCCCGTTCTCGGCGACTCCCCCCACACCACTGCCAAAGTGAGTGCTGAGGAAGGGGTGGTTGAGGAGCTTGGCTGCAGCCCGCTGCCGCTTCAGTTCAGAGAGCGTCTGGTGGCCCTGCTCCTTGTAGGCACCCCAAAACTGCTGCGCGTCGGGGAGCGCGGGGCTGCCATAGGGCAGCACGTGGCCTGGGTTACCATCAGGGTCGGCGTGCATGCTCCACACATCCCCGTTGGAGAAGGTGTATGGGTAAGTGCTGGCAGAGGCCATGAGTCCATTCTGGAGGGGGATTTCAGAGTCACACTGGGTGCTTTTGTTTGCTAACTCCGGAAAGAGGGAAGAGCTCTCCAGCAGTGAATTCTGCAACAAGAAGACATTAAAGAAGAGCATCTGCCCCGTTCTCATCCCTGTCATCCCCGTGACAACTTCCTAAGCCAGCTCACACTCACTCTTTCATCCAGAGAGAGTGCAGTAAAACTACTAATTCACCCACCAACTCTAAACTGCCAGGAGCCTCAGCCAGGAACACAGAAATGAAAAGGCAGCTCTGGAGAGACCTGATCCTGGCTTTTCAGTATCTAAGTGGGGCTGTAAGAAAGGGGACAGACTCTTTAGCAGGGTCTGCTATGATAGGATAAGGAAAAGTGCTTTCAAACTTAAAGAGGGGAAATTTAGATGGGTTATAAGGAAAAGTTTCTTACAACGAGGGCAGTGAGCACAGGTTGCCCAGAGAGATGGTGGTGCCCTGTCCCTGGAGACACCCAAGGCCAAGGGATGTGGCTCTGAGCACTGATGGAGATGTGAGTGTTCCTGTTCACTGCAGGGGGGGCGGACTAGACGGCCTTTAAATGTCCCTTCCAACTGAAACAATTCTATGATTCTAATTCTATGTCTGCATGAAAGGACTTAAAAAAAAAAAAAAATGGACTGAGAGATACACATGTTAATATAACACAATAATAACTGAACTAAAATCAAGTAACTGCAAAGCAAGATAGCAGTTCTTCTGTGATTACCAGTTTGTTAACTCTAAGGAGAAATGCATATGTCACAATAGACTTCTGTTTCTTCTGGACACTGTAGTTCACTGGGGCCATATCCCAAACTTCTCTATACCACCGTAAATCCAGAGCAGCCTTTCCACTGGAATGGGATATTCCACTTTAAACTAAATTTGGTCTTTTGCTGAAATCTGACAGACGAGGCTTAGGATTTTTTTTCAGCCACCTCCCATCCCAGGAGCAGCGTTACCCGCCCTCTGCTGTGACTCCGTAAGACAGAAGAGATTCCTTACAGGGTCTGTGTTCTCCTGGTCAGACCGAGTCTCCCCAATTTCTCCAATGAGACCCGAGTTCCTTCCTTCTTCTGCTGCCCCCAGCTGCTGCCACACGATGGCCTCTTTCTCGCACTCTTTCCTGTAGAGGTTTGTCCGGTCGGAGAGGCTGGCTCTCCTCACCACTTTCCTGTTGAGCAGGGGGAAGGAGCACAGGGTTGTGAGCAGGGCATGCAAGTTCTCCTCACCCTGTAGCTCTTCTCAGCCTCTCCTCACGCTTCCAAGCATCTCCCACTGGAATGTAATGTGAATTTAGTTTCCGGGCACCCACGCAGAGCAGACAAAGGCACTTGTGTGGATATTAAAGGTGGGAGGAATTTTAAAGAGTTTTAAAGTAATACTGCAAAGGTGGGTGATTTTCAAGAAAAGAGAAAGTGAGAGGTTTTGAAGAACCATGGAGATGTGGCACTGAGTTAGTGTGCATGGTGAGAGGGTTGGGGTTGGACTTGGTGATGTCAGTGGTCTTCTCCAATGTTAATGATTCTGTGATCTCACACACCTCATCTAATGGATCTGCTCTGCAACCAGTGGAGTAAATACAGAGGGCAAAGGCCCAGGGGCTGTTTAGGGAGCTCTGTGGTCAGCAGGACTGCTTTGATGTCTAGAGAACATCTTATAAAGACATTTGCAAACAGTGTCTGAAGATAACATCTTGGCCACTCACCCCCGGCTGCCAGTGCTGGAGGTCCTTCGGCTCAGGGAGGATTTATGCCTCATCTGAGACTTCATTATCACATCGTGCTTGTGTTTCAACTCCAGAAGTAATACTTTGAATTCCTCTTCCTCACACAGATCTAAGGGACATTTAAACCAAGCCATTAGTTAGAGTATTCAAATGTGGTGCTGTTAACACCATGTTAATGATTATGCCTTCCTAGTAAATAAAACTCCAAATGCTCAGAGGAAGGAGGGAAATATAAGCAAAATATGCTTAGGCACATTTGTCTCCAAACAAATGGTGGTAGGCACAATGGTTTGGACTCCTAAGTGGAATCAGAAAGCAAGAGGTCTGTGGCTCAGCTTTGCAACGATCCAGGTATTCAGATTGGCTTCATCATAACTCCGGTAGCAGGCTGTGCCTTTTCCCTGAATGGGTGAAAGAGACATCAAGCAGTGTCTCAAAGCTTCAAGTGGAAGGAAAATAAATTTCCCTAATTATCAGACCGTACCTCCCCTGAGTGCAGCTTTTTTACTTAAGTCTCCAAAATTAAGGAGAATAGATAAAAGCAGAGCAGGTCAGCCTTCAAAACGAGAACAGACGGATTTTTCAGTTAAGACTCAGAAAACCTTTTGGCAAAAGAAAACACAGCATAAGATTATAATACACCTGGCCAGGTGCTAGCACTTTGGCACTTCTACTTCCAATCTGTTCCAGGAATTGTGTGTGCTTTTCTTCCCCAGCCCCAACAGGTTGCCACACTTCATTGCATCAAGGCAGAGCTGGAGACATGTGAGTCTTAGGGCCGCACTCAACAGTTTCAGAAGTAGTACTCCAAACTCTGCTGCTGTGGGGCACATCCAAGACCACAATGAAGGAGTGGGTAGACTCCAAAGCACAGGAATAGTAGGATGACATGAGTGCAAAAAAGAAAAAAACTCAGAGCTCAAGAAATTATTATTTTTTTTTAATGAGTAGGAGGAACTATTTTCAGAAATAATGAATCAGGCTCTTTAAAACTTCAGTCCCCTTAAATTCCTTACAGCTTTGATTCTAGACATCTGAAAAATGAAACACTAATGCTTCTGAAAGCACCATCTGAAGACCCTTAAACTTAAAGCAAAGACTTCTTAACACTTTTGTTAGTAACTCTGATCTGCTTTTTTAATCTTAGTAAACTCACCTATTGGCATCTCATCCAAAGATGTCCTGGCACTTAGGCTAGCCCCATGGGACACCAGTAACTCAGCCATCTGCATCTAAAGGAAGGGAAAGAAAGCCAATTGACAGAAGTATTTGAGGCAATCGTTTTCTGCCTCAAAACTGAAAAGAGGCAATGGTATGCATACTCAACTCGCCTCAAATTATTCTGGTATGTATACGATGTTAAACATAGTTCCCACCATTCAACCACACAGACATACTCTCTCCAACCTTTCTCAGCAAGAAATTCTTTCTGGAGCTCCAGGGCTATCATCTGCCACCATGCAGCAAGCTCAGTCCTACCACAGATTGCTCCCATTGGCAAAGTGCTCCACAGTCTGTCCAGGCAAAAAGCAATGTCATCCTCGTACCTGACATTTGCATCCAAATCCTTACCTGTCCCCAGAATGCTGCAGCATGAAGAGGTTCCCAGCCGTCCCAGTCCTTCACATCCAGACTTGCTCCCTGGTCAAGAAGGACTTCAGCTGCATGCAGATAACCATTGGCTGCGGCTATGTGCAGCTAGGAGACAAGGAAGAGAGCATGAGCCACCTGCAAGGATCATGAATGAGTTTTTTTACAGCAAATTTCAGTGGAATTTTTGTATCTGAGTCTAAATTCACACAGGCAGCACATTTTAAATTTTGCAGATAGATTTCCACCAGGTCAAAAGCACCTTGGTGCCATGACTGAAACTTAGTGCTACCTGCATGTAATTCTGCTTGGAAAGGCAAGTGCTTAAGATCACTTACACATATGGGTTAAAAGTATACTGTTTTCTATTTTAAATCAAGGTTTCCTAAGTGCTTCCCAGTCTGTAAGCAGACAGCACCATCAGAATGCAAACCTGCAATGGGGAACAGCATCTGCTGTGAATTCTGCACTCCCCATGCCAGCAAACCTCTCCTCTTTCCCACCAAGGGCTGTAGATGCAATTTGCTGACCAACTGCCCAGCTTACTTTAGTCAGCGCTCCCTTTGTGCGAGTGCACTTCCAATCTCTTCTGATTGCTTTCACCATTTGAAAATCAGAAACATTTACATCTGTGGCTACTTTAAGTTAAAGGAATCTGACTCTTTCAGATCCCAGCCTTCAGCTACACCCGTCGCTCTGGAGAGATTGATAATAGACTCCCATACTCCACCACAACATTTGTGCCTCTGAAGGTTTTCACAATTGCTGCCTGCTGCTGCCTTTCTGAGCGTAGCACTGACCTGGGCACTGTTCTGAAGGCACCAACTCCACTCAGAGCTCATTTTTTTTCAGCTGTGCTGACAAGGAGCACAAAAGCTTCTTTTCAAGATTTTCCCACATGGATTCCATCACAGGAAGCTAAACACTCATCTGGAAAAAAATTCTAATGCTTTCTGACTGTTCAGTTAATTTTTACATAAATTTTATGGCACTGGGTCCTATCCTCTAGAGATCATGTGGCTTAACAAGGAGCCAGTTAACACTCAGAAGCAGTCGAACAAGCAAATGGGGGCTTGAATCATAGAATCAAAGAATGGCCTGGGTTGAAAAGGACCACAATGCTCATCCAGTTCCAACCCCCTGCTATGTGCAGGGTCACCAACCAGCAGACCAGGCTGCCCAGAGCCACATCCAGCCTGGCCTTGAATGCCTCCTTGGGCAACCTGTTCCAGTGCCTCACCACCCTCTGTGTGAAAAACTTCCTCCTAATATCTAACCTAAACCTCCTCTGTCTCAGTTTCAAACCATTCTCCCTTGTCCTATCACTACCCACCCTCATAAACAGCAATCCCCCTTCCTGTTTACAGCTAACGATAGATCATTTGTTCCAAAAAGTGCAGGGATAGGCACTAAGCTGTGTTGGCTCTGCTCATGAGCTGTACTCATTTATCCTACATGTCAATACCAAAACAGAGAGAACAATCCAAACAGCCTCCCTGCTCCTCTAAGCAACCTGTCTGTGTTGCTGCTGTACAACTGCCTGCCACAGGGCAGGTTTCATCGCCCGCAGGCTGCAGGAAGGTGAGATGAAGCCATGCAGTTTCACTCACCAGTGTGGCACCTTGGGCATCAGTCCTGTTCAGGTCCTGGCCAGTCGCAAGTATGTCATGAATGTCACAGATCATGACCTGCTCCGGGGCAGCCCGCATCTCATTGATTTTTTCCTGTGTAATTCCTGTTAAAATTCCAGTTAAAGAGTTGGGAAGGGTCTTTGTCTCCAGTGGTTGAGTAAAACTGTATTCATGACTCCTGGCTGGTTGGCACAGCCTCATGACCTTTTCAGAGGTGAAGGGACTTCACCATCGTCATTATTTAGGAATCAGAGAAACTAAACAGAGGCAAGTGCCAGAAATCTATGCCAGGCACAGCTCTCTGCTTTTCTTGAGGGGCCAAACATCAGCCGAGAAGGTAATTTTTAGTGCTACATTGGCCCACTTCTGTGTTTTGCACGTTCTCAATCTCCTTACCCTGATAAGCCATGCATGTCTCAATGACATCCAGGGTTGGCTCATCCTCACAGAGGTCATAGGGCATGTTGCCATCCGCGTTCACTGCCAGCAGGTCTGCTCCGCTGCGAGGGGAAAGAGACGTTAACAGAAATGACCCGGGACATCCAAGAGCTGGCAGTGCCAAACACTGAGATAAACACTTACTAAACCCTGGCTGGTTTTTGCTAGCTGCACAAATGGCCCCAACCTTTATGTCAGTGAAGAAAAATTCAAAACAAAGCCAAGGAGCTACGGATGGGGAAGACAGATTCCTCCTTCATGGGCTGGGGGTACATGAGGCACTGAGCTGCTCCAGGCCCTCACTCTCCTCCTGGCACCAAACACACCATCAGCTTCTCAGTGACAGAAGTGATTTATTTGCTGAGTTTCTGGACAACCATGTCAAGCAATTACCAAGTGCTTGTTACCTGGGCATCTGGCAGTCCTTGAATGAAAAGTTCACAAGGAACAGAGAAGCTGCAAAAGACGAGGGCTGAATGGCAGAGAGAGCCTTCCATCTAACCAAAGCAATGTTGGCAAAAACAAAAAAAAACAGAAAAATCACCCAGTGCCAGGATTTATATTTCTGATTTTCCAAAAGCAATTCTCTGAGCCTCTGTATCAACTCTACCCCACAGGGTAGAAAACTTCCAGCACCCTCTGAACTACTTTAATTGTCTATGAAGTGGTCCTTAATTGACCTCTGATCTATTTGGATAGTTACCAGCACTGGAAAAAGACAATGGACAGTATCCACCTGCATTTAGATTCCAGGTCCTTTTTCTTTTTCACCCCAAATTTGGCCAATTTCAGTTCAGTCCCAAAAGCTTCACAAAACTGAGTCAGGCCAACTGGGGTTTTACCGTGTTTCCTCAGCCCTCCTGTTCTTCCTCCTCCTCTTCCCCAATGGAGGAAGGGTTCTCATCAACAGCCTGGGAGCAGGCAATTACCACCTCCGAGAGGTCCCAAACAGTCCCAGCTTCTGTGGGTGGAATCAGACTTGTCAAAAGGGACAGACATAACAAGCCACCTACTGCTGGATGAGGATCTTCACCAGGTTGATGTGACCACACGTGGCTGCTGCATGCAGGGGAGTCCACAGCTCGTTGTCCTTGGCATTGACATTGGCCCCATGGCTGAGGAGGAGCTTAACAATCTCTTCATAGTTGTCTATGCAGCACTGTTGAGGGAGAGATGCAAACAGACTGGTTTGGTTTTTTACTTGGGGAAGAAGAGGGCTCATATCTGCTCATTTGTACCTGGACATGAGGACCTACTCTATGCTGCAGTGTTTGGCAACAAGCATCTCCAACTTCATATTTAGCACACCCAGGTCAGAAAGACACTGTGCAGAATGTGATGGATGGATTGAAGGTCACTGATGTTCTACAGGACCTCAGTTTGGGGCTGAAGCAAAGGGGGAACAACAGCACATATATATACAGCTGCTCCTCAGGGTCTTCCATATTCAAGAGCAAAAAAAACCAGCAGAAATTCAAGGTAACCAGTATGGCCACATACCAAGGGATGAGCTGACAAGCTGACATTCCCTTTTCTTAGGGAAAATTCCCCACAGTGGCATACGATGAGCAGCTCATAAGCAGCTCATGCTTCCCACCAATGTTATCTGAAGAGACACAAGCTGGATTCCCAGAACTATGAAGGGCTCCATCTTTCCTGGAAGACTCGATGCATTCACACCATAGCTCAGAGGCAGCCTGCAAGAAGGGCCCTGACTGTCTTCCTCTGGGGAAGGTGGAATTTGCTTTGATCCACCTCGTGCTCACTTTGTGACATGAATGTGCCTATGAGACACTAGAACAAGATTTGTCCTTGTGCAGAAAGCCTGCTCGTTGGCTGTGCATTGCTGCAGACCCACGCACTGCAGCACAAGGCTGCCAGGGGCTGATCTACACCCACAGCAAGCATCTCAGCAGCGACAAGCACCCTGTGTGTATTTCTATTTCTGTTTACTATTTATATGGGAAAGTGAGGCTAAAATCATGCCTGTGAAGCAGCCAAGTTACCACAGAGGCATATGCTGCATCCTTTCCTGGAAGCCACTGGCAATGGGCATTTGTGATCATTTGGCAGCTTCTCCCTGCTCAGGGATTTAATTAATTCTTGTGTAGGCAAAGCTCCCACCTTGATCACCACATGAACCTTTACCAAAACTGATCCTTTAGTAGACAAAGCATTTCAGGGCTTCAGCAGCCAGTGGTGGGTCACCTCTGGGTGCCCTCTGGGAGCCAGCTAGCCTTTTCAGCCCAACATGCATCCAGCTCTGAGGACAGAAAGCAACGCGCAGAAAAGATGAAAATCCCAAGTCAGTAGGATTGTTTAAATGGAGAAAAGTCACATTCCAGAGCTACACCATTGCTCTGGGTGGAGGTGGTGGCTGCCAGGCACAGCCCCATGGCACAGTGGGGACTGTCCTGATGATGGCTCCAGAGCTAATTATTTAACATTTTTGTCTGGCTGAGGTATTCTGCTCAAGGTTGCAGCTTTGCTTTTAAGTTCCAGATGTCCCGCTTACTTAGAAAAAACAATCTTCCTGAGATGGAATGATTCTCTTCAAAGATCCAAGATTGCCATGAATAAGAAACAAGGACAGATATCCTTGAGATGAGGCACAAGTCCAAAACAGCAACAAACCAGAAGGGACTGGGTGTCCTTGTGCCCAAGCATGGATAAAGTGAGGAGTAGGACACCTCCCCAAACAACCAAAGACCCCCACATAAGTGCAGAACGTTCATATGTGTTATGTACCCTTGTATTTACATAATGCTATGAACATGCAGTAGGTAGGTGTGACTCAGGTAGGTGTGCACTGAAAACCTTTTGGACTAGAAATAGAAGCCAGTGCAGAAACTCTGCACATCTGATTTGTGCACCCTACGCAGAACAAATCAATGTCTCCTCTCTAAAGACTTGTCTTTTTGAATGTATTTTGAGAGATTTAAAATTGACGACACTGAGGCTCTGGTCCTGTGCCCCAAGGATCACAGGGTGGGGATGGGGCTACAGGAAGAATAACAAACCCTCATGGCAGGAAGGCTGTGAGGAAGGATGCAGACTTGCAGTGGGATGACAGCCCTGTGCTTTACTGCCATCAACTGTGGCCCTTCCACACAAACCAGCCCATGTCCCTGAGCCTACAGAGAGCTATGGGGGCTCCTCTGACACTTCTTCCATCATTTATCTAAGCCCATTCCAAAGCAACAGTCAATAGTCTACCAATGTGAGTTAACATGTTGGATCTCAGCCCACTGCCCAGAGCAGCGTGGTGAAGCGACCCAGCTCTGAGCAAGCAGCAACGCCTGTGAACACATCATCCTGCAGCCTCACCTGGTGCAGTGCAGTCAGTCCGTCCTCGTTGCACAGGTCAGGGCTGATGTTGCTCTTCAGCAGGTAGCACACTGCAAAGAGGAAGAGGAAAGCAAGGTCAGAGCAGGCATCCACCCCCTCAGCAGCCCTGGGCACCCTGCTGGCTCCATCCAGCAGAGAGCAGCAGCACACAGCTTTCTGCCCAGCCTCCATCCAAAGGAGGCTTTATGACAGCTTATATTTCCATGTGGGTGTGCAGAACAATTTACGTTTTCATCTTTTGCTTTGCAACCTCTGCACACTGCAAGGGCTCTGAGGTGGTCAGAGAGCCTAAGGGTCTGGGTTTCAACCATGAGAAAGATCTCACGGTGGGAGGATGAGGTATTGCCTCCAGAAGCCATCAGCCTGGTTGGTACAAAGCACCCAATGCACTCAGGGCCACTGGCACATTAAAATACACCAGGGTTGCTCTGGACCCTTTGCATGAGTGGTTGGGTATTTGAGGAAAGCATGCCAGAGGCTTAACTTTTTGATTGCTGCTTTGGGGGGTAAGGATAAGATTTATTCCATTAAAATGCAAATTTTGGAAGCACATAATAAGCCATTAGCCCTTAGGTAACACACGAAGTTTGCTCTGAGGTGCAGGTCTTGCATGGTGGTAATAGCAATAAGGCAGAGGAAGCAATCTGACAGCAACAGCAGGAACTCTTCAAATTCAACTCCACTGACAGGTCGGGATGATCCACACCCAACCTCTGTTCACTTTCTCACTCCTTGCTTTTTCTCCAGAGATTTCACTACCTAATGCCTTTCCCACCCCAGATGTCAGTGCCAGCACAGGCAGAGCCAGAGCTCGTAGCCGCTCCCCTAGGGACCAACACAGCAGCAGATGCTCCAACCCCACCTGATCTGCTGGCAAGGAGACAGGCACTGAGCAAAACCAGAGCTGCAAAGTCAGGAGCACTAAAAGGGCAGTGAACTTCAGTGCTGGCAATGATAACCCAGAGCAAAGGCAGTGAGCCCCGCAGCCCCACGCAGCTCTGTTCTGCACATCCCAGAGCAGCCAGAGGGGAGCACTGGGAAATGCAGCCATGAGCAGTGCTGACAGCTGAAGGCACACTTGCAAGACAGTCAAATCGAAACCCAAGTGAAATTTTGTGTGGATGCCACCGGTCTGAGGCATGCTTCCACTTGCTGGAAACAATACGAAGGCATTCAGATGTGCAAGAGAAAACCAATACCAAAAAAAGAAAAGACAGCAAAGAACAAAACCCACCCCACGCAACTGCAAAGCCCGAATCCTGGCTGTTTTTTCCAGCTCGGAGGCAGTGCAGGAAGCCCATATCTATACCCACGCACCCAGCTGCAATAAAAGCCCTGACCCCGCACATCCATGCAGTGAGGGCTGACGATGGGCAGCTGTCCCCACAGCTCTGCTCGGCTGTTACTTACTGTGGATGCTCTGCTATTCAGGCTTTAATTCAATCTCAGCCATTTTGGAGGCCCTGCGTACTAATGACACACAGCCCCATAATCATGTTTCGGCTGATTACGGAGATCTGGACAAACAGATGCTGGCAGATCAACCTGCAAGTGCTGCCCCTCCATGGGGAGGATGTGGTGGCATAAATCCCAGCTGGTACTGGAGTAACTTTATGTAACTCAGCCCCTTCCCTCCCAGCTCCTGGCCCATGCCGGGCCACAGAGACAGGAAACCCACATTCCAGCTACAGGGACATGGATAACCCGACAGCAGCTGGTGGCTGCTGGGGGGGAAAACCTCAGCACGTTGCAGGTGTGAACTCCTCAACCTCAACACTTCTGATTAACTTCTTCCAGGGAGCTCTGTGCTGAAATGCTGAGCTCCTTCAAACCTGTCCTTCGTGTGGGTGGGGAGAAGGGGCTGCGTGCGGGGATTTGCTTCGGTACAGGTTGTGGGAAGAGCTTTCAAAAGCGCAGCAAATGAAGGCCTGAAAATGATCACAATGAGAGCGGGGTGAACAAATTGTTGTGAATAATTCATTGCAAATTATACTACCCGAACCATCACTCAAATGCATTTTCCATTATTCTGCCTGCTCTGCCTCTAATTGAGCCTCTCACACACCAAGGTGGAGTGCATCAATCTTCAATTTATATTTGATCATTCACATCTGTGCTGAGTTGCATGGAAACTGCTCCCACTGCAGCTGTGAAAATACACCCGGAATGGATCGGGCTGTGAGCTCCTTTGTCACACGTCCCGGGACAGCCTGGGCAACCTCCCCTGCACACAGCCAACCGCTTCTCACAGCCTCACTTCATGCCCCAAACCCATCCATCAGAGGGAAAGCAAAAAGCCACTGCAAAGGCCCCCCCAGGGCAACGGGCTCTCATCTTACGAGCTATCACAGCACCATCGTTTGTCATTCTGTGAATTCCTGCAGAGGTTATACCAGAAACAGCTGTTCCAGAGAAGCTCCTCAAGCAGACAGACGCTGAAAAAAAAATGCCTCTGTCAGCACAGATCCCCCTACACCAGTGAGCTGCACCATCCAGCTCTAGGTGCTGCCACGCTCCCTTCTGTACCTGGTGCCTGCATAACCCATGTATTACTGGCTCATAAAATAAAAAGGCAACTGCTGCTGTGGAGGGAAACAAACAAACAAACACACAACACCAAAATACACTTCTTTTGCTGAGATTCCTCTAAAAAATACACAAAGGCAAACCGTCCAGCTTAGTGACCAAGCTGTGTGCTCCAGGCACGTGTATGCACACAGCTCTCCACTCTTACAGATCCAAGCTTACATTGGTCCTTTGCACTCAGTGACTTCTTTGTGAAAGTGATGCTGAAACTTTTCTATTTCACCTTCTGGCTCCCCGCTCCTAAAAGTCACTCTTAGAAACTGCTGTGCTGCGATTTCAAAGGCAGTGGAAAGATTCTCAGACATTCGTACCTGCTGTTTCAGAGTAAATGCTGAGATGTTTCATGCACTGACACACGCTTTTACACTCCCACCCAAATGCAGCTCCAACCACTAACCCTGCTTAGAACTGCTCCCTGCACCGTGTGGGCAAAGGTCCCAACCCTGAGCCTGGCTGAGATGTTTGCTATACAAGGGAACCTTTGCCAGAAAGACAGCACTGAGGCAATGAGTGCTTTGCCAACAAAGCATCCAGCTTCTAACACAGCACGCTGTGATACTCCTGTTTATCAGCACTGCTAAATACAGAGCAGCTACAGGATGAGCTACAGGAGCATCATCCTCCTCTCCTGTAACACGCACTGGGAGCCCACCTCAGGTTGGGGACAAACCCAGCAGCACCCTGTGGTTTTGTGAGCCATCAAACAAATCCCAGTTTGCACACCTAAAAATAAACACGGCCCATTTTGTCTGCTGTGCTGAGACATCCATTGCAGCTCAGCCTTCTCAGGAAGGTTCCCTGCCTGCACAGACACCTCCCACCTGGTTTACAGCCGGGCACACGCGTTCCTTCCAACACCCCCACAGAAGCAGGGAGGTTTGGGAGGAGGCCAGCAGAGCCCTGCCTGCCTCATGCCACATTCACAGAGCAGTGGGGCAGCCGCCTCCTGCGCAAATGCACCACGGTCTGCTTCCCAGCCAGCCTTCATTCACACCAAGTGAGAGCTGCTGGCAACTTACACGTTTGTTTAATGCATGCAGTCCAGTACTTTCTCCCCCTCTTAGTGTCTACTTCAACCATTTTTGCACCATGTTTGGACCCCTATCCATCATCGTAGTACCACGCACCAAGGATAACACAGTGCAGGGACTACTGCCCAAAGAGATAATGCACTGTGACCATTGGGCCACTGCCCAAGCCCTGCTGCAGACCACATTTCTCTTGTTCTGTGTCTTCAGGACTTCAGGCACACGTAATCCATTCAGTGCTAGTGATGCTGAAGCATCTTTCTTTTATGGCTGCCATCCACCTGGGATTATTCAGATGAGTAACGCTATGCAAGCTACCCATCTGCAGCCAGCACTGCACAGAGGATGCAGCAGAAACAAAGCCAAATTCATTCCAATAGAGAAAATAAAAATTACAGGATGCTGCTGTCTAACAAGCTCTCCTAAGGATGCAGCATCACATGAAAAAGCATTCCCATTCTCCTCTTCTGCTCACCCTAACCGTGACATTGGTCCATGCTGGAGATACTAAATGCATAAAGGGAAGCTGAAGTTGGAGATTATTTTCTCGGTTTCCATTCCTCATCTGTTATCAGAAGAATAAATAAATCATTTTGGTATGGTTTTTAAACAGATGATGAGCTTGAAGGGATGAGTGTTTTATATAACCCTCAGGCTCAGCTGCCTTCAGCAGGATTGCTGCGGGCAGGCAGCCAGGAAAGCAGATTCCCCAATATCATTGTGACAGTGACACCTGGGCTGCCCACGAGCTTCTTCTCTCTCTAAGATGCATTTTGGAGTATTTTCTAAGAACTGCACCTATCTAAAGTCAGTCACCTTAATAAAAACCTTTCAGTCAGATTCATAGAGCTACAGGTCAAGGAGACCAAGGTGAAGTTCACCATTAGTAACTCAGAAGGTGCAGCGATGAGCAGAGCAGTGCAGGGCTCTGGGGTGCTGCGGTGCTCAGCAGGAGGCACTGCAGATGGAACTGGCCCTCTTCAGGTTGGATATTAGGATAAATGTGTTCTCAGAAGGAGAAGATGCAGTGGCACAGCTGCCCAGGAGTGGTGGGGTCACTGTCACTGGAGGTGTTCAAGCACCATGGAGATGTGGCACAGAGGGATGCAGTCAGTGGGCATGGTGGGATGGACTGAGGTTGGACTGGGTGATCCTGAGGGTCTTTTTCAACCTATGATTCTCTTTGGAGGGTCTTCGGAGCCAGGTGACACAGTAGTGTCCACATGGAGCTCCACAAGAAGCTGCAACCCACCTGCAGCTGGCTCCTTACAGATTGGGTTCAGTGTGCAGACCCCTCTGCTTCAGGCAGAGTTAGCTGAAAGATAAGAGGCAATAAATGCTTCACCAGAACCTTCTCTTCTTCCACTGCTCTGGGCTCTTCCAGCTTTCTTCCCCCCAGAAATTCTTCCTGAAGCCACGACACCAGCACAAATCCATCCAGACAACACAACATTCAAGACTTTCATCTGAGCAGCACAAAGGATCCCACTTAAATACCTGTTCAAAGGCTACTTCTGATGTAAGGGACCAAAACCTATCTACTGAGATGTGCAGCAGGCATCGCCTGTGAAGTCTATACTAAGCCTATTAGAAAATAAATCTTTCAGGACACAAAGAAAAGGCAGTAAAAAAATTAATTGGTTTTAATAGCAATTACAGCTTAGAAAGCTTTTCAATAAAAGGGAGCAGAGGTGTCAGGAGGTACATTTCTCCAGCTATCCCAGCACACGAGGAGCTCTCCATTCCATTATCACAATAGCACAACAGGCAACAGGGCCCAAGGGCAGAACTGCACAACCACCCCATGCTCTGCACACAAGCAGCCTGCAGGACTTGCAACAGGATACTGCAACCTGCTCTGTACAGCAGGAAATAGTTCCTATTGCTGTTTTACAGCGTTATTAGGTTCCAGAGTCAACAGCCCATTCCCCAGCTCGTGTTTCAGGCATTTACGGGCTGAGCTCAGCAGCTGTACGCTGACCTGAGCAACAGGAATGCCTTCCAGAGGCTCAATTATAAAACAGGAAACATTCTATTTGGAGTAACAGAAAAGAGGTTGTGCTGCAGGGGAAGCATCCCTGTGATTTTCAAGCTGCTCTGCATTAGTACAGAGCAATTCCCCACAGGGAAAGCTGCTCCCCAAGCTCAGAGCCCCTTTCTGATGAGTATCTCCAGCCTTCCTCTGCCTCTGGCTTTTTTTGCACCTTCTTCACCCTCCCCAGCACCCGCAATGACCTTGATGAGCACTTTTAGGGTTTTTTCTTCCTTCAAAGTTGCCTCCACATACTACAGGATACCTGGGATGAAGATCTTGAAGACACACCAGAACAAACCCCACACTCATAACACAGTTGCTGCCCCCCTACAGCCCCAGTGCCTGCCCTGTGCAGTGTGCTGGGATGTGCAATGCCACAGAGCCCTCCGACCCAGCCCTGTGCCATGCAGCCACAGCAGGAGCTGCAGCAGCCCTTGGCCCCTACTCCAGTGCCACCCACTGCTGCCTGCACAGGGACCAGGGGCACAGCAGGAGTTACAACCTGCTGCATCATCACCCCCACCTGACAGCAGGGCTTCTTACTGGAAATGCTGCACTGTCGGAAAGGAAACAGCTAAGTAGAAAGTCCTTTCTTAAAAAAAATAAGAAAAAAGATCGTAGTTTCCTTTTAAGAAGCAAGCACTACAGAAAGAACACTTTCACACAAGTTAAGCAGTGCCCTGAACCACACCAGGGAAGTACCGGCTGCTCCTCTGCAGCCCTCCTGCTGGAGCAGCCTGCAATTATTCAGCAGCGGATTTTAAGTGACGCATAGATTTGAATTTCAGCAGAGCTCTCATCCACAGAGCCAGCAGCAAGGAGCTCCAGGCTGTCTCCTGGGATTCTACCACTAGTGTTTGCCTTGTTTCACAGATGTGACACCTCAGTCTGTGTTAGAGCAAAGGCTCCGGAGGTTCGGCTTTCTCTAGCAAGGTCACAGTGACAGCCCACGGCACAGCTGTGACAGCGCCATGAGCCCCAGCTCCAAGTATGGCAGTGCTCCTTCTGTCCTCTGCTGTCCTCTCCATCACTCGGCCCTGAGAACCGAGTGAAGGAGCTGAATTCACCGTGCTCACAGCACCACAGCAGCCTGTCACTAGCACAGGCAGCTGTCCCAGCCACCAAGCAGCTGCAAAGCACCCAGCCACTTGAGTGGGACCTGGCCTGCTGGCACAGCACAGCTTTGTACCACTGTGCACCCAGCAAGCCTAACTCCAGGAAATATCTGCACAGCCTGTCTCTTCATGCTGCAGGCTTGTTTTCAGCGTGACTAAACCCACTACTAACTCAGCACATCAGCACGCCGCTGTTGAAGGCTATGGAAAAAGGAAGCAGTGGGAGAGCTACAGGGACTCCTCTCTGAGCCTTTGGCAACCACAAACCATTGTCAGAGCAGCCAAAGATTATCCCTGAAGAACATCAACAAAGGTAATCAGTGCTGCATGGAAACTGGTTCACGTGTTTAAGAGTTGAATCAGAAATTAATACCCAAGCTTGGCAGAAACGCAGCTCTCCCGCAGCCATTGGGGGATTTGCAGTGAATGAGATAGACCTGGCAGGAGGCTCACAGATAAACCTGCGTGCTGGCTGCTGCACACAGGGGACACGAGTAACCCCAGTGCAGGGCTGAAGCTGGAGACTACTTGCCTTATGGATCCCAAACCTGACCCTGTTGAGGATGCTCTGCTCAATGAAGACCACAGTGTGAATCTGCTGCAGGTTGCTAACCCTGCAATCCTCCTCTAAGCTCCGTTATTTTGAGTATCAATAGGAGAAAAACTTCATTTCCTTAGCAATTCCTAATTTCTTTGCAGAAGGTTTGAACTGCCCTTACATGAGCCCAGGGACAAAGACAACAGATCTTCGGGTTGTCCTGAAACCAGCGGGCCACCAGCTGGGCTGGTCTCTAATTGACACACAGAGCTCTGCATCCAGACCAGCTCACCTCATGTTTGTGCCACAGAACTGAGGACTCTCTTAAACTCCTCCTCTCACAAGTTTTACCTGAGTTCTGCTCCCTACAAAGTTAATAAGCATAACATGATTGCTCCCAGCAGGGCTGATGCATTACAGCTCCGTGGCCTCCAGGAGGTGAGCCCATGGAGAAGCAGCCTCAGTGCATGAAATGTCACTTGGCTTCTCTGTCTTTTCCCTTCTGGTGGTCTCCTGCCTTGGGATGAAATAGATTCCCAAACTCCACTGCAGTATTGCAAGTCAACTGCCTTCCATTCCCTCTTCAGCACAGAGTAAGCTCAGAGGAATGATTATTTTTCTTTCTGCAACGGTGGAGGAAAGCTTCAGTTAGCCAAAGTATGCTGTGTTTCCCAAGAAAACACAATTTTCAAAATAATTAAGTCATTAAAATTCCCCATCAGCTTTTGCCATTAGCAACAGCAGGACTATTCTCCTCTCCACACTGGTGGAAGAACTTTACTATCTGCTCTATTAAAACTAGCTTTGTTAATGAACCATTTTATTCTGCTCGCGTTTGCGCATAAGAGAGTTCCTTCACCAGCGGATTCCCCACATCAGGAAGTTCTTCATTACGGGCTCAATGCTACAATAACCCAGGAGCAACAGGTCCAGCTGGGTGTCTTCCAGCTGTGGCAATACAAGAAATGTGACAACAAACAGTGGAAGGCCCTGTGTGCTCCCTGCACCTCTCACACCTGTCTGGAACGAACGCTTCTGAGACGCTTCCCATGTTCTATGAAGACTGAAGGAAATCCCATCCTATGCCTCTGCTCCCATCCCAGCCGGTGCTGCAGTACAGAAGTGTGTTTCCTCCTGTGCACCTCATCACAAAGCGCTATTCCCAGGGAAAGCAGCCAACCAAACCAGGGCACTCAGCAAGGCCTGCTTGTCACGCGAGCAGCTGAAAACGGTACGGTTGTGTAATGGAAACCTGATCTACAAACCTCAAACAAATTCTAGTTATTCCTCTCTGAAAAGAGGATGCATGCAGCTGGAGCTGCCCCACACGCTTCTCCTGCTGCCGGTCATTGGAGCTGCGAGCATTGCACAGCTCCAAGCCCCACCATCACCTCTCCTCCAGCTTCTAGAAGCACAGGGGAGTCCTGAGAAGAAGAAGATTGTCAGCAAACAGTGAGCGAAACCGGGCCCTGACTGCTCAAGGGAAATGCATGCAAGCTATTGGCAGCGGACGGAGCACCTTGTGCTGGCAGGATTGGCACACACTGCCGTGTTCTTTTGGGGTAAGGGCACAAGGAGGGCAGGCAGCTGCAGTGCTCCCTCCCACACTTTGGATTAGGGAGCACGGGAGCAAGGGCTGATGTCCCAGCAAAAAGCTCACGGTCCTCACTGAGCAGGCAGTGCTCCAGGACAGAGCAACTGCAGGGCTAAAAGCAGCAAGATGACGATCAGGCTTGGCATGAGCCACATGGCGGGACAGACCACGTTAATCTCTCTACTGCTGGAGACTCGCTCCCCTGCAGAGCTGCTCTTCATGAGGGCCATTTCTTGAAGCTGACCCCAAGAAATCCAACTGGTTGAGCTGCAGCAGTCACTGTGGGGAAGACAAGGGACAGGGTGAGAGGTAAGGCCACCTCCTGCACCAGTACCAGGCTGCTCCTCCACAAGCTGCACCTTGCTGCTTTGTGCCAACAGCAGCAGGAAGAGGGTCTTGATGAAACAGCAGAAGATGCAGAAGCCTTGATAAATCATAGAATCATAGAATGGCTTGGGGCAGGTGGAACCTTAAAGGTCATCCTGTTCCAACCCCTGCCATGGCCTGGCTGCCCCTCATCAGATCAGGCTGCTAAGGCCCCATCCACAGCTTTGGGCACCTGCAGGGATGGAGCATCCATTTCTCACTGGACATCTGGAGGCGTTTGGTGCTGCTGAAGTACATCCCCAAAACGAAGAGCAGGGAGGAGGGCAGGCAGCCCCATTGTGCAGAGCCACCAACTGCTCCCACCTACTGCTGCACCACACAGGGCAATGAATGCATCTCCCTCCACCAACACTTCCCCTCTGTAAGTTTGATAAAAACTGCTGACTGCTGCTCATAAGAGCAAAACAAAACGACCAGAAGGCAGGAAGCGGCTGTGTGAGGCTCTCTGGAAGATGCCCTCTCTGCATCTGTGTCAGAAACACCAGGAGCACAGCGAGATGGATTCGAGATATCACACGTGGCTGCAGCCAAGGATAGCTCATCAGAAACCTGATTTATTTAACAAATATATGAGCAGCTTTTCTAAGCCCAGGGGCACACAGGGAAGTGCTGCCCACTGCTCTGAGTGACGGGAAGCGCAGTTTGCAGCCGAGCCCCATGCAAGGCACCACAGCTGCATTTCCCCGAACTGCTCTTATCTCGTCTCACAGGAACAGGAGGCTTGTTCTGAAACTCAGCCCTATGCAAAGCAAACAAACAGCCCACCGCATTCACCAAACCCTGCTGTGTCCAGGAAAGCACAGCAAATCAGTGCACATCAGCATTGACTTCACAGCACATCAGCACAGATGCTTTGGTGCTCCTAAAGCCAAGTGATTTAAATTCTGGGCTGTCACATGTTTCAACCCCGAGCTGGGTTTTTCTCTCTTCTATGCACAAAGATAAGACCCCGTCATCAAGAGAGCACAACTCATAGGAATCAGACTTCCTGAAGACAGAGGATGAGAAAACTGTTTTCTATGGTAAATCAGTTCAAGAGAGGCTCAGTCAAACATGATGGATAATTAGTGTTTTCCTTTTGACAGCTAGGAGCAATTGTCAACTCTTTAAATCTAGTGCACCTCACCAACGTAAAACTAAAACTGTCTGAAAATGAAACAAAACACCTAGCAAAAAATAATCCCAGTGAATACTAGCTAAGATGTACAAAGTCATACGGCAGTGTCACCTGTGTGAGACAGCTCAGCAGTACTGCAGGTAAAGCCAAGATGGAAAGAGCCATCAGCTGAATGAGAGTGGATGGAATAGAGCTCCATCAGGCTGGGTTTCTCTTAATAGAGCAGAGCGAAAGAAAACTAACCTGATTAGGAAGGGGAGAGAGACTGATCCAGATTCATACGGCAAAGCAATCAGCTATTATAAAGTGACATTTATGGTTGTTATGATGGTGGCACAAAGCAGACAGCACATACCAGCAGAACTGGCCCACATATACGGGCTGGGGATAGACCCATTGAAATAAGGACAGACTCCCTCCCTGCAGCTTACTTTCCAAGTCCAAACAAAATAGGCCATAAAGAAGGCCTGAAAAAAATTAATTATGTAGAGTGAGCGATGCCCATGGCTTGCTGGCAGTCACTCTGCCTTTGTAAGGCAGTCTGCCCCATGTACCTGCAGGTTGGAGCCTATGGCTTTGGCTCATTTCAGACATCAGGCAGGGCTATGCAGGGTCACTGCGCTAGATCTTGGCATCCTGCTCCCAGGAAAGCTGTATCTGGGCTGAGCCAAGGCACACCTCAGCTCCCCAGAGCTCAGCACCGGCTGTGTGTGGTGCTGCATTGTCCAGGAGCACAATGTACGTGCAGCAGCACTATGTCTGCCCTCAGCAGGGAGGCAGATCCCAGCACCAGCACTGAGAGCCACTGCCTCCTCCAAGCAACCTGCACAGCCCAGGTGAGCTCCCCATTACTCACAGCCAACAACACTTTTTTCCCAGGGGGTGATTTGGGTTAAGTGTAAACTCAGTGACTTGCTGGGAGTCCGGGCTCCTGCTCCACTGGTCCATCATTAACAACACCAATCACAGCACAGCTGTGGTGCTGCCCATTAACACAAGAAGGATTGATGTGAGAAGCACCAAGGTTGAACAGCTCCTGCTCCCTTCTATCCCAAACCAACAGCTCCCTCCCCAGGGTCAGTCACACAGCGGTCTCAGAGAATGTTGCTCTGCCCATGTCACACTCATCCCTGCCTGATCTGCTGCTTTCTGCAGCTATGCCCATTCCACAGGATGCACAAGTGTCCGTGGCACCAGGTTTGCAACTCAGAAGTGGGGAATGGCACAAGAAACTCACAGCTGGAAAGCTGCACAGAGGAAAAGGATCTGCAACGATGTTCCAAACCCTGAATCCATGCTGCAGCTCCAATACTGACCAGTGCTGGAGTGAGAGCTCTCTTCACTCCGAGGAGCGATGGAAAACTGTCACAGATGAGTATAATTTGTGGCAGAAGGGAGAGCAGCAGTTTATTCATGATCATTCCACAGTAACATGATTGAAGTTATCGGAGATTGGATTTGCCATGAAAGCACACAGGGAATCCCTTCCAGTTGCCCTTTTACATAAAGCTCTACAACCACTGGCCCATCTCACAGGAGCAGGATGGACCACGAGCACCCACAGCCTGCCCTTCCTAAAGGCTGCTATTTCAGGCTACCAAGCCAAGATTTGAACAAAATGAAGAGTCCCATTTAGTTTCTGAGGAGTCCTGCTCTGGCCTGATAGTTTGCTAATTAAAGATGCTCTATCTGAAGTGAAAGAAAATAAACCAGGTCAGAAAAGTTCGAAAGCTACAGAAAACAAAGTAGGTTGAAGCCAGCTGTGTGCAGGAGGCCGTGTGCCTGGCCTCACCTGGACCCTGCACAGCTCACAGCCCCAGGGCTCGGCTGTAGCCCCCCGTTGGATCTCTCCTCTCTCCACTGACAGTAGAGTTGCCTTGGCACAGGAAAACTGCTGTATGAATGTTTTCATTCAAGAATATTTTCTTGGTAAAATTTTGCTCTTTTGAAACTGACATTTTTGACAGCAAAGCTATGGGTGCCCCATCCCTAGGGGTGTTCAAGGCCAGGCTGGATGGAGTCCTAGGCAGCTTGGACTGGTGGGGACAGCCAGCCCACAGTCAGGGTTGGAAGTGGATGATCTCTGGGGTCTCTTCCAACCCAACCATTCTATGGAAAGCTGGGCAGTTAAGCCCATGAGGAAACAGGGAGCCAAGGTCAAAGCTTGAAAAATGTGGCTGCAAGGATGGATGCTGGTACAAAGTGCACACTGAGCATAAGAAACAGTGACTTAAGCCCATTTCCTACATGAATAATACTTAGAGCCACTCTGCCTCATGCCATCTAGAGGGTACAGAGGCCAAACTCAGCAATAAGCAGTTGCAAATTGCAGAGGTCTCAGTGGAAACTGCATCTGCTTGCTAGGAGCTGCACATGGGCTCCTGTTCCCCGAATTAAAAGGAGTGCAGGGTGCTTGATTGCATCTCGGCTCTTGATTACAAAGGCATCAGCAGACAGAATTAAACAGCATCTTCCTGGCCTATTTAGCATCCTTTGGGCAATAGGTTTGAGAGCAGCAAGGCTTAGGATATTTTTAATGGTTGTGCCAGAATCTGATTTCCTTTCGTTTTGTCAGGGCATTTGCAGTGGGTGATAAGGTTTCCCAAAAATCTGGCCAGGCTCCAGAGGAAGAGCCAAGCAGTGGGAGTGTATGCAAAAGCCGCTCTGCACTGGGTCATAAGGCACTGCCTGCACCAGCTGCCATAGCAACTGCTGAGAGAGAAAGAATTAGAGCATTCTTCACGGAAGTAGGAAAACTCACAGTCAGTACACATAAGGATGGGATGCAAAGTAAAATAAGGAGGATAAATATGAACAAGTGAGGAGAATACACAGAGCTGAGCGGGAAGCAAGAGTGCATGCACAGGTATATGTGCCCTGGTGTTGTGGAGGTGCCTATAAATACACTAAGATACCTAACCCCAGCCTCATTAGCAAGCATTTTAGATACAGTTGATCCTGCCTAGGGGCACGAGGTGGATTACATGACCTCCCAGGGCCCGCTCAACCTCTATTTTCCATGATTCTAGGAGGAAGAAACCTACACCAGCTGAGCAGCGCTGGCCTCGATCCAGCAAGGCAGGAATTTAAATCTGGAAAAAAATAGATTTAATCCACTTTTAAAGTTCTTCTTGACCAGGAGAGGGGGCAGAAAGCAGAGCCTGCAGCCACGCATAGCCACAGCTTGCAGCCAAGGCCCTCCTGCCCATGCATGCTATCCACATATCATGTTCTCAAGTGCAGCAGGATAAAGCAAGCATCAATTGTGAATGGCTTGGTCCTGCAAGAAGGCTTCACCTCCAAAAATATTCATTTCCCCACCAACATTCATTTGCAAAAAAGAGTTGGCCATGGAACTGTGCCTTAACCCAGACCCACTGACAAGCACAGTGATGCTGCAAAACTCCAGGTACCAGCGAGGGATCGTGCTGACGCCTTGCATGCTTCCGACAGAATTGGATTAGATATCAGCACAGCTCTGCAGAGCCTTGGCTGGGGAGGTCACAGCCAACGTGGGCAGAGAGCCGACATTTCAATCCAGGTTGCTGCTGCTTATTACGCAGAAAATAGCAGAGGTCTCTGACTGAGCTGTTATCCACGCTCTCTTATTTCTTGTTATTGCAGGGGGATAAAACACACAGTTATCTGAGCAAAGGAAATGGCACACACCTGGAAGGCAGCCAGGCAGGTGATAAATGCATCAACTGCAAGAAACCCCACGTCACAGCACCGCAGAGCCAGGAGCCGAAGCAGCAGCCCCTCAGCCTCACCCTGTGGAAGTCAGACGTGCTGTGTGGCATGACCCATTCGAGCAGCCATCACCCTCAACCAGTCAGCAGGCAGCAATTCTTCCAGGGAAATCACAAGGACAAACAGGCTGGGAAGTCACCAGCTCAGAACAAGAGCAATAGATCAGCAAATATTAATGGGCTCAGATACGGAAGTTCAGGCTTTGACATTTGGCAGTCCACAGATAACAACCACAGTGCAGCCACCCAAGGCTGCCCTGCCACGATCAGAAGCAGAGCAGCCAGGACAGAGAACAGAAAGGTTAAATACAAGAGAATCAGAGCTCTGCTGTGTGCATGAGCACCCTGAATCCCAGCACAGGTAGCTCCAATTTGGCTGGACAGGGCTGGAGGGCAGATGGTGATCCAACATGGCATACCTGCTGCACCATGCATGTGCCAAGAGCACCAGCTGCTCCCCATCACCCGGACCTCCTTCAGAGCGCTCCCTCCTTGCAGGTGCACGAAGAAGCAATACCAGCAATACCATCAGCAACACCAAAGAGCTGTGCCAGATTTAAACACATGGCCTATGCAGCCTGGTCTGGCTACGAGCCATTCACTGCCAGGAAACTGCCTTTTTTAGCATGTTTTCGTAAATAAGAGGGACCTACAAGCAGACAGCCTGTAAGTGAAACCAAAGAGATGGTTTCTGACTTTCACCTCCAGAACACACTACAGCCAAATTTTAGAAGCAGATTAACTGATTTAAACTACATTTAGGAAGAAACAATTCATCAGCCAATCCCACCTGGATTCAAAATGCCTCGAATCCAAACAGAACCATTTTCCTAGAGACAAGTAGTTCTAATCCAATGCTGGCTGTTCATCTTGTAAGATCGTTGCAGGATATATAAAAACAGACTTTCAGTGGCATCATTAATGGTAGAAAAGTGTAAAAGCCAGGAACTGAAACAACATGAAAATCACCCATTTCCCTGTGCCAACACACAGCATGAAGGGGCAGATGCACCCCGGGAGGTGAGTGGGCAGGCAGCATGCATGCATTTGGGGGTTTCATTTTGGATAAAAATAAAAATAATAATAAAAATCCCAGCGAGGCTTCCTATATCACTGTACCCTAGCATATCCTAGCAAGGACAGCCACGATGCGTTATTACAGAGTGCTTTTGCAGTTGTGTTTTCACCAGGAAATACCACATGCTTCTATTGATATTGATACTCTAGAAACATAGAGCAAAAACCAACAACAGATAATGCACGCATTTCTGCTCATGTCTTAAACCTTCTGGATGAAAGGGATTTGAAACGAAACATTTCTGTTGACTCTGAAGTTGGGGAGGCAGAACCACCCCAGGAAACCCAGAGATGGACTTTCAAGCAGCAATTCCCAAAAAGAAGCGTTTGCATTCCTAGCTCTTATGGAAATACTTCTCCCACTTTTTTTGAAATTCCAGAAAGTCAGGAGGAAAAAAAAATAAATAAAGAGCAGCCATTTGTTGTGACAACAGAGAAAGCCACATACTCAATATTGCTCGTGCCCCCGGATGCCATCTCGTCGGCTGCCATATGTGAGCCACCCCGCCTTGGCATCAGGTTGGGAGTGTGTGAAAAAAGCCCAGTTAAATGTGGCCAAGTGTGTGAATCTGCTTTTGGAAGACACACCAGCCGCCATTAACAGAATTAACAAAATCCCTCACTGCCAGGAGCTCCCACACACGGCTCCTTGAAGGAAAGGGGTTTCATTTCCACACCAATGGAGTTTAAAGACACAAAAAACACTTTTGTTGTTGTGCAGAAGCTCTACATTTCTGACTCAAATCATTCCCCAGATGCACAGGTATACACTCAGACTGTTGGCAATAAAAGGCACTTTCTTTCAGTGCTCTTCAAAGGGCACAAAACCCAGGAGAAAAATCTTCCGAGACAGATAAATGCACTTGCTCATAGACTTGGACACAGGAACTCCATGTAAAAAGCTTCAGGAGACTAATAATGTGGGTGGAAAATTAAGGCACCTCATAAAAGGTTTTTAGTAACAAGGGAACAGATCGCATCAGCTAGGAAAGGTTAACGAAAGCAATTTATAGACACTAATTAGGGCCTCTCTTTAAAGTGCCTTTGCAATGACAAGGTTGGTTTTATTCCAAAAAGGTGGAAAGAAGCTGCCTGGGGAGGGCTGTGCTTCTCACACACAGGGCTTGTCACCCTCAGTATTACTGAGCACTGAGGAGATTTAAGGGTCATTATGAAGGGAAACATGGGGGATGTGCCTGCACAAATAAGCTGTGCAATACTTATACCCTCCCAGGGAAAATCTTCTCAATGAGATGAAAGCCAACCTCAGCCTGCCCTGCACAGCTCCAAACTGCCAAGCGGTGGGGTGAGGGAGGACCCAGCAAACCACAAACTGCAAATGGAAACCACTCTGCTGGACGCCAGGACCAACACTGAGCTTTCATTCCTCTTCTGGGACATCAACCATGAGCATCTGCAGGATTAAATTCCTCCAGAAGCACTGTTTGACATAACTCTCTGCCCTGACAGAGTTCTGCTTGCAGGAGGTGGGAGCTGAAGGACTCTGATGCTGCCAGAGCTGTGCCCATGGGGACAAGGGCCCATGTTGATGGCGGCAGGAGAAACCAGGGCACTTTCAGCACTGCAGGAAGGTGAGGCTGTCCTTCGGGTGCTTTATTTCTCAGTTGGTTCCCTGAAAGGAGCACAGCCTGCCCTCAGCTAGGGCAAACCTTCCAGTCCCCGCCTTTGGGGTAGAAGCTCCCCCCGCATATGGGCTGAGTGCAGAAAAGCACTTCCAGGCAGCAAATGCCACACATTCCCCTAGGCAGCCTCTGGGAGCTCCATCTTCCATTTACAGATCACCAGCCCCTCTCTCCTGCTCCCCAGGACCACTCCTCAGCAGCTCAGTGATGCAGAAAGCCTGACACGACAGCCTGGCAGCAGCCACCAGCCACCCTGGGACCAGCCTCCATCCGTCACCTTGCAGACTTCAGAAGCCCTTGCGATTTCTTGGCAATTAGTACAGTGGCTTGCAAAGCTTTATTGCATTATAAAGCATTTCTCCTTCCTAACTATTATAACAGAAGCTAAGCACAACACTGCTGCAACACAGCTAGCCTGTGGTCCTTTCCCCTACGCTAGCTTTGCCTGTGCCCACCCATCTCATGTCCCACAACAGACATAACTGACAGATCCTTCTGAATGTCCCAGTGACCCCCTCACCCATCCAACCCATCTACGTCATCATCCTGCAGACAGATCAGGTTGTGCCTCGGGCTGGGCTTGGGGCTTCAGTGTACTGTCATTTAGAATGGCTACAGAGCGTGATGCTCCTCCAGAGAACGGCCTTCCCAGCTCCTCTATGGGGGAACATGGAGCGGGTCCAGAGATCCCCATTCTCCCCTCAGAGGTGTCCGTAGGTCCTTCAGCTTCAAGCCAAAGGCCCCAGCCGAGGCAGGTAGCAGCCCAGGCCTGGTTCTGTCAACAGATCCCAGTGAGTTGTTCACAGCAGCTTGTTTGCTAAACCAGGGACTTTCTGACAGATCTGTCGCAGGAGATGCTCACAGCTCCTGCCCACGCTCCTTGTCAATGTCACCTCCTTTAACCCTGTTTCGCCACCCTGCTGTGCCAAAACGGGAAGCATGGTGGATTGGTCCTTATCCAAACAGAGCAAAGATGAGGTAGATGACTGTAGGCACACAGGAACCCACTGCAATGCCTGCTGTGGGGCTCCCCGAACCCTGTTCCCCATGGACCTGTAGGGCTCCATACAGATGGCTCCGTCTCCAAGAACTGCCCCACACAATCGTGCTGTATCCCACAGTTGGCATAACTGGGGACTCGGGGCTATTCCAAAGGGCAAGGTTGGGTTTTCCCTTCACAGTCACCACCCCACAGAGCTCAGTCCTCCTCCAGCAGGAGGCCATGTCACAGCACAGCGTGCCTTCCTGAGAGAACCCTCACTGGCTCTTCAGCTCCACTAATCACAAATTCATTGCACGGTGCCCATGTCACCCGCTTTTCCACCTCTGGAGTGAGAAAGTTAGAAAGTTATAAATAGAGAGAGCATATTAATAAAGGATGGAAATTGCACACCTGCTCGGAGGTAGCTCAAGAGATGACGAGTGCTAACGGCACCCCCAGCTCTAAACTTTCCTCACATGAGCTTCTCAACTTTTTAAATCATTTATATTTCTCCTCCCCCTCCTCTTCCCACATGGAAACAAAAGATGACTCATATGCTGAAATCATCCCCAGGGACCTCCAGAAGGCCAGGAATTCACTCACTTGGCCTCCAGCATTCAGTAAGGAAATATTCCCAGTTTGACATCTAGGTTTGCTGCCATCCCCTCCTTTCCTTTATACCAGTGCCGCAGCACAGAGGGACAGAACCTGCCTGCAGGCTATTTGTAGTTTAATAAACTAGAGGCATCTGAGAAATCCAGCTGGGCAGGGGAAGCACCCCTGGTTACGGCCTACAGCCACTACCTGGGCCTGCTGACGGCCCTCCGTTTCCAAGCAGTGCTGGGATATAAGGGCAGGTGGTGGTGCGTGAAAGGCCATCTCAGAAATAGGGACATAACTCTGGGGAGATTCCTCACAACACCAGGTCCTCGCTTTCCCCACCTATACATCACTTCTTGCAGAGGATGTCAGAATCCAGAGCAACATTTAGTAGCAGAGATACAACACAGCTGGGTAGGTTCCCAAGGCATCATCCTTTGTCTCTGCAACACCAGTGGATCTGGAAGATCACATCCATTTCACTACCTGGCAGATCAGCAATCCCAAAGACTGCTCCAGGACTTCCCTGAGAAATATTTTTACCTCTCTGTGGAGCATTTGCCCTCAGTTCCCAGTAGGGTTAAGCCCACTGTTTTGACGTGGACTTTATGACACACAGTACACAGTGAGTTGGTTGTTAGGAAACCAGGCAAGGACGGTGCTAATACCCAAGATACAGAGGAAGAGGTGAGGCAGACAAACCTCTCTCTTAAAGGTATCTTTACCAATAGCAAAGCAGGTGGTTGGCCAGTGTGTAATCAGTGACTCAAGCTCTCAGGGAAGATTCCTTGTTAAAATAGTTGCTGCGTTTGAAGTATTTTGGAAGTTGGAAGTAAAATTCTCTGTATTTCATTTATTAAAATCAGAGGAGAACTGCAGCGGCCACTGTAGGAACAAAGACCCAATTCTCTCATTTGGGAGAGTAAGAGGCCTCTTTTGCTGTCCCCTCCAAACCCAGCTGGTGGCATCAGCAGAGCTCAGCTCAGCTGCCCTGCTTCCAAACAACTGCCAGAGCCCTGGTTTCCCAGAGCTCACAGATTTTCCCCATGCACTGCTGAGGCTAATTGGGATTGGTTTTTAGGCATTTTTTTCTTCCCTTCATTTTAAACAAAAGCAAAACAGAAATGGTGCCATTAAACCAATTCCTGAAAAATCTGGAACTTTCTCTTCCATGGGAAGCGTTAAGCAAAGAAATGATTTTCATTATGTTAAATAGGGAAAAAAATCTATACGCCCATGTAGCTCTCAATCAATCCCCCAAGCAGGGAAGCTGAAAAGATTTACACCGACATGTAAATCCCCGTGGCAGACTTCTGAAAAGCCTCTAAAATAGACACATCCAGAAGGCAAAGAAGCGTTTCTCACCTTCTGTAAAAGGAAAGCGTGAAAAGGAAAGAGATGAAAGCTGCCTTCCTTTTCCCAGATCTCGGTCATAACTCCTGCCCCATCCTGTCACTTTGCACCCACTCCTCGTGTCATTCTAGGTAATGCTGGTGTCTCACATTGCTTTGAATGCCCCAACCCATATCTATGCCAGAGATAGCAACACTCTAGAGACCAACACCATGCCAAGGCCAGTCCATGGATGTCAACACAGATTCACATTGAGGAGCTACATGGACGTCACAGGTAGCCAAACAAATGAACTGCCAGATGTAAGCTCCCTACCTTCCTCCAAGTCATTCCTCAGAGAAGCCTCCAGCAGAGCAACACTGGCTTCGAAAGACACTTTCTTCCTATTAACAGCATTTCTCTTCTTTTCATGCTTCCGCTTCTTGTGCTGCATCTCCTTCTCGTACTGTGCCCATTTTTTCAGCTGCTGAGCCCTCCGCTTCTGGGCTGCCCGCAGCCTCTCCAGCGTGGGCACCTTGTCCAGCAGCTGCAGCTCTGTCAGGAGGTCCACGTGGGCATCCATCGCTTCTGCTGGGAAAGATGGGCCAGAGGGCGTCCCAGCTGGAAATGGTGTCCTACCACAGGTCCTCGGGATCGCGGCTGCCTGGTGCTATACCAGCATCCTGGGGCCAAGCTGGGAAGGGCCCATCGCAGTCTGATGAGAAGTTGGTGGAAGCCTGAAATGAGAGGTAAGTATGAGGGATCAACTCTCACTGCCCCACGCAGACAAACGATTAAGATCAGCCCACTGGAAAACTCAACAGGCAGCACCTACCATCTCAAAGGAAGGTTCATTTAATTGCATTTTCATCACTTGATTCTTCTCACTGGCCTTTGTGATTCCACCTCTCACCCACTTCAAATACCCAAGCAAAACCCTCTTGACTAAGTAGCGGTTCTAACATACAATACATGCACAACTGAAGTTCAAGGTAGTCCTCCTTTACGAACAGAGCAAAGCTTAAGTGAACTAACAAGAAGTTCTTCCATAGCGTTTCACAGGCATCATTCCCTAGACAACTCTGGAGAGACACATCCCCAGGCAGGTTTCTATCTGCCACAAGCATAGCTTGTACCCCATAGGTCCCTTCTTACTCCAGTCTTAGCCAAGGGCAGACAGATAGGATGTGGCTCCTAGGGAGGTATTACCTACACTTTAACCTCCTCAGCTACTTAAAAACATGGGGTTTTGTGTTCATTTTTTTCCCAGACATTTTCTCCACGACACTGTAGCCCATTCTAGTTCTGCTGTACAGCCTCCACACTCACAGCAATGAGCACAGTTATATGCAACCACAACACCGGAGATCACTGAGCAGCAGCACCCACAGAGCAGTGAGCTGGGAGGCCCACGGGCATCCACCATCATCTGCTGCAGAAGGAAGCTTGCCCCAGATTTATGGGTCAGTCCAACAGGGAAAGAAAGAAAGTCAGTGCCACAAGTGAACTGAACAAGTCCATTCCAAATAGACCCACTGAACGTGTCCCACGCCAAATCGAAACAAGCTACAAATAACCACATACAATACCAGAGCTCTGAGGAGCTGCTGGGAGATGTCCAAACCGTGCAGTACATCCACTGCATCCCAGTGAATTGCACAAGGCAGAGACATACAGTCCTTTCAAATATTGCCACAGACTTTCCACCAGGGTCTGACCTCACCTATAAATACCTCGGCTCTGACAGCGAGGCATGCCACTTCCTCCATGAGATAATTGGTTTGAAAACTGAAAACAAACAAACTCAGCCAGAGCACACAGGCAGGTCGCTTCATCCAGCAAAGGGCCAACAGAAGGCCAAGGGCAACTTCAGTAGTCCCCACAAACCTTATTTTGACAGTTTTGGAATAGACCTGAACGGAAATAAAACTGCTTATGTCCCATGAGAACTCAAGATTGCAAAACTAAATTAATAATAATAATAGTAATAATAATGTCTCAGTTCCACACAGGTACAAACCCAAAACCTCACAAAGTTTTTCGTAAGAGAGATCCCACTAAGCAATCCAAGGACTTGCTCAAAATGCCCTCCAGCAGCAGCTCCACAGAGCGGGCATCAACGCAGCCCTCTTCCCAGAACCCCTTTATTTGGAGACCGACACCCTTCCCCAGTGCAGCATTTTGCTGGGAAGCTCTTCCCACCTTCCGTGAACCCAGCTCTGGCCCACGTGGGCGTTTCTGCAGGTATCTTTTCTGGCAATCTCCACTGCAGTAACACGGGCTGCAGATCTGAAGCCCGCTGACAATACCTCGAGTGGCAGAGATAAGGGCAGGAAATGCCTCTCAGGGTAGCGCATCGCCACTCCCACCCAGCGCCTTTCCCAGCCCACTTCCACCATTGTTTGCTGAAAGATGAATAAATACACCCCAAGAGACACCTGAAGTAGAAATGATGGCCTAATTCTGTAGGTTTTTGGAAGCATGTAAACTATGCCTGTGTTTCTCCGACTACCTAAGAAGAGTTGGAAGCTTTCCTTGTGGACCGAATTTGAGAGGTGCAGCAGGACACCAAGTTACAAGGCAAGAAACATGCCTTGCTCTGCTTACCCACATTTCAGCCTTCCTGCTTTCACAACAGCAAAAACGTGGAGAGATGAGCTGCCCACAGAGGGGAATGAACAAAATGGCAAAAGGGGGATGAACACCAGGAGGTATCTGCTGCTCCCATCAAGGCCACTTCAGCACCAAGAACCAGACGGTCCTCCAACCACCCAGCCAACCTCTAAAGGAGCAGAGAGGTTCCCAGGGAGGGATACACAGCTTGGCTCCCAGACTTTGGCACAGGGCATCAAGCATCCTCCACAGACAGAATCGTAGAATCCTTAGAGTTGGAAGGAATTTTAAAGCTCATTCAGTCCAGCTCCCCTGCAATGAACAGTGACATCCACAGCTAGGAAGGTTGTTCAGAGCCTGGTCCATCCAGGGATGGGGTATCCACCACCTGCTGGGCAACCTGTGCCAGTGCCTCACCACCTTCACCATAGAAGATGTTTTCCTTATATCCAACCTAAATCTCCCCTCTTTAAATCTGAAAGATCCCAAAAAGCCTCACAAACACCTCAGCTCCATCACTGGTTTCCAGTGACCTGGTTCCCTTGCTGTGCCAAAAAAGTGGTATGCTGACATCTCATCACACACGCAGGACAGTCTAATTACAGCAAAGTTACAGACCTAAGCATTTGTTTACCTGCAAAGCGACACAGAAGCTGGCTGTGTGGGTGGCTGAGGTTTTCGAGGCAGTGCATTTTGGTTTCTGTCTTATTTAAAGAAAAGGGGAAAAAAAGAAAAAAAAAAAAAAGACAGCACTTTGTTGCATGCTGTTTCCATGAGCTCAGCAGCTCGGAGCCGAGCACATCCTGCAAGATGTGGAGCAGCAAGGGCGGCCGTGCCAGGGCCAGGAGCAGGGTGAGACACACACTATTATATTGCAGCCACAAGAAGGACCTGCTCCAGCAGAGTCAGAAAGTGGTGCCTGCAATGGCATGCAAACACAGACAAAAAAAAAGTTTGCACTTCCTGTACAATGTGGTTCACTTGCATACAAGATGCATCTCACTAAGTTCAAGAGGACTACTTTAGGCATTGATCTCACTTGCACTACAAAAGACACTGATTCTCCCTTGAAGAGAGCTTGTAAGGAAAAAGGTGTTTTACATGGACAGTCTGTGAAAGGACAAGGGGGATGGCTTTAAACCAGAAGTAGGAGATTTAGGTTAGACGTTTGGAAGAAATTCTTCACTCAGAGGGTGATGAGGCCTCAGCACTGCTGCCCAGAGCTGTGGGTGCTCCATCCCTGGAGGTGCTCGAGGCCATGGCTGGGCCCAAGCCTGGGGGGGCAAACCAGCAACTGCAGGGAGTGGGACTGGATGATTTAAGGTCTCTTCTAGCCCAACCATTCTATTATTCTATCACTCTGATTTCAGCTGCCAACCCTGCGCACTGCACCCTCAACTTGCCTTCACCTCCTGTATACAAACATTTTCCCACATCAGATACAGTGGCTGCTGTTTACACCCTGGAAAGAGATAAACAGAACACACTTGTTCTCCTGTTCCAGGGCTGCCCCCCAGTCCATCCTACCAAGCATTCAGTGTGCAGACATGTGGCTGCAGCACTGCTGAGGATGAGGCTGGGTCCATGAAAGCAGTCTGTCACCAGCAGTGGGGCAAGGCAGAGTTAAGACCTGCAAATCCCCTGTCACATCTCCTCAAGGAGCTGCTTAAAGCACAGCATGACACTAGCAGAGTGCACACACTTGCAAGAGCCCTTCATGTAAGTGTCATCAAGTGACTTAATTTTTATTCCACTTTATTTATTTTTTTTTTTTTAAAGAAAAAGATAAATATAAACACAAACTGGCAGAGCAAACAGGACACAAGGCAATAGTTTGACAGCCAAAGAATTCCTTCAAGTTGAGCACCTTTCCAGCAAAGGCAAAATGTACAAGAGCAGCTTCTGCTGACGTGGAAATGATCGTTCTTACTCACTGGACTATTTGAGGGAAGACACCTGCAGGACTGGATGAAACATCTGCATTCACAGCATAAAGACAAGTCAGAGGTGTGAAAAACGACAGAAATAGCCCTCTCCTCCCCACCTCAAGTTAATCTTCTCTCAGCTGGAGTTGGAAACCAAGCACGAAAGCCTATAGCAGGGACCTGAGCACATAAGCAGCCTGCAGCAGAGGCAGCTGCCCAATTATTTACTTGGTGTGCATCATCCCCTGCAAGGAGCGGAATTTCCCCTTCACCTTCCCAACAGGACTTAGGCTCAGCTGTGCCGTTATAGTGACCAGCCCACCACAACCTCCAGCATCCAGCAATGAGCACCAGTGAAGAACTCACAGGCTCCTTTTCCATGCACCACCCCCAGCGCTGTCCCCGCTCATCAATACAAGGTGTATTCTGTATCACAGCTTAGGTGACCAGTGAGGTTGTCCACACGAGCTGGAGAAAACAGAGCTGTTCTTCATCACTTGCAAACAGCATGCAGAGACAACCAGAGAGATGCCAGAAAGCCACCAAGAGCACAGGGTGATGGACTGAAGGACCAAGGATCAAAAGTTTTTGTTTGTTGTTTTTTTAAATAAGCATAGGATACATCAAGACAAGAGGGTCTCGTTAGGATGACCAGAGCCCAGAACTGAGGGTTTCTTGCTTTATTAGAGCACTGCATGTCTCACCACCCATGTTTTGGGCAAATGGTTCATCAGAGCATCGCCGATAAGGATACCGTGCCAAGAAATACTGCCCAAACCACTGCAATCTCACACACCTGTAGCAGGGAACTCAGCTGCTGGGTCTGCTCAATGACAGAGGACAGAAGACCTGACATCAAAGGCCAGGCACTGGACTGGGAGTTCAAATCGCCCACAGCTAGCACAGAGATGCAAGGCACCTCCAAGGAATCCCAGCCCCAAATGCTTGCTTCCCCCTGCAGTGCCACAAGAAAGTCATAATTCCTACAAACCACAGGGGAGAAGGATGCCAGAAAGCCTGCGGTGAAAGGCTGCAATGCAGCTTCCCAGCCTCACAAGGGTTTGCTATTTGCAACTGAAATGTGCAATTCTCCGATATCACACCTCACCAGGCAGGCTGCACCTCACCCTGGCTGGATCTCCACGCAGTGACTGGGTGGAAAGGCAGTGGCAGAGAAGTTTTGGATGCCGCATCCCTGGAGGTGCTCAAGGCCAGGCAGACTGGGGCTTTGATCAACTCAATCTGGTTATGGCTTCTGATAGCTAGTTCTTCTCACAGGCTCACAGGCACCAGGCAACTCCTCTCACACCCTGCTGCGAGCACCAGCAGGTAACCACAGAGCACTGAGAATTGTGAAAATCACTGCCACATGACTTCATTTCACTGCTACCTCAGAAGCAAACTGCTCCCTTCCTCGCTCAGCATCTACAGCATTTTAAGCAGCACACATCTAGCGTGAGCAAATGAAAAGAAAATCAAAGCAGTGAGAAAAGCTATTTGAAAAACATAAAAAGATTTCAGCCAAGAGCCCTCAGGGGACACAGCTCCTCCAGGCTGCTGCAAAGCCCCAGTGAGGAAGAGAGGAAACACGTCCTCTGGGTGAGAGATCTGATCAGAAATTGGGAGTTTCAGGAGAGATTCTTGGCTTTCCCACAGGTTCCTTGTATGCAAAGTGAGTAACTTAATCTGTGCCCCAATTACCTTCTCGAAGCTCAGATACTATTCTACCTGTTTGCTACACAGGAAGTTTCACTGCTGCTCGATGCAGAGGTGAATTTGGCAGTGAAGGTGAATCAATGTAAGCTATAATTCCTCACTGAACAGGAAGCTTGAAATGTAAAACTCAATTCTTCCTTGGAGAATTAAAAATGTTTGGCTTTGGGTGCTTTATCGCTGGTTCCAGATAATCTCTCCCTCCTCAGCACGTTCCTTCCGAGCAGTGGGAATGAAACACGAGTAAGGAGGAAAAGAGAGAAACAGCAAGTCCAAAGATCTCCTTTGGAGCTGATGCTGGTAACAGAAAAATGTAAGCACCTCATTCTCTTCTCCTCCCAACTGTTCCACCCTTAATAATACTGGCGCGTGTTTGAGGGAAGTCCCCTCAATATTTTACCACGTAATTCCTGTGAGCACCCAACCCACCATAATATACATTCTTTTTTCCCAGCAGTATTTCAACGCGAACTTATTTTCTGTGCTTCCTTCAGAAAGGCCGTGTGCCAAGCAGCCCTCCCCTGCCCGCGGCTGCATGGGGACACACTGCTCCTCAGCAGCAAGCAAAACAAGCCAGCCCCTGTCCCCAGATGTACACGTGGTGGCCACTAAGCTCCTACAAGAAGCCAGAGCTGCTCTGCAGAGCTTCTACCTCTGGTCCATGCAGTGCTCTCAAGGCTGCAGCTGGAGCAGCTCCCGCTGGCCCTGGAGTATGAAATCCCAGTTGTGCCTTTTGCTCTCAGGTCACTCCAGGCTCCAGCCACCAGCTTGGAGCAGGGACAGGGACACGTCAACCAGCTGGAACATGAAGAACTGAGCCAGGAGTTGGAAACCGGCTCAAATGAGAACTAAGTCCAAGGGTTTGGTTTCAAAGCACACATTGAACAAGCCTTGTGTAATAGAGAAAACTGTTCAATAGCCTGCAAATCTTCAGGGACCACACACTAATTGCATCGATTTGTCTTCTCCAATTAGGGCTGCGTGCTTTGAGCCACGAGCGAAGCCCCTCTGCCCACAGCTAAGCCAGGGCAGCACGTCACAGCCCCAGAGGACACGATGCTCAGAGACAACGAAATTGTATTCCTTCAGGAATTCATTACACACACCGCTCCCCTTTGCTCTCCCAAAGAAGAGTATCTGCTAACAAAATTTATCTCCAGCATCAG
Source organism: Chrysolophus pictus (assembly GCA_037305975.1). NCBI lineage: Eukaryota > Metazoa > Chordata > Aves > Galliformes > Phasianidae > Chrysolophus > Chrysolophus pictus. Next base: position 10,243,280 of record CM074595.1, read on the forward strand.
AGGAGCAGCGGGATCCCTGCCCCCAGGCAGAGAAAAGAAGATCAGAGCGAGACTTCTGTGTGCAAACACAAACCCAATCCCAGCTGCCCTCGCACGAGGCAGACCCAGCCCTGAGCCAGGCAGCTGGCAGGGAAGGAAAAGCACGCAGCAGCGCAGATTACACGGAACAGAAATTAATTGGGGGCATAAGTCTCCCATTCAGCTCCCCATTTATTTTTCCACAGCTCATGATATGTGTGCGGGTTGCAACGTGGGGAGCAGCCCAGCCCATCTGTGGCAGCGGTATCACCGCCTCCCAATTGTTTTCCTGGGAAAGCTTCCGCTTCGTACCAGCCCTGCAACTGGAGGATGCACGCAGACCTGCACATCCAGATCCTCCTTGCTGACATCACACGCTACAAACTTGGATTATTTTGAGCCTGAAAGCAGCAAGTGCCCACAAATCAGGCTTCAGAATAAGACATGGATTAAAAAAAATAATAATAAGGCTAATTTCCATCAGGACCTCAAAAGCACCACTGCAGAAGCCCACACCCTTCCTGTAAGATACGGAGTGCTGTTTGCCTGCATACTGCACTTTTTGACCAAAGTCCTTTTATTGTTTAAAGCCACTTGCACACATTTTGGCACATGGAAAAAAAAAAAAAAGAAAACAGAGGGAACTGCCCTTCTGGGGCACAGCACCGGGTCAGATAAGGGAATGGATTTTCCATTTGCAGCTCCTCTCTGCCCACAGCCACACGGCCCTGGGAGCTTTCAGAAAGAGGCAAGTGCTCTCTGCACATCAGCATCCCCAGCTGCAGGATGGATGGCACCCTGTGCACAGCAATGACAGCAGCACACCATGAGAACAAAGCAGTGCTGGGGTGAGGCAGTGCTTCCAGCTGCTCTGTGATTGGCATGGATGTGACTGATGGGAGCTGAAGATGCCTGTTACACACCTGCCAGGAGGACTATTGATTCTGTGGGAGACGTAGGAGAAGATGCTGTTCCCCACAATCTGATTCATTCCTTTTAAATAGCAGTAGCATTTAATTATTGTTAACCAAATGCCTTCAGCTCTAATGCTGACTGACATTATTGAGCTCATCTATAACCGTTACGATGACCCTCAAGAGATCTCAACCACACGACACAGAGGAGCCCATACATCTCCTGTTTGTTGGGGCAGGGGGGTTGCCCATCCACCTGGAGCCTGCAGGTTCTACCAGGAAAGAGATTTGAAGAAAAACAATCTATTCACACTACAGTGCACAAAACGTTCCATACAGCTCATGCATCTGAGTTGCTGGCCTACGGCACTGCCCTTATGCCCTGCTGAACTCCACGATGACCTATTTGTTCCATTACTAAGCCACGTGCCCACTACTCCTCCATGCCAAAAATTTCAGGCCCTTGTCCACCTCTACAACCCAATACCCATGGCACAGTCAGTTTTCACTGCAGTAACGTACAGAAGCTACAGCTATCAGCCCGTGCAAAACAATGGCAGTGAGGATCAGTACCAGCTGATGCTATCACCACTGGGCAACCATCCTCTTGAAGCCCATGAGAGTATTTCAGTGCATCTTTCAGAAAGCTGCCCCATGACACTTCCAGTGGACGAGGGCTCTTTGGCATGCAGACCAGCATCAGCCCTGCACAAGAAGCAGGCCAAGGAGAAGCATCTCCACCAACAGCCCCACCACTGCCTCCCACCTTGGCTCACGCCCAGCTCGTTTTGTCTCATCTCAGATGCAAACCAACAGATTTAAACAACACACAGCCTTCTGCAGCGCCAGCATCACCAGCTTCAGTCTTCAATCAAACACCCGCCTTGCTTGCCGCTGCCTTGCTTGCGAGGCAGATTTTATGTTTCTAAAGTACCTTATTTTTAGGCACAGTTATCAACCCGTACGTCACCATACATGCCCTACTTTTCATGTTTTCTGCATCTACTCATAGCCACAGTCAGAGATGGCACATTGGCTTGACCTGTTGCGCTGACAATACGGTTGTTCTTACACAAAGTTTCATCAAACGTTTATCATTTATTACTCTGCAAACATGACGGGATATTTTTGATACTCTGAGTTGACTGCCATCACTGTACCAGAACTGCCTCATCCTCAATGGTGTTGCTGTTACTTTGCTTCTGCTGCTTCTGTAGTTACAAATATTAGGGCTCCCTGCTCATGGGTCCCTCTCCTCATCCATCCATGAGCACAAGGCTCAATCATAGAACATTCCAAGTTGGAAGGGACCCAGAAGGATCATCGAGTCCAACTGCTGGCTCCACAGAGGACCACCCAAAACCTCAGACTACATGTCTAAGAGTGTTGTCCAGATGCTTCCTGAACTCCAGCAAGCTCAGTGCCATGACTGTGTTCCTGGAGAGTCTTCTCACATGCTCCATGCATGGCTATGCTCTTATGTGCAAACAGACTTCCCCAAAATATTGAGATGGAAGGCCCAGACCTCCGCTGGGAAGAACTGCTGCTCAAGGAAGATTTTCTGCAGTTTCCCAGGCACCCACCCTGCCATTTCATCCCTACCTCAGAGAACGCTCTGCTCTGTGAAGCTGTTTTATTTGGATGGCAGAAAAATCCATCTTCCAATAGGAAAAGTCAAATTCAGGCACAGGATTGTTCTAAAGACTGCAGTCTAATCCTGCAGATAGTAGAGATGGTCCTTCTGTATCCAACAGGCATCTACAACACGGCTCCCACCAGCAGCCTCAGTGAATTAAAAAAGTCAACAAGCAAAGCCCATGGAGTACAAAGCCCCTCTTATTTCCATGTACCAGAAGAACATTTGCTCCAGACCTCAGTAACAAAAAGCCAAGCCCTGTACAAATCTCAGCGTAGTACTAGATAGAGGAAACGATGGTGGCTTCTCAGGCAGTATGGGGCACACATCATCCTTCGTGCTTCTCCTCTGACAGCTATTTGACCTCTGAACTACTCAGCCAGGAGGTACACACAGTTCACACCTGTGTGATGCTGCCAGCATCCCCTGTTGCTATGTGGAACTGCTGCAAAGCAACGCCTCATCCTTGGGATTTCCCCATACAGACCAAGAGGTGCCATCACTACACCACAGTGTCACACATGCCATCTGCAACAAAGGGAAGGCAACTAGCATGGATGAGCAGACCTGTGCACCTCCAGCTTCCCCTCCTGGCTGATCTCTTTCTTCCCTCCAGAAACGATGGACTTTCCAGCTCAGGGGCAAAGTGCTGTGATGCAGGGTGCTGAGCAGCCCCTCACCTGCAGCACGGCGCTAAGAGCTGACGAGCAAACTCCCAAGGGAGATCTCTTGGCAACACAGGGTGAGAGAAAAGGAGGGGAAAATTGCCAGCTTGTTTGTGTGCACTTAGGGTGGCATTTCCAACCCTATAATTGTTGCATAATGAATTTAGCAATGGAGTTCAAGAGCTATGATTCATCCAGGCCAAAAAAACATGAGTCAGCCCCCAAAGAATCATGAGATGTTAAAATTATATACATTTAACTTGAGCTTGACAAATCCAAAGGAGCAGCGTAACAGCAGAGCGTCTCAGCGCAACTCAAAACACCATGCAAAGATCCCCACTCCTCCCAGCCAACACGAGCTGAGCACAGCAAGCAGGTCTGGCATTGCTAATAATTTACACCCAGCCCCAGCGTGCAGCTCAGGTTATCGGCTGGATATGGGCACCTGATGCTGTGTGAGCTGTGCTGCACAGAGGGAGCGCAGATCTCTGCAGGGGGCAGCAAGAAAGAGGGCAGATTTATTAGGGAAAAGGATGCCTATGCTAGAGAGCAAGCAGCCAGGAGGCAATGAAGGGAACACCTCAAGAACAATAAGATATTTTCCACCGGTTGCTTAAAGCATGCCCTCTATTATGTGCTTACAAAGCTTTCGTGTATACGGAAAGAAAAGTCTTTCTGAAATGAGATAGGGTGCAAAGTCAAAGCAGAACAACTATTCTGGGTTACCTCCCCAGGTGACTCCTTACTCTAGAGTGACACTGCCTTTTTCTAGTTTAATTCACTTTAAAAATAGATTAGGCCAATGGTTCCGATCTGCAATGCCATGGTAGCCAGCCCACCGCTTTTAGAGCATCCTTAATTAGAGCCTGGATATGGGGACATGCGGGGCTCCGGGACGCAGATCTGATGACCCAAATTTGGGAACATTAACCTAGAGCAGAAAAGAAAGCAGGAGGGTCTGCACAGAGACAGGAGCTGCTGTACAACAGTGGCCCCTATTGCGGCCATACGGACATCCTTCAGCTTCTCCTCCCGCTGTACAACAGAACAGCCGAGCTGTACAACAGAACAGCCCATGCTACACGCTGCCAGCTCCAAACCAAACAGCGCTGTAAGAAACCCACAATCTGTGCTTTGCATGGAAGCAAAGCCACCTTATAAAGCCATTTCTGTTTCAGGTTCATTGGAGTTTACCACTTATCAAAGTTCTGTTTAGCCTCATTAATCACAGCCTATCAAGCTCTTTCAAATGCAAACAGAAAAGAGTACCCAACAAGCACACTTCGTGTTTCAGCTCTCTTCCACTGAATTACAGAAAGGCATGGAGCTGGAATGCCCACCCGCCTGCCTCCTGCTTTGCAACCCCTTCCCATGAGATTCCATCAGCTGACTATTCTGGAAAAAAAAAACACATTCTCTCTTCCTCTCCAGCTAGCAATATTCCAAGGCAGCACCAGCATGCTGTGTGGGAGGAAGGGCAAGGAAAGGCAGGGGCACCACTCCTGGCTGCAGGATTCAGGGCAGTCTCTGTGAGCAGGGTTGGCTACAGAACCTTTGTCAAAGGCCGTGAACTTGTTACCTAGGCCTCTAGAGCAAGCAACCCTGCAGCTCACCTAATCACATCAACTGATATACGTGTTTGCTTTGTATGCGGATCGAGGCTCAGTGTTCCTGGAGCTATTCGTTCTTCTAGGCGTCTACGTGGCTCTGCTAGCCACTGTATTTACACATTGCTGTGAGATTTGCAAGAAGGTCCAGCAGGAAGAAATGCATCACCCCAAGCAGCAGGACATGCCCCAGCAAGGAGGGCTGCCAAGGGCTTCCAATGAGCTCAGGCTGACACTGTGCCTGACACTGAGCAGCCAAGCAAGACCCAACACAGGAGCAGACTCGGGCTGCTCACCTTCGCCCCAGCCATAAAAGCACCAGCATCACCTTAAAAATAATACAAAATTATATCTACAATTATTTGTATATATTTATTATCAGCTTTATTTATATTCATTTTTATATTTGCTATACTAGTTATATGTCTGCACAGATACATGGATATCTATCTCTATAGCTATCTATGTAGATATAATCTAAGTAAATACAGATCTCCCTCTCTATATACTCACACACATATACATATATACACACATATATACACGCATAAAGCAAACACTACATTGAAGAGCAAGCAGCAGCAGCGTGCAAAGCAGCAAACCCCAAGCAGCAGCACGGCAGTGAACCAGCATGGATGTGCAGCAGCCGGCAGAAGGGCGCTGTCGAGATGAATGAGATAGGAGCACGTGGAGAGGAGATGAGGAGACTGTAGATTAACAGAAGAAGACAGATTTCTAGTAAGATTGCGATAAGCCTCTTTAAACATCCCTGAAGGAAGAGCCAGCTGGCAGGGCTGCCCACAGAGGTGCTGTAACTCAAGCAGCAGCGCACAGCGAGCGGCTGACCCCGCTCACACATCCCTGCTCACACCTGCAGCTCTTGGGGCAACGCAGTGCTCCTGAACCCTGCCATGCTCAGCACAGGGTCACATCCTCCCACTGCACAACATCAAGTGGAGGAGAGGCAGAGGAAGGCACTGGGACTGTAGCACTTCCAGCTCATACCCTCAGCTACAGCTCACCAAAAGAGTTGATGGCGCTCCATTTTCAGTGCCACAACAAAAATCAGAGGAAATGAAAGCAGCGAGAGCAGCTGGGGCAGGAGAGGGCTTCTGCATGAAGAACGCAGGGAACCAGTTTGATAGCAGGCAAGATCTGCTCCTTAGGGCAATGAGCCGGGATACGACTGCCCACTGCATCACCTCTGAGACAGCCAACCTTCCCCTCCTGCAATGGGCCACCCCAAGCACAGCACTGACAGCACAGGGTCTGTCACATGGGAGAGGGCAATTCACTGTCCACAGAAAGGCTGATCTCTCTCCAGCCAAGGAAACAAACCCTGTGCAGATGTAGGTCCTCCATCTCTTATCTTCATTGATAACCACTGAACACATGACAGCTTCCAAACTTGAGCCACACGCAGTAAAAGCAAAGGAGACTCACACCCAGTATCAGGTTAAGGAAGGTCACAGCTAAACTCCCCTTCGCCTCAAGAGGAGAAGAGACATTTTTAAAGATGAGGATAAGAAGGGAAGGACATCTCAGAGACTCTTCAGACAAATTCTGCTCTTTCACTCATTTACATAAGATAAAACATCCCTCCATCCACAAAGGCTCCATTATTTGTCAGCCTCAGACTCTGCAACCAGTATTCCAGTAAACACTGGTCGATGTTTTTCTTCTTACTGGATGAAATGTGCCTGGAGGCAACAAGCATTTATAAATTATTAAACCCAGGGAAAATGAGGTCCCAACAAAGTAGCTGCAGAAGCGATGCGGGGGCACAGGGAGCCGGTACCATTGGTACCAGCACACTCGCACAGGGCTGCTTTCCAGCTCAGAGGACCCAACAAGACGACATTGTTAGCAGTGGGCAGGCCGGGCACGCGCCCCTGATGTCAGAAAGCAGAGGCAGTATCTCAGGGTTTCATTGCATCCAGCACAGATATCTAAAGTTCAGCACTTCAAACCTCGGTTCGGTTATGAAATAATCATATGCGTCTTCCAGGCAGAAGGAATATAGGCTTTTCAGCCCCACCAGAGATCTCAGAACACAAAGCACAACCCATAAAAATAACCGAGGAAAAGGATTTACAGCATCACACACAGTTTTGGTTCCAACTCTTAGCACAGAGATTAAGCAAGGGCAGCACAAATGCAAAGAAGCTCTTCGCACTCAGGTTCAGCACAATGAACGTGGCATCAGCCCCTCCAGACAGCTCAGTTCGGAGTGAGGGCCTCGTTCTGCTCTGCCTGCAAGGAGCACCAGGGCAACGCAGGTCAAGGTGAGCAGGAGGGCAGCCCACCGAGCTGCTGCTCACCGTGCTGCTCTCAGAGTGTTTCTCAGGGAGCACAGGAGGCCCCAGCACAGTGTGCTGTTTCCCAGCTTTGTGCTTCCCTCAGCAACGCTGTACCTAGAAACATCTTTGTCCTCAAGCAGAATCGCCCTGGTGCAAAAGAGATCGTTCCACAGTCATTAAGCAGAGAGCCAAGCCAGAACTGGTTCCCTTGTCAGAGTCACCCAGGCACATCACACCCGGTGCGGAGGGGCCGATGCTCACAGCTGCCGGAGCCCCGCAGGACTCACACCGACAGCCACAGCCAGCGCCCGGTGCCGTTCCAGCAATTACGGCTGTTTATATTTACACTGCCTCAAGAACATTGCATCCACACCTGAATTGTGCCAAAGGGGAGAAAATTTCCAAAGCAACGAGCAAAACCCAATAGCAAAACAAAGCAAGGCGTACCTCCTCAGCCCCTCGGGTTCTGCACGATGACCCCCGGTATGAAAGCACGCTAAACAGCGAAGCAGGTCCCCCTTGGGAGCAAACTGCCTTGAAGAGGTAATTACGCCTTCATCATCAGCCGCGTCCAAGATAAGATCGGACGAATTCGCCGAGGAATGACCCGGAGCCCCCGGGGCGAGCAGCACCGCGCCGTTCCAGCGCCCGCTCGGCCAGCCGACTTCCCCCAACTCCGCGCCGTGATTGCGGCCACCGCTCGCGGATCCCGGAGCCGCTGGGACCCCTCGGCCCTGCCCCGCCCGCACCGCCCCGGACGCGCTCCGCAGAGGCAGCCTCTCTCCGGGCGGGGGTCCGAAGGACACCCGGCACAGAGCGCTCCCCCGCACTCCTTCCCCAGCTCAGCTCCGCTCCGCACTCACCCGCGGCGGCTCCCGAGGCCCAGCGCCGCGCTCCGAGCTCTCCGCTGCTCCGCCGCTCCGGCTCCGCCCCGAGGTGGGGCCGCGCCGCGGGGGCGGGGCGGGGATGGGGGGAGCCGGGGGGAGCGGGGCGAGCAGCGGTGCCCGCCCCTGGGCCGGACCTTCCCGGCAGGTGCGGGGTGTCCCGCTCCGCCCCGCAGCGTTCCGGGGAGATGCGGTGCGTGGGGCCGGTGGGTGATACATTGTAGTTGCCTGGGGGTTTTTTAAGGGTCTTCGGGTATTGCTAGGTGAACGCAGCCGTCCTTCCGTCTTCCTGAAGCTGCCGAAAGCGGCTGGAGATAAGGGGAAACCCCGGCTGCTGAAGTTTGAAGGACCGCGGAGGATATCCGGGTTAGCAGCCGCTTCGCCCCTTTTTGGTCAGCAGAAGCAGCCGAGCGTGGCAGCGGTTCCTGTTTGTCACAGCGATGCAGGAGACAGCGGTATTTTTAAGGAGAAACTCCAATGCAGCGTTCACATCGAGCTTGTAAGCACTGAAACTGACTGTTGCTGAGCACAACCACTGCTCCTTTCCCAGACAAAGTGAGGCGGGTCAGAGCCTTTGCTGGTGCCCTGGGAGCACAGCCAGCAGGCACCGTGCTGCCCAATTTACCCTGCAGGGCTGATGCTTCATGCTTCTGTCAGATCCGGCCCCGGTGCTTTCGGCAGGGCAAAATGGGTTTCGGTTGGCTTGGAGGATTAATCACCATTGGCCCCATTTCCTTCTGGTAAGCAGCCTCTGAACGGCTGCAGGTGACAGAGAGGCAGGAGATGGCTCTGATCAGTGAGTTGTGGGTGTTACAAGGGCCTAGTGCAGCAAACAGCCTCGGGTTGGGATGTGGATCACTCCTTCGAACTGGACAATGTGAGCTGAGTGCTTACAGGTAATGAATTGGTGTCTGCAGCTGTACCAGGGTGTGGAGGAGCATCCAGAGCATGGAAGTGCTTTTAAGGTGGGAGTCCCGTCTGATGGCATCTCACAACTCCCGTAATACAGCCCAGCAGAGCTGCGTTTCAACAATCACAGAATCATGAGGGCTGGAAAGACCCTATGATCCACAAGTCCAACCCCAGCCACCCCACCATGCCCACTGCCCACGTCCCTCAGTGCCACATCTCCATGTTCTTGGACACCTCCAGGGATGGTGACTCTCCCACCTCCCTGAGCAGCTGTACCACTGCATCGCTGCTCTTTGGGTGCATACGTTTTTCCTAACATCCAACCTGAACTTCCCCTGGTGCAACTTAAAGCCATCACCTTTTGTACGAGTCACCAGTGACACATGGAGAAGTGCCTTAATCATACAAAGTCATCTGATGAATGCATTTTTAAATGCAAACATCTGGAAAACAAAGCTAACGAGAAGGAATTACAACTATGTCGTCCTCCTAAGTGCATCCACAATGGTGCTGCAATGTTCAGACAGGGTGAAGGTGAGCAGTGGCTCTGGGAGCACCCTGAGATCCCCGCCTGCTCCAAGGTTCAGGACTGTGGGATGCTCCAGTGCCAGCAGCTGAGCCCCGGGCTGCAGGACAGCTAGGAGGCTCAGGATCATGCTCTGAAGCCCATAATTCAGTTTGTTTGTTGAAAATGTGTTGTAAGCACAGCTGCTTTCTGAGGCACGTATGGTAATGATGGGAGAGTCATATAAATAAACTGGCTCTGGGCCAGTGCAGTGAGTCAGTGCGGAGAGATGAAACACATCTGAATAGTTGACAGGACTGAAGACACAAAGATTCATTTTCTGTTCTGCAGTAGGGTCTGAGCATTGCTATCAGGAAGAGAAGGGCAGCACTGTGTCTGCAGGCCCTTTCAGTGCCCGGAGCTGAGAAGGTGGAGCAGCTGCAGGGCTGAGGGAGGATGCTGCTCTGCCCCTACTGCTCGCTGCAGATCAAAGCTCTCCGCTCAGTTGCCAACACAAAGATTTGGAGATAGAATAGAAATGCAGCTGTTTGGTTTTTAATGCCATCCAAACTCCCTGGGTCGTGTAATCTAGTGTTTGAAACCAAAAAAAAAAGAAGAAAATTGCAAAGATTTTGGTTCTGCTTGAGCCTTTGAGTTTCTTTGCTTAGGTAAGTTCATTCTTTGCTGGATAGGTCTGAGAAGAGGGTTTTCCTCTCATGCTTTTATGACATGCAGGCAGACCAGGCGCCAGCATCCAACTGAGTCTTTGGGAGAAAAAAAAGCTCGTCGGAAAGCTGCAGCGCTGCGGCAGCGGGTGGAGGGCAGCGAGCAGAGCCTGCAGCACACACAGGAGGAGCTGCCAGCCCTGTGCTGAGGTCAGAAGTGTAGAAGTGAGGGCATGGTAAACCCCAGCCCGAGCTCCATGTGCATGCAGAGCTGACGTGTTTGTTGTCACTGCATCGCTGTACACTTGCACAGGAACAGCTCGTCACAGCAGAGAGCAGCCCCACACCCTGGAACCCACAGTGCACCATCTAAAGGCATTGCCCTGCATTCCCTCTCCCCTTTATTTTGTGTTTCCACGACTACAGGTTTAATTTCCTAGCCGAGTTTTCTTTTCACGACCTTCCAAGGTCTCTTGATGTGTTATTCCAGGTTGTGGTCGCTGTCACCGCAACGTGAGGCTGATGGTGAGAGGTCCTGAAAAGGCCTCCAGAAGCCCCACGCAGTTGCTGTCTGTGCTGAAACCCACCCCAGCTGAGCACAAACCTCTGCAATGCTATGGGAAGGCTCTTGGTGTCTTACAGAGAGAGATGTGGAACAGCCAGGGCTTGACTGCTAAAGGAGAATTGGAGGAAGGAAATCAGTAGGAGAGAGGAGGCAGGAGGGCACTGAGGGAAACCTGAAAGTGACAACAGAAATACAAACTAAGGCAGGGACAGAGGGGCAGGTTGTCTGCCTGCATCTATCTCTCTTTGTTTCTGTGGGCACAAAGATCAGCTCTCTGTAAGTAAAACACTTTGCACCAGCCCAAGGCAACACTTCTAACATCCAGCATTTCCGCAGAGGAAGGGCTACTGCAGGCACAAAAGCCAGGAAAGAGCCAAGAGTAAACTTCTCCAAAGAAGAGAGCCGGGGCCAGGCTGACCTGTGCGTGTGCTGGAGGATTTCACAGCCTGGCAGGAATGAAATAGCAAAGACCCACAGCCTGCAGGGTCTGAGGAGCAGAACTGCGTGGGGCAAGCACTGACCTGAGCAGTTCTGGGGAAAGACCAGCTGGACAACACCATGATGATCTCTCTGCTTCCAGCACGGTTCAAGGGCTAAAAAGCTTTTGCATTATAACAGCTTTGCATCTTGTTCCTCTCCTCCAATCCTCGGGCTGCAGTTAATGCCTATTACTTACCTTCTGCACAGCAGGGTGGGAAGATTAATTAGGAAGATTGTCTCAAGGTGCAAACTTTGCATCTGGCTGGAAATTTTGAAGGTCAGAAGGAAGCTGGTTTAACCTGGTGTCTGTGTGCCTGGGAGAAAGGCTTTAAGGGCTACATCCAATGTAAAGTCAAGACAAAGGCACGGAACACTTCTGGTGCTGCTCAGCCTCGTGGTGCTAACATTAGAGGCTGTTAGCAGGGAATTTGAGATGACAGCTCCAAAGTACCCTCCTGTTCCAAAGGGGCTTTGAATCAGGAGGAGCCTCTGGGCAGCCCAAGGGTCAATGTGTTTTTAGGGAAGAAAGCTCACATTAGTCAAAGCAAGGTGGTGGATTTATTGAGGGATGGTTCAGCTTTGAGATAAAACAGTTATTTTCAGCTGTGTCCACTCCCTCCTCTCACTGAAGTAAGTCATTTTCCCTGATAATGGCCTTGAATTTCTTGGGTTTTGTCCTTGAAGAAATCATTCTGCCCATAATTCTCTTTGTGGAACAGGGGTGCTCAGGATGATTTTGCCCATAGCTCTGCTTTGATGCTTTCCATCCAACCGTCATGTACTGACCTCACTAAGAGCCCTCCCTTCTCCTGCCAGACATCTATTGATCAGCAATTTATTAAACTATCTCTGTGTGCGGCACTTGGACCTCATAATTGTTCTCATCTGCGAGCCTTCTCCCCAGTATAAGCAAATACTGTCTGATAAGCTGTGTACACAGAGTGCACGGTGCTTAGCCATAAAATCCCCAGTGGCACTCAGATATTTGACAAGGCTGGATGTTTAAGGGCGTGCCCAACATTTGTTTAATATACAATAGTTTAATGAATGCCATCTGAACTTGGCCTCAGAACCTCTGGGAAGAGGAAAAAAAAAAGCAAGCAGGTTTCCTGAAGCATAACCTAAACACTGGCTTTTGGCAGAAACGTGCTGCAGACCCTCCGATGGGGCTGCACGGGGGTCCCATCCCTGTCCCATCCCTCTGGAGCAGCAGAGCATGGGGAGCAGCCAGGGCTGCAGCCAGGCAGTACACGTGGCCATCAGGAAACGGAGATCCCGGCGGGCCATGAAACTTTAATGCTGCTGCTCAGCAGAGCGCACATTTGATAGCTGAAGGCATAAAAGCCTCCCTAGGAGCAGGCGTGTCACAAGTCTTTGTCTGTCTTTTAGGGCCAGATCTGGTTTCTGCAGTTAATGAAAGTCGCCCTATTTGTTCTAGCAGGATTTGAATCAGGGCCCGAGCGTAGGAAGCTACAGCTGGGACAAAACAGGGATCGCATGTTTGGGGTTTGAATGCACGTTCCACGTTCAGGAGTTCCTTCTCCCTAAGAATGGTGGCCCCGCTGCTCAGGTGCTCAGGCACAGCAGAGGCAGCAAGAAGCCTGCACGTGGATGGCTGCTGGAACACACACCTCGCTCCTGCCACCAGCTCAGCGTTTGTTCTGCAGCATCTCAGACTTCTTGTGCTTTCACTGAGCTTGTAGCAATAGCAGAAAAGCAGAAAGTTACCTCCTTTCCCACTGCAGTCAGCCTGGACATGGCTCCAATACTGCAGGCTGAGTTACAGTACCTCTGTTTCCATACCCTCATTAACTGTGTTTGTTAATGTTACAGAAGAAAGGAAAGACCATCTTTCAATCAGATCCTAATGAGTAAGCAAAACCCCAAAACAGCTGTAACAAGAAGTGCTAATGACAACATACACCGTGCTGTAGTAGTTGCAATGAGAAAAAAATTGTTTCTAATCAATATTAATGGGAAGTTTCCTGCTCTGAGAGCTTGAGTGCCTGTTAAGCATCTGTCTCCAGCTGTACCAGCAAGGTGATAGCAGACACAGCTCTCCTGCAGAGCGCCTTTCTGATACATTCAGGCAAAAGGATGGATTTCACAAGGAGGAGAAATACCAGGAGGAAAGGAACGAAGAGCAAGTTTGTGGCTCTGTCACAGGTGGTTTTTGCTCACACACGCCTCATTTTGCCCATACAAACCTATTACTCTAGCTCTCCTTAGAAGAATTGCTGTATGATCTGGAAAGGCTTTGTTCCAAGCGTTCACTGACAAACACTGCATCCCCTCTTCCCTGCAGGGAGCGGCTCTGCTGCCAGCAGTGGGGTTTCATTGTGCAGTAACCCAGCTGCCACAGGGGTGACTGCACAGATGAGAATTCACACCGCCAGGGTGAATTTATCCAAATGGAGCCTTTTCCACTCATTTTACATAAGCACCTGCAACACAGAAGCATCTGTCATTCTGAGGGTGCTGGAGGTGCTGACACGTTAGCAAGGAGATAAGCAGTTACTGAACTGCTTGGCTTCGAGGGAAAACACAAGGGCAGGAGGGAAGCCAGCACTACAGAAATACGAAAAGACTTGGGGTCGGTTATCACAAAGCACATGAGAAGCTTCTGAGTTTTGATAACTGCTTGGCATTCCAGTTCTTTCTTTTAATGCCACCAACAGACAAAGGGATAAAAGCCCCAGTTGGAGAGCCACGTCACCCCCTGAGCTGCCAGCGCAGGATCCCGGCTGCGTTACTGCTGCAGGCTGGCAGGCCTGAGCTGCAGACGTGCAGCACTGAGCACAGCCTCGAGGCAAGTGGTCAGCTGCCAGCCCCTGTGAGCCCAGCCAAACCACACCTTCCCTAAGGGCTTTTAAGAGGGATTATTCTGGAGCAGAATGAAAGAAGGGGGAATTTGCAGTGCCTCACCTGAGTGTACTTAATTTCTCAAGGAGTTACAGTATGTTTATACCATTACACTCAAGAGAAATCCCACTCTGCAGCTTCTTTACCTTGAGAGAGCTCAGGAAGGTTTGGGTGCTTCTGCCTCTCCCACCAGCCTGCACAATGATCCCCCCTATCTGACCAGACACTCTGCCATCAGTGTTGCACTGCTCTCCAGGGGTTCTTGCAAGGCTTGAAGCAGATGTTGGTCTTGTGCTGAGGGACCCCCACATGCAGCCTTGTCATCTTGGACAGATGCTTTCAAAACCTTACAAAGTATGGAGATTGGGTGACCCAGCTCCTCTGCAGAAGACTTTGGTCAGCATTTTAGGATTCTCGCAGATAATAGAAAATAGTACGGCTAAGCTTCTTTGGTGAGGTCTTAAACTGCCCTGGTGACAGGGGCACACGGAGGGGCTGAAAGGTACCAGTGAAGTCAGAAATGCAGATTTATATTCAGTAAGACTTAAATCATACTCCAAGAAAAAGCAGCAATACCTGGGCTACAGAATGTGATGCTGCAACACTGGTGCCAGGGGAGGGGATTCCCAGTCCTGCAATATGGTTCTCCTTGTGAGCACCAGGACCCATGAGGTGTGCTGCTGTCACTTAGCGAAGAGTGTGAAAAAACTCCTCCTGGTTCTTTTCACCAACTGGAGGAGGCAGCTCTTGGTTTTGAATGAGCTCAAATGAAGACCCTTGAGAGGTCCGCACCTCTTGGCTCACAGCCTTTGTGTGCTCTAACCAGTTCAGCCCAATGCCACAGGAAACCTGTTTGCTCTGGATGTATAAATAACCCCGAGGACTCCTCTTTAAGGCTACAAGTGCTGGAGTACTGCACAGTAACAATAACCAAGGCTCAGCAGCATTAACCCCTCTGCAAGCCAGGCAGTGCCTCTCCGCATCTTCTCTGCTGTGAGAATCTTTCACTTTCCCTCCTTTCAAAGTCTGAAGTCTCTCTAAACCACGCTAAGGGCACCAAATCAGATCTGCAATTTAAGGTGCTAACACTCAGTGCACTGTCACCTCCTCCTGAGATCAGAGGAGGGCATCTCCAGCCTCAAAGCTGCAGCAGGACGTGCTGCTCTCAGATGACTGCCACCAAAAGTGCCCACAGTCAGACATGTCTGTGTAGGTCAACACGGCATACAGACCACAGCCCATCACCAGCAGAAAATATTAACTTGA
The DNA here is from genome assembly GCA_037305975.1 of Chrysolophus pictus. NCBI lineage: Eukaryota > Metazoa > Chordata > Aves > Galliformes > Phasianidae > Chrysolophus > Chrysolophus pictus. The sequence continues at coordinate 10,258,559 of CM074595.1, forward strand.
ATAGTTCGTTTGTGTCCTCTCCAGCTTCACCCTTCACGTGCATTCATGCAAGACAACAGACCCTTGCCCTTGGCAGCATCCCCAGGACCGAGGCAGACACTGCCAGGCTTGGGCTTGGCAGAACAGTGAAGGAAAGGGCTCATCTTTAGGCTTTTAGCATGCCTGAGTGATCCCGCTCAGCCCCAGCACTGCTCCCCATCCCACAGCCCCCAGCAGGTCCCTGCCTGGCACCCAGCCCCAGCCAAGCTACAGCAGTGCTCACTGCTGTACAAACATTGACTCCTTGCAGGTCGGGGCTGCTGAGACACTTCCCTTCATTCATCTCCTCTCCTGGAAGGTAGGAAACACTGCCTGGGAGTCACTATTAAGCCTTTTGATAAATTCAGTTATTGGTTTATGTACACTTGCAGCTTTCTCTCCCATAGTTTTCTATCTGGAAGCGTGTGGTTCTTACCTAAAGTGAATTCCTTCGAGAAAAGCAGAGGGAGCCCACAGCCACTGCAGGGTTGCTGCCAGCAGCTCTGCAGGGCAGAGGAGAGCCCAGTGACACCACCTGGCAACCACACCTGGGCCCACCCCGCAGCCATTGGTCCCACAACACGTAACCAGTGCTCAAAATCAAACCCTTATGATGTGAAATGCATTACTTAGCATGACCCAACAGCATGCATGCCCTTTTCCCCATCCTAAAGCTCCCCTCCTCACCGCACTGCAGCCAGCAGCCCCAGGACTGTCCCCACACCAGGTCACCCTCAGGGCCCCCAGAGACAGCTATGTAGAGTTGGGCCCAAAATCTTTTATTCTACAAGAATTAGCAATGCCCCAATCAAGCAGGCTATCTAATTGCTGTAGCAACATTACAAAGCAAGGTGCAGGGCTGAGCGTTTCGTGCTGCCTTGCCCAGTGGTGGGTGGTTTGTTACGATGTTGGGTGATTTTCTTCCCCCTCTCTTTTTTTCTGAGAAAATTTCAATTTGCCTTAAGGCAGCATCAGGAGCTGATAGCGACCTAATCCCTCAGCAGCCTGGGCCTGACCTGCTGCAAATTTCTGCGTCTGTCAGTAGTGCACAGCCACATTCCTCTCCTGAACAATACAAAGGCACAGGGATCCACTTACCTTCGAGCCCTGCTTAAAACCTGTGCTGCAAAGCTCTTTATATAATCACGAACCAAAAGTCAAATCCATGTGAACCAGCAGGTGAAAATGTATTTTACTTGTTTGGCGAGCCTTGAGGAGCATTGTTAAATATTTTCTATAGTTCTTTCTTTAAAGGCTTACAGTTTTTCCTTCTCCTCCCTTTCCCTGCTAGGTTCTTAAATCCTTTTTGCTCAGCAAACATTAATTTTCCTTTGTCCCAAAGTGCTAAAATTGACATCTCTGTTACTCCCATTTCCTGGTACAGCTCATTGACCATTACTGCTAATAATGCCAGCAGAGCTGGGCGGGATGCTGGGCGCTGAGGGACCAAGCGAGCTGCTGCAGGCAAACATGAGTGTGTTTCTCCATTGGCCCCACAGAACTGGAGCATGTTCTCCTCCCTCTGTGTTTAGAAGTTTAAGCAAATAATCTGGAGGTCAAGTTCTCAATCATGTTACGTCAACACCCTCTCAATGACTCCTGCTGAGCTGTATGCTCCCAGGGGTGAGATGTCAACATGGAGCAGCCCTTCCCTGCAGGGCAGCGAGGGGCAGAAGGAGTGCGTGTGGATGGGGTGACGTAGCATCAAAACTGGGGACTGTGGCTCTGCACTGAAGCAAACCAGAGACCTGTGGGCAGGACGGCAGTGCCCAGCACTGGAGTGAAGACAGAAGCACGCTAGGGTTGCTTCAACATTTTGCTGCTGAAGTCATTAGTGTTGTGTTTCTTTGTGAGAAGATAAAGGCTGGGGCCTGGACAGCAGGGGATATGCTGTATGGGAGATTAGGGGGAATATGCATGGTCTGAGACTTTTGTAGGATCACAGAATGTCCCATGAGGATCACCGAGCTCAGCCCCTGGCTACACACATACACTAGGGGCCCACCGCCCTGCGCAGCCTGTCCCATGCCCACCGCCCTCCAGGGCAGAGCCTTTCCCTGACCCTCCCCTGACACAGCTCTGTGCCGTTCCCTTGGGCGCTGCTGTGGTCCCCAGAGAGCAGAGCTCAGTGAGGAGCTGCAGCCACCATAGGCCTCCCTCAGCCTGCTCCGGGCCCAGCAAACACAGCGACCTCAGCCGCTCCTCACACAGCCCTCAGAGCATTCCCCAACTTCACAGCTTCATGTAAGAACCCACAGGGGGTATCGTGGCAATGTGGAAGCTTCCCAGTGGGGCACAGAAACGCCTGTGGTGCAGTACGGGAGCTGCCATGACACACAAGCATGGATGGCTGCACGATGCTGACGTGCATCGTGGTGTGTGGAAACATCTCCATGCATGCAGACTTCCGTGTTTCACAAGCACCCCCTGAAATGTGCAGGTGCTCCAGCTGTGAGCTATTCCCCAAACAAGCCTCCATGCTGGCTCAGGGCATAGCAGAGCATGTCAGAATTAGCAGCCAGGTGCTGCAGTCACAGCAGGAAGGGCAGAAGGAACCAGCTCCAGCCATCATCCCCAGGGGCCAGACACAACTGCACAGAGATTCATGCTTCTGTATACATTTTCTGCTTCCCAAAAAAGCTAGTAAACATAGGTAAAAATGGGAGGGAAAAAAAAAAAGAGGATTTGCTGAGAGCTGTGGCAATCTAGTTTGGGTACACCATAGAAAGGTGCTGTGAGGAGGAGAAGGGACAGATGTGACACAAACAGTTCTGTTACTCTATCCAGGAACATCACAACTGGGAAAGGGGAGCACTAGGGAGCAGAGAATGGGGCATCCAGGTTCCGTTCCATCTCTGCAGCAAAGCATTTTGCATTTCAGGCCCTGCTTCAATCCTATCTATCAGCTTGAACTCCTTCTTTCAAAAGCTAAATTATTACCAAAAGCCTTTCAGTTTCGTCCTTTGAGGAAGTTCTCCTTACTATGGAGAGATAATTCTGTCTTTATATTGCTTGGTAGGGAAGGAACTTAAACACCATCATAGCCATTATGGTTCTGCATTTAGTATAAAGCTATAATCAAATTACATATATGTTGTTGCAGTGGTATTAAGAAATTACGGCATTAAAGGCACGCGCTTACATTCAAAATGCTTAAATTACACAGCTCAGAAGAAGCTGATGCCACATTTAGAGAATTACAAGCTTTTTATTTTCAAGTAGAAACACGAATCCCAAGGGGCAGAACACTTCAAAACGTACACATTTTCACTTATTTGTAGGAAAGTCTTTAGGATGCCTAAGAAACAAAACTACGTTTGTTTTCAGCCTAGATTTAAGCCACAGCACCTTCTCTGAATATGAAGGCAGACCCTGGTTGCTCATCTGGCACAGCATGGGAAGAAAAACAGAGCGGGAGCAACCAAACTCACTGCTCTTGGCAGGACTTCACTCACTGGGATTCCACTGGCCTGACAGGGATGTCTGTGCTGGCCCCAGGCTTGAGGAGCGACTTCCTGAGCCAGAAACCTGGAGCCTTTCTGTGCACATTTCAGAAAAAGACTTCCTTCAATTCAGGAGGTGGGGCGGCTCCGATACCCTTCTGGAAAGGAGAAAAATAGAAAGCGGTTGGTGCATCTGCTGAGGGTTCTTTCAGTGCAAAATACTGAAGTCAGAGCAGTGGTATTCTGAGATTTTGTTCGTTTGTTCTGGGGGGGTTGGTCTGTTCGGGTTTGCTTTTATAATATCCACTTCTTAGAGGTTCAGAGATGTTCAGGTTGGACCCAGCTCTGCTTCCTGCACCAGTGCTGCCATGCTGGAAAGCACCTGCACAAGGCAGAGCTCAGCTTGAAGTGGGAACAACAAACCAAACCCATTCCACAAAGCCCATGGCCTGAAACAAACCCCTGCCCTGAGCTCCCATCTCTGACTGTAGGGCTGCATTTGATACCTGATAAGAGCTCTTCTTCCTGACAGCTGGCTCCTGTGATTGAGTTGTCAACTGCTCATAGAAACAGCACTGAATTTGCAATTAAAAGCATCTCGAGCCTGTGTAAGGCATACAGCGTAACCAGGGCTTACACGTATTTCAGATTCCAGCACATAAAAAAAACAGCAGAGGAGGTTGAAGGGTGACACAATATTATAAAGTGCATGTTGAGTTGTGTAAACAAGCTGAGGGTTTTACAGCTTCTGGGAATTGTCTTCTCCGATGCCTAGGGAGTCTGCTGTGCAGTGGAAAAACAAAACTCATTGCGATTTTTAAAACGTACCCCAGAGAAAAGCAATCATGAGTGTGAGCTATCCCTGACAGGTCTGCCTTGCTGTCCGCAGGCCATCATGGATTGCAGGCTGTGGGCATCTCCCACCTCCAGCAGTGCCCTACGCCCTGAGCACAGCACAGCAGCACAGCAGCTCTGCAGCCTCCCGACTCTCCTTTCCTAGAAAATCACACCCAGAAGCAGCAGCTGCTGGGCACAAGTCAGCACCTCGGGGACAGCCCATGATGGCACACGGCTCAGCTGTCCTCCCCAGGGCACGGGGAGCTCCATCTGAGCTCAGGGGCACCTCCTGCCAGGCCGCAGCACGCAGTGGGCAGCCAGACTTAGCTTTTCCTGCTCCCCCCCAGCTGCATATCAAAGCTGCTGTGAACAATATCAGCCAGGGAGCACAAACAAAGCCAGAGGAGAGGTCACAGCCGTTCCCACAACAAGAAGTCCCAGTCACAAAGGATAAAAGCAAAGCAGGAGCCCCTGGCCCTGATTCCTTCCATCCCGAGCACCACGGTGTCCATCGCTGGGAATCAAAGCTTTCCTCTCCCCGTTCCTCCTGCAGCAGGACACCCGTGGCCGCCTGCCACGTGGAGCAGGATGAAAGCAGCCATGGCCCTCACACCCCGCAGGGCTCCAGAACAGAGCTGCACAGCACAGGGCTCATCACAACATCCTCACAGACTGCAGCGCATTCACAGCACCTCCGTGGCAGAAGCTCATGGCACAGCATGGTGCTGCCACTCCAACATCCACCTGCCTGCAGAGCTCTGTGATTTGTATTCCTTAATTCAGCCTGACACGTGGGACAGGGCAGAGCCCTGTGATGGAGCTGGATCCCATGCAGACAGCTCTGGGCACACCGCATTTCCGTGCCTCACTGCTTACCCAGCATCAGCCAGCTGTCATTATTGGCAGCCTCCTCTTCCTGTTGTACACACACCACCCCTACAGGGATGCAGGTGCTCCAGGGCAGTCCTGAAACTGCTCCGGGCAGCTGGGACCACTGTCACTGCTGGGACACGTGCCACTGCTGTCACTGCTATATGCGAATATGTGGAGTCTCCCTGCAGCTACTGAGCATCTCCAGGTGGCTGCAGCACACCAGCCTCAGCAAGGCCACCATCAGCGAGCGCTGTGACAAACACAGTGTGCTCCTGCTGCTGTGGGACACCACTGCCCCAACACCTCCAGGACCTGCACCTTCCAGGCTGCAGGAAACTGGTCCAACGCAGCTTCATGATCCATAGAGTAAATTCATGGCTGAGCCTGGAACAAAACTATTTTCATTCGACAGTGAACATTTTCCACAGACAAGGCAAAATAAAAGAATATAAAGTTTGGGCAGATCGCAGCACCCAGCAGGAAGGCTGAGTGCCAACAGCAGGAGGTGCCCAGTGCCCTGCCTACACAAACAGATAAGAGTTCAGCCTCCACCCAGCAGCTCACTCCATCACAGCAATACCTGCACCACAGTGATTGAACAAGGAGCTAAAAACTGCTTGCCACTACCAGCAAAAGCAAGGTTTGCCATGTGAGGCTATCTTCTGCAGAGATTTATATCCTAAATGGGGCTTTTCATGAGAAATCCACTTAGTATTCCTCTAAAATTCCAGGAGGGTGAAATCCCCCACTCCCTCATCTCATTAAGATGAAGGAATGCCAGGTATGTGGCAGGAATCTGGGGTGAGAGGAGGAGTGGGGTATATTTTAACCAAGCTGCAGCATGGAAAAAGCAATTATAGTGATCTAAGGGTCGGGGCTAGAAATGCATTTCGCAGTGCTGAGAAACAACACCAGCCACGAGCATCCTAATGTACATGTTCAACCCAAGGGACATAAAACTGAGTTTAAAGATGACACACACACAAAAAAAGCAGCCCTGCCACATTCAGCAATCAGAGCTGCTTTTCCTAATACTCAACAAGCTATGCAAGAAGCTTACTGACTGCTCAAAGCCAGAGCTGGCAGATGGAATCTACCTGGTAACACCCTCTATGAACCTAAAAAGCCGTGGCGGAATCCATGTTACTCTGGATGTAACCTATAAAACAGCTGGGGACATTGTAAAGGTATTTTGCCTCTGGAATGCTGACAACAGATTATAAAGACAGAGAGCAAACAGAATTATGTCTGGAGCTGTGCAGGGAGCAGTGCGCGTCGCTGCCAGCCCTCAGGGCATCCCCAGGGCTGCTCCTCACCTGATGGGTCAGGCTGCTGCTCAGGCTGCAGAACAAGTGTCAGTGAGTCAGGCTCCATTTCCTGCTTTATTACCATAAATAAAGTTCAGGTATCACATCCTCCAAGCACAAGGAGCTTCGATGCTTTCCAAAGGTCTCTTCTCTGGAATTCACTGGGTTTGAATGAAGCCAAGAGCAGTGCCCTGAGCTTTCTCTTGGTTTAACAGCCTGAGCACAGCTTCTGAAAACGCAGGAGTCTGGATGCCTACAAGGAGTCTCACTGACAACGTGAAAGATGTTTTCCCTACTAGCACATCACTTCTATTCATTTTACTTCCTGGCAGATAAAGATAAAACACTTTGTTCTTCACCCCACTCCTGAAATAAATTAACAGGTAAAGAAACCCTGTCCTGCACAAGATCGGAAATTCTGAGAGCATAAAAGCTTTTGAGTCAGACCATAAACCCGGTTTGTTCCATAGTCTGACAGTGATCAGCAGCAATTGCTGAAGAATAAAAGAACACAAGTACAGAGTGATTCCTGCACTACTGCATGCCTCATTCAGCTTCGGGCAGCAAGTGGTTACAAGACACCCACCTGCACCTGGCCCAGCTGAGCACGAAGCATACATGGACCTACTCCCCTGGGTTTTATCTGACCTCCCTCTTTCCCTGCAAACCCCTTTTCAGCCTCCCCACCACTCTTGCTGTCTTCTGCAGCTGTTACACAGTGTGAACAGCCTCTACCAGCATGACTCTTGGGTTAATTTTGCTGTTATAGATGCCGAGGCACAGAAGCAAGGTCAAAGCTAACAAGCACAAACTAGCTTGTCAGGAGTAAATAGAGATGAAAATGAAAGCAGGCCTCCTGGCTCTCAATCTAGTACTCTCATAATGGTCTCTACTGCCTTAGGAAAAGGAAAGCAAGCCCACTGCTCAAAAAAAGGGAAGATCCCTAAGGATGTAAAAGAAACAATGCAATTAAAAAGAAAACAAAAAACATAGAAACTGATGGCACTTTGATGTCTTAAGAGCCAAGGCGGGGCTCAGAAGTGGAGTAATAGGTGTGCAGCAGCTAACCATGGGAAGCTGAGCATCTGAAAAGAGAGTAAAATGCAGTGTGGAGAATTCTTGGCAAACCACGCCGGCAAGCCGCAGTCTGAACCACTTAAGACCGAGCAGTTTTGCTGAAGCTCATGCACAAGGACTGGCAGTGGGAGTGAACAATGAGACTCAGAGCAGCTGCTCTGTGCCTGACGTGTTGAACCAGGGTGGAAATCCCACCATCTGACTTGGGGGATAACGTTAAATCCATTACAGCAGTCTGCCTTCCCCTGCTCATCCCACACAAGCTTCAAAAGTTCTGCTTTACGCCCGGCTGCTACATGATCATTGCAGGCTGTCACTGGAGGGATAATCCTAAATTTTAAGTGACAGTTCACAAGCATCTTCTCTTTCTTCTGAAATGCTGTCTTACCCAGCACAGCATTAACTATTTTGGAGATTAATAATTGGAGCAAAGAGTTCTAACCTTGGTGTCCTAGTGGAGATTTAGCAAAGAATGGTTTGTGTTTGAAGTCGTTGTGGCACAGGAAACATAAGAAGCCTTGAAGACCAGAAGCAAGCCCTGCACACAGCCCAAGCGGAAATCTGGGACGTGGGACATGTGACCCATGTTTAGTCTCCAGGGCTCCTCACTGACGTGGTGTTTCCACTCTGAGCAGATTTTAGGAAACCTGTGAAAGGTGGAACCCAGTTTGAGCTCTCGTTTAGATTAAATAGACCAAGCTCACCAAGCCTGATAAATTGCAACCTGTACTTTTGTATTCTTTGACCTGAATTAGGTGATAACTCAGCTGTATAATAAGGTTGTGGGCTGCTTTGAACCTCAAGTACTGAGGACCAGCTACGGACCACTCAACCAACTCAGGCTGGCAACTGCACTTGTCAGCTTGCATGACACCTGTGAGGATAAACACTCTGCTGACCACAAGGCTGCCTACACAGCAGCTCTACGCAGCCCACTGAGCACTTGGCAAAGGCCCTCACAGGGGCACCACCTGCACTTTCCTATCCACAGAGCTGTATTTTTTCCCCTCCAGTAACAATTCCTCCTACAGCTCCCCACACAGCCAGACACCCCATCAGAAAAAGTCAGGAAGGCACCTTACTGGCCCCCTCCTCCTTTAGGTGGCATAAGCCAAAGCAAAGAAGGAAGGATCCAAGTCCCCTCTGGGTTTGGTCCACCCTACATCAGTTATATGGAAAACTGACACCAAACTCTTCACATAGGCATGAGAAAACCTTGCCACAGAAACATCATCATGGTAGACATCCAGGAGAACTTCAACTAACACTACTGCCAAAACCAACACTGCTTCCTCCTGCCCTCAGCACCACACACTCATTCAACCTTTGTGCCACCACCACCACTCATGTAGCACTTCAGCAAAACAAATCAGGGAAGCAAACTTCAGCCAGTAAAATCAATCCTGTTTTCCAACATCCACCCTTTTAACATTGCTACTCCAAGCAATTAAGTGACACCAGCATATTTTGCACAGCTTGTGACTGCAATCGTATTGCCCAAGTACATTAGATACTCCAGTTATTACAGGGATAAAGTAACAAATTAATAGCTAATATTTAGAAGATTATAAAATCATGCTTCCTTGAAGTACTCAAAGCAGCTGACTTGGCAACTCCTTACTGCATTAGACAGCTCTACTTTCAATTAATAAGCAAAATGGTTGGAACAGTTTGGCCTAGCATTTAAAGCAGTGTTACTTCTCCAGATATTCAACATCATGAGCATTCTGCCCATCACGATAGCTAGAGATGGGTCAGAAAGGGGTCAAACAACAATGGACCACCACCCTACCCCAGCTCACTGACAGAAACGAAACCAAAAGAGGTGCTTTGGTGGGGTGTAACATTTCTGCATTTCAGCATAGCATGTTTTTCCACATTCTTTGAACACCTCAGATTGCCTTAATATTCTTGAAAAGCAGTAGGCCTGGAGGCAGCTAGGGATAGCCTCAAATCTGGATTCCTGGTCCTAGCTAGGGGCAGCAAGTTCCCTTTTCCTCCTCCTTTCCTCCAATCAGTTAAGATGAGACCAAAGAGAGAAACCAGTGCCAGGTGCCTCAAGAACCAGGCAGCAGAGCAGGTCCACACCACTTCCCCCATTACAGTCTCTATGAATGCATATAACTTCTGCACACAGCTGCAACCTCAGTGTGCAGGACCTCAGAGTTCGACACTCACCTTTTCTTAAAATCACAGGTCTGGTTAAGATTTTCGCTATTAGATGTGTGTATCACATCCTACAGCAATAAACTTAATGCTTCAGCATCAATACGCATCTCACAGCCTTTGTTTTGACTCAGCAAGATAACTTATCTCAATGCTCTGTAGCTCTCACAGGACTGACTGTAAGCCACCACCTGCTTACCCTCCTGATACCAATTATGGCCCAGATATTTTCCTCATAGTCTTACTTTTTCCATCCTAACAGTTCAGGGCTCTTGATAAACTGCTGGTGTCTGCTTAGATTTCAGTCCAGCATTTAGCACTGATTATTCTTTTGGGAAAGCAACAGCAAGTCGTTCAGAGAAATGAATCTTCAGTTAAATTTCAGGTGGAATATGTTGTGCAGGACAGGGGCCTGGCTGAAGAACCTGTGTTTTTCAGCAACATACAATCACTCAAATACATGCTTATTACTGTACTTGTTAAAGAGCTCAAATCACTGAAACACATCAGTGATAAAGTAAAAAGTTTGCTTTATTGCTAACGAGATTTTCAGTGACCACCCTCTACTCTGATTTAGTCACACTGCCATCAATTCAGAAGCAATTTAAGTCAAAAGGTAAATCTGACCCTCAGAGGCGGCTAACAATCCTGACTACACTCATGTTGGCACTCTTTCTAGTACTGTGAGATCGAATTAGGTGTGGCAAGGGACTTCTGCTAGGGGATGATCTGTCCTCTTTACCACCACTGTAATAATATGTCTGATACTAATGGTTTCAGGAGAATGTGCTACCAAGAGGCTTCTAATGCAGGAAACCAATGCATTGTGTATCATGAAATATAGCTACAGATCAGCTGCAACATGCTCTGCAATATGCAGGTGCTCCCAACCAGCTTTCAAAGAGCAGAGTCACAGCTGTTGAGAGCTGCCCAGCTCAGCCCCCACTCCTACAAAATCAAATACAGTCTCCACAGGACTCTGCATTCCTCCTGGTCTGTGCTTTAAGGAGAGCTCTTTCTTTACAGCTGAGCCATGCTCTATGTGATCAGACCTCTACTTTTAACCAAGATGCTGGCAGCTGGCAAATTCAGAAAGCGTCTGAAATCCCACTGATGGTGCAGTGGTTTACCAGAAGCACATAGCAGGATGGACATCAATCAGGACGAGTCCAGAGGGCCTCAGGAGGAGGCCGAGCAGCCCCTACAGCACAGCTTCACCACAGCTCACTGCAACAAGCAATGGAGACACCTGCTGGACTGACTCGTGTAATACAAGCCCAGCTTCTGGACTGTGCAATGAGGGTAGTATACAGCAAGTAAATTTTAATTAAAAAAATATCCACAAACATTTTCAAATAATCCAAGTCTTATTATAGAAGTTCATAAGACAGTATTCTCCTCTGGAATGTATTTTTCCTGAGTTCCTCCTTGTTGATTCACATTCCCGTGCTATGCAGAAGCAGCACTATCCACTACAATCACTCCAGCTGATGCTCTAGAGCAGTACATCTCTTTCAAGCAACAGATGAGACGCTTTGCACTCTCAGAGCAGCCAACAAGGCGAGTCCAAGGCCTCTGCTCCATACACAGCTCAGGCTGCAGAGCATTAGCTTTATTCTTTGCACTGTTACCTCCATAGGAGGGACTGTGACAAAGGCTCATCACTACTATGCCTGCTCACAAGGATTGCCTGTACCAGCTGCCAGTGCCCTGCTGGGTGCTAATGCCTCTGTGGTCCTTGGGGCCTGCTTTGGAAGGCGAATGGGCACATAGACATTTGAGGCACAGTGTTCCTTGAGGTATTCTCCCCCTTTTTCTTCATAGTCTTTTCTGGTAATCCAACCTTCCTCACGGGTCATGTGTTCCACTGCCCAATCCCGAGCCCCGTACCAGGCATCTAAAATGGGACTGGAAGCAAGGTGAACCTGGAAGAAAAATACAAGAACATCAAATGCAGGCCAACCCCAGCTTGTTTAAGATCTGAACACAGCAGAGAAAAGCCCTTTTTACCCCCATTACAATGCAAATATAATTTCCAAAAGTTTGAGGTGATAATTCAGTGCTTCTGAAAGAAGAATTAGGAAAGGATCTGAAGCATGTTTTCACCTTCAGATCAATCCTCCATGAAACTGCTGAGTTTCTACAGCTACCAGAGCACGTGCACACATCACATTCACAACCAACAGCACTAGCAGCTCGTGGTAATGCAAAACAAGTATCAAGTGCTCCAGCAACATTTCCTACTTGCTTGAAGCAGCAAGGTGGAATACTGCAGGCTCAGAAATCACACTATGTGGGAAAAGACTACACGTGTGCTTTCCACATGCTCTTTTTTCTTCTGGAGTAGATTCATGCTCCCATTTAAGTTATTCTTATTACTGTAGCATAAAATGCTTCCTGCTGCAGCTATACGGTGGCTGAACTAGGCACTCTGTAAGCACTATAAATAATATCTGTGAAATGACATATCTGATAGAACCACAGCACAGAACATTTTAATGGAAAGAAGAAAACTCTTGTTTTTCATAGGTTTTTAAGGCACTCTTTCTGCTATTCCAGGTAATCTTTAGATGTAAGTATACCAAGTAACTTCATTTTCAAGTGCGCGCAGTTTTTCCTAGTAATGACTCCCAACAGAGGCTGACTGTTTCAGAAAGTAACTGTCCCAATTTGCAGACATTTGGCCAAACATGCTTTCTTATGAGTGCACACTCCTTCAGCTGAAGAAACTTTTCCAAGGCAATTCTACTCTTCCTAATGTATTCAGAAAGACCAAGTGCATCATTCTTCCACCTTCACTCTCTTAGGTGAAAAGCTGTCATCTGCCTCGTCCTAAAACAAGCATCCCCATTCCCATGCTCTGAGGACACTCGCTCTGTACTTCTCCCAGCCTGAAATACTTTTTAACACAGATGAACAGGATGTTCATGAAAACATTCTATCAGTATGTGTACCTGAAAAGATGACTGGAATGGCCTCATTTCAAGGAGTTCTTTCTGGACTCTGGCCTTTAGTCCGGGGTACATTGCATTTCCACCAGTAAGAAAAACATTCTGGACAAGAACAGCTTGTTGCTCTTTTGAATACCTACAAGGAGGAAGAAAAACCACAAATTCTATCTTTTTCAGGAACATTACTTCTCTGAACTGAACAGCTACCAGGGAGAAATAGACAGTTTGTCTTCGAGATCCACATTTTGAGAAATTTTCTCCACCTCATTGGCATGAAACCGTGTTCACTAGGTTTCTGTAAATTCAGGGGGTGGCAGAAGAAAATCCTCAAAGCACTCTGAACTGTATCCTCATAAATCAACAATTTAGTAGAGCTGGAGTTCTTTCTTTCCAGAAAATGTAATCTCATATACTCCTAGAGTTTGATAACTTACAAGCATTGCTGACTTTGGTCTTACAGAGAGACTGATACCTTATGTTCTAAGGGATAGATATTTACAAGGGTTCTTTGTTCACCTCTACAACAATTTAGATCAGTGGTCTTCAAAGCAGGATGTGTACAAGACAGAGTACTGCTGCGTGGGAAGAAAGTTCTTTTCACAGAATCATAAGGATCTCTTCCAAGCTCAGTGATTCTATGATTATCAAGTCCAATCATCAACCTAACACTGCCAAGTCCACAACTAAATCATGTCACAGAATCACAGAATGGCCAAGGTTGGAAGGGATCTCAAGGACCATGAATCTCCAACCCCCAAAGCATCCACACATCTCTTAAGTATCTCTAGGGATGGCAACTTACCAGTTCACAGTGTCCCAATGCCTAATCACCCTTCCTCAAATGAATTCTTTCCAACATCTGATCTAAGCCTCCCTGGCACAACTGCAGGCCATTTCTTTGTGTCCCACCACTTGTTGCAAAAGAGACCAACAGCCTCCATGCTGCAGCCTTGTTTCAAGCAGTCACAGAGAGCAATGCCTGCCTTCAGACTACTCCAGTCAAATTCAGTTCCCCCAGCCATCTCTCATGTCATTCTCTAGTTCCTTCACCAGCTTTGTTACTCTTCACTGAATACATTCCTTCAGCTCAGTATCTCTGTTGTAGAAAGGAGCCCAAAACTGATTTTTATAACACTAATAAAATATTCAATCCTTGTCTTATCCTTTTTCAGTTTCTACTTTTGTTTTACAGCGTATAAAGTTGAGTGTTAGTTGAGTAGCACATGTATTTAATTTATAAATAAATACACATATATTGACAGTTTAAACTCTAAAATTTTTAATAAATATGAGTGAATGACAAAAAGAGTTTGAAGACCACTGACTCAGATGACCAGAAACTTAGATGTGGTTTTCAGAATAGAAAGGCATCTCTAACCTTCAATGCTCAAGCCTGCCAAAAAAGAACTACTCAAACATACTTTCTCAAGGCATTATTAAATAACAAGTATTGCAAAAGCTGGTATACAAATAAAGGCTTGTTTGAAGAAAGTGCCCAGTATCTCTGTAAACTCACCTTTCGAGGACATACTGCATCGTTTCTGCTATACCAGTCTGGTCTTCTCCTATCAGGGAGGGCTGGAAGATTATCTCTGGAGCCCTTATTCTTTCAGTGCCGAGAAAAAGTTGGTGGTATTCTGCTAGGTTAAACACGGGCTTTAAAAATAGGGTAGAAAATTATACTAGAGAACAAAGCAAGCAAAGTTTCCAGAGAATTCTCTACTAAAAAGATAATGATATTCTGTAAGAGAAAGTACCATGCTGCAAAAGGTTCCAAAAGGATAAGGAAAAGTGATTTTTCTTTTTTTTCCTTATTTGTTACCACTCCTAAAGCTAATTTGTTCTAATAGAACAAATTAAAAAGATCAGTTTCACAAACTGAAAGTTTTGTTCACACTGGAATGTGTGATAGGTTATGAGTCACACACAAAAGCTTAAGCAGGACTTTTCCCTAAGAACATGGCACTGCTACAACACGCAGAGAGCTGATGGTATACTCATGCTCAAACCATCAGTCATGACTGTGAGGACTCCTGTCCTGCGTACAGTTCAGAGGATTAAGAATCTCTTTTACAAACAGACAGCACTGTTTGTATTTGGAGAAACAGTCAAATAAACAGCAGGCAGTAACCTCTGACATAAGCTATAGGTATTGAAGTCAAACCTGCACTGCAGCAACAGGCTTCTCGGCTTCAGGTTGTTCCTCAGCAAATAGAGGTTCAAACTCATTAATACTTTCAACATCTTCCAGTGACTGCTCACTGCCCAGTGGATCCAAGTCAGGGGTCTGGAAACAGAATGTTCAGATCTGTTAGCCCAGATGTGCTAAGCACATACACAACACCAATTCTGGTGACACATTCAGAAAATTTAACCCTGATTCCTGCACATCCAAACTCTCTACCATGCTTGAAAATAAATACGTTGTTCTTCAGCACTGAAGACAAAAATCAGAATGATGACAATCCAGAAAACATGAGTGGAAAAATACACTCAAAGAATAAAAATCAAGCACTTTCAGACTTCTTTATTATTTTATCTTGAAGCCAGCTCAAATTAAAAGCCTTAGTCAACAGGTTGAATGCCAGGACCCTGTTAGCATAATAACATATTAAAGCTTATTAAAATAGCTTTTAAAGTTGGTTGAAACTTGGTGCTCTCCCAGCACCTTTAACTGTTCTATAATTACCACTTAATTCCCTGCTTTGCTTGTGTGGGACTGGAAAACAAATATTTGCTAGCTAAAAAGCTAGCACAGATTTGACAGTTGCCTACTTGTAACTGGTTAGCATTTGCACATGGGATATAAAAAACCTCCTTGCATTTTACACAGACATGAAAGCTGCTCTCAAAGCTCCTTCCTAATGAAAAGCATCACTCCAGATTACAGAACACTGTTGTGAAGAAGGAGCAATTATTTTATTATCTCATTTATTCCTTCATTATAATGAAGTAGGTTTCTAATTTCATCACTAAAAATCTGGTTTCGCCTTTTAAGGTAAACATCTGTTACAACATTTAGAAAGCAATAGCAGGATGAGATAAAGCTAGATCATTTAAATCTTCTGAAGCATCTCATTTATCTCATTTAAAAGACAGGCAACTACTCCAAATTGAAGATGTGCTCATTGTTAACGCAAACTAAGGCAAGTTACCTGACATTATTTCTAACATTTTTGTCCTCCAAAAAACAAAACAAAATAACAAAAAACAACATCAGAGAAAAGCAGAATAGAGCAGAAGAGCTGGCACAGACCCCAGGACAACATAATTAGCTCCTTCACACAGTCACAGAGATGGTTTATCTTCACAAATGGATTCACTGGTAACTGTAAGCTTTCTCACAAAGCCCAGACCAAACAAAAAGGCTTGCCAATTCGTTCCAACATTTGAGACTACACCTTGTAAACAAGAGGAGTGTGTAATCCAAAACAGACATGCTGGAACATAGGCACAGCCACCTGGCAGAACTACAAGGAGCCCATAGGCATTTACTTATCTCTTTCTAAAATGTTGGTGAAATCCACGATGTCACCCCATTTTGCTCACATGCATTCATTTTGATTCTTACACAAACTTTCCTGATAAGGATAGAACCCAGAAGAACCATCTCACTGGCTAGTTTTGGCTATGTCCCAGGTTCTATAATAAAACATGGGAATTGCTATTTCTGGCATCACTCTTCTCTGTGCTTCATTCTTCTGTTTTCTTCTCTACCTTTTCCTGAGCAGAGACAGATAAAACTAAAAATGATCTTCTGTGACTTGCAAGGTAGGAATAGATTTGGACCATCTCTTAGAAGCAGCTGGTATGTGCTAGGCCTGTGTTAGTCTGGCGAAGCAGAAAAGTAACTTTCTCTTCTCAAAGAAAGCTCCGACAACCAAGCCTAGCACTCATTCTTTTAAATCTGAGTAAAAAGAATAAAGCATGCTGCTTGATTACACCAGAACCATACCCAAAACAAACCAAAGGGTTGGTGTTTACCATAAAGTTCTCTGCATCTGAAAGCAAAGAACAGAAAGGCAGACAAATATTTTTAAAAGCTTAACAGTTCCATACCTTTAATGCTAGGTTACAAATATTTAAGTATAGTTGTCTGACCCACTACTGTAACAACTTGAGTTTTAAGTACTTACAGTCCAATGTCATCAATTCTCTTAAAGAAGCAAAAAGTGGACCTGATGCATTATAGTTCATTTCAGCAAAAGTAATGCAAAAGTAAAGACAGGAGTTAGTTTGCAGTACAAACAAGATCAGTATGTTACCTGCTGCGTTTACAACCCTATAAGCAAGCCATCCTTCAGCAAGGATGCTGGCTTGCATATGCTGCCAGGAATAAGTACAAATGGAAGCAGTTGTACCTTCAGATGATCTTATCTTTTAGGACTGTTTCCTTTTTTCCCCAGTTGAAATCTTTAAGGAAGCTTACTGACTTATATATAACTGCGTACTTTAACCAGTGTCAGCAAGCCTAGAGATTATGCTTAGAATTGTAAGAAATCAAACTGTAAGATATATCCCAGAACACAGTGCAAGAAGGGTTACTGATCTCAGGCATACTCTTAATCATAACTCTAAATTTCTGTAGCTGCATTGGAAAGCCCCAAATGGGAGGAGCAGCTGCCAAACCAGCAAGAAGCGAGTCAATGGCAACCTTAACCCATCAATAATACAGATATTTAGAGATAAAGAACATTTTAAGACAGATACTTAACTCTCACAGAGATTAGAATCAGATAAACTTGGAGAAAACATACTTCTGGTTTGCTGTCCACAACATCCACTTCAATATTGACTTCTGCCTGTAGGATTTTTTGTTTTGTTTGTTCAATGGCCAGGCTCAACTTGTTGATGTAAGACTGAAGTTCTTCTGCGGAGTCCATGTTCAGCTCCACTAAAGCTTTGTGGAATTGATCCATTTGACCATCTTCCAGAAGTTCCTACAGACAGATCAGAGCTGGTTGTGGTGGGTGATACATGGTAATCAAACATGCACTAGCTACATATGTATACTTTGCCCTTGTTATGGGAGACTCTGGATGTGCAGGCTCCGCAGCATTCAAAATACCTTACAAAAAATGTACTATTCAGAACTTGCAGGTATCTCCTGCATCAATTAATTCTTTGTTATTTTGCGAGTAACCTTAGAGATCTCATACCAGAAAAGGCAGAGGATGGTTATGGCTTCTTTACAGCAATACAGGACTTCTTCAAAAAGCTCTGAGGGCAACCTGCACATCTCCCAAAAGACTTGAGAAAAAACTGCCATGAATACCACCTGTACATAGAGCAGCCTGTCCAGCCTCTCCTGGTCAAGCTGCAGCTTCTCTTCTCTACGACGCGCATTGAGTTCTTGAAGTCTACGCAACTGCTGCTGCCGCCTCTCCTGCTTTTCTTCTGATGTCAGAGTGCTCCCCAGGAGTTTGTTAGAGAAGGGCAGCTGCATCTTGTGCACGTTGTTCTCATAGTACTCTGGTGACCGCCACTTCTGTAGTTCTGAATATTTGAGAAGTAAAAGAAGCATTTTGTCAGGTTGAACAGGATGATTCACACACTGTACTGCTCCAAGCCACGTTCAGACTTAGGAGAAAGCACGCAAAATCCAGCCCAGGATTCTGCCCACTTCTTGGCAGTCACTCCAAGAATTATTTAACTGCCTCCTCAGAGAACTGCCATTAAGTCACACTCAGCACAAATGGTTCTTAGCACTCTCCTCTCCAGGACGCAGCAGACAAAGCACTGAGAAGTGAGAAGCATGCTGTCTCTTCTCTCTTCCCAATTTGAGAGTTCTCACATGTTTAAAATCACTGCAGGCTCTTTTGCATGTGATGAATTGAAGAAAACACAACTCTGTGGCCACTACTTGAAAACTGTCATGGAGATTTTAGAACTTCATTAATTCATAAAGAAGTCATGAGAACTCTCAGCAATTTTGGAAACCTTAAAATAGATCTGCAAAAACACCCACAGAGGAGAAATGCGGTCAGAAACAATCCTAACCAGCTTTCTGTTGGAAGTACAGAGTAAAACTACTAATTAAATAAATTCATTCTGACATATTTTCATCTGTAGAAATTTATCTCTCAGAAACAAGTCTGAACTAACAAGGAAAAGATTTCTAAAATTCAATCTTGTTTCATGAACTCCTGCAGAACTCAAACTGCTAATAAGCTTTTCACGTGTAATGGATTACAGAACCCGGGTAAGAAAAATAAAACAGCAGCGGAGTGTTTGTACCTGCATCCAGGTATATCCAGAACAAGGGATACAGGGCACAGAACTAAATTTCAGTGAGCACTATTGATCAATACAAAAAATTACAGCTGGTTCTACCTTCTGTATAGTCCTCCGCAATGTAGCTGTGCTCATGAAGTATTTCCTCCATGCGACTGAGAGTGATGGCAGCAAAGTGCCCAGGGTACTTCAGCTGGAGGAGGCGCTGCAGGTACACAGCTGCCTGACAGCCTCCAAGATTGATACGTTTGCAATTTTTAGCATCCAACCTGAAAGTCCAAGAGAAACAACTGAAACTGTAAGAGACCTCCTGTTCTATTCAGCATTATCATTTTAACATGGTCAAGTGGGGAGATATTTATAAGTAAATATTTTAAGAACCTGAAAGACTTAACACAACTATTGCTTTTCTCAGGCAGCAACCCTAAGCACTGCATTATTGCTTGCAGATGCATTCTGAAAGGCTCTGTTTTAAAAAGCAAACAAATTGACAAACCAGAAAACAAATAATTTTAGCTACGGCAACAAAAAGATGTTGCTCTACTTTAAGAAGGGAAGCTATGATTCTGGGCAGCTAAAAGTAGCCCCTCTGGCCTAAGTACGATTCCCAGTTGGCCAGGTCTGAGCCTTACAACTGGAAGCCTTTGCCAGATGTCATAAAGCCTCTTCCTGCAGTAAGGATTACAAAAAACAAGGCAAAACTAAATAAAAGCTGAGCAATGGGGCCAAATAATCAGAATGATGAAAGTCTTGAGGACTGCAGAAATCCCACAGAGTGCTTTTTTTTTTTTTTGTCTGAAAGCAACTTTAAAATCTAATACACATTTTTTTTTTTGTTGCCAGGTCATACTTAGGACAGATACTTAGGACACCTACTTTTTAAGTATGAAACTAAAAATAAAATACACCAGGACAGCATTGGTTCTTCAATTAAAAAGTCAAGTAAATTTCACTTAACCTGGAGTAGTATTTCCTCTTCAGTATAAATTAGGACCTAGTAAGAACTTGTATTGTAGGAGCTGTAAGGCTGAATGCCAGAGGAATAGGTATTGTTACCACTGACAAGAAGAACCTACAAGGTACTCGGGACATTAAGAACTCACCTCCCTTCTAGGACTGGCAAAACATGTGTACACTGATAGCCTGAAGATATCACCAACCCACTGCAAGGCCAGTTCTGCCTCCTGTTGTGGTAAAAGCTGTACAAGCTATCCACGCCATAGGACACTTTAGGAACTTGATAGCACTCAAAGAGGAGCTCTGACATCATTTGCCTTGAATACAAAGGATTGCACACTGCTTCCGTCAAAACTATTGGATGATCAACACAACCCTGTAAGAGACAAGAGAAAAAGAGGAAAATCAAGGTAAGATGAACAGAAAAATCCAGAGATGCCTTTCCTTCTTTTAAAGATCAGCTTCAACTCCTCCCAAACAGCAGTGAGCACACACTTTGTGTGCAGGCTACCGAACACTTACATTACACCCAGTGTTTAAAGGGTGCCTATAGGTGGGTTTCCATATTAATTCAACCCAGGAATAAACTCTGAAATGTGGAGAAGAATGGATTTTAAAGGTATACCCAATAAGTGGAACGTGGGAAGTTCCATGCAAACACATGGAACAGCTTCACCATGAGGACAGCAGGGCCGTGGGACAGAGCTGCTTTCCACACGGGTTGGACTCCAGAAGTCCTTCCAACCCCCACAATTAAAGACCCAATTAACCCAAATCTATACAACGTGGGGGCAAAGCGTGACTGGAAACTGCAGCTTTAGTCCAGCCCTAGGTAAAGCTTTCGCATTACGTGGCACAGCAAGCCACCCAGCCACACCAAACGTTACTCAAGGGAAAACGATCGTATTTCTAGTTGAGGAAAGCGCGCGAAGCCACCAACGTTTCATCTCCGCCTCAGGAGGCGATCCCGGATGGCTGGCCAGGCCGGTACCTGCGAGGAGACCCCGAGGCGCTGGAAGACGTGGTCGAAGAGCAGCTCCTGCAGCTCCAGCTGCACGGGCACGTTGCGGTCGAAGGGCGAACGGAGCAGCCAGCGCAGCGGCTCGGGGCTGCCCAGGTCGTTGCCCACCTGCGTCTCGGCGCCGGCCGCGCCGCGCGCCCCGCGGCTGCGCGCCGCCAGCGAGCGGAACCGCAGCAGGGGCTCGGCGGGGACCGAGGGGTCGGCGGCCGCCCAGCCAGCCCGCGTCTGGAACGAGCCGTTGTCGATCACCAGCGGCACCGGCTGAGGGCTGCGCACGGCCGCGCTCGGCGCCAGCACCGGGTCCGGGGCCCAGCGCGCGTCGCGGAAGGCGAACACCCGCCCCGCCGCCATCTTGGGCGTCCGCACCGCGTCCGGGCGGCAACGCGGGCCGCGCTCGGGTTCCGGGCTGCGCTCTCTGAGGAGAGCTGAGCGACCGAGCTGCGGGGGGACAAAGCCTACGGCCCCCGCACGGGGTGGCCACGCGAAGCCCACAGGTGGATGGAACAGCGCTGATTTCTGCTTGTTCGTCCTCACCTGGTGACCTGGATGGCCCTCTGCTCAGCTTTTGTTCATCGCTTTTTATTAAGGAATTTTAGCACCTTCCGTCGCGTGCAGCTCAGTTTGACCCATGAACCCGCTGCTGCTGCACAGCAGTTAACACAGCAGCACGTTACCGAGGCCGCCTGTGTGCTCCTAAGTCAGCTCCTACGGGGCTCCTTTAGTAGGCAGTATGTACAGATGCACGTCCTATGAAGCATGCTAGCTTGCCTTTCTTGGAGTGAAGGGAAATAGGAAGGCGATTCATATTGCAGTATATTTTCCCGATGGATTCGCTGATAGATTGAAATGTGCAGAGAAGGTTAAAAATGGGACCTGTACTAATATGGGATGTTTATGTACTCCACGTCAAACAAGAGCACCTGGGATAAGCATTTTTTAACTAACTAGTAGTTATCTTCTAACTCTCTGCAAGCCTGATTCTGTGTTACTGATTTCTCAGAAGTTACCTTCCCTACCAAAGAGCAATTGAAGTGCTCGGTTATACCCCTGTGTTAGAAGATATAAGAATCCCTTTAACTACCATTTTAACAGCAGCCTTGAAGGCTTTCTAATTTATTCTTATCCTGTAATTACCAGCTGAAGCAGTGACAATCAAATCAGATGTTTTCCCAGGCCTCCTTATCCCGTGCTTAATCCGTTTCACCCCCTCCCTGCCCTTACAGGGCTGTTTCTTTTGCTATCCATGCTGAGGATAGCAGTGGTCCTCTTGTGATTAACACAGTGATGCAATCAGAGTTATAAAAAGGTAGTTAGTAAAGAACGAGCAAGCTGTTCTAAACTTAGATTAACCTGAAGCTAGCAATGAAGTATCCTCCAGTTCCTTTGGTGACTGAGCTGACTTTGCCTATTTTCTTTTGCCTTTCTTTGCCATACGTACTAACACTGATCATAGTAGTGATCTGGCTACGGCTCTTACTTAATGAAGGTAAGTTCTGCAGCTGATTGGATGCGTGCATCTGTAGAAAGGCTTTGTCTATTAACTTCATCTGTAAAACATTCTGTGTGCTACTTTTAGCCTAACGCCTCTCATCACAGAGGGGAAATAAAAGTGTCGCTTTTGTTTGTTGGTTTTATACTTTTGGTGGCATACAGAAAATCAAATGATCGCACTCTTCTGTTAAAATGCTTATAAGAAGACTAACTCCTGCTAGCTGCTCTTTTTCAGAATTAATTCAATTTAAGAAAGATAAAAGTCAAATAACTTTTGTAGAGTTCTGTTTAAAAGAAATGCTTCCTAATAATTCCGCGTGGTTTCAAACACCAGCATTATAGTTAATCTTCTTTGTCTGTTTTGGGGAGGGAGTGGATTTTATCAGGGGAGCTGTTAAGGGATTCTCTTATTAATGCTGAGGCTGATAAAAACAGTTTCTTAAAGGAGCAGGACATGCATTTTCATTTATTTACTTTGTATCTCTTTCTGCTCTACCACTGTTCTTAATTCTAACATATCAGTAACTAGTAAGAAGCTTTGGTTTAGGCTAATAATAGGCTTGCTGATGTGCTCCTGGACATAAAGCTTGGCTGGTTTTGCTAATCCTGGAACATATGCAATTGCAGCTGAGGAATCAATCATAAGTTGATTGATTTCAATCAGAAGCAGTAATTCTGCCTTTGAGGGACAACTGTAGGAACGAAAATAAGAATAAAAGCCGACCTCAACAAGTCAGGTTCTTACTTAACGTGGTAACCAGTTCTATAACAGATCCTACAGGAAACAACCAAATGATTCCTTTGGACCCACAGGCAGCAGTGGAGCAGAAAGTATTTACTTTCCTGTCCTGCTTTTATGTACTCATGCATTTTTTTTTGACTCTCAGCTCCTATTTTTCAGTTTTAATGTACAGGTGATGCTCAGAGAAATCTC
The DNA here is from genome assembly GCA_037305975.1 of Chrysolophus pictus. Lineage (NCBI taxonomy): Eukaryota > Metazoa > Chordata > Aves > Galliformes > Phasianidae > Chrysolophus > Chrysolophus pictus. The sequence continues at coordinate 10,281,868 of CM074595.1, forward strand.
TGCTTGTTGCTAGCTGTTTCTCCTTACATCCAAGTGCACTCTTGTGGATAACCAATGACAGTGACAAAAGAGTAGCTCATAGTTCTACGGAGCTATGATCATGGTACAAACTACCCTGAGTAGCATAGGCACGGCTTACTTCTAATGTCTGAAAAGCAGAATAAAATGACCACGTGTATTGTGTAGGCAAAGGGTAGCTGTGCCCTGTTCTAACATTGAGTTTGGGTGTAAAATTTTTCCTGGACAGAGTAACTCTGAAATACTTTGATGCTTCTATTCTATGTAAATTTTTTTCAGGTTACGTGCACTGCATTTACCTCTATAATACCAGGCCCTAGGATAACTGTTATTTGCATCAGGCTTCCATGATCTAAATTCCCTTTCAATCAATAAGACTACATATATCACTAAACTTTGATGTACTCTATCACTCTTAAGAAACCAAATAGAGCAGTGCTCTTTTTTATGTCTTCTTGACTAATTAAGTCATATCCACTTATTTTTATGCCACTTTACACTAGGAACAAGTGGGGAATAAAACAAGTGCATAACTCAGCTTTACCTTTAATGTAGATGCTGATTAAAAACTAATTGGTTAAAATCAAACATTTGTACAGGCCTCTTGCTGCCTAGCTGGAATTGAAAATCCTTGATTCCAGGTGAAAGGGATTCAGAAGAATTTTATCCAGCTCTTAGAACTACTAACTGTAATGTAACAGATTTCAAAATCTATTTCCAGAAGAGATGCCTCCTGCAGAAGAAACTAAGAAACAGTCTCTGATTGCTGATGTGTCTCATTCTGAATCTAAATTTGAAGATGAACCAACAGGTGATGAAAGCCAGGATGATACAGCAAGTACAGAATTTAAAGAGGACAAACAATCCAGTGGCCCAGTGGGACAACCAAGGCCCAAACCTGCTTATCTGAGTTCAAAGCCAAAAGCAAACTGCCATCTCAGACGGCTGGTCCCAGAACCAAAGATAAAACCCTCCCACGTGGGAAGGAATGTTCTCTGTAACATCATGATGGTGAGTGCATGACCAGACTATCTCTTTGCATATCTGTTGCTTTTGTGCCTCAGCTTGTATTATTATTTTTTTCCATTTCTGCCTGAGATATCTTCAAGACTGGTTTCTGCTTGGTTAATGAACAACAAGAGGTTTTCTCTCCCTGTCATCCCTATTTGGAATGATTCCTGTTGTATACCAACTAAAGGTAGTACAAAATTGAACAGAATAACTACCATACATATGTATAAGTGTGTGTATGTATTATTAAGGTATGTATACATATTTGCAAAGTCTTTGAGAACTGCATGCAAAGTCATACAAATCCCAAACGATATGTCTGAAAGAGTGGAAGAGATTAGGGTTGTGTATGGCTTCTTTCCTTGCTCTTTGCATACCCTGCTGCAGCAGGGGCTCAGAAGGAAAAACTAGTTCCTGCCTCTTCTGTCTCTGTTCTGTCCTCTCTACTTACATTGCATGGAATTTTGAATTGCAGCAACAGTTACCTATATTTACTTCTACCAGCTTTGCTGGCTGCTTTGTTAAACTAGAATTGTTAAGGACTGGAATTGTCTTAAATTGCTGTATCTGTTTGACTAGCACACCCTGAAGTTGACCTTTAGCATGGAACCAGGAGTATCTCATGTTAAATGATCTCTGACATAACTAATACTAACAAGATAGAACAAGGACAGTATTGTAAGATTTTTTTATTGTTATTATTATTTTTCCATTATTGGTATTCAAAAGCTAGAAGAAAACATGCTAAGAATGAGCCTGGAATTGCCTAGGTTACCTCTCTTGGCTCTCCTAGAACTCTTTGCATATGCAAGCATTCACTTATTCAGAGCAGTCTGAAGAACTGGAGTTTAAACTTGTCCCTTGTAACATAAGACCATAACACCAAAAGGCTTGTTGATTGTGTTGGGTGGACAAGAGAAGGGATAACCATGTATGGTCTCACATTATTTATATCCTACTGAAAACTGAACCTATTCCTAAAATGTGATTTCCATGGCAATTCTCTTCCCCTTTTCTTCACCAGCTGCTGTGCTCCATGTTTTGTTCTCTCACCTGGACTTTTCTCAGCCATTTGCTCCAGATCTGTAACGTCCTGAGGATTCAGCTGCTGCCATCCTCTCTGGTTGTTGATGTGGCTCGGCTTTGTGATTTGCTGCGTGGAAATGTTGTGAAAATCCTGGGCTCCCCAAGGCTACAAAGCAGAGGGCTGTTAACTTCAGTCTTGGGGATGAGATACAAGAAAACAGAACAGAGTGCAGCTCAGAGGACTGCCTCGAGGTAGCAGTGAAGCTGGTAGTTCTATGACCTTTAGCAGCAATCCTGTTCAGCGTCAGTGAAAGCTACTCTAGCGTGGTAAGGGGAGGTTAATTCTCTAATAAAGAAATGCAGTCAGGACTAAACTGATGCACTCAGGTCACAACAGCTGTTTTCCAAGTGACCAGTATTGACTGGTTGTATGTTATTAAATGAACCACAGCAAGTAGCATCTCATGCAGAGCTTAGAAGTGTGCTCTGCTACTCTCCTACTGCAAAGTACAAATCACTTTCAGAGTGACTAAACACCCTTTAGCATGTATGGAGCTGTGCAGAATACACCCTTTTCAGCACACGAGGTTGGATTCCACTGCCAGAGACAGTCCCTGCCAGCTCCGTGGGGCCACGAGGGGGCTATGCTATAGTTCTGTTCCCTAAAGGTTCATGGGGGGCCGTTTGCCCATTGCTTTGATACACGCGTTGCACAATTGGTTTTAAAAGACAAGTTGAAAATAGGGAGTTACAGCCTAGGAAGCACGCTGTCACTGAGAAAACATTTGTCCCTGTTCCTGAGGTGAAGAAAACTCTCCACAGCCCTGCATGGGGAGACTGTGTAACGGTTCTGCTGCCTGTAATTACGAAGCATGCCTTGTTTGCGTTTGTCTTTCCCACAGCTGTCCATGCGTCCAAATATTTATGCAGGGCAGCATGCTTTTAAATAAAACTTGTTTGCTCGCTGTCTTTATATCCGTGGTCATTTATTTCGAGGACACATATACGGATACGCTATTCATCAGCCGTTTGCTGAGCAAATCGCCTTTACACATCCGCAGAGCTGGGTACCGCACCGAGCAGCGCGGCCGGGCCAGGTGCGGGGGGAGCCGGGCGGGGCGGGGCGGCTCGGCGGGGCGGAGCCGCGGGTCGCGGCGGGGCTGAGCGCGCAGCTCGGAGGCGGCGGGCGCTGCGGGTAACGCTATGGGGAGCCGCGGCGGTGCGTGAGGGAGGGGCGGGCGGAGAGGGCGGCTGCTGCTTTCGTGCTCTTCTTTCTCCGTCTTTTCTCGCCTTGCCCGCTATTGTTTGCAGAGCGCGTCCGGGCGACGGAGAGAAGAGCGCCGGTTGGTGGTCTCGGTGTTTTTTTTCTTCCCTTTTTCCACGCGGTCGCTGTGCGCGGAGGGGCAGCTCTCCCGAGCACGGAGCCGCTGCGTGCAGGAGCTCGGCTCCGCGGTGGGCTCTGCTCACAAAGGAGTCGCGATGTGCCGAGGCAGCCGCCAGCCCGCGGGGAAGGAGTTGGGAAACTGAGATGGGCAGGTAACCGGTGCCTGAATATTGCTGTTCGTGGTGATGCGTTAAAGCCCAGGAACGCCAAAATTATGTGTTTCGAGCAGTTTTTAGGCTGTGTAAATACTCTCGGAATAGCATTCTCGCGGCCGGGCCGCTGGCGCTCCCGCTGTCCCCGTAATAGCAGCGGGGTCGGTGCCCGAGGAGCTGCCCGGGGAGGCTGGGGGCACTGCGGGAAACACCGCCCGGCTGAACGTGCCGGTGGAGCCGTGCGGCTTTGGGGCGTGCAGCCTGCTGAAAGGAACGCGGCCGGTCACTTCTGGGGAGCGAGCTTTATTTTTTTGCACGGGATGAATGGTGTGTGAGTGTGACACGGAGGTGGGTCTGAGCACAGAGGTGGTTTGAACTCTGCAACACAGATGCTGCGGTTCCTCTCTGTTAATACGGTCTGTTTCTCCCAGACAGGCTGCAGTGCCTGCCCCTGAGGCTTTGTGCGGTGCCTGGAGCTCGCAGTAGATGTGGTGTGATTCCTCAGCTCCCTCATGGGCTGCAACGTACCTGAACGGCATCCATGAATTTGTGCCTTGGTTTCCCTTTGCGTTATGAGCAGAAGCTGCTTTCTGGGCATCAGCAGGAGTGCTAGAGCACGCAGAATTTGGGCAGCTGTAGAACTTCTTCCAGTGTTAGCTTGTTGGCAGTGATTGCAAATAGAAACTTCTTTGAAATCAAGGCTCCTCTGTGGATTTGGGTTCAATTCATGCGTAAGGGCTGTTCACCTGGGGCAGCACACCGTTTTGTATGCACCCAGCAGCCTCTGTCCTAGGGCACTCCCATTTACTTCCAAGTACGTACCTTCCTTACCTGGAACAGTGGCTCCCAAACCCTGAAGAGGACTGCACAGCAGTGCTGGCAGTTTCTTCTGACAGAGTTCCCTCTCTCAGCTGTATTTCAGCAGTTTCTTCTGACTGAGGCAAAGCCTCCAGGGAGCCAGAAGCCTGCACTGCTGTATACCAGACGTAGGTGTGTTATGACCTTTTGCACATCACTTAATCTCCCTCTTTTTTTTTTTTTCTTTTCTTCCTTCCTTCTTATTTGTAAAGCATTTACTTTACAGGCATGTTGCAGAGGTGGGGTTGGATAAACATTCTTAAAACTCCATCAGGAAGCACTGTGCACTGAAAAACTTAGTAACCAGTTTTGCTCTCCTCTGAGCTTCAAAGCCTGAAATAAACTGCCAAAAGACCCAGACTCTACTTTCATGTAAACTGAAGTGATATAATGTGTTTTGGTGGATTTACGTGATGAATGTGTCCAGAAAGCAGTATGTCAGAGCACTTAGCACTGCTGCTGGTTCCCGCCTTCTCCTGGAGGAGTCCTGGGGTGATTCAGCTGGGCTGACATCTGCTCTTGGTGCTGAGGAATTGGGGTTTGTGTGTCCAGCTGCATGTTGGAAAACAATGCTCAGGATTTGGCTCATGACCCAAGAAGATGCAGCAGCAGCAGCGCTGTGCTTGGGGTGCTCAGGAATTTATTTTATCTGAGATCGTGTTTTTACCACTGAAAGGTGCAACCCAGAAATGTTGTTTTCCAGTGCTTGACATCAGTTGTCAAGGCATTATAAATTGAAAGAGGTGGTGGCCCAGCATGCCATAAGGAAAGCTATCGCTCCCTCTGAGTGCATGGGAGTGCTGAGATGCAGCCTGCACAAGTGGCTCCTTCACATGTCCCAGCTGGCCAAAGCCCTCCATGTCCTGCTCTCACTTCAGTGCTGACCCTGCTTTAAGCAAGGTGGGGAAGAAGATGGTGACCTGAGGATCCTTGCAGGAGTTGTGATGGTTTGGGAGCTTGTCCTGGCTGGGTGCGGAGGGAGGATTCTTTTTTAAATCCTTTAAGACTTGGAGGTTGCAACATAAGACTAAGGTTTTCTGCCTTTGTACAACTTCCAGGCTCTTTGTTCAGTGAAACTCTTGCTTACTTGGGGAAGTTATGGCCCACATGCTTCTATTTGAGCAGTTGAAGTGCTGCATAAAAATGTCTTGGTTCTGACATAGTGTTTGAGCTTTCCTGTTGTGAATGTAAAATCCATATGGTGTTGCTTCTTAATTGAAACCTGGTGGAGTTATTTTTAATCCTGCAACACGTTATACGAAATAGTCCTCATGCAGCTGACTTGAAAGGATTGCTTGTAATTAGATGTTTCTAATCAGTTGGTATTCCTTTCTGTAACGCTGTTTCTTTCTAACAAAAGTGATTTTGGTTTGTTAATTAAAAAAAAAAAAAAGCCTCCAGCTCACCAGTGCCAGGCAGAAGTGTGAGTTCTGCTTATCAGTGAAATATTAAATAAAACAAGAAAATGATAACTGAAAAAACTACCTATATATCAAATATGGCCTGTATGATTTACTCATTACATTATGCCTTAGGCTTTAGGTAGAAGTCAGCAGCGTGGTTAATCGTGTGGATAAATCCTTCCAGGTCTGTTGTGCATTTAAAAAGCTTGTCTGAACTCAGAACCCATTGCCTGAAAATGTCGGACTCTAACTAGGTTTTAGGTTTGGATGTTTATAATACTTTCTGGTATTTGCTGTTTGGTAAGACCGTTAGGTCAGCTCGCAGGGGAGCGCGTTCTGTGATTGCGAAGAAGTTTGGAAAAAGAAATACAAAAGCTGATGTAGCTTAAAGCATATTCCCCAAAGCAGATTACTCCAAGAGTCTGGAATGTGTTGGTGGGAGGTTATTCAGTTTTAGTGAAATGTTGCTCTGTGCATGCAGGAGTTCTTCCCCTCCTAAATAATTGTTTCCATCTGCATTGCATATTCCACCGGTGCCTGGGCTGTTGAGCTCTGTGCAAAATCTGAGGCTCTTGTTAAAATGAGGGTCTTTGTCACTAAATCTTCTGTGCTAGCTATGTACGAGTGAAATGTTGTTATCACATGGAAAATTAGGAGGGCAGTCCTCACTGGGGGACCTTTTAAATTAAGCCACGTTCTGGTCTCTTTTTCATGTCCTCTTAAAGTTTTAGAGATTGAAGCTCTGGGACCCTCAAATCTTCTTGCATAATGCCTGGCAATGCTAATGTTAATTCACTGGTCTGAGTTAGTCATTTAGTTTTTATTTAATATGAAATTGTGTCCCTTTGTTATAACTGGAGATGTCCCAGACTGCTTGAATACTGTGGCCGCTGATCTGTGAGTTGTCCGCCTGAACGTACACACTGCCATCCTATGGCAGAGCACAGACACAGGAGATGATCCTGAATACGTTGTATAGCTGAGACCCAGCACTTTTGTAATGACTTGGCTGAGACCCAAGTATGTTTGTACTGCAGGGATTCCTATTTGTTGATTGCTGTAGCACTGAAGTGCTGATCTCTGTGTCCTTTTTGCCCTTGTGCAGAACGTGCCTCCTAAGATGATGAACTTGGATAGAAGTGGAGGACTGCACCAACGCGTTACTGTCAGGTGTTTTGGAAGGGAAGTGTCAAGGAGGTGGAGAACACAAAGGCAGGGTCCTGTCTGACCATCACTCTCTTACTGTTCAGTACTAGCACAGTGAACAGCCTGGGCATTGCTGGAGTAGTGACAGCAAGCTCCTGATCAAGTGGTTGTGTGTTGGGTTTTTTTTTTTTTTTTTTTTTTTTTCTAACAGTTATCCCTGCCAGGCTACCTAATGCAGACAAGAGACCATTATAAGTAAGAGCCAGTATAATGACATACATTGTGAATACTCATCGTTCCTTCAGCTGAGAGGCTGTATCACATCTGCACTCTTCTCTCTGAAGCACCTGGTTTCTGACTTAGTTGATGCCAATTAGTTGAGGTCAGGTAAACGCCTGTTTCCTGGAGGAGGTGGCATGGCAGATGTCTTCATCTTCAGTGCCTGCTGAACCTTCACTGGGCTTCATCTGCCATGGAGAGCATCTGAGAAGTCTGCTTCCTTTGGCTAGCCTGTGGTGTGTGGTCTCTGGGATGGCTGAGCAGTGGTACTGACCTGTTGCCTTGGTTTAAACCCCAAAGGGATTGCTGAAAATAATCTGGGTTTCTTGAGTGTCTGTTAGGCCTTGGGCCTAAGGCAAAGAGTAACACACAGCTGGGCATTCCCAGTGAGAAGTCGGTTCCCTTACATTGCTGCATAGGGTGACTTTGTAGCACAGAAAAGTGGTTTCCCCGTTAGTGCAGTGGGGAGGGATGTGGGTGTGATATCCTACAGAACGTGCAGCTAAGGTCATATGTCTGAAGCTTGAAATTCTGCTTCATTGCAGGGCTAAAATAATTGAAAATATCCTTTTTCATCCAGGAGGGGAGATGACTGTATGCATTGTGGAGGTGGTATCTGTTCTTTGTCTGGCTCCTCTGTAGTGCAGGAGGAGTTAATGTAAGTTCTTGAGTGAACAGGAGCTTGTAGCTCTTGGTAGGACCATAGCAGGTGGCCAATATATAATGGAACTGGAAGGATATCCTCTTTTGGCAGCAAATAAATACAGCTTTGCTGATGAAAGTTGTTTTTCTCTGTCAAGGTAAAGCTCAGACAATGTTAATGTTTGAAAACAGCAGGGCTGACACAGTGGAAGGAAATCCTTTCATGCCTCATAGCGGAAGGTAGGCATGATGCTGCAGTATATACATCCCTGCAGCTGATATGAGATACAGTTGTTTTGGTCAAATACTCTACGATCCTGGACTGACTCCAGCTTGTGCATAAGAAAGGTAAAAGTAGATAAAGGTGCCAGCTGTATTTAGATGGAGTATTTCCTTTGATTAGCAGGAGAGGAAGAATCTCTCCTGGAAGCATTCATCCTAATGCTATCCTTGATCCAAGAGTTGCAGAGTTCATTCACTCAGCACTTCCTACATTCTCTTGGCCAGTGTAAAGCAGGCATGGAGCTGCCGGATGTTTGCAGGCCAGGAAGAGTTTGGAGCAAGCACAGAGCTCTAAGGTCACTTGGGAGAGCTCAGGGCTTTTTTAAACACCAGGACGTGGTGGAATTATGTATCAGCTAGGAAAAAATATGAACCAGGATGCAAATGAAGAAGTAGAACCAAAGAGAATTTCTTGTTTAAGGGTTTTCTGTTAACTCTGTTAGTGAGGTCTGTGCAATTTTGGCTTATGTTTTTAGTGTCAACAAAGCAGATGGCAAAGAGATGCTAGTCTCTGTGAAGGTTGAGAAGCTGCCATTTGGTTGCAAGCTGTGAGTCTATGAATGTCATTTAACCCTGTATTACTTCTGACATTAATACTGAGCCAAGTATTATGGTTTGTTTAGACCTCTCCTGTACAGGATGACTTACCATACGAATCAAATTTCCATGTCATAAGCTCTTTGGTTGAAAATCAAACAAGGACTCAGTCCCTTTTCAACAGACTGGTTAATTTCCTCATTCATTGTTTCATTAATTCACAAAATCACTTATTTGTGTAATTTTGCTCACTTACGAGCAATTAGTTTTCTAGCTGATGGTGGGAGCTCATCCTTGCTCCTCTGTTGTGGTTCAGTGCCCCTGCATCATGGTGGGTGTCTGAGAGCCTCAGCCATGAGGATGCTGCAGGGTCTGCCCTGGGTCTGCTTTTGGGGTAACCTGATGTATTTATACTTTCCAGTGTGGAAGCTGAGGCTCTACCATTCCTGTGAGTTGTTCCAGATAATTTTGAAGAGCTTCTGTGTTGTCAGAAAGTGCCCATCCCCTGCTTCTGCACAGCTGCAAGGGTGGTTTGCCTCATCTCGTTGTGCTGAGCATCTGGGGAGTTCTCATTTTAGGTTGGTGGTGCAGCTCCAGCACTGGTCAGGTTGAGCTGTGGTGGCTGTGCACTGTGTGTTGGGCCACAGCCTGAACTGCTGGAACAGCCACAGCCAAGAAATGCCTTTGTCAAAGAATGCCTGTTGTCTAAGCAACCCAACTTTTGTACAAGCCTGGTTCCAATGCATAGTCTAGCATGCTAGAGTGTCAGTTTGGTTACAACAGTCCATTGGATTTAGTAGAGCTGTGAGGTAATGCATAGTTGCTACAGTTTATCTGCTTGTGTGTATGTCTTTAGATTTACCTTTATGAAATGTTTTTAGTTTTCAGCTCAACTGCAAGTCCAGATTGAATGTGTGATCGTTTAATTTGTTGGACTTGACAGTGTTTATTCAATGGATGATTTTATGATGTTGACTTCTTGCCTCTGAAATAGCCCTGTATTGTTCTGAACTTGTACGCTGGGTGTAAAGTGAAGAATGAGAATCTATCTTGCACCAGTGCTTGATGTTGATATAAGAGCTCTGATCTCTTCAGCCCTGCAGGCAGAGCAGCGAATCTTTGACAGTAAGCAGCACATGGAGGTTTGTTTGGCACTGTTGTGGTCTCCCATTGACCTTTGGGATGGTCAGTGCGCAGTTAACCTGCCCAAATCCTGCATTGCAAAGCTATTGTTAAGGTCTGCAGCAAGCTCTTCCATTCCCCTCACTGGCTCTAAAGTCCCAGATTGTGTCTGCAGTCTTATGGTTTTCGTGAAGACTCATGTAATTAAATTTGGCCATGAATATTTTGGAAAAACAAATCCACCCCTAATGAGCTAATGAAATCTTGACTACTAGTAGTTCTGAAAGAGCTGCTAGCTGCGTTGTGAAATCAGTTTCAGCATTCCCAACAAGTCGTGCTCCAGCTGTTGCATCGTTTATAGAAGAAACTAGTACAGACAAGCTCCGTGCTGACTGCAGAGTGAGACTCTGGTGTAGCACAAATGGTGACAGCTGCCATTATTTTTTTTAACTTCTCCATTTCTAAAGAAGCATGCCAGTTCTGTTTCTGTCCCAGCTCTTTTCTAGAGGACAGTCAAGGAGGATGGCCATAAATATAAATCATGGGATGCTTCTGATCTCTCCATGCAGAAAAGTTTGAATTTCTCCTAGGGATCTGTTGAAGGGATGACAAAGTAGAACAGAAGTCTGTTGGGATAAATGATGATGGCACTTCTAAGTACAAACACAACTGTTGCTTATGAGTAGACTAATCGGCCCTTACTATTGTCTACCAATTAAAAACATCTGCTCCTAGGCTGTATTAAATCTTATTTTGGAGATAATTGAGTAAGAGGGACGGGTATAAATGCTGCTCCCTTTGAAAGAGCCGTATTGCTGTGCCCCACTGCCCTCAGCAGGGCTGGCAGTCGCTTGTTCTGCAAATGCAGGGACTGGCTCTTACATCTCTGCACTGGGAGAGGTTCCCAAACCAATGGGGAAAAGGTAGATGGTTCAGGCTGGTGCAGGTTCCAGCCTCACTGCATCTCAGAAGGCAGAAACCTGACAGCATCATTTGGTCATTGGAGAGAGACCCACAAATGAGCAAAGGGACATTTAATTCCCAACAACATGCTCAGTATTTCTGTATTCTTCCTGTGGAGGAACCTCTGTGGGGGCTGTTTTTCTCTAGATCTTTAGATCTTGAAACAGTTTGGAATATCTAGGTAAGTGGATTTAGTTTTTATTAAAATCATCCAACAAGACAAATTTCAGTAAGACAGGATGGATTCCAATGTAGTATATGAGATAGTTTCAGCTAATCTCACGCGATATAAAACATCTGAGCAGATGTAACCCATTTAAAATACTAAACTCTACGCTCTTCCACCCCCTCAAAAAGTAAGGAGCCAACAAAACAAAACACACACACAAAACAAAGACATAACTTGCTAAACTTCATTTATATTTTGTCCAGGCTTGGACCTGTAGAATTTTGCTTTTAGTCTAACCAACGTAGCTGTGTAGCTATGATGGTATCACTCCCATTGTCTTACTGTCCTTGCTGAAACTCTTGCTTATCTGAGCCAAGCTATCAGTAGCTGCTGTTCAGCTGTCTCATAACCTTGGTAGCTCTAAAGCATTTGTGCTGATCATGGAGCCACGTGCATGGCTTCTTTTCTAAGGGAGTGGATGCTTGGCATTTTTTGGGCAGTAACTTCTACGGGATGCCCAAAAACACACTGACTCATGGTGAGTTCAGCCCGTGGAGCCCATCCCACTGCCTGTGATTATGGTGTGGAAACAAACAGGGTGACGGCCCAGTGCATCACACCTCTGGGCTGGGAACTGGGGCAGCAGCTGCGGATAGGAGGAGCATCAGAAATGAGCTATTTGTAGCTATTGCTCCATCCATTTACCCAAAGGGAAAGGGAAATCCAACTTTCAGAAATCAAAATGAGGTTTGTGAAATGGCTAGGGATGAACACTTTGGAATTTGAGCTCTTCCCTCTTCTTTTTCTGTGAAAATAAAGGAGGTGCAACGTGCTCACAGTGCAGCCTCTGCCAGAGATGACGATGGTGCTGGGTGAGCTCTGCCGTGGGAATCCAGTCCCTGAGAGCTGGGCTGACCCTTTGCTGGGCTGCCATTTGCTGTGGTGACTCATTGCAGCCAGCAAGGTCACAGCTGATCCTCTGCCCCTTCTGCCTCCCTCCATCACACCTTACACATGGTGCGTGGCATTCTGTCAGCTGGTTGCAGTGACTGCAGGCCCCTGTGTTTAGAGGAAGTGAACAAGCAGCCAGGTGGTCATTAGTCCAGGACCTGTACTGCATGTCACTTTTCTGCCTTCAGCATCCAGCAAGAAAGACATGGTTTTTGTGAGGCCTGGCACCCAGCAAGTGTTCAGGCCTGTTTGAATAGGGAGATAAACAAGGTCATCCTCAGAAATCCGCTGTGGTTTCTAATTTTATCCAGTTGAAAATGCCCAGAAGGCAGAAAGATGTTCAATGTATGTCGGTAAGTAGGTCTTGGTTATTCATCAGAGTAAATGTTTTTTCTATTAAGAATAGCTGTTGTGTCTTAGCGCTTCCTTCCATTGTCACAGCTCTTCCTTGAGCAGTGGAAAGGTTTTGGGTGGTTTAAATTACATTTACAGTAGTAATTAGGTTTAAACCACTTTGCAGTTCACTGATCTAAATATACATATGCATAAACAGCACTGGATCTTTTCCTTTTCCTTTCCTTCCCCAAGCCATGGCAGCACCAAGCAGACAACAGGGCACTGCCTTCTGTTTGCCTTTGTCCAGTGGCCACGAGCCTCGGGGCAAGGCAGTAAGCTGCATGCAAATAATCATTTGGGTTTTGGTTTTTGCAGTGAGTCTTATTTTTTTTTTTTTATGGCTTCAATGTTTCAGTTTCTCACAACTAAATTATTATGCACCATTTAAATGTTTGGTTTTTTTTTCCTTTGAATTTTTTATTTTTTAACATGAGATTAAAAACCACTTGCGTGCCCACAATCTCTGCTTAGGATTCATCTGTTTGTGCTGTTTGCCCACCACCCAACATCCTAATCCTCTGTTACAACTCCTAGGCGCAGTAAAGCAGATTATGTGCTCTGACACAGAGCTCGTGGCTCTCGTGTTCTGTTTTAAGCAGGGTCTGACCTGTATGCTGTCGGGTCTGAGCCATCCTCACCATGCGGGGTGGGGAGGGTCAATGGGTGATGCTGCACGTGGTGCTTTACCTCCATTCTTGCTGGATTGGTACAGGCACACCTAGGGGAGCTGGGGTTTCTTCCCAGTAGCATGACAAATTGAGTCTTGCACTGAAAGGCCTGAGAACTGCTGTTTCTTGCTGGCTGTTGAGCCAGGAGGTGCCGGTTGGGTCTTGCAGGGCAGAGCAGAGAGCCTGTGTGCCTGTTGCACTGTGCTGTGCCCTGGGCCATGGCCTGGGTGCTTCCATGGCAGGCTGGGAGCAAGCTGGGACCTGGGTAATCTCACTGCTTTGGTGACTCCAGAAGCTGTAATCTGTTAATCTTAATGGCTCCACGTGATGAGTAGGTAATGCTGTTTGAGTATTTTCTCGGTCTACGATGGAGTGGAGGGGGGTTCAAATTACTTTTGAGCTTTCCTAATGTTAAGTATTCCTTAAAAATGAACCTTTCTAGAGGAAAAAAGGAGTTGGGTGGAAAGGATTTGAGCTACATTCAAATTCTGCACTCTATTTCTGATCGCAGTGCCATTCTCTTGCATTTGATTTTCTAGCTGACAAATCACTTTGGGGATGCCTGGCAAATGAAGTGGTGCCTCAAGGTGCTGAATGCAGGGCCTGGCCGCTGTGCTCCATCCAACCCACAGCACTGCCACCGAGCTCTGCTGGGGCTGTGTGCTGGTGCACTGACAGTCCCTGGGATGGCAGAAGGACCTGGAGCCTTTGGGTCTTCAGACATCACTTGTTTTGCCCAGCTGAAATTCCTCACTGTCTGAAAATGTGGGGGGGTATTTTACCCTCTCCTTTTTGGTCCTGAAATAAAATAAATAAATCAGGCTTCCTGAGCAAGTCAAGACACGTTGGTTTGGCAGGATCCACAGATACCTTCAGAAATAACTCATGCGCTAAAGCCGTGACGTTGGCAGTGCTGGGCTGGTACCATGATTCATGTGAACAAAGCGAGTGCTGGGAGTGCTGGCATGCCTCTTTGTCTCCGTATTTGAGTGAGATGATCTGGTCCTGGTTGGCCTGGCTCATCTCTAGTGACATCAGGAGGTCTCTCCTGGTGAACTGAGGCTCAAAACCAGAGTTGGGATATCCATCCTGATTGAGTCCATCCTCAGTTAGAGACTCGCGATGCCTCTCTGTTCAATTCCTTCTCCTGTCCTCTCAAACTGGGAAATAAACTTGACGATTATTCCTCTGAAATGCCACAAATAAACCAGACTGGTGTAAATATGCACAAGGCTCCAAGTGGAGAACTGCTGTTGCATGCACCTCATTATCCAATTAGGCCTTACGTTTTCTGTAATGCTTGCTTACTGCTTTATATGAGTAATTAAATGTACTACTAAAGAATTCTGTTTTCATTCTGAATCCTTTAATTTCTGCTTTGCCTTGCAACAAGCCTGGCTGAATTACTGCTGTTGCTTTAGGAACCTGTGACGATGCAGCTAACTCATACCTGTGACTGTCTCAGTCTGTCTGAAAATCTAACGAAAAATCAAAGCAGCTGGCTGGAGTTAGCAAAGGAAATGGGATAAGAAGAAAAATGGCTAAGGGATAAAAGAAAGGCAGTTATGGGCTGTTGTGCCCATCTACTTCCAGACCTGGCAGCTTTTGTGTAACCAAGAAGGAACAACCTGAAACACAGCTGCTTGTTTTAGGGCAAGGCATGCTTGGTGTGAAGCCTTCTGGAGCCACACATGCTCACAAATGTTTCTGGCTTTGCTGCTGCTTGATCTCTTGTCTCTCAAAAGCTGGGCCATCTGTGGGGTCATATGGAATCATGGATTATCTGAGTTGGAAGGGACCCCTGAGGATCATCATTTCCGACTCCTGACTCTACAGAGGGAAATAAATGTTAGGGTTAAACCATATATCAGAGAGCATTGTTCAAACGCTTTTCTTTATCCAGGAGACAATGTCCAACAGAATATATCTATTTTAATATATATACAGTGCCTTATGCTTCTGCCAGGTGTAGTTCTACAGCAACTCTTGTCTGTGTACTTGACTGAAAGCATGAGAACAGCTTTGAAGGCTTTTAGTATGTTAGTAAGGTCTTTAGTGTTGGACGTGTTCTGATAACATGCTGCCTACGTATGATTCAGGGCTACTGTGAAAGCTCATGGATGGGCTTTCTTTCTAAGTGTGGATTTCCCAAGCTGAGACTCTTCCAGGCTGACATGTTCAGTTGTTTGTCTTGGTTTGGGCCATACATGGGGAAGCTACATGGATAACCTGGACTATGAACCTGATCCCTGATGATACTCATTAGGAACGTAAGATAGAATGTAAATGCAAGGACTGTGGAACTGCTGGGGTAGCTCAGCTGTCTGGGATAATCCTCCCCTAAAACAAGTCTGTCTGAAGGGACGGGGGTGGATCCGATGGGATTTCGGGCATTTGGGTTGTGTTACTTGTGGGACAAATAGGGTGCAAGGTGGGGTTCCAGTGGCTAGGCTAATGCCGCGACTGGGAGTAGGGCTGTATTAATGGGTAGGAAGAAACTGAGATTGCTTCTTTGCATACTTTCATGAAGGATTGTCTCCAAAATAGCTGCTGCTGCCCTTTTAAGCCATCGCAGGCAAAGCAGGCTGACCCATAGATCCAGTCTTACCGGAGCATTGGAAACGAGTGAAGTTATTACCTGTGCCAAAGAAACTTTGCATGTCTTCGTTAAGGAAACTTTAAACAAATGACTTATTTGTAACTTTGGCTTCAGGATGGAGAAGAATAAATGTTAAAGGAAAGGGAAGTTACAGGAATACTGTGAGAGGAGATTTGTGGGGAGAATGGGAATAGTAGAGAGAGGATAAGACGTATCGGGTACAGCAGAGAGATGGGGGAGTGTGCTTGTTTTAACCCTTTGCTTGCTCACATACTACTTGTTGGTGAGGTGCTAAAGAAGAATCTGGATCTTACAGAATGCTTTCTGTAGGTGTCATGGGTTTATGCTGCTCTTTCAACACCAGAGCCTTCCATAAAACTGTGTCTTACTCAGTGCCAAACGACGGCAGGGTAAGCTGGATTTGCTTTTTTAATAAGTGCTCTTTTTTGTGGTTGTTGTTGCTCAGTGTGTTTTGTTTTGCTTTGCTGCCTCCCTCCCTCCCCATTCCCTGCCAGATACTTTGGTTTTCTTCTGTCTCCAGAGAAGTAAGATTTTGAGGAGCAAATACATCTACTCCTCCTCCCCAGCGCTGCCTTTGGGAGTTAGTTTTTCACAGAGCTGAGACTCAGTGATTATTGAGCAAGCTTCAGCTTGGGCGCAGGCTTGGAATAGCTCCTTGCTATTCTCCAGACGTGCCGAGTGCTGGACGCTGGCCTCGTGCCTCGTCCTTCAGCTGTGTTCCATGCAGGGAGCTCAGCCCTGGCGGGGCTGCCTTGAAGTCCCAGGTGTATTTACGGTGACTCCTGCTCCATCCTGGGGAGGGCGGATGGGGAGGGGGAGGAGAGGATGTGTGCAGGTACCCAATCAGCTGCACACCTGCCCGGTGACGAGGAGCAGCCCTTGGCAGTTGGTTGCGGGCTCCTTGGCTCGGCGGCAGCGCTTGGTGCGGTGTGGATGGGCTGACTGCCTCCCCCTTCCCACCGAACATGGACAAGCTCGGCAAGAGGAGCTCAGGGTTTGTCAGGACCCGCATCCCGCGGCCCCAAGTGGTGCTGCAGCCGATGCAGCCGGCACGCTGCTCCTGCAGGTACGGGCTTTGGGCTGGGGCACGGCTCCGTGCGTGTTCACTGCATCCAGAAGGCGGGGGGGAGGTAAGGGCAGAGACCTGTGGCAGGGGAGATGGAAAGGAGGTAGATTTCCAGAAGCGATCGGGTTGTAATATTTTCTCTTAAACTGTGCTTCAGCTGCCTTGATTGTGAATATGGAATGTACTGAATTGTCCCGTTTTGTATAAACCTGATAGTTTTGTCCGTTGGTGTCAGTGCAGCAAAGTGGGGGTGGGAGCTGCAGGAGTGTGTGTGTGTTTGTGTTGGGGGTAGTGCTGCAGGGGCTGCAGTGAGCATCGCGTGCATCTTCTAAGGTGGCAGTGAAGGTGCCGTAGCAACGTGCGCGCTTTGAAGCCTTTCTGGTGACTTAAAGAGCTGTGGGAAGGTCAGAACTGCTTAGTTACAAATAATCTGCAAAACTTGTGTGCTGAGGTACGGCTGCAAACGGAATGACTTCACTTTACGAACACCCTTCTCTCTGTGCTTACTGGACGTCAGCTTTAAGGCTGCATCTGAAGTCTGTTTGCATCGTTTTAAAAATTGCACCAAGTTTCTGAACGTCTCTCTGCTGCACTAATGGACACGTGCTGCTTTTGCGTGAATGCAGCTCCTGCACCCCCCTCTGTGTCCCTCTCTTCCTTCTTGCTTTTCCTGGCCTGTTCTGGCTGTGTGTGTAGGAGCAAGAAAGGGCGGCTTGAACAGATCCTGTGCAAAGTCTGTGATTAAGAAAAATAATACTAATAAATATTGAGGGGAACAACATAGCAATAATATAGTAAATTACTTAAATTTATCTATATGTAAGAGAACTAGACTTACACTTGAAGACTGTTGTAGGGTTTCTTTCTCCTGTAACAACTTCAGTTTTATGCCAAGCAAGCTGGATTTGTCCCAGTGTTGTGTACTGGTGCCAGAGTACCTCTGTGGTGAGATCTGAGGAGATGCAACAGTGGAACACCCCGTTTGCTCACTAGATTTGACCAGGACGTTTAACTTCTAACCAGTGGCACTTTGCATCCGTTCATCCAGCCCTAACAGCAAGTGAGATACGTCCCAAGCTTACCCACACTCCTGCAGTGGCACAGATGTGACATATGCCTGTACGATGAGGTGGTTGTGAAATGGCGCACGGAACATCCTCGTGGTCTGATTAATTGCCTTTAACGACTATTTCAGCAGCAGTCACTGTGGGATGCTCACTGCCTTCCCATTCAGAGAATACAGTGTTGTCACATCCCCAAAGATCTCCTGACAAAAGGCAGCTGCGGCTCCAGCATTCCCTGTCTTAGTGCAACTGGTGGTCCAGCATAGCACAGTGTGGGTGCAGGCTTTGCAGGCAGTACCCAGCTTGCTGCTGCTGTGGGGGTTCCCTGCCCTCAGCAGCTGCTGCAGATCCACTCCCAGCTTGGCGGCTGTTCTTGGCAGGCTTGCTTTCTGCACAGCCAGCGTTTCTTCCTCTCACTACTTGGCCTCCATTTAAGTGCTATTTATAGGTCATCAGTGAGCGGAGCCTTTTCAGTGTAAGCAGTTCATCTTATGCATTATAACTCCTGTGAGAAATCCAGGTGAGGGCTTTGTATCTGGTTTTCCCATGTTCCAGCACCCCTAGGCCTCTTATGGACAAAGTGTAGCTCGATTCTCAACCCCCCTTGTTCTGTGCTGGCTGGCATCTTACTCTTGTCTCCTCTTTGTAGTCCCTTGCCTGTTCTCAAATATTGGAACAACACATTATTGCTCATTCTTTGCTCTAGTGTAGGCACAGCTGGTTAGGATAGGCTATGTTCAACATTAATACAGTTGTAAGATGCTTAGGTAAATCTGTGCTTTTGTAAAAACTCCTTGTTTGAATGAGAAATCTCAAAAACAAATTGAGAATGTCTTTTATAAAGGATCTAGACATGCTCTGAGAGTTACTTGGCCACCATCCTGCTCTTCCCCGAACATGGGAAGCTGAGGTGTGCAGGTTGAGCATCTTGTCTAAAGTCACAGGCGACAGGAGTAAAGGAAGTGCATCTCATCTGATGTAAGAGAGCAGACATGTGTTTTGAGGATGGCTTTGGTAACTGGGAGGCAATGACTCATTGCAAGCATGCTGAAGTCCCTGGCACTGCAGGGATGTGACAGACAAGTCACTAACGGGCATGAGTAGCCTCTTAGTTAACGAATTTCACCTAAATGTACAACAGAGCAGTCCAAAATGGCATCGAGCACTGCAGTGCTGCTAGCTGTTGTTCTGCCCATGCCTCTTTCTGTCAGCAGGACATGCAATGAAATCCTTTCCTGTTTGGGGCACTTTGCTGGGGCAGGGAAAGTGAGCAGTGGGCAGGGACCACTATACGACCCTATGGGGAGACAAAAAACTGAGGGCATGGCTTGTGGCTTCTGAGGCCAAGGCAAATCTGAACACGATGGAGCAGGCAGCCAGCTGATAGAATGAACTAAATGTGGCTTTAGGTATTTTTGATTTGTCTGTATCTGCATGGGCTTATCAATCCCATGTTTGTTCTGCTCTCAGTTTCGGGCTAAGAGACCTCCAGGCAAATCTGTAATTACAGGCAAATTTTGCTCTTCCTTGGCTTGCTTATTTAGACACCCACCAGGGAGAGTGGAGATAAGCCTGTTTCAGATTGAGGGCCTGGTTGCGTGTGTTGAGATGGAGTTTCTTCGCTCTTCAGTACTTATTTTCAGGTAAATTGCAACCCGTGCTTTATTCAAAACTTGCAGTGCTGCGTTGGATGTTATTTCAAGAGCTGAAGCCCAGCACAAGGCACACTGAGGATGCAGTTCTAAAGCAGTGCCTTACACAAAAGCCCCAATACTGAAGGATTTCAGTCCCTTCAGTGCTGGGCAGATAATCATTGTTTTGTCTCTCTGGTATCACTTGGGATGTCTGGACAGAAGCTGGGGAGTGGCTGTATTGTTGTTGTGGTGGGGGAAAGCTGGACCTGCTCTCGGTGACTCCTCCACGTATGCAGACCATCCGGCATGTCCTCGTTATCGCTTGCAGAACAGGCTCCTCCAAAACAACCTTAAGTGACACTGCTCCCAGAGCTGCTTGCATAATGGCAGATCTTGATGAACTGATTGGTGTGTTAATGAAAACAAGCTGTAATCTTATTAGTAAATTGTAATAGTGACATTTTAACTATTCTCACTTGCGCTGTAGATACCTTCAAGTATGTCAGCCCTCGGATAGGAAGTCCTTGCTGAAAGGCCTTAGTACAAACACAGGTGGGGTTTGGCAGCAGCACAAAGTGGGCTGGGGACTACGGCTTTGTGTGGGGGTACCCTCTGAGATGGGCTGTGTGTCAGTGACAGCTGTATGAGCAAATCCCCCATGGTCAGAGATGCACAAAGATACGCCAGTAGTGGCAGTCTGCTTCTGAGATCACTTTGATTCTGGTTCTTCTAAGCCTTAGCTTAGTTAAGCTAGTGAAAGTAAAGCATGCTGGGTGTTTATTGGGTGAGTTTCTGTTCATCTTTACCACAGTAATTTGATAATTAGTCTGTCTTTACTTTTCTGGTCTGCTCTAAGAAGCTTGAATAGCATTCCAATGTTGCTCTTCCACTCCACAGATGGAGGGGATGAAGCAAGTTGGCAGCTTGTGCCGGAGACTGCCTACAAAGCCTTGGGGACTGAAAGGATGAGGATCAGTCTTTAGAGTTGGACTTTAAAGATTTGCAACCTTTGTGTGACTTCTGAACCAATTCTCTTCTGTTTGTAGAAAAGTTATGGAGCTTGTGCCCACCAGACATCTCTTGTGTTCTATTTGCTATCTGGAAATTGTAATTCTGAATGGCATAGCTAATTGTGCATGCTTCATCTGAGGTTTTGACAACTGCACTGATATCTCTCAGCCAGGTTCTGTTACCGTATTAATATTTATCTTTTTGAAGGAAAGACCAAGATTTGAACTTTCAGTTCTTTAAGTAAGATCTATGTAAGCATAGCGATCTATAAGACTTGTGGATTTTCTGTTTTATTTCACATGCTCCTGTGTGTTGTTTCTTAATACCTTTATCCTACTGCTTGACTTTAAACAAGAAAATCTGTCACATTGTGAACTGCGATGGTCTGACCTTCCGAGTTCGTCAGCTGGATTTAAACTGCTTGCTCAGGAACTTGCAAGCAAATTAAAGAGGGGCTTTTTCCTGCACGTGCATGCTTTCTGGTTTCCTTTTGTTTCCTTTAATCCTGTGTTCCTCGATTGTTTTTGACCTTGCAGTAAGTTGAGAGCTGGTAAGATGTGCATGTTTTCTGACATTAACGTATTTTTGTTCTCCAACTCAGTTTCTTTATCTGTCGAAGTATTGCAGCAGTTGATAAAATAATTTCTCACTTTTTTTCCTTTCCGAAGAGTTTGCGTTTGGTGCCAGGGATCTGAAGTGCACTGGTGTGACTTGGTGTGCTGTTTCTGACTTGCTCTTGAGATTAATCCAGACTCCTTCCATCTGTTTCTTTGTTTCATGTGTGTCTTTGTTCGTACTCCAAATCTTTGGAAATGTCCTTAAAACTTGGTGCTTGTGTGCCTTATATAAACCTAATCCAGTCTGTGTTGCCTTTTTTTCATCCGAGCTTTTTCTGGAAACATTATGAAAGGAATTCCATTTTCTTCACTTGTCACCTTCTGTTTTGTGTGAAATAGAAAGATCCCTCTCTATTTGTTCGTCTGCTTGGAGGTATTTCAGTGAGGGAAGGAGGTTGAGCAGTCAGTAAAGTAGCCTAGGCAGCCACAGATCTTAGAACAGGTCTCTGACGGGCGTGATTCAACCCTGGAATGAGCAAATGCATAGCAACAGTGTTTATTTTATTTTGATGTTCAAGAGGGCCAAGAGTTGCATGAGTGTTTACAGTATATTTGTGGTGTGTTGACAGTATCTAGGAACAGATCGAAACCTACCCTGAAATTTCATATTGTCGTCCAGGACTGGTGAGCCACCAACACTCAGTTGGCCTTTATTAAGGGCTACCTATATTCCAAACGTTAGAGATTCGGATTTGGAGAAGAAATGAGAAAACGTACCGTAGGAGCTCTGTGCCAGTCTAGATTCATGTCCTGTAACTGCTGGTAATATTGTTAAATCAGGGGTAGGTGTCTCAGGTGAGACAGTGAATGAATTCGGAGCCCCTCTGCAATTAGTGCCCTCCAACAAGAGCAAGGTATTGCACTGGGATGGTCGGTCCTCCCAGAGTTGTTCCTTTATGGGTGCCCTTAGCTGGATCTTTCTACCCAGTTCATTTTTTGCTGGGTTAATTTTTAAAACTTTATAATGTTATGCTTTTTTTTTTTTTTTGCATTTGCAGTGCATCTGAATGAACTTGATTATTCCACTTACTCTTTGCCCAGTTGCAACTGAGCGATTAACCTTTTAAGCCAACAATCTACACTTTAAATCTAAACTGTTGCTATGCTGATACGTCATAGATTGCCCTCCGTTGACTTGGGAATGCAATGAGGAAGAACAATCTCTTAGGTGCACTGAATCTCACGTGAACCTTCCACTTGGTTGGCTGGGTCTGCAAAGCAGTGTGTTCAGGAAAAAAGAAAAAACACAGACCAGAAAATAAGGCATTTTCTAAATTTTAAGGCCTGACGTTTTCTTTATGTTGCTCTTTAAGACTGGAATGGTAGTGTTAGCTTAGGGTATGTAGAGCTGGGCTTTGGATTCTGGTAATGCTGTGTAGAGCTGCTTTGTGAGATTAGCATCCTCACGTTGGTGAAATAGAGTTCAGTGCATCGCTCCACACAGATGTTGAGAAAAAAAGTTAAGATGGCTTTTGGGTTATTCAACCTACAGGTAGTTCAGATATGGCTCTCCTACAAGAGGTACAGCATGTGGTTAGCAGGGGGGCTTCTGTGTGCAGGAACTGCCAGGTGATGTGAATTCCCAGCGGTGGAAGGAAGGAAGTTAACAGTGGATAGTACAGGAGCACAGGGTGGAGAGGACAGGAGTGCTTACAGCAATTCACTGTGGTCTAACAAAACTGTCCTTGGACCAGTATTACATTGTGCTGATATGGACAGAAAGTGCTGGTAGATCAGAAATAGCTGGTGGGAGGCAAAAGTATCGCCTGATGATCTGTGCTGTAAGGATGCTGGGACCCTTCTCAGACGTACACCATGAATCTGTCCTAATGCTTGCCATGAGCGTGACTCCACTCAATCAAAGCAGTGCCTGGGTTAAGCCATGCTCAACATGGCTTACAGTGTTGGTAGGTTTTTTGTTTTTTTTATTTTTTTCCAGGCAGACCTGTGGCAGTTGCAGGAAGGCAGTGCCACAGCTACGTGTGCTGCAGGCTTCCTGCTGAGCAGGCACTTGATGTGAGCTGCTGCTTGGTTCCCAGGCAGGTTCTGCCAACCTGGATGTCAGTTCTGCTGTGGCCTGAAACCATGGAGATCTCTGGGATGCTAGATGAGCCTGCTCTAAATGAAGGGAAGAGCATGAAGGGAAAGCACTATATGCAGCTACTTAAATCTGTAAGATCACACCCACTGTGGTATAGTGCAGCATCTTATGACAGGAAGTAGTTATGTGCCTGCTAAATGCTCTTAGCAGAACAATTAGGGCAGCCTGTGAGGCAGTTGCTTAGCCTGCTCAGTGTTATGCCCCGAGAGACTGACTTCAGTGCAAATTTGGCTGCCATGGTGCTTCTGGTATTGATACTGGCCAAAACCAGGTTCCTTGATACGATCAAAAATCCTCCTTCTAATCTCATGCTGCAAGTGGTGATTCCTCTTGACTGTCATGTAATAACATTCTAATGGGATATCATGGCAATGTTACATTGAAATGGGCTTTTTGGTGGTGGCAAGGTGACTTTGTTTAAACCTGATCCTCTTCAGGGAAGGCTGTCAGCCTACGCAAGGAGACACAGAGGAGTATTAAAGATGAAGAGTTAATACAAGCCAAGTGATCTAAAATTTTGATTCCTAATCTTAACTGTAATCATCTTCAAACTCTTTATCCTAGTGGATAAGATTCAGGTGCAAACTTGAAAGGGAAAATCGTTATTTGGGATGGTAGCTGTATTAGAACTGTGAAAAATGGTTGTGAACTATGAGGGTTAAAAAGAAATAAAAATCTTGGTTGGAATATTGAAGTGCTTTCCCAGGCTGTGGGGTGGAATCTCAGCTGCAAGGCTGTCATTTGATAGCCAGGAGCGGGAGGGGAAAAAAGATGAGGATGGATAATAAGCAAATGGGGCACCTCTGCCATCGTCAGAGCTGGGCTGTGTGATGTAAGTGCTCTTTTCAATCTTTAACTTTTGTGTCCCTGTAAAGCAAACAGAAGACTTCTTAGTTGTGTTCTCAGTGCTGTTGCTGGCTCCAGATGTTCCTGCAGTGATGGTTATCGCTTTTGGTTTGACCTTTAGAATAGAGAGACTTACATGCTTGAAAGAAAAATGTAGGCACAGTATGCAAGCACACGTGTAACCAGAAGCACAGATTATCCTACAACACGTGCCGTTCAGTTGTTTGGCCTTCAAATTTAGTATTTTAAGACTTGAAATGTTTCTTATAATTTAGTGGCTTTCCAGCACAAAGGGAACTTAAACTTTCCAGGTATTTTGCCACCAGTAACTTCCTCGGTCCTTCTTGAGCTGGGAGGTGAAATTGATTTGGGTGGTGGTGTTGTCGTCATGGTTTTTCAAGGCATAAGGCTTGGTCTGTTTTTCTGCCGTGCAACTGGAAAGCAGTTCTGATCTGCGTTTGGAGGCTGTGGCTGTTCATAGATACTCCTGGCAACGTTTTTCAAACCATCCAGCATTGCTGTAGCGTGCAATTTCTTGAACTGTGTATCATAACCATAGAGGGTTTACATAAGTAGGGTATGCTTACCCTTTCCTTTTTTTTTTTCCCCTTTTAAAAAGCTGTACAGCAGGATTTAAGTGCATTACAGCCCTTTGAAGAGAACTAAAATTTGTTTTAGGAGAGGCATTATTTTATTGAATAATGAGAAACTCACGACTTCCTACAGAGAGGCTGAGAGCTTGGCTGAGTCCCAGTCTGGGACTTTGGCTGACCATGAATTAATCAGCAGGATAATAAAAAAATGCTGTACCTTTGTGTTTCTGAGGACTCTTCTACTGCTTTGTAGCCGAAAAATCTGGTCTGGACAGGAAAAATGGGCCTCAAACATCTGAGCTGTTTATTGCATGAGCTGAACTGCAGCGTATGGAGCTGTGTCAGTTTTTGCATACGAAGGACGAGCCTCCCGAGGTGGCTGTGCTGAGGCTGGGAGCTGTCAGACTCACCAGATAAGCAGAACACGTGTGTGTGAAGCTGGAAATGCCTTGGCTGTGAGTGCAGTGTCTGTGCAAGCTTGTTGGGGGATCCTGGGAGCAGGGCTGGGAATGACGGGAGGTATCTCAGGCTGCTGGAAGAACAGCACAGGAAAACTTGTGCTGTCACTGTGCCCTGCTGTGGGTTGGGCAGTAGGTATCTCCCCTCCTCTGGAGGATTTGATCTCAACCTTGTCTGTTGTTGCCGAACACTAAAAAAAGAAGTCTAGCACTTACCTCTGTTTGGCTGCAGCCATTTGAAAGATTGATGTATTGTGAATGCCTACCTGAATCACGGGTACTTTAATGTCTCTTCCTTATCTCTTCCTCTCTCAGTACCAGAAATTGTCCTTGCAAAATGAGCCAGCTTCCTCAGAAGAGCCCTTTGGCTTCCCCGTTGTCAGAGGACATGACGACCAGGGTAGACAACTTGCCAATGGAGAGCTTTTGGCTGGAAGTAGAGAACATTAAACAGAGTGCTGAAGCCGAGCAAGAGGAATGCAGCCTTGCAGATGTCAAAACACAAGAGGGTAGGTTGCCAAAAACACTGGGAGTGAGGGGAGGAAGGAAGGTATTCATCTTCAAAAATTCTCTTCTGCACCTGAGTGATTTAAAAACCTGTTGGCACGTGGTTAGAATGTTACCTATCAAACCACAGACATATCTGTACATGGATGTATATTTTTTTCATTGGAAGGTGGTTAATTCCCTACAAAAAGGAGTGCTGGCCTCACCTCTTTCAGTTTCCAATTAAAAAAAAAGAATAAAAAGCTGACTCTGAAGATTGGTTTTAAATACATTCAAGGTTCCAGACTTTTTCAAGCAGCTGCCACTAAGTGTGGGTGCTCTTCTTGGGAGGTAGCTGTGTGGTGAGCATGCTTTGACAGCCAGCGGCGTTTAGCAGGCGTTGTTTGTGTGCGTGGTTCTGAGACTTCACCATAGTGGCTTTTACAGGAGCTGCTGTTGTGGAATACAGATTTCCTCCTGTGATTCATTGTTCAAAGAACCATAATAAATGTCCAGAATTACTTGGGTACATCCACATATAATCTTGCTGATTTTTTTTTTATTATTATTCTTTTAAAGACCACTTCTTGTACATTGGATGTTTCTAATGGGTTTTCTGTAGCATTGATGTGATTCCGAAGTCCTGAAATAATTGGAATCTGGATCAATTGCCTTCTGACATGAGAAGTATAGCATCCTGTGGTGTTGTAAGAGCAATGAACTATGAGCACCAAGTGGTCCTGTGGATTGGGGTCACACATTGCCTGTGTCCATTCTGGGCTGTGACTGCAGCTGTGGTTCTGGCCTGGGGAGGATCCATGTGTGTAATGGGGAAGTGTTTGAGGGGAAGTCCTAGTGTGATGCCCTTGGGAAGGGCAAACATCTACCCTGGGATCATAAAGGGGCCCTGGAGAATGGGGCAGGAAGGTTGTCTGTGTTGACCACATTGAGCAAGGCACTGTGAACTTCAAGGCTCACTGCCATTGTCCCTGCATAAAGGATTTAAGTGCTTTAGAACTGAAGGAGATAAAGAAGTGACTCAGAAACTGAGTGCATCAGGGAGGAGACTCTGGAGAGGCAGCCCCATGCCATTAGATGAAAGGCTGTCTAGGATATCCGAAATACGAATATCCAAAATATGCTAGAGGCAGTCTGTTAGGTGCGTGTAAGCAGGGACACAGGGAAAACTTTCCTTTAATGCTGCGTGTTAATCTCACAGGTAAGAGCTAACTGGTTAATCAGCAGTTGTAACTGGACAGACTCGAAATAACGCTCCGAGTCACGAAGCCTTCCTAGCAGGCTGGGGAAGAAGTGCGGTGTGCTCAGCCTGTGGGCGCCTTTGGGAAGGAGTTCAGTCAAATGTGTGTGGTGCTCAAAGCGTGAATAGTGAGGGGAACCTTCAGGCTGGTGTACACGCAGGGAGCCGGGCTTGGCTGGTGCCTTCTTGCTTTCATGTCTTTGCAGTCTCTGGTCGGAGCGCTGGCAGGTGGCAGTGCAGCATGGATGCTCTGAGCCGAAGGCACTGCGGCTGTTTGCATACCGCCTGAGATGCTGTGCTGGGGCAGCAGCTAGCAGCTCTGTCTGGAGGTGGTGAGGCTCAGTGTGACAAATCCCTGATTGCAATCACAAAAAGGAGACGGCGTGGAGGCTACGTGGAGATAAGGCATTGCAAAAATGCTGACCCAGTTGGAAACGTTGGTCTCCTGCGTGAGCACTGTTGGGGTGGCACAGTGGGAAGTTGCCTGTGACCAGCTGTTGGCAGGAGTACAGCCTGACAGAACTGGGTCAGCAGAAAGGTTTTGGTGTTTGCTGCTTGTGGCCTTCCCTACAAGCAAAAAGGAGCCTTTTTTTTTTTTTTCCAAGAGCAGTGTAGTTCTTCCCTAGCTCTCTGTTCCAGCTGGCTCCATGGTCTGATGGCACAGCAGACTGATAACGTATGCACTGTGTGTGGTGGTGGCACTGAAATATCTGCTGTTACCCTTGTAATGTGTAGTCTGAGAAGCATCTGCGAAAACTGATTCTCCTCTTCCTTTGAAAAACAAGTGGGAAGTTTCTCTTAATATTTTGTCTGATGTTGCAGAACGCTTGGCTGTCATTCAGTTTCTCTGAAATGGAACATAATTACTATTACAAATTCTGGTTTTGGTTAGCTCATGTTTCAAATAAGTTCTTGCAAATGATGTTCTTTAGTTTTGCATATTTATTCCTAATCGTGTCTCCTCAAATGTTGCTTATCTGGATCTCACAAAGCAAATGTTAACAACCCTCCAGACTTCAGTCCGCAGTGAAACTTCTGTGGACTTCTCAGTTCAGGCCCGCTCCACTCTGGCTTTCCTCTTCTCCCCATAAATAACCTATTTTAATTGTTTCCCTTTGTGCTATTGGTAAACATAATCAGGCCAAAAATACTAAGTGGATAAATTAACATCTGAGGTGCTTTGGCATCAGGTGGGGCGTTAGGCTCAAGTGGATGTCCGATTTATGGTCTTCTGGTTGGTATTGTGTATTGCATTAGTTTCCTGTTATGACTGGATTTGGATATTCTCAAAACTTGCAAGCAATACACCAACTTCCTGTAGTTCCCAAGGAAAAAATAACTGAGAAGTCTTTTGCACGCTGAGCTTCTGTGAAATCACGGAAGTAGGACAAAGATCTGTACGGGGTGAAGTCCTAAACGGGGCCAGGAGTCCAACCCTATGCATGTGTGAGGAGCTGTACCCACCCGAGCAGGACCTGTCAGCAGGGGATGCTGTCAGCTTCTGTAGAACTGGACATGATAAGTAACCAAGGTTTAAGATTACGTAGGAAGGTTAGCCAGGTTGCTGCAGGTCCAGCTGTATTTACAATAGTGTGATGCTGAACAGAGTTCTGCTTTCATGCAACTTGCAAAAAGATGTTGCTCCGCTCAACTCTTTTCAGCCTTCTGAGGATGTTTCCAGGTGCTGTGAAAGAACAGTGGTCTCCCCAGAACAGTTAAATGATTTAATCTCACAGAAAGACCTGTGTGGCTTCATTAGGGATGCAACAATCATGAAATTGTGCCTGAGCAGCTGTGATGGTAGAAGAAATATTTTCCTTCAGGAAGGAAGAATGGGACTGAAGTATTCCCTTTCAGTCAGTTCACTTGTGATTTTTCTTTTTCCCAGTATGACTTTAGAGCTGTGCTGGAGCTGCCCGCAGTGACTGTGGTACCCAGAACTGAAAAGGGGCACAGGCCCTCTGGTGTTCACTCTGTAAAAGCTGAAGCCTGCTCCTAAATTGCTTCTTTTATCCCTGGATTTCAAGTAACTGCCTTGCTCAGGGCGCTTTCTCACTTGCACAAAAGGCACATCCAGTAAGGGAGGCATCCTTCTGTGTTTGAAGTGCAGCTTTGTATTGAAGAAAGGAGCGAAGCGAGCTTGTTAGAATAACGCTGCTGTTACTGTCTCCAGGCTTCTCACACTTCACTTTGGAACAGGAATGGTTTTTAATTTTAGTGGTGTTTTGAGTAGACATGGATGTGGAGTGAATGTATGGAGTAAGAATAACACTTCTGCTGTTGTCAAATGACTGTGTGGGTAGCAATGCACTTAACAGTGTAACACAATAAAGGAGTAGCGATGGTGCATACAAATAAAATAAGATCTTGGAGAACAGCCTTGGCATCCACAGAAGTTGTGACTTCCAGTGATGTCTCGCTGCCCCCGGGGGCTGAGCCTTCTGGTTTGCTGATGTTTCAAGTACTCAAATTGCTTTTCTTTCTCTTCTTGCTCCCCCTCCTCATCCGCTGCCTCACAGAGGGAGAGGCTGAAGCGGAGTGGCTCCAGGACGCGGGGCTCTCAGACCTCATTGGGGACCATGCCTCAGAAAACGACAACGCGCTGCTCTCCACCCTGACGAAGACCCAGGCTGCTGCCGTGCAGCGAAGGTTGGACACCTACTCCCGCTCACGGAGGAGGAAGAACAAACCTCCTGTGAGGGATGTCAGAGACATTTTTGGAGTGGTCGGCTCTGGGGTATGTTGGCTGATTGAGTGGAAGCTCCTGAAAGGCTCTGTTGCCCTGTGGTACCTGCCTTGGCCATCTGGGCCCAGGGCTGCTTTCATTTCCAAGGCTGACAGCTTCATCTTTTATGCTGAAATGGAGCTGAGATTGTGGAATTTCTGCGTCTAGGTTGCAGCACTGAGAAAGAATTGCTACAAACAGCACAGATTCATATCCTCTTAGAGACCACTGGGAGGCTGCACAGCACAGCACCTCCAGCACCGCAGCCTTGTGGAGCACTGATGTCATTTGGAGCCCTCTTGTGTTTCCTTCATCCCAGTGATGTTTTATTCCAGCTGCAAGGCTGTCAGTCCCTCAACTGAAATCCAGCGAGTTTCTAAACTTGCACGTTAAATAGAAGCCTGTTGTACTAGGTATCATATAGGCACAGGGATTTCTGAACCCTTAATCTTATATGCCTGCTTGCTAGGTTGCTAATATTTGCACTTAAAAGTCAGAACAACTAAATCCAATCCAATGTTCTGAAGTAACTTTTTGGTGCAACTTATCTACAGATGCTAAATGAACTGGGCGTTCTTTCATGGTAAGCTCGTCAGTTGTGTGTCTGCTCTAAGCATACAGTGCACCTTCTCTACAGATCAACTCTTCTGTCCATTTGTGATGACTTATTGCAGGTTTCTTTTAGCTCTCAGTTGTCAGTCAACAACTTCTCTGTGTTATGAACTGGTTCATAGAAAGAGTTGCTTTGGTAACAATATATTTCCTTGCATTCTGACTAGCTCCAGTGAAAGCAGGGTTTTTATTAGTAGAGCTGACTGCCAAATGTCTCCTTAAACGTTTAAAAATGCGCTTTAGACCTGAGGAGTAGGTTACCATCAAGCCTTAATGGGAAGCTTTTAGGTGCTGATGTCTGCTTCTGTGTTCTTTTGCATGAAGGAGACCTTGTGGTTAAAGGCAGTGACCAGCTCCTATGGAAGTTGGTTGGTACTGCTAGCCTTGCAGTGCATTAATAAAAGGAAAGAAATCAGAGCAATCTTATAGTCCTGAGCTTGAGCAGCATTTTCTTAAAGGTGTTTTTTTGTGTGTGTTTTTGTCTTGTTTTTCCTCCCCAAATCAAATTGTTGTCATAATGACTTCTGTCCTGCCTTGTTTACATGAGTATGTTGTGGTTTACTTTTCAGGAGACGGTAACAGAAAAAGAGGAGCCCAGCCCAGACCTGCTGTTGCACAATCTACGGACTTCAAATGTTCAGAAACGTAAGAAGGAATTTTTTAGAGTGGAGTAGGATTGAAAGAGAAGCGGGATCTGAAGCGGAGCTGCAGCTGGAAGAGAAGTTGTACTGTTTGGGCTCTGAACTTGAGCAGCTGTTTCTGTTTTTGAAGGCTATTACCATTAAATAACATGTACTAGTTTATATAATGCTGCTTGCTGTCTGGGATTGCAGAAACATTGTGTATTTCTTTTAAATACATGCTTATCCACAGCTGTGGGTTCAGGAATCTTCTCCAGCACCCGGTGTTGTTAGGAATTATCACTCAAGGTGATGCTAAATCATCAGCAAATCAATTAAAAGATGCAAACAAAATGATTCTGGCAAAGAACAGGTGAAATTCTATGAACAACGTACACAATTGCATAAAGAGAAGTTAATTAAAGGCCATAGGTATGTCCTTTAATTTAAGGCAATACTGGTGTCTTACTGTTGACCTGATTATGTTTATGGCTTTAAAGGAATCTTACTTACCTCGCTGATCAGTCACAAGACTGCGCTATGACAGCACTCTATTCAAATGCTAATATGATCCTTGTTACCAAAAGTGATTGTCCCTGAATCTGTTTAAAACTGCTAATGTAATGCATTTGTTTTCTAAGCTTCACCTTTTAGCTTTTTGAATTTCAAGACATTTTCTCCTCTGTAGCAGAAACCCAGGATTACTCCTGCACAGTTCGAAACCCTGGAAAAGAGGAGGTGTTCAACATGGATGTTGCCTACTCAGAACAAGCAGCTGTTCTGCTCAAGGGGTCATTCTTGACCGAATCTAAGAGAATAAAGGATGGAAATGTGCTAACGGTAAGT
Organism: Chrysolophus pictus; assembly: GCA_037305975.1. Classification (NCBI taxonomy): domain Eukaryota; kingdom Metazoa; phylum Chordata; class Aves; order Galliformes; family Phasianidae; genus Chrysolophus; species Chrysolophus pictus. The sequence goes on from CM074595.1 coordinate 10,313,432, forward strand.
ATAGGAATTTTTCGTGTTAAAGCTTTATTAGGTCATTTTGCCTAGAATGGTGCAAGGTGTTTGATTCAATTATATGATTAGATTTTGGGAACGTCCTCTGTGATAGTGTTGCAATGGGTCTCTATTGTCTTACTTGCCAAAGGTTTATCTTCTGCAAACGTACTGGACTGCTTGCAAGGTTCAAGCCAATAGGAGTGGATATTGGTCTTTCATTAATTTAGAAGGCTGGGCTCTGAAATACGTTTAAAGAGTAATGCAAAAGAGGATATGTTTCTCGAGCTGTGGGCTGAGTAGCAGTACAAGTTATTCTGGTTATTTGTCTAGTGCTGAAAATAGGGGAATGTGTAGATAGCTGGTTAGTGGTAAGCAATGGTAAGGATGCAACAAAAGTTGATAATCGGTAGTGCTGCTTGTACTGAACCTTTTGTGTGTGTTTTCCTTTAGAAATTTAAGATCCCCAAGGGCAGACTAGGAGTGACCAGGATTGGAGATCTATCTGCTCAGGACATGAAGAAGATCCCCACGTTGGCCCTTATTGAACTAACAGCTCTTTGTGATGTTCTAGGCTTTGAATTGAAGAGAAACAAGGCAGCAAAATTGAAAACAACAGGTCAGTTGAACGTTGTCTTGAATATTTTTTTTCCTTCCATTTCGTGCCTTTTTTAACATTGGGGTTGTCTTATAATTTTGGATTTCAAGTGTTAGAGCAGAGAGGGTGTTTGATAAGAAACCTTGTGACAGTTGTTTTTGCCTTAACCAGTTTCTTCTGGAATTGCTGGGTTGTGCTACCAAGACCTACAGCTCCACATTTACCTCTATCACATCCACTTGTCTATCAACTGTTCTTTTTCTCCAGTGCTCACAAAATGTGCTATCTTAGTCTGGAAGTATCAGTGACACTATTATTAATGGTGGTACAGACTGAAAACATGTTGTTTCTGTTGTAGAGAAAAGGCTCTTTGGAGTTCCACTCAACACTTTGCTGGAAAATGACCAAAAACTGCTCCCCAACACTAAGGTCCCTCTCTTACTCCAGGCAGTAAGTTTTCTTTCCGTTTCAATTGCAATTCTGATGCTCAGAGCCAGCAAGCCTTTGAGGCCCTTAATAAGGAGGGGCTGACTTCTCATCTTCTGTACCTAAGAGCTTCTTTTTTCCTCTTTCAATAGCTGCTGTCCTGTTTAGAAAAGAGAGGACTTGAAACAGAGGGCATTTTGAGAGTTTCTGGGTCCCAGACTAGAATCAAGGTACAGAGCTCTTTACTTATTCTTTGAAAATATTGAAAGTGATGAGGGAGCATGTTGCTGGAGCAAGGCTCCAACAAGAGTCTAACTGAGACTGCTTGTCTTCCTTGTCTGTACAGTTAGAAATGTCCATCACTGTGAAATCTGAGAGTATCTGCGCTGGCAATATCTGCAGTCTTTTGACATAGTGGGTTCAGCTGTAGAATATAGAATGTGTTTTGAGGCATGTAATACTTCCTTAAATTATTATTTCTAGAGCCTGGAACAGAAGCTAGAAAGGGACTTCTATAGCGGCCTTTTCCACTGGGATGAAGTCCACCAGAATGATGTGTCTGGGCTGCTGAAAAGATTCATTAGAGAACTGCCTGCCCCACTGCTGACAGCAGAATATCTTCCTGCTTTTGCTGCTGTGCAAAGTAAGTTCCTCTTTGGCTGTTTTATGTTGTTTTTTGGGGGGGTTGTGCTTTTTCTTGGGCTCTCCTGTCAGGTGTGCTGTTAGCATGTGGATTTGATGGGAATATAGAGCAGGGTATGCACTGCTACCATATGAACTCACTTTGTGAGATGTGACGTACTATTACGTGTCTACCTCAGAGTCTTTGTTGCTCGTGCTTGGGTATATACACAATTTTTGTACAGGAATACTGTCCTAAACAAATTACGTTGCTTCACTTGAGGCTGCAGTGTTACTGCATTAGGCTAACCTGATAAATAGGGACATGAAGTCTCAGCTGTGGCAACTGGCCAGAGTCCATGATCTTGGTCTGTCAGCAGCAGTCTTTTGCAAGTGTGTAATTTTGAGGCATGTCTTTGATAAGGGATTTAAATGTGTTCAGCCAACTGAGCATACAACTTAATAAAACGTAGAAGGTGAAGTCCTTTGTAGAGCTGTTGGTAGACTGTGTACTCTAAAGCCAATCAGTCCTCTAGAACACAGATAATTCACTCCATAAGGGCTGTATGAGCTTAATTAACTTCTAGGATTTGAGGTGCTGTTTTACAGATAAAAAACACTACCATAAGTAATTGCCTTATCCCTGCTCTCAGCCTGTGACTTGGAAACACAGTTCTGTTTTCAGTAAGAGCCACGTCAGAAACCTGAATCTTGTTGTTGCTTTCCCTCTGTAGATATTCCAGACCTGAAGCAAAGGTTGCAGGCTCTGAACCTCCTGATCCTGATTCTGCCAGAGCCCAACAGAAACACTCTAAAGGTCAGTCTACTTATTCTTGGTTTACAGAATCACAGAATCACAGAATGGCCAGGGTTGGAATGGACCTCAAGGATCATGAATCTCCAACCCCCTGCCACATGCAGGGCCACCAACCTTCCCACCTAATGCTAGACCAGGCTGCCCAGGGCCCCATCCAATCTGGCCTTGAACACCTCCAGGGACAGGGCATCCACAGCCTCTCTGGGCAGCTGTTCCAGCACCTCACCACTCTCTCTGTAAAGAATTTCCCCCCGACGTCCAACCTCAATCTCCCCTCCCTCAACTTCAAACTATTTCCCCTTGTCCTGCAGTTATCAACCCTTTCAAAGAGTTGATTCCCCTTCTGTTTGTAGGCTCCCTTTAGGTACTGAAATGCTGCAATGAGGTCACCCTGCAGCCTTCTTTTCCCCAGGCTGAACAAGCCCAGCTCCCTCAGCCTGTCTTCATAGGGGAGGTGTTCCAGTCCCCTGATCATCTTTGTGGCCCTCCTCTGGACCCTCTCCAACAGCTCCCTGTCTTTTTTGTACTGGGGGCTCCACACTTGGATGCAGTACTCCAGATGGGGCCTCACAAGAGCACAGTAGAGGCGAACAATCACCTCCCTGTCCCTGCTGGCCACCCCTCTTTTGATGGAGCCCAGGATGCCATTTGCCTTCCGAGTCGCAAGGGCACACTGCTGGCTCATATTAAGTTGTTCATCTATCAGGACCCCCAGGTCCTTCTCCACAGGGCTGCTCTCAAGGACCGCTCCTTCCAGTCTGTATGGATGCCTGGGATTCCTCCGGCCCAAGTGCAAAACTCTGCACTTTGCCGTGTTGAACCTCATCAGGTTCACCCGGGCCCACCTTTCTAGCCTCTCGAGGTCCCTCTGAATGGCATCCCTTCCTTCAAGCGTGTTGACCACACCACTCAGCTTGGTTTCGTCAGCAAATTGCTGAGGGTGCACTCGATTCCGCCATCGATGTCATTGATAAAGATGTTACAGAGCACCGGTCCTGAGACAGACCCCTGGGGGACGCTGCTCGTTACCGGCCTCCACTTGGAAAATCCATGTTCTTGTTCCATGTGTTCATTCTCAGATCTCTGTCAGCTCTTAAAAAGGGGGATATAGATAATGTACATTAAGTTATTAGGTTTCATTTCACTGACTTGAAATGGAAACCTGTGGTAGGGCAACAGGGATCTGGGCAGGTCTCCAGGCTGGGCAGTGAACATAAACTGTAGCACATCTGCCTTCTGGGTGCAAACAGAGGAGCAGTGGGAACCCGTGTGGTCTTGGAGGGATTTTTACACCATGTGTGGAACGGTGCTCCTCCTTCTCAGTGTACTGAAGCCCTTCTATATGGAGTGGAAGATGTATAGCTCTTGTATTGTCTGTGATACACTAAGATATAGGGGAGGAGATTCAGTCTTCTGATTCATGCTTTGTGCTGTTGTTGTTTTCCATCAAAGTTGCAGTTTCCCTTAAAATAAAAAAATACTGTGTAGTTTATAACTTCTTAGCCTTTTTTTTTTTTTTTAACACGCTTCAAACCTGTTTTCCCACTGCTTTTTGGGAGAATAATTGCTGGTGGATTAGCTTTGCAGGCAGTGCAGGATCGCTATGGTGCTGCGTTGGATAAGAGCTGTGTGGCTTCTTTTTGTTGCTGCTCTCTTTTTGCTAAGTGGTTCAACTTATGGATAACGATGCCAAGGCTGACTTAGCACCCTGCAAAGGCTAGAGAGCTGGAATACATGATACCATCAAAGATGACCTGATGTCCATCGTAGCTCTGGTGAAGGTGTGGGGCAGAAGAGGTGTGATCCAAAGGGATTTTTTTTCCATATCTGGGAATTACTTAGGAGGATACTGGAGGAAGAGAGGCTTGTCTTTGGATTCTATAAGTTTTACAACTGGAGTCTGTAAATTGCCACTAGTTAAGAAATAAGAACATATCTGTTTCCCAAACATGCCATCTCTTCTGGTTCACGAGTGCTGGACAAACTATCTCCCTGCTCAGTTTAGCTATTTGTTGTTACCCTAATATTAGAAATTGGCTACTGTGCTTCCTGTGTAGAGAATTGGATTTTCTCACAAGTTTCTAGAAAACATACAGACTGGATGTTCTCCTCAGCAACTGCAACTTTAATTTCCTGAGTGTTATTAGGAATGAATAACTTGAGCCTCTGCCCTTCTCTTTAGGCTCTACTTGAATTTCTCAGCAAAGTAGTTTCCAGGGAGAACAACAACAAAATGAATCTCTGGAACGTTTCCACAGTCATGGCCCCAAACCTCTTCATGCACAAAGGGCTGCCAAACAAGATTCCTGAAGGGAAGGAGAAACAGCTGGCAGAGGGGGCAGCTGATGTTGTGCGGATGATGATCCATTATCAAGATTTGCTCTGGACAGTGAGTTGCATGAGTGTTTTGCAGTATGATGCAGCAGTGTCTTGTTCTGGCTGGAACTGGGGTAGGGGGAAGGGTAGTATTGGAAATTCCAGAGGAGTTAAATGTTTGCAGACCAAACCTGTCCAAGGCTACCTGTTTTCAAGGTGTATGGATGTTTTGTCTATTTAAGGAGCTTCATAAAGTGATGACTGAGTTTTTTTTAATGGCATTCACATCTCTGTTTGGCTTGTTTTAATTCCTGTTTTCTCCCTTTTTTGCTGCTCAGGTCTCTTCTTTTCTGGTAGCTCAAGTGAGAAAACTCAATGAGAGCAATAGTAAAAGGTATCAGTTCTGTGACAAAAGGTTAAAAAATCTGCTGCGGAAGATTCATGCTGATAAAGACAAAGTGGAAAAGAATCAAGCAGAGGTGAGATAGGACTTGGAAAAACTGGTTCCTTTCATAAGTGACAAATATTTTCTCTTTACAATCCTTTCATGAGAGCATGGGAAACTTTAAGGAGTGACGCTTTGTATATAGCAAGAGGGAGAAAAATCTGCAGAACCATGAGAAGAAGCTTCCAAATTCTTCAGCCCAAGTTGTACCCATCAAACACTGATTCACTATGCCTGCTGTTCGGATACATTTCAGACTGAAAAGCACTCAAGGTGCTGCATATTCTCAGGAGAAGAACGAAAGACTTCTTGAATCATTTTGTTCCATCATGCTGCTTATCTGTATGGAGGAGTTAGAGAATGTTTCTTCTCTTTCTAGAGAAGTGAAACTGCTGTATTCCACCTCTTGTGTTGGTGCCAACTGAGGCTTTTAAATGGGTGCTGCTTCCAGATCTATTTGAATATCAGTTGTTATTTTTGATTGATGCTATTACTTGAATTAGAGTCTGTAATAGCTAGTTTACATTATGCAGTGCTGGATTTTAGGTATCAGCAGCAGTGGTGGTGATGATGGGACATCTAAGGAGGTGAGAAAGATGAAGCCCGCAAGTAGGAGTAATACGTGGAAGGTTCAAATCTGCAGAGCTGAAGAAGAATTTGTATTCTCACAAGCCAATACATCTGCCACCCTTCTGTACCACTTGGCAGACTGAGAAGTGTGCCCCCAGTTAGCCTGGTTAAAGGTACACATCACTCTTGAAGTTGCTGAGGGAAAGCACAGTGTAGGTACCCAGCGGATGACTCTGTGCTTGGAGCTGTGCTAGCAGTGCTTCCTAATTGTTCTGGTGTGCGGTGCTGTTTTTACACAAGATCTAGAACTGCAAAATTATCTCACACCAGACCAGACCCAATTGGAATGGTTCAGTGTTCTGTACAAAAAGGTGAAAAGGTGGCTCGTGGAAGAGCTGGTGAAAATGGTTGTGACAGAATGACACTCTGTTCTGCAGTAGTTCAGTATTTCCCTTCTGAAATTACCTTTGGTTCTAAAATAGTCTGTAAGGCTGTTCTACTCCCTAAGCTCCTATTCCTGCTTTTAAAATTTACAGAGAAATCTATCAGGCAATGGAAAACAGGTTTTCAAAGTGTATTCTGACCAATCTAATTCTATCATAGTGCCAGTACTGTATCTGAACAGCAGAGAGCACCAAAACACACTGATCGAGATCAGTGCTTTGCTCCCCGACCACAACACTGATAAACTGGTTCCTTTCTAATGCTCACCTTGATGCTTCCATTCTCTGGTATGTGAAATAAGCAAACATAAATGCTCTGAAAAGCTGGCTGAGTGCATTTCATTCTTCACGTTCTCCATTCTGCTTTGAAACTTGATGGTTTTGCCAACAACGAAGTATTTTTTTTTTAAGCACTTTACTCTCTTTGGTTCTGCCTTCCTTGTTCAGCCTTCCAAGGTTGTGAAAGTCCACGCTTCGCTTCTCCTGAAGGATTCCCTAGAAGTGCATTTGAACAATGCTACAAGAGTTGCTGATGTCCTGAAGCAGTTTCAGAAGAACCTGTGCCAGAATGGCTGGAATATTGTTAACACGGTCAACCTCCTCAAGTGGCAAGTTGCTTTTTCTCTGCTTATTAAAAATATATAAGTGTTGTAGTGACTGTATTTTCTGCCCTCTAGTTGAGCTAATGTGGTGACACATTGAGCTGTTACACTGCTCTCTGTTTTATAAATGGTGTATTGGGTAGAGCAGGCAAATATTAGTTCAGCTGAGTGGTCCCATCACTGTGCTCAAGCTGACAGCAGGGTTTTGGTCCTTCCTGCTCTGCTGGAAGGCAGGTGAGCTGCAGTGTGTGAAAAGCTTTGTGGGGAGAAAGAAAAGTGGGATAATAACATTGACCCTGCAAAAGAAACCCTCTGTAGCTCTCCTAGAGTAAAACATCACCTGGGCACATCACTTGCCTGCAACAGTATTTCCAGCATGCACGGGTTAATGTATGGGTTCCCTAAAGGGAGCTCTACAGTTCCCTCCTGTGCTCCAATGATGAATTGCTGAAATAACCCAACAAGTGAACAGAACAACTTCTCAAGCCATTGGGCATGCAGACAGTATTCAATAGGTAAAGTGTCAGTGCGTCCCCTGACTGCGTCCCTGGGCAGCAGACATCCTGACAAAGAGAGTGTATGGAGAGTTGGCTGAATATGGGTCAGCTGGTAACTGGGATCTCAGTGAGAAGCTGCAATAGCTACTGAAGTCTTCTGTAAATGAGATTCTCTTGATCTGGCCATTGACTCTGAAGGAATGCTGCCAATGAATGTTGACATTTTTTATCTTGTTGGAAAGCATTTGTATGTAACATGCTTCTCATTACCAACATCTGACTTTTTCTGTGCACAACTTTGGGTGTTAGCTGCATGCTTCAGGAGGACTGACAAGGTTGCTGTACTGCATAGAATTGTAGCTTCCTTGACCATTGCTGACCTCTGCACTGTGAGCAGTTGCTTTGGAAGAAACATTACTGAACGACCTAACTTGCCTCTCACGGAGCTTTGTTAACTTCAGTGTGTTTTTTTCTTTCTGCAGTAACAACTCCATGGAGTGCACAAACTTGCTCCTATATGAAGTGGGAGGCAATATTGGTGAGTCTGGGTGATAACTGGAAATAACCTCTTTGATACCCGGTTTTTATGTCTAGCCTGTGGTAGGAGAGAGTTCTGGAAAATGCTGAGAATTGGAGGGGCCTCTGAAAGTTAGAAGAAAAGGGAGCAAATGTGGGTTAACCTCACCTATGGCAAAGAGCAACTGTCTTCCTTTACAAAGCCAACACGCCTTCTGTTATCAATAAACTTTCTTGCAGAAGTACCAGCTTGGGTGGAAGCTTCTCAAAGTGAGTTGGGTGGAAGCTTCTCATAGCTGATGATGTTCATTAGTCACTGATCTCCTCTGGGAATAGGGTAACATCATCAAATGGAAAGGACATTTTAATGTGATTGTAACAGCAGCAGGTTAGGGAGGTCTGAAAGTAGAAGGGAATCCCTATGTCCTGTTGTAACTGGTTCCAAAGACTGTTCTCTACTGGAGTGATTTTTCCACCTCTTAGTATTTCTCATAACAGTATCTGTGAAAGGAAAACTCCGTCATACTGGAAACAGCTTAGTCTCAGCTACTGGATTTGTTTACGTGCTGGAATGATTGGGTATTAGAGTACCTTTCACCAATTTAAGCTTGGACTTAGTATAGTTTTAAGAAATACACTTCCATTTCAATATAAAGAACTGGAACTTTGTCAGATCTGTTGAAGCACTTCTGGATGGTTGTAATGTTAATATGAATGTGGACAAATACCAGTTTTTAGGGGGGAAAAGTAGTAACAATGGGACTAAGAAGATAAGAAATGCTTTTTTTTCTGTATTTCTTGTTCTAATAGGTGAACATTGTCTGGATCCGGACACTTACCTCTTAGACTTGTATCATATCAATCCGCATGCTGAGTGGGTAATTAAGCAAAACCCATCATATCCTCGGATGTTCTAAGGGAAACACAAGCAATGCAGCATCTGGCTGAAGTTTTTGGAAGACGAAAGAAAGCCATAGAGATGTTCCTGGTACAGTCACAGACCTGACAATGCTTTTGTCTTTGAAGGCAAAAACGGTTTTATTTCCTACTTCCAGGACAGCTGGCTGTGAGCACAGAAGCGCACATGTGAACAGGGGAGTCAATAACAGGCATCAATTATCATTATGTAGTAGAATTTGTGGGATAATTATTCATAAATAAAAAGCCCTCCAGACACCCTGCAAACAAAGCTACAGCTGTTCTACAACAAAGAGGAGCAGCATCTCTTGAAGATAGTAAAACATTTGTTTCTTCTGGATTTGCTCTTTGGATCGCACCTATGTTTTGGAGGAGAGACAATCTGATGCTGCCATGGTACTAATTGTATACTTCTGGTGAGATCCACGACTGGCCGTGGCACGTTACCAGCAGCTGAGATCCTGCGTTTCACTAATAAGACTGTTACGTACTGAAGACTGAAAAAGGATGCTTCCAAAAGTGGGACATAAAGCTGACATCCTGTGTTTAATAACTGCAGTTAAATACATCTATGCAACACGAGAAAATGACTTTCCCTGGAAAACAATATGGGATGGATAGCAGCCTTTCAGCTGTACAGTTGGATGGGAAAATAGCTGTCCTTTACAGGTCTGGTGGTAATGCAAGAACAAATGTGTAGGTTGCTGTTGATCAGAATAAAACAAGCATTCATTTTGTTGGATAACCTATATATCAAACAGTTAACCAAGGAAATATTCCGAAGGATTCTGAGGTTAGCAATCTGATCTGGCCACATGAAAACCTCTTTCTGGAGGGCTCTGTGTGAACCTGACTGTCAAAGCAAAAATTAAGCTGTGTGATGAAATAGAGGTCTGTGCATCCATCCATCTGGACACTACGGTGGGTAGCAGACTGAGCTGGTTACCACTCTGTTTTCAGCCCACACAATGTGGTCACTGTGGACTGAAGGGAGCCAAAGGGAGAGCGGAGCACTTGCACTGTGTCACTGCATAGCTGTCATCTGACCTGAGCTCCAGTGAGACTGAGCTTCTGGGAGAGGAGTGCAGAAATAGTTCTCCTTTGCAGCAATGCTGAAATACCTCACGTGAGGGATCCTGCTGTGCAGTCACAGGGAGCAGAACACGCAGCGCATCTGAGAATCCTGACATCCCTTTTTTATACTGTTTTTAAACGTTGTTGGATATTTATTCATGTGGCAGAAGCAGGGCTGCCCTGCAAGTGTATACTCAAAGTATTTTGTTTGCCAATTCCTAGCTGCTCTAGTGACAAGCTCCAGTGTTATTTCTGTTCAACTGAATTCACTTCCATTGCAGTCTGAGCTTCTCCCCCTGTTTGTATTTCTCAGGCTGATGTTTAGCTATCCCTGTTCATTATCATATCATTATCTCCAAGCTTTGATTTTTATTGTCCAAGCACTTCATTTTCTGGTTTGTCTGTCTGTGTGGTTAACTTCTCTTGGCTATAAGCATCCATGAGAAATAGGTGAGCCATAGGTTGTTCCTTCTAACCTGTTGTGAATATGGTGTGAGTGATGCTGATGTCTTGAAATTATGCATATACTAGAGTCAGTCTACTTGTTATTTCTGGTTAAAATGATGCAGATGCACTGACTAAAGGGGTCATCTTCATAGTAATTTTTTTTAAGAACCTAATAGTGCATAAAAAAAGAAAAAAACCTGTCAACCCCTAACCCAGAACTCCAGTTCTGGAGTGTCAGGACTTCTTGAGATGCTTCTTTTTTCTTTTTCTTGTTTTTAAATTGGCCCTAAAAGGCCCTGATTGTTGTCCTTGAGGTTGGATGCTCCGTGTCTCTTAAAACATGGAGCTGCTTTAAAATTGGGCATTAAAAATCAAAGGTACCTTTTCACCTGTTTCTTCTGGAAGTCTCTGTTGCAGTGATGAAGCTCAGTGAAGAGCAAATCCCAGAGATGTTAGGAAATGCCTGATGTGTCATAGCGTCTTAAGAAAGACAGAAGAACCTGTTCTTGCTCAAAGATGCTAAAATGCAGCTTTGCAGATCCTTGCATTTTTCTTCACCTATCATGTGCTAAATTTTTTACCAATTTTTTCTACCATACTGGATGGAAAACACTGCATTGATGCTTCTGTGAACAGCAGTGTGGGGTTTTTTTTTTGTGGGTTTACTTTCTTTTTTGAACACTAAACAATGTGAATCAGTGCTGTGATAAACATGCTTAGAGAACCTCACAAGACAAATATCAATTCTCAAATATACATGGAAATGTAAAAACAAAAACAACAACAACAACAAAAACCATCTCTTGCCAGGTGATGGATATCCTTTTCTTTTTCCCCTAATTTTGTACCAAAGAACAAATGTGGGTTTCAAACAGTCGCTGTTGTGCAACCTGCTTCTGGATGCTGGCTTTTCATAACTTTTTGGGGTTTTTTTTTTTACAGATTTTCAATTCTGTATTTAAAATTCATTTAATCAGTGGAACAATAAAAATGCAGTCAAACTGCTTGGCTCCAGTTTCATTGGAGGAATAAGTTAGCCCAGTAAATGACAGCAGTCTGTGAATGCCAGGAGGATTTGCCTCTTACCTTAAGAGAGATGGACATACCTACGTGAGTTTGACTTTCATTTTGCAGCTTCAATTGAAGTTCCTCTTTGGGTGGTCCTGCGGGGTACGTGTGCAAGATAATCCAGGAGGAGGAAGAGGTCAGTATTGGGTTCAGAAAGCCCAGAGGAAGTTTGTAGCTGGTCTCTTGACAGTGGGCTGAAGTCCCTTTCACAAGCGCTGAATGTGAGCAACTTCTGAAGGATGAAATTCTGTTGTAAGGGGGGAAAGATGTCCACATCCCATGAGGAGTCTTCTACATTCCCTCAGTCCTCTGCTGATATGTGCTCAGTTGCACACATGCTTGAGGAACAGGCCATTTTGGCTGAGAAGAGCAAGGATCTAGCTGAAATAGTGTAGTTAGGTTATAGATAATATTTAAGAGTTTGATATTCAGTAGGAAGTATGGCATAAATCCACTGCTATTTATTTTAAAACGATAAAAATAGCATTCTGTCCAGTCTTACTGATAGGACAGTAGGATTTGCTGTGCTATCCTGAGACAAAAGGAATGAGGGGAGGATCCAAGAGGCTGTAGAAAGCTTGCAAAGCAGTTATCTGAGGAAAACACCAGCTCACCAAGCTCATTTCACCCATTCATCTTCAGTAGTATCTATCAACGTGCTAATCTCTCTCATCCTCAAGGGCATTTTTTGATTGATCATTACACAGCTATCTCCCCTGCTCAGAACAAAAGCCCAGTATTTATTCTGTATGCAACTTAGTCGGGTGCGCTGAGATAACGCTGCTTAGTATAAAAGAATCTTGCCAGTGCTGGTTCACGTTAGTGTGGATGAAGTGGAACTGAAACACCACATCTCTAACAGTAAGTAGTTTGTTTCAGGAGAAAAACAAACTCTGCAGCATTACACGATCTTTACAGGAACAAGGGGAGTTTCAACACTTGGAGGGAAATGCCAGATGAGAACAAATAAATAGGCTTCCCAGAGCAAAGTAAGTAAATGATAGCAAACAGTTGAAAACAAACAAACAAAAAGAGTTGCGTTTGATTAAGTCCATCGCTTTCCTTTCCTAGTGCACTCTTTGTCTGTTGAAAGCAAAGCAAATGGCATCTGTGTTTGCCTGCAGCCTTGTGTCTGTGGGGATGAAACTTTCAGGCTCCCTACAAATCCTGTCTGGCTCTACACACCAGGGCTGCGTGTGCAAGCTAGCGCCTGGTTTGGAGACAGACACAGTTGGATGTGTTTATAGTGACATGGTCATAATTCAGGTTCTTACAGCGCATGGCCACATCTTAGCCTTGAAATGTTCTTGTAGTCACTGTATTTTTAACCAATGGGGCAATGGATGTTTTGAGATATTACATAGAAAACTGTTTTCCCACTTGGATTTGTCATTGAGCTCCATCTAAGGGAAAGTAAAAACAATGAGAAGTGATAAAAATCCATTTTTCTTTAGCTCTTGGAAGGAAACCTGAAGTGATGATGGATGCTGCCATGTGTCTTGTCCTTACTTGTCTGGATGGTATATTCTGAAGAGGTAAACAACAACTAGGGGATAAAAGAGGGAAAGAGGAAGAAAATGCATAGGAATGGAAGATGTAGCTGTACCTCTGGTAGTGTGTTTCTTTTTGTTGTTGGGTTTTTGGTTGTTCTCCCTTCCCACCCTTGGCTTTGAAAGCTACATGAATGCATGTGAGCTCTGCTGTTCCTGCTTTGCTCATCCCAAACCTTGTTCTGGACAATAGAAACCTTCTCCAATGCTTCCCTAACCTTTGCTGGCTGAAAACCAAAGGCAGGCTTCTCTTGCCTCTAGTATTTGCTACCTTGCAAATAAAGTCTGAGGAGCACAGGTTCTGCTTTTGACCAGAGAGGAAGCATAAGCAACTTGCATGGGTGTTGGGGTAGGATGTTGGGAGCCCCTCAACTTTACCTTAATGCAGCAGGGTCTTGCAGCTGGTGAGGTAATCATGCAAGTGAAAAACTTGCTGACAGCTGAGTCTGGCTCTGATCTGGTTGTAGGTGGACATGTGCTAGCACAGTGATTGTTACAGAGGAGAAAGAGCACTGCTGTATCCCCTGATCTGTGATTCTGGGGCTAGTTCTTGCTGTGTAAGTACAGGCTCAGGCTCTGGCAGTCAGGGTTTGGTTTATGTGCAGAGATTACAACTGGCTTATGGTTTTGATGGGAAAGAGATTTGGGCAAGATTTTTCTTGTTTGTGATCAGAAAGTATTCTTGGATGTAGGAGAAAGACCCATATATCTGAAACCAAATATTTTGATCCTCATTCAGAATTTTAACAGCATCAAGAAGTGGGGTGGTGTGAAACCCACCTGTGTTACCTCCTGTCTCAACAATTTGTATTTGCCTTGTCACTGCAAGCAGAGAAAGATGCTGTGCTGCTGATCATCTATGCTGATGGCTCAATTTTTAAGCCATTATCTGGACACAAGAGGCAGTCAAAAAGTGGAATAATTGCTTTTTACTTATAACAAACCAGCAGAGCTGTCCCAGGGTTTCAAGAGAGACAATTAAAGATATTGCATTGTTTTCTTCAACAGGAGAAATAGACCTGGGGTTCCCTAATAGCCCTCCTGGTTCAGCGCTGTGCTCTGAGCACGTTGTTGTGGGTTGCATTTATTATGAGCCACTTACTATTATCCCTAATTATTTAGCTGGGGGGAGGTCTCTCTCTAACAGGCGAATTTGTGACTTGATGAACACTCAGCTGTCTGAATTTAAGATAAAATTACTGTAATTAACAAATCGATCAACCCTACTTTCACTCTGCTGGCTGGGACAGAACAAACGGGCTAAATGAGACATATTTAGTACAAAGGTAGAGAAAGAGGTTTGCAGACTTCAGGATACACAGGCTTAAAGCTTTTTCACACACTGCTTTCAATGATAATGTCACATAATTGTCTCTTGTTTGATAATTTTGTCTCTGACAAAAAAAAGCACTCATGCTGTGCTCTCTGCAGCTCTGCCCAGCGAGGCAATTGTGGCTGCATGGCCAGGTGGGTTGTTTTCTTAAACCCAAACCTCAACAGGGCTGGGCTGGATTCTGTGGGTGCTCTCCCATGCCTTACCTTCACACCCTTCCTCCCAGTGATGTTATACCAGCAGAAGTCATCCCCAGCTCTTCCATTAGGTAACTGTAGCTGCTTGTAGTTGCTCTCTTTGGATAGGAATTCAGAGAGCTCTTCTGCAGCTGCATTTTGCCCTGGGTTTTGGTGAGGCTGCCCCTGGCACGTCACAAGTGAGCTGAAATAGTCCAGGGTGCAGGACAGTCACCGGGCTTTGTGATTTGATTCACAGTTGTTTCCTAATGAAAGCAAATGCTTAGAATCATGTGCTGTCTAGAAAGTCAGCTGCGGGGATTTGTCCCTGTTTAAGCTTCTGAGGTATGTCTAGGTGCTTTGGCAAGTTTATGCTGTGTCTGTTGTCAGCCCATCCCAGCTGCCTTATCACTCTGGGGTTGTGTGGCATCCATGCACGTATTTAACGTAACTCTGTTACAATGGACAAGGGTCTGGAGAGCCAAGGAGATGCCCTGCACTCCTGTGTTCTGCTGTCCTGTGAAACCAGCTGGTAAATGGTGGGTGTGCACTGGAAGAAGAAACCAGCTCTGGCCATTAGTACATAGAAGGAGAGGGCAACTAAGTGCCATCTTCGAGAAATATTCCTGTGATTGACTTTGTGAAGGCTGGGTCTGGCAATGATGGAAGGTGAGACTGCTCCAGTTACAAAACAGGGTTGCTCCAGCATCGGCTGGCTGCTGGATGGAAGGTTGCATGGATGTGGGGAAACTGGTACTCCTTCTGGTGATGGTTCTTGCTACACCCACTCGTCCAGCAGAAAAGAGCTTTGCTTATATGTGCTATGTAGGATAGTTTCCATCAAACATATTCTGACTGAGCTCTGCCTGTACCTGCTGGTGCACAGGCAGCTGTGGTGTGATAAGGGTGTTATGTCCCATGGGTCAGTGGGCACCAGAGGAAGCCTGGCTTCATCTATAAAGCTGATGGTTCACCATTTGAAGGCCATGTTTCACGGTGTGCATGACTGCCCTCCATTTTGGATGCTGGCTTTCTGCGTCAGGCATTTTGCCACTCTTCTCCCATCCTGCCCATCGCTACCCATTGGGCGTTCCCTCCGTCCAGCTTCGGAGACGTCTGTGGCTGCAGGGGACATCGAGTGGCTGCTGTAACTGTCACATTGGTGCAAGGAAAACCCGCACTGAGCCGTCAAAGGCATTGCCAAGAGCATGTGAAAGCTTCATTACCCAGGCTTTGTTCCGAGGAGCAGTCAGGCGGGGTTATCAGCCTGGTGCAGGCCGCGGTTGCGTAGCAACCCGACAGGCTGCGGCCCTGCTGCTCCAGAGCAAGAAGAAATACTCATTTTCCTCAATTTAGAGGCACTGTAAACATTGAATTCATTACCGGTGAGGGATTCGCTAGATTTTACATCTCATCGATGCAATGGCGGGTGGTGTTGGCTTTGTTTTGGCATCATGTAGGTGCACGCTCACGGGTTGAATGAAGGTGGAACAATCTCAGATTGGTTTGTTGTGTTGTTGTTGTTGTTTTATTTTTTTTTTTGTCAGCTGGTTTTCATCTCTTTGTCCTGCTTGGGACTCAGAATGAGTGTGAGGTCTGGGAATGTCACTGATTTTTCAGGCATCAGCTTTGGTGTACGTTGGGTGATGGTGGCTATGGGGCTGAAATATCTCCATCCTGAAAGAGGAGCTGGGCTGCTGAGACCTGTGTGGACATCCCTGTCAGGTTTTTCTGGATTAAATGCCCCTGAGCCCGCTCGGTACAGGGCAGCACGCTGTCCTCATGCTAGCTACCTCTTAACATCTGTATTGGCAGAAAAAATGTGGTTTGTGTGTTATGAAACTCCTTTCTTTCTTCTGCTTGATCCTTTAACTTCTCCCTTTCAATATTGAACCATAATATATCTTCCCTTCTCATTAGCAATTCAGTCTGCAGACTGATTCAGATTAACTTGGACTTACACTGTATTAAACACTTTAAGAAAAAATCAGAAGGGCTCAGGATGTTTATGAAAAGCAATTTCCTCAATGCCAGGCAGTTTAATAACTCTAGAGCCAGTGGCATTCAGGCTCATTTATTTTAAGCTGTGTTTCTAAACTGTGACGGGTCAAAAATAAATAAGGCAGGGTGGCAGATTTGGCATAGGAGAGCTCATTTCAAAGAAAAGAACATATGCAAGTGTAAGAAATAACATAGCTTATAGTCCACACAATCAGAGGCTCATTTGAAAACCTTCATTTTCTTATAGATCAATATTTCCCCACTGAACCATTGGCAAGAAGTGAACGTTTGGAGGTGTACATGGCAAAGAAGAGAGAACTCTGCTAATCTCTTGTCCAAATTGCTTTGTTTCTTGTAGTAGGAAGATTGTTCTGTGTATCAGTCTGGATTTTTTTCTTTAATCAAGTTCCTGGTGGAGAGGTGTATAACCCCAGGCAGTGCTTTGCACCTGAGACCTCAGACCTATTCAAGCAGTAAATGCAAGCACTGCAGTATGTTTCAAAGGACTTGTTAAAAATATTGGAAATCGGTATCTTGTAGCAAACAAAGTGAGTTAATACTATTTGTTGGAAACACCTTCTACAAGCCATATGGGACACTGAGCAGGTCAACTGGAATGTGTAACAGCATCCACCTGTCTCCTGCTTCTGTTTATGGATATTCAAGTGCAGATGTTGGTGTTTTGAGTTAGAGCAGAACATGCTGAAGAATGAAGCTGAATTGATTTGTATCCTGCTCCACTTAAAGAAATGTGGGGTTCTACAGCCCAGGAAAGTCCACCATGTTCAAGGTAGCAAGTCCAAATTGTAAAAAATTTCCAAAAAAAAATGGAAGGACCAGATTGTCATTCAGGTACAGGTTGTGGAAACTGGCTTCTGTTGGAGAAGCATCCTTTCAGATTATTCCTTGGTGGAAAATACCCCCATCTTTTCCCTATGGAATATGAAACACCACAAATAGTTCTTGCTATTCAGGATATTAACCTTAATTAAAGTGTTAGCCAACTTGCTAATATTTAACACCTATCTGTTGGATATCTCTGTGAATAATTGCGCAGGTAAGTTGTTTGTCATTTGTTCAGAACCAGCTGTGAAGGCTGGAGGCAGAGGTGGTTCTGCCTTTTGTTTGGTGGAACACAACAGTTACAAATCAGGTGCCCAGCATGAAGAGTTATTTAAGAGTCCTAACTTTTTTTTCATAACGCTCCTGAGTGCTCACTTATTGGAGGGCTCACACTGTGAATCCCCAGGAATTCATGAGATGTTTTATGTGTTTGTGTATTTCAAATGAAGCTTATGAATGCAGGCTGCAGGCCCTGGGTTGTTGTAGATCTGATAGTTTCTCCTGATTATTCTAACAAGGAGGCTGCAAAGAAATCCACTGCCTTCCAGTGACATCCTTCTTTTGAAAACTGTGGTGATAGTTTTCCTTTCAAACAGTTTTAGTCCAGAAATGTGCAAGGATCTGCCCTCACTGCTCTGTGCCATATTTCTGATCAGGTTTCCTGTGACAGTCCTCACCGTATCCAGGTGACAGAGCTGCACACAGTCTGGGATCTTCAACCTGTTGATGAACTTATGTATGGGCTTGCTTGTTCGAAATGGGCTTCAGTGCCAGCTGGACTGGGTGATGCTGGAGTTATGGGGGTCCTTTCTTCAGTGATGGTGTGGATAATGGATGAAGCAAACTGAAAAATGTGTGAGAAACGCTGTCAAGATCCATGACTGCTATTTGTGATTTCAATCACTGTTATCCTAAATAATGCTTTTTATGTTCAACTGTATTCTGGTTGTGATGCTTGGTGTATCATTGCCCTACAAGCAAGGGTACCTAATAATGGTATCTCTCAGTGCCGTAACATTTCAGCAAGGCTTTCTGAGATCAAAACTGGTTTCTTTAAAAAAAATTATGCCCTAAATCCTGTCCTTCTAAGACAGATCAGGCATAAAAATATCTTCACCCTTCTGCCTGCTCTCCTTCTCTTCCTCTGTGTGCTAAAGCCTGTGATATCCATGACTGAGTGAATTAATGCTCATGTAAATACCTACAGTAGAATGCAAATGCGCAGCACAGTGACAAATACTGCTTCTTTGATGGTCAAAGGATTATTTTTAGAACTACTGTAATAAACCAAGTCCTACAGCTTGCTTGCCCTAGCAAGGATTAAATGGAGAAAATGCGATGCCTGGTCCTCCCGCAGCCCTGCCTGTGAGGATCTCTGCTCTCAGAGCCATTTCTGAATCATCGCTTGATGTGTTTGGCTGCAGGGCACTGACCGAGTCCCAGGGTAGTCATGCAGGGATGCCTGCTGCTGCAGCAGGCACATGCATTGGTGACTGCCTTTTGGCTTTTTAATTCCTTAGATTTAAAGGAATGTTGCCAATGTGTGTGTGTGTGTGGGGGGGGGGGGGAGGTCATTTTGCTTATGGAGTCACAGAGAGCAAGAATTGTCATCTAGATTGTTCACAGTGCTTTCAGTTCACGTTCTGGCTCACCAGTGCTTTCACTCCAGATTTTAAGACATATGACTTTGTCTGTCCTTCCTTCCCAAATAGCCTGTCTGAAACATACCACAAGCTGAGGAAAATTTCTGTCTGAAAATTGTACCTGATTTAAGGCTTCCCTGCAAACCAGAGTGTCTGGTCAGGTGGCTGGATAATACATACAAATAGCTGAGAAAGCAGATAGTCTGCCAGCATTAGCTGCTCAGCTCTGATGATGCAGTCCCAGCTGTTTGCAATCTTCACTTTTCTAGAGAACCCATTTCCAAGACTATAATCATTTGACAGCTTTTAATCTTCCAGTGCAGATGTGACAAAATAGTTTCATAATCCTCTGCTGTGCTTTAGGCTGCTCATCCTGTAGATCTGTGGCTGACTAATGCATGGCTTTGTCCTGTGGTATGTAACAAAGCCACGCTGGCTTCAGCTGTGTGAGACACAGGGCTGTCACAGTAAACGCCTTCAAAAGTGGGTGCACTGTAAGTGCATCATCGTGATTTTCAGTGTGAGTTGGAAACTCGAAGCAAAAAGCCACAAAAACACAAAACAATACCCACAATTAATAGCATCTGGAAAAAAAACAGCAACAAAAAAACCACTTGTGAGTCATGGTAAGGAAATCACTGGGGCTGAGTAGTACCCTCTGCGTGAGCAGAGCAGTGATTTTCCCAGTGCTGTGCCTGCAACGTGGCCTCCCTGCTTTCAGTTATGTTAGACGATGTGTGGGCTTGAGGCCAAAAATAGGAAAAATAGGAGATGATGACTCACTCCTGCTCCTCCAAATGGGTGTAGATCATCAGGCTACAGCTCACTCCCCTCCGTCGTAAAGGATGCTGATGGCTTAAGAGTGCCCTGGTAGTGTTCCTGTGAGCCATGTGTGGGAGGAAAAGCACGGGGATGATGGGGAGCAAACCAAGGAGTGTGTCATCTGAGTGCCACGAGTCTTATGGGAAGGGAATCAAGTTTGAAGTTGAGGCTGCTTTGAGAGAAGGAGGGAACGGCTGATTATACGTCTGAATGTTTCACTGCACCTTGTGCACGTGGTCATCTGAGGTTATGGATGTTCAGTTTACACTGAGTGCACTGGTTTGACTTTGTTTAGGCTGAATGAAAGAATGACCAGATGCTTACCCACAGTTAGGGTCTGCATATTCTCTTATTCTTAGATGACCACATTAACTTAAAAATAATAAAACACTCAACAAGTTTCTCAGTGTACACAGAGCCTGAAATAGAGATAAATGTGGCTAAAATATCAATATCTCAGTCAGTACTAGAATTTCTTTTTGGGAAGTGTGGCTGAACTCTACAGGGGGAAAATGGGACAAGCCCATTTTCTTTGGAGAACACCTCTGATTAGATGTGAGAGTTATTAGTTGGAAATTGCTTTTTCTTTCTCTGCCTAATGAATCTATTAAAGCCCGTGGAAATGGGTGTGGAAGGTTTTGATAAAGAATCTAACAGTTATTTTGTTAGGAATAGCAATAATAACAATAAGACTTAAAGGTATGGAGAGACACGAGTCCAAAGCTGAACTGGGGCATAAATCCCATCGTTTATCTTCTGTATTTTTAGAAGCAAGAAGTGACTGACGCACATGCTTAATTCAAACTAAATAGCCTATAAAACAAGTTCCCCAAGGCTAATAATAATAATATCAGGATAAATGAATATAGGGATGATTGAATACAGGATACACTGAACAGCGAATATGGAATATAAGATACATATCGCGCTAGCAAGAGCGGGCTGCTGTTTATGGTCTGTGCAGAAGTCCAATCCATCATCTGACCAGAGGATGTAATGCAGTTAGAATCAAAAAAGATTCCTCTGTCCAAAGCAATACATGCCTCTTATAAACCAGCAAATGCAAATAATCAATCAAAAGCAGCAAGCAAACAAAAGCGGAATATCATCAAGCAATAATTCAGATCACAGCTGTGATTATGAGCAATAACCTTAAATCTGCTATTTAATTAATATTAAGCTTCTGACACCCTCTATGTTGGGGCCCATAAACCTTCTCTGCCTAATATGACAGTAGCAAGACATAACGCTGTGTTCCTCACATCTCTGTGGAAGTGAATTAGCCATTCATGGATCCCTCATCAAAAGCTCTCAGGTCTGAGTGCATAAATAACACTCCCTTCATCCCAGAGCTGCTCGGGCAGCAGGCTGGCAGGGACCAGGCATCCCACATCAGTGGTGCCTACTGAGGCAATCTGCAGCATCAGTGGCCCAGGAACCTGTGGTCTGCAGGTGTTCTGTTCGAGCACTCAGCTTAGCAGAGGAGATCTGATGTCTTCAGCAACAAAATGTGTGGCTGGAAAAGTGGCTCCCACCTGTCCTCACTGCCCCGATGGTCATAGACTGTTTCCAGGTGAGTGAGCAAGCTGCTAGATAGATACATCTTTGCACTAAGATTTTATATTTGCTGATGGAAGCAGCTTCCTTCACCTTCCTGTGCTTTGTGAGTGTGTGTTTGCATTAAATGACCTTTGGAATGAAAATATTAACAGAAAAGGAAAACATGGTTGTAATTTATGAAATGTTAGCCCAGATGCCTCTAGGGGGCTGTAGACCTTTCAGCTGATACATTGCTGTGGAGCTGGCATCTACACAGGTGCACTTAAAGAGTCAATTAAGGAAAAGCTGTGTATTTACACAGCCTGGGTTAATTTTGCATTTTGGCATCTTTCTTTTTAAACAGTTGAGCCTGCTGCTATTTCTTAAAGAGGCTACTTGTTCAGAAAGTGCTGGAGGAGTGAGGAGATAGAGCATAGACTGATACCAAACTATGGAGGAGGATGTGTTCCTGTGGGAATGGGGAGGACCAGGCATCTGCTGGCCAGCAGTGTCCAGGCAGAGCAACCCTTGGTGGTAGGCTTTGGATGTAAAAGATGTTAGCAAATGACTGTAAATAACTGTCACATTTCCAGGGATGTTATCTGAAAGAGAACAAAGAAAGAGGGCACTCTGCTGGCAGTTTTTTTTGTGCAATTCAATTTCTTGGGTAAAAGACCTCAGTTTCTGTCTTCATTACTGGCCAGGAGCTTCCATGCAGGGATGTAAGAACATTAAAAGATTCTCTTTGAACTTTGAGGTAGATCAGTGCAAAATGGAATGGGGAGAAAATTGTTTATTGCAGAAGAAAATGCAGCACTGTGAATAATAAGGAACAAAATGCAGCCGAGGGCTCAAATTGAATCCCTATTATGCCTATGATTAAAGATAATGTGCTAGGAAGAGGGAATTACAGGAGAGTTTCTGTGCTAGTCTGAAAAAGCAGTGATTACTGCTCCAGAGCCCTCATTGGCCTGGGCTTGATATCTAAATCACAGGGCTATTACATGAAATGAGCCTGTGCTCCTTCTGCAATGCAAAGCCCCTCCACTGCCCAGCTGGTGGAGGGAAGTGGCCCTGCTTGGGCTTGGGGACTCTTTTCCCTGATTTTATTGACAGTGGAGGGTTTGGAATGCTTTGCAGGACCGAGGGGCTGGCTGGGTTCCATCTCTGTCTCTTTTGTGGGTGGTGAGCAGGAGGTGAGCTTGCTGATGTGGAGGAGAAGTGTTGTTCCTCGTGCTGGCCAAAGCCTTTCCCCAGCTCCCCATGTTCTCAGTGTCAGCAGTGCAGAGCTGGCGGCCCTGCAGGACTAAGGCATGAGTGGTTTGAGTTGTGGCTTCCCTTGAAAAACTCAGAAATGCCAAGGAAAAGGAAAAGGGAAGGAAGCAGAGCTGATAATAACTGCATGCCCAGCAGCACTGGTGCAAAGCAGGGGAGCCGTGGGCTGGGATGGGCAAGTGGAAGGGCTGAGTTTTGTTTCTGATTATAAACGTCATTACAAGCCTGAAAGTATCTCTCTCCCTCTGAGCATCTCTGATAACATTGTAGAATAGGATAAAAATATTACTTTGGTGCATTTTCATCTGAACAGTTTATAAAATCTCTTGCAGAAGAGTGTGGGGGGCATTATATGAAGGGGCATTATGTTTGGTTGGATTTTCTAGGCTGGAATAACATACAATAACTGTACAATGCCCTCTGAAGAAAGCTGGAAATCACCACCCTGAGCTCTGAACAGTGGTGCTTAATCTTACTGCAAAATTTCACACTAGAGTGATTTTTCTTTTAAGTGGCTAACAATCAAATCTGTATGTGTCCCATACATTACCTATGTCCTATGTAAACCTCCAGCCAGTTCATGAGTGCTGTTTTGTTTTAAAACTAATCATTGATTTTTATGAAATCCATGTCCTGCTATCGATAATGTAGGGTGAGGCAGTGCAAAATTGATGATGTTCTCAAGAACAAACTTAAGGGCTTTTAAACAGTTAGGGTTGTAAGCAATAGCTTAATTACAAACTAAATTACCATTCATATTGATTTGGGCTTAAAACTGGGGGATGCTTCTCTTCATTCAGAGCAAAATAATTGTCTGTAGGGATGAGACGATCTTGGTGACGAGATTTATTTAGTAGGCTCAGGGCGCTTTGCACAGATTTCAGAACCACTCAGCATCACAAGCTGTTCTCTCTGGGAGATCTTTCCCTGTTCCTCATCCTCAGCCCTGCGAGCCTTGAGCTGGGAATTGTGCTATCAGCTGCCTGCAGGGCTCTGCTCCTGGCTTATCTCCCCAACACACACAGCGTGCTGCCAACCACTCCTCAGCGCCCAGCCTCGAGGTCTCCCAGAAACATCAACAGCATCCATGCTGTCCCCCTGGTTTCTTTCCCTTTCATATTATGGGGGTGGGGTGGGGGAAAGCATCCTTTACTGTCTATAATCTCCCCAATCTTAAAATGTGCAGTGTTGTATAATGTGCTCACTTTGTGTCCACACAGCTGTTTAGCTGCACCTTATTTTTAATCATAGAATTACTTAAATTCAGTGTTATGGGGCACGCAGCTGTCCACTCTGCCTCCTGTCATCAAGGCCAGGTATACACACACCATAGCACTGGTGCTGCTCCAGTCTGCCCTGGTCACTGCTATGGTTTTTTCATTTTTTGGTGGCCACTCCTACTTCTGCTGCTGCTCTGCCTGCCTTTACCTGGGCCACTAATGTCACAGCTGTCATCACAGTGCCAAAATGTGGCAAGAATGGTGTGGGGAGCAGGAGGAGACTGGGTCCTGGGACTGGAGGAGATGTCAAGGCAGCATTTGGCTGATGAATGCAAGCATTTGTGTGAGGTTGCTGTGATTTTACTGAAAAACTGGGTGATGTGGACAGGGTGAACTGCTGGCTCTAAGCTCTGTGCAGTTTTTAATGTCCTTAAAGGAGGAAGAATACTTTGAATTCAGAAAGGCCAGGCTGAGGTGCAGTGCAGCAATGGCAACCCCACGGAAGGATGAGGCAGTGGCATCTCCTCTTTCTTATGGGTCCCCTATGCCTGGTTCCTATGAAATTTTTTGTGGCAACGAAACATGTCTCTGTGGCAGTGTGTCCGCAGTGAGGGTGAGGTGATTGTGCTGAAGCCCAGCCTCCTCCTGTCGGGTCTTCTCAATGCAAGCAGTCGAGGCCAGAGGCACCATACTTCTCTTTTCACAGTTGTTCTGCTGTAATTTTTTTTTTTTTTTCAAGAACCGGTCGTGTGTGAAATCAGGCAAAGGTTAAATTACAAAGCTCTCTTAGCCAGGCAAAAATGTGACCCTCAGCCTGGGGCAGGGGTGTCTGACCTGCACGGCTGTGTGCCTTGTTAGGCTCTGTTTTGCAGAGATGAACACTCGGACACTGTGACCCCAGGTTGCTCCTTGCTGTGAGGGTTTAGCCCAGATGTGTGAGTGTGATCCCCTCCACATGTAACATGTTCCATCAAACTTTTGGCTGTCAAAAAGAAGCTGCTACGTGCACTTTTACACCAGGAGAAAGCGCCTGTGTCTCCAGAGGGAGCAGTTGTTGTTAGATGTCCCTTTGGGTTTATGCCACTGCAGGTGAACAAATGGATTCTTGCACGTGTTTGTAGGGCATATACTTGACTCATGACACGGCCACGAGTGTTGACTGATGGCCTCTGCTTTGTGGGGGAATTGCAGAAATTTAACATCAATTACATACGCTCAGCCACAATGCAATTTACACAAACGCAGCCTGAAGGCATTTTGCTGCCAGCACGCTGGGTGGCAGCTCTGCTTGGGTGTGCTGAGTGGACCTGGGACTGAAATAGCACTCTGTGTTGCTGTGTGTGTTAAAAAGAAGTGAAGCTGCAGTAAAGCCAGCTGTCACCTTGCAGTTGCATCCATCTGTGGGGTCCCACGGCCCGGCCAGGCCTGCAGGGCCCTATGCCCACTGACCCAGGGAAGGAGCCATGAGGGAGAGGGGTTTGCTTGTGTTGTCAGCAGGGACGGTGCTTAGATACAGCAGAGGGTTTTGTAGCAATGGTTGCCTTCTGTGAAGTCTTCTGTTATTAATTTTTCCTTGTGGCAAACCTTGCTTCTACATCTGCTGTGGTTTTCTCATCGCTATGTGGATGCTGCATGCTCTGTGTTGCAGCCCTTTGTGTGGTGATAAAGGCAGCAGTTTCTCTACCCAATCCTTCTGAGTTTCCCTTGTGTTTTTGGAAATGTTTCCGATCATATCTCTGTGTGATTTTAGATTTGCAGTTAAGGAGGAAAATTGCAAAACGTCCAACATTGTTTCAGTCTCAAGTATCTGCTGAAACACAGCTCTGATGGGCTGTATCTTGGCAGTAACATCTGTCTTTCCTATTCCTTCTGGGCACACCTGACCACCTGATACATTCACAAAATAAATATGTAGGTAATCGGGCCCCACATGGTATTACAGAACAGCTCCAAGCCTCTTGGAGTCCTCACACCAATTTTTAAGGTCACCTCAATTTCTGGTCCAGGAGCTGAGGCTGGAAGATGGGCAGTGACTTACTGCCTTCTGGCTGCCAAATTAAAAGTCAGGGTCCCAAAGGAATCAGAACTTAGGACATGTCAAAGCTGCCAACACCTAAGGTGAATTTTGGAAGAAAGCTCAGCTGACCTTCCTTTCTGTTCTGCAGGCTGCTCATTTCTCTGGTGTCTGTACAACATAAGCCCCAGCAGACAGAAAACAATCTTTGCTTCCACATCAGGACTCAGATAAACAAAGGCATCGTCGCCTACCCCTGGAGAGGCCGGGGTGTAATTGAGGTTATTAGCTCTGCCATTCTTCAGACAGCAGAGTGGGCTGGCAGGGGGCCGAGCCCACCCCCTCCAGCAGCATCCCAGCTGCTCCAGCCGTGGCTGCATTGCATGGCTCTGCACTGTCACTTCTCCACACACTGGGAGCTTTGGAGATGGTAGCTCATCCAGTGCAAAACAAAATGAAACTTCAGTGATTGCAAAATATTCCCCTTTTCCAGCCAGTTGCCCTCAAGAGGAAGCTTTGTAGGCTGGTGGCTGCCCATGTGATGTCGTGCAAGGGGATGCCTCCTGCTTGTTTTACTAGGGCTGTGTGGCCATAGAAAGGGCAGAAAAACTGAATAGATATTTTAATCACTGGATTAATTTTAGATTGCTTTTTAACGGCAGTGGATATCAAAGGGATCATTTGTTCTGCTCTGTAGTGACATGTAGAGGTGACTGCCTGGGTTGGGATGGGTCTGCTGACACTGGTGCCTGAATGAAGCATTCTGGGGCTGTTGCCAGTTCTTCCAGACCAAATCTGGGTGTGATGGGAGAGCCCTGAGCACCAGGGGAGCTCCACTGTAGGGTCCTATCTTAGGGCACAAGCAAGCCTTGAGCTGGGCTGCTCAATGCGTGGTCCTGATTGAATTTCTTGTTATTCTCTGATTTTGCCCTTGGGCAAACACTGTTGCTGTAACACACTGTGTTTGTGTTCCCTCAAGCATAGTGCTGAACCACTGCCTTGCACTTCAGCTGCTCCAGAGACCGCAATGCTGGAACACCTCCGAGCCATTTTCCTGGTCGTGTTTGTGACCTGTTAGATCACTGTTAAATAACTGATTTGGAGACAGTGGATTAAGCCATACATCAATAACAAAGCAGCGTGTCTATCAAGAGAGGGGACCATGGGATGAGATGACTGGAGGTGTTTCAGCCCTCACAGGGTTTGCCACTGCAAGATCTGCTCTCCATGGCAGAGCTCTGCAGCAACCTTCCACCTGTGAGCTCCTCGCAGACTGTCCAACTCCAGCACTTGATATGATCAGCATTGATAACAGACATTGCCCTGCTTGCATTTCCTTGCTGGAAAGGCTTAAGCCTGCAGCATCCCCACCCAGGAGGGGCTGGAGCCCCATGAGGGGTCAGTTTGGTTCTGGTATTGGTCTCACGGTGAGGAGGGACCAAAGCCACACCTGTAGCACAGCATAATTTTGGGACAGCTGCAAGTGGAGTTGCAGGGATAGCAGAGGATAACCCATCACACAGCCTCTCCTCACCTGGTGCATTTGGACACGCTTTGGGGCAGTGGCTCAGTGTTCTGTGGTGTTCCCTACGTGACAAACAAGAGCTTCTTCCTCCTGTGCTTGCTCACAATCAGGAGACAAAGCTGCAATCACTGTTTTTATCTGCCCCTATAGCTTGATAGATTAACGTCACACTTCTGGCTGCTGTAATTTGATGAGAAATGTGTGGTATTGGTGTCTAGAAATCAGAATGGTGGGTGCTTTACAAACATCTCGGTGTCTAAAAATAGCTGCAGTGCTGCTCAGGCATTTCAAGCAGAAGAACATGCAATGAAAGCCCAGCAATGCTTGAGGGAATAGCAGACTTTCCATTTAAGGCAGTATTATTTAATTGGATAATCTGATTAAATATATAGGTTATGTGAGGACTTGATTCCAGCTCCCCTTAGAAACTGCTGCATACATGTGAAAATGGCGTAACAGCCAACTGCATGCCAAGGAGAATGGCAGTAAATGCTATTCTTGATGCAATTGCTCTGGCGAATCGGAGGCAGATGCGTTCTGATGCTATTTGGATAAAGGGCTCTCCACGCAAATAGCTTTATGAACTGCTGTGAATTGTCCTTTCCCAAAGTAACTGATTAAATCTGAGTCATCAGACTTGAATTTGCCGTGTTTTCTTTATCCTTTTATTTATTCACTGGGATTATGTGCCAAATGTACTCCTGTGATGACGCTGCAATGGACCTAGCTGAAAGCCACAGAGGTTGCTGTTTGATCCCTGTTTTGGCAGCAGAAGTGCCCTGCTCCTGTGAGTTAAGCACGCTGAATATATTTGCCCCGCTGCTCTCCTGTCCCTAAGCAAGGGCTTTGCCATACCCTGTGGTTGTGCTTTATTAGCATAGCTTAATGGCCTGCTATAAATAGAAATGCAGGGAGGTGCAGATGGAGACCTGCCTGCCTGGGTCCCCGCCTGTGGTCGGTCTCTTATTTTTTTTTCTCTCTCTCTTTTCCACAGCGATAAATAGTTAAAAGGCAATTACAATGTTAATTTGTCGTGTTAATGTGCTGCAGCAGGAAGCGAGGGAACGCGCGGGCGGCCGCAGGACCCGTCGGTTCCCATTAACCAGCCTGGCTGCCGGGGGAGTTCTGTGCTGTGCAGAGACACGGCCGGCGTGTTATCGAGTCTGACACTGCAAACGATGCAATCACGGTCAAGTGTCCCAGAAGGACCACGGTGCTGAATAAAGATAAAGCCACTCAGCTCTTTCTTTCTTTGCTGAGGTCATTGGGAAGGGAAGGATATCATTAGCCCAGCAATGAATCTCACTCCTGAGGCTTCTCTTTTTGGCTTTCTCTACTACAACTTCTGTTTTGCCCTGTGAGGGCCGTGCTGGGATGGGGCTGGTACCCAGTCTGTGGCCTCATCCCCAGGGGGAGGCATTGTGACCTTGAGGTGAGCATCTGCCAGCTATGCCACGTCGCTCCTCTGCAGCTTGTTGCTGCCAGATGTTGTCCTTTGCAACTTTTGTGAGCATCCCGTGCTTCTCAGCATCCATTGGGATGTCCTGACCCTCACAGAATCACAGAATGGCCAGGGTAGGAAGGGACCTCAAGGATCATGAATCTCCAACCCCCCTGCCACATGCAGGGCCACCAGCCTCCTCATTTAATGCTAGACCAGGCTGCCCAGGGCCCCATCCAACCTGGCCTTGAACACCTCCAGGGACGGGGCATCCACAGCCTCTCTGGGCAGCTGTTCCAGCACCTCACCACTCTCTCTCTCTCCCTCATCTGTCCTCACCACAGAGCCAAATGGAGACATGGAGGCAGTGTCAGGGCTTGGATTCTTTGGACAGACAAGGTTTGCTCAGCCCTGTCTGGCCAAGGAGAGTTCCAGTGCCCTTTGCAGGGCTCTTGGTGACTCCTGGGCTCCATCAGCAGCCATAAAATGTCTGCACCCCAAAGTCAAGGATCCCCATTTTCTTCGTGTCACATCCCAGCTTTCCTCCCCAGGAAGGTTATGAGGCTGTGACAATTCCTCTTGCCTTTCTATGAAGGCATTGGCTGAGGATGAGGAAGAACAGCTCTCCAGGTTGGGGACTTGCTGTAGGACATTACTGTCCTGTGGCCAGAGGATGGCTGGGCACTGCCAGACTTTAAATGTTTGGTGAGAATTAGGACAGCTCCCCTGGCATTGCCTGTCTCCAGTGCTCCCTTGCATAGTGGGGTTTACTGGAAGAATTTACAGCAGAATTTTAAATGAGCTGGATATTAATATGAGATTTGCAAACCTGGACTGCGGGCAAACAGCAATGCTCAGGTAAAACCCCAAGCTGTATGTTGAAATCTGAAATATTCTTAGTTTCAGTATGGAGCAGCACCCAGCTGATCTCTTCATGGCTCGTAGGCTGCTTTTGTTGTGTTTTAGCATCCTACTCTGAGCACATGAGAACAGTAATGTTTCAGAGTGCCAGCACATGAGCCCAAATCATGGCTTTTGGCTCACACGTTTGTTTTCTTTCCCTGTTCTTGTTGATGGAGTAAACTTGCAGTACTCCATGTAGAGTGGTCAGGGACTGGAATGGGCTGCCCAGGGAGGTGGTGGAGTCACCGACCCTGGAGGTGTTCAAGGAACGTTTGGATTTTGTGTTGAGGGATATGGTTTAGTGAGAGCTATTGGTGATAGGTGGATGGTTGGACTGGATGATCTTGTAGTTCTTTTCCAACCTTGGTGTTTCTGTGATTCTGTAATTGCTTGAATGATAAAACAGCCTTAATCAAATGTTTTTTGGTCAGGACGTACGTGCATAGAAGAAACCAGCCTGCAAACCAGATGACTCGGTACTGAAAGAAGCATCCCTTTTACAGAAGGAGCTAACCTTCTGAGGTACTAAAACTCATTAGCCTCTCCCATTTAGGGAAGAAAAAAAAGGCTTTTAAACATCAATTTAGAATCCATTTGCAAGCTCTCTCAAGGCCTTTTATTGCCACTTAGATCCAGTGAGAGTTCTCACTAATAAACAGCCCAAAAGTGCAGAAAAGCAGTTATGGTCTGTATGGGAAATGGAATTTCTGATTTATTTATTTATTTGAACTAAAATGAATATTGTTTTATTATATTAGCAATTGACAATAAAACATCTTTTGGGGTTCCTGTGAAAAGGACAGAGAGAGAATTACCAAATGCCCAAGTCCCAAAGGACAAAAGGCACATTCCTGCTCCTCGCAGCCCTGGCCCAGCACTGTGCTCCCCAGAGAGGATGGGCAAAAGGTACTGGCATTAAAATAAATATTATTAAGCTGAAGATTATTTATTTTCATAGAAAATCATAGAATCACAGCACAGTCTGGGTTGGCAGTATAGCTCTTTAACCACCTGTAGATGCACAGGTGCTCTTCTTTCCCTGTTCTGTGACTTGATGTTCTGAGACCAAGTTGCTCAGGGGTCCAATGCCCCAAGAATGCAGATACTGCCAATTGAGTTTGGATTTTGAACGTAACAGTCGTTTAATAATGCTAAATTCCACTTAAAATCTGGTGTGTCTTGGGTTGAGTGTATAACAAAGAGCTGTACTCCATCGTTATGGTGGGGATAATGTTGCCATGTCCTCTTCAATTAAAAAAAAAAGTTGCTATTTATTTACTCATTAGATATTAGTCTTTCCATGCGTAGGAGACAGGAGGAAAAGGAGTGTTGGTAGGAAAAGTGTATTCTGGATTTGCTTAGAGATGCTAGGCATAAAATCAGCTCTGATGCCTTTGGTTGCCTATGGGCCTCCATTTGTGATGATCATGAAGCTCTTTGAATGCCTGTGTATTTTCTTAGCAAGAAGGTTATGCTGGACTTTGGCACCTTTGTGAAAGCCATTAGGCAATGTGTGCTGGTGTGAATGTGAAAGCTGAATGTGTTTAAAAAGCATTAGTAAAGACTGTCTATGTCTCACTGGCATCTGCAGGAGTAGTATTTGCTCCTCAAAAATAAATAACCAAATGAATATACATACATATATATATATATATAGCCCAAAGAAGAAGGGCAGAGTAAGTAGGAACATCAACACAACATTCCTGCTTTACAAAGGTGATGTACTGAGATGCCTCCACATACTTTCTCTTTCCTCTTATTGCCCATTGTTGGGACAACTTGGGCTCTGCCCACTTTATCACCCAAACTCAGCTCGTTCCCAGTGCTGGATCTGTCTGGGGCTGTTCTGTATGGAGTTAAGAAACCCAAGTTGGGTGTAGGTTAAGATCCAACAGGGAAATGCCATCTTGTTTGTGGTCTCAGTGAAAACAGTGACTGCAGTGCAGTGCCAACATCTTCATGGAGGCGAGGCCATGCTGGGCTCACACCTGCACCACTGCTTGCCCTTTAGTTGAATGGACAAAAACAAGGATCAAACTGTGATGTTGCTTTTACATATCTTCACAATAACGTCCTGCTTATGGGTAGTATATCAACGTAATAGTAAGGTCCATCATTTGCAAATGATGATTATTTTATTTTTCTTCACGTAGATTTAAATACTCTGCTGTATTTGCCAAAAGAGACAGATTGTTTCCCCCTTGGCACTCTGTGGTGCCACGCAGCTGGTGTGGATTTTAATATCATCATCCTCAATTTAAAAAAATTAAGCCAATTTTAGACAAGAAATAAAAAAGGATTTTTCACCCCCCCCCCCCCTTAAGATGTTATAAATAGGAAAACATCATCAACAAACTCCGTCACTGTGCAGGAGCCTAATTTCTTCCTCTCCACTGGGATCTGGTGTGTTTTTCAGCCTCTGTCATTAATTGTGCTGTATTGTGTGCATTTTCTGCTTCACTAGTTAGTCAGATAGGCAGCAAATGGAGTCAGCTCTAGGTCATGGAACACAAAAAGCCAACTCCTGCTGTCTCCCAATCAGGTAGAGATATTGAATTGAGCTTCACATAATTGAAAACATTAGCAGGCTGGAAAATAAGCCAATTCTTAAACACAGGGAAAAAAAAATAGGAGAAGGTCTGAAATTCCTGATGGAGCTGATCCAACTCCCACTGAAAGCTACAGAAATTCTCCCATCTATTGTGATGGGATTAGGTTGAGGTGACTGGAAGGAGGTGCTGAGCGCACAATGATATAGCACAAATAAAATAAAATTCCCCCAAAACCTGTGAAGAAAATAAGGTTCAGTATCCCTATATTTTTTGTATAGACATACTGAGGCATGGGGGGGAAAAAAAGGGTTTTGAATGTTCTTATTTTTAAACTGGATGATAGTGACTTTTCCTTATCCTCAAATAGAGTTCATCGATGCATTTTATTTATCCTATTCTGAGCTTTTTCTTTTCTTTTTATTTCTTTTTCCAGCTTGATGCCCAGAACTTGCTTGTAGTCTATTTCCAACAGAGGGATTTCTGCAGGGCAGACAATGCCCCCTGTTCCATGGTGGGCACTCCCATAGCTGTGGGCTTCTGACTGACACCTGCACCTCCAGCTCTTCCCAGAGTCACAGCTTCACCCTGGGCTGCCAGACCAGACCTGGGTGCCAGACCCCCATTGCAGGGCTTTTTTAAAGCTTATTCCTAATAAGCTTGGGTGAGTAGATAAATATTTTGATGCCTTTATGTGCGTAGGATATACCTTTAGCACAGTTGTCCATCTTTTCTCACTTTTTTGGTTTTGTGGTTTGAGCTCACTCTGGCTGTAGGAGTGTGCAGAGGAAGAGGCTAGAATGCTTCAGAATGCTCTGCTTCTTATTTACAACACAACACTGTTATAGGAGGAAGCCAGAGACTGCAGTTGAGGCCAAGTGCATGCTGCAGGTAGGGCAGGAAAGAAGCAGCTCCCAGCTGCTCTACAGGAAGCATCTCCAGGTGCCTTCATACAGACTCATTCCTGGTGTTAAAATACAGGGCAGGAGGAAACAGGGAGGAAAAGAGGCTCAATTTTCTGTGCAGACAAATATTCTTCTGGGATAACCATAGCATTTCTTCCCATTGAGCACCGTGCAGCATTCAGCATAACCTTGCACTTTACACTGCAGCGTGCAAATATCAGGACTCTGTGCCTGGCCTCCTCTGTGCCGTGACACCGCCAGCCAATACGTGCATTTTAATTAGAATTAATTTGCATGTGCTTTCTTCCAAATCTCCTTAGATCTGAGGAATGCAGAAGAACCGCTGTGGCTGTGCAAAGCGTGTAAGGAAAGGAGCTGTACAAGGGTACGTGGAGCGTCCCTTATCGGGTGGCAGTGCTGGCAGATGCATCCTCAGGGACTTGTGTTGGGAATGGCAGGAGCAATGACGTGCGCTGAGCAGAGGAGATAAGGCAAGGAATAATTCCTCATTGCCTCCTGCTGCTTTGGGCTTGCTATCTTACATCATCACACCCCCTGCTCTGTGTATGCGGAGTGTTCGGCGCTCTGACCCCACAATGCCCATGCAGCATATCAGCAGCACAGCAAAATGTCTTAGGTTTGGTGCTCTGAATCTGCTCAGCTCCACGGCTCTGAAAGGGGTGAGTGTCAGCTTGCTGCTCTGCCTTATTGGCCCCAGAAGAGTGATAGGATTCTCTGAACAAAGAGCCACCGGGGTGCACGTGGATGGATGCGGATGAGTGGCTGCAGCTCCTACCCAGCAGCACATCAGTGCTCCAGAAGGAACCCAGAGGAGAAAGGAACAACTCTTTCCCTGGGGAAAAGTAAAACGGAGTCTATTCACTGTATTTATACATATATGCAGTTTCTTGTTGGTACAGGGCATACCCATACCCCTTTTAAAGGACAATCCATTTTGTTACAGCTCGGGCAATATAGTTGTTTCTTCCAAAGCACAGTGCTCTGCAGCAGAGTGCCCACTTCACAACCTCACGTTGTAGTGGGTTGTAAATTCAGAGCTGATGAAATCAGTGTGAGGTGATAAATGCAGTAAAACACAGCTTTGGATTTTACTCATTGTCTCTCTAGAGCCCACCTCGGAGCTGCATTCCCATTTCTGACAGCTAACTGCTGGGGGGGAGAAGAGGGAAGCACAGCTATTATGAAGGTAAATATATTTAATGCTGTTGACGACGCAAGCAGAAATCCCTCATCTGTGGCGATGCAGAGGGCAGATGGGAACATCTGAAAATAGCTTCATGGGATTCTGTTACTGCTGCACACCTCGCTGCTGCCTAGCACTGGTTGTGCAGCCACGTGGGCTGTGAGGATCACAGAGAAACAGCTGTTAGCAAGTCACCTTCATTAGGTTTCAGAGTAAACACCACATGGGGGTGAATAAGGTCATTCACACTGCTCAGGGAATAGTGGAAGGTGTTGATTTTAGGCTCTGTAAAGATCTCAGGAAGGTGAAAATGACTCTGCCCTGACCAGGCTGCATGCTTCTGCTCCTGGTGCTGGGGCATGGCAGCAGCTGAGATCTCACAGCTCTGTGCATGCAATGCCTGTGCTGTGATCTGCTGGGATTGTGGTGGATGGCTCCTGGCTCCAGCCCTGTGCTTCTATAGCTGGTAAAGCCTTTGTGTACCCCCCTGCTCCGTGGGTAGCTGTGTCATCTTCTGAAACAGGCTGGCTTGTATTCCGGGCCATGTAAGCTACGTGCAGGACTAAAATCTTAGGCTGATGCTTACACTTGGTTAAATAATGCTTTTCAGTGCTGTCACTAGGACATGGGGTTGGAGCCTGTTTGTGTGTGTTCTCACACTGGCAGAATGAATTTGTCGCTCATTGAAAATCAAAAGAAACTACCCAAGAATAACAAGGAACTGGGGAAAGGAAAAAAAGAAAAAAGAGAGAGAGAGAGAAAGAAATACAGACTTTGTTCGTAAGATACAACTTTAATTCTTATAAAGCCTTGGATGAGATGCAAGAAGTGCAAATATTTGCTCTGCCTCTGACCTTCTCAGGCAAATAGTGCATCAGGCCCTGGCGGACTGCAGGCATCACACTGCAGGGAAGTGAGAAGTCAGCGAGCAGCAGCTGATTGCTGCAGGAATCTTGTGAATTCCCTGAGTTCCAGCACAGGGAGAGGCTCTTATGTGGATGGATGTACCCACATGGGCTTTAGGTGTTGAGCCCCATCTGTCCCAATGAAACATGCCCTCCCTGCACAGTTGAGAGACCACTGAGTCTGCTGGCACCTGCCTTACCTCCATAAGAAACCTCCCTTATCAAACCTCTTGAAATCTAAGAAGTAATTATTATGCTTAAAGGGCTTTAATGGCAGTATGGGGTCAGCCCCAGATGCACAGCGAATAGGGAGGACTGGGCACCACAGGTGGGCTTGCCACCATTACAGCAGAGTTGCAAAGATATTTGCAAAACGAAGTCACAATGCATAGCTCTCGAAGAATAGGAAGGTCTTTTGTACAAATTCTTAAATAGTTGCCCTCCTACTCAGATTTACTGTAAACTTTACAAAGCTCAGTAGGAAAACATTCCCTGGGTTAATAGTTTTTTCAGCACCAAAATTGGTTTATTTTTGTACAGTCATCCATCACTGCTGCTGGGGAGAGATTTGTTTTCAGTGCAAGTCTAGAAATGAAATTTTAACATCTTGAGCTGTCCCATCACTACTACAGAGAATCCTTTTTGATGTTTTGAGCTGAGACATGACCTCTTAACAAACGTTGGCAGCATGTCCTATTGCTTTGCTCTAGGCAGCTGGTGCTGGCCTGCCCGTGGGTGCAGTGTGCTGCTGTCACGCAAGGGATGGAACCCATTGGCAGGGTGAGAATGGCTCTGGGTTTACCCATCGCCTTGGGAAGTGATGGTATCCCTGATACATGGCAGATGGGTTAGAAGGACACGTGTCACCACGGCTCCTGGTTCCTCACTGCATCCCCCCTTGTCCCCCAAGCACCCCAATATCAAGTCGGCATCCCCATTGCAGGCAGCTGACTGTCTCCATAATGATGCCATTCATGAGTAATCTTCCAGGATTAGAAATGAACTGTGGCTGCTGCAGCTTCCACCTTTGCCGCATAGCAACGAGAGTGGAAAGTCAATTAATTACCTTCTCACTGGAATCCGGGGGCCCTTTCGTCCCCGGCTCAGCCATGTGTGTAATGGGAAGGGAGCGCGGCAGGCTGCGGCTGGCCAGCGGGGAATTGCATGACAGAGTGAAAGATGAGCTCGAGGACAGGAGAGGGAGGGCATGGGGGAAATCCTACAGGTTCATTTAAAAAGTAAGAGGCCACTGATTAGCCAATTATTGGCTCATTTCCCCTCTTTTGGCAGCAGTGACAGCTCCATGGACACCTCTGAGGGCAACACCTGAGCTCCAGAAGCAAACATGACTTGGTTGGAGCACTGGCCCTGCTCACAGCTGGGCCTTCCAGAAGTTTCTTCCCAAAGCGTTGCTCTTTTTTGGGTCGCCATCACCTCTGACAACCTCCGTTCGCTTGCTTTCAGAGATGGTTTCACGGCAACCATTTTATTTTTCTTCTGGGTTGTTTTTTATGGGCAGAGTTAATGGAAAAAATGTTTTAAAGGTTGATTTTCCTAAAAAAGATTTACTGATGAGTACAAACAGAACTGAGGAACCATGGGTGACGATCTGAACCAACACTAGGTTTTACTCAGAGCAAGAGCAGGTGCTTCTCCTATGGCTTGTCTGGGACATAGGGACTTACAGTGAGTGGGAGTCCTTGAACAGAGCCCCAGTCTGAGTCAACCTGGAGAAATGAAGGAGGGTAAGGTCAGTTTGTCAGATCCAGCAGCTTCGAACGTCTCTGTGGTTGCCTGTTAGAGAGCCAATTCATGTTGTCCTCCACCTGTCTGCCTTAGCAGTGCCCCTCAGGTTGGGAGCAGGGATGTCATGAGTGACACCTGGGATGGGAAAGTGGCTGTGGGAGGGGAACAAGTCCTGAGGGTCTTAGAATCACAGAACCACATGACAGGAGAGACTCACAAGGATCATGGAATCCAACCCCCTGCTCCACATGTGACCACCCAAACCCTATGGCTGTGAGCTGTGTCTCAGCACTCCCTGTTCTGTGCCATGCCCACCGCCCTCTGGGGCAGAATCTTTCCCTCATACCCAGCCTGACACAGCTTCTATCCAGAGCCAGCCCCAATGCACATTTAATTAATACATTAATCCTAAGATGGAGCATTTCAGCACAGGAACAAAGTTCCTGGGTGTCGGCCCTGTGCTCACTTGGCACATCCTCACCTTCCCCAGGCTCACAGTGCTCTGTTCTCAGGTGCTCCAGAAGTGGCAGTAACTTTCAGTCTCACTGCTAATTGATCCCATCCTTAATTTATGTGTGTGCAGGGGAGCTAATCACACATTTACCTTCCCTGCTGGCTTTTTTTCTGAGATTTTATGCTCTCCAAATTTCTTTTTTTTTCTTTTTTTTTTTTTTTAATAAATCAAATTAGCTAAACTGCTTAAGAAGCACTTTTCTATTAAAAGAAGATACTGCTATGGTGCCTGAAGGTTTACTATGAGAACTGTCTTTTTAATAGTAACACTTTGAGGTTATGAACTGCTGTCTTCTCTTCGAAGTTTAAGGGTTTTGTGCCTGCTTAGTGTCCCTCTGAGAAATGAATATTCCAGGATGCACTTGCAGAGGTCTAAACCAAGTTACAAATGACTGAAAAGTCATAAATATGGCTAAAAGAGTGGCTCTGGAGTGTGGAGTGAGTGGCTGCCTCCTGCTTGCCAGTGAAGCTGGGGGAAGAGCAGAAATGCTGCTTTAGTGCATGGGGAGCACTGCGGGGTGCTGTGTGGTCACTGTTTCACTGGGATCTTTGCTGGGCTGGGAGTTTGTAATGGTAGAATAGAGTCTATGTGAGAGAGAAGAGAATAAAAATATATCCCACAAGATGATGATGATGATTATGGTTTTCAGGCTAGAAGAGAATGGCATTTAGAAAGGAATCAGCCTTGGGGTTCAGCCCTTTTTGTCCTGGTGATGTAGATCTGAATGTCTGCACACAGCACGGTGTTGAACTGCAGCTCTGGGCAGAGGAGAGGTGGGTCCTTCCCACACCTGGGTGAGGACACAGCTGACCATGCTGGCCCAGCAATCCTGATCTGAGGCACTGATAGAAGAACTTGGATGGAGTGTTTTAGAGGCTCTACAGAAAGGTTCCATGTGGGCTCTAAGCAGTGAGCCCCATTGAGTGCACCCCGAGTCAGCAGGGAGCGCCTGCAGTACGGCGTGCTGCTCTGCTGTGCGGGCATGCAGCAGTGGGTGAAGACTCCAAACTGCTCACTTCTCCATGCTGTGAAGGAAATGGGTGGTTCTCTACTGCCTGAGTTGGACACATAGCTATATTCCCTGTATTTATCCCCAGTCAGATGCAGGCAGGCTGGTTCTGCTGTGTGCTGAGCCCCGTTTTGGCTGCTGGAAGCCTGCTAGCCTCACCTCTGCACTCACCAGTGTTGCACATGTTTTGCTCCTTGCTTTTCCTCAGACACCACAGTGCCTTTGCATGGCGCCTTACAATGTTGGCTGCATCCTTTACATGGCTGTATTTTTGGCCTCTAGAAGAACAGAACTCACAGCATCAGCACACAGAGACTGCAGATCTGGAAACAGCAGGGGGTGCAGAGCTGTGCTCAGAGCCGCAATTCACCACCAACACCTCTCTCTGCGTGGCTTTGGTGCACCCTGTGCCATCCCAAAGCCCCAGGCGAGGTCCTGCTAAGGGAAAGCACAAAAGCTTGTGCCCGCTGCTGTCCTGTGATGCCCTTGGCTGAATCGCCAGCAATATGAGAGCAGGGGGCTGGGCTGCGTGTTCCCAGCGTGCGGGTCAGGCTGTGCTGGAGGTGCTGCGGGAGCTGAGGGCACTGTGCTGTGTGCTTGCTGTGCCTATTGCAGCAGTGGGCATGAAATGGAGAGGGAAAATGAGCAGATGGGGGTTGGACCCTGCTGACGTTGAGCCCCAAAGGCAAAAGGCTGCTAGAGCCGTGCTCTGCTCAGCTGCGCAGCTCTAAAATAACATGAATTAAAAAATAAAGAAAATAAAGCATACACTGAGCACGTGACTGAGCCCTGATTTGTGTAAAACAACCAGGAAATAAAATCCCCAAGAGAGCTTAACTTCATGCTGGAGGAAAACAGCTGATCTGGGAGCAGGGAGCGTGTTCATTTCTTCTGGAAAAAAGCTCTGACTCTGCAGCTGTAGAAGTGCTTTGTACATGAAAATTGAAATGAAAATCTTGGCATGTATGAGGGATGCTTTTCCTGGTTCCTAATTGTTTCCTACAAAACCCCTCAGCTCATACACACACGTATTGAATTTGACAGTGATGAAGTTTATCTGTTTTGTCAATGGAAATGCAGTTAAGCTCGTGGGAACAATACAGTTTGTGAAGTGGGAATTCGACATTGCAGGTAACCAAGTACTTTCACTTCATTTTTATGACAGCAATAAAGGCAAACCCTGGGCTAAATTTAATTCCAATTAATTGGAAGCATTGTTAAGGAGGTGTTGTGGTCAAATGATAGCCAATGTTTGGTCTATAGATGTGACTGCTGATCGGGGCTGGGCTGGGAAGTGCGAATCACAGAAATCCCTGCACAGCCACCTCCCACAGTACAGATCAGAAGGCTATTTCATAAATAGTGAGCTTGGAGTCTCGCTAAGTAAAGGCTAAAGAAGCCTTTACTTTGTTTTCATGGATTGTTCAGGTGAGTTTTCCCCTGGGCACAGTCCCAAGCCATGCTCACTGGTGATGCCCATATCCCAGCCCCTCATTTCTTTGTTTGACATCTCTCCAATTTAGTCAGCCATTTTGTGTTCAGTTAAAATAAAAACAAAAAACAAAAAAACAAACAAAAAAACACCAAAAAAAAACCAAAAAACGATTAAATGAGGAGGAGACATCCATCGTGGGCAACCTCCTGGAGATGCTATTTTGGGATTTTATTCCCTTGTGCTCACCTTACCCCAGAGCACTGTAATTCTGCCTACAGATGTCTGTGACTTGAAACCCATCCTGTGAACGGATGCAGCCTCACCATCAGGACCCCAAATATGAAGTGAAAATCACTGGAAGCAAGTGCAGCTCCTACCCACGGGGTTCTGTGTTGTGCCCTGAGTGCTGATGGAGTTCAAGAGGGAGCAACGTGGGGCAGGACTGTTCTCTCGGTGCCACGGGGCTGCTCTGGAGGCTTAGGGCTCTGTGCTGCAGCATCCTCTCTCCCTCCCCACCACCCCACAGCCACCACTGCGTTTCCTTCCTTATCCTCCCGAAAGTCCCCGAGCTATTAAGTAGGTCACGAGAGCTGGTCCCCATCCAGCAGTTTGTCTAATTGCCTTTTTATAGTCGCACCGTGCCGCTCTTCATTATGCTGTCAGTGCTGCGGGAAGACGGGGCGGGGAGTGAGCGGAGCTGGGGGCGATGGCTGCGGGCGAGGGGAGCGCGTCGGGCTGCGGCCATTGCTTTGCCAAGTGCACACGGGTGGATCTGGGAGAGGATGCGGCCGAGGGCCGAGGTAGGGTTAAGTTCCTCCCCCTGGCCTTCTCCCTTCTCCTTGCAGTGCTGAGACGCCCAGCAGCAGCTCTTGGGGATTTGTATGGAGTTTTGTGCCACAAGGAAGGGATGCGTGCGGGGATTGGGGCACTGCACCCAGCTCAGGACCTGCGTGGCTGTGAGCGCTGCGGAGCGGGGTGAGGCTGAGCATGCAGGGATTGCTTTCGATCCCTTTCTTTCTTATGGCTGTTTCAGACGTGGTTTGCAATGCTGTGTTTGAGGAAGCGCACAGTTCACTGAAAGCCATAGGAATGAAATGCTTTGAGGTGCCTGGCCCGGGGGTCTGGCCCGGGGAGTAGCTCCTCCTGGCCCGAGTAATTGCGCTGCCGTGGTGCTCCGCAGCTCGGAGAGGGGCTGGCACCGAGGGCTGCAAAAGCACAGCCTGCTTAAAGCTCTGCCTTCCTCAAACGGTTTTTAAGCATGAGGAGCTCTGTTCCCTTCACTTTGTTAATCAGAAATCCCAGCCCCAACCCCTGAGCCTGCTCTGTGCAGATAAGGCAGCGTCTCTTCTCCATCTGCACCTCCTGCAGCCGGGGGGTCCGGGCGGGCTGCTCCGCCGGAGCTGCTCCTCGAGCGGTACCGGGACCCCCCACCCCTCCCTTCTGCGGGGGGAGCAACGCCCGAAGCCCCCAGCACCAGGCAGAGGGAGCACCCTGCAGCCGCAGAGCAGGGGCTGCAGCTCGTGGCTGTGCTCTATCCTTTTAGCTCCATCTGAGAAGATTTGCGGCTCAAACGCTCCCCCGAGACCTGCTAACCTTTCGGTAAGGTTTGGCTACGCGATCTTGCTTGAGTTAAATAGGAATTAGGGGGGGCACAGGAGGGACGCGGCTGCAGCCCCGCACCCCCATCTCTGCATCCTCCATCCCCGCAGCCCCCATCCCCGCATCCTTCCATTTCCCCATCCCCGCATCTCCCCACCCCACGTACCCCATTCCTCCCAGTCCCGCTCCCGGTGGAGCAGCGCACTGCGAGCAGCAGAGGTAAATGCCCCGATCCTCCTCGCCATCTCTCCGTACCTCTCTTTTTCTTCTCTTCTTCTGCCTCTCTCCTCCTTTTCCTTCCTTTTTCTCTTTTTATTTCCCTTCCTTTCGCTGCGTTCTATCCCCATTTTCAGCCGCCGGCAGAAGTTCGGGGCGATTTTTATTTCCAGGAGCCGCCGAACAAAATCTCCTTCTCCCACCTTCGGACGCGGAGCAGCGATCGGGGCTGCCCTGGCTGCGGTCCCCACGGCGGTCCCACGGGGCGGGGGTGGCTCAGCGATGCCCCAGAAGCGGGGGGGAATTTGGGAGTCGAGGAAGAGCCCCGGCGGCCCGCATCCCTCCTGTGCCCGCAGCGTTGAGCCCGCCGGCACCCCTCACCCCCCCATTTATCTCCGTGTCTCGGCACGTGTATGCTGGGGCTGTGAGGGTGTTTGTGGGGGTACCGCTGTATCCAACAGCGGCACGAAGCCCCGTGCCCCCGCCCAGAAGCATTTTCCCTCGGGCTGGCGCTGCCTGGGGACACGTTTGTCCCGCACCGGACCGGGGTCATTTTCAGGCTCCGGTGGAGTTTTTCGGTGTTTTTAATAATGATGATGATCATTATTTAAATGATGTTTCTAAATAGGTTTCCCGAGCCCGACGCACCACGCAGCTCCGCACCGTGCGGAGCCTCAGCGGTGCAGGGCCGGGGCTCTGCGGGGCGAGAGATGGGGAGGAGGGGGAAAATGCCCCAATGCCCCCGCAGCACGCCGCGATTTGGGCGGATTTTCGTTGTTTCCTCCCTGACGCCCTCTGCGGCCCCCGAACATCGATCTCCTTCGCGTCTGTTGCAATGAACTTATCGCAGGTTAAATAAGAAATCGTAACAATAATAACGAAAATTTTTTAAAAAATCGTTGCATGAACCCCGAGCTGTTCATCTGCGCAGTCTGATGGTTCGGGTTTTCTTTTGTTGTTTTTTTTTTTTTTTCTTTGTTTCTCGACCTATTTGTGCACTGA
Source organism: Chrysolophus pictus (assembly GCA_037305975.1). Classification (NCBI taxonomy): domain Eukaryota; kingdom Metazoa; phylum Chordata; class Aves; order Galliformes; family Phasianidae; genus Chrysolophus; species Chrysolophus pictus. The sequence goes on from CM074595.1 coordinate 10,356,150, forward strand.
TTTGTGTTAATCCCCGCCCCGGCGCAGTGCGATTCCCATTGGGGTCGGGCCCGGAGGGTAACGGCGACCGAAAGACCCCCGTGGGGCGCAGCCTCGCTGCGGCGACGGCTCTTTTTGACGCATTTCATCCGCTTTGCACCTAAGTCCCCTCCTGCTTCCGTCAGAAGGAAAATAAATAAATAAAATAAAATAAAATAAGGGGGGGTTAGGAGGGCGGCGGTATTTGAGGCGTTTTCTGGAAGCTCCGCTTCGTGCCGCACCCCAACCGCAGCCCTCCCCTTTCTCTCCTCCACCCCCATCCCAAAGAACGGCATCAGGAAATCGTTCAACATTGTGTTTTCCGTTGTCTGTAGTAAAATAAAAATGCTCGTTGTAACCTCCGAAAAGCAGCGAACCAAACAGGCGCTCCCCCCACCTCCACTTCGGGAACGTCTATTATTGTTATTATTATTATTATTATTTTTCTCCTGAACCACAGAACCTCGGCGATCCCCACGCAGTGCCGCAGCGCTGCTGTTTCCCACCGGTCCCGAACCCCAAATGCTGTCGCTCCCCCCGCGCCTCCCCGCACGGATCTCCCGTGGCCGTTATGTGCAGTGCGGGCTGCGCACCTCGGGAACAATTAAACAAAGAAAACACGCGGAGGGCTTTTCAGTTCAATATAAGTATGGGCGTTCAGGGGATCAGAACGGAAAAATGGATTTTTACGAGGAAAAATGGGAAGTGACTCCGTCAGACGGAGCGGAGCCCGAGAAAAGCCTCAGTGCCGCTCGCGGAGCGGCGCGGGGCAGAGCGAAGCCCGGGCGCGGAGCGGAGAAGAGCGGGACCAACAGCCGTCGGTGCTGCCGCTGCGTTCCCGAGACGGTGCTTCTCCCGCTGCCCCCGGGCTCCGAGGGGGGTGCGAGGGGTTTTGGGTGGAAAAACTACATGGGAGGGGCTGCGAGGAGGCGAAATTCGTTGAGAATCTGTCGAAAACCGCCTGTCCACCCCTTCAGTGGGGCCGTTTTCCTTCTGATGCTCGGTTCGCGGGGGGAAAGGGGCTGGGAGCGGGGCTGCGGGGCTGCGGGTCAGGGGTTGCGGGGGGCTGCGGGGCCGGGGGGAGCCGCGCTGCGGCGCTGCTGGCGGGACCCGGCGGGCGTGGGTGTCACCGTGCCGGGGGGGGGAGGCTGGGCTTGGCCGGGGCCGCTGGTACCTCCCCCAGAAATGCAGCAATCCTCTCCCCTCTCTTCTCTCCGCGAGGTGGGCGCACTGCGATGGAGACGCGGCTCTCTCTGCCAGGGGTTTGCGCCGGCCGCCCGCTGACAGCCGTCGGTTGGTGACAGCCGCAGACCTGTGACCACCGCAGCCCGGCGACAGCCGCCGTCCGGGAGGGACCGGCGGAAAGGAGCGGAGCGGCGCGGAGCGGGGCGGGAGGGCCCGCGGCTTCCCGCAGCGGTGGCATGCCCCAGGGCAGCCCGCAGCGCAGCCGCTCGCCTTGCGCTCGGGAGCGGAGGTAGCGGCTCGGCAGAGCCTCCCGCAGCCGCCGCCGCCGTCGCTCTTCTCCCGGCGCCGAGGTCCCGGCCTCCGCCTCGCCGCCCGCCCGCCCCGTCGGGTCTCTGCGTCTCCACGGCCCTCCGAGCCCGACAGCCGCCATGGCCACGCTCCTCCGCAGCAAGCTGTCCAATGTGGCCACCTCGGTGTCCAACAAGTCCCAGGCGAAGATGAGCGGCATGTTCGCCAGGATGGGCTTCCAGGCGGCCACCGACGAGGAGGCGGTGGGCTTCGCTCACTGCGACGACCTGGACATGGAACACCGGCAGGGGCTGCAGATGGACATCCTCAAGTCCGAAGGTGGTGAGGAGGGCGGCGAGCAGCCTCTGGAGGGGGACATCCACTACCAGCGGGACGGCACCGGGCCGCTGCCGCCCTCTGCCTCCAAGGACGCGGGGGTCTGTTCCGAGCTGTCCGGGCAGGGCAAGCCCAAGATCACGGCGTGGGAGGCGGGCTGGAACGTCACCAACGCCATCCAGGTACGGCCGGGCACCCGCTACCACTTGCGCCGGGATGCGAGCCCCGATCTGAGCCCCAACCCCAGCCCCACTCCCATCTCTGGACTCAGCCCTTGTCCCCTTCAGCAGTGTTGGGGTGCAATACCCTTCGGCAGAAAAAAAAAGGAAAAAAGAAAGGGGAAAAAAAGAGAGAGAGAGAGAGAGAGAGAGAGAGAGAGAGAGCAGGGAAAAGGGGAAAAAAAAAGAAAAATGGGAGAAAGCAGGGGAAAATGGGAAAAAAAAGAAAAATGGGAGAAAGAGGGGGAAAGAAAAAAAAGGAAACAACAATCTCCTCCCTTTCCCCAAATTGGAAACAAAAAATCCATATTGCTTTGCCCTGCCTGCCCCAATGGCAGCATGTGGGATGGGGGTGGCTGAGGAGGTGGGATGTGCTGTGGGGGGTCTGTGTTGGTACCCCCCACGTTAGGATGGATGGCACTGCAGGGTGATGGGTTCTTGGTGCACGGAGGGTGCTGGGAGCACACAGGGTGGAGATTTGGGTAAAAGCCGGGTGGCAGAGCTGTGCTTGCTTGCTGTGGGTGCTCCGGGGTGCGATGCTGCGGGTGTGATGGCGTGGGTGGCATGATGGAGAGAGAAGGGTGTGCGTGTCATCGTGACCACATGGTGTGATTGTTGGGCTGTGGGCTGTGCCATTGGTGTCACTGCATGTGGCTGAGGCAGTGGGTGTGCGCCTGCTCATGCCTGGCCCCTCCATCAGGAGAGCAACACGGTTTCCATTTTGTCTCTTTCCAGGGGATGTTTGTGCTGGGCCTGCCCTATGCTATCCTTCATGGTGGATACCTAGGACTCTTTTTAATAATTTTCGCCGCGGTGGTTTGCTGCTACACTGGGAAAATCCTTATTGCCTGTCTTTACGAAGAGAATGAGGATGGGGAGATAGTCAGGGTGAGAGACTCCTATGTGGACATAGCAAACGCGTGCTGCGCGCCCCGCTTCCCCACGCTGGGAGGCAGAATTGTGAATGTGGCTCAGATCATTGAACTGGTCATGACCTGCATCCTCTACGTGGTTGTCAGTGGGAACCTGATGTACAACAGCTTCCCTAACCTGCCCGTATCCCAGAAGTCGTGGTCCATTATTGCCACAGCCGTTCTCCTGCCTTGCGCGTTCTTGAAGAACCTGAAGGCAGTCTCCAAGTTCAGCTTGCTCTGCACATTGGCCCACTTTGTGATCAACATCTTGGTGATCGCCTACTGCCTCTCCCGGGCACGTGACTGGGCGTGGGACAAGGTCAAGTTCTACATCGATGTGAAGAAGTTTCCCATCTCCATTGGCATCATTGTCTTCAGCTACACCTCTCAGATCTTTCTGCCTTCCCTGGAGGGGAACATGCAGAACCCCAAGGAGTTCCATTGCATGATGAACTGGACACACATAGCAGCTTGCATCCTTAAGGGACTCTTTGCCTTGGTCGCCTATTTGACCTGGGCTGATGAGACCAAGGAGGTCATCACAGACAACTTGCCATCCACCATTAGGGCAGTAGTCAATATTTTCTTGGTGGCCAAAGCCTTGCTCTCCTACCCCTTGCCGTTTTTTGCAGCTGTGGAGGTCCTGGAGCGATCCCTTTTCCAGGATGGAAACAGGGCATTCTTCCCCAACTGCTACGGGGGCGATGGGCGGCTCAAGTCCTGGGGGCTCACCCTCAGGTGTGCCCTGGTGGTGTTCACCCTGCTCATGGCTATCTATGTCCCGCACTTTGCCCTCTTGATGGGTCTCACTGGGAGCCTCACAGGTGCGGGTCTCTGCTTCCTGCTCCCCAGTCTTTTCCACCTCAAGCTCTTGTGGAGGAAGCTCTTGTGGCACCACGTCTTCTTTGACGTCGCCATTTTCGTTATAGGAGGGATCTGCAGTGTCTCCGGGTTCATCCATTCTTTAGAAGGCCTCATAGAGGCATTTAGAACCAATGCTGAAGACTAAAGAGGACCCAGAGCTGGTGGCAGTACGAGAATAGCGTCGAACATCCGCATAGCCATGAGATTCTGCATCCCTTCAAGGAGGAGTCATTACTTTCGTTACATGCATCCAACAAATTCTACGTTATAGAATCTGCAAATTAAATGAAATCAGAAGAGATGAAAACGCGTGCCCTGCCATCTTTTTAAATAAGCTAAGATTTAATATATATATATATATTTATTTTTTTGTTCTTTCAAATATTTGGAAGGAAAATCCATGGTGCCCCACCCCGACCTCCTCACCAGTTGCCTGAAGCTCAGCCCCACGAATGAACCATCGGGAAAGGATAACAGCTCCCAGCACTGCCCGCAGATCTGCACTGCAGTGCTGCAGGAGGTGCCGACCCGATGGGATTGTGTTTACAGATGGAAGCAGACGGGCTGCAGGTGCTGGGAGCAGCAACATTCCTTTACATACATCACGAGACAGACGTAGATGAGACCTAGACTGTAGGAATAGGAATAGCCCAGCAACCCACGCTCCGGCCGATGGCCGGTGCTGCAGTCATCTGCAATGTTTACACTGTAGTCACATTGATGTCAGACTGCTTAATTCTTCCATCCGGATTGACTCGAGGAATGGCGCTTCCCATTGATTACATTTTGCCTCTGGTTGAACTCACAGACCTGGAGTCCACTTCTCAGTGATTTTTTTTTTGTTGTTGTTCGTTTGTTTCATTTTAAGAATTATTTCAGAATAATGAAAAGAAAAAAATATATATTGTTGGATTTGACGTCGTTCAGGATACAGAAACAAAACCAAGACAAAACTCATTCTGTGCAATCTACCAGATCCGTGGAGCTGTTTCCAATGTATGTGTGGTGTAATTGTGGTAAATAAGATGAAAAATGTATATCAGAAAACAAAAGTCTATCTTTAACATATAATGTGGTACATAAATATATCAAACAATAAAGAGAAAACATATCTGAGGAGCTGGCCTGCTTCGTTGGGCTGGGCAGGGGCAGGGGGAGGGTTGGGGCACCAGGTTTGTGGGTGTTGGAAGGGGAAGGGGAGGGGGCCAGTCCCCAAATCCCTTACAACCAAAGGTAGAGAAGGGGGAAACAAAATGAAATATGGGACTTGGAGGAGCCCTGGCTTGAGCTGAGCTCCCGATACCCTTCCCATGGGTTGTGCCCAGCACTGGGATAGCCATGGCAGGAGGGCCGGGGTCTGCAGCATAACAGCACACCGCCACACACAGCTGTGCTTCACATCTGCTTTGCGCCCTGCAGCTCCAGGGCCCTTCTCTCACTGCATTCCCTGTTGGGATCGCGCTGTGCTCTGTCCTTGTGGGATGTGGGATGTTCATGGGCTGACACAGCCCTTTGTTTTGTATTTGTTAGGGGCCAAAGGGCTGCTGTTAGGGGCACAAGCTGACGTAAGCTGCAGGAAGTGCTGTATTATTCTGGGAGCCCCCCTGGGCTTTGTCTTGCTGTCAGTTCTGCTCAAGCGCTTCCCTCTGTGCTTCCATCGGGTAATGCATGAGCAGCTCACAGAGTGAGCCCAGGCTCTGTCCTCCCAGCATGGCTGTGGTGGTACCGTGGTGCCGGCAGCCCCCACCTGCCCAGCACACATCTCAGTGCTGTGCTAGCAGCAGTGACAGCACGTGGATTTGGCTCTGCTGGGGATGTGCAGCCTTTCAGCAAGAGATGCAACGGGCTGAGCAAAACAAAGCCCAGAATAGTAGCAGAAATGGAAGAAAAAGATGGAAAAGGATGATCTCCATTCCAGGTGGCTTCTGACTGCAGATATGTAGCTTCTGGTCACGTGCTGCAACATCCTCCAGACCTTCTCATTCCAAAAATGAATGGCACAAAGGCCTTATCTGTACCAGGAGGGAACAGGTTTCCCTATTGCTCTGTGTCTTTGCAGCCCCATGCATAGGGCACCCCTATTTGGGTTGGTTCCTTAATACATAATGGTAATACCAAATCCTTTTCCTCATGGCCATGCAGGAACATCAGTGGCAGCTGCAGTGATGTGAGGGCTCTGCCCACTGAACTCTGAGTGCTGGTGCTGCACGAAGGATCTCATGGCTTCACACTTCCCCACGGACAGGGATCTGGGAACCTTGGCTGTGGTGTCTCAGCCTCATGAACCTTCACAGAATCATAGAACCATTGAGGTTGGAAAAGACATTAAGATCAGAAATCCAACCCACCCCACCATGCCCACTGACTGTGTCCCTCAGTGCCACATCTCCATGGTTCTTTGAACACCTCCAGGGATGGTGACTTCCCCACTTGCCTGGGCAGCCTTTTCCAGCGCATCACCATTCTTTTGGAGGATTAATGTTTCCTAATTTCCAACCTGAACCTCTCCTTGTGCAATTTGAGGCCATTCCCTCTCATCCTATCGCTATTACCTGGGAGCAGAGACTGACCCCCACCTCGCCACAACCTCCTTTCAGGGAGTTGCAGACATCAATAAGGTCTCCCCTGAGCCTCCTCTTCTCCAAACTGAACCATCCCAGTTTCCTCAGCCTCCACTCCCCATAAGACCCCATTTTGCTCCAGACCTTCCTCAGCTTCATTGCCCTTTTCTGAACAGGTTCCAGGATCTCAGTGTCTTTCCTGTAGTCAGGAGCCCACAGCTGAGCACAGCACTTGTGCCTCAGACCCTCCAGACTGCCCTGCAGTCTGGGTCAGGAGCTGTGCGCCCTGGTGACAGCAGTGACTCCTGCTCTCACCCTCTGCTCTTTCCTGGAGCCAAGCTGTCCTCTGGTTGCCCCACTGAGAGATTTTCCTCTCCCACCCAGCTCTTTCCATCCCTTGCTAATCATTTACTCCTACCACAGGCCACTCCTTTTGACTTCTCTTTTGACCTTCAGACTGAATCACCAAAACAAAAGCCCAGGGCAGGTGGGAGGGGAGCACTGCCTGTGCTGCTGCTGCAGGACTGCTGCCCCATGCTGCTGCAGGTAAAGGCATTTCTTTCTCCATGACTTTCCCTTCTTCTTCTGAGGGCTGGGTCAGCTTGGGACAATCACAGAGGTTTTGGTGGAGAGCTCATCCCTCACTGCCGGGTGAGTCGGTGGGCACAGGACTGGGGTGCAGGGGAGACAGCTGGGAGCAGTGGAGCTCAGGTATCCTGAATCATAGAATCATAGAGATACTTAAACTAAAAGGGGAAATTCACATCAGATGTTAGGAAGAAATTCTTTACTCAGAAATGGTGAGGCATTGGCACTGCTGCCCAGAGAAGAGTGGGTGCCCCTCCCTGGAGGTGCCCAAGGCAAGGCTGGGTGGGATCCTGAGCAGCCTGTTCTGATGGGGACAAAGTTGGAATGCAATGGGCTTGAAGGCCCCTTTCTACCCAACTAGCTCATGATTCTGTGATTTTATGATTAAGGTTGCAAAAGACTGAGATCATCAAGTCCAACCCCAGCCCACCCCACCATGCCCACTGACCACATCCCTCAGTGCCACATCCCATGGTTCTTGAACATCTCCACGGATGGTGACCCCACCACCTCCCTGGGCAGCTGTGCCACTGCATCACCGCTCTTTTGGAGAAGAAATGTTTACTAATATCCAACCTGAAATCAGGCTCATTCCCCAGGAATCACAGCAGCTCCAGGGAGGAGAGAAATAGCATCCTCACCCTTGGAAATATTGCAGGAGGTGAAAAGGTTTCTTGCATTAAATGTGCACGAAAAATGAAGTTTTGATCTCATGGAGCTCAAGGTGGCTGTGTCCACAACTCTGCAGGGGGACAGCCTCTCTTGGGCATTGTGGGGGGGCTGCTCATGGGACGTGAGCGCCCTTAATGAAGGCAGCACAGCAAGGCTGCTCTGGGGGCAGCTCACAGAGCCGTCTCCATGCTGCTGAACCCTGCTCAATCTGGTGCAGAACTGCTGCTCTGCCCTTGTCCTCAGGGCCAGTCCTGCACTGCTCTAAGATTTTAGAGAACCACACTGTTCATGTACAGTCTGTTCAGCCTTTGTTGAATCCTCTTAGATGAAGAAATGGGCTCAGCTCTTTTAAAGATTCTCCTGTCCCTGTCGCACTTGACTCTGTCCCACCTCATCCCTCCTGCAGCACTGATAACCCAGCCCCAAACAGCCCCTGCTGACACCTGAGTGCTGTGGGTCACCTTTCACTGCTGGCTGAAGGAGACTGACACAGTGCTTTCTGCAGAAGTGTTTGTTTTCCCCTTATCAGAGCCCTTCCCTGTAATCCCAGCTGCTTGGCACCGTGCGCTTCCTCTGCAAGTGACACATTTATGATTACGGGTATGGATATTGCCTGATAGGGAGATGAAGATAGCATGCCCTATCTTAACCACACACATCCCCTACACAATAGGTGCATGAAACAATTCAAAACAGAGTGTGCAAATGCGATGGGACGGGGAGTCCTTCCTGGATGTGCCCTGCTCTGAGCTGCATGGCAGCAGGGTAGTGACCCCCTGCTCCTCAGTGATGCTGGCAGCACCTGGAATTCATTTCTTCTGTTTAGGAAACAAGGCTAACCCGCACCAAGGGGACCTCTGTGACTGCTATTTCCCCAGGGGACATGGGGACAGCCAGCTGGGGGGTGATGTCCCGTCCATGGGGCTGATGTCCCTGTCTGTGTCCCACAGCTGTCAGGGTGTCCCCAGGGCTGGGAGGTGACACTGGCAGGGCTGAGGAGCCGGGCACACTGTCACAGTGGGGCCAGCAGCCACGTGGCAACGTCCTGCTGCTGCACTGCCGTGGGGCTCTGTTGGCCAATGTTTAATTTCATCACGGGTTAATGATTCAAGAGCTGAGTTTCAGTGCCAGTTCCCACCAGCACCATCTCCCCATCCCTGCTCTGAGCGGGGGACACATGGGGACACTGTGTGTGGGGGATGAAGGGTTCTGTCTATGTGCCTGTCCTGGTGCACAGGGTGTGTGGCCCTACAGGGACGTGTGCTCATATGACACATGTGCCCTCCAGCACAGCCACCCACAATCATCCCTCCTTTCACCGTGTGCTCTTTGCCTTCACACAGGGACTGCCTAAGGACACCCAGGGCCGGCTGCCCTGATGCCCAAGCCTGGATGGAGCCTTCCTCCAGCGCCCTGGGGAAGACAAAGGGTAATGGGCTCTGGGGTGGGAGAGCAGAGGCAACGTGGGAGCATGCATGAGGGCTGGGAGGGTACAGCCCAAGCACTGCTCCCATCACATTCTCATCAGGTGCACTGAAGCAGCGAGCACAGCCCTGATACAGAGCACGGGGTTCCTCCACCACTGGCACTGCAGCACCCATTGCTGGCACTGCAGCACCCACAGCCCCATGGCAGTGCACACCACCAGGCAGAGCTGCTGCTGGGTGGGCTCCGCTCCTGCTGCAGGCATAGTCAGGAGATGTTATAGGAAATGACAACGGAAGCCGAGGGAGACTCTTTTATTTTTAATGATGAGAGAGAGAAGACACCAGCCCTTCTGCAATAGCTCAGAGCTTTATCTCTGGTTCTCCTCCACACATCCATGTTTGCATTTAACCCCACACCACAGGCAGGAGGAGCACTCTGTAAGGAACTTCTCCTAGGCTCAAGCACTTCTAACCTTCCTCCCAACCACACGACCAAATGCCCAGCTGACTAAAACAACAAAAATATTGCTCTAAAGCACCTGACAGGACCCCAGCAGCCCGCAGCCCATCACCCTCAGCTGGGCTCCCAGCCCCTGACTATATCTGGCAGCTCGTACTAGCAGCTGATCAGCTTTCCTGCTCTCTCTGTAAGGCTGCAGTGTACCAGCAGCACTCAGAGCAAGAAGGGTGCCCATGAGCTCTATGTTATGCTGCAGGCAGCCCTGCTGCTCCCTGCTGGGGTGTGGGGAAGAGCCCCCTGGAGCTACAGAGCTGCTGGGGGCGGGCTGGGCTGGGGCAAGGATGGGGAGTGAGGGGACTGCAGGCACTGCATGCTCACCCACTGCACGCTGCTTCCTGTGCCTCCCAGCACAGCCCGTGCTGGGCAATGTGCTCCCAGGTGCGTGGCTGATGTTTTGCTCTCTATTTTTGCAGGTTTTAAGTTTTTTTTTTATCTTTGCAAAGTGCTGTGGGCTTCAGCCACCTGCTGTTTTTCCAGGTTTGCACACAGCTTTCCCTCTAGAACCCTGAGGGCTGCTGTCTGTAGGCTCCAGCTGGAGCTGGGACTGCTCTGCTTGTACCTCCCACTCTGCAGTGCTGTGTAGGCATCAGAGATGGGATCCCCAGGAGACAACTGGGTGAGGAGCTCTGAAGGATGGCTCAGAGCACTTCCACAAGTGGAGAAGCCCTTAAAGTCTTCTTCCTCTTCTGTCTTCTCACCTTCCTCTGGCTTCTAATGAGCACGGAAGCAGAGCTCCGTGCTGGCCTGCAGCTATCTCTCAGATCTGTAGCAGAGGGAAGCTAAATGTTTCCTTGCCAGCAGAACATTGTGCCTGCAGAAGTCCTTCCCACCACCTGTGCTCCTGCTCTGTGCTGAAACTGGGACATCCCCCCATGCTGTGTGCAGGATGGGAGCCGTGGGCTGCCCTGGTGGCTTCCTCTAAGTCCTGTGCTCCTTCCAAAGCCCCGATGGCCATCCTGCCTTGCGTTCCCAGCATGGGAGTAGGTTTGCAATCTGGGTTAGGTATGAAGCAGTGCTGAGAGTGCTGACATCAGGAGGAGGGTGGGAGGCAGCTGCACATGACGCGTCCATGAGGTTGCCTCTCCGCAAGGTACGCGTTGCATCGGTAATGTGTTTGTAGCAAATAATGCTGGGCTGGCATGGGAATGTGGGTCACCGCTGGCAGAGCTGCTGTAGAAAGAGGGAGCTGCTGCTGTGTGCTAGGAGGAAACGTGTTACTGAGGGATGCTTCTGGGGAGAGACTGCGCTGCAGTGAGTGCTCCTGTAAGTAGCAGATCTGCGCTGGGTGTGATGCTTGCTGGGGAGGGCTATGGGGTGCATGGTTTGTGCTCCTGGTGTGCAGTAAGTCACTGTGCCACAGAACTCTTTAGGACTTGGTGATGTTCCATGGCCCTGCGCCTGGAGCATCCCTACTGCCCCGTGTGTGCAGGGAGTGATGCAGCCAGGCATGGATAACCCGGAGCTCCTGTGTGCTTCCCTGACCTAGTTCTGATTCTGTTGTTCTGTGCATGTGTGTGCAGTGGGAAATCTCTGTGCTTTCGGGGGAGAGGGGTTTGTTAGCAGTAAGGAAAAGCCTATTGGGCTCTAATCCACTGAGCAATCAGGAGCTGGCCAGGCTTTGCAGGTGAGTGCAGGCTGATGGTGGTAGTGGCTCTGGGTCTGAACAGAAGTGGGATAGGATGGGGATGGACATTGCCTAGTGCTGTGCATGGTGCTTCAGTGCAGAGAGGTTCTTCTCTCAGAGAGAGTGCACCTGATGGTGCCTGTGGTCAGCAGGGACTTGTTGAACATCTCCACTGGCAGCAGAGGAGCAGCAGAGCAGTGTGGGGCATGAGGGGTGCGGGGTGGGGAGAGGGGGTGGAAATACATGCATGTCCCTGTGGAACTGCCTGCCTTTGTTCAGCAGCACTGCTCAGCCTCACTGCAGCTCCCAGCCCATCCTGCCCAATGTCCCATGTTGCCTGCAGGTACTGCTATATGGATGTGTTTCTGTGCTTTGCTCCCGTGCTCCCTAGTCACCCACGCTGACCCTATCCCCAGCCTTGGGTCAGGGCTGAGCTCCCTGCACTGTGCCTGCAATATCTGCCCAGTCTGCCTGGCAGCATGTGGGGCAGACAGGAACTGACTCGGGTTACCTTCAGCAAACCTCAGTGGGTTGGGAGGCAAACAGGGAAATGAGGACTGTGTCCGGTGGGAGGGAACAAGCCCAAACTGTCCGGGTGCTACCCTTCTGGCAGGTGCTGCAGGGCTGCTGTGCTCACTGCATGGTGAGGTGCTGCTGAATGTCTCATGGGGTTTGCTTTGGGTGCTTGCATTTCCTGCCTGTTGTAATGTGAATGGGCTCTACAGTTTAGCTTGGGCTTGTTTCCTCCCAAAACGTGTCCTCCTACCAAACTCTTGTTTGGGGAGGTGTTTTCTGGCAGCCACTGCTTTGGCCATAGTAGAACTATTCTGGTATGGCAGCTTGCTTGTGTTTGCAAAAGCACTTGTTTTTTAAGGGAGGGGAAGAAGCACACGTGTGGATGTTTTTAATCTTTCCAGAGGGTGAGAATGAGCCTTAGAATTGTTCTGTTATCTGCTGCTGAACAAACAGAAAACTCCCTTGCTCAGGTTGAGCTCCTGAGGCCATCTCATGTGCAGTGGGCTCAGGGCTCTGCTCTTCCTCCAGGGCAGAGGGGATGGTGATGATGACGGGTACTGGCAGCTGCTCCTGGGTGGGAATCCTGATGCTGGCTGCATTCCCTTGGCCAAGGCTCTGGCTCACCTCCTTCGAGCCCTGAAAGGTCTCATTCAAGCCCATCGTTACTTGCAGAGCCCTGAATGAAAGTGGCTGCACGTGTGCCAAGTGTGTGATGTGTCTCAGCACAGCAGCAACCTTGTGAGCGTTGCTCGTCCCTCCTGCGGGTCAGAATAGCTGGCAGGGGCTCGGTGGTGCTGTGGGAGCCCTGGTCCTGCTCTGCCCTGGAGGAGGGGAGCACCTGCTTTGGGGCTTCTGTCCCCATCCTGGGAGCTCTTGAGGGCTCCAGGTGGGTTGGGAGGGAGCTGTCCTGGTTCCTATAATTTCCTGGTTATTTTGGTATGTGGGTGGGAGGGGAGGAGGGTGGCTGTGGGGAGAGGAGCAAGGTCAGTGAAGAACAAACATGCCTCTGTGCCTGTGATTGCACTGCCTGCTGATCAGCTCTGTGCTCCAACTTTCCCCGCAGAATTCATCAAGCACGGCCGTGAGAGGATAGAACAAACCATCAAGGCGTCCGGCTCCAGGCTCTGCTCATAGTGAGTATGGAACCCACTGAGTCCGGGAGCCCTTTAAAAGCTCAGCCTGGTGATGCTGGTGGTGGATGGCACTGGCTGACACTGGCCAGATGTGGGCTGTCCCGGGGATGGCCGCCAGTGCCTGCAGCTCCAGCCCTGCACTGCCCGCTGGGTGTGGGGTGACCATGGGTCTGTGTGAGGGGCAGAGAGGGGCACTGCTGACAGGTGAGATTTTTTGGGGGCTGGTGGGGGCTTCAGGGCCCCTTTGTGCATGGGGTGAGGCAGAGAGAGGGTGGGGGAGTGGGGAGGGAGGAATGTTCAGAGCTGCTCTGCCTGGGATTCAGAGCCTTAGGGGAAGGGGGAAAGGGGGGAATAACTCCTTCTGGAGCAAGGGAGAAGGAACAGATTTTGGTTTTGTCCACCTTCCTGTTGCCATCTGTTTAATCCTGACTTTTGCGAGGCATTTAACAGAACCCTTTAAGTTAATGGGAAGTGCTGTTGTGGCAGGACCCAGCGATGCTCAAGCAGGACAGGTCTAAGCCACCCAGGGCACCCAGCAGCTTCACCTGGCTGCACTGCAGGGCTGGGGGCTGTGGCATCACTGTGCAGTGGGGTGGGTGTCTGGGGCTCTGCTGGTCTCCATGTATTGATGCCCTGACCAGTTGCTGCCATCCCAAATTAAAGACCAGCCATGGTGTTTAGGAAGTCTGTACTCATTCAAACTCCTTGTGCACCTGTGAAGCTTCTCTCTCCCCTCAACTCCTATTGGTATGTTTGTGCCCCTACTGTCCTGCTTCCCACCACCCTCACAACTCTATGCCCTGGGGGCATACTGAGGAGTTAGCTGGGGACCTCAGCTGATGTTCTGTGATGGAGACAGCATGATCATACCTGGTAGGTTAGTGGTATGAAGCTGCTTCCCTTGGATTTGGTTTTCACTGCTTCCTTGCTCTCTTTCCCAGTGCTGAACGAGTTGCTATTTTAATGGATCGTTCCCAGACCCCAGACAGCAGTGCCCAGGTGAGATTCCAGCTTGGAGCTGGCAATCCCTACCATGGGGATGGAGAGGGGAAAGTTACCATAGGAGAAAGGCGAGGAGGATTGCCTGGGTTAGCCTGCTGGGAGATCCGTTTCTGCCCTGTGCCTGGGGGTGATGCTGGGTGGAAAAAAGAGGAAGAAGCCCTCTTGTAGTCATTTTGAGTAAAGTATAATGTCCCCAGAATCTGTGAGAATGAGATGAGGGCAATATTTGTCTGATGTGCATTTTTCACTGGGAAGAAGGAGGCTGCACCTGCAGTGCTGTTGTGCATGAGGTCACCTCCAAGACTCCAGACAGTTTGAAGCCTTAATGGGAAAGAGCATGGGACAGTGCTGATACCTGCTGCAGGAGTGCTCCTGTGTCTCAGAGCAGTGCATGGGAGTTCCCTGCCCAGAATAGGTGATGGGGAGCACCTTACCACTGCTGTGCTGAGCAACTGAACCATGGAGTGCCTTGCTTACTGAGCCAGTACTGATGATCTTGGATGCATCGAGTCAGGAGCTAAGCCACCTCTCAATCCTTTCTCTGCATGTATGGGATGAGGACTTGAGCACAGACTGCAGCCAAGCAGAGCCTCCAGTTTGGGCATGATATTGCTGCAGTGCATAGATCTTCCCTTTCTCCATCACTTAGTTTACCAATGTATTGCATATCTCACTGATATGCCTATTAAAGGTAAGGGATGCTACGTAAAGGACAGGAAAACACAGACTGCAGCATGTTCTTGTGACTAATACTGCTGTCCTCTTCTCTAGCCTACAACACCAACTGACAACATCAACCTTGGACCTTCTGCTAACCCAAAGTAAGCTCCCTGCAGAAGCCAGGTAGGGTGTGGAGCTTTCTGTGAAGAGACCTGGCAGGGGGAAGCAGGCACTCCCTGCGTCCTGCAAGGGTGGTATCTGCAAAAAACTGAATAACTACATCACTTAGCTTTTAACACTGTGCATCAGCTTTCAAGATACTCAGCTACAGCTCATTCCTGTTCCGTGATCATCCTCTGTCCGTGTTCTCTGCAGCCTCTAATCACATCTCCCTCTTCTGAGGGATAATAGGGTGAAATTTTCCTCATTACTACTGGCTTCCGAACTGATTTCTCACTCTACAAAAGAGGGTAAGCTGCCTCAGAAGGTGGCTTTCTGAGAGGCTCCTTGCCCTCTGCTCAGTGCACTGACATGTAGCGTGAATCCCCTGCTTGCTGACTGCTGGCTGGCAGGGAGGGTCACCTGTCTTGTGTCCTTCAGTCACTTTCACAAATGCTTCTGCTCCCAAGAAAGATGATTGCTTTGATTAAGATGTTGTTGTTGCATGTTTTTCTTCTAGAAACGTTAACTTCTTTCATTCTTGCCCAACAGTGCCAAGCCAACAGACTTTGACTTCCTGAAGGTTATTGGCAAAGGAAGCTTTGGAAAGGTAAGTAGGCTTTTACTGGTGGGCTGCATCTTTTTAGAGATGCCCTAACTGAAGGAATTTGTCCTTTTTCTTGTACCTCTCCTGAGGGTCTTGGCCATGTTTGGGAAAGGACTGAGACAGGATGGGACTTGAATGGACAGTGGAAACCACTCTTACTTTGAGCTCCCCTGCAGCTGCTCTAGGAAGAAGTGGGGTGTTTCATGCTCAAGGTGTTGATGAGCAGCACTTAGGGTGCTGAAAAGAATGATTTTAATAGGGCCTCAGATGGCTTCAGTTAGCAGAAGGTGCCTAGGCAAAGCTGTGCTTCATAAGATGGTAATGATGAACTTGAAACAGGACTGCCTCTAAATGTTCTCAAAGCACTTTCTGTCGAGTGTGTAAGATACTTGGAGATGCTGAGTGCCTTTTTCTGGCAACTTGCAAGTCCCGGGTAGGGGAAGACAGTAGGCTGAAACTTGGTCTTTAAAACTTTGTCACTGACTCTCTGAAGCTGTGTAATCACTTCCAAAAGCCCAGCTAGTGAGGAAGGATGGAGGGACTCAAAGCTGTGACATGACTGTTGCAGGTTCTCCTGGCCAAACGCAAGTGTGATGGGACTTTTTATGCTGTGAAAGTCTTGCATAAGAAAACCATCCTAAAGAAAAAAGAGGTATGTCTGCTCTCCTCGGCCATGCATACACATAGTGATTGGTATCTAAGAAATCCTGGTAATGCAATTGAACCATCTGGTGGCTGAAGTGAGTGTTCACATCAGCAATGCACACAGTAAGCATGGATTTATCTGTGAGATGGAGCAAAGTTAGGGGGGGAGTACTTTCATTTTGGGGGCTGGATATGATCCATAGTGTTCCCAGATTTCGTATGGTTTCAGAACAACAGTGAGTCTGTAGAGCAGACTGTTCTGGAGAGCTGTCTCCTTTATTGCTTTTTGATAGCAAAACCACATCATGGCAGAACGCAACGTGCTTCTGAAAAATGTCAAGCACCCCTTCCTTGTGGGCCTCCATTACTCCTTCCAGACCTCGGAGAAGCTTTACTTTGTGCTTGATTATGTAAATGGGGGAGAGGTGAGTACAAACTTTATTTAAGCCTTCTGTTTGGTTCTTCCCAGGCATACTGTTTTCTTGCCTAAAACTTTCTTGTCAAGAGATAACGATGCTGAAGCATAACATTACTTTGTTGGAAAGAACAGCAAGGAGGGGCTGGCAAGCATATCACTTACAAGTGAAAATATTACTGAGTATGGCCTGTGCCAACTGGTTATCAAGACAAGTAAACTGAGGAAAAAAAGTTAGGGATGCTTTAAAATCCCATGGAGAGCATGAGAAATTCCAGTGTTGGTGAACTTCATGGAAAACTCACCCGTGCCAGCTCTAAGTCCCAGGCTAATGCTGATGTGATGCTACTGCAATACGTCAGGCTTCTTTTTCTGAAGTGTAACAGCTGCTCTCTCTACAGCTGTCCCTTTCAGTGCTACCTGAAACAGACTGGGAGATGCTATTAACATAGATGTCTTGTTTATACAGGGTTCTGACACATGGGATTTTTAGGTTAATACTGTTTTATGACCATACTACAGACTGTGCTGTATGTACACCTATAACTGGCTCGTGAGTTAGAGCTAGCAAGGAAGCTTAACTAGACCAGCAGGTTTTGGGCAATGACTTTTTAGGTGCAATATTGATATGAGGAAGACAAATGCAACAATTCCTGTGTTAGGTGCTTAGGTAGTGAAATAAGGCTACTTGGTTTGGGCTTATTTGGTGCAGATTGTGTGCCCTTTGCTACAAATCAGCTTTCCCTTGAGTAGCTGGTTTGTGGGCCAGAAGATACCTTTCTGCTTTTAGAGTGGCCATAAATCCTCTTGTCTCTGTCTTAGCTCTTCTTCCACTTGCAAAGAGAGCGTTGTTTCCGTGAACCCCGTGCAAGATTCTATGCTGCAGAAGTTGCTAGTGCAATTGGTTACCTGCATTCCTTAAACATCATCTATAGGTAAGGTACACATCCATGCTGGGGAGAGCAGGGGAAATGGATCCACCAGCCAGCTGGGTGCAGGGCTGGGAAAAGAAAAGAGGTTTTTAGGTCCGTGAAGTGTAGTGGCATTCAGCACTGTGAGGGACCTGCTGGGCAATAAACACTCCCAGCCCAGCAGTGGGGAGAAGACAGTAGTTGCATAGAAAGATTTAGGATAAACCTTACTAAGGAAATAAGAGTTTCTATGATAAATCATACGTAGTGAAATGCAAATTAATATCTGACCCTGTATGAGAGCATTTCTATCTTAATGTGTATATATTTAATACCCAAGAGCAATGGGAGTTTGCACTTTGGAAAGGTCTTGGTGAGTTGGCTTATGAGGTCTTGTTAGTTCCTCCTTTCACCTGCTATCGTTGCGTTTAAGCCAGATATTTAGAAAAGCCTGATCTGCTCAAAATTTTTTTTTTGCCTTGCAGGGATTTAAAACCTGAGAACATCCTCCTGGATTGCCAGGTACATGCACCTCTCATGCTGCCTTCTGATTTTTAAAAGCATTGGCATCATAACCAGAGGGCTATAGTTCTACAAGCTGTGGCTTATTTCATTGCATGGATTTTGCATCTATATACTACTAAGTTTCTGTCCAGATCTTGCAAGAGGGAGCAAGCACACACTCTGTAGAACTGCACACAAAATGTTCTGCTTGGTCCCAAGAGCTGGGACCTGGCTTGTGGGGAGGGACTCAAGTGCTAAGGGTAAGTCACTGCTACTCTGGTGGTGACACTGTGCCACCTGGCTTTGGGATAAAGCAGTGCTGAGGCACAGCAGTGTTGGATGTCATCACAGTGGTGCAGTTGTAATAAAACTTTAGAGAATGTCTATACTTATTTATTTTCTCCATAGACTTGTATGATAGGACACCCAGAAGGTGAGGGAAAGGAAAATAAGTGACCAGTGGGACACTAAAACATAGATTGGATTAAATGTGAAGGCCAATGCTTGCAAATCCTGCTGTTTCTCACGAGCAAGTGGGCCAGGCTGAAATTCTTTTTGTCAGGGACATGTGGTGTTGACAGATTTTGGACTCTGCAAGGAAGGAATGGAAGAAGAGGAGACTACCTCTACGTTTTGTGGCACTCCTGAGGTATGACCCGTGTTGGAGCTCTGCTATGAGCTGAGGCTGAGAGCCTCCTTGATACAGGGAGCCTGATAACATGGAAATGATCATATGTGAGACCAGCCTTGATGTGCTGCTTGTTCTGCAGGCCACATGAATGCTTATCTGTTGCACTTGGGCTCTGAGTAGTTTCACTGCTTTGGATAGATAAATCTACTGGGTGCAGAAACTGCAACCATCTCAAAATGACAGTGTGGGACAGGTTTGCTGGTTTTGTTGGTGGGTGGCCAATCCCTGTACAAACTGTTTCTAGGAAGAAAGCACACTGTAGCCCAGGAAAACAATTTCTTTTTTCTTTGTGGGGAGTTGGGTGTTGGTGGGTGTCTCTGGCAAATGGGGAATCTTTGTAAGCCTATTTGAAGATGCTGCTGTGTTCTTCCGAATGAATTTGCTGAACTTGAACTGCAACCAGGTTTGTATACTTACAAAGGTGAAGCCCTTCCTTTATGACTGGACTCCAGTATCTACTTCTGATTCTTCCAGTACTTAGCTCCTGAGGTGCTAAAGAAGCAGCCGTATGACAGGACAGTAGACTGGTGGTGCCTGGGAGCTGTCCTCTATGAGATGCTTTTTGGACTGGTAAGTTTGGAAGCTATTTTTTTACTTAGTGGAGAACTTATTTTTTCAAATGTGTGAAGTGGTATCAACCTCATGTTCCTATGGCACTCGGTATGGGCAACTGAGGCAGGTAACCGAATGCAGGATTCAGTCATGCCCTTACCGTCACAGAGATTCAGGTTGCCCTTAACTTCTCCCTGTGGGACACATCTTGGCCAGTGATGTGTGGTTCCTTACTGTAGCTTATACTTGACAGGCTGCTTCTCTTCTCTTTCATATTAGCCTCCCTTTTATAGCCGGGATGTGTCTCAGATGTATGACAACATTCTCCACAAGCAACTCCAGATCCAAGGAAGCAAGACTGTGGCAGCCTGTGATATCCTCCATGGACTTCTCCACAAGGACCAGAAGAGGAGGCTGGGTGCCAAAACAGACTTTGTAGGTGGCCTCCCTTATGATTAGGAGGGAGGATGGATAAGAAGGCTTCCTATGATGAGCTTTATTTTTTTTATGGTAACAGCACTGCCTTGGGAAAGGCTTTCCGCGTAGGTAGATCGTTCCAGTTCCCTAAAAGAGGTATATGGGGTTGACTCATTCCTGAAGGGAAATGCTATGATTCAAGATGTGGTGGCAAGCTAGAACACCTGTAATGGTGTCATCCCTTCAAGGGATTGCAGGACTATGACTTTCATGCATTAGACTTACTACATGTCCACATAAGGTCCATGTGGCAGCTCCGAGTCTTGTTTCAATGACTTACAGCTATGAAACCAGTTGGCAGGTGCTGAAAGAGAAGGGTTAGCAGACAACTGACATCTCCTCCCCCTTTCCATGCAGCTTGAGATAAAGAACCACGTGTTCTTCAGCCCAATAAACTGGGATGACTTGTACCACAAGAGAATTACCCCTCCGTTCAACCCTAATGTGGTAAGTGGGTATTTAATTTGATATCTACCTTACAGTGGTCCACAAGGAATTGGGGCTGCAAGGTCAAAGGCTCTTCCCCAGGTGTCCCTTGCTGATAGCGAGGGTTGCTGACGTGCAGGTTATGCACTGCAAATGTGGTGGTAAGGGATAGACCACAAGCTTGCCCAAAATGATGCGTCCCTCTGCTCCTTTAGGCCGGCCCAGCTGATCTGCGGCACTTCGACCCAGAGTTCACGCAGGAAGCGATCTCTGCCTCCATCACCCACACGCCTGATTTAGCAGCCAGCAGCTCCAGTGCCTCAGATGCATTTTTAGGATTTTCTTATGCACCAACTGAAGAGGACTTCTAGATTTTATAAAGGCTTTGAGAAGCCAGGTTTTAACTGAATGGAATTTTATGTTTGCTGTTATTGCTGTGGCTTTTCTCGTTTCAGTTTTTGAAAGGAATGGTAATGTCATTTGCTCATGGTTTAAGGAAATTGGGACTAATGCACTAACTGGGATGGAACAGAGCTCTTAATTTGTGCTGCTTGGTGGATTTGCCTCTAAATGTGTGTTCCTCTAGCAAGGAAAGTGAGACACTGGTAATAATGCTCACTGTACTACTTGGTAGGATTGTGTTCACCGTGGTTGTATTTATGACTAAGATATACGTACCATCACTCACATCACAGCCACATCTCTGTAACAGGTCATTTCTATGGTGTGGAGCTAATGCTGCCTGGCATGCCTGACTGCTTTGGCTTCCCTGTGACAAAGGGAAACTCTTCACAGCACAGCAGTGGGAAAATCAATGGCTTCTTCCTTTGAAGTAGGATGCGTTCATCTGAATGGCTGGGAAAAGGACAATCTGATCACAGGAGCAAGGCTGGATTACGCAGGGTAGTTCAGCGAGCCTTCTGCCTAGGGCCAATAAAAAAGCTCATAGCTGCACGCGTTCCCCTGCTCCTGCCTGTAAGCGCTCGTTGGATTTCGGTACTTCAGAGCAGAACCGAGGAGGTCGATGGACGCCTCTGAAGAAGCGGAGCTGCCCTGCTGCACGGAGGGAGGAAACAGCCGCGTTGTGCTGCCGGTCGGTTACAGCTGGCAGGGCTGCGGCTGCTGTGCTGCGACCTCTCAAAAGCTGCTCCTCAGCAGCAGCAGAAGCCTTCCGGTGCCCGCGTTGCTCTGACGATGCCTGTCGCGATGTGCACGCGATATTTGTTCTGCCTTAATTTAAACGCCGGTGTCCCGCTTGAGCGCCGCTTCCCCTTTTCTTTCCTCGAGTCCTTTTCTTACCGCTGTTGGGAGGAGGAAAAAGGGGGCGAGCGCTGTTCACGCTGTGGGAAGCTCGTACGGGAACGTTTCTCTTGTAGCTGCTGCACATACGGCACGGTTTCAATTAAAGCGCAACACACCGCTGTGCTCTCCCGCCTCTGTGTCACCGCGAGGGGGGGGGGGGTGGTTGTACGGCACAGCGCCCCCTACCGGCCGCTGTCGGTACGATCCCAGCCGCAGTGTTTCCTGGGAGATGCGGCGAACGGCCGCCTTCCCTCCGGGCTGCTGCGCATGCGCGGGCGGCGCGTTGCCGGGCGGCCGCGAGGCGCTTCGTGCCCTATGGAGAAGGGCCCGCGGAACGCAATCGTCTTCAACGCTTCCAAAGGGGAAGCCTTCACTCCCGCCAGCAGCTACAAGGCGTGGCGTAAGAGGCTCCGAGGGAACTGGAAGATCCTTAGGTGAGGGCCGGGCCGATGCTCTTCCCCGTCCTCGCGGTGCTGCGCGGTTCGGCTGCCCTGCTGGGGCTCCCGGGGGCGGAAGGGAAGCGCTTCGTTTGCGCGGGTTTGGCTTTGCGATTCGGTGCCGCGCTGCGGGAGCGAGGAACGAGTCGTGGCTCCGCCTCGCTGACGTGCTTTAGTGTTTGGTGGGTTGAAACTTCTGATTCTCTTCGTTTGAGTTGTGAATTCTAAACGGGAACAAAAGGGTTGAAGCGAATGGAGCGATTTGCTTAATGTTTGGTTGGCAGTTCTTAATAACGTGGCGGTTCAGGACAAGAATAGCGTGTCTTTGTTGTTGTCTGTTTGTAGCTTAAAAGATGAGATCACGTCTGAGAAGCTCTATGGAGTGAAACTGTGGATAACAGCTGGTCCAAGAGAAAAGTTCAGTGCTGCTGAGGTAAGAATCGCAGGGTCACAGGATGGTCAGGTTGGAACGGACCTCAAGGATCACGAATCTCCAACCCCCTGCCACATGCAGAGCCACCAACCTCCATTTCATAGCAGCCCAGGCTGCCCAGGGCCCCATCCAACCCGGCCTTGAACACCTCCAGGGATGGACGGGGCATCCACAGCCTCTCTGGGCAGCTGTTCCAGCACCTCACCGCTCTTGTTGTAAAGAACTTCTCCCTGGCATCCAACCCAAATCTTCCCTCCTACAACTTAAAGCCATACCTGTTTGCACGTGGGCTGTGTTTTAAGATTTGCTTAATGCAAAATAGAAAATAACAGTGTAGATGATTTTGTAATGTTACTGCTTTGTATGAATTTACACAGCTTGAGATTTGAATGCTTTTCTCATAGCATCAAATTCATTGCAGGTTGTCAGAATCATCTCAGTGTAGCTTCTTCCAATACTTGAAGGAGTATATAAACAGGAGGGAGAACAGCTGTTTATGAGGATGGATGGTGATAGAACAAGGGGGAATGGTTTTAAACTGAGACAGGGGAGGCTTAGGTTGGATATTAGGAGGAAGTTTTTCATACAGAGGGTGGTGACACACTGGAACAGGTTGCCCAAGGAGGTTGTGGATGCCTAAAGGCTTTCAAGGCCAGGCTGGATGTGGCTCTGGTCTGCTGGTTGGCAACCCTGCACATAGCAGGGTGTTGGAACTGGATGGGTATTGTGGTCCTTTTCAACCCAGCCCATTCTATGATTCTTGCAGTCTTGCTGTTGTCTTCTTTCACTTATGTTTTTTTTCTGAACGCTTGTTGTCTTTTAGTTTTTGGTTCTGAAGAAATTCCTGGAGGATGGTGGAGCCATCCTGGTGATGCTAAGAGAAGGCGGCGAGTCCAGATCTGGCACAAACATTAACTTTTTGTTAGAAGAATACGGGATTGTTTTCAATAACGGTAATGGGGCTCACTGATACCTTTTATTCTTTCATTTCCTACAAAATCTAAGAGCAGTTCAGTCTGTAGGGTATGGGCTCTGCAGGTCCTGCACACAAAGTATGCCCTTGGATCTTTTCAGGATATGTTTCTCTTGAAACCTGTGTGTGCTTTGTAGTGTAATTGAGGCACACCAAGGGCTTTCCACGGGCACAGCAGCTTGGTAACAACTTGGCCATCTCTGTACCTCACCTGAAGCAGCTGTGACACTTTCTTGGAGGAGGCCAGTAACATGCAATCCATTAGCTTTTGCACTGCCGAAGTGTAAATAAACTGTGTGTCTCAGTGTACAGGAAATATTTGTAGGCTCTTTGGTGGCATTTGGACTGTGGTATTTTTTTGTTCTCTGTTGTTTTGTGCATCAGCGCTATTGATCATCATCATGCTTTAGGAGATGTATTAAAAACTTTGATAAGAATTCTTTTAACTTCACCTTTTTTTTTTTATTTATTCTAAGAATATGCAGAAGACATGAGGATGTGGTCATTTTTCATAGTTTTATGTTGCAAGTATGTTGCTGGTCTAAGTCTTTATGTCCACAAGGAAACAATAGTGAAGGGGCCATGTGCCAGCTTTGCAGTGTTGGAAAGAAACATTCAAGGGAGCCCAGAGCTAAACTCATTTAAATTGCTATGTTTAGCATACTGATCAGTTAAGATATAAATTTCCTCTTATTTCATTTTTTTTTATCCAAGATGCTGTTGTACGAAATGTATATTACAAGTACTACCACCCAAAAGAAGCACTGATCTCTGATGGAGTTTTGAATAGGTAGGTATTTTGGCTATATACATCTTTACAATAAACTCTTTTAGCCCATAGTGTTTTCTGTAGGCTTTGCTTTCAATTTGTTGTAGGGGAATCAGTGAAGCTGCAAGAAAAACAGTGCTTGAGACAACAGTTGAAGATGGGAATGGACATGACTCACAGTAAGTGCTTTCCTTTGGGGCAGCTGGTGTGAAAAGCTTTAGCCTCAGCTCCATTGATAGGCTCCATAGGCAGGAATTTATTTAGCTTATGATGAGCTTTTCTGATGTATATATGTCAGTCAGCTTCTTGCTTCCCAAGGCTTTATCTGGAAAGAAGGTTGCTTGATAGCAAGTAAAGAGCAGGAATGATAGATTTTGAGGGGAATTATTACTTTCTTGACCAGATTTTTTTTTCCCTTCTCTCTATATTTGAGTTTGATTGAACAGCATATATAGGCATGAGTTGGTGCCTCTAGTTGATGAGTGGTCTGACTGTAGAGAAGAGGAATCCTACTTTTTTCTAAAGAGTTTTAGTCTAGGGTCAGGTAGATGTGTTACGATGTTTAACTTTCTGTCTGTGCTATTTTATTCTGCAGAGGAGTGAAAAGACATTGAGAATAATACACCCTTTCCACAAATAACTTCAAATGTTTTTATTTTTTCTTGCTGCTAGTTTATAGACTAGTACAGAAAATGTGTGGCTGATTACAAGGAAGATAAGTGTAAAAACACTTAATATATATATTTGTCTATGATTAAGTATGCCTGCTCTTCTCTCAGGCACACGAGTGTGCAAACAGAAATCGAGAGGAATCTTTTCTTTTTTTTTCTTTTTACCCCAGACAAATTATGAGCCAGGAAACACCTCATAGAAAGTAATGTCATGGTGATCTGAATTTCTCAAACAGGGCTCTTGGCATTCCACCATCAGTGCATGGTTAAACTTCTCAGCTTAGGCAGATAGACTGTTTTATAGATGAGACGAGCCTGTCTGATGCATGCAGACACTTAAGGAGTCTGTGTATTTTCTGCAGAGCTCTCACTTTTGTGTATCCATTTGGTGCCACACTAAATGTGATGAGACCGGCAGTGGCTGTTCTGTCAACAGGATCTGTCTGCTTCCCTCTCAACAGACCTATTCTTGCATTCTATCAGCATGAGGTATGATTCTGCATGGAGGAAACCATGTAATTTGACCATTTAATGAGATTGTTAGCTTAGTTAATACTGGATTAAGAAAGAGGACCATCAGCTCAGAACTGGTAGATGTCTGTTATCTGTACAGCTTTCTTAGTTTATTAAAAAAAAGAAAACTACTAGTAGTGGATGGGTATAAGGAACTAATATTGTTAGTGAACATAGCTACATTCACGTGCTCTTTACTGT
The DNA here is from genome assembly GCA_037305975.1 of Chrysolophus pictus. Taxonomy (NCBI): domain Eukaryota; kingdom Metazoa; phylum Chordata; class Aves; order Galliformes; family Phasianidae; genus Chrysolophus; species Chrysolophus pictus. The sequence goes on from CM074595.1 coordinate 10,381,362, forward strand.
GTACATAACTTTCTAACACTGTTTTTATTTTTTTCGTATTTTAGATAGGAAGGAGATTTTTCTTTATTTTTTTACTGAAGATATCTGTCTTCATTCCCCCACGCTGTATCTGAAATGCACCCTGTAAATCAAAGACCATACAGCAGCGTGAGTGAACTTACAAGTACACTTACTGCTTGTATTTTGTGTGCAACTGTTGGAATGAGATACAATAAAATCCCTTCCCCTGACACAATATTTGCACATAAATCCAATGGACCTATAGACTGATGTCTAATCTCGCACCCACGATAATCTTGAAATTACTTGCATTAATGCAGAGATGTATTTTTGTGACATAAATTGCTGAAGTTATGTAAAGCCTCACTGGGATTATAGCCTTGCTGGTTAGTGTTCTCATTTGAAGAGCGTGCTTGTTTTTGTGAAGTTCCACATGCTTCACCTCCTGGGTACAGAGAAATGTTTTCTTCTGGGAAATATAACAAATACATTGTGCTCCAAGTGAAAGCCATGTAAATTCTTTGTACCTCCAAAAGATCTTCTACACGGGTTGATCACTGAAATGGAAACAAGTACATGTCACCTGTAGTTCTTCCTGCATTATAATACTACCATGTGAATTCGAATAGATGGCATCATTTTTCCTGTCTAGCTTGCAGAAATTGTAGACAAAAAGGTAGAAGATGAAGCCAGAGACAGAGCTTCTTTCTCAGGCAGAGCAGAGAAACGTACCAGAAGGAAAGCAGAATCTATTGAAGCAAAGAAGAGATGCAGTAAAGAACAGCAACAAAAATTGAAGGAGTGGAAAGTAAGAGCAGGGGATGCTGTCTAGTTACTCTGTTTGGAATCAAACATTTAGAATTCAAGTTGAGTTTTGTTTACAAAATGTGGAGAAATACCAGAAATTTGTTAGACAAACTGGAGCTCTGAGTGTCTTCATTGTCATTGCAGCAGTCTGTGTGGTTATGCTGTGCCACGAGTTCCACAGCTGGTGCAGGAAGCACACATGGTGTCTGGTTCTGTTGAAAACTTCCTATTTCTTATGTGTGCCCTTGTGGAGGGCATGAGGGGTAATCTGGATAGAGAAGAATACCAAAGTTGTTTCATGAATGCCTTTTTATGCACGTTTGATTTAGCTAAAGAAAAATATAAGGGCCTCAATATTTTGCATTTTATATTAGAAGCAAAGAAATTATCAAACTCCTCTGTTGTTAGCTGATGTAGTCACATGCTGTATTGACATGCATGCATGTTGCTGTCCTTTAGGTTTCCATTTTTTTTAACTTATTTTTTTGCTTCATCAAAAAAAGTGTTCTTTTTTCTGCAAAAATAACGTTTTTGCACAAGTGCAGCTACTATTGACGATATGGGATTTTTTGGATTGCCAGCCAATGGTCTTTCTAATGTTCAAAAAGATCAGTGTTTTACTGAATTTATGAGCCTGCAGAGCATGTGCTCTTATAAGGAATGCTGTGCTCTTGTGAGCTTTCCATGTTTGAAACTGCCTTCAATGTTTATTCCAACATTTCTTGTTTTCTTTTAAATTGCATTGTAATTAGATGCCATTAACAGTTGCCTCTAAAACTGCAACAAGGAATGTTTTTTTGTTATATTGTATTCTTTCTCTATAGAGTCAAGGTGGAAAGATGGCAGCACTGGGATCTTGCCACATGTTCAGTGATCAATATTTAGATAAAGAAGAAAATGGTAAGATCATGGTAAGTTAAAAAAGTGTGTGTATCTTCACAGAGTTATAAAGGAATTTAAGCTTAGTAGCTTCCTCTTGGCCATGAAAGCTGTACAGTGATTTGGTGTGGAGTCTTACCCATTGCTAACAGCTGACATCCTGGGGACTTTGTCACAGCACAATTAACAGAAAGGAGTTTTTAACAATACAGTGTATTGTGTATGTTTCAGGAGTCTAAAAAGCTTTTCCTACTCCTGTTCACCACTCACTGTTATAAAAATGATCAGTAGGTCTTTTGTGGTCTGTTACTTCTTAGCTTCTTTAATGCTTGATTTTTTTGTACATGATTAATTAATAATAAACCTTTGTATATGTAGTTCCTGATAGGTTGTAATGTGCTTTCCAAGGTGTAGTGCATACTGCCCTTATTTCTAAGAAGAGGTTTTTCCTGAAAGCACGCATCTCACACAGGCTGTGCTTGTTGTTGTGAATCACTGCTTCCATAAGTAAATAAAAATTAAAGTTTGTCTTTTCTCTCTAGATTTTCTTTGATTTATTACCCATTTTACTTCTTTCTTTGCTGTACGTTATTAGATTTAATATGAATGAACTTGGGCCTTCCTGATTTGAATAAAGTTTTCCCCTTTTCCAGGATGTACTTTTCCAGTGGCTCACAACATCAGATATTCATTTAAACCAGATGGACATGGAAGACCCTGAGGTAAGAGAGATCCTTCACAAGGCAGTAAATAACAGAGTGGTCCAGCAGTGCTGGTTTTGCCAAGCCATGATTTAGTGCAGAATGGGTAACAGCGAAATGAATGCTGTTGTTGTTACAGACCCTTTATTTTGAATAGAAGTTGAAGAATTCCTAGACAGACTAGGAGAGAAAATTGAGAATAAAAAAATAGATCTATTTTAGTCTTGGGTTGGTGCTTATTCGTAAAGCTTGCTGTGAAAGACCTTTCCCACTTTGGGGGAATTTTTTTTTGAGATTTTTTTTGCTGTTCAAACGTAACAAGTTTGTACTTCAGCTTTGAGCCTTCAGTCAAGAGAAATGCGTGAAGCAAAGGCAGATTTTGTTCATCTGGTTAAGGATCAGCCTTTGTATCAATTTTAGTTGTGGTTATTTTTTTTTTATCTGCATATGCAGATATTATTTTTTATTTAGAAATATGCGTGACAAAATTGTATACTCTGTGTATATGGAAAGAAAAAGTCTTGCATAGTTGAGTGTTAAGCTGTCTCTTGGTTTTAACAAGAACTAACAAATTCAGATACAGTGTCTATGCAGCAAGCAGCTGTGCAGCTAAGAACAGAGTCTGCAGTTTTCTGGTGTAAGCTGCACTTCAAAGGGTCGTGCCTGGTGGAGAGTGGAGTAATTATTTCTAAATGACATTAGGAGAGGTGGAAACTAGTAAGAGACTGTAATTGGCTTGGTCGTCTTAATAATGTGTGTGTCTGTGTGTTTGTTCAGATTTCAGACTACACCTTGCTCCCAGATACAGCTGCACTCTCTGAGCAACTGCGGGTCTGCCTGCAAGAAGGAGATGAGAACCCAAGAGACTTCACAAAGCTGTTTGATACATCCCTGTATCAGCTGGACACAACTGCCCTCCCTTCAGTTATCAAGTCAGCAGCTGTGAACTTATTTATTTATTAATGTGCTACATTCTTTTTTTTTTCTACATTTTCTGCTTGTTTTTATTGTGTCCACTTAGCAGAAGAAACTGAACTGTGTACCGCATCCTGAATATATACCAGAGCTCAGTGTGATAGTGTGGTCTTCTCTTCTTCTGCAGGTGTTTTTTTTTCTAGTTTAACAGGTTTTCTCCTTGATATGAATTTTGCTGTAGTTTCTGACATTCTTTTTTTACTTTTTCTATCAGTTGTTGCCTCAAGGAACTGATACTTTTTGTAGAACTGCATGCAGTGATGTTGGGTACTTTCTGGAGGGATAAGAGAAAGATACTTTCTGAGAGCTGGTTGTTTTTCCACTCTTGTATTATTGCTTGGCATTTACTGAAGCTCTGTTTCTTTCATTTTTGCATTTCCCAGCAATTCTCTGCCTGAAGATTTATCTGCTGCTTGGTTTCATCACTTTTCTACCACTAGCAGCTTTGTCCTATGTAACTTATGCTACTCAGATCATGTATGAACATGTTGAATAATAGCAGGCTTGGCACAGACTTCATGAAACTCTTTGTGGACATCTTCTTCTTACTCTGTATTTTTTCTATTTTCCCTAAATGTGAATTCATACTGGAATATCCCTTCTGATCCCACAGCAAATAATTTTTTAAACGGCTTTTGTTAGGGACTTTCTGAAAAACTTTGTTGAAATCTCCAGTCAGCTCCTTTTAAGCTTGATCACTTTTTCCTTGTGTGTGTTCATCCCTTTAAAAATTGTTTGGATAATTGACAGGTGTGACTTCCTTCTATTTTGTCATTCTACATGTCCGTCTGTCATTGTCTGCTCTGCCATAACTTCAGTTTGCTTGCTTTAAAAGTCAGTTATTACCAATATGTAGTTTTTTGTGCCATTACTTTCTGCAAAATTAACTTCTGTACTCCTTAATGCATTGAAGTACAAATTATGTTATTTCTTTTCTCATAGTTTTTTGTTTTGTTTTTGTTTACTGCAGAGCTTACGAACAGCTGAATGTGAAACATGAACCTCTCCAACTCATTCAGCCTCAGTTTGAGACTCCACTACCTGTCTTGCAGCCAGCTGTAAGTAATCTTGCTGATACAGGACCTGGAGGGTCTTTGTTTCATATGGACACGCTGTGCATTGTTTCTATGTTTCTTTCAAGGAAAAAAAGGGAGAGGACTACTGATCTTGCAACATATTTGACTCTTAAGACGTAGCTTTTTTACACTTGTAATTTTTGTCAGCTGAACTTGAAAATGTGGCATCTGGCATGGTACAGAAATTCCCTAGATCTCTAGGAATGCCCTGTATGCATAATCACTTCATCTGTGTAGCTGCTTCTGGCCCTGTAAGGCTTTGGGGTTCCGCTTTTACTGTGAAAACACAAAGTGGTGTTTAGCAAATAGTGGTGTTGTCATCAATCTAATTATGCTGCTGGGGAGGAGTCAGTTCCACTGTTCTCTGACCTTCTGCATTTTTGGGAGAAGAAGAAAGTAAAGTGTTGATCTTTTACAGCAAGGGCTGGCCAAACTTTTACTTGCAGAGGTTTGGAATGGCACCAACACCATGAGCTTCAGTGGTGTCACACTTATTTTTATCTCTGAGCTCTGCCATTGTGGCTTGTCCTTTGGTTTGACCACTGAGAAAATGTTACTGTGATAACTTACAGCTAGTTTCAGGGGTCAACTGGAAGTAGTATCTCTTGCAGTGCTCTTTAAAAACAGGTTTATTTAGAAATAAAGTGCTCTTTTAAGCTTGTCAGCCCTGTTAAATGCAGAGTCACAGTAGCGGCACATGTGGTGACTGCATGAAAAAGAAAATACCCTCATCAAAATTAGCACAGAAACGTTTCAAGGTGAGTTGTTATGGTCTGCTTAGTACCTTGACTATCTCAGTACTAAATGGAATCACCTGGATGTCTTGGAACAAAATTAAAAACAAACTGCAAATATAGCATCTGTAGTTGTTCTAAGTGATAATTCTGGCATACTAGAGACTACAATCTTGAAATATTTAGTTATTTTTACAAACCACAAATGAAATTTTTAAAAGGATGTGCATTTGTACTCTTGGCTTTGGAGTTGCTTTTGACTTTATAAAAGGCTTATTGAAGTGCAGTCTAAAACTGTTGTCTTGGAGATTTTTGAAGTATAAGGAAAATAATTGTCATAAAACTAATGCTGATTCTCTTCAAGGTTTTTCCACCTGCTTTCAGAGAATTGCCTCCTCCTCCTCTGGAGCTGTTTGACTTGGATGAAACATTTTCCTCTGAGAAAGCTCGTCTTGCAGAGATTACAAACAAATGTAAGCAGAGCAGACTGATTTTTCACAGGTGTATATGCAAGTTTTTGTAAGAAAATAGGTGTTTTACTTTAACCTGGTCGTCATTTATGAAAATTCACTGTTGTAATTCTGGGCCAAGTATGCTTTGAGTGTTGGAAGCTGGTTCATGAGTTACAGCTCTTGACACATCAGTTAGCAGCAGCGTATCTTCCTCTTCCTATCCCTGTCTTTTCCTCTTCCAAATGGGCATTTGATTTGTAAGGCCTGCTGTTGTTTTAGAGAGTTGCTGGCCTCTCTTTCTATTCTTCTGGGGAATGGTTTTTGAAGTCAGCAGTTCAATTTCTAGTACTGACAAGATGAGAAAGTACTGGCTGCAGGAATACATCGTGACTAGTTCTCTGAACCTATTTGTAGACTCCCCAGGATATGAGAAATGAATGGAGATTGGTAGTATGTTTTTGCCCAGCTGGTACAGGTATGTCTCATGCTCACCTGCCTCTTTCTTTGTGATGCTTGTTTAGGTACTGATGATGACCTGGAGTTTTATGTACGAAAGTGTGGCGATATCCTAGGTGTAACAAGTAAACTCCCAAAGGAGAAGCAGGATGCCAAACATATTCTGGAGCACATCTTCTTTCAAGTGGTTGAATTTAAGAAACTGAATCAGGTATTTTTAATAACAGAGTTACAAGTGAATTGTTGTATCAGCACTAGGATGATGCATCTTTGTAGCAGCTGCTCTTGTCTCAAGCAAGAGGTATACTTATCGTGTGTAAGTATAGTACAAGAGGAATACTTATAGTGGTATAGATTGTGTAATGCTCAATTTATTAAGTCTCCCATTTATTTTAATTGGGGGTATTGATACATGCAAGTGTAGTTTGAGTCATTTCAGTCATTCACGTGCACAACATGTAAAAGCAGCGTGCCCTCATGGGTGTTCCTATGCTTGCTAATGCTACAATGTAAATGTAAAACTAGCATTGTTACTTACAGGGAATGTTGTGTTCAAATTTATGGTAAAGAAGTACCTTATGCTTATAGCTCTGTTTGGCAGATCAGCTGTTTTTATTAACAAGCATCTCAAACAGTCCAGTTAAGGTCAAAATCTGACACTAGTTATGTTATACAAACTATAGTGTATAACCCGTATAGTGAACTGTTTTATTCTGATTTTGTTTCTCCTTTCCTCTTCCCTAAGGAACATGATACTGACACAAGTGAAGCTGGATTCCAGAATGGTAACTGAGACCTGGCTTTCCCCTGATGGAGATGGATCTATTAAAAATGTACTTAGTGATTTTCTTCAACCTCTGTGTTCAGTACATTGATTGAGACTGAGTATGTCACTGAATGTATGGATCAGTTACATATAGTAGTTGGGATAACTAATGCCTTTTGAGGAGATGTTTGTATTTTCCAGATAATTTCCTATTTTTCTATTTCTTTATTGAAACTGTAATTTTGTTATATATAAATCTTATGCTGAGAAAATGTAAGTTTGGTCCTTTCTTGCTCTCGTATTTATTTTCTTCTAAATCTTATTGTTGACCCTTTTGGCATACATGTAGTTTTTAATTGCGCTGTGAGAAAGATCATTACTCTGGTTGGTGAACTGGAAAAAGAAAATACAGCAATAAATATAGGAGATGCTGAAAATATATTACTGTATCACCCCAAGGCAGTCTTTTGAATCTCTACAAAAATGAACCAAGGTGAGGTAGGTTTGTAAGTGTAGGTTTCTTTCCAGGGAGGGGGAGAGTTGAAACCAGACAATGATGACGTTGTTACAGACTGCTGCCTTCTTCAAGGTTGGAAGTACATGAAAAGAAGGGATGGTGTTGGGATTAATAAGTTAAGATGTAATGGATCTCTATTAGGAAAGGCTGATACTGTGCAGGGAACTCAGGGAGACATTAAAATAGGAATGGAAACTCACGTGGAATTCATCATCCATTAAATACTGAAGCTCAGTGTGCGGTGAAAATATAGCCAAGGTTTAAAAAGTGAGAGGAACAGATTTGTCACTGTCATTAACACTGACACTCAGTGTTAATGATACGATAATGTCAGTGTTGCTGGAGATTTCTAACAACTCTCTGAGGTTGCACTTTGATATTCAAAGAGTTCTGTATTTCATCAGACACCCTGACTGCAAAACTTGATTTTCCCCCACTCAAGCACTTTGTAAGGCCTTTGTGACACTTGTGCCTTATTTTTATCTGCCATGTTTTTTAATGTAAAAGCTGCTGCTTTTCCAAAAGGTTTGTCTTATCCTCCCCCCCGCCCCAAGAAAAAAAAAAAACCCAAACACCAAAAACAATCATTTTACATTGTTTCACATTTAGGATACTTTCCTAAAGCTGGTTTCCCAATGCACCTGCCAAGCTACTAATCAGCTAAGATGTGCCAATGTAATACTGGCAGAAGGGATTATACTGTCTACTTTGCATCTGTATACTTTACAGACAATCCTTTATCATAGCAGCATGTTTCAGAATTTTCATTTTTTCCTCTTTCATTTATTTTTCTTTAATAATATGGTTGTGGTTTTCACTCACAGAAGCACTTTGTATGTTCCAGCTTTAGATTTACATAATAAGCCTTATCTTTCCCCTACAGTATCAATACCAATCAGTCAACCAGCACCGACTACAGCTGAACCAAACAACTGTGTGATCTTCTTGCTAATTATAGATGTGGTTTGTACTGTTCTTTTGGTGTTTAAACTGCAAACTGTAAATACACTCTCCTTCTGTGTCCCTTTTCAGAGTTGTTTTTGGCACCTGTTCCTGATGTTGTAACATGATTTTTAGAAGTCATCTGAGCAGCTAGAGAATACAAGCAGCTCCCTGTTTGCTGTTTGTCTCTTGTGCCATGCTGACAGCTGAAGTAAAAGAACAGCTTTTTTTCACTGAATGGAGGTTGTTTTGGCCAGAATGTCTGCTGTGAACTGTGCGCAGAGGCAATAGCTGCATTCTGTCTTTCAGAACTGTCCCTTTGGCCCTTGGGAAGTGTTTAAACTGTTATTCTATGAACAGAAATACTGCTTTGGGTGAGGAAATAAAATACATGTAAAGCTTTGTTACTGATTGAGAGAAGTTGGAAGGAGTTTGATCCAACGAAGGCTTTCAATAAGTGAAGCTAGATAGCAGAAATGAAGGCACCCAGCAAAGGTAACCCTGGGCTTAACAGGTGCTGCTGTTGACAAATCTGGGTACAAGTTACTTTCCCCTTTTACTCTCATGTAGTATTTTACCACTTCTCCTTTCATCCGTGAAAGAAGGGAAGCAACAGTGTTTCTTCTGCCACCTGTAAACACCCTAAAAGCTGGTAATTAGCAAGTAATTTTAGAGACAAAAAAGAGTGGAAGCGTGAGCTGGGAAGGGGAAGAGCAGCTCCAGCAGCTGTAGTAGCGTGGTGAGAACGTTCTGCCAGGCTCAAAGCTGAAGTACAAACTTGTTAAGTTTGAACAGCAAAAAAAAAAAAAATAATCTCAAGCAGCTCACAGCTGGCAGCCCCTGCAGCCCCGCGCTCTGCCTGTGCTTCTCCCCGCGTGCCAGAAGAGGGATCCCGAGCCCCGGCCCCGCAGACACCCGCGGGCCAGGCAGCCGCCCGGCTCCTGCACAGCAGGCCGGGAAGGGCAGGATGCGGCGCTCCTTCTCGCACGGCCGCCGGGGCCGCGAGGCAGGTAACGCCGCGGGACGGGCAGCGGCGCGGCCGGGAGCGGGGCCGGGCCGGCCATCTTGGGGCGGGGAGGCGCGGGGCCGGCCGACGGCCTTCGGGCTCCGTCAGTCAGAACGAACCCAGGGGGTTGGAGGGCAGTGAGCGAGGCCCGGCCTGCGGAAAGGCGCAGAGGGGGAAGTTTAAAGCTTTATTACCTTAATACAAAAGACAGCAGAAGGATAGGAGCGGGGAGCTGGGCTGGAGGCTGTAGCTCGCAGGGCTCTGCCATCGCACCGCAGTCACCTTCCCCGCTGAGGAGAAAAACCTCACCGTGTTCCCCCACACCGTGCGGCTGGGACCGCTCTGCCAGGGCTGAGGCATCACGGGGCCTGGTGCAGGAGCACAGAGCTGGGCTCTGTATCGCCCAGCTGGGCCTCGTGGGACAGAGCCACGTGTCTCCTGGGCCAGGACACGGGGAGCACTACAGGGGTGCCCAGCAGGGATATGTCCGGCTTGGAGCAGCTCAAGCAGCTCATATCGAGGGGCAGGCTGGTGTCCAGGGGGGGCTTTATTTCTGAGATCTCCCACCTGGCTGCTGGGGGCTTCCCAGGGGACGGCAGGTCACTCAGCAGCTCGGTGCTATGGGACAATGCTCTCTCCTTGAGGCTCCTCCCGGCCTTGCACGGTGTGGAGGTGTTCCTTGATGTTACATCCAGTAAGCATCCAGGCCCAGCAGGCAGCTCGCAGGGCACAGCTGACAGGTCGAGTATAGCAGGGCCGGAGGGGCTCCTGCAGAAGGAGAGGAAGCTGAGGTCTGAGGAGCCCAGGCCGGCCCTCACTCCGCTGCCCATAGGTTGTGCCACCATACACACAGGGCTGCCCCTCGTGGTGTCCACATCTGCCAGCAGCTCCCAGGTACTCTGCTTCGGGGCGCTACTGGAGTCCAGGTAGTAACTGCACACGGGAGAGAAATGGGTGTGCCCAAAGGCCCCAGCCACAAATCCGTTGTCCAGGAGGTCCTTAATGGTCAGGATGCTGTGCTGCTGGGAGGACAGCATGGCGCAGGGCTGGAGGAGCCAGGAGTCCCTGTTGGAGCACACAGTTTAAAGGTTACCCCCGCTGGCAGCCCTTCAGACCTAGGCAGGGCACCCTCCCTGCCCCATTTCCCAATGGGGCACAGGACCCGCACTGCAGCACCAGGGAATGACTTCTCAGGCCCCTTGTTAGGCAGGGGGACAAGGTAGCATCCCTAGGGTTGCGCTCACTAGATCTGCATAGTGCTATTAGCTTTGTTCTCCTGGGTGTGAGGAGCCTTAAAGCATCCCTGCTGCAGGGGACACCCCGGATGGCCATCAGAAAGGTTTTATTCCCATTCCTGAGGTCAGGAGAGCATTTATCCCAGGCAGAGCCAGGCTGCATCCCGCTAAGTGCAGCGCAGAGGCTTTGCAGACACAGCTGTGCCAGGATGAGCTGGGGACACACAGCATCAGAAGTCACACCACGTAGAGCCCTTCGAGAGCAAAAGCAGAGAGCTCACAGGTTTACTCAGGACAGTTATGCGATCACCCCAAAGAGAAACGCTCAAGAAGCCCAAACGCTTCTTAAATAAGACCTTAAATAGCACCTAAATGGAGCAATACCTGGGAAATAAGAAGAGCCCTACTTGCCTTCAACGCCTATAGGCTTCCTTCAGGATCGCAGCCCTTCCTTTACCCCTGCTTAAAGTGCTTTTATAGTGCTGGCAGTTAATTAGCGGGCTAACTCCCTCATTAAGTTCACTTGGGAGTGCCGCGCGTTAGTTCCGTTCGTTCTGTTAGGTTCTGTTATCCCGGCCGCGCTGCGGGTTCAGCCCTCCACTCGGGCGGGGCTGCTGGCCGCAGGGCGCCCTCCCGCGCGCGCCTCTTTGTGCGGGCGGCGGCGCTGTGCGCATGCGCGGCCCGGCCCCGCGCGGGGGGGGGGCAGCCGTTGGCGCGAGATAGGAAAGTGCCGCCGCCGCCGCCCGGCCCCGCCGCCATGGCGCGCCGTAGCCGCGGGTGAGTGGCGCTCCCCGGCGCGGGGACGATCCGTCGGCCTCTCGCTGGAGATGGGGGGGGGGGGAGGCTGCGGGCCACGCGGGGTCTCGCTCTCGGTGTCCCCGAGCGGTGTGGACGATGGGGTGGCGGAGCCCGGCCCGGAGCTGCCGTCCCGCCGCCCGCCTCTTCGCGCTGCCTTCAGGCCGGGCCCGGCGGCTCACGGCTGTCCGGCCCTGGGCCCGCTGTGCCAATGCATGAGGGAGGGGGCTGGGGAGCTGTATGGAGGGGGATGGCGCGGGGCTGGGCTCACGGAGCCCGCACTGACGGGCTGGAACCGAAGGAGCGTCCGTTCTCAGTGTCAGTGCGAGACTGGCAAACACACGGCGGGTCCTGGAGCTGAAGGGGCTGCGGGGGGGGTGAGGGAGGGTCTGTGTGTGTGTGTGCTGGGGGGCAGCTGGGGAGCTCAGCATAGCGGGGGTTGCTCCCTTTGCCCTGCTTTTCCCGGAGGAAATGGGATAACGCTCTGTCTGTTGCTCTGCAGTGAGGCCCAGGATGAGCTGCACTGCCAGGACACCGACTCGGATGTGCCCGAGCAGCGGGATGGCAGGTGCAAGGTCAAGTGGACGCAGGAGGAGGTGAGTGAGGGCCCGGTGCCCGCTGCTGACAGGGCTGTGGGTGGAGTTTGGTAGGCCTTTAGGTTGAGCAGCTCATCCCGCTCCTCGTCTGCTGCCACAACACCCACTCACGGTGTCTTATTGCTGGGAAAGGCCCTTTGTTTTGCTGAGGCCTTGATGGGAGGAAGGTCAGGTGAGTTTGAAGCCTGGGGAGTGAAGAGCTCTGACTACTTCAGCATCTGCGCCTACAGCGAGGTGTCGGCTGCCTGCAGCAGCTGCTAGGGGGTGGCAAAGGCCTGGAGCTGATTCATGGAGTACAGATGCCCTCTTCTGTAGTCAAATTGGACAGTGTTTGGGCCATTAGGATTGTGGCGAAGAGTCTGAAATGAGTTGGCATGTTTTCTGCCCTACTTCTATTCCCTCTGAAGTCCTTTCTTTTTATTTTGTGAAAACTACAAAGCGTTTCATTTCCCTTGGGCTCTGAATATGGACTAAGAGTAGCCTTTGTGCAGAGATCAAAATCTTGGGCTTGTGTCGGGCATGGAATTATTTCTTACCTTTGTTTGCCCACCCACAAGGTGTTTCATTTCCTTGCCCACAGCAGGCTTTGTGCAGTGTGTAAGAGCAGGAGAACCTGGGCTGTAGTGCAGGGCTTGTGAGAGAAGTGCTGTAGAACTGTCAGTGTAGAAAGACAGCAGGCTGCCTGGTTAGTAACAATGTACTTAGAACGGTCTGTTTCTTTGGCCAAGTGAAGGCACTATGTGAGGTGGGAGATGGGCTGCCTGGTCAGGGGCATACTGGGGCTGGATAAGCAGGTAGCCCTGGCTGCGTAGTTTGAACCAAACTACTTTGGAACAGAGCTCAGTGTGAGCCTGAATATGACCACAGCAACTGAATTTGCTTTGTACTTTGTTCTCATCATGCACACACCAGGAATTTGCCCTAGTACAGAGCCCTGAGTCAAAAGTGTTCCAGCTGGCTTCTGAGCACTGGGGCACTGTTAAAGGACTCATATATCCTCTTCCTTGTAATGCAGATATAAAAAGCTTAACAGTTAAAAAATATCTAGATTGTTCTCTTGATGTTGTTAGCCCTGGGGTGACTGTGGCACGTTTTGCTCAGTGGATGTCTTTGTTCTTTGCAGGATGAGCAGCTGAAGATGTTAGTAAGACATTATGGGCAGAATGACTGGAAGTTCCTGGCCAGTCACTTTCCTGTAAGTGCCCCTTTGCCTGGTTGGGAATCGTAGCGTTTGCATGCTGATTCTTGTGCTCAGAGCACTGACTGTCTCTATGTAACACCTTGTATGGTGGCGCTTTGTTTTGTAGCTGCTACTGTTGAACAAATTTCGTGCTCCTCTAGGGCAGGGTGACACATCCTTCTTGCTTAGAGGAGTTCACGTGTGAGTTTGGGAGTTGGAGTGAGACACTGGAGTTGGGAGCTGGAATGAGACACTGAGGTTCCTGTCCCTGTATTCTATACCCAATACCCTCTACTATAACCATAGTATGCATTCTCTGGGCATCTATAGTTTTTCCATGGGACCGACTGTGTGTGTGAGGACTGCTGTGTTTCTACAGGGGTTTTTAGAGCCTCCAGTCTAATGTATGTTTGCTCTGATTCCTTTCCCCAGAACCGTAGTGATCAGCAGTGTCAATACCGTTGGCTGAGGGTGTTGAATCCAGATTTGGTTAAGGGCCCTTGGACCAAAGAGGAGGACCAAAAGGTAAGTCAGGCAAGGACAGGATCTGAGCATTGGGCTGTGACCCTCTGTCAACAAAGTGGAGGTGTCAGACTCTCTGGTCTTACAGACTGTAGGTAGGTCTTTCCAGTTGTGGATACTCACAAAAGCTCCGTTCTTGACCTGTTCTGAGCAGCCGTGGTCATGATGAGCAGAAGCAGGTCTAGGCATCTGCAGCTGAACACCCTCTCTCTTTCACATTGTACTGCTGAAGTAAGCTAGCAAGTGAGAGAGAAGATATGGGAATTAATTCATCCATCTGCCTGTGGTTCTCTGTCTGACCTGGCCATGATGAACCTAACCAAAAATAAATCTGGCTTTTTCTGTGCCGTGGTGGATTGACAGATGAATTGTGAGTTCTGAGACTCTCTGTTGGTTCTAGAGTGAGCTGAGAGCAAGCAGCTCAGACATCCTTAAGAGAAGTTGAAATTAATTCCTAGTCATGTGTGTTCTGCTGTGAAATTTCTTAGTTTGTCAGATTCCCTGTAACATCCCTGCTCACCTATTTCTTTCCATTTTGCACCTATTATAATTCCTTCTGCCTTCTGGGCTTTCCGTCTGTGTTATGTCAAACACTTCCTGAGGAGGCTTGTAACAATGCCCTTCTACCTTCCAACAGCAGAACAGCTGCTGCCTACTTTCCCCTTGTCTTTTTATGTCCTGATTGCCAGCCAGCCTAGTCCTGATGCCCACTGCCATCAGGGCCAAGCCAGGCTCCAGCTTTCTGAAACTGTGGATAGCTTTGTGCTGCAAACTCTCCGGGTCCTTGGACATGGTATCTGTGGCCCATTTGTCAGCCCTAGGCAGTCAGTCAGCAGTAGGAATGTTAGTTATAGATCAAGAGCCCTGTGAGCAGGATCTGTGATGCACATGCTACCTGCACCTTTCAGTTAAGCACTGCTGGACAGGGTAAAAATAGTCTTTTGGAGTCATCTGGCCTCCTCTCTGAGATTTTGGCAGGCTAAATGCTGCAGGCAGCATGTTATGTTACATTGCTTTGTTGCATGGATGTATTTAAAGCCAATCAGCAAAGATCTCCTACCTGGAAGCATTTGCACTGAGTTTCAGGCAGACATGTCAAATCCCTAGATGAAGAGGAAATTGCAAAGCAGATGGCTTTTAAGTGAATTTTGCTCATTTCTGCTTTGGTGCTTCCACCACGTGTTCTGGCGTTAGTGGGGCATGGAGCTGCAGGTTGTGTCCTCTCCAGGGAGTTGTACCCTCTGTTAAAGAAAGGTTGTGCCATGCTGTCCCAGCAGGCAGAGGAGTGTAGGCACAGTGGGAACTCTGTTCATGCAGCCAGATTCTTGGGAAGAGAAGAAGGCAGAGGAGCCTTGAAGCGCATGGGACTTGATGCTTTGCTCTGACTTGTTCCTCACTGCACCTGCCCATGTCTGTCCCAGCCCTCTGTGAGCCATCATCTACATCCATAGGTGTCAAATTGTTGCTCACAAAAATGCTTTTCACCTGTCAGTGACATTGTCATGTGTCAGTGCTGGATCCCTCCAGCTTTTTTGCCTTAATGGATCCTTCTCTGTCTGCCTGTACCCAGTTCCAACACAGGTGAAATGCAAAGCAACGCCTGTATTGACCGTCTCCTTTGCTCCATTTCCTTATTTCTTTTCTATTTTCTTCAAAGGTAATAGAACTGGTTAAAAAGTATGGCACCAAACAATGGACTCTGATAGCCAAGCACCTGAAAGGACGCTTAGGGAAGCAGTGCCGGGAACGCTGGCATAACCACCTGAACCCTGAGGTGAAGAAATCCTCGTGGACAGAGGAGGAGGATCGCATCATTTTTGAGGCCCACAAGGTCCTGGGGAATCGCTGGGCTGAGATTGCCAAGCGGCTGCCTGGGAGGTAGGGTGTCTTTGCTCACTGGTACCGTCAGAGCTGGGTAGCTTGTGGAGATTCATGTGTTGGTCTCACGGGACGAGGCTGGAGAGCTCATGGGAGCTGTTAGCTGTGCTTTAAGGCTGCTGATAACAACAACTTTTTATTTTCTTCTGCTTTCTCTGTAGGACTGACAATGCTGTGAAGAATCACTGGAACTCCACCATCAAGCGTAAAGTGGACACGGGAGGCTTCCTCAATGAAACAAAGGAGTCCCAGCCACTATATTTGTTAGTGGAAGTGGATGACAATGAGAGTCAAAGTGGAACAAGAACTGGGAGCCAGGTACTGCACAAGTATGTGGGCAGTTGGGTCTGTCTCTGCTCTGCTAATGTACACCAGAGCTGTTCAGTCACCCTGCTGCTGCCTCTAATGCAGCCTCTGTGTTTATATAAAGAGTCTGTGCCTTCTCCAAGACACTGACTTTTGGGAGATCTCTCCCTCCAGGAGTTAGAGGTATGTATGCCCAAGTATGTTATCCAATTGGAAGACAGCAGCCTGCTATTGTTATCTTGCTAATCCAGTGTCAAGTCTGTATTGGAGTCTGAAAATTTTGGGGGAGATCCATTATGCTGTTGCTAGCAGGGGAGAGGTTGCTTCAGGCTGTGCAGTGATGGGGAGGGATGATGAAGAGGTACCAAGTTCCCTTCCTTTAAAATGGAAAGCAGGAAAAGTACACATGGTTATTTATGTGAAGAAAGCATGACACTTCGAAAGGCAGACACTTTAGAGGAAGTGTAGAGTTACTGCTACCTGCCCAGCCTTTGTTCCATTTCCTTGTGGGATACTGTTGAGAGTCATCTTCAGTCAAATAGTCCTTCTCTTAATTTGCATGGGCTTTTTCAGGTGGTGTATGGGACAGAGCAATGAGGGAGAACAGGGATGTGAGACATTCCAAATGAAAGCAGGAGGAGTGGAGCGGGCCCAGGCATCAGTGCTTGTGGCCTAGGACTTGATCTTGTTCACTTGGTTTCTGCTAATGGCTGCACTTTTTTTCTTGTTTACGTGAAGACCGTTGTGCCAAACTGGCCAGTTGATATCTCTGAAATAAAGGAGGAGGATGTCAGCGATGAGGAGGTGACAGGTTTGCAGGAGTTACCCTCAGAGTTGCCAGCTGCTGACCTGGCCGAGCACAACGGGGAAGGAACCCCAGATGATGTGGTACCTGAGGATGCCTCGGCATCTGTCGCATCTCCGTACAAATGGGTCGTTGAAGCTGCCAATTATTTGTGTCCTACGTCTGTCCCAGCATTAAATGAAGCTCTGGACATGATTGAATCTGTAAGTAGCACATCTTTGCTCTTCCAGCTAGTGGTGGGAGACTTATGGGACCTGATTTCCACCACTGAACTTGCTGGGTCACCTTGCTTATCACCACAGGTATAAGGAGAGCTGTTTGGATTCCTTTAGTTTAATCTCCAGTTTGATTCATCTATAGAACACTTTGCAGCTATAGAACAAAGGGAAATATATCTGCAACCTGGTTTATGAGCTGATTATCTGTGAAATATTCACTTCACGTATGTAAAGAAGGACTTTGTGCCCAAGGCTTAGTAGCCAATTTGTGGGTCCTTAGAGGCCTGTTTGAATGGTACTTGTATTGATGGGATTGAGCTGTGAATGGTTCTGGCTATTTTTCATCTGTTTACAGCAGTGTGCTTTACAGAGTAGCCCTGTATCCACCCATACTGGTGTGACCGATTTTGGCAACAGTCACCTTTTTCAGACTCTGTCCCCGACCATTTCTGTTTTGCTCCCTCTGTGTGGATGCAGCTGTGTGTTGCAGCTGTGCTGTGAACTGAACTGGGAAACCGACCTAGCGTAAAAAGAAAAAACTGCCCTATGCACAAACAGCTTTCAGCTGGATCAGGTCTGCGGTCTGATTCTCAGCTGTGTTGACTGCAGAGAAAAGAGAGTTTGATTTCTTCTGTAGCCAGGCTCCTTGCAAAAGGCAGTGCAGTCTGCACACCTGCTTTTTTCACCTCCCAGTTAACCTTTGTATTTGCATCAGTCAGCTGCTCAGCTTTCTTTCATGGGCTGTTGCTGATGGCTTCTCTTGTATGCAGGACCCGGATGGGTGGTGTGACCTGACCCAGTTTGACCTGCCTGAGGAACCCTCTGCTAGCAGCAGCAGTAGCAACAGCCCAGTGCGGCAAACGCCCAGCAAACCAACACCATCCCTACCCAACGTGACTGAGTACCGCCTGGATGGCCACACCATCTCAGACCTGAGCAAGAGCAGCAAGGGGGAACTCATCCCCATCTCGCCACATGCGGAGGTGAGCTTTGGCACGCCGCCCTCTGTGCTGAAGAGGCAGAAGAAGAGGAAAATCTCCCTCTCCCCTGTCACGGAGAATGCCCCCAGCACCAGCCTCTCCTTCCTTGACTCCTGCAACAGCATGACGCCCAAGAGCACGCCTGTCAAGACACTGCCCTTCTCTCCATCTCAGGTACAGAATAGTGGCACAGGCCAGCCTGGGCTCCTCTGTTTGTTTGTGAACTAGTAAGCATGTGAATGCTTTGTCTTAATGCTGTAATCTCATCAGCTCTGCCATCTTTGTATTTCTCTTCTCTTGCATTAGGCAGTTCCAGTGCATAGGGTATGTATGTGTTTCTGGTAAAACAAGGTGCAGAGCTGGGTTCTGGCACTGTTTGTCTTCAGTGCTGCTCTTTCTGTGAGAGCAGCAGCCTATGGTTCCTTCAGCAGGAGTGCTTGCAGCACAGGGCAAGCCCAGTTACCCTGTATGATGGATGGGGCCATGTGCCTGCTATGAGGAAGGAGCACTGCTATGCAGATCTGCACCTGCCTACTGCAGGAGAGAGCACAGTGCTTCCTTGTCCAGAGTACCATGTGTGGTCATTACTGCCCTGGCATGGGATAGCAGTGATGTGACAGTGCATGTGGCTTTCCTTTCTTATTTTTAGCACAGTCATCTGTCTGGACAGCACCTGCTGGTGCACATCTGTGAGTTAATGGCACTGAGATGTGCTCATGTGCCTTGTCTTTGTTACAAAGTAAACTTAGGACTTTCCCTTCTTTACCATGACTGTTGTAGCATCCATATCTGGTCTCACAACAAACACTTTACTGGAGTGCTGCAGTGTTCAGACCCCCTGACTCCTACCCTGACACAGTGAAGATCTGTCAGTAAGACAGGATAAATCCTGCTGCACTGCTGTGTCAGCTAGCAAAGCTTCCACAGCTACTCTGTTGTTCATACGCTGTCTCCCTGTGCCATTAGCTGAACCTTCCTGGACTTTGTATTTCTGGTGTTTCTGCTGCCCTCAGTGGCACATGGTAGAACACCATGGGACACTCTAATGCTCAGATTCAGGTTAACCTTGAGTGCAAGGCCATCGAGAACTGGGAATTCAAAATGAAATCTGAATAGTGCAGTTCTGCCATGAGAAGCTGAGAGGCCTAGAATTAATCTGAGAACATAGGAAGTTCCATGTGAGTATGAGAGAAGATTTCTTTGGGAGTGACAGTGCTATGAAACAGGCTGCCCAAAGAAGTTGTAGAGACTCCTTCTCTGGGGATATTCAAAACCTGCCTGGGTGCTTTCTTGTGTAATCTGCTGTAGAGAACCTGCTTTAGCAGCTGGGTTGGACTTGATGATCTCGATAGGTCCTTTCCAACCCCTACAATTCTGTGATTCCACAATCACCTGAGAAGTCAGTTTCAGACTGAACCCATGCCATCAGTTGAATGTAACACAAACAGCACACTTATTTATTACAGTCTTTGTTACTTGAAGTGACCTTGTGGTTGCTGACTGGAACTCAGAGCAGGCTTTTTGTTGTGCTGGTGGTACTGCTCCTTTGCCACATAGCTGGGCCTTATCTGGACCAGTGCGAGCAGAGACTTCCCTCCCACCTTGTAGCTGACTGGTTGTATCTGCTTACCTCCTTTGGGAAAGTAAACTTTGTAGGTGTGAGGCACCTTCTTTGATGCCTTAGTCCATCTACTGGACTATCTCAGTAGGAGCCATCCCAGCTGATGCTGGGATGAATCCCCCTTCTGCCACTTGATGTTTGACAAAGGTCACCCTCAATCTTACTGGGGCAGATCCTTCAGTGAGTGCCATTCAGTATGGGAGGGTTGTCCCTACATCAGGTTCCCCCCCCCCCTTTTTTTTTTGGTAAAAAAAAAAAAAAAAAAGATAATGACTGATGATACCACGTTGGAAAGTTTGAGACTGACTGTGTTTTCTTCTTTCTGTCCTGTGTCATGCAGTTCTTAAACTTTTGGACCAAACAAGACACACTAGAACTGGAGAACCCATCTCTTACCTCCACACCTGTGTGCAGTCAGAAGGTGATTGTCACCACCCCTCTGCACAGGGATAAGACTCCTCTGCTCCAGAAAAACTCAGCGTAAGTTCTGTATTTCTTCTTTTCCATCCCAACCTGAGCAGTATCCTTCTTCACAAAGGAGTTTGATTCAAGTCAAACAAAACTTCCCCAGTGCTGGCACTACTGAGAGTGACAAGGCAGGCGGGGGGATTTCCTTAAATTGGTGTGGCACCCAAAGACAGCTTCTCTGTTTGCTGCAGGGAACAAATGTCCCATCTGGCTGGAATCTCAGCCAAATGACTGCTGTTGTGCTCAGCTGCTTGGTCGGCTGATGCCTTCTGTGCACGTCTTTGGGAAGTGTTACAATGCTGTGAGCCCTCTGCAATCTGGGAAGGGATTTGGTCTTCTCAACAAAGGCTGTTCAGATCCATCCCTTCAGATCTGCACCCTCTGACCTGTGGGTCAGTCCAGGGCAGTGATCTTGAGGCACCATCCCAGCCAGGTGAGAGAGGGTGTCCTGCACAGGAAGTGTTCTGCTGGCAGGCCTGTCTCTGCATGTCACTACACTGATGCAGCACAGTTTGCGGAGGTGCTGGCTGTGCTAGCAAAAAACTTTTGTGGCCCAGAGCAGCAATCACATCCTGTTGGTGTAAGCTGGCTTGGCTGCTCCAAGTTTAATTGCACTAGGATTTCCAATGATCACAAAGCTCTGGTGGCCATGAAGAGCTCTGCTAGCAGAAGCACTACGGAATAGCACTGGCCTGCAGAGATCTGCCCTGCCAATATTGCAGGTGTTGTATCACTTTCTGATAAGGATGCTTGGTAGTTGACAGAGTGGAGAAGCATAGCTGGTATTTCTGAGATATTTTCCCTCCTAAAAGTTCCTTTAGTAGCCTTTGGCCCTGCTTATGCCCCAGCAATGCCCTAGCCAGACATATGGCTTCTGCTATCACCACGTGAGACTCTGCAGGTGATTTGTGTAGTGTGAGTGGAAGAATGGGGTTTACTTTGTGATGTACAGTATGTCTGATCCCTAATCTTTTCTACTTCTCTACTGGCAGGTTTGTCACACCAGATCAGAAATATGTGGTGGATAATACTCCACATACCCCAACACCTTTCAAAAATGCTCTGGAAAAATATGGACCAATTAGGCCTTTGGTATGTACTGGACAGGTCTATTGTTTGCTGGTGGCAGTGTGTGGGGTAGTTTGCAACAGAGCTGTGAGCCAGCCATTATTTGAGTAGCAACATGGTAGAGTTTGGTAGTGCTGGACTGAGATGAGGGAGATGGAGACCTTGTCATACCAAACATATGGTAAGTAGCCACAGGATTTCTAGCTCCTCTGCAAAGTACTCAAACAAACAAACAAACAAAAAAAACCCACACAAAAAACCCAATCCCCAAACAGCCTTTGAATATGGCTTCAGTGCTTGGTTATTCACAACCTTGGGGAAAGCAAGGAAATGCTGCATCCCTAAGTCTCTAACATGGACTTAATGTGGGTGCTGGGAGGAGGGCAGTTTCAGTATACTGTGCCTTCAGTACATACTGGTCTCTTGATGGCACATCTGGGGGTTCAGCTGCTAAGAGTCTCCCTTGCCTGGTGATCCTGTAAATCTGTCAGGCTAACAGAAATCTTGTAATGTCTTTTCCTGCTGGAAAGTAAATACTTTGTAATGTTTGTCTTCACGCTGTGAGCTCCTGTGGGTTATCCTGGCCCCATTATCCACTGAGGGAATTCTAAATCTGCCTGGTGTATAAATTATGACAGTCTTAATGCTTTTTCTTCTTCCTTGCGTCAGCCACAGACTCCTCACCTGGAAGAAGACTTGAAAGAGGTGCTCCGAAGTGAAGCTGGCATTGAACTTATCATTGAGGATGACGTGAAGCCTGAGAAACAGAAAAGGAAACAAGGGGTGAACTGGTTTTGCTTTCAGTATCTGTTTTTGGGATGTTCTGTGCTATAGAAGGGTGTTTTTGCTGGCTGTGTTCATCCTACTATTTATGCAAAAAAGTTTTTCAATATGGGTTGCTGCCTTTTAGTGAGTGAATCTGCTTGTATGCCTGAGATTAAGGCCTGCTTAAAATACTGCTGGCTGTGGCCTGGTTTATGCAGAACTCAGGGCTGTGCCAAATGCTGTCTCCCTAACGTGCAAGGAGAGAGTGAGGGCAGACTTGAAGCATCTGTGGCAAGTTGAACTCCCCACAGGCTGTAGGCTGTTGCGAAAAGTCTCTTGGCTCAGTAGGCCCGGGTGATGTGACCTTCCCTTTCTGCTGGAAGGAGTTTCCCCTTCTAAATCAGTGGCTCTTAGTGCCAGCGGGGGGAGCACTAGAAGTTGCTGTGCCCTGTGGTGGGGAAGGCAGCAGCATGTCTTTTTGAGGTGCTAGTGCAGTGCAGATAGAGGCCTTGGTATGCACCCTTGGTCCTTAGGATGGGAGCTCACTGAGTTGATTCATGCTCACGCTTGTATTTGTGTTCCCCAGTTGCGCAGGAGTCCCATCAAGAAGGTCCGGAAGTCACTGGCCCTGGATATTGTGGATGAAGATATGACGCAAAATATGGCAGCCCTCCCCAAAACTATCTGTTTCAAAAGAACCCAGGTGAGGGGTGCTGCCATCAACAGGGATAGAACTGACTGTAGCAGGGCTGAAAGGCAAAGTTGGCTGCTGAGCTGTGTGTGGTGCTAGCACCACTACTGCTTTTTTCTGTCTTTAGCAAGTATGGGACCTCTAACCCTTCAAAACAGCAGAAATAGATTTTGTTTTTAACACTAGCAATTTAATACAAGGGCTGTGGGATCCAGAGTTCAGGCATGGTGTAGGGGCTGTAGGCTGAATCACAGCCTGAAGACCAAAGGCTCTGGATGAACAGAAATTCTTGAGAAAAAGCTGCCTGAAGAAGGCGATGCAAATTCCTTTGTGATTTGACTACTACCCCGCTGCTTTTCTGCCTGTGGGATAGGAGAAGTCTTATATGTTCTCATTCTTGGAGGTTTCCTTGGCTGGCCGCAGGAGTGAGAAGCACCTTCATCTCAGAAGACAAAGGCTGTGTTTTACCACAGTTACTTATTTCTTATATTATAGTCATTTGCGCTTTTTTTTTTTTGTCAGCAAGCCTGTTTTGTTAGTAAGCTCTCCAAAGAAATCTTATGCAAAGCACCTGCAATTGCCTTACAACATGTGGATGAAGTGCTGGGATTTGTTAGTTGACCTTTTGGCCAGGAGAAGTATCAGCACTGTTAGTGCAAATTGACTTTTTTCTTTATACAATTTTCTTTCTTTTTGCAGCCTGTGAATTTCCTGTCGAGATCCTTGAACCTTTCCTCCTCAAACAGGAAGAACGACTCTGGCTTGCTCAACAGAGCCTTTGTGCAAGTGCAGTCAGAGAAAATGTCCTACAGGAAAATGCCAAGCCATTTCAGACCACCAGCACCAGTAAGCCCTGCAGCTATTCCCTTCCATCAGCAGATCAGCTGGTAGTGCTGCCCCTGTTCTTCTTTGGGAGGAGAGTTATGGGGGTCAAGCTCAAGAGGAACACAGTGTGCTCCTGTGTGGACATCAGCATGCTCTCAGGGCTGTCTTGGCACTCAGATTTGGAGATACTGAAGTAGCAGTGTCACATTGCAGTTCCCTCTGCTTTTCTTGCAAAGCTGCCCTTCTGCTAGGGCTCAAAGTCCCGTGGCTCATCAGAGCTGTGGCCTGCAGGGCTTATTTGGCCCTGGATTTCTTCCTGGGAATCTGTGTCCTGTCTCAGCCCATCAAAGGATTTAGACTAACCCAGCAGTGTAGTAAACTTCTTTTTCAGTAATTACTCCTTGGGTAGACAACAATAGGTTAATCTTCTTTGTTTCTCTGACTGTAACAACTCTGTGAGGCACTGTATAAGTACCAAAGAAGTGTTTCTCACCCCTTTGAGGTTGTGGTGAAATCCGTGTGCCACAGACAGCACAGGCTGTCTTTGTCCTGCCATTTACCTGAACAGTGGCATTACCGTGCTCCAATGGATGATGTTTACTTTCCTTTCAAGCGTAACTTGTAACCTCTGCTGAGATTGGTGCTTTTAAGGGTTGTTGACCTTAGAGTTATTTAACCTTTCCACATAAATGGTTCTGTTCTTTGTAAAATCTTCACCAGTTGATGTAGTTTCAGACAGTGCATTAAAAGAATCGGATCTCTCCTTCATTTGGTGGGGTTCCTTGGAGAAGGGCATGATTTTTGCAGGTGTTTGTCTGGGCTGAGTGTGGAAATTCACTGGTGGGATGATACACCTATATATATAGGTATGCCTATATAATACACATTTTCCTTGGTGAGGAGTGAAACCACAGCTGGGAGCTAGCAAGAGGTGTTTTCAGATGCTAGGAAAGGTCCAGGTGCAGTCTCTACAGAGCAGCCTTGGCTCGCTCCATCTTCAGATAAACAGAACATCTATCTCTGGATTAGAGCTGTCTGTTGTGAAAGCTCTTTTTGACAAATAAGTACTCCTCAGCCAGTGTAATTCCTTCCCCTTCTCAAAATAGACCCCACTTAAACACTTCCATTTCTCCTTCTGTCCTAGGTAGAGCCATATTGCTCTGAGTGCTAATAGATCCACATAAATAAAGCTCTGGAAGTGACTTGAGGGTTGCAGTAAGTCAGCTTGTGTGATGGTGGAGTACAGATGTGCTGAGAAATCCCAAAGACAGCAGAGCTGCCTTTGGTGTTGCTGGACTCTTGGGATTTGTTGTACCAGACTAGTGCTGCTAGCAGTGGCAGCTGTAGATTAAGGATGCTCACTTAGCTGTGAGCTGAACCTAAATTATCCCTGAAGCCATGTTGTGTCTGCATGGGGCGTTACTGTTAGCAAATACTGCACATCAAACTCCAGTTCTTTGCCATACGTGTAATTGGGTACTTCCAGTTGAGGGCAGTATATATTGTTTTGCTGCATTTATCAGAAGATCTGCAGAGGTTTTCCTAGCATAACAAAGCATGTCATGGGGACTCTTGCTTTATACAGTGACTGAAGCACACCTGATTTTTTTTGGCTCTTTCTGTGTGCTGTGTGAGGCCCTATTGAAGCTACAGGCACCAAATTACTGCTAAGGAGGGATGGTCTTTCTGACCAATCCAGCCCCAGACCTTGAAGGGTTGAGCAGCTTCCGTGGGAGTTGAGCTGATCCAGCAGTAAACCTGGGAGCTGCTGTTGAATTCCTTTCATCCCTCCAGGCTCTGTTCAGCACAGTGAAGCTTAGTGGGCTTGTTCTCTGGGGTTTTGGTCCCAAGACAAGCTGGGGAAAGCTCTAAAGAGTGGATCTGCAATGGGACACTTAACTGGAAATTGCTGAACATAGTACCCCAAGCTAGAGGTTTTTGTTTTTCCTGGGGAGCAGATAGTTTTTATCTATTTATGCACTCTGTTTTAAAACAGTATGTGAACATAGTGTTTGTTTCACTAGTCCCCAGCGCCTTCCTCTCCCTGGACTGTGTTGTACATATTCTTTCTTTTCCCTCCACAGATGACCAGGGCTTGGAAGGCGGTGGCCTGTGGTGGAACCCGAGACCAACTCTTCATGCAGGAGAAAGCACGACAGTTCCTGGGCATGCTGAAACAAAGTCACACATCAAGGACCTTAATCTTATCGTGAAGGATTGTTCTGCTCTTTTTATTTTATGTTTTAAATTTTGTTACAAAAGAAGAGGAGGGAACTTCAAAGTTGGGGGGGGGGAAAAAGTCCTCTGCAAGGCCATGGCGTGTAGGGGTGAATTTTTTCCTTCTATTCCCAGGTTAGATTTGTATTGTAATAAATTGAGTTAACTGCTGGCTAAAATGTCGGATACAAGTTCTGGAATCCCTGTGGAAAGGCAAATGAGGGAGGAGTGGAGAACTGACAGCAAGAGCACTCAGCAAGACCTGGGTTCTACGAGCATAGGAAGCTGATTTGCCTTCAAGCATGCATATCAGGCACTGGAAACAGACTTTGAAGGCTGCTGGATTTCATGCTGGCTGCTCTGGTACCTTGGGAATGGCTCTTGTTAAGGTTCCCATGCATCTCCTCATCTGGCTTTTTTGCAGGGGATGGTGGTTCCTACTTGCTTCTAGGCTGAAGATGACTTGCTGTCATGAGAGATGTGCTTTGGGGTGATTCGCATTTGAAGCTGGCCAGCCCTGCAGGGCTGTTTGTACTGCCGTGCTGCACAATGGGAGCAGCGGGTGCTTCTTCCCAGGGACTTGCTCCCTTTGGAAATAAACAATGGTGCTAACAACACCCTGTTGTTCAGACTTGCTTTGACTCTGCCTGGGGCCTCACAATGTGCACAGGGAGGCAGTGCTGTGCCAGGGTGGCAAGAAGCAGCAGAGCGTGCTGTATACTGCAGCATTTCTGAGGCACGTCAGCGTGGCTGCAGCCCTCTTAGACAGCTGCTGTGAGCCTCTGGCCTTGAGGAGCCTCTGCAGTGCAGACCTTGGCTCCTGAGTTGGTGCTCCTTGGGTGGAGGAGGCTGATCCAGCTGAATAAAGTGCTCAGCTATTAATAACTGGCAGGGATTAATATTTAAACATGGGCCTGGTTTGGACTCAAGGGGTAATGTGTTTTTTGTAGGTGATGTTTGAGATACACTGAGGTCAAATGATGAGCAGAAGGGCACAGAATTGATGCAGAGGCAGGGAAGACAGGATAGCTCAGCAGGAAACTTGTTTTCATGTGGAATCTCCTATTTCCTGGTGAGCTGTAGGCTTTCTTGGCTTTCCCAAGTTAGGGGAGGAAGGATGGTTTCCCTATTCCCCTCCATAGTTTTGCTAGTTTAGGAATGGCTTTGGCTACTTTGCAGGAAGGCACAGGGAGGGGATGGGGTGCTGCTGTGGGCATGGGCTGGAGAATAACACCTGGTATAGCAGAGCCTGTTCTGTCCTGCTTCCTTTGGGAATCAAAGCTGTATCTGTAGCCACTTTGCAATATGGTGATTTGGAGCCCTATTTATGTAGCCAAAAGTGAAATGCAGCGATTAGGGCAAAATGCAACTGTTTGCAATTGGAAAGGTGCTGGAAAATGACGAGCATCTCACTGGTCAGACTGGTACATGAATGGCTCTGCAACACAAAGCCAACAGAGCTTGCTTGCAATGTGCCAAACTTTGTAAGCCAGCAAAGCTATGGTGGCAGGCTTGCCTCTGGTGGTTGACAGCACAGCGAAGTGCAGGGTGAGCATCCCTGCATCCCCGAGCCTCTTCATTAGAGAACAGTGCAGTCCCTTTGCAAGGCAGGCAAACAGGAGTGCTGTGTACATCTTGTTTCAGGCTGCGTTTTATATCAGAAATACAGAGCCAAAAAATCCCTACCAACAAACTTGTTAATAAAACCTTGGATCCTGGGAAACAAGGGAGTTTTCGAAGGCTGGCTCATTTTTCATTTCTACAAGCTCTGGGCCAAAGCAAATCCATGAAGTCATTTTTATTTCTGTTTCTCTGTGCTGCAGTGTTTGCTTTGGAAATACGGCTGGGACCACTTGTCTGAAAGCCTGGCTGTAGCAGTTTCAATTTTGTTGTTATTTTAAGAGAAATCGTTGTAAAACTCTCCCTCCTTCTTTGGCTTCAGTGGTGGAAGGCAGCCTTTGGGTACGTCCCAGGATATTTTTTCCCTAATTGTGTTGGACGCATCCCATGTTGATTCTTATTTTATTCTGAGCCCTCGGGGTACTGAGTTTTGATGGAGATCATCCACAAAATTGCTTGCCATGAGGGCTGCCTTGTCTCAATGACTCCGCCGCATGCCCTGAGCTCTGCCAGCCCTGCGTGGCTTCTGGCTTTCCTCTGTGGGACAAGAGGACGCTGCTCTCTGGGTTTAGTGCTCTTGGCACTAAAATAAATAAGTACTAAATTGTATTTGTGATCCTGCACTGATGTGAGCTGAGTCCTGAGCGGGTGTTGAGGCTCCACTGCAGGATAAATCAGTGCATGATCCCAGTGCATATGTTTGAGCTGCCCCTAAATTAAGGGATTATGAGGCTGAGAAGTATTAACTGCTACTCTAATGTTGTAAATCCAGATAGAGCTGGGTGTCCCACATTGCAGATTGCTTATTAAGAAAGATTGAGGGGCAGAAAAATAGAAAAGAAAATGAGCAAGGCTAGCATGGTTAATGAGGAAGAAGACAATTAGCTTTTAATTAGAAAATGGAGCTCCTTGTGAGGATATTACCAACCTGGCTTGTCCATCCTTGGGCTTGAGGACAGGAATAGGCACTGTGCTGCTGCTGGGGAAAAATAGCTAGACTCGCTTTTTAATTCATAATTCAGATACTCCAGTTTATTTCCAGTAAAAACTCGTTCAGCTCACTATGGCTGTAGGGGCCCTGGGCCCTCTGGCTGGAGCTGGGGAGCCTGGGCATGGGGACTGTGGAAATGGGGTCCTACTGCTGTCCTAAGCAGTGCTGACAGTGCTCCCAAAGAGACTGGAGGTTTAACTTTAAGCAAAAGATGAGAAAGAAGACATCCCATGGGCTGCTGTGCTTCCGATGCGCTGGAGAGAAATCCTCTCTGCAGCCCTGCTGTGAGGAAAGCTGCAGAAAACCCTGGGTTGCTGGATATTTTATTGTTGTTGTTATTATTATTACTTCTTAGCTTTGTATTTGCTTTGTGTTTTGCATTCCTAACTTGAGGCAGATTACCCTTGTTTGAGTCTAGGCATAGAAAATTGATCAATTTTAGCAGGGGTGAGAGAGGAATTCTGGAGCTCCTGAATCATAGAATCATAGAACGGAGGTTGGAAAAGACCACTAGGATCACCCAGTCCAACCCAAGCCCACCCCCACCATGCCCCCACTGCCCCTCAGTGCCACATTCCCATGGATACTCCTGGGGTGATGATAATGCCCAAACTGCAATGGGGACGTCATGCCTAGCTGAGGAAAGCAAAAATATTGGGGTAAGAAGGGGAAAAAAGAAAGGGGGGAGAGGGGGGGGAGAAGTGGGACCCAAGGATTTTTCTTTTTTTTTTTTTTTTTGCAGGGTCCCCTTTCAGATGGATCTTGGTTGGTGCCTGGCTGGGCAGCGTGGCCCATGCATCGTGCAAGTGTCCATCAAAGGGCTGTCACATCCAGGCCCTGTTCCTGCTGGCAGGGGAGCTGAGTTTCTCTGCCTCATTCTTACAGCTGATGGTGCTAAAGCGCTGTGCAAGCAGCAGGCTGTGGGGAGGGACATTGACTGGGCATCTGCAGGGAGCTCTGACCCTTCACGCAGCTGTAGAGGAATGCAAAGGGTAAAGACAGCATTTTCTTCTGTTTCAGGAATTGCCTGAATTTGATCCTGAAATTTTCCTGCAGGAAAAAGAAAGTTTTCTGTTGGTGGCTAAACTTGAGCTTGTTACACTTGCAGCTGCTGTGGTGACATTTCATAAGCTTTATCCTAGCTGCGTGCAGGAGGGGAAGCTGCACTGGACTTATGTGAGACCTCATGATAAGGGAAAAAGCTGGGTGCAGTGAGGGGCTGCTGAGGCTTCACATCTCGTGGCTTTGACCCCAGGATTTCTCAGAGCAGTGATGTGTCTCTCTTCCTACTTTGCTTGGGCCATTTAGCAAGCAGTTGCTCAGCACTGACCTTGTAAAACTTACATTTTTATTTTTATTTTTAGCATTCTAATTCATGTGTTTAGAGGCTTAGGAGATGGATGGTTTTAGGGCAGTAGATACATGCTGAAGACTAGCTGAGCAGCTCCCTGATTTTGAGAGGGTTGGAGACAGCTTGTGTGAAGAGCTGGCTGGAGCTGGACACAGAACTAATTGTGCTTTGGAAGTACAATTTTTCCCCTGTTTCTGGACTGAGGACATCGCTATTTCTCATGTCTGCTGGGTCACTCTGTGTGTCTTATGTGAGCTGCGGTCTGCTGATGGAAAGACAAGGGGAAAGCTGTCCTCATCAGTCTTAAGCCCTGCTAAATC
The DNA here is from genome assembly GCA_037305975.1 of Chrysolophus pictus. Lineage (NCBI taxonomy): Eukaryota > Metazoa > Chordata > Aves > Galliformes > Phasianidae > Chrysolophus > Chrysolophus pictus. The sequence goes on from CM074595.1 coordinate 10,411,125, forward strand.
TGGACAGAAATCCTTTTCTCCCTCTGAGAACAGTGCACTCCTCAGGCACCAGCAGGCCTGGCATGGTATGGGCCATCCCCAGGCAGACCTCAGGTACCCAAATGAAGAGGCACGGACTGGTTTTGCTTTTTTTAAAATTGCTTTTAAATTGGTTATGGTCCAGTGTTGAAACAAAAGCCCCAGTGGAGCAACTGGAACGGACCTTCATGCTGCACTTCAGCCCTTCTTCCCATCCAAACCAAAGTCCTCTGCTTCTCCTAAAGAACAGCTGCCTCTATTTTCTGTGACACTTCTGGAGGTAGGGAAAAGTAATAATTTTAGATTCAGTTCTGCTGATGTGTTTGTGTGTTCTCAGCACTAGTATGAATTAGTTTGAATTAAGCCCAAAACCTAATTTCTGAAAGTGCTATTTCTCAGGACATGCAGAAGCAGAAATGCACAAAATCAGTGTTTTCTCTAATTGTTGATAAGTTTTCTTTACTGGTTAATTTCAGCCCAGTGATCCCCACAACCTGCAGAGACCTCTTGCCTCAGGATCCTGTCCTGCAGCTCCTGGCTGGCTCCAGCAGGTGCTGTTCCCAGCCCTGATGGATGCTAGGTGTGCACCACATCCCCTTCTCCTCCCTTCCCTGTCTTATGCTCCTGAGTTTGCTCAACCTTTGCGTTTGTCTTTCTCTGATCTAAGGTGATTTTCTGGCTCTTTCATTGTCCCCAAATGGCCAACTGCGTGTCTCAGTGACAAGCTCTGCTGGTTGTGTCCTGCCCCTGTGACAGGTCTGAAGCATACGTGAAACACCAAACACGCTGTCCCAAAGGAGAGGGCGAATATCCTCTCCCATCAAAAGGGAGAGTGACCTGATTTCAGACTTGCTTTGGGCGATGAGGGTGAGTGTTATCCTTCCCTTCCAGCTAATGGATCTGACGGCTTGAGTAGGGGGACTGCCTGACCCACGAAGCAGTCTGAGGCCTGAGGAAGAGATGCTGCTGACAGGCAGAACGAGGATGCAGGCAGGTGGGTCAGTGCTGGGTAGGCTGCTGGGTTGGTCTTTGCTGCTGCAGAAACGTGAGGATCAAAATAGAAGAAATGCCCCAAAAATCTAATGTAAAAGTGGTTCCTTGGAGCCTGGAAAAGAGATATAAATGGGTCTCAGTCGTTTGTTACAGAGGTGTACTTCAGGATCTCTTCTTTGAGTGCTTTTGTATGAATCATAGAATCACAGTCTATCCTGAGTTGGAAGGGACCCAGAAGGGTTACAGAGTCCAACCCTTGGCTCTACATGGGATTACCCAAACCCTATGTCTGAGAGCATTCTCCAACAGCTCCTTGAACTCTGAGAGCTCGGGGCCGTGCTCCTGCCCTGTGCAGCCTGTTCCAGGGCTCCATGTGAAGTGGGATATTGTTTCCTCCTTGTCCTGGGTATCAGTAAGAGATACCTCTGCTCCACCTTTCACTAACAGCTCTTTTGTCTCACCTTGCAAGAGGTCAGAACTGATGTTTGTGTTGTAATTTACACGCTCCAGTTGGCCTGGAAGTTATCTGCCTGCCCTGTGCGATGCAATACAAGGGAGGCTGGCTTTGCCTTGCTGAGGTTGTTTCAGCCAGGATAAAATTCATCCCTTTCCCTGTTTAGGATCCTACTTCCTTTGCCTATGAAATGCAGATAAACCCATTTATCCTATTTATTTATTTACTTTTTATCTTTCCCTACAAAAGATTTGGGGATCTACAAATGCCAAACATGCTTGTTTACAGCTTGCTAGATTTAGAGTTGTGAATTTTCTTTAAAAAAAAAAAAAAGTATGTTCTGTTTTCAATTTCTTATTCCATTTCAAATGTCATCCTTTTTCTCTTCTTCATCCAGGGCCACCCAGGGATTTTGTTCACAGAACGGAATGAGCTGCAAAAGGGATAAAGATCATTCACAGGAACCTTGAAAGAACTGCTTGAGCTCCATGAAATGAAGATTAAAAATAAAACAGGGAGGTGAGGCACAGGCTCCAGCACGAACATCTTATAAATACTTGGCCTTAGAAGTGCAAGTGCTTCCTAGCAAGCCTGAGACGTGCAGAAGCACAGCCTTGGAGCAAGTCAGGGACGTTGCTTCTGTTGCTGTGAAGGGAACAGCAGAGGTGGGCTCTGCCACGAGTTACTTCAAAGCTGGGTAATGCAACAGGAGGATGTTGCTAGAAAGATGCTTGCCTTTTGGTTTCAGTGTAGGTGTAAAATGAAGGGTTATGCTGATGGTGGCCCTGTGTGAATAAGACCTTAGCAGTGGCTGGGTTTTGTGCTGGATTTTGCCTGGCATTGCTGGTATATTTAGAGGTGGTCTGGTTGCAACTGGCTTGCTTGTGGGTCTGAGCTGTTCTAGGCATCACTGATAAGAAATCAAGTAAATCTCTCCTTTCTGTATCCCCATCTTTGCAAAAGACAGTTCAACTAAGGGCTGAAAGTGATTGAGTGGGGGGGAAAGTGATTGGAAAATGCTATCATTTAAATCCTGAATTGCTCTGTTAGGAAAAGTGCCCCTGGCACTGCACATCAACCCATGGTGCCACAGAGTGTGTTAATGTTCCGTGTCACCCAAACCGTGAGTAATAGGAATCAAATGCAATGTCAGCCTGTCTGAGCTCGCAGGCAGTCTCAGACCACAGGTCACAACCAAATGGTCCTGTGCTTTTGGCATGGTCAGGGAAGTGTGATGGAGCCTGAGGGTCTGCCCAGACAGGTGGGGCACCCTTCCAGGTGGGCTTTGCTAGGACGTTGGCCTGCTTCTGGTGGGGCTGCTGCCCACAGGGGCTTCTCTATTGGCTTTAGGCGAGGTGGAGAGAGGGATCACTCTGTCTTTGTCTCAGAAAAAGTGGAAATTGTTCCTGGGAAGTAACAGCTGAGTGCCATCAACTGTGCAACACTTGGGCATACTTCAGGAGGAGGTGTGAATGAGTGCACCCTGCTTAGTGTGAGCTCTCAGTGGTAGGACTGGGGTTAAAGGAAGGTCTGTTAGACTTTCCACTGATATCTTCTTCTGTTCTTCTGGTAAAATATGGTACTGGAAGAGTTTGGCAGAGAAATAGTTCACATGAGGGACCCTGGACCCTGTGTTCTTCATCTGCTTCCATGGAGCGATGCATCCACCCCTCTAATGGGAAACAAATTTGGGAGTAGGGGAAAAAAAACAATGCAGAGGCAAACTGATGTTTGGGAAGAGATGGCTCTGTTTTCATTTGCTGAAGGAGCAATCTTCCAGCTGCTCTGCACTTAATGGCTTCCCAGGGCCATTCGTTAATCTGCCAAGTCCAACCACAAGCAACAATTCCAGCCGTATGCCAGGATGTCTCTTTTTATGCCAATAAACTTCCTGCTCCTTGCAGCCCAGCCGATGGCTCTGCCCTATGGTGCAGATGAGGGGGTCTCGAAACAATGAATCCCTGTCAAAAGATTTGTGAGCAGCTGGCCAAACAATTCCAGCCCCAGAAAGACACAGGCAAGAACATCATTCCTGAAAGCGCTGCATTATTGATTAAGCACTTGTGATCCATAAAGTACAGTAACAACGTGGGGCTGGCTGCAAATGAATTCTACTGAAAAGATCTTTTTACTGCCTCTGATCCTCAAGGACAAGGGTAAAGTAAGTTTAGTATGGAGCAGGAATTCATTTGTATAATAATGGTTTTTGACGACTTGCAAAGGTTATTTTATGATTAGCCATCTAATTATAAAATGGCCAACAATTTCATCTTATCCAAATCTACATCGGCTAAATTATGAAATGCCCTTGTTTTATGCAAATTCTGAAAATATTGCTTCTCTAACCTTTCAACCCTCTGTCTGTCAATAAGGCTCACGCGGAGCATAAATCTTGGGGGTAGCACTGGAGCACAATTCAGCTGCAAGTAAATGACAGTGAATTAATTGTGCAGGATCTCTGGAAGGCAGGAGGTTGTCTGGTTCTGGAGTAGGCTTCCCTGGTCACCCCAGGGGCTGGGTGGGAAGTGTCCTGTGTGACAGCTGGTCCCTGTTATGGGCTGAGCGAGCTCCTGAGGAGCATTGGGTGAGAACAGGGGATGCACAGCAGGAGCTGGGTGCTGATGTGGATACCCCAGCGGGGGATCCAGAGGGGATGCTTGGAGCCTGGGGTGGCTGTGGGACAGCTGCTGTGGGCTCAGGCTGAGGCAGGGAACAGGCCCTCTGCTTTGGAGTGAGGGAGGAGTGGCAGAGAGAAAAGGCTGGAAAAGGGGGAGGAAAGGAGGATTATAAAGATTAGCTCCAATTAGATACGTGTACAACCATCAGATCCTGTTAAACACCCCTGGTTTAAATTCAAACCCTATTATATGGCTGCGGCTTCCAGACAAAGCCCTATTAAGTGCAGCTGCTTTGATATGCAGACACAGCCACTACAAAGACTATTAAAGCCCTGCAGGCTGAAGGCCAGGCCCCACTGTGTTCACTCCACCTGATGGGGCAGGGCCAGGCAGCAATGGGTGCCTGTGGGCACAGGGATACTGGTGGCTCTGATCCCTCCGGAATGACCTGAAGTAGGCAGGGAACTGGGATACAGTGACCCATCCCTGGGGAGTCCTCTGCAGGATGGGAGCTGGGCTCTGGGCAGGGCTTTGGAGGACTTCCAGTGATGCTGCCTGCAGGGCAGGTTAAGCACCAACCTCCCCTTCCTGCTGGCTGTTACACCAATCAGGCTCCATCCCTTCCTTGTGCTCGCTGTGGTGTTGCACAGCAGTGTGAGGAAAAATGATGGCTGCTTCCAACCAGCCCTGTGTCCACCAAGGACCCCTGAGATGCTCTCATGAACATTGCTGGCATCACCACTACTTGTTTCCAGGGGATTTATTTGATGTAGAGCCCTGGTAGCATCAGATAAATTTTAATTAATACTGGGTGCTTTCGTCTTTAACAGAGCAAAGGGATTTTGCCATTTGAATTTTAGCATGTGAAATATTAACTTAGATATCTATTTAATTTTTTTGTATTAAATACTATGCAGTAGTGTCTTATTAATATTAAAACTTTAATACAATGTAAATGTCAGAGTGAGTCGTAATGATAAAACCTAAATGAAATGTATTTGCTTTGCTGCTTCACTTATGATAGCAAAAGATTTCCAAGTCAAAACAGACTTTTTTCACTTTTCAGTGGAAGCACAGTTTCTTTGTTTTACCAAAAAACATTCCTTCAGAGGGTTTCTCCCCACTCCCAACCACCGTGATGGAGACCTGGGATGTCAGTGTGCCAGGTTGAGACCTGCAGAGCTCGCTGTTGTCTCCCAGTTCCTGCTCTACTCTTCCCTGTTCCCCTGTGGGAATGCTGAGGTGATAAATCCAGCACTGGGTGCTGGTGGGGCACTGCCTTCCCTATGAGAGCAGGAGATGAAGCTGGGATGTGAGGCACATGGGGCATACAGCAGGTCTCAGCACGGTGTGTAAGGGTGTGAGGCTTCCTTTCCCTTTCATCTTTTTATCTCTGTCCTTTTCTGAAGGTGCAGCAGATGAAAGAGCCCACCACTTGTGTCAAATTCCTATCAAGTGTATTAAAGGGAATCTTTTTGGCTTTTTGGCTTGCTTTGAAAGGAAACGCTGGCAAAAGGAGCAAGGAAGGTACAAAATAGACCCTGACTAGCTTAGCTACATTTATAGTGTCAGCGATTAGCTCTCCAAAGTAATTAAGATGCAGGTGCTTGGGGAGTATGCACAAAGCTGCATCAGTGCAATGCACCTTCCTTGGGCTTCTGCATAGCTGCAAGCTGCCCCAAATTCACTCGTCCACTCCAAGCAAGCCACAGGCTTTTTGGGATGGCAGGGACAGAGGCTGCTGGAGGATGCAGCTGATGCTACTGGGCTTGCCTCTGGGCAGCCCTGCTGTTTTAATTCCCCCTCCTTGCTGTATTTGATAAATCAGATGCAAGGGCTTCCTGTAGCAGGATCAAGGTGTGTTTGGCCCAGGCTGTGAGGCAGAGGAGCAGGGCGATGCACAGATGGGCTGCAGGCAGGGGCTGCACTGCATCCCTGGGCGAGGTGCTGAGGGGTTGGCTGGGCTCCCCCACCTGCTAGGAAATTGTTTCTTCTGTATCAGCCTACTAGGGACCAGTATTTAATAATGGAGCAGATCACAGAGCATGATTGCAAATATCTTAAATGGAGATGAGGAAACTTCCTGTTTTACTGTGTATGAGCTGTAAATCTCAGGCTTGTGTCTAGATGTGTGGAGGTTAATAAAACCAAATAAAAATTGGATTCTAGCAGTCAGAGCTGGCAGCTGATGGCAGCATCATTGCACGTCCCCAAGGCTGGCCACACATGGAAGCGGTATGATGCTAGGGAAGTATTTGGCAATTTCTTCCTTTTTGCACTCCTTTTCCAAGCCTGTAACAATGTCTCATCTCCACAGGGGCAACAAGTCAGTTGACAGCTTCACTGTCAGCTGGTGTCACCATGAGAATGTGATGGGAGAAGGGTTGGACCTGCAGGACCCTGTGCTGCATGTGCAACCATGGAGGATGTCCTCACCACTGGTCAGTGCCAAATTCACTGCAAGATGATTTCACTGGGTATCATCTTGTCCTTGTGCTGCTGCAAAAAAAACCACTTGCAACAGAATCTGCTTTTCATTTGCTTAGTGCTGATTTCTTTTTTTTTTTTTTCCCCTCTACTTCCTGTTCATTGGTGGTGGGTTGCTGGGGGAAAACATCTGCACCAGTAGGAGATTCAGAGTCTGTAACAGGAGGGATGGTATCTGAGCCTTGTACTTTAGAAGGCTGCAGTAATCCCCAGCTCATTACAGCTGGGCTGGTGCAGTGGGAAATTGGGACAGATGTTGGACAGATGGTGACCCTCTGTTCTTGGAATCACTGCTGCTGGTTGGTATAGAGAAGTGGTTTTTTGATTTTTATTTTTTTAATATTAGAATAGGCCGTGATGCTTCTTTACCAGGATGGAGAGGCATCTCTTCTGCTATTCTTTGTTAACAAATATTAGGATTTGATCATCCTGGCAGTCTGGTCATCAGTCCCATAAACCAATACTAACACCAGCACTGGTATTGTGCCCCATGGAGGGGTTTGGGTTGGCCTTGGGCCTGTGACCACTGGCTGCGTTTTGCTGATGGGTGGCAAAGCCCCTGCCTGACAACAAGGGGCTGTGTGAAGATGCTACTTATCCTGCTCAACTGCAGCAAACAGGACCGGCTCAGAGATGAGAGATTTTATCTCAAGTGAAAAAGCATCCTGGAGAGATGAAGGACCGGTGGGTTTTGGGGAGTTCATTGTTTTAGTGGCAGCAGTGTTACAGGATTGCATGCGCTCAGTCTGCCCTGCATTGAGCTGCTCTATTGATCATTGCTTTGATTCCTGCTGGTTTATTTACTTGCTTGATAATAATTTGCTTAATAAAGCCTTGCTATAGTGATTACAGAGTCCCAAAACCTTTTGATTTCCAATTTCATTCCCAGCTCCAAAGTCACTGGAGTTTCTGTGTTCCCTTGGAGGGATGGCCTGGGGTTCATTTTGCATGAATCAGGGTTACATGAGCTGACCCATGGCTGATTCATCGACAGGTACAAGTAGAAGCTGGTGAGATGATGCAAGCTCAAGTGCAATAAATTTGTAAGGTGAAAAGGTCCATGTTTCATCTTCTCTGGCCCCTTTTCCCCACAGGTGTTGTCAGCAAAGGCCTCTCTCTTTCTGTGCAGCTTCCCTTTGTGTCAAAGCATACCATGCTGAAATGAAAGTGAGATCTTCATCAAAGAGCACAGTGTGTCTTTGGGTGTGATTTCTTTGTGGGAACAAATGCTGCCGGATACATGCAGACGTGGTCCTGGGTGAGGAGGACAGCTTCCATTGCAGCTATGCAATGGGATAATGGGGAGACTAACGTCAACAAAAGGAACAGAACTGGACCTTGCCTGGTGCAGACACACTGGGGCTTGTCAGGCAAGGCCAGAGCAGGGTGCAGGATCTGTGTGGGGCCAGAAGGTGCTGGGGAAGCATTCCTAAGTCTTTAACCAAGGCTGGTTAAAAGTGTGCAGGCATGGCTAGCTTAACTGCTGCAAAACAGGGCGACGCAGGCAGGCACAGCCCCAGCCTGGCACCCAACCGGGGGAAGAATGTGATATTTTTTTCTCATTTAACATTTTTCCTCAACTTTCCATTTGTGGGGGTGTGGAGGGAGGGAGGGAATGAATCCTATTTGGCTGATTCAGTCTAATTTGGAATGAAAATGAAATGCTGAAATATTCCTCTGGCCTGAGGCAATGGTTAGTCTCTGCGTTAACGGAGCCACATAGATGACGTGGGATACACCAAGCAGAACTGGGGCCGCAGGAAACAGTCACCGTCCTGTGTGTCTGTGCCCCCAGGAGCTGTGTGTGTGATGCACAAGGACACGATGCCTCACTGGGGTCACACAGTGCTGGGCCCACATGGCCGGCGGCTGCTGTGTGAATGATGGGCGCCTTCGGGTTCTCTCAGGCACTTTCTGCTGCTTCGCTGCCTCTAGATGGCACTGACCCAACGCGCAAGGTTGAGAGCAGGACAGCTTCTGAATTAATTTTTCTTTCCCCTTTCTGGTTATTTTTGTTTTGGAATCCTGTAATAATGGATTTTTCAGTTTCTCCAACGAGGTGCTGATCGCAGAAATGATCGATGTCTCCGGGAGAGAAGAGCCGCGCGGTGCCAGGCTCTGCCCTGCTCTCCTGTGCTGTGTGGGCTCAGCAGGGCTCCGGCCCTGTGGGGTGTGCACTGAGCAGGGATATGGGGACAGGAGGGCAGGGGTTATGCTGTCTGCATAGCCCCAAACCCTCCCTTGTCCCTGGTGCTTTGGTGAGAAAGGCCGGTGAAGGCAGCATGGCAGCGTTCCTCGTTCTGCTCTGTTATCCCTGCTAGCAGCTTTGCTCTCTAAATCCCATTTTCTGCCTATTCCCACATCCCTTGAGTCAGGCAGCAAAAAGATCTGCCTTAAACCGTGAGGTAATGGGAGATCTGTGAAATGTGGGGATATGAACATAAGCACAGTTTCCTCCTTCCTTTTCATGAGGCCCTGCTGAGAATCTACTTTTCCTCATTCCCAATGCTTGGCACATTGACAGCCCCACAGTGATGGAGGCTGGGAGACCTGGGGGGCTGCAAGGTGGGACAATGGACAGCATGGAAAACACTCATAAGGAGAAAGGAGGGACAGTTACCGTTCATGCTTGGCCTGCTGTGCAGGAGTGCAAGACTGCAAGTGGTCCATGAGTCCTGCCCCATCTCCTTTCTGCAGTGCCTGTGCCACAAGCATCCTCCTCCCTGTGGGGATGGGGTGTGATTGTTTCAAGGAGAGGCTGAGCTTCATCAAGAGACCCAGACATAAGAAGTGCTGCAGGGACTCACGTGTCCAGTGCCCATCAGAAGGAGGCACGGCTGTAGCACGGGGGCTAGCGAGTCTTGCATACCTGCAAGGCTGCATCCAGCCCAGGGCATTGCTCCTGGGGTGAAGGGTAAAGCCCCTACAGGTTTGTTTGGGATCCATTGGGTCAGTCACTGTCTGGTCTCACTGCATTGCAGAAAGCCACTGTGCCTGCTGCTCCTTCTGGGTGGCTTGGTGGAGGGATGAGGATATATTTGTAGTTTGTAATATTCTCCACCAAGATGCCTAAAGGACACTGGGGCATTACTTAAGTATATTTTAAGATGGATGGATACGTCACTGGGATGTGCCCTGGGAGCTCCTTACCTGACACTCCTGGGGCAAAGTGAACCAAGCATGGGCTGTGGGCAGGAGTGCCAGTGGGACGGGGAAACCTATTTGCTGAGTTATGTGAAAGCCTGCAGGGCTTCAGCTCCATCCCATGCAAGCTGGGGAGCTCTGGTGGATGAGTTTTATCACTGGAATTCACCTTATTGCTTCTGACAAGAAAGAATCACTGAAATGCACAATTTCCAAAAGGTGGTGGGAGGGCGCATGAATGTCATTATAAGAAACATGGATGCTTTGTTTGGATGAGGGCTCAAAAATTGTCTGGGGGATGGAATTGCATAAAACATGTGCACTATTTTCTATTTGCAGAGTTATCAAAGCTCCCAGAAACGTTGCTCTTAGTACTAGCAGCGTGTATGCCATTCTTCCTGTAGCAAAGGGAAGCTCAAAGGAAGGCAGCAGGCTTGCTGCTTGTCCCAGTGCAACACTGTGCAGCTCCGGTCCCAGTAAGGCTCCATCTGCTCTGTTGATTTCCTGCTCTGATTTCTTTTTCTTTCTTTTCTTTTTTCTTTTCTTTTTTTTTTTTTTTTTGCAAAGCTTTTGTCTTTCCTGGAGAAAAAAAACACGTGGATGTGAGGTTTGATGAGCTACAAACAGATTTTTCCCTTGCCATCCCAAATGGTGTGTGCTCTTGGGGCAGTCCTGTTTCCGCTCTGGTGTCAGCTGCAAAGTCACCTCCAGGGCAAGGTGTGAGATGTTCCCACAAATCTGAGGTAAAAGCAGCCTGTGGGTTGTGGTTTGCTCACAGTTCTGCACACCCAAGGCAGTAATTAACATGGGGAAGTTCTTGGGGCAGCTACAGAGCTTTGCACACCTGTGTGTCCCAAGAGTGTGGAGCGAGGCTCAGCTTTGGCATCAGGTGGGGAGAACAAATCTCGCAGCTGCAGTGAGGTAAAGATGAGGGAGATCAATCCAGAGCATTTATAATGAATAGTAAATAAGCAAGCATGGGCTAGCTGTCTGCACAGGTATACAGCTTCATCAAGAGGCGCCCATGACACACTGATAATGGCTTGCATTTAATAACAGGATTTAACATCCCTGTAAAGGGAGCAGGCAGTCAGCTGGTGTCAGGATGGTGAGATAGAGTTTCCTTGTATTACACCTTTACAAATTGCTTGTGATGCGAGGCCAGCAGCAGGTCTGCCATCCCCACAGTCAGATGTGGGGCTGCACACAGCTGTGCTCTCAGACCCAGCCCTGTTTGCACAACCAAAGCACCCAGCGGGGCCAGGCAATGCATTAGGCTCACACCATCCAGAGGGACTGCAGACCTCCTCATCCTGCTGCTATTGCAGACTTTCCCTGCAGCTCTGAGGCTGTGGGTGTGCAGATGTGGGGGGGCAGCAGCTTCCTTCCTCACAGACTCTATCAAAGGGGTCTGATGCTATGGCAGTACCCATAGGGGTGACACTTGACTAGCCGGGGTTGTGATCAATAATTAATGATGGTTATTTAATATTTGCTAAGTGCCAGTGCTATGTTTGCCTCCAAATCCCCCAATGTATATCTAGCCTTGCTCAGCATCCCTCAGTTGCATTTTTATACTGATGTGGGTCACAAAAGATTTTACAGAGAGAATATTTAAGAAAAAAGGAAGAGTAATCCTTTGTACAGAAAGAACGGAACCACCTAACTGCTGGAAAATCAGCTGTAACCAGAGAGGAAAATTCTCATTCCTGGCAGTGTGATTTCAGGACAGGCAGCTCCATCAGCCTGAGATGGCCAGATCCAGGTTGGGAGCTGTTTTGGAAGTGCATCCATGCTGCACCTCTGCCCCATGGTTGCAGCAGGGCAGGGAAGTGTGATGTGGCTGGATATTAAAAGATGTGGATAATTCAGGTGCTGGGCAGGGCAGGCTCTTTGGAGCCTCTGCAATGATGTCAGTGCTAGGGAGCAGAAGGGACAGGAGGGTCCCTGGTGTTCATTTATCCACACAGAGGGATGCAGGCAGTATTTCCATGTGGTTGCTGGGGGCAGAACAAGGAAAAAACTGTGTGTAACAACGCAACAGCCAGAGCTGGGAGCAGAGCTGAGGGGCACTGGCAGTGCTCATGGCTGGAGGATGAAGAGAGATGCAGCCTGCTCCATGCCCGCCCCCATAAATCCTGCCTGCCCCATCAATCCCACCACCCCAGTGCCCCCATTCATCCCTCCCTCGCTTTAGCTCTCACTCCTGCAGCTCAGTGCTGCCTTCAACCACGAGTGCCTGAGCGGGGCCGGCGCGTGATGGATGCGGCAGCGTGGGCACAGAACGGATGTGGGTTGGGTGTCAGTGTTATTTGTTGCTGCCTGACTACAACAAATCAAATTTTTAAGCAAACTCTCAACGCTCCATGGCCCTATTGTTATCTGGCTGGTGCTGGTGACTTGGACAAATCACTTAAGCTTTGTGCTCGTGGTTTCTATTTCGTGCCAGCCAGCTTTGTTAGCATCCCATCCCAGGCGTGTGTCATGCAGCAGTGGAGTTAATCTTCTCTCTATAGAGAGAGCATTTGGTACATACAGAGTATTATTTTGTACTGAAATGCTATTTAATCCCTGTTTTGATGCAACAAGAGAGGGAAAGAAGGGTTAATGAACCTTCCCTGGGGAGATTAGGCTGGGGTTGTTCAGGCTTCCTTAGTCCCGCAACATTTATTAAAGGCTCTTTTTTGTTTTATTGTTGTAATGCTTCATTCAAAGAAATCCCTCCTGGAGAATTCTTTCAATTTGATCTCCAGCACAGAAATAAACTAGCTTATCTGCGATCTTTTAATATCATATTCAAGGCTTTTAATAAATGTGAGCTTCATCAGTGCCTTTTTTCTTCCTTTTTTTTTTTTTCCTCCTCTTTTATTTTTTTTACTGGTGAGATAATTTAATATTAACACATCACACCTTGTCACCCAATAGCACTTAGTCCCTGTAATCCCATGACAGGCTAATTTCTGTATAACATCCCTTGTGTCAGATCTGCTCCGTTCCATTGCTGCCCGGCTGCTCATGGAGCCTGGTTTGGTGATGAATATTCTGACTTCGAAGCTTTTATCTAAGGATTATGAAATGAATTTGGAGTTTAGCTGGAGGGAGTAACAGCTTCATCTTGCCTAGCGGAGTTTGTTCCTATCATTGGAACAAATGATAGCTTTTAATGCTAAAAATGTGAGATGGAGAACTGAGAATACATGTGTGTGGAATCCCCCAGAGGGGCTGGGGTGTTAAGTGCTAGATTTGAGAAAAAGGGTTAATTGGGAAGAGGGCTGGGGAGCAGGGAAGGAATGCCAATGATGGTTTGCAGGGGGAAGAAATAGTCCTTGCTTTTGCAGGGGTGTCACCCAGTGGGGCAGCGGGGTGCTGGCAGGGTGATGGGTAACCCCAGCCCTGTGCTGTCCCTGTGTAGGGTGATCCCCTTCCCCCTCTGCTCAGCTGCCAGCTCTCACTTCATGCAATGTGCGTGGCTCAGAAGCCAGCAGCGAGGTGAAGTCGTTTGGCATAATTAGCAGATATGCTGGAAATGTGATGCTGCAGCAGCATCGCCGTTTCAAAGCCATCACACCTCCGTCTGCCTTCGGCTGCTGGTGCTGCAAGGGTAGGGAATGCACCTGCTTCCTTGAGCAGAAAATAGATGGATGCTTAAAGAAAACTGGCACAGGCTGAGCTGCTCTCATGGTCAGGTTTAGGGTATGCTCCTGCTTGGCTCTCACTTCACCACAAGCAGGTAGGGGCTGCTGCTGCAAAGGAAGCTCCCAAGGCCAGTGCTCCAGTTGTGCCCAGTGCCCCGGTCCTGCTGTGCCTGGCTCTGACCTTTCAGCTTCCTGCAGGGATCCATGGATGTGAATGGGACCTCCTGCCCCAGACAGACCAGCCTCAGCTCTCAGCCTCTCTTCCCAGCAGCAGAATGGAGCAGGTCGCACCCGAGGTGCAGAGTGCATTCACCAGCTCTGTCCCATTCACTGGCTGTGCATAGTGCCTGACCCCCCCACTGCCTGCCTCTTCCTTCCCAGCTGAAGGCTGAATAATAAATTCAACGAAAAAAAAAAAATTACCTTACCATAGATTAGGTATTAGCATATGAATTAGAGTTTAACATATGAAAGGGCTTTTGATGCTGCATAAAGTTAGTTTAGAAAATGACCGTAACAGAAGAACAAATTGTGCTGTAAAAGTCAGCTCTGCCCAGTGCAGCCAGCAGCTGGGGAGAGTTGGGGGGGGGGCATGTGGCTGTGCCTTGGACAGAGGGCAGAACTGCTTGGCACTGTCCCCTCTCTGTCCCCTCCATAGTTGCTTTAGGGCTGAGCATGGTGTTTGCATAGGGAGACCCTCCTGGGGCACTCCAGGGTTGGGGTCATTCATGGCCATAATTTGGTGTGAATCGTGAGAAGTTCATGGCTGTTGCTTTTCTCTCGCTGTGTGTGTTTTTCCTTTTTTTTTTAAATTCTGGTCTGTATGATGAGAAATCCCTTAGGCCATACACACACCCAAGATAGTAACGTAATTACATCTTCCCAGCCACTGTTTCTAAGAGCGCTTGCTGGGAGTGCCAATTGAAATAAATGCAGCAGATTACTGGGAACTTAAAGGACAAGCAAAGTGCTTTTTGGCCATATATCAGCCTGGGTGCCAGATGCTGCAGCCACGGAGGTGCTGTGCATAAGTACATTTGTCACCTGTACTGGGGCATTTGATAGGGAACAGAACCAGAGTTGTGGGGTTGGCTTTAGGAGAGCCTAAAGGTGGGGAATGCTTGCTGCCCCTGCAGGCACTGGCTTTGGGTGCAGGGGCTGATGGGCTGCAGATATTAACTGCAACAGTCTGTTAGTGCTAGCAAAGAGTGGGGCTTTGCACTCACCAGCTTAGAGAATCTATGGTTCAGGCTGTTTGTTCCCTTTTTGTCCAAAAGAATGATTAATTGTCTCCTTGGACAAGGTTGTCCTCCAAATTGCACTAAATTGGTGGCAATGCATGTGATATTCCTCACTTTGTCCAGCGGCAGTTTGCTGTTTGCTGGTGCTCCCACCACAGCCTGCTTTTGGGGCGCTCACTCCCACCAAGGGGTGCTGCAGGGATCTGATGGAGCCTCAGTGGTTTGATGCTGCTGCTGATTGCCTCAGCAGAGGCCAGTTGCATCTGGGATGTTTAGCAGAAACATTTAGTTCAGACTTCTTCACCAAATGTGTAAGGTGAGCGAGTATCTTCGGCACTAGATTAGAAAGGTGTTGCAGCGAGACAATCCTTCTGCAAATATTCTCAGTCTGCTGTGATGTGTTTCCTGTGTCTGTGTTGCAGCACTGTGTTTTTATGGCACATGACCATGTGCAGGAGTTCCCTGAAATCTCTCCATCTAAGGGCAGGAAGTTTCTATTTCCTTTGGTAGGGGGTTTGTTGATGTTCCATGATGCTCACAGAGCTGGGATGGGACTCGTAGGTGCGTGATGTGCTGCGCTGGCCCCACATCACATGTATAGGGGTGGTGAGGTGGAAATAGGCAGCATTAGATGGAATTTAGGGAAATTGCTAAATGTTGGATTTCCCCATCTCGTGCCTTCTTTGGGAGCTGTGGGCCACCAGCAGGCCCTGAGATAGGACATGCATCAACCAACACCATGAGGTCCTGGAGCTGGGGGGCAACATGGCCTCACCATCCCAACCACCAGTTATTGCCCCTTCTTAAGGCAGAGAGTGGGACTTTGCTATGAGACCTTGGATGGTGTGGGGAGGCATCAGAGTCTCAGGTTCTGAATGGCCAACTCATCCCTGCCAAGGAGGTGCTGTTATATGGTGGTTTCCTGCCAGGCACAGCCACCCCCCTCCAAGACAATCACCAGCTTAGATTCCACAACGAGGATACACTGCTATTTTTAATGTTTTGGGCTCTTGTTTCATTTTTCCCTTGTTGCTGGAGCTGATTGCCTACAATGGCATTTCTCCCCAGCCCATTCCTGCTTCTTTTCCCATCCCATGCTTGCAGCCATAATTCTTCATGGACAAAAGCTGACTTTAGCACAAGTCTCCTTTGATCACAGAGAGCCTTATCTGGTCCCTGAGACAAACGCGTCCCAGGGAGATGGCAGAAATTAGGTCAGTTCTGCACCACAGCCTCCCCTTCTGCTGTGTGGGGCTGCTGTCTTCCATCCACCAGCCTCCCCTCTGTGGCAGCTGGAGGCTGGCCTGGCTCTCTCCTTTATCTCAAGGTTATCAGCCAGCTGTGAAGCCCAGGGGCTGCCTCAAACCCCTCCTGCTCTGCTCACCACCCCGGGCTTGGTTACCCCAGTTGGTCCCCATGCCACTCGTGCCACCAGAGCCCAAACCAAAAGGAAGCAGGGCTTGGCTCAGCAGGCAGGATCCTCCAGCAGCATGCAGTACAGCTCCGACCTTTTGTGCAGCTCATTAACAGCCAATACTAAAGAGAAGGAGGGCGGAAGCATTATGGAGCAATTTATATGTAAATGTCTGAAGTATCAAATAAAAGCGAGCCCACTGGCATTCATTAGGAAAAAAAAAGAAAAAACATTATTGAATTTTCTTGTATTTGTGCTTTGTTGCGTTTTGCTTTGTTTTTCCATCCTGGCAAGACAAAGCACGGTGACACACCACCTGTTTGGCTTCTTGATCCTCCAGCTGCATCCTTGCTGCACCCAGACACAGTATAGGGCCAGGATTTCCCTGTCCTGCATGCAGGGAGGAGTGAGACGCAGGACTCTGGACATCCATGGGACCTCATGTCACATTGGAAGGATGATCCGAAGCCTTAATTTCAGAGGAGTTTCCAACCTACACTGTCTCTGCTGTGAGCTGTGAGCTTCCAGCTGAGGCCCACTTCTCCAGCAAGAATAGAACAAGGTAAAATGGTAATTCAGGCCATTTTGACGATGGCCCCAAGATGTACAGCTGGTGGCATTGCTGCTAGAACCAGCTTTGGTGTGTTTGGCAAAGAGCTGATTTTCTTTTCCCAGCACAGTAACACCTCCTGGAGTGCCAAGACCCAGCAGTGGGCTTAGGGTCTCAGGCTGCAGCTGAAGGCCAGGGGAACACTTGTGCTTGTGCTGCCAGCCTGGAGATTGTAGGATTAGAAGCAGAAAAGCTCAGCAAAGGCTATTTTTGGACTTATATACAAAGAGGCTGAGTTTGAGCTGCACCAACCACAGTCATTGTTGAGGGCAGAGCAGGAGGACCATGGGTTCGAGGAGTATTTGGATCCGGAGGTGGATGTCTGTAGAGCTGTGCTGATGTACGTGCAGCCCTCCACAATGATCCTGCAGCACAGTGCCTGGATTTGGTGGGGAAACTGCATCGTAACCCCACGTGTGGCATTCTGGGTAACCTTATGTAAATTAATGTAAATGTGAAGAGAACTGCCCCCCTGAAGCAGCAATGGGATTGGTTCCTTTGTCAGGTGCTAGCTCTAGCAGCATATTTCTATTGTGCTCCTCCACATAGGGTGTCTGGAGGTTTCTGAGGCAGACTTTGAGCAGCTGTGTGAGGGAAAGCTATTCAAATGGGAGAGGAGGAAAAATGGAAAACTACTGACGTTGTAACAATTCTATCAAATATGTAGGAACTGAGAAGATGTGTTCATTATCTCCCGAGCCGTTATTGCCATATCAAACACGCGGGCTCACTCAGGGATGCTCATGCCTGTAGCCAGGCACTGCACACCCCATGTAAGTACGATGAGCAAACATCTTCAGCCTTACTCATCCTGGGGGGAGTGCTCAGGGTAGAGCACGAAAATGATGATGCATCGCCATGTAGCACGAGACACTGATATATAACACAACACAGCTCTAAGGTGGTGAATTCATATCTTAATGCCAGACTCCACTTTTACTGTGTCCGTAATATATCTAAATCGATGCAAGATAAATATGATCATAACTTTTAATCTGAAGGAGATAGAAAGAATGCCTGTTGACAAAGCGGTGCTCCTGCTGTGGTTCCTCACTGCCTGCCCAGCACTGCCTCATCCCTGCCTGGCGTGTGCTTTCTAATCCTATAGCTTCCACTTGGCTTAATTCAAGCTAAGTTCACCTCAGCTGCATGGTATGTTTGTGTAAGCTGAATGACTGCTTGTGTCATACTCTGTCTCTGCCCAACGTCATCTGGACTACTACATCAAATTAAAACCTAAGGCTGCAGACGTGGATAGGATGAAATGCTATCCATAGGATGAAAGGCATCCAGCTGAGATTTCCTCCTGCACCAATTGGCCCTGGAGGACTGGGGTGACCCCAACATCCTCCTGCTCTCCTCCATCCCTTCCAACATCCCCCCACCATCCACCCCCTCATCCCTCCATCATTTCTTCACCCATCATCCCCTCTGTTGTTCCCACCAGTGAGGGATGGCAGAACTCCAGCAGGCCCCCATCTGGCCCAGGAGAGGATGAGGTGAAGAGGAAGCTCAGGCCATGCTTTTCCCAACTGATTTCCAGCCCACAGCGGGAGATGTGAAGCATTTCTCATCCTCCATGTGGTATGTCCAAGGGCAGAGCAATTAATCAGTCCCCAGCTGCTGTCTACCTGGGAATTAGTGTATTTCCTGAGGATTAGCCTAATTGTCTAATTAAATTGTATCGCCTCTCCTCATTTGTCGTTTGACTATTTTATTTGTAAAATATCCTTAGTTCCTGTTATTTAAAGACTTTCAAGAGGCTGGTTTGGGTTTTGTATGCGTTCCTTCTCTGACACAAACCTCTCATCCTCCTGGAGAGCAGGATGGAGCCTCAGCCCTACTTCTTGTCATCTCTCTTCTGGTTGTCACCTCTAATCCCTTATTTTTCCTGTTCTTGCCTTGCATGGATGACAATGCGTGTCCCTTGGAAGGGACATGTCCAGAGAAGATGCTCTATGAGAGTGGCTTGACAGGTGGTTTAGGGCTAGGATAGGGCATAATGTCATATAAATGCCATTTTCTCCTTCAATGGTGTTTAACTCACCAAATCTGTCTTTCTTTGCTTTTTGGCTGGGGGTTGCAATGGCAGCATCCAGAGTTAGAGTATGACCTTCCTAGTGAAGGAGTGTTTGCTGTTTCCTCTTGGCTGAGGACATTGGTACTGGTGGGTGGTGACAGGCTCAGAAGGATGCCCAGGCTGAATCACTGTAGGTAATGACTCTTCCTTGATTCTGCTTCATTTTTATGATCATTTAAGAATGTTCTCTAAGCAGAATGAGAAAATCTTCTGGTCTCCTAGCAGGGTCTCAGCTCTATCATGGCTGGAGCAGGTGGTTGGGTTTGCTGGGTGCTAACAATGGAGCCTTCTGGGGATAGGTCAATTCAGCAGAACCTTAACTGTATTTTGATGAGTTCCCAAAATGTATGTATGGGTGTATACATCAGCATTCTGTGCATAGCTATGTTGGGGCTGGGCGTGGATATGGATGGAGGTTGGGGTCTGAGGGTGCTCCATGGTTGTTGTAACCATCATGCTTGTGGACGTGGGGAGCTTCCCACGGAGGGGAGAAGGAATGAGTGTATATGTGTGCATGTGGATGGGATTCTGCACATCCTGTTGAAGTGTCTGCAATGAAGATGCTTGAATGCAGCCAATTTCAAGCTGCAGCAGCACCATTCTGCTGCTCAGAGGTGCTTATGGGCTCACGCAACTGAAAAGATTATGGCATTCAAAATCAATCATTTATAAACAGCAGATGTTTCATAAACTGTGATAAAAAAACTCCACCAGCAAGAACATCAGCCCACCCAGTGTGTGTGTGTGCCTGGACTTGGAAAAAGGTATCTGACAGAGCAGCTGCTGGGAGAGGCAGAGGAGGTCAGCTCCAGAGCAGCAGGGAGATGCACGTGGTGCCATGTGCCTAATGAGGAACCTCGGAGTGATACAGAGAGGGCAATGGAGGGCAATTAAACTCATGTCATTTTATAAGAAATAGAGAAGGGGGAGGAAATGATATGAAGTGAGGAGATGCGATGTGGGGAATGGAGAAGGAAGAGAGCAACAGTATGAGAGCTCTCCTACAGAGTGTACCCTGAGTAAGTCTGCAGATGACACCAAGGAGGATGTGAAATACCCTCCCAGTGAGCTCTGAGCAAACCAGAGCTTGAAAACTGCTCAGCAGTGTAATGGGAACAGGGAGTGCAGAAGAGTGAGTGAAGGTCCCAGGGAGGGTTTCCCTTTACCTGTTCTTCCAGTTTGTCCTTGCCTGGGAGCCACTGAGATTTTGGATTTTTCTGCTGGGACCCAAATCCTGCTGCTGCCTGGAGCAAAAGTCTTGTGATGGATGTGCTCATCATGTTTCTCATGGTTTGGATTACGCAGTGTTGCAAAAGCAGCTCAAACCAGTGTGATCATCCTGAAAGAAGGAGGCCAAGCTCTGGTTTAAGAATAACTCGGGCTCCCTGGAAACTGTCACATAAAAGGCCTTAGAAACTGCCCTAGTTATCATTCCCTTTCCCTTTTGTGTGCCCCAGGCCCAGTGCATGTTTGTTCTGCAGACTGTGCATATGCAGGTGTTTCATTTTCACTTTCTGCTCATATCTGCCCCAGAATGACAAAGAATTCCTACAAACCCGGTGCTGTCCTCCCCACGGTCAAGGCTGAGAGCTCACGCTCACATTCCGTGCTGCTCATGGGCTCTGCTTCATGGATGGCCTGCTGTTTGGAGGTTCTCCTTGAGGAGGTGTGCACAATGGGGCTCATCGATAGAGCTTTAAACTAATTATGACGGGGGAAGGGGACAGTACAGGCCTCACAAGAGAAGAGCCTAGGGGAATGATGTTTGAGCTGGGAGTGAGGCAAATGACTCGGCTGAAGTGCATCTACACCAATGCACACAGCATGAGCAACAAGCAGGAGGAACTGGAAGCGATTGTGCGTCAGGCTGACTATGATCTAGCTGCTGTTACTGAAACGTGGTGGGACTGCTCCCATGACTGGAATGTTGTGATGGATGGCTACAAGCTCTTCAGAAGGGATAGACAAGGAGGGAAGGGTGGTGGTGTGGCCCTTTATATTAAAGACTGTTTTGATGTTGAAGAGCTTGAGGTTGCAAATGATAAAGTGGAGTGTCTATGGGTGAGGATCAGGGGGAAGGCCTGTAGGGGAGACATCTTGGTTGGGGTCTGTTATAGACCACCGAATCAGGATGAGGAGATGGACGAGGCGTTCTACGAGCAGCTTGTGGAAGTCGCGCTATCGCCAGCACTCGTTCTCGTGGGGGATTTCAACTTCCCTGATATATGTTTGAAATATAATATGGCTCAAAGGAAGCAGTCCAAGAGGTTTCTAGAGTGTGTGGAAGATAGCTTCCTTACACAGCTGGTACAAGAGCCTACCAGGGGTGGTGCCCTGCTAGACCTGCTTTTTGCTAACAGAGAAGGACTGGTAGTGATGTGAAGGTTGGGGACTGTCTACAGCAGAGCGACCATGAAATTGTAGAATTCTCTATTCTTGGACATGTCAGAAGGGTGACTAGCAAAACTGCTATCTTGAACTTCAAGAGGGCGGACTTTGACCTGTTCAGGACGCTTGTAGCACGGGTCCCTTGGGAGTCGCTCCTTAAGGGTAAAGGGGTCCAGGAAGCCTGGATGCTCCTCAAGATGGAAATCTTAAAGGTGCAAAAACAGACTGTCCCTGAATACCGTAAGACGAGCCGTAGGGGAAGAAGACCGGTGTGGATGAGCCAGGAACTACTGTTGAGACTCAGGAAGAAAAAGAGAGTCTATGTCCTCTGGAAGAAGGGACAGGCTACTAGGGGAGATTACAAGGAAGTTGCTAAGGTATGCAGGGAGGAAGTCCGGAAGGCAAAAGCCCATCTTGAACTCAGATTGGCCACTGCAGTAAACGAAAATAAGAAATCCTTTCACAAATATACCAATGGCAAGAGAAGAACCAAGGATAATCTCTATCCTTTAATTGATGCAGCGGGGAATGTGACCATGGAAGACAAGGAGAAGGCTGAGGTCCTCAACACCTTCTTTACATCTGCCTTTAATAGTCAGACCAGTTATCCTCAGGGCACTTCGTGCCCTGATCTGGAAATCTGGGCTGATACACAGAATATCCCCCCGGAGATTCAGGTGGAGGCGGTTAGGGAGCTCCTCCTCCATCTGGCCTGTCACAAGTCCATGGGACCGGATGGGCTTCATCCTAGGGTGCTGAGGGAGTTGGTGGGGGTGATTGCTGAGCCACTCTCGGCTATCTACCAGCGCTCCTGGTTAACTGGAGAGGTCCCAGAGGATTGGAGGCTTGCTGATGTGACTCTCATCAACAAGAAGGGCCATAAGGAGGATCCGGGGAACTACAGGCCTGTCAGCCTGACATCAGTGCCAGGGAAGGTCATGGAACAAATCCTCCTGGGAGAGATCACACAGCTCGTGCATGGTGTCCAGGGGATCAGGCCCAGCCAGCATGGGTTCATGAAAGGCAGGTCGTGCTTGACCAACCTCATCTCCTTCTACGACTGGGTGACCAGACTGGTAGATGAGGGAAAGGCTGTTGATGTACTCTACCTAGACTTCAGCAAAGCCTTGGACATGGTCTCTCACAGTATCCTTCTGCAGAAACTGGCTGTCCGTGGCCTGGACAGTTTTACCCTCCATTGGATAAGGAACTGGCTGGAGGGCCGTGCTCAACGGGTGGTGGGCAATGGAGTTAAGTCCAGCTGGCGACCCGTTTCAAGTGGTGTCCCCCAGGGGTCGGTGCTGGGGCCCATCCTGTTTAATATCTTTATTGACGACTTAGATGAAGGGATTGAGTGTACCCTGAGTAAGTTTGCAGATGACATCAAGTTGGGAGGTGGTGTGGATCTGCCTGAGGGTAGGGAGGCCCTGCAGAGGGTTCTAGATAAGCTGGATTGCTGGGCTGAGGTGAATGGAATGAGGTTCAACAAGGCCAAGTGCCGGGTCCTGCACTTTGGCCACAACCCCATGCAGCGCTATGGTCCTGGGGACGAGTGACTGGATGACTGTGAAGAGGAAAGGGACCTGGGGGTGTTGGTTGATGCTCGGCTGAACATGAGTTGACAGTGTGCCCAGGTGGCCGTTAGGGCCAACGGCATCCCGGCCTGCATTAGAAATGGTATGGCCAGCAGGAGCAGGGAGGTGATCATCCCCCTGTACTCAGCATTGGTGAGGCCGCATCTCGAATATTGTGCTCAGTTTTGGGCCCTCACTGCTGAAAAGACATTGAGGCCCTGGAGCGTGTCCAGAGAAGGGCAACGAAACTGGTGAGGGGTCTGGAGCATTCTGGTTCTGCCTGAAGCCATTCCCCCAGAAATATTTTGTTTTATGCCTGGAGCGTTTCATTTCCTTTTATTTGTTAATTTTCTGTTACAGGAGAAATTGGACTCTTTCAAACCCAAACCGCTGCGCATTATGGAGAGTTGTCACAGGGCCCACAAAGGGAGGGAGAGGAGAAATCTGGAGCAGTGCAGCTTGGCAAGAACAGGAAGATCGAGCATGAAGACAAAGCTACCAGGGGAGAGAGCTGCAGAGGTCTCAGCGATGTGCTGCCTAATGAGAGCCATAAGGTGAGGCTCACCTGCACAGGTCATGCTGGGCTCATCCAGCCTGAGAGGACAGCAGTGATGTCCCCATATTGCTATGAACAGGGACAAGCCCTCAGGACCACAAACAAGACATCTTCTGGAAGTCTGCATGGATCTCCAGACTCCAGTCACCCTGATGAGCTTCACCTGCGCCTGTTGCCTCTCACCCCACATCTCCAGTCCCTCTGAGCACTATTCCCCTGGCTGGGCTGTGCCTGCTCCTGGCTTTCTGTTTGTCCTTGGATTTGCTTCATCACCTGGACTGCTTCTCCTTGCTCTGGTCCTATCCTTTGTTGCTAGTGATGCTGCTGCCCAACTTGCTTCCTGGCTTCTTTGCAGTTGCTTCTCAATGCTGCACCCCCAGGTAGGTCAGGCTATTTCACTTTCCTTGCCTCTGAGCGTGAAGGAGTTGGTTGCTCATCCCCATTCATCCTACCAGTGTGTGCCAGGCTGCTGTGGGATTAGGAGCTGATTTTCAATGCTTAGAGTGAAATGCTGCTTCCTGCTGCTGGCAGAGCTTTGAAGTGCTGTAGACTGCCTGTGACATACTCAGCAGTGTGGCTTCAGGTGGGGACGTGGGGCCGGGATGTGTCATGGGAAAAGATCTGAGGAGGCACAGAAATAGAAATAAGGATAAAGAACAGAGGTAAGGAGAATCGGAGGCAGCTGGTGGAGAACTGCATGAAGGTGACGAGAAGCCAGCACAGCAGCTGCTCAGTGCACCTGGTAACCCAGCATGTTTAATGAGGTGCTGCTAACCTAGGGTTGGTTTCTTTAGGTAAATGTTACAATAATCTGTGGGAAACTGCTCTGTTAGGCATCCAGATTTGGTGCTGGTGCTTTTAGTTGGGATGCTGAGGTATTTTTTGGTGAAAGATGCAGTAGTTTTCATGGGTGCATCAAGGGGCTGAGCAATGCTCGTACCCAGCCCTGAGAGTGGCTGAGGCCTTGCAGTGAGCTCAGGGCAATGTTCTGCTCTGCACACCCACGCAGCTCTCTTCTGTTTCACCCGTGGCTTTGAGAAGTGCTAGAGCAGCCTTAATAAAGATGGTGAAAGAGAGAAGGTGTAAAAAACAGTTTAAACAATTTCTGCATAGCTTGCTCTATTTTTAGTCCCAATTTGAGGAATGAATGTAGGTCAAAAATGGGGGAGTTTGCATTTTTCTTGTTGTGTACCAAAAAAACCAAGGGAATTCTGGAGAAGTGGAACAGCCCTGGAAAGGACAATAGATCTACCAAGCACAGAGCTTCTGCCTGAGGAGTGGGATCATTGGGTGGTGGGCAGGGAGGAGTGAGATACCAGAGGGATCCTTCAGGAGGGGGATACCCTCTAACATACAGTGTGACTGGTGTGCTCCTGGGTCTTCCATGCAGGTGCGGAACTGGGGTCAAGCTGGTATCTATCCTGGGTGTGAAGCCAGCCTGGGAGGTGGCTCTTCAATGGTTAAGGAAGAGCAACAGCCTTCCCAGTATGCAAGAGTGTTATATTCCTTATTATAGCTGTTAGAGAAGTTATAATTTAACTTGCACTTAACAACATTTAAAAAAAAAAAAAAAAGCTCCCTAGAATGGAACTAGACTTGATCCTTTTTTCAGCATATTATTACTTGGAGCATATGGCTGCTTGCTACAGAGCGATAGAAATCCCCAGCAGAGTTAAGTAAGTGCTAAGTAGTATGCCTGGGGCAGGAAGCACCGAAGTCTCTTCTCAAATGTCGGAGGTGGGCTTGGGTTCCCAGCAGGGGTCTGGCTGGTGTGGTCCTTCCCATCTGCAGGGCAGTGGAAGAGATCCTCAGTGTGCACCAGCTGGTGAGATGTCTGCTGAATGCATGGGGAAATTCCCACCTGGTGGATACAGAACTTAAACGCTCATGTTTGATTCCTTTGCTACAGATTTCTGCTCCCCAGGGAAGTGTTTGAGGGCTGGGTTTGTGCTGAGAAAAGGGGTGAAGAGTGGGAAGGTGAGTTACTTTGTAATGGACCTGTAGCTTGGCCCAGCCCCAGTGCAGCCTCAGCTGGGTTTAGAAGTTTTACACCAGGTTTTCTGGGTGTTGGGGTCCTGTGGAGAGAAGGAGCAGCACTTGTACTGCGGTGAAGGCGAGCAGTTGTACGGAGAGTATCTGTGCTTTGATCAAGAGGAGACTTGAGGGTGAGGATCCTCCTCTGTAGCACCATAAAGGCGTTCCACTTGGAGGCAGGCTGAGGTTGGATGGGTCCCTTTGCTCTTGCTGCATGGAACTGAGCCTGGATGGCTCAGTGCTCTGAGCTGTGCCCCCAGCAGCCCCCATCCCACCTCACCCCACCCTGCGAAGAACCATCTGACAAAACAACTTGTCATGCTCATTGTCTTCAAGACACGTGCTCATTCTTCTGTCATTTCAGGCATACGCAAATGTAATTAATAAGTTCTAAATGAATCCTCAGCACGCAGGGGAGCAAAAAGACAGCACCTTCCCCCACATCTCCCCAGGTCCTTGCTCCACTTAATGATGGTGCAGAATAATAGGGCTGTGAGGAAGCATTTAGAGTCCTGCAGTGCCATTAGGAGGGCGTGCAGCAGCTCCCCATGTGCTGGGATAATTGTGGTGCTGGCTGCTCTCGGCCATCACAGTGGGAGCAGTACCTGCAGGGATCCTCCCGGCTTGCTTGGGCTTCAGAAAATGTCACTGCTGTGCCACTGTGGAGCTGAATGTCCCTCCAGCCCTTTTCCTGCTGGGATTTCTCAGTGGTGGCTGCTGAGGGGTTGTCAAAGGTCCCAGCTGGGATTGTATGCCAGGAAACCAAAGAATGGGATTGTATTTTTCTTAAAAAAGAAAACCATTTGATGGGCTGATGCATCTTCTCAGTCTGACCCATGGCCACCTCTCCTGGCAGGTGTGCTGTAGATGTGTTCAATTCCGTGCCCTGTTCCCAGGTTCTGCTGCATTTTGGCTCCTTGCTCCTGACACTGCTGTGCCTGGAGCCTCTGGGATGGGAAGTGGACATATTAAATTTGGTGAGAAGCTTTAAGAGCAGCAGGATTTGGTGTTGCTGCTTTGTCTTGTTTGTCTGTGACCATTTAACAACATTTATGCACTGGGAGGAAACAAGTTCCTTGTTAGTGCGTAATGAAACGTGATTTGCACACACCTTCATCAGTGGCTTTTGGGAGCCTCAAAGCATCTGGTGAGGGGAGATGTGTGGCTGTGATGGTGCAGAATGGCACTGCAGGGACCACCACAGCCTGCTCCCATGGAGTTGGGTGAAACCATGCTCTGAGCATGCAGCAGCCCAGTGCTGTGTTGCACAGAGAGCAGCTTGCACAGCCCAAACAAGTGAGGGGTTTCCTCACTAACGCCTCTCTGTAAGAATGCTTGCTCTTGAACCACCCAACACGTTGCTTCTCCTTCAAGGAGCAAACATACATGTCAGTGTCTGTGCACAGTGTTGTCTCAGACTTCCTCTCTAACCCCTCTTCCTTTGAATATCACTCTTGCTCTCACCAAATGCACTGTTTCCTGTTGAAGAGGCAAACATAGGTGGCAGTGCTCACATGTAATGTGGTCTCAGTGCATCCTTCCAGCATTTTCTACAGATACTCATACAACACTGAAGTCTGTGCAGGTATCGCACTCTCTGGCCACCGATGGCTAACCAAGTGCTCTGTGCTGCTAATGGCACATGTCTGCTCATAGCAGAAAGCAGTGGCTTGATTTTTCTTTTAGACTCAGCTAGAGCAAGACTAATGGAAAAATCAATGTGTGTGCTGTAAATTCTGTGTAGTTAATACATACAATATTTTAAAAGTACCAAATAATAGAAAAGCAAGTAGGGTAAAAAAGACAGTAATTGATGGATTGCCTTTGAGTTTCGTAGAGAGAATAATTGTGTGTGCAACTCTAAGATGAGGCACTTAGCAAGCTGACATCCTGTTCTGCAACTCTCCCAACCATTTAGTCATGAAAATCACTGTTTTCAATGTACCTGGAAAGCTGTACCAGAGAATAGAGCAGCACATTCATTAGAGTCTTGAAGGTGTGTTGTACCTGAGTTGTGGCTGAAGAAGCTGCAGATGTGACTTATAAAATGCCAACCTGGTGTTTTGTGATGCTTTCTCTTGTGCTGGCTCTTTCCCATTGCCACCAATGTCTGTGAGGTGTAGGACTCCATCCTTAATAAGCAGGACATGCTATTTAAGGTCATGCTGCACTGCACTGAAGGAGGCATGGGCATAGGTGCAGCTTGCTACATAATGAATACTTAAATTTCGAGAAGTTGTTCCCCCTCGAGGCCCAATTTAGTCTCTGAGTTAGCATACAAAATACCATATTCCATGACGTGTGGGAAATAAGAGCTGTGACAGCCTGTGGAACAAGGAGGTCTTTCAGAAGAAGATGTAGCACTCAATTTCCACAACTTAAATGAGTTGCCACACCTTCTAGGCTAAGACCTCGTTAATTCAAGGTATGTGAGCATCCCTCAGAAGGCATGGCTGTGTCCTGCTGGTCCTTCCTGAGATGGGTGGCTCAGTGAGGTCCTGGCCAAAACCTTCACCCTGGGAAGAGGAAGGCTGGGGGATGGAAGCATGAAGGTCCTCTACCACTGCTGTACTCTCAGATCCTGGTGTTGGTCCCAATCTTCAGTCCCCTGCAGGTGTTGGGATGCAGAGTATCTACTGTTGTAGTGTTAGCTTGCATCTGTAGACCAGGAGTGTGGGATGAAGCCCACTTGAAAACAGCACTCCAAGGAGCTGCTCCTAGGAAAAAGTTAGGATGTGGACATAGCTGCTCTCTTCACTTGAGATTGATGGCTTCACCTCAATAAGTGTTATTGTTTTATTAAACATAAAAATGCGAGGGGATAAACTCTAGTATAAACCCCAAAGCTTTATGCCTGAACTCTTCCACCCAGCCTTGGTACCTGTTTTATGGCTTACTTGAGGGGCTCAGCTATGTCTTGGGAGAGGTTGGGGGAAGGAAGCTGCCACCTACATGACATGGTGTGATGCTTCAAGGAGGTGCAGTTCCTTCTGGCTGCTGAAAGTGGGGAGGGATGGCAGTGCTTGGGTGGAGGTGACAGCAACACCCCCACCCCCAGTGGGACAGGTGAAGACCTAGGACTGAGAATGCATGGAGGGACAGGAATATCCCACCTGGGTGCTCTGCTGCTCCAAAAATAGCCTCAACCATCACCAAAAAACCTTCTGCTGAGCTCAGGTAAGGGGCTGGGGGACCTTGGCCTCAAGGGAATCCCTCCTGCTGTCCCCACCACCTGAGGAGGACTGTGTGTTGTTCTCACTTTCCCTTCCTCTGCATTAAGAGCAAATCTTCAGTGCACCATCGATAGCCTGAAGCACAAACATGGCAAGTGGTGTGGTCAGCCTGACTGATAATGGGGGGGAAAAGCCAAACAAATGTTCCAGCTAAAGAACTTCGTTACTGTCAGCCTGAACAGCAGCTGAGTTATGTTCCATATCCTCCAGTTTTCCACCTCTTTCATCCAACAGTAATTCTCCTGGGGTTAAAAAGGTGCTTGTTCCTGCTTTATACAAATCTACTTCTGTCTTTCAGACTTTTGCTTTTAAAAATATATGTAATGGAAGAAGCACACAGTAATTTATTGCAGCTGTTTCTGTCCTGTCACCAGGGAGATGCGGCAAGAAGAGCAAGTGCAGAGCCAAGAGAAAGTGGGAATGGGGGGGAGAGACTGGGAGGGGGAGGCAAGGTCCCCCTTTGTATATGTATACATACATACATGCACAGACATGCCATGAATGCATTTATGTATGTGTGTCACAAGTTTATCTGTTTATGTATGACTTACAAGCTCAGAAATCATATTTATTATTGCTATTATTGCCAAGAACTTTTTCTTCCTTTGATGCCTGAGTAGCAAGAGAAAAAAAAATCTATATTCATGCCATCTTGTACAAGATGTCGGTACACAGGTTAATGAAAAACAGGCATGAATTTGGATAGATGTATAAAGGTCCCTTGGGTGTTCAGTCATAAATCTTTGTAGCTGGCAGGCACAGCAGACGTAAATAGGCCTGATATAACCAACTGTTTTACATACAAATGAATGCTTGCCTTTTATTTAGCTGACAATATTATTATTTTGAATCTAGGAGGAATATTAAGTAAATTCTGCTGTGCTGTCTCCATTAGGTGTGATCCTTGATCTCCAAATTGACTGCAGTGCTGCCTTTGGGCTTTTTGTAGGGTTCTACAAAGAGGGTGTGTGGATTATTGCCTGTAATGGGGCAACCATCACTGAAATACACTTCGTTCTTTAGAGAAAACTCTGCAAAGCTCCCCTAGGAGGTAAGGGAAAAGGAAACAAACTGGCTTAGAGTGGCCCCATCTAATCATTAAGGGTTCTGCACAACGGGCTTCGACTGAACTGACAACAGCAGAGAGCCTTTTTCTTTTTAAGTATAAATAATCCCTACCTCCTCCCTGCAGGCTGCGTGGTGCAGGTGGATCCTGGCATCTTGGTTTCCTGTGGCACATGGGTTCGTACTGAGTGCAATCCCAAACAGCCCCGATCCCACTCATCCAGCTGTGAGCAGGGGCTGAACTCAGCGGGGGGCTCACGGAGCTGCTGGTGGCCATGGGATGAGTGATGCTGAAGCCATTCAGTGAGGATAAGAGGCTCTTTTTAGATAGAAGGTGGTGTTAGAAACAGAATTAAACCAGGAGGTTGGTTGTTCTGCTCATCCTCTGGCCGCAGATCTTGGAAAAAGCTTACTGTACTGTTTGGTCACTTCAGATATGTTATTGCAATGGCCAAGGATGGTGGTGTAGTGGAGACACTGAGTCACAGCCTGAACCAGTGATGGAGCACCTGGTGGGAAGGCAGGGCCAACCCATAGGAGCTCAGGTGTATGCAATGCAGCTGAGTGACTGGAAGGGCTGGAGTGAGGATCCACCCCTTCCCAGACCTCATTTAAGGGCTGGAAGCAGAGGTGAGGGTGTCTTTTGTCAGAGATCCCTGCCTACCTAAGGCCTTCCAAAGGTAAGTAGCTCTTTTTGTCTATTTCTGCCTCTGTGGCTGTTGATTTTGTGCTTGTTCTCATTTGTGGCAATGAAAGACTTCACTACCCTGCTATTATCATGGTACTTTCCATCCCATTATAGCATTACATGTGGTAAGGCTTATTTAGCACAGCTTATTTTATGGAGGAATAGCCATTGCCAAGACGAGGGAGAAACTGTTTGCTTATTGGATTTGTATAGATTGTTCTTCAAGCCCTTCTTTGTTTTTGCATAAGCAGTGTTAAAACGACTGTGAGCCCTTCAGTGTTTGTGATAGCTCACTGACTGCTGTTACCAGCATGTTTCTGTATAGTTTTCTGTGAGCTGGGGCTGATCATTGCTCACCTTAGTGCTCTGCTGACGTTAGGTCTCTGAGCAAAACTTGATGTTTTTTTTGGAGCTATCTAGTAGAGTTCATGGCCCTAAATAATCGCTGAGTACCCATGTGTTTGGGTTCCTCCCTGCTTGTCTTTGTGCTCACAAAATCCGTAGCAGGTAGGAGAGTGAATTGCCTCTACAACCAGTACGTGGGGTGATGTAAACTTCAGTGTGATGTGGTCAGAGCTGAAGAGAGGATCTGGAGCAAACCAAGGAGCTGGGCACAGTTTCCCCCAACCCACAGATTGTCTTCTGCCTATAGCAATATATGCAATGTTATTCTAGCACCAAGATGCACCTTTTGAATATTGCAGTTCCAAATGGAACCTCTGCAAGGGTTCGAGCAACCCAAGGAAAGGTTAAAATCTCAGAGCAGCATTAGATCTGTGAGTTGTGTGCTGAGGGCTTTGGTGTGTACAAAGGATTTTGCTCACCCTTCCAAGTTACTGCTTCGGCTGGGTTGAAAAAGAAAACAGAGCCCAAGTGGGCTTCCTGAGAGCACCTGAATCCTCTCTGCCCTGCAGTGTGCTGCCTCCTCACTGCCTGCAGCTCTCCTTACCCTGCTGATGCCATAGATGGGCAACGCCTTAAGCAGGAGAAACCCTCTCTAGTACTTTGGTGTTTTTTAGCACTGTCAGATGCTGCCTTCCATTCCCTGAGCTTAGTTGAGGCTATTTCTTGCCTCTCTGGGAGCACAGAGCAAAATGCAGTGTGGTTACTTTGCTACAGAACCTTGGGGTTATTTCTGCTCTTGGCTCACCTGAGCCATGGAGATGTATCTATTGGAATCTATATAGAGGAGGCTTTAATTCAAGGAAAGAAAGGTCTTTCAAACAGGCAGAGCCAGCCAGATTGAGAGATGGGGTTTTCAAAGGAGGAAGGAAAAACAATATTTGAAAATAATCTCCTTGATTCTATATTAATCAGGAAAACTATTGCTAATAAAATAATTACAGAAACGAGTGGTAACGTCAGAGCTGTAGGATTGTTCCCCCTTGTCCTACCACTATCACAGTCCATGTGAATAGCATCCCCCTTTAAATGCTGGGAGACCATAGCAAGGTCTCCCCAGAACCCTTCTCCAGGCCTGCTGCACTGAGGATCTCTGTGCTTCTGGTGCAATGCTATCAGCTTCCCAGGGTGCTGTATCTGCAAGCTGGAAACTTTGCAAAGCAGCATTGTTGAGGATGCTATGAAGGGTCAGTGACAACAGCCCATTCTCTTGTTCTTCTTGTCAGCCATAAATAAGGAAAACCCAACAGAGGACAGTGCTATTGCTGACAATGGTGTGGGCAGTAATGATTTGCATGGCTTTTGTTTGCAGCTCTAAAACCAGGCATGGGGCAGGCTAAGGGAGCTGTGCAGCATCAGCCTGCAGCAGAGCTCATGTAGCAGTGCTCGGTGGGGCTGTTAGCTGCAGTGCTGCCTATTCCTCTTTTATTTGCATTTAATGTGCTATGGCTGAGTAGAGGTGCAGGGCTGTCTAATGAGCAGAGACTGCAATCTGTATATGAGCAAATAGGGGTAATTTTTTCTTCTCGCATAGTGACCTGCAGCCCAGTGAGAGCTCTGGGACTTGGTATTCCACGTGTACGTCTTCTGTGGATGCTGTTTGTGTCTGTTGTGACCCTGGTGGTGTTTCAAGCCCTGGGTTCTGTGTGGATTTCTTGTGGTAACTTTCCACTGGTGCCCAAATCCCAGCTCTTGGTGGCGCAGAGGGATGTTGGAGCTCTGCTGCTGAACAGCTGTTGATGAAGACATCAGGATGTGCACTGTCACTGCATACCAGCTGATACAGAGCATTTGTTGGCATTACTGGTTTAAACTCTTCTGTATCATCTACTCCCTGCTGCTTGCTTGCTTCTTGCTAAGGAAGAAAATGCAAACAAAAGCACAGCACGAGACCCCTCACTGAGCCTCTCTGCTGATCCCTTCCTCACCCCCAGGAGGAGAACTGCAGCCCATCTCTTGGGGAACAGGGCTGGAAGCAGAGAGCAATGCACTGCCTGGCTGTTGGCCACCTCTGCAGGTCGTTTTTTTGTCTCCCTATGGGGGAGATGTATGTGTGTGTGTCAAAGGAGGTGGAGGGCTCAGGGTCATAGGGAGGAGTGGCTGCCTGCAGGGCTAGGGCAGGAGGTGCATTCTCCGTTCACTTGATTAAAATGGAAAAGATAAATTCCTCTTGCTCAGTTGTGCCTTGCAAAGCAATGAATGCTTTTTTTTTTTTTTTTTCCATCTCAAGGAAGGCTCCAGTTCCTTCTACTTCATTCTAGGGTCTGCTTGGGCCTGCAGGGGACTGAATGGCTCCTTGGTGCTGTTCCTGTGTCCTGCAGTGGGAGTGGGGAGGGGAAATCCTTCAGTGTGTGTGCTTGGAGGGTGGAAGTAACAGGGATGGAGAAGGTCATGGAATATGCATGTCCCTGGCACGGAGCAGCCTGCATTTCCCACCTAATGACTGCTTCCTGGCCATCCCTTGGAGGATGTACCTGTGTTTTGAGCTGTGGTCTTGTTGTTTTTCTTCCACCTACGTGAATTACATTGTGTGAGCTCTCCTCCCTGCGCTGAGGTTGAGGTGGTGCCTTCACACCAACCAGGGCTGTTGGTGCTGCTGTGGGCACAAAGCCAAGCAGTGGCGAAGGGAACACTTATAATCACAAATTATTATTTTTAATTTCTAGGCAGGACTGGTCCCCAGCCCAGGCTTCCTAACATCTAACCAGTCCTGTGCATGGGCTCTGCCTGAGCTCCATCCAGCCTTGCTTTTGTGAGCATAGCATGAAAGGGCACTAATAAATTAATTACTCGTGTCCAAACTGATGTGCTGGCCTGTCCACTTAATTTTCTCTTCAAAGACAACCAGTGCTGATTCCTGAGGTCACCCTTCATTCCTGCAGTGCTGTGTATACATGTGCTTCCAGTGATTCCTGGAAGATGAGCAGAAGGAAGACTTGAAGTTCCTTTGTGTGAGTATGGGTGCAAATTGTTGATCTGGCCAAAGGGCTTCAGGTTTCAACCCTGCGTCTTAAAGCCAGCAACAGGATGGTGACAGAAGAGCTGGGACTTCAAAAATCATCAGTGATTTGGCATCATTATTCTGGTCCTATGCTATAATAATGCATCAACAGAGTGGTTGTGGCTTTTGGATGAAGGCGAAGCTTTATCTCCTGGTGCCTGGGAGGTGATGCCACCTGTGTTCAACTTTGAAAGCACAGGTCTGTCTGAGCACAACCAGGCTTTTGGTCATGGAGCACAAAACATGGGAGTGTCACCCAACACCAGGGCTCTCAGCAGTCTGGACTGGGCACAAATAAGCTGCTGCCTGGCCCCTGGGAGTTGTCTGCTCTCATCCCCATGGGCTGATGGTTGGACTGGATGAGATGAGATGATCTCAGTGGTCTTTTCCAATCATAACGATTCTATGATCCTGGTCTAATGTGCTGAGTGAGCACCCAAACCATCCTGCTGTAGGTTGTATCTTGTCCTGAGAGCCCCACGTATGTTCTGTCTGCAAAGATATCTCCAAAAGATGGAGCAGATAAAAATAGATGGCTTTCAAGCAATCAGATTTCTTTTTCTTTTAAATCATAGTAAAAACCAACCGACAGCAATCTCCCCAAATCAGGCAAGTGTTTTTTTATTTCTGCAGTCTCTGTATAAAACTCCGATGCAAGAAGGTTATACCAGTTAGCTCTAACATGTTGGTAGATTTATTTCCAGTAACTGGGGCCAATCAGTTCAATTTAAGAGAGTGCATGTCATTCTTCTTTTGTTTGGTAAATCAGATTTAAATGCGAAGCATGTTTTAATACAAATATTTTTATTACCTAGCACACACAAAGAGCCTCTAATAGAAAGCTCTGTGAAATGCTGATTTGTGCATTTGCATTCTCTTCCAGCTTTGGTGCTAATAGATTGGCACGAGAAAAAAATAAACAATTTAGTGAATAAAGACATCCTTTTAGCATTGTTTGTCACTGCAAGAAGAAAAAAAGGAAGAATTCAGACTGCAGGAATGAAGGTATCTGTGCTTGTGTTAATGCATATGGGTGCAGCAGGCAATGCTGGCTAAGGAAGAAGCAGCGAATGGTGTCTAAAGGTGAGATCTAATTGCAGTGCTATAGCAACGACAGTGCAGAATCAGTCTCTCTCCTCACTTCTTGGAGCAGGTTGCCCAAGGAGGCATTCAAGGCCAGGCTGGATGTGGCTCTGGGCAGCCTGGTCTGGTGGCTGGTGACCCTGCACATAGCAGGGGGTTGGAACTGGATGATCATTGTAGTCCTTTTCAACCCAGGCCATTCTGTGATTCTTCTCCTCTATTCAGGTGCTGTTTTTGGAGGTTCCCCCTCCTGTGCTGACAACTCAATCTCAGAGAAATTACATCCACCAAAATTGGTGCCCGTGAAATGCTATGCTTAATAAAATGTGTTGCACATCAATAATTTAGTTGCTTGTGACAATGTATAAAAATCTTCTAAAAGTATTGCGAACTTGGCCTGGTGTTCCTGGTAATTAAAAATGGATGAAACAGCGAAGTATGTCAGTTGTTACTCTTGTTCAGGTTTCCATTGTGTTTAAAACGGGCTATCAATTTTGAAATGCTATAAAGATGTAGAGATTGCACTATTTTAACTGTCTGATATA
Organism: Chrysolophus pictus; assembly: GCA_037305975.1. NCBI lineage: Eukaryota > Metazoa > Chordata > Aves > Galliformes > Phasianidae > Chrysolophus > Chrysolophus pictus. The sequence continues at coordinate 10,446,388 of CM074595.1, forward strand.
TTGTCCTAGGTATGTTAATAATTAATAAACAACACAGCCAACAAGAGTCTAAACTGTACCTTACACGAACTCCAGGCAGTTGTAATAAGAGGAGCTGGGGAAGCTGCAGGGGAATGGAGATGAACCGTACGGTTTTCTCCTTCCCTGGGCTCAGATCTACTCTACCTTGCTCTGTGCTGAGCCACTCCCATACGTGTGAATGGGGAGCTACCATTTCTTGGGGTCTTTATTTAGGGCTGCCTACAGGCTCAGAAGGGCAGCAGCGCTGTGTCTGTTCTGCTTAGCATTGCGTGCAGGCTCTGTTAGTGCTGCTCTTGGGGCTGTGCAAGCACTGCTGCCTTTGGGGTGAGATGAGCATCCTTGTTGTTCCTCCAAGGGCACAAATCTGTAGGTGATATTTGAGGGAAATCAATGTGAAATGGAAATGGATGTCTTTGACTCGCTGTGCATCGCAAGTGCATCATTATTGGCCCAAAGCTTTATTTATTTGGAAAGCAGAGTAGAAAATGTTAGTGTTCTGCTTTTCTTCTTAAATGCACTCAGATTATTGTGGCTGTTATGGAAGCATATTTTATTTTCTGTTTAGTACCATCTTCATTAGGCACCAGAACGATTCCCTCAGTGCAGCAGAACACACCATAGAGAACTAAACTGTGTTCACAGGTCTAATAATTTCTTGAGTCACTGATAGCAATGACTGTGGTACTTCTTTCAAGACTTTTTTCCTTAGAAAAACTATTAAAAATTAAGGAGCATCTTTGTGACTTGCTGGGCAGCAGCAGGGTGCAGGGATGGAAGTTTGGCATCCTCCTTGGACAGTCGGTTCTGGTGCTCTGCTCCCCCTCTGATTCAACAGGCTTTATTGATGTGTACCCTGGATGCATGCTGCTGCAATTCAGATGTGAACTCTTGTTTATTAAATTGTGTTCATGTGCTCATTGTCTCCAATTTGCTCATGGCTTTGCCCCAGATAAAGTCATCTACAAACTTAGTATCACCCTAGGTCAAATAGTGAAAATAATGGATAATGTTGGCCCAGGACAAATAATTACCCGGTGCACGCTGATATATCCAACAGAACTACCTGTCCTCTCTGTGAGCCCTGCTGCCTTGCCATAGAAAAAACATCTGATGGACTTGACATGATTTGTTCTTGACAAATCCATGTTGGCCATTCCTTGCTGCCTGGTTACCATTCAGGTGCTTGCAAAGCGCTTGTTTGATGATTTGTTCCAATATTTTTTCTGGGAATTGAAGCTAAGTTGACTGGCCTGTAATTCCCTGCTATGTTTGCTGTTCTCCATTCTTCTGGGACCAACTGCAGTCCCTGAGTTTTCAATGATAAGTGCTAACAGCCCTGAGATTGCCTCCACCACCTGGCAGTGAATCTCTGCAGACCCAGCTGATTTGCAAACTTGTAATTTATATAAATCTTCCAAATTATTGCTTCACCCCTGTAGTCAGAATTCTAGCCTTTTTCTCACCAGCAGCAGTGGAAGTATCAGTACAAGTGAACCAGTCACTTTTCACAGGGGATCATTATTAGCCTTTGCAATGGCAGTTGGTAGCTGAGCTCTGCTGAGTTATGGAGGAACTCCTCCCTTTGCCAGAGTCTTATTACTAACACGACTTATTTTTTGTAATTACTATTATTCAGGTTCCTTACAAGCTCTATAGCAATATGTATCCTGACTTATTTTTTTTCACAAATTCAAGAATGTCTTATTCTTTTCTATAATCCTTAACCCACTGAATCAGTTTCTACAACCAATGTCCATTGTTTGTAGATTGGCTGGGATTGGAAGGGACCTTTAAGAGCACTGAGCTCCAACCCCTGCTGTGGGCTGGTTGCACCCCCAGCTCAGGCTGCCCAGGGTCCCATCCAACCCAGCCTTGAGCACCTCCAGGGATGGGAAACCCACAGCTCTGGCAGTAGTGCCAGGGCCTCAATGCCCTCTGAATAAAGAATTTCTCTCGAACATCTAACCTAAATCTCCCATCTTTAAATTAAAAGCTATTTCCCCTTGCTCTGTCACTATTAGACCGTGTAGAAAGTCACTCTCCCTCCTGTTAATAAGCTCCCCTCAAGTGGTGGAAGGTCACGGTGAGGTCTTCCTAGAGCCTTCTCTTTTCCAGGCTGAACAACTCCCTCAGCCTGTCCTTATAGAAGAGCTGCTCCAGCCCTCTGAGTGTCTTCATGGCCCTCCTCTGGACCCACTCCAACACCCTTCTTGTGCTGTGTCCCCGAGCCTGGATGCAGTACTGCAGGTGGGCAGAGAAGATGGGAACAATCCCCTCCCTGCCTGCTGCCACCCCCAGCCCAGGATGCAGTTGACTTTCCAGGCTGCAAGCATGTACTGTAGGCTCACATCCAGCTTTTGTCCACCAGAACCTCAGGTTCTTTTCCACAGGGCTCTCAGTGAGTTCTCCCAGCCTGTGTTCATGTCTGGGATTGCTCTGACCCAAGTGCAACGCATAGAACTTGGCCTTGTTGTATCTCATCGTGTTCAGACTGACCCACTTCTGAAGCCCATCCAAGTCCCTATGTATGACACTGCTTTCTTCTATTGTATCAGCTGCACCACTCAGCTTGGTGCACTCAATCCCATCATCTAGGACCTAGGTCATTGATAAAGATATTGAATAGCACCAATCCTGGGGGACACTTCCCATCATAGGCCTCCACCTGGGCAGAGAGCTGTTCACCCTCTGTCTGTGACTATTCAACTATTTTGTTATTCATTGAATAGGGCTTTAAATTCATATATCTCCAATTTAGTGATAAGAATGAGATGTGGAACCATATCAAAGGCCTATCATTTTGTGACACCATGTTAATAGTGAAGAGCAGATTTCACTGATAATGGTATACTATGACACTCTGTAAAACAAATCATGGTAATGTTTTTCTCGCTTGCATTAAGGATGGCTGGGATCTGGCTTGCTGAACAAAACCTCAGATTTTTCCCATGTTTCAAAGTGTTTCCCATTTAGTTTGCAGTGAAATGGTTTGACAGTTCTCAAGTAGGCAACGCTTTGATCAGTGTGTCAGCTTGCTTCAACTTGCTTCATTGGAACAAACAAGAGATGTTTTGTTCTGGAGAGGTATTTGGTATCTGCTGTCCTGGATATTTTAGAAATAAATAAGTAAAAAGCCAAGAATGTTTCAAGTCATACATTCTGTCATGGTAGAACTTGTCAGCCACAGTAACAAGTATTATGAGGTATGGTGGGCATGTCAAAAACTGGGAGAACACAAACAAAGCTGTAGGACAGATGACAATGGAAACTCCACAATTCTGAAGTGAAGTTTTTAACAGAAGACTTGAGACAAAATGCTGCCATGTCATTTCATTATTTCTTAATGGCAGTTGGCAGAAAGGAACACTTTTCTTTACATCTGTGTTTCACAGTTCCTACGCTTTGCAGACATCCACTGGATCCATCCATCCCTGCCCCATCCCGGTCCCTTGTGCCACACAGCAGGCTGTTGCTCCACTGTTTGATGAAGTCGTGCTTTTCTGCATGTGCAGCATGCAGTAATTGTATTGATTTGACAATTTAAGTTCTCAGAGAAAAAAAAGGCAGTATTTGGAAGTTGACTGGATTCGAATGACAGGTTTTGATATTTTTAGTTTGAAATAACCTTTTATTTCAAAATACAGAAAAGCAAGAGGGAGGAGTAGTTAAGAGACCAAACTGAAGAGAAACATGTCAGTTGACACAAGATTTCTTTTCTTCCCTTTGGAAAGGTATTTTACCATTTAACAAAGGAAAGTAAAAAGATTCTGAATTTACACCTAGAACAAAAATCCCGACTCTGTGGGGGATGGCCAGCTCTATGCAGGACATCAACCAAGAGCTGCAGGTAGGAAGGGAAGGGTTATTTCTGTGGTGTACATCCTTCCTTCCCTTTGCTTTTCACATAGCCTCGATATCATGGAGAGGCTTTGCACTGGGAAGCCATTGGGGTGACCTGGTGGCATCACTAAGCCCTCCAGCTGGTGCTGGCTGCATTGCAGTGGTGTCCAGCTTTTAAGGCTTGGCACACAGGGAAGCATCCTGGGGGTTACATGAGAATAGAGAGGCAGAGATGAATGTGTGCATAGGTGCTTGTCTTGTGAATGGCACTGAGCTGCTGGGTGTGGGCTGTGTTACAGTGACGCAGGGTTGGAAAGGTTTGGGTCTGAGCATGGCTGCTGGAAGGTTTCACAGGACCCATCCTGCTGTTCTGTCAGCAGAACAATAATGAATGTACTTCTGAGTAATGTCCACCTTCTTGTTTGTATTCAGAAGCCAAGCTGAATAAATAGAGAATCCTAATCTCCTTGGTGCAGTGATGTCCTCATCAGGATTCGGTGATCAGCGGAAAGAAATTTCAATTTGTATTGCAGCCAGGCTCCTAAGACCTTTGATGAACTGTTCTTACTAATACTGGGACAACTGGGACCAGTGAGGGTGGGACTGGCCCAGGTCCCATACAGCAGCACTACAGAGCACACAGCTGCAAACTTTTTCTTATAAGGCCAGAAGCATGTTCTCTTCCAGTGGGCTTGGGAAGCCCTGAGCACCAGCTAGAGCCCCAAGGCAAGAAATATGTACCCATGCAACCAGCATCAGGGCTCTGGTGAGGATGCTCAGCTCCATGTGCTGGGACAGATCCTCTTGCATTTGTTCCCTACTGTCTTTTGCTTGGTGAAAGGCACTGAGCTGATTTATGGGGCTGGGAGAGGCGGTAGGTGCCCACAATAAAGAAACCAGCCCCTCTCCTCCTGACCTATCTTGGTGCACGACCTCATGTTGAGTCCTTTTCAGTTACAGTTTCACTGCTGCCGTTAGGTAGTCTTATTTCTGAGCTGAAAACTGTAACAAAGGGGAAAGATAAAGTCTGAAATTCATTGAAAGCTTTTTTTGGTTCTGTGGGTTTTTAAAATATTGCCTCACCTTGATGTTGTCTGTGTTCTCAGTGGCTAAGCGGAATGCTAATTCTGCCCATACCTCTGCTCCCAGCACTGCCTTTCAAGCTCATCTCACATAGAAGATTAAAAAAATCACCCAGATTTCATTTTTAATCTCCCTTTCACTTCAAACAATTTATCCCTTTTTGTGATACCTAATTAACTGACCTCTTTCAGATAACTGCATGATGTGTGTGCGTTACATCTGTGATCGCAAACAGAATATCTGATCCCCGTGGAACGATCCATTGGGGAATGAGGGTAATTAGTCTCTAACAAATACAAATTTGGAAACATCTGTGCAGATTTAAGCTTGGGGAATAGGACTGGGGAGCGGGTTTCAGCCACAGGAAGACAGTATGGAGGCAGAGCTGAAGCTACCAGGCAAATACCGCAATTAAATTAGTCAGCTTGAGGAAATTAAATCAAGCAAAATTGGAGTGTGTCATATTTTTCGATCTGGGTTTCTAGCTGTTAGGAGATTTTGAAGAGAGGCAGTGAAGAAAATAGAAGCTAATAAGTTTTCTTTTTTTCTGAGTGACTCAGAGGAGGGCTGGATAAAGCCCTTTCTCGTTTGGTGATAATTAATGTGACTCCCATGGCAAAGGGAAGCGCAGTGATTACTCACCAGTCAGCTCTGCTTTCACAGCAGATTTTCGGACAACTTCTCGTGGTTTCAGCCTGCACAGCAGCATCCTGCCCACGGGGAAATCTCTGCCCCACAAAGCTGGGTGCAAAGATCCGAGAGGGACGGGTGAATTTTGCTGGAAGGAGCACAGGTGGGGATGACCATTGGTTAACAGGCACAGCTCAGGGCTGGGGAGCTGATGTGCAAGTCCTTCCACGCTTGAAGAGAGAGCTTCCCTTATTTGTAGGGGATTTGGGTCAAACTCTGTTCCTTGTATCAGCATTATTGATTGTTTGCCAAAGTCAGCACTGGGAAAAATAGTTCAGTGTGTGGTTATTTTAATGTGCATGGTTAGTTAAGGATAGATGGGAGCTGATCTGAAGAGCATTCACGAAAAAGGACGCTTCCAAGTTACGTGTGTGTGGATTTAGGTGTTCTTTTGATAAAAATTGCATAAGATGCTATGAGTGCCTTTATAGCAGTGCCCACAGAGCCAGGACTAAGTCACGTAGTCAAAGGTGATTGTAAAATGGACAAAGAACCTTTGCTACAGATTTCTGCTTTCTGATATGACCGAGGCTGCTTCCAGTCTGCAGCACTATCAGTTTGGGCACAGTCTGGGTGTTCTCTTGCAAGCTAAGAGGGCCAAGGGCTGTTGTTATAACCCACAGCTCCTGAGTTCTTCAGGGAATGGAGCAATACCTCCATAGCAGTACCATTCATTTCTCTGGTGCCATACAGCCCCAGCAGATTTCAATTCAGCAGTGAGCTGAGAGGAGGCCAAAGGCCTTTGCACAAAGCAGATGAGTTATGGTTTCATTTTTCATGATTACTCAGATAATACCATACTGACAGTTAATATAGAAAATGGGACACGTGCTCCTCCATAGAGAGAGCAGGGGTCTGAAGAAGGATGTGCTATAGGGACATGGGCAAACTCAGCAATGCAGCAGGTTTTTCTGTTGCTGTGCTCTTCCTGAGCCTCATTTCTTTCTCTTCTTCCTGAAGTCTCTCCTTGCCCAGGGATGGTGGGGAGAGGAAACCCAGTGATGTGCATTGAACTGCATTGTACCTCCAAAGATGCACAAAAGAGGTGCGGACATGGTGTGTATCTGCTCTAAAACTGCAAAAGGTGTTGAGGGTGGAAAATGTGAAGAGCCCCAGTGAGCTTCCTGCTGGGCAAGCAGAGGACAAGTGGAGTGAAAGCAAAGGCTCGATGCCTTCTTCTGAGCACCCAAGGGTGGCATCCAAGAGCTGCAGGAAAACTCTGCTGAGCCTCGCTTGCTGTGCATGCCTTGTGCGAGAGGGGGAGAGCAATGCACGAAGGTAGTGGGTGATCTTCTGCCAGGTTTACAGGAAGGCTGCCTCCCAGAAGTGCTTTGCTTTTTTTTGTTGTTGTTGTTGGTTTTAAAATCTGCTCGTGATGTGAGAGGAAAGGCTTTCAAGGCTGCGTGCCCACAAGAGGATACTAGCTTTCCTCAGATGAAGCCTGTGTTGATGTTGAGTTTTTTGACGTTGATTTTCTTCACTCGTTGCCCTGACCTGGGGGTTCAGAAGCAGCTGTTGTGTAGTTTTTGCACTCTAGAGCAATTTTGCTTCTGAAAACAATAAGCAGGAAGAAACCTGAATTACTGTTTTCAAAAAGGCCAACTCAGTCTCTCAGACCTGTTCTTAGAAAACACCACCGTTCCAAAGAAGTCTGCAAAACCTTTCCAAACCAAGCCATGGCTTTGGCCAGGAACCAGGCATGCCCTACTCAATCAGTTCATGTCATTGCCTTAAAAAGCCTCAAAAGGTGATTTATTTTCCTGCCCCCAGCTGTGCTTGCAGGTAGAGCAAGCAGGCCTGGATCCTTTTCCTAAACATGCAGCTCCCTCCCCAGCTCTTGCTGGCATCGTTTGGCTCTTCCTGAATCTTTGCAGGCAGCTGCCTGGGTGGAATCGATCTTTGTATCCCTTACATGCTAACAACTTCTAGCAGAAGAAGAAAATCAACGCGGGTGGGGTCACTGTGGAACAAAGTAAGTGGCTAAGTTTGTTTTCATGCTGCCTCAGTGATTTAATGTTAATACATGCCATAAGATCACTATTTATTTCTATTAGCACTTTTTGCATCTTAGGTGTTTATTTCAGGCTCCTGACAGGCTTCTTTAAACAAATGAATTGTGTGCTGTCAACAGGACTCCACCAAGGCGTGGAGAGGATGAGGTACCACATTCAGGTGGGTTTGCCCCCAGGTGTGCTGTGATTGCTTTGTGCAGTGCTGGGGCAAGCAGCATCCCCATGCTGCAGGCCATGGCAAATGATGTCAGCTCAATGCGTTGCCTTCAGGCAGTGCAAATCACATGGATGCTCAAAGGGAAGGCTGGGATGTGATAATCTCCTGGGAAGTGCTGGCGTTTGGATGCATTTGGTTTGGTTTCTCCCTCTAGGCTGAAGTTGAGAAGGTTTTCCTATGGCTTCTAAAGTTCTGCAAATAGCTCGGTTGGTTTGGACCTGAATTTCTCAGTTGGAGGAGAGCTTATGTGCAATGGGTGCTGCATGGAGCAGACAGAAGCAGGTTAATTCCCTTTTGAGGGAGTGGACCTAAAGGAAACCAAAGACCCTGGCTTAGCTGAGGCAATTAAATGGGGAAGAGAATCCTGCCTTGATTTCTGGGAGTCTTTAGGATGGCTGGCCCGTAGGGAAGATGGCTTTGTGCACCAGGGCAGCAGAGCTGGCTGTGGTTGGCATGGCTGGAGGGAGGCTTTGTGCTGGGAACTGCTCAGTCCCACTACGAAAGAAGGAAATTTTGTCTGTTGCTGCTCTTCTCTTGTTTCCTGGTCTTTGTTAACTGAGAGTATGGGAGAGTGGCAGGAAGAGCACAGCATGGTTCCCATCTCCTCCACTCACAATGTCATTTCTTTGTGAATGTTTGCAAGCAAAAATAGAAGAATAAATAGATGTTGAAGCAAATCCTAGATATGATCTGTAATTAGATTAAGACCCACAGTTATGGAATAATAAATTATCTAAGTACCACAGTACAGCTTCCTAACGCTTTTAAGATTGATTTTTGCCCAAGGCCCTGGGAAAGTGACTGCAACAAAACTTAGAGATTAAGTCTGATTATTATGTGAAAATACTTTTTTAATGCCCCTTCGAGGCGCACAGGGAGCTCTTTGTGGCCCTGTTAAAAAGCAATGCTTTGAGCAACTTCAGCAGTGGCAATAGGGCTTGGAGATACATGGCCAAGTGTCCATGTTATTTCCAAATGTGATTGTCTTCAGCCAGATGATCTAATCATAGAGTCCTCAAGGCTGGAAAAGATGACTAAGATCATCAAGTCCAACCATCAACCCATCCCACCGTGCCCACTAACTGTGTCCCTCAGTACCACAATCCTTCTTTCTCCTTGGGCAGAGATAATGCATTTTTCCTTAGCTATACATAACTCCAGCCCCCCCCAAGGTTTTCTTCCCCACCACCGATGACTTTTGTTCTGCTCTGAGATGGGTTGCTTTGGGATGTGCTGGTCATGCATTTCTAGCCTAGGCACAGTGGAGGTCATATCTGGCAGCAGCTCACAGCACTCATAACTCAGGGCTGTGCTCGCAGCAGGAGTTAACAAGTCAAATGCTGACCAGAAAACATGGCTGTGAGATGACTTCTTATTTTCAGCCCTTCGAAATTAAAACACATGCCCTATTGTTTCAAGTATGATGACTGTCTCCATTCCTGCCACTACATTACCTCTGCAACTCAAAAGTGATTTGCAGCATCGTTCAGCCTGCTAATTCTACCAGGCTGAGCCTTGCAGGGCCCCTTGGCTCATGGTGAGGTTTTGTTTCATAGAATCATAGAATGGTTTAGGTTGGGAGGGACCTTAAAGATTATTTAGTTCCAACCCCCTGCCGTGTGCAGAGTTGCCAACCAGTAGATCAGACTGCCCAGGGCTCCATCAGCCCTTTGCAGTGTCACCTGGCAGCACATTTTCTGACCCAGCCATGCCAGGGAAGAGCTCACAGTTCCCAGCTGGGAACTCAGACCCCATGGGGTAACTTCATCCACCCCATGCAGCACTCTCCCCATCTCCATCCTGCTGCAACGTGGGCTGGGATGCTGCCTGCTTGGGCTCTTCCAACTCCAGGTGGGATGCTATAGGGATTTGATGCTAAGAGAATTGAATTACTTCTAATTCCCCTGGGACACCAATCCCTTTTTATTTTTATGGTTGTGGGCGATAGAAATATGTGCCTGGCTCATAGGGGTGTTAACAAGCAGCAATTAGGCAGTGTTTGTACATGGCTCTGAGAGCGTGGTGCTATTATTTCTCACCTGTGGTGCAGTTAACAATCCATGCACTTTTTTCTCTGCTTCACAGCACACCGCAAGCAGCGTTTAGGAAGGATTCACTGTCTGCCACATAGGAGCATTTGGAAGCCATTATTATTAAATTAATCCAGGTGGCTTGACAAGGCCATTGTGCTGTGTGCTGGCCTCTTACCTCTGGCCGTGCAAGAGCGCTCCGTCTCATAAAAACACACATTGCTCCCCATTCATCTTCACTGCAAGGCTCTTGGGACTTGCCACCATCCAAGGAAACTGAGGGGAGCAATGTGGGGCAGAACACGAGGAGGTTTCCAGGTGGGAGCATTCAGCACTCAGCCTATGGGAACTGCCAACCCTGCCTCAAACCTGGGTGCTGGTGGCACGTGTGGTGTGTGACAGTGAATGCAGCTCATTAATTGCTTGTCAGCCTTCATTGCCTGCCTCGCTGCTGTTGCGTGTGGGGGAAGAACAAATTGCTCCTTCCGTGAGCGTTAAATATTTTATTTTGCGACCTTCCTCTAATCAGATGCTTTATCTCAGCCGTATATTAAAAGCAAAGTCATAAAAAAAGGATTTTAATAAAAGTAACCTCCTTAAATTGTGTAATTGTCACTTTCCCAGGACATTAGGGAAGCTGTAAGGGGGGAAAAATATGTACAGAGTAGATTTTGGTGCGTTGATAATTTATTATCTAATAATCTCTCCTCTTCCTTGCTATTCCCGGCTTTCTCATTACCCGTACAGCAGCAGCACTCCCTGTTGCTGGCAGTGGGCTGCTGTGCTCCTGCAGAGCCCGATCAGCTCCGTGCTGGTGGCAGCAGCAGGGCTGCAGGCACAGCTGGGACCTGAGGCTGTTGCACTGCTCAGTGCACTGATTTCTCTGCTGGTGCTGGGCTGCCCTCGAGGAGCATCATCTCCAGTAGAGGTGCCAGCATCCTGCCCAGCTTGCCATGTATTTCTCAGACACAAAGCAGAGTTGAGGCTCAGCCCACACTGATGGGCTGTATGTTGGTCACCCCTGCTCATGGGGCTGTACGTAGTGAGGTCTGGCTGTCATCTGTAGTTTCTCTTCTGTGCCTGTTCCTCATAGCATAGCTTGGATGGTGATTTGCAGCCTTGGGAGGAGAGGAGCGCATCCAAATGCAGATCAGGTCTGTTTTTGCCTCTGCATCCCATGCTTGTCAAAGCCTGTGGGGCCATTGGAAAGGACAGAGATGACAGTAGTCCTTTGGGGTGCATCCTCATGTCCGAGGGCCATGTCTACACTGCAGTGTAGCACTGCCTGGACTTCTTTCAATGTGATTTATGTGACACAGCACACCCGATGAAGATGTCTCTCTCCTGGTATCAAGGGCAGCTATGAGTGTAAGCAGTATGAGGTTCTTCATGTGTTCCATTCCCTCCATCAGCTTGGCATTAGCAGGGTGGAAAAACTTAGGAGAGCATCTCCAAGTGCAGCTTAGTGTCTGACCCTGAATTGTCAGTGTGTGGATCTACAGCTCCCTGAAAGGAGATGGTGCTGGTGAGGTCAGCCTCTTCTCCAAGGTAACAGCAATAGGATGAGAGATGATTAGGTTGGAAATAAGAAGAAAGTCTTTTACATTGAGGGTTGTGAGGCACTGGCACAGGTTGCCTAGAGATGCTATTCAGGCTGTGGGTCAGACTCTGCACATCCCCTCTTTTTCCCAAGAAATCTTTCCGGATAAGACTTCTTTTGCCTTAAGTTGACTAATGTGGATAACGATGCTGTGAGTTTGTCCTCACTGCCAGCACAATGTGCCTGCTCAGAGAGCTGGTGGAAGCCATTGGCACAGCCTGCGCACCTGCTGCAAAAACCTTGTTTGGCTGGGGGCAGGACCTGAGAGCTGAGGAGCTCGTTTCTTAAGTTGGTCTATCAAGCTGGCTATCAAAATGTAGAAGTACACGTGGCTTAGGTGTGAAGAGGGAACTGCAAGCCAGGTGTATAAAGGGAAACAGAGATGTATGTTGGAGATATGACTTCTTCTTTTGCCTATATTTTAAAGTGAATGAGCCTCTCATTTTATAGTTTACTTTCACATGAGGATTTGTGTGACAGCTTTACCTGCCCCAGAGAGTTTTTCTCTGAGATAAATTTATGCAGTGAGTCACTTCTGGATCAGAAGATTATTAACGAAGAGTGAGCACGGGTCAGATAAGTGATGCAAGCTACAATTTGCTATTATTTACTGCATTTGGGAACACACACGAAAGTTTTCCCATCGTTAAGCTTTGGGCTGGTCAAATTGATGGATATGATTTGATTGAAATTGTGTAGAGGGTGATTACAATAAGGAGCTAGGAAATTAAATGGAAATGCTACTGGTTAGGAACCAAAGGTAAATGATTTGCCTCTGTTCCTCAAAGCTTTACGTAGGCTGATGTGCACCTGCCTTGCAAGGGAAGGACACAGTGCACAGGGAACAGAAGATTGTAAGTGCTGAAGGCAGATGAAAGTGCTGTGGCCGTTGGGGATGAAAGGTCCCTTTCAACCCAGCTGTTCTGTGATCCTGTGTCCTGCTGCCCTGGTGAAAAGTTTGACCACGGGACAGTCTGGGGCTGCAAACCACTGGGGCTTCGTGGTGGTTTATTTAGGAGTTGTGAATTCAGAGCACTGTCCACAGCCTGTGGGATAGGGGGAGGATTGCTGTGGGGCTCTGCTGCGGTCTGTGTGGTTGGGGCCCTGGTGGCAGCCTGGGCTGGTTGAGAATGGGTGGATCTGTTGTGAAGCTCAGACCCAGATTTAAACTCAGCCACGGGGGATAAAGGTCTCAGACCTCATCACTGCCCACCTTCCCATGGAAATCGTTGCCACTGCTCTGCTCTCCCCTTGATTGTTGTAATTTTAAAGTATGATCAGCCTTATTTATTATTCATGAGAAGCTGGGATGTCTCTCCCCACCAACAAATGGGATACTGATAAAAGAGTCAATAAGGCTAATGTTGTTTTCAGTCACTAAATTTGACTTAAGGCTGGCCTGGAAAAAGGGAATTCATCTCTGCATATATTAGTTGATGACTGACAGGAAAACATTGCAAATGATGTAGTTGGTGTATATTATTCAGTCACCTGTTAGACTGGCTGAATATTGGAAAAATGTTTTTGCAAATGTATCGTAGTAATTGGCAGAAAAGAAAGAAATGACTATTATGCAACTGATTCCCACACAGATTGCTCCATTATGTAACTACACGAGCAAAATCAGGAACAGGTTCAAGACCAAAATCTCCATTTTGGGTTCCCTGGGTGCTCTGCAAGGAGCGTGTCCAGAGAAGGACAACGGAGCTGTGAAGGGTCTGGAGCACTATGGGATCTTATGGGGAGTGGCTGAGGGAACTGGGATGGCTCAGTCTGGAGAAGATGAGGCTCAGGGGAGAACTTATTGCTGTCTACAGCTGTCTGAAAGGAGGTGGTGGCAAGTTGGGGTTGGGCTCTGCTCCCAGGATGGTAGGATGAGAGATGATGACCTCAAGTTGTGCCAGGGGAGGTTCAGGTTTCATATTAGGTCGTGTTTCTTCTCAGAAAGAGGGGGTGATGCAGAGGCACAGCTGCCCAGGGAAGGGGGGATTCAGTGTCCCTGGGGGTGTTCAAGACCCGTGGAGATGTGGCACTGAGGGACATGGTCAGTGGGCATGGTGGGATGGATTGGGGTTAGACTTGGGGATCTTAGTGTCTTTTCCAACCTTAATGATTCTGTGAGCTAGAGTCAGGGCTCGGAGTGCTTCTGCAGTTCCCACTGCTATGTGCAAGTCAGCTGCCCTGGTTTGGGGTAAGAAAGAGTTAATTTTCTTCATTGTGGTTCATATAGTGCTGTGCTTTCACATCTGATCCGCACAACTCAGAGACCCACCAATCCATTCCATGGGTCTTCTGATATCTTAACAAACATCAGAGCACAGCAGATGGCATTGCCAGGGGGTTGTCACCTATGTGCATGGTGTGTCGTGCACCCAGGGAAGCGTGCTCCTGGCTGGCCACGCTGCTATGTGCTCACAGACACATGGGGAGGGGGGGATTTGCAGCTCACAGACACAATGCCTATCACCCTGCAGCAGGCCTGGAGCTGGGGAAATCTCCTGGAAAAATCAGGGCAAGAGACAGCTAGACGAAGTAATAGATAACATTGGTGGATGAGAGAGCAATGGAGTAGGAAGAGGGGGAATAATCTATGAGGCAGTTCATGATGTAAGCGGCAGGGCCCAGGGGGATGGCAGGTGCAAGCATCAGTTGCTTGTGAGGAGGACCCTCTGTTGAGCCAAAGCCTTACAGGAAGAGATTTTGTTATCCCTGGCCCCACCTGCAGCCAGGAGCCCAGTTAGAGCTCAGGTTCTGCTGTCAGATCCAGTCATTGTGGTTGTTGATTTCTCCTCTGGCCGTGTCCCCTGGATCCAAACCACAAGCAATGTAATTGGATGCACCACCAGAGTGGCCGATGACTAAAAGCATCTTTCTGAAAGCATTTTCCCCCCCTGTTGCTGAGAGATTACATCTGATGTTGTAAACCAGCATTGCTCCCAGTTGGTACCACCGCTAAGTAATTTACCCTTCTGGAAAAGCTTCTTGTTATTGCAGCATGTTCACTGCAGCCATCTAGTGAAATTATTTCTTTCAAGTTAGGGAAAAAAAAAAAAAAGAGAGACAAGATTTCTCTCTTGTATTATCCAATATATCAAAACCCTTGGAGAAAAATGAGATATAGATCCAGCCCGAGGTGGGGGGAACACCTGTTATTAAGTTTGATTTCTAAAATAAGAGAGAGGCTTTGGGGGCAGGTTTCTGAGGGCAAAGGGGAGCAGGCAGCTTGCAGGATGCTGACCTTCCTTGGAAGGGGCATACATTGAGAGACCTTGGATGATGGGATGCGGAGTAGGGTTAGTGCTGTAATTTCCTCTGACCACAGGTGGGTGTTCCAGAGGAAAGAAACCAGTGTATCACCAAAGGTATCTCAGCAATGTGGTGAATGAGCATTGGGATTTCTGTGGGGGACGGGAGGTGTGATTTGGCCACATCAGATTGCCCTTAATTTGGCCTCCTCCACTCGAAGAGGAATTCCTCGCTTTCCCCCAGCTTGTGCTTTGTTCCTCTTGCTTTGGGAGCAATGCAAGATGTTTATGGAGGGGCCTGGCTGTGGCTACCTGCTGCTCACAGTCCCATTGCTGCCCTGAACTCTGCTGTGGGATGCCTTCCCAAAAACACCCAGTGAGCAGATGGAGACAGGGTGTGGGGATCAGATTCAAAGCAGTGCAAGATCCAATTTTGATCCAGATCATAATGCAGACTGAAAAGGCTTTGCTTCTGGTCCAAAGTCTTCTGCGTTTCCCTCTGATTTGGGATTACTCCTCATAAGGGCTGATTTGAGCTCTCAGGCTCTGACCAGGTGTTGCTGCCTGGGGCTGTTGCTCCTGGCATCCCCAGGCTGGCTGGAAGCAGGGAGGTGTGTGCACTGTGTTTGTTGGTTGTTTTTCTTTGGTAGGCTTCTTTAGCAGTAAAAACAAAAGCTGTGTGAATGCTAAATGCGTGTGTCTGCCTGTCAGGCTGTTCTTGTCATCTTCTGAACAACTGACCAATTTCATTGCAATTTGACAAGCAAGAGCTCGGGAAGGTAATATATTTCTGAAAGGCTCTGGAGAAATAGCTGGGCAGGTGGGGAGGCTCTTCCATGGGCTTAACGAAGAGAAAATCCACAGCATGAACTCATGTCTTGGGGGATGACAGAAAATATTCTTGGGAGTTTTCCATAAGAAGGTGGGACTTGGTGATTTTCCTGGCTTTTTTTCCACTAAGGTGGGATCAGATGTTTATAGTGTCCCATGCCTACGGACCATGGTAGTTACCTAAATGAAGGATATTGATAGGAAAAAGAATCGAGAGGGGGCAAGACCATATGCAACAGGACAAGAAGGAAATAATTGAAGTAATTTTAGCAGAGAAAGAAAATCTTGCAGTTCTTTAATTCTTCCTGTTCAAGATCTCTTATAGAAAATTGGTGGGTCCATCACCTTTTAAAGTGACAAAATGGAGCTTGAAGGGCATGGGAAGTCTGTGCTGGGATCTGACGTGGTCTCTGAGCAGTCTGGTTCTCATCTTGGAGCCTCACTCACAGGACAGTCCATTTTCTCGTAGCCAAGGAGAAATTGGAGGTAAAGGAAATGAAGAAACCATTGGAAGCTGCCATTTCTCATGGAAAAAACCCGTGTGATATTGTCTATTTTTATAATAGGTTTTTTAGAAAGTCTGCCAGGATTGATTTGAAATGTGCAGGATTAGAGAATCTTGGACATCTCCGGGTCAGCCATCTCAGAGGTTAACAATTTCTATTAAAAAGAGCCCTTTGCTTCTCACGTAGGGTTTTCAGATGGGGAAGGAAGGCTCAGCTCTGCTCTCCTTGATGCTTTTTTCTTTGCTGGCTGCTGAAGCCAGAATTTCTTCCAGAGCCTCCACATATGGCCAGTGCAAGAGTCCAGATCAGCCGTGCTCCCAGTGCTGAGGTGTGCTGGGGGCTGATCTTCCCACCTACACAAACCTTAAGGAACCCCTTTCCCTGGTTAGGAGCCCAGGTGTGGAAGTCCTGCAGCACAGCTGACACCCACCTGCCCTCCTGGGGAAGGATTTTGCAAGCTAGAGAAAGAGAAGCTTAAACCACTGGGATATCTCTCTGTCTGAGAAAGAAAATCTATCCGAGGTGATTCCTGGCCTTGTTCCTAATCAGCCCGAGGTGACAGGAGGATGCACGCTCCTGTGGTTTAATCACAGAGGATGCAGTGTATGTCAGTGCAGTTCACGTGCTGGGCACAGCTGTGGCAGCTGGGTGAACCCATTCCTAAAAACCAGCCCATGGAGGCTGGGGTGGATCAACTGCCTGCAAAATGCTCCTGCTGCTTCCTGCTTAGACTCTGTGTTGGCAAAATGGCCAGCTAATAATAGGCAGATCTGCAAATCACCATGAAGATGTGAGGGAACGGCTGCACTCTGCTAACTTTCAATAATCAGCGGAGGAGCAGCAATAGAGTTTGTGCACTGCAGTGGAAGAGATCTATTAAGAGTCCTTTCCCAGCCTTTGCTGCTGGGGAGAAGAGTTAATTGAAACTATAGTGCTCATTTTAATTGTGCCTGTCCATAAGCTTTGCTGGAATTGCTGTGTCAATCTGGCTGCCCCACGGATGGCTCTGGCTGACAGTGTCAGTGAAGGTTTGTTACAGCAGGTTCAGATTTATTGGTGTGAAGTGTGATGGGACCTGGGAGCTGTGCAGCTATCAGTCCCTCAGCTGCTTCCTTGCAGCCCAGCCTGCCTCCATCCTCCTGCATGGGGCACTTGGAGTGTTTCAGAAGCTGACAGTTGTCACCTCTGCTGGTATAGATTTATATGAGGGTGGCATGCAGGCTCTTGTTCCACACTGTCAAAAAGACACAGCTTATGGTGGTGACTGCGGTGAAAAATATTGGTTTGTAGCTGAGAATTTGCTTTATCAAATAATGTTATTGTACTACTTGTACTTTCCATGGGAATAAAAGGAGGCATTACTTTCAGAGCAACCTACGTATAAAGGAAGCCCAAGGACAGGCTGTGGTGGGAGATGCAGCGCTGGGGAGGTCAGATGCCAGCTGTGCTGTGCATCCCATGGCAGCTGCTCCCGATTTGCAGAGGAGAGGCAAATGCTGAATTGCAGAAGCTACAGAAGTGACACGGATGAGTGCAGTTTGTCAGAGAGCCGTGTTGGTCCGTGTTGTACCTCCGTGTGTGACCCTCCCTCCCTCCAGGAGGGTCTGGTAGCTGCCCAGGAGCACTGGGCTCCATTCCCAGCACCGTGCTGTTGGCACCCTGCAGGGAAGGCGATGCTGTGCAGGCAACTTTGTGCAAATTACGTGGGCTGTAAATCATCCTGATTTCAAAACCACTCTGAGGTGCCAAGAAAATACAAACTGGTTTCAAGGCGCCTCGAAAAAACCTGTTCACCTGGAGCCTGGGACCCTGGGGAGGTTTGCATAGTCTCCAGCAGAGTTTTGCTTTGTTTGTGTGGATTAGAAATGTAAATATATTTAGGCTACGCATGCGGAATGGGGAGAAAAGAAAAGACTAAAATAAAATACTGTGCATTTCTGATTTTCAGATTTATGCTCATCCTCATAAAAGCATGAATGACATTTATTTGGCTGGCTGCATAATCCATGTTAACAAGACAATTAGTATGTGCTGGAAGTTATTATTTTCCTTGGCACGTCACAGTCAGGGCTGCTGCTGGATTTGGAATGGAGCCTTGATTCATTCCTGCTTTGCGGTAAAAGATAATATTGAATTTTTCTCCAAAGATCTTGGCAGCATGTAATTAATACCTTTTTTTTTTTTTTTTTTTTCCCCTTTTTTCCCCTTTACTTTAAATATAATGGAACAAAACACAACAACCCGGCTGGGGAAAAATTCAGACTTAAAAGAACTACTTTTTAAATTGTGTCTAGAGTGAATCCTATGCCTCTGGGAGGCAGCGGATTGGTGGCTGAGCACAGTTCCCTCCTCGCTCCCCATGGAATGTCCCCAAGGGACACCTCTGCTGGAGTTTCTCTGCTGGAATTTGTCTGCTGGAAGCGGCTCCAAGCTGTTTCAGTCCTGAAGAGCCCATGGATGCTGCCTTGTTAAGTGAGAGCGCATCATTTAAATCAGCGCAGAAAGGGGTGCATGTGATACCCAGGCTGCAGGGACGTGGCTGAGCTGCTCTGGGCAGAGGGGTATAGGCATGCTGGAGACCACGTGGATGACTGGTTGGGGGGTTCTGTGTTCTTGTTAGGGTTATCTTATGTGAGTGAGGGTCTCCTTCTGGCCCCAGGAAGATGCTGGCTCCATCCCCAGGGTGGTCCCACAGAGGGAGGCTGCAGCAGCCATGGCACAGCAGGGAGCATCCTCTGGGGCACAGTTCTAGTTTCCTCTGGGCGCTGTAGCTGTCCCTGTGCCATGGCTCCCTACCTGCATTCAGGACAGGACTGCTTTCCTGTGCTCTCCTGGCAACAGGCAGAGCAGCAGCTTAGCTCCAGTAAATGATAAATGCCCCTGGAAAGATCTGGATCTAATGAGAATGAATTCGAGCAGGGGCCTTACAGATAGAAGTGTAGTTGTATCCCAAAGCGTCCTTCTGTGCTGGGAGGGTGAAGGCAGAGAGCAGTTTGCATTGTAGTGCAGATCCCCCTGGCCCTGCTGAAGCAGCACGACATGGGGCCAGGCACCCCTGACAAATGGTGTCTGTGGTGGGGAGATGGATGAGAAACCCCAAAGAGATGAAAAGATGTAGGGTTAAGGATGACAAATGGCAGTTTTCTTGGCAGCCTGGCAATCTCCATGGCCACATTTTAATCCCTGGATGAAAGTCACAGATGGTCCCCAGCCAGCACCACTGCAGCACACAACTGCATGGATGCATGATCCCTCTTAGAAGCTAGAGGTAGAAGCAGAGCTGCAATGTTTGTTTTCTTGTGACCCAAAGCAGTTCTTTTACCTACTGCTTTAGTATTCAAGGATTTAGTTGCCTCAGGGCAGATTCTGTGGGCACAGCTTTGTTCCCATCGCTTGTCTCTACTTTACCAATCTCACCACTGCCCCTACCTGCACCCTCCAAGAGATGCTGTGGCATGGCAAGCCACATCATCAGCCCTGAACAGTGGTTAACTGTATTCATCGGAAGATGAGGTTAAGCCACAGCAGCTGATACATGTCTTCTGGGCTGCACCCACCCTCAATGTTGACATGGAGCCCTCAGGAGTAGTGATCTGTGTTGTTTTTTTTTTTTTCCTTGCTGGAATAAATTCATAGAATCATGGAATCATTAAGGTTGGAAAAGACCTCTAAGATCACCCAGTCCAACTTCAGCCCATCCTACCATACCCATTGACTGTATCTCTCAGTGCCACATCTGCATGGGTTTTGAACGCCTCCAGCTGCATGGGCAGCTGTGCCACTGCATCACCATTCTTTTGGAGAATAAATATTTCCTAATCTCCAACCTGAACCTCCCCCTGGCACAACTTGAGGCCATCGCCTCTCATCCTAGTGCTGTTACCTGAAATCAGAGACTGAACCGCCCCTCCCCTTACCACAACCTCCATTCAGACAGCTGTAGACAGCAATAAGGTCTCCCCTCAGCCTCATCTTCTCCAGAATGAGCCATCCCAGTTCCCTCAGCCACTCCCCATAAGATCCCTTAGTGCTCCAGTACCTTCACAGCTCCATTGTCCCTCTTGGGACATCCTTCAGATCCTCAATGTCTTTCTTGCAGTGAGAGGCAACCCCAGTAGCTCCCCATCCCTCTGCCTCTCCCTAGAGCTCATCAGTGCAGTGCCCATCCTGCCTCAATTAAAGGGAATTTCAGTAACTCAGTATTCTAAAGGAAAAGCACTGCCTGTTTGTTCTGCACAGCAGTTTGGCCCCCATAAGCAGGCATGCATCCTGCTAAATGCATCCGTGGTAATGAGCTCTTATGTAATTAATATTTCAATAGAGTGATATACTGTAAACAAACAGCATCAGCTGACAATGGAAATTAGATAAGGAGCAGGTGGAAGCGATCTGCTGGTAGTTAAGATCAGCCCTTTATTAGCAGATAGAAAGAAACTGCCTTTATTAGCAGGTGATGCTCTGCTGATGAGGAATGGAATTCCTTCATGACTGCTGAACATTGGAGGTTCCCTCAGCAAAAAGCACCACCCTAACCTGGGGACAAACTTGAAGTTATTATTCACCTCACTGTATGGTTTCCAGTTCATTCTTGGCATGTTGTTTGTAGACCGTGGGTTTGGTTCTAGATCTTTGATCACTAAAAGATGATTCAGCCTAACGCTGTGTTTTGTGTTGTGTGTGTTATATCTGCCTTGAATACGTGCCAGATGCACGTTATTTATGTCAGAGGAGATGCTGTGGCTCCCTCAGAGCTGAGTGGTAAACAAAAGTTTGAAGGCTGGCTGATTTGTTTTTGTTAGGATGGGGAGGCAGTGATATGTGGCAGCTACATCATTCATGTAGCCTTCTTCTTCTTCTAAATTATTCATAAAACAATAATAATAAAACAAATCCATATCAGTCTTGTTTCCTTAAGCACAATAGAGATAATTCAAGCAGACTTTGAGGCAGAAATCAATACATCTGCCACACCAGTAGGTTCTGTGATGGGAAAACTCAACAGCTTGTGTTCTATGTTGGGGATTTCTCTTGAGTTGCTGACTCTGTGGAGGGGGTACATCCTGTCCCCACCTCCTCCTGCACCTTCTATGGGCTCCAGCACTACAGCATCCCTGCTGGTGGACATTCCTGGTGTGGAAGATGAAGGGTGCCCAGCATGGTCTGAGGTGGTCTTCAGGATGCTGCTTTTGTTCCAGGTCTTGGTTGTCCCATACAATGCCACCTATATGGCAGGATTTCTGTCTCGATGGCCAGACCTGGAATACATTGCGTTGTTATAGGAGACTGGTGTCTGCATCCTATTTTTATTCTGATTAAAATATATTGTGTTCAGTGTTGAAAACCTACCTGCTCTGTGCAGGTACGTGTTCACACTTGTGGACATCAGGGGTCTGTGACTGTTCTGGGCTCCAAAATACCCCCTGGCAGCCATTAGCCACCTGTTGGGGAGCCAGAGAGCTGCTCAGTCCTTTACAAGGCACAGCATCCAGAAGAGGTGGTTTATTTTTCAGTTTGGCTGAAGAACGCTTGCAGAAGAGAAACCCCTGTGACAGGAAAACTCATTTCAAAAAAAAGAAAGAGAAAAATGTTCCTTTTATGAAATGTAAACTCCCTGCTGTGGAAAACTATTGAGGCAAGTAGATGAGTAAGATTATAAAAAGGATTAGATATGGATTATCCAGGATTAAGGCAATGAACTCTCTTGGATAAAATTCACAAGAGGTTTTCATCCTAGTGTGTTTAGGGCCCTAGATAAGCTATTACTTCGTGTTAGGAAAGAAACCATCTCTCCTGCATCTTAAGGACCAATAGATTGTTTGGATTTTTTCCATTTCCTCCTTAATAAAACCTCCTGTGAACGAGGCCTGGGTGCAATGAGCTTAGATGTGTGAGTGGCTGCACAGCACCCGATGGCATCCAATGGGACTGAATGTAAAGTATGTACATAGAAAAAAAAAAAGTCAGCAGCCATACAGGAGGTGGGAGAGCACAGCCTGCACAGCGTGAGCATGGTCACAGGGCTGGACCATGCTGGAAAAGATGGGGTTTGGTGTAAATCATCCTCTGAGGCTTCCAGCACCGTCCTGCTGGAGTGAACAACAGTTATCTGCGTGTGTTACTACAGAGCTTTAATCCACAGCATCATCTTTCATGATGCTTTGCTCTTGAAATAAGCTTGAAACTGCAACAGTCCGAGCTGTCAGCTCCGTCCCTGTGTCTAATAAAGGAGCTGTTGCCTGGCTGTAGACAGAGAAAAATAATTTTCAGATGTTGCTGCTGCTCTCAGCAGGGTGTAATAGAAACTCATTACCGTTCACAAGTCTAACTTAATTACATTTTTTCTTGAAGGATGTTATGCTGGTTCAGCAGGAAGGGGGGGGGGCTCATCTGCATACATTCAGGGTCTGTCTTCTCAAATCGATTAGTAATATCCACAATAAAGGCTGGAGGAATGCGCTGAATGACTGTCCAACCCTCTGATCAATGCAGGCTGCAGCATGGATCTGCCAGACCCATGGAAAACAGTACTGTGGGCAGTATCCAGATCAAAAGAGAAAGAGATGTCGCATTGCTCCTCCTGTGGTTGTTATTTGTATCATGGGGTCACAAAAAATTGAAAATTAGTATTTTCTTTGTTGATAAAACCTTGAAGGCTTAACTTGGGTTATTCTTATGTTTTCTTTGCAAAAGGAAATTGTTTATATTGAAAGGGAAAAGAAAAGATGCTGGAATACAATCTGGGGTGAAAAAGCAGCCTTTGGTTACTGGTAGGTGACGGCTAGATATATGCGGCCATGTGTGTGATGCATGTGTTGCTGTCCTGTGGAGTGGCTGCACTGGTTGCAGGGAGACCATCCCCAAGGCCAGGTTCCTTCAGAGCTCTTCCTTCTTTGTTCTGCAGTGCCTGGCCCCAGTGTGCTGTCATTGGGAGGGCATGATTGAAAGCTGAAGGTACCCACGTGATACACCTGTGAGCATTTACTGATGGTTACCTCTGGTGAGTTCCTTGAGGCTGCTTCCCAGGGCAGCTGCGAGGGCTCTGAGGTCTGACCTCAGCAATGCAATTAATGCTTAGTGGGGTTTGGATGCGTGGCCGCAGCCTGCACAGCCTTGGGTTGGAGGAGATGAACTTTGCGGGCAGGCTTCAAGCTGGGAACAAATGAGAGGTGAAAGGAGGAGAACTCACCCATACAATTAGCTGTGTAATTAAGTTTCCTATTGGGAGAGGAACACTGGGCCAGTTCTGCCCCTTGTGAAGTGCAGTGACACCTCTGTCACCTCTAGTTTAGGATAAATAAATCTGTGCCCAGGAGTTTTCCTCCAATGAGGGACACAGATACAAACACGGCTCCTGTAGGCTTAACAAATGTTTGTGGGGTGAAAATGAATGGGCTTAGCCATTGGTATGGGATAGGGGATTGCCTGGTGGTGCATGTAGTCACAGTGGGGAAGAAACAAAATCTGAAACAAAGCAAAAGTAATTACATAGAGCAGGTGGCACTTCTTTGCTAGATAATCCATGCAAACTACAAGGGCTCCTGTCCAGACAATCAATAAACCAGCCCATTCCATTTTATGTTTGTGTGGTTGCATGTCCTGCGATATTGTGATGGAAACATCGCAAAGAATCGATTCCCAGATAGAAATATATGTGGGTTGCTTGTAGTTTATTAAGAAGATCAAGATAACAAGTGCTGCATTATTGATCAAACCCAGAGGGACACTTCCTTTTTTACCTCTTGTCGATGAAATCCCGTTGTAATTATTTTTTCCTTTTTCTCATTCTTCCTTTCCTCTCACTCCTCCCCAACCTTCTGGAGATGCAGTAATGAAGTCGGTGCAAAAAACCTTAGCTGGGGCTGGCAACAGGCAGGAGAGGGGATAGGAAGGAAGCAGGCAGGGATACTGGGAGGAGAGTAAGCGCTTGTTGGAGTGCCTGGGGAGTGCCTCCTCTGCTAATGCATGTCATCGCAGCTTAAGAGAGAAAGAAGCTTAATAGGAGCCCAAGAAACCCTTTTTATTTGCACATTAGAGATCTCTTAGTATGGATTTAAATCTCTATTAACAGCACAACCAGGCCTGCCCACCGGCTCCTGTGCAGAGCTGGAATAACCAAGGGTGGGCACTGCTGTGGGTAGGTGCTGGTGGGCCAGTAGAGGAGAGATGTGGGTCTCCTTCCAGGGCCCTGTAGGGAGCAGCTGGAGTGAGCTCACCCCCCTGGGCTGAGAGTGATCTTTAGGGCAGGCGGAGCCCGCAGCCTTTCTCTTTCCATCTCTAATCCTGGCAAGTTGCTGTGGGTGCCTTGGCTGCCTCTCCCAGTGATGGGCATCCCCTGGGGACAGGCACTGGGCTGCAAAATGCCAGTTGTGCAGATGTGCTGTAAGGAAATCCACCAGCCCTCGGGATGGACCAGCAACTCCCTTTCTTCTGTGGCTCTTCTTCCCCTTGCCTTCCTCTCCTGGAAACAGGAAAGCCCACAGCTCTGCTGATTTGCTGTAAATTCAGGGACACTATGAACTGCACAGAAAGATATGGGGGAGCATAGCGAAGAATGGCAAAGGCAGGAAGAGGCCAGAATTAATCACGGTTTGCCTGGTGCACATCAGTGTTCTGACCATGGTGGTGTTTAAAAGTTCCCTGCTGGCACCATGCATCCCTGCCAGGAAGGCTGAGATGCTCTGACTCTCCTAGGGACAGCATCACCACCTGGTTTGGTATTCTTTGTAAGACAGGAACGTTTTTGTTTGTTTATTTTCTCTTATCTGAAATCCCTGACTCATTTTGGCCAAGCTGTTTCAGACCTCTTCAGTCTGAGGTAGATACTACTGGTAGAACATGTTATCCTCACGGAGAGTTTGGCATTATAATGCAGTGCAACAGGGCAACGAGAGGCCCTTCTGTGAGTGGTGGTTCTGCGTGCTGAAGGTGATGCATGCAGCTGAAAAATAAAACATATTTACTTACAGAGGAAAAAGTAGAGGAGAAGATCGGAGATCCAGAATTCCCCTCTGACTTGGGAAGCAATAGCCAAGTGCTGGAGTAAAGCAGGGGCAGGAGCTCATAACGAGACAGAGATGGGTGGTACTGCACATCTGCCTTTTATTTTTTGACTCATTTGGCACTGAAATGTGAAAGGTTCAGGAGAAGCATTATGGCACAGCAGCCACTCAGGGTTTGTCCTGCTGTCAGAAAAGAGCTAGGTAAGGCCTGGAAGCAGCACACTGACACTCCTGATTTAGGCAGCTGTTACAGATAGGTAGGCTTAATTTTGTCTAAACAAAATGACTACAACACTTCCTATAACAGCTCCAGCACTACGAGCAGAGGTGGGAGAGGACATGAATCAGAGAAGATAAATTTGATATTCAAAGGTAGTCTGGCAAGTTCTTATGGCACTTAATAGCTAGCATACTCCCACTGCAAGGGAGGCAGAAAGCAAATTCAATCATTTCTGTTACTAAAATCCCACCGCTCTTTATTATGAGCACAGATGGCGTCTCGGGAGCTTTGCTGCCAGTGCTCTGCATGCCTAATGCCGGGCAGGGAGCAGTGCTTTTCCAGCCCAGGTGACACGGGAAGGCTCCTTTTTTCATTTGCTAGAACCGTGTGGGTTTCCATGCTCTCCCATTTATACATTTCATTTAAACCAACCACCCAGCAAAAAGTCAAAGCGTTACTGCAGAGCGTATTTAGCAGAGGTGAAAGCAGAGACACAAATGAGAACCAATTATGCACTATGGAGGTGAAAAACTGTTGCGAAGAGAACAGCAAATAGAAGAGTATTGCAGGACATAAAGTATGGTGGGAAATGGAGTTGCCTTGCCTTAAATCCTCCCTCTGTGCAGAAACCTGGAAGGGTAATGTGTAGGATAGGCTAGATCTCTGGAAATATTTTAACTCCAGGAATGGAATAATCTCAATTAAATATCTTCCCGTTTTTCAAGGCGTCTTAATGTAGAGCTGCCTTCTCCAGAGCTGCACTTCTGCAGCTACTTATACATTATACATTATATCACAGTGGCCTTTTCTGATAAGCACCATCTTTTATGTGCTGGTCACTGTGCTGGAGTTGTGTACCAGAAGCTCATGTTATCTCACTGCCAGATAGGTCTGGAATCTTATTCTAAGCAAAAGTTAGAGAACCATTGAAAGGTCAGATCTGCTCAGCCCCTTTTTTATTTTTTATTTTTATTTATTTATTTATTTATTTGAGTGCTGCACTGAGTACCATTTACTTCAAGCAATAAAACACACTGTGGGTTTATGCTTTCCCCCTCCAGCCTGAAGCTCTCCTGGCACTTAGCAGCTGTCGTGTTATGATGTACAGCACTGCTAGGACAAGGTGAAGTATTATCCCAGGTTCCTAAGTAGAGAAATAAACCACAGAGGGCCTGGTCATCTTTTGAGAATCACAGATCTTATCTCACAAATGCTTTGGACCAGTAGAATTGAACGACAAGGTTCTCCAGCTAACAGAATTTGGCACAGCTCCATCTCGCTGCATGCTGCTAGAATAATTACTGCCAGATAAAAGATATGACGGGCAGGTTGTGTTGTATTTTTTTTATTATTATTATTTTTCTTCCTCCTTTCCCAAAGGACACGAATACTCTTGTGTTGTTGTTGATGAGCTTTGCCCTTGGTTGTGTACAGTCGAGTTGAAATGTGCTTTAAAGGGGAAGATAAACACAGTTCCAAGCCCTAGGCTGTGTGGAATCAAAGTAGATATTTTAATCTTGGTGCACATGCCTGGAGTGCCTTCATATCTAGTATGTTGGAAGTCATAGATTTAGTATGTATGATATCTTACTGGATCATGGGCAAGCTGAGACACTGACTCCAAATGATTTCAGGTAGAACATCTTCCATTGCTGAGCTTTTGACTCTTGGTCAACTAAAAACCAAAGGATGTAACACAGAGCTGCTGAGCTGCCTACATATCCTTCAGCAGAACCAAAATGAAACTGAGCTCTTTGGGAACTTTAGATATAGTTTAAAAAAGTAGACTTTATGTTCTTGATTCACCAGTGCCTCTGCTTCCTGTGGACTTCAGCATGCTCAAGAATTCTGGTTTCTGTGGTAATGCTTAAGGCTGATCACCTGTAAATGGCAATACTAGAAAATCTTGAGGATTTTCTCCTAGATATTTTACTTCTGGCCTTTATTAGAGAACCTTCCAGATTGCTCTGCTGACCTTCGTTAATCAGTCTTAATAGACAGTTGTAGAGTGCGCTATGGCTCTACAATCTTCTTGTATTTAGGGCAATGTTTCTATACTCAGTGCTTCATTTTCCCTTTGGTCTTTCTTACTACTTTCCTGTTGTTTATGAATTAAAAGGACAAAACGAAGACTTGTACTTGTTAACCACACTCAGCATGCCCTGATGGCTTTGAAAACTGAAGTGGATGCTCAGGGAATTGAGGGGCAGTCGTTTATCTCAGCGTAATTCTGCTGGCCTCTGAAAGAAGTTTAGCACTTCCAGCCTTTCACCTTCAGTGCTACCAGCTGAGCCAACCTGAGATGCTGGCCCAAGGAAGCTAATAAAATAGTTTGCACTGTGAAGCTAGAGGAGTCGATAGTAATGAATATTTAAGTGGTGGAATTTTCCACTGCCACCGCTGAACTTTTTTTTTTCCGACTAATTACTGCCTTTAATAAAGTCCTGCCAACACCTGACTAATGAGGACTCAGCACCAACTTTACTTAATCTATGGCCTTTTGTCATCTTGGTTGCACAGTGCACATGGCAATTGCTAGGCTGCAGAAGCAGCTTAAGGAGACTTTCTGGGCATGAAGTTTTAGAGAGTTTAGTACAATATGGAAGCTGTCTTGCAAGACCTTGGTGTTGATGAACTTAATTCAGACTCCATGGCTGAAGTTCTTGTTTTGTCTCTATGTGACTGAGTCTAAAAAGAGTGTTTACAACAGAGGTGGAATTCCAATGAAGCATGCAAGGTCTTTCCCTGCTCCTGAAGGTGCCCTACCATAGAAGTTGGCTTACTGTGTAAACTTAGCATCGCTGCAACTCAATGGTAAATCTTACCAGAGACAGTTTGAAAAAGGTACCTTTAGGTACCTAAAGGGAGCCTATAAAGAGGAGGGGAGACAACTCTTGAGAGGGTAGAGAACAGCAGGACAAGGGGAAATGGTTTTAGGTTGAATGAGGGAAGATTTAGATTGGATATCAGGGGAAAGTTCTTTACAGAGAGAATGGTGAGGTACTGGAACAGCTGCCCAGAGAGGCTGTGGGTGCCCCGTCCATCCCTGGAGGTGTTCAAGGCCAGGTTGGATGGGGCCCTGGGCAGCCTGGGCTGGTATTAAATGGGGAGGTTGGTGGCCCTGCATGTGGCAGGGGGTTGGAGATCCATGATCCCTGGAGGTTCCTTCTAACCCAGGCCATTCTGTGATTCATCTGTAGATTTTTTTCATACTGTTAGCTGGTGCATCACATGCTACGTGCAGTTAAGTGTCCAATATGTGACCCTCCTGGGGATGATGCTCTAATTGCTGGTGCAGGGACCTGGTGGTAATGCCTTCCCTTTGTGTGGCTTTTTTATACAAGTCAAATCCTTTGCTCAGAAGTAGATATGAATTCTCTGAGAGCTTGGAATCACTGACACTGCTGAGAAAAGATGGGGAGTGTAATTGCTGAACCAAAAAGTCAGCCTGACTCTGAGAGATGGGCTAGGGACCGTGATTTCAGTCAACACTTAGCTGTGGCTCCTATCATTTTAGAGTTGTCTCATGTTTAAACAGTGTAATTGCAGTTAAACGCAAGTTCTCTGTGCTTTAATAAAAATAGCATCACATTAATCTAACCAATTTTTACAGACGAGATTGATAACATTTATTAAAGGGCTTATATAATGCATTTGTCTGCAATAAAAGATGATAGGACTTGATGACCTGAGAGATCTTTTTGGTCCCAGTGCCTCTATTGCAGGTGGGCCAGCCATGAGAGGGCAACAAAGGCTCGTGGGGTGTCTAAAGTCTGTAATTAAAAACCAATTAACATATGACGAATCTGTCAACCCAGGGAAAAATATTTGCCACTGTTTACTAGAAGCTGGTGTGACCACTTCATGGAGCTGATGCTCGTAGGCAATGTGCTGGGTTCTGTCTGGAACAAGGAAGGAACAGAGCTTCAGAGCTCGTGCTTTGTAATAATGACCACTGGGAGCTTAGGAAAAACGCACTAAGAGCATCCCAGCTTGTGAGTCACGGCCTTTAGAAAGCAGGAAAACTAATAATTGGTATACAGCTATGAAGTGTTTGTAATGAATTTCAGTCATGTTCCTTCTTAAATAACAACAAACAAATGTCAAAAGGCAATTGTAATTGCAGACAGCCTGATTATAATGGGCAATTGCTCTGGACATGGTGAAGCACAGGTCAGTGCTGAGTGGGCAGTTTGGCTGTGGCCAGGCCCTGTAGTAATGTCGTTACAGAAATCCCATCAGGTTTCCTACACGCACACATTGGATATTTCTGCATCTCCGGGTTTCTTGGACATGACAGTTAAAAGAGCTTTCTGCAACCATTGCTATTAGAAGGTTTCTTTAATCCTTGGGTTCGGATCTTCAGGTTGACACCCATGTCACTTTTGGATGTTCACACCTGGGTCGAGACCTGTTTGGTTTCAGGAGTTCAGCCCTATGCATTTCCGCAATCCGTATGGACTGCTGTGATGCTGCAGCTGCTCTGAGTCCCCAGACAGGCTGCAGTTGCCTTGGGGTAGGGAATGGGATGCGCAAGTGTTACCTAGAGGTGGTGGAGGATTTCATGGTGGTTAATCCTGCGCATCCCATTCCTTACCCCAAGCACTGAATGAGCGACCAAATCTTGTCTCCGCTTTGGAGTCTGCCTGTGCTGCAGTGCTAATTGCTAAGGCATTGCTGATGCATCAGCAGTTAATGCACAGGGGTTGCCTCAAACCCTGATCAATGTTCATCTCCTTGCTCGTTGGCAGTAGTGGCCTGAGGCAGGGCAGAGGGCTCCTTAATGGCCTTAAAGTCCTTTCTTGACAGAACGGAATAAAATGTGCAGGAAGAACATGAAATCACTGGAACAACCCTTAAGCTCAGTTCAGCCATGGGGTGAGTGAATGTGCTCCCCTCTGAGAAGAATGTGCCCTGCAAAGCACCAGCACAAAGGTACAGCAGATCTCTTACGTGTCCATTAGTGGCAATAAATCCTTCAGCACTGCTTATCCCCATCAGTGTATTGAGCTGTTGGTGAACACTTTACTGTATTATTGTTTTAAAAAACTTCATTAAGTACAGTTTCAAATGAAAAATGAAGGAAGAAGTGGTAGAGCTGGAGGTGGAAAGGATGCTGCTGAGTGGAAGATTTGATGGACGAGATTATTGGGGAGAAGGGAGAGAGGGGAGACTGTAGGGAGCAGAGGGGAAGGCAGGATGAAGGAGGGGTGCAGAAGGGGAGAAGTGGGCACTGCCACTCAGAATAAGGGAGAAAGGTGGAAAAGATGTGGTGAAAAGTTTATGAATCCAGTGTTGGACACTTTTCTGTTCCTGGTGGTGCTGTCACAAGGAAGCATATCTGTAAATATTTAATATAGATGTTCTTGAGGGGACTTTTTCTGCAGCCCATTTGTCTGGGGGCAGTGCTTGACCCCCTCCCAACATGACATGAATGCAGAACACGCTGTCAGTCAGCTCCCTCAGCCAGCAGGGAGGGGACGTGACGGGGGTTATAACTGCAAGAGCTAAAGATGAAAAACTGCTGCTCCCACAGACTCGGAAATAAAAGCTTCATGTGGCATTTTTTATTTCCTCACACTGCCTCTTTGTTTTTAAAGGGGGAGAGAAGAACAAGATTATTTGTGGAGGTGTTAAGTTAAGCACCAGAAAAATCTCTGACTTGGAGTTGCTGGTAGTTTCTTCTCATTCTGGTTTTTTTTTTTTTTTTTTTTGGACCCTGACACATTCCTCTCCAGCATCTTCATAGGCTGAGGAATAAAACACGACATAACTAAGATGTACAGTGTGCTTTTTGGCTAAACCGCGGGGCTAGCAAAGCATTACCATTATTTTTTCTGGCTTTTATTTGAAATCATAAAGAGTTAAGTGCATCAGTTTGCTGTGGTTATTTTTTTCTTCCTTTCTGTGGGTAAGAAATGAAGGAAGAGGTTGGCAGTTAATTTAATAGTTTGTTTGGAAAATATACTGATCTATGACACCGTTAATTGAAATGAAGGGCAGAGAACATTCAGAGCTGCAGGAAAAGAATATAAAGGAATGTTTGGCAAATGACATAAAGTAAAAAATGAGATCTCAGGGCTCCAAGTGACTACTACCAAGACAATTTCCTGAGACCATTCAGAATGCTTAGGGGGAGTGAGCAGGGCGACTGGATGGGCTTCTGAGTTGTGCCGTTCTTCATTACCCCCACCCAAATATGACAAATTAGTAGATATTTGTCAATGAATATTCATGGGACCCTTTCCAAGCAGCTGCCTTTCCTTGTTCTGAGGATTACACGGTCGTTGTTGAGCCAGTTCCAAATGTAAGAATTTATTAAGGAAGGCACTAAATCCATATGTAGATACCTGCTATTTATTTTCAGTATCTTACCTTTGAAGTATGACTGCGCATAAATGATAAAAGTCATCTGCAGGTGCTTGGGATAGTTATTTAAGCACGGTTTTAGATGTGGCTGAGGACCTCAGATGCAAGATAGACTGACCATATTTATTATCAATCACATTCAACTAACCGCACTGTAAACCCAAAGTGCTGCTGTTAACCCCGGGTTATTCGTCTTCGTTTGACTTATTTTGGTTATTCTTAATGGTTCTGTAGGACTAAATAGAGTGCTGTGGTTTCCTAGTACCCTGCAACCTTGTGACAGCTCTTGTTTTTCCACTAACTGTTAGTGGAAGAAGATAGGCTTTTACCATTAAGGCTTGAGAACATTCTGAATTTAGAGAGAGGAGGAGGAATATTCAGATATTGCATGGCTGTCCAACTTTTTGGCTTGCCTGGGCTGCATTGAGTGAAGAGGAATTCTCTTGGACTGCATATACATAGGTCGCTCCATAAGTAATGCCTTCTATTTCTTTCTCTGGAAATGACAACTGACCCTGTGGGCCAGCAGCTCTGCAACATCTATGTGAGCTTTTGCTTACTCAAGGCCATGGGGGGTTATTGCACCATGTGGAGATGGAGCCAGATGTCTGGGGAACCTAATTGTACACCTGTGTATCTTCTTCAGAAGATGATGTGCTTGGAAATTTAAAACTTTAGGAGTGAAATGTTAGCACAGAAATTAATTTCGTAGACTTCAGTGCTATCTGGTTAGACTAATTGCTTACTATCTACTTTCCTGGGGTTTTAAGCCCTTGGAAATGGCTCTTTGCATCTTGGTTTGTGCTTAAAGGAAAATTATGCACCATCTTTTCAAGGCTCTGTTCTGGCTCTTTGATATTCCAGGAAGAAAAAAAAAAATAGAGAAATCTTTCTCCTGACCCATCTGTTCCAAGCAGCAGCAGAGACTGACACGTTTGTTTGGCTCGTGGGGATGGTAGCTAGTGGACTATGAGATCTGCCATTATACCTGGCCTATCTTGACTAAGCCCTGCTGGCAGCCCAAAATTATCCCCATGAGCCCTACTAATGCGTTAAGGGTTTTTTTTATATATAAAAGGC
Organism: Chrysolophus pictus; assembly: GCA_037305975.1. Classification (NCBI taxonomy): domain Eukaryota; kingdom Metazoa; phylum Chordata; class Aves; order Galliformes; family Phasianidae; genus Chrysolophus; species Chrysolophus pictus. The sequence continues at coordinate 10,479,131 of CM074595.1, forward strand.
AGATCAAATCATCATGTAAATGCTAAGGAAACTCGTCTCATTAAAAACCCAGGACCTGCAGAACAATCTAAGTTAGGAGGAAAGTCTCTTTGTATCATCAGTAACTTGAATTTGCAGTGGGTTGTTGGAAGGGAATATGAGATCCTTTTGTGTGTACCCCAGATTTGGTGTCTGTCAGGCTTCCAGGCCTCGTTCCCACCAGATAGATTGCTTCTGGTGGCCAGATGGAGCTGGGCTATGAAAAAAAGGCAGCTCAGGCAGTTACCATCAGTCTTCAGAGTAAGAAGGTGGTGGGTGAGGAATGGTCTTAAGAACTGTTCGCCTGGAGCATCTACAAAACTAACAGAAACCAGAAGTGGGGTCAATGCCTGAAGTGCTCCAGTGAAACTGCCCAAATGGACAAGTCAGAAAGATGAGAGTATCAGCTGGGAGCCCAGGCACAGGGAGGGAGGAACCGACCTGTATGACACACAGAGTCTGGGATGTGGGGAAGGATCTGCACCAGGATCAGTCAGCTGTCCAGGTCCAAGCAATGACCGGGTCTCACCTTGGTACTGTGTGTTCATCTTGGGGCACAAAGTTGTGAGTGATGTGGGACACAAACCTGCTGCCTTCTTCTGTACTGCACTTCCCAGGCTGGGATCTGATATCTTTTGCAGCCTCTGATTTTTAATGTTGTTTAAGCTGTGATTAAACACAGTGCAGGGTAGTGGATCAGAAGCCACATTGGAGAGTGGGTAATAGGAAAGTTTTTGTCTTTCTCTTTGTCTTTTTATTTATTTGTTTCTAAGCCTACAGTAAACACTGCTATAAAATACACTGATGTAAAACAACTGCAAATTGAGGCATTATTCCACATTATTTGTACCACAATTTTATTGCTATCACAGTTATTTACAGTATGTAAATAAGATTCACAGTGTAGAAAAATGTTCTGCTATAACTCAGTTGGTTGAGCATTTAAAAAAATGAGGGTGGGTGGGAAATCAACACAAACCCTTCGATGCATGCATGCAAAAAAAGAGATTACGGACAATATTATGGATGTTTTTATATATTGTTGTTGTTATAGGATTAGCTCTGTATGAAAATAGCACTGATTTCCTGAAATGCCAAAATTTGCGTACTTTAGCTACCTGCATTGTGTTATAAATCTATAAGGACTATTTTCCATTGCATATTGTGATACAGTTTGAATTATTAAAAGCTACCTGGCTGTGTGCAGAGCGCAAAGCAAGGAGAATTTTCTGCCAGTTGAAAGAGAGACCCGGTGTGGGTAAGAATATAGCCTTAGAGCATTGCAGCATCTGTAGACACAAGCAATTATATGCAGATGGAGCACAGGCAGTACAAAGATAAATGCAAGGTCCTTTTAAATCCTGCTTGCAGTATTCCCTACATGAGTATGGACTGTAGTGTGATTGTCTGGCTTTCTTAAGGCTTAATTTTCATCCCACTGAACGTAATGGCAAAACATCTATTAATTTCAGTGGCAGCAGGGCAGGGTGCTTTGGCTCTAGATTAAAGCAGTCTGAAAAACAGTGGAGAGAGAGGCAGTGAACTACTTTGGCAGAAAAATATTGCTTGGGTGCCTGTAGTTTGAAGAGACTGTTCAGAAAGGGAAGAGGTTTCTGTGTTAGCCCTCGTGCTTTGTATTAGCAGGCTGGGCGTGTTTCCAGGACCCTGATCTAGGCTACTGTTAAGCTTTCCTTTTTCTCTGCAGAGATCATGGTGTTTTACAAACATAGCATGAAAATAAGCCATTACAGCACAGCAGAAATGAGACAACCATTCTGGTAGTTCTGACTAAATGAAGAGAGGATGCAAGGTAGGAGAAGCACTGTGTAGGTGAGGAGTGATCCCAACAAGCCAGCAGTCAGGGCAGCGGCTGCAGCCCCAACTCTGCTGGTCACAGCTCTCTGCCAGGGCTCCAGAGCCACCAGATGAGCAACAACTGGAAGGACTTCTCTGCATGTGAAAGAAGAATTTGAGAAATGGGGCTTTTTTACACCTAAACTGCAGAATTTATCCTCCTCCCTGAGGAACAAACCTTGCAAACAATAGGACACAGCACTCTCCTGGCATCACCACTGTACAGTTGTATTTATTTCTCTACTCTTTAAGTCAAAATATGGCTATGTAGATGAAAAGCAACAAGTGCTGTTCAGCAATGCAATATAGTGATGTTTTGCGATGATACTGGACTCCGCTTTTCCTCTTCACAGAATCAGAGAATCTCTTGGCTTAGGGAGGGACCTCAAAGATCATCTGGTTCCAGCCCCCCTGCTGCGGGCACAGTTGCCCACCAGTAAGTCAGGTTCAAGATCAGGTTGCCCATGGTCTCATCCAACCTTGAATTGAGCACCTCCAGGGATGAGGAAGCATACACAACTTCTCTGGGCAGCCTGTGCCAGGACCTCAAATTCTCAGTGAAGATTTTCCCCTCTTTTAGTTTAAAAATGTTCTCCTTCATCTTATCAGCACCCATCTGTGTAAAAAGTCTATTTCCATCCTGTTTATAAGTTCCTTTTAAGTACTGGAACGCCACAATCAGGTCTCCTATGGATCTTATCCAGGCTGAATGAGCCCAGCTCCTTCAGCCTGTCTTTGTAGGAGAGGTGCTGCAGCCCTCAGCATCTTCATGGCCTCCACTGGGACCCTTCCAAAAGCTCCAAGTCCTTCAAGGACGGTGCCCAAGTGGCACCTTCCGTGGAGCAGATGTGAAGGAGAGCTGCCCCAGAAGCAGCCCTGAGGCTCAGCCTGCGTGGCTGGCTGCTGCCGGGCAGGACAGGCCCCGTCTGCAGCAGCTCCAGAGGAGGACAGGCAGCAGCAGCACCGTGGGCTCTGTGCTCCCCAGGTGCCGTGCCAAAGCCCCTGCCTGGGTCGCTGGTGGCCGTGCAGCCTCAGGTGCAGCTGGCACACGGCCGGGCTGTGCTGCAGCAGCAGGCAGAGCCCTGCTCAGCCCTCTGCCCCCTGGTGCGTGCTGCCACGCAGTCACAGAGCTCGGGCTCTCAGGGCTCTGGAAGTCAGAGGTTTCACCAGCCGACCTCTCCCTCGTTCCCCGTCCCTGTTTTGCACTGGGATTCCGGGCTTACAGTTTAGCTTCCAGAAAGAAAGAGACGCAACAACTGCTCATTTTAGGTGTGTGAATGTTTATTGACAGTGCCCAGCTCCCCCCGCGCCCTCTCTGTGGCAGGAGGGCCATCCCAGCTGTCGTCCTAGCGGAGGTGTTGTGTTCTTCCGGCACTCCGCGCTGTTTGCTGGGCTCTGTGCAGTGCCTGGCTCGGTGGTAGCGGCAGCCCAAAGCCGGGCACTGTGGGCTGACCGAGGCTGATCAGCGGGGGCCGGAAGGATGAGCTCGAGCTGCCGGTGGTCTCCGGCAACGCGGGGAAGCGATGGTCGGCCAGAGCTGAGGCAGAAGAGCCGTGCGGTGCCTCAGCCTCTCCCCCGCCTGCGCTTTCCGTCCCGGTGCCGTTCCCGGCTGAGGTCGGGCCGCCCGCTCACAAGCGGGGCCCGTCGGGGTGCCGCGCGTGCTCTCCGGCGCCCATCTGCCGCTCGCGTGCCGCCCGCCTGAGCCATTCGCGGTCCTCGTCCTCCCGCGGTGGCTCCTCGAAGCGGCTGCGCTGGTTGAGCTCCCCGTGCCAGGAGGAGCTGCGCACCAGCGGGCGGGGGGACCTGGAGCGGCTGCGCGGCGGGCGCCGTGCTGGGACGCTGCGGGACCGGTGGGCCGATCTTCTCTCCTGCCGCTCCCTGGTGCGCTGCAGCCTTCCCGGGTGCCGGCGGGTCGGGGGGCGACCCGAGGGGCGCCAGTCCAGGCACTGCTTGCTTAAGATTCTCTGGCGGCACAGGGGGCAGTTGTCGCTGTTGGCGGCCCACTGCTGGATGCACTCCCTGCAGAAGATGTGCCTGCAGGGCAGGGCGCGGATGGTGTCCACGATCTGGTCGAGGCAGATGGGGCACCGCTCCTCGCGGGCCTCCACCGGCCAGACCCACGCCTTGCGCCTCCGGTCGGGAGCCGCCTCCCGGCTCATGGCTGCGGCTGCCCTGGCGCTGTGGGGCTCCAAGGATGGATTGGGAGCCCCAAGGATGGATTTGCTGGAGGCTGCCTCTTGCAGAGCAGTCGGCAGTCTCCGCGCCTCCACTCACAATCCACTCGCAAGACTGCTGTCTCACGCACTGGCAAGGTCTCAGTGTCTCGTGCTCCCACAGGAAGACGCGCACACCTCGAGAGTCGCCAGCAAGACTCACTGCGGGCTGGGCCCGCTGGGTATTTATCGGCACCCGGCGCATTGTGAGGTCATGGGCTGAGTGTGACTCCGCGATGCCATCACAAGAGCACAGACAGGTGGAGGTTTGCTGTCCGGTTGTTATGGCGTTCCTATTTTTGGCATTTGCCTGCCCGAGTCCATCCAAGGACTTTCACTGGGACATTTTCACAAGCAGTGACAAATAAATGATTGATGGAAGCCGCCAATGGAATGGGTTTGGTGTTGCCATTGATCAGTGCTGTAGTGTGACCGTGCTAGTGTTTGATAGTAGTGCTAGCAAAGTAAATGCTCTCCTGGGTGTTTTTCACCAAGAAGTGGAGGGGCAGTGCATAACAAGAAGGGATCCCTGTCTTGGTGGGGAAGGAGCAGCACAGCTTTTCTGTTCCTCTTGTCTCCTTAATCTCTCTTCCCACTGCTCCTCTGCACCCTCCAGGCCTTTCCCTTACATCCTAACCTTTCTCTTTGCCTGGAACCTAAATCTCCCTTTGTTTTGCTTAAAACTGTTCCCACGTGTCCTGTCTCTGCCTGACAGTGTGAACAGTTGCTCTCCCTCCTGTTAAGCTCCCTTTAAGTCCTCGAAGATTTAGAATCTGGAAGCAAGAGGCATGAGATTTGCTTGTAGGCATATTTGTGTTTCTCTTGTCTATTTAACCTCTCTTCCCTCCCGTTCTCTGCACCCTCATGTGTGCTCATCCTGGAGAGCTGTGCTTTTGTTATCTATCTTAAAGTGGGTCCGAATTTTTCCAGGTATTTCTATTTCTGAGCAGGTTATGCAGCAATGGCAGTGCCACTTTCTTGAACGTGCCTCACCTATTAAATGCCCAGTGACAGACTTCATAGTCAGGCTTTCATATACTGGGAGCACGGGGGTCTTTTTGATTTGCAGGTTTCTTTTTAATAAACTATGATTATTTGCTCTGCAGCCATCTAAAGATGTTAGGATCTTACTGAATAAGATCACAAATCTTTAAATATCTTAGTGTAAATTCTTTCAGTTTTTGTTGGCAAAGGTGAGCATTGCTTTAGGACTTCCCTTGTCTCTAGAACTGGCATCTCATCCTGGGTTAGGAAAATGCCCTCAGGAGTTACCAGAAAATATCTTTTTTTCAGTTTACCATAGACATTATTTTTTGTAGTAACTTATTTTAAAAATCTATTCATTTTTCCTGCAATCTGGGAGCTTTCAGATTTTGTTTGGCTCATAGGCTCTATTAGGTACTACGTGTAGCTTTTTTTAGAATGAGGATAGCGTTCCATTATTTGTGTATGGTCATGATCAAAAACTATTTAAAGTTCAGTAGTGGTAAATTCTTTTTTATTATATATAAAAATACATCCTTTGTCTTGGGTCTCAATAGGTTCATGAGGTGAATTACTGTTAGGATTAAAATGAAGTCAATTTATTTTCAATTTAAAATGAAGTGAATATTTCAGTCATAGTTTTTTAGGTGGAGTGGACATTGTTGTTATAACCTGAACTGACACCTTGTATAGCACACAAGTCACAGTGTTTCACTTGGTGAGGTATCTGTCCCAATAATCTCTGGTTGGCCAAGAACAAAAACACATGTACATCTATATACAATTCAGTCTTCATTGAAAGAAATGAAGTGATGGGAAACCTACTGCATCCCTTGGCAGTCTGTTCCAGAAAATAAATTAAAATAAAATAAATTCTCCTAATTCTTCAGACCTTCAGTCAGATAATGTTGGAGTCATTTGAACCACCTGACTCACCACTCCTTTGCCTGGAAATGTTTTGCAGTTGGCAGCGTTTCCAGCTGCTGCTCAGGTTGCTCTTAAATTTAAGAGTTCATTGGAATGTCTTATTCTCTGTATAGCCTCTGGGGTTTTGTCGTATTTGAAAAATCAGAGTATTTGATTGGATTCACTAACAAAAAGCACATAAGAAAAGCCGCAGAAGAAAACAGACTGCTTCTCAGCAACTATCTGAAGGTAGAAAAATGACAGCTAACCCTAAATGCTGCTGTGCAAATGAATCTTGCTAGAAGTCTTGCTTGTGAATTTGATTTTTCATGTGCAAATAACACAATGACTTTGGAATCCACAACTGTGGCTCTGGCACTGCTGCCCAGAGAATTGTGGGTATCCCATTCCTGGAGGTGCCCAAGGCCAGCATGGATGGGGCCCTGGGCAGCCTGAGCTGGTTGGGGGCACCCAGCCCATGGCAGGTAGTTGGAGTTGGATGATCTTCAAGATCCCTTCCAACCCAAGCCACTCAATGATTCTGTGATCAGTGCCAGGATCACAGGCTGTAACTCACAGATTTGCTGGTTGGCTCCACCAAGGAGGCTGACCTGGTTCCTGACTGCTTGCAGCTTGCCCTCTGCATCACAGTACTGCCTGGAGTCAGTAAGGGAACAGGATTTAGTTGCTGATGTTCCTTGAGTTGCATTGCACTGACCTAGATGGCACACATCCAAAGGTTCTGGTGCTACTTTCAAACAGATCCTGAAACTGATCCCACCGACATCAGTTCCACGCATTCAAAGTGCAGTGGTGTCAGCATGCCTGCCTTTAGTTTACTTTTAGGTAACTTCATTTTATCGTGCATTTTGCTTTGTGCTTTTCACTTCCTTCTCATTCTCCCAGTTTTTCATTTTAACTTTGCTTCCAGGCCCTCCCCCTCAAGCCCTACACTTCCACTTGGCCTCTTGCTCATGCTAGCTGTCCTCTGCCTTATTTTTTTTCTTACAGTTCAATGCTGTTTTATAAATCTGAATCAGGTGGTCTGCGCCTGCCTTATGCCTCCAGCCATTTCTGCCAGTGCAGTTTCTGAAAACGTTGTTGATGCTTCCGTTGAGTTACCCAGCTGATCTGCAAGCTCACTACGTGAATTTCCTCTGCCTTTCTTAGCTGGTCACATCACTTCCCAAAGCATGGAGGGGAAGCAAATGACTGCTCCATGGTACAAGGGTCAGTCTATTTAGTTAGCCCTCTTGTACCCAGCATTGGTCAGTGGACATGGCAACAACATCTGCCTCATTCTAAAGCTGAGTACATTATGACCTGAAAGTCTAGATATATTGTTTAATAGCTAGGTCCTAAAATGCTATTTTTGTGTGCGTGAAGTAAAATGTTATTTCTTTTCCTTGAGCATTGCAATTCTAGAGCTAGAATAACCCATCAGGAAAGTATTTAAACCCATAAATTATATTGTGACCAAAATTGGTAGCCACTGCTACTGCATCCACATGAATTGCAGAGCAGGAATACTTACATTAGCAGATGCTAGACCTGCCCAGTACCACATCTGCCAAACCATTAACAACGCTTTTATTTAACAATTTGGAACAAGGGATGCTCTGATGGAGTGTGCAGGCCACTGTGTGAGCTCTGCATAATGTGGCTCTGGTCTGATGCACTCTCAAAGTGCCAGATGTGCTGCAGAGGCTCAGCTGACAATTGCTGAGGGGAGTGTACCTGTGTGTGCAGTGTCCTGATGTCCACAAGATCCATGTGCCTAAATGCAATTCTGGAGAGGAGCCAGTTGTTGGTTTTCAGCCTTCACTGCTGAAGCTGATGGCATCCCTTATGCTTCAGTATTTAAGTGTTTTCTTTTCATTGTACTTCTCTGTGTAATTCAGTAAAATAGACCTGAGATTCTAGCTTTGTTGAAGATCTCTGCTTTTGGCTATGCAACCCTGGAGCGTTCTCCTGTTGGTGGGAATCAACAACAATGTTAGAGAATTCAACAGAGATGCAGTTGCTGCAAATGAGTGAGGGAAGTCAGCGTGGGATAAAGATTTAAGGAGAACTTGCTCATTTCCGTGCAAATGATGGACTGCAGCATCTCTGGGATCATGCCATGCCAGGGTACAGTAATGACTGATTCTGCAGAAGAACCCATGATAGATGATAATGAATGCTTCTTTGCATAAGATTTTCATTTTCTAGAGAGAAACATTTATTATTGGTGAGTAATTGTGCGGTCTTTGATTTTTCATCTGTTATTTCCTAATCCACTGACAGATCTTAACGATGCAAATTCCAGCTTTTCGTAATCAACTAAGAGATCCTTTTCAAAGATGACTGGCATTTGGACAGGCTGGACATTTTGAGCTGCCAGGTTTGCTGGAAGTCTGGTTCAAACAGAAAAGCAAAAGAAAAAAGAGAGGAGAGCAGGACTGGTGCAACCTGACAGCTCTTGGAAGGAACTCCAGCTTCTAGGTGACTTGGAGAGTTGCTTTCTTTGGGCCTTGATGCCAATGCATGATACCTGTGCTTCTGTTGTTCCAGTCACCTGAGGCTGGCTGGTCCTGTGGACATCAGCACAATTCCTGATATAGACCAGAATTGAGGCAAGGCAGATTCTTGCTGCTTGAGTGAGGGAATTTGGCTTTACTTTTGTCTAAACACATCTTTTTTCAAAGAGACTTTGGTTGGTGCTCCAAAGCTACAATGCTGCAGGTCAGGAATTGATGGGCTGGATCTGAATGGAACCCCCCCCCCAGCACTGAATCATAATCTTTAAATCAAACAAACAAAATGTGATGAAGAATTTTTACGCTGTCTTTTGACTTTTAATCTTCTTACTCTCATGTGGAGATTATTCTTCCATCTGAAATTAACCTTAACCGCACACTCTTCTAATACAGAGATAATCCTTTCAGAGGGAAGTTATTGTGCATTAATTGCTTGACTCTTTTTCCTCTTTTTTTTCTCCACTTCCACCCCCCTTGTTTGTGGTGCAAAGACCTGTACTGGAGCTACAAACTGTGTCTGAAGAAATGACAGAAAAACAGAATGTAACTACTTCCCACCACGTGTTTTCTGATTAGTATTCAATAAAAAATTATCTAAGCTGCAAAGATCTTATACAAGAGTGTAATTACATCATCAACCACTTTCTAATTGCTAGAAGAGAAACATCAGCCAAAACAGAGCGTTTTGCAACTTTGTGCTACAATTAGATTTAAAATCTTTCAATACGTGTTAGAAAATATTTCTCACTCTCAAAGGATTTAAAATAATTATAAGTCATTCTAATTTGTCTATACAATTTCCATCAACTGCGTGGTGATTTAAATGATCCATTAATTATAATAAATATAAATTTAATATACATATATATATCGTTGTAATTATCCGAATCACTAGAGGTAATATATTTTTTGCTTTAATTCTCTCTTGGTTTCACGGCTTTAAGAGCTGCTCTTTGCTTTAGACCTTACATCCATCCCATAGCTTATCCCTATCAGTAATTTATACACTCTTAATTAACACTGTGAGGAGTTTGTGGTTCTGATAGGAGCTTGGCTCCTTCACATGCAGTCAGCCAGTTTTGCTTGAATTGGGCTGCTGCTGGCAGATCTGCAGCCCTTAAATCCAGGTGTTTTCACTCTGGCCAAGACCCACTGGGTGTGATGCATTTCTTCCCCATCAGTACGGGGTTCTTGGGCTTTGTCCAAAGATGGGCATTGTTAAAAAGAGAGAGTGAGAGGAGAAAGCAATCCATTTCTGGCCTCCCGGATGCAGGCAACCCAGGAGTTCCTGTAGGTGTGAAGTTTCAGAACAGAGGGTTTGAAGTGGCCCTGGGCCACAGTATCCATGCTGGGATGGTAGGTACGTGTTGTGTTTTGGACCTATTCTGAATGGGAAAAGCTGGAGAGCTGATGGCAAAGAAAAGAGTAAGATGAAGGCCTCTGTCAAGGAACCCAAAAAAGGACAATGAGACAACATAACACAAGGAAATAGGTTTCTCCATCCTTTTACCAGTCTGGGCTGCAGCATCCAGCACATTTGAGATGGGCCAAGTCTGCATCAACTTCACTTGGTCTGTCACATCCGTAAAGCTTAGAGTATTTTTATTTTTAACCTTGGAGTGGGTATGCTCACACCTCTTTCTCTGAGCATCTCCTGTGTCTAAATAGAGATTGGGAATCAGAATGCTGATATGCTCTTTGGTTTAAATGCCTTTAAACTAGGGGGGACAACGATTGAATGGGGGCAAGACTAACCACTCTGTTCTTGCTGTCAGCAAAGGTCAGCTGGCATTTGCTTGAGCAAAATGCCCCAGAACCTTTGTGGTGCATGAGGAATATCTCAGCTGTTCATGCTCCAGTTGAGTGCCAGTGCCCAAGCACTCTGGGTTGTCTGTGAGAACAAAGGAACTAAGCAGGAGCTGGAGAGATTCAGGATCTGGGAGAGTGGAGGGTTGATGGTGGGACAGAGTGAGTCCAAAACACCAAGCAAAGCAGTAAGGATATATCAGAAAAATGATGGCATTTTGAAATCCATCCGAAGCTGCTGGTATATATATATATTTAGTTTGATGGGAAGGGGAAGGAGAGGGGGCTCCTGATACTTCTATTCAGATGACTAAAGAGCTCATGTTAACATTCACTTTTTAAAACACAGCGACGGCCTGTGTGTAAAATGAGCTTTGAAGTGCAGAGCTGACAAACCCCAGGGGAAAGCATGTCTTTTATTAACAACTGCTGGTACACTTCAGGAACCTTATTTTAATGTTTAGTGAAAACGTTTTCTGTGAGAGAAAAAGGAGTCGCTGGGCTGAGAAATTCCTTGGAAGGGGCAGCAGGGTCTGGTGATGATTTGCCCTCGTGCTTCCTTCTTCAGCAGGGCTTGGAGAAGGAGGAGGACCAGTCCGTGATGGCAGTTGTTGAGTTGCCATAAATAAGTCATGGTGTGATGCAGCTCCTTGTGTTGTAGGCTGGTGACGTGGCAGATGTTCAGAGGAATATTTTCTTTATGTTTTTAAGTGCAGAGGTGACGTAAGACCCAAGGCTGCTTTTGGATTTCAGTGGCAAGCTCGGTTCTGGTCCTGGTTCTTGCTTCTGGAAAATGTTTTAGTGAAGAAGCAATTTTACCATGTTGTTTATTTATATCTGTGGCTTTAGTTTAAACGTATTTTTATAATGCAGCAAATAGACCCAAATGGGAGTTGCAGACCTTCTTGTCTTCCTAAGATGATCCCCTGAATAAACCATAGTTTCAGCTGTTAGGAGTCCTTGGACCAAACACTGAGGTTTCCATCCAAAACCCTGGACCTCCCACTAGCTAACTGCTTACCTTGCAGGCGTCTCATCTTCAAAAATTATGCACGACCTCACAAGGGTTTATTAGAGAGATTCTTGTATTAAGGTCACGACAGAGTAAATGACTTGTCTAAGGCTGCAGAGTGAGGTAGGTATCAGTGATGTGATTAGACATTTGCAGTTCTTGGCTTTGAGATTTGGGGATCAGAGAGTGGCTGATAGAGAATGAAGTACGAGCATTCTGAATTTTTTATGTTGCAGTTCAAGTATATTTGGGCTAGATTCATCAAAGGAATAACCGGGAGAGATATTTTTCATTTGTAGAATCTTAATGAATACATGACACTGTTATTCATTATTTATCTACTTTCACATGTTAATTAATAGTTCTACTGGTCATTTATGATTTTTCCTATATTTATAGAAAGCCGTCACTTCAAAAGTATTTAATTGTGCTGCTGTTTGTTACCTTTTGTAAAACTGCCTCAATATTAGGAAGGACTCAGTATTGCTGTAGCTTTTAAGCATATAACCAAAGGAAGAAAATTTCATATTTTTCTGTTCCTTTGAGTCATGTCATAAGTTTGTGGTTTTCCTTCACCCAAATACTTTTTACAGTGCAGCTGACATAAATTAGCCAAGCAAACTGGTGTTTCCTGTACTGGTAGGAACCACTAGAGGACACCACCAGACGACTCATGAAGCAAGCAGGCACTGCTATCAACAGAGAAACTGAAAAAAAAGGGGTGGGAATGGAGAAGTGCTTTTCCTACCATCCCCTGGGGATGGATGGAGCTAATCCAGCATCTTATTGCCAGCCAGCAGATATGGGCTGGAAATGCACAGCTCCTTGCAACACCTCATCATCCTTATATCTTGTGATGCCAGAACGGATCTGCTTGGAGGAGCAATTTGCTGCCGAGGGATGGAGAAGGTCTTTGAGCCTTTTCTGGCCATTGCAGTTTCAGCTAGCTCAGAACCTGCAGTTGTTGGAGATTCACCTGGCTTTCTTTTGAGGTTTCCTGAAGCATTAGCAGGCTTAAATGAAGTAATTCAGAAGAAGGTCATGGTGGTAACATCTGACTTGGTCATAGGCTGAGTCTGCATTAGCCTGGGATGAAGCTGCAAACATTTGTGAGAGCCTGCTGGAACATATGACAGACTCCGAATGTGGGCAAATCATGGCAAATGTAAAAACAAAAAAAAAAAGCTCTACTTCACTGAGCTGTGGAGCCATGGGACAGGCTTCATGGTAAGGCACAGAGCTTCTGTGACACAATGGGAGAAGTTCTGGGAGGTTTATAGCCCTGCCTCCTCCCAAAGCTCTGTCCACAGCCAGAGCACTCAAATGGAGATGCACAGACCAGTTTTGCCTGTTTAAGAAACTGCTTTTAAATTGCTTATAGCCCAGTGTTGAAACAAAAGTCCCAGTGGAGCAACTGGAATGGACCTTCATGCTGCACTTCAGCCCTTCTTCCCATCCAAACCGAAGTCCTCTGCTTCTCCAAAGGAACAGCCGCCTCTGTAGCTTCTGTGACACCGCCTGGAGGCCGCAGGGAGCTCGGGGCCATCGCTGGGCTCCTCCTGCTGTCCTGCTGCAGCAGCTCAGAGGACACCAGTCCCAGTCCTGCCCTCTTCTCAGGACTCACCTGAAGGCTGCACGGAGCTCAGGGCCATCCGCTGGGCTTGTCTTCTTGTCCCAGCACAGCAGCTTGTAGGACAGCAGTCCCAGCCCTTCCCGTTTCCTCAGAGCTCGGAAAGAAGAGGTGAGAGCTCTTGGGGAAGGGATGAGGATGGAGGACGGGGAAGAAAGGGCGGCAGGGAGCAGCAGCTGGCGCAGGGCTCTCTGGTGGATGGTGACGTTTCAACGCCTGGATGGAAATCGAGAGCCCCTGGTGCGCTGCCGACGGATGGAGCAGCGTCTGCAGGCAGACAGGATGTTGGGGTGCCTGCCCTGCCTCGATGGAGGTGGATCCGCCTGCATGGGTTCCTCCTCTGTCCACCTCCGTGGGCTCGATGCTGCTCTCTGCTGGTTTGACATCCGTCGGCTCAGGTTTGCTGCTGCTCCTGTGAAGCCGTGGCTTTTTTGGTGGAGGAGGGACATAAAGGACAACACAAAAGGTGGGAAGGGACTCATCTCCAGCACTGTGTCTGGATTTGGGTGCTGCAATATAAAAAGGACGTAAAACTGTGAGAGAGCATCCAGAGGAGGTCTGCAGAGGTGGGCAGGGTGTGTGTTGAATTTGCTATTGAAAACCTAATAGTACACACACAAAAGTACCTGCCTGCTATGGGATTTTTCAATGCTAGAGGCTTTTCCCATCACTGATAGGTCTATGATGAGACTGAGGATATTTCTACAAGTAATTTTAACCAAATCCACCAATAAATGTTCCTCATTTTTTTCACCAAGATGATTTAAAAAACCCTCACGTTTATGTTGTATACGTTGTGGTTGTTTATTTTTGTTTGCAGTAACCAAGAAGGTTATTTTTGCTGTTTAACTTCCAAAGGTTTTTAGGCCTAAAATTGAATGGACAATAGAAGATTTTAAAAGTGATTTCCAAAAGAACTTTCCTGCTCTCTTTTAATTAACTTGCTGAAAAGCTACAAATTGGAAACATTTTTTTCCTTATTAGAATGAAAATACTTTGGAGAACATTTAGGTGGATTTCTAATGAATTTATGGGAATTATGTGGTTTAAAAATGCGTGCATTCATTTTCCTCATTCTCAGTGAAAGGTGGATTTTTTTTTTTTCCTAGTTGCATCATAGACTAGGAACCCCCATGGTAAAAACTTTCTCCACCAAACAATTATATATCCAGTGTACTTTATGTAGATGAAAAGTTGAGCTAGCAAAATAAACAAATTTTTTAATGGAAAACTGTTTTTGCCTTTTTCTCAGGCCGGTGTTGGCATTCAGTGAGAACTTTCCTGCCTTTCTTTACCTCAGACCAGAAGTGGTGTAAAGCAAATCCTTCAGGCATGCCTTCCAGAGCAGCAGCAATCCAGAGAATGGTAAGTGCCATCTTGCTCTTCAGAACCTATCCAAATACACTCACAGTGCATTTCCTGGAGAAGCAGAGCATTACCTGCTTGCTGTGGGTTTTTTCAAACCCAGAGCATCATCTCTGCTCATATTTCCACTGGGAAGTGCAAAGCGAGCCTTGGCGCAGTCCCTGCCCCGAGGAGGTAAGAATGCATAGAGCATTTCTTTTTTTTTTTAATCGAGAATTTCTTAATTGATCTTATCTTTACCATGTGTCTGTCACCCATGGTGCTGGAACAGCTGCCCAGAGAGGCTGTGGATGGCCCGTCCATCCCTGGAGGTGTTCAAGGCCAGGTTGGATGGGGCCCTGGGCAGCCTGGGCTGGTATTGAATGGGGAGGTTGGTGGCCCTGCGTGTGGTAGGGGGTTGGAGATTCGTGATCCTTGAGGTCCCTTCCAACCTGGCCATTCTGTGATTCTGTGTTTGTTGCACACAGACCTCAGCTTGTGAGCCGGGCTGTGCTTTTCTGAGGCTCCTCCTGTCGTGTCCTTCCGTGAGCCGAGCACCAGGGGGTGACAGAGCCCCGCATACCGCCACCGAGGGGTGACACCCCCCGAAAGCTCCTTCCAGGAGCGGCCGGGGGGAAGGAGAGGAGTTGGGGAACTTCGAATGCCAAATGCACCCTTGGGTACCCCAAAGGGACCCACTTCTCCTGCCTGTGTCCTGCACTGCACCTCCACCACTTCAGCCATGAAAAGATGCTTGTGTTTAAATAAATAAATAAAAAAAGAACTGGAAAGTAACAACCACCTGCCTTTGAAACAACTAGAGAACTGTAGATTTGCTGGGGTAAAGGAGAAGATTGAGTCTGTGTTGCAAACTTAGTTTCAAAACTGATCCGTCTTCCCTTTCTTTCTCTGCAAACAAAATGCTGTTTAAAAATTGCTGTTTGTGTATAGGAAGATAGTTTTCTCTCCAGTTCTGGTCAGATTCACAAAAAACTAGAATGCAGCTGATGCCCAGGTATTTAAGTTAATACCACTTGTCCAGGAGAAAAAAAAATACAACTTTGGCATTGAAAAGTAGAGGAAAAACAAATTTGATGAGTATTTGGCTTTCTCAGCAGCTAGCTATGCTTGACTGAAAGCTGAAGGGAAAACAAATATAATTATTTGTGTGAGATTGAATTTCATTTCCAACTGAAAATACAAAATCTGTCACCTGCACATTCACTGTAAGCTGTGGTTGTGGGGTGCAGGATGCTCCAACAGCACACTGAACCAGTATGTGTGTCCTCCTGTCCCACTGCCACCTGTGTCCCCTAAAATGAAGGTTATCCATGTGTCAGGACTTGGCTCCCTCCCAGCAAGTGTGGAGATGGGAAAAGTGGGTCCCTAGGCATTTGTACCGCAGGCAGCAAGCCTGCATTTGGCTGCTTGGCTGGCCAAGCCTGCTGGAGTAAAATCTCTAAGACCTTAAGATGTATGAATAACATTTGGCTTGAGTCCATTTCCTCAGTGCCGGACAGCTTGCTGCTGAATGAAGGTTTTTTTTTATTCAGGTCCTCAGAGTCAGACCCTTGCCCAGATCCAGCTGTCCCTGGTAATTAAATTTTAATGCCTCAAGCTGGAAGTTTGCATTGGTGTTTTAAAAGAGGCCGGGACCGGTCTGCTATGGTCACCTGCAGGCTTTGAAGCTCTCATCTGCTGACAAGGGGAAGGTCCCACCTCCTCGGTCCCAGCTGAGTTGGTGTGACAGTTCTCCAGCCCCAAAAGGAGAACTAAGGGGGTTCCTCTTGTGCAGGCAGGAGGAGCTAGAAAGCCAATGAGGGTTTATTGTGTGAAAAATGTGGATCTGAGGAATGCAGTAAGTTTTCTTGCGATGGCTGTGAAGCAGTGAGTGTCTGCTCTGGGTATGGGGGGCTGTTTGGGAGGATGAAGAGGAGATGCCCTCTCCCAGCATAGCCTGTGAGCAGAGCTCTCACATGCAAGCAGCTCGTGCAGCAAGCTCAGTGAGTGCAGTGTGAGCTATAAATAGGCATTCTGTCACTTTGTGCCAAACGGTTCTTCCTCACATTGTGTTTTTCTGATTTAATTAGAATTCAGAAAGGTGGTAGTTGTTTGGGCTCTGCTTGGGTTGTGTTTTGGGAGCCCCATGCTTGTGGCAGCTCTGCCCATGGCACTGCTTGGCCACCTGAAGGCACCTGTGCTGCCTGCATTGTGGCAACTGCTGTTATGCCCCAGTGTGTTTCAGGAGGGGGCTCAGGGCCACCACAGCCCGTTCTGGCAGCACACGGAACTGGAGCAGGGCCAAGGCCAAGAGGAGACATGGGGCTGATGGATCCCCTCTGCTGTACAGGAACAGAGGGAGTGTAAGAGGGAGGTGGCGAGAAACCAACCACGCTGATGGGTGAGAATCTTCTCCTCCTTAAACTGTTGCATTGTAATTACTGTGCAAACAGAAGGCCTGGGTAATTATTCTGTGATTTTGTGGGTGTAAATTTAACAAGTCATTCCCATATACTTCTACAAGTCATTCCCATACTACTTTTTCCTTTAAGTTTTTCTCCTTAACTGAGCGCTCTCAGTTTCTGTATGGGTGAAGTATTGCTAGTTAACAACCTGAGTAAGAAACAGCTCTGAACACAGATGACTAGCAGGGGCTGGCACTGCTGCCAGGCAAACTCTGTTTGCAGTGAGGATGTGAGAGCAACAGCAAATGTTTTCACAGATGCAGGCTGTGACCCAGCTCAAAGCACAAGCTCAGGGATGCCAAGTAGGTCTTGCAAGGCTTCTGAGAACCTTCTTGTCCCTGCCCAAACCATTGTGGCTAATGAGATCCAAAGGGACGCTCTAACAATCAAATCCTGTATTTAAGTGCTGGGGTTCATACAGAGACCTGAGAGAGGACAGCACTGTGGTTTGCCTCTCCAGGGCTCTAGTGGCCAGAGTTTATTGGCCCGTGGCACCGGGCTTTTTCTCATAAGCTGGCAGAGAATAGTTTATGGTAAAAGGATATCTTCGGGATATTCTTTGGGATTAATATTTCTGGCTTTAGCATATTGCACAAAAAATCATGAATCCCAAGTCACACTCATGTATTGTTAGAGAAGTTTCCATGGAATTCAATCAGGTTTCCCTCTTCAGTTTGTCATAATACTCCGAATTTTTCTGTTCAGCATTAAGCATGGCAACAAATCAGAGCAGATGTGGCTCAATGAAACCATCTCGCAGCTTAGGATGAGTGAGGTGGTTACAAACAGCTTTGAATATGTGTATGCTGTGTGTCTGTGTACAATATAGCCGAGCAAACCTCCACTGCTGTTTGTGCTGCAGAACAGATGACTTGGAAAAGGCTCTCGAGTAAGTTATAAATTGTTTCCTGTCACTGTGCTGTCATCTTGTTCTGCTGCTCCACTCCTTCCCATTGCGTTTATTTCCTTCCTCCTTCCCTTTCCCTATATTAAAGCAAAGCTGAAAGTACCTGTGCTGGAGGCATCTATTGCCTTGCTCATGGTGTTGTTATTAAATCCCCCAGGTTTGGGCTGCCTGTTCTAACAAATAAACCAGAGCCCATTGCTGAGCAGCTGATTTTCTGCTGGTTGAATGAAGATGCTGTCTGAAGCAGTTTCTTCTTTTCTGCTTGTCGTTTGTTTCCCATATGTACACTCTTTGGCATAACATGTCCTGCTGAGTATTAAGCCTGCCATAGACCTGCCTTCACTGCCACAGTGGATGTTTTGTTCCAAATCCATGTTATCCGGAACCAGGCTGGCTTGTCATTCTGAGGTTCCTATGGAAAGCAGGAGGTTGTGCCCACCAAGTCCCAGGTGTCCCCTGGATTGTCTCAGTGTCCTTGATCAACTTTTGATGTCTGTGTAAGGACAGCACCCCCCATTTTGAAGGACGTGGCTGCAGAAATGAAGCTGAGTAGGTTCTGCTTTGGCTTAATGAAAAAGGTTATGCTTTTCTTTCTCTTGTTTTCCTTTGTAAAGTCCATTGAATCCATTTTGTTCTTTCAACAAAGAGTATATATGACGCTCCAGGGGAAAACAAAAAGATTTTGAAGGGGAGTGGGGGAAGAAAACAAATCATTTACTTAAGAATTGGAGAAGTGTTCTCAAAAAGGGATTATAAAGTATGGTGACAGTATCTGAATTGGTAAAGTAGTATGAGAAACAATTTTCTTCTCCCAGGAAAGCGTGTAAGATTTTGAATCAGAAGGAATAACTTGACTTCAGACACTTTTGCTAATCAATTAATTTATTTGCTTTACTTGAACAAAGTCATTGTTGTCCTGACTTCTTTTTAATAATTCATCTAGCTTTAAGCATTTTTAATTTGAGCTTTAAATACATTTTTCTGCCCTTCTGTAAATAAATAAATAAATAAACACCCCCAGATATGAAAGTGACCCTTTCTTCTGATCAGCTTCCACTTAATAGATGTGCATTTTTCAAAGGGAGAATTACGTTAAGCTTTTACTGATGAGCTTCATAGATTGGATATGGCCAAGAAATGTGCCTGGCTTAAGTCCTGCTTGTGTTGCTTGTCTTGCCTGTGGGCTGACAGGAGAAATAGGACGAGATGGTGAAGAGAACAAGAGAGAAATGTTCCTCATACTGTTATATGCTGCTGTTACTTTCAGAGTTCTGGGACTTCACCCTGACATGTTCTGGATTTGAACATCCCCAAGTCTGGAGGCTGCCTGCTGCAGGCTTATCTCTGCAGGAGGCGAGCTGAAGCGCTCCATGCCATTGCCATGCCTTTTAAATGTAAGTGCAGAACTCTCTTGTTCAGTGCCTTGGAAAATAACTGATGACAAAAGAGATTGGGCGTTCGGATAAGATAAGAATTAAATTGAAAATTTGTCCTGAAACAACAATGCTCTTGAACTTTTCAGGAGATGCAAAAAGTTGTGCTTGTTTTCAAAACAGTTTTTCAGTTTTCTTCATCTCCTGAAATTGTCTGTGCTGACATTGTACACAAGCACTAAAGCAATCAACAGCTCCAAGCAGCGCGGGGTGACAGTAAATTTGCCTCAGTAAGACTCCATCGTGGCAAACTTCCCTGTCTCTGTTTTGTCACGGCAAAACACCGCAGGAGGTGTGAGCACCACATGTGGCCAAAAGCATTTGGAGGTACCTGTAATTTGTGAAGCAAGGCCTGACCCCCCCCAAGGCTGCTAATTTCCAAGAAGGACTCGAGCTGAAATGTTCATGCTGTCCCAGCTTCCAAAGGCACTGAAATGTGTGCTCAGCTTTAAGTACACGCTTCCATTTACCTGAATGAGCAGTCAGTATAATTAACCATGTGCAAGTGTACCCCTGAAGAGGAATTCATGCTTCAGTCCTAGATCTGTATCTTTGAGCCTCCTTGCTTGGATGAATTGCAATTTATTCCTCTTGGACTGCGGCCTTGTGCCTTCCTCCTTGGAGACAATTCCCATAGTTCCTGTATAATTAGATTAGCTCTGCCTAGGCCTACCTACAATGGGCAGAATAAATTGTTTCTAACCTCCCTAGACCCCATTGAAAATGATACCTGTGGTCCCTCCACATGGGAGCTTGTACTTAGAGAGATCACAGTGACAGAAAACAGCCTTTTTAAAATGAGGAGTTGTATAGTGGTAACAGCAGGACCGGAGAAGCTTAAGAGAAGAGGATGCTGGATGGGAACTGTTGATCACGGCCTGAACCTCTGATTGATCACCTGAGGCAAGCAATGATTCAGCCACAGGTGCACAGGGGAAGGCAATTCAGCTGTGCTATTGGAAGGAGTGGAGCCTGGCTGCACCTCTCCTAGATCCCATTTAAGTGCTGACTGCCTTTGAGAAGGATCTCTTTCTGGAGATCACTCTTTGTGGAGTTTGCTGTGAGCCTACGACACCAGTGAGCATTTCCATTTATTTTGATTATCTTTCCACTGTGATAATCTTACTAAACCTAACCTCTGTACACCTATTGATTGTACACCTATTGATTGTACAATTGTACACCTATTGATTTTTACAGATGCATTAAATGAAATGAGTCCCTGTGAGTTACCTGTATTGCCTGGGGCTCGAGCTGGTGTGCTTTGCATGGAGACAAGCCGCTGGGCTTCAGAGGATGCTTTGCACCCTGGTGGACACATTGCTCCAGCTCTCCTCATTTTGCAGTGAGCCTTTGAAATTCAAAATTTTTTCATTTTGCATTCATTGTCTAAATCCACAGAACTAAGGTCCAGAAGACAGGAAGTTCATCAGGACACAGGGGTAGATACTGAAATAGCTGGCTCTTTCTTGCCTCTTGCTTTTTATTTAGAAGATATAGGAAGGAATGATGCATTTTCTGACAAACTTGCCAATAAATGTACCCAGTAGGTAGTGCAGGGCCATTGCCAACTTGTGACAGTCCTAAATGTTGGTAAACAATTCAAAATTATCATGTGATCAGAATGAGGTAAAAATTTATTGTAGCACTGAATAAGGGACTAAAACCTACAATATCAGTTGCAGTCTGCTACCTAGTAATCAGCTACAAGTAAATGCATCTTGCTCAGGCTGTATATCTAGTTAGCACACGGTGTGAAAATTAAAGAATTAGCATATTTGTGGCAAATAAAACATTATGCTTTCACACAAGTGACTGTCCTTATTTAATGTCTTGCTTTTTATTTAGGGTAGCTGCAGAGACACATCCTATACGTGTTCAGTGGAGCCAGTTGAATTATATGTTTAGAGTAATTCATCAGATAAATTCACATCCAGGAATAATCTGCATTCAGATCACGACCTTTACCAAGCTGTGCATTTTCCTGGGCTCCAAGCTCTCAGCTGATGCTGAGCAGTGACAAGAGGAGCACAGAGACATTTTTCATAATCTCCTCCACTCCAGGAACAGTCTCACTTTAGGAGCAAGGCAGGAAAGCCTCAGTCCCAGGGGATGCCCTGGGGAATGTTCTGAAATGGAAAGAAAGATTTTTTTTTGAGGATGGGAGGCACTGCTCCCAGCCGGGGCACTGCTGTTGTCTCTTGTCCATAAGCCTGGGCTGCTGAGGAGCCACTGTCCAGGTGATGGATAGTTCTAGAGTGGTTAAATTTTGTCTCTCCGTTGCTGGACTCTGGGAAATGAGGCAGGGCGGTGCATCCAGCTGATGTAGGTCCACATATGTTCATTCTCCAAAACAGCTGGCTGCTTACCCTGGCACTAACCTGACGGGAAAGCACTGCAGCAGCAGCTCACTGAGGGCAGCTCTTGCTGTGAGAGCTGAACTCATTTTGCTCACCTTAGCGCATTAGAGAGAAGATACAATTAAAATAGTGTGTCAGGCACCGTGGGCAGAGCTTAGAGGAATGCAGATGGGAGCTACAAGCTGTTGTAAGCCCTGTAGCATCCTATACGTGGATGTATACAAGGAGTATGTTCTACTCCTTGCGCCAAAAAATGAAAAGGAAATGAAATAGCTGGAAAGCAACAGGGCTGTGTTGTTTCAGGAACAAGATTTCCACATAGTAAATATTGCTAAGTGCCCTTGGCCACAACAGGCAACAGATTTGATTCACCTTTCAGATACAGATTTAAATAACTTTGTATCAGAAATGAAATAATGTAACAGCTTGCACCACGTTCCTCTGACAGCCATGGAGAAGTTCGGACCTTTGTCTCTTAATACCAGGTATATTTGATCCCAGTGATTTTTAGAAGTGCATTTTTAGTATTTTAGTATCATTTGCTTTCAGTAGTTCCACAGAGCTTTGTACTGCTGCTGTGTAGAAATATCTTACCAGTGCTGCAGCGTTGTTTGCTACTTGTCTTTAAGACTGTCGGTAAAGTTCTGTATAACCCACTGCTACCGGAGCAGGCTGCTGCTTCTCGGGTCCTCAGGCTCGTGTGGGTGAGGGAGAACCAGTCCTGGAGCTGCTGAATTATTCCGCAGGGGTCACAGTGTGTTCAGCTCGGGGGCATTCAGTGCTGTGATAAACCAGGTCTTGGTGGAAGTGCTCGTCCTGTGGGACTGGCAAGACAACTTAGTCTTGGGATTGGATTAGATATAAGCTCTTGTTATGATTTTGCTGTTCCCCCTTGGGATGAAAGCAGTGCCTCAGTTTCTCTGTCTGTAAAATGGGGTACTACTAATCTCACTGTAACAACTTCCAGAGGGTATGGGGAGCTCCAAGCAAAAGATGTTGTTCTTAGGAAATGTGCGTGGAGGAAAATTGAAATAGATACAAAGCACACTGTATACAGTAAGGTTTATTTGCTGTTTCAGCGTGTTCTTTCATCAGGCCATTGAACAATAGCCAAAGAATGGAGCAGATCATTTATTTTTTTTACAGGATATTAATGTCCCTGTGCCTTTGAAGCCAATTAACTAGCAGCAGGTTTGTGGCAAAGAACAGAACAGTGCTGGTTTCTTCCTGTTGGAGCTTTTATGACTGTTGCAAAAGCGTGACTGAATGAGGCTTTCATTACTTCATTTATTTTTTTATTTATTTTAGGCTGCTGAAGAATTAATGTGAATAATTTTCCCATTTTACCATCTGCTTTAGACTCTATCTCAAAGGGTTCCCAATGAGCACGGCACGTAAAATCATTTAAAAATGATCCTCTCCACATTTCCTGCACTCAGCAGTCTGCTAATGTGGCCAATAGATCTAGGTGATGGGGCTGCATGATTTAGAGAGGATCATTAAGGTTATGATGAGCTGTGCAACTGTCTTGTTTATCCACAGTTAGCTGTTTCATTGCAGTGCCCCTTGTCACAAAAAATAATTTTGCATTTAACCATTTACAGAGCAGTGCCAGGAACATCCAGCTGGGTGACTTCCACCTTGAATTCAAGAGGATGAGTTGGTTTACTAATTTCCATCTTATTTCCCTCATGGTTTGGGCTGGAAATGTTAAGGAGCTCTGGTGAGCTCCATGTAACCAATATGAGGTCAAGTGGCATTTTCACTGGCTTTCAAAGGGTTATGTGCAATAGTCTTGGCTATCCTGTCTCTGCACCTTTTGACAATCCTGTGGTCTCTTGGATCCAAGGGTTTTGGCTTTCAATTTTTGCCTTGCACTCTGCCAAAACCTCTAGTCAGTGTTTGTGCTTTGGTGACTCCCAGTGTGATGGACAAATGCTCACTGTCCCTTCTAGGAGGAGGAGAAGAGGAAAGCTGAAGTCTTCAATCTGCCTGTTGAACAGAAATTATTTGTTGCCGATGAATGGCTGGGTAGCAGTATGCAAATTCCCCTGAAAGCACGTAGAATGGTCAGCTGTGGCACAGCAGCGTTGTACCGGCTGTAGGATGATTCACATGTCTGAAAAATAAGAGGTACAGATCTTAATTTCCTTTGTTTTCTGCAAGTTTCAGGAGTGGAGGATCCATGTGACCACGCCAGCAGCAGTGTGTGCAGTTAGATGTATTGCTGTGGGTGCAGTGTGATCGTAACGAGGTGATGCGGCGCTGGGATCTCACCTAACTCATCTCCTGGCGTTGTGGAAGTGGGAGAAGATGGATGTGCTGCTCCCTCGCCTCTTCCCTCCACGTTTTATTTGTTGTTCAGAAGACATATGGGCAGCCATGTACACAAATACACACAGATCTCTCCCTGAAGAATGATGTCATGGCAGATTTTTTTGTATTCAGAGTAAAATATGATAATGGCACGATTTCCTTCCTTCAAGCAAGAAAATGGTTGAGCAGATCTTCTGTTCTTATGAAAAGCCTGTGAGTCTATTACTTTCCTGGGAATTGGATTTTTTTTTCTTGAAATGTGCTGCTTTTCTTGCTTTAAAAAAAATCATATTTTGACTGGCACACCATTTTTACCATGTTTTGTAATAGAATGCATAAAGAACTCTGAATATTTTTGCTTTTGATTTTCTATATAGAAAGTCTTAGATTGCATTTTGAATTACAGCCATCACTTAAATTAAAAACAAACAAACAACAACAAAAAAAACCACCCAAACAAATAAAAAAGCCCATCAAGCTTTTTATTTCTATAAACTTTTCTATTTACTTGCCCTTTCTGTAGTGCACCTGCAGGGCATTCTCCTCACCCTGACAATCTGCACGGTAATAGAAGTGTATACAACTGTGCTTGAAAAACCACATCACCCAGCATTCAGACAAGCACTCCCCTTGTAGTTTGCAAACCACGTTCTGATGGCTGGTTTGTTAATGCTAACGTAAACCTGCCTCAAAAACCTGATGCAATCCCTCCACGTCAAAGAGAGTCTATCCATTGACTTACTGGACTTTGACTGGGATATTTCAGGTACAGAAACAAAGAGACCAAGACATGAGCCTGGTTGGAAGCCCAGGCAGCCCGTGGTGGGCAGCAGTGACCAGCCAGGTGTTGGCAGTGGGGTTGGATGTGGCTGTAACACGTGGCCACGGGGGCACTGGAGTTGAAGCCTTTCATTTCACATTAGGATTCTTCTCGTATTTGTTAGATAGAACAATATTAACCTTTTGAATTTATTTAGAAACTCATTAGTGCTTTTTCTATAGTCCATTCTTTTTCTGATTAGCTCTCCTCATTACAATTCAAATTTCTTTCTGCTACATTTACCACATTGTCCTGCTTTCCCTCATCTGTATTGTTGCTTGGCTTAATTTATTAAAGCAATGAAAAAGACAGGGAGGATCAGCTGATGTAGCACCATCCCTGGGCCCTGGTGCTCTGGGAGGAGGAGAAGAGATGAGACCGAGCTTGCCGTGGCTGGGTTGGGGGTCCCTTCACACAGATGGGATGCAGTCTGGTCCCATGTCCTCATTTCATTCACTCCCCAGTCTAAGAGTTTTTAAATGGAATTCATTCTGAAAGTTGAGTGTTTACATTGCAGCCCAGAACCATGCACAGCGAATGCCCCAGCACGTCTGGCAACCTGTTTTTAAGGGTAGTTTGAAAATTAGCTGCATATCTTTAGTAGCTTTTTTTTTCCTTTCTTTTCTTTTTTTTTTTTAATTTTTTTTTTTTTTTCTCATTATCAAGATGCAAGTGTGGAAGTTTCTGTAATTGCTCCTGCGTTGGTACAACTCCAGTGGAATATGAATTGACATTTTTGGTCAATTATAAGAGACCTAAGCTGATCCGTGTGCTTAGGACAAGGTGATGGGCAGATGTTAAGCTTCACGTCTACATTTAGGTATTTGCTGTGCTGCTTTGCAAAATGTTTTCTGTTAGGAATAGGTATGTTTAGTCTTTCTTTTCCTTTAGCGTGGCATTTGTTTCTCAAGAGTGATGCTGATGCATGCCATGTGCTTGTGATCAGAGATGCAATATGCTTTTGACAGGAGGTGATTAAACGCAGTCGGATGACTGAAACCATCCCAGTTCTTGTGGTTTTCTGATTGTTGGTGTATATGAACATCTCACGAAGGTGAATGAATGTGTTTTCACAGCAGCTATCATAAAACAAGGAAGTTGCAAAGTGTTTTCTTTGAGGCACAAGGGAGTTAACTCACTCGGCAAAGGTTAGAGAGAGAGATTTTGGCAGAGCTACAAAGAGAAGCTAAATTTCTGAATTCCTAATTCAATGCCTTAATCATAAAATCATCTTTTCTCTGGATTCTTTTCTGCCTGTAATAATTATAGTTTTGGCTGGTTTTATGTCCTTTATAAAAACCTGTCTTTCACACATCTTGTAAAACTGGAAAAAAAAAGAAAAAAAAAGAAGAAGATAAAACAATCGTAATTTTCCAAGTGTTTAATTTTGGACTCCAGCAGAGGCCTAAAACAAGTAAGGTAATTATTTCACTCAGCTCAGCGCCGTTTGGAGAATTAGACTATTTTGCGAATTATAATTTTAAAGTAAGACCCATGAACTAGAAAAAGTTCAGCGAGCAACATGTAAAATAAATGCTTGTAAGTATCAGCTGCAAGAGGAGAGATGCTGGCTGTAAGTGTTTGGCGTGAAGGTGATTGGAGGAAGATGAAAAGATCGTTCATATTAAGGAGAGGAAGGAGAAAAAGAAAGATGTGATGATTTAGGTTGCGGGGACGTTGCCAAGGCATACTTACCGGGCTGCGATCGTTCCTGGTGCAAGATAAAGAAATAGACTTTCCCCAAGGATGAATTTGGCTTCCAGGCAATTGCAGGAGGTTGGGCAGGGAAGCTGCCAAGAGGCGGTGGGGCCAGCGTCAGTGGAGTTGTTAAAGTCTAGACTAGACGTGCGTTTGTTAGTGATGGTTAATTAACTTGTTCCTGGCAATCAGCCACCAGGGCAGGAGGTGGACTTGATTTGCAAGTCTTGATTGCCAGGAAAGTCACCCATAATTGCCTGAGAACTTCTGGCTTTCCGCTTTTCGCCTCAGTCCTGTGTTCCCTGTAAATCTTTGTATAATTTTCGCCTCTCTCCGCAGGCGCTTCACCTCAAATAGTACCATTTTTGTGCTTATTGTTATCAGTGTGATTAAACCTCTGCCACTGTCTGATTTTGGAGACTGGTGAACATCAGCCATTCTTAGAGACAGCAGAGCCAGAGTTACCTGTGGCTGCAGGGTGGATATGGGACAGCGCAGCTAAGGAGAGCACAGTGTGCTTGTTAAGTGGGCTACAGAACATCATCATTAATTCTGGGTAGTTCCCAGGTGCTAACAGCCCTGTGCCCAGGCAATCCTTCACTTTGGAAGTTTGTTTCTTTTATTCTTCTTTGTGTTCCTAGAGGCAGGAATGGAAGTTGCCATGAGTTTCCGCTTGGCCAGCATTGGACTGTTGTTAACTTTTAACCAAAGCAAATCAGGAAGGAGGGAAAAAAAAGCAATAACCTTAATTGAATTTTACTACTTCCCGTATACAGAAACAAAAGGCAAGGCTGAGAAAGCCTGAATGCCTAATCGCATCCTTTTAGCTTGATGTTTACTGTAGGAGAAAAGTCTCAGATTATGGTCAGGGCTGTGGCACAGACATAGAGAAGTCCTGGAGGGGCTCAGTGCTGTGATATCGCAGGGAGAGAAGGTTGCTGGACCCATGGTGAAGTTGTTGGGCTTGGGGTATTTGAGGGGAGGATGACGTGTTTTGCTGGGGGACAGTCCCTTGTCAAAAGAGAGAGAGGTGACAAATCTGTGAGACAGGAGCAGTTGCAGATGTAGGAAGAGACTTAGGGGAGTGGATTGCTGCTGAACCAGAGAGGAATAAAAGCAGGAGAATGACATTAGCATGTAATTTCTGGCAGTTGTTTCAGCACATAATAACTTCAATTTAAAAGCTTCTAATTTCCCTCACTTTGTGCCTTATTAAGTCTCCAACCTATATTTAATGGTGGAAATATCACTTTTTGCTTCCCTAATTGTATGCGTGCAGTTGATCTATGTAACCTGCTATATCTATACTGGGATTTCTGAAGCATGTGAGGACACCCTGTGTCCTGAGATATGCAAAATTGACTCCAGCCCTCTCTTGCTTATGTTATTTTATTCCTTTTCTTCCTTTTGTTGAGAGCACAGTAACAAAAGAGTAAGCAATATTGTTTTTCTTGCATCTTAGATATATGCAATGATTCCAGAGGTGTTTCCAGCATTATGGTTTTCTAACTGTGTGTAACTATGTGTTTCACATTAAAAAGAAGTAAAAGCATATATTTCATATTCTTAAGAAAGAAATTGTTTTAGCAATGACAAAGCTTGGGAAAATGCATCCTTTGGCAAGTTTTATTTGACTCCAGAGACTAGTCATGTTTTGTATAGGTTGGGCATTTCTACCCTCACTGA
This sequence comes from Chrysolophus pictus, assembly GCA_037305975.1. Classification (NCBI taxonomy): domain Eukaryota; kingdom Metazoa; phylum Chordata; class Aves; order Galliformes; family Phasianidae; genus Chrysolophus; species Chrysolophus pictus. The sequence goes on from CM074595.1 coordinate 10,507,102, forward strand.
TCAATTTAGTGCCAACTTCTGCGTTCATTTTCCTGTCTGTAGTTGTGCTGTTGATCTTTCCCAAGATACATATTTCTTTTCTGATTTGATTCACCCAGCTTCCTGAGAGGAAGCTCAACTTATTCAAAGTACTCTAAATCTATTTATCCAGGCAAATATTTGGACACGTAAACCGGTGTTAAAATGCTAAGAAGTCTATCAGGGCAGGAGAGCAAACAAAATCTATGAGATTTAAAGCTGCTCCTCAGTGTGCTTTGTCTGAAACTATTAATTGGCAAAGAGCAGTGTAGAAATTTGATGCATACAGGCACATGCAGTGATTGAAAGCTTTGTTTTTGTCTGAGCTCCATTCTCGTAGCACTAAACTTATGCTTACTATGCTATCAGATGCTTCACCATGAAGGGGATTTGAGCTTAGGTAACTACATGTAGATCTCTCCTCTGTGCCACTGCTTCAGTCTTTAAAAGCCAAGAGTTGTCACAAGCTGATGGCTGTGTAATGGATTCCTCAAAATCAGCTTGTGTCACAGTCAAACTCGTCAAGTTCTGATGCTTTATCCTGAATAGATCTGGTGTCTGAAACACTCCCAAAGAGAATTTCTCATGCAGCTGCTGCTCAGCCCCACTCTGTAGTGTGATGGGAGTGCCCGTGGAGCAGGGCTTGTTGCTGTGTTTGAGCAGGACAGGCACTGAACCTGGAAGAGAAACGTTTGGGAGGAAGCACTGAGCACTTTGGACTGGTCATAAACTCCAGTTTACGCTTTGGTCAAGTTCAGTTCAACAGGTCTTTCAATAGAGGTCTTCCAATATGTAAAGAGGGGCTGTAAGAAAGAAAGGGAGACTCTTTAGCAGGGTCTGCTGTCACAGGACAAGGGGAAGTGATTTCAGACTAAATGAGGGGAGATGTTTGTTAGATATAAGGAAAAAGTTTTTGACAGTGAGGGTGATGAGGCAGTGGCACAGGTTGCCCAGAGAGGTGGTGGTGCCCCATCCCTGTAGACCCCGAGGTCAGGCTGGATAGGGCTGTGAGCACTGATAGAGCTGTGGGTGTCCCTGTGCACTGCAGGGGGCTTGGATCAGATGGTCTTTGAAGGTCTCTTCCAGTTCAAAATGACTCTATGATTCTAGGTCTCGACAATTATATGCTGTCATCATGGAAGAGACTTTAGGAGAGGATCCTCCTGTCTCCCAAACAAGACTAACTTCTAATTTCTGGATGCTTGTTCTCTAAACTGTTGTCTGAGGCTGCTTGAGCCCCTGTGGAGTGATGGGGGGTATAAATGGCCATGTAAGCGATAAGGAATTTGGCAACATTTCCTTGCTGCTAGGGCTACAGATGTGAAAAACAGGAGTTTGTTCTCCTGTTTTGGTTTTAAACTTTTGGAATGCCTGAACTGAAGTATTTCTTATTGATTCTGTAATGAAGGCAGAGGCCTGAATTCATATGTTGTGGTTTTTATTTGCATTTTTACTACAGTTAGTCTCATTTCCTTGTTGCTAAAGGCCATTAGAGAGGAGTTGGATGACTTGTCTAGGTTCCTGCTTTTTGTAATTTTCCAAAGCTCTATACATAATAAATCAGGCACACATTTTCACTTCTGCAATTAACTAATCCACAATGCAACAGAAGCGGTAGAATTGATTGAATATGTCAAGTTTTAAGCCTCAAGAAAAAAAAAACAACACAACAAAATAAGCCTATTTGTGCTGATGCTTCCCAGAATGGTCCTCATTCTTACACAAATCTAGCCATGAAATTAGAACAAGTAAGGATTTTGCTACTATACCACCCTCCAGTCAGTCCTACCTTGTGCTTGCAATGAACTTTTGATGTGAAACATTCAAATGCAGTCCAGCAGAAAAACTACCAGAGACACTGTCTAGTATGGACATCTCGATGTGCTAATTCTAACTCTTCCATGGCAAGGCCCTGTCTGTTTTCCTTTATGAAAACCCCTCGATCTCATCACTTTTCTATCTTTCCTTAACTAAGAAAGCCTTAAGCAAAGGAAGCATTGCAGGAACGCCTCTGAAGCTGCTGACTGGCAGTGAGCAGGATATTTAGTCAAACTCATACTAAGCTGCATTTACAAACTGATTTCAGTATTACCTCTTTTCTTAAATAGAATTCCAAAGTCCCCTCTTGCAAAACGGGCTCTGTTAGCACAGCATCCTAGAAGTAAGGTTGCATACTTGGTTCTCCCTGTCTCACTAAGTACTCCTAGCTCACAAGCTGCTAAACTAGAAACAGGTTACATAGACTATTTTTGTAATTTCTATGATTTAAGCAGTATCCTTGCTTGTGACATTTTACCCCACGAGTTTATCCTCCTTTTTCTTTGCATGGAAAGTTCTGAGTCGTTTCTTACGTTGGTAATGCTCTGAGGTACCTCTGCCCCTTGCTGGTGTGCTCAAACCTGAATTCTTTCTACAGATTAGGCTCAGCTAAATTTTGCAGTTGTGCTTTGGAAAACGATGCCACAGAGACACTGCTTACACCCCAAATGTGTACAGCTCTGTGAAATCAGCCTTACAGATGGGTGAAACCTACAGGTAAAAGCTTAAGGCTCACACTGGCCAGTGTGAACTGGTGGAACATGGTATTTTGGCTTCCATTACAAGTTCCTAACAAAATTCCTAAGGACAAAACTCACGATACAATATAACTCACTAACTTCAGTTATTTTCCTGCAACGTTCTTCCTTCTCAGGAAGACAAGTTACTGCAGATGGAGTGCTGGAATCCTCCTTTCTTCCAGAGAAAGAGCACCAGCAGTCCCAGCTCTCTGTAATTGTTTCCCAGCTCCCTTGTACACCTGCAAAACATTGCCTGCAGCAGAACTTCAGAGACCATTAAAAGAACATTTTTTGCGAAGATGAGAGATTTTATGCCTATTTAGTGAATGTAAGAATATTAATGGAATAAGGTATTAATTGTCAGTGAAAGAACAAATGTAACTTTAACAGCATGTAAAGATACTGGAACGTACAAAATAGCTGCCGATGTTGGAAGCATAAAGCTCTAAAAATACATAATTAAAACATACATTTGCAGAGGAGAAAAAAATTGAAGTATTCTTCATTTAAATAGATATTTCCTTGATTTCATAGAGACTTCTTGCTTTGAGTTGCAAATATCTCACATGTACTGTGTTTTCCATGATCTGTTTGTACTTATTTGCTACCTTCAGATCCTGCTTTCTGGGCTGACACACAGAATGGCTTCCACTGAAAGTGTGTATAGAACCAGAGGGTTATTCCACACCTGTAAACTGGACAACCATTGTGGTAAGTGCTACATGGTTTTGTGTCTGAAGTAGTAGATGACCACTGAGGGAAAGTCTGGGTAAGTTTTGCTTGGTCACGATGATGAAAATCAACTAATGACTTCAGCATTTAACACCAACAAAGGTTAGGACATGAGGCACAGTAAATTTTCCTTTGGACTGTGCTTGGTTTAGTCCCTTCAGTGCACTGCCACAGGTCTCTGGTGCACCCAAGGCCTTGACAAACTGCACTTGCACTGCTGGCCCTGTGGATGTCACACAGTTATCTGATGAAGAAAGTACTTGTTTTTACCATCTTGAGCAACTGTCACGGGTCAGGTCAGGGAAGCAGGGGACTGTTTCCTTGGGAGATGGTTTGTCTGCTCTTGCAATCATCCAGGCATGACTCACAGCTTTGCTGGGCCCTCTCATTGCCCCCTCCGCGCAGTCTTTGAAAGAAGAGAGCAGGGAAAGGTGCTTAGGGAGGGCTGGGGCACCTTCCAGCTGGCTGCTGCTCTGTGTGAGCGATGCACTGGGCTGGAAGGAGCAGCAGGTCGGGCTGTCTCACTCCAGTGTGGGGCTGATGGGTGAGGGGCACGGATGAGGCCTGCACCCCGGACGCCACGGCAGCTCATGCAGATGTGTCAGAGAGCAGGGAAGGTGAGCTCTTGTGTGTGGGGTAGAGAGGATCGTTCTGTCCGTCCCATCTCATCAGTTTGGATGCATTCATTAAAAAATGTGATGTTCGTGAGACAGGGCTTTTTTACAATGCTTTCGTACTGAAAGAAATGTCAGAAATCCCACGTAAGCAGGAGATGAGATGAGAAAGCCCTTCACCTGATCTTGTAGTCAGTAGAGAAGGTCAAAAGGCCACAACCTCTTCCCTGTCAGAGCAGAGCTGCTGTCAGGACCTGTGCTCTTACCTGACCTCCTGCTGTGGTGATGGAACTGTAGACAGAATGATGGACAGCATGAGCATAATCCGTCCTGATAAGGTTTTCTGAGCCTGTCTGGATGTTTGAGCGGTGATAAGAGAATCTGTGTGAGCCTATGGAAACCAGCAGGAGTTTTTTCTATGGACTTAGGCCCCGATTTCACCCTATGATATTTCAATTTTTTGGTTCCTTTTTTGCTTAGAGAACTGCAGTGGAGGCTCCTATGGACAGCCTGTCTCCCAGCTGGCCCCACATCTCTAAAATATGCAAGGAAGATGTGCTGGAAAGAAATATCACAGTAACATCCTCCTAGTGAGCTGCCATAAACCTATGCGTCTTTTGGAGCTTAAAGCAATGTTACATGTGAAAAAATATCAGCAAATGCTTTTCCAAAGGCAGTCAGACACTGTTGTTCTTTATTGGCTCAGATCTTTGTTGCCTGGGGCTATCTGAGTCATTCCTCTTGCTAAAGTGCAAGGATGATTTCCTCTCTTTTAGTGTGAGAAGTCTGTGCTCAGAAGATGCATTTATGAAGGACTGAAAGGTGCTTAGTTTGGCTGCATGGCAAATGGCAGCTTGGCGTTACCACTGCTTTCATTACCTTAAGGTGGTTCTTACAAGGCAGTTCCATCACAGCTCTTGCTGCTGCTAGAAGTCTGAGCCCAGGTCTTTGCACACTGATGTGCTGCAAAATGTCCATCTTGCACCCACTGCTGTTGTGCTGGTAACAAACACCTTGTGAAGAAATGCTTTTTTTCCCCAATTAGTCTTACCAGATTTCACTTGTGTGGGTGTTTGCCCATATATTTCCTATTTTAGTGACTCCAAAAAGATCTAATAGGGCAACAAGGAGTATCAGGGATGTGATAAGGGAGGACAAGATGCTTGGGCAGCACGGTTTGAGGCACAGCAGAATAAATGTGGGGTTGGAGTGGGGCTGAGCGAGGGGTCCATGCTGTCAGCCTGTTCTCCTGCTAATGAAAATCAGTTTTGTGCACAGTCCCTCTGAGAGGTGTTCCTCTGCAAGCCTGGGCATACCACTTTTGTGCTCCAGACCTCTGCCGTGCTCCAAAATTGGCAAGGCTATTTTGGATGTCAGTAGCTAGTGAGGGATGTCAGAGCAAGGCAAGGCTTGTAGGGAGAGGCAAAACCTTTTATTAATTGAAGAGATATGATTGGGGAAAGAAAAAAAGAAGCATTTTTGACAGAGAAGTCTGTCCTGTTAGGCACAGCAGGCTGTCTCTTAGGACAGGGTTATCCTTCAAGTGGGACTGTGGGAAATGGCCAGGTAACAACAGCAGTCAGATTGGGGAAAGTTTCTGCAGGTTTGCTGTCAATAGCATCCAGCTTGCTTTTCCTGAGAATGTTTTTCCTTAAATCTCTTTTCCACTTCAGCCTTAAAAATGGTTGGAAAATTAGATTTTATTGATGGAAAAATTGCACATGAGGCTTTGCTTTCACCCACGTCTTCTATGGAAATAAGTCTGCTGCAACCTGACTTCTTCTTTTTCTGGTGGTGCTAATCCTTTTTGGGTTGGTTACTCAATGCTAACTGAAAAATAATAACAACTCTGTGCAAAGTGGGGCTGTCCCTGAGCATGTTGTTTTGTAGAAAACTTTTTCTTTTAGTGGTGGTTGTGGGGGGGAGTATTTCACTGGAAAACTTTCATCCAGTCTTGATTTCATTTTTGCCTTTCTTCAGTTTGGCTCCAACTCAAATTATTTGCTGTGCCCCCTTCCTCTCCATCTGCCACTCTCTAATGGGAAATAAATCTCCAAGCTCTTCTGTTCCTTACCTTCCTGTACATCTCCTGCTCTTGCTGACTTACTGCTGGAAATCATACAGCTTCTTTCAAAAAAAATAAATGTACCATTTATATTTTTTCCCCAGAATCCCTTTTGATTGTGTCAGATACAGACATGCTAATTAAAAAAAAAAAAAAAAAAAAAAAAAAAATCAAGGGTTTAAGCAGGCAAAAATCCTTCCATTCCTAACTACAGTAAAGACAGGATATTTTTTTTCAACAGAGGTGATGCCTTGGCATCACTCGTCCTTACAACCCAAACTGTCCTTTTTGAGAGCATATGTTCCTCACTGTTGAGATGCTGCAGGTTGCTGCCCATACCTGAGTGGAGTGTCTGGCCATGAAATCCCCCTCCCCAGTGAGCACATCCCCTCTTGGCACACTTGGTGGAAGCAGTGCCAGATTGCAGCATGATGGGACAGGCTCACAGATCCATGTGTTCTTGCTTGCAGGCAGCAGAAAGACGGGACACAGTCAGGATCGCCTGTAAGGAGTATTGTTCTACATTAACCCCTTGTCAGTGCAGAAATGCACTTGAAGTCATCTTGCTTGCAACTCCCATGGGAGGATGAGGTCCAAGCAGCACGGCGTGACTTCAGCTGGGGCAGTGCCATGAACCCACAGCTCCTGAAAGCACTGTGGCTGTATCAACCAAACATAACTGCTAATCGTGGCCATGGGAGCTGAGGTACTGTCAGGGTCCAAAGGCTGATGGAACACATTGCAACCTTTTGGGCTGCTGTGTGCTTTAACCCTCCTGGCTCTCCAGTGGCTCAGGAGGGATTTTCATCTCTCCTGAACATCTCCATCTGCTATTAGAGACATTGAGACATGCTGCAAGCGTGGAATGAAATGCAAGGGGAGAAGGGAAAAAGCATTTGATTCCTGTCAGGTAGATGAAAACTCCGTTCTTCTCCTTTTCTTCCGTGCCTCCTGGAGAACACACTGTATGTAGAAGGTGACCTTTTGTCTCTTTCCTCCCCACCCGAGCTGAAAGAGATTCGGCTGACACATCCGATGACAGATAGATACCAGCATGAGCAAATTGTGCTTGAACTTGCTCCAGAGAAAATTGTTAGCAGGCGCGGGCACGGGCTGGGCTGCGTTAGGGAGAGCGCAGATCATAGTCAAATGTTTGTGTCATTTGCAAACGGCGCTGCGAGGGGATGTGGGGGGGTGAGCAGATGAGCGTTTTGAACTCTAAAGGTTACTGTGGAAAATGTGAAATAAGGCTCTGTGCTTGATTTCTGAGGGAGATTCTCTATTTGGGGAAAGTTCAGGTGAAATCAGACTAATTCCAGTCATTAAGATCTTTTCTTTTTCTTTCATCTTCTGTTTCATTGGTTATATTTATATTTTTCCTTTTAAAGTTGATTTCTTGTTCATTTTTCTGCCCTCCTTGCAAAAGGTCCTGAAATCTCAATTCTCAGAAAAGCTTTGGTTTTTTTTTTGTTGTGTTTTCTATTTTGCTGGTAGGAGTAGAAGCAAAGAAGAACAGATTAAAAACAAACAAACAAAAACATTTTGAAGCTGTAAAATCTAATGATGACAATAGAACTCTGATCACAAATCCCAGATGTAAAAAAGAAATTTAAATGCAAGCATTTTGAAAGCATACCCAAATAGCATTTCCGGGCTGATCGATATGAAAGACCTTGATAACTCATTAATTCACTGGGTTTTAATGAAGAATTGTTCTGGCCACCTCTGTCGTTCTGTCGCTCGTGCCTTCCTGCATCCTGCCTATGTACAAGTCTGAACCCTGCCAAGCTTTGCCCATTGGGCAGCGTGGACTTCCTTCCCAGTTCTTATTTTAAGAGATGAAGAATATTTTGGGATTAAATACAAAGCACATTAACATCTCTCTTTCCTCTCTCTTTGTCTGTGCCTGCTGTGGAGATCTTATGCTCCTCCATCCCTTAACATCAGAAAGATCAGCATTTACAGGCAGTGCTCACTCATCCTTCAGCAGCATCTCTCTCTCTGCCAGGTGCCTATGGGATCTGCTCAGGCCACATCTATTAGGAACCTGGCCTGTGCATCCCAGAAGACAGCAAGAGATGGATGGTGCTGGCATGCGGCCGCTTCAGAGAACAGAGCTGGATCAGCCTGCCGGGGACAGGCGCAGACAAATGGAACCTGCAGGACAAGCATGCCATTACCTTGTGTGCCAAACTCATTACAGAGAAGTTGCGAAGTTCCAGTATGCTGCCCCTGATATCTGAGACAAAGCTGTCAGCTGGTTCGTGAATAATTCCAGCACACGTTTGGGTAGGGCTGGAGGAAGTGGAGATTTTGATGAGGGTTGTTTGCTTGGTGCACCTGACACCAGGGACTGTGGTCTCTTGTGTGGTGGCTTGATCGACAGAACAGCCTCTAGCAGGGGGTTAGATGGGAGCACAAGGCACCCTGGCCATCCTGCCCTGAACCTTGCATGTCCTGCAGTCACATCCTCAGCCCCTGTGCTCTGATCCCTACTGATTCTTGAAAAACACCAAGTACAAGTGTGGGAGACTGAGCCAAATCTGATCTTAAGCTGTTATTGAAAGCCAGCAAAATCCATAGCGTTATAAAAACCTTTTCTCTCAACAGAGAAGTAGAGCAGTCTTTGGATTACTTGGTGAAATGCCTGTATTCAAGATACAGGAAGCTATTTTGGCCTTGACAAATTGGTTAAAGTCCAATTACAATTTCTGAGGGAGGTGCGTGACTGCAGCTTAAGAGTGAATCCAGGTAAAATTCCTTTATAAGACATAAAAAGCTTCAACAACAACCAAAAAAAGGAACAGCTGGTAATGCCAAACCATACAGTTCCAAGCCCCTGAGCTGCTGCTTCATATTCCTAAGAGCAATCTCTTGGCATTGACCCACTATAGCTTTTTGGGCCACAGGGCTTTCTCTTCTGGTATCCCCAGGCTGCTGTGCTTTGATGTCTGGGAGGAAGGATTACGTGGGCAGGCAGCTTTTGGGGCAGTGTGTGCAGACTCATTCCACTAGCAGCAACCATGGGATTGCCATTGCTGAGGTGGTCCCAGCACTTGCAGCCAGCAGCCTGCAGCCGGAGCCAGCAGCCTAGGGAGCTGCTTTGGGGATGGAGAAATGCACTGAGACACTGATAACAGCCATGAAGTCTTGTTTGAACAACTCACCCCTGTGATGGGCTGTTTTCAGAAATGACACATTGATATTGAAAGCCTTAAATGTTCCTCGGGCAGGCTGACAAAAACTGCACACTTGTCCTCGGGCTGCTGAGGGCTCCTCTCAACTAATAAAGAATGATTTTATTTGGTTCTTTTGCTGCTGCTGCAGAAAAACAACCCATACTCACAGTGCACCAGAGGGCTACAGACATGTTTCCCACCTTCTGGGGCTTTTCTGGGTGCACCCTTGCTATGGTTCTGAGCCTGGTGCCATGTGCTGACTGTCCTTTCTCCATCAGGCAGCTCGTCGGCTGGCACGCAGCATGCTGCAGGTGAAGATGGAAGCTTCAGCTCCAGGGTGGAATAATGCTGACCCCACATCAGCACCAGCTCCTCACACCCAGCAGGGATCAGGTGCTCTGGGGTAAGCTCCTGACCAATGTTTCATTCCCCCACTTCATTCCATGTCAGTCTAACAGGCAGTATGTAAGTATAATTTGGCCCAGCTGGTGGCAACAAGCAAGCTTTTCTGATGTTTTGCTTCGTGGGCCAAATTTCTCCCTGTTCTTCTGGGTCCTTCACAGACACTGTGTGGGATTCAGATTCCTAACTGCTCCCTAACTGTGCTTCTCTGTGGTGCCTGAGCTTTTTGGTCGTGATTTTATTTTATGTAAGAATGACCCAGAAGCATCATACATCCTCTTGTTTTCCAGCCAGAGAACTGAGGCACAGAAGAGCTGTGAAAAATTTCCACTGAGATTTCTTGTTCTGAACTTGAAAATTGATGAGGCTGATTATTTATTTGTTTACAGCACTCATCTCTCTAGCTGATTTTCATGGCCTTTGCTACGTTCACATCTACAAATCTGGCCCTGGATATCTCAAATTGTGAAACAATTTACCATGGAAAAGTTAAGTCCTTTTTTGTCTCAAGGTTTCGTGACAAATGACATCAGGGTCTTATGCACCAGGGTCATCTTCCCCTTAGAGTCCTGATCCATGGCCGGAACACCTCACTGCTCTGCGCTGAAGGAAGGACCCAGGGCTCTGCTGTGAAATGCTTCTGACAATTAGCAGTGATTTTGAAGGTGTTATTTTATTATTGTCCTTCTGCATTTGGCTCAATGTCTGTTTCTCAAAAACCAAAAGTGCGAGGGCTTTGGTGACAATGTTGTAGAGAACTACAGTTCCATTTTGAGACATTCAAGCAGAACTTCACTGCCTAAGCCCAGGGATGATAAATGGGAATTTTGTCAAAATCTTGTTACTGAAACTGCTGGCTTAAGCTTATAATGTTTCCTGTCTGATTATGTACATGGTTGGAGAGTTAATTTACTCTGTAATTAACTGCTTGACTGTTTGCCCTTGCCAATCTTCTTTCCCTATGTTGTCTTTTATGACAAGAGGCTTAGTTTTCCAATGTGCATTTATCTTTCATTTGTGTTCCTGCTCCGAGACACCACATAGCTTGTTGATCTTTTGGAAGGTGGCTGATACAGCCTGCCTGGTTGCAGTGATCTGTGCCATACTGTGAGTGTTGTTGGGCCACTGAGGCAAAGACTTCGCTGGTCATTGTTTTTTCTTCTCTCAAGCAGGTTCTTGCTTGAATTTTGTGCATTCAGTGCCCTGTGGAGTCTGGGCTGAACCAGAACAGGGATTTCAAATGTCCTGGGACTTCTGTGATGGTTGGGAATAGCCCGTGGAAGATGATGGCAGCACAGAACCCTGTAGCTCAGTACTCTTCTCCCTTCTTAAACTCCAACATATGTTTTATAAAACCAATCTAACAGCTTAACCCAGCAGCTTTGAAGCCTATGCAGCCTCTTGCCTTTGTTCCTCTCTAGCTTCTCTCCTCTGTGAGCCTGATCATATCACAACATCCTTCCTCAGCTGCTTCTCCAGCTTTCAGCTGCTCCAGGCTATGATGAGCCGCCACTCATGCCTGCCAGCAATTTCGAAGGATTTCTTAAACATCAGTATCATTTGGGATGCTTTTATCCAAAGATGTGTTGTCTACAGAAGGACTCCAGTGAGTTGGAATGCACCAGGTGGCATTTTCAAAATGGTCTGTGTAGCAGAGGATCTCAGGTCCCAGTGAACACCAGTAAAGAAGGATGTCTTGATCATTGACATGCTATTTGAAATCATAGCCTGTTGTCTCAAAGAAATTGAGGAATATGATAAAATACCAGTATGCAAGGATTTGCATTTATGTCATATTGTCCAAACCAGAAAATTATCTGATTATATAGACAGCAAAGTTGTTGTGTGCTGTAGTTGCTGAATGAGTTTGCTGTTGGATAGGAAGTGTGGTTTAGTGAGAAATATCTGGGGGATGGAGGCTTGGGATGGAATGAAATTTTGGTTATCCATTGGTCTAATCAGAAGGCTGAAATCATGGAATCATGGAACCATGGAACCATTCAGGTTGGAAAAGACCGCTAAGATCCCCAAATTAAACTCATCCCACTATGCCCAGTAATCATGTCTTTCAGTGCCACATCTCCATGTTTCTTGAATATCTCCAGGGATGGTGACTCTACCACCTTCCTGGGCAGCCTGTACCAGTGCAGCACCACTCCTTCTGAGAAGAAATTTTCCCTAGGATGTTATCTGAACCTCCTCTGGTGCAACTTAAAGCCATTACTTCTTATCCTATCACTAAATGATGGCTTTCAGGACATACCCTTCCTCTCCAGAAGAAACAAACCTCTAAAAGTTTCTCTCCAGGACTACGAGGGACTAAGCTTCAGACCATGGGTTATGTGAACATGAAGCTGCTCTAGAACTGCTTCATGATAGACTAAAATAGCTAAAAGCCTCTCCCTGCCCTGACAGCAGTCACACTTCACTGATGAAGCACAGAATTGCAGGTTGTGAGCCAGTGAGAGGGCTGCTTCAACATCTGAGCAGGTGGAGCAGAGGACGACTAGAAACCTACCAGCTATGGGAAATCTGAGTCATGGAAGCCATTGGATAAATTTAAATACATTATTCTAGCTTGGAGGAGGAAACCATCTGGGTAAGTAGAGGGACGCATGTGTCTAACTAAGGGGAGAGCCCTTTCAAATGGCAAAAGAACTGTCCTGAGCCTGAAAATCTGGCAGACCCGAGATAAAAAGACCAGTTTTTATGTTACTGACGTAATGTATGCATTTCAAGAATCCAGCTATGGGATTATATTATTATATTATATTCAAACATTTAAAAAAATGATAAAAGAATTTTGCTGGTGTTCGCCAGCTGTATGAAGCAAGAAGGCCTGGAAATTTCATCAGAACATCACATTATAAAATCTCTTTTAAAGACTTTTGAAGAGATCTTGTGTTTGAAATCCAAATTCCATGACAGCTCTGCTTTAAACAAAAAGCTGGGAAAGTAATGGAAAAAGCTCTCTGTGGTTGGATTGCAGTAGGCTGAGGCTGGTAAGGCAGTCTGGCTTTTAACTTAGTCAACGCTCTGCTCTGCAATCTGGCTCATCTCTGTGGGTCGAGGGCAATGGCCAGGGGGCTGAGTGGCCTCCTCGTGTCTGCACCCACTGCCACAACGTGCAGAGCAACCAGCCTGGAGCTCTGTCTCTTTTGTCACTGGCTTCAAATGACGTGCAAGTGGGAATGCAAGATTTGAAAAAATCCATGTAGGTACTGCTGCAAACTATGCAAAGACCCGTGGGGCTTCCTCCCCACCTCAGCTTTAAACAGTAATGGGAATCCAAAGTTTTATTATATTGTTTGACAGGCACAGATCTCCAAGTCCTGTGGTATGAGCTCATCTTTGCCATCTTACAGATGGGGTTGCTGAAGCATAAAGAATTGAAATGACTTCCCTGGAATCATTAGGTGGGCAAATGGCAGGGCTAAAAATAGAGTCCCAATATCCAGCCATTCAAGCAACCCATTGCCATTCCTGATTTGGAAGAAGGGTGCCAATGAAGTTAGTTAAAGCAGGTAACAATTACTCAACTGAATGCAGTACTCCGTCCTCTTGGTAAGATGTCTTCCCAAGTACTCCACCTAAATCGTTCTGATAACCCAACACTGTTTTGGAGAAATATATTGACAGAAAAAACAGTGAGCCACATATGGCTGTACTGTCCGTCAGTCATAAGAACCCTAATACGTTCAGAAGTTTCAAATGCCTTTTAAAGCTAATGGTCTGTGCACTAATAGCTCCTGGCCCTGGCATCCAGGCTAGCAGCTGGTGCCACTAATTGTTAGCCCTGAGGATGAGCACGTGTGCGGTAGGCAGGCGACTGGATTTCAGGAGCAGCAAAAGGATTGGGATGCCTGCCTTGCTAATCCTGCCGTTTGGCGTGCTCTTTAATCAAGATGAAAAGTCAAGAGACCGCGAGGGGCTAACAAACAACAGCTTTGGCTGATTACAGGAGCCCAGCTCACGCAGACCTGACAGGCATCGCCTGGAACGGGCAGCCCAGTAACAGCTTGTAAACCTGCCCCAGCTGCAGCTGCTCTTCTTCCCCAGCGGTGTCTGCCGGACAATGCTGGAAATAGCATCAGAAGATAATATGTCTGTCTGGCCTTTTTGGGGATGCAGGATCTGTTGTTTGAGGAATGGATGTCAAGTCATATAAAAGCATCCAAACATCTCCAGCTACGCCCAGCAGAAGTAAACAGGCTGCCTGACACGGGTCTGAGAAATCTCTGAGCATCACTCTTCCTCTTCTCCTCTCTGATCTCTGCTCTATGGAGTGCTGGGGGGCAACCTTGCAAGGCAGAAAGAGCACGAGCACTAAAATGGGTGAAGGATGTTGTCAGAGGACTGGAGCCACTCAAGGAAGTGCCATGCACTGCTGATGCCAGCAGAGAGTGACCCAGCCTGTATCCAACAGGCAGTGTGGAAAGATGGTGTGATGTCTGAGCAGTGCAAAGTGCTGGGTGCTACCTGTTCTCTTGGTGGCAGGAGGTTGCAAGGCATCCTCTGGTGTTCCTTTTGAATCCTGATAATTAAGGTTTTTATGCTCCCTGTGAAGCCTAACAGGTAATTTGGAGCGAACCCATCTCAGCACCATCTGTCTTTGTCCCTTGAGAGTGAGCAGACCCAGAGCTGGGAGCTGCAGAGTCCCTGCAGTGGCTGAGTCTTCTTCTGACATTCTGCAGGTGGTGTAGGTCACTGCTGGATAAATCAGGGTAACTCCAAACTGAAAATCATTTAGAGTGAATCTTCCTGCTGTGATGACTAAGGATTTGTAGACCCCAGCACCAATCAGATCTCAAAGCTCTTTCTGTCTTTCCAGTTACTCCGTCTTGATGGGTCCAGATCATACAACGCATCACAGTGAGATACTGAAAGACATCACCAGCTCTAAGCATTCACATGATTAACCTTCCCACCACTCCCCAGAAATATCCTTTCCCATTACGCTCATGTCTGAGACCGAACCTTGCTCCAGATGGCAGTGGGCTGAGATGAAATTTTACCGCAGTCAGAGCTCACAGATACACAAAAGAGGAAAAATGTGCAAAATTGCAATGACAAGGTTGTTTGGGTATCGTGTGATGTTCCAGCTTTAGAGAAATCCATGCTTAATGTGCCTGCATGGCAAGGTAAACTAAAGACCATATAATTCTATTAAACCCTAACATAGCAAAAGGAGAAAACTCGTATCTCCTGGCCTCCTTATATCTGTGAGCATTAGGGCATGCTTTTACATGTGTTGCTTAGTCACTGGATGCTGAAGAGTTTAGGATAAAGTCTCCCTGAGATTTGGTTACTACAGAACTTGGGGCACTGCCTCTGCATTACTCGTTCTTTCATTGGGCTGTGCCATGATCCAGTGCAGTGTGGTTATTTGGGGGTACATGGAGGAGAAAGATCTCTCTGTTCTTTCTTCTGCTGCTGTGTTGCTGTAGAGGAATCTCACTGTTTGTTTTCCTACTCATGAGACTGAGCGTGAGATGGAGGATGAAAGCCCCTTCCAGAAGGCAAACTGGAGCTATGTATAGACTTTGTTTCATGCAATGACAGGATGAGAATCTGGCATTTGGAGTGCTGGGGTGAGCTGCTCATCTTGGGCAAGGCAGGCTCCAGTGGGTGGTATCTTGTGAGCTCAAAGGAGAGTAAGGAAGCACTTCCCACTTGTGAGATGTGCAGCAGTGCTTTTGTTTGTGTGATGGTAAGGGTGTCTCATGGGGGCTGAAGCCCTAACTGGGACAACTGGGAGCTGGTAGAGCTCCCAAATCCACCTCTTCCTCTCCCCAAATCCACCTTTTTTTTTTTTTTCTTTTCCCCAACCTGTTCTTAATATCCTATTTCCAATCCTGCAGTATGTTGGAGTGTCTGAACTTTGGAAACATACCTTGTTCTATTCAGTGTGGGACTTCTCAATAGGTTAGCTGCATTTCAATACAGCATCATCTGCAGCAGTGCACTGAGGTTTAGAGCCTTGTATATTAAACATGCCAGCAGATACTTCTCACAATAGCTGCCTCCTCTTTCTCTGTGTATGAATAATGCAGGGAGTTCCAGATCATCTGTCCCTGTCATTGCTACTGCATATTGATATAGTCACAAGAACTAACTGTTAGAGAGGAAAAACGTGTGAGGATGTTCCCTGACCTTTCCCTTCTCCCCACCAGTAACTCCTGTGTTTTCTGTGGAGGCAACAAGCACTGTCTGCTAGCAGCAGTGTTTTGGTGATCTGGATGCAATCAAGCACAAGACAGAGTTCTTCTCAGGAAGGTTACGTTAGTGTGGATCTCAGAGATCCTCTGACTTATTTCTGTGATCCTCTTTTGTGCCAAACAGCAAAATCGAATTCCCCTTCCTATCTCTGATCTGTCTCACATCACTGCAGGGTACAAGTATCCTCCACCAGGCACAGCCCCACCTGCAGTGCTGTAGGAGGGCACAAAGGGGGCTGCAAGGGATCTGGGGGGTTTTAGTTCACCCAGTATAACTGAACCACAGGGGGCTCCTGCAGTGTGGGCTGGCAAAGAGGCATATGCCTCCTGTAGCAGCTTTCCTTGTTGAAAGGTAGGAGGGAGCTGTGAGACAACCTTCTCTTACTGAACATTCAGGCTTATCTGGGGGCCTGCAGGTGACAGAAGTGAAGCGGATGGCACTGCACCCCTTTGCACTGCTGTCCGTGCCAACAGGGCTGGTCCTCCTGGATGCTCATGGATGTGTTAGGAGGAGTGGATCCTGAGGATGCAGCTGGCAGGCACAGCCACCACCTGTCTGCATGGGCAAATGCTGGCAGTTGCTGTTGCAATGCTCCGCTTCCCCTCTCCCTGGAAGCCACAGTGCAGCACTGCTTCCTATTTCAAACACCATTTTATTACAGCTCCTCCTTCAGCCTGTTGTTTTCTCAGTGTGGATGGCAGCGACATGAGTTTGGCTCAGGGTGGGTTTTCCCTCTCTGTGCCTTGCTGTGGGTGAGCATGAGGAGATCCATGTCCCTGAGGGGACAATTTGGCAGAAAAGGGACCTCGCTGGGGAATGCACACTGACACCCACAGGCAGAACCACAGTGAGGGTGCTGGGAGCCAGAGCCCAGCTGGCAGCTGGGTGGAAGTGATGGTGGTTTCTTGCAGAGAGGCACTGTAGGACTTTCTGGAATGATGAGGACAAGGACTGAGTCTCCCGTAGCTCTTCCAGGCACTGGTACACTATAGCCCCCAGACAGATGTAATTAATGAGACATCCCGCTTTATGTAATAATGTGTGTGGTGTGACTCACCCTAATGAGCAAAAACAATGCCACATGCCTCCTCATGGGACTTCTGGTCTTTATGTCCCAGTGTTTGCTATGAATTATTTAAGGCATCAGGAGGGATCTGTGAGTAATGTCATCTCTGCTGATTCTGTCTCTCCTCAGATGACTCCAGGAGTCTGGTTAGCAGTTCAGGACTGTTTTGGTCCTTCACCTGTGGATCTGCCAGCTTGCAAATTTCTCCAAGCTCTTGTTCTCTGTTTTCCTTTAGCCCTGGATTAGATCTCTCAGAAAAGGAAGAAAAGCAAGTTAGCTTTTAAATCTAAGGTCGGTAGCAATATTCATGGCAGGATCTTATTCAAGCAAGCATGTGAAAAGTGTGCAAGGTGTGCACAAGAGCCTTCTGTAATTCATGCTCCTGGAGCTCACAGGCCCTCTCCCTTTTGTTGTAGGCAGAAAGCCTTGACTCATGGCATTCCAAGCTTCAGACAAAGACGGTTGGAGCACCATGGTCACAAACTCCATCACAGATTGGCTATCAGCAGGATGGAGGTAGGTGAAATGGATGGGAAGTGCCAGCTGCCGTACAGTGCATGACCTGCTGCAAACCCAGCAGCTTGATGAGCCAAGGCTGATGCTTCTGTTGCAATAAGAGTTCATTGAGGAATGAAGAAAGATGAAGGGAGGAAGCACAGGACTTTGGCTTCAGTGTTCAGAGGAGTGGGTAGAACAAATGGCTCAGTGGGTGGGGATTTTGGTAACCACTTCGATTTTGTGGTAGATTGCTTTTTTTATTTTATGACTATTATTACATTTGTTGTGTTCACTTTTTCACTCAGTGCCTTGAGGTTGCACTGTGCTCTGGGTTTTGTGTGAAGCCATTCTTCTAGCTGCGGCCTTGGAACAGAGAGCCTGAAGGGGACTTTGGGAAGATTAAAGATTGCTTCAAGAGAATGAATGAGAGCAGACAGCCGGTATTTCCCAGAGCTAAGAGCTGGTGCGGAGCCTTAGCGCTTTGTCGCAATTCTGAATCTGCCATTGCCAGTGGCCAAAGGGGATAAAACTGAACATCTGCCATCTGTGACTTTTGACCAGAGAGGGACGATCCTCCTTATTCCGGGGAATGAAGCTCTGATTTAAAGCACTTCATGCCCTGTTTTCGCTGATATTAGAAGGGCTAACAGATGTTAGGGTCAGGCTTCAGTTTTAAGGAGCCTACTTTTGATTACAAGCCTACAATAGAGCTATGGAAAGAAAAACATTTTCCCTTGAAGGGAATGAGTTAGGAGGCTTTTGTGGAAGCATAACCAAATGGATGAATGTTGCAGGGGCAAGCTGCACTTCCATTGTACACAAGTGCCTCCAGCTCAAAGGCCTTTTCTTTGTTTTGGTGCACATTGCCTAAATCCCAAAATCTCCGACCTGTGCAACGTCGGGACAAAGCAGTTAAGGAGGCAACATCTTGAAGGAGCTCTTCTCAGGAGGCTGTGGCTGTTGGAAATGGTTGAGGTAACCAGGTGCGGTGGGATATTTTTATCCTCTCCCAAGTAGGAGGATTTAAGAGGACTTCAAAAACAGAGCCAACATTATTTTTAAGCACAACAGTTTAAATAGTTCAGGATTTTTCTATTGCCACAATAGACCAAATGTTTCAAAGATCTGTCCCCTGTATCTCACTCTTAAGGTCCCCAAGGGGACATCAAAGCAGAATTCAATGGGATTGGTGTGTCAAAGTGGGTGGTAAGGACACATCCTGGATGGCAGCGTGATGTTTGGCTGTGGGCAGCTATTCAGGCCTGGAAGTGGTATAAGGTTATAGCAGGAGAGGAATGAGGAAGGTGGTAGAAATTGCTCATGCACCTCCATTTCCCCAGCAGCACTGAACCCGTGCTAGCAAACTGTGAAGGAGTGGCTCCATGGAACCACTGAGCCTTGGCAGTCTTATTCAGACATCCTTCTGTTCTTGCTTTCTCATTCCTTCTTACTTTATAATTAAAAAAACACGCAAACAAACAAACAAAAGAAGAAACCTTAAGAAAATAATGTGTTTGTAAGCATAGTTTCGAAGAATAAAACAACCACATTAGCAAGAGTTGTGTTTATTCCTGGCATCATTTTCCCCATTAGCAAAAGGTATGTCATAACTTCTACAACAGACTGCAAATGCTTTGGCCAATGGATTGATGTGCTCTGTGATCTAACAGGTATTTGTTAGAGATAACTTGACTGTGTTCCCCTGAAAACAATCAGAACATATGGGATATTACATGAAGAAAATCCCCCAAAAAACTCAGAGACATTAAGAACAGAGATCTGCTAAAACATGATTGCTAATTCTTCCCAGGATGCAAAGTTTAAAAACAATTAGATGGAGGCACAAACTGTGCAAGTAAATCCATTTCCACGTGCAAAATTTTCTGTTAGCAATTGCAAATTGGACAGCGAGTTGAAATTCTCCCCAGTGGAGAAGAGGAAAGCACAAAGGCTCCTGCCCCTCTCAAATCTTGTTTGTCTCTGTGGTACTTACAGAGCCCTCATTAATGAAGTATTTAAGCTTGTTACAACCTTATTGCAGCCCCTGAGAATAACATTCATTTCACAGCATAAAGTGAAGTACGGGAGCTGTGTTAACACTTTCTGTGGCTCAGCTGTCCTGGGAGCAGCAGCCTGCAGCATCCCCAGCCTCAAACCTGCACATCCATCACGCCCTCCTGAGCAGGCTGTACTGCAGGTCCCATTTGCTGTGGTGAAAGGTAATGGGATTTAAGATCCTGGGGCCGTGTCATCTCCACCAGCTTCAGCCCTCAGGTGCGTGGGAATGCAGCCTCCCACACTGTGCTCAATCTGGCTTCCTCAAAAGCCCAGGTAAAGGGTTATGTCTGAGGTCCTTGTGTTCTTCTGCCCAATGAGGGCTCTCTGACATGGGCTGTGGATAGAGGCAATGCTCAGGACGCAGCGTGCTGGTAAAAGGAGTTTTTTCCTACTCCCTATAGCTATCCATCCTTCTTTCAGAAAAATCTGAGCAGTTTGGGGGCAGTTTTCACCCTGTTGATGATTGCCTTCTCGCTTCTGATAATGCAGGTGGCTGCACGCTTTGCAGATGAATCGATATGGAGGAAGAAAGCCCTAATTTGCTGCATCCTTTGCCTTTGCCAGTCGTGACCGCTGGAGATGTTTCAGAATCATGGCTCAGAGGTATCTGGCAAGGAAGTTATCTAAATACAGTGCTTTTTATTATTTAGTTATTTATTAATCTGTTTGGTGAAATGTTAGATAGTTTCAATGAAAACCTGAAAACAACAAAGTAAAGCTGGAACGCTAATGTTGGTGACCTCACTTGGAAGTCAGAAAGTTTTGTGTTCATCCCACATTTCTTCCCAGGGCTGCTTTAAAAGTTCAGAATTGAGTAACATCTTTAAATACCATTTCATTTTCATATCAGACATGTATTTAACAATAAATTGAACATGAATTTACAACTCTTGGAGTTCATAAAGGATTTCAATCCTGCAGTTTTCTACCCAGAGGGATAAGGATGGGAGTAAAAACAGAAAGCAGAAGCTGGCATGGAAGGGCTGGTTGTAGAAACACCTGAATGCTACACAGACAGACCAAATTAAAATGCTTGTTAAGGAGCAGGAGAGAGCTTCCTATAGGGTGAGCTCGGAGCTGTCGTGGTAGGATGCCCCATGCTGGCAGCATTTGGATGGCTTCATGTCTCTAATAGGCACAATATGTTATTCACCCAAATCCCACAGCAGCCTTGGGCTATGAAATTAAGCAAGTCCGAAGAATGCAATGGGGAGAGTAAATGAGGAGAGTCGTCGGAACTATTTATTGCTGTGGAATATATGCTTTTTGGAATATGATTATGAAGAATGTAAAATAAATTATTAGCAGGCCAGAAATCAATTTCTTTCTATACACAGTTATTCTTGGCCATGCTAATCCCTCCTCTCAATAATTTTAAAACTCAAAAATTGGTTCAAACTTTGTTCCTCACTGGGAATATATGTCACTGCGAGGCATCGGAAATCTTCTTTACCACATTCCCATAAAGACCTGTTGACAAATATATGAACCGTCATGGGAGTGGGAAAGTTTATTTATATTTTTCAAGACATACTTAAGATCAGCTCCCCCCTTCCTCCAACCTGGGCACATCTTTTTCTTCTGAACTTGCTGCTGATGCTTGGAAGGGAAATAAGGAAACAGGAGGAACACATGGGGCACTGGCAGCAGAGCTGCATGTGGTTGTTGTTGGAGGACCGGGGTCAGTTGTGAGCATCATTTGTGTAAGGCTGCTCTTGTGCCTGTCCATCCCAGTTTGTAGGCAGCAGTGAGCGGGGGCTCTGAATGATTCTCCCTAGCTGTGTTTTACACCATTTTATGGCTCTGGGTTGCAGTGAGTAAGGGGATTGAAAATGACTTTACTGTAGTTCAGATTAGAGCTCACAAGAAGTTTGTTATCAAACTCACCGATAATTAGGGGTACTCACGTGTTTCTAGATAGAGAAAATGCATTTTCTGTAAAAAGATCAATTTTTTTCCATGGAAAAAATTGATTTTAAAGGAAACACATAGACGTTTCTGTTTTGTCAAGAAGATTTGAACAAAACGCATCATTCCTGCCTGGCGGATCCAGATCAAACTATCTCAGCATATTAAACCAAATCAAAACATGTCATTTTCAGTTAATTCAGTGTTTCTCTGTACTGGCCAGAGCTGGCCCCGTGCCTCGGGAGCTGGGGTTCAATGCCGCGAGCCACCCTTCTGCTGCCCAGGTGCTGTGAGGGTTTTCATGCCCTGAAGGCACGGGCCAGGGCTCAGAGGCTGTTTGGGAGAGCAGAGGGATGGCAGCAGACTGTGGGCTGATGGTGTATGGGTTGAACCTGTGCAGGAGAGGTGAGCTGCTGTGCTGCTGCAACAGCTCAACAAGGCATAGCGGAACCTTTTGATTTATGTATGTAGAAATGCTTCTAAACGAAGCACATTAAGGTAATCAGATCTTCTGATGAATGGGAACTTGGGTTTGCAATGTTCTCTGACACTTGCCTATGACTCACGTTTAATTTCCTTTCGCTTTGCACAAAGCTCCTGCAGTGCTGCTCCATGTTGTCTCCTGGGCTGGGCAGCACTGGATGGACTAGGAGAGACCATCTAGCTTTTTTATTTGCAAAAACTGAATCCCTTTTAGCATAGCCAAACTCTTCTCTTTGAGAGATTCAACATAGCCAAACTCTTATTCTTTTTTTAATCTGTCCATCTGCAGAGCTTCCCAAATACTTCTGTAAGCATTAGTTTCTGGGAAAAGATTGGGTTCCAGCCTTGATTAATAGGCTTACGCAGTGTTCATGGTACTTGCAGCATCACCATCTGCACTGCTACTGCTTGATATCTGACAGTCAAAATAAATTCTCTGTATCTATTAGGCTGATAGGGTCAGATCTACCACTGTTAGCCTTCTGCAAGTGAGTGAGAGTCTCTGGATCTCCACGAATGTGCACAAATATGAATCTGAAGCATCACCATCCCTGAATAGGAGTATGGACTCAGTGATCCTTATGGGTCCCTTCCAACTTGGGATTTTCTATGATTGTGATTTTATGAGTTCAATCGAACAAGTCTATGTAATTAAGCAAAAGCTTCTCCTTACAAACATCATTTGTAAATGCTGATTGCATTCAGTTGAGATGCAAAACATCTGCTGACTTTAACCCAAGCTTTGGCCCAGGTGAGGAACAAAACCCATAGAGCTGCTCATGGATTTTCCTCACACTGAAGCGTTACGGTTGAGAAGGATTGGGGTGACTGCTACCCACTGGGATCGCCTGGTAAGAGTGGTGTTGCCTTCCCTTCCCTTCCAGGCCTGCTGAGTGCTGAGTGTGATTAAAGACAGGTCAGGAAGGGCTGCCTGCTAATAATTCTATAGAGGAAATCTCTTGCATTATTCATCAGACATATATGGCCTATTCTAAGAGGAGAGAAAATAGAGAAGCACCTTTGGTTGTCTTGTAACATCTGCGAGTACAGCTGGTTCTTTTTCTGTGTTCCACTTATTATGTGCAATTTGTATGTTTTCTTCTCCATCTTCAGTTAAAAAAAAAAAAAAAAAAAAAAAAGAAAATTCTCTAAAGAGAAGGAACTTGCAAAGCTTGTTATTACCAGGGCAAAACTCCCACTCCTCCTGTAGAGACGGGAACTGCCAAGCTCTTGTTCAGCCTTGGCTGTAATACCTACTATCATTTCTCAGCCTTCACGTAATCAGGTAATTTAATATAATTCCTCCACTTTCAATCAAGCCTGGTGAGCAGATGTCAGGATTCAACCTCTGGGTTTTATCTGCTGCCAAAGCCTGGTTCCAGCGCTCAAGGCAGAGCCCAGCTCTGCTCACCCTGATGCTCTGGGTGGGATGGAGGCCCTTTGCTGGACAGCTCCACCTGGATAGGAATGGAGATAAGCACCTTCTTCCTTAGAGTGAAGGAACAAGCTTGGCAGAGTTCTCTGAGCAGTGAGCGAGCAGTTGCTGTTTCATAGCCGCAGTATTGCCATGCTGCGTTTCAGCTGATGAGAAAGATAGGGATGAAGGAGAACAGATGCTGGGAACAGATAAATGGGGATGAAGAAGAACAGATGTTGGGATTTTGTATGAGATTTGCTCTGTCTTGATTCATAAGTTTGGCCAGCAAATGCAATGATCACATTTCTCCTGCCTCTGAGTAGCAACGCCGACCTTACTGAAGATGTGATGCTTAACCCACAAATAAACCACAGAGTGTTTTGAAAAATAGCAAGAAAATATTTAATGTTTATTTTTTACTATTAGGCAAGATTTTAGCATCCCTTCCCAGGCAGCTGCTCCAGAAATAACATTTTGTTGAAACGTAGAAAGCTTTGTGTGTACTGCCTGTATATGTCAGGACTGGCTTCTGGGACGCTGAGTCCATCAGCATCCTTTAGGATCTGAGTCCAGCACCACTGTTGATGCAGGATTAAACCCTAAATAGCTGCATCTGCACAAAATACAAGCTCTGCTTTATGTTCAGGTTGGACAGGCAACAGGACACTTGTGTATGTTTTTGCCCACATTGGTGAAGTTTTGGGGTCTTCTGACTTAGAAGCAATGTTGGGTTAGGTGGACTCATGGCTTGTAACTGCTTTGTTAGGAACTACTTAATGATGTGTAATCTTGTTATGCCTGCTCCCTGAGAAAGGCTGGATGTGGGTGCTTGGCATGTTGCATTAGCATAACTTTTCTGATCTGGAGTTGCTAAGTATCCCAAGAAACAATGTGAGAGCTACCTGGAAGACAGAATCCTGGACACATTATGTAGCACAAGCACCAGTGGCAATCTGGGAGGCTCTCAATGTGTGTGAGGTTAATGCATAGCATATGACAGTTGTCTGCCATGTAGGTTTTGTGAACAAACTTAACTAGACTGTTGGAAATGATAACAAGGAGCAGGAAGAGATACATTTCATCTGGTGGGAAAAACAACAGCAACAGGGAAGGAGATGAGCATGTTTCTGAGTTGCTTTTGTTGTGTGTGTTTATGTCCCAAGGGATAGTCTAGCTGCTCCCTGGTGCCCAATAGTGTGCTTAGAGAACTGGCTATGACTGAGGCTTTCCCTTCCCTTCCCTTCCCTTCCCTTCCCTTCCCTTCCCTTCCCTTCCCTTCCCTTCCCTTCCCTTCCCTTCCCTTCCCTTCCCTTCCCTTCCCTTCCCTTCCCTTCCCTTCCCTTCCCTTCCCTTCCCTTCCCTTCCCTTCCCTTCCCTTCCCTTCCCTTCCCTTCCCTTCCCTTCCCTTCCCTTCCTTTCCCTTCCCTTCCCTTCCCTTCCCTTCCTCTCCTCAGTGCAAGGAGATGAGAGATTAATTCTCAGCTCTGATAGCCATTGTCTCCTTTTGCAGGTTCATCAGGTGCAACATGGGCTCAAGCTTGTCTGAACCTTGATGATAAGCTCTCCTTGTTAAAAGCTATTATATTTGTTACTAGCTGAGTATAATTCTGCCTGACTACCGCAGTTCTTCTCTGCATGTAATTGAATTCATATTCATCATAAAGCAATGAAAAATAAATTGTGTGTGTGTTTTTTCCCCCTCATAAAGCAAGGCATGCCGCTGGCTCTGCCTTCTCTGTAATCTTCCCTTTTGCAATGTATTGTAATAGAATTCATGGGAACAGAACAGTTGAAATAGATTGTGCATTTTTGACCCACCTAGCAGAAAGAGAGCTTTATTTCAATGCCGAGGAGGAATTGATTAATTCAGTTTTCTTCGGGGGAAAGTTAAAACCTTAGTTTAAGATGCTTCAGTGCCAAAGAAGAGAGCTTGCTCAGCTGGAAGCTAAGGTGGTATTGCAGAGGTCACTAATCGGTTGTTTTGAGTCTTAGGTCTTAAAGGCTTTATACAAAGTTTCTGAGTTCAAGCATCAGTGGCTCATGTGTTTCCAGCAGATGAAAATTTTCAAAAGACCTAAGACCTGCTAAAATCATAGAATCATTAAGATTGGAAAAGACCACTGAGGTCATCAAGTCCAACCCCAATCCATACCCACTGTGCTCACTGCCCATGTCCTTCAGTGCCACATCTCTGTGGTTCTGGAACACCTCCAGGGACTGTGACTGCCCCACCTCCCTGGGCAGCTGTGTCACTCCATCCACACTCTTTCAGAGAGTAAGTTTTTCCTAATATCCAACCTTAACCTTGTGCACAGTGCTGGTGGGATCAGCTCAAGGAATTCATTGGCCCACAGTTATTGGCAGGGCAATGACACCAGATGGATGTGAAAGAGATGTGCCCTGGGGATCATCCTCCCAAGATACTTCAGAACTGAGGTCACAGGACATTGCTGTCCAGGGTGTTCATGTCCTGAGGCCTTGTCCCTGTCCTGGGATGGCTTCCATAGTCTTTCTTTGCCAAATAGACATCATCCTCTGAAAGAGACATCAAAATATTGATGCCTAAATTCTTTTAAAAATGCTCTTACTTGCACATCCCACGCATGACAGCAGGTTGGTGGGCAGCTGGCCAGCTGGAACCCTTGCACCACCCATCTTTGTATAACCTTTTCTTTTGTTTTCCTGTATTTGAAAGGATCCAGAAGCCAGGATCATACGGTGCCTGCGAGTGGGGCTGCTACTGCGCTGCAGAGGCCTGTCAGAAAGGCTCTGACAGGAAGAAAATATGTTTTCTGCAGCCCCTGGCTTCCTGCCAGCTGCACAATAGCCGCTGCGCAGACAGACTAGCCCAGACGGTCCTAATACATCATAATATTAGTGAGTTTTGTTCAACAAAGGGTTCAAATGTCTTTCCAGTTAATTATTAATTTCATTACAGTGAAATCATTAATTACATTTTAATACTGAAAGACGTGGCTTCTGCAATTTATGAAATGCACATTGGGAAAAGGAAGAAAGAGGAATTCGGTGATAATGAGTCCTGAGAGCTGTGTGAGTGTGCGAGCTGGAGAGGCCATGGTTCTCTGTTGTCTCCCACTTCTCAGCCTGCCCTTCTCTGCTTGCTCCCAGTTGTACTGACAAGCAGTATAGGCTCATAGAATCATAAAATCATTAAGGTTGGAATGACCTCTAAGGTCATCTAGTCCAACCATCAACCCATGCCTGTTGCCCATGCATCAACTCTACACCATGTCACTCAGTATGACATCTATCTTTGAACACTTCTGGGGACGGTGACCTCACCATCTCCCTGGGCAGCCTATGCCCGACCAGTGGGATGTGGATGACAAGCACAGCAGGCATGTGAGCAGCACTGTGATACAGCTGCCCTTCGTAGGATGAAGTTTCATGCTAAATCAATAGCAGTTGCACATCAGAAATTCCATATCTTTCCTTATCTTCTTCTCTCAGGTTTGCTGTCCTCCAGGAAAGCCCTTCTTTGTGGCACTGAAACCTCCCTGAAGCAAAGCTAAGAAGTGTAGGGCCATGTTGGTCTGTGAGCTCCTGAGGAAGACCTCTGCCACAGATGATGTCTGCACCCGTGGTCCGGGGAGGAACATCTTTCTCTGCCACCACTCCGAATGATGGTACTCAACCATGTGATGGGATGAGGAGGGTTAAGACTTGGTTGTGCTGCAAGATAATACAAGCAGCACCTCCTCTGGGGACGAGGACTGGGCCACCTTTGCTCTGGGCAGTTTGCTCTGGTGGCTGTGTCATACCCAAGGGAAGAGCTGAGGCTGCAGTGATATAATTACAGTCAGCAACTGTTAAAATAATTCATCTGTTTTCTGCTTTATGAGAGAAGTCGCAAATTAAAACCTGCAAAAAGGAAATCTGATGCATGACACAGTAACCCTACTGGGCATTTGACAGTCTTCTCTAAATTAGAAGTGTGTTTTGAAGGCTGTTCCTTGGAGTATTGTATTCTGCATAAATACTCTCTCTGTTTTCACCCTTATAGTTTTGGTATTTCTATAGCTCAGTAGGTAGGAATTACCACGCAGGATCAGAAAAGCAGTTGCCTCAGGTCAGAATCCCATCTCTGCTGGGGCCACTGCAGCAGCCTTGAGATGGGGCATGAGAAGGGCAGAGGGAGAGCTGGCAGAGAGAAAGGCGATACCAATATGCAGTTGTTAAATAACAAATAGGTACTGTCATCTTAGAGGATTTCTTACACGGTTCTTTCAGAGCATATCTTTTAAATGTGTCATTTATTCCTCGTTTTACTGAAGGGGAAACTGAGGAGTAAGGAGGCAAAATAACTCATCTGAAGTTATTGTCTGTGAAAGGCAATGGGGAATGGAGCTCCCCCATGTCCTTCTCCAGCATTTCATCTGTTAGATGTTGCTAATTACTGGTTTCTGTGCATTCTGTTCACATGAAGGTTCTTCTAAAACCATTACTTCTGTTTGTTTTTTCCTCACAGATACTGCTATTTTTGTCTGTACAGTTTTTGAGATAGCATCATCAAAACTGAACACAGTGCTCAAGTGAGATCATGTCATTGGCTTTTACAACAGTGCTTTGATATGGGCATCCAGATGCCCTTCTTGCTTTGATTCCTTTGTGCTGTCTCATGCTGGTGCAGTGTTTTTTCCAATGGCTTGCAATTAGTATAGACCCCATCAGTAGATCTTGATTGTTTTCAAGAAATGCTGGGGTAAAAAAAATAAAAGAAAATGTATTCAAGCAATGACTGTTCCCTGTTCTAACTGACGATGGCAATCTCACCCTCCTCTCAGTAACAGAAAAAAGGACAGATATTTGAACTTCTGATAACTTTAAAAAGGGTAATCAAGAATGTACACAGATGCATACAAATATGTATATCTTTGCATATAATGTGATTTTTAAAAATAATTCCTCCTACAGTTTTTCATCTTATTTGCCTCCCTTGCCAATGGGAGTTCCATCTGTGCCTGTCTGTAGGCTTCAAGCTAACCAACAGATTTGTCCGTGTCCATGGAAGTCCTTGAAGGCCTCTCCAGTCCCAGCTGAGCTTGGAAAGATCTTGTTTGAACCCTTGTGGGGTTGCTTTGGAATCTGGTGGGTAGAGATGCAGAAAGTAGGATCCACAGAGTCCTTGCCACAGCTACTGGTATAGGGGAATGAGGATTTCAAGAATGGGATGTTGTAAGTGGCCACCAGACATGGAAGACTGAGGTCTTCAGCAGAGTGAATACAAAGCCAGGCTGCAAGGGAGAAGGCAGTCTGGCCTTCCTCCTTTAACTATTGTGGGATTTCTGTATGGCCACAGGGCACTAAGTTCTTCCCTTACCAGTCTGTGAATGCTGGCTCATGCCGAGGATATCAAGGTGTTCATGGATGTGTGTGTTATGTTAATCCACCAGCAGGCTGCCTGGGAAAGGGAGACTGGGAAATGATTTAGGGTGCTGCCAGCTCTGAGATGTGGCTGTTGCTGCAGGTCTCCTCCCAGCCCTCTTTCCTCCCCAGCAATTGGGCACTTCCAGCACTGCCATGTATCAGAGAACACCTATGAAGAAAAAACAGAATGTGAGCTGGAAAAATGCAGCAGGAGCCCTGAGGCCCATCTCCTGCACACTGTGGCGGTAGAGGGAATTACCACAAAGTCAGCGTTGGAAGTGTCTGGCCTTCCAAGGTTGGTTGAGTTTGATGTTTAGGAAGTCGTGACTGAGCTCCTGGGTTTTCCCAGGATGTCACCAGATGGATTAACTTAAAAACGTGTGAAAATAGCCAGCCTGATCCTCCTACCCTAACCTCACCGGGCATAGACACCTGGCTTCCACAGCAGCACCAAGAAACCAGCACTTATCCTCAGATGCTTAAACTGATTGCATCTCTGATCCGTTTGGTCAGCCTCTGAGTGCCACTTCCCCTTGCTTGAGTCATTTAATCACCGCTGCCAATCAGCACTATTGAGCAGAGCAACAATACGTCTCAAAGCTCAATCACCTTCACAATCGTCTCACTGTCAGCCCGTGTGTCTCCCCGCAGGGTGGAATTACTGTAGAGGAGACGCAGGGTGGTTTTGTAATTGAAATGTTAGTTCATATGTGCGTGTGTCTCACGAGGACGCGTGACTATGTGTATATAAATGGGTATGTGTGCCGTGCTTTGAAATGCAGACTAATTGTTGGGGGCAGCATGCATTCAGAAAGGAAATTATGCATTGAAACTGAATTTGCATCTTCTGAACTATTCAGTCAGCTGAGAAATACGCTGAGAAGCAGCAGCAGTGTGCAAGGCTTGCGGTGACACTGGGCTGCACTCGTGTGCTCAGCAGAGCAGGCTCATGTGGGCATGAGTCATGGAATCATAGAATCATTGAGGTCGGAAAAGATCACTGAGATCATCTATAGACCCTGTGCAGGGCGATCTTTTGGTGCTTGATCTCACTGTCATCACGTGGCACAAGCCACTCACATTCCACTTCTTAAATTCAGCAACTTTCTCTGGAAATTGCCTTGTAAGGAGAGGGGCCTTGGGGAACCTGCTCAGCTTTGTGGAGATGGTCCCAGCTCAGTGCCAGCAACCCATGGCCCAGGGAGGCTGGGAAGTGTCCCTGCCTGCCTTCCTGTCTCTTGCCCTTTCCTTCCTAGAAAAATCTTCTCTGAAGGTTGCATTTCCACCTTCAATCCAGATCAAATTTCAAACTTCATTTTTCAAATTTCAGCCTAAGAGCTCAAGAAATGGTGGTTTTCCTAAGAATCTGAAATTTTCCCAATACTAATAGCTATCCATTTCTCTTTCCTTTTCAGCTTTCTCCCCTGCTTTCTTTCTGCTTCACTCTTCCTGATATTCTGCAGCCATAGATAAACCTTTGTATGCTCTGTGCTCTGGAGCAGCCTTCATCAACACTGTTTTAGCTTTCTGGGAAAGTCCAAGCAGCAGGGACACCTGCTGGCTCTGGGTCATGGCAAGGAGCACCCAGTCCTGCAACCCTTATGCTCAATGGCATTGCTGGGATCACTGGTGTTTGACCCTCTACATGGTGTAAGGCTACTGGTATGTAATGCTCCGTTGTGATTCATCACTCACGCATCTAGATTCTAATTATAATCCTCCTCTTATGTATGCCACTAGCCTATAATTTTAATCCCAAACATTTGTGTGTGTAATGAGGCAGTGCTTTTGTGCCTTACATCCTGGTGTAAGCCTGTGATTTGCGCCACTGCGCCATGCTGGAAATACAAAATCAAATAAGAGGGAATAAAAATAAAACAGCGGAAAACTTTTGCCCTTTGAATTTGACATAGAAAAAGTGTTGAGATGACTTCAAAATTTGCAAAGCAAACAACTGAATGTGCATGTGTCTGTAGCCATGTATATCAAGGTAACTTTTAAAGCCCGGGCTTTCTTCGCAGATGTTCAACAAAGCAAATCTTGATATCTGTTGACCCATGGGGAATGCCGTGAGCAGGATCAAACTGGAGCTGTTTCTGCCTTTTATTTACCAGAACAGAATGCGAGTATGGCTGCATGCACGTGGAGCTGCTTCCCTCTGGCTGGGAACTCTCAGCAAAAACCTTGCTGCCTCCATTGGAAACTTCTGGGCTGCCACACAGTCAGTGCTGGGACCTGAGATGTGTGGGGTGGTTTGCTGCACACATCATGTTCAGGGTACAAGTTCTGTGTCACTGCCATCTCCAACAAGGCGATTGCTGCAACAACTGAACTGGGGCCTGATGGCTGTATGAGCTGGTGGACTGTGGGACATATCAGATGGAGATGGCTGAAGAAGTGGGAGCAGTCAGAAACACGCTCTTATTCAAATCAGGAAAATGTTCCTCAAGGTGAGAGATTGTCCTGAAGAGCCTGGAGGTCCTGGGCACCTTCCCAGTAAGGAATGGTAGGAAATGAATTGTAGGAAATGAATGGAATGGAGGAGTCTTTCTGGGAGCTGGATGACAACACAAGAAAGGGAGATAAAATAAGCAAGGCCAGTGAGCACAAGGGCACACACACACAGCCCTGTGTGCTGTAATGTCAATGCAACATCAGCCACTGCTCAAGTGGCTCTTGAGCCACTGCTCAAGAGCTCCAGGTTAAGTGTTGAGGCTGCAGGGAGGAATGAAGGGCTCTGAGTTCTTGGCTGTGCTCTTCTCACGGCTTCTGTGTGTCTGAGGGAAAGAAAATCCATGTCTGTGCTGAACGACTCAGTTTAACAGGCATGTAAACTAAACAAGTACGTGGGGAGGGGGAGGCGTATGCTTTGTCAGTGTATGTTTTTCCTAAAGAACCATGAAAACCATGAGAGAGAATGAGCAGGCACCAAAAAAAAAAAAAAAAAAAAAGAAAGAAAGCAACAAAAAATTAACCCAAACAATGGGATTGAAGTGCTGGAAGAAGAAACCATCTTTCCTTGGAGAATGATACTGTGGAAGAAAAGAGAAGGTACAGAGCAGGAAACAATTATATGTTATATATTTTATATTATATTAATATTATATTATATTATATGTTATATGTTTTAAAACAGCTGCAGAAGAAGGAAACTATTCCTTTTGGCTGCTTCTTCAAGCAAGGTACCTTGGATGGATGCTCTCCCCTGTAAAGAAGATTATATGATTTCCTCTTGCAGATTGGAGCGGTGCAGTATTCATGTAGGGATTATTTTGATGTCTTGCATGGGTCATTGAAAAACTGCCTGGAAAATTGGATCATGAGCTACAGGGAACATTCCTGCTGCAGCAGGAAAATGCTCTGGATATAGCAAGTGACCAAAGGGTTCCGAAATATCCTACTGTATGCAGTAATTGTTTCTACTGACAACCACAGAAATATATATTTTATTGTCCCTCCATGATTTTTTCTTGCTTTTTAATAATAGCCTTTCCTTCACATTCAATAGCCCTTCTTATACTTTCATTTTCCCTCAGTATTAAGACCTGATGATCCATTAAGGCAAATCCTATATTTCGAATTGCATTTAAATTGATACTGCAGCGTGGTCCGCCTGCCTCAAAACCACTTCCATTCTCTTCTGCTGGAGATCAGATGGATTTTTTCCCTCTGAAAACAAATGAGAATTTTGATTATATGTGTCATTCAAACTGCAATTCCGTCTTATTAAACAGTTCCAGGCAGTTGATGCTGGGAACATTGTAATAAGAACTCCAACATCTGAGACTGTTTAGCCGAATTTGTTGGCCAATTCCGTGTGCTTAGTCAGGAAATGCTGGCTGTGGCTAAGTGTACAATCTGAAAGGCATATGAAACAACAGAAATTAGTGTTTTATTATGTCACTAATATTTGAAGTGCTTTAAGATGGCAGCTGTTCATTTCTGCACGTTCCAAGGCCTTAAGAAAAATTACTCTTTGGACTTCTTTTGTCAGTGCACACCTTGGCATTGCGGGCTTGTTTGGCCTCCTAGTAGTAGGAAAAGGAGGAATGGCTTTAGGCTAAAAGAGGGGAGATTTAGGTTAGGTGTTAGGAAGAAATGCTTCACTCAGAGGGTGGTGAGGCCATGGCACTGCTGCCCAGAGCTGTGGCTGCCCATCCCTGGACTGGGGGACTTGCATTTGACTGAGGGGAGATCCTCAGTCTGAAATACTTTCCTAAGGAAGATGCTTCCAAATCTTTTTTTAAAATAGAGCTAATTGACTTTTAAATTCACATATAGATGCACATCTCTAGCCATTCCCCAGATCCCCAAGGAACAGACTGGGTTGTGGAGTAAAATGAATCCCTGCTAAATCCAGGTTACTGAGCAGGGAGGAGTGAAATTAATGGAGGTGGATGGAGAATGCAAGTGAAGACATAGAATAACATGACTGTGGGTGTGCAGAGGTCAGATTTAAAAACCTACAAATGATATCAATTTGCTCAGGTCTCACCCAAATGAGGGTTACCTGTGCACATGTGCTGTGCAAATAAGACAAATTCCCCTGCCTTCAGTTAATTGATCCAGCTGGCTGGGAGACAGATTCCTGCCCTAAGGCATGGGATTTTTTAAGGTTTTTGTTTTATTCTTTTGGTGGTTTTTTTTTCAAATTCACTATTGAATGTGAAATGCAGCGAAGGGGATGTGCATTGCAGCTGTGCACTCCATCCTGGTTCAGAGGTTGGCTGACTTAAGGAGACTTCAGTCACCAGAGGAACAAACCAGCGGTGTCTCAGCACGTCTGCAGCCTGGAACCTCCAGAACAACTTCTAGATCACACTTAATTTTTCCCCCCCTCCTATTTGCTCTTCTTCCCCTAAGGCCTCTTACAGAAATACTTTCCTCCTGACAGTGTCAGGGCAGACCGGGAAGCATCGATGGTGTTTAAGCCAAGGTTCCTCTCTGCAGAAAAGATCCAGAGGAACCTGCTCTGCACACTGCTGCAGCTCCCTCCACCTAGGCCAAGAACAACTTTTAGGAGCTTTTCCCATGGATTGAGTAAAATCCCATCAAAAGTCCACCGGAGGGGGCAGCTTCCTCTGCTGCAGCAAGGACCCAGAGAGCAGTTGCCAGCATGGCACACACTGCTTCTATTATTTATAGTGCTCTACCTATACTTATGCAAGTGGTGCTAATTAGTAGATGGAATTAGCCAACTGCTCTCGGCAGCTTAATTGTAAATAATTTCCTAACGTTTCACTCACTGAGTAATGAGTTTCTCCTGGAAACACAAAAGATGAACTGCTGATAATCTGGCAGTTTCCAGCAAGATGACAGACATTAATTATATGAGATTAGGATGTGATCCTCCACTTTAAGTCAGGTTGGGATTTCTAGGCAGAGCTTAGGACTTAATGGACTGTCATCTACAGCATTTCATGGTCGTTTGTTTGTTTTTCTGTGATTTTAAGCCACCTTCTAGCTTTACTTTTTCCCCACACATCAAGCCACCAGCAACTACTTTGTGGATGGAACTGCTGGGCCTGATTTTCTGGCAAGGTAGTCCTGTAATTATGCATGAAAAGCATGTACAGAATCAAGATAATTTGTGTTTACAAATGACTGTGCCATCAGAGAAGTCCACTGCGTGTTCAGGGATGGAGCTGGACTCTGGTTTCTGGGTTAGGATCAGGCAGATATCGACTGAAACATGGGATGTAAGCACCAGAATAGTGGTGCCAATAACACCAGGATGCAAAATATTCGCTGCCTGAGGCCATGTCAGCAAACTGGATCTTATCTCTGATGTTTTTCAAGGGGCTCTGCTGACTGCTGGCGGTCCTTGAGGTCTTCCTTTGAGCTAAGGGGTGAACACTGGAGCTGAGGTGGAATCCCAACTGCGTGGAGAAGCTCCATCTGCCGATGCAGCTGTGTTTCTTCTTGATTCATCAAGGATTTTCTCAGGTTCCTCTTAACCAATTGCTGACGAAATCCCTCCTTCAGGAAGGTCGCAGTTATCACTCATACAGGTATGAAACCAGGAGCAAGGATGTGGACTCCAGCTAAAGGAAGTCCATTTTTTATACTTCTAGCTGAGGCCCAATCATTCTTATGTATTCTGAATCAGACATTGGGTAGTTTCCATATTTGTAGGAAAATGGAATTTGGTGTATGGTAATCTTGCTGTTTTCTCCATATCCACTAGTTTTCTATAAATAATACAAATGCATGATAATCACCACTGGAACTGTTCACTAAAATGAGAAAGGAGACATTATTCATTAAAATAAAAAGATATTCATAGACATTTGCC
The DNA here is from genome assembly GCA_037305975.1 of Chrysolophus pictus. Taxonomy (NCBI): domain Eukaryota; kingdom Metazoa; phylum Chordata; class Aves; order Galliformes; family Phasianidae; genus Chrysolophus; species Chrysolophus pictus. The sequence continues at coordinate 10,542,002 of CM074595.1, forward strand.
GGAATGAAATCCCCAAGCATCAGGATATTCAGAAGCAGTGTTTGCTTTCTGAGCTTTTGCAAACAGCCTGTTTCTATTCCTGCTGCTGTTTGCTGCTGTGCCATCTTGGGCGTGGAACGATGTCTTTTAATTTCCCCACCTGTGCCCTGGGGATGATGGCCCTGTGCCATGTACACCGTGCTCCCATTCCCTCCCCAGGTGGTGTGCAGGGAGGTGTGACCAATGGCAACTGCTGTGTTGATGCTGTTGCCCCCTCCAGCTCCTAACACAGTGCCTGGGTGCAGATTAACCACTTGCACTCAGATCCTATCAGGGCACTGTGGTGCTGATAGCACATGGAACATTTTTCCCACACCCCTTCCATTGCTGTGCTGGCTTATTCTGGTTTGGCATGATTTGGCTAAGTGCTGGACGTCAGTGCTCAAACTACCCTGACTATTTTGGTGCTCCAGTCCTGTTGATTTGAAATGGAGTTAATGGTTTAAATGCCTTTGAAAATCTGCGCCTTGGAGTTTGAACTGCACAGACTCAGCCTGAATTACCAAATTCAGCCATCAGTATTTAAAGCAGGGCACAGCTGGGTGTGGAAGAAGAAGCTGAAGTTCAACAATCATCACCATTTCTGTTGCCTGAAAGCAAGAAGCTTTACATTTCCCACTGCAGCAGGTGGAGCCCAGCAGCACTGATGCTCCCAGCTGCTGCCAGATGTGTACCTTCACCCAGTGCCACACTCTAGGGCTGCCCACACCTCCCACACATTGTACAGCCTCCATCTGCACTGGCAAATCATGGCATTATTTTCCCTCCCTGCAACTTTTCAATCAGCAGAAACATCTCTCACCTCAGTTCACCTAATTAACTGTCAGGAGTTGATCTTTGGGCTGAAATTGGTATCTGAAGTAGAAATGTGTGAACAAGCTTTACTGATGGATTTTGTTATTTATTGGTAAGTGGAGCACAAACTGACAAAGAGCTGGTTCAGCTGAAGGTTACTTAATCTATTTGTTTCTATTATTGTTTTTTTTTTTTTTTTTTAATGTAATGGTTTGATATTGAATTAATTTGTTTACCAGGCTAGCCTTAGTCACATCCCTCCTTTGAGGGCAATTTTATGGAACCCTTCCAATTAATAATAAGAGCAGTCTTCACATGTACTCCCATCCTTTATTCTCCAGCTATCCTTCAGTCCCATGCAGGTCAGTGAACCCCATGCTGCATCTCACCACGAGCTGCTCAGAATGCTGCCAGACTGTAAGGATTTGGGCTGAGGATGTCTGCAGAAAATTTCTGCAGCTGCTTTGGTAGGGAAAAAAACTTCAGAGAAAGAACACAAAGGGAAATTGTTTTACTCATCCTAGCAGAAAACAACCTAGCAATCTGTCTGTTGAGAAGGTCCATGAGGATGGATAGTGGTAGGACATTGAGGAATGGTTTTAAACTGAGACAGGGGAGGTCTAGGTTAGATACTAGGAGGAAGTTTTTCACTCAGGCTGATGACACACTGGAACAGGTTGCCCAAGGAGGCTGTGGATGCCCCATCCCTGCAGGCATTCAAGGCCAGGCTGGATGTGGCTCTGGGCAGCCTGGTCTGCTGGTTGGTGACCCTGCATATAGCAGGGGGTTGGAACTGGATGAGCACTGTGGTGCTTTTCAACCCAGGCTGTTCTATAATTCTATGATTCTATGATTCCACCTTGCTTTAGGGCTGGGATCTGAAACTTCTTGTGAGGATTTTCCTGTTTTGAATCTACTCCAGATGTGTTCCCTCCATGCATTCAGAGTAATGGAGATGTGTTGCTGTGAATGCTGCCTCTTGGTTTTGTTTGCAGGTGCTCAGGTGCTGCTGGAGGAGGAGCAAAGGACAGCCCACATCTGCAGAAAGCAAATGCAGGCACAGGGCAGAGAGCTCTCCTGCCCTTATGGGCCTTTGCTGATGCTCAGGCAGCATGAAACAGTAAGTCACCAGCTTCCTTTTCTAAGCATCCCACGTCCCATGGCTCCACACAGGGCCGTAGCTGGGGATGGTGCTCTGTGTAGGATTTCCAGTATCCCCTCCTGGCTGGGAATCCTGCCCCCTCATTCTGAGCCTGTTTTCTGGCTGGGGACACCTCTTTATCCGCTTTCTTGAGTAAGAACCTTCACTGCTCATTGCTGAAAATATTTTGTAAAGAGAATATTTAAATTTTACATAAAGCATTCACAAAAAACTAAGATCTTGATTCTTATATTTACCTATTAGCATTTATTATCATCTCCTATCTTCTTCCACTTGCGCTCCCTTTCCTTATCTTATGCTCATCCTAAAAGTATCTAATATCTAAATGGATTGTGTTTTGGCCATATCTAGATAAGAACATTTCAATCTCAGAAGATGAGCTGTCAGTTCATTATCTGTCTCCTTAATTGGGCTTATTTGGAGTTGAAAAGCCAAATACTCCACTGGCAGAAACTGTTGACACTCGAAGAGCATTTGGCCATCAAAATCATGTACTTTTTATTGCTCTATGTTATTTATTAGCTCATATAGCACTTTTAATTAAATGTCGCTGCACAGTGATGTATATCCATTAATTTTGCATTAATGCACACCCCATCAAATACATTCTGGAGTCTGGCACTGGGATTTTGGGCTGTTTTGTTTCAGATACCAACTTGCTCTGACCTTAGGTGTATCTGTGAGAAGGTGGATTAATAGTTCCTGCCCCAAATGATGCACACCTGGAGATCTATTGGAGAAAGTGCAGTACAAAAACAGTATTTAAATCTAGATGGAGTTGGTTGATAACCTTTGGCATCCTGGATGCTGAACGCCTTCCCAAATAAAGACTAAACATGTGTAAGGGAGGACAAAAAGGTCTGCAAATATTTGCTTATGCTTTTAGAAGCTCTCCAGACACATTTGCAGAGCAAAGTGCTGCTCTAAAGCAGCAGAAGGGCTGGCAGTTAGAGCACAGCAGCGCAGAGCAGGATCCCAACTATTGGAAAGGGAATTTTTGCATGATGAAGATGCAACCCTGCCTCCCCCAGATTTGCTCCCTTTTTGCAGGCATCAGGACAGGCCAGATTTGCTCTGTGGAGCTGCTCACATTAAAAAATAAAGTAAAATTCCTGTACAGCTATTCTGTGGCCGGAGATTTTCAGTTGTGCTATGTTCATGTCCAAAAGGGGTTGGAGGAAGAGTCCCATGTGGGCAGAGAGCTGGGGACATTTGGATAGAGGGTGAGCAGTGTGGCAATAAATGGCTGTGGTAAGTTCACTGACATTTGTGCTGGCTCGACTGGCTGCGTGCTTATGCACTGTCTGCTTGCCTAATGGAAAATAAGTATTTATTTCACTTTTGTTTATGGTCAGTATCTCCCAAGATTCGTTTTCCAGCTGCTGTGCGTTACTCTATGCGATGTTGTTTGGATCTTAAAGTAATGAGATAGTAATTCACACTCTTGAAATACAGCCTGAAATCCTGGTCCTCCTGAGCACCATGCACAGATACCACAAACCCTCGAGGGGCTGGGACTTCATCCCTGCCACTGAATATCTCATCTTTATTGGATCTGGAAAGATCCAATTCTAATAAAATTCTAATAGATCCAATTTCTAATAAAGATGTGCATCTGAATCAGCCATCAGGCAGTCAGAATGGTCTTTTGGGTCTGGTCTGGCATCACATCGAGCTGGAGGAGAGGGGTTGGGGTGTCCCAGCATCTTCTGAGCTGCAGTGAAGGAGGCACAGCAGCCTCTGGGGAAGGTGCTCCAGCCCCACAGTTTGTCAGACCTGCTGGAGGCAGCGATTTATACCAACTGAGGATCCAATCTGTGCAGTCTGGTTGAACTTTGATTTCTGCTCAGATTCCACCTTCCGTTAGCGCTCCGTGAGCATTTCTTTGACAGGAGAAATTTTTCACTATCTTTAGGAAAAAAAAAAAAAAAAAAAAAAAAAGCAGCTGCGTTTTGGGTGAAGCTGCCGCGTTCAGTACATCTGCACACCCGCGTGCACTGCCAGGCATGCACAGAGCCTCATTTTGCATAATTACATTGGTTTTTAACCATGGCAATATATTCAGATCTTCAGGCACCCGGCTGTCAGATCCAGCTCTCTAACTGCCACCCTGCAGGAAAAGCAACTACATCTGTGCAAAGGCACCGGTGAAGAGCTCAAAGGTGCCTCCACGCAAGGAGTGGAGGCAGCAGTAAGACTTTTGGGTTGACCATGGCAAAGGGGGAAGCCACCCAAACTGGCTGCCAAAGTAAACCTCGGGTGGTCACGAATAATTGAAAAGTATCCAGCAAAGGAAAAAGAACTTGAAGGAGTGAGTTGATCCCTTGTCTTTCAGTTTGTGATGGTGGATCTGCTTGTTGAGCTTCCTCAGCCTTCAGTGCCAAAGTTCTTTAAGCAAAGAAAAGGAGAAGCTCTGCAGATAATTGGAGGGGTGAAAAAAAAAAAATAAATAAAACAAAAGCAGCCAGTTACTACTTCTGTCCCCAGCTTCTTTCCCATGCAATCCAGAATGCAATGATTCTCCCAAGCTTTCTCCCTTCTGCCCACTCGGGCCAAGCAATGGACAGTTTGATCTCCTGCTCTCAGCACCACTTTTAAGAAAGACCATTTCCAAAGGAGCAGTCCTGCCCAACAATAATTACAATTTCAAATGAATATCTGCTTGTTGTTGGATCCTGGTGTACTTCACTGAATTTCCATGTGGTTCCCTGCAGACCGGCTGAGGATGCGTGTGGCTGAGACCTGTCAGGGCTGATGCAGGGAGGACTGATCCTGCTCCAGGGCACGAAAATAAACGAGGCAATCTCATGAGGCCCCTCAGGCCCTGAGCTCCCACCATGCAGGTGTCACATGCATGCCTTTCTCTTTATATTTAACAATATTGAAGAAAAAGCCCTGTCCTATGACAGTGAAATGGCACTGCTACGAAGACGAGAAAGCATCCTTCTTTTGTAGAAATTAAGTAGAAAATGCATCTGTCTGCTGTTCAAAGTTTTAATGGACGGTGGAAGATAGTTTTCTTTCTTTCCTCATGTGGTCCAAGAGCTGAAGTCACTAAAATGAGAAACTTCAGAAAGTTAAAGTTAAAGGAGGGGAAAAGATTTTGCTGGTTTTTCCTTTTTTCCCCTCTCTCTTTTTTTTTTTTTTTTCTTTCTTTCTTTTTTTTTTTTTTTATTTTAGATAAATGCCATTGGGGTACAATGGAAATGAAGAACCATAATACTGTCTTTCCCTCTCATCTCCATTCCAAAAAAAAAAAAAAAAACCCAAAAAACCCAACAAACCCAAAATAAAACATTTAGGGACAGAGCCAGAGTATGATCTTGATTAATGCATCCAGATGTAATGCTGAAGTGAATCTCATGCTATAAATACAACAGTTTCAGGCTCCCACTTGTACAACAGAGATAAAAATCTAACACAAGGTCCAAAATTTCTCCCGCACCTTCCAAGGCTCAGTCAGGCCCACATGCAAAGTCCAAAATAAAAACTGAATTTCCTGGACAATCCCCAGGATTATGTCTAGAGCGATTCCAAGACTTTTCTGCTTTCCAATTCAAATGAGCCCTATTACACATCAGGAATGTCTGGAGGAGAAATACAGCCTGTTTCATAAAGCCTTATTATATATTTTAATGCACACAATGTAAACATGAACATGTCTCCTGGATATTTTGTTGCTTCAGTTTTATAATTCTGCTCCTTGCTTACTTATTTATGAAAAAGTCTTCAGATAAAAAAACAAAACAAAACAAAACACTTTTGTGATATTTATTTTTCTCCACAAAGGCTCCAGCTGCCAATCCCAGCTGTGCTTCATGGGCATGTTTCAGTCACTCAGTTCACTTTGATCTGACGGAGGTGCAACAAATTGGGATGAGTCAAGTAGTGCCATTCAAGAAACAGACTCCAAACCCAGCTGATGATAACCTTGCAGCAGGCACTCATCCACCCCCAGTACACTGACGATTAAGAGCACCCTTAGGCTTCTCTTCCATCACCAGTGAATGCCCAGAAGTTGCATATGTCATTGCACTGCCGTGCATCACAGATGACCCTACAGACAACCTCTCCTGCTCCATCCCACCCCACTGTTAGCACACAGTGCCTGTCTGAGAAGGGCCACCTATTGCTAAAGGCTCAGATAGGGACCTTCACACCAGATCCAGATTGAGAAGAGGCTACAAAAGCCTGCGTTTGCAGGTTGGATGGAGGAGGTCTGGTCAGGCTTCTCATGTTGCCTCCATCATCTTTCTGCAACTACCTTTGCTGTGTCCTTCACAGCATGGCAAAAGCCAGGTCCACACATGGAGAAGGCCGTGGGTATGGTGAGGACCTGTGGCACGTGGTTTAAAGAAAGAAGGGATTTCAAATTTTTCCACAGGAGCGGATAAAGGTACAAAGAACAAAATCCAAGCAGGTTTGTTCAGATCAAGGAATCCTGCAGCGTAATCCCACATCAGTCTGAGCCAAAAGGTCAGGCTGGCTCTGTGAGTTGACATCAAGGTAGTGGTGCCCATAAACCAGCTTATTTCCTTCACCTGACATAAACAAATAACAGAAAAAATCCTGTTTACGACATCTGCGCCTCAGGGACCCAATTCTTCCATCGTATGACACAAAGAAAAACTTTCAACCTCCAGAGAGATACCAGAAACAAAATGCATGTTCTTCAAGCACTAAGATAGTGGAAGATAGTGGCAGAAGGATATGCAGATAAATCAGTGCAGCTGTCACTGCATGTGCCCACAGGCCCTCATCACCCTGAAGAGCCTTGGCTGGGCCCCAGGGCTGTGTTTAAACTCTGGCCCTTGGCCTCCTTCTGTTGAGCAGGGCTGTGGTTGTGCTGTGTCCATCTTTGCCCCTTACTGCCTCCATTGCATCTGCTAAGGGTGGCCTTGGTACTTCTCTACCCCATTGGATTGGGATTGCCTGGTGGTGGCTGGGCCAGGCAGGGGATGGTACTGTTCCCTGGGTTCCAGTTGGGAAAGTGTCATTTTGGCCAAAATACAATAAGGTTGGTAACTCATTTCTGGCACTGAGCTGAGCACAGGATGCTTCTGCTATGCCTTGGTATCACTGAAGGCTGGTGACCTTTTAATACGTTCCCTTTTAGTAGCAGTCATTGCTTAGACAACTTCTTAAACGTGAAATAATATCTTTTTCTTTCAGGAGCAGAAAGGTACAGAACCAGGGCATTCAAACATCTGTTTCATTTTGCATTTTCAATTCTAGTTCAGATAATGGGAGCTTTCACATAGGAAAGAAAAAACAGCAAGAGTCCCCATTATTTACCAATCTACAGAGGTATAAATCACAGAGCTGGTAAAGCCCCGTGCCTGTGTGATTTGGGTTTTATGGGTTATTAGTGCAACTGGCTTGTGAGGCTTTTTTTTAACATGCAAATGGCAATGCTTTATTTATTGTGGGTGGGATTGATTCCCCTCCGGAGGGGTCCCCATTGAACCTAGCATTACTTGCATGGATTGCAGGAGGAGGGGTGTGATTTCTTCAGTCCCATAAAACCCTTCTTCAAGGCTTAGCTTCGTGTTCTCTGCTGCTGAGCTCCCTCGCAGGCTGGTAGTTACTGTGGCACTAACAGCTTCAGTAGGAGGTAAAGGGCTTGTGGAGCTGGGAAAGCTAAATATCACTGTCCGTGTGCCTGCTCAGTTGTACTGAAGCTTGTGCTACAGGCAGTGCTGCTCAGACTGTGATTTTTAAGGGGGGCTCAGTGGATGCTGGCATTGTAAAGCATTACTCTTCTATGAAGCAAGGATTTCTTTTGCTCCCTTTCGAGCTCTCTGAGTGAGTTGAAGTCCTGCAGCATGAAGTCTTTTCCTTTGCTTTTGGGAACCACAGGGTTCGCCCCCCAGCCAGAGGGTTCCCAAGATGTGCAGACACAGAATGGTGCAGTTGGCCAGTGAGAAGCTGATCTCCCTACCTGCAGGAGAGCTAGTCATGCTAATTAACTGCATGTTATTTCAGGATGCTCCTGTCTCAACAAGAAGTTTCGTCATCCTACTGTGATTAAGAGTTCCTGTCCTTAATGAGGTTAGTGGTTTCAAGGGTGGTCACATCGACCTCAATAGAAGTACTTATTTGCTCTAAGGATTCCCATACAGAGACTCGTAAAAAGGTTAGTTTTTACTTGACTGACAACAAGAGGTTCGTGTATCCATGCTGAGATTGCACCTGAGAAATTGCTGGTTGGGAAAGTACTGGAAAATCTCTGGCTAGGGTTTGTATTTTGCTCTTTCCGCTTGATATGGTACAGAACATTGGATGTTCCTGAATCTATCATAGGAGGGTAACACACACCCCTGAAACTACCTGAAGCAGCATATATATATATGGCATAAGATCTCTAAGCAATTACTTAATAAATCTGCAACTGTTGAGCATATGGATTTTCTCGTGTTCTGCTAGAAAGGGATATATTGAGCAGCTTCCAAAGTCCGTACTGTGACATCTGTCTTGCTGTAGAAAGTGAATCTAAAGAGGACAACTTTGTCAGTCATGTCTTCTGCAGTGGATTCCCACTGATGATGCTTTAAGGCCTTCAGAAATAAATTTTTCAGATAAAGAAAATGAGAAGATAAGTTATAAGAGCAGTGAGAGGGGCAGGAAGGACGCTGCAGGCGAGGGAAGAGCAAGGGTTTGTCTGCCGGTTCTGCTGCAGCTTTGATGCTTTTCACTTCCTCGCAAGGGGAATGACAGGGGCTGCAAATATATTCATTTTCCTCCTGCAATAAATCTCACTGGACAAACTGTTGTCAGGAAAAAAAACCAACAAAACAAACCTGCTGTTTTCCAGATGGGGAAGCAGCTCTGTGACATGAGCCTTGCTCTGAGAATAATGCAGGGATTATATGTATTTTCTTGGTGAGGAGGTGGCCATTCATTGCAGATGGAGATGGCAACACCCCTCTGAGTGACAGCAGAGCTGCACAGGCTGGTGATGGAGCAAAGTGGGCAGCAAAACTGAGGGCACTGGGGGCATCAAGTTGTCAAATAATTGCACTGCTGGAATGTTGCGTAGCAACAACTGAGATCCTCTGTGGTTTTATAGTCAGAGTGTGGGCTTTATACAAGGCTCATCTGCCATACAGTTGGTGAAAAGTTACATCCAAATGCATGAAGTGAGTGGGCACATCGTAGCCAAACGAAGACAAACTGGCTTCCTGTGGTCTTCTCTATTGGCAGCCAATATTTTCAATTTGTTGCTCTTAAAAGCCTGTCCTGATGAAGACGAAACACAGTCCTTGTTGTATTGTTATGTATAGCTGATGTATTTTTCCTACCCAGTTTGGCCAACGGATGTCTTCCTCATCACTGCCATCCCAGAACAGCCCTTGGCAGACCCATGGTTCTCCTGAAGCATGCGGTGCAGGTTGACAGGACCACACCAGCACCGTCTCTTCTGTTTTTCACAAGGATTTCCTTCTGCCTTTTGCTGTAGCCTGCATCATGTAGGAATCTCTTCTGCCAGCAAAGCGCTGTGCCCAGTGATTAGTAAAAATGTTCATCACTGGATTCTTTAAGTCTAAAGCAGCAGTGGAAAAGTTCCTGTGCTGCACTCATGTTCCTGCACCACCGAGCCTTCCATCCCATGTTTGCTACAGCAAATATTGAATGGTTTGAGTACATGTGGCTCTGCTTTGCCACGAAGCATCTTGCTGGCTGGCTTCAAATTGCATGGGATCAAAAAAGGCATTTCCTACAGCCTCTCCTGCACTATAATTACAAGGGTGAGGTCAAAAAAACACCAAAAAGAATTCCTTTCTTTCCACTGATTTGTTTGAGTTCTAACTATGTCAGCTGAAGATGGCTTCTGCGTAACCTGAAACTACTCCGGTACTCATAAATAAATAAGTTATAAAATCACCAGCTCGAAGACACAACATGCTACTGTGTTGGAAACAGCTTTCTGATTCCTATGTGAAAGTCAAAAAGCAAATCTCAGCCCTCAGCTGCTGCCAAGTGAACACTGACAGCCCTGGCAATGAAAGCTCAGCTCGTGCGGTTCAGGCACCGTCAGCCTGGTCTGTCTCATGCATGCATACAGTGGGTGAGAAGCCTGCAATGGGCTCCTTCTGGGAGCATCTCTCTGCCCATCCTGCGCCTGTTGCAAATCTCCTTTGTGTTGGGTGGTGTGAAATTTGTGCCAGGCCAGGCAAAGCCACACAGACATATTTTCAGTCTTTCTAACAGAAATCAGAGGATGCTGAAATACTTCATTTCCCTTAATGCAAGAACCTTCTAATTTCCAGTCTAAACTTACTCTTTGCCCCGAGGCCATAATTTTTCATTTGTTCTTTTGTCACTGTTATATTTTATATCTGTGATGAGGACAAATTGGAGATTTAATTAGCATTGCTAGGAAGCTTTGCACTGCGTACAAATGGAAAAACTTGCAATAATCACAATATGGTTACTGCTTTCATATGATTAGCTGAAATTACATTGATTTTCCTCTTCCCATATTTCACATAAAAGCATCTTTTTATCAGCAGTATACACAAATGTTACCCTATGGGGGGCTGCTGTAGTTGCTCTTGATTTTAAGAAACCACAATAGCTTGTTTGTAAATATGTCCCATAATTTATAGTGCTATTACTCCTTTTGTGACAGCTTGGAAAGCAAACAGTCGAGGAAGAGCTGGAGATGTGTAAAACTACAGGAGAGAGGGAGGGGATGGATAAAGGTTGACTGCTCACCATTTCCCCTGGTGCAGGAATTAGGGGGCTTCACGGGAAGCCAGGAGAAGCCAAAACAAATCCTAAACAGGAGCTAAAAGGTGAATCTTCCTACCCTGGTCTGCAGCAGCCTGGCTATGGCTGGCACTAAGGTCCCCCTCAGGTATGCAGTGAGCACCTTCAATTTATCACGCAGATTTCCTCTGATGCCATTCATGTATGTAACTCGTGTAAATGAAAGTCAAGCCCTGAGGTTAAGAAGTGTTTTAAAACCAGAAAACTTATAGAGGTGGACAGGGGAAATTTGAAGAGCATGAAAGCATCTCCATTGATTTCAGTTGCAGGCGGCTTTGTCCAAGTACCCATTTTACAGATCTAGGTAAATCATCCCAGCAGTGTGAATCATTGCAGTTGTATCTATCGGAATTCCAACTAAAGGGGATTCTTTTCTCTTTGACCACTTATGAGCATTATAAAAGAACCAAGGAAGGGTTGTTTGTGCTATCTCGATGAAATAAAACAAAGTTTAGTGTAGGTTAACTCTTCCTATGAACATGTCATTGCTCCCACTTTTTTTTTCCTACTGGAAAAAAATAATGTTGATTTCATCATGCCAGAACATCACTCTTCTTCCCAGGCTCTGCCTGTCCCACCTCTGCTGTCCTTTACCCAATGCTCACTGATGTTACTTTGAATTGGAGCAGAAAGTGCAGAAGAATTCAAGGAGGAGTGTTGATTCTCCACCAAACATAGAAGAGAGGTGGAACTGGTGCTCCTCGGCCTATCTGTCTATTTGATGCTCAGTATAGGAAAAAGGAAGGAAAAACAAACCTTTCTGCTCTGAGGGGTTTCTCCAACCTGCTCACTGCTTTGCTTCCTTTGCTAGATCTTCTCTGAAGCAGTGGAAGCAGGGAGCTAACTCCGTGTTTTACTCTCAGAGTAAATAAGATCATGTATTTCTGCAGGTGGTTTCACACCGGCGCAATCTTCTTGGCTTCTTCTGGAAACTGGGATTGAGCTCAGCTCCAGCTCTGATTGTGTAAATATAGAAATAGAGCTTTGGTCCAAATGCATCTGAGCCTCTACCATTTCAAAGACCATTTTGGAGGTCTGCTTAATGCTCCAAAGCACAGCGCCAACCCCATTGTAAAGCATGTGGTTAATGACTGCTAGTAAAAGACAGTCTTTGTTTTCTCTGTGTTCCATAGATGTGTTTTCTGAAGGACTGCTGGGGTGGGGTGTAGGATGGAGAACTGGAATTAATTCATATGTCTCCAGCATGGATCGAGGCAATGAAGGGATGGTGATGGGTGGGGGCTCTGAGTGGGTGAGGAGATGATCCTCCACTCTTTGCTGGCCTTCCTCTGGCTGGGGAAATTTGGATGTTTGAAAATGATGACGTCCAATTCTGGAAGTTCAGTTCACATGGAATGGATTGAGAATTGTTTCTGAGAAATCCTCCAGGAATCCAGAGATGAAGCAGGCAGGTGGGATGTTCTATGGGGGTTTTATGGGCTCGGTTCATGAGGTATCGATCTGCTCAGTAAGTGCTGAAAATTCTGAATTCCATCACATAGCTGCAGCCAGGAAGGAGATCTGCTGCTCAAAGTACTGGATTTTGCCCTGATGTGTACAATATATTTTATATCCCATAGAACTATTCACACCTTGAGACAGTTTTCCCTGAGCCTAGCTATTGGCCAGCTCAAATGCACACAATACACTGTAAGGCTGGCTTAGCACTTCCCATTTTAAGGCCATTTTTGCTACTTACAACTGAAATTTTTTGCATTGGGAACCTGTCTCAGTCTGAATCCTTTTCGAAAGGTCTCATCAGAAGTGGCTGAGCAGTATGGCACTGGGAAATGTTGTATTTTACGAGTGTTAAGGGTGACTTCTGCTGTTGGAAGGAGAGCTGTGTGTTCTCATCTGAGGTTTCAGGTGTCACAGCCACATCCACTTGTCCCAGAGCACGCTTCGGAGAGGTGGAAGTTTTCACATTGAGAGAAATGGACTGTGGAGGCAGAAGGTACATTTAAGTAGTTCCGTTGGGATGAATCCAGAAAGCCAGATGAGGCTCCTTCTGATCAACAAATGTGTTTTAACTGGCTTCAGCAAACCCAGATGTACATCCAAGGAGTTATGCTTCCCTAGAGTAAACTCTCCTGATGTGAGCTTCCACTCTGTAAGCGTGGTTTAGCTACAGGACCTTAGTGAGCACATCTGCTCTGCAAATTTGTGCAGCATCACATCTGCCTGCAAAGGTCTGGGAGGGAGTTAAAAAAAAGGAGGTTTAATTTCTGGCTTGCATAATGCCAACAAAATGAATACAAGTTATGGTTTGAAGCTACCTAATAGACCAACACTGCTATCCCCATGCAATGGGCTGGCTCTGCATTACAGTGTATTGCAGGGAACAGAGGTGCCAGGAGAGAGAGCTGAGCCAGGATCTGACCCTTAGGGACCCTGCAGCCTTTTGCATATAACTCTGCACTGACCTTACCCATGTGCTGTTACTTTTTTCTTTTCTTTTTGTAAGAAAGTTTATAAAGGAAAAGCAAATCTTAAGTAATAAACCATCTTATGTTGCTACCAAAACTTCCACCAGCTCTCAAATTGTGTACCTAAAGATCAGTTTCTCACTGATATCATTGTTCTGACCACGGTCTTAGTGGCATCTCAGTAGCTGGACCTCTACCAGACCATAGCCAAGTCCCTATCTGTGATGCCATATCTCAGCCCATCAGCATCTCAAGGCTGCCCCGTGTCCCCTTTGCTCCCATTGCCCTCCTCAGCACGAGTGCTGTGAGCATTCACAAGAGGATGGAGAGGAAAGGTGCCCCATGGAGCTCTTCCTTCTGCCATCCCTTCCCAGTTGTGCTCCTGCCCACACGCCAGCTCTCCTGTGTCACTGTTTACTACTCAGGCAGTGACAGGGAAAGTATTTTTCTCCTCCCAGGCTACAATTGCCGACAGTTAGCCTTCAGAAACATAATGACCAGCCAGTGTGAAACTGTTAAAATTACCTCATAAATAACTCTTAATGCACAGAGAACTGGGAGTTGTGGCTCATAGATAAATTACTCGCTGCCATTACGGAGCATTAAACCATGGCTAATATGGAGGTCTCCATAGGGGTTTCATTAAACACCAGAGGTTTTCCATAGATTTAACCATTGGGGAGCTGCACAACTCTCGCTAACTGTCAGCTCTATCATGTTAGAGATAATGCACTTCTGCACAGGAGAACCAGGGATACTAATGGACAACAAAATGCCTCTATGTGAAAAAAAAAACCAAAAAAATCCCAATGTTGTTAACACTCTGTGGCAGAATGCTGCTTGCAGCAAGCTTTGAGTTGTCTGTATTGTTTGAAGTTGTTTCCTTTTGCATGAAAACGTTAAGGAAGTGTGATAGGAATTGCCTTCTTCCAGATCGTAGAATTATAGAATCACAGAATGGCCTGGGTTGAAAAGGACCACAATGATCATCCAGTTCCAACCCCCCTGCTATGTGCAGGGTCACCAACCAGCAGACCAGGCTGCCCAGAGCCACATCCAGCCTGGCCTTGAATGCCTCCAGGGATGGGGCATCCACAGCCTCCTTGGGCAACAGGAGTAGCAGCTCAGGCTGCTCTGCCAGCCACAGCCATTTCCACATCTCTGCAGCTGGCTTGGCTGGGAAAGATGCACTGCAATTGTTCACTGGCTGCCTGTGACAGATCAGAGCTACCATGGGCATGTCCATCTGTGCCACCATCACAGCTCACACTGCCTGGTGGAGGTACCCTCTGACAGGACACATCCTCATCTACATCTCCATGGCCAAGCACTGACACTGGGCTGCCTCCACCCAGCCATGGTCACTGAACTAGTGCTAGGAAGCCCCAGGCTCTCCATGATGAAGGGAGCTGAGAACTGAACTCATCATGGTCAGACTCACCTCTCAGGCTCCCTCAGCTGCGTTGTGGTGATGCTGCTGCTCCTCACACCATGCAGCTTCCAGCACGCAAAAGGCCCTGTGCACTTGTGCTTGCAGAGCACGGATGGCCTTCTGCAGCAAAGGCCAGAAGAACAGATGGTGCCTACCAGCTGAGATCTGGGGAGGCTTAATGGCCACCATGAAATATTTATAGCTTCTTGTAAGAAACTTCTGGAATTACCACCCATACAAACCTTATTTCTGAACTGTGTTTTTCCATTCATATCACCTTTTCTACTGCTGCTATGCTGTAGATAATTTTAATATGAAAACATTACCATCTTTAAATCACTATTTATTTTTTAATATGTTCAGTATTAGTGTTGTGTCAAAGATATGTCCTCTTTGTCACTCTAGTGAAATTGTTCTTAGTCTCAAAGCTATTGTCGCTGTCATTCACGTTGTAATTAATGTGACCACACCACTGGCAATTCTACTGACACTAATTAGAGGTGTGAACAGGAATTCACATGCAGCAATGTTCCCCATTGGGTCTCCGTTTCTCTCATTCCAACCCACTGTTTCAGCTGAACAGTGGGTGGACAACAGCAAAGCACGACTGTAATCTCACTGTGGCATCATGAGCACTGCATTCATGGGAAAGCTGTAGCTTTTCTCTGTGAAACGGGCACCTGGTGGTTCTGTGGGCTGACCAGTTCTCTGTGCA
This sequence comes from Chrysolophus pictus, assembly GCA_037305975.1. Lineage (NCBI taxonomy): Eukaryota > Metazoa > Chordata > Aves > Galliformes > Phasianidae > Chrysolophus > Chrysolophus pictus. Next base: position 10,557,343 of record CM074595.1, read on the forward strand.
CTGTTTAGACAGCAGTGTGGTTGCCAGCACAGCCCAGATGGCATCCAGCCATACCTGGCTTTCTGCATGTATACAGGAGGACTGCCAAACAAGCCTTGTGCACAAGGTCAGTTATGGCTAGGAGTACTGGTGCTACACTGGATGAGTGCAAACCATTGCCTTCTACTTACAGATAGAATCACAGAATCATTAAGATGGGAAAAGACATCAAGATCACCAAGTCCGACCCCAACCCATCCCACCGTGCCCACTGACCATATCCCTCAGTGCCACATCTCCACAGATCTGGAGCACTTCCAGGAATGGGGACTTCACCACCTCCCTGGGCAACTGTGCCACTGCATCACCACTCTTTTGGTGGTTCTCAAGGCAGGGTGGGTGTGCTATTGGGACACATTCTGGTGTGCTGCTGTCCCGATGAGGAATTGGCTGGGACATGCCCTGTCAGAAAGGGCTGGGAACTACAGTGGAAAAGGAAAAGACACAGCTGAGCAGTGCTTATGAGTTTCATAGTTTAAGCATTCCTCCCTCTGGTATAACCAGTTCATTTCATTTTCTTGAGAAATATAGCTTCTGGCATTTGGAGACTGAATTAGGTGATGTGATTACTCCTTTAAACTGAAATCAGATGCTAATCCTTCAGGCACCCTGATCTTTCTGGCTTCTCTTCCATTCATTTCTCCAAGTACAAATTAAAAAGGTGAACTACTATTACTTAAATAGTTTTAAAAACTCCACTTCTTTTCCTGACCCCCATTTCTGCCTCAGCAGGATAGAAATGATGTCCACTGTGTCTGGAGCAAACCCTGCTCCTTCCAATAAAAAAAACCCACCTGAGATCTGAAGGAAGAAGATAGAGGTAAAAAGAATTAACTGTTCCACCGATTAATCAAGAATTTTAATCCTAACCTGCAGCTGGGCTGTACTCAGCTGATAGGAGGAGAACATCATGTGGTTTATCAAGTCCCACAGCTCCTGCTGAGCCCTATCTGAGTTCTCGTCCTCTGGGTTCATCCTCTGCACTGCAGTGGGCAGGATTTGGCCTGGCAATACTGCTTCTATGTGATTTTTGCTCTGCTGTGATGCATTGGGCAGGTAAAGAGAATGTGTAGAAATACTGCAAGCCTTCCACAATGCTTTATTCTGATATTTGCATAACACCGAGTCTGCCCTGGTAGGGTTATTGCATCAAATAACTTCTGAACCAGCGTTCAGTGGCCAGTTATTTTAAAGTGCTCCCAATATTGTTTGGTAGTGATAAAAAGGATAAATAGAGAAATGCACATATTCACATCTGCACAAAGGCCAAAATCACATGTGGCAGAGATAGCTGGAAACAATAAAGTCCAAGACTGAAAAAAGAAAGAGAAGGATAAAGCCTTGTGGTTTAATATGAAGGAAAATATATGGCAGAATCTTTCATCTCTGACCGTGTTTGCTGCAAAGCAATAAGATACATTGGTTCTGAATGGAGAAGATAAGAGAGTGGGATAAAAAGCAAGCTTCGGTACAACAAACATGGGAGCTAAATTATTGCCTTGTTTTTATTACTACAGGCATAGAAATAGTGGGAAGATGGAGCTGCAGGGAGAAACTGCAACTAGCCAGCAGGATGGGCTGCTAATACACAGGTACACTTTTAAGATGGGTGAATGTTGGAGATGTTTTGTAAAATCATTAGAATAATGCAGCCTGTGGATAGCTTGAACGCATTGAAACAATGGCTGTAGCTTGCAGATTGTTGTGGTTTAACCCAGCAGGCAGCTAAGCAGCACACCACTGCAGGGGGGAAAGAATTGGAAAAAGATAAAATTCATGGGTTGAGATAAAAGTAGTTCAGTAGGACAGAAAAGGGAGGGAAAATAATCATAATAAGGAAAGAACACAAAACAAGCATTGTACAACACAATTGCTCCCCACCATCCCACCAATGCCCAGACAATCCTGGAGCAGTGCCCCCATCCTGGCCAGCTCCCCTGGTTCTATCATTCAGTGCAACACCACATGGCATGGGAGATCACTTAGACCACTTTGGGTCAACTGTCTTGGTTCTGTTCCCCCCCCAGCTCCTTGTGCACCCATGGGGCAGCACGAGATGCTGAAGAGTCCTTGACTTAATGTGAGCACTGCTCAGCACCAGTGTGTTGTCAACATTATTCTCATCCAAAATCCAAAACTTGGCACCACCAACCACTTAACTCTATTTCACTCTATCCCAGCCAAAATCAGGACACAGATTTGAATGAAAATCTTGGGAAAGAAGGGCTTCCTGAAGCAAACTTGTAGACCTGTGGTTTCTTTCTCCCAGTATTAGAATGATCTAAATAGAAATCAAGTTAGAACAAGTTTTCCCCATGCAGAAGTGTACTGGTGAGTTCCTAACTTTGCAAGCAATCTCCCAAACAATTAGGCTGTTTTTTCAATATGCTGAGCAACTTCTGAAGCTGAATTTATATGGAGGTAAATGGGTCATTAATGTGAAAAGAGGCTACTGTGAAAGGCACCAAATGAAATGTGGATGTCTCTATGGATATCCAGACAGCCCCTGAAGCTTAAACAAGTGTAAAGGCAGCACTACTGGTCTTCTTGGGTCTCAAGTATCTCAAATCTGAACTTCTATACCTTATCTACTATCATTTGTCTTCCTAGATAAGGGCATGCTTCCCTCGTGCCTAGGACGTGGGTTTCTGTTTGCCCACGTTTGAGTTGGTTGCTCGGGGAAGAGGCAGGAGCACGAGTTGGTGTGTCTGTTTCCTGGCCACCACATGGGCTACTCATTGCTCTTTGGCATCCAGCAGATGTGCCCCATCCGGCTCTCAGAGCACCAGGGATGTTCGGACTCGCAGGCAAACATTTTGACTTTGTCCCTCTTTTGGTATCAGGTCAGACAAGTCATTGGCTAATCCTTCTGTGCACAGTTTAGTTTGGGGGATGTCTGGATCCTGAGGCACCATTCATCCATGCTGTTGGTTTGCTTTTGACATGATTCTGTTGTTTCCATGCTGGTTGCCTGTATGGGAACTGTTGAGTCAAAGTCTGAACCTCTGATTGAACAGGTGAAGGCAATTCACCTGTGCTACTGGAAGGGGTGGAGCTTGGCTGCACCTCTCCTAGATCCCATTTAAGTGTGAATGCCATTGAGGAAGGATCTCTTTCTGGAGATCACTCTTTGTGGAGTTTGCTGTGAGCCTACGACACCAGTGAGCATTTCCTTTTATTTTGATTGTCTTTCCACTGTGATAATCTTACGAAGCCTAACCTCTGTACCTATTGACTGTACACCTATTGATTGTACATTGCTAAGAACACCATTTTGCAAGGTTCCTGCTCTTGTGCCAGTCTCCCAGGTTCCTTCCTACAGAAGGTTTCCATATTTATCATGGGAGGCTATAACATATTTGGACAAATTGTGTCATAAGGAGCATGAAGAGGATTTTCCTGAAGGGCTGATTTCTCTAGAGCTTGCTTTCCCCTATGCTATCGATGCTATTAAAGACTTGGCCTCTCCAAGTGAGGTTGCTCAAAGCAGTGTATAAGCACTGTAAGCCTGGACCATATTAGAATAGTTGGATTAAAGCAACATTTCCAGTACAGTTTGAGGGGAAAAAAGCTTTCAGTGGGCCTATCCCAGCCTCTAAGAATGGGCCCTTCCTACATTTTTAATAGCTAAGTGTGTCACAACACCCTGCCTGCTGCTGGGTGCAGGGTGGGTTGATCCCAACACACGTGGCTGTCTCATTTCCAGGAGTGACTTCTTCATCCTCTCATGGTTCTCTTGCCTCAGTAATTTCTCCCATCTGACCTTATGTCCATGATCTGCAGTGCCTCTTCTAGAGCAGATCTGCTGTCATGTAAAGGACACCACAGGTGTGTGAAATGTTGTATTTGTGTTACATTGAGGGATGTGGTTTAAATGGGCGTATTGGTGATGGGTTAATTGTTGGACCAGGTGATCTTTGCTGTCTTTTCCAACCTTTATGAATCTCTGATTCTGTGATTTGAATACTGAAACTATGGAACACTTCAAAAACATTTGACAGATTTCCTCACTTACTGAGAGTATCACAGTTTCAAGCATTTCAGTTCCAAACCACTAGAGCTGAATGCATTTTTTTTCATGTGAAGGGATTGTTTATAAGACATCAAAATATTTAATTCCAGTTTCCTTTTGTTAAAAAAAATAAATTGTTCTAAAGTTAGTTCTTTCAAACTTCTCATTCAAGAAAAAAAGCTTTTAATTGTACATCACTTCAATTATATCAGACTCCTTCTTTAGTAAAACAGTTTTGTGAGGATGAGAAGATTTAAATTTAAAGATCTTCTCGTTTGAGATTTCTTTAATGAAAAAAAATATATATCCTATGGGTTCTATTTAAAATCTGCTGTTATGTGCATGAAAAAAAAATTCCAGGGAAAAAGTGTCACAAACCAGAATGTGTTTTATTCACCCCTACATAAATTGCAAGTGCAACAATGCCCGTGAGAAGCAGTGAACTGCTGAGAATTTTTCAAACACTTCATTGTGCCAAGAAAACTGTGCACTCATCAGTTACTGCTGCCACAGCTCAACATTTCTTAAGTAGAGGTATTTAAACCTTTTGCAATAAAATCCAGAGCCAACAGTAATCACCTCATTTAATTCTGAATAGGAGGTGAAATCTGAGTTCCCTGAGAGGTTAACAGAGATTTCTGTCCTTTGTGCACTGGCATCCTCCGTGAGGACTTTAGTGTCTTTTACCATAGTGTGGGTTGCCTTCGTGGATAGAGAGCCAAGAAACAAAAGAAGAAATGAAGCAGGTAGAACTGATGCTGGAAACCATTCACCTGGCTCTCAAATTTCAGATATTGGGGGTATAATTCCAGGAAATTCCAATTGGTGGGTGATAATGCAGATATGGGACTTCAGTCCGTAACTGCCAGATGTACAAGGGCTTTCCTGGGAGCAGATTTTGATTTGGAGCATCACAGAATCACAGAATTGCCAGGGTTGGAAGGGACCTCAAGGATCATGAATCTCCAACCCCCCTGCCACATGCAGGGCCACCAATCATCCCACCTAATGCTAGAATGCATCAATGCAATGCTAATGCATCAATGCAATGCGCTTACACACTGTTGTAAAGGTTACTCCTCAGATGCTTCTTCCCTCAAAGACTGACACTTCCCATCTTGCCATCATGTTGTGTATATATGGAAGTATACATTCACACTGAAATGTGTGCTTGCAAATAGCATAAAATCCTGGCGGTTTTTCTAACATTTAAATGTCTGTTCATTAAGATATGTTGCAGGTGAACACTGTGAAGTTTGGGACAAAGACAGAAGGAAGATGGATATCATACCTTAATCACTGGGGGGTGTGCAGAAGGGAGCACAGGATGCATTGCTAGGAAAAAGACTTGGCCAAGACTGCAGTAAATCTTAATGCTGGCTCTGGGTGTGACAAGTTGGTTTCTGACTGAGTTTTACCTGGGCTAAAAATACTCCCAGAATAGGGGTGAACATCAATGGTAAATTGAAATTATTTTTAGCCAAAATCTGGTGTCTTGATATACCTCAGTTTCTACTTTCTCAGCACATTTTGCTCAATTTTATTAGGTCATTTAGCAAATAATTTTAATTTTCTGCTTAGATCTGAATTTCTGAAAGTAATGTACTGTTGTACAGTTAATGAGTCTGCTAATAAGCTCCAAGAAAATGTGATTTGCAAATCTTTCCAGGACATAACTGTCACTCAGACCCTATGCCAATTAGCATAACCATTAGCAACTATCCCTAAGAGGTCCTTGAAATTTAAATGAGATTTCCTAAGATCCCTTTTACAAGGGAGGCTGAAGACTCTGCCTCATAGGGAAAATGCAACCTGGTGCATTAAAGACAAAATATGCCTGTAGATGTACATGCTCACCTGGACTGCTGAGCAGCAGCAGTCACTCAGTGCTCACTGGCCATTACAATGATAACAAAATGCAGTGACCAGAGCTACTTTGGGTGCAGGAGAATTTCATCTGGCACAGCCTGAATGCTTTGCTCCACTCCAAAGTGTTTTTGTCGAAGTCTGCCTTGTCTGATCTTTCTTTCTCCAGTCCTACTTCCTTGGGTTTCCAAAACTAATTCTGTCATAACTTTTAGGAATAAACAGAGCTTTGAGGTATTGTTTAGGATGACAACCTGATGGAGCCCTTGCACAGTGATGCAGTGATGTGTTGCAAGGTTTATCAGGCAACCAGCGCTGCAGGTGAGATGCAAAAGCTTTTGACGCACCAGAAGACTGCTTTGGCTTGGGGGCATAAAATAAAAAAGCGTGGAATTTTAGACAACTTTAAAAACCCAGAAGAGCTATTAGCTTAATATCTCCTCTTTTAATCCTGTATTATCTCATTTACCAAATGAGAAATCCCAATGCTTGCACCTGATTTCTTCCAAATTGAGCCAGGTGATCCAACAAGGCCTCCACAGCCAGCACCAGCTCATAGGGTGATGTCCCTGAGCCAACTCCTTTTGTCCCATCACTGCAGGGCAATGAAGCTGTGAAGGACTTGGAGCACAATGGGGTCTTATAGGGAGCAGCTGAGGGAGCTGGGATGGTTCAGTCTGGAGAAGAGGAGCTCAGGAGAGGCTTCGTCACTCTCTACATCTCCTGAAAGGAGGTTGTGGTGAGGTAGGGTCAGTTTCTTCTCCCAGGTAACAGCAACAGGATGAGAAATACTGACCTCAAGTTGTGCCATGGGAGGTTCAGATTGGTATTAGGAAAAATTCCTTCCCAGAAAGAGTAATGATGCAGTGTCACAGCTGTCCAGGGAGGTTGGGGAGTCACTGTCTTTGGAGGTGTTCCAGAACCTTGGAGATGTGGCACTGAGGAACACAGTCAGAGGGCATGGTGGGGTGAGTTGGACTTGGTGATCTTAGAGATCTTTTTCAACTTTAATGATTCTACCAATCTATGACACAGGGAATCACCTTTGATGCAACATGTGCAGCCAAAAGTAGCTCACTTCTGCTGATGCCTGTACGAATGTGATGGAGCACATCGCACATACATACAGCGCTGACACACTGCCAGGAAGCAGCTGTAGCACACCAACAGCACAGCTCAACCTTGTTAAGGCTCAGTTAATAGCAGGGCTCCTTACCTAATGAGGGCACCCAATGGAAATTTCTGTGGAAAGCCTTGGGGAGGATGAGTCTCAAACCATTCCTGGTTCAGGGCTAATTCAGTAACTACCATTTTCTTGGATATGTTGGCTACTGATGGATGATCACTTGCCACCTTTTCTTCTCTTGAAAGGAAAAGTCAAGGGCATATAAATCATATTTTCATGCAAGAGACCAGGTACAGATTTTTGATATTTGCCTGTAATTGCCTTCTAGGTTTTTGTTAGACAAGAAAGGATATTAACAGGATTGCACAATGGCCAATTAGTTTTAAAGGTCTTTAGTTGCATTACTTATCTGGAATAATTTGTAATCTTCCTTTGACAAAGGTGGTCGAGGAACCCTTTTTGATAATAACACTAAATCAGGCTGCTAGAGCACATACCGATTAACATATACAAGGGATGTTACACACAACAGAAATTCCATTTAACAGATCTCACAGCTCCGACCATATCCCAGTCATATTTATACTCTTTTGCAGACTTCTATGTTCTAGCCTCTTATCCCTTATCTTCAAAGGTCTCAGCACGGATTTATCATGTTTCCTCCTGCTCTTGCTCATAGGCAGCCTGCTCATTGCCCATCACTTTTTACCATAGTGTTCTTTGATCTTTCTGTGCTGATCCCGTATGATGCTGCTAGCTGAAGAGAGAAAGGTCACTGTGTTACCAGGAATATGGAAGAAGGCACTGAACACTCAGGTCCTTCCCCACCTCCTAGAGGTGCGATGAGGAGCCTGACTCTTGGTTCATCATTTCATGGCTGGAAGCTGCATGGGTAGAACAGCAGTTCAGAAAAGAACTAATTCCACCAGCTGGGGCTCAGCATCCTGGAGAGAGGTGGCACTGGGAGGACTGATGTGCTATGCTGTAGATTGAGCAGAATAAAAATAAGTTCACTATCTACAAGGAGGCTGTAAAGAGATTATGGTGAGGTCAGCCTCTGCTCCCAGTGATAGGATGAGGGGCTCCAAGTTGTTCCAGGGGAAATTCAGGTTGAGTATTAGGAGAAATTTCTTCTCAGGAAGAGTGGTGATACAGTGGCACAGCTGCCCATGGAGTGGTGGAGTCACCACCCCTGGAGTTGTTCAAGAACTGTGAGATGTGGCACTTGGGGACATGGTCAGTGGGCATGGTGGGGATGAGTCGACAGTTGGACTACATGATCTGATAGCTCTTTTCCGTCCTTGATGATATGATGATTCTATTTTGTGGTTCTAAGTGCAGATCCCATCACATTCAGATAGGGCACCAGCTTTTAGCTCAAGACCTTCTAAACACTGTAAGCTCTCAGATCTCGGGTGTTTATTGGCTTCCAGGCTCCCACCTATAATGTTTTAAAGCATTATAAAGGCAGATTAATATCTGAAAGGCAGAGTAATACCTGTAAGTTAGTCTTCTGGAAGAAGTATAATATCAGTGCCCTTGCTCTAATACAAATAAGAACAATTTATTATTTTTGCCTTTGAATACTGAAAAGTGAAAGGTTGAAGACTCCCTAAACAGAGTCAACTGTACCCACTTATAGGAAGTGAAATCCTCATTAACAAGTTGTTAATTTGCTAAAAAGCAGTGGCTGAAATCAGTTCAGGAGGAACCAAACCACTGAAGTGCTCTTGCAGAAGGGACCTGTTCCTGTGATGGGACCTGCCTGGCTGGTTCCCAGCACTGCTGAGCTTTCTGTAGGCATCTCAGCAGAAATTGTTTCTGCCACATAAGATTGCTGTTTTCAGTGGAGGTTTTCTCCCCTTTATGGTGTGTAGATTGCATCAGCTTTTTATATATGTGAGAGACAGCTAAATGCTGTATGAGTCCTATTCAGCCAGAGCTGCACCATGAAATGGAAGACAAGGAAACTACGCAGCCAGAAGTGTCAGAGAGATTTAAGTCTGTGCCCACTTCTCCCTCTCACTCCCATAAACCTGTGCTGGAGAGAGCAGTGATGTGACATTACTTCCATCTTTCATTTTCTTTCCCTCTGCTTTTTATCTATTTGTTCATAAGCTGGGGAAGATTTCTTTGCAGCACCTGTGAAGGTCACCCACCTGTATGCAATGCCACAGGGACTGAAGTCAGTTGTCACCTGTTCCATGCTGGAAGCATCAAACAAGCTGGTCAAAATGTGGGCAGCTGCTTGTACACACACTGCTTGTGGCTGGGTTCTGATGGGGCAGTTTGGGATCCAGCCCAGTTTCTGGACAATGAGAAGATTTTGGGCTCACGTCTGCCCGCCATGTCTCCCAAATGTGTTTTAGTTTGCAGGTTTCACAGAAATTAGGCTGATTCATGAGCTCAACCCTCATAAAACACCCAGGAGCACCATGGTTTGCACCATGACTGCAGGAAAAGCTCTGGCCATAGTCACACTTTGCAGACCCAAGCAGCTCCAAACACAAGCTGCATGCCATAGGAAGCAGCCTTCATCACCTCACCAAGTTGCTTATTATGCCCTGTGCCTCACAGGATTTACTGTCACCTGGTCTGTGTGCGATGCAGAGCGTTGACCTGGGAGTCATGAATCCACAGCTTCTATTCCTACCTCTGCCTCGGTGACAAGGTGGACTGATTTCCATCCAAGTGATTTAAATGAGCCACCGGGGAACCTTGATTTAAATCATCACTGTTTGCTTTTTACACTGGCAGGAGAGGCAGCTTTAATGATGTATGGCCCTACTGCTGTGGCTGAAATCTAAATTCCTGGAATATTCCCACTAGATAATCACTGAAGTTCATGTATTTGCCTCTGGCTAGCAAGCTGCACAGTCAGGAGCCAGCTCTTGGCAGGGCTGGGTGGTTTGGAGGTTCTGCACTTGTGTTGGCAGCCTGAGATGGGCAGGGAGGTGTGAGGCTCCAGGCTTCTACAGAGCAGAGGAGAAAAGGGATGGGGCTCTGAGAGCTGGCAGGGCTGTGGGAGGAGCAGTGAGCTGCAGTGGGTTCAGGCAGAAAGCAACCCAGGGCTTTTGGATCTCCAACCTGGATCTGAAGGTATTCAGAGAAAAGCTCCAAGTCTGCATGGATGGACAACTTATAGAGTAAATATGCCATGAATTTAATATGTATTTTTTTCATGGTAATAATAATAATAATTCAAATAATAATTGACTTTTTTGTTAGTAAACTGATGGTTGATAATCAAGCTGTCTTTTCTGTTTTCTGCTAGCTAGAAAAATGCCATATACCTATGACCAACAGTGCTGGTGCCTCTTTCCTCTCCTCTGTACCAATGCTATCTAACAGGAAGAAAAAAGACCAACATTAATCACTGTATGATGAGTTCCAAAGCCAAGAAGCTCGACTGGCCTTTTTATCATAGATATGATAATGTGGTGAGCAGAGAAGATACACTCAGAAGTTACTTTCATCTTGGAGATATTTAATAAACCAGATACCTATTTTTGTCTCAGTGAGGATTCTCACTGAAGGTATTTCGGAGAGTCCTAATCGCTCAGGTTCACGTGTGTGTTTTGAAACTCATTAACACTGTGGTGCCTCTGCCCAGCATGGCTCATCAGCACAGGGCTGTAATTGCAGAGGAACTTCCAAGGGCCCCCTCCTGCCTCCTTGTGATGCTGAGGGAGGCTGGGACAGGGCTCATTTACTGACTACCTGTTTGTTAGGGGCAAACATGGCTATTAAAGGATATCTATTTCAAACACTGTGACCAAAGAGCTGAGTAACACTTTGGCCTTTGCAGCTCTTTTCATGTGTGGATCTCAAAGTGCTTTGGCGTCACTAATTTGAAGCAGAAATCTCACTAATTAGCAGTGATGTGTGGGACAGAGTGCTGTGCTCTGCAGATCAGCTGTGACACACATGGTCCTGATTCCCCATCGGTGAAGGACAGCATACAGCAGCATAGGCTTTGTGCACTGGCTTTTAAGCTCAGTTCCTTTTGGTCACAGAACAGCATCAGCTGCAGTGCTCAACACCATGAGGCTCCTAACCTGAATGGCAAAGTGAAATTTTTGTGTCCAATTCCTCTCTCCACAGAGTGACATAGATTGGAGAAGGGGACTGATGTTCCACATGGAGATCTGATTTTCCCCCTCTGTCATCTGTAGTGTCAGCAACTGGAAGTTGTACAGTGGGAGCTTGGATGCTGCCCCTGCTCTGCAACTGCAGTAAGATCTGAGTGCTGCATGTCGGAAAAGAGGGTTTTGCAGGAGCCACTGGCTAGAGAACATTTTGGGGAAGGAAAAACGGAGTAAGATGGGAGACAGCAAGCTGCTTCTACACTGAAAAAAAGACCATTTAGCATTCCAGTTCATCAGTGCTATTCTTTTTTTTCTGCTTCCAAAGCACAATCACCACCAATGAGATCTGCATGGAGGGCTGGGAGTGAAGAAGCTTTTGAGTCAGGAGGGCTGTAGACATTCGTGTTGTCTCCTCAAAGGCTGGGAAGCCAAAGCATGAGCTTAAATGCAGTTGGATTCAGCTGGCAGCTCTGCTGGCTTTGCCTCATTCAAATCTTTTGCTTTAGTTGTGAGACGCAGCAAGCAAAGCTTAACAAGTCCCCAAAATACAGGGTATAATAATGGAAAATACTTCCAGAAAAATGAAAGTGCAGCACTTAGCAATAGAAAAGCATGGGTAATGAGGGACTTGATTTGGAACATATCATTTGTCAGATAATTTGGAGGCACATCTCAAAACAGTGCACAAGAATGGAGTTTGCTGTACCAGCTGAAGTCACCCCAAATGTTCTTTCTTTGTTGCAAGTCCGTTTTTAAATCTAAGCCTTCAGAAAAGAACCTGGAACTGATAAATGACATAAAAGAATAAATGTTCACAACAAATATTTTGGGTTTGGTTCAAACACGATGTTAGAAAGCTGAATTAATTGTGTTTGTATCAAACCCAAATATATTTTATGAAACAATGAGGCCTCTTAAATGACTAACTGCTGCCCAGAATATATTTTCCCTGAACCAAACTGGATAACAGTTTCCCTCTTAAATTGGTCAGAACTGGCTGCCAAATGACAATTCTGTGTCCCATATTTATTCACCATCTGTGACTTCCACATCAATTTGCTCATTTTGGAAATCAAAACTTGAGATTTTTTCTCCCACGACCTCTTTTCTCTCCTCTACCAGAGCTGAAGAGTGAAAACCAAGGAAAGCTTTTTGCTGCATCGCGCACAAGGCACGATGGAGTGGGGCAAGTTCCTCTGCAGCTCTGCTGGCTTTGTGCAGTAGTTGAGTTTTGCTTATGCCAATAGGCTGTAGATGAGCAGCAGGTGGGAGGAATTCCTCCAAGTGACCTGTATTATTCCAGATGAATGACAGAGAGTGTAGGAGGTAAAAGGGAAAGGGGAGGAGTAAATTTGCCTGTTTGTGGCATCCTTTACCAACCTGAAAGGCTGCATTTACGTGGCAAGTGGCAGCTTATGATGAAAGCTACCAGCTCCTGAAAGGAAGAGAAGTGGGAAAACTGATTCTGGGTAGCAGTCATCCAACATCAATGCATTCCATCTACTTCTGTTCTTAAAAAACACTTGACATTTTGTGGCTACATAGCAAGCCTCTGCATACACCTCCATGCTCATCATCCCCCTGGCATTGGCAGAGGTTGGGCCTGAAGAGTGCGACGCCCACAGATAGATATTCTTGTTTGTATATCTCTCAACACAAGGAACATTGGGGCATTCAGGAGCACTAATGGCAGCTCAGTCTAAGATGAGGAGATAGGAAAAGCTGGTTCATGCAGAATGCAATCAGGCAATGAAAACCCCACATTGCTGAGAGGTCAGGGAGCACAAGCCGTGCTGGATTTAGAGGTGACTCTAGCACTGTAGTTACAAGAACTCATCAGAGTGCTCAAAACTCAGGTGATAAAGGAACATAAGAGGAATGAAACTCTTAAAAGGAATTTTTCTTGCTCTTCCATCCCCTTTTGCAGACTGCACACCTGTTAGTACAGTAGCAGATTTTTACCCTGACCTGATACTGGCCACTTTCAGAGAGTATCCAATCCACTATAGCAAAACCAACACTTCTGCATTGGAGAAAAGGCAGCTGCTATCAGATCATCAAAGCAGTTCAGGCCGAGCTTAAGGGTCTCCAATTGTAAATTAGAGCAATACATTAAAATTCTGAGCAGAATTTATGACCAAGCTGCAGATAGACACATTCTCTGACAATTACACATTACTGCTAGGCTGATCTCTTGCAGTTCCAGAGGGTGAGAGCTGGAGCAGAGTTGGAAAGCAGGGCTGCTCGGCACAGGTTATCCCTGGTATCTCTGTGCAATGCAGAGCTGCATCCACCATCTGGTTTTGTTTGACACAAACTCTTCTGGAAGTAAGCAGATAACTGTCTGTCTGTGCACAGCTTGCATGAAATGCAGCCCTGAAACATGGGCTCAGACTTTATGAACCTTTCCAAACTGCTCTGTGAAATGGATGTAAATGCAAGAGTTTCTGACAAATCCCAAGAACTGATGTGTTTTGCTTTGGTTTTATGTCACACTGCGTACACTTCTGATGCCTCTAACTCAGGAATCAATCTGAACTTCCTTAGCTATAGATGTGAGATGGAACTTGACAAGAGAAGGTTGCAATGTGCCTTTTCTAGTACTTAACAGGCTTTATGGGAAACATCAGAATCATTTTTTTTCTCAGAGGTGTTTGGATAGCTCCATTCCTTTCTCTCCCGAGGATATTTCAATTGTAGTTGTGTAGCTTGACTGTAACAATCAGAAAGGTCAACACAGTGGAAGGGCAACGCAGGAGTGCAATAGCAAAAGGACCAGAGTGAATGTAATGGTCTTACAGAGGAAAAGTGCTCACCCATCACCAAAGATCCAGGCTTGCAAGGAAAACTCCACAAGGGAGGGATCTCCAGGAAGAGACTCAGCTGGCCAGCCCTTCAATGAGGTCTAAGAGAGGTGCAGCCAAGCTCACCCCTTCTGGTCCCACAGCTGAATTGCCTTCACCTGTGCTCCCAGGGCTCCTTTCCCCAGGTGCTCAATCAGTGGTTCACGCTGGGACTCAACAGTTCCCATACAGTCGTCTTTTGGATGGAAGCCTCCTTTGGTTGCTACTTTATCTTTACCCTGCCTACACCGCTTCTCTGCAGGTGGCAAGAGGGAGGTGTCACCTGGGGACAGCATCTGGCACCATGGGAAGCACAAGGATGGAGCAGGGTCTGCTCACAGCTGGGACAGAGCCTGGTGCGGTGAAGGGAGATGGAGGAAGGGAGAAGCACTCTCAGAGGCAATTTTCTGGGAGGAATAAAATTACACAAGGAATGACTGACAAATTAGAAGCACTTTGCACCTAATTTTAATGCATTCAGATCTCAGGGAGGAGAAATATGTTAAGTTTCAAATTACCCACTTTGCCAGTTGCTGCCTTCTCTAAAATCAAAATCGAACTAAGCATTTGGTCCTACATCTTAAAGAAACAAATTGCTTTCTATGGTACACTGCATTCTTAAAACAGCTTTATTTGAATGTCCAGCTGAGCAAGTTAATTTAGACGGTGAGGTGGTCCATGACGGCCAAGCATTTGTTACTCACATCAGGACAAAACACACTGCCAGGTAAATTTAAGCTAAGATTGACCTTGGGCTCTGACTCAAAGCCATCTGATGTCCATGAGAGACTTCCAATGGACTTACAGGCTCCTGAAGCAGCTCTCAGGTGACATCAGCCATCACTGATGGCCCCGATTGATTTACTAGCCCCAGTGACCCGTGATCCCAGAAAAGAAGATGCAATTTCCCAAAGTCCTTTTCCTTCCTTCTCACCTGGACATCAGCTGTTCCTGTGCCAGTTGTCGCATCATCCTGCAGCTGTTACATCCCTCTGCCTACATCCTCTGTTTTTGGAGGAACATTTATTCTGGAGTTTATATATATTTATATATACATTCTGGAGTTTATATATATTTTATATATCTTGTAGAGGAGTTGGAGTAGACCTTTAAGTGTCCCTACCAACTCAAATCCTTCTATGATTCTGTGACAAATACATGCGTTGTTCCCTACACCAGAGCTTTAGAAGCACAGAGAAGACCTGAATCCAAGCTTTCAAGTGCTCTTCAAGCTGGTCAGGTCCTCAGTCCACCTCTGGAGATCTTTCCCATGGCCTCAGTGCTCACAGGCCTGCTGGCAATGCAACGTGTCTATTTTAGTTAATGTAAGTGATCTGAAATTGCCAATTCAACGTCCCAATTTAGTAATGAGGCTTATTAAAGCTTATGAGCTGCCTTGGCTTGTAAGACAATTAAATTTTAGGAAACAGAAAATATTCCAGTGAGGCCGGTGGATTCATGATACTATTTGTGGCTTAATGCATAATAAAAATCTACCATTTAAGGTTTAATATAATATGCAACGACCGTAAATGACCAGGAAAAACATTATGCAAATTTTTAAGGAAGTTATCGCCTCCAGTAAATGACAATTTATCAATGGCTTTTACACAAAGGGCTTTCCTCGTAGTTATAGAACAACAAAAATGCAGAAACAAACAAGCGTAAGTGGAGTATAGAAATGGGAAGTCAGCATCTACTGTGCAGTATGAATGGTCGTGGGGGCTGTTAGACAGGGCAGGAATGTGATCCACCACTACTTCTGTGTGCTAACAAACCACATTCCAGCCCCTGCTCTGCTGCTGCTACTATTACTACTACTACTACTAACTGTGTTTAAAAATGATGAGTTTTTTTAATGTAGCACCTTCCATTTATTTTTTCTTCCTTTCTTTTCCGCTTTCAGTGTTCACTAAACATTTCCAGACTTATTTGTAAATACGAGCATTAAAAAATCTTTTATTGTCAGTAAGCTTCTCGTATTGCCACGTGAATTTGAATTACAAAGCATAAGTCTGCCAAATTCTCATTGAAATGCCCAGCACTGGGGTGCTCTGGGGTTATCTGCTGCCATGATCACATCTGGAGGCAACGTTGCTCAGGAACTATTGGGCACAGGTTTGCATCCACTGCAGAGATGGCCGTATCCTGGTTTACACCTTGCAGAGGCTTCCCCCACTTTTGTGGGAGCAGAGCTGGGCTCTGAGAGACAATCTCACCATAGCCAAGTGCCTGGCATTATAATGGGCTTTG
This sequence comes from Chrysolophus pictus, assembly GCA_037305975.1. Taxonomy (NCBI): domain Eukaryota; kingdom Metazoa; phylum Chordata; class Aves; order Galliformes; family Phasianidae; genus Chrysolophus; species Chrysolophus pictus. The sequence continues at coordinate 10,573,570 of CM074595.1, forward strand.
AAAAATGCTTTGACTGTTATAGAGCTCTTTTTTTTGCAGTCATGCCATCAATTCTGTATGAGGAGATATTTTATTTTAAATGTGTTATGAAGATACGGAGGCATTTGCATTGTTAATTTCTGAGATGTCAAACAAACACCATTATTGCAAAATGAATGCAGCTATCCAGCTGAGAAACAGATCCATTCACTGCAAATAAGTGAAACTGAAAAAAATGAATGAGATCTACTGATTGCAAGTATCACCAGAAATTAATAATACTCCAGGAATTCTTCACGCAAATGATAAGGAAAGAGCTGTAACTGTTTGTTTCCAGTTGTCAATCTCATCCCTCCCTGAGGTGCAGGGGATCACAGTGCTGGCTCTTAGCATCCTTTCCCCAAGCCTACTTTCTTCTTCCCTCTGCTGCTCTGTGGCCCTGGTGTTCTGTACGTCTGTGCAATAACAGCTTCAGCTCTTGGAAAATTAGGTGAGATGAACTTGTTATGTGACAAATCAAACATAAACAGCTCCAAAAAGCATTTTCAAGTATTTGTCTGTGTCTCTACATTCACCCACGAGATGAATCACTTGAGTTACAGATAGTGTGGAAGTGAAAAATCTAATGGAAATGATAATTTGATTACTGCCCATAATTCTCACAAATCAAGCATATCAGTTCTGCACAAGTAGGCTGTCTGAATGTCTGTGCTTTTCTTATTTTCTTATTTAAATCTAATTAAACAACTGATTGTGGGCCCTTGTATGCCTTTTCCACGCAGTTGATACTTGATGTGGAAAGCAACAGACAGATCTTTATTTTATGACTATGCAATAGCTGAGTCTCACAGGGCTGAGGGCTGCGTGCCCTTCTCTGTATCATCTTGTTTCAAATATTGAGAAAACACAAGAGACACATTTCTTCGCAGATGTACTTACAGAGGATCTAATAAACTGGTCTCTATGTCAAGCTATATTCTACTTTTTTTTTTGTCCTTGGTTTGAGAGCCTTTCCGTGTGTGTTGAGCAGAACAGCTAAGGAATTAGCAGCTTTATTGTACATTTAATGATGTTATCAAAGCATGTGGCTGAAATACAGCAACCACCTTGTCGAATTAGTGACAAGATTCTGACTTAATGTCTTTTACCAGGAAATTGTAATGCATCCAGCAAATGCTATTTAAAAAAGAGTACAGAGACAAAAGCCCACTATAATGAGAAGTTACTGCAGGAAGAGTGGATATTAATTGTTAACAAGGTTATAAATCCTTATGTTCATGGACTGAATGCATAGACTAGGTGGTTAAGAAGTTATTTATCCTTCCTATTAATTTTTAAGCTGAAGGAATTCATCGCAAACTAACCTACTTATTTTTACAAACTCAAACATTTTTTTTTTGGAACAAACAAATCTCCAGCTTTATCCGCCGAGGGTTCCTGAGTTCCTTTGGACTAACCAAGAGTTTGTGTAAGTAGAGGGTTGGTTTAAATCTGAGAGCAATCCTTTCCTTTCCCTGCACATAGCTTTGACTTACTGAGAAGAAACAGGTCCTCTAACAGAGAAACTTTGGGATTCTTAGAGGAAAAACAAAGTGTTCATGTTGAGTAAGGCGTAAACCGTATCTAGATTACATACACTACTCTGGTTATGTGATTCAGTAAACATATTTAGCCAAGATAATCGACTGCAATTTGATTCAATGCACACTTTTCCAACCTTATTCTGAGAACACACTAATGGTGGAGAAACTGAGCCAGAGAGCAATGAAGCTGCCCGTGCAGATCCAGGCCAGCACATCTGCTTAGTGCTCATCTTCTGTTGATATCAGTAGGGTCAGGATGGCAGCTACTGGGACTACTCCAAGTCTGTTATTTCAGATGATTTTCAAAAATAACATCTTTTCATTTGGTTTATTATGGCACATAAAGTCTTTGACTTCATCCTGCCAAATCCACTGGTAATGAAGTGCAGCCTGAGTGCAGCACATACACATTAAATATATGGAAGTGTCATCCTGACCTGGGCACCAGAACCTTGTGCTACATATCATGTTCTTGTGCCATCATGCTAACAGAAACATTTTGGAATTGCTCAATTTCTGAGCTGAATCCAGATTTTAAAACCAATCTCCAAAAGGTATCTGCTCACTTAATTCATTTGTGGTAATAGCCTCAAATGAGAGGCATTCATTTCTTCTTAGCATAAACATATTATGAAAGCCCATTGTGAATGAGGCACTCGTAGGAAATCTTAATTATTTTTTAAAGCTTTACTTCCTCTCAGATTTGGAAGATACGTTTGCCCTTGTACAAGAGAGCCTTTTCTGTACTTGTGAACAGACTTTCTCAAGCTTTCTTAGACCCCAAAATCACTTAAACCCTTTAGGAAAGAAATGACAAAGCACAAAACCTCCACACAGTTTTGTGAATCCTAATGCTTTTTGGTAGTTGAAAAGTGGATAAATACAATACATTTACATAAATAATACCTTTTTTTCTACAAAAAAAAAAAAAAAAAGTGCACTTTTTCCTCCTACAATAATAACAGATGTAACTTGACGTGTTTGATAATGCCTAGCACTACCCAAATGACAATGGGACTTGACAGAAACTGGGAATAATAATAATTTCATGAACTCTCTTCCCTTGTCCTGCAGCCCAGCAAATCGCTGTGGGCTGTGCAATACAACTACTGCTTGTCAGGTGTCTTCTTCCACTGTCTGTGCAAATGCACAGTTATTTATTATCTTTCTCAAGGGCTATGCGAACATTTTACTTAATTGGTAGATCAGACATAGAAGTGCACACACAGACAACTGAGAACATTCAGATAGCTAATAGAATTTCCCTCCTGCTGGAAATTTCTAAGCAACACTTCACATGCTTTAAAATATCTGTAAGCCAAATGAGAGAGAAGAGGTAGTACAGGAACAATCATAGGATTATTAAGGTTGGAGAAGACCGCTCAGATCACCAAATCCAACGCCAACCCATCCCACCATGCCCACTGACCATGACCCTCAGTGCCACATCCCCACAGTTCCTGAACCTCCAGGGATGCTGACTGCACCACCTCCTCGGGCAGCTGTGCCACTGCATCACCACTCATTTCCTAATACCAACCTGAACCACCTCTGCTGCAATTTAAAATCATTACCTCTTGTCTTATTGATGTTACCTGGGAGCAGAGACCGACCCTCACCTTGCCACAACCACCCTTCAGACAGTTGTACAGAGTGAAAGGGTCTCCCCCAAACCTTGTTTTCTCCAGACTGAAGCATTCCAGTTCCCTCAGCTGATCCCCATAAAAACTGTGCTCCAGACCTCTCAGAGTTTCATTGCCCATCTCTGGATGTGCTCCAGAACCTCAATATCTTTCTTGTAGTGAGGCACCCAGCACTGAACACCACACTTAAGCTGTGTCCCTACCAGTCCTGACTACAGAGGGACGATCAGTCTTGACTCAGATGGCAGGTACAGATCTCCTACTGGTGCTCACTGGGATGCTGACACAGTTGTTATATTATATTGCCAGTTTCAGAGGGAAAAGCTCTGCCAATTTAGTAGAGTTAGCTTTGTGAGGGCTATCAAACGTATTTTGGTGACCCGGCCTTAATTTTGCAAGAGTTTTATAACCATCTCACATATGATTTTGTTAATTTTTAATCTACCGTGATCTTCAGAAGATGCATTTTGCAGTTGGTTGTTGGTGGGGTGATGAGATCAGACACTTATGGACTTTTCTGCACCCTGTTGGCCCTCAGCAAATTCACAAGCATTACTGAAATGCAACAGTTTAACTAGAGCCATTTCTGGCAATGAAACCTAAAAGGTGCCAGTTTGGTGTTGCCCCTTGGGGAAAGGTGGGACAGAACTGCCCAGCTCTCCATGGTGCTCAGGAAACACTGAATGGGGCCTTTTCCAAGTCTCTGGAGCCTTGGAGATGGCTAACATATCAGGAAATGATTTTCCTCCCATCAGGAATTTCATGTCTGACACCAAAGAACCAATACCTGCTCTCAGGCTCTCCCAGAACTTCTAAGGCCAAATGGAAAGAGGGCAGCTCTAAGCAGCTCTGTGTGTCACTGTATTGTGCAGGCACTATTTTGGTGTGTGAACACAATGCAAACAGCTCTCAGTCCATGACACACGTCTGCGTTCTGCTGAAACATCACCCACTGGCACTAATCTTTATGCATCAGTTCAATATTTACATAGCAATTCGAGACAGACATTTCTGGTACTCAAATTTAGGTTGGAACAAGGAGAAAAATGAAGCTAATTCCTGCTTGTGAGCAATTCCTAGTTCCATCTGCACACATGCACAAGACGTGGTGTTCCAAATGCAAAGAAGAGGTCTTCTTCATTCATGCTCTATGGCACGTATTGTTCTCCTCTCTCCAGGGACCAAAAATAAATGCAGGGTCTATGGAAGCACCATTCCCAGTGGAAAAGCATTTTTCCTTCAGCAACCTGAGAACTAAAGGCACTTTCCCTTTGGGACAGCAGATGAGTGCTCCCACACAGCACCCTGCGTTGAGCAGGAGCTGCAGCAGCTCAGCAGTCTGTCTCCTTTTGTCTTTCTGAAGGCCTTGTTATTAAGCTCTTGCTGCCAGAGGGCTCGTTGCATTTGTTTGATAGATGTAAGTACACCTAGCCAAGGGAAAGGTGAGAGAGATGGGTCAGGGAGGAGACAGCATCTTCAGCTGTGATTTCAGTGACAAAAAGGTACAGACGTGTTTATAATCCAGAGGGATTTTTATTTTAAAAGTGCTTGGAAGATTAATGGCAGCCTGGGAAAATCAATAGCAACTCATCACAGGCAAAATCTTCTGGAACACAAAACCCCACTGGGGGGACAAAGCCAAATTATGGCAGTGTGTAGAAGGGCTAATGAGCCTGTGATTAAAATGGAGGAGTAGCTGTGTCACCCTGCACCTCTACCACAAGCTTCCTGAAAAAATGGGCACTTCAGGGTGATCCCCTTCAAAGATTATGAAAATAATTTAGACATCATTGGAAACAAGTTGGGCACTTCAGACCTCTAAACATGATACAAGAAGCACGGTCCATAATGTCTTCCTGCCTCAGTTTCCCTCTCTAAAACTATGATGTTTCTTTTGTCTCCTATTGAACCTCTTTCATACTGGTGTAAGGCAGAAAGCTTTTGCTTTTGGAACGCACAGTGCTTCACTCAGGAGAGCCTTGGTCTTGGCAAACATCTGATATTTCCAAGTGAAAACTCAAATGAGTTCCTTAAACCTCATCAGGGAAAAACGTAATATAAAGGATAGCCATGAAGTTGTTGGAGATGAAGTTGTCTTACAACAGCTTTACAGGGGTTATTGGGTGTTTGGGCTGCAAGTAGGTTATACGAATGGGTGAGATGATCTCTCTTTCAAAAAGTCACCTGAAAAGTAATAGCAATTTAAAACCACAAAATACCCTTCATCATTTCTGTGATGCAAAATGAAGTCAGAAACAAGGTTGTGGAGCATTTCTGGCACAATGCCTTTGCAAGACCCTGTTGGGAAGGAGAGAATGAAAGTGTGCATGTGTTGAAAGCTATTCTAATAATATTTATCAAAAGAAAAAAGCCTTACAAAAAGTCAGCTGCAAGGGTTGAATCAGAATGTGTCAACATCCTACTGCCTGCCATCTACATTAGATCTAAAGGATTTGGCAAGGAATTTGGATCAGAGCAATTACCTATGTGGCTATTTGTTAAGGGTTGTCTCAAACACAGCACTCAGAGAAATTGAACTGTCAGAAGCTAATGCAAGAATAATAAGAGGACATTTCATCTCCACTGGACACCAGAGATGAATAGCAGGTAAGTCTGAATGGAAAAAAAAAAAAAAAAGAATATGTATTTGTCTTTAGTTTTTGTTAAAGGACTATAACATGAATAATGAATATTTTAAGGAGAGAAGACTGGTCCTTCAATATCTTTCAATAATGTTAGTGTTGTATATACTGGTTTGAATAAAATACATTTCATAAAACACCTACACACAGCTCTGCAATGCATTATGGATGGCCCCTCTTGAGAAATCTTACATTGCTTTCAATTTTGACACAGTGATATAGTAATAATGGAAAATTCAGGCATAATATTCAGCCTGCATCTTTTTTCCCCCCTTTTATTATTCCTTGGCACACTGGGTGAGCACAGATATGCCTTTCTGATGCTGCCTTCAGCAGCCCCGGTGCGGTGGTGCTCACAGGGGTGTCTGGGGCAGCAGGAAGGTCCTGCATGCTGTGGGCTGAGCAGGGATGGTGGAACTTTTCCCACCAAAAGCCTCCCTAAAAAGCTCAGTTTCTGTATAAAAAGATGCCAATAAGGGTGGAGGAGCTGCCATCAGACACAGCAGGATGAGAAATAGTCACATAGCCCAGGAGGTCCCTTCGGAGTCATGGAAGGAGCTTGGGTGCTTGGGCATGGACTTTGCCTTCAGCCTCTCCTTTGCAGCCTTCCTGCTAACTCTGCTGCATTTCTTTCCTTTCAGTGTGTGCTGGGCTCTCATGGCTTGTTTGGGTGGGTTTTTGTATTCGCAGCAGGGTGGGTGCATCTGGCTTCCTGCTTTGCATGCACAGCCTAATTTCTAGGCAATACAATTATGAGGGAAATGTTGAAATGCTGTGGTAAACAGTTGGGCTTTTAAACTAAAAAGAAATCTGTTAGTGATGAACAAATGGCAAATCAGGCAGTGCCATCCATCCCAGGCTGGATCCAAAGTAGGGGATTGAGCAAGGACAGCAAGAGGGCAGTGAGACACAAGGAGAAGGTGCTACAGGTGCAGACAGCAGTAACCAGAATCACAGCTGAGGCTCACCGTGCTTCACAGGTCCTGCTTTTTGCTTTAGCACCCAGAGAAAAAACCAGGCAAACCTTACATATTGCTTGTGCCAGGTGGCTTTGCTGGAATAGGAGCAGGGGTGGAAATGTGAGATGCGTCCCCATTTCATTTATGTTTCTGATGGCAGCATGGGGCTGCGAAACTTCACTGGTACAAATATATCTCAGTTTGTTCCATGCTGCGTTTCTGGTATGAATCATCATCATAGAAACATAGAATGGTGTGGGTTGGACGGAACCTTGAAGATAATCTAGTTACAACCCCCTGCCATGGGCTGGCTGCCCCCCACCAGCTCAGGCTGCCCAGGGCCCCATCCATGGCTTTGGGCACCTCCAGGGATGGGGCACCCACAGTTCTCTGAGCAGCCTGAGTATGGTGGGTAGACAAAGTGTCTGTTTCTGCATTTATGCTTCTTCAGAGAAATTCCAACCCTATGAGGGTGAGTTTGTGCTCTACAACATTGAGAAAGAATGTATTTAAAAAAAAAAAAAAAAAGTGAAAATGAGGGCAAAAATTAACCACAGTAGATGTACCTTGCTTCATGGATATAGGTTGCTGCTGCAGGTATTCATTACCCTGATATTGGCAGAATCCAGCAGGCTGAGGAGCAGCCCTGAGGCTCATCGCCCATGAGAAACCTGCTGCATGTACATCACACCCATGGACCTGCTGCTTGTGGCCCAAGAGGGCAAGTGAGCACTGCAAGTGAGAATAATTATTAATTATTATGGTTATTAACATGGTTATCAGTTGTGTTCAAGCTGTCTGTTGTGAAGGTATTAGTTGCCTGAGTGGGGAGAAGAAGTACTTGGGGTGGTAAATCTCCAAGCCTGCAATGGATCATAAGTATTCCAAAGTAAACCAGCCCCATACAGGGTATGGCAGGTGAAAAATAGCAAAGATAGCCAGCAAAACTAAATTAGCTTTGGAAAAGCTGTTATTGGGAGTGAAAAGCATCGTGCTTATGGAAGCTATGAACTACATCACAGAAATTGGGCACAAAATGTACCCACAGACCAGCATGCAAAGGTAAAAAGCGACATTCCTTCTAACAATTAGTAATCACAACATTATGTTCCTTCCTATTACTGTCAGCCATGCCAGAGCCACCCACTAGGTAAAATTATAGGGTTACAATAACAAGTGTATATCAGCTGATTAACTGAGAGCTCCCCGAGAGCTGAGCTGCACAGTAGGAAAGTATGGATGGGCATTGAACAGAAAGCAATTCTGGGGCAAATCTTGGGGTTAATCTGTACACACACACATTTACTCACATGCACAAATACAGAGTGTTGAAAGCACGGTATCACATGAGGAATTAGGCAAGAAATCACTTCTAGGGTAGAATGGAAAATGAAAGTGCTTTGGGAAGCAAGAATCTGCGTACAGGTCATCAGACTGCAAGATGTAAAGAGCTGTTTTGGGATCCTTGGACATCTCGAGGGGATTTAGCTTCACTCCTGTCTGAATTCCAGCCTTACTCGCTTGTTTGTGCACCTGTACCATTCGGTTTGTTCTGCTGCTGTCTCTCCAGCAGTCCCCACCTCAGGTGTCTGCCGTGTGGAAACGTGGAGAAGAGGAAGGAGAAAAGGAGTGGGAGGTATGCAGGGCTGCATGGAAGGTAGGCTCCAGAAAGACCCGTTGTCCTGGGATATTCCAGGAGATGGCTCAATGAAAGGATGTTGTAAGAAGGTCCTTCTGGAAGCTGAATTCGTGCTCTAGAGCAGCATAGGTTAATAAAATAAAATACAGCTGCTTTAAACCCTCCCTGTTCGTAGGACAGAATATGTTTTTGTTTTTTTTCATGAGGAAATGGAAAATTTCCCTCTCACAGTTCAGTATTATTTGTGAAAAATTATCTGTGTGGAAAAAATACAATTTCCCAGTCAGCTTTCTTGCTGGTAGCCAGCTGTCTGCCAACTTTTGCTAACATCACCAGATCTAAAATTACAGTTGTGGGGCAGATTTTGCTGTCTGCAGTTCATAGGAGTTGTTCAACCAGGGCTTGTCCCGTCTCGATGCTCACTGAAGCAAAGCACTTTGGAGGACAGGCTCTGTGCTCTGTGTCTGCATTTCTTTCCTCCCAACTCTTCCCCTCCCTTCATTCCTGTACCTACCATTGTCTTACATTTTTCTTATTTCACTGCCTTATTCCTTCTTTTCTGTCTTTACTTCCTCTTTTGTTAAATCACTAATTCTCTTCCACATTACCATAACAATAACGATACCCATTTCTGCACCAATACTAAGGGAAGCTCTGTGGGCAAACAGACCCTTCTGCAGCTGCCATGCAGAGCTCAAGCTCTCAGTAATAGAAATGTGCAGGGACCAATTGAAAATGGGAAACGAGCTTCATTTCAGGTCTGCACAAGGACATTTAGAGCTAAATCTGCCTGGCATTATTATTTGAAGTCCCCAGAGGAAACCCAAGGACTGAGTAGGCCATGGAGGTTTTCATAGCAATATGACTCATTATGATGATATATATCTTAATTACAGAGTAGCAAATGTAATCCCTGAGATAGCTTAGGTCTATCTTGAGCAAAGGCAATAAGAGACCCAGGGCTGCGGGCAATTCTGATATGTTTTTTTAAAGAATATATAGACAGGCTTTCAATTTGTTGTTTTCCAGATACTACTGAAGCTTAATGAATAAATAAGTACAAAATTAAAGGCTCATTACCCACCCAAAAATCTCCATCATTTATTAAACCTTTTAGAGACAGCAAGGAAAAGGGAGAAGTGCCCATTAGAAGGATAAACATATCACAGATCTGAATGTCAAATCAAATTGAGCAAAAATTAATTAACTTGGTAAGCGTTAGAAGGGAGAGCTTGGTGTGAGCAGACCTGATGTTTACCTGCTCTTCTTTCTCTGCCAGCTCAAAGGCAGTAGAGACTGTGAAGGAATTAAGGTGAGCTGGGTGCACATGGCTCATTTTCATGAAAGAAGCCCCTTCCTCGTTTCAGAAACCACTTTTCTTGTGTCATGAAGAAATTGTCTGTAAATGGGCCTCTCCCTTGTGCCAGATGCTCTGAGAACTGAGACTTCTCTCAAGCTGCCCTCCCAGCTGGGGACTTATTAACCCAAAGATCCCCCTGAAATTGCTGTCCGAGTCATTTGAGTGAGTTTTGGATCAGGCCTCCAATGCCAGCTGGTTTATGGCTACAGCTCAGCTTACAAATGATGCCCTGAAACTGAACTATCTGTAGCTGAGAGTTAATCCCCTTGAAATCAATAATTCCTGATCCCTGAAGCTGTAGTTTCAGTGATGGACGGCTGGCAAGTGAGAGCCAACTTTGTGAAATCACCCCTTTTTCTCCTTTCTCTGAAACAAGATTTTTTTCTATTATTATACCATCTGATAAAACAACTGTAATCAACTCTTTTCTGCTCCATAAAATAGTTACTGCTAATTACTAATTATTGGGAATGCACTTCCTACCGTATCTGGAAGCACTACAGTGACTGGGAGTTAACAGCGATCATTACTTTTAGAAGAATCACTATTCACTTGTAAGAGGTTACATATGGCACACTGAAGAGTTTTTAAATGACGTGAGCCAAATAATATTTGAAAAGGAGGTTGATGATTGTAAGATATTAATATATACAAATTTTAACACGTGTTTGCATATGTGACTATTCACTGCAAATTGAAATTCAAGCCATTGCATCCACTAGATGCTTACTGGCCATTTGCATACAAAAACACTTGATTTGTGTAGACAATCACTGTAATTGCATGGGCAAAGAGTTGCTGCCTCGCGCTTTCCTCTTGCAGAAGTTGTTTTTAGGCATCAGTAAGTGCTAGCAAGCTGAAAACAAACTCACTGGGAAGTTATACCCCTGTGCAGACAATGAGACATTTGCAATATTTCTTCTTCAGGATGTCACTGTTTCTGGGGAAAGGAATTAGTGAGGATCAAACAAAAGTGACCCAAGTACAGAGTAATCCCACGTCTTCCAGCCTAGGAATACTCACTCTATAATCTTTGTATAAAACTAGTATCAGCTGCAGAGGAGAAAATCAACCAAATGGATAATGCCATATCAGAAAGTCCCATAAAGCAGTGAACAGTGCATTTGCCCATCAGTCTCAAGATGCTGATATCTTCAGGGCAGCAGAGAGGTGCTGGAGCCTGAGCTAGCAGGGGTCTGCAGGGCTCCTGGCACTCAAGTGCCACTTTCTGCCCCAGGTTGTCTTCAGGAATGGTAGAAACTGGGAAAGATCAGAGAAGAACTGATCAGAATATTTACCCAAAACCTGAAATGGAGAGAGGAGGAGAGACTTGTCTGGAAGTTCATAAAAAGGGCTTCACAAAAAGGACTTCTTTTGAACTACTCTATCTTCCTATTTCCTAAGGTAGACAAGTATCTGGAAATCCTCAAACTCACTTCGGACCTCAAGCCTACCTCTACATCCCAAAAAACATCAGCCATCAGCTGAAATTGTCAAGTTTTTACTCAGGTCAAGAAAAGGACAGAACTAAAGTTTTCTTTCTACTAGAAGCAGAGACCCAGCAATTGAGAATGCTTTGTCTGTATCTGAATCAGCACTGGTTTATGCAATGCGACATTGGCCAGACACTATTCCAAACTTAATTAAGATGTAATATCTTCTGTCTGAAAGTACTCCTTGCCAGGTGCTTTAATCAGCTGTAGGAGTACACACACAGAAAGAAAACAAGGTTCTTGCTGCTTCTGGGGTCTGTAAGCAGCACTGGCTTCCCCACAAATCCTTGGGGCAGCATTAGGAAACCAAGAGTCTTGCCCAGTGGTTGGTTTTCTCCTTCACACCTTAGCTGTAGGCATCGAGGCCATCACTGCCCTGATAATCCAGCCTATGTGGAAAGTCCTTCCTCTCTGATAGTGTTTTCTTCAAAGCCTTTGCTAAACCAGGCATGACTCAATAAAATGCTTGCTTCCTCTTTATTTCCATAAATGATCATAGAATCTTTTCAATTGGAAAGGATCTTTAAAGACCATCCGATCCAACCCCCCATGCACTGAACAGGGACACCCACAGCTCCATCAGTGCTCAGTGCCCCATCCAGCCTGACATTGGGTGTCTGAGGGGATGGGGCACTACCACCTCTTTGAGCAACCTGTGCCTCACTAATGCTCTGGGAATTCCTTCAGTTCTTTGCCCTGTTAGCCATTCCAGTCCCTCTTCATCCCTTCCAGATCACATCTCCCTTCTCTGCCCTAACTTTCCCTCCCTTCTTCAAATAAACCCCAGGGAAATCAAACCCTTTCCTTTCCAAAACTGTATGAAGAAGCACGTAACACTGTTCCTCTTTCACTAGTTTGCAAATGCATTAAATAAAACATCATCTTAAAGCCCGAGGAGCAGCCTGAAAGCACTTTGAGCTGGGTGTTTTTAATCCCTTCATTACATCTATAAAATAATACACAATATTAACCAAGGTGCAAGTAACCCACTTCAAAACTGTACTTTAGTTTATGGACTTGCAGGCCCATTAATTCTACTACATAATTCGCCTGAAGGAGAAAAAGAAAATGTCCATTCCATGTAGAACAGAGAAAAATCCATCCCTTTTTATTTGCAGGAACGAACACATAATATAGATAAGTCTTAGCTATAGTAAATGAGATATGAGCAAGAGCTCCATTAGTGGTGAATGGCATTTTCAGCCATGGATTGCATAAGAAAATAAAGCTGGAGCCCTTTTGCTCTGTGAAGAGCAGTGGATGAAAGAAGCTACAGCACAAAGTTGGTTCTGACTCAAACTCCCTCTTTATGCAAAAGTTTATTTTTTATTTGGTGTTTTTTTTTCTTTCTTTCTTTTAATATTTGGATGAATGTGTGAAAATATAATTTTTGGAGGAAAATTAAGTTTCAGGAGGAAGCCACTCATAATACGAGCTTTTTAAAATTTGGCTAACATTTTTTGCTACAGAAGTAGGAAAAAACATGAAAAAAAAAAGGCTTTCAAAACTGCTTATTTTTTCCTGGACTTCTAAAAATAAAACTGGCATAGATTTTACAAAGTTAAAAAAAAGGCTGAAATAATGAAGCAATGAAAGGCATGTGGCAATTTTTAAGTTTGATGAGGTGTTCTCAGTTGATCCAAAATCTTTTATTCTGATCTGCTTTCCTGTTTTTCAAAACAGGTTACTTTCATTAACCTCATCTCTTCCCATCCCCAACAAAAATATTTCCCAAGCCTCAAACCATATCCTACCTCAATTCAACTGAAGTACATTTTAAACCATTTTATGTTTTATTTTTACCTACGAACTCCCCCTTATCCTGCCTCTAGACCAGCTCATGTCAAAGCCGACCTTCATTTGCAAGCAGAGATGAAGTCTACCTCACTTGAAGAGTGGTCCCAGGATCACAGGGAGCTCGACTCCAATTTCCAGATACAAGTTGCAATCCCAAGTTGATTCACTCACATCTTAAGTTTGACTCAGACAAAACTTCAGCTGAAAACTTAATAGAATAAGAAAACTCCCTACAGCTGTAAACGCAAGTCAGCCATCCATCTGTGTTGTCTTTATTATATTCAATTTGTTCCAGCCTAGAAGAGCCTAGTAACTTGTGGAGCCGAGCCCAATAAGCAGAGATAGCCCCCAGAATGGTTCCTGCAGGGCACTACGACCTCAGCCACTATTTAACTTCATTGTGACAGCCAACTGTGAAAAGTGTCTGGAGACAAAATCTACTCTTGGTATGGAATGGTTAAAAGATGTTTGTGAGAACCACTCAGACAAGCCAGGAAATGTGCCCCAAGCTGATTACTCTTCCCAGGTGCTGCAAGTGACAGCTGAGATGTCAGCAGGTGAAACCAATCCCACCAGCTATCCTTCTGAACTGCCCTGCACGCCACTTGTCTTAGGCGAGCTCAAATGATGATGCCCAAATACAGAAAATCCATTTGAATTCCTTTTCTTTAAAACTTTCAAAGGCTCGGCTTCACGATCTGCTGAGGGGTAGTTAATCAGAACTCTTAGAACTTCTCCCAAGCTCAGATATGTTGCACAGATGTGGAAGAATCACCGGCTAGACGGTATTTATAACCAATCCTGAGACCCATAAATCACAATGCAATAAATCCTGAGTTAAGAGGACTACAGAAAGTTCTTGGAGCTGAACAACCAAATAATCATTATAGTTATTAATACCAATCTTCTATAAAGTGATCTTTTTCATTATGAGATCTGAAAGTGCTTGACAAAGTGTGTTATTACAGACATGGTCAGCATATCTTCATCTGAACTGTTTTCCACTGGGACACAGCATCTCAGTAAGTCTACAATGCCCCATTATGTGTTGCCCAGTATTGCTAACACATGCTGAAATGCCTTGCAAAAATAGAACGATTCAAAGACATCTCTATTTTTTATCCGAGCCTTAAATTGTGTTTGAAATGAAGTTTTCAGGAATAGCATTTTGGGGAGTGGGGAGGAATTTATAGTTCACAGACGGATCTCGCAAATAGCTGGGAGATGTTCCAAACCAGAAGAAAAAACATCTTCAAATATTTGCCACAAAATTATCAGTCTGCCATTGCAGCAGCTCTTGGTGAAACAGGGGCAGGAACAATGTCCATGTGCTGCATGTCTTTGCCCTCAGAGCTCCCCATCCTGCCAAGCAGGTGCCCCACTGCACATCCATGACTGAAGGTACCTGGTGGAAGAAGCGTCCTTTGACGAGTTTCCTTTGCATGCTCCTAATTATATCTTACAAAAGCTAAAGGGGTGTTGGCGCATGTTAGTGAAATCAAAGACTCTTAACAGCTCTCTGCACCCTGGGGTTATACCTTCATAATTTGCAAAGATTTTGCTACACATTCAATCCTGCCTTGCAGAAAACAGTTCTTTCTGAGACGCTGATGCATATGCAGTGAACAGATAGCTTTTCTTTGTTTCTTAAAAGACAGTTGTTAATCAACTACAGCAACCAGTTGCAAAATACTTTGAGCCAACTGGATTAAAGTGATTATGGGCTTATTAAATGGATTAAGTTCTATCGATAACTGGTTGTCGGCCAGAAGAGCTGAAGTCCTAATCAGCTAGAGAAAACAGACCAAGCCAACCACTTACAGTTGTGGTTCACCTTGAACTTATCGGTAACTTCTGCTAGTTTCAGTCACGTTTCTATAGCAACCAGGGTAATTGACATTAATTACCATATTTTGTCTGTGGTTATTTTGTGCTAATTTCATTTTTGAATTGCTCTGAATTCTAATGTGAGACCATAGTAACAGTCTTTCACTCTGCTTTTCATAAGGTTTTGCAGGCGTTGAGATACAGCCCCAACACGTGTCAGTGACATCCCACACACAGACATGGGGGCCATGTTCAGCTCACAGAGGAGAAGGCTGCAGCGAGCTGACACCAGCGCCTTGTAGGTCATCAGCAAGGTAAGCCAGGCTCTTTGCAGCAGCAGTAAGAGGAGAACATGATGAAGGGTGTAAATTGAAACAGGAGCAGTTTGTGTTGGATATGAGGAAAACGCTTCTCCCCATGAGGGCAGTCAGACATTGGAGGAGCTTGCACAAGGAGGCTATGCAATTTCGGGCCTTTCAGGAGTTCAAGACCCAACGTGACAAAGCTTTGGGTGTCCCAATGCTATTCCTGTACAATTCATGACTCCTTTGTGCTCATCCTCACATCTAAAATTTGAATTCTCGAAAGTGTTTAAACCACCAGTCCCCCTTCAAATGGGAACTGTAGAGATAGGGATTGAAATGGGATTGTTGCCCTCAGTCAAGAAGAGTTTCAGGTGCTATGAACTGATTGCAGAAATAATTAAATGCCACCTATTTTCATCAGTGGTGATTAATAAAAAGTGCAGAATAATAACTCAATGTGCTCATCTGGGGGGGGATCTTGGCTTCATGAAATGCTGCCAAGTGTCCTAGAGTTCAAGTGTGACATCGATGGAAGTTGGAGGCACGTGGACCCCATCTGAACTCGTTGATGATCAACTTTAATAGCAGAGTCTTTCACATGGTATATAATTATGTTCTAGAGAGAGTCCCAGCTGTTAAGTGTCATTTTTTCTTCTTGAGCTAGTTATCATATGCCATAAATGTAATGTATAGCATAGCCACTGTCAGGCTGGGGGAGAAAAGAGGTTGAATTTAAGTCAATTTGAAAAAACTGGATTTCCACATAAGCATGAAAACTTCAAAGCTCCTCTAAGAGCAATGAATGGAGCTGTGCTAAACTCACTAGAAAGAAAAAAAAAAAAAGAGAATCCTGCATCTCTCTGTGTCACTAAAAATGTTACCAGTACACTACAGAACCTACAGCAGTAGGTTCAAAATATAGTTTAAGTCCCTTATTCTGAAATATCCACTAATATTGTATTATTCTAAGGCGTGCTGAAAAGAAAACTAAATGTATTTTACTATGTGTATACATGCATATTGTCAGGCAAAAAGCTGATGTGTCAGGCTAGGAACAGTACATGACAGAGATGTGCAGAGTTGTGTCACCAAAAGCACTAAAAATAATTACACCGACAAAAATAAGAAACCTAGATAATAAATTTTTGAGAACATCCAAATGTATCTCCTGTTTATTTCTGATAAGCTGTGTTGATGGCCATGCAAGTGATGATACTTTAACAATTAAAGACAGAAAAAAAAAGTACTGTTCATTGAATAGTTTGAGTTGGAAGGGATCTTAAAAGGCCATCAGGTCCAACCCCTCCAGCAATGCACAGGGACACCCACAGCCCCATCAGGTGCTCAGAGCCCCATCCAGCCTGACCTTGGAAACCCAGGGATGGAGCACCACCTCATCACTGGGCAGCCTGTGCCAATTCTTTACTACTCTTATCACAGAGAACTTCTTCCTTACACGAAGTCTAAATCTCCCCTCTTTTAGTTTGAAAGCGCTTCCCCTTGTCCTGTCCCAACAGACTGCTAAAGCATCTGTTCTCTTCTTTCCTATAGCTCCCTTGTAGATACTGAGCGAGATTCCATACTAGGCCACGATTCTGGCTACTCTCATTGCCAAGATGATGATGGGATTTTTCTCCTTTAGATATGGCTTCCTTATACACGTCAGTAATCCTTAAGTCTGAAAAACCCCTATCTATTTTAGTTGTGAGGACCAGGTTTATGGGACTGGAAAGCCCTGTGGACCTCTGAGATGGTAGAGGATCTTAGAAGAAATATTAGGTAAGCAACAGCCCTTGAATAGAAGACAAATGTTCTAGCCTTCCCTCTGCTTAGCACTCAGTGAAATAAATGGCTCTGCAAGAATATGTTGATACAGTCTCATTCTTTTATGATAACAGATGATAACTCTTTAGTCTTGGCTAAAATGCAGGTGGAGAAGGAAGGTGGGAACGGCACAGGGAAGAGAGGAGCTTCACAACTGGAAATGAAGGATCACTCATAAAAGCAAGACTTAAAGCAAGATGGTTGTATTCAGTGAGCCCTAGTATTCTCAATTATTATTAATTGATAAATAACCATTTTCTGTGTCTGAGGGAGTTCATGCAGCCATTCCCAAACAAAGTGCAATTCTAGACCTTGAAGCAGAGGCACTGGAAGATAGCACAGTTTGAAGTATTTTGGAACTCAGATCTTAAATTGCTACTGTCTCAGAGCATTAGATTTGTCTGGAAGTCTTCACAAGTATTCCCAGAACCTGAGTTATGTGGTTGCTTGTATAAATATATAGAACCGTGGGTCTTCCTGAAGCACTGCCTCTAAATCACAAACCCCACAGCTCTGAAATAAGGGAGAGGAAAGGAGAAAGAATGAGACCTAATTGAGCCTGCATTTAGAAGGGACCTGCAGTTATTGCTTTCATCTTGTTCTCAGCCCCTCTCCTGTCTCAGAGGTATCCAGTGTGAGGCTTGGTGCACAACAAACACAGAAGCTGTCCTGAAGCATGCTCTCTGCTGGAATGCTGCTACTGGCTGTAAAAACAGACTGCAGGAATCAAGGCAGCAGACATGGGTGATGGGTACAGAGAGAGGAATATGCATCAGGATAAAGCACTGCATGTTCTGAGCATCTTCCCCTAAGAAGCAAACACAACTTGTTGAAGGAAGAATACATTTCATAATAACCATTCAGTGCTGTAGTCAGATTCTCTGGTTTCTGAGTGATGGTTTATTAACTCAGACATTGAGCACAGAGAGCGCTTGCAGTCTTTGCCCTTACACTTAATAACTCACTAAGCATGAATGGGCTCAGTAATTCATTCCTTGTCTTGTGTGGCTTCTCACTAGAACCACTTTGGGATGAAATTGATGGCTCGCTCTTACAGGCCCATGAGCACCTCCTGTAGGTCCATGTTAGCTCCATACCCCTCCCTGTCCCAGCCACATGCTGTGGGTGAGCACACCAGGACCTGCACCCCAACCACAGTTGTGTGGGATGGGATGAGTCACCTTTGGATTTGGCTTTGTTAGTAGTTCAGGTTTGACTGCACCTTAAATTTTCACTTTGGTTCTCTGCGACTTTCAGGCTCTGTCTTCTCTCCACATCTGATACCTGGATATTAGGAAAAAATTTTTATCAGAAAGAGGGGTGATGCAGTGGCACAGCTGCCCAGGAAGGTGGTAGAGTCGCTATCCCTGGAGGTGTTCAAGAGTCATGGAGATGGAGCAGTGAGGGACGTGGTCTAATGAGAATGGTGGAGATGACGGGTAGACTAGGTGATCTTAGCAGTCTTCCCAACCTACATGATTATCTGATTCTATCATATGACTAACTGCTCACGCTTGATTATAGCAGGCTAGAGAACAAGCAGATTTTAACATTACAAAGACAAAAAAGCAAAACATAAGCAGCTAAAAGAAATAGGGAGGTTGCTTTTTGGAGGAGTTTTTGACAGGATGTGAGAGCAGCACTCCCCATACCAGGTGGCAATGCTTCCTCCCTGTATCCAAGTTGGGCTCTGCAGTGGGGAGGCCTGAGTTGGTATGTCTGATGGCTGCAAGGCAAAATGTGGAAGGAAAACAAAAACTTTAAATGCTCTCTTCCCCTGCAATTTACTGAATACAGAATGCAGTACAACCCAGCAGTACAATTGAGGGCACGACAGGAACACTAAACATTATTAGTTCCATACACCAAAACGCGTCTGGTGTCCTCCCTCAGTGCCCTGCAGCAGTGACATGCGGAGGAGGATCAGTCCATTCTTTGGCACTTTCCACTAACACACAATCTTTTGCCTGTGAATCACGTTGCCCTTGGAAAATCTGACAGAGATGAAAGGCAAAACAGCAGCGGTAAACAATCAACAGGTTCTGCCTACAGACACATTGCCACTCAGAACCAGGAAACCACAGCCCTGCCTATGAACAGATGTGTGCAGACAAAGTGACTCTAGAGGGAAACTTGAGATCCTCCAGTATAAACATAAGGCAATTAATTTTGTCCACGATGTTTTTCTGCTGTCCTCTTTCCTGTTTTTAAAGATGGCAATACCAAGTTGACTGACAGACTCTTCCTGCCTGCTCTGGTTTGCGTTGCTCTTTCCTTGCAGTAATCTCTAAAATTGGCATTTTCAAAGAGACTGAGGAAGTAAGAATCCCAAAGGGGACATAAACCTCCAGTCCCCTCAGGACAGCCAAGACTGGATTACCTATGAACATGAAAGCAGAGAGGCTTGCAAACCTACAAGGCAGTGACATGCCAGATGACCGCAGACAGAAGGATAGATGTGACTTATTCAAGGTCATCCACAACATCACGTGCAGAGCTGTGAAACAGCACTCGTATCAGCCTCCCTGTTCATATTTCAATCACTGAAACATTCTCTTGCAAATGCAGAGGCTCTCATTCTTTACTCGCCCAAGCCTGGTACAAAGCAGAAGTAATGCCATGCAGGTCCCCAGCACTACTTTGTGAATGAGAGGAGGGTTGAGGAGCGGCTACTGCTGAGATTCACCAGGGATTTCAGCAAGAGTCGGATGCCTAAATGCCTTTGTGAGTTGAGCCTTGCATGTCTTCTTTCATTAATGAAGCAAAGAAAAGAAGTAACTGTAATTAGAGCAAAAGGAATGCCAGAAAGTAGCTGCATGAATAGTCTCTCATATTGAAAAATATTGGCTTCAAGCTCATTCGTGTTCATTGGTGTGAAAGTGAGTTTTGCTCAATGGTGCATGCAGGAGCATTCTGTAAATACAATAACCATCATCTGCAGTCCTGCAGCCATTTGGAGGGTGGACACTTCAAACTGGAGCTCGAGTGGGAAGCCAAGAGTCACCCCCTCTTAGGAGAGCACTCACAGTGGCAGCATTCACTCAGAGTCACCCTCCCACAGCAAGGAGAGGGAGCTGCATCTGCAGTGTGGGACCGATCCTCAGCTTTTAGAGTCCAAACATTACAGTTCACAAGATGGTAATGAAGTGAATGAGATGAGCCTGAATAAAGCTGGGCACCTAGGGAAAGAGTGACATCTTACGAACAGTTTACAGGTGGGAGGAGAGGATGTCTTGACCATCAGAAAAGGCTTGTGAAGACTTAATTACCTTTTATGGGGATCACTGCTCTACTGAGGGCAAAGGATGAGAGTGCAAAGCAACACCTGCAGCTCCCCACTTCTGTGACTTGAGCCTGGCTTGCTTTCAAGCTGCAAGATCTCAATAGACAATATATTAACCATAGGTCTTTTGAATATGTTTCTGTAATGTCATAACAGGATGATAATAGCAGGGTGGAAAAGTCTTTAGATACAGTAAATAAAAATGAGTCCAAATTCAGCAGCCACAAATGCAGAAATGAAGGAAAAGAGCTACTTACCTTTAGAAGGCCTCACATAGGTAGAGATCTCCAGCAAGAGAAACACACACATGGGCTGCCAACCCTTAAATGAGGTCTGGGAAGAGGTGGAGCCAGGATCCACCCCTTCCAGTCACTCAGGTGCATTGCATACACCTGAGCTCTCCTAGGTTAGCCCTGCCTTTCCACCTGGTTCTCAATCACTGCTTCAGGCCATGATTTAGCATTTCCACTACAGTTTTCCTTGATATGACTTTACTAATAGGCATCTCTTGGATTTTCTGAGGAATTATCCCCAACATAATGCTTGTAGACAGCAGACCTTCTAACCACCTGGAAGACCATTAGACCATTAGTTGGTGAATCATGTCCTACCAGGCCATCTAATGAGACTTCCCCTGTAATCCCCACGCTCACGCATACACAATGCCATAGACATATTGAAGTTTTCTGGCAATGGTGATGAGATGAGCAGAAAGAAATGAGGAATTGCAGTAGATCTGAGAGCAGGATGATTTGCCTTCAGCAAAGAATTCGCTTCTTTATTGCTACGTGGGTGTAAGGCAACAAAACCAGGAGGTGAGCTGAGTTTGAATGTTGAAATTATTGTAACAGACTCTTGTAATGTCTAGGCTGCTTTGACACCAGCAACTATGATAAATTATTTGGAAATCTCCTGTTAGCGAGGTAATCTGACTGAGATTTCACCAGTTCAACAAAGATCCTTAACTAGATGGTGTAGCTTCATATGTAAATCCAATGGCTGCCGTTACAGAACAGCATGTTTTGGGAGTGCTTTGGAACTATCCCCAGGACAGCACCTGCCCCACCAGCTGTAACCCCATTCTGACAGTCTGCCCAGCATGGAGGTCATCTCTGACTTGGGGGCAGAGCAGGATGGAGGATAGCTTTCCTCCGAACCTCTGATGAAGGGGGAAAGCCAGCAAACTTTCAGCCACATCCCTTCTTTGCATACAAACTAGGGACAGCACTGCACAGTGGTAAAAAGTGTGTAGCAACAATTTCTCTCAATTCAGCTTAATTGCTCAATTTGATTTTTGCATCTAATAATCATGAATGATAGAACTGTCTTATGCTAGCTTCTGAATGAAGCTTGTAAGTCTCTGAGGGAATGTCAGTTAGTGAGATCTAAATGCATGCCATGTGCCAAATCCCAACTAACCCCAGTCCAACCCAACAGCAAACTGTGATTTACGCAAAACCAAGCATGCTTACTGCCTTCTGCCCAAGTGTGTGGGCTTGTTTGGGCAGACTTCTTCAGGTAAAAGCAGAATTCATGGATGAAACAGATCTCTTTATAAAAGATCATTGGAGAGGCATCCATTTTATAAACTTGTCGCAATGTTTTAACCCATAGTCTGAGAACACAGTGCATAGGTTGAAGCTGTAAGCCTTGTTTTGCCTGTGCAGAAATCACTTTGCTACCAGACAATGAGAAGTCTTAGGTGCAAACACCCAGCAACGCAGTTTGGGCTGCGGAAGATGAGAGTTGCTTCTTGCTGCCTCCCACCCAGCCTTCCCCCAAGGGAGCAGCCTGTGCTGTCAGCTTGTGAGGCTGCAGCCAACAAAGGGTCTGCTTTTCCTCTTAGATCAAACCTCGATGCAGAAAAGGATGCTGATGGGGGTGCCCAGGAAGGGAACAGACGTATGTGGACATCTTAGGCTTCCTCAAGCATTTGCATAGAAACCTACAGCCAGCCCTGCTCATGGATAGAAAGGTTAACTCTCCCCCCGCCACCACCAAAAATGTTCACAAATATAATAGAACAGAAACACATACCTTCAAGTAAAGTGTTTTTTTTTCCTGTTGCCTACACAGTAGATTATAGTTAATTAAACCTCTGCTCACATAAACAGAACAAGAAAGGATGTAAAAGTAATGAGCTGACAACATGGTCTGTATTATGTTGGGCTTCTAAGAGAATTTAATTTGGAGAAGAATTATGCACAGGCTGAAAGACAGTCCATTAAACTGAGCCAACTGTCTGGAAAGAGATAAAACAAAAAAAAAGTGTTCTGCCTCCTGTGAAATAAATAGCACATGGTGCCTTGTTGTCACTGCGCGGGCGGCGGATGCACGTGCCGGTGTGAGCACCAGGAGGCTGCAGCCTCTGCTGGGATGGAGATCATCCTGCATTGCCCTCTCAAAGGAAGTGACAGATGTGAGAGAGCCTGTGAATGTGGTGGCGTGGAAGATGGTGAAGTCTAGAGCAATGTTGGAGATATTTACTTGGGTGCTGCTTCTGTATTACATCCCATGAATGCCTTCCTGTGCAAAGGGCCACAGTGCTGGACAGCCTCCAGTCCAAACATAAGTATAGTTTGCAAAGGAAAGTGGTGCTAGCTACTATGATCAGTTGTGACAAATGCTTTTACCGTTCTAATCATAAAGAAATTCAACAGATCAGCTCTGTACATGAAGTGGTTCATCTTGTCCTTGCAAACTGACACAGCAACATCTGAATGCAGGTCTCCGCTATCAGCCTCCTGACCACGTGGAGAGAGGAGGATGCCCATGGGATCACAGAATCATAGAATTATCAAGGCTGGTAAAGACCTCCAAGATCATCCTGTCCAACCATCCACCTACCATCAATATTTCCCTACTATACCACGTCCCTCAGTACACCATCTACACATTTCTCAAACACCTCCAGGGACAGTGACTCAACCACCTCCCTGGGGAGCCTGTTCCATGGCCAAGGAGATGTTCTACAGCAACTGCAGGGCTGCAGGAGGAGGCAGTAACCTGCCTTCTGTCCCACAGACCTTCCATCTACCTCCTTGCACAGGTTAACAGAGATTTGTCACATATGTGGTGCCCGTGTTCTTCTCCTGGTTGTTGCTGGCATCTCCCTGTACCACTCACAGGCCATTCTTCTTATTTAAAGAAAATAAATGGAGGGAATCAACCTAACAGCATGGCAAAGCAGGCATGACAGTATTACCTAATAAGCAAGTTGCTTTGCTCAGGAGATTCATTTTTTCCAATTGTGATCTCCTTGAGGCAACTGATAGCTATTCAGAGCAATCAACTTTTAACTGGAATTCCTCTTAAAAATAAAATAAAATAATAAAACAAAATGGACATTTGAGCTAAACTGACTTGCACCACAGATGGGTCTCCCCCAAGTTATCTGACTTCATAAGGTGAGAGATTGTGTCGCTTAATCTCTGCCCCACCTCCAATCTGGCCCTTCCCAGCAGCTGTACAGTAATAATCCCTTCAAATGCTTCTTTTGAAACATTTTGCTTAAGCCTCAGGGGGATGCTGATGAGAGCTGGGAAATTAAGGGATTTGTTTTCTTCAGTTTGAAGAAAACACGGGAAAATAATTTTGAGTAGAATGGAAACAGTGTTTGTTTGTTTGTTTGTTTTTAATTCCTCAAGCAAACTAACAAAACTTTAGTTCAGATTAAATGAAGATTTCCATATATATTTTTCCAGCCACTCTTAAAAGGAAGTGTTTAAATACTTCTAAATAAATCTGAAAGAATGTTAAAGCACACATCAATTAATTCTAGGAAAAAAAAAAATCAACAACCAAACAACACAGAACTATTTTCATCTTGGTGACCATGAACTAAATGATTCACCTTAATGAGTTTCTGTCATTTGCCCCAGAACTGGCTCTTAATAGGTCCATTGATTTCAGGACAGATAATTCAAGTGTGTTGTTAGAAGCAGAAGAAATCAGTTGTTTCCCTTTGTTCCTGTGCCTTCATTCATTTCTTTTTCCTTTCCTATGATTTTGGAGAACATCAGGAGGACTTACACGACTTGAGGGGCTGAAGCCATGCACCAGCTCCAAAAAAAGCAGGGAGCAATCTGAATAGAAAGTGAGAGAACATTTCAATTTGACTTGCTGTTGCCAGCTGGCCAGCTGCCTGGTATGAGGGCTCGAGGAAGAACACAGCATTGCCTGCTCTGGATTGCATGGGATTTGTGAATGGAGAAGCCCTATCTGCTCCCACGCACATCCCTCTGCTTTTGTTTGCTGCCCATTTGGGTGGGCAATTGGGTGATTGCTATTCCAGGAGCATTATCTGCCTGCTTCCAAAGGGATGAAATCTGGCAGAGACCATTTGTTTTGTACACTGACAATAATCCCTTAGTTTCTGAGAACCACAAAGGATCTTAAAACAAATACCAAACCCGAGCAGAATCAAACTGTCAACATTTAGGCCGAGATTCTCAGAAAAGTTGAGCACTCAGTTTGCAATGCAGGCACCATGGGCTGACTCTAATCAGCCCTTCGCACGCACAGCCATGTGCTGGGAGCTTGGGGACACGATGCTGCCACTGCCCCCAGCCTCTGCTGGCACACGTGGCTTCTGCCAGAGCTCTCAGCTTCTCAAATAGATAAATGAATAAACCCTAGTGATGTGCTGGGGCATTTGTAGAGATCATGGAGAGTGTGGTTTGGTACCATCTGCCTCCCACCTCCAGAGCTGGGGGAGTACAGCTGAGACAGGCAGATGACTTGCCTTGTGGGGCTGAACCCAGGGACACTTACTTTTCAAGGCTCTGGAGGTTGCAAATAGACTGAGACTGTTTCCAGAGGGTGCGATGTAAAGTAGCTGCATGACACGAGTTTGTCGGGCCACATCCGTGACTGGATGTCAACACAGCAGCCGGTGCTTGCAGTCTTGGAAGCTGAGCTGGGACAAGCTCTTTCACATGACCTGGCAAACCTGATCTACTTCGTATAGAGGGATGAACAGGAAGAGGCTGGCTCTGTTTCCCAGCCTTAGAAGCACTCATTTATGCCCAGATCTCTTCTATCCTTTTATTTTTTTTCTATTCACTACTTAGCTGCCTTCATCACACCACAGCCTTTCCTTTCATCCTCTCCTGTTTTTTGTTTCCTCCCACTAAGGACCTGCTGACACCTTCCTATATCCCTTTTTTGCACTCCTACCTCAAATTAAGAACAGGGTTTCTTTGATTTCCCTGCAGCTGTGTGCTGAATGCACAAGGTTGAGGTGATGGCATGATGCTTGGATGTAACCTCAGCCCTTCAGCCATCAGAGAGGGAACCCATGCTGTCGTGTATCTCTACCAGATTTATCTGGACAACAAGCAGAATTCTTGGCTGCAGTTATGTTTAATAAAAATCAGTGATCAGAGAGATCCTGCAAAAGCGATGCCTCCAGTGCTAACTGGAAAGCTGTTAGAGGCTCTTACCAGTAAACACTGATCTGCAGTTGGCCTTGGGGTGTGAGATGGATCCTTCTGGGCATCTGCCTTTGGTTTCTATATGGCATCTCTGGGCGTCCTGTGACTTCTCCCCAGACACTGGCACACCCGATACTGCACCAAGGCTATTGGACATCCTGTTAGATCCTTTGCTCACCGGGCCATTGTCTTGTTGTTATTAGTGGGAGATTAGAAGCTTAAGGCCTGAGAGCTTAATGGCCTCAGCGGGTAGAGAGCATGGCACTAGCTGCAAAAATGACAAAAATCAATAGCTAATCCAGTGCAGTCAGTCAACCTTTTCAAAGCCTCATCCGTATTGATTTCCAAGAGCTGCTCTTCCTGTCCCTTGACGTAATCAGGCTGTTTGCTCAGAGGATTGCTTCGCTCCCTTCCACTCTCCCCCCATTTTGGGGGCTTTTTACGTTAGGAAATGGATTACTTGGATCCCCCCAGCTTTTCATCTCTGGCTGCTGTCGGAGGAATGATTAAAGGGGAGGCAGTCTGGGAAGCCATCTCCTACAAATCAAAGAAGAGCTGACCTGGAGTGTGATGGATGTTTAAGGAACGGAGCAGGCAGACTCTGACGTGGGAGGAATAGAGGACATCTGGGCAAGTTAGATAGTTGCAATCCAGGTAGTGAACACAGAAAAAAAAGTCTTCCATCTCCTTTCTCCGTCACTTTGAAGGTACATCAGAGCCACTGTGCTGATGGAAAAGTACAATGTGAATTTAGGGATTAGAATGCAAATGCCTTGGGGAAAAGTCTTCTCTTCCAGTGAGGATATCAGACTTTTTCCTTTGCAGCTCTGTTCTAGCTATTTTCAATACAGATTTTAGGGACATCTAGGCAGCCATGTCAAAAACACCAATATAAGAAGCAACTCAGTGTAGTGGTGCCAGGCTGTGCCAGCCCTGGGCAGGGTGCTGGGACCCTTCTGCTGTGTGTCTCCTTAGCATTTCCCACTCCCTGAAAAGCAGAGACATCTGTGGAGCTGGGCTGTCTGTGTACATCTCCAGCCCTGGAGTCTAAGCAGCAGGTACATTGCTTTTGAGCTGGGAGGGTGCTGTGCTTTAGAAGACTTGCTCTCTCCCTGCTCCGAGCTGACCTGGCACCATTCACAGAGGCAGATAAAGAAACATAATTTGCTGTAATGCTTTTCTCCCCAGGCTGCTTCACTGCGCCTCAGACACAGTAGACAAATTCTGTCTGTCAAATCCGGTTACATTTTACTCTGTGTCTTGTATTTGGGATCAGAGGTCAGACATTTATCAGACAAGCAACCAAATTACCAAATTACATTCCTAAAACAACTGAACAAAGAAAGCCACTCTGCCTGTGACTCTGTTTTAGGAGAAGTTGGAGGGAAACTCTGTGTTTTCTCTTGAAATTTATATTGGAGCATCTGCTCTCATTAGAGCCACCAGAACGACTTCAGAAGAAGTGCAGCTCCTGAAGAGCAAAATATTCTCGAGTCTCCATTCTTAACAATGCTCTTAATGCCCTGTCCTCTGTTAAAAACTGTGCCAGCCACAAAAATGGATCACTTCTCCAAACAACAGGCTCCAGGAGCAAATCCACCCCTGTCATGCTGCTCTGCCCCAGGCTAGCAGGAAAGCATGGCTTTGGGCTTTATTCTACCTGCAGATGGGATGACCTGGCAGCAAAGGCTACCACTGGTCTGTTTTCTTCCCAGTTAGTTTGAATAGCCTTGTGTGAAGTCATTTGGTACAAAAATTAGAGGAGACACTGAAGAAAAGCTTTGCAGTGCCATACGGTAAGGTCTGCAGGCCAATGCACATTTATTTTAATGAGAATTCCCTAACATCTTCAGCTGGCATGACCCAGCATACCGAAGAGAAGGAATTAATCTGAAACAGTGTCTGCCTTCACAGGATGTCTGGCTAACTTCTGATGAGTCTAATGAGTTTCTTCTAAGACCCGTGCTGAGCTCAGCCCTGTTGCAGGCCGCGGCCTGCGGGTTGGCCTTGTCTTAATGGGTGGCTTTTGAGGAAGAACAACAGCAGAGCCAGGAGACCATGTGGTACCTCAGGGTGGCTTTTGATACATGGTTATGTCCAAATTACTGTCATGCTGCACTGCAAACAGAGCCAGGCTGCGGGGCACTGCTGGTCCCAGCCCTGCTGCAGGCTGCACGTCCCCATAGAAGGTTTTTGCATGCAGCTCTTGGTGTTGGTCTTTCCCTTTTGCATGCAACTTGCAGATACTTCGCCTTTAGAACTTGAGAATTATACATTCTGATTACAAAGAGGCAGTTCTTTGAAGACAAAGCATGCTGTATTTGCCAAGAGGAGCAGAAGGATGGCTGAAAAGAACAAAGATGTAGCAGCACTCACTGTGCTCCTGAAGCCTGGGGGCTCTTTCAGGAGCCCACCACAGTTTGATTTGTCCATGGGGTCCCACACTGCTTGAAGAACTGGGGCCTTTGCTCCTCTCCCTCTCTCCACCTGCCTGCCAGGGCTGGCAGCTCCTCTCCACTGCTTCCTGCAGGCTATGATCTGTAAGGTTTACATCCCCCTTTGATCCTCAGCTTAGCCTTGGGAAGACTGTACTTTGCCAGCCTGGAGAGAGAGGCAGAAGCAATCCCCAGGTGGCAGCTCCTCTCTTTATTCTTGTAGGGCCCTTGCGTTGGCTGGTCTTACTAGGCTTTAACAGCCCTTTTGATCTCCCTCCCACACAGATAACTCCTCAAGATAGGAAAGGAAGATAGGTGAACAACCCCCATTGAAGATAAACATGCTTCTTCTAATTGCAAGAGTCAGTGCTGGCTTGAGTGACTTGAGAGGCAGCTAGCCTTTCGGTCAGGTCTGCCCTAGCAGGGGCTCCGTTCCCTTTTTGCCCACCCTAACACAGTGATTCAGGAGGCTCAATCCCTTCAACTTTCTGTAGTCAGTGGCAGAGGAGTTGTGCTTCCAGAAGAGCATGTTTCAAAGCATTTCAACCTCTGTGCTGTCCACAGACCAGATAAAGGGAGCAGGCTTTTAGCAAAGGGGACTGAGAGTGGCACGTGACGAAGGTGATATGATCTCCTTTGCAGCGTTCAAAGAAGTGTTCATTTTTAGCTAAGATGCCAAACCACATTCTTGACTACTTGCAATAAATAAAAAAGCTTTCTTTATTTTTTGCAAGGGGAAAGATCTTATCCCAAGGGCAATGACTACATTTTCCCATGAGTAAAGGCATTAATGCTGTTGTACTGACTACATTTTACTCTAAATTATTGCTAAAAAATGTAATTTTTTTAATGCAATGACAGCCTTTTCCAGGAAATCTTCAAAGTTGCAGCACAGTGCTTAAGCTCTTTAATAAGGAGCACCAGCATTGCCTAGACCACGCTAAAAAACAACTTTGCGGCTTAATAGGACAAAATGGTCCTGCTGAAGTGCTGAAAATTGGATTCCCAAAACTATATTTAGGCACTACACAGTACAGCTGATTTAATGAACGATGCATTTCACAGCCTATTTTAGCCACTCAGATTTGCAAATCCAATCTTAGTTTTCCTTTGGACACAACGAACGGTGATGGGATTAGTTTACCACTACATAAGCAGTAAATAGGTAATTACTTTTCCGTGCATTCATTAAAAATTTAACCAGAATTTATACATATAAATGACATGTAACAAAGTGTTTTTAGCAGGTTCATTTGGGATTCAGATTGCAAAGATGTTAATTGACATTTAATAGTTTTGTAATTGATCTCTGTCATCTTGCAGTGTGGAAAAATGCTAAAATGTATTTCAGCACAATGGAAAACAGCACAATGTAATGTAATATTAAACATATCATCAAGATACACATTTATTGCAGCTACAGAAAGCTAAACTAAGCTATACAGTAAGTAATTTGCTAGTTCAAGACTGTATTAATCTTCAGTATTTTGTTTCCAACCACCCACAGAATTTTAGGAGGCAACAATTTCAGATGGCAATTAAGGAAATGTGCTTATATGTAATAATGGGGCTACACACTCATATAGCATGCCTAGCTCATTGCTGGTTTTAATAAGTATCAGTACATTTACGGATGCACAAACACTGACTTCTGTGAGTGGTGATGTCCATGAAATAGCTCTGTTTATTATAATAATAATCTGATGCTTGTACTTTTATCGCTCTTTTCAGTGACCCAGAACTGTAAGCTGAAAACCTCTGTATTGCTTGGCCAAGTGTTTCTGAACAAATATACATGTATTTTGCCCAGGTAAAACATGTTTGGCACCTTGGAGCAGGGCGCTGAGGTTTGACATGAGGTTGGCCTTTAGAGGAGGATACATCATTTGTCAGTTTTGTGACAACTGAGCATAATTCAGGTCCTAAGGGGCATGGTGACCTAGCGGAAACGGAGAGCTGTTTCCACTCTGCTATAAAACCAGAAAAGAAAGTACACTAAGTGTATTTGGCTGCAGTAATTGTCTCGAAACACCTCTGTGCATCACTCCTACTTGCATCATGGTGAGCAAAGCATGCAGGTAAGGCAAGTCGTGACCCAGTGCCAGTGCATGGCACCCATGTTTGCAGCTCTCTCCAAGCCACTACCCCAGATGAGCACTGCCTGTAGGTGGGCAGGGAACCGTCCTGCACAGAACAAGAGCTCTACAGGCAGATCTTGGCATAATTTCACACTCTAGCATCCTCCAGAGCTTTAACATCAGTGGAGATGGGGGCCTAATTTATCTACAGGTATGTGAGCTGGATCACTGCTCTGGGGCTATACGCTGTAGCAACCTGCAGGTTGTTCCACCTGCTAGCATAGGGTGCATCCAGCTGTCACAGGCACACTGCTCAGCCAAATCCAGCCACCCTCCAAGGCTCTTAGCAACTGAGCTGCCTCTACTGAACTGCAGTCTGACGATAGAGTTTTCTTTCCAGTCTGTCTACAATGACTTTTTTGTGGATTTTCCCTCACAGACTTCTGGTCCTGAGGAATGAGCTGCCACTCATGATCACCTAGATTTTCAATGTAAAAAGCCGGAGGAAAAAAGGTTCTTTCAGAATATTGTTTCTCTGTGATTCTTTTTTAAGGGTAATACTGTCAGACTGAATCTGTGCAAACTGAATTTGACTCTTTTTACATGTTGCGAAATTCCCATTATTTGCCACATGAAATCCTAGTAGGAAGGATTGACAGGGGTCAGTAATGCGCTCGGAGATTAATACGTCTGAGTCACTGGTTTCCCATCTGCCCTGTGTTTGTGTTTAGCCGATTAGTTGGTAGAGAAAACATTTCACATAATCTGGAGCTCGGGTGTAATGTGAACATATTCAAGATTTTAGCATTTACAGATGCCTAAGCCTGGGTTCTGTGCCTCTGAGGCAAACATACTCAGACTACCGCATACATGCAGCCTATTTGAACACCTCATTTTGAAAAGCAAACACAGGAGAGCTTACTCACTGATGGCCATTTGCTTACTTTCAAGAACCTCTGAACATATTAAAATATTGACGAGACTGACAAGTCCCAGGATTGGTTTAGAAATGCTGAAAGAATCAAAAATTCATTACGATTTGTGTTTATTTGCTCTTGAGTTGTTTACTTTAACTTTTTATGAATTAGGAAAGTCATATGTTTAGATCTAGGCATTTTAGAAGAGTATTTTATGCAAACAAATTATTCTAATTAACTGTTCCAGCAACACGACTGTAAATGAACAGTAACCCAGAAACTGCACAAATATGTAGACAATACTTCAGGATATCACTTTTCTCAGCAATGGTCTTTGTGGAAACCTCTAAGGATCAGCAAATATGGACTGTTTTTGACAGCAGAATGACATTGCCTTGATTTGCAGGCTGGGCAGAATACAGATCTAAAATTATGCAGGAAAAAGCTGCAGTGCTCCTATTCTTCTCTGGCTGTGGTTCATATAATTTTAATTGCAAGAACAGGAATACAGCTGCCCTCTGTTGATCTGAGGCCTAGATTGGTTATTCAAGATGAAGAGAAGGAATAACTTCCAAAACCAGTATGGTGGAAGTAATGAGGACAGCTGGAGCACCCCTGCTACCACAGCTGGCACAGAAGGGCACAGGCGATAACCAGACAGACAGCCATCTCTGAAGCCCTGATGTAATTCATACCGTGTGTGAGCTGTGAGCTGAGGTCAAACAGTGATCTACCTCCCTCCCTGCTCTTAAGATCACCAGCTACGGACTGAATGGGCTGAAGAGGAGACGTTGGTCCCTCTGGGTTGCTGGAGCTGAAGTGCGTTAGTGGAGTCAGATAGAAAGTATGGAAGTTATTTCTTAAGATACAAACGTACAGCCTTCATCCTGTCTGCTAGGCAAATTTCTCCTCCAGTGATCTGGAGCTGGGTTTGAGCATGGCTGGTGACCTTTGTTTCATGTTTGTGTATACAGACATACGTATAAACACAGAGGAAGAGTTTCTATCCAGAGGTATGCTTTCAGGGTGTTAATAATGACAACAGCATTTCCCTCATTGATCAGACAACATAGGCCAGCGCAACACACACCGCACTGCCCATCTTGCACTGTCCAACTGCTTGGGAAAGAATATTATTTTGCAGATCAGATGAAATGCTCATTCTGTTGTAGTTCTGTGCAGTGATATTTATACTAATGCAGTGTATACCTGCAATAGATTACTCTGAACCAGACTTTATACTGTTGACCTAATTGAGATGTAAAGTCTGGCCAAGCCAATAAATAATGGGCTCATGGCTGAGATGCACAATTGTGGAAGTCTATGGATTTAGGAAAGTCAGTCATTCACTCCAGTAACGGAGCCTAGGAAACTCTTGTAAGCAAACTATTTTTCTTCATTATACTTATTCCTTGTGCTGGTCTGTGAAATTTTGGTTAATGCCATGACATTTCACAGATCTGTTTGCTGCTCGATGGGCCTTGGGGCGGTTATGTTTCTGCCAGTTGGATGGGTGTTATGGAGGAGGGACTGTTTGTAACAGGTAAAGCAAAACAAGCGTATCTGTGATGTGGGTGGAAAACAAAATCACTTATGCTTTGTTATTCTCATCACAAAAACAACAGAAAAAATCACTCCTATGCACGTTCCTGCTGAACAAATCAGGAAGATAGCTGCTAACAGAGATGGAAAATCGGGGCTGTCCGATTAAAAATCTGTTCAGTGACGTTCAGTTCTGGCTGTGAGCCCTTACCTCGTGCTTCCCAAGGTCAACCTTGCAGCAATTCATCTTGCATCCCCGAAGCCCCAGTCTCCATGTGGTGGAGTTTTGCCCCGTGAAGGATCATTCAGCAGCACAGAACGGCAGCAGCAGGGGACCTCTCGCAGCAGGGCATCATTAAATTTTTGACTTAAATGAGCGTTTAGGGAAGTTGCTTTGAATAGCAAATTCCTTCTCCCTTCTTTACCAAATGCCTCCGATGTTACCCCCGACGGAGAGCTTTCCAGATTTCTCTCATCTGATTTTTGTTACTTCTGTATTTCAGCTATTGCCACAGTGACTGTAGTGAATATGACAAAGCTCAGTTTTTGTGTTGTGACACGATGTGAAATGTAGACAAGTACTATGGCAGAATTTAAATATTCACTGGGATATTGCCATTAATAAACACCACTGCAAAATGCTCTAGTGCTGCCTTCTGAAAGGTGCTTTGGAAGGTGCACAAGTTAAATGTAAATAATTATCAGTTCTCAGATTTTCATCCAGACAGGAGAGATGCCAAGAGCTTGTGTGTTTATCTTCAGATCTATTGGGAAATTTCCCAGGAGCATGAGCTCTCAGACATTTAGTCAAAACATCAAGTGATAACTGTCTCCAGAACATTCAGCAGCTCTTTGATTGACATATTTCTCATCAACAAGTTGGCTTTGTTTACATGTCTCTGAGAAGTACATAGGCAATGAGGGAAAAAATACCACCAGACTTCTCTCTTCTTAGACTTTCTTCATCTGGCAGGATGGGTTTTATTTCAGAAAGTCCTACCAGCCCAGATTTGCTAGCATTAACCAGCTGGGCTGTGCAGAAATGGCCATGCAAAACAGCCTGCAAATGCTCCTTGTGGAGGTTTCCAGTGGCTCTGATCTGAAGCAAGATCAGCAGAAGGCAAAGAAAGCCTCCTCCTGAAGTTTTCCTTCAGCCCACCTCTGCTTTCTGCACCAAACATAATTTGTGCCACTTCTGGTAATCACGCTTTCTAGAAAGGAGACTCTGTATCCTCAAACTGCACACACTCCTGGATGCTCTCCTACAGCTCTTTAGTTTTCTTTTTCTGAAATAGGTTCTGCCTTCACATGCTGCTGGGGCAGCCCAACTCATTCTTCTCAAAAAAGCTCATAATATTGACTTACCTCGTGGAGCTGTAGCAGAATTTCACTAATGGACACACTGAACTTACTTTATTTACAGTTTGCAGTCATTAATCAGTGTTTTCGTATAGCACTGCTCAACACAGTGCCTAAATATACACAAACCAAATGGCTGAAGGGAAGAATTCTGCAGCTCTTTTCTTACCACATAAATTCATGCAATGAGACCCAAACCAGTCTAAGGAGAATAGTCAGTATTGTCACGAATTCTAACTCTGAAAGAGTTTTCAATGAAGTGAATTATTTCCCATCTACTGCCTTCTTTGGATTTTCTTTTACGTGGGCCACAGCTTTAAAAATATACCAACAAGTTGGGTCAGGATGAGAAATGCACAGTGAGAGGAACACAGGTAGGGAAACCTGGACAGAGGGTATCAGCAGATGGCTAAAAAAACTATTACAACAGTAGTCTGCAAACCTCCCAGGTGAGGAGCTGTGGTGGTTGGCATCCCAGGTGAAGGAAACATTTCAGCTCACAGTCCTGAGAGCTGCACCATGTGTCGATCTAATGATGAGAGTACCAGAAACCACTTTGTCAGTTGTTCCAGTTGCCCTTGGTCAGCTCTGGGTGCATGTTACCCACAGCATGGGCATCCCTGCTTGCTCAAGCAACAGCACTCAGGTGCCCCAAATGAAACCAATAAGCCCCCAGAGTTAATAACCATGAAATGCCACAGCAAAGTCTACCACGCTATCCAGCAATTAGGAAAAGTTCTGTTTTTAAATTCACAGCTAGCAGGAGTTCTTGGAGGGGAAAAAAAAAAAAAAAAAGCTGTTTTGGAACAGAAAAAAGGACAGGCTGTTTCAGTCATCATTTTATTACTGACTCACAAGGGAAATCAGTGAATTTACCAGTGGTTCATGCAATTCTGTTGCCAGCTTCTTCGAAAGGAAATGTCATGTATAGCAACTTGTTTTTCTATTGCAGCAATTAAAGTACATAGGAGGCCACAACAAAATCAATACAAAACTGGTAAATCCTTAATGAATGACAGCAAAATACTGATCTTCTTGCCTAAAGAAATGTCTGTCTATCTAAATGCCACCGTGTTCAGCAATAGAAGGCTTTTGTGGCTTATTTTTGAAGGATCTGCCATTTTTAAGCTTGTATTGATGGATGGATCACCAAGTGGCTCATGCTTCTTGCTTGTGTTTGAGTTTCCTTCAAGGTAACTATGTTCAAATGCAAGTTTTCAAGGCTTCAGAGGGCCTTCAGGCAATGCAGTTTCTACTGGATGAGGAAGGTGCCTGGGTTGCTTTTTGTGAAGCCCAATGGAGCTCACCATGGAACAGTGCTGGGAGAGCTGAGCACAGAAGGGAGCTCTCATGGTTTTGCTCCAGACTTTGGCACCCCATGGTCTTTCCCTTTGATGCCAGTATTGCATCCATTTCTCTTAGCACACCCACACAAGACAACCAATAGGCCAGAGGTGGGTATCAGCTTCCAAACTCACAACAATCCAAACTCACAGCAAATTTTAAAATTAAAAAGATTTTTCAGCCAGTGAGAGCTGGTTCTGTGTATGTACTTCTGTACATCTACATCAGCCTTCTCCATGTGGGCTGTGTAACATTCACACCTGACAGTGCACAGATAGTTTTCCCCTTCTTATGGTTATGAACCAGTAATTCACTGAGGCAGATGCCACCTGTTGTCTCCAACAGCTTCCTACCTGCCCTATGCAGCAACATGCAGTCAGAGCTGTAGTAGCCAGGGCAGCACAACCTCAGTATCTACATCACATACAGAACTCATAAAGAAGTGCAGATCAGCTCTATACCTTTCACTGATGTGACCTCATTTTTTACATTATTATTATTATTATTATTATTATTATTAATATTACATTTCCACCCAGTCTACTGGTCTACCATCAAACTGTAGCACCAGCTAATGCTTTGATCATGGCCAAGACCTCTGTTGATGCACTGCATGTTATTTTGGGTTTTCTTTTTTTTTTTTTTTTGAGCAACCAAGTTGTTTTCTAGTGCTGGAATGGCTTGATCTGCTGTACTAAATGCTCATTGTGTCTGTCACATGCTTATCCTATTTCAGCAGCAAGAAATCAATAAGAATTGATTTGAGAACATCCAATCTTATCAGGTATCGAGTAGGGCGCTGAGACAATCGCTGAGCTGATGGTATAACATATAGATTTTAACAAGGCACGTAGCCTTGGGTATGACAACCTTGTTTAAAAAGGATGGTTGGACTTCAAGGTGTTAAATGTGCTCATCCCCTGGCTTTCAGATGGTGCCAATTTCCACACCAGCTCTCTCTCAGCTAAAAGCAGAGTGTAAGCACACTCTATAGTCCTAGCAGAAGATTACATAGGGAAGAGCGAAAGTGTTGCATTTAGAAACATCAGTGCTGCCAGCAAATGCTATTTCAGCAATTACCTATGTTTAGTAATTATGCTAATGTTGATTCTCAAAAGGCTGTTATTTGCTCAGCATGTTCTTCATACTTTATCTCTCTACCTGCCTAACCCTTTATTTTCACTCTAGCTATTACTGGTTGTTTGTCAAGTTAAGTGATGTTTGCAGTGCCAAGTGTTGTCAAGGTATTGTTGCCTTAGCTGAATTCCTATTTTTCCAACACTGGCTGCTGTGATTTTCTGCTCATCACTACTACGAGGCTTTGGGGATTGGATTTCACTGCTTTCAAGAGACCTTGGGTGCTGCAGGTGTTATTGGTTCTTCGTGCTGCAGGATGAACAAGCAGCTTCTGGGGTTGGAAACAACATATTAGACAAAGTGTGATGGGCATCAATTTGTAAGTGTTGTGCTGACACATGAGGAACCTGTGCGCTCCTCACTGCGTGCTCCACTTTAAGCCAGAGAATTAACCATGAAGAGCCCATTTTGATCTGAGATCTTTTGTGAGATGTGTGCATGCTATCACTGATTGCCAGCCCACAGCTTGTACAGGAGTGTCTGTGAATATCCATACAGGAGTTGGACTTGATGATTCTTATGGGTCTCTTGCAACTCGGAATATCATATGATTTTATATTGACAAGTGTGTATATGTGTTGTTACATGCATAAGGAAAGGAAAGTGCTCAGTTACCTGCAAGTACAGAGTAATGTCAGACCACCAAGGGCAGCATGCTGTAAAGGAGATGAAGTCAATGGACACTATGGGTGAACATCAGAGGCCATGTCCCCAGGGACACTCATGCTGCTACCCTCTTGCCTCAGCAGCATGCTTGCCCAGAAGATGCAACAGCATAAAGTTGTAGTGTTGTGCATGGACAGGGAAAGAGAAACCCTGCTGGTGGGGGAGGAATGGGGAAAAGCCAGCCTGTGTGCATGAGGTTGGGACACTGCTTTGGAAGGAGCCAGTTCCAGTAGCAGGGCTGTGTCTCTGAATTGATGTCAGTGCTCAGCTCTCCCTCATGGCAGACCTGTGCTGCTCCCAAGTCCTAAGCACCATCCTCACCTTCCTCCTTGCACTCTAAGCAGCATTTTGCTGAACAAAATTT
Source organism: Chrysolophus pictus (assembly GCA_037305975.1). Lineage (NCBI taxonomy): Eukaryota > Metazoa > Chordata > Aves > Galliformes > Phasianidae > Chrysolophus > Chrysolophus pictus. The sequence continues at coordinate 10,611,181 of CM074595.1, forward strand.
GTACAGCACTCTCCAGTTTTGTCTCAGTCCAGTAAACTCACTTCCAGACATTTCCCAGGCAGGATTTGGGATTTAACATTGTAGGACCATGGCAACAAGTATCCTTCAAAAAGCAGCCTGCACTGAAGGAGGACAGCTGTATGGTATGGATGTGAGACTGCCAGCCTCACTGTCAGACTGATATGGGGTGTATTTACTTTATCAGTCCAGATGTGGCTTTGGAAAGCTTGTCTCCTTCATCCAGCCTCACCACAACACACAGCAGCCTGAAAAGCAGTGGGCTGGATTGTGCACATTAATAAACTAATTTACTATGCAAGCAGATGCTGGTGTCAAGTAACAATTGTACCTTGCCTGAACTTCATGGACTCCAACTTCTTTCTGTATTGATTTTTTTTCTTGTAATTTTCTACCATGTTCCTGCGGTTCAGGGAACAGATCAGGAGCCCTCCTGTGGTTAATTTAGCATCTATTAGCTTTCTATCAACTTATTTGTAAATTAATTGCTAGGACTTCCTTAGAAGGAAGAAATTACATCTGATCCTCAGCGCTCTGTGCGGAGCGAAAGCCAACCTCTGAACAGAGCGATGCTCCCACGCCGGGATGTGCAATCCCTGCACACAGCAACGTTAGCACAGAGGCAGCTTGTTTAAAATGGTCAAGATAAGCAAGGTGCAGATAGGGCTGACTTGGCATACATGTTCATTAACTTAGATGTGGGAGCTTTGAACTGAAGAGAGAAGCGATTAAGCTCTAATTGTATCTTCTTTAAGGGAGCATTTGGAACAGCCAAGCCTTTTGCAAGGTGGCTCTTTTTACACACATCACGTCTTCCTATGGATAAACAGCCCTTTATCTCACTTGACTTTTCTGTTTTCTTTTCCTTGTGAAATGCTGGATCTGATTTAGGTTCTGATGTAACACCCAGCATACAGTGACTCAAAATTCAATAGATCTCTCTTGTTGTCACTTTCCTTTCGGAAAGTCTTCATCAATGAAACCCTTGCAGATGTTTTAAATGACCCATATAGAGTAGTGCGCTTTAACTGTGTAATCAGAAATGATTTACTGAATGCATTTCAGGGTGACTGTAGCATGTGTTAAAGGATTATTCAAGAAAAAGTGGAGAAAGCAACTTAATAAGGTTTGTTTGCCTCCCCCCAAGGACAGCACAACAAGGTGGGAGCACTAACTGCATATGTATATTCCATCACTCTGGAATAAAATTATCCATTAAAAAGCAGAAAGCCCAATGCGTCAGGCATTTGGAAACTTTCCACTCGCTGCAGGACCAGCAAAAAGCACAGACTAGAGTGATAGATCATGTGAGCTGCTTCCTACACTGAGCACTGAATCATAGGTGCCGTTTGTACACCCAATTTTTTAAACCAAATGCATCTGCAGATGCATTTATCTGCTTTGCACGTTCAATGGAAGCTCAGTTCAGGTGGTGAACCACACATCTATCTTGTATTAAAGGCAGGTTCTTCCTATAACATAAGTTACTTTTTTGTCTCAAGGGCCAGCTGTCAGAATATACACTTGTACAACACATTCAAGTCAACAAGAAGGTACAAGAAAATGTGTTGATCAGTAGCAGATCTCAGCAAGTACACTTTAGAATTGCTCCATCAACTTTAGCTCGGTGTCATTGTGCCAGTTCAAGCAAACTGAAGAAGTTCAAATCAACCTTTTGCCTATCCCATGGGAGGATCTTGGAACAGGAGAGATCTCACATGTCACATGTGATGCCTCTGCAACACCCAAACCCAAGAGACTGCCATAATTACTTTCTCTCTGTTTCTTGGCTCCATGTATTTAAATCAACCTTGGAATAGTACTCAATTGAACCTTCTTTTGGATTAATCAGTTTCAAACATTCATTTGTCTTTCTCCTCCTGTCTTTCTGTCCCTACGTATTGCCTGAGCTGAGGGCAAAATCAAGTCTTCAGCTGTACGTAGCTCACAAATGAACCTGTGTAAAAGAGGGGAAAAAAAGAAAAAGAGAACCTCAGTGGTCTGTGTGAGGATTAGGGATTACTGTAACACAATGAATTTACAGTAGCTTGAAAGTGTAGAGATCTGATTCAGAAAAGAAATATAATAACCTGTGTCCAGAGGGAATCATGGAGAGCCTTGGCCAAATTGGGAATTGCTTTCTGGTGCTTCTTTGCTGTGATTCCCATAACATTAATTACAGTAATGCACTGGGCTGTAGAACTCCTGTCTTATAACACCAGGCCTTGTGCATGACTTAATCCATCCACCCAATGCCTCTTACTGAACTCATTATTCTTATGACTCCTAACCACGCATGGGGAGCTTGCTGTAGTTTAGGGACCTGCGTTGGACTAATATATACTTAGGAAACAAAGGAAACTGTAATGGATAAACAAATACAAGCCTTTTAGGATCCAGGTGGCAACATCTAACTCAGCAAGAGGAGCAGATGCACAGGAAGGTAGCCGTGTTCCAAAGCAGTTTGGGAGTTCTGGGTGGCAGGAAGAACTGATTACTCTCTTTGACCTGGGCTGAGCTGCAGGTCCTGCTGGCACCGAGACCTCCAAGCTCATACACTGTGTATTAAGCTCTATGGGACTTCCCAGTATTTACCTCTGCTTGACCCAGGTAAGCAGTAAAGCTGAACAGAGCATGTTTTTTTTCCTTCACTTTTTGCTCATAAATACCTATATCCTGAAGTTCCATCAGAATGCCCCAGAAAAGACAAATTGTTTTAAGCTCCTATTTTTTCTTACCAACAGGAATACCAGGGCACATCATGCCCTGCTAGTGAAGCCAGCAGCGAGGGGCTGATGAATATGAAGCTCTGTTCACAAGCCACACTGCATGGACATTAAATGCTGTGCTTCCACAGTGTCTTTGCTTCTGAGAGAAACTTTATTTTTTTCAGTGAAAACTGATATATGTATTTTTTTTCCCCCAAAGAAATGTGATTCTTTTATCGAAGATCTTCACTTAGTCAACAAGGTGAGGTCGTTCTTCTCCATAGAATGACTCACATGATCTGTCTTGATCTCTAGTAGAAACTGGATTACTCTTGGTAGCTCTCTCATATTTCCTTTCCTTTAATATGACTCACTTTGAGAGTAGGTGGGCTTTCCTCTTTGGAAACAGATTCTACATTGGCTCTCCTCCATCAGTGTAGTACCCTGCAGTTCTCACTTTCTGTATCCCAAACACAAGGATTTCTGCCACTCATCCTGGACTCTACACACCTTGGCTCCTAGGAGGTATCCTGCACATCGACCCAGTTCAAAACACAAAAAAAGAAATAAAGAACAAGTATTGCTTCATGGCTCCAAAACATTTCTCAGGAGGTCTCTCCCACCCCTGAGGGCAGCCCATATAGCTGCTGCAGGACCACAGCCTCCCAAAGCCTCCCCCCTGCCTCTCCCTCTGCTCTGCTTTCAACCAGTTTAGGCTTTGTTTTCTTTAAAAAAAAAATATATATATATATATATATATCTGCTTCTGCTGGATGGCAGAACAGATGCTGCAGAATTATGTTTTAAATCTGTCTTTACTCCCAGGCAAAACTCAATATTCAGGGGCATTGTTGGGTCAAAATTATTTCTTCATGGCCTTTGGGTATTCATTAAGTACATATAGCTCTGGCATTATTATCCCTTTTCAGTGATGTTATATTGCTTTCAATAATAGCTACAATTTAGAAGGTGCAGATCCACCAAAGCAAAAACACGCAATAAAGGCTTATAGCTAAACTGTAGCTCCATGAATTCAAGGGGCAAAAAAAAGACAGAGGCTTTCTGGTTGTATTAAGCTATGAAATAGGTGGGAGTTTCAGCACAAAGATCCTAATTCTGGAGAGCATTCCACCTGTGGAAGCTCACACCAATCCCTAACACAGACACCAGGCCAATGGAGTGTTGTTTTTTATTAAAGCATAAACTTCCATGGCTGAAGTCCATTCACTTCCATATGGGTCTTTGAGCAACCTGGTCTAGTGGGAGGTACGTAGCAGGGGAGTTGGATCTAGATTATCTTAAAGGTCCCTTCCAACCCAAACCATTCTGTGATTCTATGTTTCTATATATCAAACACATTAAATCTTTGTTCAGGATGCTTAGGATGTTTTCTAAGTAAAAAACTCATCTGAAATGACCAACGTGCCCAGCTGGTCATAAGAAAAGCAGTGGAAAAACAAACAAAGAAGTGAAAGCATTAAAACATTCCAAGTACTAAGTCCTCTTCTAGTGAAATCGATGCTATTTTGAAGCAGCGAAATTTGATGTAAAATCTTGCACTGAATTTCTGAATTTCCCATTCTAGAGTGGGTGTCTAAACACCCCTGTGATTAATATTTTCATGTCTGCCTCGCCAGATGGATGCCTGATGGAAGACAGAAACATAACAGCCATGTAAATAAAAATGTATTTACTAAGGGCTCTGCCAAAGCAGGGAAATTTCCTGCCTGAAGGAAAAACAGCAAAGTTTGAAGGGGGCAGGGGGGGTGGTGCTGTAAATAATTGTGTCCCAGTTTTGGCTGGGATGGTGTTAATTTGCTATTTAGCACCTGGTACAGTGCTGTGGTTTGGATTTAGGATTTCTAGGTGAGGGTGCACAAGGAGCTGGAAGGGGACACAGCCAGGACAGCTGATCCCAAATGACCAGAGGGACATTTCATGCCATATGGTGCCATACTGAATGATAGCTGGGTTAGGGGGAGCTGGGTTAGGGGGTGCACTGCTGTGGGACTGGCTGGGCTGGTGGCAAGCAATTGTGTTGTGCATCACTTGTTTGGGATATTAATATTATTATCATTATCATTATTGATGTTGCTGTTACTCTTACTGCTGTTATTATTATTTTCCCTTCATTTTCCGTCTTTCTAAAGTGCCTTTATCTCAGCCCACAGGTTTTCTCTTTATCCCATTCTCTCCTCCAGCCCACTGGAGGGGCAGTGAGTTGATCACTCTGTGGTGCTGGGCTCCCCCTGGGATAAACCACAGCAAATTGTCGTAGGAATATTCCCAGACATAAGGCTTGACAGAATGCTGAATAGTCAGAAAGTTGTGGGAGGCTCTGCTGTGTATCCAAAACACTGTTATCTGGCATTCACTGCAAACACAACTTACTTATTATATAAGGTTGCTGAAAGAGCACCTTCTAAACAAATCCATTGGTCACCTGGGCAGAGGTAATGGGGCACCAGAGAAGCTGTTCAATATCACTTAAACCTAATTTGCCAGCCTACCGATATCATCATTTATCTTTTATTACTTTGGGGTTTGGCATGGGCTTCGTGCCGTTCAGCTCAGTGGTACCTGCGGGCACATGCTAATTCAGGATGAAATTCAGCTTGTTTTGTAACGATTCAGTGAATTCAAGCTGCTTTCACTGGACTCTGAGTATCCATTGTGAGTAAGGATGGTGCCTGCCTCTTTCAGAAGCTTGCCTCGTTCATCTCGCAGGAGGTCTGAGGCTCAGCCCCGGTGGTGTTATTCACAGGCAGACGGACCAGGACAGAGCACAGAGGGAGCAGAAGCAGCACCAAGGGATGCAGGACGCTGCCCACAAACCGAACACCAACCCCTAACAGATGTCAGCCTGGTTACACACGCCAATTCTGGGCTAAAATGTGTTTGAGAGTGCAGATGGACTTCAGCACATAACAGGCAAACATGAGAACAGGCAGCTCACAAAGGGAACCTGCACGCAGACAGTGTAAAAAATATCAAACCTGCCTTCTGCTCTCTCAATATTGCCAGCTTTTGTTGCCCATCAATTCCATTTTCCTGCAAGCTTTTGCTTTCTGTTTTGGCTCATTACTGCGCAACCCATGGGAAGAATGAAAAAGGCTGTTTTGTTCTCTTCCAAACAGTTCATTCAGGTTCACCTATGAAAAGATGCCTACAAAATGCTTGCTAACAGCAGGGCAGGTTGTGCTGCGACAATCACTGCCACCCAAACAGGATTGGTCCACCTACCTTGTGCTCCCAAGGGAGATCCAGGTTGGATATTATGTCAAGATTAAATTCAAAAAGAGCAGTGATGCAGTGGCACAGTTGCCCATGGAGGTGGTGCAGTCACCATTCCTAGAAGTGTTCGGGAACTGTGGATATGTGGCACTTGGGAACAAAGTTCAGTGATATGGTGGGGATGAGTTGATGGTTGGACCAGATGATCCTATTGGTCTTTTCCAATCTTAATGATTCCCTGGTTCTGCGATCCCTACCATACCTGCCTGGATCACTGTCCTTGGCTAAAGATACTGAGTTAGGGCAGATATGTGGAAGGTTTAACACAGCACAGCCTCGATCCATAAGAAACCAATAAAGGCTACAGTAATACCAACAGTGCATAAATCATTCATAACAGTCAATAGCTATAGTCCTCCGATGCTTTATTTCCAATGAATAATTCCACCAGTTTGAGTTGTCAGCCATGGCAGCAAGCAGAAAAACTGAGAGGCTCTGAAAACTTCCCAAAGTATGGCCTCCTGCTGCTGTTCTACCTATGGAGGCTTTTGATGGGCTTTCAGAAGCGGGTGAAGAATATAGGAAATCCACAGGCAGCATGACTCCGGAGCAGCACTGACAGCCTGCAATGGAGTCAGGAATTGATAAATAATGTAGAAAATGAGTTGGCAAGGATGAAGAGATCTCTCCTAAATTCAAGCGAATGAGACAGACGAAGAAAAGAGAGGAATAAACACCAAGGGAGCCGTACAGCCGGGATATGTGTGTGTCTCCTGAGGTATGCATGTGTCTCCTGAGGTATACAAGAGCCTCCTGAGATACACATGCCACTTTCTACAGTTTCAGAAAGTTAACAGTGGGAATTGAGATTGTTGGAGGGTTTTTTTGTATGTGTGTGTTTTTCCTCTCCAAAATGCTATTGGCTGACACTGTAAGAAAACTCCTTCTAACGTAGTTCCTGTGCACACAGAAGCACAGCCATGGAGATGTCTGATGACCCCATGGGAGCAATCCTGCTCACAGGATGACATCTTCCCTCATCTGACCTTGCCTGCCTGCAGACACTACCTTGCTCTTGCGCCATTTGTGCCCACCCTGAAGTTAAGCTGCATCCAAACCTGTATAATTCACCCACCTGCTGCAGCCAGAAAGAGCTACTGTATTTGGGCTATGAAAACTAGCAGCTTGCAATGCAGCCTCCTGTGGGAGCCCTTGGTTTGGGAGTACAAGGAGAAGTTGTACAGCAAACCTAGTCAGACCAAACTTCTATTCTCACATCACATTAGGTTTTGATCTTGTCTCTACGCAAATGCTTCTGTAACACCGATTAAGCCCTGCAGCTCCTCCAAACTGTGAGTAAAGCAGCACATGTATATTCTTCTACCAAGAGAGTCTGAGGCGTTCACAGCTTCAATAGTGCAGGTGAAGTGACATGGTGCATTTGTGGCAAATACCAGCCAACATTTCCTGCTGCTGGTGCCCTGCAGCTGTTTGTGGTTTGTCCAAGATGCTCCTCCCCATCACATCATCATTTGTTTCTGAGCCACCCACGCACATTCAGACTCACCTGGTTTTGTAGATGTGCTCTTTTCAACTCTTTGAAAGGGTAGATAATAGCAGGACAAGGGGAAATGGTTTTAAGTTGAAGGAGGGAAGATTGAGGTTGGATATCAGGAGGAAGTTCTTTAAGAGAGTGGTGAGGTGCTGGAACAGCTGCCCAGAGAGGCTGTGGATGCCCCGTCCATCCCTGGAGGTGTTCAAGGCCAGGTTGGATGGGGCCCTGGGCAGCCTGGGCTGGTATTAAATGTGGAGGTTGGTGGCCCTGCCTGAGGCAGGGGGTTGGAGATTCGTGATCCTTGAGGTCTCTTCCAACCCGGGCCATTTTGTGACTCTGTGATTTTTTTTGCTAGGAGGGAAATTTGCTTTCTTTTTTTCCTGGAAAATCAGTGCTGGCCCTAAGTGGTCTGCTTCTGGAAATGGGCGATAGCATGGAAGGTTTTTTTTTTTTGAGTGGCACAAGTCCTTCCCATTGCTCCTGCTGCTGGCCACAACCTTATTAGAAAAAAATTGCTACGGATTTGGCAACTGCACTTCGTCTCAAAGCCTCTCGTTTGTCTGCCTCTGCCTGCCAGCGTGGTGACACTCCATCCCTTCTATGAGCCCTTGTCACCTCCTATCGACTAAGTGCCACCACGCTGCAGCTCTGCAGACAGTGCTGACAGCCATCCTTCACCCACAGATGGACCGCAGGAGCCGTGCAGCCATGGCACCTCTTTTGCAACACTGACAAAGTTCCTGCAATGATTTCAGCTTACAGTGCTCGCATGAGAAATTCACAGTTCATTCACAGTGCGAGCAGAGCAGGATCCACATGAGCAAGCACTGTCCTGCTCTCATCTACATGCAGGTAAATTCAGTCTATCTGCTGCCTTCTCACCACACTGGCACAGCCCCATACGTTAATACTGACACCTCCACTGTATGCCCTCCTATACTTACTGGTATGCACTCTGGGGAAACCCACGCAGCCATTCCTTAGCAGTTCCCCCTCTTGTAGCCATGCTTAGGTCTAAAAGCACCGAGATGAATTGCAGTCCAGAAATGGCTGGGAGTATTTTCCTTGTGCTGAGTGCAGGTGTAGGTGCCCAAAGCTAGGCGAGCTTTCTGCTATTCCACATGCACATCTACTGTCCGTGCTGTGTGGGAACACCCAGCCTGTGCTCCGTTGCCAACAGAAGTGTGTTAGCACTGATTACCCTACCTAGCATACGATGCATTTCAAAGAGCAGGTTGATTTCCAGCCCCACCAACAAGGTTGCACAGCACCCAAGGACTGAGCAAGGTGCTCCCGCTCAACAAACCCAACAAAGAAGCTTCAGCCCAAGGTCACACTGCGATGCAAAGAGCTGCTGTGCCCCAGCAAGAGCCCCTGCCTTCCCTGCACTCTTTTTAATCACTAAACAACATTTTCTATACAACTGCATCGATGCAATAGCCTCTTTCAGGCTTCTGCCATTCATCCATCACGCATCAACACTGTATTCTGATTTCTGAGGTACATTTAATCTGCTCTGACAGCCATAATTTTCATGTTCCCCCTTTATTGAGGCAATTAAACCGGCTTCCAATCCATTCTTTTAGGCTCTAAATTTATGTTTTTAGCACCAGTTTTGCAGCGGCCCCGGTTCCTTCACAGTTGCAGGGTTTAATTCATGTTTATGTTCAGCTCACGTGGCACCCTCAACACATGGTTTATTTCTGTCAACCGCAACTCCCTGCAGAATTTAGATTGCAGCCCAGACTCACTTTGCATCCCCACCACAAGAAATATGAGTGTATGACCAAAACGGGGCTGATTCCTTCAAACTTCAACAGCTTACTTATGTTCCATAGCATTTTACATAAAGATTTTTAAAAAAATAAATTCTATCATGATTGTAGTTATTCTCATAATAATGCATGTAAATTCATAATTCAGTGGGTGTGAGAAATAGACATGGGGAGAGAAAAATCCTAATGAAAAACTCAACAGAGCGTACAACACTTCTGCCGTGCATTTTTAAAAAGTTGTCCATCTTCATGGTCTTCAGAACCACTTATATTTTATTGCAGAGTAGGTCAGTGAATGCTTTTTCTTGCATGATTTAGATAATAACAATAACAATAAAAGATAATAGGAAAGCTTATGCCTTTTGTGCTGGATTGGATGAAAGCAACAGAGCTTGGAGCTCAGCAGCAAAAGGCAGCCCCACCTGGCTGCAGTCCTTCCCATAGCAGACCTGGGAGGGCAGGGCACAGACCAGCCAAAATGCTGAGCTGTATGGGGCAGCTCCAGAAAAACTGCTGTTCCCCCAGTTCCAGCTCACAGATGCTGAAGCTCACGGATGCTGAAGCTCAGATAGGAGTCACTGGGCAGGAGAGATGCAGTTGCAGTTCCAGCCCTGGCCATCCATCAGGTTTCTATTAGCACTGTTATCACCGCATTTGTCAGTGGATAATGTTTTGCACAATCAGGGGGTGATGGATTAGGCTTCATTTGAAAGGAAGGGTCAGGCTTCATGAGGATTAGATCAGAGCAGCTTGCGAGAGTCCCAGGGGTGCTGCCTGGTCGTGACAAAGTCCCAGCCCAGCAGTTCTTTTCTTTTCTGTAAGACAGTGACCAAATCCCTCAGGGAACAGCTTTGAAGCCACTTTCAATCCTGTCTCTGAAGGATGTTTATAAAATGATATATAAGTATTTGACATTTACGCAGTGCTATCACAAAAGCAGTATGTGATAATTCCCACAAGACATCAGAAGCTGCCTGAGTGGACCAGCAAAAGCACAGCACCCCACTTTCCAACCACTGTCAGCTCCTGGCATGAGACACAAAACCCCAGAAACAAAGGAAAAAATGTTCAAACCTTGCTTCTGCTGTGTGTCAGAGCACATTTCCTGGTGGGATCCAGCACCATTGTGCCTGCTGAGTGCAGGAGAGATGCTCCTCCCTTGGTCTGTCTGCAGAGATCTGTCCTCAGGGGGGGCCTGCAGGTGCTCAGTGCTCCTCATTCTGCATGGCTGCCCCCAGAATACTTTTCAGGTGAAGCAGAGAGTGCTGAGGGCCTCTGTGTTCCTACTTCACAGCAGAGCTCAGCTCCGTGGGTCCATTTTGTCCCAGCACAGGCCTCTTCTCAGGTCCCAGGGCAGAGCTGATGCACAGCTCTACTATTACATGTGCTGTAATGGGTCTTGTATAGAGAGGCAGATCCACTGAAAAAGGTGTTCTTGTGGTTTTATGATCATTTTTGGCACAATAAAATCATGAAGAAAGTCACGAGTCTCACCCAGACTAGCTCCATCAAGCTCTAATTTTTAGACCCAGAGGAAACATAAAATCTTGCTTACAAAATGGACTTGAATGAAACCAAGCCTGCATTACGCAGAACACATTTAATCTGTCTTCTCCTTTGATTTTATTTGCAGGGTTCTGCTGGTACTTTCCCTTAGGTTTCTTCCACTCTGCTTCCTTGGATGGCTCAATATTTTGCCCAGGGAAGCTGTGGGCACCCCATCTTGGGCAGTGCTCGAGGTCAGGCTGGATGGAGCCCTGGGCAGCCTGCTCTCATGGAGATGTCCCTGCCCATGGCAGGGGGTTGTTTTCAATGATCTCTAAAGGTGCCTTCCTACCCAAACCATACTGTGATTCCACGATAGCTTGGCAGATTTATGGTCCAAACTTACTTCCTGGGTTTGGATTTAGCCTCTGCTCCAAAATTTCAGTTCCCAACTGCTGGAAGCATTACCAGCCAGGGAGACTTTTCTATGGGGAAAAGAAAAAAAAAAAAAAAAAAAAGAATTCAAGAAAAGGATGGATTTCAATTAATCCTTTAATTAATCTCAGCCCTTCAAATCTTTTACCTTCAGTAACAGATCTGTGTCTCAAGGCAGTGATGTGGGGGCTGGGTGCCCTACTGCTGCAGCACGTGCTGATCCCAGAGCTGGTGGCAGGAGGGGTGTGAGGCCAGCAGCAGCACACAGTTTGCTTTACCATCCCCTGCTGGAGAGCCAGGCTTCCTCCCCTTGAGAGCTTGAGAGAGTTCAAGCAAAGCTGCTCTGACAGAACTTGAGCACTGCTGCCATGCCTGTCCCTGCCCAGGGGGAGGGCTGCATGCTCAGGTCAGCAAAGCAGCCTGGATGTGCTGCCAGAGCCTGTGCCAGAGCCTACAAATGTGGCTGGCTCCTATGGCGTGTTCAGGACAGGCTGCTTCTGAGCACGCCCTGCCCCAATAGAGCCAGACAGGCCCCAGTCCTGTGCACAGCATCCCTTGTCCCCACGTGGATTTGGCTTCATGTGCACAGCCAGGTGTGCACAGTGCCATGGCAGCTCTTTGGTGCAGGGCTTGGAGGAGCACAACAGTCTGGGTTGTACCCACTGGGTGGTGTGGGGTCTCATCCCATCCTCCTATGACAACCAAGCCAGGCCTTTGAATTATTTCCCACAATTAGCAAGAATGCTTCTCTAGTTATCAGGCTAACATTGATGCTGTCTTTTGAAATTGGACCGGTGATATTTAGCAGCTTGTTACTCAGTACCATGAGCTTCTACATTAGTATTGTCATCTTGTCATCAATTAGCTTTTAATTAATGTGAATTTAATCTTTTTCTCTCCTAACGGGGAAAGGGAAAGAATGGAGTAATCAGCAGGTAGATGCAAAGCAGCCTCAACCACAACTTCATGGAGCAAACTGAGCTACCACACACTGGTGGCACTTTATAACACGTGTTATAACCATTATGAAAAAGATGATCTATATTAATTTCTAGTGCCCTCTTCACTGTTTTGACCCAGAGCCACTACTCAGAGCCAGGACTCCCACTCCCCCAGCAGAGTTTGTGCACTCCACTTGTACAGCTGCATACACAGCTCATGAAGTTTGGGTGTATTTTATGCACGACACAATCCGGAAAGGGGAAATCTATTCTAATGTGAGTAAAACAAGCACGGAGGGAGAATAAGGTAAATACTTTCTCATCTTCTCTCCCATTGCTGAAAAATATGTGGGTTTCTTGTTTGTTTGGTTGGTTTACTTGTTTGGTTTGGGCTTCACTTTGTTGCAGGTTATGCTCACTTTTGCTATGGATTCCCATTTGTACAAAGCTGGCACAGTGGAGAGTTGCACAGAATTTTGGGTCCACTGATGAAGAAAAAGCTCTGGAAAGAAGAAAAGTAAGAACAGGTGATTTTGTGGCATTTGAGTGCCTGGCCTGAAAGTATACAGTGATGGTGGGGTGAAGGATGGATGGTGCAGTGTCGCAGACATCCTAGAGGATAACTATGGCAGTCCAGAAAGAGAGTTTAAACCCATTAAAGGGGATATTCTAGACATAGGGCCATTTGCTTCCTTCCTGTGAAGCAGTCTTCACTTGGATGTGCTTCAGTCTATAGGCACCACTTCAAACTGAAGGAGAGACAAAACAGGAATTCATGGGGAGAACCCCAAACATTCCTGCACCCTCTTGGCTTAAGCACTTCAGGTGGGGCAACCTCAGATAAAAATGGTTGGAGGAGACTACATGGTTGTAAATATCAGTGTCCTTATTCTGAATGTATTGCAAATTGTATCTCTGCTGGATCGGTCTGATCACTGGGGTTTCCTTGAGGAATTGCTCCACAATTCCTCATCCAGTGGGCAATCCGGTCCTCTCCTCTTGCCACAACAGCATCCCCATCAGTCTGTCTTTGATGCAAGTCCAGAAAAAGGGCAGAATTTAAGTCAGAATTAAATACAAATGTTGGGCTTCTCCCCACCTCTTTTTGCCTCTTGAAATTACCTTTCAGCTCAGTCCCAGGCTGAGTAATTCAAAGCCAATGGGAAATGAAAATCGTGGTCCATGAAGTGCTAATGGTTACCAAAGAGCAGGGAAAAAAAAAAAGTAGGGAGAAGATTTATCCTTCCTTCATCCCTAAATCCACCTGAGTTGAGAAGAGCAATAAATCAACAGGTCTGTTGATAGTTTCTCTTCCAGCTCAAGCTTATCATCCCATTTTATCCATCTCATCATCTTGTGGACCTACAGACTGGCGATAAATAGGCAGCTCCAAAAAGACTTGAGATGACATTAAAGAGAAGAATGTCTCCCTTCTCCCTGCTTGTTTATGCACACTGACTCCACTCCAGAGTCATCTTTACACCTGTACATCTCTTGCCACCTGTCTAAAGTGAAATAAAAGCCAAATAAATCCTGGCAGGCTGAGGTGAGGGCAGGCTCAGCAGTCCTGAGCAATGACACCAGACATCGACTCAAGGGAGCTGACCTGAGGACATGCCCAGAGACATTTCCATCAGTGACTCCCCCAGGAGACATCACCCTGCTGTACCCATCCTCTGCTTTTCCCCCAGGACATGCTTTTGGAGAAGAGGAGAGATGATGATAGAAGGACATCCTCTTCTCTTTGGGCTTCTTGTTTTCCTTCTCTAGGTTCTAATTTTGTCATATTCCCTCTCGAACTTATTTATGGATGCAGGAAGAGTTGCAGAAGATGAGATAAGTGCTCACCCAGCCCTGCACACTGCCTGGGATATCACCTACAGCCTCACCCCCCTTTTAGCTCAGGGACTTTTTGGACACTGACATGTCCTGTGAATTCTCAAGCACCATCACATCTCCTGGGTTCTTGGCTCTGCAGAGAAAAATTCATCTTTCTCCCAGCCAAAGCCCTATAGAAACAATCAGTCCTCAGGCTGGCCCCGCTTGTGGCCATTCATCCCTGTTAGCAACTGCTGTCAGCAAAATTAAAAGCAAGGTGCTTCTCCTGGAGATTATAATGTATTTGGAGCCGTGACCTTATGTTATGGTTAGCCACACTTGCAGGCCTGTAACTCTTCCTGAGTTACTTCTGTTGTCTCTGTGACTGTCGTTCCTATTTGTCCCTCAGGCTCTAATGAACATCTCTGCCAGAGCACAGCCAGCAGCAAACTGCCATGATATGATGGCTGTGTGATGGGGAGGGGAGAGGAGCAAGGAGAGGCTGATTGGGCTGAGGCTGCACAGGAAATATAAAGCAGTATTAAAACTGAAGTCTGCAAAATCTCATCTCAACACTCACGTTGCCGCATGCTATTGAGGGTAAAAACCAACTCTAAACCTGTCACTTGGAAATCTACTAATAAATAAATATTCATAGATAGATTGAATTATCTCTTTTCTTTCGCAGGATTTTCCTGCAACGAGCCTGACTCGGAAGGCATTCCTGCAGGCACTGAGCCAAGGAGTCCTAGGAGGCAGTTCTCAGTAAATGAGTTTGATGCAGTAAGCACGTTTCGAATGTAAAGCACCGGGTTCTCACATTTCTCTCCCTCCCTGTCCTTCTGGGTTGAAGTCACTCACAGATTTTTTGTTTCTGACGTAGTGTTGCCATAAGAAGTCCCATTGCCTGCTCTGCTACAAGAAGTGCGAACTTTTATCTCCCTGCTGCAAGAGAGCAGTAAATCAGAGCAAGCCGACAGCTTTGTCTTGCAGCCTGTTATCCATGGGCGAGAGGATGCCTCCCCCGAGATCCCATTAGGTGTGCTGTCTCCACCACTAAACTTTCAACAAGCACATTGGCGGAGACCTGCATGTCAAAGAGAGCCCGCCAGCTAATGATGCCAGGAGCTCGCTGCCTCTGCTCCTTCCCTCCTGCCCCCGCCTCTCCTTCCTTTCTTGCTCACACTTTATTCTCAAGTTTATTAAAAGGAAGCTCCGTTTAGTGAAGTTTCATCACTTAGAGCCTGCGGAACAACTTCTGTTAGACTGATGCATCGTACTGCATGCCTCCTCTGCATGGGCAGGCATTGGGAACTCTGTGCAGCGGCCATAAATCCCGCTTTCCTGCTGCTGACATGCACATAAAAAGAAAGCAAAGCAGAGTGACAGGGATGCAGCAAATCCTCCTAATGCCTAATGAGCTGCTCCCCTCCCAGGTACAGCTCAGCCATCGCTCACAGGCGCAGATGGTAGGCACAACCCCTGCAAGCTCTTCACCCCCTCCCCAGAGTTATGAGTATGTCTCCAAGACTGAGCCCATCCGTGGGGACACGCAGTGGGGTGTGTGAGGGAGCTGCAAATTGAAAAAAGCAACGATATCATCTTTGCAGGAAGGGATACTTTTGCCCCTGATGATCTATCTCTAGGACACTACTGCCCAGGGTCCTCCTGCGCAGCACTGCAGAGGAGCCAGGCTACAGCAGCCATCCCTGGCTTTACTGGGTTGGCTGTCAGCCCAGTCTCCATGGCCCCTTCCTCTTTTCTATAAGATTTGCAAATTGCCCCATGAACCTGAGCAGAGCTGTGTGGACACGCATTGGCCCTATAGGGTCCATTCATTCATTCTCAGCCACAGCCTCTCCATGCAGAAAGAGTGGAGACCTTTCATCAAAAATGGGTACAGGATCAGCAGCACGGTGAAGGCAGCAGATGCCATTCGATGACCATTGTGCGAGCATGCGATGAAGATTCTGGAAATGTGTTCACTCTCCAGGAGGCGAGCACGTCTTGGGAAAACACACAGCAGGGCACCTCAAAAAACAGTGTACTCATGGCCAAGGCACTATCCATTTCCATCCATGCATCTGGCTTTGCACCTGTGTCACATATCAAGGGTAGAACAGTGGATTTCATTCTGAGAGCTCATAGCTCAATAGGGCAGAGACAGCCCTAGATGAGAAAAGCAGGAAAGAAGGCATCATAGACCCAAGAAACTAAAATTATGGGAGCCTTCCCCAAGGTCAAAGCAAAGGTACCAGGAGCAGATGTGAGAGGAGAAGCAGGGGAGAAAAAGCTTACAATGCATTTCCTACTGCTGTTTTCTAAAAGATGTGAGAAATTTTAGTCTCAAGGAGCCTATGGGAAAGAAGTTCTCAGCTCTGTCTCTGCTTCTACAAATAGTTTTCTAAAAATACCAGAACCTAGCAATTATCACAAGAATTATTTTATATTTATTGTCATTCAAATGCTGATGTAGACAAAAGGCATT
The DNA here is from genome assembly GCA_037305975.1 of Chrysolophus pictus. NCBI lineage: Eukaryota > Metazoa > Chordata > Aves > Galliformes > Phasianidae > Chrysolophus > Chrysolophus pictus. The sequence continues at coordinate 10,627,638 of CM074595.1, forward strand.
TACAAGACGTCAGCCAAACCCTGGACCACTTCTTCCCTCTTTCTGTGCTCTGGATAAGTAGATCAAATGGAAATCTCTATCCCATGCTGTATAACTTGATTAGGCTCAGCAGGTGCAAAACAAACTCCAGAGCACACTCGCTCAAAATTTTACTCTCTGCTGATTCGACCTGACATAACTTGAAAACTCATAGAATAGTTTTGGTCCTACACGCACAGCACCGTTGCAAAATAATACATTAACTTTCCTTGTGGGTTTTTATAAGTAAATGCTATCCACAGAGCCAACCTTATGGTAGGGACAAACCTTGCAGCGGGGAGCTCCGGTCTTAAATCCCAAACTGAGGTTGTGCCCCTTTGCACAGCACAGTAATGTGGAATGGCCCTCCGAGCACTCATTAAAGTAAAGCCCGGTGGATAACGGAGAGAACGAGGCAATAAATCCCCACTGGAGCCTGTGGAGCCCATTGAAGAGGAAAGAGTGAGTCAGAAAATGATGCTCCCTCCTGATAACATTTCCCGAGGTTGAGAGCCAGCTCAGAGGTGCTGCTGCCTGCGTGTCCCTTTGCAGAGTGCAAACAGGAGGAAAGCAAAGCCCCAAACATGAGCTGACTTCTCTTCGCTGAGATTTATCGCATGCAGGGAGTGGAAATGAGGATGAACCAAGGGGTGCTGAAAAGAGAGATGGATGTAAATAAGGCTGTTCTCAGCCAGGCTGAGCTGTCACAGCCCAAAGGGGTGGGAAAAAAAAGTTGTTTTCACATCCTCCCTGTAAACCCCAATTGGCTTCATCTGAAGGCTCACACCTGGTAGCATTTTCCACCCACTTTCCCATCAATTTGCACTGAGGCGAGCGGAACACGACAGAGATGCACCGGGCTGCTCCCTGAGAAGTGAAACAGCTTGAGAACCATTTTTCTCAGGTTTAACAGAGTGGGGACATTATTTTCACCCAACTTACTGTGACTTCACGGGACAATCAGTCATCACTGCTGCAGGGTCCCGGGGCACCTGGCCAGCAGCAGAGGGACTGAGCAGCAGAAGGCTGTGTTGTTGAAGAGCACAGTACTAGCAGTGCCTTGCTGCAGATATAGTGGCCTGTCACTGCATATTAGCATGAGGAAACAAGACTTTGTAAGGTGCAAATTGGGAAAGTGCTCTCTGACTTTTCTGCAGCCTGAAATATCCCAAGTATACACAAGGGAGAGCAGGAAGATATAGAACAATGACTGAAATGGAGGAGGGGATGAGTAGATATGAGATCCTTCTCTGATGTAGTAGCTAATCTGAATTGAATTACTATCCTAAATCACCTGTTTACACCTACAGCTGCTCTCCAATGGAATCAACGCCCCCTCCCCACACCGGGGGCTCATGACATTCATACATCTTCCTGATCAGTTGTATCAAAAGTTGCTTTCCTCAAACGCAGCCAGCTCAAAAGCACACCGATGGTCTTTTCTAACACAAGCCTGTCCCACCAAAGCATGACTGAAATCCCACACGTCCCAGCATGAAAGTCCAGTCCCTGGTGCCCTGCGGACTCGCCTGGGCTGGTTGGTTTTTCCACAGTGATGGGGATGAAGCCAGTTCTCCTCAAGTGCTATTTTACATTAAAAGACACAGGTGTGGGGAACAATCCTTGTCCCTTTTAGAGGTGTCTGTAAGTGCCATATTCCTAAAACTCATAAATGGGATCCAGAGGGAGGTTCAGCTCTGCTGTGAGGTGTGGCTCACACTCGTCTCTACGAGATCAAGGAACAAACAAAACAAAACAAAAAAGCAATTTAATCTGCTTTCTATCTTGTGTTTTGCTGACAGCTCCATAGGGGACCTGAGGAGCAGAGTAGCAGAGATATTGCAGGTACAGCTGTGAGTGTAATGGATTTTTTAGTTCATTTGGAAAATAAGCCAGAGCTGATCTGTGTTGACCTGAAACATTTTTTCCACTATAATGATAAAAAGGAGCAAAGATTCACCTTCAATCAACAGCAACATCCCATCTGACCCAAAATGAAAGCTTTCATTTTGTTTTTGTGGCACTCAACCATTTCTTAATTCACGTTAAATTTAAAAAAAAAAAAAAAAAAAAAAAAAAAACCTGTCAAGCAAAATGTTTTGCCTTTACCTAAATAGATTTCCTTACCCTTCCCTCCCACTCAGGGCACTCTGCACTAAATGCAAGTTCAGTTGTTGAACTATTCTGATTTCCCCTGATTTCCCTCTGAGCTACGTGGAAAGTGAAGGGAACTCGTACTGCAGGTTGTGCCTTGGTTGGAGCTAGTGGAGCATCAGTATCACTGCAGGTTCCTTCTTGTGCAATGCCTGCTGTCCTCACCAGGGATGTAATGACAGGAGCAGCTCCCACAGATAAGCAGTTTCAGGCACCTTTCCGGTCCCATCCAACTAACTGTAATGAAGCCAATTCTCAGCTTAGGAAAGGTGCACTCTCATTCCCACTGATGGCTACCTGCTAATCAACTGCAGGAGTGCCCCTGATCTGCATCTTAAAATATGTTATTAATGGGCTGGTGTCCCCTGGAGAACAGCAGGAGGACTGAAAGTAAACCATCAGGATATGTCAGGATTTGAGGCACAGAGCAGTTCTAATTGAAATCTTCTCTGTCATTTGCTCATCAGGAACGTAGAGCTTCTTCTTTGAATGAAACATTAGACACTGGCCTGACAGCTCCAGGTGGAAGATTATTCAGCAGCTTAATCGCTCCCTGACAGCCCCAGTTACTCCCACTCCCATCAGCATCTATTAACCTCTGTTTTATTCAGTCCCATTTATGCCATTTTAATTTGTGGCTCTGTATGCTTTGGAGCGAGAGCTACCAAAGTCCACCTTGGATGGGCACATAAAGAAACACTATGGTGCCTGTCAGGTCAGGTCCTCTGGGATGGAAATTTTCAGGAAAGAGGTTGCCTTGTGAAACCATTAATCTGATCGATAAATTGTAATGTTATCAAAATGATTCACATTTTGGGGGTTTACAGTTCAAAGCCCCAAGTCACGGATGAACAAGTCACTGTGAAAAATTCAGTTTTAACTTAATTTAGTTTTTGTGATAAGCTGGTCGTGAGCCTTTATGTTTGCTCAAAACCAGATGTGAGCGCACCCCCAAGGCTCAGACACGGGAAGACAGATAAAAAGAACCCAACGTTTATCCTCTCTAAATCAAGACTGGATGTCTCTTGAAAATTGATGCTATAACTCAAAGAAAAGTTATGGGCTTGATGCAGAAATTATTAGCTGAGGTCTCCGGAGCTGTTTTATGCAGGAAGGCAGACTAGATGATGATAATAGTCCCTCCTGGTCCTCTGCTCCATGAATCCTTCTCCCGAGTGCTTTGCAATTGTCCCCGAACCGTCCTTCACTGTGTTATATGCTTGGGTCAAGATTTTCCATGGTACTCAGATGTCAAGCAGCAGGCAGGGATGCTCCGGGCAGAATTCAAGGCAACTGAGCCCCTCTGTAACTTCTCTCTCACCTGCGGGTTTATTCTGTTCCCTCTGAGCCCCCAGGGTGGGCTAAGGCAGTGAGCAAGCTGGGGCACTGAGGCACCAACCCAGTGACATTGGTGATTGGCACCACTGTGCCTCTCAGCCCCAACTTGCCAATCCCTCATTCCTGCCAACTTCTCCACTCCCCAAGCACAGAGGCAGCAGAGCAGCCATTGGGAGCTCTACAGAACGGCTCTTCCTTCCAGCAGCCATCTCTGTCCCCCCAGGCCCCGCTCTGCACTCCTCCCACAGTGCTGCCCCACCAAGCAGCTGCAAACCCACTGCTCCACTTGGCCCTGGCTGAGCTGCATCCCTCTCAACATCTGTGTGCCCAAATGTCCAGAGATTCAGTGCTCCTTTCTCATGCTGTTCTGGCACATTTTGCTTCAGCCTCGGCCCAGATTTCCGTGGCTGGCTCCAGTTGGCTCAGTAATAGTGGAACCATCTCCACAATAAATCTCTCTCTTGTGAAAGGACAGCCGCAGACCTCCCATGCTCACGTGTGTGCTGTGCTGTTTTCCCCAAGACTCAGTACCGATGAAACGCGTCTGAAGTCATTGTGGTGGGGAGAAACACAGCCTTCAAGCAGTGATGCTGTACTTCTGCAAGGCAGTGCTGGAAACGTGGAATTCAGCCTCCCACCAGGGGTTCCCAGCCCCATTAATAATCTGAAATAAGATTGAGCCTGTGCCCAGCAGAGCCTCCAGCAAAGACAGATGAGCCAAAGCAGAATGTAGATAATAGTTGAGCGTTGGATGGGGTGAGGAATCCTGGGTAAAGGGAAAGAGATGGAAAGGATGGCTGGAGGGAATGCGTGGAAGCTGGATCTGATGGAGGAGAGAAAAGGCTGCCTGATGACAAGGAGAGGGATGTACAAAGAAGGGGCAGCACGACTGGGGGTCTAACAGCAAGAATGATGAAAGTGAGGGAATAGGAGAACAAAAGGGCTGTGAAGTATAATAACTAGACAGAGAAACAGCAAAGGTTTGAAAGGTCTGTTTTGGAGTGCAGATTGAGCTAACTGAGTATAAGAAGTACAAAAAAATCCCAAACAATGACTGCATTCAGGAATGATATAGGTAAAGGAAAATTAAAACAGAGATAATTTTGTGGCTTACAAGCTTTTTTATAGAGACATAGAGGTAAAAGATATGTGAATACAGCTAATGAGAGGAAAGTTTCAGCTTCAATACATACATATGCGTGTCTAGACAAAAAAGTATTCTACTGCCAAGACAAAAGAAGGAATACTCCCTCCACAAAGAAGCTGATGCCTTTCTGGTGTGCTGAGGAACCATCACTGTTCATCCAGGCACTGACATACATGAGCTCTTTGAAGACTCGGTGTCAGGTGAGGGAGAAGAGAAGGGCAGCAAGATGCAAAGATGAGACTGTGACATATGCAAAAAGCAAAGTTAACCCTTAGTCCAACTCTTCACAAAGAGATTTTGAAGATTTTTTTCTTTCCAGATTTGTATATATGTCGAGAAGAGGTCATGTAGGGCAACATAAGCAGGGCAGCATGGGATAGAAAGCAAATAAGTTGCTTCATGGATTGCAGATATGTTTCTTGTGGTACACCATTGCCAGTTCCCCTTTCATCTCCTATTTCCCTAAAGGGAAGAAGCTAAATATAAAAAAGCATTAAGCTATTCCTTTACCACCATATCAGATATCTATACATCAGTTGTTTCATGGGAATTACGCAGATCTTTCACTGTTAAAATGTCTCAGTACATGAATGGCACTGAAAGATTTTCATCTTTAGGTTTGCCTTTATTTAATAGAGTTTATCTAATGGGGTCTGAGAATCTGCTGAAATCAAAGTCTTCCAGCTTGTAAAACAGCACAAAGGAAACTGAGCTTCCTTATGCCAATTAAACATAATATTAAACAAAATAACCCTGAATTTGGAGGCCTTCTCCCACACTTAAGGCACAGTTGGATTTTGGCTATGGAGCTAGTGAATCATTGCACCAACAGTTGCACTCCCAAACAAAAAAGCTCTGTGTCACCGATAAACCAAGCAGCACAACTACCACAATCAGGTACAGCCCCGCATTTCCCCACTTGTCAGTGGCGCTTACAGGTTTGAATTTAATCCCAGCTGACTCCTGTATATAAAAGGAGAGGATTCTGAAAGCACACACCTGGATTTAGGAGGGATTGCAGTGTGCTTCTTGTTGGAGGAGGATGGAGATCTTCCTGCAAACTACAAAGGGCGCGTGTTAAGCGTGTGTATCAGGCACATGCTGACTGCAGAAGATGATTTCCCTGCTTCCAGTGATGGTGATCCTGGCTCTGCCTCCTTCATATGTTTAGAGAAAGGATGAATGTGTTTGCTGGCTATTGATGCGGAGTTCTGAATTATGGGAATTTGACATGCTAGGACCCTCTGCTGAATTTCAAACCTAGAAACAGGTCAGGAGTGCTTACTGCCAGGTGACTTTATCACTGCTGATTCTGTCTGCATAGTAAGCATTAAGTTTATAATCATTATTTATAGTCCCCACAACGCAGCTCACCTGAGGAATGCAAGTGAAGGAAAAGCTTGGAAAGACAACTATTGCAGCTTATTTACAATGGCTCCATTGGATCGCAGCACTCTCCAGATGCATGTTAAAATGGCAATAAAGAAAGCAAAAGCATTTTTAAAATCTGCCGTTAGAGCTTTGCATTGGTGACATGTATTTAAATCATCTGCACGCCATCAAACTTTGGTTCCAATTTAAATGTCACTGTGGAAGCTTTTTCTCATCCCTTCACGAAGTCATTTGTCACCTTCCAATTCACGGCGATGAAAGGAAGTGAACAGAAGATTAGATAAACAAATGAAAAATCTTAGTTTTTAATGTAAAATGCAACCTTTGAAACCTCTTCTCACCATCCGACAAAAGAAAAAACAAACCAAACCAAAACGAACCACTACTACCACTAGAGGAAACAACAGACAGAGCAAAAACATTTCTTTTTTGTTTAAATGCTGGAACTAATAATCAAATGAAATAGCCATTAAAGTTGATCACCTGGCTGCCCAGATGGATTTTTACCTTTCCATTTATCACCATACTGTGATGAATTTGAATAAGTTATGAGGGGGAAAAAAAAAAATCAGTACTAGAGCTTTTTCCATACTCTTTAATATTAACATCAAGAAAGCAGCCTCCTTTTTCCCAAGTACAGAAATGCATCCTTATTTTCTGATAATCTGACTGTGCGTCTTACTTAGTCTGTTATTTTTCCAAGAATTCCCAGTCTATGCTGCCCCAAATTAGAACATTCCTCTAAATGTGAAAATCTTTGACACCCTAACGCTTCTTCTGAACAGTCATCTTATTTTTGTCTTAGGCAAAATATTATGAGCATAATCATAAGTAATATAATATGGTCTCCATAACAGAAGACACCATTAAACCTTTATTTCATTTTTATTTTGCAATGATAACAATAGAACAGCCACACAAACATGGATTATATGATAGCAGTGATACAAATAATGGTTACTTACAGCCATAGGCCAAACGTAGGAGGTCCTAGGTTGTCCAATATTGCTCCTGATGATATCACAGTGTAACCTTTTCCCTTTTTTACCTATTCAGAGAAGGTATTTCAAGTCAAAATAATTTTGAGACTGGCTCGTGGTAGACACAGCATTTCCGATTACAGCCCATTACTATCAAATGTGTATTTGGTTTGCCTTAGCAGTGAAAATTCTGGATTTTTCCCTAAAGCCCAGCTTCTGCCGTCTTGTGATTGATATGAGAGTCACTATTCTTGCATAAGAATAATCTAAACTGCAAGTTGGACCCAGAGAAAATGGCATGAGAATGTACAGCTCAGATTATAACACCAAAAGATGCATTAAAAGGACTCAGAATGTTCTTTTCAGGAGTCTCATCACTTGATGCCAAACCCAGGCTTGGATGGAATTGAATCATGGGCGTACTCACAAAGTCTGGTCATTTGAATCAAATTACTTACGAACTTCAATTCAAAATTCACTCAGACAAGGATGTTTCTATTCTACTGATGTTTCCAGGCTTTGGGTCAGAACTAATTTGTAGACAAAGTAAAACACACAATTTCACCACCTGAATAAATCATGAAGTCAAAATCAGTCCTGGAAAGGGGATGGGGACCATCCCACCCAGCAAATGAATTCTGACACTGGCACAAAGGCAGAAGGTGCAGACCTGTCTTTACACTGCTTATGAAATGGCACCCAAGCACTTGGTTTTACAGTATTCCATCTATACTTGTTAGCATATACCTATTGCTCAATCTGCCCAAAGCTGACTGACTCAATTTACAGTCTCCAGGGCACAACTCAATAGTGAAAGCATCCATACTCACTGACTTCAGTCCTGCTTTGCTTTCCTATTCCTAGCACTGATGTAGCTGCCCCTATGGTATCCACATGTTGAAGGCATTCTCTGTGCCACCTTGGTAATTTCTGCAGGTGTATCTTTCATTTTTTTTAATGCAGCTCTTGGGTTTGGATTTTATTTTTTTTTCCCCCATCAAGGAACAACATTTTAACACTTAACTGAAGAAATCAGTTGTTAAATTTACAATTGCCAAGTTGGCATATCTGTCTTTTGCCATTTCTGCACCAGGTACAGTTTGTAACAACAGAATAGCAAATGGCACTGATATTAGAATATATTTTTTCTACAGCCCATAAATTAAAAATTCTCACCAATAACCTGAATGTATGTGAATACACTGGTTAGTTTAAAAGCACAGTTTTAGTTCTTTGCAATCTGCTAATGTACTCGTGGGCAAATTTGGCATTCATAGAAACAAAAGATTAGATGCTCTAAATCAAAGCCTATCATGAGCAGGTCCCCATCCAGAAATCCCAGCAGAGCTGGATGAATAATCTGCTCTGTGACTTTGGCTTCTTGTTCTGCTCTCCGCAGGCAGATGGTGATTTTGTTGTACTCACTATTTAAATTATATGCTGGATAACCTCAGTAAACAATTCTCTCTTAGCAAGTTGCCACTGAGCAGTTTCCTGAGGATGCTCAGTGCTCACTCCAGTAGGAGGCGAAGATCACATGAAGTCCTTGCAGTTTCTATTGGATGAGCAGAAGCCAACCTTTTGGCTTGCCTGGGCTGTAGAGAGTGAAGAGGAATGATTTTGGCCCACATATACGTTGGTTGCTCCAAAAGTAATGTCTTCTGTTTATTTCTATGGAAACTACAACTGATGCAAAGAGCACAATAACAGTATTTGATAGTGCAAATTCTCAGCTAGTAAACATCATCACCACCATTAGCTGTGCATTTTTGCTGTATATGAACATGAGCCTGCATATTGTGATCATAAAAATCTGCACCAGCAGAGGTGACTCACTGCCGCCCCTGCTGAAAAGCACCATTCAGTGACTCACTGTGCTCACATCCACTGTTTGGTCTCCATAATCATTCAGCAAGAGCCAATGAACGTCAGTGGGTGACATTTTTTCCACAAGGAGGAATTCAGTTCTACCCCTTTGCTTCATTCACATTTCAGTGTCAGATACCATTCTGTCAGACTGACCCTCTGTCACACGGCAGCAAAATGGAATGAAATACTGATGGGAAGGTTCAGCCTCTACTGTCACCCCACCAACATCCACCTCTGATGTTGTGGGTCAAAGTAATAAAATAGGAGGCATTATTTTCAGAGCCTCTCTCAGAAAATATATACTACAGTTAATATATAAGTAACAAAACATTTCAATATTTAATATTTTTATTAAAACATTAAAAAGGGGGAAAAAAAAACCCATAAAACTAATAGGCTGTTTGACCTTGTTTGTGTGAATGCATCAGCCTGGCTCAGTGGCAGTGGTTGCCATTCTCAGTGAGCTCTCAAGGTGTTCATCAGTGATTTTTTGATGGAATTTTACTCTTCTGTGCTTCATCTTTGAGAACAGTCGTACACAAATGTACATACTGACAAAAAGTGATGACACGAATAAGGCGTGATTGTGAAGCGAGGGATATCTTTCTCTGCTAACAGAGGGCTTATTAAGGTCTGGTAAAGGAACATGATCAAATGTTTTAGTTGAATATCTGCAACTCTATATATTCCATTTGAAAATTTGCAGGTAATGTATTCATGCTGACTGAAAATGGAATCACAAACATAAATCAATTTCTTTTTTTTTTTTTTTTCCCAATCTTGAAACCTACTCTCAAATTCCTGTATTGAAACAGAAAGTAAGGCTGTGTATTTGTCATGTCCACAGGGCTGTGTTTAGGCAACATATCCAAACGCATACAATGATTTGCCATAATTTGAGTTAGCATTGCCCTGTGCACTCCCCCTGTCCTGGTTTCAGCCCAGACAGCTGATCACACACCCATGTTTGTGTTTGCTCACAGTGAGCAATGGGAGCATGCCCAGGGCTGGGCAGAGCTGCTGCCAAGGGGCAGGATGCACTGTGAGCTGGGCCATGGGCTGGACATGCATGCCTTAAAGTCTGGTTTACAATGCAAAAGGCTGTGATTTGAATTCCCTTTCTATTTTGTAAACTTCACTTTTTACCATGAGTGTGGATGTTCCTTTGACCTCGAGGTTCCCCACTTCAGAAAGCCCACACTTACTACTTACTGCTTACCAGGATTAAAAGGCAGATGCAGCTCCATGAATCTGGGAGGTTATCCATTGTCTGTCAAGCAGATGGCTGAATAGATAATATCTGAGAAGCTGTTTAGTTTCATGCTTGAATTCCACTGCATCTGAGTATCTGCAAAACATTATAAATACTCCAGTGCAGCAAGATAAGCTAAATCAATATAGTCATAGAAAAATTCCCATTGGGTGTAACAGCTCATATAATAACTGTAGCTGTCTAACCAGGCAACCTAAAATATCCATAAAATTACTTTATTTGTACATTTTGGGATTATTTACCTAACCTGGAAGACTCTGCTGATCACAAGGATTCTTTGAAAATGTGCACACCTACTAATAAAAATATTTTACAGCTTGATTTCATACCATGTAAGTTCCCCAGCGCCTGCCAATGAATTCTGAGTCTGCCCACCTTTTCCAGATATGGATTTCCATCAGGAAGAAATAAAGTAAAAAATGGCATTAGTGCAGGTTTTTCTTATTTTATGGGCCACGAGAAAAATCACTGATCTCACGTCTTAAATGCTGGCCAGCAAAGCAAATGACCATTCAAAGGAGAATTATAGAAGTGGAAATCATTGCCAATAAATAACGCCAACACTGAAAGCACGGAGATACACCAAGTACATCAGAGGAAAAAAAACAACATTCTTACCACTGAGATCCTAAACAACCCTGGCAGCGATGTCCAAGAGGACAAAACTATATATTCCAGTGACTCTGAGAAGGGCATCCGAGCTCCTTCATGAATAGCTTTGAAATCATCATACACACACAAGCACAGAAACCTTGGATAAAGCCAGGAGCTGTGGTTCGTGGGGTGCTTGTTGAGCTCCAACAGAACACAGAGGTGGGTTGTACTGGCACTTTCCAGTGTAGTGCAGGACTGGGCAGGTTGAACTGGTGAAAATTCAGGACTTCCAGCTCTGTGTTAAGTGTGGGCATTGAGTGGGAACAACGAAGTTACTTCTGCTAAAAGTCTTGGATCCTCTCATGCTTGTGCCTGGCGTAGCGAGCTGCAGAGGAAGGTGGCATATATTATGGAAGGAGGACTTGACTGGAGTCTTCTCATTTAGATGCTAGAGGTAAGTATATGAAAGCAGGAATTCACACTGCCCATTTTAGATGACTAACTAGTCTAATTTGACTTTCTCTGTAATTAAAAGAGAAACTCAGCCTGCTATGAAGCAGCATTTCAAACAGGAACCTAATTTAGCTGCTCTAAGTCACACCATAGAGGAGCTCTCCCTATTACCCATTGATTATAGAGGGAACTAGAGGAGATCAGGTTCCTAAATTAATTGAATAAATGAGATACCTGAAGTTGTGTGGTACAAATGCCCTGCAAAGCGCCCTAGAAAGGATAGCAAGATTTCTAATGCTGTGTGGACGCCTGGAATGGTAGCCAACACAAATGGCAATCTTTCCAACAACTCCTGTTCTTTGATTGCTGATGCTGACAACGATTCACTGCATGAAATATTGTTTAAGCGCCATAGAACGGCTTAGTATTGAAGCAAAATACAATGTCACAACTAACATTGAAATCTTAGATAAAATCTTTTTTTTTAGTGGTACTAGAATTCAAAACAGAGCCAGAGGGTGACAGAGCAGCATAGCAGATGTGCAGTAAGGGAGAATTTCTCATGGTAAGTGTAGGTGTTTGCAATGGCAAATTTGACTTTAGAAGAGAAGTTTCTAACCCTGCTGGAAGATGAATTCCTCTTTCTAAGATAACAGACTCGGCGAAACAAAGAATAAGTAAATACAATTCTAAATAAAAATAAAAAGCACAATGATTAAGCTTTCAGCTTCTACTGCAGCCTGACAACTGATCTGACAAGTTAACACATGGGTTGGAAAACAAAAAAAATTTTTTTTTTTTTTTCTTAAAGGAAGAGGGGAAAAAAATCCTGATTTTGAATAAAAGCTGATTTTGAAACACTGAAATGACTCCTACTGATTTCAGTGGTCCTAGCATACATGCAGTCTTGGCGTAAGAACTTCTGAATGTAGCTTCATGATTTTAAAGTTTATCACTCCTTCAGAAGATGTAGAATCAAAGGATGTTTTCTTCCATAAGTAGATGGCATATAGCAGCTTCCTTCTTTTCTCAGTTTTGTGTAACTGCTGCTGAGGCAGTAGTTCCAGGTTCAGCTTGATGAATTCCTACAGATAAATGTCCTGAATTCTTATGCCTGCATTAGAGCAGAGACTGGTTAGATGGAATGCTTTAGCTGTTTGGGCTAATCGAGGTCCCTTGGCACTGCAGAGACTCCATGTCCTAGAAAAATCATCCCAAGATGGCCTTGAATTCACGGCTCTTCTGTTCTTGTTCCATCCCCGTAGAGCAGCAGCTTACAGAGATTCATTTTATAAAACAACTCTCAACTGACATCTGTGGCCACCACGTCGTCCCTGATCACCGGAGCAGAAGCATTTTGCTGCCTTCTCCCAGTCCTCCAAGTCCTGTTATTGGAAATGAAGTTTCAATGTCTGAGGCACCGAAGCAATCGCTCCTGCCCATGGAAGATGGAAGCACTAAACTGTTAAATTAACAGCTGCAAACAACTCATGGAATTGGGATAAAAACAAATGAATGCGACTCCAGTTCATTCCCTCCAAGCAAGGCACAGCCTGGGGCAGATCAATGTGCTCAGAGCACTCAGCCTGGCGGGGGCTGCAGCTCCAAGCAAACGCAGCCTCCACTTCTGCCGCCAGTCAGTTTGGATAAAAACACTTAAAGGGAAAAAAAAATCATCCTGCAACCGATGGAGAAACCTTAAAAAAGCATAGGGAAAGCGAGATTTTTAAGCCCCGCATTGCTGCTCAGCTGGGGGCATTTTTTTCTGGACTGTTTCACCCATCCCTACGCGGTGATATAAAAGTCAGTGCTTCACTGAACTTCCTAATAGCCAGGACATATTTCCTGTGCAGCCCCAGCACTCGCTCTCACTATGAGCTTTCTCCTAAGCAGCATGACACAACATATTGTAAAGGGAAAATGATAATTAGAAGGAACATTCGAGCAGAGGAACTTGTCTGGAAAAATGCTTTAGTTAAATGAAGCGATAAAGATTGTTTTTAACTTAATCTGTTAAACACACACACTCACACGCACAGATGCAGATCTATCCCAGTATGACAGTGTCTGTTCACCACAGAACTGCAGATCGGAGGTGGAGGACAAACACAGAAAAGGACAGAAAAGAGATTCTTGGTTTGATTATACAGGGGTTAAATGGAGGTGCAGGGATGTAAAGATGCACTGAGCACCTGTGCTCGTGAGCAACACGTTGCATAAGATGCACGTGTCCCCACACTGTCCCCACAAGTCACCAGCCCAGGAACCTCTGCAGGCTGTACAGTTGCACACAGCTCCCCCAGGGAAACCTGCATCATCAGGAACTCAGTGCAGCTCAGATACCAGAATCTCATCTGCATCACAAAGCTCTCCTCCTCCAGGGCTACTGTTAAAACTTTTAGCATTTTCAGGATAGGAATGGAAGATGAAGAAATGTCCAAAATAAATTACAAATACTGGAGAGAGAATTAAATAGAAAATAGTGTGCTGAAGGGAAGAAAAACAATCTATTGCCCTGACAGTCAATTTCTGTTTGAGTCTTTGGCTAATGGGAGGGATGGCAGGAGATAACAGCAATCAGAAACATCCCATTTTTCAATTAAAAAACATTTCTAACCATATTCTTATTTCTCCCCACAACAAGTTGTGAAAATGCACAGAAAGATAATAAAATTTTACTTAAATTGGTATCTAAGTTGGAAAAATTTCTTCTCTGAAAGAGTGATGGGGAGGCATTGGCACAGGCTGCTGAGGGAGGCAGTGCAGCTACCATCCGTGGGGTTATTCAAGAACTATGGAGGACCATGGTTAGTGGGCATGGTGGGGATGGCTTGGATAGATGATCTTACACATCTTTTCCAACCTTAAATCTTCTATGATTCTATGCTTCTATGCATACATACCCTTTCAAGATAACACGAAGGCCCAAAAAGTCCTCAGCCCAATCAGAGCAGCTTCGCAGTCACAAAAATATTTATTGGTTCTTGCTGTGCATGAAGAATCACCTGTTTACTCTCTCCACCACATTCTGTGCTGACAGCTGAGCATCATTTGTGCTTGGGCTGCCCAAGGCTGCCTCTGTGGTGTAGCCTCAAGAAGGACAAGCTCTCTCTTCCTGCTGCATACTTTCAACAGCAGCAGTTGCAGGTCCAAGCTGCTCCCCAAAATGCAAATCCTGTCATTTGGTCGAAGCTTCTTGAAACAAAGACAACAAAGATTTGCTGCTGAAAGACCATCTTTGTTCAAGAGCTGGTTCAAGAGTGCACTCAAATGACAGAATCATCTAGGTTGGAAAATACTTTCAAGATCAAGCACCAATTACTGAGCATCTACTGAGTCACATCACTGAGTCATGTTCCTTAGTGCCACATCCATACATCTCTTTAGTACCTCCTTGGATGGGGACTTCACCACTACTCTGTGCAGCTCCTTTCAAAGCCTGATGACCCTCGATGTGAAGAAATTCTTCCTCGTATCCAATCTAAACCTCTACTGGTGGAACTTGAGATCATCTGTTTTCATCTTCTTGTTTGTCACCCAAGAAGAAAGACCAACGCCCTTCTTACTGCACGAGTCAGGAAAGTTCTCACTGTGGAGCCTCAGGAATAAGACAGTGGGGCAATTTATGAATGGCCAATGACAAATAAAAGCCAGGAAGCAGAATGGAAATTGAAGTGAGAGGACACGGGAGAGGGAGTTTTCCTACTGCCTATAGCACTGACTGAGCCTTCAAATGCAGCGCAAGAAGGAATTTATACAGCCACATATGCATCTCTCCAGAACAGAGATTTTTCTCTTTTCTGCATTAATGTAAGATTTCTTTTCTGGTGGCTGTCTGCTTTCCTCTTTCACCCTTACTTTCCTTTTGTCTTCAAAGACAGAAAAAAGAATGGAAAACAGAGCTGGATTGCAGCCTTTGCTGGGAGGCACAGGGCAGAGCAGCACAGCTCGTTTGTTCTCAGGCTCCTTTCAGTAATGCTGGAAGTCAGGCTGGGACAGGACAGCTGTGGGGCAGTGTTACCATCGCTCTGTCTCCCATCGGTAAATCACATCTTTCTGACTAACATTAAAATTGCCAGCACGAAGAAAAGCCAGTGACCATTTAACCTAGTGGCTTATCTCAGAAAATGATCAAAGCAGCAGCTTCCTGGGAAAATACAAAAAGCTACCACCCAGGAATATAATTTAACAAACCCTTAGTGTAATACGAAATAAGTCTAAAGAGGAGCCGTGAACACATTCAGAAGGACTCTTAATGACTAACTATTACTATTGTGGATATTTTAACAGCCCCCTTTGAGTCTATCTCAAAATCATGTCCTTCTGCACAGGAGATGAAATGAACCTGGCATCCTGGCCAAACCTTACCTGAGATTGTCCATCTATGGTAATCCAAGAGGAGAACATGGCCATGCAGGTACAGACCCTGATTAACTGGCCTTTCTGGATGGGAAAGAGTAGAGGTGATCCTGCACGAGGAGGAAACGAGTGATGGGAGGTAATTTCTCCAAGGCAGAATTTCTGTAGTTCACTATCAGCACAAATGATACATTTCTCCTTGTTGGATTTTATGTTTCCAGTAAATTTCATGCAGGTGGAAAGTGCCACCCCCACAGCCCTGGAGGCCCAGGCACTGTTGTGGAGGTTATTTCTTTTCCTGACACCACCTATAAACAAGTGTGTGTCTTTCCTTTTCTTTTTTTTTTTCCCCTCTCCATTCTTTTACAAGCTTTCCCATCACAGTTGTGCCCAACGTCCCTCTTTATGCAGGCAAAGCATGTTCATATGTGACAGGGAGAAACACTGCCTCTGTTCAATGACAAATTCTAGGTATCTTCAGACATGCAATAATTCTGTGGTTGTGCTCCAAGCATAACCACTTACATGAGTTTAATTGCAATAGGGCATTAATATCCAAGTTAAAAATATATATACTTCCCCACAAATGGAGCACCTGGGTGCTGCAGGTTGCTTGATTTGGTATTCTTTGTCCTTCCCAAATGAACTTTCTTTGCTAGAGGAATCTGTTGCAGGAGGTGCTGTAGCAGCACTCGCTGCCAGCATTGCACAGCCCTCATTTTCAAGGCGGTGTATCAGCCATCCAGGCTGAGTAAAACACAGTTCTGAAAACGTGCCTAGTAGCGTGCATTGGTTCAGGTTGCCTCCGAAGGCTGAGAAAGTCCATTTTCTGCATCAGTGACAAGAAGACAGAGCATGGAATGGTCACTGACTTTAATAGCAGCAGGACAGGCTGTAGCTTAAAAGGAACCTGCTCCAGATGATCCGTCTGAGCTTGTGATTTATTATTACTTCTGCAACACCGGTGTTGTCGCAGATACTGCTTTTGGGTGAAAGTCTGTGGGCTGTCAGAGAGTTGTTGTTTGTGTGCATTCTCTTACATAACTGAAGTAAACAATCTGACATGCTCTACCCGAGAATATTTACTGCTGCAGCCACGGAGATCAGTCAGATCTACATTTTGCAACAGAGGTAATGCTTCCTCCTGTCCTGTTAAAACATCACAGGTTTACTCAGCCACAGTTACAGAAGCTCAGGCTCTCAGTGTTCATTGTTAGGTTGGATTTCTGGGTAAAACGTTAAAAATAAAATTCAAGTTCAATAACCATTCTCCTTGCAAAACATGTGTCACCTATAAATATCCATCACATATGGCTATGTGCTAAAGCTCTCTCGTTTACACTTTGTCTGCAGGTGGCAAACTAAACCCAGGAAATAAATATCCTCCAACAGAAAAGTTAAATGTTAGAGAAAAATTAAAAGTTAGAAAAGCATTTTCACGTCAGAGGAAATTTGACTTCACTGTCTTTTTACTACTATCTCCTCCACCAAACCACCATACAGAGAATCTTCAAAAGGATTTCAGCCCACAAAGATCCAAGTCAGTTGGCCGTGAAATTTCATCCTACTTTTCAAAATATCTTTTCCCCTACCTCTACCTCCATGATGCCAGCATAAGTAACTGTATTGCTGTCTGTATTTCTGCTTGTACCAAAGTCCTGGCTGCTCCTTCTACTTCCTGGTCCTTGAAAGACAGGAATGGCAAACAGAAAAACAGGGCGTATTTATTCGAGATGTGCTTTCCTGAGAACATCACTCATCTTAAATTTAAAGGATGGTGACAATCCTTTTTCATTCTTTCTCTTTTAGTAGGGAAGTAATTGTCTGTACTGGAAAATTTATGGAAAGATAATATAGAAAAAAATAGGCAGGTATATGAATAAATGGAATTGAATAAATGGAATGAGTCAACATAGCTTTTGTTGAGTCTAGTTGTGATCAGAAATCTACTGGAGTTCATTGAGAATGTTTATGACCTAGAAAGGATTTGTCAGTGTAGTGTGGCTGGATTTCAAAAAAGATTTCATTGCTCACCAGGAGTCTTAAAGAAGCGAGACCACCCTGGCATAGAACTGCTCTGTTTGTAGATTAATGGCTGACAACACAATAAAAAACAAAGGGTAAGGATGGCTTTCACTGGTCACCAGTGAGGTCTTAAAATGATGTCTGCTGGGGTTTGTTTTATTCAGCAGTGATACGTAACCTCAGAATGGGGGAGAACAATAATAAGGCAAACTGCTGATGACAGAAAAAGATTTACAATAACTAAAACTGAAGTTCATTTTAAAAAAGTGTAAAAGGCTCCCACGACACTGCATGATAAAAATGGTAGGAGAAATTTTTTTGGCAGGGAATTATGACTTCATAGGTTCTGGAAATTTGGTATTCTAGGTGAATTAGACAAGGATTATCCAGCTGGGGTGGATGAAGAAGAGTAAAAGGTGAGATAAACCTGTCAAATCATCAATTATGTGGAGGTGAACAAGGAGTGATTATTTACAGTTTCTTAAAACATGACAGCAGGGAAGTACTTAATGAAACGTGTTGGCAACAGGATCAAAACAAACAAACAAGTTTAGCACAAATTAAATAAGCAAGGCACCTCATTGTCACAGGATACTTTGGGGGCTGAAACCAAGAACATATTGGAAGAAGATTCATTGAGATAAGCTGCTATTGTGTATCATCATTACATACACTACGCATCAAGTTTAGAAAGTACTGAAATCCGGAAAATGGGGAAAAAATCAATTTAAAATTACCTGTTTTCTTGTAGATTCCTACCCTGTTAGTCTAAGTTTGGCTGCAAAGAATGGTTAAGAGCACTACTGTAATAAGATTGCCTGACTATCTATATATCTATCTTCATTTTAGTAGAGCTGTTGGTGTGAGCTAGATAGTTGCTCTTAACTGAAAGGATGACACTGTGGTAAGGTCGAACCACATCAGACTGGGGAAGGTTGCCCATAGAGAAGCAGGGGAATAAGGAAAAGAGGATGAAAGAGAGAGTCCAGGCAGTGTAGCCATGAGCCTGACATGTGCCCTATCTGTTTCAGTACTAGCTCTACCCTTTCCTGATCCTGTAAGAGCATTAGGAGTTTAGGGAATGGTGCTGGGCTTTGAGAGGCATCTAGAAAACACCCTCCCCTATTCAAAGGTCTCTGAAGCCAAAGATGCTCTGTTCTGCAGCACTTGGGTTTGGGCTTCAATTCCCAGAATAGATCATCCACAGAAGATAACTACCAGTGAAGCAGTGACGTGCTCTCTTTCTCAGCCATTAATTGCAGATCAGAATCAGCTGCTCGGATACCAAAGACAAGAAGCACTTGACATTCTCTGAGGCTGGGTTAGTCCTTGCACTGAATCTGTACACAGCAACGTCATTCCTTCCTTCCTGCCACCCCCTCGGTACAGCCAAACTGATCAAACTCAGGCCAGGTCTTCAAAGTTTCAAATTGTCTGCTATCTGCTGAAACCCACTACCCTGATGGCTGTCACTTAATGAACAAAGATACGTCGTTATGCATCCTAGTTATCCACTTCATCCCGTAAGAGGCTTTTCTTTCTTCTGGAGTTATTTAGGAGTGTGTGGGTTGCTTTGTCACACTGCTTGGGTAATGAAAGGGTATAGAAAACAGCCTGAGACCTGGTACTGGAGACGTGTAATTATTTCTGATATTAAGAGATCTTTCAAGTTTTTGTTGTTTTTTTTTTTAATTATTTCTGCTATGACAATTGCATCTGAGTGTTTACCTTTCAGCCTTATCCCACATTTAACGAGCTAAAAAGAAGGATGCATTAGCAGGGTTTATAAGAGGAAAAGAGCATAATAAGGTTTTTAGACCCATGTGCTGATGTGGGACTGATTCTAAAAGCATAGGACACAGATGCTTGCAGTGAGCCTGAGTGACTGTGGAACCTTGTTTACATTCTGTTTGTGTTTTTTTGTGGGGCTGAATATCATGTAACAAGCACATTGCAGCACAAGGCTGTGGTCTGACAGGGCCTTTTTTATGCAGCAGATTCAATTCCATATTAATGGCTAACACAGGTTATGTAGGAACATACACCTTTAAATTCCAAATACATCTCCACTTTCATTTAACTGTAGCAAAACAGAAGATCAGATAACTCTCAAGTCAGACAAGAGCACTCCAGGTACCAGAGGCCATGTGTTTCCCACCAGATAATTGAAATCCTCACTGTGGGCTGGGGTGAGAGCCAACCTCTCTGCTAGGAATTGTTAGGAGCAAGATATCAGTGTTGATCTACAAACGTACATTAGAAATAACAGTGATTTCTACAATACTGATAATACTACTCTATATATCCACTTAAAGGGAAGAGCTTTAAGTAAAGCTTTAAGCTTTACCCTGCATCCCCATAAGCCTATCTGGTGTTCACTTTGGATTGCAAAGGGAAACATCCCAAACATCTCAACAGCATCGATCAGAAAATGTTTCCTGCAGTGTGAAACCCCAGGAAGAACTCAAGATTTTCATTCCTGAGTTTCCTATACCTTGAGACAGACCAAAGTTATTAAACGCAGAAATATACTTCTGCACTGCTACTAAAACACAGTCTGACTTCCATTCTTGAGAAAAAAAAATAAAATAATAAAAAGACATATGTGATGCTGGGAAATTTCCTAGAAGGAATTCCGCTATTTGAAAATCCATACATCTGAAATCTGGGGAGAAAAATTATATATTTTCATCTTCAGCTGTCACTTTAATTAAAATGCCCTATTGCTACACTGAACAAGGTGCCTGTACACTGTGACTTGCTTTGCTCTGGATTCCAGCTGCACACTTCTGCAACTGCAAAGAGATGGAGGGTATGGAGAGGCCAGCAACAGCCTGCATAACCTGCAGGTGCATTGTGAAGGCACACAGGTATTTAATTTGCAGGAAAATATAGCAGAGCACAGGGCTGATCACTCAGAATTCATCACTGAAGAGCATAAGCTATTCTAGACATTGACCAGCAGGAAGCAAAGGGTAAAGGAGGCCTCCAAGCAGAGAAAAAAAGCAGATTGTGTGACTAAACGGGGGTGAAAATGAGCTGTGATCCATCGGAGGAGAGAGTCTGGCACTTGCCTCACCTTCGCCGTGCTGTTTCCTCTCCTGCTGCTTGAAGATAGCCAAGAGCTTCCTTTTTAATCAAGGACCATTGGAAAGTACCAGCAGGTTCCCACTCACAACGCGTTGATTGGCTTCCAACCGCAGTGACAATTGCATCCTGTAATCAAAATAGCAATCATTAATGGCACAATTATTCCCCCCCAACACGCATGCACGCACTCTTGTACCACTGAGTAATGACACCAAAATGCAGACTACAAACAATGTAAAATGCCTGTCTCTGGGAAAGCTGCGCATCCCTGGCCTCACAACGGGCAGCCTGGGGTTTCTGGAGCACCAGGCACTGCAGGAGAGCAGGTGTTGATGGCAGTCTGCAGATCCAGGGCGTGACTGGAAATCTAACGGAATTGAGTTGGGAATCCGAGTGGATGGAATTGTTTTCAGGCAGCATCCTGCCCTGCATGCATACAAGCATCCCTTCTCAGGAGTCGTTCCCCCTGGCAGTTTCCCTCCCCCTGCTGGTGGTGCCCTGAGGCCATTGGAAAGAAATACTTTTGTAGGTGACTGATTTCTCTGACTGCTCTGAGCACAGAGTTGAGGCAGTTTATTCTGGAGATGCCTACCTGCACTCTCAGCTTTTTCTTTTTGTCTTTCTTCCTGACCTTTCTGCTCCCTGTTATTTCATCGGTGGCCAACAGGTTGGCCATGAGCCAGCAGGGTGTCCTTGTGGCCAAGAAGACCAGTGGTATCCCAGGCTGCATTAAAAAGAGCGTGGCCAACAGGTCAAGAGAGGTGATCCTCCCCCTCTACTTTGCCCTGATGAGGCCACATCTGCAGTAGTGTCTAGTTCTAGCTTCCCCAGTTCAAAAAAGACAGGAGTCTCCTAGAAGGAATCCAGCAGAGGGTGACAAAGATGATTAAGGGTCTGGAGCATCTTCCATATGAGGAAAGGCTGAGAGATCTCAGACAGTTCATTATGGCAAAGAGAAGTCTGAGAGGTGATCTTATCAACATTTATAAACATCTACAGGATGGGAATCAGTTGGATGGAGTCAAGCTCTTTTCACTGGGGTGCAGTGACAGGACAAGGGCACCACTTCAGTATGGACACATACTGGAATACTGGAAGTTCCACGTGAATGTCAAGAAAAACTTCTTTACTTTGGCGTGATGGAGCACTGGAACAGGCTGCCTAGAGAGGCTGTAGAGGCTCCTCCTCTGGAGATATTCAGAACCTGCCTGGATGTTTTCCTGCGTTTTCTACTGTAGAGAACCTGCTTTAGCAGCTGGGTTGGACTTGACAGTCTGCAGAGATTCCCTTCCAACCCCTACTATTCTGTCATTCCATGATTGCTACATAGACTCTTCCCTGTTTACACCCACACACAAGCAGGGTCTCTTCTCCCACTCAGGACCATGTGCATCTTCTTTGGGTATCCTCCTCCATCAGTGGTTTAGGACTCAGCTATTTTAGCCTTTTCCCCACCCTCTGAGAATGAAATACATTTTTGCAGAGGCACATCCAACTGAATGATGAATTCTCTTAACTTGCAAACCAGAAGAAAAACAGAGGCATTAAAGAATCAACTAAATGTCACCTTGTCTTTTCAATTTCAATTTGAATTTGTGCTGGGTGCACAACATACTTCACAGTTTACTGTAAAGGCAGTTGTTGTTTTAAAAAAGGAGTACGTAAAACGTGTATGGATTTTACAGTGGGTTGTATTTGATGAAATAAAATTTTAAAAGAACTTTCTTACCAGACACTTTTTTTTTCATGTATTTTTATTTCATTCTTGGACCATTTTACTTTAACAATATTTACAGTGAAGGTTAATTTTCAAAAGTTGATGTTTTAACACAAAGAGATTGCAAAGTAATGCTCTGAAATGTCAAAAAAAGAAAACTGCTGACAGACTGAAAATTCCCTTCTAGTTTCTTTCTCCTCACCAAAGATGCACTCTGAGCTGAAGCCTGTTTTGTGCATAAATCTCACCCCTAATTTTCAGCTTAGATTTTCAGTTTTACTCCTTAGAACTGCCATTAATTTCTAGCATTTATGCCATTTTTTCTCCCTTTGTAAGGATCCTTGAACAGACTTGAGGAAATCAAAGTCTATTGGAGTCCAACTTAGAGCAATTAATGTATTTTTTGTAAATACAAATTGGACCTGTTTGTGGAGCAGAGAAGTTCCCACAAGCAAAAGGTGCCATTTCCAGTAGGTCTTAACACTTAAGATCTTTCACATAAGTTTGGTACCTTTGGTGTGAACATGAGAGCAACTGACTACGTGTTGAATCAACAGACTTTCTTTGCTGACCTGCAAAGTTGGAATTGGGGCATACAGATAGACAGAAAAAGCTTTCAATACAGCGTGTAGATAACTAGAGGGCATGAATCTATGGCTGCAATGTTTAACCAGCACTGAACCAGTTTTATATACACCTGTATAGAAAAATAGGAAGAAATACATATCCTTTTTCCTTTTTCTCAGAAATAACACAGCACATCCCAGCTCTAGAGTGAGATGGAGAGTTTATGAAACGTTACTCACGAATAAATCTTTGAACAGTAAATTAATGGATTCTGTTACTCTTCCACAAAGCATTTTGCGGAAATGCTCCCAAGCATCATATTTTGGTTCTCTCCCTACTCACCTGATTTGTAGATGCCTACTGGTATAGAAGATACTTCCTAAAGTAATCAGCACAAGATGCAAACATGGGTCCCTCATGTTGGCAAATGTTATTTTTGTCAGCCTGCATCAGACTGACTTACTAGCAAATCACTAGAAACAAGTAAATCTCAAGAGTTAGGAATTTCATTCATTTCATTCCAGATAAATATTTAAATGTGTTTGTCCTTAGTACTTTTCTCTGGGCTTATCCTAGTATATTTCGTCTAGAAATCAGACTGAGGATTTGGGAGTCTGAATCAGCTTGACAGATCCCACAGACAAAACATGTAATAATTCAGTGATGCTCAGTGGCTGCACTTGGAAGGTTGTCAGTGCGTGGTGGGATTGGATTTAGGATCTACAGTAGAAAGTAGGAAGAGAGAAACTTGATCGTATCAGCACATACAGCCTCATTAGGTCCAATTACATTTTCCTCAAGGCTCATTTGCACCTCATGGTCATCTGAAGTCAGTTTGAGGGTTGCTGTTATTGCCAGAGTGGCAAAGCAACCCTGGTGCTGAGAACCAGCCCCATGGCTCACCCATAGCTGCGCAGGGACAGCGAGGCAGGGTTCTCTGCAGACATGGACACCTCCTTTCCATCCACACCTTCACTTCCTCCACCAGGCAGCGCTGCTTATGGCCACGGATGCTTTGCTTCCAAGCGAGACAAGTGCAGAAAAACCCAAACGAACTATTCAAACCTCTATAACAGTTCAGGTCAATTTTAAGAGGCTCTTTTGTCACAGCTTACCCAGCCGTCTTTACAGCCTTGCAACAGAAAGGAAGACCTAAGGTTTAAGAAAAGGAAAAGCCTTTCCCTGCTTGATTTTTATTAATAAGTACTTTTTTTCTTTTTCCAGGCATAGACACTTTTTATTGTTAACTACTTCTGACCTATATCAGAGATTTCAGCCAACAATGGCTATCAAGCAGGGCACTCACCAGCTCTCAAAGAACATAACAGCTCCCTAAGCCACAATTTTCCAGCAGCTGGGCCGGTGGAAAGAAGGCCAACATCTTCACAAAAGCAAACAGCATCCTGCAGAGGCTTTGCCTTAAGGGGAGCAGCATGCTGCTATAGCCGCTTCAGTCACAGGGTACAAGGCAATTCCCAGGACAGGAAAATAAATAAATAGATAAATAAATTGGCTGGTTCCTCTACTTCATAAACACAAAAGCACAAACATGTGCATCATCGCCTTTTCTTAAAGTGCTTTATTATTAACTGGAAATAGCAGCCAGATCCATCATGTTCAGCATGCCCCACATCACTGCTCCGCTAAACACCGCAGATTATTTCCCTATAATTGCCTTCCTGAGCTGTCTAGCAGCTTCTATTCATTTCCATTAAGGCTCAGGAGAATGAGATCATTTAATATTTCTCCATTCTCCCTTTATATTTCTCCCATTTTTGTAAATTTGGCAATTATGTGCTCACTCCATCCCCTCAGTTACACAAGTTCAAGTGCCGTGCTTGATGTTGCAGTGGAACAGCTGAAACAACAGCAAAGTAAAGACTGGAATTTTCACTATGTGAGCTTAACCTGAGAGGGAAATCTATTTGTGCCCAACCAAAAGAGGCACAAAACAGCCACAACCACGCTCACCTTGCTCAGAACAACCCTACGGGCCATTGTTGGGGAGTGAAGGAGCCTCCAAGAGAAAGTAGGCTACAGTCATCCAGGAACCAACACCAAACCTATGAGTTTGTGTTCAAGCAATGCATTGATGTTGTACTGAGGGACATGGTTTAATGGGAAATGTTGGTGATAGGTGGATGGTTGGACTGGATCATCCTGGAGGCCTTTTCCAACCTTGGTGAAGGTTCTATTCTTCTATTATTATATTCTATATTCTTCTATTATTATATTATTCTAAGTCCTCTTTTTGGCTGTAGTGGCTGCAGAACTCCACCTGCTCACATGGCCAGGAGCACTTGGATGGATCAGGATGACACTGGGTTTGATGCCAGCATCACCTCCTCATAGAAACACACGCATTAAGTGAGCAATCCCGCCATCAGCCATGCACAAATCACAAGATTTCTGCCAGCCTGGATTCTGGCGGCTGCGTTACAGCGTCAGAGCTGGCTTTGTCTCCACACAAACACTACATTCTGTTTTTGAGAACAGGACCCACGTTGCCGTTTCTCTTCCTTTCCTTCATTTTCTGCACACAGTTTTTTTAATTCAGATTTTTTCCCCCCCCATTCTGATAACTGGTAATCTCATAAAAGAACCATCAGATATTTCGAATCTCTCCTGTTCTAGCAATTATTACCCTTTGATGCAGAGATCTTTTGATGTTGCCACAACCTCATTTTTTCCATTCACTCCGCATGCCCTCACTGTCAGAGCCTGTCCTGATGTGACCCCATGCTCCACCAACAAGGGCAGGAGCTTGGCAGGGTCAGGTTGGGCTTCTCCTTCCCACTCCCTGCAACAGAGCCAGTCAAACCCAGGCACACACTGCCCTAAGCTCCACCATCCCAAAGAGCCAACTGGGATGTGTCAAGAAGCCAAAGCCCAATAGAAGTATGCTGGGATAGCTCACAGAACCCCACGGCATTCTGAGGATTCCCACTAGTGCAGAAATGCATGGACCATATTAAAAACTCCATGGTGATAAGAGCAGCAAAACTTTGTGAGTTTTTCATATAAAAGAAGGCACAGAACAGAAAACGTGAGCATCATGAAGGACAACTCATACAGCAGGGGAATTTTTGTATGATTTGCCACTGAAAATAATTAATAAAAATAAATGGCCTAACACGATCTTATGCAACACTTGGCAAGCTCCTAATTTTGACTTCAATGGAATGCGATTTACATCAGCTGGATGCCTGTCACTATAAAGACATAGATCTGACAGAGAATTATCAGTTTGCCTGTGCTTAAAATACTCTGGGGATGAGGAGGAATTCAGGTAAAACAGAGCTGAAACATTAAACTGCCTCTTTGAAGCTCCAGAACAGAAAGCTACCCTCTAAGGGCAGAGCTGCACATCATTTGGAAAGCAGCTGAGTGAAGCATCCAGGAGATCCCCCTGGCTTCAGGTCACTAACAGAGGTGGGAAGGCATTATTTAATTTAATCCACGTCCTTACCTAGAGGTGGGGATCAGCTCTTCGTACTCAGAGAGTGAGACCACCTGGATCACACAGAGAAGGAAAATCACTTCCCAAGAGTAGGCAAGAAGGAAGCAGAACAAAACAAAGATACAGGAGAGGGCACAGTGGCATTTATCTACATGTTTACTAAAGAGAAGAAAAGCAAGACGCATTCACAGAGCAAGTGACACAGAGACACGGCAAATCCAACTCAAGGACTGCCACAGGACCCCCTGATAATTGCAGCAGCGAGCTGTGCAGCTTCATGGAGTCATGGCAATGGACACTGATGGCCCTTGAAGGCCATCTTCAGCCCTGCAGCAGGACCCTCACCCACAGAGAGTCTGGGACCTCTGCAAACCACCACATTGATTCCTATGGGGGGGGTAAGTGGGCTCAGGAGATTAAAAAAGGCTGGAAATGTTCCAGTTGCCCCATGGATACAATGGGGGGGGGAGAGAAAAGGAAAAACATGACCAGCACATCACCAAGACAGCAATTTTGCCCAGGATCTGCTAAAACCTAAGAAACCGTTCTGAGAGGCATAAAGGAGCTTTCTTCCCTCAGGTCAGGGCAGGCTGAAATGTGGATATGCAGTTTGTCTGTGCTCCTGCCTCACATCACATAGCATCCACAGCTCTGGCCAAAGTGGTGAGCTGAGGAAGGGTCACTCCTGTCTCATGCCCCAGAACCTCACAGCTCCACAATCCTCTGTGTCCCCAGGGCACAGCTGCTTGCTGCAGCTATCAGATCACTGAAGCAACTCTGTGTTTTGTTCCTGGGATGCTTTCCTGCAGCCTCAACGCAGCACCACAGCTCCACAGACTTGGGACACCCACGCTGTGCCAGTGACCCATCTAATACCTAACAAGACGACTACATTCCCACCACATAAAACCTTTTTATTTAATTTTTTTCTTTAAGGCAATCAATAAGCCTCTAATTATAATGTTCTTTTCCTTGCCCTTCTTCAGATCTGTGTCAGCCCAATAATGTCACCAAGTGGAATAGATAAAAGTTTTACTAGTCCTTCAGGGCTATTCTGCCAAATGAGGAATTGCTACATATTCACTCGCAAACAGCTGCTAATGTTTAATTTTTTACGTAAAATGCTTTGGAAATGGAGATGCAACACACCGAGCAGCTGTTAATGCTCTGTTTTGCTTGTGCATGAGCTGCAGAGTGGAGGGCAATGCTTATCTCCAGCATTATTGCTGCCACGCTGGATTGAACACAACAGCATAGGATGAGGCCTCATCTAAACCCTTGTTCATATCAGCTCCAGCTGCTGGGCTTTCAAAGAGTCCCGGAGCTTGGTCTCACACTGCAGAGAAATTCCAATCTTAAATCCCCTGTCAAAAAAAGATACAACCCAACAGCAAACAAAATCACTTCCAAGCAGGGAATGCTTTTTTCCCTTCTTTTGTTTCTGCATATCAAAAAAAGAGATGGATTTAGTTCCCCATATCATAGGAAGCCAAACTGCTTTTTTCTTCTGCTTTCCTGTATGATGTTTGATTTCTTCTGATTTCAGTTCAGAGCTTTCCAGGTGGGGAGCAATGGCTGAATGAAGCTGGACATTGCCAGCAGTCTCCAGGCACACCTGGCTTTCACCTGTTTCCCCAGCAGAATATACAAAATAGAACCATCAAAAAAGCAAGCAGCAAACTGCAGGTCTCAGGAGGAGAGAGAAAGTGGAATTAGGCACCCTTTGAAATATGGAGGCAGTGGCAAATGAGAATAGATGGGCTTTGATGTCAGGAGGAGAAACTGGCAGCTGAGCTCAGATTCTGATAGCTCCTTCCCAAACCCAGCTCAGATGCTTTCATCTCTCAGGGTCTGGAACAGCTCCGGGCTTCAAAGCAGCCTCTGAGGAATCTCTTCATTGAGAAGTCACACCAAGTCCAGCCTTGCTCAGCCTGGGAACTGACGCCATCCAGGAGCTGCCACGCGTGCTAAGGCAAGAGCTGGAGTTTGGAAGCTCAGGTTTAGAAATGGCTGCTGATGCCCTGTAACTAAGAAACAGCTCTTCTTACTGTCATCTTGACACTATTTGAGCATCTAAGAGCACACGGCAAATAGATTAATTGAGCCTTCAGTAAATAAACCTACAGGGAGGGTTTATCAAACCCAGGCACAGAGCAACTAGGCGATTTGTGCAAGGCTATCACTGAGGCTGGGCCTCTGGGCACAACAGAACAATGCTTTATTGCAAGAGCACTGCCACCATGTCTTCCCTTTGTACTGCACAGCCCACAGGATGGAGTGAACCAGGCCAGCTAGCGCCTGGACAGCTTCCTGCTGTGCTTCTTCAACTAGGAGAGCAGAGCTTGGCTTTAATGCCTTGGGGCAAACGTCTCTGAGTCTATGTGCGTGTGCATGAGACAGAATAAATTTGATCAGATTTGGTGTGACAAAATTATCAAGGAAACATTTGCATTGCCATTTATGCAGCAGGCTGCACGATGCAAAGCAGAAAGAGAACATGTTCAGGGTGTCAGCAGCTGCACGCCTCAGCTAATGGGAAGAGACGTGTGAGCCGGAGAATAATCACACTCATTAACAGTGACATCCAAAACTAACATGGACAGTGCCTTTTCACCAAGGGCAACTAATGTGTGTGAGGCTGCTCTGACTGGAGCCATTGCTGCAGTGAGGCTCAGGGCAGTTGAGATGTTGCAGATATGTCCCAGCAGCATCTCTGGCTCGCTACAGCACAGAGGATAAGGACAACTGATCCTCTCCTTTCTTTTTGCCTGCCTGGGACCAGGACAGCAGAAGGGGAACTGCAGCCTATGCATTCCCCTAGCAGTTTAAAAAGCACCTGGAAGTCAGAGTAACAAATTTACTCACTTTACAAGCAAGCACTCCCTGAGACCAAAGGTGATCATTTCAGGATGCGATGTGCTCTAGTGGGCTCTAGGAAATTTTAAATGCATTGCCCTTTTTCGTTCTACTCTTGCACTCAATTAGCAGACTGAAGAGAGTGGTTTATATTACATGCAAGAGAACTTTTGAGTGAAGAAAAAGGAGAATTAAATCATTTTATACGTCTCTACATTGGTTTGCTGTTGTTATACGAGCTCTCCTTACAGAGGGACTGTCAGACCTCAAAAACTGAGCACTTAGTATGAGTATATGCATGTGTGTAAAGTGGCTCCTTTATCTTCAACCAATTCCTCCTTTTTATTCTTATAAATACACAAGGATTTGGCAGGGAGAATTGCATGAGGTGGAACTGAGTAATGGCTTTTGGGGCTTCTATAAATTAGGAACACCCAACTTGACAATGTACATGTCATCTTTATGAATTTAGTCCCCAAGCCCATGCCAAGCATTCTGCAATAAACTTCCTCTCCATTTCACACCTAATCATGCGTAGCATAAATCCCACAGATCACAGGCTGCTCAAGGGGCCAAGAAAGGATCATCTTGGGGTGCTTATCCTCAGGTGGGATCAAGCTGAGGCAGCAATTCTCCATTCCTCGTCCTCAATCATAGCAAAGGAACCTCAATCCAGCAAATAATCAGGGTCTGGGTTATTCTCTAATCCATATGCAAGGCATCTGGACACCCTTGTTTGCTATGCTGTCTGCCACCTTTCTTTCTGCTTTGCTTGTAAACAAGCTGCAGGTGAAGAGTGCTGCTCAGCACTTTTCAGGCTTTATCCCACTATTTTTAAATACAGCATAAATGTGATTAACACATCAGTCTGATTATCTCCAAAAGGATTCAAGAGGGAGGCTGCCAGACAGCTTCAAGTCTCTGAAAATCCTATTAAGGCTGAAGAAAGCAAGTGTTGATAGAAGCAAGTAGGGATGTGGAGGATTACCACTATAGTCCAGGAGAGGTGTGGGAAAGGCAGAACTGCACCTTCATTCTCTGCCTCTTCATGGCACCCCAGCAGTATATATTATCACAGAGAACTATTAAATCTGGACCTTTCTCTGATGCCAAAGGTAGACGCATTAGAAACTCACTAAAATCTCTGCTCTTGACCTCATAGGCCACCGTAGTAATTGGACAGATTAATACGATGGGAAAGGCATTACAACAGAGGTGTGATGATGGAAAGACCAGCATGATAAAAAGGTGCTATAAAGGAAGGGAAGAAGTTGCTCACCCATATCAGAAGATTCTTGGTTCACAGGGGAAAGCTTCACCAAGAAAGGATCTCCAGGAAGAGATCCTTCCCCAGCAGCTGTCAGCCCTTAAATAAGGTCTAAGAGAGCACCTTCACCTGTGCTCCCAAGGCTGACCGGGTCCTTTCCCAGGTGCTCAATCAGTAGTTTAGGTTGTGACTCAACAGTTCCCATACAGCCACATTCTCTCCTTTGCTCACTTTTCACAGGCAGTTGAGATCCTTTCTGAGCAGAAAGCCACTTGTCTGGCTTTTTGAGGCCACCAATAACCCAGGCAGAATAGTTGCTCTTGACCATCCTGGAGAAATGGGTAGGGCACATGAGCATCTTCTGACAACAAACAGGTACTTCCATTTGGGTATCTACAGCCCCAGAACATGCCTTTCTTGGATTCATGGGCTGACTCTGCAAACACAGCACAGCATCTGCACCTCCATCTGGGAAGCGAGGGAGAAATCTGGACTGACATATGGAAGTCAATGTTTTTTAAATTTCCGACACTGATAGATCCACATCTGAATTTTCAGTAGCAGTATCCTTGGCTTGAAGGGTGAACTGTATTTGCCCTTTTTCTGTGGGATATAATGGGATTTCAAACCAGTGCTCCATTGATGGAGAGCCAAAGCCCCTCTTCGGCAGGAGAAGCTGCCAGGGGTGCTTCTGATGGGTACCTGGTGCTCTGTGTGTGAACTAGGACAAAAAACAGAGCACTGAAACAATCAGTGCTGTAGTCACGTGGAGAGTGAGATTTTGAAAACCAGGTTGTTCCCTATATGCTCTATTTTCAAATCAGTTCCTCTTTGTTGAGGAAAAGTTCTTTTCTTGCCCCATACCCATTTTGTATTCATTTTCTTCGTAAATCTAGATTAATCCATTTTGCTGTTAGCTAAGTGCAGCTGAACATACATAAGTACACATAGGTATTAATATGCAGGCATCTGTACTTACACATGTATAGATGTATACGTATAGGTATGCATTCGATTGTAAATTTTTTACACCCTTGCAATCCTCTAGAAAACTCCCCAGTGAGCATTAGAAGACAGAAATCTCCAGAAAGGCTGATAAATCATCCTAAGTATGATGTTTGTAGGGGAAGACATTTTAGAGATGATAAAAAGAAACACATTTTCAAAATGTCAATGAACCCACAGAAGCGGTGAGCAGCCTTTCAGATGTCTGCCTGCTTATTAGAGATGGGCAAAGTCAGGCACCTAGAATACTTGACTAGGAAAAGTTGGAGTACAAATGACTACACAGCCTTTGCAAGCCTCTAAAAAGGGAGGCGTGGATTGGAAATGATTGGTGGGGAAATAAAATGAGTTTCCCACGAACCTGTTTTTCAGAATGTGGAGTTCAGTTTGTCCCTGGGAAGTGCAGGAAGCATAGCACAGGGGAGGAATTGCTCATGACAAATTCTTTTTGAATACATAGGACAACGTTACTGAGCAGTCAGGTAACAGGAGGCACAAACACCATCCTCGCCTGCTACTCAGGAAGCTGTTGGTATCAATTTCTGCATTCCCACATCTTTCTGTTATATAAATTAATATGGGGAGGAACATCACTAACATCAAAGGCTTGATGTGTCTATTTAGACAGTCTGAATCCCAGTATCTCATATGCACTTACATGGGAGGTGTAAGAAATGCTGAACATAAACACAAATGTAAGACATAATTGCAGGAATGAGATGTGATGATGTGCTGCTTCTGATCGTTCATTATGATTCTGCTTTTGTGCTATAGGGAATAGGAAGCCCACTTCCCTCCACTACCACAATTACAGAGCATTTTACAATAGCATCCTCGCTCTTATTCATTTTTTCTTTCTTTCTTTCTTCCATTTCTTTTCTTTTTTTTTTTTTTAATGATTGGTAGAGTAACCATTTGTAAATGAAACTCCTGCAACCTTTCATTAAAGAAGATAGGAAGCCAAGAAGGTAGCATTATATATGGCATTTTTATGAAACATTAGGCACAAAGTGATAGCCATATTACTGTATATTAGAGAGCCCTGAAGGATGCTCAGCCAACATGATAGCTTGATTGCATGAACATTCAAATACATCGTTTTTAGAAAGGAGACATGAGCTAATGGAACAGCTAAAGGGCCACGTTCTGGCAGGTGAAGGGTCGATTTTTAAAGCAAAGCTATGATTGATAGCTTTCATTTCCTAAAAATATGGCTTGGTTTTTAAGACAATTGAAATATTCACAGCTATTTTCTAATACAGTGGGAACTGCTTCTCCTCCCACACGTAGCACTGGTCTCAGTGAATTTAGGCCGGATTCATAGCCATGTAAAAGAAGAGAAACACCAGCTGCATGTTTCTTTACACAAGGTATGTAAGCACAATTTTAAATCAGTCTCTATTCAGTGAAGACCAAAGCAGATCTTAGGCTTTCAGTAGAGACACACGCTTAAGAGCTTTGCTTAATAGGAATCAACTCAAGCCAGGGCTTTGGCAGCTGCTTTAGGTTTTAGAACCAGCACCTTTCCTGATGAACCTGACTGCAGAAGAAAGTCATTATTTCAAAAAGAAGGGGTTTGTGGTATGAAGTTCAACATAGGATTAACACGCAGGAAGGTTCATTATTTGTCTGCGGCACCTCAACAGAAAATAATATTTGATAATAAAACAGAGCAACAGATTAGATCACATTTTTTAGCAGGTTTTCCTAATTGCATCTGAAAAAATTGTAACTCTCTGTCCTGTGAAATGACAGCTTCACAGAAGCATACGCAGCAGGAGTACACACATGAGCTCCAGACCCTACAAAGTGGTATTTCAGTGAGCCCAGACACAAGCATGCCCATCTTTTGCAGAGCTGGGATATGCTTGTGCATTTTATAGATGCTGCTAAAAAAGCCAGCTGGAAGCTTAATTCACCATGTTTCACATGAAGAGCATGTTGGCTGTAATTAAAATAATTTATATTTGGAGAGGGCAGTTTTGTAACGCTCTTCCTTCCATCCAGGGCCGTGAACTGCGGCAGCAATTAGTAAGAGACATGACTGATAGAAGCTACAATCTCAAAAGGTCAGAGATGCATTTCCATGCTCACAGTGGCTGAATACAACATTAGATACGAAAGGAGCTGAAATGGGCTCATGTTTGTAACTGTCAGGTTGCACCCGTGTACGCTGTAGTGACAGACCCCATGTCCCCATACAATATCCAGGCCCACACCCCTCGCAGGCCTAAAGCCTGGTCGATGTCTGCAGACCCACCCATGCCCTGATCCCACTGAGCTCTCCAGCCAGCATGGCCAATGCAGCAGCATCCATAAACAAGTACTTCAAGAGTTCATATTTTTAAGAACAAAACACTTGTAGACTACATTTGTTCGGGCTTAGAACAATTTACAATATCCAAAGCTTCATTAGGATTACAGTTAACTAGGGATAACGGATTTCTGAAATTATATTCAGATCTGAACTTCTTTGTTCTGAAAAGAGTGTAACAAATAGCAAAATAAGAGTGCAAGAAAATGAATATATGCAGTTTCTGTATTCCTGTGGTTCTGAAGGAAAGCTTGACAATGGCACATACCTGAAGGAACTTCTGGGGTACTGCAGAATCTGCAGTGGTGCAGTGCTAGGGGTTCCACCTGGGATACTCTAAGAGGGGCAGCGATAAATCTCACAGATCCTGGTGTTCCCTGGCTGATGAGACAAACAGGAGTGGAGGTGGGATGGAGGAGGCAGACCCATATCCCAAGGCAGCACCACGGGCTGGCTCTGGATCATGGAGCACAGTGGGCTGCTACCACCCATTCATGGGTGTAGAGATAGGCATATGTGTTATTACAGAAGTCACCGGCCACTTACCTCCCATAGATACTTTCTTATTCATTTGGGCATCATCGCTCATGCTTAGTAATGACCAACACAAATCTGCTTTCTGGCACCGTTGCTATGAAATCGGTAGAAATCCTGTGTAAGATTTCTTGGATGGGTAAGAGTGCATCAGGCAGAAAGGACAACTACTTTACTCCTTTCCCTGTTGCTCTCTAAGCAAAGCAGCAGAGAAAGTCAGCATAAAAAGCTGTCAACGTTTCTCGTGTTTCTTTATTTACTTCTGTTGGAAGCAAAGCTTTCCCCATTGAAATCTCAATTTCCTTTCTCCATCTGCAATCCGGACCGCCGCGGCAGGGGTGAAGGCAGCGTCTATCTGGCTTCATACAACAGACACCAGGCCAGCAGAGATAAAAGACAGCGCTCAACACATAACTGTAATTGTTAGAGCAGAAATGCACCGACCTAAATGGAATTTCACCTTGGGAGTTTTGGCTGAATTGAGACTAAACAGAGGTGAAATTCCCCAGGCATATGGCAAGTCCTCGGGCTGGTGTCGGCAGAGCCCCACATCACTTCATCAGCCCTCAGAGGCCACCATTAACTCTACAGAGTGCTGTTATTAGGGAGACGAGAACAGCTGTAAGTGTCTCTTAATGCCAGTGGGGAGCTGGGGAGTGCTAAACTACTGAATGTATAATAGAAAAGGAAGAGGAATATAGCTCTGCTGAATTAGTTCAGGCCACGGAGGTCTGTTTGTTTCAATTATCACCGGTACAGTTAAGTCCCCTGAACTCCCCCATTAGCTCCCCTTGTGTTCATTTATACAGAGGCACACAGGTCCAGGCTGACTGGATCAAATGCCTCTTGCTTTAATGAAGCTTTTTTTTTTTTTTTTTTTTTTTTTTTTTAATATAGCATTGGAGCAGATATCAAAAAGAAAGCATGAGCACTTAAAAATTAATGGGTCAAAGACATCGCTGCTGTACTGTGATGGGATGTACTGATACTTTGTTTAGATCCAAGCTGCTGGGCAAGTAACATAGCAGAAGAAAAAATTACAAAGAATAGGTCTAAAAAAGAGCTGCTTTGCCTCTCTTCCTGGCTTCCCTTCCACTGAAGGCCAGTGTGTGATGTTCCTGCTTTGCAGCAAGGCATTTAGGGAGAATTTGCATCATTTTCTGCTTGCTACTGCTACTAATCAAACCTTTTCTAAGAAAAGGGTTAAATTCATGCCCAGTGCCTCCCTCCCAGCCTCCATTCATGCCACTTAAATACTTAAATATATGGAAAAAGTTAGTTTCCAAAGAGCTGCATAGTTTCCTGTTTCTTTTGCCTGGCTGTTGCAACCACCTAGGGAGAGACTTGAATTTCTTTAAAAAGCCGAGGTTTGCACCTCAATTAAAGTTCAAAAACCATCAAGAAAAGGCAAGAAGGCAGAGTTCAAGCATCCTACTCCCCTCTTGCAGCCCACTGCCAGAGCCCAGCTCCCTGCCCTGGGGAGCAGCAGCCGCGCAAGCACAACCTGCAGTGCAGGGCTGGTGCTGAGGGGCTGCAGCTCTCACATCTAATAGCAACACGAGCAAGCCAGGCTCCCCAACTCTGACACACGGGGGAGAGAACTTCAGACTAAAATTGGAAGGAAATTCTTTTCTTTTAAGATACCAAATCTCATTATACACAATTCGCTTGCAAGCCCACAGCGTGCTCTGCTCAGCCTGAAATGCTGTCTTATTTCTCCATGCTTGGTCTTCCAGTCTTCTTGTTAGCCTCTATTTTGCAAGGTCAAAAGGCTCTTGACTCTCAAGATTCCTCTCCATGAACATGTTCTTAAAATGAGCAGTAAAATCCCCTCTCCAACTTCCAATGAGCTAATGAATGGAGTTCTCTGTGCCCTATAGCTCATTTCCCAGCACCTGAGTCATTCTCACATCCTTTCTCTGAGAGCTCTGTAGGATCTTCATGTCTCATGCTGGGAGACGGTGCCGGAAGGTGACACAGTCCTCCAACAGCCATCAGCACTTCGAGGACAGAGGATGCTCCCCTTGTTCCACCCGATGCCTTCTGTTCATGTGCTCGCAGTGCTGCCCTTCTGCTGCAAAATTAAGAGCTCGCGTTACAACTATTAACCACAACGGCCCCAAATCCATCCCAGAGACACCATCTCTCAACTCGGACTCTCCCATTCAGTGGGTCCCTCCTGCCATTTTCCTTCCACCAACTGAACTCTGACAGTATTCAGTCACATGGTTCCCATGTTCTTGACCACAAGTTGACAGTCACCGTGGAGCTGAGCACTGTGACCACTTCTTCACAACACGGTGAGCAGCAGGTAAGGAACCCCACAGTTTTAAGGTTGGATTATTTTGTTGAACCAGAACGTTGCAGATTTCTATGATGTGGCTTAGGCATTTCAATAAAATGTTCATGAAAACTGAAAGCAGAAAGCTTATGCTAATGACCACCCTTCCTCCTAATGAGAAGTGGGGAGGCTTCAGTGCAGAGGGGCTTTGATGCTCCAAGTCTGCAGCACCATAAACCAATACAAACGCATCAAATATCCAAAAACTCTAAAGAGAATTTTAGCAAACATTTCCCTCTCCCAGAGACTTTTTTGAAGAGACAAGAAGAACAATCTTGTCCTTCTGAGAAGATATATTCCAGCGAAAAGACTATTTTTTACTGTAGCTGGTGCCCCTGCCAGCCCACAGGAAAGCAAATTGAGTGATTAGAAGCATCTAAAAACTATTGCTGCAAGTGAAAAAGGACATGGAGCAAGGACAGCTATTTTTAAGCCATGCAGCAGTGCTGCCTGCTGATTCCACAGCACCAAAGTTATAATTTCTTGTTGATCACGCAGTTACTTTTTCCTCTCTGCAATCCTGTTACCAAACTCATAGTCTGTATCCTATGAATTGCTACAGTGGCTTGTGAGGAGAAAGAAAACACAAATTTGGGAGAAAGATTCATGCACTGGCCTTTAGATGCATAGGCTCGGATCAGAGTCTGAGTGCAAATTTTATTTGCAATCTTAATGACGAATGGAAGGAAATCCTTGGTTGCACTGGCACAAAAGGCCAGATGATTTTGGACTGGATCCAGAGGAGGGGTGAGTACAAATATGTGCTCCAGTCACTGCGAATGTGTGGCAGGCACTCCCTGGTGACAGAACAGGGGTTCTGTTCATCACCCCAGGTTTTCAAGCCAAGTACAGATGTCAGGGAAGAACCAAAATGCAGATTTTGGGAGAAGGTTGGAAATGTGTGCACATTCCATGGGTGGAATTGGAGTAATGCCATGAAGCCCTGGGAAGCGCAGGGGGAGCTGGGTGCCGACTTGCTGCATTCCTTATCAGTGCTGAAGTGCAGGCAGCTCTCCTCAGCCCACACAAAGTGCAGAATATATCTCATTAGCCCAGTTTAAAAGAAAAGGAGGTAAGAGAAGATATATCCACTGCTGCTAAGTGGAATAAAGAATTATACGCAAACAGTGCAAGCCTACAGCAGCTGCAGCCAAGCAAACAAATCAACCATTTATTACTTCTCTTTCAGTGTTTTTAAACATTTATGGAGTGCCATCAATAACCAAGTTAATTGTGAACGGCTGCTCGTCTATTCACAAAGCCTTCTTCAACCTCCAAGTATCAGAACTGCCGTGAAAGGGACTTTTCATGGACGACAATAATTATATGGCCATTTAACTGCTCTCCGCACATCTCATGGCACAATCCCACCCAATGCGTCACACTGGGCGCCATTATTAATGACCAGGGATGAAGAACACTGAGCAAATGGGTTGAGAACAAGTCATTTCTGCATGCACGCGCACACAGGGTGGGAGCCCTCTCCAAAGGAAGGAAACAGCCACCATTTTGCCAGGCAGAGACTTGCCAAAGCATTCACAAACAAGCAAGCCCGGTGCTCCTGCTGTTTACGGAGGAAGGAATTAATCCTGAGTGACCCCGTTAGTGCCTGTGGCACCTTTCTCAACTAACGAAACAAATAATAATAATAAAAAAAAATGAAACAAGCGGCAGTGACCTAGTGTCAGGAATGAAGAATTTGTCTCCAGACTGATTTAATCATATCAGAAAGACGGATGCCAGCATTCATTACTGTGACAAAATGCTTATTGTTTAATCGCATTACCCACCAGCTTCCAGCTAGGCTGAGATGAGTTTGTCTGACACCGACCTGCAGTGGTGATCCCATGGAGCAGCCCCAGGAGCTCAGTTCCATTGGGACATTTCTGAGAGCCCCAAGGCTGCACCTTTTATGTCCCTTCATGCTCAGCTGGCTGCCTTCATTTACCTACTCCCCCCCTTTTGGGTGGCTGGCCAAAATGGTTACAGCCTTTTCATGAAAAAAGGTTTCTGATCCCCCATCAGATGCACATTTTTGTGTGAAACCCTCTTACTTCTCAAAGATGAAACCCAAAGAATTTTGTTATTTTCACCACTTCAGCAGACTAACTAACCCCGCTGAGGTCCACCAGACTTCCTCCAATCAAAAGAAGAGCTCGCAGACAGGAAAAAAAAAAAAAAAAGGTATATTTACATATATAATTTACTTAAGGTATTTCTGAAATGTTTTCCACATTGGTGACATTTAGCAGATTTGAGTGTTTTGCTCAGCACTTGAGAGAAATGTGCGAACGACGCAAACTCCCGCTCCCACTGGATGACTTTGTGGTGGGCAGCAGATAGGAGAGACTTCCCTAGAAGCCCCCAAATGCCAGCTCCTGTCTCAGTCAGCAGGAGAGCTGCGTCTCACCCATGATTTCTGTAACCAGTATACAGAACATGAATAACTCTCCTACATGCCCTGCTCAATGGAGCTGTAAATACATAAACATGTCCTGCAGATTGCCCGTCCTCAAGCTTATAGCTTCTGCAGGAGCTATGACATATCTTTTACAAAGACATTTAGCCTCAAGCTAAGGACTTCAAATGATAAAGAATCCACCTTGCCGCTGGGTAATTTATTTCAGTGGTTAATTACTCTCACTAAAAAATGTGCACCATATTTCTAGTCTGCATCCATCTAACTACTGCTCCAGTGCAAGTTTTTAAATGAGTCCAAATGCATGCTGGAACAGGACTTTGGGAGTTAATTAATACTGTTTGGATAGCCAGACAGTGGAGACATGTTCAATAAAGCTGACATTTATGTATCACTATCAATTCACAAAGATGAAACACACTGAGCTCCCTGCAAAGCAACCGGCTCGTGCATTTTTGGACTTCCTTGTAGAATTTCAATAAAGTCATAAGGAATAATCTACTTAATTTCCACTGAAGCCTGCTCTCTATAATATCAGGGTAGAACAGTTTTATTTCTCATCATTTAGGGGAGAATATTCAATCCATAGTCCCTTGCAAGGCTGAGCTGAGAAACATTTATCTTTCATAAATTTTCATTTTCATATTTTTTTCTCCGTGATTTATAAATTCTGGTGTCTTTCCCTAGAGACGGGCATGAGTTTTGGATTCCTGACATTGATTGATTCAAGGGGAAAAAGTACGTAACTGGATCTGACAAGACAAACATATGCAGTGGCTGGACAGATGTACCACAGAGAGAGGTAATATCTGGAGCCTTACACAGAGTTCTGCCCAAGCATTACCCAAGTTCAGATGTTACAGGAAATTACAGTGAATATGCAAAGAGAAATGAAGAGCTGGAAGAAAAAAAAAAATCTCCCCAGATACTTCATAAGCTGAATAGCTGCAGTCAATTCATTTATTGCAATTCTTCTTGTTATTCATACCATGCCTAAAGTGAACGGACAGGGTTTTTGCTCAGATTGCAAACCAGGTCAGACCAACATGTCCAGGACTCCACCTACAAAATGCTAAGACATGCAAATGTTCTTTAAGCAGTGCAAAAGCAAATCTGTTTTTCCTCCCCCTATCAACACGTAAGCCATTGGAAAAGTAAGATTTCACACTTCCAGAAGGAAAAAAAGAAATCACAAATGCCTCCAGCTAGTTGCTAGTAAGTGCTGAGGTGAGCACTGAAAAGGGAACTGGATTTCCTACCTCCTGAAAACTGATGGGAGATGCCAGAATTTTTCTTCTGTTCACATCACACTTCAAACTTAAGTCAGGTTTGAAACTCAGGGTTCAGAGGAAAATTTCTAATGTTCTTGGTTTGGGTGAGATCAAATAGGTTAATTTAATTAGAATCAGTTCGGTTCACTCTGTTCATCTCTTGTTTTGCTTTTCTATCTATAATATCATTGTGGTTAAAGATGCATGGATAAAAATAGATCATTTTGTCCCAGAAAAACAAACAAACAAACAAATAATAGCCAAAGCCTAAAAACTTACACTTAGATTATTTTTAAAAAAAGTCAATACCAATTTCTTCCTGTGAATGTCTTCATTCACCATTAA
Source organism: Chrysolophus pictus (assembly GCA_037305975.1). Classification (NCBI taxonomy): domain Eukaryota; kingdom Metazoa; phylum Chordata; class Aves; order Galliformes; family Phasianidae; genus Chrysolophus; species Chrysolophus pictus. Next base: position 10,668,426 of record CM074595.1, read on the forward strand.
TGAACAGACAAAAGTAACGTTTGTTCATAACATTCCCTGCCAATCCCAGCAAATACTTTTTCCTGTGATTCTAATCTTCTTTGCCTACATCCACAAATGCCTGATGTAGTTCTGTGACAGCCTGTGCTCCCATCCCATACATCTAATGTGCCCATCACCAAATTTGGAGGAAGGGCAGCACGCAAACACACACCTGAGTGAAAATGAGTTCCACAAGCACTTCCCTTCTATGTTACTGATGGTAACCTGGCAAACCTCCCATGGAAGTGCAGCAAAATCAACACGTGTTGCCTTGTAACCTCTATATCTCCATCTTAAATATAGTGTTCCTGGAAGTGCAGGTTGGGCTTGGGAAAACCACAGATTCCTTCAGCTACACCTTCAAGGTAAATCCAGAACATCAAGTTCAGAGGAACTAATTCTATTTTGCTTGCTTTCAATGAAAAAGAGAGTTGTCTCTCCTCCCTTCTCATCCCAAACATGTCTTGGCAGCAACGAATATTTTTTTCACAAAGCATAATGCAGGAGCAGCTCTCATTCACTCCTGCAAATCCTCTTTAATCCCTGGACTTGTATCGTTTGCTGACTAGACTGAGAAATTTGGCTGCATCTAATCCTTCGGCTTCTGAAGAAAAATGGCTTATTTAAATATTTAGCTGCACTTTGTCAATATCAGTGGGGCAGGGGTGATGGATGACAGCAATTATGCTGGGTGCATCTGCATTAACATGCCACTTTTTCCAGGTACGGAGTCTGCCTCTCGTATGGTTTGTTTAATGATCAGGACTGAAAAGGAATTTTAATGACTCCTTAGCAGCTCGCATTGGTTTGAGGATGGACGTTATTTAGTGGCATACAAGCTGGTGTGTCAGGATGAGAACTGCATTAGACATCTACTCCGCAAGCAAGTTTTCTCCGTGCTTCCTGACCCCTAATTTAGAGTTCCAATTAGAGGTTCAGCCATGAAAATTTAAGTAGCTTCCAGTGTTCTTCAATAGAGCTGTGCAGCAGACGCAAGGCTGGGCAGGTGCAAGCACTTGTGGTTTTCCTACATGCCAGAAGAAGTGAGCCAAGAACAAATCTGAAGCCATCCCCAGTTTTCGATCCTGGTCATGACCATCATTTATTTTTATTATATTTATTTATATTATAGTGGATCTAGTTCTACTTCACTCACTATTGTAAGAGTAAATGCAGAAGAGACCATGGAACAATGGCAATGGGTTACTTCAGTACTTGTCACTATAACTTGAGTCTGACATGCAGTTCTCTTTCCAAAGACCCAAGTCTTTTTCCTTTCTGTCAGGGCAGGGATCCTGTTCCTGCTACCTCTCCCTTTTTGCAATCTTTTTCCATGCAGGTGAATTTATTTCACTGCTATTTGGGGTATTAATTTTTGCTTTTTCATAAGCTCCTTTATGTACGTAGGCCCCACGTGAACTTTTCCCTCTCGGCCAGAACAGCACATAAGAAAGAAATAATTGTTCTGGATGGTTTCTTGCATGTTAAAATTACTGTGAAATCCGTCAGGGAAGGTGTGCTAATCTGGTAACCCCCAGATCCTTCCTGTGCTTTGGGTGCATGTGGTATAAACCATGTGAATTTGGTTGGATGCCCAGAGGACACATAAAAGCAAGTGATATCCTTGCATATAATAGCATTCTCAGGTAATGGGCTACCTTTTAAAATTGCATATTATTAAATTGAAATAGCGTGAGCGCTCCTGACCACTAATAGGGCAGTAATGAGGGATGCCCACAGAAATGCTGTGCCCTCCTTCCTCAGCACTCCCTGGGGATGGAGCCAGGAAAGGCAGCTCGATATCCCCTCTGTCTTTTGGATGGGGGGAAAAGAAATGCTTTCATCCATTAGCAGAAAAAAAATAAAGAAATCTATTTAAAAACTGCTTTCTCACAAATACAGGCCACACCAACACATTTTTCCTACCTATTTCTTCTGCTGAGAGATTTGCATTGAAAAGACCCCTGTACAGAAGGTGTGATGGGCAGGTTCAATCAGTCAGCCCACAGACCTGACCTCTGCTCTCCATTACAGCCTTCACTGAAAGAAACATACAGAGGCTACCTTACAAATAATTAAAGGCAGATCACAGTGGGGATCCACGCAGCACTGCCATCTATTAAGAGAAATGATGGATGCTCTGTATTAACCTTGCCACAGTTGTAGCTCTCCACACAGGCTAAGAAGCAGCTGTGCAAGTGATCCAGTGAGGTTACCTCTTGCAAATTGCATTAATAATTCACTTGTCTCTGTGAGCAAATCTCTCTTTGCCAGGCTGCTGATCTCATGTTTCAGGGTTCAGGTACCCATGTGCTCCTTCAGACAAAGCTTAAGAAGATAACCTGGGGGAAAGCCATCACCCTTCCCGAACTGGGTGCAGCATCCTGATGCTGCCCATCTCATAGGATGGCAGAAACAAACACCATCCACAGCCCCAGAGATTTGCAGCCTGTGGATGCACCAGAGCTGGCAGTCATTAAATTTCAGGAGCAGGAGATGAACCATTCAGCCCTGACTGCACCAGGCCTCACAGCTGGCAATGGCATTTGTTGACCACAGACGAGAGCTAGAGAAGAGGAAAGTGATGTAGGACTGACAGATCTATTAGTTTCACCTATAAACTGTTTACAAGCAAATCACCAAATCCTCAGGATCTTTTGTTACTCTGAAGTATTCAAATATTTTCTATAATCAAGCTCTGCCCACGCAGTTACAGCTGCTACAGGTGCCATGTCACCGACACACAGTGGGATCAGTGGTATGTCCACCATGCCAGCCTTACAGCAAACCCAAGAATGCCCACTAAAAAGCAACATTTATTGTGTTAATGCATACACAAGCATACAGTTAATACAAACCCCTGGTCAGAACCCCCTCAGGTCCACTGCTGCAGGCACTAATGGTGACAGCATCACGGTGCTGTGCAATTGCTATTAAGACTATGATGCTGTTTCAAACGCATGTACTCCTTTGCTGAATGTTAGCACTTTTCTGTTCATGGCAATCTGTAAAGTGTTAAATCACTTTGTCTTTCACCTACCTACACAGTCCAATTTGGAGTTACCTGCTAACAGCAATTTAATACACGACAGAGATTTCATACCTTTTTTTCACGTCTAGAGCAGTTATTTGACAGCACGTGGAAGTGGGAGCTGAGCACAGCTGAGACTGAGCAATGCTGAGGTCCGAGTAAAACAGGGGTGGCAGCAGCAGGGGGTCTGGGAAGATTCAGAAGCAGTTGCAATTACACAAGTACAGGGATATCTGACACAAACACAGCTTCCTATCATCCCACACCAAATCTTCCTGCTGGGTTTGCCTTGCAAGCACAGAGACGCTCAGGGACCAGGGTCATCTGAAGCACAGATTTGGAGTTTTAACCCCAAAGAGGAACACTCGCATAATTTTAACGAGGAACAGCTTAACATGACTGAAAACATGGCACTGAAAAGCTGTGACACCACCCAACCAACTCATTAAGCTGAGTTTTCCATACAACAGCAAATCAAGAGCAGAATCTGATCCAATTTCTCCTGGTGAGAGTAAGTCCAGTGAAATATCTCCTGCTTCTGAAGCATGTAAAGAAGGCAGAGGGAGAGTAGGTGGCTTTTCCCAGCAGACCCTAAGCCATCTAGCAACTCGTTCTTTCACAAATCCTCTATGAGTTTGAAGGACACAGGGAGTGGAGACAAACCTGCACATCTCTGTTAACTCAGCAAGGCAAGTGCCAAAGCCATGGTGGAACTCTTCAATACAGAAAGGCTGCAAATCTACATGTTCCTTGTTTCTAGCTTTCTTAGGAACTTACTGGACCGATGGAGTCCTTGCCCACAACTGGCTAAACGTGGGGAACTGCAGCAGCTCTGAAAATCTGTACCTATTCTTGCCCAGCCTTGTTAAAAGATCAAATCTGCATCTGGATATGAGTGTTGTGGACTTGGACATCTATTTTCTACAGCTGATTATGCTCACTCTCACCTCACTTGAGAATAAACTTCTTTTTTTACGGGGGAGAACTCCTTCAAAGGTTTCCGATTCAGCAAACAGTGTGGAGCAACAGCTTCCTGCTCATTTGCAACACAGATCATGAGCCACTGTCATCCTGGAACCAATAACCTTGCACAGTTTTATTGTATGGAGCTCTAGACCCTATCGAACTTAGCTCCAGCTTTATCATATGAAGGAAAGTGTAAGACAACAGCTTAAAATGGAGCTCAAGAACTGCTGGCATGTTATAAGAAAGCTTGACGGAGAGTGAGGTGAGGTTTTCCAAGAAAGCCTGAAGGGAGAGTGAGGTGAAAAACCAGCAGAACTTACTGCACTGTTGACACCAATGGGAAAACAGCACCAAGCAGAACTGCCCAAAACTCTTCAGCAAAAACACTTTCAGGAATGGGCATTAACATTGCAAACACTGCAGTGATGACAGAAGGATCTCACAGATGTGGCGTTTGTAATTTGAATTGTAGTGTGAGCACTGCGTATGAAGATTTCAATAAATACATGCCAGAGCTCTCGTTTAGACCTTTCAGTTTCACTTGGAAATCAAAAGAAACCCAATGTTTGTTCTCCCTCTGGCTGCTCCCAGGTATCCTGCAACCAGCAAATTGTTTTTAATAAGGAAACATACGTTTTTGTCATAGGAAGTTTTGAATGGAGCACTGTTCAGAATAAAAAACAAATAAGAGCACCTTCTGCAATAACCAGAGGGAAAGTTTAGCAACCACCAGTCAGACTTTGAGCATCTTTAACAGCCAGTATAACCTTTGTAGCACAGGGTTGACCTTCTTAGGGGCAGAAAGAATGACTGCTAACTATTTTTGGGCTCCTTGTCTGCTGGAAACAAGAAACAGATGCATCCAGAAGCAGGTGGACAGTTTCCCTGCCCCTGATTCTGCAACAAACATGAAGTCTCGTTCCTCACTATTAAGACCAAGCACCAACAACAGCCAAGCCTCTTCCTCCACAGCCATCCACGCTTTCCTCTCTCCACCAGGACATGACCATGGCTTTCCAAAACATGGAAGAAATCCCATGGAAGGAATCCCCCATTTAGTGCTCTGCTATCCCCAGAAGAGCAGTGTGAGGAGCTTTTAGGTCTGGCTGCCCCTACTTAAGTTTACTGGATCATTTCCATGAATGATAATCTGGCCTTGCACATTTGGATTGCTGCAGGCAGAATCACCTGTCTGCATTTGTAGGGAAAGCTATGCATTCCTGCTGCATATGCTTTTCTAGCACGTGTTGGCTTCTCCAGTGGTAGATTTGCAAGACTTTGAGCTCACCTGCAATCCTACATAAATGTATTGGAAGCAAATCTGGGCACAAACTCAGGCCCGGCTGTGTGAAATAAGGCTACATACGAATAAAACAAACCTATCTGTTGTCCTGTATAAACCCTAGGTGATTTCAGGTCACATGGAGCTTCATCAAACCCGCAGTTCTGAGTAAATATGGCAGAAACACATACAAGAAAGCCTGCAAGGCAGAATGATGGACTTTGTCTTGGGTAAGAAATACACAGGGTGCACTCTGCAGAGGAATGGATGTAAATTATTATTAAAAAAAAACCCTACTAGCTTGTTTACAGGGAACACTACCTAAATTAAGTCAATATTTCTCTTTTTTGTCAAGCTCTCCTTTAAATGCAAACAAATCCCTTTTCCATACTGTAACTTTCAAAAAAATGCAAGCAACCAGATAGCATCTGAAAGTGCCAGTTTTCAAAGCAAAAAACAAAACATCCCTTATTTTGTTATTGAAATGAACACAATATAAAAATTCCGTAGCCTCAGACCATCCTTTGTGTTTCACCAGAAACACAAGGTTGGCCTTTACTCATCACTAATGACAACTGCTCTGCAGCAAAGCCTGCCTGGGTTAGCACAGGGGAGCTCTCACAGCTTGATGTGCAGAGGGGTTAATTAATGTTCTCTGTGATCTGTGATTAAATTTATCCTTGAGAATCACTCTACCTGACATGGTGAGGGCCATTTTTTATGCAGTCTCATATAAGGAACAAAATTACAATGGATATACCCTCTTTTGCTTCAGTAAGGTAAGTAACGAAGAGAGTTGTTTTTTGCTAGACAATCAGGAGGTGCAGCAATAACTCTTGTCAGCAACTAGAAAGTTCTGGAGGTATATTGGCTTCCTGAGCCATCTGAAATAAATCCTGGGGGGTAATTACAGAACAGAGAGGTACGACATAAATCCTGTTTAATTGACAAGAAGAAGAAAAAAAGAAATGTGACTGAGTTTTGTTCCTCCTGCTGCTCTCCACAGGTTGTTCTTAATGTCTTTGGGACGTCTGGAAACCAGAGAGAGCCAGAGGCAGGAATCAACATGTTAACATGGAGCTACCTCAATGCAAAGCTTAAGTAGGAAATCCTCCTTCTCAATCTTCTATAATGGGCTTTCAAGGAAAACTGACAGAGCAGAAAACTGGAATCAGCCTATATCATGATTCTATGATCATCCTACCCCAGGACAGCCCCATTACCATCCTCCAGACCAGCAAGTTTTCCAGCTGTGCCCTCCAGTCATGAAAGGGGCTGGAAGGAAATGCCTTGTGATCTGTTTCGTTTTGCTGTGCAGAAATCAGCATTTTAAGGAAAACTCCTCGGAAGCAGAAAAAAGCCATGTGCCACCTCCCTTCATCCATTAGCTTGTGGTTAATTCAGTGTTGGAAAGGGGCAGCATGCCCTGGGAGCAGGACAGCCAACTCTACCCTTGCTGCCATGACTAACTTCTTTTGCGTGGTTCCCTTTTGGGAAGCTGGGAATGTCACTACTCCAGAGCTTGCTGAAGGTGGGCTCAGCAGGCAGAGTGCTGCTCCCTGGCGCTGCTCCTGGTACATGCAACATGGGGACCTGAGGTCAGCATCTGTCTGCAATGAGCACCACCCTTGTGCCAGCTGCCAGTATTTGAAGCAGTGCGCCCTTGCCTTGCTGGAGAAGACAAGGATGAACGATAGTGTGGGCTGAGTCTATGACATCCAGCACAGTAAAATGTCTCCACACTGAGCTATAGAAGCTGCTCACAGTAACCAGGCTATAGCCTTGGAGCTGAAGGAAATGGGATTGCATTTATTAAGCCTGTGTAATCCACTAAGATTGATTTGACACAAACCTGGTAGAGAAGCAACAAGCTGCAATAAGCTTCCTATGCAGACACCACAGTTTGAGTTCAGCTCCTTTCAATCCAAGGGAGCAGAATGGAACCAGAGACACACAGCAAGGTCCCAGGGCACAGCTGCCATGGCTGTGTGGTGGTGGTTCTGCTTTCTGTGAAGCTTCTTCGCACATGAACTGCTGAGGGACCTTCATTCATAAAACATACTGCCCACATATCTCCACTTTGGTGGTGCAACAGCTGTCTATTTGTCAGTCATGCTCTAATCTGATCCTTTTGATTACTGCTATTTGCTTTACGGATAGCAAGCTGCTGGCTGTGATGATAACCTGTTACCCTGTGCTGTCCTGTAGACAAAGCAGGGAGGGCAGGGTGATGAAGGGGCCCTCTGCCCTCTGCTTGCTGTCCCTGCTCCCACCTCCATCTCTTCCTTCCCCATCTGACCTACAAAGACTGGTCAGACAGAAAGGATAGGAATACACTTTTCCATTTCTGCCATTGCTACAGGCTCCCTTTACAGACATAGAAAGCAGAAAAAGTCCTTTAAATACATCACCATGGAAGTTGGGAGAAGAAATAAAACTTGCTGACACTCGTACTGACCTGTAACCACTGGGACCCAGCAGAGCCCTTTGCTCAACTTGCAGCTCATCAGCCCATGGCAAACCATTCAGCTTTAAATGGCAGCCTAGCACCAGGCTCATACAAATGTGTTTTAACCAGCCTGGCTCCGTAGGCAGTTTATTAGAAAAGAGACTGCATAATGACAGTTATACTTCCCTGAGCTCTACAGAGATGGAACCAGCAGCATGCTAGAGAGCAATGCAGCGTGCCTCATAGCCCTCAGTTGCAGATGGGTACACTATGGCAGAAAGGGAGACAGCCACTTGATTATGTCCACACAAATCATTTGAGAAGGAAAGAGGGATTTCTGCACAGCCCCATCAGGTGTGTAAGCCCTGGGATTGCTCTTCTTCATCAGGGTACTTCTCCCAACTCTGAAGGTATAAACCAAAAAGCTGATCTGTGGAGGGAATCAGTAATCAGTGATAACAGGTTTAAGAATTACCAACTGAGACTTCAAGACCATTCCTGGCAGTCACAGGCATTCGTGTAATCGATCATTTTAATCCACCAAGGTTTGCTAAATATCCACTCCCCTGTGCAAGAGAGAAAAGAGATTTCCATCTTCATCCTGTGCATGACTTTCTGGAGCCAACCCTGCAGCCACACAACATTATTTTGCTGCAGCACAACAGCACAAAGCTGGAAAGCAAAACATCTCTCCACGCTGTGATGCCACACTGCTTGCAACCCTCTTTGCCTCTTCCCTTCTTCCCTCGGAAGATGCAAGCCAGGTATTCATAAATCCAAATCTATGCTTTGTTACAACATAGACATGTGAGCAGACTTCTTTCTCCAAGGTTGTGCAGAGAGGTGCTGGCAACAGCTGCCACTCGTTTTTGTTACTTCTACCACGGAAGATTTACTTGCAGTAGTTAGGAAGAAGAGAAACCAAAAGACAGAAGGAAAACATCTGGAGCAGGGAAGATTTTCTGGTTTTTATACTTTGTTTGTTTGTTTGTTTGTTTGTTTGCTTTGTTCTTTCTCTGCCTGATTTGAAACTGCCATGTAAAAGGAAAATCTTGCATCCTTTCCACCAGAGTCAGTGGGAATACTCAGGAGCTTAAGTGCTGAATAGAAGAGGGATGGAGTCCCAGCATGAGTCTCAGAGCTAGCACAACTCCTCTGCCCCTCTGTGTTTCTCCTCTTGGTGTGGTGCAGCGAGACAAAATGTTTGTGCTTACCATGGCAATCCCAGGTCTCTCCTGCCTTTCGCATACAGATCCCAGTTCAAAACAAGCAGATTAATTTTAGATTGCTCAGGTAGGCTGGCTCTTTTTCCTCTCATTTGCATTTTCAGACCCATCATCAGCTTCTGGGTTAAGAAGAGGATCTGATTCCCAGTGCAGCCATGGCACCCAGGGACAGAGCCTCCTGCCTGGGAAGCTGGGGAAAATCCCACTCCCTGCACCCAACGTAGCATCAGCTAGATCTGCAACAACACTGGCCTCAGGGTTTTCATTACAAAACCATTGTCAGATTAAAACCATTCCACCCACTCTCATTTTCCTTTAGTTGTGTATGTATTGCTGTATCTAGACTGCGCCAGCATAGTTCTGTCTTCTTTTGTGAATAGACACAAGTTTCATCTTCTGCTGATTCCTGTAGCATTCCTTTTCAGTTTACTCTCTCCTATCTTTCCTTTCATCTCAGCTTTATTCACTTCTCTATTCCCCTTTCACTGTGCTTTCCTTTTTTGAATGTGCCTTCCTTGGTGAGCGCCTTGTTCTGAAAGCACACTCCCGATGCTGTGTACTCTGGGAAGTTATATTAGCCTGTATTCTTTTGGTAATGCCAGTGCTTTTAAAGAGGCAACCTCATTTTCATTAAAGCAATTTGCATTGCATTACCCACATTTGCATTCAAATGCACTTATCTGGATCCTAAAACATAGGTGTATTTGGGAGCAGATTAACAGTATGTTTGTAAGTACTTTAAAATACAGCAATCATAAAAATTCCAGCAGCTTTGGGAAATAGTCTTGCTGGCTTCTGCTGCATGGGCTCTGCGCTCGTCTGTGCACCAGGGGTCCCAAACTGTTTGTGATAATGGAACAAGCCATTTAAAAGAGCTGTCGCAGTGGTAGATCATATGGTTTCCAGTGAATTGAGCAGAGTCACTTAAATTTGATTATCCCTCTCTCAGTTAGTGTACCTAAAAGTGTTGGGGAAAAGTTACCCGGCGTCCTGCTCCTCCCATTAAAGCCTTTTGTGAGTCCAGCTTTCAAATTTGGTTGACGAAATTAGAGCCTTTATTGCTGCCTTTGTGCGTCCTTCCTTCATTCCTAGGCTACCCAGAATGGAGCTTACAACGGCCATACTTGTTTTAGGCATTCCTATTTACATGCAACAACCCAAACCTTTCAAAACATCAACAGCAGCAGCAACAAAGGATAGCAAGACCAATTTCCTAGATATTATCATCTGTCAAATTTTGTACAAGTCAAAAGAGACAATTAAATCTAAATGCCAACCTATTCTCAGCACTCCTGCTGAGCTGTAATTCCTTTCGAGCATCCTTTAAAAATACACGTCTCTAAGGTCTGGAGTCAAAGATTTAAACAAATAGCAAGTTTGGTGTGGATCACAAAAACACTAGGCTGCACAAGCAATGTTGTTACCTGTACAGGGGCCAAGGAGTTTAACACATGGACCTTCTAACCACCAACAGGTAAGCTTGCACGACTGTAATTTAATGGGAGCCCAGCTTTGTATGGGGTCTCAGACAGCACGAATGCTTTCTCTGGTTTAAGAGCATTTAAGAGATTACTGCAGTCAATTACAATATTTTGTTGATGAGTGGAAAGGTGACAGTGCTTCTCTTTGCTGTTCTGTGCTTTTCATGCCAGAGGCAGAGAGGATAAAAAAATAATAAGAGACAGAAATAAGGGAGTCCAGTGTGCGTGTGCTGCATGAAGCAAACACAGCATGGATGCTCAGAGCTCTGTCCCCCCACATCCGCAGTCATACTGGAGTGTGAATTGGAGATGCTGGGCAGTGCTGGGACAAGGACACACACATGTAGCCACTGGAAAGTGCTGTGGGACAGGGAGCAGACAGGAGAACACAGGAAAGCAGAAAGCTGGAGCATAACCAATTTCAAACTGAGATGGATGGTGCTCTCTGCCTGTGCAAGGCACCAGGAAAAAATATCAAAGATTAATTTGTGAAGGCCCAGCAGGAACTGTTCATGCTGAGGATTGGGGTGGAAATAAAGCATGTAAAAATACAGTTTTACTGTGATAAAAGAAAGCCAATAAATCAAAGCATATTAGCAAATATCAGATGTATGAATAAATTGGCAGAGCCATTATATTATACCAGTTCCACGTAGATGAATGCAGATTGAGCAAAGTTCTTTTCTGCAAGGGATTTGCTGGTCACAAAGTTTAAGTCACAAGTTTTCCAGAAGAGAAAAAGAAAACAGCATCTTTCATCCCTTTGCCAGCACGGATGTGAAGCTGTGATGGGCCACAGGGAATGGCTGAAGGTCACCTCCTGCCCGCTGTGCTGTGCCACATCCAGTGGCTGTGAGCAGGGGCTGCAGCCACAGCACACGGCTTTTTCCCAGGAGAAAGCAGGCAGAGACAGAAACAGTGCGGGGATACAAAGCTCCTGCTGCTGCTGAATGAGACAAAGCTATCTTTCCTATGATTTCCTGTCAACTTAAGATAGGTGTGCAGCATCTGTGTGGAGATACTGCTTAAAAGTATCTTTTTCTAGAAGCAAAAATAGTAAAGAAACAATGCAGAATGAAGCATTCTGAAGTCCCTATTCTGCCCTTTCATAGTATTGTTTACCTAAGGTTGATTTTTTTTCCCCAGAACTGCTGACTCTCTTCTTAAGGGAGTTCTATTAATTATGCATATAATGTTATTTTAGGAGGAGCATCGTCTTTCCTATGACACGGAACCACCTGATCAAATAAAGGTGTTTCAGTTCTCCTGTAGGCTTGTGATAAAGAGAAGATGCTCCATCCATGTCTTGTTTTACAGACAGAGGGAGTGAAAAACGTGAACTTTCAACTGTTTCAACCATTCAATAACAATAATGAATGGTAACTTGCAGAAAAGGTACTATTCTGTCCTCTGGGAGAAGAGGAAGACTGAAGTTTTCTACTTCTTGGATTTATTTTGTAAGCCCCAAGGTACCAGAACATGCTAGTCACTTCTGAAAATCTCAGCTTTGAACTCCTGCCAAAGCATCTCCAAGGGGAGCGTGCTGCAAACAGGATAAGCAGAAGTGCTGTGAAGTCTTGCTAACTTTTATTAGGAAACACGCAGAGCTCTATAGGCTTGTCCCAGAATGCTACAGAAGGGAGCTCAGTGGTTAGGGAACAACACTGGGACTCGAGACTAATTTCCAGGTTTCTCAGAATCCTCATGTAACCCAGTGAAAGTCACACAGCTCACTGAGCCTCAGTTTCCATTACAGAAGTGTCTCAAGAACAACTAAGTTTATGAGCTGTTCAAATGCTGTACTGAAAAAGACCTGGTATGAAGTGAATTGGAAGCATTGCTGTAACTGCATGCTGGTGTTATTGCAGAACAACAACATACTTCTCAATGGGAAAAAGAATACATTTCCTTCCTCCTTGAGCACCTCCTTCTGCACCATGGCCTGGTCCCTAGAGACAGCCTGAGCTGACCTATTCAGAACGGGGGACGATATTCCACAGTGTCTTAGAAATATAACACCACACAAAACCATGGGATTTCAACATGATGTTGTAGGGAGAATAGGATACTGCCTTTCCTGCACGAAATGCAGATGATAGCTCTTGTCCACAAAAAGCAGCTGTGACTATATCATCCCAGAACGTTGTATTTATCTTCTGATAGCCCCAAAGAGAGCCCAGGAACCTCCATTCCCATTCTACGTCATTCCTGAGATAAAGCTGAGAAAATGAGAGCTCAGGATAAGATTATTGCAGATTTCCCTTTTCCAGCTACGTGAATTACACAGGAGACTGAGTTGCATGCAGGAAGTCCTCCGAGTTGATATCCACAGGTACGGCCAGGAAAAGCTGCAGTTGAACTTACTTCTGTCTAACCATTTCTTCTAGCGCTGACATTCAGCACAGGAAGAGTTCAGATTATTTATTGCATTTTGAAACAGATTTTGGCAGGATTCATATGTAAATGCCTCCTGAGAGCAAGTTCAGTTTGTAGTTAACACTACCTTTGAGCTGAGCTTGTTTTCAAGGACTTTATGGCAGCCTGTTTGCTTCCAAGGCCATTTTGAAGAACTCACCTCTGAACATCTGACATAAAGTGGTGTTACTCCATAGTGTGATTCATCTGAGACGAGCATCCTCTTCATTTGCAAAGAATCATTGCATTTCCAGCTCTGTGCATGCACTAAATTGTCTTCCTTCCCTTGGTATTCACCACTTGCCCTGCGCCATTTAGCTTGCTGGCAGAGAGAAACAACCCTTAATACGCGGAACAGAATCTTGTCCTGGGAGAGCAATAAATGGGAAAACAGAGATTGAGACTGAGACACGGGTGGGTGCCTGGTAAGCCTCCTGCAGCCCTTACCCACCATCACAGAGCACTTTCAGCACAGAACGATGTCATGCATCGTCAAGGCTTGGGAGTGCTCCTGCGGGAAGGCAACTGCTGGCTTGCACAACAGCCCTGCTTTATTGCTGCTTCTCACCCTCCTTTTATATCTCTCTAAAGCACCACTTCAGCCTTTAGAACAAACAAGTATATTTTTAAAATAGCCAGCGCACTTTGCCTTCACCCACTGGCTCTCATTTGTTGTGCAGTAAACTTTGCAGATCGTTCGAACTTTCCTCAGAGAAGATGCAACTCCTGCTTTCAAATCTTTCCTGTTTTTTTTTTCCCACTGGACTTAGGGCTGCTTGGACTAAATTGCATCCAGACCTGTGGCCTTACAGGAGTTGGGCAGGGAAGGGGAAGCTGTTCATCCGGGATCAGTTTCTGAGAAGATGCTTCTCCCAATACTGCCTTGGACAGAGCTGATGACATTTTCCTTGGACTGAGAATATTCTCACTGCACATTTAGAAGTGTGCTCACGATCACTCATCTTATCTTTCCCCCCAACACTGTGGTTATTTCAGCCCATCTCATTTCCAGTGGGACCCTCTGGTGCCTCCCACTAACCTCAGCAAATCCGACCCACCTGGACTCAACCCTCAGATTGTAATCTTTTGGTACATGGCACATCATGAGCACTGCAAAGCAGAGATGCTGATTTAACCAGTCAGGACTCTCTGTGGACATACAAGATGCCCATCACCGTGCTGAGCACAGCCCAGTTCAGAAAGTTTTGCTGACATAGTAATTGGTGCAGAGCAGAGGCCAGGTCCTGTCCTGGTGGCCCTGCAAGCATCTGTGATCTTAAACAGCCAAAAAATGGATTTTCTGAAGCTTGCACTAAATGAAGCTAAACACAGCTCTCAAGGACAGCTATTGCTCAAAACAAAAGCTACACAAGTTGGGAAATGCAGGAACTTCTTGCTGTTACCCCAATTGCCTGTAGACATGCTATTCATTTTTAATCATCCTTGTGAGAATTTCTCCTTTTTATTGCCTCAGCCAAAGCTGAGTTGGTTGAGAGAGAAGGAGTTAATCCCTCCTGGCTCTAAAGGTCAAATGTCAGAACAATAACTTAGTATCTCCACATTTGAGAGACAATTATGGATTTTTTTTTAGGAATTAAAAAAATAGAAGTTTCTAATCAAAGCAAAAACATTATATTTTTAAGAAGCCCAAAAATCTAAGGTATGTGGAAGGAAAAAAACCTTAATCTCTCCTCCATTTTGGTGTTGGCTGAATGCTATTTGTACTGTCTCATTTAAAAGATCAAGCAGAAAAAAAAATAAATCACTTTGAGAGAAAGTTCAAAACAGTAAAGCATTTTAGAACATCAGAATATTCTGATTTCTTTTCTAATGAATAATTCTGCATCAATTGAATAGTTTGGCACAGATTTTTAAAGCATCAGCTTTTGCAGAAATGGAAATCTGCTTTATTTTTTCTGTGTGTTCTGAATTAAAAAAAAAATGTTCAGTTGCCAGCTGAGGACACTGCTCTCAGAGCTGCAATATGTACTATCATTCTTTATAGGACACCAATCTCCCTGCTTCACGTTTTAGATCACACACACTTTATAGATGAAGAAAAAAACTGTAGTATTGTTTTCAAAGAGTGCTTCATAAAGACTTACCATTTGCTAGACGTGAACTTGATGCATTTCAAACCTCAGGCAGGCATCACCCCCACAGAGCAGGCAGCAAAGCCCCCAAGGGCAAGAGGACAACTCTGAGCAAAGGAAAGCATCACACTGATATTCCAGTGTTGTATCAAAAGTGATGTCTCCCCACGTTACCACAAAGTTGGCCACTTGAGACTCTAAGAGATCTCATGTTCAAAGTGACCAACTTGGAACAAAATGGTTCTGAACCGTGGGCTCCGAACCAAGTTGTGGCTTATTGTATTCTGCTTTTCTATAGCACTTCTTTCTGTTAAGCCAAATAAATTTGCTTTTATTCTTTGTCCTAAATGGCTTATCATGCTTCTAAGAGATCTTTCATAATTGCTATGATTCCTCTTAGCCATGCTCCAGAGGGAAGATAACCAATTCTTGTATATTTTTAGTGTAAATCATGAGTAATTCCCCTGAAGTCAAGAGTGCATAAAAGCAAAGTGAGAAGACAATTAAGTCCTGCTGTTTCCAAAGTGCTTTGGAATCTTTGGGAATAGGAAGGTGCTATATAAATCTAAGATATTATTATATTATTTATTACTGTGTAACAAATCCATGTAGCACAGTAACACGTGTACAAAGTCTAAATAGCAAACACAGGTCGGAAGGTTGTCCATATGTCTATTTTCTCTCTCTCTAGAGAGCTATGCCTTGTATAACAAGAAATGAGTAGCAAAATAAAAACGTGTAAGGACCAATAAAAATAAGCTGTTTTTTAGCCCTTATAACAGAACAGTTTGTTACAGTGGCATCTTCAGTTAATACTTCAATTTTTTTTTACTTGCTTCCCAAGTCCACAGAGTAATGATGGGCTACAACAGAAAGCTTCGGTGCTAATTTCAGAATGCCTGAGTCAGCCACTTCTCTTCATTTTTATCCCCTTCTGCTGGAATCTTGTTTAAAAACAAAACAACAACCACAAGAACAACAAAAAAGCATCTCAATTTCATAGTTCTAAAATAAGAAGAACCCTCCTCTCTCCCGGAGTTTTTCTGGAAATTAAACAATCTCAAACTAATCTCCTGCATTTTCCTATTATTGCCTTTATTCTCAGCTACAGTTAAGGTTGACAGTCATATTGGTTTTAACATTGAAGTAAAAAGAGTTCATATTCAGAACTAAATTATGCTTTATTTAAAGATAACAGAAGGCCAAGCCCAAGAGATCATTCCTTTCAGTTACTTGCAGCTCACTGTCCCTGCAGTGTCAAGTCTCATTTTCTAGCGCAGCAACCAACCTGTAACTCTGCTTTCCTACAGAACATCCACCATTCAGCCCAGAGTTCTCAGTGCTCTGAGCTGGCAGCAGACCCTGTGGATGCCCTGTGTTATCATAGGGGCAATTGGAATCCTTCCATCAAGTTGCTCAGGCACCTGCTGAGCTTTCAATGTCTCAAAGAACAAAGGTTCCAAAACCTTCTGACTCTCTTGATGTCCTCCACCAAACTCACACCTCTATGTCAACGTCTTACCCATGCTGAGGCACAGTGCTCTGTCCTTCATTAAGACAACTTATGCAAATGATCTTTGTCATTCAAATAGCCAAAAACTGCAACCTGAGTGCCACAGACCCTTAAGGGGGGGCAAGGCCGTGCAGGCTCCCCAGCCCAGCTTTCTGGGTGATGCAGGCATTGAACCAAACAAATGTAAGTGTAACCCTGATGTACAAAGGCTATGAGACACACAAACGATTAACCTTGTATAACACAACAGCTCAGATTCTGTCTGCTTATTCAGAGCATTCTGAACCCAATGAATATTTGTCCTGCCACACTATATTCAGGAAAGTCAAATAGCTGCTGGGATGTTCTCTTCCCTGTGCCTTGCACTTCTGCATGTCTTAATATTAGCTGTGCTTTCTGGAAATAGCTTCCATTTTATATTCTGTTCAGATAACAGCAGAGCAGAGGAGACATATGCTGTGCTGACAGGAAAGAGATTGTTGGAGTCACTCTCAAAGCTGGAAAAGAAAATAGCAGCAGCAGCAGAAGAATACGTTCCCCTAAGAGGAACTTGCCCCCTTAGAGCATGAACAGATACGTAATATTCTTGATTATAATTTGTTCCTCACTTGAAATCATAAAGCACAAGTTTACTGCTACTGCCCATCACAGTACCATCTTATCCCCTGCCTCTCCTCACAGAGGCAGCTTTCAAAGCCCTGTCTGCAGCGGGTCTCCATCCCATTGGAATCTCCCCAGCTTGGTGCAGCTCATGTTGTGCAGGAGTGAAAAATTCATTAGTGTCTACATTAGTCTCCACTATTTTCTGATCACTCCCGTTTGATGTATCATTGGACATCATCTTCTCTTCTCCTCATAACTTGTTTTGTTACCCAGTTGAGAGCAACTGCCATCCCAGTGGTACTGGGCCACCTAAGCCTTCAATCGAATTTGTACATCAAAGTGATGGCCAAGTACAACGTTGGCAAATTGTCATCACAGCCTTTTTATCAGGGAACAATTTGCTCCATATGACTTGGATATTGAATAAGAACTTGGAAATAAGTCAAAGGATGGGTGACTAAGTCACCAATATTTGAGACAACAGCTATTACATGGAATAAGAAGAGAAGCACGGTGGCACTAACAGAAAGCCAGTCAAAGGTTCTCAGTCTCACCCAGTGGGAACTTTACAACATATCCAGAGGTGACCTCTTGAAGTTTCTTCTTGTTTCCTGTTTGTTTTCATTTTATATGGAAAAAATAATGCTCAAAGATTCCTGTTTTTAAAGAAAGCAGCTGCATCAGGTTTGGCTAGCAACGATGAAAAGGGAATTTAATTTTAACTGTTTTAAATATCACATTTCATGATATATGGTCTCCGACAACACATTGTCTTTCTATGGAGTCTTCTGTGTGTGATCCTTAAATCCCTTTTCATAAATAAAGCCATCTGTCTCTTTTGAACTCTAGTAGTTCTAATTTTAAAAGTCAGTACTTGCCAATGTCTACAACTCATTAGCTCCAAAGCTGTGAAAAACTTCCATATCTGATGCACCATTCAGCCGAGTCTGGCAATTGCTATGTTTTTAATATTATCCCATTAGTTGTAAACACCCAATTTATGAAAGATGAGTTCAGCTGTGGATGTAAGATGAAGAAAAAAAATAAAACATAGCTCAACCACTTGTTCTCTAATTAAAAAATAAATAAATCACACTTGGAGATCCACCTGAATATAAATGCTATAGCAGGTAAATATTCATTTCTATGTATGCTGTTAGCTTCCCTTACAATAGCAAAGAGAAAGAGATAGAAAGAATAATTCTCAAAAAAAGGGAAATTTCCCTCTAACTAAATAGTATTGACAGGGCTTCTGGGGGCATCACAGGTTCTGTAGAGGAGAGAACTGTGGAAGAGATGCCCGGGTGGTGGCAGGAAGCCTGGCACATGGAGAACAAAGGAAAATGTCCAACAGGGAACAATATTTTTTCCATCAAGATGCATTTTCCCAACAGTGCACACCCAAAATCACTGCGGTGCTTAATTGTCAAAATCAAAACAGATAAGTACGTTTGGGTAACAGAAATCTTCTCAGGTGCAAGACATTTTCTGAGGTACTGAAGCACTGTCAGCCACGCAAGCAGCTCACTGCACAAAAGGTGCCTTCCTGCCTGCTCACTGCTCTTTGAAGTAAAGCAGCAACCCAATCTGCATTTCTTTGAACCAAAGTGGCTGCGCAAAGAGGATCGCAGAGCTAATGCTTCTGCAGACCAGACAGGATGACTGAAAATAAGAAAAATAGGTGGGAGGAAAAAGACATATATCCAATGATTGTAATATATGTAGGAAAGGACTCTTCTAAAATGAGATTTCAGCAACACGAGCCTGTGACATAAATTCACAAGACCCTACACACTTACAACTCATAAGCAAGTTTTAAAAAACCCTTGGTAAATGTGTTGAAAGAGAAAATAAATCCAAACCCTCCTGCTGGTTAAGTGGGAGCCAGGAGGTTTGTGTTTTGATGAAATACAACAAAATACAGAGCGGATTCCCAATGAGATGAACAAGATCTGAACATAATGAGTGGTCTGTTGAGCTTGGACCATGTTATGTGAGGGTTTTTTCTAGAAAAATGGCTTTTTCCTTCTTAATTCCTCGAACATCTGCAGCTTGGCACTGATGCTGATATACAATAGTATTGCAGTCCCAGAAAGAGGCCTGAGATGTAGATATCAGTTCTTTCACCTCTTCTGAAAAGCTGCAGAGGAGTTTCCTAAGTAGAAAGTAAATCTGCTCTGAAATAGGAATAATCCCAACAGCCAAAGCCCACTGGAGGAAAAAGAAAGACCCTTCTTGAATTCAAAGGACTTCGAATGATACCCTAAACATGCTTATGAAGGCTCTCTGAAAACACAGAGAATCACAAAAGAAGCACGTGCACATGGTACAAGCAAGGAGGAGATCAGCTGTCAGCTCCATCTAATAGACAACTGTCAGCAGCCCTGGGCAGACCTTATGGAGGCTTAAAGCCATCTTCAGCTGGGCGCAGAGCTGCTCCGGCCTTGGAGAAGGGCATCAGATTTCTGGGCTACACCCTCTGTATTTTGGATAACTAAAATGACTGTCATAGCACTAGATAAAGTACTGACATGAGTTCAGTTAAACCTCACTGAAATCAAATTGTACAACCTGTTTTAAGGCAGTCGCGTTGGACCTTTGGTTGACCAAAGCTCTCCCTTGTTACAGACACATGGGCTGATTTGTGCAGGAACTGAGGAATGGACCTGGAGGAATCACCAAGGGCACAGTAAGGTTACAGATGGTGACTGGGGGGGGATTGGCACTTGCTGGAGAGTGAAAAAGCAGAATACAAAAAAGCAAAGAAGCATCAGAGACAGCCACAAAAATGCCATGGGAGGGAGACCTCAAGAAATCTAAAAGAGAGGCTGGTACTGTGGAGATTCAGGCTCATTAACTGTCAAATACCTCCGTGATTCGTATGATTATTACAAATAAGAATACCAGGGTCACCTTATTACGAGCCAACTGTCTCAAAGTCATAGAAGGAAACTAATTTGTAAAAAGCAAAACGTTTCTTTCCCTAGATTTGGTAAAATCTTTTCATCTGGCATTGCTGTTAGCGAGGGAAAAGATGAGGTGCGAATGAGCCTCCTGGTTGCTGAACCCACAAGTCCAGGACAGATAAGCAAAGTACCGTTCATCCATCACTTCAGCACAACAGCAAGGAAGGGGGGCTCGAGCTGCCCAACTGTGCTTTGCCTCTTCTGTATGTCTCCCTATCTCTAGGGCTGTTAAGAGAGCACCTTTCAAAGGCAGAGAATCCTCTTCAGAAATAGGAAGATAATGAGCCTTTTTCTACTCAACATTGCATTTAGATAGAAAAACAAAACAAATAATGCTGTCAAGATTTCTAGCAAATACATTATAAAGGGCATTAGGACATTTGTATAAAGAATGGAAATGGACCTGCAGTAGAAAACACACTTTACTTTCATGACTTTAACTTTAAGACATGAAAGGCAGCTCATTAATGATTAGAGGGATACAGATGAGCCATAACAGTCTATATATCCTTATAAATTACATACAAGGAGAGCAAAAAGACAGCAAATTACAGACTCCAGTTTCACGCTACTTCTTCCTTCTTCACCTCTACCTTTCTCAGTTTTCCAGCTCTAAGAAGGCAATTAAAACTTGTGTTGGCCAGCTTAGTCAAAACTAGCTAATTTAAGTGCATGGTGTAGACAGTTGGTCTGGAGTGTGACATCCATCCCCAGAGACCTGGAAGGAGCCCGACACCTGCAGGAAGCTACACATTCCATGACAATGGCTGGTACCATCAGCACCAGGGTGCTACCAGTGCCATTAGTGTGCACTGGCTTACCCCTCTTGTTGAAGGGTCCTCACTTAGATAGTTTTCAACCACCTGAAAACTGGTTTCATTACAGAGCTGGCAGCCTGGGAGCACGACACACCATTTTCCCCTGAGATGTCTTGCTGCAAGATGAGCTCCCACCACTGCCTCACTGAGCTCTGCAATGGAGATGTGTGCTGGGACACCAGCGTTGTGCTCTGAAAATAAAGAAGTTTTATGCTTTCTATAAACATTTTAATTCAGGGGGCTTTCTACCTCTTGCTTTATTTCCTAATTTCTAATGCAGAAGACTCTTAGCTGAAGTAATTTTATTTATGGCATTCTAGACCAATGCTTGTATTTCCTGGCAGAGAGCTAAGAGCGCACGTACAGCCCGCTGCTGCTGACAGACAAGTGACGTAATTAACTCATTAAGTCACAGTAACTCAGTCTCTTTAGATCATTTGATCTTATGCAAAAAGACAACTCATTCATCAAAGAACTTACCTCCCTGTGGACAGGAAGGAAGGGAAGAAGGAAGAGGGGCGGATGAGGAGGGAAAGCAAAATGAAACAACTTCCTCAAGGTCATGAGAAGCCTGCAGGACCACACGGCTGAGCTCAGCTCTAGATGCCAGCTCAGGGACCAAGCAAATACTGCCTCTAACAATCAGACAACCACAAACTGCACATCAGGAGGCAAACCACCAGTTCCTTTCAAATTAGAGAAAAAGGAGGTGGTGACTCCCAGCCCTGGCTGTTCTGACAGCTCAAACTTTGACTTGCCTCTTTAGAACAGGGCTCACAGAAAAGGTTTTTTTGTGGTGATCTCTGACTCCAGCAGAGCAGCTGAAGAAGAAGCAAGTCTCATACTCACCCTATTGTTGTGATGAAGCAGGAGAGAGCAGCTGAGTACTTCCCACCAGTCAGGGGGCCCTGACTGAAGAGCAGGAACCCCATCCCCAGGAGGCTGCCCCTTCCTTCTCCCTCACGGGACTTCAAGTGCACAGGTTCTCCAGACCAACTAAAAAAAAAAAAAAAAAAACCCCAAAAAAACAAGGGTTCAAAAAAGAAACAAATACATTAAGCATATTGCTCAGTTACCACAGCAATTAATTTGACCAGTAATTAAAAAGCAAAGCATTTTTCCTTTGTTCTTCATGTGGTTTCCTTGAGATGTGAAGGAGAGGAAGAGACAGAACGACCTCCTCTAGAAGATGCCAATGTGCCTTGCTTTGCCCCTAATCACATCACCGTCACCTCAGCCCTGTGCAGCCCAGTGCCAGCACTTCTGCACTTGAAGCCCATTCTGCCTTTGACCCTGAGGCACAGGGGTCTCATGGATAAGCTGCAGCTCTGGAGGCAGCCCAGTTCTCATCTGAGAACCTGCTGCAAGACAATGGGGAACAGCACAGAAAGAGAAAGCTTTTTTCAGTACAGGAGCTTTGCCTGAGATTCAGATGCAAGTAATTCCTGCTGCAGAGTGGGCAAACCAGTAAGAAAGCTAAGGTAGATAAGTCTAGGAAAATTACCCAGAGCATTTTTTCTAACCATGGCAGCTCAAAGTAGAGAAGCAGTGCGTACACTATGCATCAGTCACCAGCTGTGTTTTTTGGGAGGTCCTGTGATAATGAACCATGTTACAGAAGTCCTGAGGCCGATATAATGCAGCACAGCAAAGCAGTCTGGAAAACCTCACAATCTTGCATTACCTTCTGCAGTTTCCTTGGGCTGCGGATGACACACAGGCACCCACACAAAGGCCAATGGATCTCCAGGGCTTCTCGAAAGCTGCTGTTCAATAGGCACCTCTTGATTTTGGAGCCGACTTCTCCACTGCCTTGCTGTGCGATGCTCTCTTTATGGAGTTCTTACCTTGGGGGAAACGGGTTTTATTGCAAAGTCAAAAGGTAATTTTTACATAGACTCCATTACCTGTTTATAATTAAAACCATAAAATCCCTTTGTAGGAGGCTTAATAACTTCCCCCCACACCAGAAGAGGTTTTCATAAAAAGACTCATTAGAAGTATTCATAGCTAATGCTGTAAAATGAGGAGAAATATGTAAAATTATTAGGACTTATTTCAGCATTTTAAAAAAGGCTTTTTTTTCCCATTCATTTTTATAGCTCAAAGGGATACAGAAATGGCAGCCAATCGTAACCCTTCTGATCCTCAAACCTTTTGTGGTTGTAATATTAAGTAAAAAGGACTTTAGTACAGAAATTAGAAGGAAACAATGTAATTACACTCTCAGTCTGAACCAATCCTGAGCCAGCCCTTGTACTTGGAGAGTGCTGTCAGTCCTTCTCCATCTCTGAGGAATAGAAAGCAAGCAAGGAAAACTACAACAAAACCTTAAAAACTACATGGCAGAAAGAAATCCAACAGAAATCTCAAGCAAGCTTTCCAAAAACACTTGTGGGTATCACAAAAGCAGTTTGAGCCACAGAGCTTCATGACCTACAGGCATCTCAAAAGGAGGCTGAACAAGCCCTACCCTACAATTAACTTTATGTTTTCTGTTTCATTGTCCTTTCAAACAATCTTATTTCCAGCTCAGATTTTCAGCTCGTGTTTTTTCTTTTTCCCTTGCCCTAAATAACACATCCTCATCACCACAAGCACTTGGTAATGTCACCTTGGCAGCAAATTATGTGTGCAAATGAGATAAAATTGGATAACTTAAGTGCTAGCATAGTGGAGGTCAGTCCCTGCTTATGCTAAGTTCATGTGTTAATAGGCAAGTGTCATTGTTCCACCCTCCCACACAGGAGTGGATCTATTTAGAGTTTGAGGAACCCAGTCCCTTTGCAGCCTGGCATAAAGCATACATTGCCTATAATAGAGACAGAATGAGCAGAGCCACTCTTGGAACTCAGCATGTTTGAAACCATCATCTGGGGAACAACAAACTGAATTCTGCCTCTGCTCACAGACTAATCACTATGTAGCCTCATTTAACCACCGAATTGTATCTTTTCCCATTCTTTCTACATAATCTCTGGTTTTCTTAAATTTGCCTTCTCTGCCTGCAATCATGTCCAACCTATTTTTTTTTTTCTTTTTGTAAGCCATTTCCAGCCAGAAGTGCTGACTCATGAAGGAACTGAGGTTAAAGAAACTTTATTTATGTCAAGGAAATTGATCCCTGATAATTTAAAGCCTTCCTGTACCGCTGTTTATCTTATGCCTTACTCCAAGTCGTTGTCCCACACCTAGGCCATGGCAGTTGGAGGGCCATGCATCTGTCAGAACAGCAGAGCTGTCTCATTGCTCACTTTTGGCCTCCTTGGCCTTAATGCTCACCTTACTTTATTAGCACAGTTCTTCAGAACTTCTGACAAAGCAAAATATTCCCCCCTGATGCCCTTCCTCATTTAATCTAGTGGCACTTCAAATGTCTTTTTCAAGTTGTAGCAACCTCTCACCTCCCTCCTTCCGCCACCTTTTCCTCCTTTTCTTCTTTCTCACTTTTTCCCCAGATGGCACTTGAAGCCCACTTCTCTGTCGAGCCTCTGGCCTTTTAGTTTCCTCCCTTTGTCACTTTGGCATACAAATAGCTGTTGCTATGTTAATTCCAAAGATGGTTCCCTTCCCTTCAGGGCTGGCTTACTTCCAAGTCCTTCTAAACCACCTCATCCCTACAGCAGTGCAGCAAACATGACTTACTTCAGCACTCAGCACCCCCTTTGTACAGAATCTCCTACCATGACTGAGGGTTTCTTGATTTTGTGCTGTTCTCCTTGATCTCAAGGAGTTTCTACTCCTCCATTACATACACTTTCGCCACCTTTCATTTTGTAAGGCTTTATTTTCATAGCCAATACAGCATTGGTCCCATCCTTTCACACTTACAAGAGAAAGTCAGCCAAACCAATAACTGCTGGCAGTTAGTATCATCCATTCTTTCCCCACAGGATCTCTTTGCTGTGGAATAGCAGAAACACAATCAGAGAGCAGCAAGCCCATTAGAGTGGGCAGCCCTGAAAAGCAGCAAACCTGTCCTCTTTGCTAACTGATGCAGCACGTTAGCTGCTCCCAAGCAGCCAGGGGATGCCACAACGATGGCTGTAAAAAAATGCTTTCTATCTCATTTATCTGTCCCTAACATGGGAAGGAGCCTTGTGGTGTTGGTTTGCTGCTTGCTGCCTTTTCTCTATTATTTGGAATTTGCTCTTCTAAAACTTCAATACAATCTACCTTGATGGATTTCACGTTAATTTGTCTTTCCCTATACCTCAATTCTCTTTTGTACACAGCCTTTGTAGAAGTCCTTGCAATATTCTCCTGCTAAACGTGTATTTTACCCAGTTTGGCAGGACCTGGATTCAGATAGGGCTCATGAGTAGCAATGGTGCAAGTATGATGAAAAACTCTCTAAAGGTGCCGCTGCTCCTGCTGCACTTCAGGTTTCAGGCTTTTTGGGAAGAACTGAGAAGAATCCATACAGAAATCTGTGATTGATACATTACATTGCAAAAATGGGATTTATCAGCTGTACACAATAAAAAAAAGCAATCACAGTGGGAAGGAAACAAAAATTAGATTGGCTTAACAAGGCTGGTAATGGGGGAAGAGACATTCAAAGACAGATTAAACAAACCAGTCATGTTACAACATTGCTTTTGCTCTGTGTTATTTCTAGTTAGGGCATTTATACTTGTTTCTAAAGAAAAGAACATTAAACTGTAATAGAATACAGTAAACACTAGAGGAAAGTCTGAAACTATTTGAAACACTACACAGCTGCTGTTATTAAGTATAGGAGAAAGTCCGACTTGCTAGGGGGAATTCAGAACCTTTTCGTTATGAACTTGGCTTAGCAATCTGCCTCCTGCACTGAGCAGCAGGGAAAACTCTCACACGTGTGCTCAACTCAGCTGCAGGCAAGTATCCAAGGATGGACTTAGCTCATCAAATACAGGAGGGATCCACACGTTCAGTAAGGCTGATAGATCATTTACAAGATGCTGTGAGATAGAATCTTCAGTAATCACAGTGAAAGCATAGCAAAATGGAGACAGGACAGGTATGAAAAATTGCAGTCAGATTAGTAATTTGTCATAGACTTACAAGGAGTTTACTGAAGTTGGAGTAATGAAGTAACACGTGCTTACCGTGTCTTCAAACCAAGTCAGACACTGAGCTCTCCATTCAATTTCAGGAGCCGAACAGCAGTGATAATTGATGAACAGCACTGAGAAGCCTTCTCATGCCTTTCAGTTCTTGATTCTACCCTTCCAGTAGGAGAAAATTTCCCCAACAAGCAGTTTATCGATTGTCCATTACACATTTTTTCCTCTGAAATTGTTAGAATGCCCTCCAGATGTCAGACACAAAGCACTAAACTACAATTTGAGCCAGGGAAGAAAGGCAGCTGTTGGATGCAGAGTTGGATCTGACACTTCAGAACCCAGAGTCGGTTTCTACATCTAGAACCAACGACTCACATCACATCATCCCACCTTGCTGAGCCTCCCCACTTCTATCAGAAAAGTGAGACAACGCCAGCCTCAAACTTTCATGGCCCTTTATACAGAGGGCGCTTGACGGAAACGAGCAATGTTTTGAGATTGCAGAGATGACTGCAATACAAAACAATAAATAATAATAATAGGCAAAGGATCTTGTAACACCTACACCGCATTTACAGTCTTGGACAGCTCCATATTTTCATTTTTTTGTGTTCTGCTTTTGTTTTTTCGCTTTGAAAATTTGTCACACCCTTGCAGTGGATCCTTGCCTGAAAAAGTTCTGCCCCTCCCAGTGCACAGGGAGGGCAGTTCCTGCCGAATTAGCCCCTGCCCCATAATCATGTAAGAGCTGCATTCCCCACATCCCAGTCTGAGGCCAGCACTGTTGGACCAGATTGCACTTATCCCAGCTCACTTATCCCAGCCTCACAGCCTGATGCAGCGCCTCATTACTTCTGTTCTTTAAGAAGAATACACACGAAGACAATAGATAAGAAACATCTCATTTTTCCACACAAAGGAAAGCGAGAGCCCAGAACAAACAGCTTCCGACAGGATCTGCAGTGAGCTAAGGGCGACATGTGCATACAAATGGTGCCTAATTAACTGCTTAAGGACAGATTAGTTGCCATATGTTGCCAAGAATGATGGGTGTACTTCCAGCGCGGAATTAATCGATAACAAATATGCCGTCTCATGAAACACACGCCAGGGAGATGAGCCGTCTGCACCCTAGGGAGCAGAGGAAGGGAGCTGGGGGGTTTTGGAGCTGCTGTGGCCAAGCAGAAGATGAGCAGCATGAGGGGAGCAGGGGGCTGCAGGCACCATGTGCTGGAGCTGCAGGTGCTCGTAGCACCAGTCCCATGGGTTCAGGTGGCATCAGCAGTAACAGCACAGCAAGAGGTTTTGCTCCACTGGTGATAAATGGCAACTACTCTGCAAGCTATGCAGTAATTCAAGGCAAGGCACCAACTAAGCGGGCTTCTGCATGTCACTTGACATATCAGAAGATGCCAAGAGTGAGAAAGAACTGGATCTGCGTTATGACCTGTATCTCCATCCAAGCCTTTCAGAAAAGGAAAGCTTTTTGTTTGACTCCTGAGGAAGGGACAGGATGCCGGGCACTGCCACCCCTTGGGCAGGAGCCCACCTCCATTCCTCACCTCCCTCTGCTGCTCCCTTTGCTACACAGAAGCAAACCATGGACAAATAACGGTGTTGTGTGGCTCAGAAAGACAACGGGCCACCGTGCAGCAGGGCTGGTGGCCTGTCAGCAGGAAGGAAGGATGGAGAAGGATCACACTTCTGAGCAGCAACGAGCCATTACAGCAGCTCGGCTGCCTTTTCCAGCAGTGCCTTATTCTGCATGCGTTAATCAGGAGAAATCGTTTAATCTTTCTCACCTCCTTTTCTCTAAAATGGGTTATTGATATATCCCATCTTTGCACGGTTTGGCATGGCTAAATCCATAACTGGTACTCTGTTGCCATGGTTACGGGACCTGTGGGACTCTTCGAACGGGTGTGTGCAAGGAAGAAATGCAAACTGTAATTCTCATAGATCCCCCACTTTCTAAAATCCCAAATTGCATCAGTTGAAGGCCCGAAGCAAAGTCCCTGCAAATCAATGCAAAGACTCCACTGTGGTACAGATCGGTCTGTTAAAGTCTGAGCTCCAATATTTCCCAAGAGAATTCTCATCACCTGCTAAATCTGGCAGCCCTGAAAGCAAGTAGAGCATTGCCCCAAAAAATGTTGGAGCAGCAGATTATTCCACAAGCCTCATACTATTGAAAATGGTATTATAACGAAGAGTAGCTAACAAAGCAGTCACTGCAAGTGACAAAAGCTCAAGTGACCCTGTCCTTTTTTAGGAGCAAATTACAAAGCGCTTCAATTATATCTGAAATGGAATAATCATGAGTAGAAATTGAGAGCTCTCCTTCTGCTCTTGCCTGGACCTCTGTAGAAGCCGGAAAACCAAAGAGATTGGTTAGGAGTTAAACTGAAGCAAAAAGAAAGGATCCTCCTGCCTTCACAGTCTTTCTAATTCCTCCTCCCCACATGGTTTTACATGGCAACCTCATTATCTGAATCTCACACAGCTCTTCTGCACACACAGAAAAGTAATATGGCAATGAGTGCACAAACAACTGCACCTTAGTGCCAATCAGCACTTGAAAGATAAGCAGGAACTAGCATCGACAGCACTGGATGATGCAAAAAGATACTCCTGCATAAAGATACCTGATGCTGAAAATGCTGTATGACCCACAGAGATCTCTAGCTTTGGTAGGACTCTGGAAAATACAACTACAGAAGCCTGAGGAGCTAAGAACTGAAAATTACTGGGGTAGGAAAAAAAAAATCTACATTAGTGCAGAAAAATGTTAAAGCAACTTTTAAGCCACAGCCAGGAAGCATCTTACTATTGCACTGGAACAGATCATTGAGCATCACAGCAGCACCAAAATGTATCCAGAGTGTGGAGAGGAAAACTGAAAGCTACAGGAGAAATTTCCAGGTAGAAGACTTGCTCCTCCAAGAGCCAAAGCACATTGTAGATGCACAGAGTGCCTCTGTAACAGAAGGTGACATGATCTGGCTATAAATTTAGCCTTTAAAAACCCAGTGTTCTGTACAGAGGCTGCATGGTCTGAAGCAGGTTGGAAGCCAGCCCTACATGAGCAGTATGTTACTTCTCAATTACTGGCACTAATTGTGGTTGCCAGTTTGTCACCACTGGGATCATGTAGTGGATTTAAGTAGACAGAAGCATTAATAAACTGAGCTCCATCAAGTAACATACTAGTCTCAAATACCTTCAAAATTATTGAAGTCAGGCATCCGATTAGCTCCAGAAGGCCGGGGAAAAGTAATTACAAGATCAGCAAAATCCCACAAAACTGCCGCTTTTTATTCAAATGCAACTCTATCAAGAAGCTTCACACAGCAGACAGGGTGCCATTTAAAACACTCTTGCAGAAAGAAAAAACAAACATGTTTTTTAGAAGATAAGCCTTTTTGCAGTCTTCTTTATTATCATTACACTAATTATTCCGGGATAGTCATTCCTTTCTTCTTCAAGAAACATAGAAAATTCAGAAGAAAAATGCAGCGCGGTATTTCCTCTCTCCCTCATCCCTTTTCTTTTGAGAGAATGGTTAAAGGCTCTCTCTTACAAGTCTAAAAGTAAGACACTGAATACAGTCAGACAAGAGATTGTCACTTATATTCAGTGTTTTTACAAAATCCGGTAATTTATAGAAAAGCAAAGTTCTTCAAAATGACCTTTTAGGTACTAGACAATTTACTTGAAGTGGGAGAAAGAGGAAAAAAATCAAGAGGACTTTCTCATGATAGTATGAAGTGCACTTAGTAGGAGAAAGCTGTTGAAAACACTTATACTCTATTTTAGGCCTTTCTACTGTTGCCCATCACCATGGTATCAGAACATCTGAAATGTAAAGCAAATTAGCGAACTCTGAGTCCCTGTGGAGCTTCTGTTTCTCTCTCATTTTTGGTGCATGCAGAATCCCATGCCAAGTGAGTCCACGTGTGCTTGTTTCCAGTCAGGGTGAAAGCAGGCTGCATTTTTCAGCAGTGCTACGTATGAGGATGGACTTACAGCGGTTTCTTTAATTAGTCAGATTTTGACTTTGTTCATTTTATACTGAAAGGACACTTCACCTCCACAGCTGGGCTCTTTCTGGACATACTGGCCATACTTCAGAAAAGAAAGTGGTACGTTAGCTTCTCTAGGTAGATGGCCTGAAGTACAAACATACACTTTATTTTAAATACTTCCTTTCTAGGTATGAATGGGTTAATTGCTCTCACTGCTAATTCTGCTGAATTTCTCAAATGGATGTGAATTCATGACATACACTTTTTAAAGCTTCTTTTTTTTTTTTTTTTAACAGAATTAAAACATGGTGCTTGTCACATTTTGTGTCTCTCTTAATATGACAGCTAGGACCATCACTGTCACAAGTTACATGATGTAGCTATTATTACAGTGAACGTTGCATCTCAAATGATAGGATTTCGTGGTCATCTGGTTGCACCGTACGAAACTATGTTTAAACAGATCTAACAACGAAACATTTATAACCATTACATAAAGCATAAATGAGATGAAAGAACAAAGTAATGAAGGAGATTAAGAAAAAAGAACTTGGGAATATTTTCCAGTGCAGCTGGCAGCCTCACAAAACAAGTGAGGCAGAGCACAGCAGGACAACCCCTTTCCTTGCCCAGCCAGCAGCGCTGGGCCTGATGCACCCCAGGGGATGGCTGGCCCTTCTGGCTGCCACTGTGACTCATGGACAACTTGCTGCCAGCCAGAACCCCCAGGTCCCTTTCTGTGGGGCTGCTCTCCAGCCCCTCGTCCCCCAGTCTGTACACAGAGCCAAGGCTGCCATGTCCCAGCAATTAAAAAAAAAAAAAAAACCACAAAACTAGCAATTTTAAAACAAACAAAACCAGTCCGTGCCTCTCTATCTGGGTACTTGAGGGTCTGCCTCGGGGCCTTTGCTCAATGCTGGGCACTGAAGGCTGAGGAGCTGCGGCCTTCGTGTCCCTGGCAGCCTCTGCAGCTGCAGGAACCACTGCGGCCACCTGGACACAGCTCCACAGCCAGCACACAAGTTGGCCGGGCCTCGGGCTGCAGGACCTCAGCTGCTTTTCACACACCTTGTCCTCAGATCCTTCCCCACCTTTGCAGCCCTCCTTTGGATGCCCTCTAATAGTTTTACAACCTTCTTACATTGTGCTACCCGAAACAGCACACAGTGCTCAAGGTGAGGTCACAGCAGCACAGAGCAGAGTGTGACAGCCCCTTCTCTTGTTTCTGCTATAGCTGGTTAGAGCTGTGTAGATGTTGTGAGCCGTTCTCAAGGTCCAGGAGGTCTCTTGCAACCCTGCACAGCCTCCAGGCCACTCAGCCCCAAGTCCCAGAGGTGGGGTATGGTCTTATGCTGACAGCATGTAGCTAAGGTCATTACCCTGACAATCTGTGTAGCCCATTGCATCTAAGTAGTCAGCATGGCTCCAGTCCCCATCAAATCTGGTTGCATTCGCATCGCTACACGCTCCTGGAAACCAAACTTATGTAAATAAATTATTCCACTGATTGTAGAGACTGACTTAATGCACAGTCGGCTGTATGCTATGAATGCAAATTTGCTGCTCTAAAGAATCAAAAGCAAACTCAACAGCTGCTCAGCAAACCCATGCACACAGAAGCACTCCTTCCTTCTTTCATTGTAACCCTTCTGCTTGGCCTTGATCAGCTGCATACAGAGCTGAGCACAATTTCCAGAGACACAGCAAACTAAATTGCTGGTTCAATCTTCTGCTTTAGAACGTGGGAAAATTAAATGTGACCACAAGTAAGGTTCCCTTGTGTATGCATGCTCTCTGAGCCTCTACATCCTTCAGGGAGATGAGCTGGAGCAGAGGGGCTGGGCAACCCCCACCATCTCCTATGACAGGTGAGGGAGAGCTGGATGTACACAGGATGGTTGGGAATTTGCACCGTATTTCCAAATGACTGAGCTGTGATTGATCAATCCTCCTTTTGGAGGAGTCCTTCAGGTCTCACACCAAACCATTCTACCGGCTGCTTGTGGCTGCTGGGCTGAGCATGCCAACACCACGTGGCTCAGGTTCAGCGTGGGAGCTGTAAACATCAGTCCATCGGGGCTCATCCCCTCCGTGGCCACACAGGGTGACTGAGAACAGCAGAAAATTCAGCATTTCAAACATTTCACTTCAGGCCACCAAGTTTTCTATTGCATCTAGACTTGTGTCTGACTTGTATCTTCATAGCAGAGCTTTAGACAAGCTTTGTGACAAATCACATAATCCTTTTATATCACATACTCTTAAATACCACTAAATTCAATATGCAACAAACTCTTTTCACAGAGCAAGGAAACAATCAATTACTATAGTTAATATATTTACTGAAAATATTAATCAGTAATATAGATTAGTAATATAATATCAGTAATATAATAAAGATAATACAGTAATATAGTAATATAAGATCAGTAATATAATAAAGATCAGTATTTATTTCAAAAAAACCTTCTGAGGGTGCATGGAAAGTTGCCTTTAGAAGAGTTTAGCCTAAGGTTTTTACCTTTTTTTTTTTTTTGTACTACATGTAAAAGTAGTGTCTATTTAAAATAATTGCAAAGCTAGTATAATTTGTTCAGAATCACCACAAAATAAGTCCAAGGAGAAAGAACTTTAAAAAATTTAAAAAGGAATGAAATCAATGCCTTGAAGATAAATGTAACTGAAAAAAGTACAAGACAAAATCATTACTCAAGGAAGACAAGGCAAATTATTATTGCTTTGATGCATACAGAAAAGCATCTTGATAACTACAAGGAAAACCAAGGTATTGCCGTTATCACTGAAGAATATGATATCAAAAGAGAACTTTTGCCCCTGCATTCTGAAACCTTGAATAGTAGTGATTTGATTGAGCTGACCTCAAAAGAGGGTGACTGTGCCCTGGACCAGAAAGACACAGGATCTGATGAATGCACAATCAAGGGTGCAGCTCTGGGAGAGCTCCCCAAGGGCAGAGCCCTGCAGCTCCACACAATGTCATCAAGCAGATAAATACAGATTCATGAAGTCAAGGGGATGCAGATATTTCTGCACGTCCAACCAAGATAGCAGCTTTGGCATAACAAGGTGCTAAGAACAGAATTTGAAGATGATAAGGTAAGGAAAGCCAAACACCAAGAGTAAACTCCACAATAAAACAAAGCATTTATACAGATCTATTTAAAAGTGATAGAGAATCTAAAGGGAGGTTATAGAGAAGATGGAGAGAGGTTTTTCTCAGAGGTGCACAGAGAAAGAGCAAGAAGCAACAGTCACAGCTTGCAAGAGGAAACTCATTGGACATAGAATACTTACTCACAGCAGTAGGGCATGACTGGAACTTGTCCCAGAGAACCTGTGACTTCTCCATTGTGGAGATATTCAAAGTGGATGGGATGAGGTCTGCAGCAATCTGATCTGAATCTCGAAACTGGCGCAGCTTTAACATGGAAGTGGGGTGAAAGGCTTCCAGAAGTCCCTTTTTTACCTAAATTAGTCTGTGATCTGCTTTAGATGGATGGGGGGAAACAGCCCATCCCATGTGCATGTGTAGGTATCCACTTTTTCCTAAATACTTTCCAGGACACCACATCTCTTGGTTAGATTAGACCAGCTTTAACAGAAAAGAGGCCCAGGCTGAAGGACCTCACACACTCAGTGAACTCAAGCATCTTACCTTAAATTGCAGCCCACTGCTTTGGGCTCAGCATTTCCTGCAGCCCCTTCCTCTAATCTGAAGCCTTGAGAGCTGCAGGGCCCAGCTGCTCTCAGCATGGCCCCAGGTGGTTCTATGCACCTGCAGCCTCCAGCGCAGTGGTTGTAAGGAGACAGGACAGAAGCTGCCTGCTTATATGCAGTAATTCACACAAGAAATGGAGCTACATCTCTGTTTTGACTCTGGATGTGTTGGTGGGCATCCAGACCTCACCGCTCACTCCTATATCCAGGGAGTGGAACACTTGCTGGTATTATCAGTCCCCCTGCCTCCTTACAAAACACTGCTCACAGAATGTTTCCTGTGGTCAAATAGCAGCCAAACATTTTAAAATATCAAGCCATCCATCATATTCAAACATTTCCAAAATAAAAGGTAAACTAAAAAATATTGAAAAAAATCAAGCGGCTTCAGCGGTGAGAAACAGTATTATTCAATATGTCCCAATCCTCAGAGCAGAGGAGGGGTAGGATTATTATTTCTCACACAAACATAAAGCTGGAGAGACACAGGGCAGGACTAATATTTTGCTGTGTCAGTCTGCTTCCCCCAGCAAACTTTCCCCATTCTCCTGCCCAGGTTCCCCTCTCTCCCTGCACTCTGTGTGCCTTATCTCAGCCATCCCAGCCCAGCTCTGATGCTCCTTCCATGCAGACACAAGCCATTTCAGGGCCACTTTTCACTGCCTGAGGTTAGACCAAAATACCTGTATACGTGCAGCAGTGAGCCCGTGCTCGCCCATCTACTCGTAGCACTGAGACAATGTTTGGGTGGTGTATCAGACTGACCATGGGCTGCTGTCAGAGGAGGCCAGAATTCCCTTAAATTCAATCAAGTGCCCACGGAAGCACTCCCACACTGTCACCTGCCTGCCTGATGTAAGGTATGGGCTGAAAACCTAACAGGAATAGCAGCAGGAGGAGGAACAGAGGTGCTGCTTTCTGTGTCACCTCTCACTCTGCCCAGGGCTCACGATGCTGGTTCGAGCTCTCAGATCCATCGAGGAAATCTGGGCAAAAAGCACAAGTGAGCTTGTGTTCATTTGCACAGCCTCATTTTTCAGCTAATCACAGAGCTCATACTCACTTTCCAAGTTTGCTCATTTTTTCACCTTAAACCAAAATCCGGCTTTGTTGTTTTTCCAGTGTGTGCAGAAAGGCTACAACCCGTGGTCTACCCCTCTTTTCTGGGTTCATGCCAAGAGGCAGCACTCTCCAGGTGTTTGCTGGTGTATCCTACCCTTAAGATTGCACAAAAGGGATTTGAGGTGAGGAAAAAACAGGAAGAAAAAAAAAAAAGGAAACAGAACAATCCTTGTTCCATTGCCAGCACAAAATGGCACAAGGCCACCAGAGATGAAGTCCAGGCTTGCCCCTTGCCATATGGGATCTCTCCCAGCCAGCAGCAGGCTGGCTCAACCCTTTCCCACTGCCAGCCACCACCCGCTGCCAAACACAACCGAGCTCAGGAGCTTGGGTGAATTTTGCTGTTTTTTTTTTTTTTTTTTTTATTGTAGCTTTTGCTCAAAAGCTGGAGAATGGTGAGGAGGCACTGGGACATGATGAAGCACTGCCCCAAGAGATCTTGCTGTCCAGACCATGATATGTTTTATCAAATATTTAGGATTGCTCTTCAGTTTCAATACATTTAAGTTTGGAGGGAAGCCAAATTAAGGGTCTGGGGTTGTCTTCCCAGCTTTTTCCTTGTGAAAGCAATTTCCTTTATTGGCATCTTCAAAGCAAAAGTAATCTTTCTGAGGGAGATTTGGCAAAAACGTGGAAGATTTTTATAGCGATGGGGCCAAAGGTCTATAAAACTCCATTGCAGGCACTGCATTCCGACGTAATAGGTAGCTATACACTTACAGAATTAATAGAAGGAAAGCAACCTGGGTTTTCAGTAAAGTGAATAGCAGAAACCTTTGTTTGATTTTCAAAATTGATTTTCACCAGTGCTTTCCCTTCCTAATGCTCACACATCAACACCAAAAGGAGACATGATTTGGAAAACAGGCATTTCAGAAGGCTTGCAATGATTTAAAACAAAGAATAGTGCTGAAACACCATTCTTGCTTACCCACCAACCCATATAATGCTAAAATTCCCATCATTAGCATCTGGATACAGAGACTGTTCAGAATGACAGCCCAATGGCTTTTCCCATGACTCCTTTCGTGTGTAGTGAAGAGTTGGGAGAAATGAGCAACAAAAGGAAAAACAAGGTTGTGCAGAGTCTAACATTTCTAACCAGGCAGAGCAAATTAATATCAGCAGAAAATGAAAAAAGATTCCTATAGGACAGGAGGCTCAGCAGAGCCCTCCCAGTGCAGATGTGGGACCCCATATTTTCTGGTGGAATCAGCTCATTACCTGACCACATGTGATGGAAGCCAGGCTGAGCTGTCAGCCAGCAAGTTTTAAAGCTAAGCAATGTTCTCATCTCCAATTGTTGTTCACACCTGCAATTGGAAGTGTATTCAAAACAGAAAGCAGGCAGATGATGGCAGAAGGGTTTTATTTCTTAGCACTCATGCTGTGGGGACCACAAAGCTGGGACAGGATTTGAGCAACTCTTGGCAACTGCATTTCATGGAGGAAGCCAAAGCTCTCATTCCTTCTGGACAAAGGAAAACTGCTGGATTTATAAAATGCTATTGTTTATATTCTTTAAAAATAAAACTAAGACATTTTCTGCTTTGGCCATTGTTTAATCAGTACATTGAGTTGAAAGGAGCAAAACTTTAGCTAGCAAAACTTTGCCTTGGAGGCAGCAGTTCTGTTGTTAACTACATTGATTAGTTCACTGTTAGCATCTCTTTCTCTCCTAATGTGACTGAAGGGGCTGGGGAATGCAGAGTGCCTCAGTGACAGCAGCATCAGAGGCATCAGGCATCACAGAGAGTGGTATGAGATGCTGTGGCACACCAGGACAGCCTACACCTTACCTCCTGTCCAATTAGATATTGTGTCTCTACATTTTAAAGTATCCACAGTTAGATAAATACACGTGCTTCTATTCAGTACCTCCTTCAAATAGCTGCCCTACCTCCACAGCAGCAGCACTTCTAGCTGCCACACTCAGAAGTCACCAGGACAGCCCAGCAGTCCTCATTCGGTCCTTCTCCCATGGGCTGACAGCCCCTTGTTAAAGAAGCAGGCAGCACTGGTACAGCTTTGCTCTCCATCAGCAGCAAATGTACACACAACAGCCAGGGGGATCACAAAGGTAGAATCGAAGGAGCAAAGTTCTCTTTTGCCTGCTCTGTGTTCAGTAGGGTAAGGAGATCTTTTATATGGAAGGGTTGCTTGTGGACCACGGTTCTTGAAGGAGTTGCTCTGAGTCTTTCACTTTTTCTTTCCTGATTCCCACTATTTCAATAGCATTTCCAGTTTCTGTACTGCTCTCTCCATCTTCTGAGAACATCCCAGTTTTTGTTTTAGGACTAAAGCCACAGAGTAATGTGCTTTACCTTGACATTTTTTCTAAGTCACGCACCATCACACACGTGGGGACATTTGCTCTGTGCATGTCTTTGCTGCAAAATGTTTTAAGCCTAATGCAGTCACACTGCTAAAATACACTCACGTTCAGCTTTGGGTGGAAGTCAGCCTCTCTGAAGTTTTTATGTCTGTTAGACTCCTATCTGGCTGCGGAGCCAAGGAAAACAATGCCCTTATACCAACGTGGTTTGGCAGAACCCCAAGCTGCCTGCTGTGATGTGCTCGTACCAACCCAAAGAAGTCCCAGTGCAGGAAAGCAGATTCACCTGCTTCCAGCTCATCGTACATTTTTATCTCCAGGAGAAAGCTAAAGGTCAGTTTAGGCACCAATTTTAGGTTAATACTTCCTTGAAGGAAGAGTTGCATCAGGGAAGAGTGGGGTTTTGCTCGTTTAAAGGACATTAAAATCTGTAATAACTTGAGACTGGAAGGTAATTGAGGTAGTGATGACATTTGAGGCACCCAGGTTAGTTAGATCAGACTGTTCCCGCTTGCTCAGATTCCTCCCCTCCCTTCCTAACCCTCTTGATTTTTTCTGTTACTGCAAACACACCACACAAATCATCCTTTCAAATTTGCTGCTACCTTGATTAAAAAAAAAAAGAAAAAAAGGTGCTTTACAATTTCCACTGCTGTGACTGCTGCGCATACGCCAGAAGTTTGTTCCTACTGTGTCAGCTCATACAACAGCTCGGCCTTATCTACACAGCACAGAGATTTGAACAGGTTTAAGAGAGCTTTCAGAAATTTACATTCTGTTTACCAGCCGGTCGCCTCCTGTGCT
Organism: Chrysolophus pictus; assembly: GCA_037305975.1. Classification (NCBI taxonomy): domain Eukaryota; kingdom Metazoa; phylum Chordata; class Aves; order Galliformes; family Phasianidae; genus Chrysolophus; species Chrysolophus pictus. The sequence continues at coordinate 10,706,365 of CM074595.1, forward strand.
TCTCTGCACGCAATGCACACAGTGCTGCAAACAAACACAGCCCCTCCTGCTCATGCTCATACTGCTCCAAAAGGAGGGCCACAAATTAAGGCCAAGCGCTGACCCAAGGTGGCCTGCTGGAAATGCTGTGGTGATGAGCACCAGTAGAGCAAAAATAGGAAAGGGTTTTCGGATTGGTCTCTGTAATTTCCCATAGTGAACGGGGAAGTGAGGTTGTAAGAAAAATAGAATTGCTGTCACCTGATGCTGTGATGATCCTCATAGTGCTTGCAAAGGGAATCGGAGGTGTCAGCACACACAGTGAAGTTTGGAAAGGTTTGAGAGAAAATTCCAAAGCCATGAAATTGTGGCCTTTGCATTGGCAGCAGCAACAGCACCCCATGTCTCAGTTGACAGGGATCCTTCCAGCACACATCCATCATGGCCAACACTTCCCAGGATAACACACACATCTTTGGGTTTGCTGGATAACCCTACAGGAAGTACCATGAAAGCTATTTACGTATCTAGATATTCACACAAGCACTTCTATATATACATATATACATATTTATATAAGTAGACTTTACAAGCTATGTATATATATATATGCCCTATATAAAGTTATGTATGTGACTGACACAAGATTCGTTAGTCACAAAAGTTAAACTTGGGAAAAAAATCATCCTGGATTTCCCAAAAGTGAAAGTGCATAAGGCCAGGAACATTAGAATGATATTTTATCCACGTGAGCATGATTCTCCCTTGCAAGAGAGCTAGGTTAGTGAAGTGTCCTGTGCAGCAGTGCTCCCTTATCCATCAGTGAGGCAGATAGGTGGGCTGGGGGCAGCCCTGATAACCAAAGCAAATTGCTTCCCAATGAAGAGCACCAAACAAGAATAGGATAAAGCAGCCGAGAATGATTTCAACGCTTAAGTAATTTAAAACTGCACGGAACGCATTAGCAAAACGTTACATTTTGATCTTTGCACTCCGTGTGAATTCATTAAAAAAAAAAAAAATTAAATCTGCAATTTCTTTTAAAAGGTCACCCCTGGGCTCAGAGGGTGTGCTGTGGTGCTGTGTTCTTATCGCTTCCCCAGAGCCGCATGTGGGACCGATAACTTCCAAGCCCACACGTTTTTCTGAACTCCATGGAAGCACAAGAAAATTGTGAGTATTTGCATCCTGAGCGATCTTACAACTGCACTCACATTTCCAGAACAAAACGTTCCCCTCTATCTCTCCCTGCGCCCTGTGTGCAAAGACTTGCCACTGCTCACGCAGCTTCGTGCTGAGACCTCAGTGGGATTCCTATTTTAAAAGTGGACGATGAAGAAGCACTGAGGCAATGACAGTATTTTCCATGGACTGATGTGTACAAAATTCTGACCTCATCCCACATGCTTTCACACCAAGAGCTGTTACAGTGTCTGGGATGGATAGGGATCCATTCTCTTTCAGCAAGCTGCATCTGCTTTTCATTTTCACACACACACACACAGTTGGAGTGTCTCTGTAACCTGGAATTATCACTCCCAACCCGCAGTTTCCAAAATTAGTCTCCAAACTTGCAGAGCTGATTCATGTAAGCAACAGCAGCAGTAGGAGTCTGCCAGTGAGAATTATTTGCATGCTTGCAGCCAAAAATCAGCCTTGACTTCATACTTTCTCACTGCTTGATATTTTTGCAGCTATTTTGCTTAACAAGGTGGGGAACAAAGTCTGTTTGTGTTGGGCACTGCACATCAGTTGATGGGAAAGGCTGCCCCAAGCCCACCCCTAGCAAACATCTGGAGCAGTGGGCAGGGTCAGAGGCAATGCAAACCACAGTTTTCTCCTATGGACCCAGAGTAGGGTATGGAAACTGTTGTAGTCCTGATAAGCACTGAAAATTATCAGGAAGGTGGGACTCTTGCTCTGTCCATTACAAATGTGTGCACGCTTTAGATTTTGGTGTAAAATGCTACTGAAAATGAATAGTGAATCAATCATTTGTACCTGGATACAAAACGTCCCTCAGCAGCAGCACAAGACTGAAGCAACAGGTCTCAGTTCTGTGCCAAAGGTTCAAGGTATGTAGGAAGGACCTCCAAAAGCAGTAAATTCCCTCAGATATCACAGAACACTGTAACCTCTGTTTCTTAAGCACAGCTGCTGTCTGCAAAGATGGAGGTGCTTCCATCGGTGTGGAGTATGCTATAATCTACATCCATAGTGATGAACTTCATTTCTACGTATAACAAGCAATTTTGTGAAGGCGCAAAGCAGAAACGAAACCTAATGACTTATTTTGGCTTCTGCTATTGACACAGGTCAACTGTCCTCCAAACCACAGCCAGCACAGGAACAGCTACTGCAAGTTGTGATGCTTCTTGTGATACGTATGCACTGGGACTGGCTGCTAATAAGTACAAACGTTTACAGAGAGCTGGGGCTGCTCATCCCTATCTTTGTTATACCTTTTTTGGTTTTGTTTTGTTTTGGTTTTTTTTGTTCCTATGGCACCAGTATGGACAATCATTTTCATTCTTTGACCTTTCCATCAGCACCCATGGCTGCACAAACACTGCCAATAATGCCTTCCAGTAGCTCCTGTTGTAGCAGATTAGTTGTGCTCAGCTTCCAGCAGCAGGATGAGCTGGCAGAAGGAAGAAACACACACATGCACATCATCACTTCCATGCTCTGCTGTTGAAACAGACTTCTTTGCATGGAAGATGCACAAATCAGCATAAAGCCCTAAAGGGGACCTGTGCTTTACGTGCTCTTGGCACACTCCAACATTAGGTTAGAATCCCTGCATGGCTTCTAGTGGGAACACTTGGTGATGGATGGATGGTTGGACTGGATGACCTTGTAGGACTTTTCCAACCTTGGTGATTCTATGACTCTATGATTCTATGGATCCTAGGGTTGGAAGGAGCCTAAGTCAGATCAAACACAAATCAAAACATCACTTGGAAGAAAGATCCCTGTGGGTATCACTTCTCATTTGTGATATCCCACAATGAGGTACTGTATCAGAGAAGACCATTACAAACGGCACACACCACTGGCTCCTTTCCTACATAATTTGCCAATATCAGAGACATCCTGTGAGACTGGTAGCGTCAATGGACTATCTCCTAATGTTGTTCAAACCTTACATCACACAGCTGGAAGAACACAAAATAACTTTCCTGAGATACTAAGTCCACGGTGGAGCTGAGAGCTGCCCTAAGCCATTCCTAGCATCCTACATGTGAGAATACAGAGAGCATTATGGTTAGCAACTTCTGGCTCTAACCATCTCCAAAGGTTCTGCATATTTCATTCATTCCCCTATGCAAGCCAGACTTCCTTTCACAAATGTTTTAGAGGGAACCATTTATACATGCAATAAAAAAGCTATTTCACCACATTGCTGAAAAATCCATCTGGTTGCAGCTTATCTTACCAGTATATCATTTACAGGGTATTATATTAATAAAAGAGTACTAAATATTATATTGCTTCTGGCATAAGAGTACATTATAGGTGTTTATAAACACATTACTGAATGTTACAGACTTTTAAGTAACCCCAATGACCTGTCCCATAAATGCTCTGTAGCTATTGATTCACCGTGCATTAACACTTAATGGATAAACTTTTACAAGCCAGTTATAACCATTCCCTGCAATATGACATCCTCCTAAACACACACAGAGATGACTCACAAAACAAAAGCTAAACAAAACACAAGAAAAAACGTGTGACAATTTTGTAAAATTAAAGTTATGTATCAGTGTACTAAAGTAAAATTGATACAGAACAGTGCTTTTTTTTCCCCTTAAAAATATTATTTATTATATCTTCATCATTTTCAAATGTTGAACTTGATCAAAGAGGGAGGACCTCCAATGGCCAACTCAGATGGCTTAGATGATTAATTTCTAAGAATAGACATGAAGAATTAAATCTGTTCCTTCTCTATGCCATTATATGGCATCATTTCCTTGTCGATATGCAGAATGTGGAGGATACATCTCCTCTAACAGCAGACATCTCACAGTGGAACATGTTGGTACTGGTCATCAAGCTAACTTCATCAGTGGAGAAAACAGGCACGTCCAGAAGACAACCACCTGGCAGTCCAAGCTGGATTCACCTTCTGGAGAGGTCTTTTTCTCCCCATCCAGGTAATCCTCTCCATCCCCTCTCTAGACTTGGATGTCACGTGGACAGCAATGCCTTAATAAGACCAATCCCATTTTTGACATCTGCTTTTAAACAATACCTGCATATCAGCAAGTGTGTGGTGTTTGAAGGTTTAACCTTAGCAAATGCGAGCAGCTGTACTCGAAGGCAGTGATGGAGCTGGATGACATCACTGTGGGTTCACACCTTGCACGTGCCAGGTGCAACACTGTGGTGAGGAGCTTGCTTTGGCATCAACTTTTGCCTTCTATCTACCTGCCCAGAACTACAGTAAACGTGTGAGCAAATGCTGTGTTTGAGCCAAACTCAGATACCCAGTGTAGTGCTGTGGAGTTTTCTTTGCATCGATGAAAAAAGCTGAGTATTTGCAAAAGAAAACGTGCACAGAGAAAGGAATATGCTTCCAAGGTAGATTTACCATGCTTTAAGAAAAACAGGAGCCACATCATCCTTCTAGTTTATTTTTAGTAAGGCTAATTAACAATGTAAAACAAATTAGTTCTTACCACTTGGGTTGTATGAGTGTAGCAAGACACGACTCTCCTGGCGTTAAGCTGTGAATCTCAATGCACCCGTGCTTGCACTGAGGAATAAAGCGGTCCTTGGTGTAGAAGATCCCTGTCTACTTCCTGCCTGCAGCCTCCTGCTTTCACAGACTGCCTTGGAAGCCAAGCACAGCCACGTGGCTGTGGATGAATGAGCATGGCAGCCTGCTGGTGGATGTGTGAAAATATTTGCTACTGACATCTCATCCCACATTCAAGTTCGGCACGCAACACCTGCACACAAAATACCTGCCTATAGAAAGCACCAGAAAAGTGTGTTTAACGTTAGCAATATCAACATTAGCAACGCAGCACTTGAACACCAAGGAAACAAGGCAGTAATACCTGTTAGATGGAAAACATTGGAAGAACGTGTTCAGTTCTAACTTGCACTTCTAAGACTGTAATTTTTAAAAGCACTCAGCACACGTACATTGGCTTTCTGAGAGGGCTGTCTCAAAAGCTGCAGCTAGATTGAAACGTTGGGTGCATTCTCTTTGCTGCTGTCGAGCCACTTCTGAACGGCGCTCGTGAAATAAAGCCAGCTGCCCATCACTGTGACAAGGAGCTATCTCGTGTTTTCCTGTGCCACCACCCCTGTTTCTAATAGTACTGCTTGCAATATATTGTCCCCTGCATGTGCAAAGAAAAGGCACGAGCACAAGAGTCTCTTAGTAAAACATTAATCTCAGATCACAGATTTATTTTATGGATTTGCAACACAGCCCATATTACAAACATTGTCTGGGAACATTTACAAGAATAAATAAGATGGACTCGCAGTTGTAAAAAAAAGATTACACTTCACTGTAATGTACAGTCAAAAAATATATCTGATATTCATTGACTTGACATTATTTACCTTCCTTCTTTTAAGCTAGAAAGAAAAGACACTGAATGCACAGTGTTGAGATTTCTGTATTTATATTTTTTTCCTTTTTTTTTTTTTCATACGTGCTTTATCTATCAAACATCCAAACTGTACAAGTGAGTTTCACCAGTAATCCATAAAGGCCAAAGGAGGGGGAGATGAGGGCAGAATCCAACAGCAGAGACGCGCTGATGCAGCACGTGTGGGGTGCTGGGCAGGGTCCTGCTCACCCCAATACGGCCACAGCATCCTGACTGTAGCAGTAACAGCTCAGGCAACAAGTGATGCTACAGCATTTCAATTTCAGCAGGATTGGCGCAGGGGGAAGGAGATGAAATCAACATGGGAGTGAATTCTGTCAGTGCGCTCAGTCAGTACGGGTTAAATGTGGCAAGGGCACAGCTGCAGCTTTTGCACTGAAACGCAGCATGAGTGCTGGAGACTTAAGAATGGGCTACAGAAGTGAGGAGGGTCATGCCAGTTCTGCTCCATGTACGTGGAAGTCCTGCATGGGAAGTGTTAGAGCTAGTTCAGCAATGCCAACAACCATCAGATGCCCTGGAGAGGCTTTCCCAATATCTAAGAAGAATCAAAGAACGATTGGATTTTGTGTTGAGGGATATAGTTTAGCAAGAACCATGGGTGATAGGTGGATGGTTGGACTGGATGATCTTATAGGTCTTTTCCAACCTTAGTGATTCTGTGATTCTGTGATTCTGTAAACTCATTGAAGCTTGTGAAGCGCCAGCCATGCACCCAAAAACACCCCTGCAAATACATTCCTTCGTAACTGCACACAAGCAAGGCTTCCTGGAGGTGCCCAGTGAAGGATGAAGTGCTCACAGAAGGACGTACACCTCCACAGAGCCACCTGCTCAAGCATCTTCCCAAGTCCCCCACACAGTTGGGTTCCAGGGTAACAGATCTCCCTTACAAAACCTTCACTGAAATACTATCACTTGCAATAAGTGCTTCCTCTACAGTGACCCCTATTCTATTGGAAACCTGTACAGAACAGACCAGGACTGGTCCCAAAGGTTACACCTATGGCATAAATCACATCACAACAACAAGCAAACCTCGCTTCCAACTGTGTGAACTGGCTCATGGCCATGCAGCTTAGAATCAGCTCACGCTGAACTGGTTTGCAAGAAAAACATTTTTTTTCCTTTTTTTTTTTTTTTTTTCCCTCCACAAAGAAATGCTATGGGAACACCGCATCTATCATTCAGACTGCTGCATTATTTTGTTTCTTAAGGTGTGGGTTGAAACCAGAGAATAAGGGTGAACAACCTGTCAAATGCACTGGGACAAGGATGGAAAGACTTTGCTTGTTTTCACAAATGGAAGAAGCTGCCAGGTTTTCACAGTTGTGCTACTCCGACATGAAGCTGTAGATACTGAATGCCATGTATTGTTTATAAGGGAGCCTTTAAAAATCTTATAACACAGAAAATAAAGATTACAGACTTGAGGCCACTGGAAGTCAGCGAGTTTTTTGTCTCTCCATCAAACTCAGAACCACCAGGATTTGGGCTTGGTGAATGAAAATGCATGAATGTACTCGACTGCTACACTCAGCTGTATATTCTTCAGGTATATCTATGATGAGGAAGATGACTGATATTTGTCTAAGTCAATAAACAGATACTACATGATACATTTTCCTAGGATCCCTCGCCAAAACTGCAGAAAGTTTGCTTTGCTTCTGTGCTGTTGGATGGCCCTCAATGGAGGAAGAGCTACAGGGAACTGGGGAACAGGGAAAGGAAGGGCACTTGCATTTAAATTGTATAGCATGTATGTATGGCTATAGAAGACTGCAATCTAAATAAGTATGAACGTAGGAGGGTTAACAGAATCCTCATTACTCTCTTCTGTATACCAAACCTTAATTAGCTGGCTCTCTCAGTTTCTGCTCCTGGAAAGGTCTGTGCAGGGAAGGTGCACTATTCTGTTCAACCACTTCCTGGTCTTCAAGGAGGTGATACTGAGCTTCACACTCACAGGCAGAGATCATCCTGAAGCACTTTCACCACAAGGTCCCATCCGTGCTTCTAACAAGCTGGAGTGAACTTTGTACACTTACGGAAGAACCTCATATTAGAATACAGCAGAATCAAACCAAGTTCTTGAGATGCCCTTTGCAACGACTAAAAGCGAACCGCGCTACCAATGAGATATTGTTTAAATTTATCACAGGACAATGTTTTCCAAGTGCAACATTTGCACTGAATTGCAATGGAGGAATATGCCAGGACCGTGCAATGCTCCGTGCTGACTTGCAAAGATTTCTGCCAGCGTGACAGACAGAGGCACTGCAGATTTGAAGGTTCCTCTCAAGGAAATCTTTTATCTTTGTCCCTCGGGATTTATTCCCTCTGTTACACTGCCTGCTCCCTCTCTAGAGAGTTCTGCAGAGTGGAATGTGTTACTACCTGCTTTTTTATGATCCTGGCACAAACTCAGAAGAGTAGGAAAGACATAAGTATATCCTGGCAAGAATAAGAGACAGAACAAAGTGGAAGTTTCTCGCCTGTTTCAGGACACCATTTAATCCTCCTCCACTGTTTGCTTTTCTCCCAAAGGAGATTCCTTATCCTTTCCTTCTCTTCCAGACAGCAACTGGTTCAGCTGCCTTCAGAACAACTGCTGCAATGGGAGCCTCTCTCCTTCCTCACACCGAGGGATACCAAGAGCAGCACACCCACAGTGCCTGGCTTGAGATTCCCAGGGGAAATCCCATCAACTACTCCTCAAGGACCCATGCAAACTACATGGAAAAACAATTCTATCATCTACAGGCTTAAATCTACAGCTGTGGTGTCCTTGCATTGCCACTGGATGTTTTCACAGGGAGCTTACAGATCCAGAATAAAAGGTAGGAAACTGCTGACACACAAATATGTGCTTCTCTAGGCAAAAGCTTCGCTCTGCGATTCCCACCTCTGCCCTACAGAGTGCATGGACCAGACCAATCAGGGTCACAGACATGGCCCAAGATATCTGTCAACTTTCTGGGAGTTCCCTGGGCATTCTTAAAATGTGGGCACCATGTGGACAGGGGCTGACTGGGAGAGATGTGATGCTGAACTGTGGCTTGATTTGATGCAAAAGGTGACAGGAAGGTTTCAGTGCATGGAAAAATCTTTCATTGCTAATTACCTGGTGTCTGTGGACCAACACAGACAACTCTAACTCACTTAAATGTCTCTAATGCAAATAAACCAAGGGGGACAACCAGTGCACTAATAAAACTAGTTGAAGCAAACTAAGCACGTCAGTATTCTATGCAACTTTGCCAATGAATTTCAATCATGAACTGAAACGTCTCCTACCAACCACAGCCCAGAGACTTCCCTGATCAGAGAACACCAGTTACTTCAATCTGCTAAATAAAACCACCAATTCCCATCTGCTTGTTTGCCACCAGCAGTCCCTACCTTCACACTGACATTGTACTCCCAACCCCAGTCTGCTTCCTTCACATTAATAAACAAGTACCTCAAGTCCATCTACAGAAGGTCAACTACACTTTTCTTTACAAGCCATTCTCTGGGGGGAAAAATAACAAAAGATGGCAGCAAAGGATGCAGTTTTCACAGAGATAAAAAAAAAAAAACAACAACAAACAACCCAACAGATTGCCAAGACCTGCTGTACCTTGTAGAGAATTTGTTCTCTCTATCTCATTCCTGCTGACAGGTCAGGTTCCTCCTTCTCCAGCATCTGGCCTAGGTAGATCTGGAATTCTTTGCTTCAGTTACATCTCTTAATAATTTAAGATGTTTTATGCCCTGTGTATGACATAGTCCCTGTACCCTTACTCTTCTTATTTCTAGTTTTCCAAATTTCAGATTATACTTTAGACCAATACTGTGCTATCAACAAACAGTTCTCACCCAATCCTGAAGGATGTCAGAATGGGAATAAGTGTTTTCATTATGACTATTCAAATACTGTCAATATCATATTTACACAGCCTAAAACTCAGTCATTGAGGAATTCCCCTTTTCTACCTTACATTACTGCTCCCCAACTGCAGCAGGCAATACTTAGGTTGGAAAGCTTGTCCTGGATTGTCAATCCTTTCAAGAGTGAGAAAGCCTACTTTATTATCTCAAAATTTCTCTCTTTCTCAGAGAAAACAGACCCAACATCCACAATCTTGCCTCAAGCACATCACCTATGTTGCTACAGGCTCCTCTCCACAGTTTAAACAACCTCAAGGTAAGAAGGTTATTTACAGCAAATTATTTTCTCTTTCCCTTTATCATTAATTCATATTCAACATATAAGCATTGTGCAGCAAAGAACAGTGCAAAGATGCCTGAGCCAATACAGGCAGGAGCTGGGTTCCCAAAAATCAGTGTACCTGTGTGTGATGATGGAACAGTTTGGACCACAACCAACATCACCCATAGTGTTTGCTGAGCACCCTTCCACACTGACTGCAGGCTGAACATCACCAGAAGCCTGAAACACAGACCTGAGCTGCCACACAGTCAGTTGTGGCTAACAGTTGGGCTGTAGGAACCAACATGATTTGCACTGAACTTGTTCCTTGCAAATATAAGGTAAAATGTAGCTTAAAGACCTTTCACTGAAATCTGTGTTATCACTTTCCATTTGCAGAGGGCTAAAAGCATGTGGTGCATTACTGCAGGCCAGCTGATGCTTGCACCTGACCCTGTACTAGCATGCCTCATACCATGAAAATACATTTAAACCTACCTCAGGACCTTAAACAACTTCACTGCGAGAGCTCTTCTGCCTGGCTCATCCAACACCTGCTTCTCTCCCTGTATACATCCCTCCTATAGGCTGACTGCTGGCTTTGTAAGCCACTTTCCTTCATGCTACTGCTTAGCCTGAAACTACCTTCTACCCTTCATTCCTTGGTTACACTGTCATTTATTCTACCTCTCTATTCCTTTTACCCAGGCCATTAACTTCAGTGCCTGAACTAGACTTTCAGTAACTCCTGAAAGGGTCCTATGCATATGCTAGTTGCCATGTAAAATTAACAGAAAGCTAAATACTAATTAATATTTCCATAGCATCCACAGGGAGTTACTCCCTCTGGCTTTCTGGAGTTAGTGAAGTCACGAACATTTTGCTGGTAGCTTCTTCTCACCTTGGCAATTGCAAAATCCCATCCTGGGATCAGGATTCCCTCTTTCCTCTTCTTTGCAAACGGCCCCCAAGCAAACCACCTGTAATTCAAACAGTAATATTATCCTTTCCTTCTGAAATGTCATAATTTTGCTTTGCCTTTTATTCTACAGCAGAGTTGTTTGTGCAGCTTAGCAGCAACAGAAAAAAAAATAGAACAACTAATTTATTTTGTGAAACAGCAGACATTCACCTGCTGCCCCATTGTAATCCAATGTTGATTTAGTGATTTCTTGCAGAAAGTAGGGGCCCAACCTGACACACAGCAGAAGCACCTGTAAAGGGGTTCCCACTGATGCTTTGTGGCGCAACTGCCTGAGACCTTCAAGGTTTTCACTTGGAAGAAGCCAAGAATGCAAAGCTTCTTGGAAAGAACATGAGCTCGGTGGTTCAGCATCCTATGCAAATCTCTCATCTGCTCAGCAGGAAAGATTCCATTTCCAAATAGTGAGCCTTGTTTCTTAGACTGCTGCAGGTCCTGAGAGAGATGATAACTTTTTTGTTAGGTACTGCCATATCTGAGTCAATAAGTGTTCCAATCAAATTGTCAAGACAAAGATATAATTATCAAGCAAAGAATGACCATGAAGCAGAGGTGCCTTTTGAATTTATATATGAAATTGGTAAATTTTTTTAAGCTTCTGGTGCTCTCTATGTGAGGCATTGACACGACTGAGCTCCCAGCAGTTTCTGAGCATTTACCAGAGGGTGGAATACTATGAAATGGTAAGAAAGTGGAATTTCCTTAAACTTAAATTTTCCCTTACCTGTCTAGCTTTAAGCAAGTCTATGTTTGAAGAAACCTACATCACCAAGAATCTAATTTACACACTGAACTATCTTGGATCCCTGCACTCTCAGGATAAATAAATGGCTAAATTGAAATACTGAACGTCGTAAATCCTTTGTTCCTTTAAGAATAATCTCAGAGATTATCCTGTAGACCTTAGTGATTAGCTCCTAAAACAAACTCTTTCAGAAAAGCAATTTCTTAGCTTCTAAGAAGTCAGAGCGAGATCCAGAACCATGGCAAAACCCTTCTGATGTTTGTTGCAAAGAAGAAGAGTTGCACAGGCGTCTCTGCAGAACAAAAGAAAAGCCTTTTTGCTTAAGATGGAAAGTTGCTGTGCTGGCTGAAGCCTTTTCTTAGCAGATGCCAGAAGAGGTTTCTGTGTATGTCCATCACCCTTCCTGCAGCTTGGATGGGTTACCATTTTAAATTTGCAGGGACTGGAAATCTGAATAAATCACTCAACTGCGTCTGACTGTACAACAGTTTGGGAACGGCGAGGAAAACCTGATCAAACTCAATTCTAAGATTACCTTCAGATTCAAAGTTCTTGAACAGGAACCTTCTTTGTTCTTCATTTGCACAGTGCCTAGCCTAGTTCAGCAGGGACCTGTCAGGACTAGGGGTCCTAAGTTCTACAGCAATACAAATAATAAATAAAAAAATAATAATACATAGTATATGATCAATAATACCTACTTTATACCCTGTTTTTCAAAGACACACTGCACCCCAGCAAATACTTGAAAAATATGGTAACATCGTTACCAAAGTTGCAAGACAAATGCAATTTGTTTGATGCAAATATTTAACTTCAGGGTTTAGGTGGCTGGGAAACTCATTAATATTGCTTCACCAGCACTGAAACAAACATGGACCAGAGAGATGTAACCAGTTCATGCACAGCCTTGGGAGAAACTGGGAGGAAAAGTGTAGAAGCCAAGATGCAAATCCATGAACAACTAACTCCTCATCTCCACCATCTTCATGCTAAACGGAACCAGATGCAGAAAGATATCCAGTGTTTTTTGGTGTTGGCCTTTTCATTTGGAAAATAAAACAAAAACAGATAAGACAGGCAAATCGTAATGAAACATTTCATAAATTCCCTATGGCTATCTCATTTTCCCCAAATGACTGCTGCATGAAATTCAAAAATTAAAGACTGGGATTTGAGAACAAAATAATAACTTAAAAAGGAGACATTTAGAAGACAATTTCCTAAAGGTTTCATTCTTTCCCCACTCTTCAGCAAGGACAGCAAAAAATACAATCCTAAAGAGGAGAGAAGTCAGAGGGGATTAGAAAGTCCAGTCCTTCAGCCTGTCTCCCATTTCTCTTATTTTTACAGTAGGTTATTTAAGAAGCGGTAGATGCTCCAATAGAAAGCAGGCAGCAGCAAACACAGGCATAATCTCCTCCTTCCAGCTGGTCCGTGCAGTCTCAGTCTCTTTCTCCAGGAAGGAGAGGTTTTCCTTCCCACACTTGTTACCGCCTTCTAGTGTGGGACAGGGGAGAAGCATCTGCCAGGGGTTGAGGTCTGCCATGTCGGAGGCTCCTCTCTCTCTGCTGGGCTAAAAGGAGCTCAAGTATTCCAGTGCAACCTCATATACAAATTTATACTGTTCCTGAAAGAGACAATAGAAGTCAGTGACATTAGGATACAGGTGAACTGTTCGCACACTCACTCTGCAAGCTGCAAAAAATGCCTCCTCTCTCTTTCTTACTGGTCTTAATGGTCCTGTCCATTTGACAGGACCAGGCAAACATGAATTGTATTTCTATGTGATACTAAACAAGTATTGTTAAGAGTCGTCATAATCAGTGGAAGAGAAAAATGCTCTAAGAGACAGCTACCCAATGGGCTATTCATTATTTGTTTCACATCCTCATTACACGTTCCTTTTGAGGAAAGAATTCAGCATGATCAGCTGGGATGTTTGAATTCAGGATGGTTTAATCTCTCTCAGCAGGGTGCAAGGTCTGGGGTGCACTCTCCTCCCTCCATGATCTCAAGGCATGTCACAGCAACAAGCACCAGGCTGTATGCGTACTCATGAGGACAAATCCTACCTAGGCTAAGGTGACAGAAGCTTGGGGTTTAACTTTCTGGGTGCAGGAGATGTTACCCACCTTGCTGCCAGGATGGCTGCTCCACATCTATTCAAGGAGAGAAGCAGTGGGACTGGGAGATTCCTCACACATGCCAAAGCATGGTTGGCTTTAATCCTGCTGCATTTATGGTATGTGTGGTTTTAATTCATGCTGGGCTAAAGCTATAAAATCTCATACCTATTATGAAGTCCCCATGCCTATGCTGGGTGGAGTAAAATGCAGGAAACAAGCTTACCAGTGACTCCACCATGTTGGACTTGTTATTCCGTAACGTTTTCACTATGTGGAACACGTCAATGATATTTTGCTGTTGAATCATTTCACACACACTGCAGATGGCACAGAAGGTGCCACTGCGTCCCCCACCATTCCTGGGTGCAGAAGAAAAGAGGCAACAGATGAAGCCAGGCAAGGGATGAAAGCACAGCTTACGAATCAGTACGTACACCAAGAGAGGGGTGCATTCACCAGCCTACTTGAGGAAGCTCATGGGTTTGTGAAAGCGCAGCTCTGCAGGGCAGCATGAGAGCTGGCAGTGCCATGGCACAAGGGAAGGGCTAATGCCATCCCTGGAAACAGTGGAGAGGGAGCCCTGGGCACTGCCCTGCTTCTCCTCTCCTCACTCACAGCAGAAAGCAGCAGAGCCTTTGGCTCCTCTTCACCACAATCAGTAAAATCTCCTGGTCAGTTTGTTATAACACAGTACAATATTCAACATAAAGTATGCTACAAATGTAATTTAACTTTGTTTTCCCCAACTGAAGCCTGGCAAACCACCAGATTTCCAAATCCATAATCAACCTTCTGGACTTATTTCATGAGGTTACAGATGATTTCCAGCCCTACTTACAGGCAGTGGACCACAGTGCGGCCGTCCCTCCCATCGTACTGCTCCTGCCACTTCTCCAGCCTCCTGACCACCTTCAGCAGTGAGCGTTTGGATGGAGGGGTGTCCCGGTATGCTGGCCAGCCAATGTACTGCAGGTGCTGAACTATGCGATAGCCATCCTGGGGCTGAAACAAAGAGCATTTGCAATGCTAAAGGGAATGAGGCAGGAAGCAGAGAGAGGGTGAAGCAGAGGGTACCGATCACACACACCTTCCCCTCTTAATTTGGTATCAGTGCTAGAATTCTCCACTCTGGATACACGATACAGCAGGGAACAAGGAGTTTTCCATATTTTGGATGATAACAATGATCTCAGGTGCCAGGCAGAAACTAGATGCTAAGAACCCCTTATTTCCAGTAAAGAAAAAGAGTCTCACTGAATTGTAAGAAAGGATCAGCCATGTCTCTCCTGGTACCTTGTGGTGGAGGTTCATTGTGTCAAAGCAAGTAATGGCAAAGACAGTCCTCAAAAAAATCTCTGGGGACTATGGCAGAAAAGATCCTGATAAGGATTTAGAAGTGGATATTGCTGCTGAATGCAGATGGGTATGAGAAATGGGAGTTTACAGCACTCACCCTGAGAGCTGCGCATTTACAAGGCAGCTTCAGCATGCAGTGTTATCAGCCATGGGACTGCAAGGCTGTCCCCAGCTCAGTGGCAGTCAGCTTGGGATGTGGGGTGGAGCAGAGGTAACTGATTCAGCTGCTCAAATAGTTAGACCCCACGACTCACTCCACAATGACATAATTGAACTGCTGCACAAACTCTGACTACGCAATCAGAGACAGTATGGAAATGCAATTTCTGGAGCCTATTTCCACTTCTGATTGGGGGAAAAAAAAAAAAAAAAAAGATAAAAAAAAAAAGAGTTATAATCAATCTGGGAAACAATTAATGGGAGAAAAATCCTCTGCTGAAACTCTTGCCCCAGCCCTGAAGTTGTATTGCATGAGTCCAGAGTGCAGACAAACCTCGCTTCTATCACGTCAGCTATACAGGAGCTGAGGGATACAGACAAAAAGTTGCTTGCAGAAATAGCAGCCACTTATTTATAGGAGGACAGTGGCAATTAGGAATCCCAATCGGGCTGGTAAATATTGCATTTGTCTTCAGAGACGCTGCAGAGCAGCTGACAGATAGGGAGCAGTTGATACTATTCCAGCTTATTTCCTGTGATGCTGATACTTTTATTGTTTCTACTAATGGATTAATTGTTCTCAAATATATACAGAAAAATGCATTCCATTTGAATCCAGATTTTCAGCTCATACCATCCATTTTCTACTTTCAGCCAAAAGGCTTTCACCGATATAGACTAATGCAATTAAATGTTAATTAAAGGAAGTAATTACTAAATTTCTGCAGTGGAATTTTGTTACTAGGTGAGCGATTCAGCATCTCAAAACCACAGACTTGATTCTGCCTCTTTCCCATGCCAAAATGTGTGAGAATAAATAAGGAATGTGGTATTTCACTGCTCTTACCCTGGCCATGTTGCAGATCCGGAATATCCGGTTGATGATGTCTTCATCGATGTCTGCTGAAACAAACTCTACTTGAATTGGGCCATAGCAACAGGACGTCTTCTCTGGCCAGTACTGCATGCAGAGCTAGTGAGAATATCGAAAAGAAACAGAAAGCACCTTAATATTAACAAGGGAATGCACCATCAGTCTTGTCTCACTTCAGATGGCCAGCCAGCACAAAATCCATAACCAATCCTCAGTTACAGAATGCATTTGCTCAGAAAAGACCTTCTTCTAGCTTCAGGAAATTCTTGATATTATGAGTCTGAAGACAAAAAGAAACATATTTTAGAAGCTTCACTTTTTTTTTTTTTTTTTTTTTTTTGCCTTTTTCAGTATGAAAACCATTGAATCCAGGGCGTAAAGGTGAAGGAAAGTGGCAGAAAAATGAAGTTCCTACATGGACACAGAGTTAGAAAAGAACATTAAAAGATCAGTGTCTGCAGGTAAATGCAATAAAATCACAGAAGTGCGGTGTTAATGAGGAAATGGTACACGTCAACAAAATTAATCTTAATTCAAGCAAAGAGGAATTTTTCTGCAAAATGAACTTTTTATGCTGATACTACTGAATTCACAGCATACAAAACCCTACTATTCACACAAATTACGATCTAAGTATTTCAAATCCATCTGGAAATAGATCATGGCAAGAAAATATTTTGCATGAGATCTCATTAAGAGTTTCCGCTGAGATTGTATTTTTCTGGTTTTTTTTCCTCCTATTTTCAAGAGTAATTTTTGAGAAGTTCTGCAACCACCAGGTGCTCATTTGAACTTGATCTCGAGCTTTTCAAGTTCAATCACTGTCAGTAATAATGTCAAGTGTGTGCATACCACTGCATTAATTCTCTATTCCTGTTCTTCCTTTGATCATATGGGGCTGAAATTGGGTGGGATATTAATGAGATTTTATGCATCTTTGCCCTTGTTATTTTTTCAAGATTACAAAAGCACACGAAGCCCACATAAGCAAGCTCTCCTTTGAAGGTTATCTTCACTCTTCATCCAAATTTTTAAGCAGCCTCCAGACCTCTTCTCATAGCATTTCCCCAGTAGGCAAGGAGATGGGAGCTGAGCTGTAGGAACCAACCTCAACGTGCAGTGCAAAGAACAGAAAGATTAAACTTAACTTTAAAAATCACTGTTCATAAAGCAGGTCTGTGAATGATCGCCCAGCCTGACGTTTGTATGGTGCTTAAAATGCTCTGTTGTGTTCTCTGAAACATGGTTTGCTTTGCACTTTTCCCTGCTCACTTCCCTATTTACTACATTTTCATTTACTAACCGCATACTTATTTTTAATCATAGCTTTTATATGAGCAGGCTTTGCATTTGTGTTTTACCCCTGTTGATGAGTGAGATGTTCCACCTAGCCACACAGATGTGGTATCTGCTGCACACAACTGCACACTGACAGTTGTGTCATGCTTATGGTGTAGCACTTGGGTAAGGCAACGATGAGCAGCTAGATAACAACACTGCTGTACAACAACAGTGCAAGCATAGTGCTGTTACACAGTTACACTTCCTCTTCAGAAATCTCACCTTCACAACTGCTATCAAACTTCCACACCTTGCCTTGAGAGCTTTTAAGATACAAACTTTAAAGCTATCCTTACTTCCTGCGGTAGCTGGGTGCGTTCAGCTCTGGCTGCAGACTCAAGGTAGGTGACACCATGCTGGAATGACTGTCAAAGTGACTTAATGCACTGCCAAACCTCCTCTCCTGTGCCTGCAAACTACCTGATAAAAACAGCGACTTTCTAGGGGAAAAAAACACAGGTAAAGTCTTTAGCAGAAAGACAGTCGGCAAAAGTAACAGGCTGAGGCTGATGGGTTTGTGCTTTCTAGGAACGAGGTTTGAGAAAGAACTCCTGATTTCCAGAAAATGCTGTGCTTTACAGAGCCTGCAAAAAAAGAAAAAATGCAATCTGCTCCCACAGGTGGGCTCCAGGACTGCACAGAGGACTGCGACTCCGCTGTCACTTCTGAGCACAGCCCTTACACAAACAGAAATGAAATCCTACAGCTTTCACCTGAAGGGATCTCCCCCCAGCACAACAAGCCAAAGAGACCAACGATCCCACTGCCTTCAGTGCTGAGGCTTCAAAGACAGCAAAGAGACAAATGAAAAATGAATCCATGAAGTACCGGCTACTTGAGGGCTCTTCTCTTGTTTAACAAGTGCTGTAATGGGTGAATTAGCAATGCCAAACACACTCTCCTCACAAATTGCATGATTGCACCTTTTTGAAAGCTGCTATCTTCTACTACTCGTCAGCAAGGTGCCTGCAATCCGGTGCAGCAGCTCCTGCCCTGCCATCTCGACTTCTGAAAAGAGCACTGTGGTCAGCAGCCAAGGAACCAGGGTACACATGGCACTTGAAAGAAAAGAATGAGAAATGCACTGCACAACGTGCTGCTCCAAAAGCAGTGCAAGCTGCACGTCTCACTACTACCAAACCTCATTGGAAAACTCAGGGAGAAGATCCTTACAATGTTTTCAGCACAGTGCTGGGTTTTATTCTTCTGGAAATAATGGGTGAGCAGGCAGGCATGGAGTACCTATGCCTGGGAGGAAATGGGAATTGGTTTGGGAGGAAACTCAGGCCCACAACAGCAGCATACGTAGATAGGTAATCACTGTTAATCGCAGTAAGAATTAGTTACCTTAGAAGGAGTCAAGCATGTAGATCTGAACCTTGCTCTTCCACAGTACCCCAAAACATTGCCTGTTACATTCCAGCTCCCATTCTTTATTTTGTTTTATTTATTGGTCACAAGCAAATGGCTGTAGAAACCCCCTGAAAACCTTCTGGATCTGAGAATAAAGCTGTGTGGCTGAGATGATGAAAAATCCCTTACCTGTGCAGCGTCCATCTCATTCAGCATCACTACGGAGGAGCAGTTATAATCAAACACCAGCCTCCAGAAGTCTGCTACGGTGTTGGGCAAAGGGTGCTGGGTTACAATAAAGGCAGCAGGTTGCTTGTGGCTCTAACAAAAGAATAAGATTAGTTAAAAAAAAAATTCAATCAACTTTTATTCAAACGAATATTACACCCGGGAGGCTATGGCTAGGCAATCTGAGCCATTTAACCAGATTATACAAATCACATATCCTTCTCCTTGTTATCGCTGTGCAATGAATGAATGTCTCATAATGGGATTCTTTTGCACCCAATGAAGACATTTCATTAAGGAAGTGTCACAAGAGCAGAGATTACCCAAATCAATTATTTATATTTTGAGACTCAGCAAATAATACTAATTCTACTATTACTACTACTACTACTATCAGTAATGTTAATAATGGGAAACAAAACAGCTAGAAGCAAAGGCACTCCTTTCTGCTGCAGTGGACTCCAGAAACTAGAGGAGGGGTTAGCCCTCATCTGCCATTGCTCCCCAGTGGCATAATGCTACCCAAGTGGCACATTCGGGTGGCAGCCATCCTTTAACAGGACATGGGGGAGCGTTCAGAGTCCACATTGCTGGCATTCAACTTCTGCTGCTATTCTTTCACATCAAAAGTGCCTTCTACTCTCAATTTCCCTAACCACAGAGCGGAGGAACTGTGGTCCCAACCTCTGCAGAGCTGTGGTAATGAATGTTTGTGAGGCACTTTGAGATGAAAGGGCAGCAGCTCAAAACGTTATCTCTTTCCAACCACAGCATGCAATGCTTAGATGAGCCTACAAATGCTCCGTCCTCTGTGCTGTACATCTGTGGAGCAGCCTTGAATCAAAAGGTATAATTCTGGGTTAAAAAAATACATACATCGGATTTGGGTTTTAAAGAAAAGAAATAAATAAATGCTCTAAGTATTAAGGTAGCAGCTGCAGGGGCTGCCTTTTCTCCTCCCTGTGAGCCAGCTGTGGGTGCAATGGGCCCATGGTGGGAGGGGAGCTGTGCATGTCCTGCACCACTCTGCAGAGTGGCTGCACTATGTTCTGGGGTGCACAGGTGAGCAGGTGATGGGAAGTGACGTACGGAGAAGGAAAAGGAAAGCTGTTGGGAAGTGATGAGTCTGGAACGGCTTCTCTTTCTTTATATAAAATAAAAGTGATTAGCAGAATTTTGCGTGGAAGGGGACGAGAGCCTTAAAGGTAGGGGGGGCTACAACAGGCAAACACATTCCCAGGCCCTAGGTAATGAGACAACTGATTGTGCACCTGCAGATCTGCCAGTGCACAAAACACATTTTAAAGAAAGAAAGATAAAAAGTTTCCTTGAGCGTATTTGCAATAAAAACATCACAGTTTCATGAAAAAAAAAAAATCTAAAATTAATTCTATGACCATTTTTCTTAACCTCTTAAATGCAGTAGTATCACTATTCCCCAAAACCTGAAAGAGGAGATAACAGAGACCAACTCTACTCAACTGTGCTGGGGAAAAAATGATGACACTTCTCCCCAGATCATATTTGCATATACTCCAATTGCAGTAATTAGCAGTTCAAAGGCACCTCTGTCCAAAAGCAGCTTAGGTACTACAGTAAAAAGAAACCATCAACATAATTCAGCCACTATAGATGCCCCGTGCTGTGAGTCCATAAACAAAGCAAGACAAAATGCCTTCAGACAGATTCACATCAGCTTAGCTCATGTCCTTCATCCTAAAGCTTTTCGCACATCTGATCCCATATTCTTAACTGCAGTAGCTCAGATAAATCACTCACTCCACACCACAAACTGTTCTTTTCAAAGAGCTGACGTGGCAGCTCCTGGTGAGCATTTCTCTTCCCACCTGTGCAGCAACCAGTGGGAAGAGCTGTCCCACCACCACTTCGTTCATTTGCCATTCTAAGATGCACCCTCAGACTGCACGCTCACAAGCTTCTCAGCCAAAAGTTTTCCAGCAGCCCGAGGCAGAATGACACAAGCTGTGATTTATCACATTACCAAGTGACACATTTCTGTGAAGGAGAGAAAATTCACGTGGCTTTGCCCAGTTTGGAGATATCAGACTCAGAAACTACAGGGGAAAAAAAAAAAAAAAGGCTTCTTGCTTTGGATCCAGTTCTCCCAGAAAAACAAGCCAAGAAGAAATAAACCCAGAGCAGTGATAAGGGGACAGGGGGGACGTGCGGAGCTGCTTACATCCATGAGCGCAGCATTGATGTAGTTACTGGATTCGCCATCCACAGAGATGAGGAAGGGCAGGCACCGGTCCAAGGGCAGCACGTCCATGCAGCGGTTCTTGTCATGGTTCCTCGGCAAAAGGCCGATGCTGCAGTCCTCTGGTCGAACCCGCGGTGTCACAATATTGAGAGTCTGTGAAGGGGGCAGGGAAGAAGGGAAGGAAATACAGAAGCGGGCTGAGCATCTTTGAATTCACTTCCAAAAACAACGCCATTTCCACGGTATGCTTATACCAAAGAACAGAAGGTCTCTGGCATCCCAGAGAAGGAAAAAGAACGAGCATGGAGAAGCTCGCTGCTGATCGAATACATCACACTGCACATCCTCCTGAGGTGCCCTCCCAAACACCATAACCCCCAGCATAAATGGAGGGCACTGAACACCACGTAACAAATTCCAGCTGTAAAACACCACAGCAGTTAGATAACATTTCTGTTCTTTGCAGAGGCTGGAAATGGCCGTCACAGTTGTATGCTGCAGCTTTGACCTGGTGATGGATTGAAGCCTCTCGAGGGTGGGCGCACACATCCTCGCTCTTTGAGAAGATCCTGTGCACAAGTACCCAGAGTTCACCCACAGGCCAACTGGGTTCAAACCATCTCATGATTCCTCAGGCAAACTATTGATTTCTTTTAACAATACGCACAAAAACCTAAGAAAAAAGAGTTGGTTTTTTTTTTTTTTTGTTTTAAACAGTCAGTCAAGCTGTTACCCTGTTATTTAGATTGCTCCTTTCCTCGTGGAGAGACATGCTTCCTTTCCCCAGTCACACCTTATCTCTGGGGTCTTGCTGTCGGTCTTTTACCCTTATCTGTCTTTCCCACAGCTTTACAGAATGTGTTTCTTTAAATGTAATTTTCTTTTGTGTTATCCATCGACAAACCAGCCCAGGTTACTCAGCAGCTGTTAAAAACAGCAAATCCAAGTGAACGCATCTTTAACACTGTCATTTAAGCCATGGTAGATCAGTAGCTATCTGATGGCATTTTATTTCTACTTGTCATGTTTTCCTTCATGAGCAAAGCAGTCATGCTGTGAATTCCTTTGCAACCAACAGATGAACACAAAATACTGAGAGGCCAACCATTTTTACAGAGAGGTTGACTTCATCCAAAGAGAGGTTGTGAATGGAGAAAGGAGAAGGTCAGACAACCTGTTATAGGAAGTTACATATAGAAAAGTAACATCAGAAATCATGTAGTTGCTCTAAATTATGCACACAAGTCCCCTTACCTAGGTTGGGAAGCAGACAGTCTGGCAGGGCAGCATAATGAAACCTGAAATCTCTGACAGTGCAGATAATTAGGTAAGTAACTTGTTAGTGATTTACTCCTGACTATTTTACGTCCTTCCCCTTGCTCACTTGTTTTTTGTGGCTTACTCAGAACATAAAGACTCCCCAGAATGAGCTTTTATATGTTCAGGCAATGTGCAGTGCATGAGAAATCTATCCAGTCTTACCTGAGGGACAGCGAGACCTAAATAATACAGATTGGACCAATAGATACAGTTAGATCAACTGGTTCATAAAGACTGTAGCAAAAGATGCCATCCTATGCATTAAAGCCAAACAACTAAGGCTGAAGAACGCTTTAAAAGCTAAACCCCTGTAAAAATAGCATCCTAGTACTAGACAGCAAACGCATCTTTTATGCAAAGCATGGAGGAGCATTTCCTTCCCAAAGGAGCTGCCAGCCCCTGGCAGCTCAAAAGAACAAGCAAGCGGGCGACAAATCTCACTTCCTATCATGACAAAATAAGCACACTGAGCGGTGTCATTTTTTTAATAGTACAGCAGCACTTGATGAAGTCAGGCTTCGGCTCCCTCATGCCAAGCGTCCATAGCCAGAAACGCTTTTACAGATCTGATATCACTTGATAAAACCGGATTTTTTTTTAATTGAAGTGCCATCAGTTGGGATCCACCTCTTTATCTCACTACATCAACCCTGATGATTCCCTGCGATGTTTCAGATAAAAAACACACACATTCTGTCTTCGTGCAGTGAGGGAGCAAATGAGGCATCTAGCTCACAAGGCTCCTGACAGCCTCCTCCTGGAAAAGACACTTGGCTGGGGGACAGAGGGACATCTCCCACAATAAAAGCAATCTCCATCTTTTCACTGCTGACTAAGAACAGCTTCTTAATAAATAGCAGTCTCACTTTACTGTCAAAATCATCTTGCCCTAAATTTCCAACAACACTATGCTGTTGGTTGAAAATCCTGAAGGGACTTA
This sequence comes from Chrysolophus pictus, assembly GCA_037305975.1. Taxonomy (NCBI): domain Eukaryota; kingdom Metazoa; phylum Chordata; class Aves; order Galliformes; family Phasianidae; genus Chrysolophus; species Chrysolophus pictus. Next base: position 10,729,826 of record CM074595.1, read on the forward strand.
CAGATATATTGAGAATCAGCCTAGGAAGCTTAGTTCACTGTTCTGAAGGCTGAGTTCTCTGCTGTGTTGGAGGCACTCTTGCACAGAACTGGTAGCCTCTGTGTCCCAAGCCCCATTTTATCAGAGTGGGATAAGCACTGCTGTTAGCCCAGCAGTCCCTGTTTCTTGCTCCAGTCAAACAATGCCACTCTTGTGAATGTTATTATATGACATTTCAGTTCTGGCCACAAGGTATTCATAAAAACGCTCTGGGTGAACTGAGGTCTTCAATTCACTGAAAATTAGTATTAGAGAAAGCAGCACTCACGGAGCTCACTCTCTTTGTATGGAAGGACATCAACAAGTTGATTGTCAAGACTCTGAAGCAACAGACAAGCCACAAGAACAGTTAATAAGGGGCCTTGAGGCATAAATGTTTCTGCATAAATTACAGAAGGAAATGAACAACTGAATATTTGCTGAAATGAGAAGTACAACGTTATCTGCGGAAATTAAAATCCTTGCTCTACTGAAGTGATGGGAACTTTTCAATGCCAAAGGCTGAAAATCTCATGCTTAAAAACAAACCTCTGCCTGATTCAGTATTAACACAACAGAAATCACCAGAAATCAGACCTCATCTCAGTGTCACTCTCCTCTGCTATGTTGGAAATCATAAAATAGCACAGAAATTGATTAAACATCTTCAGTACACCAATTACAATGACCAAGACATGACATTACCTGAAACTCATCTTTTATCTGGCTGGAATTGGTCTGTGGATCTATCCTGCTGATGTTGTAATATATGGATCTGAACTCACAAACTGGAATGGCAGTGTTGCCGCAGAGACACGCCTCCAAAATGGCATCATGGACAAATACATACTGTTCCTGTACAGGAGAGGGGATGAGATATTAAAGTCATGTTTTCAATACAGATCATGAAATGTCATACCTTTTTTTTTTTTTCTTAAGCCATGCCTGCTATGCATATTTGGCACAGTTTCACGTGGAGACAAATTACATATTGTGCTATGTGACAGCTTTGTGAGCATATTTCATCCATCACTGAATGTGAGGTCTCATGTATTCATTTCAAATTTACAAGTCTAATGGTAAATCACCAGTACTGGGAATGCTGGGACAAAACAGGGCTGGGCCAGGGGGGAATTCAAGGAGGCAATTGCAAAGCAATGGTCTCTTTATCACTGAGAATGGTTTCTGCTTCAGACCAGTGACAATAACAGCACAAATGGAGGTCTGCTCCACCTGTCTCTTCAAAGCTCCCGGAGAATCTGCTACTCTGGGAAAGGATATTTCCTTAAACAAAACATGAGGTACGAGAAGCCTGCAAAGTTAAAAGTTCTTCTCTGTTCCAGACTTTTGCTTTGTCCATCGGGGGAGGAAAGCACATCAAACTTGTGTAGTGGGATAACAGTCTGACAGGAGTTTATACAGCTACTAAATGGTATGTTCTGGAGCAGCTTGCTTCATCAGCACCCACTGCTAAAATCCAGGATGTTTCATTGTTTGAGCTTGCACTTGATACAAAATAGGTACTGAGTTTGCAGTGCACCTACGAATGATTCAGGAGCGACCTCTTCTACCGTGAGAATAAATCAATCAGCAATGCTAAGGCCTAAACATCAATGCCTCGAGGTCTGAGCAGCTGCCTGTGAACGGGATTCAGCACACACCTGGCCACGTTTAGCAAATAAAGTTCTGTATAATCCCATCACAGGGGAGGCAAGTGTTGACTTAATGAAGTGTCTGGCCCCTGTGAAGCAGAGGAGCTGCCAGGAAAGCAGCACAGGTCGGAGGAGACCTGCTGGCACCTACCTCCGTCTGTACCAAATTGACCCTCTGGGAGCGCAGCTCTCGCACGCAGTTAAATATATCAACCACACCTTCGTTCTCTGCCATGTCAAGCATGATGTCAATGGCAATAAAGCACCCTGTTCTCCCGGCCCCAGCGCTGGAAAAAAAAAAAAAGAAGGCAATGAGGGTCCATACGATCAAGGGACTGTGCGGAGGCAGGGCTTTGTGGAGGAGAAAATAGATATACAAAAAAATAGCTACATAGAAAATAGCTATACAGAAAATAGCTGCATGGACACTGCTGCTTCTCCTGGAAGCTGCTCCCCGTGGAGTGATTTTTGTGCTTAGTTAAATTAGTTTTGCATTTAAGAGAATGAGGTGAACTAATATTTCTGGGAATGGCAATGGGCCCAGGAAGGGACACAGAATTTTGATTTGTCGAACGTCAACAAAAACATCATTCTACAAAACTAGTCACTCTGATTTGACAGGTCAGTTTGCATGCATATCACTAAGGATGTGGGAGAGCAGCCCCTGGGTCGCAAAAATACACAATTCAGAAGGGGTGGGAGTGGGATCTGCTTCTCCAAAGTTTTCCTTCTCGTGGGACTACTAAAAGGCATGCATGTTTACTCAAGAGGCTCGATGGGAGGGGGTTAGTGCATTGCCACAAACATTTCTTTTCCCTTCTTAATGAGAAGGTTGGTTCCCAAGTAGGATGATTTCAAGTTATGGACTGTATAACATTATAGAGAAAGGAGCCCGAGGCTACTCAAAACCTTCAGCTTAGACCTCCCCCCAGCTGCACATGAGAATTGAAGCATCTCTTGCAAAGTGTGTTGTCATTGTGTCCTCCTTCCCTCCTGGGAAATCATCCAAAGCTGTTTAGGTGTGAAGGATAGTAAGAGGAGAATGTCTCTAAACATAACACCAAAGGAAAAAAGGAAAACTCAGCTCAAATCGGGGAAACTTCTGTTGCATGAAAACTCCAGCAGAGCCAAAAGCAAGGAGATATGAATGACCATACATTAATGGACCAGATTAATCAGCTGCTGAATAGAGAGCAGATATTTTTCATTTGCAGAATTTTAATGAATAAGTGGCATTTCCTCTCTCTTTATCTCTCAGCTTTTCAGAATTTTAACAAATAGTTATAACACTTCTATATTTAGAGGACCCCAGCACTTCATAAATATCGAATAGTGATAATATCCAGCCAGGCATCGGTAGGGAGAATTTGGTAATTACCACTTAAAGCAAGTCATTAAAATTCAAAAGCAGATAAATAACAGAGAGGAAATGGCATTTATTCATTAAAATGTGAAGGATGAAAAATTTCTTCTTGCTTTCTTGGTAACGATGAATCAGGTTCAGACTCCTTCCAAGGCCAGCTCCATGTCACAGCACCAAGGCAACAAATTCAAGCCCTGAAAGCTCTGAAAGAATTCCCTTCTACCAGCTCCTTTGGCTGAGCCGCATTTTATTATGGATCTGATTCATCACTTGCTAAATTAAAAAAAAATTACAAAAAAAACCAAACCCAAACACCCCACACTGTTACGAAGATTTAGCTGATTTTCCTTTTCAAAGCAACTGTGGGACATAATCTCTCTGTCCTCCTGATGGCAGAGCCCATCACTAGGAGGTAAGTGCCTGTGCACTGCTCAGGGTGAGATTCTGGAACGCTCAGCACTGCTCTCTGGCCTGGTGCTGCATCCGTATCTCCTTTCCAAAACAGGTGCACTGTGACTGAAGAATCACCTACTACAAACCCAAATTCCTTTTTTGCAGTAATGTATTTTTCTGCATTTGAAGTCATGTAATAATGACAGTTTTCTTAACCGAGGTATGCTACAATCACAACTGCTTTCACTGTAAAGTCAAAAAAAGGACACCGACCCACATCCAACACTCAGTAGCGCAGTGAGTTTTGAGGTCTGTTACTTTCTTCTGCCTCACAATGACCCACATAAATGATACAATCTACTGATCCAATCCAGTATAACCTTTCCCTCCAGTTTTTCCTGTGCTGCAAGCTGATGGAGAAAGGTGGTAAGGATTAGGATAGTCTTGCTCAGGAGATTTGGTTTCTCTGCCTGGCTCTGATGCTAGCCCTGGGTGCCTCTGCTCTCCCAACACCATCAGCATGTCTGACTACATCTCCAACTGCTGGTTCCCCATGCCAGGGACACTCTCCTCCCTACTCATGTACTGCCTTGCACAGCACAGCCTTAACTTCAGCTGGAAGAAGACAAGTGCAGAAAGTGCACAGTAGCAGCAGCAGCTCAGGAGTCTGCCAGAATGCAAATCAATAATCTGAATTCTCACAGCTATAAAATCAAGCAGTTTTTCTCAGGCATTTGCCTCTTATTTCCTAGCTGGAAGGCACTGGGCAGGTTTTCAGTCTGAAATTCCCATTCAGACTGGGATTTGAGGAAGCTGAGATGCATATGGCTGGTATCCATATACCCAGGAAGGCAGAAAAACATACGAGATAAAACCACTGACCCTTGTGCAAAGCTGAACTGCAGTACATGTGGGTACAGAAAAGCGCAGTTGCTTTAAAATCCCTCTCTGCAGCCTTGTTTGTTTGTAGGCATCATCCTACTGCCACATGAGGTTTGCTGTGGATAATGACTGGACTTGCTGTCCCAGATATTTACCATTTTCCCAGCTCTGCTCTAAGAGAGTATGGGCCACCAGAGAGTCTTCTACATTCCAAGGGCCCTCTCTGACCCACTTATCTCCAATTCATGCCGGCTAAGCTCCAAAGCTGCCACGTTAGAAAAGAAACCAGATTCCACTTCCCAGAAGGCCCACAAATTAAACTCTTAAACAAACGAAATGTAGTTTGTCGTTGTTAGACGAAAAGAAGAAAAAAAGCAGAAAAAAAAAAAAACAAACTAATGGAGGAAAGGCACCAAGAGCTCACATACCTGCAGTGCACAACAATGGGTCCTGCCTCTGGGGGGTTGAGGAACTTCACCTGCCGAACAAAGCCCAGGAGGCCTGTGGCATAGCAAGGAACCCCGTGGTCTGGCCAGCTGGTGAAGTGGAACTGCCGAATCTCTCGGATCTCATGGTAGCCTTTCTGAGGAGACAGCACAGCCTCTATTTTTCTGCCACCAGACTGTGATCAACGTATTTTGCCCACTGCTCGCTACTCTCATACAGAAGGCTGAACAATTTAGCTCTAATCGTGTGCAGGAATATGTCCTATACCACTTTTCACTCCAAGAGATTTCAAGGTGAAGGATCAAGATGCACTCCAGTTACAAACGAAGTGGCAAAGTACAGCTGAGGACTGTGGAGGTGAATGCCAGCACCTGATTCAAACCTGTAGTCTCAGTGCTCAAAACCAGCTCACTGGGAACATTACAGGATGACTTCTGTCCCAGCACACCAGGGCTGCACTCAGCCCATCTCGCCTTTGGCGATACCTCCATAAACCACCACTCTCAAATCCTTTTTGAGACACGGAAGCAAAAGCCTGGGGAATGAACAGCTAAATACAGAGGCCCCAGGAAACTGTAGGTTTTCTGTTGCCTCCTGCCAAAAAATCTCAAGTTTGAGATTAAATCTGGTGCTGAAAAGGGCAGAAAGTGGTACCTAGATTCACCACTTGGCCCTGCTGGTGAGACAAAGCTGCTGGTGCATGAAAACTGACATCACTTGTATTTGTTTTGTCAAGGGTAACACAGAAGTGTCAGTTAGCTGTGACCTTTTACTATATAGAAAATGTATGTGGAGTTCACTAATCTGTCAGATTTTGGCATTAGCATTTCCCGTCAGGTTTTTCAATGATTCAATGGAACGTGGACCTTGTGAGCCAGAAAAACCTGAACAATATTCCCAGTGTGGCTTAGTAGGTATTTTTGAAAAGCTTTAAAACCACTTACTGAGTGTTTGGAGAGTAATTTGGACAGACCTCGAATACTCTGACATTTAGATACTCAATTTCTAATTGTATATAACATAAATCTTCCAAATCCTGCCAATTTGGGGACAATTTTAATAGTTGAGCTTTTATTATACTTGAAAAAGAAACCTCTCTGGTATCCAATTTAGCTGATACCTTTTCTTCACCTACAGTTTTTTGCTGTGAATTGGGATAGCCAACTACCTGCTGGCTTTTGGATTTATTTAAGCTTCATGCACTGCGGATTTTACCTTTGTTGTTTACATCAAGATGTTTAAGTAAAAAAGGAATATCTGTCAAAAATTTAGATTCCAGAAGTGAGAACTAGCCATACAGCAACTGTTCCCATCTCCATACCTCTGGATGTTTCACCCAGAGTTCACATTTCAGACCGCAAACATCAGAAGACCAGCTGACTGAAGATATCCTTACCTTTTGTACAGTAAATGTGCGTATGACATACTCTGCCAGTGGTTCTGTCTCAATCAATGTGACTTTAATATCCCCATAGACCTCTGTGTCGTCTGGCCAGTACCGAACACACTTCACCTGGTGGGAAGGGAAAGAAAACATTGAGAGGAACTAGCTCCAAGTGAGGCAGAGCTGATCCACATTTTACCCCACTCTCAAGTTGAAGAAGACGTGAGCTAAGGCTCATGAAAATAATTACCTCATCATGTGAACGCATAGCACAGCTACTTTTAGAAGCCACGTGCAAAACTAACAGTAGAAATAAATGCCAGAGCAGCTTATACAGGTTAACAAAGACTATAAAGTTACTAAATTCTCTAGCATGAAGAGGTGGAACGACACCTAAAATGTCAACAAAACAGCTACTGCAAAGCGCATTCTATATTCCACCTCAAGTCATAGAAAGAGGCTGTGATTATACGATCAGTTTAGGATTTGGAATTTTTTTGTTGGGTTTTTTGTTTGTTTGTTTTTTACACAGAGGAGTTTATTTCAAACTGAAGTGTCAGTAGAAGGTAGAATAGAATAAATAACAATAAATGAACAGAACCAGGCAGCATTCAAACATGAGATCTAAAGGAAATCAAACACAAAGCAGTTGAATTACTAGCAGTTGTGAATAATATATTGCTTAAACGCTTATTTTAGCACAAAGGGAATGGAAGGTGACAAACAGAAGGAGAACGTTTTTGAAGTGCTGGTTTCTGGCTCAGAATCTCTCTAAACCAAAGACAACCAGGAGTGGGGAGAACGTGCCAGGGGAAGCACATCCCAAATGTGCCTCCTTCTTATTCTCCGAAGCTGGTCTGTGCCTCTGAGTCACACATATTTGCTCCCACTCTGTGTTTTAGCAATAGCCCTGTGTTAACGCAGAGACTCCTGGTGAGCTGAGTCCAAGAGAGCAAAGCTGTGCATGATGAAGAGGCCAGTGCCCCTAGGTGGCCCCAGGATCCAGCTGTGCATGGGCTCACACCACAACAGAACGGTGATATTCTGAAACGATCAGCAACCCTCAGCTTTGAATTATCATTTAAAAATCTCTTTTGATCAGTTCAAACACCAGTTGCACGTCCTCGTGTCTCCAGATTTTTGTGGGTAGAGAATTACTCAAATTACACAGATGAAGAATAATTATTACAGAAGTACATTTTTTCCCTCTGTACTGAAAAAGGAGACATCTCCTCAGCTAGCATAAATTTGTATAACTCTGCTAAAGCAAGACTTACAGCAGGAACAAGATCCTTATTAGTCTGGAAGGGAAGCAGCTAAGTATTACAAAAATCTAGCATTTTAGAGGAAAAAATTCCTGAGTGGTTTAATTCCTTTCTTCACTACAGTAAGCAGAAAGAATTTCACTTGCTGAGCATTGTGCAGCATCAACACAGCGCTACACCCAGCAATGCTTTGTTTTTTAGTGATAGGAAATTGGTCCCCTTACCCTGCCCACTTCCACCAAGTTGGTGACCATGACAACGCTTGCAGAGTTTTCTTGCCAAATCATTCTCCAGAAATCCTTCACTGTCTCTTGCATCGGCCCTGGGGCATGAGAAAAGACAAAATGACATCTTCAGAGAGTGCATCTAATGCCAACAACCCACTCCAGTTGTTCCATTGCCATTGTGCTGTCCTCACAGGATTCTACTCTCCCTTTCAGAGCATCTTTCTGTGTCTATAGACACTGAACAGCCTGGAGCTCTCTGATGGATCAGACACCTCACCTTCTTTGCAGTAGGTATCTGGGATTCCAGCATGCCAGAAACAGAAGTGATGGCTGTGTTGTAAACAGTGGAGATGACAGTTCCAGTAGGAAATAATGTATAAGCAAAAGGATATGGATGAACCCCATAGTCACTCTGCAATTAAGGCAGTATTGAGATTTGTACCAGATGCAACACTACAATTCCTAATAGTTTATTAATTATGAAGACGAAAGCATTCAGAAATGAGTCCTTTTTTGAGAGTCCCTACAAGGAAAAACATTGGGCTCCAACAGCCAAACAATTAGCATCCACAAAAGATGATTTATTAGACTGGAGCTTCTTATCTTATTCCCCTTTTCTCTTCTACCCTGTAAATGAAATCCTTCAGTCAACTCTGCCCAAACTGCATCCTCCATGTTCTTTGCCATGACGCATTCTCTATACCCTTATAAACCCAGACACCAATTTTATTCTATTATGTTTCTTTATTCCTTCAATAGGGACCAATGTGAAAAAGTCATGAAGTGGAGTTTCAGAACAAGGTCATTCATGTGAATATCACATTTCCAAAGGAGGAACGGATGCACTGAAATGAGAATGAATAATCGTAGGGAAAATGGTTATGGCCAAAGAGTTTGCCTGGTGACGTAGGAAAACAGCAATCCAGTGCAAAGAGCCGCAGTTAGGAGGCTCATCATCTAACATGCTCAGCGTTCAATTGTGTTGCTGAGGTTTTTGATTCTTTCTGAAGGCACAGGAAACTAATTTACAGAAGGTGGTGTTCAAATGCAATTTGCTACCAGTTCCCACAAACAAAAATTCATCGGTCACAGGCATATTCATACCGCCTTTCCACAGCAATTTCACTTCAGCAGGTAAACTCAAGCTCCATAAAGCCCCTTTTAGTTATAACCTTATATTTCATGCACAAAGGGCACGTTATAGATTGTTCTGTCACCTCTATGTCTACTCATAATTTAGATTTTTGTGTTTGAGCGCCTTTAGTAGCTTGGAACATCCTATGTCCTTGCCTTTTGCTCCCCTAAACCAAGTTTTCAGACATTCCCAACACAGAAGATGTCACACCCTATAATTAACTCTTGCAGCAATCTAAAACAGCAGAGATTTTACAAATATTTAGACATACAAGAATGAACTTGCCTTGAGTTGCAATGTAGTGACGAGGCCGGTGGTACCCCTGGAAAAAAAGACAAATACGTGATGGCCTGAGGTCACAGTTAAACAGTGCACAGCATTTTCACCTTCCAGGCAGCAAGAACTGCTCTGCACCACCACTGGTTATTGAATGCCTGAAGATAAGCAACAAGGTTGCTCTGTTAGATTTTAAGTGATGGTATCTCACTCTGGTCAAATAATTTAATTAAAAACCCCACACTGTCAGGATTTCATGACAGCAAAGAGAAAACAGGAACGAAACAGTTTCCACTTTCCATTCCAAGAAACAGAAGTGTCATGCCTAACCCACAGGCAGCTCTGGAAATACCATGGAAAAAGCTGAATCTTTGTGCTTGAAAAACAGCAAAGGTGTGAGTTTTCCCCTGCATGATAACACTGAATGCCAGTGGTATGTGACTTTATTAAGTGCACGTTTCAGTTTCTTCCATTAGAGATACTCTTCTGAACAGTGCCATGCTTCTAAGCATGAGGAGATGCATACAAGCAGTGCACATCACTTAGCATTCTGTTTGTGCAAGGAAGGCAGCTTTTTAAAAGTTTTTTTACAATGCTTAAAAAAATGTCAAGCCACTCACGCCTTCTGCACTGTGACTCTGTATGCAGTCAGTAAGAATCAGATATCTGTTAATGTTATTGTGAGGGGCTGATATTGATTTCCACATACATCACGCATTTACCCCACATTCCACTTGTGTTTGTGGAGCTGTCAGACATAGGAAATCTCCATCTGTCTAGATTGGTCAGAAAGAAGAGACTGGAGACCAAGAACCTTCTCCCTGTCACAACATGATGTCTGTGTAACGTTCATCTGTCATTCACATCAGACCAGCAGTCTGTCCCTACGTAACATGCACCACAAAGTGGTGAGCAGACTTGTCAGCAGCAGTGTTTGTCACATTGGGAATGTCCATGAGCCTTACGTCTATGTAATTGGCGTTGATGTAGTCAGAGTGAGGGTCCCCATCCAGCAGCTGCAATCTCACTCTTGAATGATCATCTGAAAGAAGGAAAGAGAAAAGTGACAGTAACGATAAAGAGGACTTTGTCAGTGCTTTATTTTATCTGCCAATTCCTGCAAGTGAGTAACTGAATACTTACAATAATAAAAAAAAAAAAATACTGAAAGAATATCAGAGCTATTCTAGTTCCTATATGCCCTTTCTTTTGTATGTAAGATCTCTAGGTTAATGTTTGTTTATACTCAGTGCTCATTAAGTTCACTGCCATCACCATAATTTGTTACAGAGCTTTTGCAAAAAACAAAGACTTTGCTTGGTTTGGGGGTCTTTCAGGAGGTATCTCCATTCCAAGAGCCATTTCCATCCTGGGAGGTAACAGCCCCCCTGGGGGCTTAGACCCATGGAAACTGAGACAATAGCTAACACACAATCAGGATAAAAATAAATAGGCCACAACAGAGGTATGGAAGACTAAAGGAGAAATCCTGCAAATAACAAGGGGGGTAATCCAAAGAGTAGAAAGAAAATACTGAAGGAAATCAGAGCTCTTTTACACAACCCACAGAACCCAATGCAGCAAAATGGCAGGTTCACTGCAGCAAAAACAAAGTGCTCGTGTTTTTGAGGACGTTCAAAGTTACTTCAGATAAGGCAATAACAGATATCAATCTTTTCCTCTCCCATTATGCTCTAGAGCTCAGATACAGAAAGGAACTACCCCAGCGGGCAGATTGTGTCATAATTTTCCACCAAGAGAATATTTTGATCTTCCTCTGGAACAGCTGGTGCTGAGCTCTGTCAAAGCAGATACTGAGGGAGCTGGGCGTTGATCTGATCGGGGCTGGCAGTCCCAGTGCTGGCATGTAATTAATTGCAGAGCTGTTATCTAAGGACCAGTTGCTTGGGAAAGGCAGCTGGGTTACGGAGGTCACAGCCAGGCATGCTGGGCTCGTTTCTAAAGGGTTTTTATAATGAAGCAGAATACAGATTCCATTAAGTTTATTTCCTCCCCGCTAGCTATGTAGACAGTAGCTCCCAGGCAGTAAAGCATTAATGGTTAGAAACACTTTGCAAAATATGAGCCTAAGCATGATTTACATTCAATTAAAAAGAATCATCACAATAAAACAAAAACGTGAGGCGGGATTCTGCAGTAGCTCAGTCAAAAAGGTTTTAGCCATGACTTAATTAAACCCAGAATCAGAGACAGATGTACATACAGCTCCAAAAACTGAGATTTCGATGTATATTAAATATTCATTTGCTCATGTAAAACAATGATTCTATACTTCGCTCATTGTTTGGGTGAGATTTTCACACCCACAAACGACAGCCACACTGTTGTATTTCTCAAATGCCGTATTTGCATTCAGAAATGGTTATGCTGGTGAATCCATCAAAAGCTCTGCTATACCTGCATTAATAAATACAAGCTGTAAATGCAGGAGGTATCTTTCCCAAAGTGCTGATGTTGCTCCCAGCTCTCCACAATTACCGGTGCTCAAGGCAAGCACACTAGGAGTTGCAGTAAATCATGTGGTTAGACAGACAACAAAAGAATTTATACTTAGAGCAATTCACACAGACAGACAAGAGGCTGATTAAGGTGGACATCTCGATGAAATACACCAAGTCTCCTGTAGCCAATTTCACACTTGCAATTCAAGGCAGGAAACTAAGCTAGTTAAGAACCACGCAGAACAAAAGCAAAGCAAAGAAATCCCTGGATCTAATGGTTCTGAGGGGAACACTTACTAATCATCCTTGTGATGCCACAGTATAATGATGTTATGAAAGTCTTGGCTTATAACAATATAACTGAAAAGTTGTGAGACCAAAACTGACCCTGATGACAGAAAAGAATCTCAAGTTGATTTTTTTTAAGTGGGATTTAGATGCTGTCTACACAGTGTGTGGCTGAAGTGCTTTGCACAGCCCCTAAGGAAGAACCTGCCTCTCGTCGTGTAACTGAACATAGCTCACAAATCACATTTCAGCTCTATGAACCAATCCTCAGTTAGAAACTTAGAAAAAAAATGGACTGCCTCCTTAAGGGAACTGGCTGAGAGAGATCTGAGAAGGACTGCAGAATGGTCTTTGCCTTTAGGACAGTTATGGTTAAATGACAGGTGCTCTGTAGCTAATAAAAAGTGTTTCTTTTGTTCACTTGAACCAAATATGGTTATTCTTACTGGAAATAACAGGAAAGTGATTAATACTTGTGGGTGATTTGTTTATCTTAAAAGTGCAAACTGTGCAGCAGAAAAACTGTATATGTGCATTAATGATGTGTTAATGGTGTCTTTAATCATAAGTTCATAAGTTTAGGAGGCCATTCTGAATAGAGGCTCATGGGTCTTTTGCTTATTTTTTTTAACTCACAGACTTTAAATGGCTTTTTAAAGAAAGGCAAGTATCCTCACTATTTCCAGTGACCAGAACAAATCCCTCATTCTTCACCCTTTCCACTGGCCTACACTAGCCAAAGAGACAACAGATTTGGCACACTGAAATGAACACATCACTCAACTCTTCTACACATTCAACAGACATCACAAAATCTCTGTGTTGCCACAAATGCTTTACAGAAATCTCAGGGCTGCAAAAAATGGACGTAGTTTTACAAACGTACACACGAGCTTACTTCTCCCTGTTGCCTACAGTTGGTAGGCAAGTTAGCAGAAGTCTGTGTGCAGAGTACTTTGACTGAAAATTGGTCTTCAAACAGATTTCAAAAGTGACAGGAGTTTCACTGAAAAGCATTGTGCTCCCATTTTAGCACAAAAAATGTTATCATTTCATACTTCTGTCAAAATCCCCATTAGTGATCATTTGAAATATCATTGCAATTTTTCCACATATCATTTTGACACCAGTGCTGGATTAATCTCATGCAACTTTCGCCATCTAAATATTATGCAGCTAGTCTAAATTGGCTGTCAAGGCACTCCACTGAGTTGATGGAGAAATACAGACATCTTTGGAAATAAATCAACATAGTTCTGGTAAGAAAGGATGATTTGACCACTCAAGATGCACTGTCCTCTAATCCTATCCCCAGCAGCCCTAGACACCTTGAGAACAGGGCAACAGTGAGGTGTTCCAGCTGGTAGCTCTCTTACTCTTTCTCTGATATCTATCAGTTCCACCACGCAATTCTGATTAATTTGCAGTCTTACAGTCCAAAGCATACAGCAGTCAGAGCAGGAAGAAAATAAAGCAAGTTTCAATACTGCCTTTTGTCACCAACTCGATAGGTTTTAATGGTCCACCACAGGATGTTAATACAATGGCCTAAGTGAGAAGATGGTAAAGCTCCACTGCAGATGGGAGAATCATCTGAAGCAGTGCTGGTCAAAGCGTCCCTGAGAGTGCTAAGCACCTCCTCTGAAAACATGCTCAAAAATGGGAAAAAAAGAAGGAAAAAAGATGGTGCTCTCTTGCAAATTAAAGCAAAACACAATCTTTTGTCTCTGTTTTCTCAGCTCTCGCCTGAGAGTTTTACTCCAAATTTGGATAATATGTGGAGAAATAGAATAGAAGCAAAGGTCTCACACAGCTCTGTGATGTTTTCTCTTCTACGCAATGGGATCAGCTCAACTCACAAGTGCAACATCTCTCCCTTAACCATTGCTCGCTGATGCACTCCAAAGCATCAATATCTAGACATTTAATCAAACATAAATCATTTCCATACATAAATGCACCCATTACCTACCTCTGCCTCTTAAGTTGGTCTGCAAAGATTGGTTTGCAGATGTAAGAGCAGCAGCAGATATTGGGACTGGCAGTAAAATTTAGGTTTTCACACAGAGGCACAGTGTAATAAAGTACTGGGAAAGAGCTGAGTAAAAAGGTCCTGAGAGTGTACTATTACATGGGAGGCTGCAAAGACAAGATCCAACCTGCTGTGAATCCCTGAGCAACACTACTTGTTGCAAGGGCTGATAAGCTCACATATTAACAAAAGTCTCTGAAACAGTTAGAAAAGTTAGATTACAACCTGGCTTTTCAATTCACTCCCCAAAAATCATGCAATACGTTGTTCCAGGACTGATGAAATTGCAACTGTGATTAAACAAATAATGTTAATTGCCATCTGTAACGTTCTACCAAATGCACTGGTAAGAGCAGTCAGTGCATACTCCGGGTTTTACCAGCAACTGTAGGTCTAGCACAACAAATCAGCTAAGGTTGTAATCGTTATCCACCTCCTCTCCTCTGCTCAGGCTTTTGCACAGTTTGTACCCACAGAGCACAATTCATTTTCATGATCTGCCTGGAGGGAGCCGCTCTCCTGCTATTTTCAGCTCTGCTGTCAATTCTCCTTTCTGGATCCTGCCATTGCCTTTACTCAGGACAGCTGCCCAACATCACCTGTCAGTAGGTTCTGGTTCAAGACTTAGCCAAAGACATTACTGATAATTTCCCACTATTTTGACAAAATGTGTAATGAATGTTATGCCCCTTCCTTAGGCAACCTCTCTTCCTTCTTCCAGGCATCTTCAAAGTGAAGCAAATATTTCAATCCATTTTACTTCATCACTCTTCTTGGCACGCTACTAAATCTAGAAATTACTCTCTACTTCTCAATATCTTTATGTCATACATACTTGAAGTGAAAAAAATCCATCCAGTCTTGTTATTTACCTTCAAATCTTCAGCATCCCTCTGCTCTTTCACTATTTTTGTGTTTCTTAACTATGTCTTCCCATTGCCTCAACAACCTTCTGATTTTTTCTCCCACATCCCTCAAATTTGAGCTTCAAACGTTGGCTCTAGCACAGTATTGACTTCTGCCACCTCCACCTTGACATTAGGTCAACTGCTTCTTCAAAACCCTCCAAAGAAACATTTCCTTCATGTTAGCTTCCTTATAGCATACTACGGCACTTCCACCTTCAAAAACCAACTTTCAGTTGTTACAGCTGGATGATTCATTTCTCAGACTAATTTGATCTAAGCTAATTGTCTAGACAGGCAAATTGAACCTCTGTCTGGAAGTATCTTTCTTTGCCACTAGCAACACAGGAAGCTTACAGCAAGGCAGAGCTTTCAGACAGCTGAAGATAAGGGAGATGATTCCCACAGTAACTACAATGCTCCAATAGCACCACTTCTATTTTCCACATGGAGAAACAAAGACTGATGGAACTGGTGTCCAGCTCACGACCAATACAGAAAGATAGGAGCAAATGCAGGATTAGATTAGAGCTCAGAAACCTTTCATTTTCATTTCCAGACTTCTTCACCTTTACCATGAGGTTCCTTACTGTTCTGCGCCATTCCCCCAAAACTGTAACATGAATCACTTCTTTTAAGTCTTTAAAAGAAAGAGAGGAAAGTTAACCTGTGTGAGAGACATCTCTTTGTGACCAAGATTTTTTCCACTTCTTTATTAAAGTCTGCTTGTCCTACAGAAATATATTTATTTATATATATATTTAACCTGAGAAGAAATATGCTACTAAATGTAATTCCATGCAACCTAGTTTTGCTTTTGCAGTATTCCATACATTTATCCAGTCACATAAAGGTATGGCACATCTATTTACATTCTTCTTGTTCTGATCGTCTCAGGCCTGGCTTCTCCAATTTGACACTGCTTAGCAACCCTTAAAAAGGATGATTTATTGTACCTTTCCTCATTCCTCCCAGACATTGTAAGGAATAATGAAACACAGGGGAAAGCTGCCTGGAGAGCTTTCGGAAAGCTTAAATTTGGAGATCTTTAGGAAAAAAAAATCACTAAGATCTGACAAAAAATGACAGACGTAGAACTAGTCCTTAGATGGAAACAAAATAGATCTAAGTGGTTTTATAGAGTCCTCCCCTGCCCTGCAGTTCTGCAATATATTAATATCTCCATAACACCAACTATAATTTATTATAGAATTAAATACAACTCTGAACTTCTAGTGTATTCTCAACTGCCTTTCTATGATTAGCAGAAGCTAAGCTTGTCCTAGTCATCAAAACAGCTCTGTGTAAACAAGGAACAGCTGCTCCACTGGTTATTGACCACTGTTCCATGTCTCCTTTTTCAACCCTGCTTGTGGCACTGAAAGATCTGAGTTATATAATATAAAAAAGAATGGAAAATGGGCAAAATCACCTACTGTAAAAATCTGAAAAGATGATTTTGTCCTTGAATTGAATAAAAAGATAGATTTAAAAAAGCATTAAAAAGTCCTAAGAAAAAAAATAAACAAAAAAAAAATCTTAGAATTAAGCATAGCGTGTAATAATCAGATTGAACTACTGCATGCTCAGCACTGTAAACCAGTTCTTAGTAAGGTTTTCAAGCATACCCCGTTTCCATAAGATGCTTATGAAATCATACAGAAAGCTCAGTGTAATGTGACTTAACACCTACAGGAGATTATGTTTCCATATCTATTCTTATTGCGATTTTCATCTTCCTTGGCTGTATCCCAGGATGCCGTCTGCCCCTCAGGTAGTGCCTGCAAAATAAACAACAGTGGAGGGTTTATAAAAATCTGGACGGTGCCTGCAGGTGGGTTACGATGGCAAAAGAGGGCAAAAATAACGATACTGCATAATTCAGTAGTCAACCATGCAAACAGCTGTTCTTGAGGAAAGGGCACATTTACTAACAAAGAAAACAGAGCTTGGTGCAGACCATTTGCATCCCTTGGCTTCTGCTAGCTGCTACCGCAGATCTAAAGGGATGAGGAGACTTTCTGGCTGCACAGTCACAGGTTAAGCTCATTTCTCCTGTAGAACAGGGGAGATTTCACATATACACATTAAACTATAAGAAAGCATCCAGAGGAGGGCTAGAGAGGGGAAGGGTCTGAGGGCTTCAGTGTGTGAGAGGAGCGGCTGAGGTCGCTGTGTTTGCTGGGCATGGAGCAGAGCAGGCTGAGGGGAGGCCTCATGGCGGCTGCAGCTCCTCACAGGGAGCGGAGGGCTCAGCCATAGGGTTTGGGTGGTGCTGTGTGGAGCCAGGGGTGGGACTCGATGATCCCTGTGGGCAGGGATCCAAGAGAGGACTGCCTGTGAATCTTTGCACGGCTAAGGAAGCCCAGATGGTGGAAACAAAGGGCTCAGGCTTTCAGCTGAGCACATACAGTGGTTTCAGCTATTTCTATATTGGTGATGGGGTGATGTAATAAAAATCACTCGCTGATTTTCTCTAAGGAAATACAAAAAGCTCAGAGTTCTAGATCATGTCTATAGGAAACAGGCAGAAAAAAGGTAAAACATACAAACTATGAAAATAAATGGTCAACTTCCCCAGATTTACCCTTTTGATGGAGACTAGGAAACACAGAGGGTGGTGAGGCACTGGAACAGGTTGCCCAAGGAGGCTGTGGATGCCCCATCCCTGCAGGCATTCAAGGCCAGGCTGGATGTGGCTCTGGGCAGCCTGGTCTGCTGGTTGGTGACCCTGCACATAGCAGGGGGGTTGAAAATGGCTGATCATTGTGGTCCTTTCCAACCGAGGCCATTCTATGATTCTATGAAACCAGCAGCAGATAGCGCTGCTTTACCATACAGCTTGAACATAAGCAAATGAGCTACTTTCCCTTCAACACATGTCCAGTAAGGATTTTAAAGTCATAAAGGCAGAGCTAGGAAAGTGGCAGCTGTGATGGTGTCTGGCTGGAGGTTGTCCCTGCTCTCCTCGGGAGATGGGCTGAGCTGCCCATGAGGGATGGTCTGCCTACGGACAGAAAGCCACAACCCGCACACAGTGGTGCAGCTGGAGCCAGCCCAGCCTTGACTTGTGCTGAATGCAAAGCTGAGGAAAAAAACAGCTTTGGCTGTGTTTTCTTGGCCTTCTCCAAGATCTACGTCCTAATGTGAGCCTGTATTACTAAAATCAACCGCAACATTACAAACTGTACTATTCATAATCCCAAGGGAATTATGGAGTTTTTACACTGCACTCTGCCTTGGCTAGCAGCGGGTAGTTTGACAACTGGAAAATGAATTTACATTCATCTTCCCAAGCCATCCAGGTCTATTACGGATCCTGAATGCAATAGCAGAGAGACACAATTATTAGGATCTACAACACTGGCATTACAAATAAATTTAATAAGAGCAACCCTCTTGCAGACCAAATCGTTGTGTATTTCCCCCAGAGGGGTTCCAGGACAGAAAATGTCAGGCACTGCAGCACTGCCATGAGCCTGCTGACAAAAGACAGGGACAGCGAGTTCCTATTCAAAAGCCCAGGAGAAAGAGTAATAAACTCTGTAATTGGCGAGGGCTTTGATCACACATATATTTCCTTTACAGACAGCTGTTTTCCAAATAGAAGCTCATCTCCTGAGTACAAAAAAAAAAAAAAAAAAAAACCAACACACAAGAATACCAAACACTCAACAACAAAAAAATCCCTGAGTAAAAGAGAAGAGGTAAGGACAGTTCATTTTTGTCTTTAAGGAAAAGGTGCTTTATTTTTCCACTAATATTAAATCACAGCGGATTGACCAGAGAATGGCAACAGTCATTAGACATCTAATCACAACCACCTGAAAAGGAAAAAATAAAGTAAATTCTTCCTCATCACTTCACCAGGAGGAGGCTATCTTGGCCAAAGAATATACTTTCAGTTCCAAAAAAACTCCTTCCAACTAATGCCATCCTTTCAGGTGATTTGTTGAAATTCTCCATTCAAATTCCTGTTTCCCAATTTGCCTTACACAGCCTCCACAGATTGAAGAACCCAGGATTTTTCACCTCATTCAAAATCAAAGAAATCTCCGCCTTTCATGAAAACTCTCCATCTCTGGAGAGACAAAGAGCAGTTCTGCTTGGTGAGGAACGCAAACCAGGCCTCTTCTTCTATACAAGCAGCTGTACAAACTAGATTAATTGCACATACACAGGTGGTGCAGCACTGACACTTCTGCCATAAGATCACTGACAATGTAGCACTGAGAATCAAAACTGCGTTAGAAATACAAAAGCAAAAACATCAATTATGATCCACTTGTATCTAGAAAAAGAGCTGCATTCCTAATGGGTTTTGTGCAGTGAATTGCACAGCACATTTCATAAATATGCGCTCAAAAGGAACACTTCTGTTTCTCTCCATAGTACGAATGAGGGCAGAGCAAGATGGATCTCCTGGGTATCAGAATTTGACCCACATGTGGTATTTCTATACGAAACACTCTGGATTTTTTGTTCAATTTATTAACTACAAAATGTTGGTGTTCAAAAGTCTGGGCTTAATTTTTAAGCCTTCCTTTCTTTTCTTCTTTTAGAGAAGAGTAGTAAAATGCGCACTGAAATACCTTCTCTGCAGTGGAATTCATAATGATGCTTTTTAAACTAAATTGATCTAATTTAATCCGAAATTACAGGGCTAGATCTCTAAAAGTCAGCTTCATTTCTATCAAAATATCCAAGCACCACAACTTGGATACATAACCAAAGAGCTCACGTTCAGCTGAGGCTTAGAGCAAGTCAATATAAATTTCCAATGGACGCATTTAATTTGCAGTTTGGTTTTCATTTAGAAGCACGAAAACCTGAATCATTCCTTTGCACTGATGTACCCCAATGCTGCAGCATTGTTGCTGAGTGCAATGCTATCAGTTAAAAGCCTCACTGCCCATCCCACAGCCTGCCATGTAGTCCTGAATCTCTCCCTGCAGCCGCTGTCTCAGCAGAGGTGGCAAAGCTCTTCCCACAACCCTGCTGTGACCCAGGGTTAAAGCAGCTTTGGCCAAAACCAAACAAATAGGAAAAAAAAACCCCACAACTACAAACCAGCAATGGAAAAGAAATAATTCAGTCGGTTCAGCTCCCCACTCAGGACACAGCAAGGCCAAATAAAGCCTTAAGCCAGTGTAATTCAAGGACAGCGTATCTAATGGCAATCCTGCTGACATTTTGTAGTGCTGTGTCACAGGCTGAATTGCAGGATCTGGTCTTTTGAGCAGATAGAGGCACTGTGGGCAGCCAGAAATGAACGGGTTAAAATCCAGAGGTGATTTTCAATCCACTGAAAACTAGCAATAATAAGACACTTGAGGAAGGAGCCATAGCATCCAAAGTAAGCAAGCAGTCTTGGTAATGCACAAGAGAAACATGCTTCAGTGACACCCTAAATCATATTTGAAGTTTGGATACTTAAGCTTATTATCCCTGCAGACAGTAATTGGAGCTTGCAGTACAGTTAGGGACCAGCCTAGCAGCTCACAACAAATCAGGGCTGATATGCTCTGAGAAAGGAACAGGTGGCAGTTAAACAAGTCCCGTTTAAATGTTTATGGCCATGCCTAATCCACATAGTGCCATCTACATCCAGTGTCAGTGACGGATCGTTCTCTGGTGGCCCACACGTTTTGCTGCCAACCACAAGGAGCAGACACTTCGGCCTGAGGTGCAGCTGGCAGAAGGAAATAATGCACACGCTGCAAGTGCTGACAGGTTCCCACATTCACACTCAGTTACCAGCCAATTCACACGAGCACTGCCACCACTTACACCATCACCATCCTGGTCGTATCCTCAGTGTGGAGTTAGATGTAAGATGCAAGCACTTGAAAATCTTCCTTTCAAGATGTCACTGGTGAAACACGTGCCCTAATGTTCTGCAGGTGAAGGAGTATCAAAGAAAAGCCTGAATGCAACTCCCTGATTCCTCAGTGGAAGTGGGAATGCACGTAGATAAAAGATTGTCACATATGACTGATAGGTTCTGTTCAAAGTGATTGTTCATGAGAGTGCAATTATTTGGTAACATGTCACTAAACAGGCTCCCATGTATGCTATCAATCTGCAAAGTAGGTAGAAAAGTAGCTGCTTAGAAGAAAAAATATACACACGTATGACATTGATATTAGTGTATAAAAACAGAGTTTAAGAGACAAAAATAAATTTTCAGGCCTTTTCTTTATCAGAGCTTACCAACCATTTTGCACAATGTTCTGCAAGGCAGGATTTCCAGCCAACTTAAAACTACTCTTCCTACCTCTCAGAAGTTACAACCCTTCAGCATCCTCCCTGCAATTTGCAGTGTTGCTGTTGGTGGCTGAAGGCTGCTTGGAGCTGTGCTCTGAAAACCAAATTCCACCAAGTAAAAGGACTGCCACTTAGGGCAACTGCCTCTGATTGCAGGGTAGGACAGTGCAAGTGATTTAAGAGCTTGTGGCATTCTCCAGACCACTTCTTATGAAGGAAGGAATTATGCAAATGTATATAATGTCATCGTCATTACATACGTATTTAGATAGCACTTTCTGGGGAAGGCAGAACTTGTGGAGCTGAAAGTTGCATTGACATTTTTCATGCTAATGTGTTATTTTGATAACTACCAATGCCGGTGCCAGAAAATCACATATATGCCAGCACCTGTTTTCTTCCCGAACATCAAGAACTAGATCTGAGGGCATCTGTAATTGAGCTGAATGTAGTTTCGGGTACTGTTCACAGCAGTGGAGGCCAAGAGAGGCTAAGTAAATCTCCCAAGAGAATTACTAGCCTTTTTCAATATTTAACCAAGCTCTTTGAATTCATACTTTAATTAGTGTCCTTGATTGTGGCGCATGAGTGCATAGCCCTGGTTAACATACAGTTACCAGAAATATTTGTCATGACAATCTTTGATGCCATCTGATTAAAAAAAGTACTCCCTGGTGACAACCAGGAAAAGATTATCTGCAATTGCAGCAAACCCCAGCATCAGTGATACAAACCCTATGGACTCTCATTTGCAGGGTGGAAAAGTGAGCTGCTTTCATTAAGTAACTTACTTTTCACAGCTGTTAAGTTATTTTTAAGTAGTTTTAATGCCACTATGCATATTAATTACTTATTGCCTTCCCACCAGCTTACTACATTCATTATAATTATCGCTTGCTACAGCAAAGTCTCACATATGTTTGATGTTATTTCCCCATTTTCTCCTTCTCCTCTAAATGTATAATTGTCTTCCAACCTCTCCCCGGTGCCATTGTTCTTGTCATTTGCATCACATTTCTGGTCACTCCAGCTTTGTGGCAGGAGAGTGGAGGGGCTGCTTTCATACTGGCAGCCTACTGCTCACCTCTCTTTTCATTGGAGTTGCAAGAGCAGATCACTTAAATGTGCTCTGAGACAGAGGTATGAGTGTACAGAAAAACTCCATTTGAACTACACAAAGTTGCTGCCTTGTCTAAACACATTTTCTCTGGACCAGAGAGCCACCAAAGATTGCCAGTGTTGTAAATCCTAGTCTTATCAACAGAAATAAGATGGAGGAAGGCAACGACTAAGAGAGTAAGTGAATTAAGGGAAAGGAGCTCTGCATACAGAGAGATGCATACATTCCATCTGAAGCACCTCTCCTTTGTGACTGCCACTTCTCCACCAATTCACACGAGTGAAGGTTTCTCTCACCTCATATTCCTCTTTAAATCCATAGCCCTGTCCACGTTTCATCTGGGTGATGTGCTGCAGCAGGTCGGCCACTCGGATGGCTGGCTGGAACTGCCCCCGTGGGTAGGACATTTCCACTGGCTCGCAGCTCCGGTACGGGTGGGTCTGGATAGTCAAGGTTGGCTGAGTCATCTCTCCATGGCTACTGTCTGTTTTAAAGATAGGGAGGCAAAACAAGCTTTCACCTATCTGTGACTGTCATTCTCATTCCTGCTTCACTTGTCTCTCCACCACCTCACTGGTGCAGGCAAAAGAAAGTAAAGAAATCAGTATGAAAAACACAGTGCCGACTGCTGCCCAGAAAGACCAACTCCCATTCAACTGCTTTTTGTGTCAGAGACAAACCCAGAGGTGGGAATGGAATGAACAGCCAATCAGGCACAACAATATAGCACATAGTGAAACAGCAAACTTAGTGTGAGCTCTGCATAAGGATCCCACTGGGATTACGTACCTTCCTTCACAAACCTACAAAGAACGGGACCAAAAGATACAAACAGATGAGGGAGATATTCAAGCAAGATTTGGGGCGTACAGCATGAGATGAGTGAAAGGGGCCCAAGTTAACAGCAAACAAATCACCAGCATTTCAGATAAGCTACGCAAGATGTTAGAGGCAGTTTAAAATGCTCTGTAAATTCAAGCCAAAAATGCATGTCAATTGCAAAACTGTAATGTTAGGTAGAAAGAAGTATAGAAACAGTTACCTTGAATGCACAATCTTACCATTTAGATATGTAAACTTAATAGATATAGATCTTTTTGAAAGAAATATTGTAAAAATATCGATCATTACAGAGTTGGAATTGTAATCTCTTATATCCTCAAGCAAAACTCCAAAGACACAGCAAAACTTCCCATGGAGCTGATAGAAGCTTAAATAACCGTACCAGAGATACCAAATATTTATTCTTAACAGGAGAAACTCAGAATAAATGAACAGTTTAGGGGTTTATCTACCAGAACTGACCAGATTGAGAGTTTACCAAATGAAACAATTGTTTTTTTTCCTATGGTTACAGATATCTGAGATCACAGACTCCCAGGTTGGTTGAGGTTGGAGGCACTCTGGGTCTCTTTGGTCCCACTCTGCCCCAGCAGGGCCACCCAGCACTGCTGCCCAGCACCACATCCCATTGACTTTTGGGGATCTCCAGGGAAGACATCCAACACCTCTCTGGTCTCCATGCCAGAGCTCCAGCACCCACACAGCACAGCAGTGCTTCCTGATGGGTTTGGGTTCCTTGGTACATACAGGCCTTAACATCCTGCATGGATTCTTTCTGGTCTTCCCCCAAAAGGGCCTGTTAGCAAACTGAAAATATACCTTTCTTCCACCACTCAAAGAAAAAGAAAGGAAAAAGTACAAGACTGCATACACCAGGCTCATTTCATAGAGAACGCAGATTGAAAAAGAGCCCAAACACTATTCCTTGTCAACAGTAGTACAGTTGTGTTTTAGGAGGGATAAAAAATAAATGAATCAAGTTGCAATTTCAGGGTGATTTCTGAGAGACAGAAATATGTCCAGAGTTACTGTAAACATTGTTATCCTTGAGAAACCACCATGAAGTTTTGTTCATAAGCAGTCAGGATCTCTGCTTTGTTCCTCATTGCAAAATTGGGCAGGAGCAGACAGATTAGGGCATTAGATTGCCTTTTCAGCAAACGACAAAACAATGACATGACAAAACCTGACAAATTATGCTCTAGCTGGTTTACTGTTATATTGGAGGTAAGTTATCAAGACAGGCATATGCTCTGTTTTGGAGGACTACGAGAAGGAAAAAGGAATGACTGCAGTGGATGCACTGCCACGGGGCAAATTATCCCTACAATACATAGATACAGATGATATAGATATAGAACATTAGATATAGATACAGATATAGACAGATGAGTCTGATGGTTGAATTATCAGAGATGCTGAACATGTCCTGCTGCTTCTGAAATACGTGGCCACCACATCGATCATTCACTCTGAAGATGAGGCTACTGGATTTAAAGATTTCTCAAGCCAAGATTCTCATAAGCAGTCACATTCCTTGGACAGCACAAGATTTACAGACCTATGGCTCTAGTGAAGCAACCGTCACATACAAAATGCGAATAAATTTGGGATTTAAGGAAGAGTAACATCCAAAGCATTTGTATAATCATCCCTAATGCTCCGACTAATGATAGTGTGAGAACTCCGAACAGAGGGAATTTCAAGGCTTATTAATTCCCCTAGTTGGATTCGCTTTCCCAGAGCATCTTTCCTCCCCTGTTCCCTATTAACCTCCTGTAATGGAGAGGAGAAGATTTTTATCGTGGACCATTTCCGACAGACGTACTATGCTTAATTTTCCATCATTAGGTTTAATACAAACCCAATTTCACAATTGGCTTCTCTGAAGAACCTACAAGTAATGCCACATTTTTATCAGCCCCAATTAAAAGACATTACTACATCCCTATTCGAGAGGGAGACTTAAAACTTACGTGTGGTACTAGTGCTAATAGAGTCAGGGCACACGCAGAGCACAGCCTATTTGTAAAGCAGGGCTCAGATTAGCAGGGTATTATTAATTTCTCTCTTTTTCACATTTTTTAATTCTGGTATTTTTGGGTCTCTGCTCCCAGTAGTATTCGAGTGAGGGGTGAAAACAGTCCCCTCTCCAGAATAACTTCCTTTAAACTAGACTGGAAGTAGATGAAGCTCGGCAGCAAAGAGTCTGACTCCAGCCTTTAAGTTTATGGTGACAGCTGTGCTTCTGGTCTCTTTGGTCAGACAGAAATACAAAATCTACTGATTGCAGCAGCAACTCTTGCAGCATCACCTCTCATCCAGCCAACTGCTTCTCCAAAAAAAACCCATGTCACACAGTCTGAGTCATCCTGCTCTCAACCCTAGAGCACACAGAGCTGACACAAGGAACACCACTTCTGCTGGATTTCTGTGACAAATACATCCCAGGTGGCCTCTGTGCACTGCCCAATAGAATACCACAGCCTGAGACCTGCACCAGCTCGGGAGGGCTGCCAGTTCTTTCCACAAACATCTTATCTGGGACTAGGAAGAGATCAGAGGAGATTATTATGGAGATAAATGGTTATGTATGAGGCGAGTTTAGTGTTCATATGTTCTGCTAATAAAGCCCAATTCCAGAAACATATTGTTCCTTCTCCCAGTGTAATACACCATGAGTCGGAACCTAAGCATGGTTAATGAGGCGCTCAGGCAAGGCACTGCCCCTTCCCTCAAGATGTGCAGTTCATAGCAATTTGTGAGCAATCTGGAATGGAGGGTAGGAGGGGAGGCAGTAGCAAATCCATCTCTCATTGGGACAGTCAACCAAGCAGCCTTCAAGCGTTTACCTTTCTTTTGCTTTTTTGCATTGCCTTTCTGCTGGTTGCAGCAATAGAAGGGAACTGTGCCTTCTGGTGCTGCTGTTACTGGAAAAGGCAACAGAACCAGCAGCCCCTCAGCCATGTCACATCATGCTCTAATGGCTGTATTGATGGCAAGTCATAGAAATTTACAATAGTCCCTCCTGTCTGCCCCCATCTCACAACCACCCACCCTGTTTTCTTTGAGTGGGGATGACATTGAAGTTTTGCTGGTGTTTCTGGAGCGCTTGTGCCTTTCCTGAGTTTTCAATGAGATGAGCAAATGAATTAAAAAAACTCTTTTGAAAGATGCCTGAAATAATTTACTGTATATTCAGAAACTAGTAAACATATAGACTGCAAATCGGGTTTTTAGGATGATATTTCATATGCCCTTCTTATTTCTAGTCATACATCCTCATTTTGTTGATAGGAACACAAACCAACACATTTGACTTCATGCCAAAGACAGACTAGCATCAAGAAATAATCCAAATGTGAAGATTTCAAGAGACTGTGATTCATCCTGACCCCAAAAGTTGTGCCAATGGTTAATTACCCCTGCTGTCTAAACATTTCTTAATTGCAATTTGATCTTGCTAAGCTTCAGTTTCCAGACACTGAATCTTATTATACCCCCTGTTAGATTAAAGAGCCCTCTGAGTATTTGAAATCTTGACCTGTACAAGCACTGATCAAATCACTTCTACAGTTTCTCTTTGATAAGGAAAATCAACTGAGTGCTTCTGAAGTCTCATTTGGGCAGAGCATTCAGGACCCCAGTTCCTTCCTACAGACATCTCCAATTTTCTAAAGTCTTTTTTGTGCAGCCATAAACAAAACAGATATTCTGTGTGCTGCTGGAAACCCACTGTTCGTAATAGGCTCTTTTCTAATGCTAGCAGCTGCAACAGCAAAATATTTTGTCAGCTAGCTTGTTAGCCCTTGTTAGCACAACGTGCTTTGTCCCCACGCTAAGACACCAGTTGCCAATGTAGATATTTTGATTTCTGGAAGCTGGCACTTTCATTATCAGTCAAACAGTACATGAAATGCCCTGAAATTTTGTGGAAGATGTTAAATCGATGGCTCACTGCCTTCCACACAACTTGCTGGATCGCGGAACTCTTCAGGCATCTCAGCTTATCTCTTTGGTAGTGGAACTGCAGATAATAAAATTTAGCAATATTGACTACCCTTTCAATATTCTCAAGTTCTCCCTGCCTATGAAATGGCACTTCTGTGACTCTCTGCTTTGCTGGAGAAGTAATCATAAACTTGTTGAAGTTAACTGTGAGGTCCTACGCTGCCAAGAGAAACAAAAAGCAGCACCATATGCTGAGAAAAGCTCACGCAGAGGCCGATGAGGTGACATCTCTCCCCATTTGGTGGGTAACCCTGAGGGCAAGATAATATTGCTCACCTGCTGCAACAATACCTTCTATTATACACTTTTGTTGCTTCCCAGACAACTGAAATAAATGTCTCCCGCCACAGAAAAAAGAAAATGCTGTTGATGACAATGATGAGGTGAAGCAGAGCTGAGAAACTGAGAGCCCCAGCCTGCAAACAGCTGTGTGCAGCCCCATGCAACCTCTGCTCCTAGGAGAGAACGTGCCCACCCGGGGCAGCTTTTGGGATGGAAACTTTAGACTCTTTTACAGAAATCATCTTGTTCCATAAAGAAAAGACTTTGGTAGTCTGTAAGACAGACATCTAGATACACACTGTAATGTTGCCTTCAGATTAGAAAACTAACTTACGCCTCAAGCAACTGAAAGCAATGCTGCTCTAATGTGAGTATTGAATATGCAGAGTTTATTTCAAAAGTTTTGCTTTAATATCTTTAGCAAAAAATAAATAAAATTTGAGCAGTGTTTGTGATGGATTTTATTGCATGCATGTTCAGTGTCTCTACTAGAGTAAGGGTTGCCAATTATTTGACATCTTCCAAGGCTGGCTACAGGATGGCTAATATCTCTTCTTTCACTAGAGATAAATAAGGTGGCACCTGGTAAAACTAATTTGCTTTCTGAGTGTCACAAGGCTTGATTTTATGGTAAATATCCATCTATAATGTGCTACATACAATACAATCAGCGGTATGGCAAAACAAAGTCAAAACATCATTTGCCTAATGATATCAACTGAGCTATAACAGGCAAGTTCCTTAACAAAAAGCCTTCTGAGATCAGTTTTGACAGAGCAAAGCATACATTGTTCATTTCAAAGGCTATAAAGAAGCCATATGGCTGGAGTAAATTATTTTCTCTATATTTAAAAAGATTTTTTAAGGATAACTTGGTAAATACTTCATAAGGTGCATTTTAATCTTAATAGAACTACTAAACACAATTATTTTTTTCCATCAGCACACAGGAAAACCCTGCTATAAATGTAAGGAAGCTGCTTTGGTGATATGGGCTGAAAACTGGGACTACTGGGTTCACACGTCACTGCGCAGTTCTTCAGATGTGTGGATTTCTCCAAACCTATGTGACAAGAGGCAGATCTGCCTGCATTACAGAGCAATTCATCAGCTGAAGAGCTACTGGCAACTCCAAAGCAGCACTCACAACAAAATGCCACTAAAGCCTGGGACAGTTTTGATTATCTGTAGTCAAAAAGAAATGTAAGGGAAATTCAGCTCAAGCATCAGCCCTCAATGTCAGACACTCCTGCTGCAGGACAACATTAGCACAGTGAACTGAAGTGAACTGAAAGACTCTCCCACAATTTCTTCAAGATTGATATGGCCACAAGACAGCACTGAACAGACCGAGCCATTGATTTTCAAGTTTTCAATGCAGTTTATAAAGTCAGACTTGCTAATGCAGCAATATCAGTAACATCAGCATCTAAGCATCGTTTCTGTTCTTCAAACATTAGGGTTGTGGATGAACTCAGAGCATGTTGGATAGGCATAAGCAAAAGCCCACCCAAGCTACAGAGGAGCGACATTCAGAGCAAATTTCTTGCTTTTTTTTTTTTTAAATGCAAGCCAGGATTTGTTGAAGACATCCTAACAGTGAGCTTTCTCTGCTTGTTCCACCCATCTGCAAGGAACACGAGGCACTACTGTCCTCATCCTCCTGGGGGGATTCTAGGATACTCTTGCATAAGTCAATTGAGAAGATAACATGAAAGGATGCAAGGGGAAGGTGGGCTGGCTCTCCTGAAGTGCCTGCACTGATGTCATTTGCTGAATGACTTTGCCTGCCATGCACATTTTGTCCAAAAACAACCTCTAATGTAGTACCATCTCCCACTCAGACTTTACATTAGTCATACAGCATGAACCCTACCGAAATAAAAGCAGGGAAACTGCCTCCTTTCTTGCTAGTACTAAATATTCTCTTTCCCAGCAAAGATGCTTGTGAAGGCCAGTAAGTCTTGGAATCTACAACTCTAAGTTAAATTACAGAGCTAAAAACATGCATTACATAAAAAAGTGTTAGTCAAGCACAAGACATGGCAGAGGCACAAAAAAAATCCCCTGTATCTTAATATCAAGAAATCATGTCACAGTCAAGCCTAGGGAGTCATCTAGCATGGCAGATATAGAACATTTATTAGCAGAAGGCATAACAGATGGGAACAAATAGCACTGAAGCACAGGTGGTGCCCAGAGACAGATATTGGTGGCGAGATGACTGATGCCCTTTTTAAGATCTTTTTCTTTCCCAGGAATTAATAAACGTCAAAAATTAAACTTATTTTGCTCATACAGCATCATCCAATGTCTGGTAAATCTGTCTGAGAGGTCACAACGTCAGGCTTTCCATTTGTCTACAACTCACAAGACAGAAATTTCTATGGTGCTAAGAGCTGTTTTGCAGCACCTGTGGCTGCTCAGTGCAGGTGCAACTCAAGAGTGAGCAGCATGTGTACATCATGTCTTAAAATGCTCTGTGCTTAACTTCTTGTGTGTAAGACAAGGATATCAATCCTTACTCGGCTTAGAGATAATGGTTAGTAGATGCTAAATTTTAAAGAGTTTTGAATATGTAGAGTTTTGAATACATAAGCACAAGACTACTTTAATTCC
Organism: Chrysolophus pictus; assembly: GCA_037305975.1. Classification (NCBI taxonomy): domain Eukaryota; kingdom Metazoa; phylum Chordata; class Aves; order Galliformes; family Phasianidae; genus Chrysolophus; species Chrysolophus pictus. Next base: position 10,759,697 of record CM074595.1, read on the forward strand.
CAATTTATTTTTCCTCTCTAAATGTGGTGTTTTGAAAGCTTTGAGAGCTCTTTTTGGCTTTTTCTTTGCCCTGTGAGAGGCACAGATTGACTCTATTACTCCTTGAGCTTCAGCATCAGAAGTGTGCCGCTTGCTCTCTGGATACAGGGGTAACAGCATCAGAAGTGTGCCGCTTGCTCTCTGGATACAGGGGTAACAGCATCAGAAGTGTGCAGCTTGCTCTCTGGGTAATAACACCTCCCTCAGACTTTGGTCCCCATTTTCACAGATGCTGAGCACCAGTGAGAGCAAAATGCAGATCTGGGCACTGTTTCTAAAGCACAGTCAAAAGATAAATCCACCTTCAGACTTTCCTGTTGACAACGAGTCTCTGGCAAACAAGAAGAAACCTTCTGGAAAAGACAACTCCTTCTCCATCACATCAAAAGAGGGCTTATTCATCGCCATCAGGCATGTTGATATATAGCAGGATAAATGTATGTATTGTGGCAGTCCCTCCAAGCCTCTCTGGCTGTTAGTCTGTAAGCCAAAGCACTTAAGTGCTTGGTTGTAATTTCTTCCTGGTCTAACTATAGGCCTTCAGCGTGCCCAGAGTAATGTTTAAAGCAGACATGGTAGATTACTGTGTCTGGAACTGAACATTTACCGTAGATAATCCAAAATGACAGGTTTCATAAATACCACTGGTTAGATTCTGATCAACTACATATCATCTTTCTGATTCATAGCAGAGGAATTGCCTTCTTCAAATTCCACGCGCAGGCAGCATCCTCCAGGGAGAGCCCGAAGTTGTAGGCTGTTATTACTCACTTTCAAGGGTATACCTCCAGTAAGTTTCTGAATAACTTCTTTTTATCAGCTTTCAGTTTCTGTCAATTTTGTTCTCTCTGTTAACTTACTGTACTAACATACTTTTAAAAATCCAAAAGCTAGGAGCTGCACACACTGCAGCACACAACCATCTCCCTCTAAAGTGACCAGCAGCCACAGCACAGCCTCCACCTCTCAGAATCTGCCTTTTCATTACCCTGTCACATCCATTCCAGACTGCTGCAATATTTAGCATTTAACTCTTAGCAAAGCTGAAGGTGCTGGGCTCACTTCCCAAACCTACCCTCTGATGTCCACATACATCTGTATACTTTGAACTGTCTTTTCTTAAAAAAATAAATAGAATCAATTAATAGTGATAAGAAAGCATGAGTGAAGCCAAAGACTTTCCAATTAACACAGTACATGATCACGGGATTAATTATGATTTTGAAGCCCAGCCACTTAACAGCATTCTCTAAGTTATTTGCAAGATGCAATGTGTTTTCTCTCCAATGAAGGGAATACCACCATACCTGTCTTACCTAACAGCGTGGTCGATGGAACTGTGTCTGATGATACTTTGAGATGGAATTCCATTCACCCACACGACACGGGTCATTGCAAATCAACAGAAGATCAGCAGGAAAAAAAAAGTTACAAAAAATGAAAACAAGGTTAGCTTCATCTCATACTCAGCAGATTGAGTCTATAGGTCATATCAGGAAATGCACAAAAGTAAAGAAAATTTAGAAAAGAAAAAAAAGTCTGGCACTAGTACCTGAGTAGTAGGAATTCAACAAAGATTTGCTCTGAAGGGTTTTGCTTTGGACAGAAAATGAACAAGGAGAGGGTGATGCTAGGTAGGAAAGACATAAGGAAAAGACTTTAGACATATATTAAGAGAGAGAAAGAACAGGGAGAATGTTCCTCAAAGAACACAGTAATATGGGATATATAAGGCTTATCAAAATGAATTATATTTTTCATCTCAACATGCATATTACATTTATTACAATGTCATCATGATGGATTTTCTTTAATATAAACACTTCGGACCCCAAATATAGTATTATAGTTTTTGTAAATCAGTGTGTTCCTACACATATAGGACTACATTCTACAGACCTCTTTTTTTCTTTAAACCAAAGGAACATCTAAGAAAAAGATACTTAAAAACAACACCCAAAATACAAACTGCAGAGAGTAAAATGCATTATTAACAGTAAAATAAGCCTGCTAAGCACAGTGTACACCAGTACCACAAAAATACACAGGCAGGGTAGCAAATTTTTTGTTAAAACCATACAAGATAAGAAGGGAATTGTTCTTCAATGCAGAACACTTAATAGCAAATCCTATAATCTTTTCCCCTGTGAGATGGGTTCTTTTAGCAGGATATACATCCCTACTTTCTCCCATCTAAAGCATTAGCTTTCTCTGGAACAAATCCACAAATAATTCCCATATTGATCAAATATTTATGGAAAGGAGGCAGGGCTCCACATCTTCACAGCAGAAACTTTCCTTGCTAGCAAATGTACGAGATTGTTTACATCCACAATAGCACACATGTACATTCTTACGATAATCCATCATTTCTGAATGTATATTCTTTTGTTATCATTCTGCATTCACTCTTAGACTTACAGACATTTATCTGCTCCTCAAAATGTTGGGAAACAAGCTAATACAAATCTCAGTACATCAGAAAGATGACAATAGATAAACACAGGAAGAAGTATTCCATAATCCAGCAGAAGTAGATAAAAGTCAGTATACATCAAAGTATTTTCAGAAGCAATTTTTGTATCCCTAGAAAAAACACCACTAATAAACTTCAGCTTCTTCTATGGAGTGAATGAAAGAAGGCACTATCCTAGGGAGTTTCGTAAAGTCTTCAGAATTACCTCCTAAGCACTTTATAATCAACTTATAACGAACTTGCTCCACTTTGCATTCTTCTGCTACATTGTCAGACTTTGACCATGTGAAAACACATTAAGATAATGCAATTTCTCATAGCTTAGTCTGCTTTAATGCAACTCTCATCTGGGACCTCTTCCACTTTCTTCCCTGTTAGCTAGCCTAAATAAGACCTTCTCTGTATCACACTTGGAACGTGGCCACTTTTACAGATGTGTAAGATAAGCACTATCAAGAATACTTTGGTTGACCAGAGTCCCAGAGTAAATCGTCCAATTTCCTGAAAGTTGGGAGTACAAAAGTACATTGGGCCACAGCTTCTCCAGGAATTGCCAACTATAAATTACTCAGGCATCTAAATGTGGACACATCACTTCCATCAGTGAATTTGATTACAACTGTTTCCAACAAGGGTTTCTGAAATGAACCATATCTGTGAGACGGGAGGTGAATTCAGACTTTCAGAGAGCTTATTCTCAAAGTCAGCCAGGTGGCTGTTGTAGGAGGGATGCACACGCAGTGCTGTGGCTTCATCAGAGGTACCCACCAGCAGCAGTGTGTGCAAGTCACAGAGACACTTCCACAGAGGACTTCACATCAAAGATTAAAACTTGATTTCAAATTCTCTATACACAGGAGCGGCACAAGAGGCCACCCTACTCATGCAGAATGGTGGATGTTCCTCCCTGTTATGAAAATGACACTCCCTAATTTATTTCAAAATTTTGTAAAGAAATCAACTCTGAAAAAATAGGAAATCAGCATGAAAGACCAAAAAAAAAAAAAAAGGGATTTGGGTCTTTTTTTTTTTTTTTTTTTTTTTTTTTTTTTTTTTTTTTTTACTTTGTTACTCTTTAGTTTTAGAATTTTTGGCTGAAAAATATGTCAGAATATGTCTCATGGTCACGATCCTACAGATGCTTATAATACATCCTACCCGAAAGTGAAGATCATCTGTGGAGCAGCAGTAACAACGAGATCTTGATGCAACTGTATATTTTGACCTATGGCAAATCTGTAATACCTTTGCATTTCATCACAAAAGCATGCAGGATACAAAGAGGTATGAATTTAGATGGATCTTGATTAAAGATGATCATTAACAACTGAGTACCAACCAAGTTTTCCCTTTCTCTCCTTGTTTTTGCTAGTGAGATCACAGTAACAATACCACTACTAATGCAAATCTCAATTCCTTAAAGCATCCTAAAAGGCACCTACGCTGTGTCTCTGCCAGTAATGTTAAAGCTATCCACCTGGACTGTACTGGTGTCACTGCTCTGGATCATTTGGAAAGCAGTCTCCTCCGTGCACGATGTAGCAGCACATCATTGCTGAGATGATGTACTGCTGCTTCTCTCATCACACAGATGGGCTGCCAAATTGCACAAAATTTATGTGCAATAATAACCCCTTGCACACCTTTCTGGTCGGTGCACAGATACTGTGGGATAATCTTAGGTCTTCCTTGACTGCCATTCATCACCTCGCTCCACAACAGCCCTGCACTGAGTCAGTGCCTGCATGCAGCCATGCTGTGCCACTCCGAGGAAAATGACACTGCTTTCCAAACTCTCCTGAAAGATAAGGAGTGGTCTCAAATACTGCAAATATCAGCATTTACTTTTAAGAGATTTAAGATAAATATACTTTTTTTTTTTTTTTTTTAAGACTTCATTTGAGAAAATCATACATCTCACTTCAGATGACTTTTGGGTAAAACTAGACAAACTGAATAATGTTGGACTAGTTTGTCTTTCAGCAAACATCTATTCCGATTCCATGTTGTGGCAGAGACATGGGCTGAGTCCATAAAAACTCTGCAATTAAAACTTTTTTGAGTACCAGTAAGAAACTGGCCTGAATAACAAGTATCATTCTGGGATGGAAAGGGGGATAAAGAGCTTATCTTTGGGCCAGAAAATTTAAGAGCTTGTTTCTGTTCCACTTTTCAGCAAGATCTGAAGTCTCCCTGCTCCAGCATAGCATCGCAGAATTACGGAATGGTTTTGGCTGGAAGGGCCCTTAAAGCCCCCCAGCCCTTCCCTGCTGTGGGCTGGCTGCCCCCCCCAGCTCAGGGTGCCCAGCGCCCATCCAACCAGGCCTTGGTCCCCTCTGGGGATGGGGCACCCACACCTTTTTGGGGAGCAGTGCTAAGGGCACACCACCCTCTGAATAAATAATTTCCTCCTGACACCTAAACTAAATTTCCCCTCTATCAGTTTAAAACCACAGCTCCCTGTCGTATCACCACGCTGTCTGACAGAGTACAGCTTTCCTGTAGGGCCCCTTTAGGCCGCACTGGAGGTCTCCTCAGAGCCCCCTCTTCTCCAGTGTGAACGCCCCCAGATCCCTCAGCATGTCTTCATAGGAGAGCTGCTCCAGCCCTCTGAACATCTTCATGGCTTTCCCTAGACCCGCTCCAACATCTCCACACCCTTCTTGTGCTGGGGATCCCAGGCCTGGATGCACTAGAGCAGTTGGGGCCTCACAAGTGCAGAGCAGAGGGGCACAAACCCCTCCATCATCCTGTTGCTCCCCCACCCCATGTTGATGCAGTACATTTCGTCCTCTGGCTGCAACTGCACACTGTTGGCCCATGTTGAGTCTCCAATCAACCAACACCCTCAAGTCCTTCTCCTCAGGGCTGCTCTCAATCCATTTTCCACCCAGCCTGTATCCAGAGGCTAGAGATGTTCCAGACATAATTACAACAAACACGTCTATCAAGCAATCTGCACATGGCCACTGGGGCATGAATTTATGGACTGCACCATTCGCAAGAGCTGATACTGAACATTTCCAAAGACATTCCCTCTGAAACAATGAGGTAGCAGTCGGTGAAGGAACAAGCATTTTAACAGTAGAGGGCAGGGGTATTTCCCAGTCCTGCTACAGCTAACTCAGACTCCTCATAGTCTCATAACTGAGGTCAAGAAGGAGAGGACGAGCACCTATCAGGAGATATTGATGAGCACTATTTTCTGTTGTGAGGTAAAAGGAACATTTAAGACGGAATTTTACTCTTGCTTAAGAGACAGAGCTGATTTCAAAATCTAGCATGAATAGATGAATAGCCCCCATAAAACTGTATTAGTTAGCAGGAGAGTTACAAAGTAATCCTATTATGTTATTCAAAAGTAGGAGCGGGCCCATATAAAAACCTTTAAGTATTAAACTCCATTAAAGTAATTTTTTTAAAAGAAAGGCTTTTACTCTTTTTCTTTTTGCTTTTTTTTTCCTGACTATAGGATCAGCTGCAAACCCATAAAATTCTGGCATCAGCACGTGCACATTTTTGCACAGGAGAGAACTTACCTCCAGCACCTCAGCATCCTGGACTTGGCAGAAAAAAAAATGTGGAGAAATCATGAAGGCTTACCAGTGATTATTGCTCATGGATATAAAGAGGGGAAAAAAAAAAAAGAATCAGCCCATGAATCAGGCTGTGCTACAGAGGGAGGTGGTGATAAAATCTGCAATGATGTCAGACAAGCAAAGGACTTACTGATTTAAAAGAACAAAAAAGAAAACCTGAAGGTATGCTTCTCTTACAAAATTAGATATAACATTTCCTATAGTTGCTATTTCAAGCAAATGACTCAGCTGTTTTAATTAGTCTCTCAAAATATCAAGGAAAGAAATGAGGTCACATTACAGGCTCTTCTCTTACTTTCTGGTTGGGAAAAAAAAAAACAACAACAAAACCAAGTTTTAAAAATCCAGATTCCAAAGAAAAGTGAAAAACTTTGTTTTCCTCATACATTTCAAACAAACTACCTTTGCTGTTTCTAGGCTGCCTGTTACAATGCTGCCCTCTGCTATCCTGTCTTTCAAAGATACGAGGCACTGACAACTCATGCTGTCTTCTTTAGGAGGCGCAGCTACTCAGCACCTGAGAAAATCAGATCTTGAGTCAAGTCAATTTAATATCAGAGAGAAGTGTTCACTGCTAGCCTTGACGGTCCCAAACACCCACTTATCCATCTCACAGGTATGTTACATAGAGTGACAGTAGCAATGCATGCAGATGGAATTTGACATGACCTATAGACAGAGGGAAAAGAGAAATTCACTCAGCCTGTAGCGATCAATCTGAGGTTACAAAGAAACGTTTCAGTGATAAGAAACTTTTTTTTTTTTTTAATCATAGGCAATTCCTTGTTAGTAATTAGGGGAAAAACACTTCACTAAAGATGTTAAAAAATAACAAGAATTTTAAGTACGCATTTTGCTTTCAGAGCTGAACCTTCTTCAAACTATAGGGTAAGCATCAAAAGAAGAAGTGACATTCCCATAGTGTCTAAGTTAAAATTTATTTAATACGAAAAGGTTTACAAATCCACCATGCAGTCCGCCATGCATTCAACCTGGATCTATGAGGCTAAAGGGTAACTTAGTGCTGCTTTGCCCAGAGTCTTCCAGCTACAGAGGTCTGAGTGGTTTACAATTATTAACTACTATTAGTTTTACGTAAGTTGAGTGAAGAATAAACTGAGGACACAGACAAAAGAAGAAATGATGTCTTTCCATTTCTAACCATGAGACTGTTTTCTTTCATAAAAATTCCATACAGAAAACGATATTTCCATCCTAAGCGTCAGCTAAGTGATTTTACTCATCAACTCACAAAGGAAAAACTGTTTCGGAAGAACAAATGAACATGTGCCTTTTTGAATGTCTGATGCAATTATTAAAACGCTTTATAAATTATTTCTTGATAGATTTAGAGTGAGAAGGAATGCTCCCCACCCAGCTGAGAGGTAAAATAAGGGCAGTATTAGAAGCATTTCAACAACTGATTTCTAGCAAGCTTTTGCAACGAACCCTCTCACTGCCACTCCCAGCTTCTCACTGTTGTGCCCATAGGAATAGGTCCTTTCAAGAACCCAGAGCTCTCCAAAGGGGACATATCCATTGCAAGCAAGTTAAACTTACTGAATCCATTAACATCTTGGCAGCTGGAAGAGAAAGCTTCTTCATTGTGAACAGCGCTGAGTTTGGTAGAGGCCTTGTCTGAAGCGGCCACGGGACCCATCTCTCTCTGTGTGCTGGTCTGAGTCTCCTTCTGCTTCTTGGCTAGCTTCCTTTAGGGTATTTTGAAGAGGGGAGAAATCGAGGTCAGTTTTCCCTCATTAGAAACAAAACGATGAGAAAATATCTCAAAAATCACAATTATCACACTTAAGAGACATGCAGGGCACATGGAACTTCAGGAGAGAAAACCCCACAGCTTTTTAATATATTGTTATGGAGTCAAGTAAGTGCAGTCATGCCAGCCTCGTGAGTCTGGCCGTCCCTCCCAGTAACTCATCGTGCACAAACCCACATCACCCCAGCAGTAGGAGCACTACGTCACCAAAGAAGAGGGAATAAGGAAAGCCCTTAGAGCAGGTGACTTCTGCTCCAGGAAGAGCAGAGGGCACCAGGCATGGGCAGCAATGGGAAGGGCTCACTGGAGGTACGTGGGATCTCCACATCCATCCCATAGGGCCGCCTGTACCTGGGGCCGTTTATGGAGGCTTCAGGGAGCATTGTGACCTGAGGCTGTGCCAATGGGCAGCTGGGCAGGAGGCCCAAGCAGGGCAGGGAGGATGGCAGCCTCTGCTAGAATTTGACAAATTGCTCTGAGGATCGGCACTCAGGGAAGAGTGGGGCAGTAATTTAACTTAGGCTGCAGTAATTTTAAAAATGACTGTGTCCAGACATGTCCCATTTCTGGGAATTTGGGTCTTTGAGGAGACCTCAAAGTAGAAACACTGCCAGCTCCAAAAAGAGAAACAAAGCCAAGAACTTAAGAGGCTCCTCTTTTGCAAACACAGCTAATAGTAAGGAAGTGGAGAGAAGCAGAAAAGTGAGCTGCTAAGCTTCCACTGACATTTGACTGCCCTGTGCTTCGTTCATACCAGAGTGCAAAAGTGTTTAAAAATGAATGTGTGACATTCTACAACCCGCACCTTGAAAAAATAGCACACAAATCCCCGGCACTAGCAAGGAACTTTGCTTACACGGCTTCCGCAGATAAGAAAATAAAACAAAATAAAAGGGAGAAAAACAGATTACTGTAAGTAGGAGCTTCGGTTTTCTCTTTTTCCTCTTAAACGAAAGAAAAAAAAAAATCCTAACAACTAAATCATTTTGCAAAGAGGTTTTTCTTCACTGAAATGACATGCTTATGGTAAGTACTCCCCATCTTTTAAACTTCATTAGGCTCTTAAAAGGATATTGCTTGCAACAGGCTTTATTTATTCACAGCGCTTGTCAGTGGCATTTACAGGCAGGTCCCGGCACACAGCTGAGCCCCAGCCCTCCTGCAGTGGGGCAGCTGGGCCAGCCACATCCATTGGCATGGAAGGCTCAAAGAGAACTGAAGCCTTCTGCTCATCTCAGTGAGGAGCGGCTATCTTAAGGCAAGCTGCTGAATCCAGACCAGGAGAGCAAAAAATTGTGGAGAAATGTCCAATGTCTGCTGGAAACTTGTGAACAAATGCATCTCTCTCATCTGCTTAGTCAGTTCAGTCTTGTGCTGTTCGTGCTTTCAATTCCAGCCCACAGCCATTCCAATTGGAGACATAATTATAGAGTGCATACTTAGATCTCACAAAATCTCCATGATATCCACTTCTGTAGATAAAGATGCAAACAGAGGAACCGGCCTTGAACGCTGAAGCAAAAAGCTGGCATTTAATGATGTTAAAAGCTTTGCTTCCAGCATACAGCGATGCTAACACAGCCAGATTTATTAACCACGAGCCCCCTTGTTTTGTGCTGTTGTCCCTGAGGTAACAACAATAGTTTGGGAGCGTATTAACCCTGCTATGCGGTTATTTTAATCCTTTAGATTTGCTAATCATACACGGCTATGTGAATTCTTTGGCAACAGGAATTAAAATTTCTCAGTGGGAAGCACTAATCCGAAATGCACAAGTCCTTAATAACAAGCACTCTGGACTGCTGGGGTGAGCCATTACACACTACCACTACTGATGTTTAAAAATAGCGAGTCAAAAAGGGTGACTTCCTTATTAAATCCAGATTAAAATATTTGTGGCCGTAATTACCCCTAAGTCCCATTGCTTGGTTTCCTTTCAGAAATGCCAACAAGCCACAAAGAGCTGGCAAGCTCCTTTCTCTATCAGTAGGCAAGCAATACCACTTCCGCACGTTCTGCACAGGGACAAAATCACCCCAAACCCAAACCCGTGAGTCCCCAAAGGCCTGCTTACAAAAGCCCTATGGCAAAGCAATTCTACCTGGTCCTGTAGAAGACAGAGAGGCCCCTAAAACATTGGCTTGAATGCCTAAAAAGAAAAGGTGAGATGAGTTTAAGGTTCTTGACCTAGGACCCGCGGGCGGCAGCCTCCTGCGCAGGCTGCTCACCAGCAGAGGCTGCTGCAAGCGCAGGGGGAGCGCGCGGGAGAAGCCACACAGAAAAGTGTTGGGCATCCGACAGCGCTACGGTCGGCTTTCAGCGCGGTGTTATCCGTTCCCACCTTCCTCCCTCTCTCCTCCAAGGATGTAAAAATTCTTCGTCTAAATTTAGAGGGAAAAGGAAGACAGATCTCTTTTGAGGATTTCAGAGCTAAGCTTGCCAGACACATCAAGGGGCTCCTGGTTTCTAAATGTGCCTTTTCTGACTCAGTTACGTGTCTGGATAGAGTGGCAGCACAGGACTAAGCCTATTTGGTCCTCGCCATCTTTATAATTCATAGAAAGGATTATAAAATCAAATGACTAGCACTTTCTAGAATGTTAGGGATGCAACTTAAACCCACGGCAAGGTAAAGGTTTATTTGTCAGCATGTCAAAATGCCGCTGGAATCGGAAAAACGTTTATCTGAAAACGCTGTTTCCAAAAATAGGGCACTTGAAGAGATCTCTGTGAATCACTGACAGGCAGCATCAGTGACACGGCTCCTGTTCTCCGTACTGACCAGCTTCCCCCAAACAGCACAATGCCAGCATCCCAAGGAAACTGCTATCAGTGCATTAGTGTCAATCACGGGCCGGCTGCAGGCTGCCTCCAGTGTGCAACCAGCACGGCTGTCACCAGGCACAGAGGAGACACTTTCTGTTCTCATGCATTATGCAGTTGAAAAGGGGAAGAAATAAAGGACTGGGCAGATACTTGGAAGAAGAGTCTGATACAATCAACACAGGGTGAAGAGATGGAAATGTCAAAATGTGAATGGGGCAATATTAGTGGCTGTTTTACATTTAAGTGTAAGGAGAAAGTGCCAGGAAGAAAACGAGAATCCATGGATGGGGTTTACTGGGTTGCCCTTTTCAGTTCAAGAGGATTCATAAATGAAGAGATGACGTTTATGGGCACAATACACACACAGGAGTGATGAGACAGAAAGATGCTCAAAGCAGAACAAAAAGAATGAAACCAGCTGCATAATCAGGCAGTTGAAGCTAGCCCAACTAAAGCAAGGACAAGAGCTGTTAGCAGTGAACCTGAACTAAGTGCAAATTCAGAAAATAAAATACGACGGAGATTTGGTTTAGCTATTTTTGAAACTTCTGCTCATCAGAGAACATAAAACGCTGAAACGCTAAATTAAAATTGAGGGACTTCCAGTTTAACAATCCAGGAATACAAATTTAGTATCAAGTCAAAAGCAGCCACTACCATGAGCGCTAATCAGAAACCTCAAGGAATATTTTCAGCTCAAAGTATTCATAGGATCAGATTCCAGTTTTGCAAAGGCTTGGGTAAACTTCAAGGATTATATTTTTAAAAGCAGCTCTTATTTAAATTTTTATGTCAATTTTACATGCATGAATGTTAAATCTGTAACTGCCACTCCTAAAAAGCTCTTGTACACGTACGTTGACAGATTTAATTTTAGATGTTTCACAAGGATGGATTATATATACTATAGTGCGGATTTGCATGCACAGGTAATTTAGACATTAGGTACAGATCATGTAACTTAAACATGAAATTTCCTCCTACAGACAAAAATTGCATATTGCCCTCATTTCCAATAAGCAATTTAAGAAAGCTACAAAACACAATTCCTGGTAGATATTTGTGTGCAGCAGCCTGCTAGGAGTACACACGTTATTTAATGTGAAATCTGCACAAATTGAGGCAGATATCAACCGTGCCAACACCCTACCAGGAGCGCTGATGAGCCAGCAGATGTACGGAAAAGGATCTTTTCTCCCTAGATTTGTAGTAGGTCATAAGCTCAACTTGAAGGAGAAGCCCCATCTTTGTGCAAAAAGAAGGTGGGGATTATAGATGGCTCTGCAGTCTGCAGGACACAGGTAATCCTTCTGCTCTGAGTGGTGATAAAGGCTCCGCTGCAGTACAGCATCCAGTTCTGCACTTCAAAAGGATGTGTACCAAAGGGACATGCAACAAAACAGAACAAGGAAGATAAATCTGGAAAACACCATCTACAAGAAAAGGCCAAAAGAAGTATGGCTCTTTCACCCAGAGCAAAGACAAAGAGCTGACATCTTCAAACATAGGAGATGATACCACAAGGAAGCTCTTCTCCTGCTCTACAGCACTGGGAAAAAAGTAATGGGGCTCAATGACAGGAAAGGCAGTTCATCTGAGACTCAGGAAAACCTGAACACATCACCTAGATGTGCTGGGAGATCTCCCCAGAGGTTGCAGCCCCACAGGCTGATGGAGATAAAGCAGTGCAGCCTTTTGCAGCCTGGCAGGTGCCTCCTCCTTCCCAGCCCAGCACTCTGCACTGCGATCTCCATCCCTAAACGAGCATCCCCTACCAGAGCTGAGTTGCAGGTCCTGCTCTAAATGTAGTTCACTGGTTCTCACAGCCTCTCCAAGGGCAACCCCTACACTTACTGGCTAGCGGGGACAGCAGGGTCAGTGAAGCCAAACTCAGGGAAGGTTTATTGCTGAAGCAGAAGAGAATTCCTCAAAGAAAAGGCTGTGTGATGAGCAAGGGCCCAGCTGCACCACTGCAGCTCACAGAACAAGCACTGCCCGGCGTGAGCAAAGTGCTGTAATACAGGCACAGGGCAAAGGATGCTCTGAATGTTTTTTACTCCCACATATACAAGCTCAGCATCAGGAAACATGCAGGGATACACTCTCTAAGCTTTACTTGAGCAAATCAATCAGTTTTTGTGGAGTACCTTTGGTCACAACAATATCAATTTTGGACTAGGTAGGTGCACATAAGAGCCATGCAGTCATACTATCTATTGGTCCAAACTGTCCGATATATTCTATGGCTTTGCACTCACCTAACAGACATGTTCTAAACAAGCTCTCACATACTTTCTCAATTTTCTCTTTAAATTTGCTTTAATTAAACTGGCATAGCCACTGATTTATATGACTGCTCTTCCAGTATCTAATGAGAAAAACAGCTTCTTCCGAACATTCTGATTTGGCAAGCTGAGCTGTGCAGGCAGATCCCACTGGAAATATATGAAATATAGGCACGTAGGTATTATTTATGCAGAAGTATGCCCATAAATAAAGTTATTTTATTTCCTTTCAAATGTCCCACATGTGGTGGAAATAAATTCAGCACAAATTCTGTTAGTTCAGAAAAATGCATGTATACGTTCAGCTTTACAATTGGGATGGAATCTCTTCTACAAGAGAAGCTCCAAGCTGATACCACCGCAATTAAAGTTTGCTTTCAATCACAATGGGAGCTGAAGGGGTTCCATGCAGTGCAGCAGGGCCCTCACTACTCTTGCTGGATTGAGGGCAAAAGGAAGTAAAGCTCTGGCCGCTGAGCACTCTCTTCTTTTAAATAACATCAGCAGGGCAGGTAACACGTATATGAATCTCTGCATTTCCAGAAACACTTTTCTGGTCTAACAGCATTCTTGATTAAATCCCAGCCTGCAACCATTACTGAGCGTAGCAGAAGGGAAAAACAACAACAGCAAACAAACTCCAACCAAACAAAAAGCAATTTGAAAAGCAAAAACAAAAACCCATAGAAGGTAAAACACTTCCACTTTTTTTTTTTTTCTTCCCCCAGTGAGGAAATAGCAAAGCCTGAAGAAGGCTCACTGCAGGGGAAAGCACTGTGAGAAAAGAGGTGTCTGTCACTGAATGCAAAATCCCCTTTAAAGCAGCTGTAATGCCACCCATGTTTTACAGCTTCGTCTAAGCAAAGAAACAAAAACTTTCAGAGCTGGATGGGTTGTTATCTTACACAGTACATCGGATCTTACAGTGCATTAAACTTGCATGCAATGTGTCAGAGCTGGCAATTCTACAGAAAACTTAGGCAACGCTCTTACTGATGTAAACACAGAGCATTTCAGAGCGCTTCTCCGGAAAGGCCTGTGCCTCATCACAGTGACAGGGCTGCAGTGGGCACATCTGGTGCAGAACTCACAATTCTGCATCCTTCTCACCCATCACAAACCAGGAGGACTTGTACCACTAGTACAGCAGGTTCTGTGCAAGGACCTTTCTCTGCAGCTGACTCCTAAGGAGGGGTAAAGTGAAGTACACAAAATGTTGTCATCCTGCACGACAGGTGAGGAATAGGGCCTTGCTGGGTTTGTATCTCCCACTGCAGGTGTTTTAAAGATCTTCATGGCCTTCTCTTTCAACCACAATAATACCTGTTTAATACCAGTTCCACGCATTGCAGGAGGCTTATAAATGGAGTGTTTCCATACAAAAACCTCACAGCTAATCGGGCAGAACTCAGCCTAGAATCTACCACAGCCCTTATGGTCCACGTCTGCAAGAATCAGTTACTCATGATATAAATCTCAGTGCCTTTAACAGATACACCCCAATCAGAATAAGAGCCGAGTTCGAAGATTTTGGTCCCTAAGAAGAAGAAATGTCTGTAGAGCAGATGACAAAAAGCTGAAAGGAATTATCTGAAAGCAGATGAGAATTACTCCAGGAAGCACAGCTTTGAAGCCCAGAAACTGAAACTAAAAATAGAATAGTGTAGTCTATGCGGTTGTATTTAAAGGTGTGCCAGTAGATCTATTTGAGAACATGTTTTTCAATACTGTTAACTCAATTCAATTTTTGCTTCAGGACTAAAACATTCATACAAGGTCGTAGCATAGAAACCAATTTTATTTTTAAAATCTATATGTATACATATCCCTGCTCTTATTTTCACAACACGTCAAATAAACTGAAATCAAACCTTTCTGTTCATAAGAGGCCGTAGTAATTTCTATTGGCTTTGGCTAACAATTACACAATCCTTAGCGATTTAAGATTTTCACCTGCAATCATTATAGAACACCTATTTCAAGTGACATTGGAAACGTGAAACTCAATAAAGCTTCATAATGTCTTCCTTGATGGATCCTCCTGCTCTCTTCCCACACCTATTGGAAGGTCCTTCACACCCAAACAGCTGTTCAGGAGACCAATAAAGAGCTTGGTTTTGCCAGGTTGAAGCCATCTGTCAATCTGGAACCAAATGCTGCCACGCACAATGCTGCTGCAAGTGCTAATTGTGCAAGGACTATCTGAGTGTTACCTCTACCACTGAGATGTTCCAGCTCACAGAGGTCATGCTTGACGTGGTACCTAAGACAGCATAAGCACTGAGAACAAGCTCTCTGTTTAGGGTGCATTAGAGTTCTATGATTTCTGCATCCTGACTTCAAATCCCCATCCGGTGCTACAGGGAGTTGCTACAAAGCTTGCCTGATAACACCTCAGGCTCTCCTCTACCGTGAGATACTGCATGGTGCACAACTGCTTTATTACATCTCTGCAGCCCATCACCACTTGCTTTTGCTACTGCTGAAGTTCACTGCAACCTCAGGTTTTGGTGACCTGCACAGTTTTGTCTCTTCACTTTTCTTAAGTCACTCTCCCGTTCCCCAGGAAGAAAAGTACTAGTATATTGATTCACAGAAGCCACTGAAAGACAGCAAAGAGACTGCTTAACAATACCCTTATTTTCTCTGTACAGAATAATCCTCAGCTGACTACTTAAAACAACACTGTGGTGCAGCTGCAAAAATGGGTCATATAGGGCTGAGAAGTTGACTTATGCTTTTAAATGCATAAATCTCAAAATACAATAAAAGTAGGGAACATTTTGACCACATACTGCCTGCAGGAAGAAGATGAAATTGTATGGGTAAAACAGGGACTGCATTTTTCAGGCAATGTAACAATGCAAAGCAGTGAAAATGAAATTTTCCTGATGTTCAGGGAAAATGCACTGAAGAGGAAAGGTTGTAGCAATAAATGCAACTACATGCTAACACTGTCCCTGACTTTAAACTAAGCTTTTCTTGTAATCTTTCTATTAATGGTCAAATTCTATTTGTGGTTAACTAGTGTGGAGCCTAGAGAAAAGAGTTATCTTCCATTTACAATTATTTACCTGTGTAAATTCAAGAATCAACAGGGCATCTTTTGGTTTCTTGCAAACATAGCAAGCCATGAAGGTTTTTCTACCAATTATTTTCCGACAGGTCATCAAGAAGCAAAATCACTCCACAGCTGAACAGGGATCCTACTCTTAAATCCTTTGCCCTGATCTTAGGATGCAACTCAAACTACCATGCAAAATTAGTTAACTTCACTAAAATGAAGTTTAAACACATTCATTTCACTGACTTACTGAACATCTTTCAGATGTGTCCACAGGACAAAGTCATAACACAAAGATGAACAATAGGAACAGGTGAAGGAAAAGGGTGACAGGCTAGGAGAAACTAGCAAAGCAGATGTGGCCCTTTCAACTATTTTGTCTATGTCAGAGCCCTAAAAGTCAGGCAGGCTGCTGCTTGTGAGGGCAATACGGCTGCTGGTTGTGAGAGGTGGAGAGGAGACCTGTTTCTCTTGGTAGTAAAAGTTGTCTTCTCCAACTCCCCCAACTCTCTGGTGACAGCAAAGTTATCCAGGCTCTGTACTTCAAGACTCCCTTCTTCAGAACACTGATCCAGTCCTCACCTGCTCCTGATCCTCAGACACGTGTTAATCATTGCAGATCCAGCTCAGCCCTGATTACTTTCCAGCCCCTCCATCTTTAGACAACAGATGGCCCCAGAAAGTTCTGGTGTGCAAAGCATTTGCAAGAGCCTTAACTGCCCTAATTATGCAGCGTTGTCATTAGGTTGGGATAGGTGATTTAGATCTGAAAATCTGAAGTCTTTCATCATCCACTGGTCTGAAATGACACTCAGATCCTGCCAGCTCCACAGACAGGGATATTTGTGGAGGCAATCTCAAGTCCTCATTGCCAGAAACATTACATTTTTAAAACTTAAAGCAAGCTTGAGAAATTCCCAGCAACAACTTTGGGGTGTGAATTTCCTGGCAGTTTGGCTGAGTATGGTGGACAATTTAAAAAAGTGCAGTTGTTCTGCATTTATCCATTAACATTTAAAGAACTGTAAATCATAACGGACAGATCTATGGACATTCACGTGTTTGAAGGCACAGTTACAACTGAAATGGTGAAACAGGGAAAATATATAAATGTGAAAGAGAAAATAAAACGCAATCTGCTGGAAAGACATGATTGAACACAATGGTTAAAAAAAAAAAAAAAAGAAGCAGTAAAAGAAAAGAATACAACAAAAGCACAGAATTACCACAGTAAGTGTGCTCAAGAAGCACCATCCCCTGCTAGGTACTTACAAGTAATAGGAGTAGGAGTATGCATTTCTTCTAAATATGGACAGCCAGCCCGACGAACAAAATATCCAAATGGAGAAAAAGAAAGAAAAACACATAATTAGATTTATATGAACTCGATGCTATTTTTGGAAATACAAAGTATTTGTGCTACCACAGGTACTGAGCTACTTTCCCCCAGCACTGTTGTCAGGAGCTGTGTGTTCACAGGGAATGGATGCTGAGCTGGAGATAGAACACACAGGTGTGTTTTCTCTTCTGCTACTGACTTGCATCACCATGAACAAATCCCTTCACTGATTTCTTCGTCAGCTTGACCATGTCAGCAACACGGACAATGATACTTACCTTTCCCTGTGAAGTGCTCTGAGATTTTAGGAATGGGAAGGATTATGTAAGAGCTATCAATATGAATGACAACAAGTAGGAAAGTGGCAGTGCAAAAACATCTCAATTTCAGAATATTTAGACAATGAACAAATTGTGCAATGACAAATCAAGCTTCATCAAACTCTAAAATGCAAATAGTTCATTAACAATTCAAGCATCACTACATATTTATAGATGATCACTGGGGGGATGTATTAGCGTCAGTGTGATTAAGCTTTTTCTGTTCGTTTTTCTACAAAGAACGTTTTGGTACAGCAAGACAAAATGAGTCCTGGCAATCAGTCATGACTGAAGAGGTGATGTCACCCCTTTTAAAACTGGAGAAGAACTTAGAAAATGCTGCTGCACAACAGGTGTGTTGTATGCTAGTATAGATTAACAGCAAGGCACGAGGCAGCATCAGAAGTGGCTATCATGGTCAAGACAAGGAAAAACCATGAAACACATAATGCAACCCTTTATACAACTTAAAAGTGCCATCCTTGAAGATACTATGAATACAAGGAAATACAGACAAGTAGAGATGCAGGATTCAAGTGTGCACTTTTATGTCTGTCCTGATTAAAATTCCCTAGGTACGCACAGAAACCAGACTCAGCAGGGTGTTCTCTGCCCACGACCACTCTCTTTGCTATGCACTTCCTGAACATATCACTGTTTGCACAATTGGCATTTCTTCTCTTACTAAAAATACAACCTGCCCCATTTCCTCACACATTTACAATCTGTTGCCCCATGAAGAGATTCCCTCTGGGCAAAGACAGCCGACTACAGATGTAGGAAAGGATTACTCCAAGATGACAAGTTGTGTGGTATTGGCCCTTACTATAAACCTGAAATTCAGATTCCTGATACACTCCAAGTTATCTGAATGACTGAGTCCAAATCACACCTGAGCACACATTTATAACATAATGCCAGAGTCCCCTGGAACTCAGAAACCTATGAGCGATAGCAGTGCATCGGTTGTGGTCTTGTGATCCCTTTGAGCAACGCTGCGAAAGTTTGAGCTCTTCTGAACCTCCAAACAAAGGGAAAGCCACCAGGATGTGGAAAACGAAAGCCCACACAGCTGAACCCCCTACATGTCCTAACATATTCCTTAATTAAAATCTGCTGCTGCACCAGGGCCAGGCTCTGTGCAGCACTGCCAACTGGAATCTCCCTGCTGAACATCTTGCTGTACTTTCTGCTTTTCTCCTGCCACAGCCTTGGATATGTGTGATCACTCGAGGCTGAGTTCTCATTCAAAAGCTGTGCATCCCTCAAGCTGCAGAGGAAAGCCCGAAGAGATTTATTCCTTAAAGACAAGAAACAGAGGAAGGCAAAGAAAATTTTGGGACTGCACATACCATTTTGGCTTCAATCCACCCACAATATGCAACCAAAGATAAGGACTTCCTGAGGACTATGTTCAGACTAACTGTAAAAATTGATCTGAATTATGGATCACTAAAAACATGACTTAATCCTAGAAGGTACAACACAACCTGAAGATTCTGCCTATTATCTGTCTTCAGTAAGGAACCAAAAGGTACTGGGGTCCCTGAGCATTCAAATATCCCTATACTGATTCTATCCTACAGCTTGGGTACATTCTACTCAAGACACTGTTGAGTTTTATTTTATTAGCTTAAGATAACAACCTAAATCCTAATCCAGAATAAAGCGCTGGAGTTTCCTAGAAGGAACTAGTAGTCCTAGACCCTACATAGCCCCAAATCTCCTTTTTTGCTACCAACAGCACTTTAAAGAACTTATTTACAGTGCACCCGTGACAGGCTGTCTGATCCAATTTATTCAGTCTTATACTTAAAGGGTTCAGTAGAGGCTTTGTCTGCTCAGATGCACAAGCCTGAGAAGTCACATTCTTTACTCCAGGGAAATGCAAGTCACGATTACAGAGGAGTTAAAGCTGTCCAGATGAAATCAGAATTGACCAGGACCTAATCCTTCTGGGGTGCAAAGTCAAAGGGTATTTCCTCCAGAAATAGGGTGTGCAAATGCCTTGGTTTTCTAGTTTCAGTACGTTTTTATTAACCGGTCCTAGATTCTCTCCTCCACAAATATGTTTAACCTATATGAAGTGCAAATGAATGAACTCTTTATATAATTAGTAATATCTTCATACAACAAAAATTAGGTACTTCAAGGTATTCTACATCTAGCTGTTCATGAAAGAAAGCAATATATGCAGGCAAATAACCACCAGCTCACATGCTGTAAATTAACAAGCTAAAACGAATTTCAATTTAAAAATGATGATATTGGAGCTACAAAAGACATAACTGATGTAGCCGGTAGGTCCCCAAAACCAGGAAAATGTCATTTTGATTTTAAATGCTGTAGGACAGTCATATTTGTAAGAGAACCTCACATACACAAACAGGTATTTAACACAGATGATCTGTCTGCTCCTAATGCCCAACCAGTTTCCTGCTCTTAGTGCTTCCTCCCCTCTTAGCCCCTCTCCTTCCAGTGCTCTGTACTGCATAGCTTCAGTCAAGAAATCCGTGGCTGTGTCTGTTATCAATGAACTATGAAGTCCTGCTCCACGAACAAACACCACTGTGATATTTGCCAGCTCCATTTGAAGAAAATGCCCTAAATGTAATTAATTATTTTTCTGCATTGTTGCCTTGCAAGACAACTGTCTCGCACACAGAGGCATTAGCCTCCATGAACTGAAAGGGGGATCACTTTTAAAGTAAGGTTAATGCAAAAACCAAACTCCAGAGCTTAAGTTACTAACATTTCCCTTTGTAAAACACAAAGAGAACACAGTTGCTGTTCAGCTGCTCTCAGACAAGCTTTCAGCTCTGCTGCTCCAGAACTTCAGATTAACCTGTGGTCCAAAGCAGCCTTTCCCTTTATAAAATCTGCTCCCAATCCACAGTGGTTTACAAACAAAATGAGCCTAACAGCCTTCAGCTCATCTTTGAGGAGTGCATGTTCATGCTCAGCCCCACACCTCGGTGTGATGTGAGTGGTGCTGCCCCAGGGACAGCAGAGCTGACACAAGCAGCAGGTCTATCAGGTGCACAGACCTGGAGAGCACACACCTCCAGAACCTTTCCATGCACTGTGACAGCTTCTAAAAGGGAAAAGGTTTTAAAGTCCATGAGCCTAATTATTTCTTATTATAGTGCATATTCCAGTGGGTAAGTCAGCAAGCAACAGCGAGCTGGCAAAGAGATGCTGCCTGCTGACTCTGCCTGTCTGCTTTCAGAACAGGGAAGCATAAGGCTCATAAGGATACTTTCACCCCTCTTACTGAGCTGCTGGCAGACTGCACCACAGCAAAGACTGTCCTCAGGTAATGAATTCCTGGTCATCATGAAAAATCCTGTCTTTGCCGCCCAGCAATGCACATAATTTACAATAATAACACACTGTGGGGCAGAGACAAGAGATGTTATCAACTCCTAATAGTTTGTGGAACACACCAGGATGTTCAGAGGTGGCACTACTCCATACGTCATGGTGGGTTTCCTCCTAAGTTTCACCTTTCAGGCTGTACAGCTTTTCTTAAAGAGCATTTAGAAAGATAGCAGGAATGGATGACAGCTGGACATTAAACAGACCAGAAACCCAGGTCAATTCTTTTTGAAGTTCTTTTTCTGTTTGTTTGTTTGTTTAACTGAAGGCATTTGATTTTTTTTCTCTTTATGACCAGAGAAGCTGCAGGGAGGTTGCAATCAGAGACAGCTGTACTATTTGGGCTTCACAATGAACACAAGTGCAGTAGGCATGAGTACAAAACGCGTGCACATTTGGCCACGAAGTTTGATGCGTTTACACACACCAAAAAATGGACTCAGAATTTACACTGTCAACCTTCATCTGAGTCAACAGGAATTCACAGCACTCAGTACATAGATCACATGATTTGGAAAAGCTACTGCAAAATCATTGGGCCGGACCTCCAGCATAAACCAGTTCCACCTACAGAGAGTCCCTCAGGGCTTCATCCAAGGCAAATCTTCGAATTTCTAAAAGAAAAAAGATTGTCCAATTTCCAATCCCTTTTGACAACCCTCCTCTAGGCTGTTCTGTGTGTCAGTGCTGTTATTGTGCTGAGATTCTGCAAAAACTGGAGACTGCATTCCCACAGCAACCTCAACAGTGACAAGCAAGGGAATAAACACGTGCCTCAACCTCTTGGCTACCCTGATGCTTGCACTGCCCAGGTTATACAGAGCTGCCTCCAAGTGCACACTGCTCACTTGTGTCCCATTCCTCCTCCAAGACCTCCAACCTCCTTTCTGCAGACCTGTAGCTTGGGTGGGGTTACTCCATCCCACAGTGCAGGACTTTGCTAGACTTCACAAAGTTCCCATAGCCCATTTCTCCAACCTCCTGAGTCCCTTTGCAAGCCCAGCCCTCCGCTCCACATCTGCAGCACAAAGTCAGTGCACTCTGCATTATTACAGAGAAGATCATACCCAGGTTTAATTGCTCCTCCTATTTTTGTGTGATTGAAGCATGCGACTGTCATAGAGACAAAGAGATCTCCAAGGAACAGTTTCACTTTGCCAAGTCTTACTCCTTACAGCAGCCAAGAAGAATCTTCCTGGTTCTCACAAGTCCCACTGCATGCTCCCTAGACAAGGGGCTGCCAGGCTGGCTTGCTCACATGTCATTTGGAATCAAATTAGTGATGAAAAGAAGAGCTCTCTTTAAAAATGTGACTGGTAAAAACACATACAAAACACATCCTCTCCTTATGAAAATCTCTAAGTGGTTTGCTGAATCAGTGTATTACAGTGAAAATGAGAAGCTCTTCAAACAGTAGCAGCTACAATGGCCTTCTTCAAAGTAGAAGCACAAATGGTCCACAGGAAATCACACAAAATGAACTCTTTGAACAAATGTCATTATCAGACATGTTTTGTTTTTTTAAGTTTTACCCCCCTACAAACTGAATCTAATTCTTGCAAAGAATACTAACCCTCCGCAACATTTTCATCCTCTGTTCTTTCTCTTAGATCATTAACTCTCTGGAGTAACAACCAAGAGAGTTGATCAGGCAGAACAGCCATCTCTTCTGTGACCACAACTTCTAAGCAGTATTATATAAATATATATTCACTGCTGCCCCCGGTAACACAGCTGGAATGATTTATGTCTGCCAAATTTAGAGTTTTATTGAAATAGCAGCATTCTAGCCAGGAGGTCCAAGATGTAAGCAAAGCAGAAACTTACCTTCTCTTGATGGTAAGCATTGCTCCTAAGAGAATAATAACAAACATCAGAAGCCCAGCTATAACTCCGGCCATTTTCACTGTGCTGTCAACTTGCTTTTCTGGCTCCACTGCATTGGAATTCTGGGTGGAAGCTCCTTAAAAGATAGAGGGAAAGGAGGGAGAAGATAAAGAGAGAACTTGTAGAAAAATTTTGCAACTAGCCAGTTTTCATATTCATTTGAAAGCCTAAAAACATATTTGCAATTATATTGCAGCAGGCCATCTCATTTACATTCTGCCTTTTAGAATGTCCAATGCCAGAAATTTCAGGGCAGTAGTAAGGTGTAAAATCCCAGGGTAAGGCAACTAATATTTTGCCATATTATGCTGTATTCAGGAATTTAATGTTGTGATGCATTCAGCATACACCCAGAAGCAGAAGGATTAACAGCAGTTATAATTTTCATCCCAAGCAGCTTAAGTGAAGGTGCAAGCCTTGCTCATCAAAATGGTGGATGTAGAAATTTGCAGTTTATATTCCATAATACCACTTGCAGAAACTTTTTTTTTTCTTAAACCAGAACAAATTTGTATTTCTCACTATTTGGAAGGCCTGGCTCGAGTGAACACACAATGACAGTTACACAATTAACAAGCATCAGCCCAACCCGCAGAGCCCCCTCCACATCGCCTCATGTATTCCATGCAGGAGTTCTTCTGCGGTTCAGGAAAGGAAACTTCTTTAAACAGCACATCCTACACACCTAAAAACGACATTCACAAACATTTCTCACAAAGCATTTCTTTTACTTATTTGTTATAATCTGACTTCAAGAGTCCTTAGCCCTGCAGTAACGTAGTGTGCATTATATACCTTGCCAATGTTGTCACATGCTGCACATAATTTTTTTCTAAATAACACTTAAAGCACAGAGCTCAATTTTGAAAGCCTTGCAAGATTTGAGTTGTGGGTAATCTGAAGACTAAATCAGCCTATTCTTATTGCATTCTTAATCTATGTAACTACTACTAAGAATAACACATCTGCATTTGGTGGAGTTAAATGAATTCATGTTACTTGAGATCACAATTTTATCTTGGGCTTCACCTTTGCTGCTGGCATCAGGCAGGTCTTCCCCTGCAGATCAGACACGGAACAGGCAATAAGAGGTGAAAGCAGTGCTGTCATGTGAAGACAGTAATGCTCTGCTCTATTCACAACTCTATTGCTGACCTCCTGGAAAAGCTGAACCACTTCTGCTCACGCAGCAGCTGCTCGTGGCAGGGATATTCAAGTGAGCCCATATATTGGTGAGACAGTAGAAAGCCTCACTGTGTTGCTCTTCTGCCCCTTTGCCACATGTTAGTATGTGTGAGTCTGAAAGATGAGTCCCAGAGGTGACCACGATCACGCCATGTAATACAGGTTTTTGAGTATGTTCCAAGTAAGGCCTAAGCCAATGGACCTCCTGGGACGAGGATCAGATCTTGAATAAAGTACGATATGCTCCTCTCGTCTTATCTTGAAGGGTAAACACAGAACAATGACACAATAAATGCAAAACAAGAAAACTCACCACATGCAGTGATAAAGGTATGATTTCAGCTTTCCTAAAGCTAAGCTGTTAATCTAGTTTGCCACAGGAAAATCCAATATTTACCAAGCAAGAACGTTCTTTGCTGTTTGAGGCACACATGTAATTTTCAGCTTTCTGTCCCTGACAATTGCACCGCTCTGCTGCGTCCACCAATTTTCCCATTCACTTAAGAGCTCAGCAGTAACTTCTGTGTACACATCTAAAATACACTGAAGGGACTCCTGAGCACGGAAATAAAATAGCATATCAGCTGCATATTACCATCATTGTTTGACAACATCTCCTAGAACAAATCTGTCCAAGAAGCGAGCTGTATGTCATTGCACAGGCAATCCTGACACTATTGTATAACAAAATAAATGATAACGGTACAATTTTACCTTGAAAATGGCTGAAACTCTGTTTGTTTGATGTGCAAATAAGTAGCAGTCCAAATTACCCTTCACTTGTGTTGCAGTTACTCCTATGACCCTAAATGATAGGTGTTGGAGAATCGCTTACAGCCACAAACGGTGCAGTCAGACCCACCCCTTTTTGTTCCATCTGAGTGCCCCCACCAATTGTGAGCCACGTTAAAAAAAAAAATCAGAATGCGCTGTCAGCTCCATCCTCTGATTCTCTGGATTGGTTTGATTCTGCCAGGCTGTTGCTTATTACTACAGGCAATGTGTGCGGAGTGTATTTTTATTTGATATTTCTCTTCCCATTGTAGATTGGTGCAGCTCTAGAAAGAGACTAAAGCCTCATTATCCATCCTGACACCTACACGCTGTAGTGACTGATTCACTCGGATCTTCTGTGCAACTCTTCCTATCTATCTTGGCAAAGGCCAACGATTCCTTTAGGCTACTAGTCCAACCATTTGGAAGTTGTCTTAGCTGATAGCACCGAGGAATTGATAATATGACAGTGCCAGTACTTTCCTGAGCCTCACATTCTTAAATCTTTGCAACGAAGCAATCCTACAGAAGTGCACTGTTTTCTTGCCACTCCATTGTAATTTTCCTGTAGATGCCTAAACCTCCTATGGCTGCACTGTCACCATTTGGAGGCAAGGAGGACGTCTGTGATGGGGGCTGGAGGTCCATGGGCTGTTGTGCAGTTGCAGAAGAAGACTTCTGCTGCTCCTGACAGCAAG
The DNA here is from genome assembly GCA_037305975.1 of Chrysolophus pictus. Taxonomy (NCBI): domain Eukaryota; kingdom Metazoa; phylum Chordata; class Aves; order Galliformes; family Phasianidae; genus Chrysolophus; species Chrysolophus pictus. Next base: position 10,785,341 of record CM074595.1, read on the forward strand.
ACTTTAGAATTCAGTTCTGCTTCTCTCTGTCACACATGTGGACCTGAAATCTTCTGAGCACAGAAGCCCATAAAAACTGGCTGTTTCATTTCATAAGAATATCTTTAAAGACATTTTTTCTTCTGAAAAACCATGTTTATATTCTATTTACATCAAAAGGGAAAAACAAAACTACTATAACCAGCTTCTAGCAGTGACTTCCACCACATTTCCTAGGATAAATTGTTCCTCGTAACTGCAGCCTGGCTGCTGCTACAGCAGGGTGCAGCACAGGTCACTGCTGTTATTGCTGTGTGTATTTCAGCGGCACCCAGAGACCCCCACTGAAGGCAGGACTCCATTACAGTGCACTAACACGAGTAGGACAATTTCCTGCCCTAAGCTTACTTTCTTAATAGGGAAGGTAAACGACAGACAACAGATCCCAAGAAGGGAATACCACAGCTCCCTTGACTGCCTGTCTGTGTTTTATCTACTAGACAAGTTACAGCTTTCAGGGATGCATGTTTATGCACATTTTGTACGTTTATGTACTGTACAAAATGCACTAGAAGCACAGCCAGGGCACAGATCTGACTTCCGCAGGCACCGTCATTCACCCAGCGCTCCATTACATGTTCATATCTGTTTGAAGACTGCAGTCCTTCCCCACTGACCTTATCTGCTTTGTTGCTCCAGCTTTTCACAATTCCCAGACTGAGATGTGGCACCGTGCAGACAGGACACGGCCCAAGCTATGTGCTCTTGGGAGATGCTGTTCCCGTGTCACTGCAGAGATCAGAGCAAATGTGTTCTTCGCAGCCACTCACCTCACCAGGCAGGAGGAGCTGGGTTTATTGCTCAGCAAGCAGCGATGGCTTCAGTGATTTGCTCACAAGCATCCGACATCTACCCCAGCCATCCTGTTGTGGGTGCAGACACCTAAATCCCGGACTGCTGCAGTATCTGATTACTGACAAAATGGTTTGGTGCTGCACCAGATCCTTGGGTTTTCACAGCCTTCTGACATCCCCGCTGCTCCAGATCCTGGTTAAAGCTGGCACTGTTCTGGCTGACAACTTAAGGACAGGAATTTTGAAATTCCAGGTGAATCCCAGCAGAGAGGCCTGCCAGCAGAGAGGTATCCCAGAGTTGGATCTGCCAGATGATTTCTTCAGCTGAAAGAATTTCTGCCCATGAGGAAGAGCTGGCACATTTAGCTGCTCTGAGCTGGGAGGTGGCTTGCAAGTGATTCCAACAGCCAGAATTCAAGTTCTTGAAGAGGAAACAAAGCCTTCCTCAAAATACTGGGAAAGTGAAAAACCTTCCACTTACCAGCCAGTATTCATTTGTAGCATTAGACATTTCTAGACTGATATTCGTTCCTCCTTTAAATCCTCTAAATCCTCATGCAAGGTAAGTAATAAACGATGCTATCGCCTTTACAGGGATGCCTTGGGTATCATACGGCAGAGCTGAGCACTGCCATTTTGAGACCAACCCCCATCAGAACACAGCACCTCTCACAAATGGGGGGAAGGGAGAAACAGAGGTGCCATCTGAGTGGAAGATGGCAATCATACACCTGGCACCAGGGACTGATGCACCTAAAAACAGGCAGTGCCAGTCTCAGGGATGGAGAATTACTCCTGGTGAAGACTAGGTTTGGTCTTAAAATTGTAACACCAAATAATTACTCCTATGGGAGAAAGTCTCTCTTGAAACAAAAACTAATCAGAAAAACTACCTGAAAGTAACAATTAACCCAGAAAAATTAAAGAAAAATAATGGGTTAAAAGTCATTAGGAGTTCAAAGAAGCTGCTCAATTAATCAGAGTAATTTCTTTGCAGCATATAATGGCTAGGCAGAGTGCTGAATGTAACAGACCTGCAGGCTGATTTCAAAAGACAATTATTCTCCTTTCACTAGTAAACAATATTTCTTATTTTATTCCCTTTCTTTTTACAGCACCTCCTTCGCAAGTAACCTTAAAATATTCAAAGTAACTTTGCATCTAGAATCATTTTCCCCTGTATTTTCAGATTAAATCTACACCTCTGAAACTCAATCTTAGATAACCAGACACAAGGGCAGGCCTCTAACAACAACACTTCACCTTGGCTTTGCCTTTGGTTGTTGCATTTCAGCAGAAAGGAGCACCACCACCACTCTCACTATACATCACATCGCTGTGCCAATTTTCCACCCCCAGTTACTGAGGTCTGCAAACAGCACAGGATTACTTGCTCTGGCTTCAGAGCACAATGAGACATTCTCATTTCTTTAAAAAGGCTCAAAAAGAGTGGAAAGAATGACGAAAGCCAAAAGCTTTCAACCATATTCTAAGTGGAGAGAACAGCAAAGCAAAGCAGTCCAGGACAGAGAAACTGAGCAGAATTTATATAAGAGATTATCAGGCACACAGGTTGAATCAGCAGGAGGATGAGGGTAAACAGCAAGGAATCAAGATTAGTGTTACTGAACTGAATGAGAATTAAAAAATAGCAGTAAGAGAATAATTGATTCCGGAGATTCCAGGTAAATCCACCACAAAGGCTTTTCTCCTCTCCTCCTGTTTTTCTTCCTCTCTCTTTGGAGCAGAAGCACTTAATTTGTGCTAACAGCAGATAGACGGCCCCAGGAATGAGAAAGGTTATTACATTTACTTGAAAGAAGAGCTCGGATAAAGAGCAGCCGTTGCGATGTCTACGAGCGATGTGATGGTTCAGAAGGTGAAAGCACATTTCCATTTTAACTCTCCACTTATGCAGAGCTATTTAAAAACTGGCTTTCAATTATAAAAAAAAAAAAAAAGAAAAAAGAAAAAGAAAAAAGAAAAAAAGAGCAAAATTTCTCAAAGTCCAAATTTACAGATGCGACTTAATTTTTGTGTGGTCTCAGGTATGCAGAGCGGGATCAATCTTTTGACTGATGCAGCCAAAAGCATTTCAGTGCAGGATGATGGCATGGATGTAGAACAGAGCTCACACTCTGAATAACAACTAATTAACCTTCTCACCAGCCAGTGCCCGTTACTCTGCTCTCCTCATGGTTATCATTAAAACCCCACAGCCAGAGCAGCTGCAGAAATTACAAAAGCAGCGAGCAAAGTCCAGAGGTGTGGATATAACAGAGTGTGAAACCAGGCCACCCCCGAGCCTGGCTGACAAGGATGGTCTAAGCACCCTTGTGGCGTGACCTTAACCTATGGCTAAGACCTCATCTGCAAGCTGAGGAGGAAGCTCACTGCTTTACAGTAAAAAGGGATCCATGTAGTCAATGCATGAGGGAGCCCGTCTGCATATACGTGCTCTATGTGGGCTGCATGAGATCTTGGGAAGCTTCCTGCACTTTGCTGAGTTGAAGCAGCACTTTCAGACATGTCTTGAAGGAAGGTGTTTTTTTTTTCCCCCCTCTATTTCTATTCTTCTATTAAGAATACTCTTCAAGTAAGAAGTGGTCTGTTCCATGCCTACCTCTCTTGTGTCTCATACTCTCATACTATTTCTTACACCTCCAGTTCTTGGAAGCAACTGAGCAGGTCCTGCATTGGTAACCCTGCCTGGTTCTGAGTACAGGCTCACGGAGAAAGCTACGTCAGACCTTTGTTTGGGGCTCTGCACACACTACAGCCTCCAGGCTTAGGCTACCAGGCCCTGCTTACCTCTGGCCTCATCCCTCTCTAGGTTCTTTCCTAACTCAGAGCAGCTTCATTAGCAACCTGGGGTAAGGATGCCCTCAGGACACCTTAAACTCCTCTAAATCAGTCTTGACACCAAACTGAAAGAAGATAGAGCAGCTCACTAGTTCAACATGCATCCAAATGCTAGGAAGCTTTGATTTGTCTTCCCAGCCAGGAGTGTTTTTCAGTAAGAGCAATACGAGTGTGTCGTCTGTTATTAACAATTAATTAGAGTGGTACATAAATTTGTGCTAAAATAATAACTTTTTGAAGGCTGAGGCTTCTTCAAGAGAAAGAAAAAAAAGCATGTTCACGCTTCTAACTTAAAAATGTGATGCAACCTTCTGAAATAAATAGCACAAAACAGAATAAACCTGTCAAAGGAGTAATATTCCAGTGTATCAAAAGACAAAATGCAATAACAAACAGATTTGAAGTGGGATTAAATCTGTTTAAAAAATACATTACCTGTCTACGAAACTAGAATATATTTCAGACAAAAATTGAACCGTCTTATATGAATTTGAGGGAACAAAAGCTATTAAAGGAACAGCTTTCAGCTGCAGCAAAACTGTTTATGCTAAGAACTTTTTTCCTCCTAAACTTTCCCGTTTCTTTTGCATGTATAATTTCATTGGTCCCCTTTCAGACCCAGATCCATTTTTGTGGTCTCTGTATTATCATGCATTCATCTTCAAGGCAGTTCCCCTTTCCAGTGTTAATAGTCTGCAAAAAGCAGGATGATCTTTTTCAATCTTAAAAGCATTTGAACTTCAGAGAAATCTCAGTACTTTTCTGTTCAGTATCACCACGGCTGTCCTTACATGTAGCTACATAATTGCTGAGTAAGAAAAGTCTTATCTATATAGAGATAATCATGTAGTATGAGAAGAGGTGCATTCCTACAAAATGTAACCCACTCCAAAACTGAAAACCCAACCCCCTCCTCCCACCCCTTTGCATTAATCACACACCACTCTGTAATGTCCCTGTAGGTCACTCTGTGCACATCAAATTAAAGCAGTGGAAACTATTTCCACGAGATGATGTATTTCTCTTCTAGATTGAAATCTTCTGGAGCGATGCAGAGGTGCCAGTTCCAGTACTATGCGAGTTTACAACACAAAGGCTTTCATGTTCAAACTGCAAAACACTTGAGAAGCTCTGAGCTCCTCCATTAGTGACCTGTAAAGGAGCTTTACACCGTTTTATTCTGCAAGGTCTCTGATTCCTGCAGAACTTTGTGCAAAAAAGACTTACAGAATCAAGTCTTCATTTTCCTGTCATCACATCTTTAACAGTACCACTCAGCTGTTTGAGCCGAAGTGTAATCACCAACCCCAGAAAAATGCAGTAGCTACTGTAATGTGAAAATACAGGACCATCTCCATGCATGCCCAGGGAGATGCTCAGCCTCTGCAGAGGGCCAGCAAGGAATCCACGGGCCTCTTCAGTCACGCTCAGAGGCTCACATGAAGATTTGAGTGCTCCTTAGGTCTCCAGACAATCCTCTGCTAAGGAGTATATTTTACATCAGTGCAAACCAATCGCTACGTGAAAGTCCCCTCTACGTTGCAGTTTGAACAGCCGTAAAAGCATTTTCCCACGCAAACAAAACACAAAAAGAGAAGTCATGAAGCTGCTCAGACTTCTGGAAGTGGCGGCAGTCTTCCTGGTCCTGAGCTGATAATCACCTGTGCTCAGGAGGCCGGGTGGGTTTCGTGTGGTCGCCTGTTGCCTACCCAGCACTGCTAAGAACAAGCAAAACCGTTTCCAGGCAGCATGCACAAGAAAAAAAAAAAAGGAAAAAAAAATAAAAATGTACCTCGTAATGGTTATTAAAGTTCCATTCTTTCATTTGCAAGAACTCACATTTTTTAGAAAAAGAAGAAATAAATACCAAGAGATAAGGAAGCATTAATGAGCCCTCTGCCCCTGTTTCAATTACACCGTGAAAGTAATTTAATGCACTTTAAGAATACAAGAGGTAATTGCTCTCTCTAGTAAGAGGTTGCAATTTTCTCTAATAAAGTGTCTATATAAATATGTTGCTTTAAAACAAGGAGAACAACCAAGTTATTTCAGAAAGAATGGGACACATTAAAGCAAATGCCATCATGGAAACCAAATGGCAAAATTAATAAACAAACTGGCTGAGTGAAAACTATGGCAGAGAGCTGAGAAACAGAATAATAAACTGATTTTTAAAGAATGCCTAATGCTAATGATATGCATCCAAGTGACTATGCTATGAAAGATGACATTACTTCAATAACTTAAGAAGAGAAGCAGCCCATCGGAGGAGAGGTGGTTATGACTGGGAATGGTCAGAAATCTGAGACCAACAAAACTGGAAATAAATACACAAGTGGATACAGAAGGTTAATAATGCTTGTGGATGTGAAACATGCTGGCAAAAGAGGGAATGGCTACACAGACTGGACAAACGCAGATTGCTTTCTGATGGATTGCAAAACGTGACCTCAGCAAATGCTGGTGCCAACTCCTTGCCGTTGGCCCATGGACATTAGTCAAGCCCCCTACTGAGGTGCCAGAAGGAAGGAAATGTGCTCAGCAGATGCACTTGTCCACGTGGGTATCTACTAGCTCTGCTCTGAAGGCTGCTGTAGTGGTGTCATGACCTTCTGTTCTGAGATGCTGAAACCCACCCCTGACATTTCAGCCAACAGATGAAGATCAGAGAGGTAAACCGTTGACAGAGGTCTCTCTTGGGACCAAAAGGACCAAGGAAATCTGAGCAGGAGCAGCAGGCAGGAGAAATGTGCAGAGAAGTGCACATGTGGCAGATGAGATGCAGCTCCCGAGTGGAGGGAAGCTGAAATGACAAGGGGTTATCTGAAGTCTACTTCATAATGAAGCCGAGGTCTCAGCAACAAAAAAGGGGAGGAGAGCAAGCTGAGAAACGTCCAAAACTCTTAATGGACTAGAACACTTTTTAAAAGAGTTGTCTGAGTTCACTTTATTGGTTTTGAGGCAATGGGACATACAAAACAAATTGCCTCCCAGCCTGCTGAAGCAGTGACAACTAATTAGAGCTATGCAGCTTCTGAGCAGGTGCCTTGCAGCAACACCCAAGATGTGCTATAATCCCCCAGTACCACACTGCCTAACACGTTTTATTGCTTAATTACTCCCACACTCACGTTTACTGCCCTTGTTAATCCAGTACTTGAAGAGAACACTTGCCTTGCTTAAACGTTCCTCAATTCTAATCTCCCTGCTACTGGCGTAAATCAGAACTCATTTCACTAACATTAACAGAGCTACTGGAGTGTCATGTAGCCAGGAATGGAACAAAATTAGACCAATAGCCAGAAATGAACTTTTTCTCTGGCACTAGCAGTATGCATTCTTTTTTTTTTTTGCATCAGTCTGCAAAACAGAATGCACTTTCTCTCTGGTATGAACTGCAGCCTGAGAGCTGTCAATGCTCAGATCAGCCTGGCTAACCTCAGCCTAACTCCAAGATGTTCATTCTCTTGCTTTTTACAGAGGACACCACACTGGTATCCCTGCTAGCAGCTTGAAACTTTTTGTTGGAGGCACACTGCAGCCTTGCTCTTTCTATCCTCAAAAAGACAACGATGCAAATAAAGACAAATACATGGCAACGCCAGTAAAGATAATCAATCTTACGAGTAGACAGAAGACACCACAGACACAATAGGTCAGACAGAACATTCCAACAATCAGTTGTTGGCCACGTCACAATACTAGTACGGATTTGTGACTGCCTCTGTCTGTTTCCACCCCAGCAGAGATGGGGCAGATACGAAACCCCTCTACAGGTGCTCAGATGGATGTAGAGTGGCTGAGTCCTTCTGTCCACAGGGAGTTAATATGGATGGAATTCAGCCCTACAACATACAGAGATCTTCAACTATGGAAAATCTCCAAGCCACAGAACACTGTTTAGCTTTGGTTCAGCTGCCCATACATCACAGGTGCCAGCAATGGACTGTTAATGAACTGTTAAATTATTAAGACTGTAAATTCACTTGTGGTGCTACGCTGCTTGTGTGCTGCAGCCAATACTGTATATTTAAAAAGCCAAAAGAGGCATAAAGTTAGCCACAGCTACATTCCAGTGTCTTTGTCAATGGTCAGGCATTGAGAAATACAAAATTGCAAATCACAGAGTAAGGACAAGGAAAAAAAAAGAAAAACAGGATTTCCAGACTCCGTGTATACAGAAACAAGACATACCTATAAATCAAAAGCAATATCCATCAAAACAGTAATAAACACTAGTGCTACCATAATTTTTTTTTTGTCCTTTCCCATTCACGTCAATCAAGAAAAATCCTAAAGTATAAGATCACCAAAAAGCTCGAAGCATCCCCAGGTTTTACCCATCTCTCTGATCTGTCTTGTCAAATTAGTATTAAGAAGAGGTCACTTTTTAAAAGGAGCTGGAGTTCAGAATATCAGAGTAAAGGCAGCCTGCCGATTCTTCTTGGTGACCCAAAAGGTTAACAAAAATTAAATCCATTTGCAGGAGGCAGCTCAGAGTCAAACACTTATGTGAATCTTTCCAGCAGTACTCAAATCAGGCAGTGCAAATCAAGAGAACACAGAAGAATAGGACTTTTCGAGCGACACAGGTGTTTTTATTTGAACAATAATCACAGAGCAAAGATATTTTTACTTAGCACGACAACTAACTAACATTCCTCCACTAACTCCAGAAATAGGAACCACTAAAGTAGAAGAAACTATAGGATTCCAAAAATGAATCAATTTCTCTGAGCTGATGAAGAGACCTTCAGTCATGCTCTGGGAAAACCCAGAGGAGAATCATTTCACCCAAACTTCACCCACTCCTGCTCTTTATACCTTTCTACCAGCAGAAGGCCAAAGGAAGATATCCACAATGGTCACACCACTACCCACGGGCCAGGAAAACTGCAGGGGAACGGACGGAAGACTGAGACACAGAATGTTTGCAACCCAGAGCAATGAATTAAATGAAAATATTACAAGGAACACTTAAAGAGGAAACAACGGGAGGATATAGGGTCCACCAGAGCCACAGATGAAGGGGAGAAGGGAGAAATGGCTCATCCTTGGCTGTCAGTGGTGACACAACTGCTTACAGCCCCGCCAGCCAGCAGCTCTCTGATGGCAGCTGCAGGCAGTGCAGCACCTGCACCTCACACCCTGCTGACAGTAACACTTCTGGAGATTCCTCCTCATAAGGGCAAAATAAATCTGCTGCTGCTACCTAGCAACTGTTAGTTGGGGCTTCTTTTCATCCCCCCAACTCCTCAGTAAGTGCTGTAGCAGAAGTGCACGTGAGAAATTACCTGGAAGGGATTAATTTCTGCTACTGCTACAGAACAGAAAGGACTAGAAAGAATGGGGAAAAAAGAACGGGGTGATGCTTCTTATAGAAAAACAGCCATGGGTTTCTACCCATTTCTTTTCAACTTCAGGAAGACCCCTAGGCAGTAATGGAGTTATTCCATGTTACAACAAAGCAGCAAGGGCACAGAATGCATTCCTGAGGGTTAGAAAAGGAGAGTTATCTCCAGCATGGCCCATAGCAATTACCTTAGCATTTCCTTACAACTCATTTTGAGACCAGATACGTGTTGAGGAAGCCTTTTTACAGCTACTCGGTTTGTGTTACGAGTAAATTGCTTTACTGACACCTTTGCTGGCAAAGTATCCTCTGGGGTGACTTCAGAGTCCTTAGAAGAGTTGTTAAAAGCAACTCTAAACTCCAAGAAGTAACCCAGACATTGTCATCGTTGGTTCCCCAAGAGCAACATCTTGTGATGCAACCTGGGGATCAAAGCACTGCGTCTTAACATATTGCTAAATCATTGGTAGCGGGTTTGCTCAGTGATGATGTTGGGTCTATTCTGAACTTAATGCGATGAAAATAGGAAATATTCTCCACGAGTTCGCTGCATTATACCATGAAAATGGTGTGATGTAGGAATTGTGCCCCACTGTGTTCAAGGTCAGGTTTTTCAAAACCCATTAAAAGTCAGGTTTGCATGAGATCTCCTTTAACTTATCTACACTGTGTAGTTACGGAGAGAATGAACTTAGTAGGAAGCTTTTTCAATCACATTCTGCCAATAGCAAGAGCAGTCCTCAGGGCAGGAAAGCAGTTGATAGAACAAGGGAAAAAAGGAACCACAAAGAGAGAGAGACTCTGTCTTGAGAAAGAACAGGGCCTACACATATAGTGAAGTGGTTCTGGAAACAGACATTCTGTCTTTGATATTTTCCTTAAAAAACTTTTTAAAAAGAAGCTTCTTCCCTGACTAGTAACTGTAATCTAGTTGTGTCACCACTGCAGCTTTCATATCACTGGTGCTGTGCTTTGCAGGGAAAGGAAACCCACGTACCTTTAGTTGCCAGCCGGACACAGTTGATTTTTGTTTCCTGAAAATAAAAAAAAAAAAAAAAAAGAGAGAGAGAAAAGGAAAACATCAAGGCGTGTCATTGGCCTATTTGCAATAAACATATTTCTTATCAAAAGTCACTACAACAAATAAGCATTTTTCTTACGCTTCATCACTGAAAGTACCACCGACCGTTTGAATGGCACAGAACACTCCACACTAATGGGTTTGCATACAGCTGCTTGCCTGACTGCTGGGAAGTTGCATGTTTTTCCATGCTCAATGTGAGTAACGGGCACCACATAACTGCCTGATTTACTAATAGAATTTACCAGCTAAATGGCCTGATCTGTAGTAGGCAGACAAGCTTTGGGTCAAAAGTACATGCAACTGTACATCTAATTTTCACGCACCATTACCACAAATTTTGCAAATTGGGTATTTATTTAAACACATGGCAAACAGACACCTAAGCAGTCATTGGAATATTTCAGCCCTCTGATATGTATGTGAAGCAGAACAGCATGTTGTATGGCTACTTCTGCCAAATGAGCCATTCAAACACAACCCCGAGCACTGCAGCTTTTCATTGCAGAGCTGGGATAAAACCCAACGCTTTTGTTCAATGCACCTCAGAGTCCCCAGATCTGTGTAAACAGGAGTTTGGAGCCGAGCAGCAGCGCTGTGTTATTTGGCTTAGCTAAAGGCTTGAATACAGCATCCTCCTCAGGCCACTTCCACTGAAAACAAACCCTTTCTGGTATCCCCACATTTTCATTCTCCAGCCCTTACTGGCAGGAATTGCTCCTGCACGATGCGTGACCATCATCCAAATCTTCTGTGTTCCTCTGGTTAAAAAACTTTGTCAGGCAGTAATCTGCTGCAGGGTGTTCTTAGCACTTTATGACTTTACATGCTCTTGTGCATGTCTCGGGTGTAATGAATACTGCATAAATTACTGCGTGTGATAATGCCACATTAATATGGATGCTGCCTGGCTCTGGAAACAACAAATACACTGCTGAGCACCTTGCTCCATCCTCAAGCAGTTCAACGAAGGCTGTAAAGAAAACGTATTTCATCTGCAATTGACCCTCCTCAGCTGCAGCACAGCACACAGGAAGGGGAAAACTGCAGACACTGCACAGGGAAATGCAGCACCAGTTCCCCCTGCTCCCTTATCATGCACTCTCTGACTAAACTATTCCTTATTCCAGTAAACCCAAAGTATCTCTCTTTGGTTCACAAACTTCTCTCGCTCACAGAGCTGCTCTGCACATCTTGTACAACTGTTGGCACTGCAAAGCCAACAGAGCTGCAGAGCACTGCTGCACAGCCATCGCTGCCTCCTGTATAATCAGCCTGAATTGCCAGCTATTCTGGAAACCAACAATCTCTATTACTAGTGATGTTATATAAAGCAGGAAAAACAGTCTTATTTTCAGAACACAGCCTCAGCAGATAATGCAGGGAGTCAGAAGACATCTGATGCACTTCACAATCTACGCAAAGATGACCTGGAAAATGAGCAATGACGAATGAAATATAATTGATATCAAGATAGTACTGCTGCAGGCTAAAAGTAGGTGGACACTGGCACACATTGCACATGCTTGTGGAAAATTTTCTTGTGCGTCTGTTGCTTTCTGCTAGCTTCAAAGTGCAACAAAAGGCTGGAGAAATTAGTCAGTGCTGAGAAGAGGTGACAAAACAAAACCCAAAACCTTGTTAACAATGCTGTAATTGATCTCATTGGAGCATGTGCATATTCCTGCACGTTGCCCTCCCACGGGGTAATTTGAGAAGACAGGATGCAGTGTGTTCTGTTTGCATTTACATCTACTAATTTAGGCCAGACAATTGTAGTTATTAGAAGACAGTGATCAGGCACTGCCAAAAGCAAGGGCAATCAATCACCAGAGGAACAAGACATCTGGACTTAATTTCAAATGGTGTCTTCTAAGGAGAAAAACATAAAAGAAACCTGCACAGCTACCAGGCATCAGCTACTAGGGATGTTGGAGCCTAAAGACCGTTGTTCAGTCTGTATTCCTGATGAGGGCTGATTATTCCTTTGATTTCCATTGACCACCTCATTGATCAACCCGCTGCTCCTCTCTTTGATGTCTCACAAAAAATGAGACCTCCTTCCACTTACTGCATTTTTCTTTGATTAATACTGAGAATTGTTTGTCTGAACTCCTTTGTCAATACACAGAATAAATAGTTTTTCTCAAAACAGTGAAACCATTTGCCCATAATCATATCTGCTTTCTGAAAAAAACTCTTCTGGATTTAGATGAGGTGTTTACCAGAGTAAAGATGCTTCTGCTTAACCAATGGCAAAAGAGGAATAAATAACCCACACGGATGGCTTGAAGGCATTACAAGAAAAATAATGAAACAAAGGAATAGTAACAAACTTTTATAAAAACAGTTTCCCTAAATTTCAGTCTTCTGATTGTATGCATAGGCTCTTTCAAGTACTCTGATATACGAATCCCAGTCGATTGTACCACTGAAGTTTCCCAAACCCAACCACAGCCATGACTCATGCTCCCACCAGCTGCAATAAGATGCTTGCTTTGTACTATGGCTGCAGGCACACAGATAACCCAACATAAGATCCCAGCACCACTGCTTTGTGCTCTGGGCACTGCCAGGCTATGCTATCACAGAAGGGGTGCGTTCAAGCAATAAGAGAACAATGTAGGGATGTTTCAACCTAGATCCTGGTACTGGACAACTGTTTCGTTTCAGACCCACATCCACATGCCAGGAGCTTGTTCTGTCATCACACAGAATTCTCATTCTTTTTAATACAGTTTGTTTCTTTCCTTCTCAAAGAAAGAGAGCTGATGCCATCTACTCGTTATTTAGGCTCCAAAATGTGCATTTCAGTGAAGTGCACAGGATGATAATAAGACAAGTTCTGCCTTCGTTTTAGTACTTGGATGGGAACAACTTTCTGCAGAAAAGATCTATGAGGGCAGAAGGACATATGTTTATGTGACAGCTGCATCTTCACAACCTAAAAGGCCAAATGATTTTTTTTTCCCTTTTATTTTAAAATGACAGCTTGCTGTTTACAGACTATGAACAATAAAATAAGCAGAGCTTTTTCATCCATCTGTTTTCACACCCATCTTTTTTTTTTTTCTTTCCCTTTCCATGGCTCTGATTATGACCCTGCATTAGCTAAACAGTGCATTCCTTGGCTGAAGCAGTCCCTGCCAGCACCTGCACATACCTGCTGCCCCCAGATGCCACCCTGCCACAAGTCTCCAGGCAGCCCTACCTGGGGACAGGCAGTTTTAACTCTTGCTGTTGCACAGACAGGTAATTACCAACCTCCTACTTGGCCTCAGCCACAGCACTCCATGTCCCAAGCCTGTACCAAGCACGCTTGTAGGCAGCTTGATCCCATGGGATAGGAACTGCCCTTCCATCCTCCAAACTTTCTGTTGTTGTTCTTCAGTTTTTCCCATATGCCTCTTTCTTATTCCACTGAGACCAATTGTTTGCTGTCCTTAAAATTAATCACATGCACAGAGTGTGCTGAGTCTATGGACTCCCCTATAATTTCTACTGCCAGCTCAAGGAAACTGCTAGTTCTCCAGGAGGCTCAGCTAAACCCCGTATTGACTTTCCAATTATCAGCTATTTTTAGTATCTGTGTTATCTGGAGAACTGAGCTTTAACAAAGTGGTTTGGGCTTTTATTATTTACAACAGAAAGTGATTTCAAGGATATTTAGTTTATTCAGTATCCACATCTCCCCAACCTGAGGATGACTAGATGATTTTATTCATGCAATGAATAGGACTACCAACGCTCAGCTTCATGTCTTCTGGCTCAGGAAGGCTAGCCAGATATGGAAACAAGGACTTACAAAGAGTGAAGTGTATCCACAGTTCCTTTACTGCTGCCCCAGGAGCTCCAGTAAGAAGCAGTAAACATCACTGGACAAAATGGTATAGCTGAGATTACAGAACACTGAGTTCTCACAGCTGTTTGTTTGCAAAACTGACGCAGGCAGCTTTAGTAGCACACTGGTTTTCAGAATAGGGCTTGTGCTGAAGTGAAGTACCTCGCTGGCTGTTTGTGAGCCATCTCCACAAGGACAAAAGTCACTTTCCTACTGGCAGCTCTGCTCATACTTCCAAAATCTTCCTTAAGTATTTGAGTAGACCTGTTAGCAACCAGGAATCCAGCCTGAAATCCCCTGATAATGATGAGCTGCCCGACTGTGCATGTAGTACAAGTCATTAGAGAGGGAAAAAAAAAATCAATGAGAGACTCTGTAGAGTCCATCATTCCTTCAAAAATAATATTCTCATTGATTCCTGTGCTGCCACTTTTCACAAAGCTGGCCTGAACACATCATTCACCTGTTGGACCACCAGGCTGCAGGAGCAGCTGGCAGCATCCCCCACATCATCTCCAGCTGTGCTACAAAGCCTCCTGCCTCATCTCCCATTTAGAGGAAAAATGGCCAAGGGTTATTGATTGCAACTGTGCCATTACAGATTTCATTTTAACTCAGTGACGTAAAGCACAGCAGCTACAGAAAGGATTTCTAGGAAGCTCCGTCTCTTGAGCTGCTCAGAAGTTCAGGCAGCACCCCAGGAGCCAAGGAGTTCTCCCCATTGAGTGTGTTTGCTGGATCTCTAATTGGGCACCACCACCACCAGTGACTCGGATAAAGCAAAATCTGTGACATTTAATTCTGATTATTAATTCTGCATAAGGATAATATTGCCAGCCAGGCCCGTACCTTTCAGAAGAAGCACCACAGGGCTGTGCTTCAGAGAGGTTGAGCTCAGGGTGGTTTTACAGGCCAGGAAAGCATCATGTTCTGCCAGCAGCCATCTGCAGCAGGTGGCACCAAGACAACCAGCAAACATCACTTAGTTACCAGGCTGGGACAGCAGGCATGCAGCTCCTGCCAGAGCACAGCAAAGCCAGTTGTCTGCTCTTCCCTCTGTGTCAGTTCTTGCACTAACTGTCCCTAACAAATGATCAGTAGCTAATTGTGTTTCTCAACTGCCCAGTTATAAAGCCTGGAGTTCCTGTTTTCTTTTCCTCCCTTCCCCTCCAATTCCTTCTAAACTTTGACACCTCTCAGTTCAGCATCTGGCTTTCAACCGTCCCTAGGAGGAAAATCCACACAGTTTGGAAGCGTTTTGCACAACAAAATGTTCTGCTCAGACCCTTGTCTGGAAGCAGCACCAGGCTGACCAAGCTTCACACAACTGCCCACAGAACTCAGGGAACGACAGCTGACAAAAAAAAAAGAACCACACTGCACAAGAGAAGGCAGCAAAGCTCGAGATCTGATTTTGCAGCAATTTGCTGCACTTGTTTTGCATCCAGCTGTTAATTATGTCCCTTTCAATGCAACAATCATGGCTAATGGTTACAGAGCCGACAAGAACACCAAATGAGCACAACCCTCCACACACAGAGGAGATGTAAAATAACAATGCAGAATTCCTCTACCACCACCATCTCCTCCTAATCAAGCTTTTTGACCAAACACAGAATGTTTCCTCAAATTAAGCTCCCCCTGGAGCCCTCCATTTCCAAAGGAAGACGTTATGGTTCACTGCACGGTGGCTTCTCTCTGCAAGTTCCAGGTGTGCAAAAGAAGTTTCATCGTTCCAGATCTGTCAGTGATTAATGAAACTATAGAATATCCTAATTAAAAAATGAGCTGCGATGCTCTGTTAAGTTTTTCATGTGCAAAGGAACATAAGGCTGGATTTTAATTGTGCTAAATTGTTACTGTCTCAGATATTTTGCAGATGTGCATTATCTAAAAATGCCTTCCTGCAGCCATAATTTTTGGTAGGCTTTATGAAGACCACCAAACTGCCTCAGGCTGTTGATAAAAGTGAACACCAAGAACTCTTAAAAACAAATTATACTTGCTAACAGTTCTGGGTATGAAAGAAAACATTTACAGCTGCAAAACATCAGAGGCAAATCAGATCCTAACATTTGAAATGAGTGCCTCAAGGATTTTATCAGGGCAAAACAAGTTCCATAGCTACTCACTTAAGATCCATATTCCACTCTTGGACAATTCACCTACGTCTTTTTCCAGCAGCACTGCACTTTAAGGATACATAACCATATAATGTACTGATGTAAATTATTAACACAAGAGGCATTTGCTCGCTCAGACGTGAACTTGATGCTTTTCATGCCTTCACAAGCTGCATACAGACTTCTTGGATTACTTCTTCCTGAAAGGTCTTTTAGTTTCCCATCTGAGCAGCCCAAGTATTGCCTACTTTTTTGAGCGTGGAGCAACCTGTCAGCTACAGAGTTCTAGAAAAAGCAGGAGCTGCACATTACTGCTGCCGCACTCCAGAATGCCAAGGGAAGCCTACATTTCCATTCTTATTACCCAGTTATGGCACATTAGATTGTACTCAAGCAAATAAAAGTTTTTTTCATCCCTAGGGATCCATTCGCTAGCAATTAACTATCACGTAAGGGGGAACTAACTAAAAACAGAGAGACATACACATATATTTCACAATTTCCTTCATAGAAGCAAATCTAAAATTGAATTAATTGATGAGTGCTGAATGGAAACTGTACCAACTAGAAGGGAAACCAAGGTGAAAAGCAGCACAATACCAAAGAGATTTGTGCTTGTCAGCCACACAGCTGATATTCTGCAGAATGGTGATAAATGAAGGCAGTAAAACAGCATGACATGTTGAGAACCTTCACTGGCACTGCCAGCCTGTTAAAGGACGCACAGTCCTCTGTGATGCATGCCTGTGTTTTGGGTATCAAAGTCACTATCCCAAGCGGAGACAAAGCCTTTACCATTCATCTTTGATTGATTTTTCTAATTTTGTTCTTTCAGAGGTGATGTATTAGAGAGCTTACCCTTGTAAAAGTTGGATTCAGGAAAGCATTGGCTACTAAAAACACCCCTGTCTACCCAACTTCTTCACTGTGTATTAATGCTATAAGTCTCCTCAAGAGGCTGGAGTGGTAACCTGTAACATGCCAGTGATAACCAAAAGCTACTGGGGGAGCCAGAGGGGATGCAGCTGAATGACTGCTTAGATTGGATCTGGCCCGCACGCTGTTAGCTGAACACATCTGCAGCAGGAGGTCAGTAGGTCACAAACCACTTTCCAGAAGAATTTAAGAGGGAAAGGAGGCCTTCAGTTTCCTATGAATGGATCTGTTGGGCACAATGTGTGTGACATATGACTTGAGAAAGGGGCGGACTATGTTTCCCATGCAGTCTCCATTTTACACTTAATATCACAAAATAACTAAATGTTAAAAATAAAGTCTATGATATCCAAAAGGAGTAAGAAAGACAGGCACAAAGTTCCCTTTACCATAAAACTTACATTTTGTTCAAGGTGAAAATCTCAACCATAACTGCTAAACTATGGGATGACCAAATGCAGGCTACAAAGTAATCAAATTTAATAGCTTTTGGTAGTTCTCATCTCTCCTCTAAAATCACTGTGAACTGCCAACTGCAAGGATGTAGCAGCTACATCTTAAAAGGACAACAGCCTCTACTCTGACATTAATGCAAGGAAAAAGATTATAAACAATCCACTTCATACATCATGTGCCAACATATGCCCTTTCCATCACTTGGCACTCCTACAGGTTTCCCACTGCATCTGCAGAGAAAGTTGAGTGAAGGACAAGTAGTGGCAAGTAAAACTTCCATCAAATTTCTGCAAGAAAGTGATAATCAGCAATTAAACTGGCATGTGATGGAGAAGGAAGGAGAAAGACATGGGGAGGCTAGAGGTAGTCATATGTACAGATACAGACGATATTCTCTGCACTTACGCCGTTTGCCTTGCTAAGAGCCTGGAAGTATATGCTGTAGCTTTTCAGGGGAGAAAGAGGAGCATTCCAGTAGCCGTTGTAGGTCTTGTTGTCGCCCACAGTGAAGGGCTGTGTGACGGGCAGGTTGATGGGCTTCAGCTCGGCTGCAAAGTAGTGAGGTGAGTCAAGGCTGGAGGCGTTCTTGTAGCTCACTGGGATGGAGAAGCATTCAATGATGTCTGCAGCTCTGCGAGCTTTCTGTAGCTTCTCCTCCTTGACAACGAGTTGATAGACACTGGGAGGAGAGGGGAGAGAGGAAGGTAAGACTAGAGTCCCAAGATCCTTAAACGTAAAGAGTGTTTCCAACAGTGAAAGAAAAAAGCAAAGTAACAAAAACACTGTTCCATTAGGGTGAGATAGCAAAACAGCTCTTGGCACTCCAGTGACAGTGGCTATGGCTGCTGTAAGCTGCTTTGAAGGTAAAGTGCTGGTTCATTTGCTCTGTTCCTTTAGCAGAATTACACCTTTGTGAAAGTCAGAACAGATCTCAGTCATGCCACGCTTTGGGTAAAGAAGTACCTACTACAAGATCCAATCAGTAACAGATTTTTAATGTACTGAATATCCCCTCCATTCCAGCTACCAAGGTGAAACATGAAGACTTTGCTTGTCCAAGGGATGTTTGTAGTAGAGGGGAACACCCACAGAAAGCTATCAGCTCTGTTTTGGACAGCTTCAAGGTGCAGGAACCAGTTCAGATGACCAAAAAAGATTCCCCTAACTTCTAAGACTGCCACCAGTTCTGGCCCTGCCTCACATCTCTTTTTGTGATACATCCTAGAATGAAAAAGTTTTTAGCCATGATTCCTGCTGGCAAGTCTCCTCCTACCTTGCATCACTTAAAGGCTGACATACAGAGCAGCATATGTGGGTAGGTGGCTTCATCTCTCTCCCAATTCACTTTTGTTTCAGGAAACAACACCTGATACTCTTTCTAGCTCTATGAAATCCTAATCCTTTTCGATTCATGCTAAGCCTTTGCCTTGTATGATATGTAATAGCAACCTTGTCATTTCTAGCTTGCTATTTCCAGGCTCAAGGAGGTTGCATTCAAATGCTCTGTGTTGTTTTTTTCTTTTCCAAAGACAGTTAACAAAGCCCTTTAGTTCAACGCTGCTACAGCTGTGGCAGGTTTAGTGCCTGCTTAACACCACTCACCCCTTTGACAAAGAGAGATAGCGCTGCAGTCATTTCACTTTTTGTCAGGATATTCACAGCGCTGCCCTCACCTGCCTGTGTCAGGCTGCTCCTTTGTTTACTTGGACAGGGGAGATCGATTAGAAGACAGGAGGCAGCCAGCAGCAGATCCGTGGCCCTGCTTTTGCAGGCTCATTTCTGCAGAAAGGCTGCTCTGACAATTATCTCGCATAGCAATGGTTCATCAGCGCTTCCGTGGGGAGCAAAGTCCTGGCACCTTCCACAGGCAGGAGGCAAAACAAAACCTAGTTCATGTTTCGGAATGCATTACTATTTCAGGGCTGCAGGTACTTGGCATGCTCAGTGGTGAGAGGGAAGCGATCAGCACAGCAGGGCAGCTCCCATTGCCAGGCCCAAAGGCAAATCATCGTTACCAATATGAGCGATGGATGAATTGCTTGCTATTAAAACTGGCCTTATGCAGGATGGTACTCACATTTGCTAATGCAGCAGGAGCACCCAGACATATGGACACAGCCTTCAATGACGTCCTGGCAGCGCTTTGGAAGACTCTCCTCAATCCTAACTGTTCACTGGAGGTTTTAATAGAATATTTTAAACTTCTCTAGTATTTCTTTGCTGATTTCTAAGACAATAAACACATTTCCCAGCAACGCTTCAGGGATTACTATTGAGATGTCGTGGTAGCTTTAAGCAAAAGTGTGTTTAACTTCAACCTCAAGCTCAGCTCAGCTGCAGAATTGTAGTTTGCCTTTTGGGACGCTGCTCACTAACAGACTATATGCAGAGTCTTATTCTGACCCTTCAGGTTGGCAATAATAATCTACATTGCTGACAAAAATAAAACGAAGCTTTTGTTTGCTGACAGAAGTACTCCAAATTGTGATGGACATTTCTATGGGCATTTGCCATATGCTTTCTGACTAAAAAATGCTTGTTTCCTGCTGCATACAATCCTACATGCCTATCTCTGCTGCTTTTAGAAAGTGTTTCCTTTATACACACACACAAATCATTATACAGATACACACACACATATCTAATTCTCCTTTCAGTCTACAGGGGCCACAGGTTTCCTCTTCTTTTCTCCCATCCTTGCTGCGTTGAAAGGACAACCTCATTCTCCTCATTATGCCACACGCAAGCAGGGAGCACACAGACCTCTCTGGTTTGGAAGGGGAAGTTACCAGGGACATTAATGGCCAGGTAACTAAACTGCTTCCGTAATCAGAGAACTTAGTTACCTTTGAAGACATTCTCAGTTTCTCCCTTGACTGCTCTCACACCTACTGCATTACCATATGCACTCATTTTCATCACGAGCAACACCTCTGATGCATATAGAGCCTTGTAACAGATACTCTTTTGCCTGTACTCTTCTACATTTCAGCTTTCTGCCTTAGTCATTAACGCACTCTTCTTCCTATCCCGGGGATAACTCACCCGGTTAACAACCTGAAATTTTAACTTATTTTTCATGTTTATTCTTTTGGAATCTTTTCAGATGTCTCTGGACGCACAATGGCTCGTTCATGAGCATTCAGCTGAAATTTAATAGATGGCCCATTTGTGTGCAAGTTAAAACACCATTAATCTATTCAAATACTGTCACCTTTTCCTATGAAATAAGTATTTGAGCCAGCATTGCTGTCATTATTCCCTCTGTCTAAAAAAACGACTCCCTGGTGAAACACAGAATGAGTTACAGATGGCATTACTTTGAGTTCTTCCCTTTGTGCCCTGGCTCTCAGCAACTGACACAGTGCTGGCACCTCTTTCTGAGCTGTACCTGCTCAACTCAGTAACCTTCATCGTTCAGCCTCACTCTTTCCTTAGGCTCTTTGTTATCTCCTAGTGGTCAAGTGGCCACTCTCACAGGTGTCAGCCAAGTGGCCAAGAGAGCAACCACTCCCAAGGATCACTCTGGACTGAAGATTATCACTCTGGGAAATTGTTTTCCTACCAAATTATTACTCTGGATCTCATTTTTTGATTCGGATATTTTGATCTGGTCCCTCCAGAAATGCCAGCTTCACACAGTTCACCATTAACTAACAAAGAGCTCACAATCTCATTTTCTTATTTCCTCTTCCTTGATGTATTTTTCTTTTCTAGGTTACGCCCTTTTCCTCAGGGTATCATAGAAAGGTTTGAGTTAGAAGGGACCTTTAAAGGCAATGAAAAAAGACACCCACAGCTCCATCAGTGCTTAGAGCCCCAGTCCCCTGACCTCGGGTGTCTGCAGGGATGGGGCACCACTGCCTCTCTGGGCAACCTGTGCCACTGCCTCACTGCCTTTAGCGTAAAAAACTTCTTCCTTATATCCAACCTGCATCGCTCCTCTTTTAGCTTGAAACCATTTCTCCTTGTCTATCCCTGCAGACCCCGAAAACAGTCTGTCCCTTTCCTTCATATAGTTCCCCTTCAAACATCGAAAGGCCACTATCGGGTCTCCCTGAAAGAGTTTTGAACGTCTTATATTTTACACAGGAGCAGAATTTTCCTGAACTGCTTTCAGGACATTCTCAGGAATCAGCTTCTCCACTTTAAATAATGAGGTGCTGTAAGGCACATCAAGAGCTTCCACGTCTGTTTCCGTCAGCATCCCTTCCTCCTGTTTGCCCTTCCACAAACAAAAAGCCAGTGATCCTACAACCAAATGAAATCCATGTGGGAATTCTGGATAGCAAGCATGCAATTACTCACCACAATCATGGCCATGTTGTCTGCATTACTACAGAAATTCTCAAAAGAGTAAAAGTAATTCCAGTTTTCTCAACAAGTGATAACATTCCATGATGCACTGTGACCCCTAAGATTGCAGGCAGGCATTAGCTCAAAATAAACTCTGTGAGCATGACCTGCCCTTTTGGCCTGCAGAGGCATCCAGCTGCAACCACACTTCTGTTGAGATGTGGAGCAGAGTCAACCATTTGCAGCTTGTGAAGACCAACAGCTTTGCAATACACAGCATTGTGATTATAAGCAAAGAAAAGAGGAGTGTTTTCCCAAAAAGAAGAGCTAAATGCAAGGAAGAAAAGAGGCAATGGAAATACAGAGGAGTATCCAAGCTGTTCTATTAGCTCTTATTCTGGCTACCAGGTAGGCAGTAAAGCAGATCTCCTGGGGCTCTCCTCCTCTCACGCTTCAAAGCTATCGCTTCCAGCCAGTATCAGCTAACACTGCTTTCATAGCAGGAATCAATAGATTGCTTGAAAATGCCCAGCTGGATAAAAGAAAGTTTCAGTGTCATACATTGAAATTATATTAAAAGAGACAACAAAAGCAGAGCATTGAAACTACCAATTCCATATAACAACCTCAGTGCCAATAAACTGGAAGACGACACAGTAAAACTAACTACTTCCTTTCAATTCTTAATATCCAGCCACATTTGCAAACACTGCGATCAAATCCACACATCTGCATGCAGCAGGGGAATAGAAGCAGGGGTCTTGCCTTCCTCGTGCTGAGCTACTCCAAACCACCTCACTGCAAACCAGCAACTGCTTTATCCCCACGAGTGGCGCTGAGGACTGGTTTCCACACATTCACAGCTCTGCTCTCCAGGGATTCTCAATCTGGTACTGATCAGATGCCTGACTTCCTCGAAGGCTGAAGAGCTCCCTGCCCTGTGGCGCAGCCATTTACTCTTATTAGAAAAGGAGGCCAAACCTGGCTTCCTTGAGAAATCTCACAGGTTTTATATAGATAAAACCACATTACTTTAATAGAAGCTTTTTAAAGTTTTTGACAGCTCCGTTCTAAATCACTGATAAAAGCAGCAGCCATAATGGCCGCCACAGCACAAATGTTGTCTGCAGAGGAAGAAAATGTGCTCTTATCATCATCTACAAGGTAATCTCTTCAATTATGAGTTCTCTATTCAATGTGGAAGCACAAGTGTGATAATCAACGTTCCAAATCACAGCCCTGTCTCTGAGCTACTGAGACATCTCTGAGCTCTGGCAGACTTCTCTTTCTCTGCTCTTGATTTCTTTTTATGCTGCTCAAGGATGGGCTGAGGAAGCAATTGTCCAGAATCTAGCTGTGTGTTTAGTCCAGATTCCAGTTTTGGGTGCATGATGTGTATGAGTGTGGGAGGAAATGTCAGAGCTTTCCATAAAATATCCCACATCTGGTCTGTGCACTTCGGTATGCTGACAAGACACCTCCCATCAAGGAGCATCTTCACTATATCCCTGATGATGACAGAGTATGCCAATGATACACTTTCTTCTTAACCCTACCGTGATCTCCTCACTTGACTTATTAAAGCTTAAAAGAAACAATGCTTCAGCAGTTCAGTATCCCCCTTGGACCATTTTAGTACTACATTTTCTTAAATGTACCTTATTAAGATGTAATATTTTTTCATTTGATTTTAATATTTAACACACAAATATATTATCAGCTGTGCACTATTTCCAATAATATTTTCACCATGGGAATAAAACCCAGTGGCAATTAGTACAGCCTGATGTTGCAACGCATTTTTACCAGATTATTTTGAGCAAGTTTTGTAACTCACCCCACAGAGAACAGGAACTTCTCATTTCTGGTTCAAATGAGCACAGTATTTTCAGGCAAACTGTCTGACAGGCAGCAGGAATTAAGATACCACCAAAGGGTATCTTTGTGCTTTCCTTCCTAATTGTTGTCTTAATTCAAAGATGAAAGACAAGAAGGGCAAACAAAGTATGAAGATGCAAGGCTTTTCCATCCTGACACTGTGTTATCTCAGACCGAGGGCACGCAGCAGCCAACATGAGCTATGCACTGAATTTCCCCTGTTGCATCTCTTCTGCAGAATCAGCGGATGCAGCACTTCTGAAAAGGTTATCCAAACACATGCAAATCAAACCCAAATACTGTCTGACCCATCTGTGAGAGTTAATGCTGCACAGAGACAATCAAAAGGCATCGAGTGCACACAGCCAGGGGCAAAGGTGTGACACTTCCAAGGGCTAACAACCAATTCTTCTTTCCTCTTAACCACACTGCCAAAGTTTTTGAAATGCATTCTCTTAAGACCACGAATCTCCTC
This sequence comes from Chrysolophus pictus, assembly GCA_037305975.1. NCBI lineage: Eukaryota > Metazoa > Chordata > Aves > Galliformes > Phasianidae > Chrysolophus > Chrysolophus pictus. Next base: position 10,809,475 of record CM074595.1, read on the forward strand.
AGAAAGCTGATTCACAGCCTCAGCAGGCAGAGGGTATGAATTCCCCAGACACAGCACAACACAGAAATCAAACTATATATACTTAGCCCAGCACCTTCCACCATCATTTCACTTGTGAATCCATTAAATTGGCTTAAAACAATTTAAACATATTTGTAAATATACCTGCATGTAAACAGGAAAGCTCGGGGCCTTTATTCTGCCAGCACGGAGCCCTCTCCTGCCATAATGCAATGGGACAGGGTTAGATGTGGTGCATGATAGTCAAACTTCAGCATTCGTAGAATCACAGAATGGTTTGGGTTGGAACAGGCCTTTAAGATCATTTAGTTCCTAGCCCCTGCTATAGGCAAGGATACCTCCCTCTAGAGCAAATTCAGATTAGCTACTGTCTGCAGATGCTTACTCTCTGGCCAAGTTGATTTTGGTGATGCAAACTGAACCAGAAGAATGGTATCAACATCTTTAGTTTAGATTTCCCAAAGGTGTCTTATAGAAACCTCGAATTCTGCCACACATGCAATAAGAAACAAAATGGTACCACTCACAACAAGTGAATTGCATGGCAGCCCCAGACAGAAGACAAAGATTCCGAGGAAACTGGGGGTTCTGTGAGCCAGAAACACCTCACTATCCCGGCACACGTTTTCTCCTAAAGGGAAATCTGATGAAATACAACCACAGAGTCATCACAGAATGGCCTGGGTTGAAAAGGACCACAATGCTCATCCAGTTGGTGCAGGGTTGCCAACCAGCAGACCAGGCTGCCCAGAGCCACATCCAGCCTGGCCTTGAATGCCTCCAGGGATGGGGCATCCACAGCCTCCTTGGGCAACCTGTTCCAGTGCCTCACCACCCTCTGGGAGAAACACAATAGAAGCTAGAACTACCATATAGAAATCCATCAGATCTCCATAGAGCTCACTCAAAAATTTAAATAATAACAAAAAAGTAGAATTAAATACTAAATACTAGTAAATGCAGTGGGAACTTTTACAGAAGGATTTTGTAATACATTCAACCAAAACCTGCTAACTCTCAAAAAGATTTATAAGAACACAAGTGATTTGCTAATAAAATTTACAGGAACAAAATGCATAGCAGTCAGAGAGCAGTGACACTGTGGAAGCTCCATCCCGAGCAGTGCTCTGGGCAACCTGTGCTAGTGGAGAAGGCAATCCTGCCCACGGTAGAGGGCTGCAATGGGATGTGTTTGGAGGTCTCTTTTTTCAACCCAAGCCATTCTGGGATCCTACAAAGCCAAACATGGAGGGTCGTTGTTCTGAGTGTACAACGCACCTACAGCCCCATGTTACTTTGGTGCAATGCTGAACATTCCCTCAGTAGTTTCTCCTTGTGACTATAATAAAATGCTCAGGTGCCAATACGTTCCTGAGAATTGAGTTATCTACTTCATACACTCCAAAATTTCACCCTTAATATCTCCTATGCACTTTTAATCAGAAGCTCTGAAACTAATCTACGAAAGATAATGAACTGGGTTTCACAGCCACCTAAGATGTACGTACAGGGACCCAATACACTGTTCTGCAATTTTCTCTCTATTTGGGGTCTGATTCTAAAGCTGTTAAAATCAATTAAAGATTGCTACTATTTCCATACAGCTCCATGTCGGACACAATATGCTGAAGTTAAGGTCAGCTTTCAATAAACATTTTTATGGAAAAGAATATGAAATAAAGATTTTCTGCAATGTCATCTTCTGCAATATGCTTGGCTATTTCAAAGATTCCAAAACTAGCCCATTATGAATATTGGGCTGCAATTCCATCAATACAATCGTTAAAAGAAATCAGCTTCTTCACATCTGCAAGAAGGCATTCACACAAATAATGCTTATGAAAGTGATGCTACTTGAGGAAATAGTTTCTCATATTGCAAAGCTATTACATCAGATCTTTCATTTTGAAGTTATTTTTGTGTGCTCTTTAAACACTCATTTAAATTAAACAACTCTTCGGCTACATTTGCTCAAGTTGAAAATATCAAAATTCAGCCAAATTTGTTAAAAAAAAAAAAAAAAAAAAGAAAGAAAAGAAGATTTTAACTACTGCCGTTGCTATGAAAAAATCCTGCTGAAATAGAGCCAGTGGTAATGCAATCCATTTCATCAAGAAGGCTGATAACAGCCTCTCCGCATTTTATTCCATTCTCACACTCAGCCCAGTAGCCCAGCCTACCACAGCCTTTCTACCCTGAAACTCATGAAACAAAACGCAGTGATTTCACACTTGGCTAACACTATTTGTTTTCATATGGGCATTTATTTATCACTAGATCGTCAAGCTCTGTTAAATTTCTACAACGAGTGGAATGGGTGCTAGAAAAAGGTAAGAAAATGTAAAGACTGATCCTATCCCTGTTGGACTAAAATTCCAACTATAGTTCAACTTTCCCTATAGCTGGACTTATGGACTAATCTAATAACCCCAGCAGAGCCAGTAAACTCCAAACAGAAATGTGTTAGCACGTACAAAACATGCACAGTTTCATGAAGACAGCTGTATTGAGAGACAGTGTCTAATGACCAAAGGAAGGACTGTGCTTAAAAGCCTACTTGTTCTAACTCTGGCCTTTGGCCTATACTTAAAAAAAATTAAAAAAAAAAAAAAAAAATGCTTTCTTTCCATGCTCAGACCACCAGAATACTGCATCTGTTTACCTGCATTACAAGGGCTGCTCCGAAAGTAATGCCTCCTATTTTATGATGTTGGCCCACAACATCAGAGGCAGATATTGGTAGGATGGTGGTAGAAGTTAAACCTTCCCACCAATATCCTGTTCCATTTTGTTGCCGTGTGACAGATGGCAGCAGAGGGGCAGCCTGACAGAATAATGTCTGACACTGAATTCTGTACGAAGAAAAGGGGTGGAATAGAATTCTTCCATACACAAAAAAAAATGTCACCCACTGACATTCATTGATGCTTGCTGAACAGTGATGGAGATCAAGCAGTGGATGTGAGCACACTGAGTGGTGCATTTCAGCAGTGGTGACAGTGACAGTGTGTTACCTCTGCTGGTGCAGATTGTTACAAGCACAGCATGCAGGATCTTGCTCATCACTGGCAAAAAGGCACAGCTAACAGTGGTGACTATGCTGAAAAGCAATGGTTTGTAGCTGAGAATGTGCTCTATCAAATAGCGTCATTGTGTTCTTTGCATCAATTGCAGTTTCCATGGAAATAGGAGGCATTACTTTTAGATTGACCCATGTATATTTACACACACATATATATATGCACACACATACATACAGCATTTTTTTAAATGCCTGCAGTTCCTCCTGTTTAAAAAAAATACATGGTAAAAATAATATAGAACTAGAGGGCATTTCAAAGCTCTGTGTTCCATTATCTCAGCCATCTCCATAAGGCTGACCTGGCTAGCAACACAGATTAGACATAATAGCTGCTGCTCCCCCGTGGAATAGGCCCAGTCCCTATCTCTCCAGCTCAATGTTATTTTGTGCTGGCAGATTAAAGATAATGAGTGCAGACAGATAGGGCTTTCGCTGCAACAGGAGCTAATGTTTGTGGCTTTGGAGGTGTTTTTTCCCTCCTGAACCACCTGCCATCTGTTTGATCTAGAGGAAAAAAAAAAAAAACCACCACAACCCTTTTGTGCTGATGTCGCTTAGCATTAAACAGGCATCGCTGACTGAGGTCTCAGTGATCGCTGGTTTGTCTTGAGACCAGAAGAAAGTTTCAAGGACAAGAAGAGCCAAAGCAGTTCTTCAGCTACCTACAGGACCAGGAGAGAGCGTGGCAGGCCTTTCACCGCATGTTCTGCCATGTCCTCCATAAAGCAGAGCCTTGCACAAGGGCTGGGTGTATCTGCATCTGTTCTCAATGATTTTGGGTATTTCCAATGGCTTCCCTGAAATTAAGCCAGTTTCCATACAGAAACAATCTAGTTTTTTCTCCACTTGACAGGGCAATAGCTACTGGACTACACAGGGAAAACCCGTACATACGAATCTAAAATATTTTCTTAACAACAGAGCTATAGAATTGATTTATTTATGTAACTAAAAGGCTAATGAAAGCAAGACAAACAGGAGAACTTGCTCAGTTTCTAACGTCAGCAGAAGCGTCATTATTAAGTAAAGCCGCTGTGCTCATGTCACAGCCTACTCACTGTTATGTTATCCATGGACAATAGAGAACATGAGCTCTCCTGGGAGATGGTAACACAGATTTCCACCTTCTGAAAGCTACAAAGGAATACTGGCCAGATTCTTTCTGCCTGTTCTGGGCACACTGTGCTTTTCAGGAGGTGCAAAACGCTGATGCTTCTGACAGCAGGAAGAAGTGGCACCTTCAGCTCTGGAATACAAGTAAGCTGTGGGTGGGAAAAGAGGAAAATGGAAGTCCCAAGGATAAGGGCTGGCAGCTGGTCTGTCATCGCTTGTAAACACCTTCAGAGATCCCCAACAGAGTGGGAATGGGGCAGATGACGGAGGCCGTACCTGATAAAGACACACTTCACCATTCACTCCCTTCAAAGCTATGCATCTTTTTGATGTGAGAGAAAAGCTGAAACATAGGGTGAATCCTCCGGGAGGAATAAAAAAACCCCTTAACCTGCATCAACATCAGCTCCTGCAATTAGTTTTGAATCAGGCAAGGTGGGTACTGAGGAAAGTCAGCATCTTCTGTTCTACTGTTTGCCCTTTCCAGTGAAAGCTCTCCACCTCTCTCCTCACCTTCCCCTTTTGCACCATGACTACTTTTAATTAAACCAGTCCAATTTCCCCTTCCTTCTGCACCGTAAGCAAGTCTCTCACCATCTCCTAGCTCTGCCTTTTGCTTTGGAAAAGCGCTGTGCTAGGAGAACTGAAATTATAGAGAGGCAGAACAGCACCATGGATGGAGAGGTTTACTCTTCTGAATTGTCTGGCTGCATTTATGATAATCCCTTCATTCCATCTGCAGCCCACGCGCTGGTGCAGCAGCCCCCTTTTCTAGTTCAAGAAATTATGCATTCATTATGGAGGAAATTAACACCTCAAAGCAAACTATAATTAGGAATTCTTCAATTCGGTTTATGCTTTTTCAATTAGGCCCTCTATAATTTTAATCACGGGAGCATTAACATGTTTCCGGAATTTATATACCTGTAGTATAATTAAATCCTAAAATGCCTTAGTCTGCAACAGCAAAGGAGAGCTTACTCATCTTCCCTTTTATTACAGTTTTGTGTTATTGTAGACACATTGAGGGGCACCTGCTAGCACAAACACTGCCTGCCACATGCAGAACGGCATCCGTTTACCTTCTGAACATCTCAGCCCTGCTGCTGCAGGAATGCTGGCTGGATAGGGCTCATACACTGCTTCCGAGGAATGATGTTTGCCAGGGACTATTGCCCAGATTCATCCCATCTGATTGTAAGCACCAAAAGGAGCTGCTTCAATTAAGCAAACCTTCCTCCATGGCCCATGCAGGGAACCAAGCTGCTGCCTGTGGACAAGCTCCCACCTGGAGCAGCTCATCCCACCTCAGGGCGTGATCCAGGGGCTGCTGCAAGCAAAAGGAGGCTTGGTGGTACGTCTCAACAAATGCATTTTCTAGTTTTTAAAATATTTTATGCAGTTTGCAATTATCCTTTTATTCTGGGATTACACAGAAGGGGAATACTGACTCCGGGTGCTCCGATGCAAATTAAGAAACATCTTGGGGAAAAAGAAACCCTCACACTGGAAATGGGGGCATTTCCCCCTGCTCCCTCTTTGTCTTACCAGCTGACAGCTTGATGTGAGAAAATGGCCATCAATTTGTGATTCTCAGCTTAAAGTTCAGACTTCATTAACCTTTTGATTGCTGGAATTTAACCTGACAGTTCATGTGGACAGCATGAAAGATTTATGCAAAAACATTCACTCCCTGACTCTCAATATCCTCAGGCCTTCAGAAAGCGCACTAAAAAAATGTTAGTGCAGCTAATAAAACGCTACTTGACACAAAAGAATTGTCTCTATGTGTAATTTGATTGTTAAAATATTATAATTAAAACATATGTAAATTTGATGGCTTTCCTCTCCTATTCCCAGCTGCTGCCAGACTCTCCGCAGAACGGTTTAGCAAGACACAGCAGGTCATGCAGGCTGAGAAAGCAGGCATGTTTCTGATGGCTGATAAATGGGTAACGGCAGCTTGGTGACATTTTAAGGGACAGTCCTCTCAGATGTTGCAGTAAGAGAACTTATTTCCAATACCAGATGAGACAACTGACCCAAAATGCCACTTATCCTCACTTTTTAGGGCCAGCATCTGACTCTTCTGGGGAACTAAAAAACCTTGAAATATCTATTCAACCGATTATGCCATGCTATATAAAAATCAAAATATTCCTTCCTGATACTTACAGCTGTCACCTTGTTTCCTGACTCAACCCTGCATCTCCATCGCACTTCTCTCTTGAAACAGCAGGCACAGCATTTATAAGATCCAGAACAACTGAAGTCATTCTGCATGCCCTACGACCACCACGCAATGACTCCAGCAGATACGGACGCGTGTGCTCGGCTCTGCTGTGCCCTGCTCAGTTCTCGAGGGGTAGAACACACTGCTGAGGTCAACCTGCAAATATTTAAGGCGAAACTCTGCTCCTTTTTGGTATAATAACCATCACAGCAGTCTGTGCAGCTGCCATTATTCCCAATCTTTCATGCAAATTCTCATTCTCCTGGGCGCAATCACACACCGCTGAAGAAAAAGCAGCTCTAGTTTACCTTTGAGAGGAGAGGAACTCTGCTCATTTACCTTCAAACTCTTGCCTAAATGAAAGACAGAACGCCATGCAGGAGAAACCCAGTTTGAATGATTTCAGAACAATATCCCTGAGGTATATTACGGGAGATGTTAATTAATACAGATAATTAGGCTTGTACTATCAGAAGCCTAGATTGATAATCTCATTCCTCATTAGATACTACAAAATTAAAAGATCTAATGTGATGACTGTTTGCCCTGTGTTCAATCAACTGCATCATGTGATGCATACACTGGAATAAGAGTTTAGTAAAAGCAGGCTGGGATTTTTATTTTCCAGGTATTTACAACACGCCTATCAATGCAACTGAACTCTCAGAATTACCAAGGGCATAATCATTTGTTACGCTCCCCACAGCTTTAAACATCAGAACCTTTTTTATTGCTTTGCTGATCCCTGACTCCAATCTTTATTTTCAAGCACAAGGTATTCTGTGCAGGAGTTTTAAGAACAAGAAATCGCCACCCGTTCCTGGCATTAATGAATTTATTATAAGCATAAATGCCTGAGGCAAAATCATGTGGTAACACTCAAAAGTAGCAAAGCAACAAGCTGAACAGCATCGCTCCCAACACAGACACTGAGATGTAAACACCAAAGCCCCCTATCTGCAAAACAAACAAAAACCCAACAGATTTTGCAAATTTATAGCTCCTCTTTCGTAGATCTCATTCCTCCTCCACCACAGAATCAAGGTTATTCGGTTTGCAAATGATTCCTTTGTATGCATGTAAAGAACTACCATGCTTCCAAAAATAATACTACTACTAATACTGCTAATAATAATCAAGATGCCAGTGAGAGGGATTTAGTTAAGTTCTATACAAATAGATGGTAGCTGAAATGACAAAAAAAAGAAAGAATGACATGAAGATGAACATTATAGCCTATGAATTCAGAGACTCAGCATCCCTACTTTGTCGCACTGAAGTGGAAGGCAAGTGTTAAGCAGTGAAAGTCTCAGCACTCCAATACAAGATGGAAGCAATGCCACTTTCCAGCGTTACAGGAAATTTCCGTTTGCTCTACGTGTAGAAAGACATGAACATGCAGAAACATCATAGAGGATTGCTTGCTTGGAGAGCAGCTTGAGCAGAAAAACAGAAAAAAAACCTGTTCTTAGGTGTTCTGTTGAATAACAACACAACTCTTTTTTCTTGATTCATTTAGCAACACACAGACCAAAAATATTTCCTTTATTTCATGCTTGGGAGACCAAAAATCAGATAATACTCATGAGCAACATGGGGCTTTGTTCATATAAATTAATTTCTCCTACTGGCTGGCTGGTGATATGAAAATACTTGTTTCACCTTTTGCTCAGTGCTTCTCAATATATTCAAGACTTCCAGTTCCCTTCTCCCATTTAGATTTCCTTATTTCCTTTAAGATATGCATTAATACAATAACCCATCCACCCTCAGCAAAGTGATTAAGTGTATCCAACCACTGCGCAAATGCATCGTAAACAAATCTGACCTAAATAATTTATCCACCATTACTCACACCTCCTCCTCACACAACACACACACACCTGTGTATGTATGCACAGGGTCATGTGCAAAGTTTGAAAACTTCAGTTCTAAAAACTTTTCCTTAGCCCAGCACAGGTTCAGGTGCCTAAAGACCATCAGATACCTGATGCATGTGCCTGCCGTGCAAAAGAACATCATAGATTGGATACCGATACACTTTGGAGAACTGCAGCAAGGCCATACAGAGAAATTCTTTTTTTTTTTTTAAGCAAAGAAATTTGCCACCATCTCAAACTCCGAAGTGTAATTGCAGACTCTGCTCTAAATGGCCCAGCAGATGGCCCCAAGAGATGGAATGACATGCCAACAATGCAATCACCCTTAAGGTGAGCGTTATTTCAACTTCGAAATCCCTAAAACTAACATGCTCTGAAAATGTGATGTTCTCTGTAATAGTAGTATAGGTGGATAACACCAACGCTTTCTTAATAAACCAGATGGACTTCCAAATACTCAGCACACAGCAAACAGCCCAGCGGACTTGTCATGGAGATAAAATCCCTCACAGCAGTATTTTCAAGCAGTGAATAAGATATAAATTCTCAAATAGAGGCCTAAAGATGTCATATGTGAATAATCTATGAAGGACCGACTCAGCCCTCCTGACAATAACAGATGCACAGGCAAAATTATCTTCAAAATCACACTGGGATTTTTTTCAGGAAGGAGTTGAGGAATAAAGATTGGGAACACTTGCATTCTTCTTTCCCCCTTCTGAATCTATTACAGATGAATGTCAGTCTTCAGCAATCAATCACAACACCATTCACGGGCTTTGAATTGATATAAGAAGCACCAAAAGTTATTTTTAAAGGGCAATGTGGTGTCAAACTCTGCAGGTTTCACCACAAGGAAATAATGAAATGCCTAGGCCACAAGGGAGGATATTTATGCCTTGCTGATGCTCCACCTTTCTTTTGGCAATAAGACAAAGTCTAGAAAAGTATACCTAAGTTTATATTATTTTTATTAGTTCATATGAAAATGTCTTGATTTTTATCTATAGTTTGTTAACAATGTCAAGTTCACAATCATTAGTTTTACAAACAACCACATTTAAGTTATTGATCGTGAGCACAAGGAAACATCAGAAATGTCTCAATGTTGAAAGTGACTTTGGATTTAGTGCACCCGTATTTCACATGAGAGGAAGAACAGTGAATCTCTCCTGAAATATTCGACAATATTACTCTAAAAATGATCTTGGAAACTGTACTCCATCTGTATGCTGCTCAGAGCAGAATGAAATAACACAACGCAGTCACATAACTATCTTTTGGGCAGGTACTGGTTTACAATCACACCCTCACCCATACTCCATTTCACCTCCCTAGCATCTAAGAGAAATATGAAGAATAATTGCTATGTACTGAAGGTGTTCTTTTGCTGTCGTTGTTTCTTTACTTTCACGTTTTGGAAGGATTATATTGAAAACCTGGGGCACTGTAGAGCAGAAACTGGCTGCCTGGAGTACTGTCAAGAGGATGAGATGAGAGATCTACCTATTCCTGCACAGTGACAGATCAGAGGCTTTATGAGATTCTGTGAGCAGTATCTATTTCAGATCATTTTCAAGAGCCCTTTCTGAAACACCCCAGGCAGGCTGAGTGGTCAGGTAGAAAAGGGAATGGATGGAGGAAAGCATGGCCATGCCTACAAGAGAGGCCAGGAGAGCAGACATCCTACAGACATCCTTTTGGCATTCTGGGCATCCCTCCCATCATGTGGAATCCCTCCACCTACCTCACACAGCCTCAACACTCAGTGCTGCCTGAATCTGAATCCGTCTCTTCACTAATGCCTTGGGTAAGTGAATGGGAAATGGCATCAGATTAAGAGGGGATGGAAACACTCAAGGTTTGCATCAAGATTTAAAAGCATTTTGAAAGTCAATTTGGTGACAACTAGTAGAGACAAATACAAAATATTATACTTGTGAAGGAAAAACAAACTTAAAACACAAAACAAATAACCAGACAAGAAAAAGAGGGTATATTAACTCTCAGCATGAATATGAACAAAAACATCTACGAAAAAGCAAAGAAACACCTCATCCTTGTGTGTTAAGTGTCACCAACAGTTCATAGCACATTATTCTTCTAATTGGCTGGATGGTGTTGAAGCCTCTGAGGGAGTGCTACCTGCTTTTGGATATTGTAAGTGTGCAGATTAGGCTGAAAAAAAAAAAGGGAATTGGTTGGGAAAATCTGATACAAGGTCAAATTTGTTGGATTTCATGAGGTTAGACTAAGAGCAGGCTATATTTATACAGCAAAAGGAATTCATTCATTGTTCAGCTGTCATAGCTAATAAAAAGCTAAATATCTCCCCCGACATATTTTAGGGGAGGACTCCTCCCCTGTCACACACACACACCTCTGCTCTCATTTTCTGTGTCAATGGACAGGGCTCAATAAAGGAAGTCACCTCATCATTTGGATGTGGCATAAATATTACACTCTGCAAATGTGTACTATAGGCCACAATGCAATTAAAGAAGCTAGACTGAAAAATTAGGAAAACTTCGTAGATTTTTTTTTTCTCATAATGGATGCATTTGCTGAAAAAGACACTATTCTCTGAAAGAGGTTAAAGTATAGCAAATTGGCTTCAAGAAAAATCGCAAGACTTTCAATAAAAAGACGAAATAGCAACACTCTTAAGACAGCAGGTGGTAAAACGAGATACAGGAACGTTCCCCCATATAAAGAAATAAAACAAAACAGAGCTCTGTGATTTTACTGCCATTTTCCAGCACAACAATATCCCTAAAGGACTCAGAAAATAGGCTCCTAAATTCGTTCATATGGAGTACCAGAGATTAAAAGGGAAATGTTGAAGCCTGCTTCTCAGAACAACTAGAAAGGGGGTGGTGCTCAGCTTTTAAAAAATAGATATTTTGCTTTAAACTAACAGTGCAACTTGGGAAAAAGCTGTGACATAGATGGAGCTCTAATTGAGATAGGACACTTCATTAAATTAAACAAGTTTACACGTGAGTAATCTGCTCCTGAACACTTAGTGAGATGCCTTCAGAAAGCACAAGGAACTCATCCGTGGGATGTACAAAGCCCATGCAGTTCCGAGAGAAGCGATTATTTGTTTTTAAAATACCACTCAGAGGGAAAAAAGAAGTGTCTTGTGGAAACTCAAGGGAAATCCTAAAGAGCCTACAGGAAGGTAATGGCTGCTGGATATCTTACAGAGTAGCCCAGATCCTCCTCAGTAAACTACAGCTAATTTTATCACAAGCAGTTTAATTCACACGCTCAGCTGAAAAGAACGGAGGATGGAGGAGTGCCTGGCATTCCTGCCAGCCTCAGGTAAGGGAGTGCTGTCTCTGAGAGGCAGTTTGTTCTCTTGTGCTGATGCCTTTCAACACGTGCACATTTACCAAAGCAAAAGACAGCAGTGGAGTACAGGCCTCTAAGTCATGTTTCAGCAGCCAGAGATCTGCAGCTAGATACCCCATTTCAGCCCTGGGGCTGGTAAGAATGGGATCCAGCCCAGGATTAGTCACAAAATTAGTCACAGATGTTTTCTACAAGGCCGTCATCCTGTTCCACAAGTTCCACCCATATAGCTTCCTACCCCTAAGTCCTCCTCTCTGCAAATGGAAACTGACCACTACAACAGGTGGCATCTCACTAAACCAGAGGGACTCTGCTAGCCTCCATCACTTCCTCTCTCTGCAACAAGCTGGGAGCAGCAGCTGGCTTGTAACACAGAGATGTCCAAATTTGGAACAAATGACCTGCAAACATTAGTTCAGGCTCTCCTACCGTATAGTTACAAAGAAGGCTTGTCCCTCATAGAAACGAGGGCAGGAGATGGAGGCCTGCAGCCTTGTCCATGCTTGCTGAGCTCACATCACAGCACACAGCTCTATATACTGAAACTCCAGTACTGCTGAGGCTCCTGAGGCGATGCTGAAAGGGCAATAACCCCATGCAATGCCATCAGCAACCATTCGTGGAGGTTAGCAGCGGGATGCATTTATAAAAGGAAACATGAAAGGCAGAATCAACAGTTAAGTTGGCCTTGCAGCCAGCGCTCACTTTCAACAGCTCCGTTATCAGATGAGAATAAAAGATGAGTGAAACCTGGGGAAGAAGGAGAGGGGAATGCTGCAAATAAAAAAGCAAAAAACAAAAAAAGGAAGAGGAACTACCCACCTGACAGGGGCTCCCCGGGACTGAGCAGGCTTCAGCATGACAGTGATGGTAGTGTCTGTCTCATTCAAGGGCGAGTCCGTGTCGTACTCCGGCATTGACGGTGCTGTGGCAGAACAAAGAGCAACACGTTACTGAGACACCAGTTGCTGCCTCTGGTAGTGATGGCAACGCGCTATTAACATTTCTTGGAGACCGTTTAACATTTCTCAAATGAAACATCAAAATACTTTCTTAATGTTATGACCAAAATTGTCATAACTGTTTAAAAAATTTGTACGCACATTTCCTATTAAAATTAAACAGGACACCCAAATCTTCAAACTGGCTTTGAAAATCCTGCCTTGAATTTTTAAGATTTAGCAATCCTTTGGGATGGGATTATTTCTTCAAAATTAGAAGTAGACAAAGAACTGCATGGACACTGAAAGATGCCATCTGAGTCCTGTGAATCAGTGGCAGGGTTGAAAGCTGCACCCAGGGAACCCAGCTCTTATTCACTGTTCATACCAATGGATCAGAGTTCTCACATCTTACAGAATTTTTAATGCACATGTGTGAGCTGTGTCTCCTTGATTAGCTGGAAGGTACATTATGAAGTGGGAAAGCATCAAAAGAGAAGAGAATGGAATTATTTGAGCACTCAAATGGGTATTTAACCCCAGTGCTTTAGTGGTGTGTCCACCAGCGTGCGCTGTGGGCAGAGACCAACCACAGTATCCATCACTCCAGCAGTGGTGTTCCCCATGGCAACATGGAAAACCACTGACCACTCACACTTAGCCACAGCCATCTTCCTACTTTTGCTTTATTACCTTCTGCTAGGGTCATTTCATCAAGGTGGGACAGGTTTCCCTAGGAGACACAGCCTACTCATTCTGTTAATGCTTCCTTCCCCAGTAGCAGACATCCCTTAGGGACAAAAAAAACTGAAGGATCTGAGCAGCATTGTATTTATTCCAAAGAGGTATGCTTTGTTGAAATATCCCTAACTATAAAGCGAATAGAAGAATTTACATGAAGAGCATAGTCCCACTCAGTTCATCTACAACTCTCAAGGGCAAGCTGCATTGTGGGGGTCCCACATCTAATCCTCTCACAGCGATTTCCACAGTAAGCCTGTTTACAATCAGGATTTTTATCTAAATGCCTGAAAACTGTTAAGCACGGTCTTTCCTATTATCAGCTCAGCAACTGACTTCCCTATCCATAAGCTGGCAACGAGTTCAGAACAAATGGCAGTTCCTTAGCAGGAATTCCTCTGCAGAAGGTGCTGTGCACTGAGGGAAGCAGTATGAGTCACTTAAAGATGCAGAGCACCAGCAGTACCCAGCACCTGATAGCACCCACTGGAAACGCCACAGTCAGAACTGTGCTGCTCCTGTACTGGGCAGAGGGGACACTGCAGTGCTGCAGGGCTCCTCGGGCACCACGAGCAGGTTGGGCTGTACCTCTGCAGGCCCTGCTTTGCTGCAGCTTCCATTGGCCTAGTTGAAATGCTGCACTGGTGCGACTGAATGGCCTCCGCTGTGTCAGCCAGCTGGGCTGGTTCCTTCACAGAACGCACCATTTGACTTTCAGATGCCATTTAGTTGAGAAACAAATGGAAGCAACATCGTTTTTGGCAGGAGTAGCTAATGGTATCAAGTACAATTCAGCAACTGCACTGTATTTGTCACAAGATGCTGTAACAGGATATGGCATTTTTGTGTCCTCATCGTGGAAGAGTTGGACAGTGCCTCATTAAAATGACTCTTGGCAGTGACCTCCCTAAAGCAGCAAGCACTGCTCACTGATGTGGTGCCTATTTTGCTGAGTCCTGCCCAAAGAGATGTCCTTGGGAATTCAGGCAACTAGTTGTAATAAATAAATTAACAAACATCCACCCAGATAAACATGCACATTCACACCTTCCTACTGCATAGGACGGCTTTTCATTTTAAAACTAGCAGTTTCCAGACAGCCTTCTTGTAAGTGAAAATAAGTCAATGCGAATCTCATTTTTCTCTCTACTTCCTTTAGGACTGCATCTTAAAGTAAGTATAACAGTAACTTCAAAATCCCGTGCAGAGGGCTGACCATACCACAGTACAGTCTAACACCAGAGGTGCCTGCGTGGGGTCTGTGCCTATTTACTACAAACAAGCAGTTTAGAGGACAGAGAAACATAGATGATAAACTGAGCTCAGTGCTCATGCATTTAATAACCACGCAGCCTTCTAACAAGATTTGAGCACTTAAAAATAAAATGAAAAGAAACTGAAAAAGAGAACAGCACACCCCCATTTCTGTGCTGTTTTGTTCCTCTGGCCAGAGGTGAGCAGAGGACAGCCGTGTCTTCCTTCTGCAGGCAGCCTTACAGCCCGTGGCTGTACTCCAGGTGGATGTGACATGAGCTTCTGCACTACATCTAAAAGCCTCCAGCTTTGCTGATGGTCCGTGCAGAGAATGGAGATATTTAATTTCCTTAAAATTTTAAACTGTTACTTACTGCTAACAACTTACTAACCAGTTCTGAAAGATAAGGGAAAATACACAGCGCTGCATATTTCAGCATTGCAAGTGTCCCAAACGTTTGATTTGATGTCACTGTGATAGATACTCCAAAAAACATCTGTTAGAGAACCTGGCTTAGTGAAATTCTAATATTTAATTCTGCATACGTTTGTTCAATGTCATCTCAACCATCACCTTACCCATTTGAGCTGTTGGTAGCCATACCAAATTTCGTTTCTTCTCCTGAGTACCCAGGAGCTTTCTCTGCAGTGCCTCCTGATTTCAGGGCTTTGACGTCCTCATCTGCCTACCTGAAGCCCTCTCTGTGGCCTTACTCAGGAAAGAAACCCATAAATACAATTTCTCTTCTTCATTTTCATGTCTTTCTGCTATTAATTCAATTACTTCACTACTTCCGTTTTTGGTGCGTTCTTGAGATAAAGCCACATTTTTGAAGGAGCTTCTGTGACTGAGCATATAATTTGAATAATCTGTTGTACTGAGAGTTCATCTATTGAATTAACAAAGATTCCCATCTGAAATCCTCCTAAGGCATCCACAAATTAACCTCTGCATTTGTAATCTGAACGAACACGGATAATAGATTGCAGTCCCCATGAAACTCGTGGAGGAGACACCAAGCTGAATGCCTTTTTGTTGTTTCACAAATCAGCTGTAGATCTAAAGAACAAAGCCCTGTAAAGCTCCTTTTTTTGTCTTCCCCAAAGCAATACCTGAAATCTTAGTTGCAATCCGTGTCGTGATGGGTGGCCCAAAGCCCTTTACTGTGCTGGCTTTGATGGTGAATGAATACGTAGTCCCTGGGTATAATCCTACAAAGAGGTGATGCGTTTCATTCCTTAGTTTGAAGACTTTCCCTCTTTGGCTGGACAGGTCAGCACTGGGATCCAGAGACCCAACGGCCTTGTAAGTAATCTGCAAATGAAGAACAAGGACAGTAAGGTGATAGGAGCTTCTGCACCTCTGTCTGCACCCCTATTTCACTCCCCTCTTGGAACTCAAGATCAAAAATAAAAGGGCAAATATAAGGGCAGCATCTCCTAGTGAACTACCCTGTGTTTGGATGCTGGCAAGTGAACATCACCATTTTTCCAGGCTTTACTTTGGAAGAAGCTAATTTCTTCTCTCCACTAAAATCTCAGCATGTGCTGATATACAACAAAAGCCACCAAGAATTGCTTTTTGTTCCCCACCCCAAACTTCTGCAGCCGAAGCTGAGCGCAGCACAACCTGCAGAATTTTTGTGACAATTTCCCATACAATCCCCACAGCACAGGGGAACTTTTGGTGCACACAGGGATACATTTTCCAGCAAGCAGTTGTTGTTTTCAGGAGGCTTTTAAGAAGAAACAGGAGCCTTTTACTGACAACAAAATTGTCTGAATTCTTCTCCTATGCTGAAGACATCGTGCCAAAACGAAAGACTGAAATTAAATGACAGGTTCACACGAAATAGATATCACCAAGCCTTTAGACAACAGTCCCACTTGATTTCCTTGAGCTCACGAGACAGTTGCTGATAGAATTTCCCAGTTTTAGCCCCGGACTGCAGGCTTACACATGGCACCATGCCTGAGAGCAATCCAGCCAGGCCACAGCCCTGCGTGCTCTGCACTGCTAACACACCTTCAGGGGAAACCAGGCTGAACACACACCTTTGAAATTCTGCTCGAGCTCCATTCTGTTTACCCACGACAGCCCCTCTGATACGCAGACACTTGCGAGGAGAGCTCATGACTTATTTACCAGCCAATTCCTTCCTCACCTTCCAAATTCAATCCAGAGGCAGCTCAATTTCAACTGAGCTGTCAATATAATATAACGCGCTCCGCTGCTCTCCTAACCTTTCCCTATATTATGGGATCCTCACTTATTTGTAATGAAACACTATGAATAAATCAATGTATGTTAATATATGAAGTCTTCAATATTTTATGAAGGACTCCATGAAAATCTAATTCCCAGCTTTGCTGAAAGAGCCTTTGAAAATTTTTAAGTTGCCTGTATTGTGACAGGAGGAAAATGTTCTGTTTAAAGGAAAAAAATAAATAAACAATATTTAAAAGATGGGGCTTTAATAGTAACAGGATAAAAAAGGAAATATAAATAAGCAGCTTGTAGGCGATCCCATTGCAAACCTGCTAACTTTTCCAGGAATTACAACCAGCTTTTAAATTTTTATTGCTTGATAGAAACCTGAGAAAGAAACAGAACTTGGTGCAGTGATCATTAAAACAAGGCAATTAAATGCAGGAGGAGAAATGTTTAGTCCTGCTCCTTGTCCTCAGGTATGGAGAGGAGCACACAAGGCACTGCTGTGGCACTTGGAGGGAACAGCACCCGTGCACCTCCACCAGCAGAACCTGAATGGGGTCAAAGACCTTAAACACAGAGATGTGACCCAGCCAAGGCCCCAGCAAACTCCAGAATGAAAAATGCATGCATTGTGTTTGTTAGGAATGAACTGATGCACTCCGAATGCTCTATTTGTAAACAGTGTTAGAGAAGTGACAATTGTGTATGCTTCTGCGGGAGAAAGAAATAACGAGGAATTTGGGAAATGGTAAGGAACATCACAAGGGCACCAGGCTCCACGCTCACGGGGAGTCCTGTGCAAAACCACAGTTGTTTGTTTACAACACACTGCACAGAAGGCCATAAATGGAAGCGGAAAATGAAACTGTCCTTGATCTGCATTTAAATAAATGCATTCACTTACCTTTACCAGTTCTAAAGTTACTACAAAATGAGTTATTTTTCTTCATCAATATACATGCGTATCCCCTAAAGGCAAATGGGTAAAAATGTTTTTGAGAGAGAGAAAAAAAAAAAACAGTAACACGGAAAATCACTGATATAAAAAAAAAAAGAGGGGGAGGCTTGCTGCTCACTAAATGAGCACACGGGATCTTAAACCAGCATGGGTTCAACTCATAAAAAGTGGGAAGGAGAAAGCAGCTTGAGAGAACACATTCGAGATTATTTGAGGTTACAGCTTGGGCCAATTTTCAGAAAGACTGTTCACTCACATCAGTCATTTCCCCAGATAAATTTTTCTAAGGGTACGTAAACTGCGGTAAAGATACATTCCTGACATAACCAAACTGCAAGATGGTTACTGCAGCAGACACCATTCACATTAATGTGGATCTTACAAACCCAGGTGAGAAAGAACAATCCTCGTCCCCAAAACATGACACTTAATTTTAACATGGAAACAGGGAGAAGGGAAACAAAGAGCAGTAGTACAAAACTGCCGGTGTGTGCATGGTTATGCAGCATTTCATAGGCAGAAACAGGAGATGGGTAAGTGTGACTGTACCAGCAGACACAACTTGTTACCTGCCTATTCAGGTTGAAATTTCTTATCCAAAACAGTGGTGATGCAGTGGCAAAGCTGCCAATGGAGGTGGTGGGGTCACCATCCCTGGAGGTGTTCCAGATCTGTGGGGATGCAGCACTGAGGGACGTGGTCATTGGGCATGGTGGGATGGGTTGGGGCTGGACTTGGCGATCTTAGTGGCCTTCTCCAACATCACTAAGTACATGATTATATGATTTTATTGCTCATACGAGAGCAACTCTCAAGCTCTTCTCTGCTGCCCACAGTAAGAATGATGCGGTGAGGGAGGTACCGAGGGCCAGAGGGCAGCTGAGCTCCCAGCTCTGCTGATGGCCTCCTTCACAACCATGTTCTCTGAGCCTCTGTTCTGCCATTTATAAAATGAGGGCTATTACACTCCTCTGCACGAACATTTTTGAGGTCGAGAGCTTCTATGCATTTCCGTAACTGCTGAGTGCTGATGGTTAAGCAGCAAAATCTCAGGTGAAATGTGAAGCGGTCCCAAAAACAGAGCACTATTTGGAAAAGGAGGCAAATTCTCTTTCAGCTCAGAATAAAACAGGATCATTTCCCCTTCTACAGCAGCCAGCCAGGCTGCTTGCTGCTGGCCACCCCCCAGCCCCACTGCTCAGGCCCCCCAGGCTCACCATGCACTTCTCATGGCCAGAATAATCTCTAATTGTGAAGGCTTTGGTATATTTCTTCACCAAAAACATCTGCAACGTGCTACAGCATGTATCTGTGTTTCCTTACAGAACAAAAAGATGCTGTAACATATCAGTTATAGATTGGGCCTCACGTGTAAGTAAGTGGATGGAGTTTTTCTGTTTGTTTTTGCAAACTGTACGTGCATCACCACTACTTTTCTGAAGGCATCAGTGTAGATCTGCCCATGAATAAATCTGTCAGCAAAGCATCCTGATGTGAAAAGCTCCTGCAGGCACTGACTGCGTTCTCATCCCCGCATTTCTCTAAGGAGTCTTCCCTGTGGATGGAAGAAAACAACAACAACAACAACACACTGCATTCCCATCCCAAATCCAGAGAGTTTGTCAGCTCGGTGCTGGCTCACGTCGTGCACCACAACATGTCAGAGGCTGACAGAGCACAGCTGTGGATCATCAGATGGTGGCGAGGTGAGAAGATGCCGACTTCCTCTGAGCCGATATAAAGTTTTGAAGGAGGAGAAATTTCAGGGAATCAAATGCAGAACATTTTTCAATAAGAAACCATGGAAATTTCTGACTCTATAGAGTCATTTAAAAATGCACTGAAACATGTGTGGAGAAGAAATATGGCATTTCCTAGAATAAGAAGGCTGCTGAAATAAGCACCTGCTTTCCTCGCTGGTATGCTAACTATTTATCTTCATTTCTTGTTCCAAGTGTCAAACCATTTCATTACAAAATAAACAAGAGATTCTAATCTAAGAAAATGATATGACTCAATCACCAGACAACAGCTGCTCCAAATTATTTTAAAATAATCTATTTTAAAGACAAGTCGTGTCATATAACACTTGTATATTCTGAAAAAAAAAAAAAAAAAAGAGACAATAAAATTAAACATTTAAAAACCTAGACAGAAAACAAACAGCGAGAGGCTCAAAAAGAAGAATTTCGCTTTGATTGAAAATATTGAAAATATTTGTTTTGACTCTGATGCAGAATAAATGCAGATACAAAGAGGAGGAAACGTCTCACAAGACTGAAGCTCTATGTTTTTTAACCAGCTCCCTGGTTATCTCCCGCACAGCAGACAGCTGTTATCCTCTGAAAGCTGCCCCTCCCTGCGCACTGCAGTGGCTGTCCTGCATTTGCAGACGTTATTTGGAATTTACATTTCAGCTCCAGAGTGACTCAGTGGTCTCAAAGAAAAGTTTTAGTGGCCAAAACTTTCGGTACAGCAGTTTTAGTGGAAAGCTGCTGTACCGATCGCAGCAAATGCCAGTCCAGGCAACTGCACAGCGAGACCGAGAAACAGACAAACACATCCTAAATCTTCCTTCCATTTCCTTCATTAAAAAATGTTTCTTAAATTGAAGCATCAGGAGTAGTAAATTGGAAGTAATCAAAAAGATCAGGAAGCAGAGGAACTCAGGGAGATAAGCAAGAGCCACGTCCCCAGCACAGCAGGAGGATGAGCCCCTCCAGACAGCAGTGACATCCCAGGGCTGCAGAGAATGCACTCCAGACTTTGCTCAGTTCGGTGTCCATCTGAACTGCCAAATCTGGCCAGGCAAGTCCAGATTCCTCATGGATAAAACGCAGAACAGGTCAAGAGAACAAATTCTTTCTGATACTTTCTAGTAAGCTATGGGTTTAGTTGATTTCCAAGTGTTTAGTGACATATCTGCTGTGATAGACTATGGAGAATAAACCACAACAGGTCAGTGTAAGACATAGGATGGTTACTGAGTTCACTCCTTGCTGTTTAAGCAGACATTCAACCCACGCCAGTGCAACCAGTCCCACCAACCAGCAGCTCCCCTGTTTACTCCATCCTACTCTGTGTTTCGTACAATTTTAAGTTCAGAACAGCAACCCCTTGAAATCACTGACCAAACACTGTGTTAACAGCCACAAAATGAAGATATAACACTGAGAGCAGGAGCACAGCTCTCCTCTCCTTCACAGCGCCTAATTTAACACAATTTGCTGGGGAAAAGTGAATGCTTTACCAGCTGTCATCATCTCTGACTGTAAAACTTCTATTACGATGTAAGACTTCCATTGTCAAAGGAAAGACCATAGCAGAAATAGTAACTAAACTAGAAAGCACAAGGCTGTTCTGCCCTGCAAATCTTTCTTCAGAAGGAAACACATAATAGAAGTGTAATCAAGTCCTTCTTAACTTGTGTGATTTTTCTCTACCTCCCAGATGTACGGGCAACTGTGTGTCCACACAAAGCAAAAGGGCATTGGAACGTATTACCATGGGGGTTCATCAGCATTATTATATATAACACCAGTAATGGAAAGAGCAGCTGAAAACTGAAGGTCAAAAAAAAAATTACCCTGTAGGTTTTGTATTGTTAAGAACGTGGTAATTAAATAGCAAAACAGACCATCAAGGGACACGATCAATTATCCTTCAGGTTCAGACATTCCTTCGGAAGGATGCATCATGGCACAATCGTGAGGACCTAAGCTCACTATTACAATAAATCATGATAAAGATGTCCTCACTCTGTTGTAATGGCCCTTCTCACCCTCCAGTACCGTGCACGAAACCCCCAGGGAGCCCTGGATGGCTGTTCAGATTCTCTTTAATCCTCTTAAATAAATAAATTAACAGGGAGATATTCTTCTCCAGCCATGGCTGTTGTAGCCATTTGATCTTCCTGTACATCAGCACATTCAGATAGGCTCTCATACTAATGAATAATGAAGTTATTAGGATTTCATGTGCAATAACCTTAAATGCGAGGGCAGCAAACTCTGGTGTCTCAGGATTGAAAGCTTGCCAGTCAAGGCAAAAACAAGCCTGTATGGTCCTCCTCACTGAAACCAATAACATCACTTTGTTAAACCTTTTGTCATATAGAATTAATCAACATTGGTGAGCAAACTTGGTCTCTACAGCCACATTCATCACCAAACATTAGGACCATAACCTTCCCCTCCGACTTCAGGGATCACAGCCTGTTGGAATGCAAACACTAAGCACAGCTGTTAAATCAAACACTACTTTGTAGACACATTATACAAGTGTATATCTATTTTCCATTTTTGTGACAGCCTGCCCAGCAGTTCAGTGAAGGCATCTGAAACCTATAAATCCATTACATTATCCCCTGCATCCCCATTGATGTTTTATATCCCTGTCTCTATAAAGCAGCCTGTCCTGCCTCCTCATTCTCCCTCACACAACCCCTACCACCAGGGGATACTTGGATCTGACAGTTGGCACCATGTCCACTTTTTCAGTTAGCAGCATTTCAGGGCAGAGCTTGCTCCTTGCTATGGAGAGAACTGGAGGCGTGACAAACCCACCACATGCACAGCATCAGCACAGATATCCTGAACCGTGCCTTACACCTTTCTGAGCCAGAAGAAAAGGAAACTTTCCTTGGGTTTATTAATGTTTTTTTCAATCCCTGGCTTGAGAGACAAGACCTGGAATAGGATTTTTTTAATCCATGGGTCTTTTATTTGTCCATAAGCCCCATCCCTACCCCAGCACAGCAGCTCCCCCCACCCGCAGACAACCACCTCCCCGCGCTCCTTCATACTCTGGCTTCCATTTCACAACAGGGCTGGCACAGCATTCCCCAGACAGATGAGAAAAGTTTGTTGCAGGCAAAGTGTGATTTTCCAGGACTAGAATTCCTTACGCAAGTCAGGAGTGCACAGAGAGAAGGGGTGGGATATCAGTGCTGTGCCTGCAGATGGATGGGAGGGGAAGCAGCCAAGAAGCTTCGTGATTGAAAGTACCTTGGGAAACAATAGGCTATTTCATTTTTAATCTTGCTTTACATATTCCACTCTATGCTCTAATAAAGCCTACAAGCAAATTTCATTATTCCCCTGTTTCCCAAAAATAAACACAAATAAACCGATGCACTAAAGTCTGACAAATATCCTTGAACTCAAAGTTATTAGAACATTTCCTTCATTTCCTGAGTCACTGCCTGAGGGAAGCAGTGCTCCCCGAGCCAGGTGTTAAGAAGCCATGTGCTTTACAAGTTAACTGTGCAATTTATTTATTGTAGAAGGAAACCAGCTCTAGTTGGCAGTGCCTCCTGGATGGTATTTCTTTCAGCTCAGTTGGGGCCAGCAGGGTACAGGTGAAGCTGCTTCCTGAGCATCTCGTGTGGTACCACTTCAGGAATCACCAGCCTCACAAATACCAGCTCATACCGTAACTGGATTGCTCTGCTGTGTTAACCTGAGTTCCTGAAACATGTAATTTGAATCTGAGTGTGTAACATTCATAAAATATCTAACATCAAAAGCAGCTTGCGTTAAAATCCGAAACAAGAGCAAGAAATAACCAGTCCCAACCACAGCTTCCCCTGCTACCTTCAAGCTGGACCTGACTACAAAAGGATTAGCAAAACATTCCTAAAATGACATACATCTCTTACCCTTAGCCCAGTGAGCTGGAGCTGCTTGTCCCCAGTCACTGCATGCCAGACTAAGCTGTGATGAATTAATTGCCCTGTCCTCTTCAGTGACATCTTCTAGAATCAGAGCTTAAGCTGAATATAAACAATTAGCACTGCTGAATTCAAACCTGACAGCCCAACACCTTCACCCAGCCTGGAATTTAGTTAAGAATGAAAATCAGCTCCTTTCTTCTATCAGCCTCTTGCTCAGGATCATCCTCAGCAGCATAGCACAGAGAGCTCCCAGGCATTTTAAGAGAACCCTGCAATATGGGGAGCAAGTTACAAAGTAGTGTCATCATCAGCTGTGACCCAATAGCAAAGAGCACTCCATGAGACAGAGCCCAAACTTCCATTTCCACGTGTGTTAACAGAGGTGTTTGCTTTCCTGATGGAAGCACGAGACCAATCCCCAACCAGGTGTGCCATCCTGAGATGCTGCAGAGCATGCCTGCACCATAGGCAAGGAACAGCAACTAATGGAGAACCCTCGATTTATCTCACAAAACATCACCTCACTGAAACAGAATATCTCTTAGGAGGTAGAGGAGGAGAAGTGTCAGATCAGCTTATTCAAATTAAGTCCACAGCTCCTCCAAAAAGATGGGCCCTGCAGTGGGTGATATGACTAACACAAGCCAAAGCTGCACACGTTGGTCAGATGACAGTTTAAACCCTCTACCAGGCCATGGGAAGCTCTGCTAAGGCCTTGGTGACGTTCACATTGAACAAAAACAGCAAGAAGAGCAATTGTACAGCTGAATACCTACCAGCAGCATCTCGCCTGCTGACAACAAGGATGTTTGGTGCAGCATACAAACTGGAAGCACCTAAGCAAATGCTTTGAGCCCTGCAACCTACTCAAACACGTATTTATCTTCCTTTACTGCCAAGGGAACATAAGTGCACGACCACGTGCTCATCTCAAAAGGAGATGGATAAGTGAATCAAGCCCAGAGCTGCTCTGTTAGGATAAGATACACCAACCTATGAAAAGGTCACACAAGTAAAAAATGACCTTAAAAGAAGGAATCGTCACTAATGATCAGAACTCACTTGTAAACCAGCACCGCCCAGGAGCCTTGCAATTTCTCTCACACCAGCACCATAAATCAAAGTCCATTTTTCCATGCTGGCTGTCTGGTGTTCCTCTTACAGCCTGCACCTTTGTCTTCTGACTTAACACAGAACTGAAACACCAGCATTTCAAGCACTAATTACACATGAATGGAAGACGTCAGGCTTGCTGTGCTCTGCTACTCATCCAATAACCTGTTTTCCTGTACCTAGCCAAGTTCTTCAGACACTACTGACTTCCGAAGATAAGTATTCCATAGCAAGCCAGAATGGCAGAACATATTTAGATGGAAGGAAGGTTTTTTTTGGTTTTTTTTTTTTTTTTGGCATAGTCTGTTCATAACAAAGGCAGTGATTGCAGTTTATACGTCTCTCTCCAGTTAAGCCATCCAGCTGTCCCACCTTTGGATTTTCCTCACCAGGGAGATAAGAAAGCCATGCACAGTAAGTGAAGGCTAAAAATAGACTGTGCAGTTTCCATACCCATTTTCCTATTTTTTAAGTTAATACCTCCCCACTTCCCATCCAGCATCATTCCCCAAGATATACACTGGCTGGTCACAAAGATTTTAGAAACTGCTCCAGGTCAATCTGTTACAATTCAGCCTTACAAAGCAGAAGGGAGCACAGCCCAGTTCCCCCCACAAATGCACACCTGCCATAAATAACAGGGCCAGAACTTTCTCTTGAAGCCAACATAAGAACCCTTGTTTAAATGTTTTGAGTTAAAGCAAATAAATCCACTGAACTGCTTCGGACAGCAAAAAAAGCCAAGTTGCTTTTTGCAGAAAAATGGTCAGCTTTTCCAGCCAGATAACACAGAGTAAAGAACATAAATTTTTCTATGCAAAATATTTGCTTGGGATTTAGTGGTTAAGATGCTGCCTTGCATAACAGTATTTTTAGCAAGACCAAACATATTTTCCTGAGTAGCTTTGCCAAGGTAGACAAGGTGAAGTTCTCAGGAATACTGCCCAGCAATTCACGTGGCTGTCAGCACAAGGCTGCACCTGCTGGTCCCATCCTGCTACAGCAGTGCCACTAAAGGTAAGGACTCAGCCCATCACTTGGGTATGGAGCCGGGGAACAAGAAAGATTGCAGGAGGTGTACCGCTATGCAGAGCGATGCTGGGAGCACAGCCCACCCTTCTCATGCCCTCCAAAGTGGGGAAGGAACCAAAACAGGGACCACCTGTGAGCCACACAGCTTGTGCCAGCTGCATCGGGAGAGCCCTGGGGTACAGCTTTAGGAAACCCTGCAGCTGCACGAACAAAAAGAAACAGCATCACGGCTGAGCACAGCCCCTGCCAGACTGCAACGTGTGCATGGCAGCACAGGGATACAAGGAGCCCATGGAGCAGAGGTGTGTGCCACTCTGCTCCCACCAACCCCACTGCAGAGCTGTACAAGAGCTGAATCTGAGGGATAAACAGCCTGCCGCTCCTCAGCCCAAAATCTTTTCTGACAATCTTTCTACATCTCAAAATACACATTTTGTATCATCTAAACCCTGAAGAATTTCTCCTATGCTCTCATTTGAAAAAGCCATTCAGCTCCCCTAAAAACATGAATTCCAATCACCCACAAACACCCTCCCTGGCTGCAAAGTTCCTGCTCTCACTCAGGGCCATGAGGCTTTACACTGTGATTTTGCTTTCCACACTAACCAAAATCTTTCATGAGAAAGAAAACGAACCCTATGCCTGAGACATCGAGGCCTTTAAAGAGACTTCACAGCATTCACACCCCGAGGGCCTTCATTTGTGCACAGACTGTTTGCAACTCTCACTGAACAAAGTCACTGATGCCCGTTTCTTCTTGAATAAATCCTGGACCTAATTTTCTGGTGTCCTGGGGGGAATCCAAAGTCAGGAGAGAGCTGTAAGTCTTCCATCACCTTGGAGAAGCATCTCTTGTTCTTCAAGACGTAAGCATGAGAGGAGATACCTGTGTTGTATTTTGCAGATGCATTAGATGCCACATGAATAAAATCCAATTCCTGGCACGGAAGAGGTCTTCTCTAATTAGGTTTGCTGCAGTAAGTTTTCTAGATCATTCACCTAAACTGCATTTTTACAAAAGCCACATGCTATAAAACACATTGTGTGTAAAGCAAGTTAAAAGCTCCTACCAAAAAATGAATATTTTCATGTTTAAGTGACTTTCCACACTGAGGTGTCTCAGAGCTGTCCATTAGATGAAAATGAAACGTCTCATTGAATCACTAAATACTCTTTGCAGAAAGGAAAGGCACGTGGCAGCCCCACTATAGAGAACATGTTTGAGGGTCTGAGGCAGCACGGCCCCTGTGCCCAGAAATAACTGGATATTATGGTATATTTTACATTGGAAAGCTTTGGTTGTAGCTGTGTTATTTTGTTTCCCAAATGCATATTCTGGAGACCAGAGGAATGAAGATCTCCAGATACCTCCCAGCCCCAATCCTGGTCTTATAGCCCCGTAGTCAGCTTACAATCCACATAACACTTCTATTGCACTTCTAAACTATTTAACATGCTTTGCAAATCTCCTGGTGGAACACGCTTGCCGTACTCCATTACTCCTGCCAGCACCTGTGTTCCAAAAGAGTTAAAAAACATTTTTGTTTCCTATCACAACGGTTTGCTGGATTCTCATTTCGCATCATCCATAGGAACAGTCATCGCCCCTTATTATCAAACATAAATGGTGTTCATTTGAAAATACACAAGATTGGCTCCATCTCCTTTCCTTTGTTCAGTAGCAGCAGTCCAAGCAGTCTTCACTCCTCTTTCTTATGACCCATTCCTCCTGATGCTCCATAGATTCTCGGGATTCTTTTAGGCTGCATTAAAAGGCATTACCATTAAAAGAGTCTCAAAAGATCAACTTTTAAACAGACTAATTTACCCTTCCAGCTTCCCCTTTAGGATAATCTAGCTCTGCTTCTTTCCCTTTCACTAATGAGCTGGAAAATCAAGCACCAAGCAGCTGGCTGACTTTGGCTAGCTCCAACTCCGCTTTACAAATAGGAAGCAAAACCTCTTTCAAGCTTTGCTTTGATTCTTGGTCTTCTGCTGAGAGCCCCTCCAACAGTGCTCCACTGGCACTGATGGAACTTGTACCATTATCTCCTACTCCTTTTTACCTTCAAAAGTGTTTGGAGAAGCCAGAAGTGAAAGCAAACAGCTTGGCCTCTCCATGACATTGTCACAAAGGGCCGGGAGAAGCCACAGTGCCAACATCACTGCTGTGTCAACGTCTGGACGCAGAGCTGGAGCAGGTGGCAGGGAGGAAGCCAACAGCTTTTAGTTTGTCATGGCGAGGAGGCAAACAAGGTTAACTGCTGCAGATGTAGACTTCATCTCTGCGCACCGGGAATCACACAACAAAAACAGACTGGAAAAATGCTGGCTTTTTTCAAAACGCACCTCGTTAGATTTCAATTAAAAAGCAAAACTGGAGGAGCAGAGAACACAAAACAATGGATTCACTGCTGAAGATGAAAATATTTCCTCCCTCTTGAAGGCCTTCTACTCCTCTCTCTCTGTCCCCACAGTGCTGTATTTCTCAAACCCATCACTCTAAGCCATTCCTCCTACAGTGGGAGCACAAGGCAAGCAGAACCCACCCAGGCACTGCATGCAGCACTGCCACCACAGGCATGCACAGAAGGGACACTGACCCACAGTGCTTGGTACAACTGCCTGATATATCCTCAACCTCCACCTATCAAACAAGTCAGAACAGTTTAATTTGCTGTATTGAGGTCTCAGACTCCATCATAACAAAATTCCAGGGAAGGGATTAGGCCAGGGGCTCCTACAAATCGAAACTAGGGAGAGTACTTACACATTGCCACAGCAACCACGGGATTCAAGAATCTAAATGACAAAACTGTACAAAAGCTACACATTTCCCAGCCTGAGCTGCAGTAACATCAATACAAACATTCAGGAAGCTCTTGGCTAGTGCAGGCCTAGAAATTCTTCCAGTTTCAACTGGTTCCCAGTTTCATTCCCTAAGCCTGTAAGGTTCTACCCCAAATATCATAAGAATGATCACTTCTTCCCGAATGCATCAAAGCTGAGTACAGTATTTTGTGCCACGGTTTTTTAGCTTGATTTCCAGATTTCACAGACCCATCAGCTGAAAGATGGCAATAGGCATGGAAAGAGAAATGGAAACATCACATTTAGCCATACATGACAGGTAGTGGGAATGTCTGGTGGGTGCTACCTACCCTTGCCCTGAAAGAACAGCACATCGTTCTATAGAAGCAAAATGCTCCTACAGTGACATCTTGAATTATGCTTTGTAGCAATCTCAAATGGATTTAGCAGCTGCTCCTGGACTTCATGCAATATTCGTGCCTTTTTACCAACAAGCATTCAGACTCTGAATAGCAATAATGAGAATGGAAACTTGACTAAGGCTCAGCTTTGGCTCCTAAGCGTAAGACACGAGTAGGTTAGCATCAAAATGTGGCAAACTGGAGTGCAGACACCTGGGCCTGAAAAGTCACGCTGGAAACTTATTTTAATAAGAAACAAGGAGATGCAGCATAAACTAATTTGGAGGTTTAAAAGAGTAACAGATTTATGAATTCACTGGGGAACTGGAGAGAGTCATCATGCAGTAATGGAAAGGCAGTTTTTATATTGATTCAAATTAAGGGTAATTTATTGAGAAAAAGCCATGATTTGCATGAAAGATGTTGCCTAAAGACACAGCAGTCTAAGCATGTCTTGATATATTTCATGCATACTGACACAGACTGGTGCAACTCATCCTGCTAAGTGAATCAGCGAGCTGCACCGCTTTGCAGTGATTCCCTTAGTTTATGATCAGCAAGAGAAAACCAATCAGTCAAAAGGTTTTGCCCTGAGATAACTCAATCCTTTTGCACTTCAAGAGCAACCTCTCCTCTTTTTTAATTTGGAGCAGTCTGATCCTTCTTACCCACTCTGTCCCTCCCAAGCAATGAAACAGTGCTATGGCTGTTGGTACATGTATGGGGTGCACCAGGGCCCTTCCTCAGCTGCCTTCATCCTCATGGGGCCTTCACTGAGGAGGTCTTTGCCACAGGAAACAAGAGAGTAAATGAGAACCTTTCTCAAGAAGCTCAGGTTCCCATCTGGGCATATACTTCAGTCCCAGTAAGATCAGTGCTTTCCAATCAAAGTCACTTGCTAAGAGAAGCCACTCTCCATGTGGAAGCTTAAGTCTTCCAGGTCTGGTGTTTCTCAAACTTCAGATTTGAATCTTATCATTGAATCATTCTATGGGAAGGGAACCTTATAAGCTATCTAGCCCAACTCCTCTGCAATGAACAGGGACACCCACAGCTCCATCAGGAGCTCAGAGCCCTGTCCTGACCTTCAGTGTCTCCAATGATGAGGCATAGTTTGTTGGAGAGATTGCAACAGTTTTGGAGAACCTCAGAGATCTCAACATGCCAACATTTCCTGACCTAAACATTCTGCCTCCATTCAGTACCAGGATTCCTCCAGCCAGAGTGATGGGAACACAACTACAGGCTGCAGACACTGAGATCCAACTGAGTGCCAGCAAGACCAGATAGACATGGTGCTGATGGCCCAGAACAGCATTTCCATTCCTAGGCTGTAGCAAAGAACAGCTTCCTATGTGCTCCCACCACCATCAGCTGGAATGCAGTCATGCACCCCAGATGTCAATTCAACAAACCTACTTCTTCTGGAGCATCTTACTGCAAAGAATTCCTGTTTACAAGAAAGTCTGATTTCAATAAATGAGTGTAAGAAACCAGAAGAAAGGTGCACTGCCTACACTTGCCTTCAGCAGACATTACATCCTGCCATTACTCCATCACACCACAAATGAGTTCATCAGAGATGCAGTCTCCACAAGCAGGCTATGTGAGCGAGCAGCACGCTGGGCAAGCATGCAAGGCATTGATCTCACTAGGCTAAATGCTCACACGGGACATCAGCCAGTTTCCATTTGCACGTATATGCTCTAGGAGTTAAGGATTTGATAGAAGCAATCACTCCACAGAGGCAAAACGGGGCCTGAGCAGCCCAAGTTTGCATTTTGCCTTTTGCATACATGTGGTTTAACAGCAGAGAAGCATGCAAACAGAATTCAGACAGCTTTATCGAAACCTGACTTCTGGGGAAACTGCTCCATGGCAAACAATAGTAGGAAGCAGGATTCAAAGCAAATCTTACAGCCAAGGAGAAAGCCCTTGTGATGGGGGAAATGGCATGAAATGCTGAGAAGCCTCTTACAAAGAGAAATTATCACACTGCATAGATGGCAAAGGGAACATCTACATTCCCAGTTCGTAAAAAGCAGTAATTAATACAGCCAGAGAAAATGTAAAATTTAATGAATAACTGAAGTGTTCAAACAAATTGCCAGTTTAATAAAGCAGAATGACAGAGGCGAAGTGTTGGGAGTACAATCCCAAGGTTCTGTTAGCAGATAGACAATTCATGGATCAAGCGAGAAGAAAAGGTGATTTAGCATCAAAGGAAATAATTACTCTTCAAGTAAATAAGAATTAGAATGAACATTTATACGGTCTCTTCCCCTCCTCTGAACATCTCCAAAGCTCAAATCTATTTTGGTTTACACACTTAGATAATTAAAGCTCTAAAAAGAATATAATTTTTAATGGGCCATTTCTGGACAAAACCAGCACAGCTTAAAACACACCTAACTACTTTGATTATTACATCAAGTTTCTATTAGCTTCCACAGTGCAATAAGTTCAAAAAAAACCACCTGCCTCCTGCTGATCTAGTTATGATCCTGTTTTTAAGCAGGTTTTAAAAATTAGAAATATATTGGAGATTCTCATACGTAATGACTTGAATTCAATAAAAATTACACTCAAGTCAGTAAAAAAAATAATTACTGAGTCAAATTCTCATCTAAGACAAAGAGGAGAGCCTTCCCAAAGCTGCAGTGGTACCAGAGTTGGGCAGTTGGTATGGGCAGAAAAACCCCTTCTCTCCCCAGCTGCCAGCCCTACAAGTTCACATCTCATGTAAGTGCCAGGCTGGGTGCAGCTCTCCTCATGCCCCATTAACATCAACAGCTCTGCAGGCCACGCTGCATCCGAGAATCTGTTTTCAAACTCAGCTGCTTGTAATTAAGTCACAAACCCAAAGTGATCAGAGCACCAACAAAGAGGCCACAAACCAGACAGGTCTTCTTGCAAAAAAATCACATCCTTCCTAAATGACATCCATAGAGATCCACCATTCCTAACTTACATTCTGCAGGTCCAAAATTTCACAGTCTGTTGGGCAGAACATGGTGTGACACAGCTAATAGCAGCATACCTGGAACAG
The DNA here is from genome assembly GCA_037305975.1 of Chrysolophus pictus. Lineage (NCBI taxonomy): Eukaryota > Metazoa > Chordata > Aves > Galliformes > Phasianidae > Chrysolophus > Chrysolophus pictus. Next base: position 10,841,350 of record CM074595.1, read on the forward strand.
CATTGCACAAGTCGAGATGCAACCTGAGAACGCAGCCATCAGGGAATTAGCCTGACCCCACAATGTTAACAGAAGCAAACCAAGCTGAAATAACTCTTCAGAAGAGCACCACTTTGCATTCATTCAGCATGTCATCAAAACCTCAGGATGGCTCCCAAAATAAGAAGCACTGCTCCCACAATTAGGGTATAGCTATGCATTTCCATTCCAGACACGCATACCGTGTTTAGAAGTACTGTACAATGAGTGCTCTAAGTGGGAAGAGAAGTAATGCAAGTACAAGAGCACAAGCTATACTCTGACACAAAGTCATTATTTTTTAGTCTCTGATGTCTGCAAGACCTGCTCACAACATTCATCTGCAGAGAGAGCACTCTTTCCACTCTTACAGCAATGAGGATCTGCGTAGTTTCAGATCCTGTCAGGCACGGGGGCTTCTTCCACACTCCTTTTTTCACTCCCAAGCACAGCTGCTTCTGTCTTCACTTTAACCCTGAAAACTAACCAATAACCTGAGTGCACAGTTGTTAGAAACACTTATGCTAGAAACAGCTGGGTGCAAGATGAGGTTCCCTGCTTTATAGCACCCAGCACGTGAGATGCTGAAGGAGCTGTCACATCTCCCAGGACTGGTACCAGACGGACTGTAGCTGCAAACCAGGAAAAGAGAGAAGAAAATCCAGTTTTGGTTAAGAACCAAGCAAAACTAATCAAACTTCAAGTCCACTCTTATTAGACAAGTCTGTCATCACAACTAGCTAGAAGTTGGATGTAGATACAATCCCCTTCCAAAAAAATAAATAATAGCCAAGCCTGTTCTTACAGCATATCTTCTCCCAGTGAAGGTGAGAGCCTCAGAAACCACTCCAGAAACAGACTCAGATACTGCTGCATAGAAATTCAGGCTGTTGAGCGACAAAACAGTATCTACCCAACAGCCCAGCTTCCAAACCCTTTAGGATAAGGCACGAACACCTCAGCTCTTGGTGGTCATCCCTCGTCCCTCCTGGGGATGCCTGACACTGCACGCAGCAGACTCTCAGCAGGGATGTTAAGTTCCATTTCATAGCAGAAGACTGCAATGATACCTAACAATATTCCCACCCACTGAAGCATATTTCACTCCAGGGACTTCCGTGTGAAAAAGAAACACTGTTGAACAGAAGGCAACGTATCTTTCTCCACGTTCAAATCCAGGGACTTGTTTGCTTGCAATGACAAGTAGAAAAAACAAGTGTCACCTCAGAGCAGAGCTCTGTCACCTCATCTGTTACCTCCTTTAAAATAAAGACTCTCTGAGGGGCAGCTGAGACTGAATGGGTTGTACCAGATTGCAATGCATTTAGCTGCTGGCAGTATTTATAATCAGGAAGGTTTATAAGCAGAAATATTTATAAGCAGTAAATTTAGAGGTTGACATGTTGCTAAAGCTGTGCTAAACACGACATGGTGCACTGTCCAAATGCTGCATCCCCTCAGGTGAGAAGGGGATGCCAAAAGAAAGCATTCCTCACATAAACTAATGCCTGTTCTCCTTCAGTATGAGCTCCTAAAAATTATCTCCAAAATTTTCTAATGGAAACTAAATGGAAAGCAGAATTAATTTCTACTTTCAGGCATTCCACCTTTCATGTCCAGAAGTTAGTATAGAGATTGAAAAAAGATCTGTTAACTGCTTTTGCAATTATTTTATTTTATTCTGCTTTCGGAAGGGGGGGAGAAAGAGTAAGATGCAAACGTGAGTGCTGAGGGACAACACGCCAGCACTTGGCTATGAGGATGCGCGGCAAACAGGGCTCCTAACAACCAGTGAAGTGCAACAGTACCAGCTTACTGGTTCAGACTTCCTCTAGACTTCCTTATCTATGCCAGCACAGCGTGTGAATTCAGGAAAGGCTTGGGACAGACTCGTGAAAGTGCACAGAAATGCTGAGAACCTCCTGTCTAGGAGGCAATTCAGCCAATCTCATCAAGGACAGCTTACAAACAGACAGTAACACAGACAGATCCAAAACGCATTCTCCTAACAACCTACAATGGACCTACGCACAGATTGTTGGAAAAGATCATCAAAACACTGCTGTGCTGGTCATTGGCATATTACTACTTGCACGATCAAGGAGGCACTTCCAAAATAACAGACACTCATTCTTAACAGACCTGCTGTGCAAAGCAACAACTGGCAGAGTATTTTTTTTTCCTATGCTTATCTAATTGGAGACAACACTGAAAATCCTGTGTGCAACTGCAAACAAGTCCAGATGTAAGTTCAACTTCAGCATGTTTCCGATTGTCTACCAGAACAGAGGAACTTCTGTTGGGCTTATCTCATTCTTAATTGATTAATCACAGGCAAGGCTTCCACCAGCAGTGTGTGCCCCCAGCATATCATTAAGGATTATGTTCACAGATATTCTGTTTAGACAGCACGGCGTTAAATCCAGCAATAATTTGGACACTGAGATGTGCACGGATCCCTTTAGGAGTAAAGCTGCTAAAACAATTGTGTAATGATGTGAAAAAGCAGTGGGTAAACCACACGTCTGGATTCTTCTCAGGCACAAAAGCTTCACTAGGGCGTCCTCTTTATCTCAGTTTTGTATAAAAGAAAAAATATAGCCATTGCTACCACGCATTTCCCGTTAGAAGCATCAAACACATCATTTTTCTTCTTACAAGGAGCTCGGGGTAGCAGAACACCAACATGTTCATGCAGCAGACATAACTGTGGCTCACCAGTACCATCTCTTTGTATGACAACTATTAGCACACTGCTGTGGCTGTAAGGAATTCCTCATGGAAAGGCTGCTTGCAAGCGCCTGCCTGCCTGTACTTAAGGCTCTCCATAAGGCAGCTAGGAGCAGATGCCCTCATGGTTCCGTTGCTGCTGCTGAGATTACACAAGTTAAACTAGTAGCAGGTAACAAGGGACTTCCTCAAAACTCTTTCAGAAGCAGCTTTCCTGGTGCCTGATTACCATGACAGAAGGAACTGAGAGGCTGAGAAGCTCGGCTGACAGCACAGCAGACCTTTGCCTCAGGCATAGCAGAATGAATTTCCCTCGTTCCCAAGTCAATGCAATTTATAGCCCAGGGCTACGTCTCATTACTCCTGCCCAAGCCAAGGTTGTTGGAACTTCAGTGACAGTTCAGCAACAGACTTCTTTCGCTGGCACTCCTAAGGCAGTAGCCACAGTTTTATTTAGCTGGAAATCTGTTCTACTGTACAGAAAAGTTTAGAAAGGAAGAAAAACTGTTCTGAAAAGTGAAGTAATACATAGCAGATCTTATTTAATAATGTTGTGGTTTAACCTGGCAAGCAGCTGAACGCCACGCAGCCTTTCATTCACTCCACCCCCCTCAGGAGGATAGGGGAGAAAAATCAATTCTACCTTTTTTTCCTTCTCTTTTGTACTATTTTTGCATGATGTCATATGGCATGGAATGCCCCTCTGGCTAATTCAGGGCAGCTGGCCTGGTTCTGTCCCCCCGGCTAACAGGGCAGTACAAGAAGCTGAAGAACTGAAAAGTCCTTGGCACTGTACAGTGCTGCTCAGCAACAACTAAATATCAGTGTGTGAGCAGCACCATTTTTTCCTCCTAAAGCCAAAACATAGCATGGTACTGTGATCTGAATATGGGAAGAAAACTCTCCAACTGCAGTATGGTGTTAGAAAGCAGCATTCCTTTATTCCTCATGATACGTACCAGGTGACCTGACAAATCGAGTGTGCACTCTAAGAATTCAAGTTCTACATTTAAACAGCTAAGACATACATATCATAGAATGGTTTGAGTTGGAAGGGACCCATAAGATCACCCCGTTCCAATCCCCTGCTATAGGCAGGGACACCTCCCTCTAGCCCAGATTGCTCACAACTCCATCCAGCCTGGGCTTGAACACTTCCAGGGAGTGGGCATCCACAGCTTCACTGGGCAACCTGTTCCAGTGTCTCACATATGCAATACAATGGCATACATATTCATTCCTTTCCAAGAACTCATTAATAGATGCTAATGAGCTTCTGGGCATGCACGGTAGGGGTCGACGGTGGTCTTAGACCACTACTTCCTCCTTATTTTTCCATCACCAGCTTCACCACTGTGACTTTTGGCTGATCTTTAGCTACTTCTTCCATTTGTTTGGTGAATTTCCATTGCTCATTAGGCCATAATGAGCAACTATCTATCTTACTGTACTATAACCTAAAATAATATGAGAGATCTGATGAAGAAGTCCTTGCATCTGGTGGATAAAAGCAGTCTGTTGTGATTCCAGTGCTCCTGGGAAGCAGGATCATTGAGAAGAACAAGGCTGTTCACACACCAAGCAAAGCTAAACCAGAAAGTTTTAGAACTAGCACTTACTGATTCCTTTTGCTAAACTAACATACTGATCCCTACTGCTAAGTGAGCTTATATCAGTACCAGACACAGAAAAAAAATCAACTGTTCCATCTGAAAACAGGACAAACAATAACTAAGAAATGACAGTAAGCAGGAAAAGAGTTCTATCTAGCAGGCAGCACTACTTACACAGCAGCAGCACAGACAATATCACATAGCTCACTCTGAATAAGGAGCTAGGTAAGGATGCATACTTAAGTCTGGGTAATCTGCAGAACTTGAATAATTTCCAATTTGTCTGCATCACAAATAAGAAAACAACAAGATAATAATGCTGTATACTCATTGTGTTTTCTTCTAAATTTAATAGAAGTTTCACACTGTCACAAAGACATGGTAATGGAATAGCTCAGAAAAGGCTTTTTCAGCAGAAAAAGAAGCCAGGCACTAAAAGAAACAGCGTCCTAGACCATATTAAGATGGAGTTCTACTTTCATGATCTGTGTTTACATTTCTCAGTGCCAGTAACCAAGTTAATAATCATGCTTGCACACACATACATGAGCTATCTAAAGTGCACGTCACTTCCTTAGCGCTGCTCCTTCTGACAGCACAGCTTGGAGCTACCATCACTCAGCCACATGTGGGAGCAGTTCTGTGAAGGAGCTCACTGCGATGGCCTGAATCTGCCCAGCAGTTATAAGACCACATTTCTTACCCTCAAAAGATGCCAAAATGAGCAGAGAAAGATCACAGATCTGAAATACAACATAAATCTAGATAGAAGCATTTCAGACTGAAGGGTGAACCTGATGAAGGAAGTGTTCCACACAAAATACAAGGCTGGTGTTAGATCTTCAAGGGACAGGACTGAGGATAAGAAGGAGCTCCTAGAATTTTCATGGGGGAGTTATTTTGGATTGGATTTCACTCCTCTTGAAGGATCAAATATATTCCTGAAATGATGGAGTTTGAAAAGGAACTTGATTCTCTGAGGACAGAGCCAGACCTTCTTCACAGGTGTCTGAAAAAGAATATGGTTCATTGACTCAAGATCACATCTTCACCACATCCCTTATTTCAGCTCCAGGAGTACACAGAAGTCGACTCCAATATCAAAGAGGACATCAGGATACTACATTAACAAGACATTTCCTCAGCTCTTCTTTCTATCACTTTCCTGACTCCCATAGCTCTTTCGTTACCTGATCCCCACCACCACTGGTTTTGTGATTCATCCAGGCTCCCATGTGTGCTGCCAACAGCCTGGGCATCCTTCTCCTAAATCACTGTGATTTTCACCAGATGATTAGGAACACAAAACAGAGCTGGCTGATGCTGCTATGCTCTCAAATTCTGATTTCAAGGTGATTTGTGCTCCCTTCCTCCTTGGTTTGTAAGGACAGGAGGGGAAGCAGCAAGCTCTCTTTTGTGTGCTTGGAGCCAAATAAGGAATTAACTTGCCTAGCACAGTATCTGCTCCAAAGTGTATGGTACCTCAGGAGGACAATCAATTTCATGGTTCTCTAAAGCTGATTGAAACATGATTACACAGCAAGCCATAGGCTCTTTTTTTCTAAGACTTGCCAACCGCCTGTACTTCTTAGGAACAATTACTACTGCAGGTGAATTCGGATTGCTACTGGGATGGACATTAGTTTCAATCTTATCAGGAAGTTTCAGACATTTTGGAGTACAAGACGAAGTTAATTGTGCCAAGTGTTACACAAAAGGAATAATCTGAAGAAAGTTATCTTCTAATGAACAGGAAAAAGTGGGTTAGGGAATAATCTTCCTCCCGTGTTGGACTTCAGAGCTAAAGAATGTATTTCATGACTGGATGATTGGGAGCATTTTCTGTTTTAAAACTTAGTTTAAGCCAGATGATTATTGCTACTTATGTCCCTTCCCAGCCCAGTACGTCTCATGCAGAAGATGTGAGGAAGCAAATGCCTTTTGTTCTCCCATTCGTGAACTAATTTTTTTGGAAGAAGGTTAAGGGAAAGTTAAATGGCATTTCTGCAAGCCTTTGCTGCCTTATATTTAAAGCTGGCAACAGGTGGCAGACTAAAAGCCTTGAAGAATAAAGTCCCTTAATTTAGGCACAGCAAAAGCACGGTACGGTTAGTATAAAAGATAAAAACCACAGCACAGCTCCAGGAATGGCTGTGGAAGTTAACCCAGGGAGACCCTGCAAACAAAAGAGGCCATTTTGCTCCCTAGCCTGTTTGCTGTGAGTCACACAAGCAGGGAGTCAATTAAACCTGAATACAAACACAGACAGAGTGGACACAGAACATAACATAGCCTTTACCAAGATCAGGAACGTTAGGGCTGAGAAGTCTCATGTATTCTCCTTCTTGCCCAGGCTCCTCCTTCCCATTCATATTTCCTTGGGACTTTATTGCTTTTTGTTTTCTATAAATAAAGCTAAATTTAATGTCTATGAGAAAGGGAGAAAGAATGGAGTAGGTAACAAAGCAATTGGGAGTGCCGTGGTAATGTATTCAGGCCATTAAGGATTTCATTAGGTTTACTAAAAGGTCATTAATGATAAAATATCTTTTTATTTTACATACTTTCTAAACATTATAGTCTGTTCTGCCATTCAAGCTTGCACCCCACTGACATTAATTAGCATGCTATATATTAAAGAGAGTTTTTAATGAGCTGCTATTTCATATGATTTTATTGGAGAGCCTCATTGTTCAGTTTAATAGCAGAAAATGACAACTATAGAAATTGCTTTGATAGGACTGCAGAATTGAGGTGGTTATTCAACCCCCATGCTTGCTCCTCAGTTGTTCCTGATGCTGAAAACACTGCTTCATGTCTCTCAGAGCTGGTTTGCCATGCTGCACTTGCTGTAGTGAAAGCTATGAGCAAAGAACAAAACCCCAAATCAACAAAGGAGTATCAGCAACATCACTTTCAGCTGGTCTGTGTGCCATACATCACAAAGTAGCAGCAGCAAGAACCACACTATGCCACATTAATAGCTAGGACTGATATATTATCTATAAATGTAGCCCGCAATTGTAAGACTACATTTTTTAGTGATGCAAACACTGAACTATCCACGTGTACTTATTTTCCAAATGTCTGCCTCGTCTTAAGCTACTTTTCAGAAAGCAGCTGGAGCAGAAACAAAGATGGGAGCAAGGAACCTCAACAATCCTTCCCTTATGCTAAAACCTGGCAGCTACAGCACCTCCTAAGCTGTCCCAACCTCGCTCTCAGTGATGCCACCTTGGTGACACAGAGCACAAAAAGCAGAGAAACAGTGACAAATGCAGAGGGCAGAAGAGTAAGCAAAGCGGTTGGTAAGGAGAGTGGGGCATGGAAGCTAAAACCAAAACTAAACCCAGCAGATAGCAGGACCATAGTTAGAAGTCCCAGGTCTAACACGCATGCAATAAGGACAACAGTCAGATCAGTTTCCAAAGGAATCACAATGCTGGCACCTCCTCTTGAAGGCCATGAGGACACCACCTTGACTGGCTTTTACTACACTTACTTTGTGTACTTGAAAGCTTTTTTAATGCACGTCCCACTAAATTGTAACTCTGTGTATTTATGTACGTTAGCATGCAAACCACTGTTTCATAAGCTGGTCCTTCCTGAAAAGGATCTTACTTGTTTTCTAGCAAAATTTTGAAAAACATTATTTGTTAAGGGTATTCTTCATACAGCTGTGTGCTTGCAAGCTGTGTGTCTGCTCCTCTGTTATGCATTTCCTCAGTTGCACCACTGCTCAGAATAAAGCCAATTCTGATTTTTGCTGGACTGTCCAAAAAGTGATGCCTCCTATTTATTCCCATGGAAACTGCAACCAATACAAAAAGCACAATAAAACTATATTTGATAGAGCACATTCTCAGCTACAAACCACTATTTTTCAACACAGTCACCGCCATGAGCTGTGCATTTTCACCTGCAATGAACAAGAGCTGCATCAGCAAGGGTGTCCCATAGTCTCATAGTTGCTATGACAGCGTTGTTGGTGGGAAAATGCTGCACATACAGTCCAACTTTCACTGTGCTGACATCCACTGCTTGGTCTCCATAAACATTCAGCAAACACCGGTGAATGTCACTGGATGCCATTTCTTCCACATGGAGAAATTCAATCCCACCCCTTTGCTACAAATGTACTCCCATGTCTGCACCATTCTGCCCCTCTGCTGCCATGTGTCACACACCAACAAAATGGAACAGGATATTGGTGGGAAGGTTTAACCTCCTTTGCCATCCGACCAACATCCAGCTCTGACATCACAAAACAGGAGGCACTGCTTTTGGAAAAGTCCTCATACAATCCTGTATCTGCACTTTGCTTTCAAGCTAGTTAACCATCATATTTTGGGAAGCAAGATATTGCAAGATCTGAATCTGGAGATGTTACAGGACTTTATTTGTAATACCATAACTGCACAGGTACACTGGCATTTGATTTCTTACCCCATTCCTTCCATCTAATCTTTCCAAGTAGTTTCCTGGATGGGCAGCCAAGAGAAACAGTATGTCTGTAAGGGAGAACAGTCCAAAATTGTATTTTTTCTAGCAAAGAAAACAAAGCAGTGGAAGGCAGAAAGAAGGAGCTCACACACCTACAAAAAGGTTCATTTTTCAAAAAAATTCATCTCTATTACATAAAAAGAAGTGCTGGCTTTCTGTTCTTATCATTTCATTTGGTTAATAAAATCTAACAAGCACAAAAAGTAATTCAGTTCCATCCTTTAAAAAAAAACTTTTTTTTTTTAGCCAAATGTCTTCTCTCATTTGCATTGGATTTATATTGCTGTAACTCTATTGGCTTCAAAAGAACAATAAAAAGGTAATCAAAGAAAGTGTTGTGCTCAGGGGACTGCATTATGCTTTTATTTCAGGAAAGCTTGATCAAGCAATTTTTTTTAACAGTTGATTCATACTATTTATAACACAAGTCTGCTATTTACCGAGAGGTTGTCATATATTTAAAAAAAACCTGACATCTGAGTTTCTCAATATAAAAAAAACCCTCTCATTTTCTCATCATGATGTTGCTGGAAACCACAGGATTAAAAGTGCATCGGTAACAACTGCTTCCAAGCGCATCTTGCAGGTAACAGTGAGTGAGCAGCACATGATTAAGAACCCTATAAAGTTTGTAGACATTTGCTCAAAAGCTCTTAAAGGTGCTTATTCAAAAAACAAAACCATCCCTAACCAGGAAATCATTCAAACACTTTTGTAATTTGAAGGCTGCAGTAAGCTAACAGGGGCAGAATGGGGAGAGACAGGGGCAGCCCTGCAGGGCCAGCTGAGTCTGCACCCAGGCAATACAAGAAAGACAGGGAGCTGTTGGAGAGAGTCCAGGGGAGAGCCACAGAGATGATCAGGAGACTGAAGCAGCTCCCCTACAAAGACAGGCTGAGGGAGCTGGGTTTGTACAGCCTGGAGAAAAGAAGGCTGCAGGGTGAATCACTGCAGCATTTCAGTGCCTGAAGGGAGCCTACAAACAGGAGGGGAGTCAACTCTTAGGGTAGAGAAGAGCAGGACGAGGGGAAATGGTTCCAAGTTGAGGGGGGGAAGATTGAGGTTGGATGTCAGGGGGAAGTTCTTCACAGAGAGAGCGGTGAGGTGCTGGAACAGCTGCCCAGAGAGGCTGTGGATGCCCCGTCCATCCCTGGAGGTGTTCAAAGCCAGGTTGTATGGGGCCCTGGGCAGCCTGGGCTGGTATTAAATGGAGAGGTTGGTGGCCCTACCTATGGCAGGAGGGTTGGAGCTTCATGATCCTTGAGGTCCCTTCCAACCCAGCCACTCTGTGATTCTTAGCACACAGTCCTTTTGGCACAGGACTGCCAAAAATCCACACCTGCTGCACCTCCTGCCCTATGTTCCTGGGATGTAAAGAGCGCCAACAGCCAGCAAACACTGCCCCAGAAACTACCATACAGACACAGCAATGCATAACTCCTATAATCCCACACTCAAGCTTTAAATCAGCCCAACCCACTTCTCTCCTGCCACAGCATTTTATGTTTCCAGACGTAACAACAGAAGGCAACAGAGGGAAAGCCATCCCGCTTTGAAGGAGCAGCCCTTGCAGGCATTGGCTCCCCACACTGCTGTGCCCAGGTGTAATGCTGTAACACAGAGGAAAGCACAGCAATGGCAGCAGTTGTAGCAGCAAAGTCCTAGACTACAGCAAGTGAAGATTTGCTTAAATATAACAGCCACGGGCACAAAAACAAAGGAAAGAAGCTGCTTACCTTTAAAAGGCCTCAGATACACAGGGATCTCCAGCAAAATACTTTTGTCTCCACTGCCAACCCTTAAATGAGGTTTGGGAAGAGGTGGATCCACGCCTTCCAGTCATTCAGGCACATCAAATGCACCTGAGCTCCCCTGGGTTGGCTCAATCACTGCTTCTAGCTGTGTCCTGCATTTCCACTATGCCAGGTAAGCCAGGCTTTCCCTGCAGCAGCACTGCAGTCACTCTAAGTGCCCAGGATATTGCTAACAGGTTGCTCAGGCTCATGCTAGAGTTCAGGGTCTGACAGGGAGCTTAGAAGTCATGTTCATCTATTAAATAACACGAGGGGATGGTGGGAATGGAAAAGGCTCCATGTGAGATTCTGCTGGCAAACAACGCTGGACTGACAGAGGTGCTTCTCAGATCCCACCAGAAGTTTCTTACTGCCCTCCACCTTGTACCAGAAGCAGAACCACAGTCTTATGGCCGACACAGCATCCTAACCCTGTTGACCTTCTCAATTGTAATGAGATAATAAACCATTGCCGTCAGCACCATTCATTTTTCACATTCTGGCCTGAATCTTAGCTAAGGGAAGACCACAGCACTGGCAGTGCCTAACCAACCCGGCCACCAAGTGTTCTGAAAGCATGACAGTCAGCAGCCATACAAAGAAAACTGATGTTCAGCTAGTGCAGCCTTCTTTCAGCACAATTCTGCACAAAAATCTGTAAAGTACAGAACTAATTTAGGTGTGTGTATATGCACAGCTTTCCTACCATGCAATCAAGAGGACAAAGCAGCCAACTATAGAGCTGACAGCTTCAAACTTGAACAGAGTATGGATGGCTGCAAAGTTTTGCTGCTAGTTTAGATTATTAAGGGATTCTAACTCAACATAACACAGATGCAGTAAAGCACTTATTCTTCCTATAATTGACTTTCATGGACTCTGGACAAACAAAATACTGCACAACAAGGCACCATATAAAACCAGTGTCAAAGAAAAACATTAGTGCTGTAGACAGAGAAAAACATCCAGTTGTGGGAAGACTGCATTGCCAAATGTCCTTACAGAAGGGTGAGAAAGCTACAACCAAATACGCAATCGGTAATTGATCATTTTCTGGGTTTTGAGCACTTAACAGTGTCTCCTTAATGCTCTCGTAATGCTCAGCTAAATGCAGCAGCCAGCTGTGTGTTGCATGGACTTCCTTCAGTGCACACTTAGTGAGCTTAGTGAGAAAGCTTAGTCCCAGGAGTATCGTGCTTCCACAGAATGCAATTGAGAAGCTGTAAAATGATTGATTTTCATGGGAACGTTCAAAGCCACTTCTCACTGAAGGCAATTTCTGAGAATTGTCATCCTTCTACTATTTTGACTGTAGAGCTTTATATAAATTGGTTGCAAGATTTTGTGGTTGTTGCTTTCCTTCTTGAGGGAGCCATTTTTCATTCTTCTTAACAAAAAAAAAAAAAAAGCCTTTAAATAAACAAACAAATGACTAAGCCAAGTTCACATTTCAACTCTTTTGTCTTCTCCAGGAAGAGTTTGCTTGATACACCTTTCTATAAGGAAGATTTTATTCTAAACATTTCAGGTTTCACAAATAGCTCTAAAAGGGGATATGAATAGAAACACAAGCATAACCGTGCAGTGGGTAGCTATCACATCAGATCATCAAGCTTCATCTTACAATAAGGAAGCAATTGTAGGGGCCAAAGCTGGGAGAAATCTGTTTCCACTCTACTGTAAATGCAGGCAGTGCATCCAAAAATATTGACCCTACACGTGACCACCTAAGAGGCAGTTTGCATGTAACGACCTCTCCTGCTGAGAAACTGAGTGTAGTGATTGAGAAGTGGCATATTAGCAACTGAAGGGATGTTGTAGGACAGACTGCAATTTCACATGGAAACACGGAGGATCTGTAACCTCCGATGCACAATTTAAACCGAAATCCATTGGGCTTAGAGCAACTAGTCTCTAAGCATTCCATTAAAGAGCTGAAATAGTGCATGAAAGTCCCTCATATTATTATTCCTAGCATCTAAATAGGGATTTGGCAGCATTTCGAAAACAGAGACTGAGAAAATTAGTAGTTAGAAGCTGCAAATACATCCTTATTTCCCAAGACCCCATGTGCAACTCACATGAGACTTAATCAGTGTAAAGATGAGAACATAAGTGATTACAGGACTATACCACTCAATGTTTAAAAAAGTTTAAATGTTGCCTTTAGGCATGGCTTTGAAAGGACTTCAATAGGCTGACTCTTTCTTCTAGCGAAGGAGCTGAAAATGCTGCAGCCACACTTGAAATGCTTCTAAGATTGTAATGCATTCCCCCTAGTAATACAACAGGTACTTTAGACAGGAATGCTATGGGCTTTTTTGTTGGTGGTGGTGTTTTTTTTTTTAATTTGACCTTCTTCCCCAATAAAGAAGAAACATTGTAAAAACTGGCAATTAGAAGAAACTGATTACACACAAATAAGATGCTTATGACAGTGAAAACCAACATCAATCACTAAGTGCCCCTGAAAGCTGACAGCTGCCCAAATAAACAGCAAAACGCAGCTATAAAAAGTTTTGCTTATTTACACTGTATAGATCAAATACAAGTTTTCAGAAATTACCTGGGTGCACCTGTGTGCAGGATGCACTTCCATTTGGATCATGGAAAAATGCCTGAAACAACCTCATATAATCTACATGCAGGAGAATTTAAGCTGGTCCATGACCTTGAATTAGATTGCTTGTTCCTGCATTCCAGGGACAGCATAGGTCCTCCCAGTGCTTGATGCTGGTTTGACTTTACACACGCTTAAGATAAAAGAAAGAAATCTTTGTTGCATGTCTTTGTACACAAAGGCTTTGAAGCTGAACTCCCACGTGGGTATAAGCACCATTTGATTATTAGGGATTTTAAAGCACAGCAGCTTTTACAGGATTGGTTTTAAAAACAAAAAAAAAAGAAAGAAAGAAAGAAAGAAAAAGATTCAACAAGCTTTCAGACTTCCAGGAGACTCAACAGGGGGCAGAGCTTATCACGATATTGTTAGACTCTGCCACTCACAGCTCACTACGAGACAGCTGCAATAACACCTCTTTCACAAATGGCACATGCTAAAACACCTCTGCAGAGCTTTCTACCCAAACCAGTGTACCAGCAAAATCCATTATCACTGTTCAGTTATGTTTTCAAACACAGATTGATCTACTTGTCTCCTGTAAGTACCTACACAACTTGAAGCTACCTGGGGACTTGGCTGGAGCTGGAGCTCCTCAGCTTTATGCCCCCTGCAGTGCTTACCTGCAGCAGCAGCATATGCATCTTCCTAATGGCTCACTTGACTGGACAAACTGATACCCACTAACACAGAACATGTTCATCACATTAACTGCTTTGCTGTGTAACATCCCCAGGATGCACTGCACCATCACTCACTTCTTCCTGACTCACGTCTTCATCTATCCAGCATGCTGACAACTGACTTGCAACTCCTGGAGCTCTCCACATTCTCCTGCGGTGATGATTTCTGCTCCCTAGGAACAGACTACTATTACATACTAATTTGGTGATCTAAAAGATTCCATTGTTTAAAATCCCAGCGGTGGCTGTACTGAGTGCAACAAAAGCTTAGAAAGGTGAGGTTTTTATTTGTTTGTTTTAAACAGAACTAGAGAAAAAATACAGTACAGAAAATCCAGTGAGTCAGACCTTAATGATGATGATGCAGAAGGAACTATTACTTATTTGGGGAAGGAAGATGGCTTTTTTGTTTTCTTTTTATTAGGAAAGTTTGTGCCAAAAGGTACTTGAGAGAGAGAGTCACCTGAACAATACCTATGTGTGAATCTAGGCAGCTACTCCCAGGTGTAATGCAGAACTCGACATCACCAGCTCAAATGTATAATGTGGTGTTTCTTGATCTGTGCCTTGGAGAGAATTTTTCTTTAATAAATTTTAGTTGGTTCTTGGGCTTGTTTCTCCCTAATGATAGCAACACAACTGCAGAGTTTCTAGACAGCTGCAGACATCACTGAGTTTCCTGCTCCTGCTGGTGACAGAGCAGTGCTGCCAGTGCTGGCTTTCAGGAACTGTGCTCCCTACAGAGACCTCATTAAAGCAGCACCGTACAGGTTCCTAGTTTGACCTTCTTTTATTTTGCTTCCTGTTGCAGTTAAAGCCTTATACTTCTACCTAGATCAGTACTGCAGAGCATAGATACCTGAAAGAACTGAAAACCTATCACAGACTAACTACTAGCTTTTTCTTCCTCTTTAACCAATAGGTCAAAGCAGCATCAGGCTATGATAACAAATAAATGACCAAACCCTGTCTAAAATAACACTTCGGAGGTTATTACTAGTGAGGAATTACTTTAGCATGAAGTCTTAAAATAATGCCTGTAGAGACTCAGTTTCAGGTTTAAGTATCCATAGCAGGCTAGGGATTAAGCAAGCAGTACAAAAAGTGCAACAACCAGGGCAATACTGGAGGTTTCTTGGTATTTCCAGGAAGATTAAACTTCAGCTGCAGGTAGCAGGTGAGGATGGGACATTTCTGTGCAAAGACCTATGCTTTATTTACTGAGCAATTTAAAATACAAAGTCTCCTTTTACTGAGAACAGGCACACGTATTTGCTTGTTCAACATCCTGACAATATCTCTGAAAGCACTCTGGCCTCTCTCCAGATTATAGGTAACTACTCATCTGTATTTTTGTCTCCACCTGGTCAACTCCATTCATGTCAATACACTTCTTCCAGGGTGCCAAGGAGAATGGGAATGCTCTGGATGAATTTTGGCATTTCTTGACAAACCTCAAACACTACAATTCTCCTGGTATTTTTAAACGCTTGGACTTTCATCCTTTTGGGGAGTGGGAAAAGTTGGAATTCACCTTGACTTCTCTTTGGCTTCAGCTGTCAAATGTGCATAGAGTCATTATCAGAAAAGAAAAGAACTGTTTGTGCCTCACTGAGACTCCAGCAGTGGTATGACTCGAGGGGCAAAGGCACAGTCATGAAGCATCACTACCCTGGAGGCATTAAAATATCTCTATGCAGCTGCTCAGCCAGAAAAGCTACTTGGTTTGCTGAAGTCCTTTCAATGAGCTGAGCCCAAGGCAATATTTTAGAAGGAAACTGCCTCTTTAAAAATTAAAAGGAGTTATTTTTGCATCATTTGACTGGGATTGCTTTAAATGTGTTCCATTATAGGTCACATCCGCTGCCAGAAAAATAATGCATTCGCAACTGATTCTATTCAGACCAATTTCTTAAAAAACACAGATTGCTTTACTGCGTAACTCCTCACTCATATACAAAGGATAGCCTATTATGTCTGCAAAGACCATGAAATTCCAAGGGTTTGCTTGAGTTTAGGACAAGTCATTTGCAATCTGCACAGATTTTTCCAAGTGTCTCCACAATGACCAACAAAACACAACTTCAGTAAAGGATTATCTCTTGGCAAAATTTGCCACAAATACTGGTGAAGCATTCCTCCCCAGTCCCCACCTGCCTTGCTGGAAAACTTTTTCAGTGACAATAGCAGAATATCTCAAATATTCTTATGTATTTTATTCAAACTTATCATAGTGTTTTCTGAAATCTCCCAGAGCTCATGATTGGCTTAAACACGTATGAGAAAGGCCCTATGGCATATGTGCTTTGACAACAGCCAGTTCTCCTCACCTCATAAAGTGTAATGATGCCATTTGTCTCATTTGGAGGCTTCCACTGAACATAGATCTTCTCTTCAAAAGGTCCTCCCTGGATGGATTCCAAGGGAACAGGTCCAGGAACTACAGAAAGAAAAAAAAAAAAAAAAGCAAACACAATGCTGTGTTAGAAGCTACCACAAGCTCCAGCTGCCACGCATGTCTGAAGACACCAGGAGATCATCAGGCAAAGTTCATAGCTGAAAACAAAAAATAAAAATAATAGTAATTAAAGAAAACCACTAAGTGACAAACAAAATCAGAATCCATGACAATACAAAGCTAGCTCCAGTATGCTTTCAGCCCATAATAGAAAATCTTTGAGTGCTTAAAAAGGAACCAAAACTACAGAAAAATGAATTTATGAGTTTATCCACTAAACCACCTGGAAGTGTTTTCCTTGCATAAACACATAGACTTATGCTTTCTGCTTCCATACAACATCACAAAATAAATGTTTAATTTTACCCCATATTATGCATTTATTTTTATTGCCCAAAACCAGTATTGCAGTACGTGCATATTTTTCTAAGTTTCTCTTCTATTCATATATTAAGATGCAAAAAATATTTTAAACAGAAAGAACTTAAGCAAGTTCTTAAGCAATTCAACTTCACCTCAAATACACCTATTTGCATTAGTTCAAATAACAGTAATTTACACTCTGCAGATAAAGCTTGACGTACAGAACGTAATCTAAGCAGTAATATTTGCAGTTCTCAGAGAACAGCATGAAGATCATTGTCCTGCTTGCATGTATTGTTGCACTACTGGATAGCCTCATGGCACGTCCTTGCAGTGCAGTGCAGTGAGGCATTGGGCCACCTCAGCAAACTGGCCAGAGGAGAGCACCAGCGGTGCTCACTGATCCGTCTGGCAGTACTGCACTCCAGCTGGTCTGCACTGCTTCTATGGAAGTCTTCTGACTCACTGAGGCAGGAACATAAGCTAGGCCTGTCCTTACCACGTAGAAGAGTGATGAGGTGGCACACTGTTCCTTTTGTCTGAGTTTTGATACAACCTTCCGATCATTGAAATGTCTCATCTTTCTCTTCTGTGCTTTTAGACTCCCCAGGCCATCTCATCATTACTGTAACATTGCAGAAATGTCCACAATGCCCACACAATGTCAAGCACATAGTCACAGGGAGTAGCCTTTCTTTAATCCTCTCCCTGTTCTGGAATACAACATCCTTGTATTTTCAGTGGAGCTGTGTTTTATCTAGAAAAAATTCAGCAATATTGGGTCATTAACAAGCCTGACACTGCTGCATCAACAAACTGCTCGTGAGTTGGAAGAATAGCACATCCACAAGGAAGCAGGATTTGCCCTTCAAACACACTGTGAGGATCAGTAATAATGTAGGCAGCATAGCCTCCTTCAAAAGTCATTTTCAGTGAGCAATTTCAGCTCCTCTTCCAGCTCCTTTGGACAATGCCTTCCCTATCTCATGCTTTCCACCTGGGAACATTACAGATGATATATGCACATGACAACTCAAGGCATTACACAGGTGGACAAGGCAGGACATGGATAATTCTCTTTTAAAGGCTTGGTGTGCTCTCTGCTAATTTGTAAGACTGCAGTGTTGTGCATTTACATTTTGCTTACAAGCTAAATCTTGTCCATCTACCTGTCTTCCATCAGATACACAGGATGGAGAGTGTTTGAGGACAGAATCATTTGGACGCAGTGCTAAAGGACAGTTAATATATATTGTGTCCTCCTTCACCTACACAACAGCAAAGCTCCATCCACCTAAACAGCCAGATTGTACCTTGGCATAAAGATGCTATGGGCTGCACACCTTTATCAATATGAAAGATTGATTTCCCTAGTTAAGGACAACATAAGATTTATGTTTCAAGATGGCTACAAGGCCACCTAAAAATCCACCTACCCAAGCACAATTTTAATGCTGTGAAAGATAACTAAGTACACTTCTAAGCCTGACTGATAAAAACCCCACTCATTTTTCCAGAAAGATCTGCCATCCTCTTAAATCCCTGGTATGATATATTGGATGTCTGGAATCACTTTCAGCAGAGAGAAACTTAGGAAAGCAACTTCTTATTGCTCTGGCAGAGGAAGAACATTTCTTTTTAACACTAGACAGAATGGAAGCTTGTAGTTTAGGAAAGTTCTTAGTCTGAAATAGCTCAGATGGGATAATAACACTTTAAAGCTTTCCATCAGTATTTCTTGAAAAGTGTTCTTTTGTCTCTGGAATGGAAGAGTTAGCACCAAAGGAATTTAGCATCTGAGGTATATATAAAATGCTACATCTAGAAGGTCAGCATTAAGAAAAAACACCCTTTAGAAAAGAAGACATTATAACTCTTTGGGAACTGTGATGTAAAGGAACCAGGAAAAAAAAAAAGACTAATGTCAGAATTATATTTGCCCATATGATAAAGGAAGCTGCTCTGTAGGTCCTGGATAGTTCAGAACACAACTTCCACAGAATTAAACCTACTGCTGTTCAGTAACTGCTCAAACAGGTGCTTGTCATTTCCAAGCACTTCAGGGAGCCCTGCCCTTTCAAGAACACTGCTGTAAAATGGAAATTATTTACACCTACAATTTTAACTTGCATAACATACATCCTGTCCAGAGAAGCCATTTATAAGTCTTCTGGGACAGGAGATTATGCTGTTATTTACAGTTTGAAAATATTACAATGCCTTCACAAAAAAGAAGCAAGCAAGTAAACCCGACATAACTTACCATCCTCCTCAGTCTGCACAACCAGCTCCTCACTCTCCATTTTGCCTTCTGGGTTAGAAAGGGCCAGCCTCAGCCTGATGGTCATGAAGGGCCGAAGACCTCGCAAGGTATAGTGAGAAGAAGTTTGGATGAGTTCCTCTGCCTCAAATTTTTGCTGGTTAAAGACATACTGGTACTGGACTGTGAGATTGTAGCTGTGGCAGCGGGTCACCGCATAACCAAAGGGCTCCCACTGCAATGTCAGCTGCCGGGAACGGATATCGACAACTTCTACATTCTGTGGTCCATGGACAGGATCTGTGAGGCAGAGAGAAAATAAATAACAAAAGAAATAACAAATTAATTCAACTTTAAAAGAAATCAGCCACCGTTAATATGCCTCCTGCCATACTGCCACAGTATCTGGGTACCTCACAATTCTGAGTGTTCTTGCCTTTACAAGGTAAAAGCAATATTACTCACATTTTTGAGAGAAGGAACAAAGGCAAAGGGAAATTAATGTCCAACCCACTAATGTATTCTAGCTGAGTGAAAATCCTGTCATAGTGCACCGAACAGAGGTCATGCTTCTGAGTCCTGCGAAATGTCACCGAACCCAACAACGGCAGCATGATTTAAGCAGTGTGGAAGCTGCACTTTCTTCACTTTTACACACACATTCCTTCCCAATACCTCAGTGAATGCAGCCCTAAGTGATGCAAGAAAATAGCAGTCAGAAGAGAAGGAACGGGCTCAGGTCTCTCAGCATTACACTCCTGCACCCTCCTTGCAACCCCAAGCCCACTCTGCTCTGACTGAGGCACAGGAGTACAAGAACCAAGACGGACACTGCCAGACATCCTCTGCCCTGCTGATGCTCCCTCCGTTTTTAATTCCTGAGAGGCACTCTTGGATGTTTTGGCAATGGCATACACAAGCAGACCATGCCTCTCTTTCAGTAAGTTTTGTGAGCCAACTCAACCTTATGCCACCAAAACTTTTATTTCAGAGCACATCAATGCTTTAGTCTCAACAAAGTTTCATCATCCTTTATTATTCTTTCTACAGTATCTGTCTGAGGTAAAGTTTGAATATTCATGTGTAAGAATCATTTTCACCTGCTGTTCCTTAATTTATTTTTAACAGCATAACTCAGAAGCTTTGACTACAGACTTTGCCCTTCTTATGAAATATAAATGCATGCGTTGTTACACATGCAGATATAAAGAATGAAAGATGAGTTAGTAAAATCAGTGTTTGAGACATGTCAGATGGTAATACCACGACACATGTCACAGTTTGTTTATCTGACATTTCTTCAACTCGGCGAGCTCATTTGCTTTGTTGTCCAATATATACCTAAGAAAAATAATTAGAAAATACATTATTCCACACATTTTGATGGATGTTGCAATTTAGTGTTTTGCCCACTTCTTCCATTCTGTTCCTTTCACAAGCTGAAATTATAAGGGAACATTTTTATGGAAATAAAAAAAGTTATTGGGACTCCAAAATAGAAGCTGCAGTACTCCGGAAGACAGTAAAAGTGGAGGAAAATCATTCTACTGATTCTTGAAGGAACACAACATCCATACTGTGAACAATCTACTAATGGACGAACAAAAAACACACTGCAACAAGCAGTATATTCCATAATACTTTCAAAAATAAAACCAAAAAAACATACCCTAGCAACTGGCATAGTAACTGGCAACAGGAAAACAGCTGTTTCTGAAGTAAAGACTATCCTGAATATTTACATCATAAAATACCACAAAGCAGAAGGGACCCACAGGGATCATCGAGTCCCACCCCTGGCTCCACACAGCACCACCCAAACCCTCTGGCTGAGGGCGCTGCCCTCCGCTCCCTGTGAGGAGCTGCCGCCGCCATGAGGCCTCCCCTCAGCCTGCTCTGCTCCGTGCCCAGCAAACACAGCGACCTCAGCCGCTCCTCTCACACACTGAAGCCCTCAGACCCTTCCCCAGCTCTGCAGCCCTCCTCCGGATGCTCTCTCACAGCTTCATGTCCTTCTTATGTTGTGGCACCCAGAGCACAGCAGGACAACCCCTTCCCTCGCCCAGCTGGCTGCACTGGGCCTGATGCACCCCAGGGGATGGCCGGCCCTTCTGGCTGCCAGGGCACACTGTGACTCATGGACAACTTGCTGCCAGCCAGAACCCCCAGGTCCCTTTTTGTGGGACAGCCAGGGTTGCCCTGTGTAGTCCCAGCTGCACAACCCAGCACTTCTCTACTTCGTACAGATAGAAACGACCCTCAGATCTCTCAAGACTGTGGAGTGAGACCTCTGTGCTCTCAAGGCAATCACTGCTCCTCTCAGTTTAGCATCATCCACAAATTTAATTCATAAAACTTTCAGATCTTTATTGGAGTCATTGATGAAAACATGAAACAGAACTGGTTTGAAAATGGAGCCCTGCAGAACCTCACTAGTGACACACAGGGCAAATCTCAGGCCATAGCCCCCCATGTCCAACACAGCCATGTTTTGGTCATCATGGGACATTCTTAGGGTCATACTGCCAGGGCTTTCTAACATTACAAACCACCTTCCCTATAAATACGGGGACCCTGACAACACAACATCAGTCTTTAATAGACCTGTGACTTGGTGGCAGTCTTCTGGCCCAAGGAGCAATTTCAGTCTATTCCCACCTTTTGTGTTGTCTTTCGTGGAGGAGGATGGATCCTCCTCCACCAAAAAAGCCACGGCTTCAGAGGAGCAGCAGCAAACATGAGCCAACGGATGTCAAACCACCAGAGAGCAGTGTCGAGCCCATGGAGGTGGACATCCCACTAGAGGAGGAACCCATGCAGGTGGATCCACCTCCATCGAGGCAGGGCAGGCACCCCAACATCGTGTCTGCCTGCAGACGCTGCTCCATCCGTCGGCAGCGCACCAGGGGCTCTCGATTTCCATCCTGGCGTTGAAATGTCACCATCCGCCAGAGAGCCCTGCGCCAGCTGCTGCTCCCTGCCGCCCTTTCTTCCCCGTCCTCCATCCTCATCCTTCCCAAGAGCTCTCACCTCTTCTTTCCGAGCTCTGAGGAAACGGGAAGGGCTGGGACTGCTGTCCTACAAGCTGCTGTGCTGGGACAAGAAGACAAGTCCAGCGGATGGCCCTGAGCTCTGTGCAGCCTTCAGGTGAGCCCTGAGAAGAGGGCAGGACTGGGACTGGTGTCCTCTGAGCTGCTGCAGCAGGACAGCAGGAGGAGCCCAGCGATGGCCCCGAGCTCCCTGTGGTCACAGAAGCTACAGAGGCAGCTGTTCCTTTGGAGAAGCAGAGGACTTTGGTTTGGACGGGAAGAAGGGCTGAAGTGCAGCATGAAGGTCCATTCCAGTTGCTCCACTGGGACTTTTGTTTCAACACTGGAACATAACCAATTTAAAAGGACAACACTAAATAATAACAATAAAAACCTAAGCAATTTTTTAAAAAGCAAAACCAGACTGTGCCTCTCCATTTGGGTACCTGAGGGTCTGCTCAGGGACTGCCCAGTGCAGCAGTATGCCAAGACCTCCCTGCAAGGTCTGTGCAATCTTGGCAGAGCCAACAGCTCCTCCCAGCTTGAGCTCTACTTCAATACATACATACACTTCTGAAATAGGACAGTTTTTAAAGTATGTGAGGTCTAAATCTAGTGACTGATTCTGTTTCCAGATAAGCCATGTCATTTCTCTAGCAACCAGAAAACACCTTAAAGGAAATTCTCCAGCACTTCGTGTGTTTACATATATATACATATATTTAGAAATTAGAGAGTTTGTATGAATGTATATATGGGCACTTATTCATAACTGTTGATCATTCCTTTACTGTAAAACCACAGAAAGAACATTTTGTAGATTTATTGTATACGTAATTAAGCTGAACCAAATAATGTTTCTGTGACAGTTTCCAGCCTCTGAAACTGTAACAATGAGCACAATCCTGGCTTTGGAAGCATTCAAAGACAACCAAAACCACCTGAATGTCCTTCAGAGCTTTCCAAAGTAAATGACTCCTGACTCCAAACCAGAATGGGGCTGAGGCACTCCAAAAATTTCATGTCTTGGCAGCAGTGCAGCTGAAGATGGCAATTAACCTCCATGCTAATGTTACAGCATTTTAAAAATTAGCTATTTAAGTCCATTATGTTATAGAATGAATGGGCAATGAGAGGGTGTTTGGTTTATTTACGTCAGGTGTGTTAACTATTGGTGGGTAAGAAATGAGACTGATTCAGCATCATCTCATTAAAGTGCATGTCCAAAACCTTTCCTGTGGATGATTATCTGCATTTTCCAGTTATCTCATCTTGTTCACATTAGCCCTTTCAATTCTTAGTTTCATAAAACTAAGTCTCCCAAGCTGGTTCGTGTTGAACAATCTCAAATTCTAACTCCATCATTTTATCATAAATGCTCTATGATATATCCTGATTTATTTTTTTTTTCCTCAGCACAGTGTTTTTAGTAGAGTAACCTGGCTATGAACAGCAGACGGGTTTGAATTATAAGGCAAGAAACTAAACTCCAGATTTCAAATACTGTCCAGAGACCCCACTACACGAACACAGAACATTCTGCATTACCCAAAAGCTATCTTTTCTCAGGCTTATGTCATTAAAATATGAAATTTACCAGTCCAGTGGGGTAGGGTTGTAGCAGTGAGGTGGGAAGTGAATTGGGTGCTGCACTGAAAACAGAAATGGGATGCAAGTTTCAGAAATATCCATATGCTCAGGCGATTCCAAAAGTGTAGAGGTTTAACATCTAATGGCCTTCTGTATTTTTTAGCCAAGAGGAATGTATAAATAAGTAAAAACTATTTAAACCTTAGGTTCAGAGAGGGAGAAATGAGGCTGGAATCACATCAGTAAATTGAAGCACAAGACCTGCAAAGCTTTTTATTCCTTCTGGCACCCTTATCTCATCTTTCAATCTCCTTTTCCTGGAAGCTCAGACTATGTAATTCTGAAAATGTTTTCCTGTTGCCACACTGATTTCCTCCACAGCATAAGCCATTGAAACTTATTGTTAAAGATGAGATTTTGTATTGTTTCTAAAGCGCAGCAGTCTTACTACTTTCCCAGTTTAATTCCTCCTGCTCTTCAGCTTTGCAAGTGTATATCCTTCTTTTTCAATCTTAATCTCAAAAGGTCCGTCGTACCCATTTCCCTGGGTCTGCTATACAACATAAACTATTTTTCATAATGTAATCACTTATTTTCCCTAAAAGAGTAAACTAAAGCTTAGCAGAAGGAGATTTGGGGGTACTGGTGACAGCAGGTTCAACATGTGCCAGGAGTGCACCCTAAAGGGCAAACCTTATTTTGGGTTGCATTAAACACAGCACGGCTGTCTCATCAAAAGAGGTGACTCTCCTGCTGCATTTAGCACTTATGTGGCCTCACTTTCAGCACTGTGTGCAGCTCTAGGTTCCACAATATGACAAGACGCCAAAGTCCTTGAAAGAGTCCAGAGGAGGACAACAAAGATGTTTAGAGGGCTGGAAGACACATTCCAGGTAGTAAAGACTGAGGATATATGGGTTGTCCAGTCTGGAGAAAAGGAGGCTGAGAGGCAACATCACTGCTGTCTCCAGCTTTGTGAGGAGAAGGAGCAGAAGGTGGTGCTGGGTTGTGATCATGGGAACTGGTGGCAGGATGGGAATGGCACAAAGATGTGCAGGGGAGGGTCAGACCGGGCATGAGGAAAAACTGCCCTGTTGTGAGGCTGGTCAGACACTGCAACAGGCCTCCCAGCAAGGGGGCTCTTAGTGATCAGGAGGAGACTGCATCATGCCCTCCTTAATATGCTTTAACTTTTGGTTAGTCCTGAAGAGGTAGGCAGTTGAACTAGATGATATCTGTACATTCATTCCAACAGAACTATTCTATTCTCTATAATCTTCTACTATTGGAAATACCTGAAGAGTGGACAAACTGCTCCAATTCTGTATAGAATACAAAAATTATAGCTTTCCAATAAAGCAAGGAGAAAACCAGAAATTATTATTTGGCTAGTTGAAGAGAAGTTACTAATATAGATCTCAACTTCAGTTGTACAGAAAAACTACCAAAGCAAGACAGAAACAGTCTGACCCTACCTGAATAGTGATGGATCATATATATTAAGACATCAGTGGAACCTGCATATACTGAAGTTTCTACATGTACTGAGACCTTGGAAAACCCATGGAAATTCTTAACAGGCAGCAGCAATGAAACAGCTGTCACTGATCTATTAAAACTAGCCTTGAATCTGTACAAAGAAAATCACAGTCTCGGGGATTTCACTGTGCAAACACTTCATTTTCCTTTCAGCCTGACTGAACTATTAATTACATCAAAATCAAGGACCAGACAGTATTTTTTAATACTGCATTTCTCACCAACACTTCCACACCTATCCTTACTTCAGTAGGACGCTACAAAAGTTAGCCAGCCAGGAACCTTGCTGAACTCCCTGTGATAGCCAAATGGCCAGGACGGAAACAAACTCTCCCAGCAGATCGTTCAGGTGTGCTCTTAGTCCTCACTCCATGTAAATGGATGTTTTTGACCCACTGGTGACCACTACTATTCAGGAACTGCACCTCCTGCTATCACCATTTCACAGAAAGTGTACTTTTATGGTTGTTTCTGTAATTTTCTTATTGAATTTTACAGATCTTGTTTTGTTCACTATAGTCGTCTCGCTCAAGGTGAGATTGTAGAAAGGTAGAACTTGATTTAGATTATTAATAGCAATTGTCTCTGCTTCAAATCTCTCTCCGCCTATGGAAGACCAAAGAATAAAAGTCGTAATGGCAAAGCACCAGAGTTTGAAGATGAAGCTAAGGTTAAGCTGAGAAGTTAAATAGAGAAAATCAGCTGTTGCTCTTCAGGTTAACTACTTGCTGCAGGGGCCTAATTGCAAGGCATTGTTACTACGGCTGAACTGTTTTGAGGCCCCACTGCCCACATCTCCTGACCCTATGGAGAAAGAGGCGTTGTTTATTAGCAGTGCAGTTGTCCACTGATTACATCGTTTCCCAGCAGTAGATTACTGAGGGTGAGAAAGCACAAAAGGAGGAAAATCAGGCATGACAGGTGCAGCAGCTTTCTGAGAGCCCTGCTGTTTCCTGATCAACTAGAGAAGAAGTATGTGGAAGTGCCTTCCCCTCAACACGCTCACCCATCAGCTCATCGGCCAGTCACTCCAAACAGATCCCAATTAACATCTGGTGCCCTAATAAGGCCCGCATCTGCTCCTTCCTAGGCAGGCTCTCATACAGACCGGGAGATGCTTGCATGCGTTGGTAGTTAATAGTAAGCCCAAAACTCTGCTCTCACAGCTACCTGTGTGTTATGGCCTCTTTTTTGTCCAGAAAGTATTTAAATTAATATTTAAATTAAATTTAAATTTAAATATTTAAATTAGAATCTTTCAATTCAATTAAATTAATTTAAAATATTTAAATTAAAAACTTAACAAATATAAATTTGGTAGCATCACAGAATAGCCTTTCTAGATTAGAGAACTTCATAGAATATTTCACTTTTACAATAAATTGAGACTGACTACTTTTCATGTGACAACAACAACATTCCTACTAACAGTAAAGTGGAAAATGGGATGATTCTTTTGATATTCCTACCTGTTCTACAAAGACACCTTTTTTGTTTCGCAGATGGAAAGCTAAACAGTAATTTGTCTGGCAATGATTTGATTGCAGGTATTAGATGAGAGCTGAAGCTGTCTCTATCTCACCTTGACTCCCTATTTCCCATCTTTCTCCCTCCACTTCCATAGGATGCTATTACCTCCTAGCAAAATAATGTAGCAAGATAAAACAAAGCAAAAGCATTCAACTGGTATGTTTTATCCAATTCAAATGTGTGTGATGGCTCAGGATCAAACAGACAACTCCAGTGAGTGCTGTACACCTCTTCAGAGATGCTGACAGACGAGTTATTCTATAAACACCCCCTGTATCCTCATCCTATGTGCAGACATTTCAGAGCTCTGTCCAGTCTTGAAGCACTGCATGTCTTTTTGGTGACAGTGTCTTTGCTGAGCAATAACAACACGTACAGATGCTGCCCATCATATTTTAATTCCTTCCCAGCCTGAATGTGGTACAAATGCCCTTTCAAATATGACAGATAAAAACATTGATTAGGCAGAGCTCCTCAGCCTTTCTTGGCCTTATTCTTTCCTGCATAAGGAAAATTTCCCTCATTTGGATTTCTTTTTAACTGTTTCAGGTGTCAAGGCTCCAAAGACACGGCTGAAAGCTGAAGGCAGACAATTATACAGAAAGGTGTCTTCTAAGAGAAGAGTTTCAACAGAGAAAACAAGAGAAAAAAGGAAGGGACCTAATACAGCAAAATGGCCATGGAGCAAACAAGCTGCTTGTTGAAGTACGTGCAATCAACTCATCCCCACGTCACAAAGAAATAGGTGTCATTACAGCTGATGAACAAAAATAGGCCATCTGATAGCATTCTGTGAGAAATGAAGGAGCAGTGCCACACAGCTGGATCCATTATAAAAGAACTATGAAATAAGCTGGATCACTGACTATGTGCTAAGCTGGGGAGTGAGCTCTTGCAACAGTTAACACGACCATTTCACTGCGAGTCACAGCACATCTTTATTTTTTGATCGATCTGGTTTTGTTTCGGTTGCAAATTTTAATTTGAATTCTGCATTGTAGAAAACTCAAGATTTCAAACTGTGTTTTCCCCTTATATTTGGAAATGGTAAAAAGAAAGCTTTCTTCTTCTGGTACCAAAAACTGTTGTTCCATAACCAACTTAAAAATAATCATTTAAAACAACAATAAGGAGCAATTATGACTTTATTAAAAACATCTATCACGGAAACACTTAGTGGTGCTATTCCATGGCTGGGAACAAAATGGGGATTATGGAGCATTTTGATGATTAAATGCAGAAGCATAATTAAATATGCTAATGTAAGCAAAATTACAAAGCAGGTAAACCACTTCATCTTTGGCAAACAGAAGTAAAATGTGTTTTTTTTCCTATGAATCTGTTTATTTTATTACGTATAAATAAAATTTATTTGTGCAATTTTATTAACATGCGTATGTATTTAATTTGATTACCTCTTTCTCTGTGCACCGCTGCCGTTAGCTTCAAACAGAACAAGAGGAAAAGATTGCAATACTGAGTAAGGTATTTCCTGACAAAGAATAAATTATCGCCATAAAAATAAAGGAGGTAATCAAAATAGCAGGGAAACAAACGTTTGAGAGGTTTCCTCTATGCAGCCATAGGTCTGTTGAATTACTCTGAACAGCAGAGAGAAGCACTGCTCCTGCAGATAGGCCTTCTCACATTTCTAACTGCAGCTTCCTCTTCTGTCCATGCAATCTGCAACCAAAATTCTCCATCATCTTTTGGAAGTCTTTCAAAAATAAATAAAAACTATGAAAAATAGTTTTCCACGTCTACTTGTCAGCCTAGTGGAAAGAGCCCCCAGCTGATGAAGCATTGGCTTTGAGGGGGCTATGGTGATACCTTAGTTGCCCAAAGCCACTTGAAGCTCATCCCATCTTCTCAAGATTCAAGAGAAGCAACAACTCCCTTTTTCACCAGCAATGGGCACTCAGATTTGAGAAATCCACAGAGGACAATGACTAGCTGATATTTCTGTGCTTAATGATATTTCAAGTGATATTCTCCCCACAGTTTACCACACTGGCAGGAAAAATAAATATCTGTATGTTTTCAATTGCTAAGAATGCTGAGATTGGATAATTACGTAGGGCAAATGAGATACTGACACAGACATAGAAGACTAGACAAAGGGAGGAGATGTCCTCAGGAGTGAGTGGTTAGAAATTCAGGTAGAGTAGAAGATGCCAACCCATTTTTTTTTCCCAGTTAAGCCCTTCAGTGGGCCAAGAGATTTTCAAACTCCCGTGCCTGAGTATTGTCTGCAATGTGTTTTAGAAACATCTTTTTAGACAGGCTCTAAATACAACATATGGGCAGCTGTTTCATTCTAATTTCATGCTGATGTCTTTCTTCCAATAGAAAGTTGAAATCAGCAGTGCAATGTCATTACTGCCACGGATGGATAACTATTGTGTGAATGCACATATCTAAACAAACGTTTATTTCAAACTGCTGTAGATACTCCTTGGGATGGTGGAAGAAGGATAAAAGTTGGCTCTGAAAAAAATCAATAGCCCAATAATTGCTCATTTCCTATGTTATGGTTGCACTTCTAACCTACAAAAAATAAAGCAGAATAACTTTATCCCTAAGCTTATCTGGCTGTAAAATTTCTGTTCAAAGATGTCCATGTTCCCAATAGGAGCCATTCCCATTTTTCTGGATTTTCTGACTCAATTAATAAGCCAGACTCGCTACAGTGCAACAGCCAAAATCCTGGTGTGCTTCAACAGCTGCTCACAAGAGGGACAAAAGCAAAATTTCTCCCAGCATCTTCCTGCAGATGCCAGCTATCCAGCACTGAGCTACAAAGTGCCAATGTCTCTTCTCTGGCTTTAACTAACTCAGTTTTGTCAGCTCCCTGGGATGTCAGCAGGCAGCAGCATCAATAAGTAACTCCTCAGGTCATGGTCAGCAACGCAGTAGCCAGGTAGATTTTACAACAGGATTGCCCAGATTTCTGCCTTTGAGACTTTTCCCAATCTGCTTTCAACACCACCACAGCTCCGACACAGACGGAGCCAGGATCAGTGCCCTTTCTGAGTGCCATCGGACTGGCAGGTCTGTAAAGCAAAAGGGCTCACGGAAGGAGGAGGCCTGGGAAGAAGTGAGAGCAAAGATCCCAGAGAGCAGATGTGAGGAGCAGGACCAGTATTCCTTTACCAGCACTGATTGGTGAGACACTAAAAAATTACTCTTACGGAATTTCAGTGCAGACCTTACGCACGACACAGATACATTATGTGGATAAACTCGTTCTTCAGAAAAACTACTGAGCCTCTTCACAGAGGGCACTGCTTCTAAGACAGGTGAAACCTGAACATAAGGACCTTCGTGTCTGTGCATGAACCTGTGCATAAATGTTCACACACACATGCAGCCCCCCTCCATGCCAGGATGCCACACTTGATCAGAGAATGAAACTACAGTTTGCCACGAGGAAACTTTCTGCAGTCTTCAGAAAGGAAAAAAGCAGAAAGATGTAATGGAGACTGAAAGCCACACAAATCATGCTGGTGATCAGTTTCTAAGCTTCTCTACCAAGTCCCTTACTGGTCCATTTGTCTTGGAACTAAAAACTTGAGGTTTTAATGAGCACAGGAAGGTCAACTCTAATGGACCTAAATGTAGAGAGGCATAAAACTGTCAGTCTGCATGACAGAAATTGGCCATGTCCTCATCTGCAGGCCAGTGGAAAAGCAGAAGTAGGTTTACACTCTGCTCACTTTGTTCATAATTCACTGATCCCCCATCAGCTAGCTTTCCCATAACAAAGAGCACTGTTACTGCGCCGAACGCCGTGACACAGCCCAGCCTTGGGAAGGCTGTCACAGCAGGAGGGAGGCCATGCTGTGAGGACCCACGTCTGGTCCTGGGGATGCACAGCTCTCCGTTTTTGGCTCTGAAACACAACTGGCGACAATGTTTGGGGCACCGCTGAAAGTTTCAAAGCTAATGAACGAGTTAGTTAGTCGTGCCCAAAAGGTTGGGCCAAAGCTCATTTGTCAACTTCAAGATCTTTATTCTGTAAAGTTTTATTTTTCTGGGTGAATGAAGGCTCTTGCACTTGCCATTTCTTACTTACATACAAAAGAAAAAAAAAAAAAGAAATGAAGTGGAAAAAAAAGCAGTGTGTTTTGTTTTCAGCAACTATGGCTTGATTCTTTGCTGCCATGGCTTTAAAGACAAGGCTAGAAGGAAGTAGATGAGCATTCATGTGTGAAAAAGCCTATGTTTTTAACAGAATTAGGCAGCTGAGCTCATTTCCACCCCATTAGGATCAGTCTATGAGACAGTGCTGCCAACGAAAGCGCAAGAGATTAGTTTTCTCCTCACTAGCTTAAGCAATGCTCTGGGCACCAAATAAAGATCACGACACTTTCTGGGGATACTGCAAAGCTCGTGCAGGGAACTGATCCAGATCCTGCCTTCCCATTTCTCAGCAAAGCCATTTCCACAAAAATGAGCCACTGTGCCCTGAAAGAGTTTATTTTGAAATGGAAAGAGGAGAAAGGATGTCAATTCTGACTGGAAAATCCATTTGCTGGAAGTGTGTTAAGGAAGTTAAGTTTCTAAGAAAAGACCTGTTAATATGTCACTGAAACATTCCAATAACCACTGCTGCAGGTAGGCACCACAGCTCTGCGTGTTCTAACAGCATTTACTGCAAGACACTTTTTGTTCACTTCATGTAGCCTTGAATTAATATAAAGAAAATGCCATGTTCCTAATTTCTTTTTCTTCTAATATTCCTTCCTAAAACAAGTGTTGAAAAAGTCACTTTGATGCTTAGTTATCTTCCAGCTGCTAATGATTTCCTTCTGTTCAGAGCAGAGGGCAATAAAGAAGGGCAGAGAAAAAAATAGTTACTGCTTTATTATTAAAATAATAATATTCCTACTGGATATATGTTAGCATTTGCTCCCTGGATGGTTGTAATTTATCTCAAGCAGCAGAATATTAGAAATGTCAGGGATTTCCAACTGGCATCCACTCAGCTGCTCTCTCTCCAGACTTACAGATACAACCACTTTCTCTTCCCTCTTAATCTTCAGAAAATCTCCTGTGAAACTCAATATCCAAGAGCATTACAGCTACAAAGTGAAGCAATCATTTGTTCAGACCAGATGGAATTAGGGTTGCTTGTGCAATGTGAATGTTGTATTACACATGCATACACACTGTGCCCATGATCTTCAAGGGATTTTTAAGCATCTGTGGTAACAGGGGACAGGGAAAGAGCCAACCCAGCCCCTGACCCCTGTCAGCCACTGGGTCTCAGTCTCAGGCCTTGCTCATACACTCCTCCTTCACCCCCAAACACATCCGAGTTCCACTGTCCAACACAGCTCCTCAGCTCAGAGATCAAATCTGGCAGATTTCTCCTCCAAACCACCTGAGCACAGCAGGGAAACCATTTTCTCCACAGCTGTAAGGATCCTCTCCCTTCTAATCCAGGACTCAACCTTGGACAGGCTAAGCAGAACCCAGACCAAGTGAAGTCTTTTGAAAACTTACCCATTACCATCTCTGAGCCTCTTACTATCACATGCATATCAGCGGGCTATAATTTCTTTCCATTTCATCCAATGCAATCACACAAAACCCAGCTGTGATGGGTTTTCACGTTGACAGAAAAAACATTAAAAAAAAAAAAAAAACAACAAAATAAAACCCACAAATCAGAGTGAAAAGTTAGCCTTAGAGATGCTTGAGCTGCTTCCTCCAGAAGACATAGGCTTAAGCTCAAAAACTGCATGAGTATATTATTAGGTCATGCAGACCAGCACAGGAGAATTGTATACACAAAACTGATGTTCAGCTGGTTTTCATATTAGGACTGAAAGATCCTGGATTCCTTTGTTCTATGAGTCTAGCTAGCATCCCACAAAGCATCAAAGCATCCCACACAAAAGTAAGGATATGCAATATCCTTATGCATATCCTTAGTAAATATGCAATATTTACTAAGTATGCATATTGTTCATTTAAACAAATTAAGAATAACAGAGCAGGAAAAAACCCAAACTCCAAGATCACTGGAAAATACCTCAGAGAAAAAGAATACAAAGGGCCCCAATTCCTCTGCACATCAGTCAGGACATGAAAATTCTCAGCACAGCAAGCTTGCCTAACGACTGCTTACATTCATTACTACTGCATCTGATGGAAGTGCTAACCCTTCGCCTTCATTACACTTCCCCAAAGAACACAAAAATAGAAAGACAATGACCAGCTCTCAGCTCTAAATTAAAGTTTAGGAGATCAATCAAAGGATGTAAAAGGCTGTTCTTGCTTTGTGATGTTCAGTGTATCTGCCTTATTCGTTGTCTGTGTACTCCAACCCAGACACTGCCAGCTGTATTAAACAGTACATGACCACCTAATGGAAACCTAACAGCTTGGGGAAGTGTGAGGTACCAGTATACTCATCACAATAAAATTCTCCTGTGAGAGCAGTTTATTGATTTGTGTATTTTACTTTCTCTGGGATTATTGTTCAATTACTTTTATCCTCTGAGATGAAAGCAGCGGAATGTAACATCAAAAGCAGATAAAAAAGTTGCATGTTTCAATTTTTTCTTTTAAATTTGCATAATATCCATTACAGATCTGATTTTCAAGGGAGCCCTCTGAGAGCAACAATGGAGGGTAACTATCAGACGTATAGCTCTCATCTGCATTTTCTCTAATTATTCTGGAAATTCTTTTCTATAGAGCACATCATTTGTCCTTGAGCAAACAGCAGGCTGCAGAAGTTATGTGACCACAGCTCCCTTCATCAGGTGAGCTGCTTGTAATTGTTGACATGATTAGTAGTTTATCACCACTTACATACTCAAATACAAACACGGCATAGAACTTCCACTACTAACTTGCAGAACCATTCAGGAGCTTAAAGCATTGGAGGTGGTGAAGATATCAGGAAAATGTCATTTTGCTGGTCTGCGCTCATTCTTCTCTAAAAGCTTTTCATCTTCTGTTTGCACAAAAAAAGATAATTTTCTAAACTGCCAGTGCTCTGTGGGACACAGGCTCATGCCATTTTAGTTTACCACGCACATCACAACCAATGCAACAAATGCAATCAGGACCTCGTTCCCCTGTCTGAGGGAACTGAACAAGGAATTAAATGGTGTTCCCTTCCATCTGCACGAAAACAGAGCTTTGCTCTGCACTCTTTATATGTGAAACTGGCTTAACATCCTCAAATACAAAAAGCCACATACTCCAAAGTTAAAATTCCACAAGAATTATCACATAGGTTAGTGATCTAGCAGAACAGCTACTGTGCTTACTATGGTAAGGCCACCATATGGACAGCAGTACCGTAGCTCAACTCACACCCTTGGGGATCACAACCCTCAATTTTAATAACTCATCAGCTGGATGACCTCAGTATCACCCACACACCTACTGACAGCAGGAATGTGCATTTTGCGAAGGGTACATGTGTTGTAATAATACGGTGAGTTTAAATAACTATTTGCACTTCTCAATTTACATTTTTGATGAATATTCATTTATTTAGCTCTAAGCGGTGGTATCCATTTTAGAATACAAATAATTGAGCACTGTGACACAGCACCTAGCTGCACTATCTTAGGTTGCAATATATGCTTGTCTACATAGAAGTGCGGAAGACTGCCC
Organism: Chrysolophus pictus; assembly: GCA_037305975.1. Taxonomy (NCBI): domain Eukaryota; kingdom Metazoa; phylum Chordata; class Aves; order Galliformes; family Phasianidae; genus Chrysolophus; species Chrysolophus pictus. Next base: position 10,875,720 of record CM074595.1, read on the forward strand.
TTTGAATTACTCACAGTAGCAACACATTTGGCTATTGAATGGATCAGAATGCCACTCTGAATACAAAAAGAAATAGAGTACTGGAGACCTGCAGACCACTGCAGCTTGATTTTTACTGAAGTTGAGCTACTCATCTGCTCTGGCACTGATTTTGTCTTTCTGCAACAGGCTGTTGTAAAATGAAGTCATTGCAAAGCTATTTCAGAAAAGGTTGGAATATAAAGCAGACTGGTTTTCTTTTAGTGATGCAATTACAAGGAGAATGTAGTCATGAATACCACTGAACTTTAAAATATTGTTTCTAGGAGCAATAGATTTTACCCAAAGAGATATTAGCACTCCACCTCTACATTAAAAAAATCACTTGAAAACTTGCAGCAACACATTTACAGTCCATTAGTATGCATTTTCAAATGCCATGCCTCGAATGCAACAGTCAAATTTCAGAATCAATCAGCCAAAAGGAATTATTTTACTCAGAAGTTATGTGAAAAGAAAGTAGCAGAAAACAGTAAAGCATAGAATAACTTTACACTGTAACTTACAAACCTACATAGACTTGTCAGTGAAATAAGCAGCAGTACACTATGCTAGGAACTAGGGAAGTGTCCATCCTCATCAAGTAAAAGACCAAATTTACAAATGGTCCTTTTCCTATTAACATATTTTAAAAAGCCCTTTTTTTAGTTCCCCACACTACTGACCAGCTCCAGTCCTGAGGTTTGGTCACATAAATGCTCTCCCTGTAGTGGCAAACAACATCTCTGTAGTCCTCCTATATTCACAGAATCACAGAATGGCCAGGGTTGGAAGGGACCTCAAGGATCATGAAGCTCCAACCCCCTGCCACATGCAGAGCCACCAACCTCCCCATTTAGCACCAGACCAGGCTGCCCAGGGCCCCATCCAACCTGGCCTTGAACACCTCCAGGGATGGACGGGGCATCCACAGCCTCTCATGGCAGCTGTTCCAGCACTCATCACTCTTTCTGTAAAGAACTTCCCCCTGACATCCAATCTAAATCTCTCCTTCAACTTAAAACCATTTCCCCTTGTCCTGCCGTTATCTACCCTTGTAAAAAGTTGATTCCCCTGTTTGTAGGCTCCCTTCAGGCACTGAAATGCTGCAATGAGCTCACCCCACAGCCTTCTTTTCTCCAGGCTGTACAAGCCCAGCTCCTTCAGCCTGTCCTTGTAGGGGAGGTGCTCCAGTCCTCTGGTCCTCTTTGTGGCTTTCCTCTGGACCCCCTCCAACAGCTCCCTGTCTATTTTGTGCTGGGAGCCCCAGACCTGGATGCAGGACAAGAGCACCTGATCCACAGCTACCTCTTAAGTCCTTAAAGAATAAATCATCAGTGTCATCATTCTGGAAGGGTGGCCTATGGTAGATGACACAACTTCCTTCCCCACAACTGCCCTGCTTGTTGTTGATGAAGGGCCATCATGGCTGTCCATCATGACCAACAGGCACAGGGCTCTTCCCAACACATTTTGCTTATGCCAATGATACTGCAGCTACGGGACAGAGCCAAGACTTCCAGCTGCTCTGGCCACTTTCTCTTGCTGAGTGCATTGGTGTACAGACATTTCAAATGTGCTTCACTGTACCCTACTACTCATGGAAATGTCTGAAGGATCTCAATATCACACAATCCCTAAAATTCTGGAGTCTTCTCCCACAGCTTATCACTGATGAGCCTGGTTTTATTTCTTTTCATCCATCAAATCATATGCACCCTTCATATCCTCATTCAAAACTAGCGCCATAGCCTCTCCATGACCAACACAGCCATGTTTTGGTCATCATGGGACATTCTTAGGGAATATCAGTCTTTAATAGACCTGTGACTTGGTGGCAGTCTTCTGGCCCAAGGAGCAATTTCAGTCTATTCCCACCTTTTCTGTTGTCTTTCGTGGAGGAGGATGGATCCTCCTCCACCAAAGCAGCCACGGCTTCACAGGAGCAGCAGCAAACCTGAGCCGACGGATGTCAAACCACCAGAGAGCAGCATCGAGCCCATGGAGGTGGACATCCCGCTAGAGGAGGAACCCATGCAGGTGGATCCACCTCCATCGAGGCAGGGCAGGCACCCCAACATCGTGTCTGCTTGGAGACGCTGCTCCATCCGTCGGCAGCGCACCAGGGGCTCTCGATTTCCATCCTGGCGTTGAAACGTCACCATCCGCCAGAGAGCCCTGCGCCAGCTGCTGCTCCCTGCCGCCCTTTCTTCCCCGTCCTCCATCCTCATCCTTCCCAAGAGCTCTCACCTCTTCTTTCCCGAGCTCTGAGGAAACGGGAAGGGCTGGGACTCCTGTCCTACAAGCTGCTGTGCTGGGACAAGAAGACAAGCCCAGCGGATGGCCCTGAGCTCCGTGCAGCGTCCAGGTGAGCCCTGAGAAGAGGGCAGGACTGGGACTGGTGTCCTCTGAGCTGCTGCAGCAGGACAGCAGGAGGAGCCCAGCGATGGCCCCGAGCTCCCTGCGGCCTCCAGGCGGTGTCACAGAAGCTACAGAGGCGGCTGTTCCTTTGGCACTGCACCCCGATCTCGAGGCAGACGCAGCTGCTCCCAGCTGAGGGGCTCAGATCTGAGCACATGCTGACACATTTGAAACTGGAGTTATCAAAAGACGTGCGCTCCACACCTTCATTTTTTCCTTAACACGACCTTTCCATTACAGTTACCTGTGAACAGCAGATGGGTTTGACTTATTAAGCCAGAATCTAAACTGTGAATTTCGTCTATAGTCCTGAGACCCCACTACACAAACACAGAACATCCTGCATTCTCCCAAGAGCCATCTTCTCATAAGGCTTATGTCCTGAAAACATGAGGTTTTTCATTCCAGTTGAGTAGGGCTGTGGCAGCAGGGTGGGAAGCAATTGGGGTGCTGTACTGAAAACAAGATGGATAATATTATTGTATTCATCTCCAAACTGACACATCACAGAATATCTTGATTTGGAAGGGATCCTCAAGGATAGAAAGCCCAACCCCCAGCTCCACACAGCAGCAGCCCAACCCAAACCCTATGGCTGACAGCGATGTCCAGCTCTCCCTGAGCTCCAGCAGCTCCAGGCTGTGCCTGCCGCCCTCTGGGGCAGAACCTTTCCCTGAGCCTCCCCTGAGCAAATCACTGTGCTGCCATTTCAGTGTTGCTGAACATCTTTCTTAATGCTTCTCATTCTTGTGCTGTACTTCGTACAAAGTCTATGGCGCTTTGGTGTAGTTAAGATGATTTCAGCAGCATGTACTTATTAGGGATTCAACTGGGCACAAAAGGGATAATGAACAACATTTAAATAAATCCTGGTAACAGTTTCTAAGTTATAGACCAGTCATATATTATAAATCTCTTTATGTACTTCTATAGCAACTGCTACACAGGTACACCGAAAAAGGTTCACTGTGCACGGTGCTGTATGAGGAGATTTCTGTACCGATAGCTGCTGAAATGTCTAACTATAGGTTTTGTTAAAAGTATTACTGTACCAAGGCTTGCACTTGATTGGAATAAACTCATCATTCTGAATAACACATCCAGTTATGGGCTGTCTCATTAGTGAGGCGACGCATCCAGCCACAACTCCCAGGGTGTCAGGCCAGGAGCAGGAAGCACAGCAATAACCTTTTCACAGAGCTGGGTCTACAAGCTAAATAAGCTCCTGGAAGCCATCAAAGTTGGGGGCTTCAGATCCCCTGCAGCTCAGCTTTATAAAACTAGGCACTTCCAAATGACACAAGGTACACCTCTAACCTGACAAGCAGACAAGGTAAGATACAAGGAACACTGCTGTTGTGTGAAATTATCTTTTACATGCCCTATAAAAACATTTCAATTAATACTATTAATTAACTATTGCTTAATTTATATGTAAAGCAAAGTAACACAGAACAGAAGCACTGACACTGCAACAGGCTTTGGAGATCTTCTGGGAAAAGTACAAAGCAAGGGAAAACCTCTCACTGAATGCATCACTGCAGAGTTCCTCCAAGCACACACCCACCTGATACCTTATGGAGAAAGATTCTTAGCAGAGTCTTTCTAGTCCCTCCTCAAAGAAGATTTTGATCTTCAGATAGAAGAGGACAAAGCAACGTGCCTGTCACCTATTAAGCATGCTTACCTACTTCCCTTATATATATGTATCCAGTTGAGCTTTAAAATTCATGGCTTGAGCATCTTTAGCAATGTAGCCACTGAAATATGCTGCAATAGCCACATATGCTGCAATGCATGTATCAACTCAATAAATTCTGGTTTGTGAACTGCTGCTGAATCCCATGCTCTTCTGGGCTACATGTCCAACAGGTCATTTAAAAATCACCTTAGGATGTCCCTGAAACCCACAGACAGTAACACCAGAGAGCAATAAAAAATGTGGGTATGCAGTAAACACACAGACAAACCATCAGAGAACAAATACTGAGGAGAGAACTAGAAATGGAGAAAAAGAAATGTTCAGCCACAGGGTTAATATTCTTGAGATGATAATCCTCCTATCCAAGATACGACAAATCCAACTTCCTGGGAGATGGCTTTGAGACGTGAAATAAAGCTGCATTCAGCAGCAGTGGACAGAACACATCTGATGCTTCTATTATAAGCAGAAATTAATACCCAGGTAGAAATAACCATAAATCAGTCTTACTTAGCTCATCAGCTGAAATACCAGCCTTTACATAAGAATACATTTTTGGCATTTCCAGTCCTGTACGTCACTGTGATAAAAAGCCAGCCTTGTCAGTTAATCCTGGTCTGCTAATCAGGAAGGGTGAGAACATGAGAAGAGGAGCTCACATCCCATCGTTCCACATCTGAAGCAGCGGCGTGCTGGAAGCTGCTCTGCTGATGGTGTGCATACAAATCTCTTTCCTACTTTTTCAACCCCATAAGTTTTAAATGGAGTACAGGATAAAACTAAAAAATCTTAAGTCTGCTATTCATCAATAGCCACGACATGAGAAAAGGGAACATTCACATGTCTTGGACTTCAATTTCTACCTATATCCTGTAGAAAAGAAATGTTTGGCCCATAAATACAATAAATGCATGGATGAAGTAATCCAAAATCATTTTTATTAGAGGCAGCCATTCTACTTCACGCTTGGAAGCTTCCAACTTACCCTGGCACAAAGACTGCTGTAATGTGATATTTCTGTTTCATCTGAATCTCTTGCAAAAGGTCAGTCAGTTTGGGAACATCCTGCTGCTGGATCGGAATAGATAGGAATATATGCTGGCTCTCTGTGGGGATTTGCTTCCTTCCCAGTCCTGGAACTATGCAAGAGTTGGCGATTCTGCCTCAGCTACTGGAATACCAATAATGTCTCTGGGCTCAGCTTGTCAATGGTACTAAAGTGAGGCTCACACAGCCACAGCAAGCATGATCTATCCCCTAATAAAGAAAGGAGTCACTGAGAAAGAACTTGTGCCACAACAGCTGTGTTCAGGAGCACAGAATGACAGAGTAAGCCTGGCTTTATCGAATTTGACACCTGAATATCACTGCTCACAGAAATCATCTATAGCTAAGACAGAGGGAAATCATTCTCATTCATTAGTGACAGTCTACTTCTATCTCAAAACTTTCTTTTCCCTGTCCAGAACTGCAATACTAATCAAATGGGAATAAAAAGGGTTTCTTTGATGAGTACTTCATGCTGATGAAAAACAGCTGAAGCCAAGTAGACATAACCCGCAAACATTAAAGATATCAGAACTGTGAGTTTCTCTCTGTTGTGCATCAGTCTCAGAAGCCGTATTTTTATGAATAGGAAGCAGAGGTGCTGCTTGATTTGTGCCAGCGCCTTGCTGGAGCTCAGGGCCTGTGCCAGCACTCAGCTGCCAGTAGCTGTAACCTCAGATCTGCCCACAGCTGGCGTGTGGCAGACCTGGGAAGGAGCTCAGGGAACTGGTTTCTTCCCCTTGATGATGCTCATGCCTTGCTCCCTGCTCTGTGCCTGACCCACACAGCAGCCATGTCTGTGCCTCACCCCCGTGGACCAACCTATTCTTGGCAGTTTGACTTTCTGCCTTGACCAGAGGGCTGCCTCACGGCTGTGCTCAGCTCTCCTTGCTCAGGGGGCTCCACTGCTGCTCCCTCTGGGGCTGCCCCACCATCCTTCCCCACTCCCAGCCCTGGTGGAGCAGCCCCCCCTCTTGCTCCTCCAAGTTCTGAATTTGCCATTGAATTCTAAAAATTAAAACAAACCTTGGCATTCCTTCCATCAGTATATCAGCAGTTGTTTAGATTAGCGTTTCTACATTGCTTTTTTGTTGCCTTTGAATTTTTAGCAAACTTCAGTTTTAGTTCATTCTCCATGTCTGTAACAGCAAGGACTGAGTTCTGTATCTGGATGTCATTTTGTCCACTCCAGGCAAGGCTTTTGTCAGCTGATAATCACAGCTGATATGCTTGTATTGACCTATTTAGAATCTCAAATGCTTATAAAAGATAGGAAGCTTTTTAAAAGGCACTTCCAGAAGTGTTATTCAGAAGTAGAATGGTCCCATTTGTCAAAACCTAAGTGTGCCCTTTAGCACAGACCTGGTGCGTACAATTGTCTGCCAACAATTTCCTTTCAAACCAGCTGCTCTCTTTGGGTTTTCACTGCCAACACTCTTTGATCTCAGTGCAGAGGGCATCCATTTTGCTTTAACCTGCTGAAGAAGAAATGGAAGTTGATCATCCCTGGCACCAGCAGCCACCACTGACTGCTCTTCCGATTGGAATGTGCCCTGAACGCATCTTCAATCTTGATAGGCTTTCACTTTCCATAAGGAATAGAAGGGCATGAACGAAATACCTGAGCTGGAGATGGAGCACAGAATGAGCCCTACAGTGTGAGTTGCTGTCATGTTTCTGAGGTTTCCTTGCTGCTTACAAACCATTTTGGATTGTGTTTTAGTACAATTGCTGCATATCCTTTTTTTTCCCAGCGTAGGTAACCTTGGAGATAAATTGTTCGTGAATCAGCAAATAGTTGCATGTGTTCTTAAGATTTTCTGAAGTGAGATATTTACATCCTTAAATAATCCTAAGAGGAAACAGGTGGCTCTTCAGTGTACTTGTGGCTTTTTCAATTACATGCTCAGGCTCACAGAACAGGCGCTCAGGGGAGGGTGGTTAGTTGCTGTGTAATTGTCCTGCCATGGTAGGCAGTGTTAGAAAAGCACTGAAATCTCCCTTACTAAACAGTAATGCATTGGTTTGCTTGTACACAATTTGTACTACGGTATTTGTCTTGAATAGCTTTGCATTTGAATGCAAGCTGAACACATTTATTTCCATCTACTTTCACAGTTTACTTTGCATTCACATTATAAGAACTTGTATGCACATTGTGCTACAGACTAAACAATGTAAATGGGGGCTGTGCTAAGATAGAGCAGCTGAAACAAGAAACAGGTCTGAAGTCCTCACTTTTCTCCCAAAGTAATAGAAAAATTCTGTAGCCTGGATGGGTGCTGTGCAGATGGTACTGAGATTGCTACATCAGAAACACGACCAAAGAGACGAAGGAAATCAGAGTTAGGAAGCAACACATTAATTATTTCTTCATCAAAAGGGGCCTTAAGCAGTACATGCAGGCAGTGGTGTAAGGAAAGGCACACTGACATGCTGACACAGATTCTTCTTATGGTCCCTGGCTACTTCTCTGTCAGTCAGACTAAAGGCACTCAGATTTGCTCATTATCTAATGCATCCAAACGAGTTTCACAAGTTCTGCAGACTGAAAGCACATTTGTAAATTAGCAGCTACTGACCTGTGATTGGCCTTCACTGTGCATGATCAATAGCGTGGATAGTACCAGGGAGAATAAGATTAAAGACAGAAATTCTTCGAGTAAGTCCCAATGAGATCAATCACATCATGATAAGAAGTGCCCAAACTATTTTACAACAGATTTCCTTTTAAATACAGCTTTTTCTTAGACTTGTTTTTTGGCCACCTGTTACTCAAGGCCTTTTAACTAAAAATCTGCTGTAAATTGAATAAGCACAAGGCATGGGCCATCACACTGCTCAAGTCATCCACCACATCCATTACGTTTCCATGCAAGAGGCCCTGTAAGACAATCACTGTTCCCAGAGCAGCAAGTGTTGAACTGGTATCCTTCTAACCTGTCAGTACAAATGCTCATACGTGTGTTCAAATCCAAGACTCAATATCAGAAAAAGTGACAGAAGAATATAAATGATCCTCTTTTCCAAAACATTATGTTTACACGAACAAGAAGTTTAAATTAGATATGCCTCAGGAGCACAGATCATTAAGATAATGTCCCCTGTCTTTGTAAAGCATGCTGTAGGAAATGAGCTGGCACTGCAATTTCCGTTCTAATCTTAAATGCCCCAGGCAGAGGTTACTAATTCTAATACATTTCCCAAGACTGAGGTTTATAATAATTAGCTTGCTTTTTCTTTCTTTATTTCCATTCAACTATTCATAGCCATATTCTCGGTATCATCCCAAATTTTTCTTCCCTCTCAATGTTTACAAATGCGTAAATTATTATTTTTCACTCTCTGCCCAGATGTTGGCCAATAGAGGCACAACATGTGTGTCTAATTACCTCTTTACAACCCACGTCTCTTTCCAGTTCCCTGAGCATTTGGAGTACTATTATTTCTAATCCTTCCAACTTTGCAGCATCTTGAAGATACCTGCAGATTACAACAGTGTGTTCATAAATGCAGTTTCTCCCCTTCACATCTCTTCATGCTTTCAAGCAGAACATGAGATAAGATGCCCCATCCCTGCAGGCATTCAAGGCCAGGCTGGATGAGGCTCTGGGCAGCCTGGTCTGCTGGTTGGTGACCTGCACATAGCAGGGGGTTGGAACTGGATGAGCATCGTGGTCCTTTTCAACCCAGGCCATTCTATGATTTTATAATTCTATGTGTCTCCAGGACTCCTAAGGTTGGCAGGTCCAGAAGTCACATCTGGAAGCCACATGAGTAAATGTGAAAAAAAACGTTCTAAATTCAAATAGCACAAAGAAAGAGAAACACAAATAAAACAGCTGACAAAAACAGCCTACGCTTTTGCTGATTGCCACCATTTTAGTTAAGTCAAGACCTGCAGCGTTCCCTAACTGCTCGGCCTGCCAAGCAAAATGAATGCAACAAACAGAATCATCTTACTTACAAAAAGCTGGAAAACTGTGTAAGTAAGGTTAAGTGAGCAGCAGAAGACTCGATTCTTATCGAGCAGCATTTATGCTGTCTGTCAGGAAACTCCTGCACACAGGAGGTGTGTGAGGAAGATTTCTGAAAAACAAAGGCAGCAAGCAGGTACTCCAAAGATGATGGGAAACAGGCAGGGCAAGTACCTGCCTCTTTTTGCCCTCCTTTTGAACTCAGCATCCCAAAACACTCTGAAAAGGAAGTATCTGAAAACAAATTTTAATGCCAAAGTTTTGCCTTATCTTGGGAAATGAGTAAGCATAGAAAAATGTCACAAATAAATCACAAGGAAACAAATCTAGAAAACAAGGATGAGGGCAGATGAGATGAGAGCTGGGTAGAACATTTGCAGAACTACAAGAGAAAGGGGAAGATATTTCAAACACTGCAGGCAGAAACAGAAAGAGCTTGGAAGGTATTTCTGTCTGGAAATGGCAAGGAAATTCTAATCTATCCCTTTCAATCACTTCCCAAAACCCTTCCAAAGTTTATTTATTCAAATGAAGAACCTGGGCCAAAATGTAACCAGAGACATTTACTGCAGCCCAAATCTCAATTCTAATTCTGAAATATCAGCTACATCTGTGCTGAGATATGCCAGTTTTGCATTAAAAAGCAGCAAAATACAGGATTCTGAATCCATTTGATTTGACTCAGAAGTTCCTGTGGTACATAACTTAGCTTCATTTCTTTCCCTAATATTCAGCATCAAAAATAAGGATGCTTCCCATTCTAGAAGCATGAACTGACTATTGCACGTTTCCTGGCAATCTTACTAAGAACTTCATGAAACTTTATCCTCACTAAACACCAATGAGCATAAGACTCTGTTCTCTCCCATTTTTTTATAGTGGCTAATTAGCATGTCGTTGCAAGAGGTTAATAATCTACTGTCTTCCAAGGAGATGTTTGTTTAACAGTCAAAAATCAGCACATGGTGCACATCATTCATTGAAGCAATCGGAACACACTCCAGTCAACACCATTTATCAACGTCAACCAGAGGAGCAATTATATTTCATGCAAGCAAAAATAAACAGGCATCACATATTGGATGGCACACAAACTACCAGGCGGAGGGCTCTCATCAAGTCCCCACCGACACACAGTTGTACACAGGTATTGGTGCTAGTTAGGAGATGTACTTGGTTGGAGTAATTGGAAAACAAAATTATAACATGTTTGAGAATGGTAAATGAAGAATATAAATCTTGGATGATGAAAAGGAAAAATAACAGCATCAACATTTATAATTCTTTGATTTTTTTCAGATTTCATACTGCCTGTAAAGCCAGCATAACTCCGCTAATATCAGCTCTCTGGTGGAAAGCTGGATGCAAGAGGAAGAACTCCGATGTAGGTTATTTTATGAAGTGAACGCATGGAATCACAAAGCTATTAAACATTCAGCTCTTCTCTGCTTAATACCAACCACAATACGCTTTATTGCCTAATGTTTATCTCAAAGTGGTACCTGGAGAATCCCATCAAGGTTAATGTACTGATGTGCACAGAGCTTGGTGAAGTCATAGGGGCTACTGAGTGATTTAGAATATATTAAGAGAAGTCAAACAGAAATAACAAGTAAGATACATATGTATTGGTGTACATTTTATTCTTATAAGGAGTATATTATTAGGTGGCATATGCACAATTGTTTGCTTTTTCAAAAATTGTGAAGGAAAAGTATGAGAAGTGATCAAGAACAAGATGAAGGGGAGAAAAAATTACCGTTGTGAGGATTCTCAGTATCCTGCCAATGAGTGTTACACAGCTTTGGCCTGTGGCCATCTGCTGAGGCTCTTAAAAGGAGCACTGTCCTTTTAGATTGCCTTCCTACAGCAGCACAGTGAAGCCTGGAGCAGTGCTCTGGTAACACCACATGTACCCACTGCTGTGAGAGCCTTACAGCTTTCAGCCACATCTAGCCACACTGCCTAACGTTCCCCCCAGAGACCTGCTTTCCTTGCTTTTATGGATGAATCTAGCTCTCAATAGCAACAAAACACTCCAAGCAGCAAATTACTAGATATTAATGAATTTCTCAGGTGGTTTAAGCCACTTAATCTTTGGCCTCATGCCTTACAGTAACACCCAAGGCAGTCTATAATCACCCTGAAATGCACTGCCTGATGTGTCTTTATTGCTTAATTATCAAGGTGAGACGCTCATATTTAATTAGGCATTTAATCATAAACACACATCTCTAAGCATTACTACCAAAAAAAGTTACTTAGGTAAATAATTTATATTTTTGTTGTTGATGTTCCATTCTTGCATGATACTGAATTATACCTTGGAGCACAGCTGTTACCTTTGCCAAATGGATCTTGAAGCAGAAACTATACCAAGCTTTAGCTTTCAGATTTTAATGTAGGGTTGAACTGCAAAGCTGCCACTGGGAAATTTCTCTCTTCTTTCCTTTAATGTTCTTGAAGAACATTATGTTCTCCATGCTGTTCTCCAGACAAAACCACCCTAATGATTAATCTTGGCTTCCATTGTTCTTACTGCTTTCCCTTGGGCTCTTCCTATTGCTTTCCAGGTCTGACTTTGCAGCATCCAATCTCGGATTTATTTCTTCAGCTGCATCCTTGTTAATGCCTTATTAATGCCTTATTACAATCAGGAGATAACAATGGTAAGGGGAACTCAGCTCAACAGCTGCATATCACAAAGGAAAACAAAGTTTGTCCCTGACAGAAGACAAAAGAATCAGGGTTAGCATGCAAAGATGTGGCTGTGCAGACAGACCTGCTGCTGGGACAACAGGCATCATTTTTTCATTGGGTAAGAAGGGTGGCAGGGACAATTTCAGCCCATTCCACACACACTCAAACTGATACACACTGTACTGCAAGTCTTTCACTGATTGCAGCATCTGAAACTTGCCTAGAAGCAACAGTTGACTGTAAAAGCAATACACAAAAAGCCTTGGGAGATTAATTATTCAATTTTTAATAATGTTGTCTTGTTCCCCAAACACCTGCAGGCCAGTTCTTCATAGGAGCCTTTTTGTATTACACTTGAAAGAGCATCTGAGCACTGCTATCTCTTTAGGATTTGTTGCAGGTACTTCACAAGTCAAGAATAGAGGTGGGAGAGATGAAATCTGCTACAGGAGCCCAAAGACTTTGCTGTAAGCAACCTGCCATAAAACACATGCTGCCAGACATGTAGCCCTTGGTTGATGAGTTCTTTGCTTTGGGGGTTTTTCCATTGTGCTTATTTTCTTCCTTCCTAGCTTACAGCTCTCTCCTGAAAGAGAGATCAGATCATGCATACAACATCTCAAGTTGGATGCATCATTTTAGACTTCGAGATATGGAACAATTCACGTATTCCACAGCCACATCTGCCCTGTTAACACTGCACAGAAATTTAGTTGAGTGATGCAAATCTTACATTTCATTAACATATTTAACCAAAGACAGAGCAAGGCAGTCCTGCCAAACTTGGGGTCAGACAGGGATGTTGTTCTTCTAAAATATCAGGAGAACACCAAGCACAGAAGAGCTTCACTCCTCATGTGTGGCAGCTAAAATACTGATAATTCATTTCAGCATATTGGCAAGATTCACCGTGTATTTAGCAGAAAAGGAGCAGTGAATTATTTGTGACTAAAAAAAGAGAAATAAATGTGTCACTACTCAGAAATACTGGAAGCTGATAAAATAGGAAGAAAGAAAACCAATATCCTGTAGTATTGAGTGAGGAGAAACAACCACAAGCCACATTCCCAGCTGCCAGACCAAGCAGGAGCAGCTTAAGGAGAGAGGGGATCATTCATTCTCTTCTCTCCCATTTCCTTGCATCCCGTCCCCAAACCAAGCAGCCAGCTGGAGCTTATTAGAAAGAATCTTCCCCATCTACACTTCAAGCTTTCAAATTTAGACAGAATGAACCGAGTAAAGAATAAAAGAATATTTTAACATCTTTCTTCTCTTCCTGCGCTATTTTAAGACCCACACTTACCACCAAATTAATGATCTGAATGCTCTCTTCCACCTGAATGATTCTATGACTCTCCTCAGAGTTTTGGAAAGCTGAAATACAAAACTGTAAATGAGGCTGTTACTTTGGAGGCAGTAACTCTTACCTCAGGCCAGCTACTGCAACTCTAATATTTACAGATATGCATTTTTTCTGGTTTTTCTTTGTTTGGTTTTGTTTGGTTTGGGTTTTTTTTGTTTGTTTGTTTGTTTGTTTGGAGTTTTGGGGTTCTTTTTTTCAGCTAATTGCATCAAGAGCTCTCATGTTTGTGCTGGAAATAAAATCAACCAATGCTTCCTATTTTATTAATCATGTGCAAGAGAAGAGGTCCCCGTTCTACATTACACTTCTGCTAGAAGTTGGAAGCAGTCCCCAAAGCCAAATGCATTGCCTCTGCCTCACGCAGGAGCCCACATGTATTTCTGAGCATCTGATACGGCAAACTAATGGCAAAAGCAGATGACAAAGGCTGCATGAAGACATGGCAGAAACACCACTGACCATCAGCGTGCTCTGCCACGTGGGCTCTCTGCCTCCAAAGTTCCAGATATCTTTGAGACATGAATATTATCTGTGACGCCCCTTGAACTGTAAATAATTTGGGGTTCGCATTTAAAATTATCAGTCTCTTTCCTACCTCTGCCCCACTCTTCCCAAACACACAACACACATCTCCTTTCAAAACACAGCAGTGAAAAAAGATAACTTTGGGACACTATTCTTAAAAAGATTTTCATTCAAAGCACTGCAGTAAGCATGGGAGGAGGAAAGTGTTCTTTGATCAGCTCAAGATGATTCACTTTGCAATGCAGGACCGTAGGACAGCAAGTTTGATATTTTGCAGTTTGACACATAATCCTTATATTGCTGTAGATGTGTGATCTGTTGGTTTTGGCCCAGCGGGCATTCTTTGAAACAGTCCTTGAATGAGCTGCGTTTTCTCCCACTTTAGCTTAGTGTTAATAATTACACTTGTGTTTGGATAATGAAGTTAGATTTATAAAAGCACCTTTCTGGCCTTTTAAAGAGGAGTAAAAAGAGGGACCTGACAATAAGCAGCCTCCTCCGGGGCATGAGGAAATGCATGAATGTACCATAAAATTAAAAAACAATAATAAGAAATCCACAGAGTCTGCATTTCAGAAGCAGCCCAATTGCTGATATGAAGAACTCTCCCAGACAGAAACTGCTGACCATTCACACCAACAGGCAGTAAGCCTTTCTTCCTCTTCCTATAAATGAAGATATACTCCCCAAACACAGCAAGTTGTGAAGCATACGGTTAAGTACTAAAGTCTGTAGTTGCACTACAACACTCCCATAGCCTGACATCAACTTCTCCCATCTGGACAGGCACAACATGACCTTACACATCTCGGCATTCACGTGTTCTCATTTCTTCCTCCCACCACCCCTACCCTCTGGCAGAGGCTCTCTGTAAAGCAGAGGCAGAAGCTTCTTTCTCTTCACTCCGACAAAGCCTGTTACCCTACCTCAGCATCCCAGTGACCACTATAATAAAGAAGACACTGAAGACACATGCCTAGAAGGTAAGAAGTGAGGAAGCAAAGTACCACTGCTGTAGGACAAAACCACTTTGGGGAAATCTTCATTAAAACCACCCGTTCTTCATTAAAAGCACACAATGTTAGCTTGCTGAATACTGTATCCTACACCACTGACTGCCTGGAGAGCCAGCTTTTGGTTCTGTGCTCCTTTGTCTGTGTGTGCATGCCCACCGCCATGGCTCATGGCTCTCCTGCTTTCAGATCTCCTATTTCTATGTCTTATTTTGTAGAGCAGAACAAAATATTTTTTTCCACCAAAGCACGGCATAGGAAGTGATGATCTTTCCCCCATTCACTTTATACACTCTATTGACTTCCTCTTTCATGAGAAGTCAAAAAACAATTGACATATAACATCAATTCAGCAACGGAACCCAGTTTTAAAAATGATACTTCTCTGTAGACTGTCTGAACAGCCCTGCTATGTTCCAATTGCACTTCTGTCTTTAGCAAACCATTCTAAAATCGGGTATTCCATAATGCAAAATACAGAAATCCATCAGGTCTGTTACATTTCTACAGTTCTCCCAGGGAAAAAACACAAGAAGACAAGCATGCAGCTCCCTCTCCTTCAGGAACAAAAGCTGTTTGTAAAGTGACCTCTTATTCTTTTGTCTCTAGTTTCAGTGAGAACCTCTGCACAGGAGGACAGATGGAAAGATGGCTGTGAAAAACCTCACAGAAGGGACTTGCTGCACACAGGATTATATCCAAAGGAATCAAACTAAGCTGTGAGCCCCACGTGCAGCATGATGGCAGGCATTCCTACTCCTCCCCCACCTCAGCGGGATTTCAGAAATCCTTGGATGGCAGAAATAAGAGCCCCCCAGTCAGCAGGGATGCAGTCAGCCCCTGAGCTGGGTGCCCTGCCTCTACCCACGGGCAGCAGAAAAGCTCCAAGGCAGCAGCCAGCTCCACCGCCCCGAGCTGTGAGAGCCCCCTGCTTACACGAGCACCAGCTGACAGCAGGACTTCTCATCATTTTAATCATTCTCAGAAAAGTACTGGAAAACTTGTCAAACAGCCTGGGTGCAGCACCGGGCAGCAGAGGGACAGCAGTGCTGCGGCTCCTTTGGAAAGGTGTGTCCAACTCATCTAGCTTGACAAAAAGAACCAATCTCATTCAATCCCAAACCAATCTCTTTCCCCCAAACTAACCACTTGTAAATACTCCCACGTACTTCTCACCTTGTGGACCAAGATATTACTTCTCCACCTTTTAAAGCAATAAGCCTTCATAAGGCACACGTAAGGTGTGATCCAAGGGAAAGGAAATAAGGTCTTCAATTCCAGCAGCTAGAAATGCAACTAGATCGAGCACATAACCATCTGTTAGCATTCACATGAACATCAGACAGCGGGAATCACTGTGTTGGGCCAGTCTTCGGTGACTGCAAGAGCGGAAAGGAAACAAACAGACTATGCTTTTCATTTATCACACCTTCCTAGCTCAATTAATGCCAAAGGAGAGGTGTTAAATGGACAGAGCAGCTCCTGGGCAAGGTGCATGTGGGGAAACATAAGCGGAATTTTCTCATTTAGAAAAGAAATAGAACCAGTGGATCAAACCACTCATTGCTTCTGCAGGCCCGGCTGGCAGGGACACCACGCTAGAGCCAGCAGCACAGTTTACAGGGTACAGCTATTAAGCTGGCGTTTTACTGTCAAGTTGTCAAAGCTGTTCCTTTTCTTCTTTTCACTCTTTTATCAATTCAACATCAACAACTTCCCCTGACATTGCTTATGTGGTGCTGCAGGCACGGAAACCTGAGCAACAGACACACAGACTATGGCAATTTGAAAATTATCCAAAGGGAAAAAAAAATATCTGCAGAGAAAATATATGTTCAAGCAGGTAGCATTTCCTTCCAAGCGCTGTGCTCTGGGGTGCCAGGCTCCTAAAGTGCCAGGCTGGGGCTCAGCAGGACGCTGCCTTCTGCCCCAGGAGGTGCTGATACCCAAACTCTGCAGTGCTCCATGGCAGATTGCTGCTGGATGTGGGGTGCAGCCACGGCCCCACATGGACACACCAAACTGGGGGCCTCTCAAGAAGACTTAATATTGGCTCCAAAAGAAAGACTTCACTCAGAAATGCCTCATTTCGTTCTCTCCTCCTGGCTTCCAAACTCTCAAGCATCATACAAACAGCAAAGGTGGATGTTCACTGGTTGTCCCATTCAGATGAGTTACCTTTATTCAATAACACACAATAAAGTACAGTAATGAAAAATAAAATCTGTTTCCTAGTACCAATACTGGTGAGCTTCAATTTCCAGGAAGAAGTGCCAATCAGATCTCCTTCTGTGCCTCCTGCAGACAAGCCAAGTTAAGCAGAAACTACGTCTGCAGAGTCTGCTGACAACGTCTGAGCCTCATTTCACAGCGGCCATCACAGATATAGAAGGTCCCCTGAACAGCTCATGGTTCCCCCACAAGCAGTACCTGAAAATAGGAGGAATTGCTGATCTACAGAGAGAGATCAGACTCTCAGTCGAACCTGGATGCATCCAGAATTGAGTGAAGTGTTTTCCCAGATGTTGTCCTTCTAATGATGAAAAGCTTTCAGACACGACCAAGCAGCAGGACTATACTCAGAGAATATCCAAAATCATTTCTCAGGGCTGCTCCTTTAATGAGGCAGCTCCAGTCTTCCCCTACTCTCTAACAAAACAGATCATTTAGGTGTTCTAGGGTTTAAAATGTTCAGGAATGGAGTTCAACCAATAAATTCATTTTTTCCTGCTCTGCTCTTCAGAAGAATCTTATCAAAATGTAACTAGTGGATAAATAGCAGTAAGAGGCTATTGCATAACATCTCCTGGACTCACAGAAGATAATTAAAGCAAAAACACAAAACACAAAGCTCTTCTAACACCGAACACATCCAAAGAGAGTCGTTGGGTATTACTGAAACAGAATTTCAGTGTTCTTTGAAGGAGCACCTGCACAGTTAACACCTCATGTTCAATACAAGGGGAATTCACTCTGTATTCCACTGAGAAGAATCTCTCACTTGGCCCTGGGAGATCGCTGCCTAAAAACAAGCATTTTACTTGAGGGAGACTGCATTAGTAACCCATACCAGCTCAACTGCGCAGAGTTAACTTTTATTCTGTCTGAAAAGTCATACAGGGGAAAGTATTCATACTAATCCAAAAGGAATAAAACGTGCACGTCCTATTAGCATTAGTATTAATACCTGACTGCCCTGATACAGCACAAGTATGCAGAACAGAAACAAAAACATAAAATGTGAGTACACTGGCATCGACCATTTACTGACTAAATAGAGTAGCACTACAAGATTAACGCCAATAATGCAACTTCCCAATCACTCTTAGGGCCAAAGGTTGCTAACAACACCAAGAGCAGCTCTGGGACAGACCAGCTGCCTCCTTACCAGCTTGGAGAGAGGAGGGCTGCCAGCTGGATCCCCAAACCCTTAAAAGTGGGGGATCCAAGGAAGAAGAGTTGGCATCGCATAAGTGTAGAATTGAGAGGTGGAATTTTGCAGAAAGCAGTTGTAAGTACCACGCATCCTTTCATGTGTGGGTGGCACCAAAATCAATAGCGAGGTGCCCCGCATGAGGAAACGTACAGCAGCCGAAGCAATTCAGCTTATGGGCCAGCTGATAGACTCACAAAAATCCTTTGATTCCTCCTGGGCAGATCTTTGATGTTTATGCCACAGCACGTTCCATTTGCTGTTTTTACATCTTCAAAGGCATCTAAAAACATCTTCTCTGGCCAAATTTCCCTCTAGCAATTCATTATAGAGAAACCAAAAAACAAACCAAACAAAACAAAACAGACAATGGAGGTGGTGTGAACAACCAAGTCCCTGGCTGTAAATGAGCAGCATCCAAGCGCATTTGTACTCATCTTCCAGGAAGGGAAACAAAATGAACACCTTGGTTTCAAAGCTGTGGCCATCCCTCCACATCCGAGCACTGCCAGGCTGCTGTGTTATTCGTGCCTGGGTTCTCTGCAGTAAAACTCTTTCATTTCGACACTGCTGTCACATAAGAGATCCAACAATATCAAACAGAATTTATAGAAGCATACACTGCTCTTGCCAAAGGCTACAGCTATAAAATCCGGATTCTGCACGCTTTTTTATTGTTTGTTTAATTTTAAATATATAGGGAGCAATAACAAAGTTTTAGTCCATCTATTCTAACGTTATTAGAATGAGGCTCTAAATCAGAAAGTTCAATTAGATTTCTGTTTGAGCAGACTGACGTCTAATCTTGTCTGCAGCACTACAGCACAAAGGTAAAAGCATAAAACAATACAAGTCAATAATGGATAGTGCTTTGCTACACTGCTTGTACGTTGTGTTTGAAGGCACCGTGTCAGTAGAAGGCTCAGCCATCTTCTAATTAGTCACAATGGGCAGACAGAATATTTGCTTGTTGGCTGGCCATGGTTTTATAAAATATTTACACATCTTTCACAGCCTAAATAATATTAAGATTTCTTTCTGTTTGCCCATTTTCTAGTTCACACTGGGAAAGTTCACTGCCCAGAATGTTTTTTAAAAAAAACAACCAAAGAAAACTGCCCACAACAGTATTTTGGTCAGAAATTAATTTGAATCCCCAGAGCCAACAGCCCCTGAAACAATGCCACTCTCTACTTTGAAATGCTGCCCACGGACTTTTACTGCACTCATTTTCCAAGAAATACATGTTCTGTGGGTGCCACAGCAACAAGGCTTCTGATACGGAAGGACAGGATGAAGGAAGAAATTACTGATGTGACTAATGGGACGTGAGGCAACTGGGAGATATTAGTAAGAACTGGTCAATGCCATTGAGACACATGCTGGCACTCCTTGGACATACTTCTGTACATCACCTTTAAATCAGTTTTCAGAATGTGATCAAGTGATTTGAGAGAGATTTTTGATGTCTCACCTATCGTATTCACAATGAAATCCAAACAAAATAGGATACCAAAAATATCAATATGAGCATGCTCTAATGATACGTACAGATAAGAGGCACCTCCACAAATACCCACTTCTCTATGCAATTGTCTGTTCTCCTCTGTATATTTTCCTTTCTTACACGCACACCTCTTCCACAGCATTGAACCAGCTATTGCATGCTATTGACATTTCTTTATATCATAGCTCTAAAGAAACTTGAGCATTAATTGCACCTATAATGAGCAGAAGTGGGAGAGGTTAGTGCTCTGCTAATGCTCGCTGTGCAAACTGCCTCACAACAATGGAGGCTTTGAGCCTCATGGTAGCAATTGGTAACCTCACTGAAGAGCAGAGAGAACAAAGCCATCTGTTGGTAAATGTTTGAGGGAACTGCATCTTCTGAGGAAGCATTCCTGCAAACGCAATCCCTCCAACATACTACAGGTCATGAACTCAGATGTCACTTACTTCTGGGTTTCACACAATGAAAGACAAAATAAAACGTCACAGATATAACCGATGACCCGAACAAGTAAATTCTGTGACCAGCAGCCCTCAGATAGCATGCGGTCAGTGTCCCTGTGCACAAGGAACAGCGCTGAGCTGATGATGCATTTCATCCTCTGCAGCCTGGGTATGCCTGGTGGTTTGGTCTGGGCTCCGGGTCTGCATGGGGCAGCATAGGGAGCTCCAGTCACTGTTCTGCAACTGAACGTGGAACACCAGTAACATTTCCAAGGCTATTTAGGTGAAAATTAAGACATTCACCTCTATTTAGTACCACAAATGCTGGAGCCCGGCCTTTCCTCATCCTACATACTGTATTCATTGAGGTCTTCACTCCCCATGAAGCACTGGAGCAGTCTAACAGTGCCTTTCTGGTATGCAAACACCACTCAGGGGTTCTTTTCCCCATCCTTTTCTACTGCCCAAATATTTTTGCTGTACTTCGGAACTGCGTATGTTCACAGAACTGAGATGTGTTATCTTCTCTTTGCAAAGTTGTTAGCCCTTTTATTCACTTCCAAATTGAATTTCATATTGATTAGAAGTTCAGACAGACTAGTGATGTCTCGTTATCCCTGATGGGGAAGTACCTTACAAAATATTTAATTTTTCTATTACATTCTATATTCAGTGTTTTCATATCACTGTATGTTTTATCTCTGCTATAGAATTTTATGTGGGAGAGTCTTAAAAAATCGTTAGGAATAGACATTCATAGAATCATAGAATGGCCTGGGTTGAAAAGAACCACAATGCTCATCCAGTTCCAACCCCCTGCTATGTGCAGGTCACCAACCAGCAGACCAGGCTGCCCAGAGCCACATCCAGCCTGGCCTTGAATGCCTGCAGGGATGGGGCATCCACAGCCTCCTTGGGCAACCTGTTCCAGTGCCTCACCACCTTCTGGGTGAAAAACTTCCTCCTCATATCCAACCTAAACCTCCCCAGTCTCAGTTTAAAACCATTCCCCCTTGTCCTATCACCATCCACCCTCACAAACAGCCGTTCCTCCTCCTGTTTATACGCTCCCTTCAAGTACTGGAAGGCCACAATGAGTTCTCCCCACAGCCTTCTCTTCTCCAAGCCCAGTTCTCTCAACCTTTACTCATAGGAGAGCTGCTTCAGCCCTCTGATCATCTTAGCGGCCCTCCTCTGGACCCACTCCAAGAGCTCTTTATTCTTTACCAATTTCTGCTGCTTTTTGAAGTAGGATCCTCTTGGTTTCATCCTTAACAAATTCTTCAGACACCATTCATGGGGCTTTGCAGGACGTGCAGAGGTCAGCAGCTCAGTACCTGCTCAAGCACTCAGCTACGACAACCCATGCCGTATTGCAAAGGGTCTCTCATTCTTTGCCTATTTGCTCTGATTTGCAAATAGGAAACCACTCTGCTGGTCAGCTCCCATTTCTTTACCAAACTGCAAAAAATATGTGAGATGAGCTCTCCATTTCAGAAAGACCATCCTCTCTCCACTTGAGATCCTGCTGCCCATCCACCCGGCATGGAATCCACACTGCTGACTCAACAACAGATGCTGAGCTATGTGTGTTTCCTGCATGCTCATGAGCAGTCTGCTTAATTCTCCTGTACTGAACTGTACCTTTTTTGGGGTCCTGTAAAACTTGTTTTTGTCATCCTACGGTCTGTACTCTATGAATACTGTCATCATAAGGAGCTCACTATCATCTTCTCTGATTAATAACTGTTCAAGTCAAATATTATGGGAGCCTAAAAAAAAGGGGGGGGAGGCTTATCTGAATGGAACAATTTGCAGCACTCAAAATAATCAACTTTCCAAACATTTAAACATACTATTTAGGAAATGCAAGGTCCTTCAACCAAAAGAAGTGAATATTGATGGAGTTTGCTGACAGACCAATGTAAGGGTCGAAACTATGAAGCAATGAACTTGCAGCAAATGCTTTTCCCGCCTAACAACGCTTCCTTTGAAAATAACTGATGTGCTCCTTTCTTCTAATTAAAGCGTGAAATGAAACCGCTAGGAGAGATGTAGAACAAGATATGGAAACCAACCACAATTGGCTGCATAATTTAATACATAACACTAGAGGAAAGGGAAAACTTGGTTTAAAACTCAGCAGTGACTTCTAGGGATGGATGGGAAAGGAAAACAGCGTGGAGCAGTGACCCACAAGGGCGATTAAATGCCTGCTTACTCTAACCAAAAGTGTTTTAAAAGAACAAGGCGGTGCAATTCAATTGGGCTTCTTCATCAAAACGCATCTGACTTCAGCCACCCTCGGAAGCTATGGAAATGCACTGCTACATTTTAGTTTCAGGACCAGGAAGGTGCTGATGGGATGCTCACCCATCACCCAGCACCCAGCAGCGCACACTCACCTTCAGACAGCTCCGTCAGTGGTGACACTTTGATTTCCTATGCTGCAGGACTGGCGTGGAACCAAGCACACAGAAAAAGGAAAGATTAACAATATAGGAAAGAAACCAGCAGTCCCAACATTATAGTAGTGGCCTGAGGGCACATCTAAGTGTTTTCAAGCATTACTCCAGTGTATTTTTCAAGCATCTCATACTTCCAGAAGCCTCTATAAAATGCAGCCAATACTCATACTGTATATTGCTGTGGTCACTGCCACAAAATGTGTTCTGGAAACAGCTGGGAATGTTTTATTGCATGGCCTTAATAGAAAGTAGCCTAAAGGTTTATAGGCTTAATAGTGAGAAAGAAATCTGCTGCTCTCCAGCCTTGTTGTTCTGTGCATTCCCATTACTGATGGCTCCATCACCGCACTGTATGAGCGCTGCAGTGTTGCACGTTTGCCTGTACTGACATAGCCAAGGTACTTTTTCCTTCTGCCAGCATTTCCTCTTCCATCTGTTTCCATGCCATCCAGCACCATGTTCATTTCCCATTTAAATTTCATTCTGGAAACTTCAAGGAACATCCACAGATCCAGGGCCACTGACCCAGGATCACTCTGGGTTTTCTATTGAGAAATAGAGGATGAGCTACGACTCTGTGGCTCGTTTTGAAAAAATGGTTACAAATACTGCATTTAAAAGGATTTCTATATTTTTCTGTTTTATTTCTGTCATCTCAGAGATGCAAATACAGCCTAATTCTTCGAGCTATATGCATACGGGAGCTTCATAAAGTCAAGGTGGTGGCTGCATGCAGAATACCACAGGATAACAGGGTTACAGGACAACAATCCCACCCAAACCAAGGAGTGCTCCTGAAGACACCATTTCCCCTTCTCCCATGCAGCAAAGCGTGCTGCTCTCCCCAACCAGCTTGCAGCCCTCAGCAGCCACAGGGCACCCCACGCAATGCCTGGTCCCAGCAGACTTCAAATAACCCACTGTGAGGGCAAGGCAAGGCAAAATAAAAAGCCTTGGTGTGGGTATTTAATGCTGTGGACAAGTGTCACTCATGGACTGTGTGAGTGCTGTGAAACAAGGGGCAAGGCCTCGTCCCAATGGGCTGGCAGGGAAGAGCTGCCTGCACTTCTCCTGCTGGCCTGATGCTCGAGCTCTCTCAAAAGCTCTGTAAATTACTGAGTTCCTCCCTGCAGGCTGATATGCAGATTACACAGATTTCCATCAACAGAACATCTCCAGCTACAGAAATAAATCAAAATTTAAAACAGATAAATGTGGAATTATCTGCACCTTTGTATTTTTCAAGCTTCTTGCGGGAACTGAACTTTTTAATGCAGTTCCTCTTATCTCTTGGTTGGCACTGTTCTCTGAGCCAATCAAACACTCAGGGTGTGCTCTGCCAACATCATCCATATTCCAAAATCTCTTTACAGCAATGGTTCCAAGTTTTAGAACATGGAACACCACCAAATCACAAAGTTATCTGCAGTGTGTCAGGTCACATTTACTACGTGTCACTGATTTTCATGTATATGAAATGAACTATTACAGTCCACTTGAATGCATGCATGCACACATATGCCTTTCTGCATATGTCTTCTGTCTTCCTATTCTATTTCTTCAGCCAGCCACACTGCACACAGAAGTGTTCTTTAGGATGTATGGTTTTTGCCTGGGAAATAAATCTTCAAGACTTCCTTCTTTATTCTTAAAAAGGGGGAAAAAGCATATCTTCCTCATGTCTGCTCCATGCTAAGCTACAAAAATCCCACCAAGGACTGCTACTGCCTCAGATTTTTGCTTCCTTTGACCTCTGGAAGTGAAGTGAGAAGATTCTGTTCTGACTCTTGTGGAAGCTGGCAACAAAGCAATCAGTAGGCAGAAATCCTCCTCCACCTCTGCACACCTCGCTGGGATGCTTCAGCCTTCTTCAGGTGCAGCTCAGGCAGCAGGGAGCACTTCTTTCAGCCTCATGTTCCTCACTGAGCTTCCTGCTGGAGCACCCAGTAAGTACGTGGCTCTTTGGGAAACAGTATTGAGACTGCAAAATTTATTTCACATAGAGGAAAATGTGGGAGATATATTTTTCCAGCATTTACAAGCTGCTTTTTAAGTAATTATTTCATCTTCTGGCTTTTTTGTTTTATTGCTTGCTTTTTGTTTTAATGCAGATTTTTCCAGGCTATTTAGTACTACAAACTGTACACATTCATCATGTTTTAAACAAATGTCACATCCCAGACCTTCTTGGAAACTTCGGAACAGAACAAGTTGCAGCTGCTGCTCAGGCACCATGAAGATGCAGCATTTGTGTCACTCATTGGGCCAGCTCAGCTTCACTCCTGCAGCTGGGTGCTGAGAAGAGGAAAATGCCCCTCTGTTTTCCTCTGTGTAACTGCAGCACGAGGTGCAAGAACAAAAGAGCTCTTTCCAAACTCGTATCTCCAAGAATAAATCAATATTACTTACTACAGCTAACAATTCTTCAAACACCAGCCTTGAATGCAAACCTGGTTTTGTTTTTCTCCTGTAGCATGTTCAATCATTTCTACTCCAACTCGAAAGCATTGATCTTTGCACTTCTAACAGTTTCAGTGAAAACAGCAGCATCTGTCTGAAAAGCATGCTCAGATAAGCTACAACTTCTAAAACTTAATCATAAAGATAAGCAATGTAACATCCTTTTCTCAACCTCATGAACTACAGAAAATCAAGAGGTCACTGAGGTAAAATAAACCTTTTCACCATGGCCTGGTTCACCACCTGTGCAATGGACGTGGCTCTTCCAGGGACAGCAGGTCATGCTGCAGATAAGGATGTAAGAAATGCACCTGTGCTACCAGCTCTTCGTGTTAAGGTGCTTTCTATCTCTAGCTGTGATGATTCTAAGACTGAGATGTGCAACCCTGCGAGCTGCTGCTGCCACCAGAGAGGGGCAGAGCAGTGGAACAGCAAAGAGTTGTTGTGGGGGCTCCCAGTGCAGCTAGTGCTGCTGTCCCATAACCAAGTGGAACATAGGGAACTGCTCCCTGGGCTCTTCTGGGCCAGTCAGGTGGGGAGAAAGCTCCAAGTCGCAGCTTCAGGTTTGCTTTCTCTTCAGACATCCCCTGCAGTCTGGGTCTGATTGAAAGCAGCATGCCAGCGTGGCTCTGGTTGGAAGGCTAACGATGGTATTTGGAGAGATATTTAGCTGGAACATATTGCAATATAAAATATCTTTAAGTAGAATGTTAGCCTACTGGGAAGCCTCCTGGGCTCTTTAAATTTGTGCTTTTTATTTCTGACTCCTCAACAGAAAATCAGGCTTGCTTTATCATTTAAATCTCTAATACAGCAAAGATCAAAGTGCGGTGCTGCACAGTTCGCGTGCCTGATGAGCTAATCAGCAGCACTGCCTCCAGTTTGGGAGTATGCATAATGTAAGCAACAAAAGCAAGAGGCAACTAAAAAGCAATCTGTACAAGAGCCTTGTGGCAAACCCACCCCTTCAGCAATCTAAAGCTCAGCTGGGCACAGCGCAGAAGAGCTCAGCTTTCTACACAACCGAGACCGCGCCGTCAGAAGCAGCACAGTCCTCTCAGGTCTCCTCTCCATCTCTGATTATTTCAGTACTGCTGTACCTGTAACAGCTTTTATTCCTGCCTTTGCGGGCTCTTTTTCCTCACATTAGAGGCAGAAGAATGAACTCTGTACCACATCCCCTGGCCATGTCCGTAAGGCTTATGAGACCTCACCTTCAACAGCGTTCCCTAACAGAACCACCCTGAGAGTTCAATGATAATAATTACATACGCAGAGATCTAAAACATCAAATTCTTCCCAATTTCTATCCAAAGGTGAATTTTGTTTCTTGTTTATATTCTTTTAACCTACTGCCACAGTCCTGGTGTGGAGTGCTGAGGAGCTGTTCCAAGGGGATGAAGGCTATGGCTCTGGCTGTAGCATCGTACACATGAACGAGGACAGGAAGGCACTGCAGGACAAGTATAAAGACTAAAAAGCCAATGCACATTTTCTTTTTTATCGCAAAGTAAAACAGACCCTAAGTACAAACTGGGGTTCTGAGCGTCCTGTTGTCAATGTAGCTGTGATATTGGGCCACCAAAGTTTGTGCAGACACCAGCATGCTTTTCTACACAGCAGTTTGCAGGCACAAAGAACTTATGTTTATCATCACAACTGATTCACCAGGCAGAAAAATGCATCCAACGCAAGTTGTGATTGAAAACAAACCTCATCAACCCCAGTCTGACAGAAAACCTGGGCTAATGCAGCGATGCAATGAAAATCAAGTGGGTTCTAACAAAGCCAATGACACTTGGAGCTTCCATGGGGTGTGGCAGACAGACCCGGCTCCTTCCCAGAGACCCAAAGCAACAGATGGAGCAATTAGCTCCCTGCCCCACAGTATTGCTGGGCTTGGAACTGAGGGTGCCAGGGAAGATAATTGCTTTCCCTGCTCTCTTGGAATATAGCGCACTGTTTGCTGACAAACTCTCTTACTCAAAATACACAGCATAAAGCCCAGGGCTCTGAAGCATTTGTCTGTCTGCCTTTGTAAATGCACGTAAGCACAGAAACTCATCCCTAGTGCAAAATCCAGCACAGAGAGGTCGGTCTCTGGAGGTGGGGATACACCAGGGTGCTGCCTTCTTGTGCACTAAAATGGAGAGTTAAGAGATGCCTCCACCCCTCGTACCTCAAACTACTGGTTATTATATAATGTTCCCAAACAAAATTAAAATGCCTGCCATGGCTTCTCCTGGTAGCCACATTTCAGCAGCAGGCAATTTATGTCTGGCATTGTGGCACGGAGAGGAAAACTGGATACAAAATGATAATTAAGCATTTTGAATTAATTATTATTATGGCCCTGACATTTAAACTTGTCAGTTTCCCTATGAGAGAAATATGACTGTTACGGCTGCTTCAGCCTACGGTTCTTCACTTCTCTCTGTGAAATGTTATTTATACAAATAAAGCAAAGCACTTACAAACATGTTTACAACCTCCACATTCCTTAGTACAGGGCTACATGTAGGATGCTGTAGGTGTGCACGCATTTTGGTTTAACGTCGTTAGCAGGCTGAGAAGAGCACTGGGTCATGCCTCACACCTAAGTGGCCAGTTGGGCCATCCCTCCCCAGAGAAGCCCTTATCATAGAATCATAGAATGGCCTGGGTTGAAAAGGACCACAATGATCATTTAGTTTCAACCCCCTGCTATGTGCTGGGTCACCAACCATCAGTCCAGGCTGCCCAGAGCCACATCGACTGATCAGGCGCAATGCAGCCAGAGGTTATTTCCCAAGACATCTCTTGTCGGGTAGGTTCAATCCCCAGCTTTGCAGCATGCTAATGAGCATCACCTGTAATATATTCTGCCTTGAGATTATTTATGCTGTGCCCCAGAATTTGCCAAGTGCCATCCTTGATGATTTGCATCCTTACTGAGATCTGATCATGTAAACAAGACTTGAGAAGATCTCCATGGGTTTGGACAGAACTCAGCACCTGCCAAAGGCTGCTCACATAAATCTATTACAGGACTGACACACAGAAACGGTAATATTTGCTATAAAATGACACGTTTTATGCACAGCATATTCCGTGTTGTTTCTCCCTAATGGAGCTGTCCTGCTCCTCGCTGTTCCTTTAGCAGCTGGTGAATTCCAGCCCCTAGCCAATGCTCGCTCTGTCACTGCTTGAGTTCCTATCTTCAGTTTCTTTTCCAGAAGAACTGAGTGACTGTCAGATAGAGCAGGGCCACCTGACTGTATGCCTGAAGCCACGCACACTTCGTTCCCACCAGCCCAGCAAAGCACCTCTGCAGAAGCAGCTGCATGGACCTGGTGTGTCAGAGATGCTGTGTTCTGCAGGATGCACGTGGTTACTCAGTGGAAATGGGACATTATTTATAGTAAGTGGCAGAACATTATTTATTCATTTGGCATTGACTGTAAAGATAAAATGAACCACCATGACGCTCGCAGGACCGTGCAGCACAGTTCTGTTGCAGTTCAGCACAAAGGACTGTGGAAGTCTTTGACAGGATGTATATAAACAGCAGGACAGAAGTGGGAATCTACAGATGCTACCACTGTACTGCTTTATCAGAGATGCTTTGTTGCAGGGCCCTTACCTACAAAATACAAAATCATGGACAGTATTTACTGGAGGCCTGACAAATCCTACTCTTTGCAGCACCATGTGCACTCCTGTCTCAGAACTTGGCACCTTGTTTCACTTGTGAAGTCATCAATGTGTTTATCTGGAAGAAGGGATAGTTCATATCACCACCCTCTGCTGTTGAATTCCCAGCAAGGCAAGCAGATGTTATGGACAAGAGGCCTATGCCCCCAGCACCAGTGGCAGAAGCCCACTTGGGACACATGTAGCAGCACACAGCATCCCAGGCAGTGCTAGGACCTGCCCTTAGCAGCTCTCAGCAGGCAGCACCCTCTGCCCCTAACATGCTCCAGCCAGCAAAAACCCACATAACTGCAACCAGCAGTGACTTTGAGAAGATCCTGAGGGAAACTGCATCGTTCCCAAGACCAAGTGTTACTGAGAACTGGCTGTGGGAGGACTGAACTTCTTCTCCTCCCAGCTGCCACTGGAAGGCTCAGTGTCCTTTCTTTATTTTTATCCCTCAAAAAGAGCTGTCGTTGCCATCAGCTACAGATGCCACTAAAAGATCTTTCTGCACTTTAGCCTGCCTCAACATCCTTTGTACAACAGTATTAGACAGATCAGGCAGGGAATAAGCATGAAGGCAGCGCCCAGCTGAAGCACACTGTAAACATTGTGTAAATGCACCAGGATAACTGGGGTAACATCTTGTCGCTGTTTACCAAAGAGAGGATGGCAATGTGCTACAGATATTGCAGGGCTCCTACAACTGCAGTACCTAAAATAAACAAAAAACACTATGCAAAGCAGAAGCATTGCTAATCCTCATTTTACAGATGGGAAAATGAAGCGATGAACTCTTTATTTCCCCAGGTCCTTCCAAGCCTTCCAACAACTCAGCCTTCTAGCTGAGCCAACCCCAAAGCCATTCATAGCTTACCAGCAAAGAAACCAAGTCACAAAGACAGCAAGGACACTTTCTGTGCCTTCAGTCCATTAGAAATAGGAGTTGGCAGTGGTCCCAGGGCAGGTAAAACAGACTGAGATGTCCTCCCCGTACTGCAAGCTTCCAAAAGTCTATTTAGATACACTTGTGTTCATCCTGTTCTTGTACCTCACGTCACCACCTCTGTAACATCCTGTACCCCTAGAAGGGCAGATTCTTTGCCCTGTGTATCTGGCAATCCCTTCTGCTCTCCTTGTTCTGAGGCTGTAAGAGAAAGACAGAGACTTTGAGGGTCATCATTCAGCCCCAGCACTGCACCAACACACGACGTGCTTCAGGCTTACACCAATGACTGTGCTGTCCTGCCAAGATGGCCATGGAAACATGCTCAAACCAGAAATCAACTTCAAGTTCTTGGAGAAAGAACTAAGCTCCAGACTGGTTTAATCTTAATTTTCAGCAGTACTAGTTTGAAATGCCCAAGTTTGGGAGCTCAAACAAACTTCCCTAAAAGTGATAAATGCTTTCCGTTAGTGAAGTGCTATTGCCTCCTCCATGGCCAGTCTGTAATGATGGCCTCTGCAGGGCTGCTCAAGGTCAGGGATCTATTGCTCTGCTAAATATTAATCACGCTGATTTCAGTCATAAAATATGAGGCTATTGAATCCTCATCCATGTGCTTACACACACTGTGTACTTGCCTGCTCAGCAAAACTATTATCAGCCCAGCAGTGATTTTTCTTTCATAATGGTAACATTATGGAGTCTGCAAGGTGACAGAGAACCTATGGCTGGGGACTTCCCCTGCCCCATGATTCTTCACATCTCCCTGCAGAGCTTTAAGCACATGGTAAAAGTTCACCCACAGAAATCTCAGTCTAGACTGTATATTAGCTATCCACTCCTCCACTCCTACATATGCTTGCTGCAACAGATATCAAAATGTCTTGCTTTTTTTTCTTTTTCCTTTATGTCAGGGATTCCTTTCTTTTATTGTAATCTTTTATCAGCTTTCATTCTCAGTTGTCCACTTTGATTTAAGGTACATCTTTCTCTAGACTGACAAGGCAGCACGAAGCAGGCATATCAAAGATGAAGAGTTATTTACTTGGAAAATGCCAGCTTTGAAGATCTCTTTTTCCCTTAAACGAAGTCTTTCAAAGTCCAGTGTCTGCAATTCCCCATTGAGTAAAATCACTGCACTTCTCACGCAGCTGCTTTTTGGCAGTCTGTGATACATCTGGGAGCTCAGGCAATTTATAAACGTGGCATAATACAGTTAACACAAAATGCTGTTAACTCAGAGTTAAAAACACATTAAAGTTATATGAAGAAGAGTGTAAAGAAGGTATTTGGAGAAAGAGTTCTCCAGCAGTTCTGCATGCAGCAAGGCCTTCATCCATAGCACCTATGGGAGAACAGCTGGCTTCTGTAGAACAACAGTCCTCTCACAGGGTGACGTTAAAGTCCCATTTTTTCTCCTGTCCTCCTCAATCCTTGACTAAAAGTCCTCTGGACCTTGATTTAGTTTGCAGCCTCATTTCCCCCTCCCCTCCCACCTCCAATACCAATAGCTGGTACAGCAACATTAAAAATCAAGAGTGAGATAACACACTCCTGGTTAGAAGGCAGTGAATTTGATGAAAATGAAAAGTTTCAGTTAAAGGACAAGAGAAGCTGTTCTATACCCCACTAAAGGTTGTGATGAAGGAACAAAACCAATCCTGGAATCATTCAGGTTGGGGGAAACCATGGCAAGTCATCTGGTCCAACAAATCCACATCCAAAATAGAATTTCAAAGTTACATTCAACTTCAAAATTTAAGAGATGTGTTTCTTCTGGTCCTCTCCCTGTGCATCAAAAGGATGATTTCACTGTGCTCTCTTTATTACAACTCACAGGACAGTTACAGCAATCAGTTACCATTCCCCTCCAGACCATGTTTTCAGGAACGAACCCATTTTAATTTCTCATAGAATGGCTTAGGCTGGAAAGGACCTCAAAGACTATCCAGTTCCAACAGACATCTACCAACTGATTCAAGTTCTAATCTTTCTTTCATAGAATTGTTCTTGCTTTACTCCAAAAGCTTCTCGGATTGTTCACATCCTGCCATGCTGCCCTCCCAGCTGATGTTGGAGTGACAGAAGTTCAGTGTGAGAACAGTACTTCCAAGAGGGTCTGTGGGCTTCCACAAGACCCCACACAGACAGGCTTCACACCTCGAGTCCTGCCAGCCCACAACTCTGTGTTATCGCTATTGACCTGAAAGTCACACAGAGAGTTCATCCCCAGTGAAACTATGCTAGCACAAATAACTAGTGTGATCTTCTTTATTTCATAAGCATCAAACACTGTAGTGAAAAAAGAGTAGTTGTGTTTTACTCTCCAAGAAACAAGAAAAAAAAACAAGAAAAAAAAAAACCACACTGAACATATGTTGCTTATGATCTTGGATAGGGAGAACTCTCTCAACGCCATTCTCATTCCTTGATGTCAGAGAGCTTGCCAGGTTCTCCTTCTTCCCATTCACACCAGAGGTTGGTTTTGTGGGTTTTTCTTTTAGCTGAAATATACTGTATGAAGTTTTGACAGTCTTGACAGCATCATGTGTCATCCAAAGCTTTCCAGCACAAGCAAGAAAAAAATAGAAATGAAAAGAGAGTATAATTTCATGACTCACTAAGGGACAATTTGTATGCAAGTCTGCACAGTGCTTTTGGTTAACTCATCAAAATTTTACACCAAAACAAAGCTCCTGTGACTCTGACCTGCTCTCCAAAAAACAGGTAGGGTCCTTGCATCATTTCTGACAGCTCTCCCTTAAAAATGGAAAGAAGAATTGCCGTGCAAATAGAATTCACCCCTGGAGGACATTAAACTCTGTTAATTTCAGTGGCTTTTATTTTTTATTTAAAATCTCACGTGCCTTGCTAGTAGTGTGCAATAGAGGCTTGCTGCCTACTTTGCTGCTCAGCTCACCATGCAAGGAGCAGTTGGCAAATCTTTGGGAAAAATGCTGAAACACAAAGCAAGTCCACAGCATTAATACAGGAACCACATTATGTGATTTTACACAGGTTTTCCACAGACTGAGACCAAGTGGGTGATGCAGAATTTTCCCAATCTCCCCATATCTCAGAAACACAAAAAGTATTAGGTTAAATCCATTATTGATGTGCGGCTATTTTAGTCCATGACTCTACAGTGATGTACACCTGTTAAATACGTGCAATCAAACTCTAGCAATGTAAATGAATCTTGTCAGATTGAGTAAAAGCATTAGGAAGAGATTAAGAAGTCTCTTCAGGAAACTAGTAAATTAGCTAATATTGAACAAAGTATCAGGTGCCTCATTAAGAATGTAGAGCAATGTTCCACTGTACTTCCTTTCACTAACTTCTAAATTTAACAATATACTCAACAATTAAAATTCTCTCATTAAACAACTCACAATAACATACAATCTACATTCCAGATGTCCAGTTCTGCTTTCAGGTATGTACCAACAGGGCTCTGGTACACTGGGCAAAAGCATAGCCAAAGATTATCTCAAAAGGTTTAATCCCAATTTCCAGTCAAAGTCCAATTTCCAGTTAAAGTCAACAGAAAAAGGCTTCCCTGAATGTGAAAGACAGAAGATCAAATCAAGAGACCACACACCAGCAAGGCATGAAGGAGAACTACATGTCCAGCACACAGAACCACGGGCAACACTGAGCCCATGGAGGCCTGGATCAGCACTGCAGGAGAGCCAGGCTGGGGAAAGTCACTGCTGCCACACAGCCACAACTAACTTACAGGTAATGTCTGTTCCACTGGCTATTGCAAGGACCTGTGGGTCTCCTGCAGTGCTTGGTGTGCTTTCCCTTGGCCGTTGTGTTTTGATAGACACAGTTTTAATGATTCACGAACAAGAGGTACTATTCTCTGGTAGGGTTTCTTTTGCCAGGGCTGCCAGCAAGTCCACTGTAGGGCCATCTGCATTTCAGAAACTACTAAGAGTTCTGGCACATCCAAGAGACTCAGCATACAGTGCTTCTTTGCAAGGCCACACTCGTGACAGAAAAACCAACAGCAAGCAACATCAGCAAGGCTCAGCAGTTAGCTACAGCCTGGGCTTCCCCCCAGGGTGCTCCTGAGTTGTCCTCCCAAACACAAGCTGAACTCCCTGTCCTTACAGAAGGCTGTAAGCTCTCACATCACTT
The DNA here is from genome assembly GCA_037305975.1 of Chrysolophus pictus. Taxonomy (NCBI): domain Eukaryota; kingdom Metazoa; phylum Chordata; class Aves; order Galliformes; family Phasianidae; genus Chrysolophus; species Chrysolophus pictus. Next base: position 10,909,567 of record CM074595.1, read on the forward strand.
GATTTGCACCAAAACCTCAGGGAGCTGAGTCTCAGGGAACCACACACACTTTTCATCCCTTTGAAAAGATGGATGGTGAAACAGAACCGAGTGGCAGCGCTTCCAGGCCCGGTGCTGCCGCCCCATGTGGGACAGGGCAGTTCCAGCCCCCAACAAAAGGAAGGACAGCACAACCTTACCCCTGGCCATCTGCATGGAGCAGAAACTTTGCAGCTATAGAACTACAAGTGATACTCTTGCTCCTCCCCTAGGTGAAGATTCTAGTTCAAATGAGAAAAGACCTCCTTTGCCTTTAAAAAGATTAAAAAGTAATAGCAGCTAATGAGTTCCTGCAGCATTCTGTGCTACGTCTGGTATTAACCAATGCTGTAAAAACGTTTATTCTCCATAAAGCTAAAGAAAGCAACCATCAGGCAAGCTGTTCTGTAAAACCCACAAATCCTTCACGACTCGATGTGTTTAATAACAGTACTTCACTCAATGAATAATACACAACAATGACTCCACTAATATAATAATTAGTTTTTTGCTTTCCAACTATCTGCCACTACATAAAATAGAAGTTGGATCTATTTTATTTTATTCTATTTTTTTACAATTACCATTTCTTTTTTCTGTTTAGAAACAAATGTAATTACTTCAACTAGAGAAGACCGAATTACTTCTGCAGCAGAGTCAAAACATGCATCAACACTCATTTTCTGTAATTATTTCACAAGCGTTCTGTCTGGCATCATTCTGAAATGAAAGGAGTTTTCAGAAGGGCCTTTGGCTACTTGATGAGCGGCGTACAATCACAGGCACAACTGAAGAAAAAAATGAAGGAAAAAGAGAGCTGCTCACCATTCATTTAACCTTCTCGTTTGGTGTCTGCCTTGAAACACAAAGTGACTTCAGAGAACAAGATGAATCTCCTCATCCCCTTTCTTTCCTGCTGTATTTGACAAACAGCGAAGAGTTGCCAATCTCTTCTATGACCGAGAGGTGTCAAAGCTGGGATATAAATACATGTTGTGTACCCATGTTTCGCCTCCTAGTAATTTATTATTGGAGCTTCTTGAAAAGCGTGTTGTCATTAACCTTAACTTTTTGAAACAATCATTTGTTAAGGTTGTTGTCTATACAGAAAAAATCCAGCTTCCAAATCCCAGGTGAATCAGTGCACCCTAGAATGCCCATACTTAAAACAGTTGTAGAGATAAATATAACGAGTAGAAACAAATGCGGTTCAGAGTAACCTTCAGAAGAGAAGATTAAGGTACAACACTGCATTCATTAAAAGTCAGTAGTGTGAGCAGGGCAGCCAGCATCACCAGCTGAATGCTTGGATTTGCTGGAGCTTTGCCTCTGCTGCAGGCTGCAAGGAGTGGAAGCTGAGGACTGGAGGAACAAAGCAGGCGAGAGGAGACAGGCTGCTCTTGACAACCAGATTCCTCTCCTCTCTCATCAGTCTTAAGCTAAAACAAAATGTGACACCAGTATGACAAAAGGCTATTCCATTTCCACTGGCTTCCTAAAAAAAAGATACACAGAAAGTCCTATGCATTCTTCTAGCCTCCACTCAACAAACTCATCGCCTTTCTGACACCCACAGCCTGACAACTCCTGCCATGAGCTTATATGAATTAAAAAAGAGTTATTTTAAATTCAAACGTGGTGGCACAGTTATGTTTATACTCCTCCACACTTCTAAAGACAAACTTCAGGTCTCTTCTCTTCCCAAGTAGGTGCTCTGAGGCACGGATGAGTAAACTGTGCACTCCACTTCCTTCATTCATTCATTTTACCTCTGATAGCCATTTGCACTGAAGAAGAATATATTAAACTAAAGGGCTGAGGAGTGAAGAGTGTGTCCAACCTGAAGTAAGAACAGTTACAAGAAGTGCTGCAGCAGCGTATAATGCTAATAAGTAAAGAAGCAATGAGGTAGTTCAGGTTTCAGCAGCGCTATGCTCAGATCATTGCAAGATTAGCGTTCATTTGGCAGGAAAAAAATTAAACTTCTAAAGATAAATCTGTAGAATCATGGACGATTTGTAAAACGGTGTCAAACAGTTTGCTATAAATTTAAGGGATATTCAATGCAGCGAACAATCGTAAGATCTCCAATCCAGATAACTAGGCAGAACAGAATTTGGATGTTTCAAGAACCAAAGATGAATTTTAATGACTTAGGAGAAAATTGAGAAGGGAAATTGCCTTTCAAATCTTCTTCCACAGCAGTTAACGCTTCAAACTGCCAGCGACTGTACCAGATGAAACCTCATTTTGTCTCATCTCGGGATAGCAGAAACAGTAACCGAGAACCCAGAGGAGAACCTGCACTGCATCTTAATGCCACCGTTACTGCTTGGGTCGGGAGTCAGACTGAAACCTCATTTACCGCAGACTTGTTTATTTATGTATTTAGAACCTAAACCAGATTACTTATTTTCACTAAAACTGTTTTCTTTACGGCATGCAGAGACAGGAAGGGAGCTGCTCCGGTTGCTATTTGGACGTCAGAGGCTGTGTTTGAAGAGCAAAGGATGGCCACAGGCCCTGCAATGAGTCCCATCCAGGGAGCAAGGAAAAAGACTGTTAATACAAAGCAAGGCTCAGTGCTGCAGACTCACTGAATGGGCTACAGGCCAGAAAGAAATCGATCAACCACTTGTAGGCTACCAATAGATACTTACAGGTGTTATACAGCTCCTTGATACTGATTCACACGGAAAGTTTAATAGAAAGTTTCTGTATTTTTCCTGTTCTACATTAAGCTTAATTCCACTCCTACAAGGGAAATGTTTTGTTGCTCCCGGGGTTGGAAGGGATCTCAAGGGATCATTGAGTCCAACCCCTGCTAAAGCAGTGCCCTGCAATGGGTCACACAGATGGGCATCCAGCCAGGTCTTGAATATCTTCATAGGAAACTCCTCAGTCTCTGTGGGCAGCCTGCTGCAGTGTTCCATCACCCTTACATAAAGAAGTTCTGCCACACGTTGTACTGAACTTTCTGTGTTCAGCTTTAAGGCCATTGCTCTTTGTCCTGTCACTACACACCACCAAGGAGAGCCTGGCCTCATCCATTTGACAGAACACCAACGGAACACCAGTATTTAGAATTTGGCAGAATTAGGAGATTCTTCCTTTTTCACGCAGCTTCAGCAACGCTGAAAACAATAGAAGCCTTCAGCCTTCAAGTTTTGTCACAGAAATGGTTGTGCACCTGCTTTTTGTGCGTGCACGCTCAAGGATGGAGAAGGGCAAAAAGTGCATTCATCCAGTTGCCAAAGTTTAATACAATTCAATGATGCTCTTACCACATTTTATACCTCCTTCTGTATTTATTAGTATTACATCAGAATTTAGGAACCCCAGGTCCAGTTCAGGTTCCCACTGCACAAAACCAGAGGACTGCAGTTTCTACTGAACACTTCCATACACACAGACAACATGCATCAGAGTCTCTGTACAACACACTGCAGAAGCAAGATGTCTCCAACTTCTGTTATTATAAAGAACACACTAAATGGTATCAAATAATGAGATCTTCCACAAAGCTGTTACTAAGCAAGTGACATTGCTTAGGTATTTAATTGCTATACATTTTACTCAGAGGTTTTTTGCCCTTCCTTACACACACAATTTTTAAAGTCTGGGTTCTCAGGCAGTTTGACCCAGAGTTATGAAATCATATCTATGTTGTAAGAGTTTGATTGTAATGTGTTGTTTTCTGGTGACATGCAAGGTCCTAAGGAGCTTAAACATAACTTAAAGGTTTTATAGCTGACACAATCTGCTGGATGAAAAACCCCATTCCGTGATGCCTCGTCCTCCTAAGACAGTACCTGGATTTCACTCACTACCCACCTGACACAGCAGTCAAAGCAAGCAGGCACTCGAGAACTGAAAGCTGGCACAGTGCTTAAAGAAAGCAGAGATCTGAGACTGTGCTTGGAGGGAGGAGAAGCTGAGCTCTTATTCCCATAAGGATGAAGCATCAGCTCAAATTTAAAAATACTTCTTTTTCAGCAGAAAAAAAAAATAGAGATAATAAAATTTAAAGAAAATAAAGGAAACAGGAGCAAGAGACGTTAATGTGAAGGTTGAACAGCATTCAGCCCAGCAATATCTGCACTGTATCTGCAGTGAACACAATAGCATTCCAGACATCCACTGCTTTTGTCCACTAAATTCAGCACTGCATATTAATACAATAATAGCTCTGTATAAAAAAAATAAAAAATAAATATACATTGGTACAATGCAATGCAAAGGCTGCCAAGAAGCTGCGCTGTTCTGAAGCTTCATGTCAAACCTCCCCGTATAAATGTCTCTGTAGTATGGTACATCTTGACACCCATATGTTGTCTCAGCAGTGTAGGAAACGTAAAGCTTTGCAGATCACACTGACTGGCACGATTCCTGAGCTCCCACGCTTCCTTTCAAGCAGACAACATACTACACAGAATAAGGCTCCCTAGATAGTCTAGGATAATATTTTAGTATAAGTAGAGCTAAAATTATTGCGAGCTATATGATTTGGCAATTAGCATTGCAAGAAGCCCAGGAAGCTCAAAGGAATTGTTTGAGCTAATTGTGACCAGGTAAAGGGCACAGTGCTGCACCCTTCTGACTGCAGCAAAGATGCTCCTGGTGCTCTATGGAGACGGCAGGAGTAAATACCAGACCCTCTGCCATCAGCCCAGCAGTACAAACAAAGAGCAGCCTCTCAGCCCGGCACAGAGCTGGGGCAGCACATCCCACCACCTGCTGACTCTCTTGGGGCTGAACTCGAGGACAAACAAGCAGCAGAACCAACAAAGCAGTTTTTAGCAGCCTGGCCCCCAACTTGCCTTCTGCACACAGCTAGATGTGCACCCAGCACACAGACAAAATGTGCTCCTGTTTTCCTCTGTTGAATATCTGTGGGGCCATCACAGAGAAAAAGCTGTTGGTTTTACCACTACAGAAATGTATTCAGTCTTCAGGTGGAGCAGTGCAGAAGAGAGGATGCATGTAGATGGCAGCCTGGAAGCACAGCTCAATGCCTGTGTTTTAGCATGGAGAAAAAATCACCATTTGTGACTGTTAAATACACATGAAAGCATAAGCGGAGGGGAGGTTTAAAAACAAAAACCAGACCAAATTTCCTGAGGTTGTGCTATGCAGGGAGTGGCGAAACAGATAGATGGTTTCTGACTCCAAATTTTTCAGCTCTTTGGACCAATGGTACTGTAACTGTCATAAAAATCACAAAAGCAAAGCAGAAAGGGTTTTTAAGGATAGACCTGTCAACACAATCTGGGAATCACTCAGCTTTGCTGCCCAGAATCCGATCACATTGTTGTTCCTTCCGTGCTCTGAATACACAAGAAGGCAACCTGCAGCGGTGCGAAGGGTGCCCAGAGCATCTCACACTGTCCTCGTGCTCTCAGGAGGGAACAGATGGACGGCTGCAGGCTACAATTTGCTATTTTTCAGCCTGACTCCTTTGAGAAAGACCAATTTAAAGGAAACGCTGAAGGTGATACACCACCAGTGCCCTGGTCCTTAACCCAGGGGACAACCCAGGGTAGGATTTTTTTCATAAACCCTTGAAGGTATTTGGGTTTCAAAGCTGTCAACACATTCACGTATGTTATCTGAGACAATGCTATTTCATGATTCCCATGCAACTGTCATGCACAGTGTGGCCATTTCTGTCCTGCTGTGGAGAATAGTGGAGATTTCTGCATGATGTTTATGAAGTCTGTGACTCAGGCAGAAGTTTAATCACGCCTTCTTGAATTTTTTTCCCTTAAACCCGGGAGGATAACCTGGTTTTAGAGTTATTTACCTGCAGTGGAAAATATGTGGCCACACAGACATGGGTATAAGGGAGTAACTGTTAAGGTTTGCTGACAACTGGAAAGGTCTGAGCAATCGAATTGTCAATGGTTAAGCAGATAAAAGTGACCGTGCCAAGTGGGGCAGCTAGCTGAGGACAGGAGCTCCAGCAGAGAGAAAACCATCACCGAGTGCAGGCAAGCTGTTTGCAGGGACTGGAGGGCATCGATTTCAGTCATGTAAGAGAAAACTCAACTCTGATTTCAGAAATCAGAGACAAAAATAGAAAATATTATTTGAAAAGAAAGGTTGAATTAGATGAAAGCTTCACAGGCAGAATCCGTTTAGAAATGAGGCAGAGACAGAGGAGAAAACAAAACTGCATACAGATGTTTAACTCTTCATATTCTTATAGTAGCAATAAGATTTCTTGAGATTTCTTTTATAAAACCCTGTCACAAGCATTCCAAACTATGGGCCATTCCCAACGCAATAGCTTTAAGCCCTGAATTCCCCCACCTGGTGGTTCAGAGGAAACCTCCACCCCCAGTACAGACTGCCCAGGGGTTTGGCCATAGTCTGGGTTTGGAGTGCCTGGGCCACTGTCCTGTTCCTGGGCGGCAGTGACAAAGAGTGCCTGCCCCACAGCTGTCAGACTCTGCTTCCCAGAGCAGGGCTGCTGCTTTGGCTTGAAATACAGATGTGTGGTTCTAGATCTTGGATGCAACACCAGCAACTTCTGGTGCCTCCCCCAGGCTGGGCTCGGCATCATTCTGCTCTAATGTCAGTTTTCCTACTACTCTTATGAGAAAAAGCTAAATAATATTTCTATGACATCAATAGCGTAGTGCCTCATAATCTCTTCTATTTCAATATTTGTATGATTTCATATGTACTTCTGTGGAGACTAACACTTCTAGATCTGAAATTAAGGAACCAGGGGGTACTTAGTGCAGCGATTAGGGACAAAGAGATGCAGAATTATACACAAGGTTATTTTTCATCCTGTGAATGAGGGCAAGCGTATCGACAAACAAAACTCATTACCCGTTCTTTAAAATATTTTTTTTCATTGAATTCTTCATTCAATACTCCTTAGGATATTTAAATGAAGATTCAATCCCATTCCTACCCAGGTCTTGTGCAAAAACTCCCAAGCAAAAACTTCAAACTTTTGCACATGTGCAAATGCTTATGGTGTCCACACATTGCAAGTCAAACAGCACCAAGATATTTTGCTAGACAAACTAAGTTTCATAGAACATAGGCAGACTGACTTTATATTTGTTCATTCCACTGTCATCTACAATTAAGACGCAGGTATGTTATGTGCTTTTATAACTCCTATTACTTTCTCTTACCAGATGCATGGGAAAATAAAATACTTTACTGCTGTTAAATATACTCTAGGGTCAGCTTCTAAAGGGAACAAATGCTGGGCTACAGCTGTACGTGATGAGCTTTTAGACTTCAATCCCTAAAAATGAGCCTGTGCCCTCTCAGAAAAACAAAAAAGGACTGGCTGTGCCAGGACCACACTGATTTCTCATGGCAGAAAGGCAAAGGGGAAATGCTCCCAGCAGCATGCTGCACATGAGTTGGTCCAAGGATCTCAGGGTTACTGGAGTATCACATGGCTTCACGATGAACACAAGGAGAATGTTCTTCATTTTTAATCGTTGTCTCTCTAGAAGTGTTTGATAAAATTGCAGGTGAATGTAAATATTTTTTATCAAATTGCTCCAATCAGGAGGAGAAAAAAAAGAAGAACTTTTCCTGCACAAAGAAACTTAGCACAGCAGTGATTCTGCTCAGAAGACACATCTCCAGAAAACAGCCTGTGATTTGAAAACAAGTTTGAGAATGTTTTTCAGTAGAGCAAGAACATCCCCCCACTCCTTTCATTTTAGGTTCTTCCACTGCACTTTTGGAAATGCACCCTTTGCTTAACATATCTAAGCAACCACAGAATCATAGAATTGCTCAGGTTGGAAAAGACCTTAAAGATCATCAAGTCCAACCACAACCTCACCATACTACCCTAACTCTATCGACCCTCTGCTAAATCGTGGCCCTGAACACCACATCCAAACAGTTTTTAAACACATCCAGGGATGCTGGCTCAACCACCTCCCTGCAGAGCCTATTCCACTGCTTAACAACCCTTTCTGTTAATAAGTTTTTCCTGATATTCAACCTAAAGAATGCGCTGCCTTCTCTTCTCTCAACAGCAGTTGCTTTTAAAACCTCCACATTCTGCTCCCAAGGGACCCCAATGTCCCAGAGAAAAGGCAGCAATAACACAATGATGCTGCGGATGCTCCCAGCTCTCAAGTGCAGCCCTGCAGTGAAAAAAAACACTGCCTGCAGCCTGAGATGCAGCCCTGCTGTGCTGCAGCAGTGCAGCAGCTTTGGGAGATTCAGCTCCTGATGGGCTGCAGTGTGCTGTACTGGTTGCACACCTGTTTGCACAGAATGCAATTCCAGCTCTTTTAAACTGAGGTATTTGCTTCTGTGGGAAAACAAGTAAATATTTGCTCTGCTGTGCCAGCCAGATCAAGGGAATGCTATACATTGCCCAAACCTTTGAGAGGCGGTAGGAACAGGCTGGCAGAAGGCATGTATCTGCAGTACACATGCACACCACAAACTGAAACCAGCAGAGACTGAAAACAGCTTTGGAACAAGCAGGAGCACTGGTAGCAGACAGAGGACTGAGTTTTAGGTCAGGTATTTCAAAATTCATCTTTCATGTCTGCGTTTCGTGATCTCTTCAGAAGAGTAGGACAGAGATGAGAACTGGAGAAATTGAGTTTTCACATAGGAAAGTCAACTGAAATTAGGGTGATTTAGAAGAAGGAAGACCATAACCTGTGGAGGAATGAGAATCCACGCTCACAATCATCATGACACATTCATTACCCCAAAGCAAGTTGTAACACATCACATGCAGCAATGATTTGAGTGGGCATTACATCAGTATCTTAATGTCACTTGTATCAGACAAAGCTCAAAAACATTTGGGCAACAAGGTTATCCATCTGAACTGGCATGCCAGGCGTTTAGCTCTGCATGAAAGAAAAACAAGGACAGTTGTAGAGAGGCTTTCATGTTCAGTTTTAGTAACAACAGGATTCTGCCTGGGATGAAGAACCATGTGTGGATCTTCTTGCAGGGGAAGGTGTTACAAATGTAAAAATAAGCACCGTATTAAAGTGACCCATGAAAGAAGTGGAAAGGTTTGCTCCTACAGGAGCTTAACAAATAATGTGTCTGAAAACGAAGCCAACAGGGAAGAACTGGTTTTTAATATGTACAGCTTTGTCCATCACATACAGTATTTGCTGAGATTGCCTTTGATGCAGCATTCATCGTCTCGTAGCTGACGTCCCACTTCTCTGCCTCACTCCCTTCTCTGTTAAAAATAACTCAGTACTAACAATTTACCTTTACAAGCATTACTAAACCAAATGTACTTTAAAAATCCCATGTTGGACAAATAGATCACTCTAAGACTTCATCTTCAATGTGATGGACTTCCTTGATAAATAGCCTAATCTTTCAAGCTCACCAAATATTTACATCACCCTTCCTTTACTCACAAATCAGCTTCTGGAGATCTGGATATATTTAAGGATGACTTCCCTCCTGCATATTTTTCATTTTCTAGTAAATGCAGGAAAACCTTTCAAAGTGCCACAGGGAAAAAGCTGTTACGTTAAGGTTTTCAGATTTTGTTATTTTGGCAGTTGAGGTCTTCCACAAATCCCTTTCCAATGGTTTCTGCACCAAGATTTTAGTTTAATACTTGAAGGATTATTGGCAGCTAAGAGGAGGATTTGTGGATGCTGAATGAAGTACATTGTAATAACAACTGTCAGGCTGATTATGATGCTCAGGCCTGTACGCGTCTCCAGCAATATTTGAATGCTTTGATATGGTCACAGCTATGGCCTACTTGAATATGTCTAGAGTCAAAAAACAGTCAATACTTCGTATTTTTTATTAAATAACGATTAAAAGCTTTTATAAACTTTTAGCTTATAGATTAAGTTTAAAGGAGTTGAAAGCATTTCCTTTTACTTGCTTTGAGCTCAGTGGAATAAAGAAGAATTAAGATGGCAACAAAGCTTCCACCCCCTACCAATCCCATGGCAATCACCTGCATCACAATCCAGAGACTGTGGAGTTCAGGGTCTTTGTTTCTCCACCTGTGAAATGCAAATGGAGATACAGAGGGATTCTGGCACTCTACAAGGAGGGAGGACAAGTCTGGTTCAGTCTTGGCTTTGTCATCTTCAGACGCCATAAAATAATGGATCACAGAAACATCCATGAACAGAAAAGGTGGTAAAAACCCGTACAAGCAAACAGAGAAACCCACAACCCAACTTGTCCTACTTTCAAGCTCAACCAGGGTGAAAACCAAATGAAAGTGCAAAGTATTTATGAATATAAACACATGCACCGGCACAAAAAAGGCTCTGTACTCTCATACTCCATCTGCTGGCTCTCCTCAGTAGGGCTCAGTTGTATTTGTGTGTTTGGAGTGGGTTTTTTAATTCTTTTTTCCCCACTTCTCTCACAAGCTGGGCACCACCCCAGCTGATAGGGGTAAGCTGGAGAACACTGAGCAGGAAGCCGCGCTCATTTCAGTGTCCAGTGGGGAAAAAATAAGAGAGAAAAATATTTATGGCAGCGTAAAACAATTGAAGATGTATGGAACAAAATACTTTCCAAATGTTTTACAAATATCTCAGGGTTAAAAGCATAAAGTGAGGCCAAAGATGCAGTGTTCTATTCAGCTCGGCCCCTACCTTGCTTTTGTGTTACATGCTAGAGCTTCTAAAGAAGCCAATTAAAGTGCCTTTTATTCTATGAAATGTTTAAAATTGGGCACTTCTGGTATACAAACTCTAAGCATCTCTTATTATTTGGGCGCTTTTCATGCAGACTCATGTACATCAAAAACATTCCAAATCAAAAGGCATTTATTTTTTCAGCTGCCTTTAGAAAAGCAGAAAGGGAAGCGTAAGCAGGAAGCAGAAAGCAGCATTTGTCCCAGGACAAAGGTAGGTTCATGAGTACATAAACACAGAGCTTCATGAATGCTTTGCCAGAGTGGGGTCTGTCATTTCACAATATGAACTGTATAGAGAAGAAAAACAGCCGCCTCTCTTCGGTCACTTCCCAGTGGAAGCTCAGTGCTTCCCACAGGCACGGCAGGAACACACACAGCGTTATCTGTTCCAGTTTCCTCCCACTAACTGGGCTTTTCACTCCCGTATAAAGCGACATCTGGGAATGATCATCTCATCGCACCCTCAAAAAGCTACAGAAGCAGTAATAATATGGTAATAAGGGATGAAATTTTATGAAAGATGGCACTTAACTGAAGACTAAAAGACACCATGCAATTTAAATAAATTGCTTTTAGCAGGGGACGGAGTGACAATCAGAAGGAAAAAAAAAAAAACAACCAACACTCTTGGCCCTTTTTTGCAAATTGTGGGCCTGACTTTCAACTGGTGTAAAATGGTGACGTTGGTACAGCAGAGCTGGTTGCACACAAACCCTGAATACCGTTTTGTGGAATGGCACTTTTAGAAGCATGCTGAAGAGACCCTCAAATTGAGGATGCTAAAATGAAGCTGCGTAAGCAAAGCGGAAAGAAGCTATCAGCATGCCAAATATCTGCTTGTTTTGCTTCTCTCCCTTCTTTAAGTGAGCTGGAAAAGGAGAATCACACCATTCTCTCTCCCTTTGCACTTCTGCTCCTTCAGATCTGTCAGTTTGGGATGAAACCCAGACAAGACTTGAGTGTCAAGGAATATCAAGAATGTCCTAAGTCAGCTGGCATGGAAACAGGTGTCAGGTAGGTTCCATTCTTTTGGGAGAAGACATGAGATCCCATCACCAGCAAAATCTCCTTCTCATACCATGAAAGCCTCGTGCCTTTTTGAAAGTTATCGTCCTCCTGGCCAGCCAGCCCACTCAGAATGCAGTGCTATATTCAGATGCCATTGTAGACAGTCATTAAATTTAACACCAACAGCACCAAGCAGAAACAGGGTGATGTGGAATTGAATAACTACACTTCGTACTAATAAATAAAAATAATAAAAACACTTCGGGATAAAAAAATCGCCTTTGCAGATAAAAAGAAATAAATCCCTAGAATTTAAATCCATCACGAGCAAAATCCCTCTGGAAAAAACTCCAGACCAAAGCCCTATCATGACTGCCTCTACATTCATGAAGGTATTTATGCAGACTAAGATAAGGGTAATCAATCCACATGCCTTGGGACAAAAACTCATCTTCTGCAGGGTCAGGATAAAGAAATTTCCTCACCACATGTGCCCTGGTTCAGGGCAACAGGAGGCACACTTTGCTAGGCTCAGGAGCTGCTAGAAGCAAGCCTTAGATTTGTGCCATGCTGATGCACTCCTGCAGTAAATCCCAGCCTTTCCTCTGCACACCATCATTACCCAACACACTGAATATACTGCCTGAACTTTGGGCTTCTCAAGCCTACCCAGGTAAATTGTCATGCTCCAATTTGTCTCAAGAGTCCTGTACTGTAAAGCATCCTGCTTCTCATTTCACCATTTAATTACACCTCTTTCTGCTCCCAGATTCTTTCTGTTCCTTGCAAGTCATCCCCTTGTTATAGCCCAGACAACATAGTTGGTTGTTGTTATTTTCCTCAGTTCTTTTTTAGTAACCATAATTAATAGTAAGATACAATCAATCCCCTATTCTCTGAATGGTGTCACTCTGCTTTGACCACACTTCCACAGCTGGTGCATCTCTAACCTGATATTTGCAGCTCCTACACCTTTTGCCTGAGACACCCGTGGCACCAGCAACCAGCTGCATCTCTGCAGCATGAAGACAAAACAGAAACACAACTTCTTCCTATGGAACTCTGCTCCTCAGTTTGACACCATGTCTGCACAGGTCTGTGCACATTATGGGCTAGAAGAAATTAAAACCTGACAAAGATAGATGAGGAAATTGCACCACTCCAGCACGCCCGTAGCCACAAAACACGACATCAGGAAATACTACGCCCTTTCTTTCTTTTATTTAAAGGGTAGATGCTGTCCTTCTACTCCCCAAAAATTGGGAAGTGAGGAGGGAAAAAGGATAAACCAAGAAACACGTGTTATCTATTTAATCAATTTGACAGAGAAAGTCATCCTCTCTCATGTAAAAGGACTTAAGCTGTTAAGATGAAGTCCCTATCTTTCAATAACACCATCAGACTGTTTCCAAGCGCAAACTGGGGATCAAGGATCAAGCGAAAGGAATATCATATTTCGGTAAGTCTACTCTTATCTCTCCAGCTGCCATGCCAAAGGCTATTGAGGTGGAATGAAAGCAGAGTTTCAATCATCAACAAAACGCTGCAGCTCACGGACAGAGTCGCTAAAACAGGTACAAGTCCCACAGGCTTTGCGGGATCCACATATCAAAACACAGATGTAAGATTGTGCCATCCTCAGCAGCTCACCTGCAGGGCTCTGTGGCTCTTGGGAACAGAAGCTATCAAGAGAAGAACAACTCATTTTCGTTGTGCTATACAAGCCTTTGTTTGGGGGAATTTAGCACAAACCAAACACAAATGGAACATGTGCCACTGAGGCTTGTGCCTTGTCTAGTGCAGTAAGAATAGAAAGTCCCTCACAATATTTACCAATAAAAACAGACAACAAGTAACATAAGTAAGGTTTTCTTTCCCTGCTAATGTGTGTGGAGTTTTTGTTGTTGTTGTTGTTTGCTTTGCTTTCTTTCTAAGTGTTTTTCAAAAATCTGCATTCCTGCTAAATAAGCATCTATTTTCCCAGTTGTCTACAGCTAAAGCTGCAGAAAACAGTGGATCTAAGAATCACATTAAGTTCCCTATTCATATTAGTTACAAATTTTTGTTCCAAGGGAAGACCTAGGGTAACTCCAGGCTGAATTAGTGTACAATCAGTGATTTTAACAATACCTGCATGTTCATTGCATAGGACTCTTTCAAATCACCTCATATGCCACATGGGTGGTTCTTTGATGCATGTATCAGCTATTTGTTCTAGATTTTCTGTAAGCTTCAAATAGATTAAAGCAACAGTATAGCAACCCCAAATGCTATTTTTCAACAGCAACAGGTAATGCTTCCCATTTAAGGGGAGTTATCACCTTAACATTAAAATGCAAAATATTTTTGAAACTAAAAACTCAATGTTGGCAGCCTTACCACAAACGGACTTCTTGGTTGCTCAGTTCACTCAGAAGGTGGTTCTGAACAGATCGTTACTGGGAGCTGTGTTCAGACATATTATTTTGACCCTGTTATCTCCTTCCCTATTATTCTGGGGGAAAAACCTAATATTTTATATCATCCTTTCCTCTAAGTGCCCCTCAACCCTGTGTCTGGTTTTAACCTCCAGCTGTCTTTCTCTTGTCCTCGTTCCCTGCCACACATCTCTTCCCTGTGACTGCCAATCCACTGCCAGAACGTTTAACCTTCTCCTGCCCCAAGTCAGGACCTATCACAGCCTATGGAAACAAAAATTACGAGACAACAAAAATAATCATTTATTTGCAAAGGCAGGGTTTGCTCTTTCCTTGCAGCTGGCTTTTTCCTGGAAGGAAGCAAGGTAGGGCTCGCTTCTCAGTATCATTTCTAAATATCAAATATAGAAGAAGTCTTGCAATACCATCCCCTGTGAAAGCGAAAGCACCACCAGTGGGATAATGGATGTCCAGCTGTACCCTGTTTAGAAAAACTTAGATATTATCCAGTCTAATAAAACTTCTTTGTGTTTAAAGCAAGACCTTTCATAATTAGTATAATGGATTTCATTTAATGAAAACCTTTTGCAGTCTGGGTAAACACATTCCATTTATTGTGATAAAACATTTGACGGTCACAAATGATCCTGATAAAGACTCTGTGATGGTGTGATACCTTCCAAGCTCATGCTGAGCGTTCTGGGGACACCAGCTTTGATGCAAGACCTGCAGTCAGCTAACTCATACCAGTATTTTTAAATGAGTCCCATCACTTGAACCGAAGCAAAAAGAAGAGCCTGATTCTTCCCAAACCCTCTTCTCATTCAGATTTATAAATAAAAAAAGAATCTCACCTCAAGGAATGCCTAAATTCTTAACTTCCCCAGCACATACTCAGGCCATGCCAACGTGAAAAGATGCACAGGAATTATTTAGTGAAAGAGACACTAACATCCCATTTTCAGAAAGTTGCAGACAACTTCCATTTATGGTTACAAAGATTTCTTGCAGTTTAAACAACCAAGCAAACGTGTTTTTTCCAGTACAAGTGATACTCTCTATTACCATTTCTGCATTCAATTTTGCTATCTGTATTAGTGGGCCTGATAAACACGTTACAAACAACGTAAAACACGACCACTTCACCACTTATTCATGACATACAAATGTGTAGGAGTTTGGTACTTCCCTCCTTGCTAAGAAAACATAATGACAAAAGAAAAAATGCACTGAAAAACAGTGGCATCGCTCATCACTGAACTATTTAGAAAACAACAACTCTATTTCAACTGATGTCATTCATTGGGTGCTCTAAGGGAAACCAAGGAGGTAGTGCTGCTTTCTGGATTCAGAACAGTTCTGAAAACCTTTACTATGAGAGTTTTGTGTAATTATACCAGAAATAGGTTATTTTGAAGTCCTACCACCACATATGAAAATTGGGAAATACCATTTACTTTCTTGTCTATCATTTCAGCCTTTTCTAGAAGGCGTACATCTTCAGACAGTGGGGAGGTCTCTTCCTTCCTTTGAGACCATGTTTAGATAAAGATCACTACAAGTTCCCCCATCCAGTGCCCTAAACAAAACATAAATGCCATCATCATCAGTCTTAACAAGCTCTAAATTGCAACGTATATTAACAGAATGACCTTCTCCAGTAAGATTTTCATTAGCAAACTAGGCTGGAAAACAGTAAGTAGCACCACTTAGCCAATTTTAATAGATTATCTACATCATTTTTTGTGACATCAGTTGATACTCAGAGCAAGAAATTTAGCAGCTTGGGATCCAGTACAAGCCATCAGAAAGCACAAAGTTAACCACTTTTTTTAATCCTGTATTACCTAGAAAGTATTACCAGACAGGTTTGCAAGTTTGGCTGCTGCAGAAAGTTTGCCTGCGAAGCTGCAGTGTGTGAGCAAGAAACCTAACCTCAGCATGTCACAATTCCACATGTAAATGCACAGTGCCAGGTTATTTCTGCTGAGGGTAAGAAAATTTGACAACAACATGACCACAACACTAGTGAAGGAGGACAGCCAAAAGCTGGTAGCAGAGCACGTGCCCATTTCTCAAAGAGGCCAGCAGGACATCCATACCACTGAAGAAAAGCCTCCAAACATCTGTTCTTCTGCCAATGGATAAGTGCTGAATATAGCAAACATCTAAATGCCAAATCCTTATGCTAAGGTTTTCCTTCTTTTTCCTTTTCCAATCAAAACTTCTTAAAGAGACACCAGATGTTCACTGCTGTGTAAGTCACACAAAAAGCAAAGACAGTCAGGATGTGCCCCCAGCTCTGCCCTGCACTCTCAACCTGCCAGGCTTCCTTGGCAAAGGAAGAGGATGATGCTAGGGATACTCATGCTGTGAGAGTGAGTGAGGAGCACTAATCTTGATTTCCCTTAGTGATTCATTTATGAAAATGGGATGAATAGCCAATATACCCAAAACATGAAGAATGTGATCCTTTAGTTTTTACTGACAAGGCCAACATGCTTTAGAAAGAAGATAGATTTTTCCTATCCTTGGATCAAAACTGATCTGTTCCGATATGAAAGGCAAAAGAAAGACACTGCAGAGCATTCAAATAGGTTTCTTGGTCAGAAGTGAGGGGAACAATCAGCACAATCAAATAGAATACAGAAATATATCTTAACAATTCAGTGCTTACCGCTTATCCCTACTGCACTGAATAACCAACTCTGAACTGCTGCTACTTAACAAGAACATATGTTTTGCTATAAGCTTGCACGGTGAAAATTTAATAAGTCAAGTCCTAAGATCTATTTGCCTATTGGAGAATCAGTTGAAAAGCTCTCGTTTGCTCTGTCCATTTCAACAGAAAGTAGACATACATGTAGAAGAAAGTCTTGCAAGCAAACGCACTGCATGAATAAAAACAACACTCTCAAACACTTGCCCATGGATGAAAAGGCAAAATATACCTACAACATATCAAAATTCATGAAGTTAATTCAGATCTCAAGAGAAGCACATCTACAAGAAGGACAGGTGGAGTTAATGCATCAGTAAGCAACCCAAAACATCCACGCAGTACTGGAAAGCTGCAGAAACACTACCTGCACATTTTGTCCTTGTTGTGAGTGGTGGTCCAGGTGGTCCTGTGCCTCCTTCTCCAGGGCGAGTCAGCAGCACTCTGATCTCATACTCCACATCTGGGTCCAGATGCCACAGTTTGTAATTGGGAGAGTCTACAATGTGTGTTTCTGCCCAGTTCCCAGTGGTTGTCCGATACTCCACCTCTTTCAGTATGATGGGCCCGTCTCCGATGATGGAGTTGGCGTTGGGTTTGATCCACAGGTAGGTGGCTCCAACAGCCAGCAGCTCAGGAGGGGCAATAGGAGTTGGGGGTTCTGTAGATAAAAAGAAATCAGGAGAGGCCTGAGGTCATTTTGTCGAAAGGATCAAATTTCCACTATGTACCTGAAAAACAAGTCTGCCCCCAAATCTTCTGTTAGTTACTGAGCGTTTCCTGTCATTTACCAAATCGTTCATGAGAACAAAGGAAAAAGGCATTATATTTGTTTTGAAGTTATTGCCCCTTGTACTGGTGTATTAATGCAACTGGTAGCATTACCAATGCAGAAACATTACTTCAAAAATACAGTGCCTACAAAGCAGCTTCTGCTGAAAATATAAAGCACAACAGCCACACATTTAAAATATCAGAAGGTTTGTACTTATTTTCTTCTTTATTCATACGCGTAATGGCTGTGAATATAACACAGGAGGAGGAAAAGAAGTCTTAAATAACACAGATTGACCATAGCTGTGTAATGCTTAAAATGACACAACTAGCAATGAGTGGAAAACTCAAATCACTTGCTCATTCCATAGTTCTATTAAGGCAAACAAATGTGAAAAATAGATTTGTAATGAAAGCACTGAGAAGGTACTGCAGTTATGAACACTGAGGATCTTCCAGTGGTCCTGCACTCCAGACACTGCTAAAACCGACTGAGAGCTTTGGTAGCTCAGAGCTAAGAAAAACAAAAGCACCAGTGATTGACTGTGAAGTTTGCTTAATTTCATGAGCAGAAGTACTCAAGTAAAGCCTGCATGAGACTTGGAAGACTGCCTAGATGTCTGAGAAGCATCACGAGGAACCCAGTCACTGAATATAACCTGTGTGATAGAAAAGCAAAGACAAGCACCAATATCTCAGCAGCACCTCAGCATCTCAGTGACAAAAGCCACTGCTGGTCTCCTGGGCTCTGTCTGCCTGGTCCCCAACTCTGCCTTCAGAGTGTAAGTACCACCTGGGCATTGAAGCCACATGGACAGCATATGCTTTGTGGTTTTGAAAACCTGAGCTGAACTGTGCAAGATTAGGAGTAATTTCATCATTTAGCTTTCGCTTTGTCACACTCCAATGTGGTTTACACTCAGCCCAGAGGACACAAACCCTATTCTCTTGTGGAAACAAGGCAACAAAAAGGACATTTCTCTCTCTGAAAAAGTAACATATGAATGTTACGTCATAACATGAATTTTAGAGCCCTGTGGGAATTATTCCACACCCTACAGCCCCCACAGCTGATTCCTCACAGAGCCCAGAAAACAGCACGAAGGAAGAACCACAGGAATGGGGAAGAAAGGAGTTGGGCACCACGGGATGGGAGGAACAGAGAAGTTGTTTGCCCACTTTGCCCTTCAGAGAAGTTCTGCAGGTTAACATCTGCTCACTAAAGAGAAACAAATGCACAGAAACCACTACTGTACAAAATTACCAACCAAAACAGAACCTAATTTCACCTCCTCTGGCTAACTGATCACAGTGAGCTATGCTATCTGAGATTGATTGCATCAGCTGTGCATTGTACCTCCAAAAAAGCACCAGTCTGAATTGTAATTGGACCAGGTATCCAACAAGAACATAAGCTGCTGTCATGAGCTAAATCTCTGCATGATGGTTTGTTTCTGCTTTTATTCTGCAATGTTCCCCTACCTGCAGGCAGATTTTTGTCCCCCGATACGAATTGTCAGGCTGATTATATTTTGACACAGTAAAGTTATTTCTCAAAAAAAAAAAAAAGTTTTCAAGAAATGCATGTTGATACATTTTCATTAAAAATCAGATTATTATAAATCTTAAATTGTTTATTACTTGTTTCTTGGTGCAAGACCATTAAAAGATAGACTCACTCATTTTTATTCCCAATGCAAACACGACATCTTGCAAGTCACATTACAGCTGAACACAAGACAAATGAAATATTAAGCATCATTCTCCTGGGCTGTAGATACTTCAACAACAGCACGATCCAGGTTACTCTGGGATTTGATTGCCAGTTAGAACAGATTTATGGGCCTGAGTTTAATTAATAGAACAGTTTGTCCTGCTAACCAGACATTAAAGTCTTGTCTTAGTTTAGAAACTAATATTGCCAAAGCAATTTAAATTAAGACGACATCCAGCATTACTTCACTGTCTACTTCAGGACAGATCTAAACTACCTCCCCTCCACCTCTGCCAAAACAGGGATGATGGTTTCCATTTTCTTCTACCCACTCATTTTTGTCTCTCCAGTAGCATTAGAGAAATAGACATTGCAGGATATTAGAAAATTAGGAGTTGAAACTGTTGCTCTCGTTTTCCAAACGGAAGAAGCAAAGATGAGCAGCAGTAACTGTAATTTTTCAAGACTCAATAACACCTCACTGCACATAATGGGCTCTTTCCTACTGGCAGCAACTGGACAGAAAGCTACTTTTCAATATCACTCTTTGCCAAGTTATTGCAAGTGATCTAAACAAGTTATTCATTATTTAGCACAACTAGCACATAAATAAGGACCACTTGTGGCCATTGTAACTAAACACACTTGTCAGTTACAGATGATCAGCCTCATGCTATCAGCTTGCTTTTGTAATTAAAACCTCTCTGAGACCTTGATTAAATAAACAGGGAAACAGATTGGGTCTGTACACATGTAATTGTGATCAGCAGTATTTTAAGCCTCATTTGATCCATCCAGCCAGTATTTTATATTGCAAGCTTTGCCCACCATGTTGCTCCCTTTCAGCCTTCATCCCTCTTCCTGCAGACTCTTCAGGACAGAGCACATCTGCAACTGGGCTGCTGCAATGGGGATGGCATCTAGCCTGAATCCCAGTCCCAGAGGCACAGAAATGAGGGTCCTAGGTGACTTCTTTCAAGAAAAGACAAGACGTACGTAGTACAAGCCCAAAACTGAGTTACTGAACATGCATAGATTTTACCCTGTGCACAAAGCACTCCCAACTACGCAGTCAGCAATGGAATTCAGGGTGTACTATTCCCCTCTCCCCCCCTCACAAGAAGAGAAAACACTTCACATGCTGTACCCGTTTTACTCTTGGGCAACTGTTTCTAGGTATCTCTACTCTACTACTGGAATATTTCTCTATGTGACAATTCTAAGCAATTGCTTTAATAGGGCTCAAAATGAGGGAGAGAAAAGGGGATGAACCAAGTGCTCTGCGACAAAGCACTGGGTGCAGGATGGATGAAAAAACTTGAAATGACAACAGAGTTTATGTTCTGTACCTAGTTTTCCAGTTATCTGTATAGTTCAGTGGTAAAACACTGTGAAGTGGACCAAAAGATGGAGAAAGTCAATAGAAGTCCGCTAAGCTCTGGCAGTTGGGATCAATCATGAAGGAAAAAAGATATTATAGAAGACAAATTATTTGTTTGAGTCACCTTCACCACACTACTTTTTTTTTTTCTTCTCCTATAAAGATGATGTACTGTTAGTAAGAAAACGTGGGGAAAAATCAAGAAGTCTGTTAGAAACATGGCACGAAGCAGCTGGTCTGTCAGTCCTTGGTAGAGGTCTCAACAGTTCTGGAGCTTTTCATGGAAACAAAGAGCTCCCAAGGAAAACATGAAATGCTACAGATTTTGATTGCTGCAGTGAAATAAACTAGAATTATCTTCATAGGAGGTGCTGGGTAATCCTTTAAGTAGTAGATCAGTAGATCTTCGATGTATAAGCAACTGTAAAATGTACTAGATTGACTATCATTCAAGTGAAAGGCACGTACTTGCTCTCCCAGCAGTGTGACAAATACTCCCCAATCAGCAATGACTTTCATCTTGGAAATGCACCCAGAGGTACATTAGGATCATTTCACAGAGTGCTTTTTCTGAACTCTTTTTGCCAACTTTAGCCCAACTTACCTCTCACATCTAAAACCCCCGTGTGAAAAAGCAAGATGAGATTGCTGAAAACTAAGCAGCCTGTTCAAAAGCCAAATAGAACTGAGGGAAAAATTCCCTTTTGGCAGAACGATATGATGAAGCAGACGTGGCAAAAAAATGTTTGAAAATACAGTTGCAAGAAACATGCTCAGCCTAACTGAAACATAGCTAGAGCCATTAATTTTATTGCCCTTTACTGCATACAAACTGAAACCATTGCTTATATTCCACAAGGAGATAATCTTAGAAGAGGGAATACCTGCTAGGACAACCAACAAGCTACCTAAATGTTGAGTGAATGTCACTTGCATTAATTCTGTCTGAAAGTTTGTATCATCTTTAACAACACAGAGAGGCAAATTTCTGAGCAAGTCCTTGCTAAATGCCTATTCTAAACCACTATAATCCCAGATGGAAAGCAATGATCTCCTAACTAAGAACAAATCCTAGTATGAAGCTGGAAAGGAGCACAGCTGAGATCTTGCTGTATCAATCCTCGTGAAAGAAGACTGAAGTTCCATCACCACGACATCTCTGATCTATCCAAAGGAAAAGGGCACTCTCTACCAAGAGACCTTCAGAAACGCTCCAGTGTTCTCACGGGCAGCAGAAAGGAACTGCCAAATAAGCTGTCTCAAACTCAGATGTGAAAACAGGAGAATGTTGAGTGGTTTTTTTTTTTTGTTTGTTGGTTTGTTCTAAATCAGTGCTTCAGATTTCTATAATAAAGTAAAAAAAATGCTCTATGCCAAATTGGCACAGTTCTGTTGCTGTTTTTTCGGGGTGCTGTTGCAATTGGATGGTTGCTTTCTGCTTTTTGGTTTTTTGAAACTTCATGCATGTATCTCGTGACAGAAGGGAATTCTGTGAACTTACGTCAATTACAAAAGATTCAAGAAAATTAACTGACAAAACTGAAGCCATGGAATGTTGCTGCTTTTTGATCAGGGATAGAAGAGACTGATCTTTCTGAGAGTAAAAACAAAGGGAATGGAAAGTAGCTGATTCCTTTGCAGAGAGTTAGTGTTAACATTGGGAACGTTTTCTGTGTGTGTGTCTTGTCCTGCTTCCATAGACAGAGAACACATAGGAACACAAGATCAACTCTTCCTGATCAGCCCAAAGGTCCATCACACCCAAAAAATAGTCCCAAGTCTCCATCTATGGAAGTGTAAGAACAGGAGAATCACACGTTGATTTACAGCACACAGCAATACTTAAGTCTTCCCAAGCTCCCTAAAATAATCTTGCAGTATCTGTATCATCCAAAGAAGTTTCACAGGACAACCTCCTGCTGACCAAAGTCTCCACCTAAAGTTACAAAATGCATCAAAGTGCAGAGTGCTATCATAAGGCGTTTGCTGGACAAGCAGGATTTGTGTTCCCTAACCTGATACTGCTTATTCCCCTACTGACGGGAACTGGAACAGTGCAGTTTTCTCACAGCATCCTCACTGAGCAGATGCAGACTGGGCAGATGAAATGGGTAAAAATGAGACCACAAGGCAAATGTCAAGCTTCTTCAGAACCCTTTTTTTTTTCTTTTCTTATAATAGAACAAAAACTGCAGAACAGAACATAATTGCATAGTTTTCTACACAGCAGCCACAAACAGTGGCTACTGAGAACGTACATAATTAAATTTGCACTTAAGAATGCAAACCCAGCTGTTTTGAGAAAAGAAACACGTTGAAGTGCCATTGTTCAGATTTTTTGCACCTCTGTCCTTGAAGATAAATCTGTCACCTTTGCATAGCTGTGTTGCTCACCTTGCCTGT
This sequence comes from Chrysolophus pictus, assembly GCA_037305975.1. Lineage (NCBI taxonomy): Eukaryota > Metazoa > Chordata > Aves > Galliformes > Phasianidae > Chrysolophus > Chrysolophus pictus. The sequence continues at coordinate 10,932,655 of CM074595.1, forward strand.
AGTGACAGCTAGCCCTTAGAGCCAGACACGTAACTGAACAGCATCTGTGTGACTGCTTCTACTTTTACACCTGTGCAGTAAGCATTTTGAGCTCTGTATCATGGTATTTATATTGCTTATTAAGAGCACATTAGTGTTATAAATACAGCCATTGAATTTTGCTTTCCAGTGACTGTCTGAACTTCCAGTTCCATTAACTGCACAAAAAAACAACATAAGGATTTCACAAAATTTAGCACGAGACTATTTTACTGCACTGACAGACACAGTACTAATAGCTCTTTTGTCTATAAGAGAGACATTCAAATCAGTCTCTCAGTAATGTAATAGGCTGACAGCAGTGGCATATGTCAACTGTGTTGGAAGAAATGTGCCAGTGGCATTAATAAAGTGATTCATTAATTCACCTCTATGGGTAAATTGCACCAGTCTGCCTACTCTCAAAGAAAAGTGCCCAGCACCAGTTCTAAAATCAATAATTTTGAATATTTAATTAAAGCAAAAATCCAGGGAAGACAGAGAAGACAACTTAGGGTTTCTACAGGCTATAGAACTACAGATGCAAAAGCCTTTCTTGTGGGAAACTGGTTTTGTATCCCGTTATCCCATTTGTATCCCAACACAGCAGCCCCAGCCTGCAGTCACCACCCTTAGGTACATTTCACTACTCATCCTCCACAAGCATTCCTGCACTGTATGCAGTGGCCCTGTGGGTGTGCAGGTGTCCTGTTGGCCCTCTTGAGATCAACACTGCAGCCATTCCTGTGAACAGTCAGAGGATTTTTATGTGCTTAACAATCAAATACTGACAAAAAGAATGGAAACTTGGCAGGTTGGTACTTAGCTAAAGATCCAGAACGCTGGGGCAGTAATTGGGGAGCTGCAATTAGATTCTGCCATATTGTTTTATGGATTAGCAAATTTAATGTCAGTCCTCTCCATGTGATACTCCTTCCAAGGCAGCACATGGTAAGTAACTTCATACTCTACGATATAGACCACGTCATCTGCTTCTCACTTTTGCTTTCACAGCTAATACCTCTGCCTGCAAGGAACTTGACATAATTTCATGATTTGATCAACCTCCTATCTTACAACAAAAAGGTCACCTATGAATATTAGCCAACGTCTACCATGTCACAAGACAGGAATTCCTTCCCAAAAACTGAAGTTGTAGATGACTCAGTCAGAAGTACTGGTATCACTGAAAAAGGGAAGCGGAGGGAGCAGATATAATGCAGTTCTATGTGACAGATTGAGCTAGGAAATGCCTTTGTTTCTGGAACATAAGAAACAAAAGATTGCTGATATTTACAGTGGGAAAAGTGGAAAGTGGGAGGTTTCATGTAGAAGCAGAATTGCAAGTTTTCAGCAAGGCAATCATAGAGATCTGGCTGAGAAGGACAGAAGTAAGAGCTGAAAAGGCACATGCATGGGACATCATATAGAGAATAAAGAGAAGTAAAACAAAGCCCATATGTACAAGAAGCAGGGGAGAAAATGTATGTGATCCAGAATGGTGTCAAAGAACTAAGCAAAGTAGTCAAAAACTCAACACAGTGGCAATGCAAAACAAGAGAAGAGCAGATCTCTGGGGATGGTAACTATAATAATAATTAAAAAGCCAGTGGAGCAAGATAACCAATATTTGACAAGATGCTCATCTTCCAACACTCCCCAAACCCCAATATTCAAAATGTATGGAATTATACCCTTTACATCTCACAGCAGTGTAGGTGTAGTACTTTTGTTCTAAAGAACTTGCTGCAGCCTGATGAGAATGAAGAACACATTCTCTACGTATTTTCCTCTTAAAAAGCATGGAAATACTTCTTACTCATTTGAATATGTATGCTCTAAATTAAGCAAGAGAGCTGCCTGGGTTTAAAGAGGGGAACGCAGTAATGTTTGTAAGAGGTAGGATAATCCAGCAGAAAACCTTCTTGAAAGCATTGCAGTCACCAGACAAGACAGGTAGAACAAACCCTAGCTTAACAAAGTTTATCCGTATCAGTGTCATCTTATTAAACAGAAAGTTATGAACTCATCCTGAGACCAGGAAGAGTTGGTACAGTCCATCACCTTCTACCAACTCTTCTCCTAATTGTGTTATAGGTTAAAAGAGTGGGGCACAGATACTGATTGGGAATTACCATAGCATGCTATTTCATTAGCCTTTCATGCTATTTGTCTCCCAGAAGCTCAGTCTGAATCCCACCAGAGCTTCCAAGGATGCTTTCATTCTCTAATAAAGAAGAAAATGCATCGGATTAGTTGAACAGTATCTCATTTCCCAGCGTAAATTAAGTGAATTAGATGGAAGACTGCTCTAATTGTGAAGCTTATTACAAGAACTCACATAGATTAGAACTGAATGCTTCTCTTTGACTCATCGTTTGTACTGTAAAAGAGGGAAAAAAGAAGGCAATTGTAGACTCTCCCATGGCTCCCTAATGGCTCAGTATTGATGAGCCACAACTGTATCAAAAGAATCAAAAACCTTCACTACTGTAGCAAAACACACTGATAAGTTTTGTGCTCTAAGAGTGCTAGAAGGCAACTTTCTTTACACAGATAGGAGTGCACAGTGAGTCTCCAGCAACTCTCTGAGAGCGTCAAGTTCCCCAAGGTTGGGAGAAATGGTCATTTAGCTCTCATTTTTAATGTCTGTGTGATTTTTTTTTTTTTTAATCTTCTCAACCACAAAATAGCTACACAATGACATCATTAGAACACGAACAGCAGTATGTGCCTTGTTGCTTATGGAATGACACTATTATGGAATACCATTCTGGTTACAGACATCTTACATGAGAGGTTCAACACAATACACTCATGTATTAAGAACTTACATAGCCATGAATTGATGACAATACTCTGAATTTCTACTGTGTAGCTTCTATATACTCAAGCTTGTACTAGTCATCTCAAGTTTCCTTTATAGTCAATGGAGAGAAATGGACAATTTCAGACAACGTTCAAGGTAAGTTTCACATCCAAGACAGATAAAATCAATCAATTCCTGAACCTTACCTGTTTTCAATGCTTGACCTTCAAAATGAAATAGAGTGAAGTATCAGACCAGTTACCCTACTTGAAGAGGAAGCCACAAAGCAAGCTGTGCAAGGAACTGCTCAGCAAGAAGTAACACAGAGCACCTGCATGCTCTTTGAATGCTCTCATAATGCCCTCAATTCAGGGCGGCAAAGCTCAGGTGCTGCAGTCCAAAATCTTCACGTGAAGATAATCATATTTTCTCTGGAAAAAATAGGCACAACTCTTTCTTGTATATATGCAGCCAAAGCATGCACTGGTGAGTGATGTCCTTTGATTTAATAACTCAATGGCTAAAATCCTTGTCAAAGAAAGAATACCCTTCTCTTACTCAGACTGTTCTGAAGCTGAAGCATCTCAGCCCCATCTGTTGAGGCTGCACACAGAAATAAAGAGTTCCATTTTCATTTGACACACACACACCAAAAAAAAATCAACAAAAAAAAAACCAATTAATTTCTCTATCTAACTGTTCTGTTTTGCCCCTCTGTTAGCACATCCTGGTGCCTGAATCAAGCAAGCCCTGTTCTCCAGACTCATCTTGGATATGTTTGCTCTCACAAGTTCATATTTTCACTTATATTACTTCTCTCCTTTCTTGCACTTGATGACAGACACACCAGATGTGTAGATTAACATTTCATATTGGTCTTGAAATGACCTACGAAGAAAGCCACGTTAGAGTTCAGCAGAAGACAAGCATCAGAGTGCAGCAATTACAAAAGTAACATAACACATCAGCTATCTGACAAGGGAGATGAGAATACTGGAGCCTTCCAGATGCAGAGAAAACATACTGAGATCTCCACCAGAAACCAGCAGTCATTCAAGTTGTGTTTCTGAACCAGTGTCTAAATTCTCTGTCCTTCCCATGTGAGAAGCCCAGGGTTACTATGATCTGTGCATATTTATACCCCACACTGCTTTGCTTGTAACAGCAAACTACACAACAGTAAAATGTGCAACATTAGCTGATGGGAAGCTCTCTTTTCTTATGGCTGCACCTATTCTGTACAAAGATACTGAAAACTGCATCCACATCCCACTCAAAAACAAGGTGCTCTCAAGAGCCAGTAGCCAGCTTTAGCACTATCTCATGGCTCTAACTCCGCGCGCTATTTAAGCTCATATATCATGTGTTATTAAATCTATTTCAGCTTTCTGCATGAACAAGCTGCTAATCTCCCACAGGGACTGCAAATGTAAATTCAACAAGCACATACACACCAAAAAAAAAAAAAGTAGAAAGGCAGTAGTAAACACATAAACTGTGAAACATGTAATTTCAGGTCAACTCAAGTTCAAGCGGCTTCATCAGTTGCTATGCTACTAGCTTATGATGGTGGGAAAGGATGGAGGCAACAAGATTTTATAGGTTCTTCTAGAGAGGCTATTTAGCAACTCTGGCTTTCTGGCACATCTCTGTCTGCAGAATGAAGGATTGTCTGTCTCTAAGCTGCTGAAATGGCCAGTGACTGGTGGTATTGACTACTATGAGCAGCACGGAACAGTTTGTCCAGATTGATTAAGTAGCTTAATCCATAGCAACCTGCTAGGTTTGCAGGAAAAGCCTGAGGCAGGATTTTTCATTTTGTTTAAGGCAAATTGAGGAATTAAAACATCCCACTGCCCTTTACCATCAGCCCAGCCACCTCTGAAAAGTATGTGGAAGAGACTATGAGCAGTAAAGAAAACTGAGTCAAGCTGGAGTTTAAACACAAGAGCCCATGACTGTGAAGACGTTCAGGATCATCAGCATCCATTCTGCTGCTGCACCACTGGCACTACTCTCTCTTCTCAATGAACCCCAGAGATGGGTCAGCGTAGAGCAAGGACAGCAATTTGTGCTCACACAGGGCATTTCCAGGAGCTGTATGCTCACAGATCATCCTCGTAGCATACCGCTGAAGCAAGTAACAGTGCGTCGTTTTATAACTGAAAATAATGACTAATGGATGGCTGTAGGGTCATATACAATGTAGTCCTCCTGTGTTTCAGCCTACAGACTTGATGACCCCCAACAAAGAAGCGTACGCCAAGCTTGACATACAACTTTAGGCTTTCTCAGCCCATGAAACAAAACATCCTCATTGAAGTATTTACTTTCCCATGACAGATCTAAGAAAAACACTGAACACATTTGACAATTAAGGCGCAAGTCACATCTGACATAGACTCTTAGGAGCTTACACTGTAATAGCAGTATGCACTAAAATGCTAACAGGGATCCTGGTCAGCCACCATGGGCGGGATAAAGCACTAAAGCAGAAACCTAGGAACTTCTGAACAAACATACCTGTACTACACAAGCAGTGCTGAACAAACTATCCAGGCAGCTATCTTGCAGAATGGATGGACACTTGTGTGCGTGTATTCTTGGCACTAATCTGAGCAAGGAAGCTTTTCAGAGTTCGGTATTATATGACAGTTCAGAATTATACAGACACATGAGCTACTATTTCCATAGTAGCTTTGCTGAGTGCTCATGTCAGGAAGTCACTCTGTATGCCTTAAAGAACTAACTGAAATGACATTTATACTTGAGGAGACTGAGGGACATGGTTTGCGAGAGGGAAGAATGGGCTTTCCTGTTATCACAGCTATGCTTCATTCAAAGTTTTCTCTCTATTTCTCTTGCTGACAATAAGCACAGATGTACACTCTACAAAGCTTAAAGAAAGTACTTGAAGACCTGGATATCAATCCAGCTATTCCCTACAGATATTCCAAAAACATTTTCATTAATAACATCAAAGATGTACTACGGTTTACATCTAAACCATAACTTTCCATCCCAGACATTCAACATAGAGACAATCAATGTTCCATTTTTATCGACAACAAATATTTATGCAAAGCGTGGAAAAGTCAAAGTGTGTGCCAATAGCACACCTTGAAGCTCCATTTAGACTTCAGATCATAAAGGGATCTCCTCCACCCTTAGGTTATATGCCAGACTGTTATGCATACTTCACATTAGCCACAAAGAAATAAATTTTCCTACTACACCAAGAAATACTCCCCAGAGTGGTTATTTCTATTAGTACTTATGATTTCCAATGTGTGTTGTTGGTTTGGTTTTTTGTTTTTTTCCCATAAAGAACAAAACTTTCTACTTCTGAACGAACCTAACAGAATACCTGAGAGTCAATCCTGCACTTGGGAAGCCATGCCTGTTGACACTGGGATCTTCAGGTCTGATAAATCCCCATTTTATCTAAAAAGTCTCACCCTGTATCATAAACTTCCCTCTGAAACAGTATAAAAGAGGCATTTCAAAACCTCTTTTGTGTATGAAAGAATCTATTTTGTAACCATTAAAGAAAAGAGATTGAAGGTCTAAGACAGCAATCTACAGTGGTGAACAATGAATGACATTTCTACTCAACTATTCTTAGAGCTACCAACTGAGTGAGCAGCCAATCGCAGAGAAATTACAGGGGATGAGAAGTGAGAGCTGGTAATTTCCCCAGCTGCAGCACAATGGAGAAAATGTCCCAAGCACAGAGTGCAACTCCCTAACCAAGAGGCCAACCACATCAATAAATCTAATAGTCCAACTATGGGAAGGCAGGCAGGATATTTCCCTTAGACTTGAAGTCCAGCAGAGATCCAAGATCCCAAAAAAGATGCTACCATTTTACTGGTTTGAGTTTTTTTCCCATCAGTCTCCCAGCATTCCCAGTAATGTCTGTAAGAAATTCTTTCAGTAAGTGCATGTTCACTGCCTTTTGTTGTGTTGTCCCTGGGGGAGTTAATTTGAAACAAGATCTCCTACCATCAAACAAACCTGGAAGCTCATTTGGGCATGGCTCCTGGAATACAGGCTGAAGTGGGTTTTGATAAAATATACTGTATGAGGAAATCAATGTGAAATAAGTATTAAGACAACCTGTGTCTTCCATAGACAAGGTCTTGTATTTGAGCTTATGCAACAGAACCCTGTCCTTCTTGAGAAGATGTTATTTCTCATTCACGTTACACCAAATTTCACACACATCCTGTGAGACCCCAAATCAACTTCTTCTAAATAAAATCTCTATTATAAAAGTGTATGTTCCAATTATATAAATGATAGATTAAAATGATTTATGGAGGAACTAATGGACAGAATATTCACTTTGCTACAAATCTTACCTAAACAGAATCTGCAGGTGTCTGAGAACCATCTGCATAAATGACTGATTAGATTACTAATAGTTTGTTCACTGAAGGACACTTTTCTGTCCAGAGTTTTCTGCTTAAAGTATATTATTACTCCACCTACCCATGCAAATTGAACCTGGGCATTCCTGAGCAGGTTCAGATTCAACTTGAATGTACTGATGTAATGAACTGAGAGTTTCCCAAGTAGTTTAGTTCCCTACAGACATACATTCCAACATTCAGCAAAGTCTAAAAACGGAATGGAAAATCTGTTAAGACATGCAAAGACACCCCTGAAAACAAACAAACAAAAACCCAGAACAACAAAACACAATACCAAGAACAGTACAAAGGATTCAGGTCACAACGATTCATCATTCTTTCAGGATGATGTGCTGTGGTACACAAGCTTTGATATACAATCTATCATCTTCTAATAGCACCATTCCCTAAGCATGGCTATCAAACAGGTCAAGAATCATCAAGAAAATGCAGTTCACACATGCCTTCTGGCTGAAGCAAGATCTTATTAAACACTGCATTACTCCAAAGTGTGATTTGAGATCGCTGCTGATGGAGAGGAGTGGATTATATGTGTTTACATAAGTACATACCTGCAGACATTTGCACTGCTGAACTATCTGTTACAGTGATAAGCACTGCAAAACAAACCAGCCTCTACACCAGGCTGCACACCCAGGAGAACAGGAACAGTGATGATTCCATGCAGCAAGACTTGCTGCAACCTTTTTGCACCATCATCCTGTTACCAAGTACTTTGTAAACACAACAACAAAATTGAGAGCTGCCAATTACCTTAATAGCTAAAACATAATTAGCAACAGCCTGAACAGTGTGTCATCCTGTGTACCTGAAGAATCAGCAACTAAAATGCAAAATGACCAACACACTATTAGGTGTGAAAAAGTGTTATTCCTACCTCAGATGGAAATGGTGACTGGAAAAAAATATATTTTCCTCAGTAAGGGCCATTTACAACTTTGTACAAGATCTGTATTTCTTAACTCAGTAGAGAAGTCATTAATTTAGATCCATTTGAATCACTGATGGAAAAACAGGTTTGGTTAAAAAACCCACAGAACTTAGAAATGTAGGCTCTGAACTCTCAAGCTGAGAGAACTCTCAAGCTTCATTCAAACTGAAGCAAAACAGCAAAGGCCATATGTTGATTATTTCAGCCTTTGGTACGTACATAAAATTGAGTTAGGGTACATGAGGGGTTTCTTTTTGCCCATTACTGTGTACATGTGGAACTCCTGCTGATGCAGATCAATGGAAAACTTTAAGTAGACAAGTCCTCCATAAGCTGTCATTTACATAATCATGAACATCTGTGCTAAAAAAGTCAGCAATTTTCTCATTACATAATTATGAAGCACTGGGTCAAAATTCACCTTTATTACTGTCAGTAATACCTGCCATGTACCTGCTGAAATGCTCAGATTCTTAACGCCTCTCAACATGAAGCAGTACTGCTCTGTGCCATTGAAACACAGGCACAGTAACAAAGAGCAGCAACACAAAACATCGAGAACTGTCCTGTATGATTATATGAATGGATATGACCTGATTATACAGAGTTAAGAGTCCAGTTTCCTATTTTCTATCTTCACAAGCAGAAACCTAGTGTCCAAACAAATTCCAGGTAATACCTGATGAGATCTCCCTCCAGTGCAATAGAAAACTCTATTTCTTAGACTTGCACCTTTGTATTCCCACAAGTCTGAACCACAGCAAGTGAATTGCTGCAGATAATTCATGCACTTTAGAGGAGCTAGAGTAATTCCACAGGTCAAATCTTACCCAAAGTACTTGCACAGCAAAATCTACTGCTTTGTAAGGGCTGTTTAGACTGAATTCTTTTTGCTTTTCTCAGAGTTCTTTTCAAAGCATACCCCTAAAAACACCTCCTGGTTGAGAACAGGAAGATACGGATTACGGTACAATATTGGGCTTAAATAGTATTTGATCCTCTCACTCACTTGTTAAATATTCATCAGCATAACTCCTTGCAGATTTGGTTGATTATTTAAGAAACACAAAGATTATTTGGCTCTGTGCCTAATTCTTCCCCAGTTTACTCTGGTACAAATGCAAAATAAATGGAGTTACTGCTGCGATGTAAATAAGCCAAGTTTCTGCTCTTTTGTCCCCAAGTAATCTGAAATATTGATAAATTCTTATCCTTCACAGGCAAGCTGATAAGAACCAGCACCAGAGGGAACTGTTTTCTAGCAGTATCTGTGCTCTGCCCGCTCCGAACCCATTTGTAGCTTAGCAGGACCCTGGCACAGCTCCACAGCCCAACGAACATGATTAAAAATGATTTGATGAACTTAGTCTGTTGAACAGGTGGCTATAATGAGCCTGGAGAGGTACGAAAAGCACTGTCAGCTATGTAGAAAGAGTTGATGCTTTCTAGAAATGTTTCAACACCAACAGATCCATGGACATGAGTACAGATGAATGCCCAGCACCCTGCTGGCTGTCAGAAAGTGCGATGACCAGGTGTTAAAAGTGAGGACAAGAGAAAAGAAGGCACTGTATAGCTTCCTTTACTTTTTACTCCTGCATGAATTAATGAGTAAGTCCTGGGGTACTGGGAAATAGGAGACTATAAGAGAGTTTGACAAGAAAGGATGGAAAGGATGCTCGTTGGAGACAGTAGTTGCAAGTAAGGCAGTGGAGTGAAGCCTGCCCCTGAGGGTCTGGCTCAGCTCCCCAGCAAACGCATGGAGAAGCAGAGCCAGCAGCTCTGAGTCAAAATAAGCCATGCCAACTGGATAAGAAGCAACTAGAGACAAAGGAAGTGGATGGGGAGCTACTCAAACTGCTAGGCACACACTGACAACATCCAGAACTGGCATCTCCAGGGCACTAAGATAAAATACGAGAGTCTAAAATAGAGTTGTCAGTAGATTTTTATTTTTAAGATCACATAAAACCCCAATTTTAAGAACTAGGCAATAATTTTATAAAAGGAAATAACTGCAGAAATCAAATTTATCTGGACCCTCTGAGAAGTCACGTTCATTTGTAGGTATTAGAAACCCTAAATAAAGTATGACAGTATATATAAGTTCCAGGAAACTTAAAGCTATAAAATAATCAGAAAAAAAGTAAACCAGGACTGATGGAACAGATACAGAACCACACCCAGAATTGTAAGAAACCTTCTGGAATAAGCTCAATTACAAGTTGACTTGATTATTAAAAGTGAGAAGAAAAACAAACAGTGGAGATGAATCTGCTGCTTTCAGATCCAGCAAAATTTATTTCAGAAGTTTTCCACGGGGAATCGGATTTTTAATATGTTATGTCTATGCCTTCAACTCCTGCCAGTGATCTTGACAGCTGCATTTTAATTTATTTGGATAACTGTTATTGAAACTTATTCAAGTAAAATACAGAACGCAGTGAATCCACACAATGATTTAGGACCATTATATATACATCTATCACAAGCTGCCACTTTGAATGCGATCTGCTGGGCAATCACTTCATTGGTAATAAAATTCACGGCTGTATTTTCTTGGGATCTACCAATATTCATTGCATAAAAGCAGCGGGGCAGAAAAACTGAGATAAATTCATATGGAAAGCACAAGCTTCAGATGAGAAGATAACAATAGCCTACTTCCTCTGATATTGTTGGAAATGCTTTATAACTAAGAACGTAACTCATCTCTGCACATGCTTTAAAAAACTCCCAATGATGCACAGGAAGATGATAACCTGATACTATGAGGATTACAGGGAGGGACTAGCAGTCCACACATGCACTTTTTTCTTTTTATAGGGTTCTTAGGAGCTCGTTTGGAATTTACCGTGCATGTAAATGCCAAATGAATTTCAAGTACTGTGTTAGCTGCCAATCCATTACACAACCAATGCAATTTTCACTTACAACTCTTAACTGCCTGTGGTACCAATTCTGGATTCTAGTCTTACAGCTCATCACTTACTATTTAGACAATCTTGTTATCTCATGGAAATCGCAGTATTGACATTTCATACCTTCTCCTAAATAAAAGTGTGCTTACAACAGAACATTGCCCACTGTTTTATAAAGGAAACGAGCACACAGGAAGCTGCAAATAAGCTCTGCTCCATTGCAAAGGATTTCTATAGCTAACCGAATTTTACAGACAATTATTAAATTTAACCACAACAATTTAAGGTGCTTCTTTATAAGAGATTACCATGACATGTAAGAGCACGAGAAAAAAAAAAAGCAGTACTGCCTCTCCCATCTAATTAGCTGTCATGACAGCCTCATATTTTGCCACACCAGTATGGAAGGCTGCAATTCCTTTCCCAGGAAATCTAGCACTCTGCATTTGTGAGAGCTGTAGGGGTAACTGAACACCTTTCACCTGCCATGAGCCTGAGTCAGAGGAACATGGCAGTAAGCAGGCTGATAACCATAGGTGTCAGGAAAGCAGATTTTGGTTCAGTGACTAAAGAAGGATCCCACAGGTCCTGGACACAAGAGAAGCCCAGGAGAAGTGGTCAGTTTTCAAACATCACCTCCTTAAAGCTGGACATTAAATGGAACACAAGATTGTGTTTCATCTATTAGCTATTAAAATCAGTTCTTACCATCGGTGACAACTACTGGGGCTGGTTTCAGGAACCTCCTGATCACAGCCTGATGGCAGTGGCACACAGCACACAAACTTCAGACACACACATGCATCAGCAGTCTGTCACAGTTCTGGACTAGGAAAGAACACCTAAAACACCTAATGAAGTCACAGAGGGCTCAAATCAGCTGTAGCTCGTTGCTGGCCATTCCACAGATTTGGTGCTTATAATACAATAAAGATTTTCTTCATCAGAAAGCCAAAATTTTCACAACTTTACTTTACACAAAAGTTTAACAGAACTGTTATTAAAATTTACACTTATGCATTTAAGCCCATTTTCTCTGCAGGCTTAAGCAAAGATATAAAATAAAACAAAATCAAAGATCTACCTCAGTACTTTCTAAAAGGAATTTCCAAAAACACAGAGAAGACCTGCAGCTTCTTGAAAACATTAAGATTATAAAGATAAAAACAGAAATCTTTCCTTACATTAGCTAACACAAGGGAAAAAAAGAAATCTGAATAAGACAAAAATGAATCAGAGTGCATGGCCTTACCAGTGTATGCTATGCAAAGGCTTTCAGCAAGCTTTAATTTTGTAAAGACAGCAGGCAACGTAACAGACCATGAAGAAAGCAGCACACACACTGGTCTCATTGCCCACCCCCACAGATATCCAGAACTGTGCCAGAATGCAGCACACAACTTAATATCCACAATTAGCTAACCTGACCCACGTGGCCTTTTCAAGTATTTTTAAAGTGCTTTTTACTTGGATTGTACCTTAGAAATCCCTTCATTTCTTTGATTCATTAAGTTCAATGCCTCCTTCACACTTCTGGTAACAGCAGTATCTGGCTCTTCAAGCAGTGTAATCCTTTGGGAGACCTAAGTTAACCACATGAAAGGAGCACAGGTATACAAAAGTGGAGAATTTGAAATATCCATCTGATACAATTAATTACTCGGCTAGGTTAATTTACCACTGACTTGCACCCAGTTCCTTTCTTCAGAAATCACAGTACAGATTTATGATGATCCAAATGAGTCACATCAACCATACCTCAAAGACACAGTGATGAAAATCTACCCACCTATTACCTCTGCAGGACAACAAGCTCCTGCAATAGAGATATAGAAGAGCAGCAGCACTACCAGCTCACTTGCCTCTGGGCAGCCTATCTTGTTTTCAAAACACTGGAATTAAGAAAGTAAGAAAGATGTCCTAATGTGATATCAGCTAAAGGGAATTACTCAGTCTTCATTGCTCAATTGAAAGTGGCTGGACATTAAGCTTGGTTGTTTGTATAAAAGATCTCTCACTGAAAAGTAATTTTATGTAGATAATAACAGCATATGCATCTCACAAGCAGTTATGAAATAAATCTTAAGGCACTATTATCTTGTATGTAAACAAGAAAAAATGCTTAGCAGCTGCATATGATCAGGAATTAGTTGGCAGCCCTGAGATCCTTGTATTTCTTTCAGAATGTTGCTACAAATTATTCACTAGAACTAACTACAGAGTAGTTTAACACAGAAGGTAAATGCAGTGACTCAAGCAAGTGCTTAGACACCACAATTCTCATATATAAGCCAATTTCAAAGCAAACTTAATAAGTCGTGTCTATAAAAGACAGAGAATCTAGATTAAGGGATGTTTGAAATCAACAGTTGAACACAATCATGGCTAGGCAAGATACAGATGTATATGCTGATTAAAAAAAAAGAAGCAGCAATACAGTTTATACTGGGAAAAATATCTTCTCATTATCTCCACTCTAAGATTATCTGCATTGTAGGATTTATAGGGTACACTACTATTGCTTCATTTGTTGGAAAGAGCAGTGGAAAATGTGATCATGGATCATTTATGATTGCTCAAACGACAAGCCACTGAGGGAACAGTTAAGAAGAATTGCAAAGTGAATGTATGCAATACACTTACATTTACAGTCCCTTCTTTTTCCACCAACAGGACAGGATGGTGCACTAAAGCACAAAAATTCACTCTGTCAGTCATAAATCTTTTGATGTGCTTTAGCTTAAAAAAAAAAAAAGTACATCAGCGAAGACCTGTTTTATGCTATTCCTACTTGCTTGGTCTTCATAGTTTCTGGTTAATCCACATAAGAGTGTCCCAGTTAGAACCTAGTAGATCCAGCCTTACTAAATAATTCATCCCACCTATATTAAACATCATTCCATTTTTTTGTCATACCAAGCTGTCAAAAGTGACAGGGATTCACTCTTGGGGCTCTAGGAACTCTTCTGTCTTCTCTTCCCAAGGAAGTAGACGGTCCCTTTCTACATAAAGCATTCCAGGATTCAGTGACTCAGATATTCCTTGCCCAGTCACTTCCCAGCTGGGGGCGTGTACTTTTATGATCCAATTTAGACATTTCTCATCATATAACCACCTACACATCCATTACACGGTGATATTTGTTCATTTGACTATACACCTTTCCAAACACAAACAAAGAAGACCTGGTGAAAACCTTGAGTACACTCATACAGAACCACAGAGGTGCCCCCAGGCAAAGAAAGGGCTTCTTCCTTTCCTTCAACATGTGGAGTCTGGGACTGCCAGGAATGCTCCAGGATTCATGCCTGTAATAGGCAGTTTTAAGGCCAGCTTGTTTAATGGATTATCTTTTCAAGTAGTTTGCCAGAGCTCAGTACCTCTTGCAATACAATGTGAAGGTTTAGAGGATTGTTTGTTTTACTTCCTTTAATAAGCTGAACACATACCCAGTAGATGAACCAGTGAGGTGCAACAGCATGTATTTGATAAGGCAGCAACAGTTCCTTTTTAGTCTTTAAATGCATGACAGGTTCTGCTATTGCAGCTGTTGTCACCATGTCATTTTTTACGTAATGGTTTTCCCAACCACTGGACTGAGAGATCAAAACGTTTAGCCTTTAATATACATCACCAAATCTGGCAGAATTCACAGTAAAGAAGCAGCTGTCAAAAACTGTGCCATGCCAGCAACGTGAAGGAAAGCGTTAAAATGGTTTTCCTTCTTCACAGAGGAGTCTCCTAAGTGCATTACCTAAGACTATGCATTCTAAAATATCAGCCCACTGACCTTTCTTGTTAAAAACACACACAAAAAAATCCATGAAGTAAAAAGGTGGCTTCCACACTGTAGAGGTGCAAAACAGAAAACAAACCTTCTAAGGAAGCTCTCAGAGTAAAGAAAATAGGGCTTATAATGAGGCAATCTAAATCTCTTCTGAAGAACAGAGATGAGGAAGGAGGGATATAATTTCCTATGATCTGTTATTTCCTTTAAAAGCCCCATTACAATGAACACAGAGCTGACTGCATTTGAGTTCTACTCCATCTCATCAAAGAAGTAAGTGAGAAAAGAAAGTTTAAGGAGAAAAACTTGGTACAGCATTAAATTAAAATTTCCAATGAATCAGAGTCATGTGGCTTTTGTCCTACACTGAGAGCATGTTGATTTTGGAGGGGTAGTAGGGTCCAACAGTGTGTAAAATAGATTCAGAAAAGTCATAAGAAAAATTATTAGAAAGCAGTGCTACCTGTGGGAAGGGGCAAAAGTCATGACATGACTCAAAATCAGATTAAAATTCTCCTCTGTGTCAGCTGAAAATATAGCTGCTTCTGATGACATCTATTTTAAACAATTCCAGCTCCTGAATTCTGTTTGGAGAGCAAGAGAGGAAGCAAATACCAGAATACTTAAGGCGGACATGTAAAGAGACTGCAATTAACAACAGCCTGATCCAATTTTTGAAGAGGCAGTCCAACATGAAGCGTAGACTGCAAAAGAGAAAATACAGTCCTACCTGCAATGGATTTGTTCTTATCCTGTCTGCAACTCCTTGCCAATCAGCACGACACGGCCAGGCAAAGTGATTGCAAACAACAATGGTGTGGATAAGGGTAATTGGACAGGGTATTGCTTTCTCACTTTTGCCTTTTTGGCTCCTATTTCTCTATCATTTCATCTTCTCTCTGACACATGTGTGGACACGGACAAAAAAGAAAGGTGTCCTATGGGGCTAGCTATTGATAAAGAGTAGGTGAAGTAAAGCATGTTACTACGTCATATACTCTTTTTTTGAGTCTGTCATCCTTTCTGTCAGCATCAGGTATGAAGTATGAACATCCAGCTATCCAGTGTGGTACCCTGCCCCAGCACCAGTTAGTTGTTGGCACGCTATATACATAACCATGCCTCCTATTTAGGCAATACTGTTTTCTTGTAACTAACGGAATCGTGGTTGCCCCATATCTAGAAAAGCTAAGCAGACAAGAAAACACTGCAGCACTAAATGACACTTAATAAATGACATTAAATATTTTCTTTCTCCATAGGCACCCACCTAACTCCTATTTCAATGACAGCTCACACACTTGTGCTCAGTGTCTCAGTCCCATTTACATCACACATTTCAATTCCCCTTTATTAATCAGATGAGGTTAACATCCTCAATGGATAGTGTGGGTCACAGCTTACCCTCACACCAGCTTTCCAGGTATGCACATCCTAGGGAGACAGGACTAGTACTTCTAAAGAAGCACCAAACCTGAAAGGAGGAGGCTAACGCTGGTCTTGAATGCTGAAAAATTATCTTTATCTCAAAGTGGACGTTGCTACATCCTTCACTCCATCTTACACCTCTGTAAAGGAGGAATTTCAGTATCTTGTAAATAACACAGATACCCAAGTGATTAGCAGCACATCCCAGGTCCCCATTACCAGTTTGTCCCCATTATAAATACATCTTTTTTTCTAATAATCACATAGATACTGTGTAGCAGAAGTTCTCACCATTCAATTACACAACAGGAGAAAAAATTACAACTGCTAAATTTTAATATCTCATCTGCCCTTCAATTTCACTTACTCCCAAACCCTTCTCTAATCAAACTGAGTGCGGACAGACAGCAAAAGATTCTTTTCATTTGAAACAGTGGCTACAAAAAGGGATTCCAACTAAAAAATTCACCCATCAAAACATTCTGCTTTCCTATGCATCTCTTTAAAGGCTCTTGCAAATTGCAATGGAAATGATGGGGCGTCTGATGTTTTGACAGAAGCAAGAACGTCACTACGGTAAGAGCTGTCAGCAGGTATTTTATTTTCTCCCTGAAGAATTAGGCTACAGTTTAGGCATTACTTTTTTACTAAATCTCTTTTATTCTTTATTTCCATTTCCAATGCAATCCTGAAAGAGGCATACTTTATTTCCCTGTGAACTAGATAGATTAGAGAGTAACAGTGACAGCTTGTGAATAAAAGCACCACAACCATGCAAGATTCAAAGTCAGTGGCCAGTGGAGATGCACTAATTGCCTTGCCACTGGCATAACTGGGAGAAACTATTCTGTACACCAGTGTTTTCCTTATTAATACACTCAGAAACATATCTAACAATGCTTAGGTGTAACTATATATGAGCTAAACTATACCAAAAGGTCATTATTTCATACACATTATCTACTGACAACAATAGCATTAATAGGAAAAGATGGCTTTCTGAATATAAAAACTCATAAAACTCATAAAACTCATTGATGGCATGACGAGCAATACACAGTCAGACAGGTGGGTGACATCAAGCACAGAGGAAGCAAAGTATGAGCAGCTTTTCCCAATGGATGACTTTGGGGTCTGCCATCACGCTAGACAAAGATGAGAAACGAGAGCCAACATGCCACCCAAATCTGGGAGTGGGCACAGAACAGCCACAGGCTGAGAGGTAACTCAAACTCAGTGATGCTTATTTAACTTACGTAAAGTAAGAACTGAACTCCTTTCCCAAGAAGCGCTACGTGTCAGCTTGGTACAGCAGATGAGAGAGGTCAAGCAGATTTGCTAGCAGGGACTCCTCGGAAGACATTTATTACGACAGTAAAGGGTTGAATCAGAAAGAGGAAATACAGGCTACTCCTTTATCAACAACAACACAATAGATGTTTATGCTCTGCACTAATTGGTTTAATGGTACTTATTCAGAAATCCTCATTTAGTTATTAAAGAAACAAGAGGCATGTGAATAAGTATTGTTAGATGCCTTGAATACTGAAGAGAAGGCATTTTCTATAGAACAGCAGACGTATGAGAGAATGAGTCAGATATTTATGCTCCCTTTATGAAATAAAATTAGTAAGCTTTTAAAGGAACACACTGTTTCCAGATAACAGAAAAGCATTCATGATTATATCAGGAATTTACAACCAGTGTAAAAGTTTTGCTATTTCTTTAGTGGATACACAGAGTTCCTTCCCATTCATGTGGCCCATAATAGGGATCAACAAACACTACCTCAGAGAGTGAAATAATTTGTGGAGTCAAGGTTGTTTTACTTTTACACTGGGTACGCTAGGGAAGCAAATGGACAGATGATATATAAATAAATAAGTAAATAAATAACTAAGTAGTACATCATGCAGAGAAAATCAGATTGGACAAATAAGGTCATTCATGATTGTAGTACTGCATAGCTATTTCCCTATGTAAGAGATGTGTGAGACACTGCATCTGAAAGCCTCCAGATCATGCTCTTAAGATCTGCTTGCCCTGTGCTTTTTCAAAGCACATCTCACACACACACACTGAATGCAGGCTTGGAGGGGAAAAAAATAACATCTGGTTCAATGCAATTAAACTCGAAGAGAAATTAAACAAAAATTCTGAAGTTCCTTCATTTCTAATGACTAAAAAAATCTGTATGGGTTTTCCAGATCTTGCAAGGACATTCACAGCCCAAAAATTCCTATCTGAAACAAGTGGCAGTAATATTTACTGTAGGCTTTTTTTTTCCCCTCCTAAAATGTCACAAAGAAAAACCTCTTTTCAGTAATTTTTCTTTTTAATACAGCATATTTGGTGCCATTTGGTGCCATACACACCAAAATAAACCTTGTTACAACATTCCAGCTGATCTTATTGAATAAGAACTTTAACCTGCTTGAAATCAGCACTCCCTAAGGCTGTATTTAAAGAACAGGAAAGACATTTTGTTGACTAATTAAATTTGAAATTGTTTATTTAGTTGGAAAATAAAACACTAATTGCCTATAACTGATATGAACACACATATCCCAGGCACTATGCTAATGGTCTGCTTGCCTTTCACTTGGAAAGACTGGAAAAAAACCTTCCTAGCCAGCAGGATTAGCCTGTTGACGGATGATACAATGACTTCGACTAGCTGCAATATTAATCCAGAAGGTAACATGTTTGGCCCTCCCACTTCACAGGAACACGTGTGACAAAAATGACTCAAGTAAATTTCCTCCCAAGTTGTGGCTGGGAACAGTTGAAAAAATTCTTTTCCCTTGATGCAGGCCATAGCACGTCTGCGTAAAGATCCAAACAGCATTATTCCTTTCCAAGGGCATCACGGACACCAAGCTCCATTTCTTCGGTTAAAGACATGTTTTCCTGATTAAGAGGCAGGAACAGGACTGAAGGAATGAAATAAAGAGAACGGGGGTGATGGAGGACAGACAGAGGAAGACAAAATGAGGAAAGCTCTAGTCGTAATGGACATGCAGAAGAATGAGAGAAGAAAGGGTGGATTTAAGTGCATATAAAGCCCCACAGAGCTAGGGACAGCCACCACAACTACAGACTGTGGGAACTGACCAGCAACGCTGCTCAAATCTGCTGACCTATGTTCCATCCCAAAACAACCATCAGTGCAGATGAATTGGATATAACTGAAAAGTGAATTTTCTCACTCTAACAGGATACTGTTCATTAATAAGAGCAGAGAAGCGGATGCAGGGGCAAGTAGGTGCTAATCAGTGTATTTAAACAAAAAGTGTACACCTGCTACACTGGATTAACTTTCTGAGATCACAGAGCAAGCTGCATAGATTCGAACAACAACACTTATTAGGAATTGTGGATGGATTCAAACATGCATTCCTACAAAAATCCATTTTCTTTTTCTTCTTGGATATGCATTTCATGCAATATTAACCACACCCCATCCTTCACAATTTTATTACACTAATTAAGTTTGCATTTGTTAATTTTCTTGAAAATTGAACCCAGTGGGGTTTTACTGAATGCTCCTTTTTTCCAAACTCCCCCCCCTTCTCTCCTCCCTCCATAAAGGCTGGTTCCAAACAGGAGCATGCTAATGCATATAATGAAAAGCAGGCTGCAGATCCCAGCAAGATATGTGACAACTCATTTAACATATAAATTGTTTGAGGTGCTATTTCAGCTAAGTGATCTTAATGCACTGCCACATTTTACGCCATTAGCCTCAGGGCCCCGAGCACAATCATTTAGTTAGATATTATCTTAAAGTCCCCTGGGTTCAGTTTTTCATGCATGTTAACAAATATAGGCTTAGATTTGCAATATGGTAAATGCTTACTTTTACACATGTGACACAATGCAGAGTGAGATCTCTACCTGTTCTTGTGTTCCAGTATGATGGCATCCAGTGTCCTAACTACAGAGATCATTTTTAGCTTGCTGTGCCTACAGCTACAGCCACTTTAGAAATGATACGCACATTAGCCAGCACAAGTACAGCTATCCTGAGGATGAATTCTAGTCATCTAATGAAATGGCCTTGGAGAACAAGTGCCTCAGTCTCTCATACAGTTAGTTCATTCTGAAAAGCAGGTGCCTTTGAAGCCCTTGAGAGAAAGATGTGCTCCAGTTCAGATAACTCAGCCTTGGCAGACTAGATGCCATCCATCGTCAACTAACCATCAAATTTCTGTTTGAAAGCTTCATAGAATTATACATACCACCAGAATCACTGCCTTTGAGTTTGGCGAAAGCTTGTCTCCTGTCTCCACCTATTTACAAGAGCAAATACCCAATCTGATTCACAGCTGTGCACGTAGAACACTTTTTTCCCTTCAGGCATCAAAAAGCACAGGACGCTCTTGAAATGTGATGCACTTCTGGTGACATGAATCAATTTGGAAACAGTATCTATAAAAAGATCTGCCACCCAGACCAGACATATATAAAGTATCAGAAAACATAAAATTAAAAAGAACACGCACAAAAAAACAACTGTGTAGGTCTCTAGATACTATATCTTTTTCAAATAACCACTACGTAATATCCAAGGGAAAACAACTCCAGAGAAAGTCACTGGTGAATCCCAGAATTGCCCACATAGTCAAAACTTGTCAGATATACACAACTAAAATGCTTCTATCCTTACAATGAACTTTTAAAATGATTAAATCATGACAGAGTCTGCAACAGCAGATGGGACAAGAAGAACACATGGAACAATCAATAGTTATGTTATAAGACTCACGCTTTCTACTAATATGTTATTTTGGGTTTTATTCTTTTTTCCTACTCATTTTGAAGTAGAACACTACCAAATCATAGTTTGATGAGAAAAGTTGACTCATTTGTCCCCATAGATATAGACATCTCACACAACCAACTACAAACTGAATTCTTCTCTCAATGTGTGATGTAACTGTCTGGACCCTTGGCTTGTTGTACACAAATGGTAAGAGAAAGAACATATAACAGCCTGTAAGCTTACAGATGTCACTCTAAACTCTTGGTCTTAGTGCCCAAGGAATTCCAGTTTAATGGAGGAACAAAAATAAAAGAACACTTTGTGTACAACATTCTCACTACTTGTTTTGAAATACACTGGCTTTCCTCTTTTGTTTTTTTCATGAACGTACTTATAGCAAGGGGAATCAATAGTGCAGTCCCATGCAAGGAACTGAACTGCTGTCATTATAAATAAACCTCTACTATGCCGGAGTAACCCTAGCAACTCAAGTGTCTTACTTGCCAATTATCAGTAATTTGCTCCATTCAGTTCTACCAGAATTACCTATTGCCTCTTTCTTTGTTTGGATTGCAAACAGGATAAATATACCTTGCAGGAACCAGAGGGACATTTGTCTGATCTTACTGACAGAAGTTTGACTGATGTAAGGAAAATTATCGCCTTGTCTGCAGCAAAACATTTTGATGTGGACAGACAAGTCAATGAGTGGATAACATTATGGCCTGCCATTTGAGCTGCTGCTCTAGGGAGCAGCTAACAAGAAAGAGAAGTAGCAGGTGCATATAAAAATATAAGAACTGACACGAAGATGTGCAGTGGATTCAGCTAGGATAGAAACCTTACTTTTTTATTTATAATCACATAGTACAGCATATACCAGTAAATGCAGCAAATATAGGAGGCTGCTAATTTAGTGTACACAAAACACTTGAAATAATTGCCACCCAGAATACCTCACCAAATGTACAATATTAAACTTCAAAATTATTTTTTCATGCTCTTATGCCATTCTCAGCTGATGCTTTCAGCAGGATAATTTGTTTTCCTGTAGTTCCTGGAAGCATCACCGCGGAAGCCCTTACCCAGGGGTAAGCAGTTACTCCATTGCCCAAGTGCTTGCCTCTACACTGTTTAAGGCTTCCTGCTGAGACTTCAGAGAAATCTGATCCATCATTACCACTCATTACTGCTACGAGGATTTTGAAGAAGAGACGCAATCTTATGCCAAAACTTGGGAACTGTCCTCACCATAATAAACCCAGGATTTAGGTGCATGCTCCTAAAGGAAGTTCAACTGTCCCTGAGTAAAGACAATTTGATGTTGCTTAGGCTTTATAAAATTGAGTAAATCATATAACGTATAAAAATATTCTGGAGCGTCCATCATGCCTTCAGATGTCACAGACATTTCAAGTTATGTATATGTTAATTCCTACGCCATTTACACAGAAGATTCAGGCTCTGCTGTGCCCACCGCAGAGCCTTTCCCTGACCCTCCCCTGACACAGCTCTGTGCCGTTCCCTTGGGCACTGCTGTGGTCCCCAGAGAGCAGAGCTCAGCGCTGCCCTCCGCTCCCTGTGAGGAGCTGCGGCCGCCATGAGGCCTCCCTCAGCCTGCTCTGCTCTGGGCCCAGCAAACACAGCGACCTCAGCCGCTCCTCACACACACCTTGCCCACCTCTGCAGCCCTCCTTTGAATGCTCTCTCACAGCTTTATGCCGTTATGTTGTGGCACCCAAACCCACACTCTTCAAGTTACAGGAATCATGGTGAGAAAACACAGGTCCTGACTCAGGCTTCATTCCTTGGAGCCCTGCCTGGTGAGCAACAAGTTAAGGACCGAGGGAATGCCCCATGATGTAGACAGGACCAGCCTTATCTAGGAATTAAAAAATGTTTCTGAACACAGTGGAGGTCTTCAAGTGTCGAAACAGAATGATGAGAAGGAAGGATGTATTTGTCACTTCCAAGCAATGGATGCAAGAGAGCAGAGGATCCACCAACAAAGAGCCAGGCAGAAACTGGCACTTCAGAAATCAACTTGTTGCTGTGATTTTTTTCCAAGAATCAATCATTACTGCTATAAACACATTTGCTTCGTGTTTGTAGAAGAGACAGGCCTTGGCAAAGACTCCACAAATTAGTAAAACCATTTGAAGTAAAAAAAATATTTCCCAAATTTAAGATTGCTCAGGTTATGGCTCATCCCTATGGAAAATTTTAGCATGGATCTGAAGCTGTATAATCCCAAATTTAAGCATCGTCTTGCAGCCTGAAACACTGAGGGCACCCATCTCCATGTCATACACCAGTCCAGTGCTACCAGAGTGAGAGCATTATCACAGACAATAGCCTTTCTTTTATTCTTTTCCTCATACTTTTGCTACCAAGTTCAACAATGAAAAACCAGCACACACCTCCTGAGGCAATCATGCACTGATCCCAAAACTGGGGAAAGGTGCTGTGCAACAGCCCCCATATTCCCTCAAAACAGCTCGAAGTTAACATGCCAGGAAATTTAACAACAATATGGAATGAGTCCAGCATTCATGGTACAAAGTGTCACAAATTCGGTGCAAGTACACAAACAATGTGTGCCCCATGCATCCCAACTAGTAAGCTTTTCTGTGGTACAAAAATACCTTTTGGAAATTTTTTTTTAATTATTTTTTTTAATGACAGGCACCAAAAAGTTTTTGGATAAAAAAAAAAAAAACCAAGCTTAAAGTTGTTGTCTATTTTTATCCTTTGAAGCCATTCCCAGGGACACCCACTACACTTCCTTATGTTTCAATACATCTGTTATTTGTTACTGTAAGTGCAGGAGATTATCACATAGGCAATGATGGCCTCCCAGCACAAGAAATGATGTGAAATGCTCTGCTTGGAAAGCATTTTATTTAGCATGCAGAGCATGCATGTAGTTATTTTCTTTGTCACTTTCGAAGAGTGCTTGTGTCAGAATTGAAAAAGATATATATCAGTGTGCTTAAAAGATTCCCATTCCATCTCAAAGAAGAAAACAAACATAGTAAGCAAAGTATTCATTGTGAAAACAAAGGTAATGGTTCACAGGCATATGTAAAAGTCCAGTCTTGAGCTGTTTCCCCAGAACTGACAGCAGCACATCCACAGAACAAGAGACTTTGCAAAGAAACCTATAACTCTTAGATAAGTTAATCAAACGAAGCCAAGCTCATGGTCAATACAAGGTTCTACACAGCCAAAGCATTCAGTACCTGAAAATCTATTGTATTTAGCAGAAAGACTTAAGACCTGATGGTCAGATTCAAAAGCTGGAAACAGTTATTAGAATAAGATATATACACTAAGCAGTGAAGATAACTACTGAAGCAGCTTACCTACAGAGGTTATGATGATTATGACTGAAAGTTTTAAATGATAAAAAAAATCTCTTTCAAAGACAATTCTGCTTTATTCATATATATCATACAGGATGCAAGAATGACCTGGACATTTTAGGGCCCGCATACTGCAGCATGTCAAGTTTGATTAAACGTTATTTCTTTCCATCATTACATCTCTAAGTGATGTGAGATGGGTGAAAAACTATAGAGCTTTCTTAAAACTATAGAACTGTTTTAGCCAAGGCTGATATTTCCATCCTCTAGCTTGAAAGTCTAGTTCTTACCGAAACTAACATAACATTTATGAAAAATATAAAGGTATCTGTTGCTTGTTTGTTTGTTTTACTCCCGAGAAACTACCAAAATCATACTGCAAAGACTGTACCAATGCAGTGTTCCAAGGAAGAGACAAAAAAGTAATTATAATAAACTTGAAGATTATAATAGAATGAGTTTCCTCAGACTCTTGAATAAATGCAGTGTTAACTAATGCTAAATTATATCCAATTGACAGAGATTTTGAGAAGACCATGAATATAGTGAAAAGGTTGTATCTTAGAGAGAAGAAATATATTTTTCCTAATTACTGTTCGTGTGCAATTCAATTCCTGATAGCAAAGCCTCATCTGCCTTCAACACGTGTCATCTGATCCATACAGATTTAAGGTAGTCCTGGCCACTCTTAGCAGGCAGCAGAGAAGAAACATAGCATTCAACTGTCAGAGGGCATTTACAAAACCAAGATTCACACTCTCAAAGCTACAAAAATGTAATTTCAAGTTATGGTCAAGCAGATACCCCAAATTTTATATCCTGAAAAAAATAATGAAAAAGCATTATTCTGCTCTGCACACTTCTTGTGCTATATCTACATAGAATTTGGTACAAAATACTCGTGAACAGAGAAGACATCAGTTCTCAAGGACCTGTGGGCTTGTGACTGCAGTAATCATAGAACTTTCGAGAAGCTAAGCTATTGCTGCATGCAATAAAGAGCCAAACCATTTTGCAGCAAAAGCAATTCACTAAAGTTCCCTGTCATCCATAACATACATAAGGAAACAAAAGCAAGCGATTTGGCATGGCTCGACAAGTAGAGCAAAGGTATGTGTCAGACTAAGTCAAGCAGAAGAGCAATGGCAAAAGAAAATGCAAGAGCAAACACGTAAGTGCTTATACTGAGAATTTCAGCCTCAAAATTACGGAAAATACTGAGAAATACTGCTCACATTTAGTGAGCAGTCTGGGACAAAAGACTGAATAATACCATAATGCCGAGTAAGAGGGAATAAGATATTGTTAGTACTGCTCACAGAGGTCAGTCAAAAACTTAAAAGCAGAAGAAACAAAAGAAGCACTTGCCATAATATAAAGGAAGGAAAAGAGAAAACTAAAGAAATAAGCAATCCAACCCCTTTCCATTTTAATTTGTGTCTGTATCCTGCTGAGGGAACAAGCAGTTTGTAAGTTGTAGTCTGCCATGTAATTCAGTATTAGCTGCAGGCTCATAAATAGGACAGTAAAGCATACGCAAAGACTGATTTATAGGATCCAAAGAGAGAGAGCCTAAGTCCTGCAGCTATTTGCATCCTCCTCACATACAAACGTGCGCTGATGGAAAGTTTCCTGCTGAGAAAGAGAGAGAAGCAAGAGATGCCTGAGAGGGAAATCTCACCTGTAGAGAGATAGCTCTAGCCTGTAGAAAGCCAAGCAACTTCATATTACGTTGGTGAGTTTTTTTCCCCTCAAATCCGCAGGCTAATGATTACACTGGAGGCAGGGCTTGCTGCAATCACACTACTTAACTGCTGCTCAGCAGGTTTCTGCCCCTACATCTGAAGCCGTCCCTCAAAGTCACAGCAGGGCAGAGGTAATGGGGAGGATGTGAAGTGAGCAAAGTGTCCCAACACCAGTAAAAGAGGGCAACAAGTGGTGGTATTTATCATGGCAGAAGATTAACACATCAGATCAAAGCTGAAAAGCGTCACAACAGGTTTTGGGGTTTGTTGGTGATTATTTGAGAACTGCTTTTCCTCACTTGACAGCTACAATGGGTGCTGGGAAATCATTGGCTCAGAAAAATTCTTCAGCTGAGCAGAGGTGGAGAAGCAGGACTGCAAAATCTCAATGCAAAATTACAACTTTGGATCTTTTCCTACCTCAAATAATCTCGAAGCTGAGTGGGAGCTGACTGCAGGGCGAGCTTTCTTTCCCTAACTCTGAAAAATGCTCCTTAATCTTTTCATTTGGACAGGACAAATGTAAACATAACCAACACCCAGCTCATCCCTGGAGTTCAGTTCTGCTGGCTTTGAAAGCAAAGCTGTTCAGCTCCATCATTCAGAGGCAAATACTGTGTGAACTTTAAAACCCCCATTTCCCTGATACCTAACAGAAGCTGGCTGAAAGGCCTCCATTCAGCACACCTGACTTCAACAGACTTCTGTGAATTCCTGCTTTGAAGATAAGGGGATCTGGAGCTGCTGCAGTGTGAATGTCCTTAGCTCTGAACTCAGCCACTCACAACATTGATGGGTTTCATCACTGATTCAAGCAAAACTTGCAAGCTTCTCTACTTTAGAATTACAGCTGTGGCTTGTAAAGCCCACACCTCCAAACCTAGCAGAGGAGTTTAACAATTGCCCATACAGTAGAACAGTTGGAGCTTAAATAGTGCTATGCCAAAAGAAAAGCAGGTGGAAAGATATGTATTGCATGTAGATCTGGAAGGGTGAATATGCACCTGAAGAACATTGTTCAAGGAAGGCTTTCACTTCAACACAATCAAAGGTGATTGGAGAGGCACAAAAGAAAAAATAGCTGAGTGCTTTAGCATAGATCACTGTGAACCACCATATTTCTTTTAACAGCTCTGTATTGTGTCTTGTGAGCTTCTGTTTGTCTTTTTAAGAAGAAAAAAAAAAAAGCTGGGCAAATACTTCATGCATCCTAAGAAGGGTGACTGGCAACTAAGCAGACACATCACACTTCTGACAGAGGAAAGCTTAAATCAGGGCAAAGAGAGCTGGGGAATTCATTAGCACTTTGCTCAGAAGAGGAAACTGTCACTTCCACAGGTGATCTTGAACTCCTCATTCAGTTGTCCAGTAGCAAATGTAATACTTTTGCAGCAAGCCTATTAGCTGCAGTAACTACTGCATTCCTGAATGAGATCAGTAACTATGCTTCTTTACTCTCTGTGTGTCTAGCACCATAGATTTCTTACAAGCTCCAATCATCTTGATCTGAGGCACTTGCACCCAATAGAATGAGTTTACTCCCTTCATTTGAAATTCAACCATTTCTCATATATAAATGGAATCTGCACTGTTTTGCCAGTTTACTCCTACAGGTTCTTTTATTAATCATGACCATTGCATACTAAGAAATCTAATGAATCTTTGCCCA
The DNA here is from genome assembly GCA_037305975.1 of Chrysolophus pictus. Taxonomy (NCBI): domain Eukaryota; kingdom Metazoa; phylum Chordata; class Aves; order Galliformes; family Phasianidae; genus Chrysolophus; species Chrysolophus pictus. The sequence continues at coordinate 10,960,529 of CM074595.1, forward strand.
CATTTCATATTAAGTAAAGCATCACAATTTTAAGCTTTTTTTTCTCCCCACTGCAACAGAGAAGATATTTTGATGTGGAAAGGATGTCCTTCCTGCTGAGATAACCGCTCATATCCACCAATTATATCTAACAAGTGTCAAAGGTCTCCTAATCAGACCAGACTCCTCACCAATATCCAGTACAATGACAGATGGTACTTCAAGTGTCTTCTCTTGAATTAAAAGCATTTAACAGGATCGTAACCACAGCGTGGGCAAATTAAGAATAGTTCTAGGTTCTATTTGCCAAGAGGTCTGAAAGTTCATTAAGAACTTCCCTACCATTAAAAAGGCAGAAGAAAGATGAGTGAAAGAAAGAAAGGTAACAATACATGTGACTCAACATTTCTGCTAAATCTTACAGTTGAGTCATAAGGGGAAAAAAAAAAAAGTGTCATTTTGAATTGAATTGTAATATCACATGAGCATCACAAGCAATCAGTTGTTATGAAAAATTGTACCTTGGAAAGAAACAAAGAACAGTGGAAAGTTCCAGATACATTTTGCAATGGCATACATCTGATGGTCTGAGTTGCCAAGCTATCCCCATCGCAAGAATGTTTCCAGCTAGCAAAGGCTTTTAAGACATCTCCTTAGCATTTGATGCTTTTTTTTTTTCGTCCCTGATAGCAGCACTCCTGAATTAATTTCTGTGCAGCTGCTTTAAACTTTTCTGATGATTTTAACTAGGCACTGAGAGGGCTGTGCATTCTGACTGCACAATATAAACCACAGGCATAATTCAGCAGGATCAAACTCTACTAGAAACAGCAGCATAGGTTGCAGAACAATTAACAAAGTGACAATTTTGTATTTTAAGTGTATTTTAGCAACCAAGCGAGAAAGCTAATGGGGGACAAGAAACAATACTGGTCACGTAACTGCTAATTCCTCCCTTCCCTTTAAAAATAAACAAATGAGAACTGGTAAGACTCTGCAGACCATCAAATGAATGCTACAGAACAATGGAAGCCTCCAGCAGTGAAAATCCAGCAACTTAAGTTAATACTCTATACACCCCAGCAGCAGTACACTTGAAAATTGCATTACTGCTATCTTCCTCCAAGATGTAAGGCAGCATGAAATATATGAAATTACCTTGTCTGTACTTTCCAAGCATGAGTGTAATCCTAGGTAGACTGAAACACATTCATTTGTTCTTGCAAGCTTCCCTCCTTCCGCCAGCTGCACTGTTTGTTGGGAGCTTTCTCTACAATAGGAAGCTAATAGGCAGATGTTTACTGGAATACTAACCATTAAACAACATTTTATTTCCACCAATTTTTGGACCACATCTTTTGTCTGAAGACCAAAACCTTATATAAATTATTTAGGCATCTTTAACATACTAGGATTGAAATTGCTATGACAAAACAGCTCATTTATCTACTTTGATTCCCACTTTCTCCTTTACATTTGGCTGATGTGGGGAGACACTTCTCAAACAGCAGGTAGAAGAATAAGGCTATCTTCTTTTCTATACAGGTCTACAAGAACAGTTCATGGAAAAGTCAAGGAATGCCAGGGGAGTCTGGCAAGATGAGAAAGTCTACCACCCAGTGATGCTTTTTCTTTCATTATTTTTGCTCTTTGGAGATTTCTTCTCCCTTTGGCAGAGGCAGGTAAGAGCATACAGGACAGGGCACAAAAGACAACTGCTAGCTACTTCTTTCACCCAATCACAACATTATCTTACTTAAAAGCAGCAAGAAAGCTTCTTCCCACAGGGAATCTTGCAGTTACTCAGTTCAAGTTGGGAGGGAAGATTTAAAGAAACAAAAATAAAACCAAACAAACCTTTTACTAACTTAATCATACCTAGCTATTTCTAAAGTCCTGAGAGAGAGGAGATAACCCTGGGAGAAGCCTCCTCACTGCTACAAGCTGTAACAGCTCTCTCTGCCTAAGACTGATGGGGACCGCTTGCCCCATGGCTTTCAGCCAGCAGACCCACAGCCCACATGAGCTGCCTGCTCCCTGCACCTCAACAACGACAGGGCCCTGAGATACATCAGGGAGGCTGTAGGCAACTGCACTCAGAAAGCAGGATATTTACTCAAGTTCCTTCATTTCAAAAAGATTGTTTTGTATTCTTTCTTTACTTGTTAATGTGTTTATTTATCTTGTATTCCATTAAGAACTTTATACCTATCCTAAGTTACACCTCCTTGGCTAATGTAAACACTGAAACAAGGACTACAAACATGGACGTGACTGCAAGACTGTGCAGTTCTGAAAAATTGATCCGGTCCATAATATCATGTATATCTATCAGTCAGCTCTCAAGGAAGGGCCTCATTTCCAGTTCTATTTTGGAGGTTAAACAGAAGGAGAAGGAAATATTTTCATTTGAAAGAACACGTATCATTCTTTCTAACTGCCGATTTCTGTGAAACAATGGCTTTGTCCTCATCACTCTCCCCTCCTCAAAAAGCTATTAAGCCCGAGTGAAAGAAAAGGAAGCAAAGGAAAAGCTCTTAGTGAGAGGGAATGAGTGTTCGAAATCTCATCTCCTCTTTTCTCAGCACACAGCCATCCAGTGATTAGAACTGAGTTAAAGCAATACATACTGGACAACACTGAACTAGATGATTAAAACAGAGCAAAGAGTTCAAGTAATTATTAGCCAGATGCAAAGACCAGGGAATGGAGCACTGCATTCCCCACATCATTGTGACTGCAAAGGAATAAAGGAATGTTAGCAGCTTCTTCAGGCACCCCACAACCACAGACAGTTTCTTTTGCTCAGTAATTTCACAGCCTCCACAAATGGTTCACATACACACACACCACTCTGTGGTGGTCCAAGGCTGAAAAGAGCAACATTAACACACATCTGATCAAATCTACACTTAACTTCTCACGGTGCAGCACACATCAATACTGCAGACAATTCAGTTCTGTAAAAAGGCAGAGAGAGAGCATGAGAGAGTGAGAGCATGAAGCCTGAGGAAAGCCCTGCCCACCACAGCTTTACTGATACTGCTGCCAGCGCCAACAAGAGATGCTTTCCTGTTCACAACGTGATAACTTGGAGGACCTTGATTAATGCGTATTACTGAGGCAGATGAATTCAAATCTACTCAGCAACTTTTGCAACCTGGATGAGCCAGATGAACAGCTGTGAGGCACGAAAATTCCTATCTGAACTTCTGCGTACTATAAAAAATATTTTAACAGTGAAATCTAAAAGGCATTTATTTCTGACCATAGATGAGCTTCTCTCCTAAATGGCTCCAAGTGAGGGGCCAGACTAGGATCTTCCAGCTACTCCCAGGCAAAAGAAGATAACTGCAACAGTGCTACTTTTCTTATCAGTACCCCCAGCCCGGGGGTCTGAGTACCACTATGGCAATAGTTGCTATATTATCCTGTGATGGCAATGATATTATGATACGTTTAATGAGTACATTTCATATCAACATCCTAGGGTACAGAATTAGACATGTACTGAGGATGAAAATAATAATAATAATTAAAAAAAAAAAAAAAAAAGGTTTCAAGACTCTTTCTCCAATCCCATGTCCCAGTAATTGCTTTCTATGAAGCGAAAGACCGTGGAGTTTATAGTCATAGATGTTTTGTTTTAATGCATGATTATTTCTCATTATTTGTTGTTTTGACAGGCATCACACCAGAAAAGAATTAGAGAAAAAACAGTAAGCAACTCTGGGAAAAAAAATCCACCTCTCCCTCTGGCATCACTGAAAGTATCAGCTTCATGTCTGAAAACCTCAAGAAAAAAGTGACTGATAAACAGATGAGCTGTCCCAAATATCACAAGGATGACAGAAAGCCACTCAGCTAAGGAACAGACTGTCTTACATCTGTGTTGAGTAATCAAACACTTTAAAAATCAACAAAGACAAAACTGAAGAGAAAAAGAACATATCCTAAGAGGTCTGTAGAGGGGCTTTGTTGCATACTGCAACTCCTGTTGTGGCAGAGTAGAACAGATCTCACAAAAATCATCAGGTAGCAACAAGATAATCTCGAAGGACTTGCTGGAGAGCCAAAACTACAAAATAAATAAATAAATAAATAAAATTGGTTAATGAAAAATAAGTTACAAATTTCTACCATTCATTAATTTGGGCACTCAAACTACCTGAAATGGATCAGAAAAATAAACTGCAAACAACTTGCCACACAAACACATACACAGTGTAAAATGTTATTCACACTTCTAAATGAAGTGACACGTTTTCTGGAAGGAAATTCAAATTGTATCATTAATACAGATCTTAAGTGTTCAGATTCTGGCCAACTTCATAGTATTTTAAACCATCTTTACACAAGCAAAATACACATTTATTTCGGGATACAAATAACTGACGTGCAGCTTTTACTTAAAAGAAAATTACAGACAAGAAGCATTCCATCTGTATGTGATCAGTATAGCAAGATGCAGAAGCTCTTGGTTTTTTGAAGCCTGCCTTACACAAAATTACTGTATGAGCAACTGTGAAAGTTAAGAAATAGAGCAGAGCTATTTCCACAGGAGCACCAAAGGATGGTAAGGTGTGCAGAAGGAAATGATGGGTTTTTCAGGCTTTATGATTATGATTCTGAAGTGCAAAGAGAAGAATAAATTTACTGTCACTTATACAGTCGTGCAACAGAATCAGTTACAGAAAGGTATCAGCACAGACAGTGAACAGCTCTACAAAGGCTGTTCTCATGCATTCGCAGTACTACAAAGGTAAAGTCCACACAGTCATGTATGACAACTGAGGGGGGCTGGCTTGTGTTTAACATCACAGATTTGCTGAAAGAAGTACCTACTGTTCCAGTTTCAAGTGCTGAAGTAGTAAATGTATTTCAAATAAAAATTCCTCATTCTGTATCTACTAAATTATGCAACATCAAGAAATGTAAATCACTTTCTCATTACTGTAATAAAATATCTTACGGGTAAGAGAAGCAAACAGATCTTTACATGAGAAAGATATACAGATAGTTTTTTCAACTTTGACCTTTGTTGAAAAAATCCCACATGATTTTATGTTCAGCTCACTGGGAGAAAGCATGTGAGGCAGAGTATTAGCTTGGATTTAGTAGGTTTAGGGACAGGACTATCAATTGAGCAGAACTTCAATTACAGACTAATTTAATGTATACCCAAGTACATTACTGCAATTCAATAAACATCTCTTCAGAATTAAACAATTCCAATTTGCTTTCATTTCAGCCTGTGTATATGCGTTACGAATTTGCTATTATCCACACTAAAATTAGCCAGACTAGAAGTACTCATCCATGCAATCCCAGTGTTTCACAGTGCTGCATCAAGCTAACCTCAAATGAACCACTTCACTTTGCTTGCTTACTATACAGAAGCACGGAGCAGAGGAGCGTGCCTTCCCATAACAATACTACTCTCCTCAAGCTTTTCTGGCTAGGTGCCTGCCTGGGTAATTCAGCAGTGAGTCTATCAGTGTCCCTCATGTTGGATGTCCAGCCATTCACATTTACACTTCACTCTTCTATTTTTCTCCTCCTCATATTGTTAAACATGGAAGTGTCAGGCACATGCCCAACTCTGCATATTCTGATACTGGTTGCTTGGAAGACTGCCTTCCCTCTACTTAACAATCATATGGACTAATATGCCGCTCTTGGCAACTCAGTTTCATTTTACTCACGAGTTTACTCCTCCAACAAATAAGATACTGGATAATTTGGCAGGAATTAAAAGCACTTAGCACCTAATCTGAACATTCTCTTCGTAATCAGTGCAGTCTGAATATCTACAACATTGGATATTTATGGCATTGTGAAGGTACTTGCACTAGCACTAAGTGACAGAAAAAGTTGGTAAAAAAGCAATACAGTGGAAGAAAGTGATCTCATTCCTCCAACAGTCCTCCATTTCCATAAAAAACGAAAACATTTCAATCAATAAAATTATATTCCGTGAGAAGATCCATACTGCAAATTCCTCTCACCCACATCACTACCACCTTCAATAGAGATTGAAACAGCCTCAAGGGAGACAGACAGTCACCTTCTGGTTACTTCTCCTAAGATGCAGTGAGCATCCCTGTGGTGCAGCTTAGGTAACATTAATAAAGCAGCGTAGTAAATAGCATTTCACTCCATGCATCATGGATATTCTTAAGCAAATACCACCTTGCATGTGACAAGCACAGCATCACATCCTGAATCACAGTGAATAACAGAGCTGAAACCTCCAGCTTCCATCAAGAGCTACTGATATCCCTACTTGTGCTTCAGGACATCAGCAGAATCACAGAATCACAGAATGGCCAGGGTTGGAAGGTACCTCAAGGATCACGAAGCTCCAACCCCCTGCCACACGCAGGGCCACCAACCTCCCCATTTAATACCAGCCCAGGCTGCCCAGGGCCCCATCCAACCTGGCCTTGAACACCTCCAGGGATGGGGCATCCACAGCCTCTCTGGGCAGCTGTTCCAGCACCTCACCGCTCTCTCTATAAAGAACTTAATCATTCCAGATCATCTACACCCAACAACCTTGAGCAGACTCTTCTGACATGCAACACTATTACAGAATTATTTATGTCCAATGAAATGTAAAGCAAGCCAGATTAAGCTGGCTGACAGTTAAACTGTTCTGCTGCATTAAAAATATCCATAGCTACCATACGTTACTTCAAGAGCTCGTGAAGAGGGCTGTACTCAGATGAAGTTTTGATTCAAACACTTGTTTTAAAAAATGATTGAAATTCATGTCACTTCTACCCATTTCTCCCCCTTGAATCTAATATGATTGAAAGAGAAAGGCCCACCCAACAGGGTGTCAAATTTTATACACAGTTGACAGGGAGGAAACGTTCATCTAACACAAACTTGCTGTTTTAATACAACCTACCTTTCACTATTAATTCCGCATAGTTTGAAACTCCAGATCCACCATCTGAACGAATGACACAGCGGTATTTGCTGATGCTGCGCTGCGAAGTGTCAGCAACGCTGACCGTAGCAGAGAAACGCCTGTGGTTGACGACTCGAGTGACCATTAAAGCTGTGTCCCTCCCATTCCACTGCTGTGAAGACAGATGAAAACGACACACGTCACAGAGGCATCAAATTATTCATTCTTTGTTACTCTTAAAATTGCTCAGACCTTCGCTAGGTTAGATTTCGTGCAAGCACCATTTTTTAGGAAAAGACAGCTAGTAATATCCCTGAAAAATTTACAGGCACGCTGCGTTTTATGAACTAGTGGGCTTAAATGTTCTTATATATTTGTTTAAGTTTTTGTATCTACTTAAATTCTGATATATTTTTGTGCATTTGATGTGTTATGTATACTGAAAAGGCTGGAGAGTGACAGCTCAAAATATCTGTGCAGGGTATATCCAGAAGCTAAGCTAGGACATGAAAATACTACAAATGAATGCATTTTGTACTCCTGTGAAAATGCTATAAATGAACAGATTTTATAAACCTGTCATTTTCAGGCATAAAATTTTGTTTCCAGAACAATTTAAATATATTAGTTGGAGGAACAGAAAACTTGATGTGTCCAGCATTCCTCAATAAACCTCTCTCCACCAATGCTAGGCAACATTTTCCCAGCTGGAAAAGTGACAGGTGATGAATTAACTAGAAATCAGCATAAACACCTTAACTTGCTCAGTTGGTCTATTTTATTAGGAGACTCAAAGGAAAACACAGAACCATTCTGCCAGTTTCCAGTAATCAATTTTGGGAGGTATTTCCAAGGCTATTTTCATTAAATCCTTCAGTTTAAAAGAATGGAAAACAGGCTCCCACTAGGAATGATGATTTCCTCCCAAATCCCTTCTTCTCTTGGAAAAAGGTTCACAGTGCTTCAGATCAGAAGTGTTTTCACACACATCTAATCCTTCCGTGGAAAGACTTCACAGAAAGAACTCAAAAAAGATATAGAATAAGCCAAAATATATTTCTATTAATGCTAAAAGTACAACATAGGCCAATAACTTTCAGACTAGAAGGTAAATTTTTGGATAACAGCTTTGACAAAGTATAGTTAAAATGACAGTTATTTTTTACATAATACCAAGCACATTTCTCACCAACATATTTCTCTTTTTCCCAAAATTGATTTTCATTCATACCATTAGTAAACTGATTCTTGCCTGAGTATTTAGCCTAGATAACAAATTGTTATTATTAAAGTTTATTAAAAAGTTATTCAACCACCAATACGACAGCAACTATGACAAGGGTCTGCCACAGACAATGATGATGATGCAAGTTTTCTTCTGCTTTTGTTTGTTTTTTTAAGCTTTCTGTTTGTTCATTTAATTAGGCACTACAAAAAAAGGAACAGAATTCTGCCCTCATAACATTACATTAAGAAAAAAATTATGTTTAAATTCGACTGTATGCAGAGTCCTTAAAGAACACTGTTGCTGATAGAGGCCCTTCATCACTAGTCTGAACTATGAGTTGACTGGTTTAATTACTTTGAAAATGGATGTCAGCTCTGTGGCCATACACAGTAGGTACAGGAACAGAGTGCTTGGGACATCAGTGTTTCATGGTGTAGCAGCTTAGACAATGCACAGAGCTCAACTATCTTAAAAGTCTCTAGAAGAACTCTAGTTTACAACATGGCAATGCTGGGACTCTACAGAGCCAAGCACTTGAAAGGGCACAAGTAATAATAACTTTGTCCTTCACTGGGAAGCAGCACTCCACCCTTCTAGTTTGCTAAATGCTCCACTTCTAACTCCAGAACTGAAAATCAATTAAGCTTGTTACTACGTGAATAGCAAAAAACAGTCTTTGAACAACCAGTAGGATGAAAATAGACACAAAGAGAAGAGCAAAGAGAAGGTCATTTCGTGAGCAATCAGAGGAACAATCTGCTATCAATGCAGCCAAAGGAAACTGGGAGGAAGAAATAAATAAGTATAAACTGGTTTTGTCTTTTCTTTAACATATCTTAGGGAATGTTTTCATGTCAACACCTTTTCCCCAGCCTTTGTCAACAATATTTTTGGAGAGCAAAAGGAAAGAAGACCAAAAAATAAGCAGAAGGGAGGGATTATTGCACCTGTTCCATCTTTTTTTAAGAATGAGTGCTTACAGGTGTGCAGACCTATGTTTGGAACTAACATTTTGCTGTAACTGGCCACTTTTTCCATCTTCTGTAGCACAATTCTGCATTTTATCATCTTGAACTCTGATCTGGAAACAATTTAAGGCAGTTCTCAAAGGATTTTGATGCTAAACATTTGCCCCACCACCCAGTTGTCCTCTGTCTACTTATTTTACCTGAAAAAAATTGCATCACTTTACCTGGAGCCAGAGTTTGTCATGCTGGGACCACTTTCCCCCAGCAATGCACTGGAATGTCGCGTTCTGTCCCACATTAACCTCCACATTCTGAAGCCGTAAGAAATGAGGTGCTTTTCCTAACAAGAGATGCAAAGAATAGGAAGGGTAGAGCAAGGCAGCAATTGTGTTACGCCGACACAGATATCAGCACCTAGCAGATCATCCTGTTCCTCACAAAGTGATTCAGCAAAATAAAGCTGTCCTTCAGCATTTAACTATTCGCTGCAGAGCAAGGTGATCTTACAGAGAACAGGCCGTGCCAATACAAAGCCCCAAGCACACCTGAAAACATACACTTACTATTAGATCACAACACCAAGACAATTCGTTACTCTCTTCTATAAAGAGTAACGGAGTACATTTTTTTCTTTAGAAACCTCTGGTTCTGCAAAAGGCAAAATAAAATCAACTGTTTGAGGTTGCCAAGCATGACTGGCCAAAACAAGTTCTTGTAAAGAATTTTCTCCTTTTAGTTTCATTGACTACCAAATACTTCCTGTAATCGTGGAATAACAATGCCATTGATATCAAATCATCGATATTAAATGAAATATTGATATAAGTGTTGATAAGTGTTGTATCGCTGCATTGATTAACAACACCAATATCTGTTTTTCACTGACAGTAAATTCAGTATTAGTTCAATACTAAAGCACTGACATCAAAATGCTAATGTCACCAATATATCTGGTGACAGCGGAGAAAGACCACCTGATTAGTTTTTTCACTAAGTATCATTTCTTTACCTCTGCAAAAAAATTATAAGAAACTAATTTAAAAAATAGTAGTGAATCTGACACTTCAAAACGAGCTTTGTGCTTCAGGAAAAAGTTTGTGCACCAACCAGATACTCTTAGTAGGACACACAACAGCCTTGTAATCCAGTAAAGGTCAGCGTTTTTCAACTTCATCTTTACATTTTTGAGTATAAATAGCCAAAGAATTACATATTTTCAGAGCACATACTAACCTACATTTTTTTTACTGGAATTAAATAGCTTCAGAAGGATGTAGGCATGGCATGCAGGAAGCTTGGCAAATACATGGCTGTCTACTACAAGCACATGAACAGCTTGCCTATATGCTATGTCAGAGGTTTTTATCTACATCCTGTAGATAAAACTCTTGGTACAACATTCTCACATGCCCAGTTTGCTGACAACTCTAGCAAACAGACTGCTGAAGTGCAGTGCTTCTGTACTATTGTGCCTTCTGGGGGTCAGTACTGTGTGTCAGAGCCAACTGGAAAACCACCTTTGGGTGACAGGCAGCAAGTCCTATGTGCTGCTTGCAGGCTACTAGGGGCGACTTCTGCCTGCGTGCAGATATGAACGAGCTCCAAATCAGAAGCTCTGCAGCCCAGGTACACGCAGCCACACCAGCCCCAAATCCCAGAGCTCAGCTCTGCCCAACTTCCAGAGCACTGGACTGCCCTACAACTGCAAGTGCTTGTGAATACAGAGCCAGTGAGCCTTTAGCACAGCGAAAACTGATTCTCTGTGCATTCCTTTACAGGATTAAAAAAAGCAATACTATCTAGACCTTTGTGTTTCCACATCATTGTCTCATCAGGGGTATTTCCCAGACTAATAAAAAAACAAACAAAACAAAACAAAAGACACCTGCTAGTTAAGACTGTCTGCTATACTATGATTTGTGTAGGTGAGGGAGAAATTTAAAAATAACACCAATAATTTCAAGTGACATTCAGGCTCAATCAGAAGCTTCCTCATTTCTGTGCTTTGATTTTTAACAGTTGTAAAATGAACTCAAGGGGCAAAGTAAATCTGTACAATGTCACTGCTGACATCTACCCTGGTGGCTGTCACTGCTGAACGGCAAAGACAACATTAGGAATCACACAGAAGTATTTACAGTAAGACTACAGAGAACTTGTAGCTCACAGGGACCTGTGCACACTGCAGGTTGCCAACTGATTCTAAATGCACTGGGTACGGTTTGAGTCATTTCAGCTTTGGGTCACCAAGATCTCACTTAATTTTCAAGAGGGACCTGCATGTACTTGGAGACACGGATTTAAACATCGGTTTCAATACTTCGTGAAGTAAGGCTTGGGGCTGATACATATTTTTTAATCCCATAACCTTCTTGTCTTTGCCTCACAGTTGGTTTTGTGGCCTCTTTCCCAGTACAGGGATCAGTCATCACCAAACATGCTGTGGAATGCATGCACATCATTTGGGGGATTTGTTTGGAGGCTGCCAGTTATCAGCAACATCTGGTCAACACAGATTGTAAGTATTTCTTAATGAAGTAAATACACCCAAAGGCCTGAGCAACGAGCACATGGTAAATACAAATATAATTTAGTTAAACTGCAATTAACCATTCTGCAGTTACCAGAAATGTCCTGTTAAACTTGAGCAGAGCCATGTTCCTCACATCGAATGGTTGCTATTCTTTGAAATAAAATGGGTGAATCTCATCCCATTGATACGTCCCACAGAATTTTGTTGTGACGAGCTGCTGCTCGCTTACTGAAACTAAGAACCAGTGAAAGGGGCTGTGAAAGCTCTGACAGAGTGGTGGGCTACCGTCCCAAATGACATCAGGCTACCTGGAAATACTGCAGCATCAAAATAATAAACAAATGTAAATATGATAAACCAAAGTATCACCCAAAAGTGCAATTTAATATGCTACATAACAACTAGTAATTCAAGCATTAAGAGACATAAAAGTATTACAGATTACTCTTAGAAAAATAACATATTTGAAGGAGATATGTCTGAACTCATTAATGAACATGAAAGCTGTTAAAAATCTGTAGAAGTCTGTATGCTCCATACACAACATAGGGATACAACAGTTCTCAAGTCTCTCCGTGGTTGCACAGAGAAACCAAAGAAGTCCACACACAAATGTAGAGGCTTAAGGTGTCTCTAAGCAGGAAAAATGTAAGCTGGGCATACTGCAGCTAAGGTAGAAGAAACAAAACAAGTACTTTTGAACAGTGTAATGAACCTGCACTAGTTTTCATTTCTGTGCAGGTCTAAATGAGATTTATTTTTTAAATAACTCATGCAGAATCTGAGTGGGTTTAACATTTCTTTTGAGAGATACCTTTGGGATATGTCCTTTACCAAGGAAATATCGAACCAATTTGTCTTCTTTTCTTAAGTTAACCTCACAGGACGTTATCAGAAACATTTAGATCTTCTCCTACAGCAGTACAATTCCAAAACAACAAAACAGAGTTTTATGTTCTTGTGACACTTCTACAGGACATCCACAGACATCCTGGCACAAGTGACAGACTCAGAGAAGCTTTGCCTTTTGCACAAATTGTCAAGTTATTTAATTGCACAAGGCTGACTGTCTTTAGTTGTTTTGGGGGATACCAAAACAGAAGAGATTTTAGAGTTGGCTGAATTGGGTAACTCACAGCTTTAGACTGCAAAGCCTGGTATAAAGACTGCAAAGCCTGGTATAAAGACTGCAAAGCTTGGTATATAACACATTGAGATGGTTAGAAAAACAAAGAATGCTCACTGCATGGATGGGCAAGAACTCTGACTTCATCCACAGCTATGTACCCTGGATGTCCTTTCACAGAGACAGATTCAAATATCACCTGAAATACAAAGAAAAGGTTTTCTTAAAAAGAAAAACTGCACTAGTCATTTGTCCAGTCACCACATTCCACTCTTTTTCCAATGTCTGATACATTCAAGGCATTTTATCATTAATAACAAAGGGGTACCTATGCAATACAGCATGAAAATGAATATCAAAGATTGAAAATCTATTTGATACAGAAAACAAAGTTAGAGCAACATTCATTAGGATTAGTGAGAACTATGCACTACTTCCATTTGGAAGAGCAAAGAAATACCCTGTGTTTACACACACTCTGTATTCACTTTGCACCATTCTGAGAACATCAGATGTGGAATCATTTGGCATCTTATTGCAATTAGCATGCCTCAGAAAGCTGTAGAATGCCACTCGTGAGATAATTTTATTTCATTAAATCAATAACACTGCATGGATTCTTTTGGAGAAAACCTTTTGCATTATCACATGCATGCCACTGCAGTATCAGAAAGCAATAAATGAACAAGAGATGACCTGGATTCTAATGACTGGACTGAAATAATATTCTCCCAGAAATAACAAACTTGCTCCTGCCTTTCCCTGGATTGAACCAGAAGAGAATTTTTGAGTATGTAAAAATATAATATTTGTCTATGTTAATGGTACTCTACTTAGTCCTATTTTATTTATGTATTTAGACAATGAAAGTGTCCCACTGATTTGAGACTGATTACACGTATGTGTAATTACTTCTGATTGGAAGTGTCCTGTTAGTACAATGCAGACTATGTGCAAAGAGTTCGGGGCAAGCAAGGGGACCCTAGAAGACTGATAAAATTCAAACTAATTTCACTATTACCGAATAAATAAAATAAAATTCAGGAGAAAAATAGTATTAAATATTGTGAAGTTTACTCAAACAACAATTAAAAGATAGCAGGACATAAGAAACAGGGAATTTGGCAATGTTGAGCTGGAAAGGAAAAAAGAAAAATGCAGACTGATCATTTAACATTGAATATGGTAATGTCATCTCTCGAGTTAGTGATGCTCTTCTCAAAGGAAAGGAATGAAGTGCTATCCTCAGCTCTGTGTGTAGAAATGAAATGAATGCTGTCCCCAGCATTTGAAAGAGATGTCCCAGCTTTGTTTTCTCTTACTGCTGTAACAGCCACACTCTAACTTGGGGCTTTGAGCAACATGGTCTAGTGGGAGATGTCCTGCCGATAGCAGGGAGTTGAACGAGGTGATCCTAAAGGTTCCTTCCAATTCGTTCTATGATCCTATGATTTTCACATGAGTTTGCAGTAGTGCTTTCAAGGACAGAGCTAATTAATGTGTTCAGCTGGCACAGTTATTACTATTGCAGCAGCACTGAAGTGCAGCTATTCTTTTTGCAGGATAATTCGTGACTACCAAAATCATCAGTGAAATACAACAAAGTTTGTAAACTGTTTCAAGCCAGTCTTCAACACTGCTATTTCCACTTTAAATAAAAGCTGGCATTCCTAGCCTGTCACTGTTGAGCCTTTCCTTCATCTCCTCCATCAGAAGATTTAACACAACAAAAGATTCAACTTTCTGAATGCTGATCACCACACGCTCAGGCTACAGAAGTAAAGCAACATGTACTTCATAATCAGGTTGCCATTAATCATTTTGCTTTGTATTTAGGCTTCCATAATTTAGTTTCTACTTATATTCCCATAACATCTTAAGATCTGCTCCCTCAGTTCAAAGCATCCCAAGTGGGAGCACTCCTGAAAGAAGCCTTTTAGAAAAATGTCACGATAAAAACAGGTAGAATACAAAAATAAAGGGGAAAAGCAAACTGAGAAAAGCTCAGGTGCTAGCAATACAAAGAAACAGAGTTCTGCAGCAGATGAAGGTGGGCAGAAAATAGGTTGTCCAAGGAATAGGAGGAAGAAGCAAATATCTGAAAGACGATCAAACCATCAACAAATGTTTCCTGTGTTCAAGAGTTTCAATACTTTCTAGAGACTGTATAAACAAGGAATATAATGCATGTCCTTAGCATGGAAATTACAGTGTACTTGATAAATGAAAAGTCATTCATGATAAAAATGGCACTTACTGGTAAGGTCACACAGCAACTACTGTGACTCCCTTCAGACTAGGATTAAACTGCACCTTTACAGCTACCAAACCTTACTTCGGTTGTGCATTAGTGAGAAGATAAGCTTTGCTGAACTGCTACATCAATTTCCTGAAAGCCAAGAACTTGGAAAGAAAAATTCCCCACATCTTTGCGGTAAAAGCAAACACAATGAACTGTCTTCTGTTAATCACTGACATGGTTCAATGTCTTTAATAGAGCACAAAATAACCTAAACCTAGAGTCACTGGCAACTGTGTCAGCTCCTATGGATTAAATCTATGGATTTAATATTCAAACTGGTGCCAAAATCACTGACAAGAATGGAGGAGTCCCTCTCAATTCTGTTTTGTTCAGACAGAGTATTTTATTACCTGTTTCACTCTGTACTCAGATCTCTTTATTTCCCAGTTCAGATTTTCACACTGTTGCTCTTTTATGCAGTTTTGTACCACCTCAGTTCTGTCAAAGTGAGCAGAGCAGAAGCACCTGGGTTTTCTAGATACAGGGAACTGAGATCCAGCAGTGAGGAACAGGCAGAAATCCATGCTTATAGGTGACACAGTTTGGCAAATTTCACACTGAATTTCTTTTACGTCCTTTTAACTTCAGCTGAAAATGTAATAAAATGGTTGAGGATCAGGTGTTTAATACTTTACGTTTTTGGAAGTTCTCAGAAATTAATATAAGTGGCAAATGCAAAGCTTTGCTCTTCAACATTCTTAAATGCTCCTGAGAACTGCAAACACCAAGTCATCTCGTGTTTCCTCACCCATAAACAAACCCACATTTCACTGCTGCTATCTACCAGCAATGTCTGTGTTAGCGATGTAGCCTGGCTCATCTGTTGTGGTACGACAGTTTCCTTCAGGCATGGATCAATACCATTCCTTGCTGTACATCAAAACACCCCTTCCTGGCAGACTGTAGTGCTGCTCTTGGTGCATTCTGGGACTAAGTTCATCCTTATGGCAAGCAGTAATTCAAGAGAACACGTCTTACCTTTCTCCAAGAGCTATTACAGCTTTTACTCACTACTCTAAAAACGCACGCAGACTGGGAATCAAGCACACTAACTCTTGGGCAGAGCTGATAAACCTCCACTGCCCTCACGTTAATACCTCCGAATGCTTCTGGATGTGGGTGACTCATACAACCCTTGTGCAGAACTGCCAGACCCAAACCACGACCCTCTGGCAATAGTCCTGGCACTGGTTTGCCACTACTCCCATCTCCAGAGCTCCAAGTACTTGTCAAAACCTCACACCCAGGGCAAATGGCTTCAGATTTTTATGCCTGACAGAATTTTCAATGCACACAGCAATTCCTGACGGCGCGATTGTCGTGCATTAAGAGAATAATCCACATTTTGCCTGACACCGATTTCGTTATTTAGGAGAAATACTTTTTTTTTCCTGAGTTACCTTGTGCTTTTGAAATACGGAACATGCTTTCAGGCCTCTCGGGCACAAATTGTTCTCCAAGCATGCAGTTTTGATTTAAAGCTGACAAATAACACTCTTACAGTATAATCTAGATTGTGAGTGCAAAAGGAGACATTCCCTAGGCATTGGTACACACAAGCTTTTATCACCCTGCCACCTCTGGACTCCTTTAGCCACAAGTGTTACGATGTCAAAGAACAATAATTTTGATAAAATTCCGTGATTGTATTTCCTCCTCGCTTTTGAGAGCTTAAAGCTTTCTTTCGTCTTATTTTTTTTCTTTTTTTTTAACTTAATTAAACACAGAGAGTCACTAGATTGCAGAAACTGATGTACAAAATTGGGGATCAATGACAGAACAGCCCATCAGATCCCCCACAACCTGTGGGAAAGACCCTCGCATTTTAAAAGCCGTACTTTAGAAAAAGGCCGCTGGAACCTTATCCATCAAAAAGGTAAGGGTGAGGAGAGGGAGAGAAAAAGAGAGAGTTTGCATTTTGTGGGCAGGAACACAGGGAGTCACTGCCGCCTTTACGCTCTTCATTTTTGCGCGGCAGTGCAAAATTCTTCTTTGATTTAAAGGATTTTCTTTCTCAGGAAAAGCAAACCTGACCTCTAAAAAGACTTGCAAAAGATGTAATAACGTTCAGGAAGTCTGGTATTGGTATATCTAACAGCTGGATCTCTTCGTTTGAGATCAGACTGTCTTTTCCAAGTTTTTCAAGCACTGATTACCTGGGTGAAAGATCATTTCTGTTATCTCTGTACAGCACCTACTACGAAGCAGATTCTGATTGATGTTGATGTTAATATGAAAGTAGTATTGATCACTTTAATATGATTTCAGAGCAAGTGACAAGTTGTGCACAGCCCTTAAAACACCACTTTCAGTGCATTTGCATCTCTTTATCCCATATTCCCTTTCACCTTGTACAGTGCGTTCTTATCTATTCTGCTGAAATCCTCTGCTCCTTTTAGGAGGCAGAACATTAAAGTGTTCTACTTTAGCTCAGATTCTATAGACCTACTACCCAGTTATAAAAAAAAAAAAAAAGCTTTTCTTCCTACTGTTTTCTATCCATAGAGCATTCGTTGCCTTTTCACAGTTTCTTTTACTGTAATTCCCATCTCACTCATGCTTTTTTTTTTTTTTTTAAACTATAATCTATATTTCTCATTTTCCTGTAAGGAGTAGGGTGCAATTACCTCCCAGGCATTTTTTTTTTTTTCCTTGAATATAAAAAGATAAGAATTTGAAGATAAGAGTCCTCATGTCTTCACTGCTTAAGAAGAAGCATGTGAGTCCATTGTGTGCATGGGAAGTGCCAATCCAAGTCTGTTTATATGCATATTTCATGACATACAAATGGGTTCTAACTTTCCGATAAATTACTTCATCTGTCCAGCTTTTTCTCTGTGACCTGAGAACATCTGAAGAAAAAGGGCGAGAAGAATTACGTCAAGACATCTCTATCATCTCTTGCTATAAAACTGCTATATGAAAACTCATTTTGATACCAAAAAGATGTGGGAAAAAACACTGTATTTAATTTTCAGAAGACTTAATGCTAACAGCAGCACATAGCTCACACTCAGCCAGATGTTCAGTGGAAAATGTGAGATAAATGTTGCAAACTCATACCTGATAAAAATGTGGCCAGAACGTACTGATGGCAAGTTCTGCCTTCACCCATCCTTCTGTAACAACCCCTGAGACATTCCATATGGGATTGCCCTGTGGTCCTCCATTCACTTTCACGTAGACATTCAGAGAGCCAGGACTCGAGCGATCTCTGCTGGATAAGTAATAATGGAAGTCGATGCAATGTGTGTCATTTTCCTTCAACGTGGGCAAAAGTAAGTGAGCTTTCTGCCCAGATGCCCGTCCAGAGCTGTTCACCATCATGAAGGAGCCTATACACAGACAAGGGAAAAAAGAAAGAATACACAACATCTGCTGAGCTCTTTCAGTTAAAGCAGTTTCCTTAGAAAAGTCAGTGATTCCTTTAGAAGCCAGAAACAAAACAGTTCCTCCTAAGAACTCAAACTAGCTATTTTATGCTAGTTGTTAGGTAACAGAAAAGAAAGGAGATCTAAATTACAGGGTATAAATACAAATAGATTCATGGCCAGCTATAACCACCTTAATTAGATAACTTTAAAAATAAAAATACGACTTTGCTTTTATTGTTTTATAACACTGCAATAAAAGAGTCACTCTGCACAAAATCACATTTACCCTTCAAGCAGCCATGAGGCTCTCCTACCACGTACAGCCCCAGATATCTACATTCCCAAAGGCACATTGAATATAAAAGTCTCCTACAATAGATCAAATTCTCAGCTGGCATTAGCCTGCATGGTCCCTACCAACTTTGTGCCAACCTATACCAGGAACCCTGTGTCTTGTGGTACAAGCTTTGGAAAGTGGCAAGGTGTTAAGAAAACCTGGTGTTCAGAGCCTAGATGAATTAGGCTTGTTAGCACAACATCATCTCAACTAGCAATACAGCAACAAGGACAATTATGCTTCTAAGAGGAAAGGATTGGCTGAGTTTTAGGAGGGAGATCTATACTAAGGCAATTTATGAGTTTGTTAACCCTGAAGCTTGCATCATATTAACCATGGCACTGGATGTTGAACTCGTGTTTTGATTCATCAAGCAGTTATTTTACAGCACATCGTGTCTCAACTCATCTCTTTACAGATGCATCAAGGTGACAAATGTTAGCAATAAGGAAAAACATTATGAGAGTTATTTGATTCAATTCTGTTTAAGGGATCTGCTTTATGTGTGCGCAGACACTCACAGAAAAAAACTGAAGAAAATACCAAGATCCGGGGGGGAAAAATCTATGTGTCAGCAACTAGGCATAATAATTTTTAATCAAATGCAGCCTTCTTGACATTCAGAGCCCTGCTGCAGCTGCCAAGTCATGCTACAAATGTATTTCTCTACTGGCCTCTTGCAGTTCACAGAACGTTGCGTTTGAAAAGCCTTGCTCACTTCTAACCTATCGACTTCCCCGGTTCCATGCCACAGCACTTTGACAGGCACTCAGATGAGCAGGTAAACATTCTGATCAATTCTGTCCAGCAGACAGCCATACATTTTAGTTTTTTGGTTGTTTTTTTTTTTTTTTTTTTTTTTTTAAGTCAGCAGATACCAGCAGCTTTCTCACACAAAACTGCTTTTGGTGTTGGTTTTGGTTTGTTTTGGTTTTTTTTCTGTTTATGTGATATATATGTATATACATTTTGTAAAGGACTGAAAAGCATGGATACAGAAAAAAGTAGATCTTTCATCCACATCCAAAATCAACAGTCACACACACTACAGAGACCTTGGAAAACTCAAGCACAGTGCAAGCACAGCTGGGGAAGAAGATGTACAAGAAGAAAAGCTACAGTCAAGGTGCTCTCTGGCAATCCAATCTTCCATTTGGATAGCTTGAAAATTTCAATGGCCCCAAATCAAGAAATTCCAGATTCACAGCAAAGGGCTCAAGAAACAGAAGAGCTGAATCCAAACTTTTCATTTCTTCTCTAATAATCAAAGTCCGTAAGGTGAGACTTTGACAAATGTTCTCTGTTGATACACTCTTGCCCTCAGCCAAGCACAAAATCCCCTTCGCCAAATGAGAGATTTCAATGAGTGCTGCAGTAACCTTCTAATCCACCCAAATAAACTACCATTGTGACAATCTGAGATTTGGGCTCAGACTTTATGACCTGGGATAATTTATTACCAGGAAGCAGAGTTACCAACAGGCTTGGCAAGGCAGCACAGCTGCTGGTTAAGGCGACAAGGTGGAAATCCGATGGGCTGGTTTCTAAGTCTAATGACAACATTCAGTTCTATGACCTCTGTCTGTGCAGAGTGCCTTATCTTCCTGTATAAATCAAATAAGAACACTAGTAAAATCTACTACTAAGAATCAGAGACAGAAGCCACTGTGTAACTGCTGAATAACAGAAGGGCTTTGTTGCTGTTGTTTTAGCTGCTGCAAAATGCACCGCCTGCAGTGTTTCAGGGACATTTTGGGAAACAGTACAAAATCTGATGAAGACAATTTTGCCGGATGTAAGATACAGGGGTGATGGTACAGCCAAAGAAAACATTCAGTAAAAAAAAAGCAGAGGTCATTCATTTCTGTTCCATCTTTCATCAGATCTTAGCACACATCATTTCACTTCCGTGTGTCTTCCTCAACCTTTCACACTTCTGTATTTGGGTAATAGATGGATCCCCACCCTAAAGATCTACTCTGAAGCTGTACAGTGCCTAACACAATTAGGTCCTGAACTGCAGTACATTAGGCAAGCGTTTCAATGATAGATAGACTTAGGGAGGATTTCACTTCTACAGATTCACGTATAAAAATAATGAGCATTCCTCTGGGAGAAAAACATCAACTTTTATAAAAAAAGTTCAAAGCAATAATTACAATTTTATTTTTTGACACCCACAAAAAAATGAATCATATGCTATTTGCAGTACGACAATGGCCTTTTGTGCAACTGCTGACAACTCTAGAGAGAGTACAGAGCCTGTACATAATGACTGGCACAACGTGAGCCAGTAAAATATCCATCGACCAAAAAACACTTAGCAAAATAATTAGCCTTCGTTACTGGAAGAATAGCCTTACAAAAAAATTATTGCCATTTGCAAATTATTCACAGCCTTAGTTCTAATTTATGGATGCCTTAAAAACTAATAGCCACACCTCACATCATGCCTAGAGATACAGGAGAAAACGCTGTAAAATTCTAACAGTCTCCAGTAAAGTCCTGAGGAGAGGTACTGTTTTACATGCTAGTGACAGAGATCAAAGATTTCCACTTCTAGTGCTGCCTCTGCTGCAGAAAAGTGCTCCCATCCTTAACTGTGCCATCTGCTATCTCTATCTGCCCTTACTTCCACAGAGACCTCAGATGGCAGCTGCCACAAGATGCCCTTTTCGTCCCAGATCAAGTTGGTGCACAACACACCAAGCCTGCCCTTAGGAGGGGATATTATTAAACTAAAGCTTCACCCATGCCATAACTGATAGTGGGTACAAAAACATCTATCTCACAAAATCTCATTGTTGTGAATCATTTATACCCTGCACCACAAATTGCCCTCCATGTACGTGATTCTCATTTTCCTTTTTGCACTGTGAACTTGAATGCAAATCCCATCCCCTACCCTCAAGAACCTTCCAAAGGTTGCTCTGTGTGCTCCTGGACCAACAGCTGGGATGCACTGACTACGTGTCCGTGCCAGTGAAGCTTTTCTGGGCAGTACACACTGCTTACCAGTAGCTCTGAGATCACTACAACTGCTCCCAGCAGCAATAAATAAATAAATGCATAAAGTTCAAAACAGCCTTTTAAGGACAAGCGTATTTTGCCTTATTAGCCGTAATAAAAACTGACACATCGCGATTCAGAGTCTGACAGCCTTCTTTAGAATGAGCACGGAATTGAAGCTGATGGGACTTCTTTTGAATTTATAGGCCGGTACGTGCAAATAAAAGAGGTACAAGCAGGTCTGGCACCAACAAACCATTTGTCACATTTCTCACTCATATAAAGCCCCAGGGAATGCATTAACATGTCACAAACGGAAATTATTGATCAACGAATGACTGAAAACCTACTTAAATTTCTCCTGGCATGAATTTGTATAAAATGAAAGATTCCTTGAAGAAACTCTGATTTAGACTGACTTTGAACAGGAATGACAGTAGAAAAAAACACTGAGTGCTATTTTGTTTACCTCCATCTGGAAAGTTCAAATGTCATCAGATAGACACTGAAATGGGAAAAGAAAGTTTGGAGAGAAGAAATGATCTGTTCTGTATGAAAGTTGTTGGGTATTTCTATTTTTATTGGACACAGAAGCACATGCTCATTAAAGCAGCTGAATATCAGGTCAATTAACTTTAGTGCTCTTGAACCAACAGGTTACATTAATTAATATCTTGCTGGCTTTGCCACCTTCCTGAATAACTAAAACTGAATGTGCTGTGTTCAGATCAGTCAAAAGCACGGAGAAAAGAAAGATGGTAAATAAATTCATTTTTAAAAATCCATTCGAATGACAGTGAACATAAAAAGGCACTCTCTTACAGTTATTAAACATACCACTGAAAATTGGGGAATTAAACCATGAAGTGCTCTCTAGCTGGCCATAAATTTCAATTTTTCCCCTGTTTGGTGCATAATGATGCCTTGATAAGCTTCCTATTATTGATGCATCTGCAACATATACCCTCTTTTTGAACTGAAATGCTGCTCTGTAGCAGATGGTGGCTATTGTGTTTACACATCAGCACTTTATGATTGCATTTTCTCACGTCTGCAGTAAAAAGAAAGCCGTAATTGAGTTTTTAATGGCTTTGCACATTGTTCATTAAGATTACATGAGTGTGTTCTGACAAATGACAGCTGAAGAAATGAGCCACTGAGAACCCCTCACGATCACCAGACAGACCTCAGCTGATGCTCTTTCACTGCTGCCTTTGAAGAACTGCGCTGTTTAAAAGTAAAATTACAGCAACCATTAAAGACTGAATGTAAACTTGAAAAGAAAACTGTCAAAATGCTCAAATGCAAAAAGAGCCTCCTTAAACCCTGAGAACCCAAATCGAGTACAGAACTTTTTTTTAAACAGCAAACTCCTTCTCTCAGTACATCAATCTGCTTTCCAGCAGCTCCATCACAGCAGAGGCATTTTTTTTTCAGACATAATGCTGCTGGTTTCCAAAGAACAACTCTACCCTCAAAAAGGAAGGGCCTGACATCTGATCCTGTTAGCATGGAACGAAGCAAGCTGGCATAATTTCAATTGGAAGGGGCCTTAGGTCCTATCTAGTCCAA
The DNA here is from genome assembly GCA_037305975.1 of Chrysolophus pictus. Classification (NCBI taxonomy): domain Eukaryota; kingdom Metazoa; phylum Chordata; class Aves; order Galliformes; family Phasianidae; genus Chrysolophus; species Chrysolophus pictus. The sequence continues at coordinate 10,983,876 of CM074595.1, forward strand.
TTCCGTGCTCAGAGCAGGGTCATCTCTTTTCCCCACTGACTCTCTAAAGCCTCGCAGATGATCCAGTCCCTCTGGATAACCTGCTCCAGTACTTGGCTGCCCTCATGGCTTTTCTTGTCACCCCTATAACCTCTCATTTCAGCGTATACCCCTTGTCTCTCACCCTCCAGACACTCAGTGCAGTAGTGAGCCTACCCCATCCTGCAGGCACTGAGTTGTTGCTCTCAGGATCCCCAGAACCCTTGCTGCCCCAATGTGAACAACCTCATCACTCCTCAGCTTCTTCTCCAAGGATGCTGGCTCCAGCTCTGACCACTCAGTGGCCTTCACTTTCCTTCCTCCCTTTCATCAGTGATGTTGGAGCACCCAAAATTGGGCACAATACGCAAATGCAATCTAATGAGTAACAAACAAGGATGGACCATTTCTATTTGTCTGCTGGCTAGGTCCCTGTTAATACAGCCCAGGATGCCACTAGCAGTCAGAGCACAGGCTTATATTCAGGCTGCCCTCTACCTGACTAGTCCGTGTCCAATTTTATGATGCCCCATCCCTGCAGGCATTCAAGGCCAGGCTGGATGTGGCTCTGGGCAGCCTGGTCTGCTGGTTGGTGACCTGCACCATAGCAGAGGGGTTGAAACTAGATGATCTTTGAGGTCCTTTTCAACCCAGGCCATTCTATGATTCCAGCCTGCCTCTACCCCTCTCGATGGTGGTCCTACCTTGGACTGTATCAACTGTTCCCATAGTTTGATGACAAACTAGAGCTGCCACCAACTGCTGCCAGCCAACCAGCGTGCACCTCCCCAGCTGCCACCACAAACCCAGACCATAATAACACCCTGACCTGGAAACACATGAAGTTCTGTCCTGACTCCTGTCTCTGTAGTTTCATAGCACTTCTGCAGCTGAATTACAGGACCAAGAAAGTTCTGGTAACTTCACATCTTACAAAACCAAAATGCTCTGAGAAAAATGTTTATTAAAACAGTAGAAGCAATCACTCATTTTAAACTGTACACATTAGTGAATGACTGTACATCTCTGTGGTTTTCAGCAGAGACATGAGAAGAAAAGTCTGCTACTATGAATCCCTAATATGCACACACATGAAGACACCCTGCCCCATAGTCTTTGTGGGTGGATACCAAGATGAAGGGCAGTTTATGGTTAAGGTGAACAAAGTTATCGAGAATAATCTTAATTACAGTCGCAGGTGAGATTTCTCAGCATCCTTTCAAGGTTATTATGTCACAGGGCACAGCCCTGAGGAGTACCCCTGGTAACCTCTACTGAGGAAACGAGTTTGCTGGTAGTCTTTGCTTATTACCTGTGCACTTTTAGAGCACTTTGTTTCTTCCACTGCAGCCTTACCTCTTTTCAGGGAGAGTCCTCTCAAAACACTTTCTGGAACTCCTTTGCATTTGAAAGTCATTTTAACAATTTTTTTTACTTCTTGAAAGTATTCCAACAGACTGCTGAGGTGCGACTTTCCAACAATATTCTTTCCCAGTACCTCAGTCACAGTGGATTAGGGTCAAAGCCAGCTCATTATCTCATAAAATGACTTGGAAGTCCACAAGCAGTGGTGTTTTTATGGGACAAATGTAGTAGGAGGCATCACACGAGCCAGCTAAGGAAGCTCATCTCTCTCAGTAAGGCTCCCCAGTATCATACAATTGCACAGGTTTTGGCAAGGCGCATTCATAACACTGTTAGTCAGTCTGAATGCCATAGAACAGGTTTTGAAGAGCACCAACACTGAGTATGAAAAAGGAAAAAAAAAAAAAAAAAAAGTATTTCCATATTTCCATATAATTACTTTAAGTTAAAACCATGAAATTCATAGTTTATTCTTATTTTACAAAAAGCTACTATTACCCATCTGCTCCATGCTGTCCACATTTTTCTATCCCTGCCCTTCATAGTCACGTATAGCAGCTGAAGAAGGCTCAGAAATCTCTTCTCCTGACTGATGAACCAAGAGAGCAGTGCTTGTACAAACTCAGAATTGAACAAGGCGTATCTCATAGCTGCTATCCCTTTTTCAAACATGGACAAAATCAGACCTGTGCGTTTTCACTCTCAAATGTGGGCCGCACTGAATTAATCTGCCATGGAATAAAAAGAGCTTGATTCACAGATAAATAGGAATATAAACTGCAAGTTCAGTTCCTTATAATTCATGAGGACAATTCATTCACTTGGGAAACTGTTGGATAATAGGAAAATATTTTTTAAAGAGACAGCTTTTATTTGTAAAGATGTTTTCTTCTGGAAATTTATGTCATGAAAAGAATTATGTTGCCGGGTTTTTTTTTTTATAGGATGAATCTTCTCTGGAAACAAGACTGATTACATATTGCTTCAGCTACTGCAAATATTTGCTGTACTAATTTAAAGGAAGCGAAGATGGTGGCACTGCCGCCTCACGGACCTTTCTGAAGCAGTAGGTGAGTAGCAAATAAGTGAGAGCCTGGTTTGCACGTTTCATAGTTTCTCTGGGAAAGGGGATGTTTGCAGTTCTTCTGTTTTAAACAAAACCAAATAATTACAGGACAATACTCAGAACTAGGGAACTTTCTTCTTCTATATGCTTTTTTTTCCACTTCATGTTTAGGAATGGCCCCTATATGTTAAATGAATGCTCTTTTAACCTTACAAAAATATTTAAATCAAGTGGAAATACATTTCTCACTGCTCTGTTATTTTTCTAACATAATGCATGTCTGTAGCTCTTGTTCACATAATTGTACGACGTTTACCAAGGACAGCCATCGACAGAGATTGACATGTTTGCAATGAAGAGACGGCATGCAGGATTCAGGTTCTGACTGAGTCATTTCCTCACTGACAAATAGGGATTTTTTTCACTGGCCTGAAGAAAATAAAACTGTAACGTGGAGGCACAACTTTTACAAAAACAGACATAAATAGCAGTTGGAGTAGTGACAGAATCTCACATTAGCAGAGCAATTTCTGGCCTCACCTCCAGATCAAAGCAGTCCCTAGCAGCTCTGTACTCAATACAGGCATACCAGCACCCAAACTACCGCTAGATTCAGTGGAAAATCAGCACTTAGAGGTTAATTAGCATCTGTATGGAGCACGAGCACACCAGTGATACTTAACTACAATTCCGATACCCAAAAAACTTCCATCTAAACCTCCATGAGTCCTGAAAGCACTGACATCTAACAGCCCTGGTCTGTAACAGGGATGATACAGCTTATCACAAAGACTCGTGATAACATTTCTCACTTGAAGGTGCAATGCTGTCCAGTGCTGCTGCTTTCCACTTGAGCCTCACGAGCAGTTGCTTCCATCATCAATCAGGAGAAGAATACCTGCAGCTGGTGTTTGCTGGAATAGCACCTATGGTCCAATCACCTCTTCCCCTCCAACAGCAAACTGAAACTTTGATTTACAAAGCAAAAATGCTTGGTATCAGATCTCAGACGTAAGCCATTGCTTGAGGGTTACAGCCATCTCACAAATGCTCTGCACACCTCAACGCTCCACAGTCATTTTTTGAATTTTCTTTCCATGTTTTGTAAATGTTTCTTTATTGAAAGACTGATTGTCACAGCCCTCGGCCTGTTCCTGAGAAGCAAACAGCAGTGTGTGCTGTGGAATCACAAGCAATTCTATAAATCTCACCAGTGAAAAACTTTTTAATGGATTCACTGCCTGCATTCATTGTTGCTAAGGTCACTGCTGTAGCATATTTTGAGACTGTCCTTATTCCATTATTTATAAATACGGTACAATCTGCTTTGCAGTGCTACAAAAAAAAGGGTCCGTTAGCAATGAAGTTACTCCAGCTTATCAGCTAAATGAATCTTGTAATAATGAACATGTATCTCTACAGTCAACAGATCAGAACTCTCTCTAATTTTAATTATACCTTCTTGTTTGCATCATCATTTTTTAAAACGCGTGAAAATATACACTAACACCGTGAAGAGGTATTGTTGGTTTTCAATTCCAGTAGTTTGATTACTATTCATCCTATCAATTACTAACTTAACACTTTGGTGAAACGTAGAGAACTGATTTAAACACTTAATAAAGTATAGGTTATTAAATGGGCAAATAAGCAAAATACAGGGAATGGCCATAACTCAGCATAATATCTTTGCTTAAAGATACTGCAAATCTTGTTCTCAGCACTCAAGAGCTTTATTACAGCTGAGCCTTGAAAGAGAGGCCCACAGAAATGAGTTGTAGGGACATTAGTAAGCCTCAAAGCCTCTTGCAAATGTAGTTCCAAGAAGGCTCAGAGTTCAGCAGAATACTAAATATCTTCTTCACCTGATTTAACCTGTGACCAATTGGCTGCTGCCAAGTGCATCTCTCACTCAGGGAAAAGGCAGCATTTCAGTACAGAGCCCTTGGATCCACTCTGAAAATGCACTGACCTTTTTTTTTTTTTTTTTTTTAAGTTCCAGGCATACAACTACTTGTATAATGAGCATAATTTACAAATAGATGCTAAAGAACGCTCTCGTGAGGAAATGCCAACAACAAATGAGTTTAAAGGTAGTCAGTAAAGATTTTTCTGAACAAGTAATTGCTATTTATTATGTGTGCCTCACAGCTTTGCTTACAAACACAGAACGTATTTTAAAAATAAAATTCCCTATCTCATTAAAGCTCAATGGCTAAAAATAAAGGTCTCTCCAACCAAGACTCAAGGAAAGCATGTTTTCTGTGGTTGATTACAAGTCATTAAAGAATTAAATCGGTACGTTACAGCTATTGCAACATCAGCTCTTCCTGGAGGCAGAGGGCAGCAAGGCAAAGGACAGCTCTGCTGCCCCTCTGGATCGGAACAGCCAGCAGAAACAGGCTTTGATATGCCTGAACATCCATGGTGTGCACAAAACTGGGAATATCATTTCCTTCTGGCTTTGAAAGCTGCTTTGTATGAATGTTTGATATACATGTAACAGCCAACAAACATGAAATAACAACTCATGATTCACACAGAGCAACTATCCTGCACTGTTCAGATACACTGTTGGACCAGTCAAAGTCATTTAAAAGCAACAGCCCCCTTTTTAGAATACCCTTTTGTTCTCTACTTTTATTTTGTACTGAGTGTGTTCCCCATTTCTGGTTTGTTTCTGAACACATTTTTTCTCTCCTCTATACACATCCTGAAAGATGACTATAAGCCCCGTTATGCCACATACTTCAAGTATGCAACAGCCATCTGTTAGATGCAGCCTCATCTGAGAGGTGTGCGGATGGATGGCCCAAGGTTCACAGAAGGGCCTGGTTTAGTTTACTTTAATTTGGCTCCTCTAAGGGCACTGAGATTGAATACCACCAGACAGTTACCCCATTGCAGCTCAGCTTTCTCAGGTGCTCCACAGCACCTAACTCTGCATCATACAAAACCTATTGCCTGTTTCCAGTGCCCCATGAGAAAGTCATCTGGGCACATGTGTTTGTAGACTCCTGGCTTTCACAAGTTAAGAAACCATGCCTATGTCCTTGCTGTTGCAATTAATAAAAAATCTAAATTGCTGTGCAAGTTGGACTCCAAGAGTTGAATCAAAGCGTATTTTCTGCAAGGCACTCTGGAATCACCTTTGGAATTGGCTAAGGGCTACCAGAAGTACTTTGGCAAAAATATTGGTTTACTAGAAAGTACAAGACTCCAAGTAATTCAAGCACAGTCTTATTTTCAATACACTTGGATTCTTTCTTTGCTTAATCATTAAAGACAAATGGCCAAATAATTTATTATATATAATTCCAAAGCATAAGAAGTGTTTGATATGCCAGCCAGAACCAAGTAGGTTCTACTAAAAAATTAGTAGGCATGCAGCTCCATTGCCAGCCAACTTTTACGGCCTCTGCAACTCGTGTAAAACTTCCATATGTCTTGTCTATGTAACATTCACCAGGCAACTGTGGAGAGATTATTACCTTCTGTATTTGTGACAGAAAACACATATTAAATGCAATGCCAAAAGCCAACTACAGCAAACAATGTCTGAAAAGGAATTGTTTCTAAGGGTTTGTTTTTACATAACAGAGTTCCAACCATATGGCCACTTATTTGCACACTTAAGAAATCAGCACCACAACTCTAAACTCAGAATATGTCAAAGGTTGGATGGTGAGTTATTTTTGTAACAAATTCCCAACTCCTCTGAGCTTGGTTTCAACAGAAAGTGTTAATTGCTGTTAAGTCAGTGATGCTATTCTGGGTTTACTGCAATATAGCCAAGGATGGAGTCTGGCAGAGTGAGTTCAGAAAATAATTAAGCCCATCTCACAAGTCACCACACTGTATGGCAGAGCAAGAATTTCTCAAAAGGAGCAGCTCAAAACTGCAAAAGCAGAGGTTCATGCAGGCCACCGTGGAGGCGTATTGGCACAGCAGAAAGGAGCCTCAGTCATTTCAGCCCACACCTTTACCAGTTGTGATCACTGTGATTTGCTCATTCCCATGGGAACTAAATTACACCAGATTTTTCTTTTAAATGGGCAATGTTTGTTTGCCTATCATAACTCCTGTTGCAATTACAGCAACCTAAGCAGAAGAGTCACTGTCAGCATCCTCATTTCCAAGCATGTTGTCCTCTCAGGGAGGTCATTTTCTAGCTGAACATTACTGACTTATACTATAGGGAGAGAAAATGAAATACCACCTTGAAGCAGCTCAGTTGCCAACGCTGGCTAACACTACCATTCAGAGAAGGTGCAAACTTTCCACAATAAAATACTAATTTAATCCAAACAGAAGACATTTCTCAGTAACAAGAAGAATTTAGTGGCTGGCTCAGGACACGAGACAATATTTGTGCTCACAAAAAAATCCCAAGCCATGCAGTTCCAATTAACGATTACTGAACTGGATCCATCACTACACAGAAGCCTAAGTAAGCACCTAATAGTTACTGAATATTGACAAACATTTTTACTCAACTTGACAGCTGTACTCAATAACAAAGCTTTTCTTTGAGTAGCTTAAAAGCAGTTGCCTTTGAGCCCCTGAACACATCCCTGTGTTTTAGTCAAAGAAATATGCTCAGTGCACTCGATGTGAATAGTTTGCAATAGTTTGTCACGACTCACTTCATGGTCTTTTTGATAGCAAGCAGCAATACGATTATTAACATCCACAGAGGCTATTATTCACATGTGGTTTTTTGAGCCCAGTTGGACATCTGTGTGAGTCTGTTTATTTTTACTAAATTGCCCAAAAGTGTGTATACATTTATGTCCCGGGGACTGCAGTTCATTTAGAACCTAATAGCATTATACACACAATGTTAGATTTTTTATTAGAAATTAATAGCACTAACTGAATCACATTTTCTGGCCATTCTCTTTCCTGCTGAGAAACATGGCTGTGCAACACCCATTCCAAGCTCCACGGTTGATACAGACTGAGTTGATACCACTTTTTGGGTGGGAACTTCCAATATTTCCCCTGTTAAGTTCTTTGACATAACCTAAATCCACCTTTTTCTCCAGAAGGTAACTCGAATGCAGTACCTGCCACACCAAAATAACTGGTTAGTGTGGCTATGAATTGACACCACCAGGGCTTTACTTAAATGAAGAGTTATTATTTAGCAATTACATGACAAATACTGCACCAAGTCCTGGCACTTTGGTTACATACATGGAGCTAGACGTGACAGAAGGGTTAAGATTACACAAGCAGAGATGTTCAGAATGCAGTGTAAACAGTTCATAACATTACTGAGAAATCCTAAGAGCCTCTAAACAACCCCAAGTATGCCAGCTCTTCATTTAACTCAAGCTCCTCACAGTTCTCAACACATTTTGCAGTCAGTGCCATGCTACTTATTTAATTGTTCATTTCCTCCTAAGAATGCAATTTATTACATTATTAGGAAAGTCATTTGGGCAATCCTTTGTTAACCTTCTGCCACATTTGACTACTTTCTATCTTCAGTAGACTTCAAATCCCAAGCAGAATTTTGACCCTCTCCTGAGAATTACTTTATTTAATAAACTCTCAGGAGGTATTTCAAAAGCTTTGAAATCCCTGGTAAATCCAGTTTTTAATCCACTATTACACTGGCATTGAAAAAATGTCTGTAAATTAGAACGCCATAGTGCTCTGCTGGTTAGTCTTTCATGCTGGATTCACCTAAGTGGATTCATCTATTTGTTATTGTTTCAATCGTTTTACCTCCAAGCTTTCTAGGATCATCCCTTTTTCTTTTTGTTAAAGAAAGAGACTCCTGGCTCTTTTCTTCAGTAGCCAATTAAGCAGCTGTGAAAAAACACATTAGCAAATCCAGTACTTCCCCTAAAAAATGCCTCAGGGTATCATAAAGTTTTCTTGTTTGTTACCAAAACCACAACTGGTTGTTTGACCAAGAATCAAAAAAAGGAAAAAATACCCCCCCCCCCCCCATAAAAAAATAAATAAATAAAATAAAAAAATAAAAAATTAAGGCTAGTGCAAAGTAATCAGTTAGATTATCTGAAGTGTAGATTTTTGTACCTGAAAAAGAATCTAATTACTGATATTCTGATTCTAGATGAATCATCAGTCCTCATTTCCTGCAGCCAGGAGATTTAAATAAACTTAGAATCTCATATTACCTTATTCTGAAATTATCTTTCTACCCCAATTTCAAATGTCTACACTAGACCTCAAAATTATTCTTAAAAGGCTTTTTTTTTAATTATTTTTTAAAGTGGAATGCCATTTTTATCTTCAAAGAGCTGGCAAAGATAAGGTTGAGTCTCCCTGGTAAGGATCCGGGGGAAGATAACAGGGTGAACATCCAAGTGGGGGTCTGTTAAAGACTGCCTAACCAGGATGAAGAGACAGACAACAGCTGGCAGAAGTTGTGTGATTGCCAGCCCTTGTCCTCATGGGAACTTTAGCTTCCCCTGATAACTATTGGAAATCTAACACTGCACAGAGTAAGCAGTCTAGGAGGTTTCTAGGATGTGTGGAAGACAACTTCCTGGCACAGCTGGTAAGAGAGCCTACCAGGGAAGGTGCACTGCTAGACCTCGTTTTCACAAACACAGAAGAACTGATGGGAGATGTGGAGGTCAGGAGCTGTCTTGTGCATAGTCATCACGCAATTGTAGAGTTCTCTGTTCTTGGGGAAGGGCTAATGAGCATCTCCATTGTTTACTGGATGCAGATGGGTACCTGACCACGGAGGATAATGGCAGCCCATGGCTGGCACCAGTACCATCTTTGCTGGGTAAAGAACTGGCTGGACACTAGGCCCAGAGAGTGGTGGGGAACATGGTTAAATCCAACTGGTGACCAGGCACTAGTGGTTCTCCCCAGGGGTCAGTACTGGGTCCTGTCCTGTTTAATATCTTTATTGATGACCTGGATGACAGGATTGAGTGCACCCTCACTTAAGTTTGCAGATGACACCAAGTTGGGAGAAAATGTTTATCTGCCTGAGGGTATGAAGGCCCTATAGAGGGATCTGGACAGGCTCATCACTGGGCTGAAGCCAGTAGGATGAAGTTCAACAAAACCAAGTGCCAAGTTCTGCACTTTGGTCACAATAACCCCATGCTACAGACTTGGGGCAGAGAGATTGGAAGACTGTGCAGAAGAAAAGGACCTGTGGATGTTGGTTGATTCTCAGCTGAACACGAGGCAGCAGTGTGTCCAGGTGGCCAAGAAGGCCAATGGCATCCTGGCTTGTATCAGAAATAGAGTAACCATCAGGAGTAGGAAGGTGATCATCTCCCTGTACTCAGCTCTAGGAAGCCCACATCTTGAGTACTGTGGTCAGTGTTGGGCCCTTTACTACAAGAAAGAAACTGAAGTGTGTCCAAAGAAGCACAATGAAGCTGGTGAGGGGACTGGAGACTGCAGGGGTCTTACAGGGAGGGGCTCAGAGAAATGGGATTGTTCAGTCTGGAGAAGTCTTCGGGGAGACCTTATTGCTCTCTACAACTACCTGAAAGGAGGCTGTAGCAAAGTGAGGGTCGGCTTCTTCTCCCACGTAACAGCAGTAGGATGAGAGGTGATGGACACATTGGATATTAGGAAAAGCTTCTTCTCTGAGAGTGATGCTGCACTGGCACAGGCTGCCCAGATAGATGGTGCAGTCACCATTCCTGGAGGTGTTGAAGAAACTTGTAGATGTGGTATTAAGGAACATGGTTAGTGGGCAACATTGGAGGGAGGCAGATGGTTGGACTAGATGTTCTTAGAGGTCTTTTCCAATCTAAATGTTTCTATGATTCTATGAATTATTTGATTTATTTCATGATAGCCCTAGCAGTCTCTCTCAGTTATACTTTCGGTCTTCAAAGATGCCACCAAATGTAGCAATGGTTGAATAAGCTTACTCCAATGTAAAGACAAATGGTAGCATGGTTTCCTATACATAACCCTTCTTAATTCTTCAACTGAAACAGCAAGATAAAAAAACTAAAACTCTGTGTGAGACAGCCTTGAAACAACATGAAGTATTGAGACTTGAATGGAGTGTTTGGCAATTACAGCAGAGCATTTAAGATGGCCAAGAGGTAAAGTGAAAAATTCAGTCACACTTTTAGAACATGAAGGAAGTTTTCAGTACTGGCATGAGTTCAAAAGGAAACAGATTTTTCCATAGGCAAAGCTCACCCTTACTATTCCAAGAGCACACTGTTGAAACAGGTTGTAAACACTTTAGGTAGAAAGAACTCAAATTAAAACATACTTGAGCAGTTTCCTCAGGTTCTGATACCGCTCTAATGAAGCAGACAAATAAAGCTCCTCCTGAACTCAGCACGATCAGGATCAGTGCCAAATTATTAACAGGCATTTTACGGAGTAGGATTAACTATCTTTGAAAAATAATTGCTCCTCATGGCCTTGCAAACAAACGAGCAATTTCTGTAGGACTTACAGTGACCTAAGTAGAATTTTCACAAATTCATGCAAACAGACTAGCATTCCAAGTGTGTGGACACAATTAGGCTTTCAGGCTTTCAGTTTACCCATTAATCTCTATTACAGAAATGTACTCTGGAATCGTATTTCTATTCCTCCTGACTTAATATACTGAATTCTATTATTGCAGCAAAAGTTGTGCTGTAGGAAGCTCCAAGAGTCAACGCCCTGGTAGAGATTTTGGAATGGAGATTTCTCTAGCATCCACATCCTGCTCTTTTTCAGAAATAAGAGATGTCTCAAAATGCATAAGTAAGGTTTTTTCCTCTGGTGATCATGTACAACATAAAATGTATCATTTTTAAACTTGTATTTATTAGCATTACTTAATTATTAGCAGTACCTAATTACGTAGGCAGTTACTTAGGCAAACACATAGCAGCAAAAATAAAGGGATCTTCGGGCTTCTTCCCTTTCTAGAGGCCACTTTCACTTTGACTACAGCATAATTCCATGTATGCTACAGCAGGGTCAGCATGCATTATTCTGTCCTCAGCTACTGGAATGGCAGTCTACCCACAGGTGAAGATTTACAGAATAAATTAGGAAATTTATACTCCTGGGAAACAATTGTTGAAATAAGCTCAGCATTTATGACAACTATGCAACAGTGTTTCTACTTCAGAGGTTCTATGGATGCTCAATTGAAATAACCTGCTTAGCTTGCTCACGTCTGCCATTCACAAGAAGCACTGGTCTATAAAACTCAGTGTGGTGAGCAATCTCATGAAACCCCTAAGATTTTCCTTTAAATGTGAGTGTACATACAGGTAGCCTATCGGATCATCAGGATAATCAGTTTTTCAAGAGCAATGGTATTGTGTTTGGATAGCCTGCGCATTTCTCAAGCTATCAAGATTACTCAATTATTTTTTATTTCTTAAGAGCATTTAGACTGCCTTCTGTAGTTATTTGATAAAGCACTGAGATGGACTGGAATGCAGAGCCCAATACTCAAATATTGGGCAGTGGGATATTGCCTAAAGTTTACCATCTTTGAGCCAGTGGTACATGACAACATGGAGGTACTGTAACCAAACATAAAGAGCCCAGTGTTGTTATGTGCACAGAGCTGTTCCCTTCCCAGCTCTGAACTGAAAGGAATAGAGAAAATACTACATTAAAAAAACATTGTCTAGAAAAACAGTAAAAATGATAACAGCTTAAAGCACAGTCCGTGCTCAGATTGGCTCTATATCCATATCATTTTCAGCAGCTGGGGAAGAAAAGTACCCAAAACAGACAGCTGCTGCTTGTGATAGAAACATAAAAACTACATTAAAAAAAAACAAAAACAAAACAACAACAAAAAGAAAAACAAAAAACAAAGCTCCTTTCCATTTGTTTAGTCTTCACTCTTACTTTTGGTATTCAGAGCACCATGATGTGAGCCCCCAGAGGAACGGAATTCAGGCAGTCCTCCTGCCTGACAATTTCCTTTGCTATTTTGTCTCTTTATACTATAAGGAAGAATCCAATTTCCAAACCTACAGACTGTTCATTTAAAACACATCTTTCCATTTTGAACGCACACCACTTGCAGCTCGTGCTTTGAGGACACACAGTTATGTTTCACCCCAGTAAGGCAAAGGCTCAGCATATTCCACTAAAACTGGTAACAGGCTGCAGGTTTACATTTTCAACATAGATAACTTAATGAAATTTTGATTTCACAGCACTGTAGATACCACATGCTGAGTGTAACCTTTCCTCCAAGAGATCTTTCTGAATTCTATCCTGTTTTAATTTCCTCCTAAAGTATTGCATCTGGTACTAGAACATTTTTATTTTAAACAGTTCAGGATTTTAGTTGTTGTATTTACAATAAAGCATAACGGAATTAACAAGAACTGAGATCATTCACTCCGTTTCTATTTGCATTCACCCAGCCTCCATCCAGGATGCTAATTTGGTAGAACAGTGGAGACTGATTTCTTCCCAGTCACAGAACTGCCTAGCCTTAGCGTGCAACAATTTGCCTATCAAACAGTTTTTAAGAGCTGAAGGGTATATATACTGCTAATCTTACTAGAATTCTCTTGGCCATGAGCACACTTATTTTTCCCCTAGTATTTCCATTGTGGCTCAGTACAAAAGTAGATTTTAACTTCTTTCTATTTAAGAAACAACCAAGTGACTCTAAGTCATATGCAATGATGCTGGAAATTCAATATCAAGAAGCATCCAAACTTCCAGATAGTACCAAGCAGAAACTCTTAGTTGGTTTTGAGAGACACAAAATAAATTGTGGATGGCTGAATTGCCATATTGATGTTTGGCATTGAGTCCCAGCATAGATGTTTGCATGTATTTTGAGACCAATGCCGTAAAAGTACTCACATCTAAGGATGTGTACCAAACTCTGACAATGTCAGTGAAAGCAGAACACTTTAAATATGGCATTCACACTGCCTACAACTCCAGACACCTTTAAATCACATGAAGCACAACAAGAATGATTTTCAAAAGCCTGGTACATCTTGATTTCCGCATTCACAACCCATACATGTGCTGCACGACATGATTTCATGACATGATTTGTATGGCAGTTGTAAACATGCTTGTAGCTACACATTTGCAGCTCTGAAAAGGTGTGAATTTTGATTACTCATCAATCTCTTGAAGATGCTGTTGTTACTACTTCAATGTCTAAGATGCTCTATACTCAAGGTACAAGCCTTAGAAAGGCTTTGAAGGTTTTCTAAATCCTTACCAGAAGTGTTGTCTCATTTTTAGCAATGGAAGTCACCAAAGCATAAAGAAAAGCTGATCTCAAAGACCTAAGAAAGAAACTGGGAGGACACTGAAAGAAAGATTATACATTGCACATATTATGCAAACATGAACATTGGAAACGTATTACACAGTCTTTCCTGTCCTTCTGAATCAATGTATCACAGTGAGCTGATTTTCCAACCATATCTAACATGAAAACAGATTTTCACAGAAAAGATAACTCTCTAAAACACCGCTTTCCTTCCTCAGCGTGGGCAAGAATGACATGCAGTAGGACATGGGAATGTCAAGAGAAGGAACAAGCAGGCCTAGCCACCCAGCCTCTAGGGCAGTTAGAAAAGGCCTCTGTTGAAATCACCCACACCTCCTGCAGTGAACATTCCCCCATAAATCATAAAAAATATTGAAGCTACACATTTGATGTCATATTCTTCTGTTCCCAGCTACTATCCCTAACAAGTTCTCGAACTATATCCCATAATGCACACTTTTCTGTACACAGAGCTGATGTAAGGAAAAATTTCCATATGACAAGGGTGGCCAAACACTAGAACAAGCTTCCTACAGAGATGCTGAGCCCTAGGCATGTCCGTATTCAAGAGACACTTCAATGCCCTCATCAATTTGCTTTATCCCTGAAAGGCCAGGCAGCTGGACTCTAGTTTTGTAGGTCCCTTCTAACTGAACCATTCTGTTTATTCTGGGGTGACAACAGAACCAAGGCACCTTGGTCAGAGGTGGCAGCAGTGGCAAGGCTTGGATTTCTTGGATTCACTCCTCATACCACAGCTGTTTAATTATTGGAGTCAGCAAGTATCTGTGCCATAACTCTTACTTTGCTCACCATGGTGAAGTAGCCAAGGTGGCCAAATACCACAATATGGTTTTGCCTCCAAGACTCTCAGAACAGGATCAGGAATACCTCAAACACTGATGCAGGGGTGAAGCAATGCAATAAATCATATTGCAACACCATGCAGACCCCTCACCCCTCCCCACAAGCTCCTTAAAAGTCAACAGTTTCCTAATATCTATATAAATCAAAGCAAAGGCTGGGGAAATAAATATATATCAAAGCAAAGACTAGGGAAATATTAAGGTCAACTTAAGCCCTAGTAGTTTAAAATTCAATGTGAGATTTCTTTTAAACTTCAAATAAATATAAAAATCAACCTAAAATATTAGATAAGCAACTAATTAGATTGGTATTTTCTTTTTAGAACCAGCTAGCCTTTAAAACCTTCCAGAGCAAAAAGTCCAAGAAATCTTATACTGAACACTTGCAGAATAACACCTTTTACTGAAATTCTTCTGAGCCCATGTAATTAGCTATCAACCTTGAGAACTCCAAACATAACATCTTAGAGACTTATTATACAGGGAAAAAAAGAAAAAATACTTCAAAAATGAAAAAGAAGAAAAATAAATTTGATTCAGCTACTGAGAATCAGAGCAGACTTGTGGCTTCTTGAGGAGAATTTGTTTGAAATGCAAGCTTTAAATCAGTTAGGGGTCCAAAAGCCACATCCAACCCCACAAAATTCAGAATTTCCTTTCCTTTAACACATCAGTGGAGACACTTCCCTCATGTTTTATCATCTTGATACTTAAGTTTTACTGGGGATTTGCCCCTACCCACTCCAACCCATAAATGTGCCAAAATAGAAAGCAGATGGGAAAAGTGTGCCCAGAAATCAAGTTATCCTTCCTCTCCAAGTGCCCAGCGAGTGCTGTCTCCCTTACGGAAGGCAAACACGACAGAATGAGTTCTCTAATTAATGGACAGACATGCGGTTTGTGTTCAGAAGTGAGAAGTACTCAAATATATTACCCCACCACACAGTGCAGCAGCATAATTTAGTCTTTTATGACAAGCTTAGGGAAGAGTGCATGCTTTTATAGGGCTTGTTGAAGTATGTGCTGATGCATATGTTTGTGAAGAAGCATGGATTTATCTTGCTCTGTCAATACAGATATTTTTCTACTTGATGAATAAATCATTAGGGATAACAATAACTAAGTCCTATTTACATTTACAAGCAGGACTTTCAAGGCTGACACTGTTTAATTTCAAAATATTAATTCATAGACTTGATATTCTATTTTCTTTGGGGCTTTTGCCTCACCTCATTAACACATGGAACACACACACACACATCTTGTACGCTGATTAATGTAATAGAAAATATATATATTTGCAGAATGCTTTTATGCACCACTTGAATCTTCATTCAAAGCAGACTAGTATTTGCAGCAGCCATGTAACTTGTGCTTGCTGGAAGGATGTACTAGAGATTCCTTTAGGAATTAGAGGATACAAAATGATCCCTGTGCTCTTGATTCTGGTTACGTCACATCACTACTTGCAGCTATGTTACATCGTCCACACAGCTCAATAAGGACTTCAAACAGACTCGTATCTGTTAAAAATCCGACCACCAGCTTGCACTTGAGTACTGACATGCTACCAGAGGATGGAGAGGATTTCAGAACCAAGGGTCACACTTCAAGCTCATCCTATTTAATGAAAACTATGAGAACAGCTTCAAAAGTAAGGCCTCCTATTTTATTATGGTTGGCCCATGACATCAGAGGCAGATATTGGTGGTATGGCCAATATTTTGTTACATTTTCTTTGTGATGTGACCATCCTCTGGTCCTCTTTTGCCATTAACTTATTTGAAAAAAAGGCCTTTCTCCAGTTCCCCACACTACTGACAAGCTTCAGTTCTAACTGAGCTTTTGTCACACAGATGTTCTTCCTACAAGGTTAAGTAACACCTCCATTGTCTCCTCATGTTACTCAACCTCACATCCAGTGGTCATACACTTGCTTATTCCACCCAAGCCGCACAAGATCCCTGCTCAGGCAAGCTAACCTTCTGTTCCACATGCATGACCTCCAACATTATGGCATTGCCTTTTCCTGTACTCTACAGAGCTGACACTTCAAAGTGACCAACATTGATGGACCCCAAAAACTTCAACAGCAGATTCTCAGAGGACCTTGCTACCTTGTTCCCTGAGGAGCCTTAGGTCTGCTCTTCCAATCTCCTGGGTTGAAGTTTTGTGACAATTTCCCACCTACCACCAAGGATTTGAAACTTAAACCTCAATGTTTAAAAGCCACAAATCTACAAGCACCATTCTTCATTGGTTCCCCTAGTACCTGTACCAAGAACTTATCATCAAGCCATTTTAAGAACTCTCCCAGACCTGTTTTATACCAGCGGTGTGGCATTCACACTTAGTGTCTGATAAGTTGAAGTCACCATAAGGACAAGAGCACCTGATCCACAGGTACCTCTTAGGTCCTTAAAGAATAAATCATCAGTGTCATCATCCTGGAGGGCTGGCCTATGGTAGATGACACTTAACTTCCTTCCCCACAACTGCCCTGCCTGTTGCCATCATGGCTGTCCATCATGACCAACAGGCACAGGGCTCTTCCCAACACATTTTGCTTATGCCAGTGATACTGCAGCCACGAGACAGAGCCAAGACTTCCAGCTGCTCTGGCTACTTTCTCCTGCTGAGTGCACTGGTGTACAGACATTTCAAATGTGCTTCACTGTACCCTACAACTCATGGAAATGACTGTAGGATCTCAGTAGCACACAGTGCCTCAAATGTTGTTGGTGTGTCTGTTTATTACTGGTGAGACAGGTCTTAATTCTATTCATCCTTCAAATCATATGCATCCTCCTCCCCCTTCAAAGCTACGGCTACTCTTAGACAACAGCCTCCCCATGCCCAAAACAGCCATGTTTTGGTTGTCATGAGACAAACTTAGGATCACACTGCCAGGCTTTCTGATGTCACAAACTACCTCCCTGACAATCAATATAGATATGGGGACTCTGACAACAGAACATCAATCTTTAACAGACTCGCACCTTGCTGGCACACTTGCACCACTAAGAGTGATTTTGAAAGTCCCATTCACCTTGTGTTGTCCCTTGTGGAGCAATATGGGTCCTCCTCCACCAAAGCAGCCACAGCTTCAGGGGAGTAGCAGCAAACCTGAGCCGATGGATGTCAAACCGCCCATGAAGGTGGACATCCCGCTAGAGGAGGGACTCATGGAGGTGGATCCACCTCCATCAAGGCAGGGCAGGCACCCCAACATTGTGTCTGCCTGGAGACGCTGCTCCATCCGTCGGCAGTGCACCAGGGGCTCTCGATTTCCATCCCGGCGTTGAAATGTCACCATCCGCCAGAGAGCCCTGCGCCAGCTGCTGCTCCCTGCCGCCCTTTCTTCCCCGTCCTCCATCCTCATTCTTCCCCAAGAGCTCTCACCTCTTCTTTCCCGAGCTCTGAGGAAACGGGACGGGCTGGGACTGCTGTCCTACAAGATGCTGGGACAAGAAGACAAACCCAGCAGATGGCCCTGAGCTCCGTGCAGCCTCCAGGTGAGCCCTGAGAAGAGGGCAGGACTGGGACTGGCACTGTCCAAGCTGCTGTGCCAGCACAACAAGAAGAGCCCAGTGGGAGCTGTGCCTGGGATGGAGAGCAGTGCTCCGGCTGCGGACAGAGCTTTGGGAGGAGGCGAGCAGCATTTTGCTGCTTTGGGACAGATGGCAGCAGAGGGGCAGACTGACAATATGCACACAAAGCACAAAGGTGGAACCAAATTCCTCCGTGTTCAAAAAGCGTCACCCACTGACATCCATTGATGCTTACTGAACGTTTTATGGAGACCAAACCGTGGATGTGAGCACAGTGAGTGCTGGGCAGTGCGTTACAGCAGTGCTGATGGTGGCTCACCTCCATTGGTGCAGATGGTTACAAACAAGGCATGCAGCTCTTGTCCATCACTGCTGTGAATGCACAGCTAATAGTGTGGTGTTGAAAAAAAAAGTGTTTTGTAGCTGAGGATTTGCACTATCAAATAATGTTATTGTGCTCTTTGTAGCTGTTGCAGTTTCCCTGGAAATAAACAGGAGGCATTACTTTTGGAGCAGCCTTCAGAAATGCAGGAGCCAGACATTCCCTGAACATTTTGTCAATCAGATCTAAGAAACACACTGTTTTTTTTAATAAACTCCAATACACTAATGTCAAAAAAGGTAGTAACACATCAGAAATAATTCCAGAATCCCAGTTGTTCTGCTGCCTCTTCTCAGAAGCCTTCCTTGTCCTGTAAGGCCAGACTTTCTGCTTATAGCAGTCACACAAAAACAAAGCAAACATGAAACTGGAAGTCACTGGTTCATTGATTTCAGCAGGGTGACCATATGCTTGGCAAAATGAATAAAATCACTGACATTCTTATTTTACTAGTATGAAATGTCTTTCAAAGAGGGGAAAAAGTCTACAGAAAAAAATGTTGAAGCATTAGAAACCCAGCCCTTTGTACCAGCTCCCCGTGCCGGATCAGCTTTCCATACCATTCTGCTCTGCAAACCCTTCCTTGTAATATGATTGGAAATGCTTTGCATTACTCTTTCTGCACACGTGGAAGTGGGATTCTGAGGAAGCAATGTAAATGGCTATCCTGGCATTAACTAGATCCTTTTTTTTTTCCTGTTAGATCATCTATTCAACAAATGGAGGTGCTCCTTGTGAAATGCTGGAGAGGAGTATGGATGCCAGCCAAATTGCTGGCACAGGTATTCAGCTAAATTTATCAAAAAAAATATTGTTCTGAAACAAATAAAGCAGAACAAACAAAAAAAGCACCAACTACACAAGCTCAGAAGTCACTACTGTGAGAAGGTGCTGAGCAGAACCACACGAGTGATTTACCCTGTAACATAGAAACTTTTATTTATGAATTATTCACAAACCTAACTTGACACCTATGAATTTTCTTGGGGTTTCTAATAGTTGGGATTCTGTATGTAGCATTTCTCAGCTGATGGGTTACTCACTATTCATTTCTGCTCATCGCAACTCGTGCCTCTAAGCAACAAAGCAGTGTTTCTATTTCTGGATCAGATCACTGAGCCTTGTATGAGCAAAGAACAACCGCTTCCAACATAAATAGCAAATACCATACAGGTTTTTATTTATTTATTTTTTTTCTCCAGGTAGGCAATGGAGTTCTCAATAGCACCTATTTGCCCAAATTTCCAGGCTTCAACCCCCCAAAAATCCCAAATATACTCACACCACAACTGATTTCCCAATCATTCTCTTGCTTCCAGTTTGTATTTTATTTGGCCTGATCGAGTCAATATGATGAACACTCTCAGAAGTGGAAGAGAAACATCAACATGAGCCCAGGGCAGGCAGCCTCTGCCAGCAGCACCAGAGACAGTGTGAAAGCAGATTTTGATTGGACTGTACCACTTGTGAGAGCTTTGCAGAAAACAACTGCATTTTCAGATTCTGAACCAATCTTTTCCTTTAGATGCAGAAATCAGACAGCAGCCTCATCATGACAACAGACTCAAACTGAAAAAATACATAACCACTGATGCATAGGTAACAAAAGCACAGCAACCATATTCTCAACATACACGAATAGCTTTGCCTTCAGAGAATTTCAATTTAAAAATATTTTAGTACAACTGATGTTTTATTTGGCTCTTAGACACTTGGAATTTGGAAGATACATCCTCAATAAACTTTAAATTATTTAGAAGTACTTGTAAGGAATTTGTTTGTCTGAAACAGTGATAGAAAATGTTTAATTTAGTGCTCAATGCAAAACCTGTTTTAGCTGTGGGTCTCAAGCAAACGACAGACCCAGTAAGAAACACTCCCTGCCTCAAGTGCTCTTCTAACCTTTCATTCTGTTCTGAGCCTTTTGCACCAACATAGCCTATGTCATCACCCAAAGCTGCACAAGACTGTTAAGACTAACCATATTTATGACTTTCCCCCTAAAGAGACTTGTTGTTGCCACTTAGTGGAATACAAGGAGAAAAGAAACTTGCCCAGTATAATTTCAATGGCACATAATAGCTTACAACTTGAGATCCTACAGAAACACACTTGCACGTCATCAGAACAGGTATATCAATTATAACAGATCTAACAGGGACAATCACAGTTGCTCCTTGCTGTCCTTAGGGATTTTGGACAGCAGCATGTCTACACTGCAAGCATCTCTGCCATCATCATCTCACAATAACATCAAAGACACTGTGTTGTCAGCTCAAAAAAAGAGTAATCAAGTGTGGAAGTTTTGCTTAATAGCCGTTTGAAAACAATTGCTGGCATGTATTGCTGATGCTGTTCTAAAGCATACATAATAAGAAGAAATTTCTAAGTTCTAATACATTTCTAAATAGCTGTTTAAAACATAAAGTCTAGAATGTAGCCTGTGTCTCAACAGAGACAACTGAGAAAGTGTAAAAAGATTAAGCTGTTAGAGTTAAATATGTCCCTCACCCAAGGTGATTCCTTCCAGAAATACCACAGGTCCCTTCTACGCTTCAGGAAAAGACAAGCAGCTCTGTGCTTGTCTACATCTTTAAATCTTGCATTATATCATGTCATCTTTTAGTTCTGTACATGGTTTAGAGCATTCAACTTAGCTATAAAGTCACAAACAATGCCTCTGGCAACCTAAGTCCTATTTCTATAAAACACATGTGGATATCTGCCTCCTGTAACATTTTGTTCTTCTGCAATTTTGTTTTTCGCTCAGCTTTAATGTTGCTCTTTAACAGCTATGGCTAAGATATCCAATAAAGTGAGACCAAGCAGCAGTAAAAAAAACCCCAAAGGCAACATAGTTCAATTAAATCTATGAAAGTCCAGCTCCAGTGAAGCAAGACATACTGTACTTGCATGTGATAAAGTGTGACCCTCTAAAATTCCTAATTCCTGCAGCTGTTGCTGTAAGAGGAATTCAGCCTCTGATGGTTTGCTTCAACAGGCTAAATTCAAGGACTGAGGTTGTCAAGAGAAACCAGGCAGTGTTTCCACCTTTTGTGCAAAACTGAATACGTGAACACTGCTCTAAGTGGAGTGACAGAAACATTCACAAATTAAATGAAAGTATTTTCACTGGAATGAAAAAAAAAAAAAATCCATAGAACAACTCTGTGCCATTATCTTCTCTCCATGAGCTGATGCATCAGAAAGTACAGCAGGAGGTATAACAAAGCTCCAGAGAGTGCAGAGTCTTTCTGCTTAAGGCACAAAGTAAAAGAGGCCAGGTGGCACAGTAAATTGAAGCATCAGTTTCTCTACAAGATATGCAGAGGAAGTTGCAGGTGAAGAAGAACTCACCTCCTGAATGTTACTTGTTTACTTCCAGAAGTTGTTTCAATGCCATCCAAGACACCTGGGGATTTTTTGTTGGTGGAAGGTTTTTTCTTCTTCTTTTTTTTTTTTTGTTTGTTTGTTTGTTTTTTCCTCCCATCTTTTTTTTTTTTTTTTTTTTTTTTTTTTTTTTAATATGGGCAAGTGTTCACAGCAATCTCTGCCACCTATAATAAGGTGTTCACCTCTTGGCTGAGAAGCAGGCTGGGGAAGCACTACTGTAGATTTCAGCAGTCCAATTGGAAAGACTGGGGTCATGAATTCCCACAGAAAGAATCAGCAGTCACACTAGAATTCAGAACTGCCTACATAGAAATTCAGTAAATTCCCACATAGTCCTGATAATTCCATCTTTTCTCTGCAGAACATTCCTGTTTATATAGTCATAGTACACTCATGCATAATAGAAAACTTCAATGACTGGAAATAACCACAGTGAAAGGAAACAAATTCCTCAAAATACCATTAAGTAATGAGTAACTCCCTGACCTACGTGCTCTTGATGAATAATTTGTGTTTCTACAGGGTTTTCTGGGGACACTGCAAGGAAGCACTCCTTCCTTTTCCATTTGTCTATAGACCTCCTCTGACCACAAGCAAGCTTTGTCTCAGTTGTCTTCTGGCTGTTAATTAAGAAAAACAATCATTTTTATATTGCAAGTATCAATTTATCTAATTACTTGCATTACCTCAAATATGCAGAGTTATAAAGAACAAAAACCACACAAAAACCCATTACAAACAGAAGACAAAATTAAGTAAATACGGGATACATACTGAACACGAGATAGTAAATTCTCCTGAGCATTCAAAGCAAATTACTTTATCCCAGTGTTTTAAATGGGTTTTATTGATTTATCTCACTGTTACATTAATTCCATATTTTAAATTTTTCCCCATCTCATTTACCTTCTGCATAGACTCTCTCCTGCAGTTTGCTATCAGCTCTCAGAACCTGTAGTGGAGTTCACTGATGATACATACCATATGCTGAAGTAGAAGTTATTCAAACCTTTTGCAACATTTAGAAAGTTATTATAAGATATTACGACCTTTGAAAAGCACCAGGAATGAGAAGGCAGGTTGCAGAATGGGAAGAACAACTGTTTTTTTCTTGGGAAAACAAGTGCAGTTGATAGAGGCACGCCCTTCAAGAAATAATTAAATTCTCAACTGATATAAACTGGCCAGGCTCCAAGAGAAGCAAGAGATAGACTGAAAACACCACGTGGGAATCTAGCCTATTAGTTAAGAGAAAAAACAACCAAGAAAAAAATGACAGCAACAAAATCACACAATCAGAAAAGCCCACAGATTTCCATTCATCTTCATTTTTGCATAGGGATACAATGCTGCCTTTATTATCTGCAAAGATCATTTGCCTCAAAGCAAGCACAAACCTTCAACACTTCTCAAGTATATTTCTTTCGTAGCTAATGGGAGTTAAAACTTCATCCCAAGTGGTAGACATCATATGGCAAAGAGGCACAACAAAGTTCATGATAACACTGCCGTGTAGCACTAAACATCCAACTTTTCCCCTAAAAATTATTCTGAGGAGCCATTCTTTCACCAAAAGCCTCCCTAGAGGAGAAGAAGTCACACTGAAAGATTAAGCAGCACTACCTGCTGAAGGACTTTCCAAAAATAAAAATACCAGGGAGAGATAAGAGCACTTCTATTTTCACCACACACAGGACCAAACTGAGCAAACCTCATCAGAAGAGATGTATGTTGTATTGATGTTATTGCACTGGTGAAAAACAGAGAATTCCAGACCACAGCTGAGGTGCAGCAGTACCACTTTTTGCTGTATGGTTGTTTTATGTTAACCACACAGACCTCAAAAATTGTATCAACCCCTCACATTTGTCAATATTATTTTAAAAAGTTTGCCTGATACAAGGAATATGGCAGCTCTTCCTGAAGTAGACCAATCCTCCAAAGAGATGCAACAAAAAAAATGTTTACATTGGATATCACCTGATGTTTCCTCAGAGCAAGGTCAATTTAATCTGTGAACATCAGCTGTTAGAAATGATAGAATACCCACACTGGAGTCATTTCAATAGGAAGGGTGAAGAAGATAGAAATGAAGATATATTCCCTTTACCGCTGTCCAAAGAACAGGGTCACAGATGGCAGTTTTCAGTCACTATCTAATATTACTGATTTCATGTTGTAGTAATTGCATGTTTGATAGAACCCTTCTGCAGATTTCAGTAACAACCCAAGTGAATTTAAAGCAAACCTTTTGGGAAAACTGATGGCTTCATGAACAAAAACAATACTTCAGTGTTTAGGTTTTGCCTGCAAGAATTAGTTTGGCAACATTGTTTGTTTTTTTTTTTTTAATGCAAAAATCCATATTTATAACTTAGTTCTATTTACTATGATAAATACAGAGATTCTTACTTGACCAAGACAAATATCATTGCTTCAGGACAGAGCAATGTTTTCAGAGTCTGAAAAACATCACCTGCAAAACCAAGGTGTTGAAAATGTCGACCTGTTGGAGCTGCAAGTATCCAGACAAGCTAATGAGCAGACTGTCTTTTAGTCAAAGTAACACCAAAAATCCACAAAATACAACTGTTCAGTGAGAACGTGACTTGCCACATACAGAACGTACCAAACATTGTTTGGAAGATGACTGCAGTCTAAATGGATACTGGTAGGATAATTAGAGCAAGTAAGCAATTAAAAATATAGCAGAAAACAGAAGAGGTAATAGTACTGTGTATGATACTCTGCATACTGAAGTAAATGTGGACAAAGGCAAAACTTGGTTTGGGTCCTTTGCCTTCAGCTGTGCTGTGCATTGTTCAGTCACTAGCACAGCATTACATATTGTACTTCCCTAATACAGTTCTGTGCCTGGGGAAGGCTGTGTAAAAAAACAGCACTAATGCAATCTCTGAAGCACTAGCAAGTCACCAATCCGTAACTGCTAAAGAGCTAGGACTGACCAACAGTACAGCAGGTAACTATCTTGAGACAATACAGCTTCAGTTTTAATCTCATTCAGCTTAAATTAAAATGAGCATGTTTCACTAGAAGCCTTTATTCCACTGGAGAATGACTTCATCTTTAGCCTTTTAGGAAAGATTTTGTATTCTTGTTCCAAAAGCCCAGTGCTAAGTGCTGCAGATATTGAGCAAGGTGCAAACAATCCAGAATGCTTATTAACTTCTATTAAAACAGCCAAAGCAGTTTTTGGGCTGAAATGCCTGTGTCTTCAGAAGAGCATCTACTAAGAAAAAAATAAAGAGTATTTCATCTCTAAAACTGCCAAGCAACAGAAACTTTGGGGGAAGGTCCAGCTGAACAGCAAGGTCAACTGGATGCTCATTTTCCATATAACTTCAGTATCGTCCTCTTCTTACACTCTTTAGCCTGGACTTTCATTAACAATCCCAATAGTCACAGTTACTCTCTGCTCTCCAACCTCATTCCAACAATGTTAGAAGGACTTAGATATATAGAACTCTTTTGCAAAGCAAGTCTGGAAAATTTTTATGGGGGATTGAAGGGCTGGTGGAAAGCCACTTTTCTCCCCACACTCTGAAAGTTAAAACTTAGCTAATGTTTTAAAATTGCTCGGAGCATTTACCCTACTCTTCTCCTTGAAAGTCTATTTGATGCATTTCTCTTTATTCTAAGGAAGTGTGGTTAAATTAATGTGCATAGCCCCTTCTCACTTTTAGTTCACAGTACCTTGTTCTTAAATGCATCACCAGCTCAGATATTCCTGTAGCATCTGCTCATTTTATTCCCAGTAGAACAGTCTTATAATTCAACAAGGCCCTCTGTTGATCATTTTCCTTCTCTATTTTCTAAATGCTATTAAAACAATATTTTCCTGTTCCCTCTTAATACTTTCAGATCCTCAGGACCTCAGACCACTCCAGTTTGACCTCTGCTGAATCCTCATCCCTCTTCTAACAGCTCCTCTATAATGGGGTAAGCTCCACTAAATACAGTCATCCAGCAGCCATGAAGATACCTTTAGGTTTTTCACTACTTCTGTGTATCCATTGCAGAATTTGTTTGCTTTTCACTGTGCTTTTAATACTGCCAAGCAGTGCATTAAAGGCATCAGCTTTATCCTTTATAATCCCTTTTTTTTTTTATTACTGCCTTTGTGTGCGTGTACTTACACTGTTGTTTTTCAGCTTTTTGTGTTTCATTTCCTTTCATTTGTCTAGAAATCACAATCAATTATTGTCCTATTCTCTTGGCAGGAACAAACTATGATCCTTTTATCCTTCTTTTGGTTATAAATATGCTATTTTACAAAACTCTTAAGTTTGTATTTTCAGTGCCCTGCTACAGATTTTCATATGTCAAAAGATTCCATAGACCAGTTCTAGGACTTATCATTTCAACAACTTCATATGCTATAGAGACCTAAAACATATACTTAATCCCAGCACACATGGTAACTTCAGATCTCCATGGATATTTCTAGGGAATAATAATAGTTTCTCTAATGCACACAAATATCAACCTTCATTCCAGAGGCTGATGCAATTTTCTCTCCTCCTTCTATGGTCATTATCCTTTTATCTCCAGCCTTATACAGAACTAAATACACTTTTTGTGTTGCCTGCTCAGTGCAGATTCAAGATTCAATTCAACAACTATTTTCTTCTTGCATTTAATATCTCACTCTACATCTAGATTGGAAGGACAGAATTTGGAAGAAGAGAGTAGAACCTTTCCACACGTTCTATCCTCCTGTTTTAAAATTTTCATCTGTATCTTTTAAGATTTTGATCCCATTATAGAATGACAGAATTGCTCAGGTTGGAAAAGACCTTAAGAACATCAAAAGTCCAACCACAACCTAACCATACTGCCCTAACTCTAACAACCCTCCGCTGAATCATGTCCCTGAGAACCACATCCAAATAGTTTTTAAACACATTCAGGAATGATGGCTCAACCTCCCTGGGGAGCCCATTCCAGTGCTTAACAATCCGTTATGTAAAGTTTTTCCTGATATCCAACCTAAACCTCCCCTGGCACAACTTAAGGCCATTTCCACTCATCCTGTCACCGTGAGAAGGGACCAAACCCACTCTTGCTGCAATCACCTTTCAGGTACTTGAAGAGAGTAATACTGTCTCCCCTCAGCCTCCTCTTCCCTAGACTAAACAGCCCCAGTTCCTTCAGTTTCTCCTCAGAGGCCATATTCTCTAAGCCCTTCCCCAGCCTTGTTGCCCTTCTTTGGACCTACTCCAGCACCTCCATGTCCTTTCTGTACAGGGGTGCCCAAAACTGAACACAGCACTCAAGGTGAGGCCTCATCAATGCTGAGTACAGGGGCAGGATGACTTCCTTAGTCCTGCTCATCACACCATTCCTGATACAAGCCAGGATGCCATTGGCCTTCTTGGCCACCTGGGCACAGTGCTGGCTCATATTCAGCCAACTGTTCATCAGTACACCAAGGTCCCTTTCCATCAGGCAGCTTTCCAGCCACTCCTCCCCAAGTCTGTAGGGTTGCCTGGGGTTGTTGTGACCAAAATGCAGGACCCAACACTTGGCCCTACTGAAACTCATACAGTTTACCTTGGCCCACTGATCCAATCTGTCCAGGTCCCTCTGTAGTGCCTTTCTCCCCACAGGCAGATCAACACTCCTTCCCAACTTGGTGTCATCTGCAAACTTTCTGAGGGTACTCAATCTCCTCATCAAGATGTTAATAAATGTTAATAAAATAAATAATAAATAATAAAATAAATAAAATAATGTTAATAAAGATGTTAAATAGAAGCAGCCCCAGTACCGAGCCCTGGGGGACAATGAATTATAAAACACACTGATTGTGATCTAGGAAACCTGTCTGTGGGCTCTTACAATATGATTAAGAATTATGTTAGTAGTATCTTAGTTAGATAGTGGTATCTTATTGCACATACTTCAAACAGTCTATGGCTACAAATAAATACTTTAAAATACTTTATAGGTAACATTCTCTGAAGTACTTCATACACACACACACACACACACACACACACATATATATATTTAAGATACCAGTAGGATTTACATTTCAAAACACTGAGTTATATGTGAGAGTGGGATTTAAGTACCTGAATTCCTTGAACACTCTTCAGATTTCTACAAGATTTTTCAACTGATAAAGAAAAAATTCTAACTGCCTCCAAGTACTAACTAAGGCTATTTATCATATTCAGCATCAGAATACATGTTTTTTAAAAAAATGTCAGAATGTACATAGGAATATTTGTGTGTTTTACACACTGGAAAAGTAATCCTAAACACAACGGAATAAAACAATCTTTGTCGCTTATGTTTCACTTTGCATTCCAAACCCCTAAATGGTCACACAGCAACTACCAAAGGCAGAATGATTTTGTGGAAGCAGCAGCTTTCTTCTGATCCATAAGAGATTACTTCATTGCAAAGAAACTATATGGGTACCGGAGACTTTTTATACAGAGATTGTTCTAAAAGTAATGCCTCCTGTTTATTTCCAAGGAAACAACAACAGATACAAAGAGCACAATAACACCATTTGTTAGAGCAAATTCTCAGCTGTAAAACACTCTTTTTCAACATAGTCATTAGCTGTGCATTTTCACCAGTGATGGACAAGAAGAAGCCTGCATGTCATGCTCGTAAAAAATCTGCACCAGCAGAGGTGACCCAGTGGTTCACAGCTACCATGATGGCAACGTTGCTAGAAAAATCTTGCCCACACAGTCCATCTTTCATCAGCCTGAAAAGATGAAAGTCAGAGAGAGCCAAATCCAGACTATATGGTGGGTGCAGTAGGTCAGTCCGGCCAAGATGGGCAATGTGTTCCATGGTCCTTAAACTGGTATGGGGCTTGGTGTTGTCTTCTTGCAAAACTGAGACCATCTTCTTCTCTGGCGGGCTCTAGAAGTTGAAGGTTTCAGCTTAGTCAGTTATGATGTAATGGTCAAAGTTGGTAATTTGTCCGGTTTCCAGGAAATCCAGAAGGATTCCCCCCTTTCCTATTCCAAAAGACAGTGTGCATCTCTTTACCCACTGAGGGCTGCATCTTGAGCTTTTTCTTTGATGCAGAATTTGCATCACCACTACGCAGACCGCCATTTTGACTCTGGCTTGTAGCAGTGCTGCCACGTCTTGTCACCGATAATGATGCGATCCAGGAAACTGTCACCTTCCTCATAGTGGTTCAATATGCCCTGACAAACCTGCATATGGTGTTCTTTCTGTTCCTGTGTGAGCATCTGTGGGACCCACTTGGCACAGACTTTCCAATATTTTAACACAGTCCCCATCATTTCCAACGCACTGAAGCTGATATTAAGCCCTGTACACAGTTCCCAGGTTGCTGATTCATGCAGATGAGCTGATGGAGATACTCTTCATTTCATGGTGTGACAGCTGTCCAGAATGTGGCTTGTCTTTCACACTGTCACAGTTGCTGAAATGCACTCTCCCCCACCCCACTGTGCCAACATGCACTGTTTGGTTTCCACAAACTTTCAGCAAATGTCAATGAATGTCAGCAGGTAACATTTCTTCCACATGAAGGAGTTCAGTTCCAAACCTCTGCTTCATACACACTCCCATGTTGACACCATTCTGTCAGACTGTCCCTCTGCTGCCATCTGTCACACAGCAACAAAATGGAATGGGATATTGGTTCAACCTCTGCTGCCATCTCACCAATACCCACCTCTGATGTTGTGCACCAGCATCATAAAATAGGAGGCATTACTTTTGGAGTAGCCCACATACCAGAAATCAGTATTTAAATTTCAAAATTCTTACTTACTCTTCTCATTGCACAAAAAACCAATTCTGTTTTAAATTACTACGAAATGAAAATAAAATAGTTTTGTATCTTCAGATTACTACTGGAACAGTACGTCCTGAATGAAGGCAGGAGAGAGATCAAAGCTTTCTGATGGCCATTTTCAGAGCTGGAGACTCCACAAACCCATCCTCAGTCCACATAAGTAAGTTAAATAAGCTTACAGGGAGTCTCTTGCCTTCTGCTTGTATTCTATATTATAGCTCTAAATGTAATTTAGAAAACAAAAGCTCCAAAAGCAGATAAATATGGTATACAGCCAACATGTTATTTGGAGGAAAAAAACGTAGATTGTCCAAATGTAAAAACATGTATTCTCCAATTAAGTACTTGATGTTTACTGTTCCGTATAGATTAGAACCAAACTATGTCCCTCATGTACATCCTTGCCATTGAATGTCATATTACAAGTCTTGTCCCCAGAAGGATTCTATTGCCTTTCCATCCTACAAGAAACAGTACATGACTTTGGCAACCAATTAAAAGCAAACAAGTCTTTAAATACCAAACAAAAATAATCACAAATGGCTAAGGGGATGCTTTTGCTGTTGTTTTAGTTGTTGTTTTGTTTTTAAGTTGAAAAAAAAAAAAAAAGACCTCAAAAAAAAAAGAGAGTATTGCAAATGAGAGACTAATTCAGGATAATTGCCATCTGGTTTAACATTTGAAAGCTGTGCTTTCTGCATGTGAGACTCATGTTATTTTCAGGGGAGACATCTCATTTGAGCAGGAAAGAAAAACAACCGGGTGACAGTCACAACAGTTAACTCAACAGGGCTCAAGGGCTTTAAATGCAACTAGCAACTGCTGGGATTAAAACAAGTGCTGAATTCAGTTTAGTGGGTGTCCTAAGTAGTCCCAGATTTCTTCCACCACTTAAGGTGACACGGGCAATACACAGGTTTGCAATAGAGAAGCAGAGTACTATTTCCATTTCACTCCCTCCTGCTCCTAAAGAACAATAGCAGAGGAACTAAGGGAAAATGAAGCAAATCTACAGAGCCAGCTGCCATCAGTATATCCCTTTTTATCATAGAATCATAGAATGGCCTGGGTTGAAAAGGACCACAATGATCATCCAGTTCCAACCCCCTGCTATGTGCAGGTCACCAACCAGCAGCCCAGGCTGCCCAGAGCCACATCCAGCCTGGCCTTGAATGCCTGCAGGGATGGGGCATCCACAGCCTCCTTGGGCAACCTGTTCCAGTGCCTCACCACCCTCTGGCTCAAAAACTTCCTCCTAATATCCAACCTAAACCTCCCCTGTCTCAGTTTTAATCCATTCCCCCTTGTCCTATCACTATCCACCCTCATAAATAGCCGTTGCCCCTCCTGTTTATATGCTCTCACTGTCTGGCTTTTCTGGAAGCCATTCCACAGGCTTACAACTTAATAAACATCTCTAGCAGACCATGTTCAGTTCACATACAACATCCAAAGAGGCAGCCTCTGTCCAGACTGTCCTTCCAGGCACAGGACCGTCTCCCTGCTCACACAGCCCCGCTCTGTGCATGAAAGTAACCACACGCTGTGCACAAAGGCTGTGGGGTTGGGTTGGTTGGTTGGGTTTTCTAATTTTCCAAAAAGCATCCCTTAGAGGAGGCTTTTTGTATTCTTGCTGAATTATTCCTATCTCATCACACTACACACTTGTCGTACAGACCTGCTGCTTATGGGATCTGCTATGCAACAGTGTCTGGTGATTTTCATTTGCTTCAGATTGCAAAGTACTGCAGGATAATTTCAAAATCAGCACAAACACAGAACCGTATTGTTCTTACAGCAGTGAGAAAGGCAGGCCTGGCCCATGGTTATGGGGCAGCTTCATATAACATCTTGCTAATTTTGTCTGCACTCTTCCATTAGTTTCAATTAGAAAAAAAATTATTTCAGGAGGAAAAAAAGGAAACAGCCACATACCAAAAACCTGTGAATGTTGTTTTACTATAGAAGTAATTGATTTGCAGTATAAGGTATTTATTTATTTATCCAGAGGTTCCTGTTGTACTTTATTAAACGCTCA
The DNA here is from genome assembly GCA_037305975.1 of Chrysolophus pictus. NCBI lineage: Eukaryota > Metazoa > Chordata > Aves > Galliformes > Phasianidae > Chrysolophus > Chrysolophus pictus. The sequence continues at coordinate 11,015,622 of CM074595.1, forward strand.
GGCACTGAGTTACTGATGGCAGAAGCAGGGTCTCTGCCTCACTGAATCCATAGGTTTGTGGATCTACATCTGCCTTTCACAAGGGTCACAAAATCAACACCTTTGCCATTTGCATATTAAACTTTGAAATGCCTGAAGAAATGTGTATGTCAGACATTTGTCTGAGCCTTCATTTCCATGATTCAATCTACATTCAATATGTTTTCCTACAGAACTCAACAGAATCACACAAATCTCATTATGTTGATTAATGTGCTATCCACACCCTTCTGGCAAGGATATACCAGAGCACAAAGAAGGAAAACTGCAGAAAATACTGCCCTGGGTCAGCCCCTGCTCACACGGTGTGCATACAGTCATGTCGCTGCATTCCTCTTCCAACTCCCAGCTCAAGTACACAAGGCTATGGAAGAAAAAAAGCTTTAAGAAGCATTCCTGAACATCCCATCACATCTGCTCTCACAGCTCTCTGATGCTGAAGCTTTTTCTTTTTAGAATTTGCCTTGTAAAATTTAGGCCAGGTTGCTAGCTTTGAACTGGAGGAGGATGTAGGTAAGAGATCCAGCTGCATTTATGTTCATACAAAAGAAACACTTTCCTTAAATGCTTATAATCCTTAATTTCAAGGTAAACATCTGCTTCTTCACAATCTTAGCATATCCACCTGTAAATTGATGATATACTGTATCTAAGACAGGTGACTGCACAATGAAATTCCATGGTAGTAAAGTAATAAAGGAAAGAAAGGAGTCATCCCAGTGGGCAATCTGCTGCCCTTCCAGGCATCACCAATCTGTGTGAGGTGATCAAGCCCAATTCTATTCACTTAGTTTGTGGGAGACCCAGTTTTGATAAGGCAGCAACATGGGGACAACATGAGGGTTTAATATAAAACCTGCTTCAGTCTGCAGTCTTTGTTTAACTGATGTTAACCACTGCTTTCGAGAAGTTCCCAGAGCCAAAACCATGAGAGCAAAGAAGTCTCCAGGGCTCCGTTCCAACACATCTGGAAGGAGAATTTTGCTCCTGGCTACCTTCTGTTCTGCCAAAATCTTGCTTAGGGTCTTCTGAGCACACGCTAAGGGTTACAGGGTAAATAGGAGAAGATAGGAGGCAAATCCAGTTCCCCGCAAAAGAAAAGAACAAATTTACAACTAAACAATTACTTGTGGTATATTTATCCTAATCTCTCAACACACAAATGTTTTCAGTGACTTGAGGCAGACTGTTTCACTTACAAGAGATACAAACTGTCAGGAAACAGCAAAAGGCAATTAGTAAATCACTATCGCTTCTGTAATCACTGATGAAATTTCCATTTTTTTAATTCTCTATTGCTCATTCCCACAAACAAGCACGGCATCACCTTGAAAATAAATGCAATTAATTATCTTAGCTGAAGCTTTTAAAACAGAATGGCTTCTACTCTACATTCCTGACAGAAATTCAGTAAGATTGCACTACTGCAGTGTTAACTGACTGCTGTTGCGTTTGTACCACCATCTCCCTATTTTTATTTTAACTTTTAGACACTCATTTAAAGAGTTTTTAGAATTCAGTGCTTTGAACAATTAAGTGTTCCGAAGTAAAGTTGTGGTGAGAAGACTATGGAAAGCATGGTTTACTCTGCAACGGAGCTGGAACCATTTGATTCTACTCTAAAACATCCAATAGCTGTTAGCCCCACACATCCAGATACTCAAAAATCAGCTGAATTCTATGCACCTGAACTAATTAGTCGGTGTGCCTACCCACACTTATGCATTCTTTTCTTAGCACGCAGCAGTTGTGTTGGTATGAAGCGACTGCATCACTTCTGTATAGGGATTTTGGGATTTCATTCCAGTAACAGTATAACAGCAGCCACCACATTACTGATTTACTGCCCTAACAATAGAAATAAAAGTAAACAAACAACTGAAATTACTACACTGCCCGGGGTAAGTTTTTGTAGCAAACTTTCAGTTAGACATCTGAAGGCAAGAAAGATTACGTATGCATTTTTTGAAAACATAATTGGTTAGCAAAAAAATATTATAATTTGTGGTGATGTACATAGGAGGAAACATGTAGACTGGTGGTTGGATTTCAAGCTGCAGCATGATGTGATGGCAGACAAAAATCATTTAATTGCAAATTGGGTACACATTCGACAAGCCCTGTAATCATTCTACTGCAGAATGACACTCCTGTCAGAGATGCAGAAGAAAGCTCAGCTGTGGTCCAACTGTGCCTTGTGAGTAAGGTACAAAAGGAAAGGGTGACATTTCTTAAATCAAGCAAATAGGCATACACACAAAGCAACACGTTTCCAAAAGTAAGTGTAGGTTAACTGAATGAAAAAACATAGTTGATGTCCTATAAATACCTATTATGTGAAGTATTGAATAGGCTCTAAAGTTGATAGATTTTTATCATTTTCTCAAGTTAAAGCAGTTGTATGTGAATACGTGCATAAAAGACATTGCATTCATGCTTGTAGAAACAATTTGTCATAGCCAGATGAATTCTAGATGGGCTATTATATTGCACATATGGCCCCAAGACATGCTTCTTAGATTTCCTATCTGAGCTTAAGACAACTTTAAATATATTTATCATAAATGAAATTATTTATTGCTTTTACTTTTGGAATAATGAAAAAGTACTCAGGAAATGCAGGTAGGAGGATGAAGTCTGATATCTGAGATAGGGAGGGAGTTTGTCACAGTGCAGAGAGAAATTTAGTATTGCTACTGATGCTCAGAGATGCTTTCTTACCTCATGTTAAATGCTCAAGTATTTGTGGAGAAAAGGGCTTCTCTTCAAATGCAAGACTAGCATATACAGTCTTTCCTCTTCTAACAAATGAACAGCTTGAATGGAAAAGATTAAAGGCCTAAAACATGCTTAAAGTTTTAGAAAGAGATGAAATAGATGGAAGTACTGTGATTTCACAAATCAGGCCAAATAGACATCTTCATAGTCCACCCTGCCAAAACACTAAAGCATCAGGGACAGAGGAAGCCCTATGTGTAACAGCACTTACTTATTTTACAGACTTACAGCTCATTCCAACTGCTTTGTTGGTTTGGAGCGGCACACTAATTAATACAATCAGAAGAAAAAGTTTCAGAAATCTCCCACCAGCACACATTAGCATATACTGCCGAGAGACTTGATAGAGTTCAAAGCTTATCTTGTAGCCTACATGCTCCATGTTTGCTCAGAGCAGCAGCTGGCCAAGTGATCTCCCTTCTTCTCAAAGAGCAAAATTAAATTAGATTAGATCATCTATTCTCCCTTGTAGAATTAAGATCGTGCTATGAAAACAAGCAAATTAGCTTTTGCAATCCTGTTTCTCACTTAAAGGGTAAAGGCTGAGGGATGCTTTCTGTACCAACTCAGCCAAGCTGCTTTCTGTACCAATTCAGCTAAGCTGCAACAGAATGCACATGCCTTTTTTTCCTAGCAACCTATAAGAAACAATTGTAGCCCAATGGACTTGAGGCTATGAGTGACAGGGAAGCCTGAGGGATGAGGTCAAAGAAGAAGGGATCAAGGGAAAAATAAAAACAGACACATGGTCTTGAGATGGATGCACAGAAATGGTGTATTTCCTGGATTGAGCTGCAGGACTACAGAGTTCTGAGAGCTGCTTTGTTTGCTGCCATGTAAAAACACTCCTGAGAATGAGAAAACTTAGCTCCTGGACAAATTATGTCAAAGAACATTTTATGAAAAGAAATGCTCACATTAGGAAATAGAAGGAAAAATGTAAGGGATAAGACTGTTAGGACTTAAAAGCTATCCTGAAGAACAAGCATTTGTGGATGATGAATGGGATGGAGAATGAACAGTTTGAATTAAGATACTGCGGTGATGCTAGATGCCACATTAGAAAAGGCACAAGTGAATGAAGCTCAAAAGAGGCCATACAAATAAGATCCTACATTTAAATGCTAGTTTCTAGTGTTGCATCACTGCACAACAAGCTGTGAGGTCACTTGGCACAGATGCAGTTAAACAGGCTTATAAAAATGTGTTCCCATTAAATTACCATGTTGCAGCAATTAGACACACTCCAGAAGATTGTCCTATGCAATCTGTTCTAGATGAACAGCTAATGAGAACTAAGCTAAAATACGATCTGGTTCTGATTCCTCTTTTTAATATTCTCTATATCACTAAACAGCTTAAACCTATAAAATGGAAAGGGTGAAGGATATTTGTCTGCTATGGTCAGATGGAGTAGTGACACTGGCCATGAGAGCACATAATGAAGTCTGTTGTGCACCTTCACTCAACCACCTTACGCTGCATCAAGTTTAGCAAGAAGTTAATTTAAGTTATTGTAGTTTGATTAGATCTTAGTTTGGCTCAGGGTGAGGGAGAAGGCAACTTCAGCTTTACTGCCAAGATTCCTCACGCCTCAGTCTTCACCACTGTCATTGGTACAGATTAAAACAAGATGGAAAAATAATACCAAAGAAATAAAAATCCTCTCCTCTGGGAGGATGCATTTTAAAGGGCGGGATGGAGTGAAAAGAAACTCCATTTTTCATGTGGTAACTGAATGACAAATAACTAAGCCTCAGTTCACAGGGCACACTGACTTGTGAAAAACCACCATAAGTTAGTCTATGAAAATCATGCTCTTCAAAGACTTACTATATTGGGTGTTCTAGTCATACATGGTGTAAAAATAAACTTTAAAAATTGGAAGCACTGAATATACTCTCAGTGCATAAAACATTTGTTCTGAAGCATCTTCAAATTAATCCGATCTGTTATTTCAAGATCTTGAGGAGTGCAGGCCACTTACTGCCCTTACATCTGTTCTTTCAGCATGCTTCTGCCCACTGCTTCTGTTGTGCTGTGCGGACAAACACATCAGCTGAGGCTGCAGACTGGCTCAGCCAACATCCATACATTGCAGTAGATGGCATTTTCAAGGATCAAAGGGATGTAGTCAGATATTTAATGGTAAGAACAGCCTTATTTCAGGTGAACCAAGAAGGCTTTAGACCTGAGCTATGTCGTTCATTTCCCATTCTGCTTTCCTTAAAACACCCTTAAGATCAACTCTGCCATTTCCTTCATATTAACTCTCATGTTTGCACTGTAAGTAAAACTGAACGGGAAGACAAGGAGAAAAATCTGATTCCACAATTAGAAATATAAACACCTTATAGTGATAGTAAAAGTCTTTGTTCTGTTTGCACAAGGCTGACTTACGTACTAAGTATAAGTACTGCAAATAAGGGCTCGACACCTCTCTATTTGTGAGCTGTACTGAAGACATTATGCTAAAAGTCAACCATTTCTCAAAGTAAATGAGGGCTCAAAAAGGGCTGTCTCACAGCCTGAAATATCTCAACTCCCCGTGAATTCCCCTGACTTGACTGGTACCATTTTATTGCAGCTGTTCATTCAATTCAGAGTTCACATCATGAAACGTGACAGAAAAGGAACTGATGAGAATTCAGTGAACGCAGCTTTTCATTTGAAAAGATCCTCAAACATATAAAATTGCTTTATTTTGCTTAATTTTCCACATTTAAAAGCACAAATTGCATTTATTTTTCTAGTCAATACTGAAAACAAGTGATAATTTGTAGTATTACAACTTTCATCTCAAAGGAATACAACCGCAACAGTTTCCACTCCTTCTGAAAGAGGTGAATGCTATGGAAGAGGTTGGATTGCCTAATGCAGGAGATGCATACATAATTTTTCCCCATGAGAATATGCAAGAACTGTTGCTATCAGCTTCTTTTTGTACACATAAATGACTTTCAGGAAAACAGACTTTTTTTCCTTTTTTTTTTTAATGTGTTGAGAGCTACATGCACTAAATATCTAATATTGGGAATGGGAAATGCTAGTATTTCCTACGAATAAAAAACGACTTAGGATTCTTAGCAGCCACAGTTCTCAGCAGGATCACTTAACTCAGGTTATTACCATTCAATCCAAACAACCTGTATCCTTTTAAGTACTGAAGCATTTAAAAGTCTAGACTGTGTACTCTGCCTATTATGAAATCTCATCTTATTTATTTTGGAGTTGGTGGAAAGACTTCCACTTATTTCACTACACAGCAAATTAGGCCTGTGGTAAAGTTAAATAATTAATGACACTGGAATCTAGATACTACAACATAGCTTTGTACTCTGATGCTGAGAGTCTGGTTTTGTGATAGAAGTAAAAAATAATGATAATAAAAGTAGAAAGATGAGCTCACTGGGAAGATATAAAACAGGAAACGTACTGCATTAGTCAGACAACCATCACAATATACAGGACCCAAAAGTGATTATATCCAGTTTCCACTGAATTTAAAGGACTTCAGGAAAATTCCACTGACTTGGTGTTAAGCAGCTGCAAAGAGCTGAACATTCATAGAGACTTGCCAAGACTCTGCTATTAAAGCAGACGAGGGACTGAACCTTGACTACACCTTCTGTCCTCCCTGTATTCTGATCAGCCTCTGCTCTAAAGGCTTTCCTGTGTTGCTTTCTGATCACTTCAGGGATGCAATTTTGCCTACTGTTTCCTCAGCATTTCCTTTTGTAAATCCTTATCTTTCAGTGTTCACTCCTCATGCACAATCTTACCCTTTTTTCAAATCTAATCTATCTTGACTTTGGCCATCTGCCCATGCAGACCGCTCAGGTCATTCTTCTCTCACACTTCTTCCCTTTTAGGTTTTCCTTCTCTAAGTGACCTTAGTCATTGTTTTTCCTCTGTTCCTTAGTAGCCACTACTTCCACATTCATCAATTTTACTACACCAGCTTCACTAGAAAGACCTTCTCCAAGCCTCTTTCTACCTACGCATCTTGCTCATCTCCTGTTCTTCCTATAACATGCTTTTTCTTGCTCTGAATCTTCTAATAAGTGGAGTATAAAATTATCAATCTTCTCCTTGTTATAGAAAGAATTTCCATAGAAATAACTATTTAAAACAGAAGATCTTAGTCACAGGATAACGAAACTTGTTTTGTATACTAGCCTTATTTCAATGCAACTGTATTAACTTCTGTGGCATTTAAACTAAGTAGTATTTATCCACTTGGAAGAAACCTAACATAAAAAGAAACATATCTTCTTTCTATCTCTCCAACCCTCGAACATTTTCAAGTTTTAAATTAGAAATGTTTTTCCATTACTTTGGTGATACAATGCCTTAACTTGGCTCTCAGACAACTGCCCGTTGGCACCTGGACAGCATGCCCTAATAGTCTGCATTTTTCCTAATCTAAGATGCTGAAAAGCGTCAGTTCCTGTTAGAGCCAACAGGTTCTGGGAAAAATGAATATGCCTGAAACTATGGAATATAAACATGTACAATGATGGCTTTCTTGTCATCCTAGTGTGACGCTGAATGATGTTATGGCAGTGCTTTAGAAATGTCACGGTCTCTCTAATGGTGAAAATGGAAAGGTCCTGACACTCACAAACAGTCCCACTTCTGACAGTTTCCACTGAAAAGGATCAGAAATAGACAACAGTTCAAACGTACCACTTAACACATCAAGGTGCAGTAACTACATCCATTCCCTACATGGTTCCTTCAAGGGTCATTAAAAGGCCTTCCGAGAAGTCATTCTTTCCATCTTCTTTGATAAATTTTTATACCGTGCATGTTCAGAAAAAACTACGCTCCCTTGCTAAGCAAGACTACAGTACCAAAGTGCCATCTATACAGAAGCATGCTTCTGACTTCTCACATTGGTGCATAAATGTGCTATTTCACATTTATGATACAAATGACAAAACATTAATAACCAGGATGCAATTTCCTTCAGAAAGGAGCCTCTGGGGAGGTAAGTGTTCTTAATTATATCAATTTCTCCTGCATATACCATCACAGAATAGTTGACTAACTTATGCTTATTTTTTTTCAGTGCAAGATTGTTACTTTACAAGTCTGTAATTTCACAAGTACTTTAATTCATTACTATTTATGGTCCACCCAAAATCTACCCACAGATTGGCGTTAGAATACAGACGGCATCAGATAGAAATCAAATATGTGGCACGAATCACCCTCAAGGCTAATTGCTAGGAGTTACCTTTCTGAAAGCAATTGTGTGCAACAGAAGCAATTGCTCGTGGTCTTCATTGCTAGTTTTCCTTGGCTGAAAAGCAAATTATATACTAATGCAGGTATGATTTACTTACAGATAACTTAGACTAGAGAAAATAAAAAAATATGGATGACAATACATTCCTCTGAGGGAAAATAAATACTAATACTGGGCTGCAAACAGCTATTAAAGAATCAGCTACAGTAATGGCTTCTGGGGAGACCCAATAGATAGCATAAGAGTGAGCAATTTAAAAAGTGCAGTTCAAAATAAGTTCCCTCTAGTTGTTTACAAGGTTCTGTCCATCCTAAAGCTGTATCCATAAATAGTTCTAAAATCATTCATTTTCCTAGGTCTAAGCATTCTTACGTACACTTACCCAAAATAAAATCAGGAAAAAGATGTAAATCATCCCCCCAACCTCAAGTCAGTGTAAATTAGTGATGTAGCTCTGAAAATTGAGAAGAATTATTTACTACTGCTACTATAAAAACCAACCCCAAAATACAGATACTAAGTGAGATGGTAAAGAGCAAAATTAAAATGCACTACGGAAAGTCTCCACAGATCCCTTTTTGCTCAGACCTTAAAAGCTGAGAAATTACTTTGAGTTCAGTACCCAGTCCCCTGACTAATCTTTATTTCTGTGGAAGTCAAAGAGTGGGGGGAAACGTATTTCACTCATTCTTAGTAATTTCTCCTACAAAAAATATTTTTTTGAGAAACAATACACAGACAGCTGAGCCAATTTTCCTTCTCCCCTCTCAGACAAAATTGGATCATGATTCATCACATACACAGTTGGATTTTAATTTATTCCTTTAACAAGTTTGTTTATTTTCTTGTAAGCAAGTATTAATCCACTCAGACACAGCAAAATGTTAATTTTACTGCATTGCCTTTCAAACTTAAAAAAGCTGAATCTAACTCATGTTGGTGCTCATTCTAGCCTTGAAGAAAAAAAAGAAATACCTGACTTGTGTACAGAGGTTCCCTGTTCTTTGGGGAGGTTAACACTAACTGCACATCAGTCCTCTCTGAATGAAACTGAACAATCCTGTCAGTCTTCAGTGTGGGCATAGATGGAGAGTTTATCATCTTCAAGGAAAGCTGTTCCATAATTATTCATTCACACTAACTTCACAGTGCCACTCACTGCAAAGAAGAAGGTGACACAGGAAAGCATTTGGCCTATTAGAGAAACATAAAACTTCACTCAGTTCAGTGGAGACCAAGTAGAATTTAGCCATCTGGTATTCAGATATACATCATGCCTATGATGTTCACTTGCTAAATGGTTATTTCGTGAAGCAACGCTAATGATGATAACCCTTCTGTTCTTTCAGTGAGAAGCTTAGTGAGCCCTCCAGCTACTGGAACAGAAGTACACACCCAATTAGATGAGAGAAGAGTCCCCATCTCTTATCTCTGCTGCAAGAGAAAAGAATAAATCTGCTACACAGTCAAGGGATCAGTGTGATTCAGACACCAAACACCTGTCAAGCTATGTTCATTTCACTGTGCCACGCAACATGGACTCACACAAGAAAGTACTCAGAACGTGTTCGTGTCTTAACCTTACCATTATCTCAAAACATCTGCCATTATGAGGATTCAGCACAGAACCCTTCTCCAAATTCATGTGAGGACAGATACAGGACAAATGCTGACTGCATCTTGAAGAGTGAACCGCTCATCTCAATGTTGCACTTGCCATTAGGGTTTCAATCAACAGGGTAGCTGGCAGTCACTTGGTACTAACCTACTCTGTCTCCTGAAGCACTGTAACAGTTAAAATGCTTTAGCTCAAATGTAAACAGCAAAAGTATAAATGCAGTACATGCATACTTCCAAATCTGTGGTGCAACGCTACTTATCAGCTATTTGAGAAGCGTTACATCAATACACACAAGGAAACCCATAAAATTATGTATTTGTGACATTTCCCACAACTATTTGCAGTTTCCAAACTGTGAGTTACACATTTCAAGCAAGTTCAACCCTTAGATAACAATGCATCCATTTCTAGCGTGAAAATACTATTATTAATGGGTCTTGTTTCTTTGTGGAAAATTGGTGACGTTTTTGTGAAGTGAGGAAAGCTAAGCAACCTGCACTTGCTAAGGAACACACAAATGCTACAGTGCTAATTCTGAATGCTCTAATTTCTTCTAAACATTTCACTCATCTCTAAGCTCACCTAAATTTGTTTCTTAGACAAACAGGATGTCTACTTGATTCAGCCCAAAACAGCAGTGATATTGTGCATCTTTACAGAAAGATAACTACGTATATACACACATACACATACAAAGTAAATTAGCACTTACACTAAGTGCCAATTTGTATAAATGAAGGGAAATCAGCAGTCAGGAAGATGAGGCCAGACATTCAACTGCTGTGTGCTGACTGCTTTCCGCTAACATGGAACAGGGAAACTTCATACAACCAACCAGGAGATTAACAGTCAGGGTAACACTGACAGACACTGCTGCACAAAGGCACATTGCACCACAGCTCTGCATTCAGAGGATGACCGTATTTAACACAATTAAAGTAATTGCTCCAGTCTAGTCAGCCCAGTTAGGTCTCCATTGGAGTTAATTAGGAAATGCCAGTAAAATACTTTGAACACGCAAATGCTAAATGTTAAATACTTCCATTATTAATATATTCTCACAAATGCTGCAATGGTGGGCAGGTGCAGGGTTCCTAAAATGCTGCAGTGTTATAACATGAAAAGTAAAGCCAGTACTTTTCCAACACGTTTTAACACAATACAAGAACTTGTTCTACGAACCGAGCTTTTGCCTCTGAAATACACAAAAGCTCAGGCCCTTTTATCACCAAGGAAGTATTTTCTGTGATTCAACACAAGCTAGAACCCCGTGTTCATCTCCAATCATCTAATGCATAAGCACATAAAGACTGGTTATTCATGGGAAAAAAAAAGGGGGAATAAAAACTGCATGAAGGAAATACAAGGAGCAGGACATAACTGCTCGCTGTAGTCTAAACTTCTGGAACAGAATTAGAGCTGTGCATCCTGCCAGGACTATCATGCAGAGTATCAAATCCCAGCTTGGTAAGAGAGCTTTAGGCAAATACCCAAAAAAGATAAGAAGGTAATGACTGAAGGCATGAAGTAGAGGGAAGGAAACAAAACATTCTGAATTTAAAAAGGTTAAAAGCACTGGGTCATACTTAGTCCTGGGAATCAAAGACTTAGCCGTGCACAGCTTCGTAAGAGATAATAAAAGAGAGCAACAACTGATTATTCTTCCTAGTCATAGATGGAGAAAAAAATAATGAGATTAAGCCATAAAAGGGAAAATGGAAGATGAGTACTGAGAACCTTTATAACTCAAAGAGTGGAACAAGTAGCCCAGAGGCTGTAGAATACTCATCACTGAGAATATTCAGGCTTAAGTAAACACCCATCTGTTATGGAATATTCTGTTATAATCGCTCCTGCTATCATGCAAGGAGGTGGAAAGAGCTGCACCAAAGTCTGGGGGTTGGATACCTACAATTCATTTATTTCAGGTTTCTGAAACATTTATTTGAAACAAACAAACATCTGTTTCTTAATCCCCCAATTAACACAGCTTCCAGCCCGAAGGAATTAACCACAAAATTCATGAAAAACAGTTTATTTGCTAGCAATGGTGTAAAACAAATTGCCTACAAACTTTTACATGGCTAATAGAACAGGTTAATTGTGCAGCCTTTTTTTTTTCCCCTTTGAGGAGTGCATTTTAATTCCAAAAAAATATAAATAAAAATAAAAATAGGAAGTCATCCCTGAGCAGAGACCTTTGCAGCAGTGTCTCAGCAGAGAATTACACAGTACTACAGACTCAAGCTCTCATTCATGATACTGACCTCCTCTGAAGAACACTCTGAGATCTAACGATGAAAAGGACTGTAAAAGCACTAGATGTTATCATTAGTATTCAGGAGGATGGAATTCTGTGGCTTGGTTGAATTCAAAGGGACTGCTGGTGCTTATGAAAGCTGACATTTTAAACAAGGAAATAGCTCTGACAGCAACGCTAATGTGGGCTGACCAGGATGGGGTGAGGCCACACTTTTCTGCCAACGTTTCCCAGCAGGTTGCGCTGCAGACTTATTTAGGATCATGGAACCAATTTAATGCCTGCTCACTCACGTTTTACCATTTTCACAATACAGTATTTTAATCTGATTCCAGCCACACAAGAACTATGTAGTGTCTACAACAGCATCCTGATCAAGAAAATACGCATCACTGCTTGCATCCTCAGAACTCTATGCATTCTTGCACTCCTGTTGCTCCTGGCCATGCTAGAAGTGATTTCCTGCCTACAGTTGGCCAGCAGAAGTTGCTTATTCCAAACACTGTTACCACCTCTGACACCCTTGCAACTCGATGGATTTGCACCATGCTGCTTTCAGCTGCTTTGGAAAAACTAAATGGAATAGAAAGTCAATCACCAAATGTTCTAGGCTTTAAAGATGTCTCTGATTGTAGGAGTGGAACGTGCTGTTCATCAGTTTATTTGGCTGCCTTTGCCACTAGATGAATTTTAAGTAATCCTTTATTCTCACAAAACAGACTTTCAATGAGTAACCAATACAAACAACACATGCATTAAGATTCCATCCAGCAATACAGGCTCCCAATAATAGCTCTAACATCTCCGCAAGCTTCAGGCAGTTTAATTGAACACCATAATTTACCTCAAGGTTAGCATCATTTGGACAGCTTTTGAAAACATATTTTTGTTACTGGAGAAATGTGTTCTGTACACATTTGCTGTGGTCAGCCTTCTTTTCCAACCTAATGATTTGACCTTCTGTTCTCTGTAACTAGTACTGAGACATCAATTAGTAAAGCAAAGCACTTTGTCATTTCCCCTCATACTCCTTAAGGTCTCTTTAAATAATATTTCATTATCAGCTGTTAGAAGCTTTCCCTCTTCCATATACAATTAATAATATATACAGATAATTAATACATTTAAGATTTCCACATTTTTTATGTTGCTTTTTTTTTTTGTCTTTAATTTGTGGCTGCTCTAACACCTTTATAGATCTAACTGTTAGTGCTACCTGATAACATGCAACACAGCATTAAGAGAAAGGACCATACATATCTCTGTCTACTTCTTTTTGGGAAAAACAATTCTGAAAGCCTTGTTAAGAAACACACTGTACTATTCTGGGGTTTGTTTGCCTTTCCAGGCTGCTGACTGTCTATCAATTTCTCAATGGATCCAGCATCTTCAGATGACAAAACACTTTCAGATGGAAGGCAGAAAGATAGATTTTCCTTCACATTTGGAGTTAGCAAAGTACTGAACTTTTCCAGTACAAGCCCTCCCATTAATTCCTTGCCTTCCAGATGGCACCACAGCTATCTATGCTCCTATTCCTTCAGATCATTCCGAGATCTGTAAATTCAAATATCTGCCGTGTCTCTCTAGTTAGGTCTACTACGAACAGGGAGTGTGACACACAAGAGCTGAAGCTGAGGAGCTGTAGAAATAAAACTGCCCTTATTAAAAAGTCAACACATTCAGAAAGATGAAATACGTTTTACAGACAGGCACAGAGAAGTAACTTTCAGAATTAGCTTTTGGGATACCAGAGCCAAAACAAGTAGTCCTACATGTCACACACTTTGAAAGATTATTTAACAGCTTCCAATTTAGGCTGTAATTAAAACAAACAAACAAAAAAGCAGCTATCTTGTGGTTTTGTTTCTATTAACAGCTTTAACATGCAGGGATGAACACTAACCTGTCTATCCATGGCTACAGCAGGAAACTATTGTTACATCAGCTCTACGTGCTTTCCTTAACAGGCACCTAGCAATTTCAGGTTTCTTAGCCCAATAATTTACAGGCATAAAAATACCCCTGCAACAACACAAGATGTTAATTCTGCCAAGTAGTTCATGCTTGTCAGAGTGCAATCAATTAACTGGAACAAATACTTAATGACTGCAGTCAAGTTGGCTGGCCAGCTCAGTTTGCCATTGTGTCAATTGCTTTAGAGTAGGGCCTTCGGCTATTTCAATTGCCAAAAAGCACAAACTATGGTTTTTAGAAAAATTTAGTGCCTTTTCTTAAAACATACTTTTCTTCAAGGTGAACGAAGCGTTCCGTAGAATTTACGCCATATATACACCAACAATATAATGTTAATTTCCAGTAAGAAATAAAACCATTGGAAATTATCATTACTGTGAGCTCTTCAGAAAATGAAGAAAAGACTACAGTATTATTATATGTTCACAATGTATGTCAGTAATCTGTACAGGGCTAACAGCTGATCCTCACAAAGAGTAATACCTCTGCTGCTGCAGAGGCTTCTTACTTACCAGTTGGGACTGCAGGATCCATCGTTGGCTTTTCCCAGGTATTGATCTGCTCCCAGGTAAATCCATTGGTTCCCAAGGCCACACTATAACCACAGTTACTGTAGTGCTCATCAAAGGAACAACCACCTAGAAACAAGAAAAAGGCATGCATTCCTGCATTATTATATATAACCATTAAAATAAAACCATTTAATTTCTCGTACCTAGGTCTACAGAGGGAGAAACTTGAAAAAAAAATTTCCTGCATATTATATTTCAGAGAGCAGAGAAGATATCCAGAAAATATTTTTGAATTTTCATTCTTTTGTATCTCTTAGAAGTCTTTCTTCTCTCATTGCTACTCTTCTCCTCTATCAGCTCCCTTTATTTCAACCTATTTTCTTAACATTTTCACGGACAATTGCACATAATAAGCACATGCATTTGGGTCCCAGTACTGATATTTACCTCTAGGTCAGATATTAAAAAAAAAAAAGGAAGAAAGAATCCAAACGGCAAAGAGAAGCAAAGTATCACTAAACAACAGAGATACTTGCTTGATTTCACTTTTAAGATTGAAATTACACTGGGTTGGGTTGCACCTATAGAAAGCATATCCTTCCTTGCAATCATCTCTCATGCTTAATAACCACGAAGTTGTATGTGACACGTATCTACTTCTCCGGATCTTTCAGAACTGGACCTCTGAGTGCAAGCCTTTAATTTCTCTACAACAGGAGAACAACAAGAAGTGGATGGAAACTAACATTCACACCTTCCAGTGATCTTTCCTACTGCAATTCCTGAAATACTTGAAAGTGATTAACTATCACCTGGCAGCTGTCTGAACACTTAAGAATCAAGAGAGGGGAAAAAAATATATTACAACATGCACTCATGTCAGGCAAACAAATTCAACTAGTTTAGTCCTCTTTTAGTACTAGTAGATTGTTACTACACTGCTGAACCTCCCTTCCATTGCCTCAGGTACATTCCTCACATCCACCCAACTTGGTTTGTCAAACATATTACAGTACTGGATCTGTTACATCAGGGAGTGTTTCAGTTTTGACCTTAATTGTGACAACAGTGTCACTGCCCTGCTTTTGTTTTCTCCTACAGAAGCAAGGGGAAATTTCTCTGCAGTTATTAGTACTCCAAAGTCAGCTGGACATATCTAACACTTCTGGAGCCGCAAGGACTGAGCAATGCTCAGGGCTACATGATCTTGCCTTTCCAGCCAAACTGCCAACTGCTCCTGACACGAATCAGAGTTATATGCAGAGAGACATTCCCAGCTCTGCACCTTCCCACAGGCTGCACTCCCTACACATGCACAATAAATAGCAAGTACACAAGTGGTTTCCATTCAATAACAGTTACCCATCAGTGGGTCATTTAGGCATTCTTTAGTTTTCATGTATATTTTTTCTCTCTGGCTCCCAGCAAAACCCAAACCCATCTCAGTTCCTATGAAATTCCTCACAAAATCCTTATTCTGTTCAAGGATTTAACGTCACTCCAACCACAACTGGTTTTCTAAAAATTCCCGTGAAACTTCACACAAACTATTCCTATTTAAACATAGAAGCTTGAAGGATTTGTTGGATAGAGTACCTGACCATAGTCAGTGCTATTAAGGAAAAGTTTAAAGATTAAGATTGTCCTAAAAGAAAAAATTGCTATGTTGTGTAATTTTAATATAAATAGTTCTGAGTATAGCAGATTTCATGACCCTTCCAGCCTTGCCTGCTTCAGTAGAGACCTTGCAAATGTATTTTCTACAATTTCTAAAAGTATTTCTTGCTTTAAATTTACAGTGCTTGTGAGGCTTTCAGAGCTGTCAAAATGAGCAGGACTACACTTCAGCTGTTTCCCTAAAGTTTTAATTTGATTTAGGTGAAATAGTTCAAGTTTAAAATATTAAATGTGCTCATTAAAATGTCTAACGAAAAACAGGTGTTCTAGATTGCCTGTGAGGAGCATGCAATGCAACTGAAAGTCACCTTTTTCATAGCGAGCTGGTAAAAGAGATGATAGCAAATACTCTGCACTCAGTCTCCAGGCAGGGCATCCTAGTTTTGATAGATTCACTGTAGCAGGAGGAGTTCAGACATATTCCATTTATACACCACCTCTCTACAGCACACTACAGAGTACAATAAGTGGTGCTCTCAGCTATTTCTTTGAAGGAATTGTAAACAAATACTCTGATCAAGCCAGACAATTGCATGAGGACTCATGTACAGAGAAAATTACGCAGGTGCTGATATAAAGTCTCAAGCAAAATGAGACGACAACAAAATACAGGGTAGCAGTCCTTATTTAACAGGGAATGTAATTGCTGATATATAGATACAATTAGCTAAATAGGTTGTTTTATGTACGCAGAGGCAGGCGAAGTTGGAGAACAAGCTGAACAAGGTAGTGAGAGCTTCTGGAAATTAATTGGAAGTTTCCACTGATAAGAGACAACACCTTAGGAAGCTTGAAAGCGTCTTGTGTGAAATTCAAGACTAACCCTTGTAGTAAGATTGGATAAGAAAGGATAAACTGTGGAGAGCCTTAAAAGCAGCTGCAACACATCTACATTTCTAAAGAAAGAAAAGTTAGCGTAGGAACCACCAAATGCAAAGTGACAAGGCAATAAACCAGATGGATTAATTTACTGGAAGCAACAGAATTGGAATTTGGAGAGGTGAATTTGCAGGAAATGAGGACAGGGAAAAAAACATTGGAGTCGATTCTCAAGGCTTGGATAAGCAGAGTAGCTGCACAGGGAGCACAGAACGGCTCAGCCTGGGTGATCAAGAAGAGGAAAGCACCTGTCAGCTTTTTGCTAGAGAGTGACAAAAGAGACAAGAAGTAAAAGTGGACGTAGCTGGGACACAGCTATGATCGCTTGTGAGCAAGAAAGCCATCAACTCTGTTATCACCGTTAAAATACAGCGTATACCATATTATTAAACAGGAAAGACTTCAGTAAGTGCAGGCAAAGAATCACACAGTTTGAAATACTGCAGAATTTTAGGCGCTTTTTGCTCATATCCACAATTCGCATTGCTGCTGGCCTTAGATCGCAGAGGACAAACATGGCAATGTGGCTGCAACAACAGGCGACCAAAAGCAGCCTTCCATACCCCACCCTGCTCTACCTGAGAAATCCAACACCCACCTCACACTTTCTTCTTCTTTACTGGCCCTGGTGTGCACAGCACTGTTTCTCACGTTTTTCCCTTTCTCCAACAATCTGTGCCCTGCGGAAGCAGCCATGCCCAGCACAGCACAGCCCTGCCTTCTCCTCCCAGAGGTGCCCCTCTGCCAGCACCCACTCACAGACACCCACTGCAGATCTTTTAAGCACCAAATTTTGCTTTAAACCATACGTATGGCCCTCAGGTCAAATGAGAGCATTCCCCTCGCCTCCCTGAAGCTGGTTTGAGCAGTTTGCAGGCCCGTCTGTGCCACCAGCACTCAGCAGCACCCTGCTGCCTGTGGGGCCTCAACCCGCTGCCTTGCACAGGCCGCAGAGGGCCTGAGAACACACGTGTGTGTGTTTGTGTGTGTGTGTGTGTGTGTGTGTGTGTGTGTGTGTGTGGACCATAAGCTCCCAAGCAAGGCAGCAAGGTGAAGGCACATGTGGTGTTTAACTGCTCTTGCACAGGTGCTAAGCTGCCACGATGGAGCCGACCGCTCTCCTACACGAGCACCTCGCTGCCAGATCCTTGGAAATTCAATTAGTCCCCACTAATTAATTTCAGTCTAAACAAAAATGTAATTATGGGACTGTAAATGCCCACTTAAGTAGGGATAGTGACTCCAAAACAGTACAGCAAGCGAAAACCTGCAGACGAGTTTCTTTCAGGGATAGCAGCACAAGTTTAATATTTACTATTTCCTAAGACATCACCTATACAGATACCTAAAAGCTACAGCCATGCAGGAACACAACAAAGGAAGAAAAACCACAAAGATAAGGTCCATCTTAATACGAAATCATCCATCGCTGAAACATAACTGCTTGACAACAGAACAGGGATATTCATTAACAGAGAGAAAATAATTCACAGTAAAAGATATCATGCTGTAAATTTAGATACTGGGTTTGCATGTCACAGTTCTACCCACAGCGTCGCAAAGCAGCTTAGAGGAAAAGTAAAGCACTTGCATGCCAACCAAAATGGCGTTTGGTGTCTTCATTAATTATTAAGAGGGCTAAGGATTTCAGGATGCAAACTAGAATCTTTCCATTAATCAGCTAAAAATTTAGTGAAAAATATAACTGCTAAGTAGGGTAAAAGGAAAGGAAATTGAGATGACTCTGATGCTGCTAAGATAATGCATGTGGTGTTGACCATCTCTTTGCACAAAATGAAAGCCAAACAAGGATGAAGTCGTTCCCTTCCTGAAAAGGGTCATATTGAAGCAAATAACAGCTCACACAGGACAGATAAAATATCCCTTGTTGTACACTGCAGGCTTGTAACAATGCCACTGCTCATCTGAGTGATGCTAATTAATCTTGAGCAGACCTATCATCAGTTACTGAGTCTTGCCCCCGGATTAAATGTAAACCAGCCTTGCATAAATTGAATGCCTCCTTTGAATATATAATTGAATTTGCAGAAGTGTGCGCCAGGGGGGTGTTTAAATAAGTGCACAAATATGATAAAAAGGACTTCACGCCATTATATCTAATTCAGTAAGCAAAAATAATGGCAGGGCACGTTCCAATTAGTGTTTGATTTATTTATTTTAACAAATCCAATTAGTAGAATGTTTTATAAAGTCATCCAATGTCAAACTCTCACAGACTCACTAGATAAAAAACAATACTTCTGAAGAGGGATAAAGAAATATACCAATGGGAGAAGCCTCATTGGTTATCCTGTGTTTTTAGATACAGACAGAAAATAAAATCCTCAGATCAGGCATTTACAACATTCTCAGGGTGGGAAGGGAGGAGCAGAGCAAGAACCTCAACGGTCCCACTTGTCCTCTTCCAGGCCTTTTCTTTGGGATAGAAATTATAACAGCACACATAATTCCAACCAATGCTTTTTCCCTGGAATCTCTTTTCTGAAAATGTGTTGAAATTGATTCATTTAGAACCTCTTAGTCTAACAAAATATGAAGAGAGTACAGGAGGAAACAAACGGTCATAGAATGAGATAGTGGTTATGAATTGTAAGACTCCAGAAATTAAAACAAAACCAAACGCTCTCTGATCAATAATTTTTGTCTGTACTTCACTGAAAGAGCTGCATTTGGCTCCTTAGGAAAACAATTTATCCTACACAGTTTGTCTTACAAGAATCCATTTATAACAGATTTTTCAGAATGCAGACTTCATGTAGTATATCCTTGAAAAATTTGTTCTACGTTGTTACTGGGAAGGAGAGGAGAACAAGCATGCATATCAACTTTGTGTTGAGTCACTTCATTTAAGACAGGGTAAATCTTTTCAAGGGCTATTGAGTTTTCTTCCATCAGGAGCGGTAGTTACTTCATACACCTTCTACTCCATCCAGAAAGGTTAATACAGAAGGCATCAGAAATACATATACAACCAAACAGAAGTGCTAAGCTGAACCGGAGATCAGATCCAAATCCTACAGACCATACCTATTTCTGATGAGCACTGTCCAATGACCTCAGATCTCAACAGGCATCATGTCAAAGAGAAGGACAAGGCAGAAGGTGCTTGTCACCTCAGTCATCATTAGTTTCACACATAACAACATAGAAATGATATGCTTTGGGTATCTGCATAGTACAGGGTAGGAAGTTTCAGAAAGGCTATCACATTCCTCAGAAAATCATCCTTCTGCCATCTTATCAATCTACTGTTGTAACTGGTTAATTTCAATCAGTACTTCCTCATTTTCCCAAACTACTTCTATATCACCAGGTTTTCAAGAAAAAGGTTTTTGCAAAGAGAAAAGTTGCATTTACCATGTCAAGACTTACCATGTGTTCACTGCATTTATTCAGACTATGAGGAGGAGGAAGATGCTACTCTTTAAAATGCAGGGACAGCTCTGGTAGGGTTTTGCCCCTCAGTCATCTGAGGATCTACGCCAGGAGAAATTAAGGAGTAGATTCCCCAGCATATAATAAGGTATCAACTCCAATGTAAGGTATTTGTAACATCTTTTTCTGATGTCAGTTGCTTGAGTTCACATCTAACAGAAATTCAGATAACACAATCATGAAACACAAATCCACATTTACCCACCAAACTCTCGTGTTGACAGAAGTGTATTTCTCAAGGTATCCAGATATTTTGGGCTTCAGGAGGAAACATCAATGATTTCTCCAGTGCTTCAAACATATTCCTTTCATTTCCCCTACAAGTACAATGACTTGTTGATTCTCCACTATCAGTCCTCATTGTCATGGGATGATTCACCTGCCACAGGGGAGATCCACTAATTTCCTTTCCATCTTACTTTTAACACATAGTATTAGTTGGTTCAGAGTATGCAAGGGAGGTTTTATCTACTCTAGAAGGTGCTAGATTTTTGAGATGCAGTGAACAATTGCCCATCTTAGGTACAGGCTATTCTTGTTGCATTTGACCAAATGTCATTCCTTTTGCATATTCCATCCCATGACATCAGATCTTTCTGATGATGGAGGTGGGGACAGGAGCAGGTGGGAGAGTGTGAGTGGATTTCTGTTACATGTGGAACAAGCATTTAAAAGCTGTGTTTTCTGGACTTGTCAGGTTACACTACGTTTTCATTCTTAAATTCATTGTTATAGGTTTATCTTTGCAAAAGTTTCCCACATTCCTCATAATTTCAACCTCAGACCAGTTCATACATTTCATACATTCATTTTTAATTCTGTTCCTCATCTTCTACTAAGGATTAGTGAAATCCCTTTAAAGTATCCTAGGAGTAAAACCAACACTAAACATCATTTGTTTAAATTGATATGTCCAAATCAAGTACAAATCAACCTAATTCCACTTGCCAGAATGTGTTCTGTGTTTAGCAGCAAGAGTATCTTTTTGCTTCTGATCACTCAGCTGTCAGTACTTCATAACTGGAATTGTAACATTTAACTGTTTTAAATACATACTTTAAATACACCTTTATAATTTCATTGTTTTTTGGTTTTAAGCTACAGAACCAAGTCATTTAATCCAGCGCAGCACTCAAGCTGGTTCTCAAGGAATCCGGGCTTTGCAAATTAAGCTTAGCTTCAGGCTGCTGAAACACCAGGATTAACTTGCATGAAGTTTTCAGGCTAGCCTATCCTCACGTAATTAAACTTGCAAGATTAACACAGGTTTTCAAAATCATGAAACATTCTTAAATAGATGTTCCCCAATGGCTTTTGTTATACTTCCAGTTAATCATATCTTTTTAATTCATTAGTCAGGTAGCTTTCCACTCCTGTAGGAGGCTCCTGTGCTATTCACAGTATGATAAAATTAAGATTCCTTTTTTTAAAATGCAAATTCATAGCACTTACTTGCCTTTATTTTTCTACCATAAATATAACCAAGTTTTACTTGGCTCCAATTTCTCCTTTTTAAGTTACAGGACCACCTTTTTCCGCCTAAAATAATACTGTTTTATATTCCAAAATTAATCTTCAACATTTAGTAATGCTGCTTTTCTTCCCTTCCAGCATATGAAAACTGCAAGCTCTAGTTATTCTGTAAATCTGAACAGGGTTATCTAATGTTACGTGTATGGTACATTCTGACCAATTCTACATCAGTTATTCCACTGGAGTCTTAGATCAGTCAGAACGCTCTATTGACTGACTTTATTTCAGCATTTTAGAATGTCACATTGAATAGCTAGATATTCAGGCTGCATAGTCATTTAAATTACATATCTATGACTTTTCCCATCCACACAGGCAGGAAAAAAGCTGCCTGAAGGTAGCTCTTTCGCACTTATTTTCTTTATTCTATTATGAACTCTAACATTTTATTTTTTAAAATAAGTTTAAAATTAGTATATTGGAACTTCAAACAAGAAGCAGCCATTGATTCACTCATATTGTGCTTGGCGATGAATTAAATACTGTATCAAAAGACAGCATATCAGGAATTCCAAGGAGGATCTCCTTGCAGCTGAGATGCTTTCTTTGAAGACTTCATGGCCAGAACTCACGAAGACAGTAGCTTAGAATTAGGAATTCATGTTAACTGCCACAACAGTGAAAAAAGGAAAGCAGTTATACACAATCTGGTTGTAATCAAATGCAACTAAAACAGATTTTTATCAGTTTTAGAGACAAAATTAAGCTGAAGCATTTTACTACCTCAATGTTCTTCCCAAGTGAAGTAAAAAACTCCTTTTCTCCGTGGTTGTTCCCATCATTCAGTCTGCAGTGACCTCTCTAAAGCTGTTGGCACCTGACATTTTCTGAACCTTCACCACAACACTTCCAAAGCCAAGCCCCGCTAACACCTAGCATAATCTAGGGACCACAACTCAATTTTCTACTCACAGAAAGCTACCACAGCATGCATAAAGACAAGGTAATAATAACTTAGATCGTGTCTGCATACAAGTAATTAAAAAAAAAACAACCAACAATTGTTTAAATGTTTTCTTGTAGAAATTTAAATGCAGTAACTTCGTAGACTCATCGAATCGATTCATAGAATGGCCTGGGTTGAAAAGGACCACAATGATCATCCAGTTCCAACCTCCCTGCTATGTGCAGGGTTGTCAACCACCAGACCAGGCTGCCCAGAGCCACATCCTAGTTTGATTCTTGTTGATCAATATTGATTTTTTTGCTAAATTGCTTCTGCAGCATGCATGCAATTTAAGCATCCAGCATCGCATAGGTCTCCAAAGATTGCTTCTTGATATTTGAGCTGGTTTATTTAAAATGTAATAGCTCAACTGTATACCGGTCAAATACCAGAAAGTTATCTAGAAAGATGGATATAACCTGTTAAAATAGAATCTCATTGGCTACTACAGTGATAATAACTTGCAGTGAGTGTTGCAATTGACATATCTTGTTAAATTTAATTTTGTGGTTATTGGAAGTCACTCCCAGTGTTTGGCTGCATAAATAAATTTTATTGAGGTCTGCCAATTCTTGCAGCTACAAGTTTGTACCTTCCACAGACAGAGGTCCACAAAAAACCCTCTTATTTGTTGCCAGCAGTTTCAATTTACATGTAAAGTGCAGTGTCAAGGATAGTTGGAGATGTGTTTTTAAAACTGTTTTCAGTTACATCATGATCTTCATTTAATGTGTCAGGAACAAGTCAGGCCCTGAAATAACAGCAGCGAGCCAGCTGCTCTGTTCTCAGGTGCCCTGCAGTCAGGCTGGGGGCAGGATGTCAAATGCTAGATGGACTACGCAAAAGACCTTGCAAAGTCTGGTCAGCTGAGTGATGGCCAAGGCACTAAAAATCAGCTAGAATCAAAAGTTAATAATCTGTTACATGGTTTTCATTTTCTTTTATTTTTTAAGTCCATTTATTTTCTATTTTTCACACATTTTGACGTTCCTGAGTGCACCACTCACACTGCAATAACCAGGATGCTTTCCAGAATCTTAGTAAGGTGGGAGCAAACAGCACCAGGAGCCTTGTTATCCCCTGCAGCACATTGTAAACATGGGAATCATGGGAAGATTTGCTTACTTTCAGCTTGCAGTGCAAATATCTTTGTCCGAAGAACAAAACACAGATAGGTGCCAGGAAAGACTAGATTCCTGTCTAATAGCACATGAGTCCCTGGAAATATACAGAGCTCCTTTTCTGCTTAACCGAATTTCCTACTTCACTATGTGAGCAGAAATGCAAAAGTGGCCCTCTAATTACAGCTATGAATCTTCAACTTACAGTACCAGACCCAGAACATGCATTTAGCAGAGGCACAGCTGTTGGCTTCTAAACTCTGTATTAGAGAAGGACAGCAGGGGAAAAGGGAGAAAATTAAGGGCATTAACATAAATGCAGCTCTCTAATGGCAGATCATACTCTGTTAAAAAGGAGGCCACCGCAGCACATCTCACCTCTCAGCACAGTTCTGAAGCAGCCTCAGCTGCAACCAGTGACAAATCGAAGGTGATCTCAAAAAATCACCGTCAGCCATGCAATAGTGAGGCAGTTCCACTAAGGGAGAGAACAGCTTTTGCTCTGTCCTGTGACGCAGAAAATCATTTGCTAATAAAAGATTGAGAACAGTTCAACGCTATCTGCTCAGATTCTTGATTTTAGAGGAATTCCAAGCTGCACAAATGGGCTCATTTGTAATGTTTTAAGTTCACTACACATTTTATT
Source organism: Chrysolophus pictus (assembly GCA_037305975.1). Classification (NCBI taxonomy): domain Eukaryota; kingdom Metazoa; phylum Chordata; class Aves; order Galliformes; family Phasianidae; genus Chrysolophus; species Chrysolophus pictus. The sequence goes on from CM074595.1 coordinate 11,040,321, forward strand.
TCAAAATGGGCTCAGGCTGCGCTGTCATTATATGGAACTTGATCAGTAGCACACATACAGAAAAAAAATAAGAAGTATGCCATCATCCAAAGCCTTCCTCCCATTTCTAGGATGTATCTTCTCCATTCTGAGTCTGTAACCTAGAATGCTACATTTTAAATGGAAACGATTTCTAAAGGAGGATTTTCAGAATTCCTCAGTTCTTATTTCTCCAAAATAGCATCAAGTTGAACTCTGCCAGGAAGCATTAAATGTTTAAAGCGTCTCTTCCCAAATACGAAAGACACAACATCTCAATGCAGTTACTTTTCAAGATACTGAACAACCAAATTTTAACAAGAAACCCTTTCCTGTCATATTTGATCATGATTTAAACCTCATGTCATTGAGTTGAGACACATGAACCAGGTACCCTAAGCTTTTTATCCCAAGTGCACACAGGTATAGCCTGTGCTTCATGCTGCAGTGCAAACACACTTGGTATAGCTGAGATGGTCCAGTGAAAGGCATCTAAAAATCCAAATTTAGAACCTATTCTGAATAACATTTAACATACATTATGTCACAATATGTCAATATTTCCTTTTAGTAACCTAAAAGGATTTTCTAATGTTTTCCACTTAGTCTGCAATGCAAAACTCTGAAGTTTTGTAGCCAAACATTTCACCACTGTTCCTATACTGAAATAGTCCTGGCTCACCGGTGCAATTCAGATGCACAAAAAGCTCATTTGCTGAAATCCAATTCTGGAAAAAGTCTTAGCATCACTTTAAGAAAGTAACTGCCTTCGCTTACAAAATTTCCCTTTACACTAGAGGTCAAACGACACTGTCTCTGTGGATTAGACAAACACTTACTGTACGATATTGTTCTATCCACACACCATCAAGCCCTATAAAATTCCCCTCCCACTTGATTTTGGTGCAGGGAAGGGTATTTATGCATACAGCTGCATGCAGTCGCTTCACAAGACGACGACACAGGCAACCTCATTAACATGTAATGCATTCCCAGTGTCCTCAGGTGAAAGTGCAGATACTTAGAGATGAAAGTGTCATCCTAAGGATTTCAGCTATGTAGTTAAAATCGAGTGTAAAAATTCTAATAAACTCAGTGTTCTTCAATAACATTTTCATGCCAGACACTGTAATTTTGAAGTAATTGTGCAGAATCTGATTCATTAAATAGATAATGCTTCAAAACACTACAATGATAATATTAATTCAGAAATTAGATTCAGTTTCTGATCAAATGAATTGGTACTAAATATACCTATCAAATTAGAACCGCATTGTAATTCCACTGGTGTTTCAGTTAACAACCACGCGTTAGACACTACTGCCAAAAATGTAAGAAATGAAGGTAATGCTTTGTTGGTGTTTGCTCCATGGTCCTTCTCTTCAAAAAATGCAACTTAAGATCTTTCAGGCTTCAGATGCAAGTTTTAGCATATCACATCAAGCACGGTAGTGACAAAAAGAAAAAGCTAGTCAGGTATCTCCATTTGTTATTCATGCACTTCTTAGCCTAAGAGAACAAGCATGGTATGGTATCAGACCTTTGTTGATCCCCCCGGGTCCCATCATCATCACCTGACTAGCACATATCCGAGATTGGCAGAAGGAAAAGACAGCAGAGCACTTCATGCAGCGTACAAAACAGGAGAGTGACAGAAGCACGTCAGACCAAAGGTCAGACATCTGCCAGACGTCACTTGGGAAAGATGCAAAAGTAGGACAAGCACACAACAGATCTTCTTCAAAACTCCTTCCCAGCCTCAAACAAGCCTCGCTCAAGTCAGTTGCTCTCTTCCTGTGAATCTAATGGCCCAACCATCTTCAGAACCTGCACACTTGTGATGACTTCTAAGGCTTAACCGTACTCTGACAGCTTCTGGCTACTACTTTCCTGGCGATAGTTAGAAACAGAGATGGGTTTATTTTTGCCCTTATGCAAAGCCATACAAGCACAGGACAGTGACACTATCTCTGCAGAGATGGCATTTGCCTCATGTGCTGAACTGACACTTTAGTGATGAGAAAGGGATTACAGTATATTGTTTTCCCATGTAAGTGACAGCGCTTGTCGGGCTGTACCCAGGAGGCATAACTGTTTTAAATCACATCCTGCACTTTGGGACAAGACAGACTTCTCACTAGGCTATCAGCCAACAGTATTTTTTTTCTCTCCTTGTGAAGAACTGTCTCTCGGGGAGAAAAAAAATCGGTATACTTGACTGTACTGCAGCAGTTCTAATAGTTTAAGGCTATTTTAAGATTATCTAATGAAGAGAAACCTGACAATGAGGTCCCAGTTGGAATAAAGATGTTATTTAACTACCTCTGAAAACACTCATCTGTGGCAGAAACTAATAGAATTTCCCAGAACTACTACCACAATTAACACGGACTTTAAAAAACAATATTTAACTAGCAGTTATCATTTTATTAGCATAAAGAGTAAGAAGAATCAAGGTGATGGACTTGGTTTCAAATGTAAAGATTATACCAAATTGCTTTATGTAGTTCAAGTTTTACTTTAATGAAATCTTTCCCCTTTCCTCTTTTTTTTTTTTCCCTCTGAGAGATTTTATATCCATAAATCATCTGCATTCAAATGCAGGACAGCTGGGAACATTGATTTATGGAATATATTTGACCTGACTTATAATTATGTCACTAACTTCCAGAAACACTGCTCCAACCTCAATGATCCCACTCCTCAATGAATCACGCAATCTTCACACCGTACACAGAGCTACTTGACATAACACTTCTTCAGCAGAATGGATGCTGTCACAAACACTGAGCGAATTTGATTACATTCAACTCCGAAAACAAGAAAATCATAACTAGAGACCTTCTCTTTCTTTAGAGTTGACAGTAGCCACTGGGAATACTGCATGCATGACGGCAGCAAGTCATGAAGGACTGAGCTGTTATTGCTTGAGCCAAGTGCCAGGAATAAAAATTACATCGTCTATCAGCAGAAAATCCAGCTAAATTATCTGATTATCTCTACCTATACCGACTGAGGTAGAAAACATCAAGGCATTCTCAAGAGGACTACAACCAATGGCATGGCATCCATTGGTAACATCACTTTATCTTGCTGCTGTCACCAGAGATCATCTCGACGTGGCCTTTTAAGGCTAGACAGAGGGCACCATAGGGAAGACAGAATGATGTAAGAAAGAATATACTTCTGAGTCTCAAGAAGTTTGTACAAAACACTGTTTCACTTCAGCAAAAGTTCTCAGACTGCTCTACAGTGAGCATTCCACATCAAAGAAAAATCTCATTGAAAAACACTCTTGTGAGAATGGTATCCTCAAACCTGCACAGGCTGGGGATGTGAGAATGAAGTTTACATTTACCTACGCAATGAGAGAAAGTAAAACTGAGCTGCCTGAGCCAGTGGAAAGCACCAAGACCAGTAAGCCACTCTACCACAAAGCTTCTGGATGTGTAACTAAATATATACCTTGGTGACTGGTCAGTGAAGGGGTGACCATTAGAAAAAAAGAGGAATCTGGAGTGTTTAGAGCGTTCTGTTATTTTCCTTTTCTTTCTGTGTATTTCCATGAGGAGCACTTCCTAGCCTCTGTCTTCCCAGATTAATAAAGTCACGCTCTTGTGGTCTTTTCACAGGGAAAGTTGTCAATTTTACCAATTATCCTCATAGCCCTTCTTTGCATCTGTAATGTCCTGAATTAATCCTTCTTCTAAAGGAGTACCTAAATTGTACACAATATGCCATATTAAGTTATTTTTTATCTGTATAACAGCATTCTTATTTCACCATCCTTCCTTACAGGAATAGGTTCCCTATTTTAGGACAAATCGCTCAGACTCACCTCAATCTCCTCTCATTAATGCTCCAGCAGCTTTTTGTCACTTTCAGCTGATTTCCTATCTTAAAGCAAAAATCTAATTAATCCCGACATGCATGACCTTACACACTGCAATACTAAATTACATCCAATTTCGATTTCACCACATTTCAAAGTTTTCATTCCTCCAGTCTGATTAATTTATCCTCTTCCAACTGTGTGTCAGTGACTGCTTATGGATTGCACATTCCCTGCTTTTAGGTTGGATGTCAGGGGGAAGTTCTTTACAGAGAGAGCGGTGAGGTGCTGGAACAGAGAGGCTGTGGATGCCCCGTCCATCCCTGGAGGTGTTCAAGGCCAGGTTGGATGGGGCCCTGGGCAGCCTGGGCTGGTATTGAATGGGGAGGTTGGTGGCCCTGCATGTGGCTGGGCATTGGAGATTCATCATCCTTGAGGTCCCTTCCAACCCTGGCCATTCTGTGAGCATCAGTGAAAAGAAATTAGATCTCAAGAATTATCCTTTACACCTTTAGCTAACTCACCATCAGTCTCATACAGAAGAAACGTATACACAAAGTTAATAAAGCCCAGGTTAGTCACAGACTCATCCATTTAATGTATTTCTTCTATAAAAAACAGTATTTTCACAGTACTGTGTTCTAAAACTTGAATTAGATCAATCATATTACCTTTTCCTAAGCAGTCCATCCCTAGCACTGCACCTCAAATCCACTAAAAATTTTTCAGTAACACCCATTCAAACAGTATGCCCATGTACAGGTTTCCTCATAAAGTCTATCTTGTAGGATCTTTATGAGTGTGCTTCGAAATACCTTGGATTTAAATTAAATCTTTATCTAGCTTTAGCAATCAACATTGCAGGATTCAGTAGTGATTGAAAAAATTTGTACCAGCTTGAGCCAATCTTTCATCCATCCAGTCCCACAGAGTTTATGACATTAAAGGTTTTGACTACTTGATTCAATATCTTAGATAAAGTCAGTGGACTGTCATGCTGGTACTGCAAAAATTGGGTAATTATTTAATAGAATCTGATTTCCAGTACTGTCAAATTGATACAATATTTAATAGATAGGAAAGTAATGATGAGAAACAAAAGAACAAGTATACTTGCTCTAAACCCTTCATTTAACAAGTTTCTATTTGACTTTCTCAAATCTTAAGTTACTGTTTTGACATGAAACATCAATGATTTAGAAATTAGTAACTTGTAAGTACATTATCAGTTACTGCAAGCTTAGATCTTCATTCATGGAGACGAGGGCGTAATTTTACAATACTGCTGACATGCACTGTGTTGATAAAGCATGCTATTTCTCAAACTGGCTTTTAAAGTTCATTTACATAAAATAATAATATATATACATGTAATATACATAGACATAGTTAAGAAAACCAGCAATATCCTGTTTTTGCTAACTGTAAAAGTCAGGCAGTTTACTCCCAATCTTTTATATGTGGATTGATAACAAGTATTTTTTTTTTCTTTCAGTCTAAAAAAAACATTTTGAAAATAGTAATCATCTGCTAAGTAATAGTTAATCACCTGTTTTTCATGTAAGAAGAGTGACTAGCTGAAGACAGCGGTGAGATTGCTTGGTTAGGAAGCAAGCAAGCCACAGAAACTTGCTGAAAGCATTAGATATCTACCTTGTTGTTTAGGACAACATGGTACTATACAACATTGGGGATATTCTATAAGAGAAACGGAAAACCACATCAAAGAAACTGAAGCCCTTCTTTAAGGCTGGATGATGATGCTGTCTACACTTCCACAGTCCTCCATTACTGAGCCATCCAAGTTAAATGCTTATTCTTAGCATTCCCAAGAAAGAAGACTGAGAATCCTTATTGGGGAACTATTATAGAAATACAGTCTTCTGCTGAAAAGCACAGCCTTCTTTTGTTACAATGAAAAAATTGCAAGTTTCTTCACATCGTTTGCCTATATTATTAATGCAAGCAAGACTTCAAATACTAACTGAGTGATGATGTGTCAATAAGTGCAAGTCATGTCCGATGATCATTCCCTTTGCTGGCCCACAACGTATTTATATTTGGATGCAAGGACAGTCAGTCCAGTGAACTTAAAACCTTCTATAAGGCTCCCCTACATCTACTTTTAAACAACTATTAGTCATTCAAGATTTTCTCACAAAAAGAGATTGCACACAGAGGAATATGTACATCTAGCAGGAGATCTTGTTTGTTTCATTCACTGTAGAATTTTCAACTAGCTTCACGTACTTCTAGGCTCCTGCAAAGGTCACCTAATTTTGCCCATTAACATGTGATTTTCCTACAGCAGATGGAAAAAAGCTTCACCTGATTTAAATGACCTTTGCGGCCTTCATGAACTCTTAAGCTATTTTATACACACACACCACACTGCTAACATGATACACTGGAAATGTTTTCAAAAGATATGCAAAACAGATTACTGAACTAATCATTATCTCTTCTTAAGATTTTTTTTTAAGTCATGTTCCTTTTCTGTATGACTTTCAAATAAGTATTATCTGCTTGAAACCCCTCAGAACGCAGGCATGTAGAAAGACGCCAGTGGATTATAAATGATTATATTCTTAATGTTCTAAATTATTAAAATTGCTGCCTTTCAGCACCACTGTTTCTGGACAAGTATAAAGTGTTTTCCAAGAGCCTTAAGTCTTTTTGACTAAGATATCAATCACAAGCCTTTTTCAAAAATGTCTCCTGGAATGGATATCCATCCTTTTTCATTTTGCCAGAGATGAAAACTATACCCAGCTGAATATCCAACTTTCCATGCACTTGTATTATCAGAGCACCCCAGAGACCTAAATGATGGTCAGGATTTGAACAAATTCATGTTATTGTGCTAAACCTCTTCATTTCTTTGGAATTTTTAATACACTGTATGCTTTAAAGAATCAGTAATGGGTTCCCTAGATAACCGAGGTTTTGGTAATATGCTGGGAGGCTGAGAATTTAGGAATCCAAATACAAGTCTGAGATTTGTTGCTGGAATAACACTAATTTATCTACTAAAGTGCTGGTTTCCTGTAGTTTGACCAGAGGGACACTGAATGAAGCCCTTGTAAGAAGGCTAAAGGGGGAGAACTGAAGGACTACAGGCTGTCCTACTTCTGTCGTAATTCAGTTTCTAAAACATGATTTAGGTTCTACAATATGGCTTAGGTTTGGCTGGTACCAGTCAAAAATGCTCAACTCACTTGAGCTCATATTTGATTCCTCTTTCATCCTGCATTCCTGCACTCTGCCATGTGCACCAATAGGGCACTGTGGTGCCAGAATGTTCCACGTACATCCCAAGCAGCAGATCCCAAAGTTACTGTTACAGGTAACAGTAAGTTAAAAGTGCAATAGTTGGATTGGCAGAATACAACAACAGTCTCTGGCTGGTAAATGGGTAATTCCCCATTTTACAAAACTGACCTCTCAAATGAATGCCTGCTATTTCCTAGACAAGTAAAAATCTGTTCTTATCTATACACCCAATTTGAATTTGGCTGCCAGCAAGGCAGGCCATTCACGATGGTGCCAGCTTTCTAAATGCCTGGCTCCAAGTATCTGCTTTGGTTACTTTCCCCTTGGATATTTCATGGTTCAGGGATGCAGACTATAAACAGTTTGACAACTCCTGAATAGAGATAAAAGTAACTTCAAGTCCTAGGACTTGTGTATCTTCTTTCTCTATTAAAATTTTACCTATTTTAGAACGTGCAGTATTATATTTTTCTTTGAAACAGTCACAGCATTGTTCTCACTCAACACATCTGCTTTACCTGAAGAACACAAAAGGCTCAGCAAAACCTTGACTAAAAGTTCACAATACTACCATTATCCATCAATCTACAAAGGAAGACAGGTTATAAAAGTAATGTTCTACTTTCTGTGCAGCTACTCTTGGAAAACCAGAAAGTAATGGATGCTCTAACTTCCTTAGAGACCTCAAATGCTCACCGTACAACAGCAAACAGGCATTTTCAAGATAAATACTGCTTTTGAAGAAAGGGTTATTGTTTCCCCTTTTTCACAGGGCATATGAAACACTGCGTTCGAACAAAATAAACACTATGATTCTATATCATTCATTTACTTTCTCTTTAGGCAGATGCATTTCCAACGTAGAAGCAAGCACAGACTTCCATCCATCCAAGTTCCCTCCTAATTCTTTTCTATATCAAACTTCTATCAGAACTCCCCAGTAGTTAACAAGCAGAGCAGACTCAGTGCTCTGCAGATCAGCAAGGAGACCATAAGTCCTCGCTTCGGAACACACATCCCTGCTCACACTTCTGACACAACGGAGTTCAACTGCAGAATGTGGTGTTTTATTTTTTGCTGCTATCAGATTGCATTCACACACACACCCCGCCGTCATGTTTGCATTCACGAGTGAGCAAACTTTCAGCGCCTGTAACCATAAAGCTTTCACTTGCAATTTAGGTTTGAAATTCTCTGAAAGGCAAACGATGTTGGAAACATTCTCGTAACGTGGGATAAATGTATCTACAGAAAATTCAAATGCATCCTCGGGTAACTACGTTAAAACCACGAGTAAGTTCTGAATCTGCTGACTTGCTAATTGACAAAAGCAGCAAAGTCACTTTCCCTTCAAATTGCACCTTAGATAAGAAGCCTATATACAAAAATAACCAGATTTCTCTTCCAGAGGGAAAACCAGAGTCAATATTTGCCTTCAGTTTCAAGTATGTGAAAAACTCTTCTAAGTGTGACTCCTTTTTATATCTTTTCAGATAAATTATCTGACATCAAGGATAACGCTGTAATAAAAGCAAAGCAAAATCTTTTTGCTTCACAGCGAGAAAAATAAATATTTATAGACTTTTAATTTGGGCTTATTTGCAGAGAACTCTGCATATCAGGATGAGCTAGCTATGAAAACAATGAATAAAAATAGCCAAGGACATAAGAAGCAGGACAGACAAGGAATCATCATTTTGATGGCTTCCTTTGACAACTGCTCTGTGTATTGAAAAATACAGCTTAGCCTCCAAACTGGCCTCTGCTGGTATTTTTTGAAAATAAATTACTTTATTACAACCTTCTAGTAGAATTAATTCTGCTTGAAGATGTTATCTACCACTGCAACAACCATATTTCCTCCCCCCACCCTCTCTGCTATGCTGAGCTGAGCACAGCCTGGATCTGCCCTCCTTTTACCCATCACCAGGAGTGACAGCATTGGGTTTCACCTCCTCCAGCACCTTCTGCACTCCTCCATCTTCTTTTCCAATACCAACAACATTACACAGAGTTCAAATCAAGCAGTAATTACGGAGCAATGTTTGTGCTTCACCCCCACCCTCTCCTTTTAGGCAACATTATTATGTTGAAAAATCGCAGCTCAAGTTGAATTTGTGGAGATGAAAAGCTCAGTTAAAAAGTCAACTATAGAACCAGGAATGGAGAAAAATTAGATTGAAGCAAGTTTGAAGCCAGAGGCCTTGCCAACACTTTCTCACCCTAACAACACCCTGATAAAAGCAAGGGTTTAATTGCATTTTTCTCTCCCATACTAGTGGACATATTAAAACTATATGTTGGAGAGAGGGAAGTTAACTTGATAAATTTTTTAGGGCTGTAGAAAGAATGGCTGGTAAATAACAAGCAAGATATATACTGCAGTATGAACTCCTCAGTTTTGTGAAACAGAACCCAGAAGCACCAGGCTTTATCTGAGCCCATTCTGCAACCATCGCACAACGCCTGGGCATTTTGCCCATGTTGGTGCTTCTGGCATACAGCAATATCAACATAAATAAACCCAGAGCAGAGCTGCTTTTCACAGAACCACAAAGGTTGGAAAAGAGCTCTAACATCATCCAGCCCAACCCCAACCCACCCCACCATGCCCACTGACCACGTCCCTCACTGCTACATCTCCACGGTTCTGAGCACCTCCATGGATGGTGACCCCACCACCACCCTGGGCTGTGCCACTTTTGGAGAAGAAATTTTTCCTAAATTCAGAAATCCGAACAGACTGCAGAAGTTTAGATTTGTGCATCTGCCCAGAAAAATCTGCACTGACCACACTCATGGAGAAACTGCAGGACGTGACAAGCAGGCACTGGGAGCAGTCACTCCACAAAGACCGCTGCTGTGCAATGAGGAGCAACTGAGCCAGAAGCAGCTGGGGCTACAGGGGAACACCACACAGAAACACAGATTTGCTGATGGTTTCTCACATTGCTGCCCAAAACGGAGCAACCCACTGCTCCATATACAATTTTCCTTAAGATTTCATTGCACTTCTCTCCATATCCCACTCCATTTTCCCCCTTAACAACAGATCTTAAAATCTGAAGATCCTTGAATGTTAATCACCAAAGGCCTGATAAAAACTGCAGCCAGCAGCTGCCTCTCAGAGGAAATGCTCTGGGACTGCCCTCCACGGGGACAAAAAGCAGCACCACAACATTCATTTGCTTGGTTGTGGTTTCCAGAGGAGCTTCCTGCATTCCACCATCACCTACAGCTGCTAGAAAAGAAAGTGATGTGAGGAAACTTCAATTCTTTGAACGGGTAGATAACAGCAAGATAAGAGGAAATGGTTTTGAGAGAGGGAAGATTTAGGTTGGATGTCAGGGGGAAGTTCTTTACAGAGAGTGCGGTGAGGTGCTGGAACAGCTGCCCAGAGAGGCTGTGGATGCCCCGTCCATCCCTGGAGGTGTTCAAGGCCAGTTGGATGGGGCCCTGGGCAGCCTGGTCTAGCACTAAATGAGGAGGCTGGTAGCCCCGCATGTGGCAGGGGGCTGGAGCTTCATGATCCTTGAGGTCCCTTCCATCCCTGGCCATTCTGTGATTCTGTGATATTAATAGTCTGAAACTTTAAGGTTTCCCTCCCCAGCAGACTTCCCTGGTAACGATTCTCAGCACCGCGGCATCTCTCTGTATCTTAGGCTCACACAACGGCTTAGGTTGGGAAGGACCTTAAGCCCACTCCGTTCCAGCCCTTTGCCACGGCCAGGGTTTCCACGCGGCAGCTCAGGCATCACAGGCTCCATCCAACTTGGCCTTGAATGCCTCTGGGGACGGGGCACCCACACTTCTGTGGGCAGCAGTGCCAGGGCCTCACCGCCCCCTGAGTAAAGAGATTTCTCTTTGCCTGGAACCTAAATCTCCCTCTGTTTTGCTTAAAAACTGTTCCTACGTGTCCTGTCTCTGCCTGACAGTGTGAACTGTTGCTGTCCCTCCTGTTAAGCTCCCTCTAAGTCCTGGAAGACTTAGAATCCAGAAGCAAGAGGCATGAGATTGGCTTGTAAGCACAGCTGGGTACAGACTGAATGCCTGCATGGGCAGGTGAGCCTTACAAGCAGTAATGAGCCGCTTGGTGGGGCAGAGTCAGTGCCATGATGGCAGGGGATGGCTGCAGGATGGGCTGGGCTGCGTGCCTGCGGGATGGAATGCCAAAGGTCAGCTGTGTACAGCCATGGTGGGAATTACTGCCACTGAACTGTATAATCAATGAAAAAATATATAAAGGAATATTATATAATCAAATAATATTAAGATGTTATAATAACAAAATAAGCAAGAGAGTTAGGCACAGCGAGATAAAGAGAATAAATAGGATGCTTACCCATGTCGTGAGCTCGCTCAAGAAACTCCAGTGGAGTGGATCTTCCAAAGAGAGATCCTTCCCCACTGATAGTCAGCTCTTAAATGGGTTTAGGAGAGGTGGAGCCAGGCTCCACCCCTTCCTGCAGCACAGGTGAATTGCTTTCATCTGTGCTCCCAGGGCAGACTCATTGCTCGCCTCAGGTGATTAATCAGAGGTTCAGGCTGTGACTCAGCAGTTCCCATACATGAATGCAGCGTGAGAAGTTGGTCGAGCTGTAGTGTTTCTTGTTGGCAGTAAAACCCAGGGAGGTTTGCTTAGTCTAAAGTGTGTGTAGGGTGGCACTCACATTATGCATCTTCCAAGTGTAGTAGCAACAGCAGTGATCAGATTTACGCAAGGGAAGGTGACTTTTCTTACTTTCTGGAGGCAAACACTGAGGGGAGGTGTTTGGAAATGCTGTTACTGATCGATGATTAAAAAAGAGGTTGCAGTGACATCACGTCCAAGTTTTTCTTAGTTGTCCAAGGAAACCAGATGCCAGGCCTCGTGCTCGCTGTGTTGGGTTAAATGCTCATCTCGTACATCCCGGTTATGGCTCACAGTAGCACCTCAGACTGTTTTCTGGGAGGAACATAAGCCACGTCAGCACGCTCCTGACTGACACAACTGTCTTGCTTCCAAGCGGCTGCTGTCTGTGTGCTGCTGCACAAAGCCAGGGGCACACCTAACGTGCCCTATCTTCAGCATGGTACTCCACTGTACCATTTAAGCGTGCATTTATAAGAGAAGAGCAGCTGTATTTAATTCCCGTCTGCTCCAGATTAGAAAAGTTGCGACCTGGCAAACCAACCAAACTGCAGCTTGCCTCTGGCGGGAGCTCGGGCCGCTCAGCCTCGTTTGGTTGCACAGGGAAGTGCCATAAAAACTAAGAAGTGTGCTTGAAGTTGAATCTAATCATCCACGCTGCAGCTGGGAGTCACCTGTTTGCATCCAGCTTAATGTCTGTTTCCAAACGTGCTGCTTTCAGCCTCGCTGACGCTTTGTCTTATGAGATGTGAGCTTGAACAAAACACTCAAATTTCAGGCAACCATCGAACGACTTGGGTTGGAAGGGGCCCTGGGATGCGTGTCGTCTGGCCCACGGACTTGTGCACATTCAGTCTTACCAGGTGCCTGTGGCAGCCTCTGCTGTGGCCGTGCCAAGGCCACCTCCGTGGCAGCCCCACGCTGCCCTGCGTGCACCAGCGGCCCCGACAGGGCAGCTGCAGGCAGAGAGCTGGCGCCCAGCACAGGGGCGCTGGGCAGAGGAGAGAGACGGGCACCCAGGGAAGGGTTCCTGGTGTGGGAGCTGAGTGCGATGGCGTCACGGTGCTGCGAACACACAATTCCATGCAGGACATACTGCATGGAGAGCTGGCACCCAGTTAGGTGGTAGCCGTCTGAGGGCTCAGAGTCTCAGGGTTCTGGGAGTAAAGTGCTGCAAAGTAGTGGCATCTGGGTCGCTAAATTGTTTTCTTTTTGACAGCCTTACGCTGTTCTGTTTCCAGACAGCAAAATCATCACGTCGTGGTGGTTCTGACTTGATGGTGTTGCATCACAAAGCAGTGGTCAGCCTAAGCAGAATGAGGGAGCTTTTTGATATCTGTGCTTATCATTTGCAATTAAATGCCTTGGTCCTCCTTTCTCAAAGCAGTGGCAACTCGGCTGCTTTGCGTTTTTAAAAAGCAGCTCTTTTACAACAATGCATTTTGATGAGGTATTCTCCCCACCTGCTCCAAGAGGGCAAGGCCGGAGCTGGCCTGAAAAGGAGAGGCCCAGCGGCACCTTCCGTGGAGCAGATGTGAAGGAGAGCTGCCCCAGAAGCAGCCCTGAGGCTCAGCCTGCGTGGCTGGCTGCTGCCGGGCAGCACAGGCCCCGTCTGCAGCAGCTCCAGAGGAGGACAGGCAGCAGCAGCACCGTGGGCTCTGTGCTCCCCAGGTGCCGTGCCAAAGCCCCTGCCTGGGTCGCTGGTGGCCGTGCAGCCTCAGGTGCAGCTGGCACACGGCCGGGCTGTGCTGCAGCAGCAGGCAGAGCCCTGCTCAGCCCTCTGCCCCCTGGTGCGTGCTGCCACGCAGTCACAGAGCTCGGGCTCTCAGGGTTCTGGAAGTCAGCGGTTTCACCAGCCGACCTCTTCCTCGTTCCCCGTCCCTGTTTTGCACTGGGATTCCGGGCTTACAGTTTAGCTTCCAGAAAGAAAGAGAGGCAACAACTGCTCATTTTAGGTGTGTGAATGTTTATTGACAGTGCCCAGCTCCCCCCGCGCCCTCTCTGTGGCAGGAGGGCCATCCCAGCTGTCGTCGTAGCGGAGGTGTTGTGTTCTTCCGGCACTCCGCGCTGTTTGCTGGGCTCTGTGCAGTGCCTGGCTCGGTGGTAGCGGCAGCCCAAAACCGGGCACTGTGGGCTGACCGAGGCTGATCAGCGGGGGCCGGAAGGATGAGCTCGAGCTGCCGGTGGTCTTCTCCGGCGGCGCGGGGAAGCGATGGTCGGCCAGAGCTGAGGCGGAAGAGCCGTGCGGTGCCTCAGCCTCTCCCCCGCCTGCGCTTTCCGTCCCGGTGCCGTTCCCGGCTGAGGTCGGGCCGCCCGCTCACAAGCGGGGCCCGTCGGGGTGCCGCGCGTGCTCTCCGGCGCCCATCTGCCGCTCGCGTGCCGCCCGCCTGAGCCATTCGCGGTCCTCGTCCTCCCGCGGTGGCTCCTCGAAGCGGCTGCGCTGGTTGAGCTCCCCGTGCCAGGAGGAGCTGCGCACCAGCGGGCGGGGGGACCTGGAGCGGCTGCGCGGCGGGCGCCGTGCTGGGACGCTGCGGGACCGGTGGGCAGATCTTCTCTCCTGCCGCTCCCTGGTGCGCTGCAGCCTTCCCGGGTGCCGGCGGGTCGGGGGGCGACCCGAGGGGCGCCAGTCCAGGCACTGCTTGCTTAAGATTCTCTGGCGGCACAGGGGGCAGTTGTCGCTGTTGGCGGCCCACTGCTGGATGCACTCCCTGCAGAAGATGTGCCTGCAGGGCAGGGCGCGGATGGTGTCCACAATCTGGTCCAGGCAGATGGGGCACCGCTCCTCGCGGGCCTCCACCGGCCAGACCCACGCCTTGCGCCTCCGGTCGGGAGCCGCCTCCCGGCTCATGGCTGCGGCTGCCCTGGCGCTGTGGGGCTCCAAGGATGGATTGGGAGCCCCAAGGATGGATTTGCTGGAGGCTGCCTCTTGCAGAGCAGTCAGCAGTCTCCGCGCCTCCACTCGCAATCCACTCGCAAGACTCTGCTGTCTCACGCACTGGCAAGGTCTCAGTGTCTCGTGCTCCCACAGGAAGACGCGCACACCTCGAGAGTCGCCAGCAAGACTCACTGCGGGCTGGGCCCGCTGGGTATTTATAGGCACCCGGCGCATTGTGAGGTCATGGGCTGAGTGTGACTCCGCGATGCCATCACAAGAGCACAGACAGGTGGAGGTTTGCTGTCCGGTTGTTATGGCGTTCCTATTTTTGGCATTTGCCTGCCCGAGTCCATCCAAGGACTTTCACTGGGACATTTTCACAAGCAGTGACAAATAAATGATTGATGGAAGCCACCAATGGAATGGATTTGGTGTTGCCATTGATCAGTGCTGTAGCTGTTTGATAGTAGTGCTAGTGCTGGTGTTTGATAGTAGTGCTAGCAAAGTAAATGCTCTGCTGGGTATTTGTCACCAAGAAGTGGAGGGGCAGTGCTTAGCAAGAAGGGATCCCTGTCTTGGTGGGGAAGGAGCAGCACAGCTTTTCTGTTCCTCTTGTCTCCTCAATTTCTCTTCCCGCCCCTTGTCTGCACCCTCCAGGACTTTCCATTACATCCCAACCTAATCTGTTCTCTTTTAGGGTGACTTTTAACGTCTCTTGGGTGCAGAGTCTTGAACATCAGTCATGTTTATAGCATGTTCCTATTGGAGGGTGTTATCCTACTCCGGGTATGAACTTTAATATTAACTTCTGCCTCCTTCACGTCACCTGTTTATCATTAGTTCTCCTGTCTTATTTGTGGGTTGGTTGGGGGTGAATGTTTTCTTTCCTCTCCCTTTTCTGGCCAATGTCCTTGTGGAAGGAAGCCTTTGTCAGTCTTCACGTCCCTTGCCAAAGCTGCCTCCAGATGTGCTTTGGAGAGCGTTGGCGGCCAAGGGGCTTCTCTGCAGGGCTGCTTTCCAGCTGGTCACTCCTCACGTGCCCTGGTGCCTCAGGTTGTTCCTCCCCGAGGGCAGGACTTTGCACTTCCCCTTGCTGCAATCCTTGAGATTCCCCTCAAGCCGTTTCTGCAGCCCGCCCGGATCCCTCTGGCTGGCTGCACGGCCTTCTGCTGCATCAGCCGCTCCTCCCAGTTTGGGATCTCGGCGGCCGTGTGAGGGTACGCTGTGTTCCGTCACTCAGATCCTTCTTGAGGCTCTTCTCTGGGACTGGACCCACTTGTGACCCCTGGGAAGAGCCTGCAGGGTGGCTGCAGTTCTTCCAAATTCAGGCAGAGCAGCAGATCTGCAGAGGTGCAGAGGGGCACGGGTATCTCAGCCTTGCACTGTTTGCACATTGCCCCGAGTCATTTTCCAGGTGCAGGTGAAGTTGTTTCATGGCACAGTTACAACTGTATCCCAAATGCCTACAGTTGCTGATGGCCCTGCTAGCATGTAAGCATCTCATGCTGCCATCTGAATGTGGTCATTCAGCTTGCAGCCCTGTCTCTTAGCTTCATTACCTACCCTCAGGTCCCTGCCTCATGTCACCAACTGGCATTTCACTCCTGTAGCCTGGAGGCCGGTAACGAGCGGCGTCCCCCAGGGGTCTGTCTTGGGACCGGTGCTCTGTAACATCTTTATCAATGACATCGATGACGGAATCGAGTGCACCCTCAGCAATTTGCTGACGACACTAAGATGGGTGGCGCGTTTGACATGGCTGAAGGAAGGGATGCCATTCAGAGGGACCTCGAGAGGCTAGAAAGGTGGGCCGGGTGAACCTGATGAGGTTCAACACGGCAAAGCGCAGAGTTTTGCACTTGGGCCGGAGGAATCCCAGGCATCCATACAGACTGGGAGGAGCGGTCCTGGAGAGCAGCCCTGTGGAGAAGGACCTGGGGGTCTTGATAGATGAACAACTAAATATGAGCCAGCAGTGTGCCCTTGCGGCTTGGAAGGAAAATGGTATCCTGGGCTCCATCAAAAGAGGGGTGGCCAGCAGGGACAGGGAGGTGATAGTTCCCCTCTACTCCGCTCTTGTGAGGCCCCATCTGGAGTACTGCGTCCAAGTGTGGAGCCCCCAGTATAAAAAAGACAGGGAGCTGTTGGAGAGGGTCCAGAGGAGGGCCACAAAGATGATCAGGGGACTGGAGCACCTCCCCTATGAAGACAGGATGAGGGAGCTGAGCTTGTTCAGCCTGGGGAAAAGAAGGCTGCGGGATGACCTCATTGCAGCATTTCAGTACCTAAAGGGAGCCTACAGAGGGGAGGGGAATCAACTCTTTGAAAGGGTAGATAACTGCAGGACGAGGAGAAATGGTTTTAAGTTGAGGGAGGGGAAATTTAGGTTGGATGTCAGGGGGAAATTCTTGTGGTGAGGTGCTGGAACAGCTGCCCAGAGAGGTTGTGGATGCCCGGTCCCTAAAGGTGTTCAAGGCCAGGTTGGATGGGGCCCTGGACAGCCTGGTCTCGTATTAAGTGGGGAGGTTGGTGGCCCTGCGTGTGGCAGGGGGTTGGAGATTCATGATCCTTGAGGTCCCTTCCAAACCTGGCCATTCTGTGATTCTGGTGATTCTGTGAAATAGCCACAGCCATTCCTGCCTGGAGGGCTCTCCTCTGCACCATGTGCACTGAAAAGCTGTGGCCATCAGGAACAGACCATCTTCCCTTGTTATCTGAGCTGCAGTTCGGAAAGCCAGGATTCCTTCTACCTTTGCACAGTGCAGCAATACAAGAAGCTTGCGCTTCTCAAGCAGAATCCTCATGCTCAGTGCATCCAAGCAATGACTCGATCTTGTAATTTAGGAATTCCTCAGAGGAGGATTTGACTATTCTGGAGGAAAGCAAGAGACTATCTTTCACAGTAAACAGCATCAGTTCCCCCCAGAGGTGAAGACAGATATGTGCCCACTCTGACTGCTATAGCTGCTGCTTCTCAGGCTGATCACAGTCAACCCACAAGAACTGTGGAAAATGGAAGATTCTCCATTTTTCTAATGCTTCCCACAAATCCAACTATCATCTTGAAATGCAATACTGTGTTAAAAAAAAGAAAAAAAATCTACTTTTTCCTGCCTTACAGAGCCTTGATCAATTCACCCAGGTTTTTAGGATAGATGAATTCTGCTTTGCAGGTAGGCAGCCAGTGCATAAGGACAACACCTGCTCTGCTCTCAACCTCTGCAGGTTGTGAAGGGTTGTGGCTGGCACCTGGGCTGGGAACCAATGAGGATACAAGTCACAGCAGTGACCCTACACATGCTACAAACGGAAGCACAGACAAATCCTAATTCTTAGTGATTTTCACAAAGCCTTTAAGCCAGCAAAACCTTGCAGAACTCGAGTCACACGATCTATTGTTTCCCTACCCTGAAACACTTGCAGGATTCATCGATATACGGAAAGTTGTCATTCAAACCGCCTGCAGCTGCAAGTAAATGGGAAATTAAGACAAGGGAATTGGGGTTAGCTGGCTCAGGTGCTGAAGGTGTGCAGGGGCTACAGTGGAAGAGACAGGGAAGAGGTGATAAATATTTACGTGAGGAATCTGAAATTTCTCTCAAATCTCAAGGCAAATTGTAAGCATTGGCAGGATTAACTCCTGGAAAGGAAGAACACTGTGCTCACATCATGAGGAATCTCTGCCCTCCTTTCCTACCCGTAAAATTGTTGCTGCAAGCCTTAATATTAAGAAAACTGTTCTGATGATTTCAAGACTCACTTTCTGGCAGTGCCAATTACCTTTAGTTCCAAAACCAAAAAATTAAATTGTTACTTTGGATCCTTCTCCTTCCTCCTATGTAAAAATATCTGCATAGACAAACACAAGAAGATAAAAGCTCAGATGACCAAACAAAGTTTATTTATTATGTGAACTGTATTGTTTAGACATTCTCTACAGGAGTTGCTTTATTACAAATGTCAGCCTTTCTGTTCCACAGTGCAGCAACCACACGCAGGACCATCAGCTGCTCTCCCAATTTGTTCTCTAACCAGCAAACCAAACCTCAAGCCCTCAAGCCCTGTAGCCCTTAACAGACCCTGAAGCACAGACAGCAGGTAGTACAAAGTACAATATTTTTCCTAACACTGCAGAAAATACCCAAGCACTCTTGACTGCTAGACTTAAGTGAGAGCAGAATGGAACAAAAATACTTCTACCATTAACACATCTCAGCTGATGCTGAAATGAGTGCTTTATTTGGAGCACGTACACAACGTCAGACTCTTCCATTCCTCATCCACTGTCACAAATACGATCACCTAAACGTTCTGTCAGGGGGATAAGACAGAGGTGAAGGCTTGCTTCACACTGCTGGCATTCCACTGTTTCTCAGTTGCCCCATCACCTCCACAACAACTAGAACCAGATGAGTATTTGCTCCATGACATACCTGCCTTGTGTCAGTCAAATTGTTCAGATCCTGAAATGATGACAGAGAATGTTAAGACTATTTTCTTACTTTCTCTAATGCTTACCACTCATCCGGAATAAGACGTACTGCATCCAAGTCCCTGCTCTCCTGAGAGGCACAGGACCTGCCCCTCTACCCTCACACGTTTGAAGAAAACAAAGCAGGGAGAATGAACACAAATTGGAGCCAGCAACTAAAACTTTGGGGGATGCATCTATAGAATTTTTTCTGGTAAGCCACTTAAATGTTTATCTGCCCATTCTATTTACATCCTCACACTTGCCTGTTTAAACAATGAAGATTCAAGCAATCTGCACTCCAAGCAGCCAACACTGAACTCACAGGCCTTTCACAAAGAAGGCACAGCCTACATTTACAGAAACAAAACCAGTGCCACCATGGCAACAAGTGAGCAAGCAGTGTAAATTCCTTCTAAAACTGGGAAGCAATCTTGCCTCTAATCACACTGATACCAGGTGTACGACTCTTAAATACAGTCATTCCTGGCACACACTTTGCAGAAAGAAAACATTAAACTATGTGTACAAATATTCACTGAAAATATATTTACAGATGTGCACTAGCAATAAAAATCGAGTCTGTAATACTGCCTGAGATGATTTTCATTCAGGTGGGAAATAATCTGAAAATAATCAACTGTGTACAAAGCCAGGATTGCAAATAAGCACGAGCTTTGAAATAAATACGTATATTTTGAAGTAAAAGTACTAAGGACTGATGTCTGTAGTCAACTTCAGCTAAAAAAAGCAGAAGTAATCAACTAGATTTGTTTCAAAGCATATGGCTGTCAAACCAGAGTTCTTCTCCACTCATTTAAAACTCCCTACCCAGAGATACCCAGGAAACACATAGACAAATGGCTAAAAGACCACTTTGAGATTAAGAACTCCCAAATAACACTGAACTCTGTTAATTTTTTGGTGGAGAGACAAAAGGGTAAGAGGTGGGCATTTGATTTTTGGGGTGGTTTTTTTTGGTAGTGGAAGAAGTTGGTATTGACCTGAGAGCTCAATGGCCCAGCACAACCCAAAGGACCATCTCCAGTAGCTTCCTTCCCTTACTTCCTCTTTGACTGAGGCCATGTAATCAGGTGGGTGAAATGAATTTTAGACAAACAGCCATCATGAAAGACCTGGCTGCAGCACTAGCTTTGATGACCTAAAATAAGGAATCATACCTCAAAAACAAAGCATTACCGCATCTAGAAGCCAGAGATGGGGTGGAAGTCTTCCAAAGCCCTTCATCTATAAATTGCTGCTTGCACAAACTCACAGCAGCCTGAAGTGCTCCATCCAAAATGAACTTCTTTTGGAGCAGCTGCAACATGGGAAGCGCACCCTGCTCAAACCCTATGTACAAAGTCAAACATCTCAGGTTTTAATGTGCTGCATCTTAGAACCTAAATACAGAGCTAACTTGAAAGGAACCACAGGAACTATTTCAGAGCTAGAATTATTTTTCTGGAGTGCAGCAAGAAATGTTTGCCATTCAAGTTCGAGAGCCAGAACAGAATAAATACCTTCCCACTTCTTGGCATGGCACATATACAGCAGTAGAAAAGCACAAATACACACCTACAGCTGTTGAACCAGGAGAGGACTTGTCAGAAAAAGGTCACAGTGAAAGGGTTGTTAAAAGTAATAAGCAGTTTGAGACAAAGCGTGTGAGTGGAGAATGAATAGCATCTTTAAAAAGCGTCAACAACAGGAGCAAACGACATCAAAAATAACAACATTCTGCAGAAGTAAACTTTCTAACGTGCTGCCTTGCACCTCTTTACATTCCCACAACTTCACTGCAGCACTTCTCCGTCCCCTCCTAAAACTGTGGCAAGCTAATCCAAGCCAGCTGGAGCAGAAGAGAGGAGCACTGAGTGCAGCCCCCATTTGGGCATCCCAGTCTTACCTACTTCTCCACTGTCAAAAATTTACTTGAGATTAAATCCTACTTTGAATGTCTGAAATTTCTACATATTTCCAATTGTTAATTATCAGGAAAAAGGAACATCACAACAATGGTTTGCTTTGGAAGTGAAGTTTAGGGGTCTCAGGCTGTGTCTATAAATTACAGGCATACAGACAGACTCACGCATATAAAATCCTATTCTTATTGATAACAAGTAGGTTACAGAAGTTACCAAATTCAGTACCAGCTAAAGATACCTGGATATCTATGGAGCCCCTTTACATTCCCTAAAACCTAAGAAGTACCAACATGAAGTGCATAGGTTCCCAGTTGTCTGTCTGTCCCAGACTGGAGGCAACTGTACGATCTCACATGGTTGCTATAAGATACAAACGTGGTTCTCATTGTCTTGTGAGTTGAAACATATGGAAATTTAAAGTGTGAAATTGCAAATGATTTCTACATCTTGCATCCAAAATGCAATTATGTACAGATCTCATATTTTCTTTCGTGGCAAACAGTTCTGTCAGAGAGCTTACAAGCTTGAAAAAGCACTATGCTTCTGGTCCTGTACTTGCAATTTAAGGTAAAAATAGATTCCACTGCCCTGTACCTCAGCGAGCATTTCCATCCCCCTAGTATTACGTCTGAAAAATTCTGTCCTACTATTTTCTTCACACGAACAAGATGGAAAGAAAACAGGAAAGCATTTCCTTCATTGACCCGATGAGCCCTGAATGCCAGACATCCCCACTCATCCTTCCATTAGACAGCCCTCCTCCCTCCATTCCCTGCAGACCACCCTGACAGACCTGCAAGAAATTACCTCCTATATCTGCACTTCCCTTCATGTAATGAATTATTTCCTTCTGTAGAAATGGCTGATCAAGATTCCTAATGTAACGTCACAAAAAAGCTGAATAAACTTTAGCCCCATATGTCATCAGAGAGTGTTTATTACACCTTCCAAACAACATCAAATACAAAGGTTGTTTGTTTTTTTTTTGTCTGTTTGTACCAGGAAAAAACAGTTAAATGTGGCTGTTTCATCATGCCACATCACTGCTTTTTCTTTGAAGCAGTCCTTAGTACAATTTAACCATCAAAAGAAAGAAACCCAAAGGATTACGCATAGCTAATCCCTGCACCAAAGAACTTCAAAGTTGCAGTAGGTATTGCTTAATAGCGAAGGTTTCCATGGCTTTTAAAATACAAAGGCTTTTGATATCACGTTAATAATTAATAAATGACAGAGCTGATGATCAGTAGGTATAACTGTGTGAAGGAGGACCCCACCAAAACTGCATTCACACACACAAACTGGCAATAGCATGGCCTGAATCACAGCACAGCTTTGGTTGGAAAGGAACTTAAAGATCATTCAATTCCATCCCTTATCAACGATTAACAGTCGCTACTAATAACTGGCACAGGACTTCAGATTCCTCCCACCTCTATCTGAAACAAATTCAGAAGGAACAACTTCAGGCTATGTTAGGACTTGACAGCTCTTTTCCCCCTGAGCAGTGACCTTGACTTTCACAACTCCTCATTTCCAGCTGGTCAGGTAGGTGAGTTAAGAGGTTCTTTGTCCCCACAAACACTTCTCCTACTGATAGCAGGAGCACATAACCCCTGAAACACCATCACCTTCTGCTTTATAGTTCCCAGCTCACCTATAGAGGTTTGAATGCACTGTTTACAATCTCATCCAACTCAGCTTCTGGATGATGCTGTGCCTGGAAGCACAGAGTTCAGTCCCCATAGCCACACAGAGTACTTAAATTTCTGTGGCACATGGCACTTTGCATCATGCATTAACATCAGCCCTTTGATATTTTCTCCCTTCCCTAGTAGCTTTTTTATGCATAACGACGTTCTACTTGAAGTCTGCTCCAGGGGAATGAATACTATGGGATGGATTTGTACACACAAGCTTTAGAATTAGGTCAAGGGCAGGCACCAGCTCTCACCTTTAGCTGCCAACACAGCTCCTAGGGACACGAGGACCCACAGAGGGGCTTGGCTGCAGTCACACAACGCTTGCAGTGGAGGGGTCATGAGACCCAACAGTAAATAAATACATCACCAGTACCAGCACATGTGCATATAAGCTGTCAGATGGGTAATGCAGCAGGCAGCATGCTCCTTTGCTGCTGGCAGGAGAGCCCACAACCTGGGGATGTTGCCAGTGCCATCTCAGCCTCACCAGAGCTCTTTGGACGGCACGGTGACTTGAGGGAGGGTCAGCAGCAGGAGAACTGCCTGTTACATACACATGGTTGAGACTGAATTTTCACAAGTGCTTTTCCCCCTGCCTATTGTAAGGGCCCATAGGGGAATGTGTCATTGTTGCTTTCATCAGGAGGCAGCTTTGGCACAGCTCCTTTCACTCTGGCTGGAGCAGAGAGCAGACAGGAGTAGGACCTTTTCCAGGGACAGCCACAAAACCCAAAGGGAAGAGCTGCGCAGTTCCTGGCAATGACCTCCATCCATAATGGAAAACAGAGGTCACTGCCAGGAACGGTCAATGCCATTCCACTCCTCCATGGAGGAGAAGAGCCAATTTCCCAATAGTTAATTGTACCTACATTTTGAATACTCTTGTGGCAATGAGTATCTCGTTATCAAAATTAATTAGAAGCTGCAGGAAGCAGAGGAGTGTGAAAAGATGATGCCTCAAATGAAACACTTCAACAGACAGAAAGACAACAGTCTGTTACTTATTGGGAGGGACAAACCTGCCTTGGCTCTATCGAATGAGGACGTGCTCTGTAACAGCTGAAAATGAGATGAAAAGAAGAGCAAACCTCTCTGGGGAGCAAAGGGACAGCATTAGAAAGTGAGTTGAAGGCATCAGGCTGCATCAAAGCAGCTCAGCCAGGTCAGCCCATCGGGCTATGTCTAGTAAGCTTTTAGACAGGTAGGATTTGTGTCTAGGCCATTTTTTTAATCCTATGCCGTAGGGTGAGCCGGGATTTATTCTTTACAATTTCTTGTTGGTGATATTTTGTAGGGGGGTTTTGTCAGCGTTTGGCTGTTATTTAAATAAAGACTGTCTATATATATCCTATGTGGTACATAGGATAGAGCAGAAGAGTTGGAGTCGTTGCCCATGACCCAGATTTAAAAAAAAAAAAAAAAAAAAAAAAAGTAAATCAGGAAAACAGAGTGAGGTGCAGCCTTGCACTGGCAATCGTGAGATAACATCTCAGCTGAGAGCAGCATCACTGCAGAGCCAGGAGAACTGGTGCTGCTGGGTGACAGCAGGATCCGGCTGTTTCTCGGTGCCTGCTGCAGGCGGGGGGAGCGTGCACCTCAGCAGGCGTTAGGGAACAGAACAGAGCAGTAGCAATTTTTCTCCTCGTTCTCATGTGTTTGCGTTTGCAACCATATGGGTGGGTGAATCAAGATCTCGTGCAGCCATGGCTGTTTCTAAACAAAGCATGTTTCTGTAAACTAGGGGGATCCATTACAGAGCACAGAAAAACATTCCAGCGCGCAGCCTAATAACATGTTTTGTCAATTAGCTCACTCGCCATTCAAAGGAGTCACAATTCTACCCTTCTCCCTTTTTTTTTTTTTTCCTCCTTAGAAATAGAAAAAGCAGCAGTTTTAGAAGTGATTCTTAAACTCAATTAGCATTTATTATAACTTCCCAGGTACAACCTACGCTTATCTCCCAACAGCATAAAGAGAGGTCTCGTTGAGAGGTTATGATAAAAGTAGTCATTTCACAGCTGATCTCCGCACACTGTTTTAACAATCCTGCCCGTTTCTGGAAAATCCTGTCACCCTATAATCTTCAGGAAGATTAAAGGTACATAACAGAGCTTTAAAAACCCACGTGTGCTTAAGGTCTCTTATTAGTCAGGTTTTCCCGAAACTCGCTGCTCGTTATGCTCACAGCCAGGCAGCGCAGTTCTGTAATCCCGGCTGTGTGTCAGCTGAGCGTGCAGGGGATCCTGGCTGCCAGCAGGTCAGAGAGCACCCCAGGACCATTATGGGATGCGGAGGTGACAGCAGAGCAATGTGCTGAAGCAATCTGAGGTATCCTGTGGTTAACTCCAAGTTTTCTGCATCCTCCCCTCTGCATGGACACACTAATGCTACGCTTCTGAGAGTAAGGAAGTTCATCTTTAAGGTAAAATCAAAGCCCTGAATACTCCATAGCTCGCTGGTTAATACATGCCCCCAGAACAGTGAGATAATAAGCAGTGCTCCGATAATTAGTGAAGGGCAGCATGTTCCCCTTCTTCCTCTTCCTTGTAACATCTGCTTGACTCACTGTTCTTATTGTTGCTGCTCTTCGGGTTTTATTTTAAAGAGTAGGCTGCTATGAAGATTAAATATCCTGTGATTGGAGAGGGACAGAGCAAATGCCATGCTGAACTCCCAGCTTTCATTTTCTCATCAGCTGAAAGCAGTTTTATAAATGCTCATTAGGAACAGCCGCAGCACCTCCCTGTGCAGGTGGCCAAACCTGGAGCAGTTTGAATCAGTGTTTCTCTGTCTACACAACAGGCACTTCATCCTCCTACAGTTCTGAGCGCTCAGACTGGGCTCATTCGGGGGCTCTTTAATCTCTGAAGGAGTACAGGGAGCACCTGAATGCTTCTTTACATTTGTACCAAAAGAAAGAGGGTAATGGCACTGTACCTGAATCCATCTCTTTTCTGTTCAGTAGGGAGAAGCCAAAGCCCTGCTGATTTGTTTTGCACATGGGCTTGCTGAGAGCTCAGTTCAAATGAGCACTACACATCTGTCTGCTCAGCTCTCATCCCTGCTGCAATGGCACAGCGGAGTGAGACCATCCAGAAGGATGATGCTCAGATGATCACTGCTGGAAAGGACTCAGCTCCCAGCTTCGAAGGAGCCCTCCAGGTGCAGCAGAAACAAATACTGCCTCAGCACGGTGGTGTGCAGACAGGTGCAGTGATTTAAAGGAATCATTCACAGTTGGGTACCCTTCTGAAGTCTGATCTGCAGAACACACAAACTACTCAAAACAGCAACTGCACCAAGAGATGAAAGTATTGCACAAGAGACTGAGTGCGGGCTCCACTTACGTGTGCTTGTCAGTGAAGACATTTACATTTGGGCAGTTTGTGACCTTTAAGATTTTGCTCTGTCAATCAGGCATGAACAGAGAAGAACATTCACATCTGAGCACCTTAAAGCTCACCCACCCATTGGCCTCTGTGCCACCAGAATCCACCTGGGAGCAGAAATAGATACATCCAACTTCACCAATAGGGTTATTTGGAGCACTTTCCATCCCGTCGCATTATGGAAAGCTGCTATCCAGGGATGCTTTTAGCCCAGCTCTGAAGGGAACTGGGAAACATAAGAAACGTGAGCACTTAGCTAAGAACTGAGATTTCTTAATTTCACCTGTCGCTTATAAAGCCACATTACATTTTCAGTACAGTTCATGTCTTCTTATTACCAAAATACAGCACTGGGAGGAAAATAATCCCTTTTAAAGTCTGGCAGTTTGGTTTTACCTCCTTTCATCAGCAAGAAAATGGGATATTACATCTTGCAGCAAAACAACTTTTTCTTTAGTGACTATTTTTTGTCATTTTGTTGTTGTGGCCAATGAAACATGGCCAGACAACCCACTTCCCCACTCATTCACCACCATGTCAGAACACGTGAGAAACTGTGAGAGCGAACACAGCAATCATGGCATAAATGCAATAGAGTTCCTTGCAGATACATGGCACCAAGCACAGTGCTTGTGGCAGCTTTATCTCCCTTTGGTCAAAGCATCAGCAAGACACCTCCGACCTGCCTCTGTAGGCAGACAAGAAGAAAAGCTTGTGGTTCTTTTCCTAACGAAGTACATACTGAAAAACAACTGCACAGCTCTGCCTGTAGTTGCCCAGAAATTCTTTTATTCCAGTGGCAAAGCACAAATCTAAATTAAGGCTGGTTAGATCTAAATTAGCTAGTTTTTGTACTCCTTAGCATCCAAAGATAAGGTGTGCTGGTTATTACTGCAGCTCATTAGAAGCAATTGGGATCAATGAGACGATCTGGAAGACACAAGGCAATGAGGTGGCTGAGCTTGCAACCACAGTGACTCACGGGTAACGTGAAAGAAATAACAGCTTCCTAAAATATCACTACACCACCACGTTCTGTGAGAAGACCAAGGTATGATTTCCTGAGCCCTTCTGTACGCTTCACTCAGTCTTGGAAAATGGAATGCTGATAACTTCATTGCAGTTTGCAGCCTAAATCCTTAGGGTAGAACTAATGGTGGCACATGGAGATGCCGTGCGGGGCCCAGCTCATGGCACGGCCCAAAGAGCATCCCACAGAACCACGGCCACAGCTGGAGGAGCCCAGGCAACTTGCAAAGCCATGGCCAACACCTGCTTCCCTCTATTTGCTCTGGGAGGGTTTGCCAGCCTGCAAAAAAAAAAACAAAAAAAAAACCCTGGTTGCTATGGAAACTGAAATACCACAGTAAGGCAAAGGGAAGAAATATTCAACTGTCAGTGCAGAAAGAATAATTGTTTAGGCTTCCCCGCACCTGTGTAAAACCAACACGGGGCTTTGTGTCATTTACTCCCAACCTAAATTCCTTCCTGCTGGTTCCATCTGATATTTATGAGTGCTGTGATCCAGTAAGGCTCTTTCTTTTCACAGCGGCCGCCTCCCTGTGCTGTGGGAACAGTAACCCCACGCACAGCAAGGGGAGGGAGCGCGCTGCTATGTCTCCATCACATCGTGTCAGCAAAGTGTGGTAGGAAGAGGGGAAGGAAAGGAGAAAACGTCATAATTATCTTTAAAAAATTCCCTTTGGGCAGCACTCCTTGAATATCAATGGCTGCAGTGCGGCTCTTTGCTATGCAAGCAGCATCGCCGCAGTCTCTTTCAGAAAACAGCCAGCCTGAGCTCCGCAGCTCATCTGATGGATTATTCCCAGGGGCTGTAAATCACTCACGTTCCCCATTAATGAAAAGCATGAACAACTTTATGACCAATTAATTGGTGTACTTAGGTAAACGAAAGCAAGAGTAACACATCGGATGAAAGCAACGGAGCAGTTTGCCCCGCGCTCAGCCCCAGTGCTGCGGGGAAGGGAATGCATTGGCCTGGGGCAATGGCTTTGCATTTCTTCCCCAACTCCATCCTGCATAATTTAACCATGGATTTTCAAGGAAGCGTCTGATCTTTCGCCAAGCCAAGTTATTTTCCCAAAAACGCCTCGAGACAGAATGGCACAAGTAAAATGTGCACTTCTCTTTTTCCATCAGTTCTAAATGCACAGTGCGCTATCTTCCAAACTCCTTGGGTGTCCCTTTGTTCCTGCACTGCAAGAAGAGCGAATAGCCATTAACAAAGAACTGCACAGATGTTGCATTGCCTCTGATGGATTTTTGTGCATTTTAAGTGAGTTGCAGAAAAAAAAATCGGTGATTTGTATTTTCATTCTGGATTAAGCAATGGAATGCATGGTGAAGAAAAGGACAGAAGCTAATTTGAAGAAGAGAACTAAGCTCAAGTTCAGCACGAGGGGCTGGGGAGGCAAGCGGGGATGTGGAAGAAGAAACCACTTCTGCTGGGACATAAAACAATGCAAGGAGAAGGCTGCTTTCCTGAGAGTGGGAACGGGATACAAAGGTGATAAGTGGCAGAACAGGCTGCAGCAGGACATCAACACAGGTGTAACAACCTGATGTACACAATGGAAATCTTCAGTCTGATTACAAAGTCAGCGTTAAACGAGGGGTTCAATGCACCACAATGCTGTCACTGTTCAGTTGGTTGAAAGAACTCAACAACGCTGCTTTATTTCCCAATTTTAGGCAACAGCAAACAAACAGCAATGAGGATCAGAGGAGCAGCCTGTGCCAGCTGCTGCCAAACACCTCCACACTTACACCAAGCTCAGCTCCTGACCTTGCTGGTGCTCAGGTTGCTGCACTGGAACCACACAGTGGGAAAGGATGCCATGGCCACCAGAATTCCAGATGGCACACAGTGCTCAGCATAGAGCTCATCTCCCATTGCTGTGCCTTGTGCTCCTTCCAGGGACGTTACACACGCAGAGGAAACTGAACATCATCCTATACACATAGCGGGCCCTTACTTCAGGATGAAGTTCACTTCCTCAGTGAAGCTGCCACCCAAAATCAGTGTAAGAATCAGGAGGTGGCTTTGGTTGAGCTTTAGCAGAATCAGCACACAATGCAGAAGTGGCCAAAACTTTGCAGTGGGGAGAGATCAAGGGAGATCTCAAAAACTGAAGCTACAACTAAAGCTCCTGCGACATTCACTTCATTTAGGGGAAGAATTGAGAGATGAATCCAAGTAGCATTGTCACAGAAGCGCCCTTCTTGCAAAAACCAAAGGACAAATTATGGCTTAACCAGAATTCCTCATACTTGCAGAACACTCTTTCCACTTGCAATAATTTGCCATTGTTCCTTCAGGCACAAGGAACAGAGTGCTGCAGCAATGCCTCGTCCAAAGCCTGTGCCACTGGAGCAGCAAAGAGCAGCTGCGTTACACGCCTGGCATTGTTTCACTTCTGATTACAGAATGAAAGGTGATAAACAAGCAAAGGGCACACATTTATATCTACAAGCCACGGCTGTATCACAAAAATCAAAAAACAGTGACATTTGCTATAGCTACATTCATTTCTTGTTACCACTTCACCAGAGCTGGCATACAAAATTTATTTTTATTTTCAATCTTCCTTTCCTTTATAAAAAGGATTGATAGGTTTTTCAGAGCTTTTAAAATTGCAAGAAAACGCAGACAGCTTTCAAAACCAGCGAGGCAAAGCCAAGCTGTTTCTTAATACAAATGTTACCTGAGGTAATTTCCAAAAAGACACAGCATTTAAAAACTGCTGTGTAGACAGATGTACATCTCTCACACATCCCTAAAAGCAGAAATTTAAAAAACAAAACCAGTGAAAATTCATCGCGTTGTATCACGTAATTTGGGAGGCCTGATCCAAAATTCATCCATACTAACAACAGTATGACAAAAAAATTAAAAAAATGAATCAGTCTTTTTGGGCTGGATGTAGCTTCAGGAAATCTAAGCACGCAGTAATGAATTTTCAAATACTCCATCTCCAGTACAGCTGCTCCTCACAACTTCAAACACGACGCTTTGCAGTACAGATCCCCCATCTAGAGCCTCAGAAGACCTTTTTCTCATTCTTCCAAAGCACCGCAAAGGATTTTGGCAGGGTAACTTAGGACATGTGTGGGGCACTTCGAACACAAATGCATCGTATGCTGTTGAATTATTCGCTTTGAAAAAAGACCAGCCCCAAACAATTCTGCAGAAAACCTCACCACCAGTCCCATTCTCAACCTCTTTTAGCTCAGTGCTGGTTTATTTATGCATTATGACTTTCTCGAGTTCTACAAAATTCATGGACTTAAACCATATCCAGTTTAAGATACTAATTTCTGTAAATTGCAGTCTGCAATGCTCCAGGGTTTTAGGAAAAAAAAAAAATGAAGCATTTTGTCTGCTAAAAGGAAAACCAGAGAGATCCCCTGGGAATTGCTGGAATTGCTTAGTTTCTCTGCTCGTGCCCTGAGACAGCAGGGAAGCAAACGCACAAAGGAGGGCAGAACCCAGTGCACCTCCTGGGGATGGCCTGGAGCTGCAGCACTCCCAGTTACGGCCTCCCCCCAGCCATACCTTTGGCTGATGGGGCAGGAGGGGCTGTTTGCACTGGGTCAGCAGGATGGAGCAGTTCCTCCCCAGCTGCTGTTGGCCCAGAGTTGCAAGAGCACAGAGATAAGATATGTTCAATTAAATTTAACTTGCACAAAATAAGATGGCAAGGCCCAGATGCTCCACAAAGCAGAGATTTTAGACACTGATCTCAGGCATCAGTTCCGAGACACACATTTAAGTATATGTAAGGTTTCTGTGTATACAAAGTCTTCCCAGCTCTTAACTGCATTGTTCTGCTTTCAGGTGAGAGAATTTGAGTTTGAAATCAGCTTAATCCATCTGCTGAAGAATTACTACCCATTCTGGTGGGAAATGTCATGGAATGTGCAGGAACAATGCTCAAGCCTTCCTAAAGAAGCAAACACCAACAAAATAGGCATCGCTGAGTCCTTCCACTGAGTGCTCTATGGAGACTCTGGTAGCTGCTGTTCCCTATTGTTTCAAAATAAGCCATCTTCCATTTCTGTTTTGTGAATGGGTCTTTACAAACCTTTTTTATGCTCAAGATCTGTTCAAGTCTCAAAGAGTTTGAGCAGCTCTACACTAGAGTGCAGACACACTACAAGGATGTAACAATACCACAGGAGTACAGCATCCTTCCACAGCACAGCAAAGACTTGAGGGTAAAACAGGTTATCCAGAAGAAGCTATCGAGTGCAACCTGCATTCTTGGCAAGGTCTGCAAATCCCAAAGGTTAAAGGCAAGATTTGCAAAGGAACTGAAAGCAGGCTTTCAGTAGTGATGCACCCCACTAAAATTTAAGATGGTTTTTCCTTAATGTGTTCCAGGATTCTCTAGTGCTACGTACCCCACACAACAAGCATTGAGTTTTCTGACATTCATAACTGCATACTGTGCTTCGATGGAAACTGAAAAGTTATCATTCACTTCCAGAGTTTCACAGAAGTGGCTAATTCCCCCTTTTTTTTTTTTTCCCCTGTGATTTATCCCAAGTGAAGGGGGAGAAAAGCCCTGCCACTTGGCATTAATAGTGTTGCACAGACTTTTGCCTGAAGGAAAGGCTTTTAAGCAAGCAGAACCAGAACTCAGCAGAAAAAAGAATCCCTCATTCTTTCAATTAGAAGATGAAAGGGGCCTCTCAGGTCTCTAGAAATCCCAAAGGTAGGGGCAGTAGGGGCAATAAAGCTCTCTGATTCTATTTTAAGTCTTCTAATCACAATCATTGAGAACATTTTTCCATACGCCAGACTTGGAATAGAATCAAGGGCACAGGATTTTGGCTTCTGACAGTCGATGTAAATACAGAACCACTCCATTGATAACAATCATCTAGAAAAGATTCTTCCCTGTACAAAAAGAATCAGCAGTTGCAAGTTCTCATAGGACCATCCAGGTTGGAAACACTAAGATCATCAATAACAACCATCCAGCACTCATCACTGTTGTTTTTGGTTTTTTTTTTCCCAACACAGTATTAACTATTGTTAATATCAAACTTGTGTCACCAAAGCTTTCTTTGTTTGTTTTTTCATTTTCCCATTGCAATGTCCCACGCACAGGGCAGGGCTTTTCACACAGAAAAAGCTTTCCTGCTCTCAAGAAAAAGATGAAGAGCTTGGGAAGGTGAACAATGCACGTTTCAGATGTCGCAGCATTACAGTGTGGATCAAGGAGCTCTCTGCTCGAGGTAAAGCTCTGCACTGAAGTCTCCTCCAAGAAGTCCCCAGTCTGGCTCATGACGCAGGAAGTCTGTTGTGCTCGTGTCTGCTGCCCATGACTCAACACACGGGAAAAACAATCAGGCTAAATAGGATGGGTAGAAGAAATACACAGCCTACTCCTGGTTCTGTTAAAAATCACTTGAATTTGATATTCTGAGTTTTAAAAGATAGCAAGAACAGGCCCAGGCAAGAAAGATAATTCTAAGTCAAAAGCGAAATGTAGAGAATTGACCTGTGAGTTGTGGATGTGTGCAATCACACGGGATAAAGAACAGAAGGGAGAAAAAAAGCCACTTTGTTCCCTAGTTATTGGCAACAATAGGGTTTTTTTCCCCCTCACGTGTGTCACTAAAAGGCCAGGACAAACCCTCCGTTCCCTACTGCACTTAACAAGGGCCTCAGTGTCCACCCAGCGCCCCGTGCGCGCTTTGATGCAAAGAGAAGGAAGACAATGCCAACTTCCACAGGTAACGTTTTACTCATTATCGCTCCTCCACATCCACCTTCCCTTTGTCAGGGACTCTCCTCCGCCGCACAAAGCACCACGCGACTCCCGCAGTGCTTTTCACTCCACGCTGATTCAATGCCACAGCAACGACACTTTGCTTTTCCTCTTGACCGCCTCTCCTCAGCGCTGCTATTCTGTTGGAGATGCCCCGGCTGCCACTTAGGATTTCTTTTACATTTTCTTTAAGCGCTAACAGCCTCTGGGAAATCAGCTGTGTACACAGTGAAAAGCCTTTTCCCCTGCTAAGCCGCTGCCTGACCAAGCCCCACGCCGGCAGACATGGAGAAATCCCGCAGGGCTTTGATGACATAGATCTGCTCCAAGCAGCTGTGCTTTAGGACGCTGCTAAAGGTTCATGCCTGGAACCCAAATTGTTTCAGAACAACCAACAAAGAAAACAAACTAAATCCACCAGTACTCAGGCTGGCAAATACACAAAAAAAAACAGAGCCTGAGACCCGAGCTTCACAGGCTGTATAAGGAGCTGACCTCACTCCTATGACAAAAGCCTACCTCAGCTGATGTACACATCAGAAATAAGGGGAAAGCCTTTACCTGGTGACCACAGCCCTCCCTACCCTCAGCTGCTGGCCCAATGGCCAACACAGGAGGAAGAGCTGCAGTGCCTGCAGCAGGGCACACCACATCCAGTGCTGCCACCAGAAATCTAATCCCAACTCTTTCAGATTACATGCAGTGTTTCAAAATGAGTAAGAGTAATTATTGTTGAGAACTCTCATCCTGCGCAGGCAAAAAAATTAGTACTATTCTCATTCTGTATAGGCAATCAATCCTGTTCAGGCTGCTTTGGATAACAAGCTTCAAGAACAACCACGAGTTCATCACCACTTTTAACGCCTTTATCTATGAGCTAAAATCCAAGAGTTGAGCAACTTGGTGCCAAACCCATGCACATATCATAGAATATATTTTTCTGGGTTGAAAAGGACCACAGTGATCATCCAGTTCCAACCCCCTGCTATGTGCAGGTCGCCAACCAGCAGACCAGGCTGCCCAGAGCCACATCCAGCCTGGCCTTGAATGCCTGCAGGGATGGGGCATCCACAGCCTCCTTGGGCAACCTGTTCCAGTGCGTGATGAATACAAATCTACTTCTTGAAAGTGAAGGTGCTACGTGATATTAACTCCCAATGATCAAATTTCACATCTTGGAGTCTTCTTCCAAACACTGTTGCAAAGTCTTTAACTTTTCCTTCCCTTGTTCTGACACTGAAGTGTTGATATTTGAAAAGAGAAGCATCTGCAGCCCAACGTGGAGGTGTGACTCCTGCAGGGTGCTCAGGAGCACAGCAAGTACTGCACTGGATAATTCTTAGACCAACCATCAGTTGCATGTTTAATAGCATCAGTGAAAGGTGGGGGAGGGAGAATTCCCTGACAGCAATCCCTCCGGTCTCACAGATGTGACCCAGCGAGAAAATCTCCAATTCAGTACTGCCTCAAAGACACAGAGATGATTAAAATTCCCATTATAAAAGGACTAGAACTTCTTTTTTCTGTTTTATCCCAAACTGCAAGAAGGCGATGTGGTTAATCAAAGCACTTCCAAATGCTTACATTATTATTCAAGCTTCTATTTCCAAACAGAATCATTGAGTAGATTTTCTGCTGTAGGCAAAATAAATTGAAAGCATCTGCTAGTATTTTTGTTGGGCAATGGGTGAAAAAAAGCAAATAAAGAGCAGGCATATAAAGTGGCTGAAGCCAGTTTGTCTTTCTCTAAATATAGATCAGCAGCCACTGATAGCTCCTTAATGTGTTGCTCTGTTTAGGAATACAGCAAATTGGTTCACACAGATTAGATGTCTCATTTTCAAAACGGCAAAGTCTCCTGCATTTATTGGAACAAAATACATCCCATGGCTTTTTATTGTTCACATAACTGTAGAAAAATAAATCGTCATCATCATCCATCACCATAGTCCATATTTCTAGACTAACAATACTCCACAATTCATTGTTTGCTTTTAATTGGATGCACTTCAGTTTGAAGCCACCAGACATGTCACCCTCGTGGAAAGGCTGCAAGATGCAGTTTGTTGGTTCCTCCCAAAAATACCGAGCTTCTGCATTTCCCAGCATGAAGGGCTTTTGTTGCAGATGACAAATCAAGACAGAAATGACAAGTCTACCATTTTGTGTTTCATTGGCCCTTCATTTCTTACATACAGATATCTGGAAAAATAATGAAAGAAGGGTAGAGACAACCAAAGGCCATCCCCAACTTCCTTAATGAACAGGAAAAAAAACACTTAGCTACCAGGGGAGGCAAACAAAGCATCCTCTGAAGAATTTGGAAAACAGCAGGAAATCCATTGCGTGCCCAAAACACATCAGAAATGCTATAGGTTATCGTGCCTGATATTTGAGATAATTAGGTAAGATAAGATGTGCCTGATCCATCCACTGTTAATAGTTTCTAATAAAATGAAAGCTTGTTCTCAGCACCTTGATAATGAGTCACTTAAGTCTCCTTAAGTCTTAGAGCTTCTCCAGCACAGGAGTACACCTGGGAATGCCAACACCACAGCAGGGCTGGAAAGCTGACAGCAGCTGCCATACCTCCAAATTACTCTGACAGCCAGAGATAACATCACTGAGCAGAGCCACGCTGACAAGAAGGACACCTCTACCATGGCACAGCCATACAGTTAAGCAGAGGAAGGCTTAATGTAGTGCAAAACAATACAAAACCTAACAACACATGTATCAATGCCCACTTTAATAATGCACGAGGAAAGATCACTTAGAGCCCTCCCAAGCCTGCCCCAGGAGGCAGATGCTCTCCCTGTCCCAGGAGTTGGAGCACACAGGGGTCCAACAAAGGAAAGGGGCCTCAAAAAGTGAGTTCTGCACAACTTTCTGCAAGCAGAAAGCCCCAGCTTGGCATGACAGAGAGAACATCTCCTCCAACAGTTCTCAGGTCAAGTCTGGCGTGGCAGTGCTTGAAGAGCAACTATCTGCTGCCAAGGCTGCCCAGAAAAGGCAGGAAATTAAAAGGGAGATGCTGTGTCAACATTTAGAATTATTCTTAATACACAGCTTATGATTACAAATTCCAATAAACCCAACCGCAGCAGAACAAAGAACGCTTACGCAAACTCTGCTCTATTAATTTGTTGATAAGGCAATACGTGAGAGAACTAAGAGCATCCGATGCAACCAAAATGTGAGGAAGCTTTCGGGACACTGCAATTAGGATGGCTCTGGTCCCAAGACTTTGAGCTCAGGAAAGGAAGAAAAATGCAGACAGACTGGAGAGTGCTTTCCTCTGTGTGATGGAGTCTTTGGGAAGGGACAGACTGCGGTTGGACCTGATGATCCTTGAGGTCCCTTCCAACCTGAGTAATTCTGTGATTCTGTGACATCTCCAGGTGAGCTGCTGAGTGCTCTCCTTACACAGGGATGGATCCTCTCCCTTGGAGAGACACGACACAGCAGCAGTTTCCCTCCCTACCCTGCTTAGCTTTTGCTAAACGAGCGCCTTGAAAAATCATAAAATCTCAATATTTAAGATGTGTGAGCCTCGATCTGCTCAGTGCATGGAAACTATACCCAGAGGACAACACTGCGTTTTGTTGCAGCAGCACAAATCCAGATGTCTTCATCTATTTTTTTAAGCAGTGACTACGTCTGTATAACACATTTCACAACAGGATTTGGCTCCAGCACTGTCAGCAAGGATCCTCCCATGCCCGTAGTGAACAGAAGAAAAGATTTTCTCTTCTAAAACAAGGCACCTGGTGGGTATCCCCCTGCATCCTTCGTGCCTACAGCCCCCAACACCACACAGTCAGTATTCCACAGCCTTTAACATCTCTGTCCTCAGGAGCCAAGAGCTGGCCATAGAGCTGCATTCTCAGTTGGTGTGATGGGCAAATCGCAGCAGGCCCCACTCTGCAGCACAGAGCCAGCGGCGGTGCAGCAGCTGCCTCCTTTGGTTTGAAGGTTTGGCTGGTTATTTTGCGATGCAGAACTGCTCAGCGTTGTGGTTTTTTCTGCAGTTATATCAGCTTCAGTTTCTTCTCCAGCTGCTAACAGCAATTACATTGACAAACAACAACTTACTTTGCAGTAACTGAACTTAAACTCAGTTTCCAATGGCTCAATTAGCCAGAATACCTAAAAGCCATTGGTGGGACGCAGCGTGCACACAAAAAAGAAAAGCTTAAGAAAGCCAAACATAATTAGTTTAGTCTTTCATAAGCATGCAAGCATACAATCTCAGTGCATGCTTCAAACTTCATAAGAAATTGATTAAACAACAGCTCTGAGCCAAGATGTCTCTCAGTCTGGAGAAGAGAAGGCTCAGGGGAGACCTTATTACTCTCTATAACTACCTGAGGGGAGGTTGTAGCGAGCTGGGGGTCGGCCTCTTCTCTCGTGTAACTGGTGATAGGACTAGGGGGAATGGTTTCAAGCTGCGCCAGGGAAGATTCAGGCTGGATATTAGGAAATACTACTTCTCTGAAAGAGTGGTCAAGCACTGGAATGGGCTGCCCAGGGAGGTGGTGGAGTCATCGACCCTGGAGGTGTTCAAAGAACAATTGGATTTTGTGTTGAGGGATATAGTTTAGCAAGAACCATGGGTGATAGGTGGATGGTTGGACTGGATGATCTTATAGGTCTTTTCCAACCTTAGTGATTCTGTGATTCTGTGATTCTGTGAAGATTGAAACTTTACCAGACATTGAGCCAGGGCAGCTTTGTTCTGACTAGTGAAAGCACAGCCCGAGCAGCAAGCAGTAACACTCAACCAGGACCATTTCTAGATGGCACAGGCTTTGCATTGCATGCACGAAGATTTACTTCTGTTGTTTTTCACAACTGAGGGCACAGGGAAAGCAACCATTGCTCCAGAGGGATGCTCGCCCTCATTTAGAGCCCTGGCATCAGGACAGCTGCCTCATTTATTAAGGAAAAGGAAGTTATCAGAGAGCTGAGTAAAAGCCTGATGATCGATTTCTCGACCAGAAGTGAGCCTGAGCTGTTACTGTGTATTTGCCAATGAAAGGGCAAAACTCCTCTGCTCTTTCTCAGACACGGCTCCATCCATGCCAGGAGCTCATCCTGAAACGTGAAGGTATCTGCATCTGTGAATCAATAGCAGTGTCTGAATCTGGCTGGAAAGCACGTCTGGCATCTCCATACTATTTTTTTCTCCAGTATATAAACACCAACTTCATAAAACTGCTGTCAGATGTGTCTGCCAGGTCTAACCTCATTAAACACTTACATTTGGTGCAGGTTCACAAAGTATAAAATAATCCACCTCAGCAAGCTCTTTTAAAATACACAGGATGGCACTTGCAAGCTTAAGTCTGTTCCAAAATAGAAAAAAAATAATTGTTCCTGACCAAGAACTGAGCTCATTAACAGCTTAATTTTTACTTCAAAGTTTGCTGGCTCCACACTTACACACTGTAGAAGCAAAACCAACTTCATCTAGGATAAACGTGGATTTGGGAAGCACTAGCCCAGCACGGAGCTGCTGTTCAGCTTCCACACAGCTCCTGCTAAATGCCTGACTTCTCCAATGGAACGCAGAGTTACAGCTGAGTTTGCATGAAGTAGATAAACACCACTGCACTGGATGGATAAATCTGTTGTAAATGTGAAATACTTTGGTAAGCTTGCTTGTTCAGTAGACTGCATATTAGAGACAATTTTATGCATCTAAATATTTAAGTAACCTTTTCCCCCCCAGTTATTTGAACACCAAATACACACAGACAAAAGTAATAACTAAATCTAATGAAGATGACCTGCATGATTCACCCAACGGCAGAAACATATAGAAAACAACCAAAAACCCATATGGTGTGTAAACCTGCTTCATTAAGTGCTCCTATCTACACTGCAACCGCAGCTCTGAAGGGCTGAACCCTGCATTAACCTTGCCAGCACACAGATCTCTCATCCACCAAGAATCGGCTCTTACCTGGGAAAGCAAAGCAGGGCCACAACCAGCACACCAGCTCACAATCATCATTAGAAACTTGAATTAAAATGTTAAATAAGATTAAAAAAAAAGATCAAGCCACTCTCGAGCTGGTTGAGCACAAGCTCTTCAGGGACAGCAGCCTTACAGAGCTGACTGCAGCCTTACAGGGCCAACCTCTGCAGCGTGGACTTGTCAAAATGTTCTTCATTAGCTTACATTGGCTCTAAATTACACCAGAGAGCCTTTCAGCACTGACCTTGGTGGAAGCAGAATCAGGGCACCACAGAGCACATTTCTGAGATTTTAACCTCCCCTAAAATTTCCACCGGGTGCTACGACTGCAGTCACCACACGTTATAGTCCCACCCCAGCTTCTGCACAGCCGGTGGTATTTCAGCTTTAATTGATTCCAAAAAAGCAATAAAGAAATCCTACAACTCCATTCTGAAAATGGAATGGAAGCGGCTTTCTTAGCATTTCTTATGAGGAGGAATAGATTGAAGCAGTAGATCGTACCCATGCTTCCCTTCCCAAGCCAACTCACCTTTTTTCATGCACATCCACGTGTCACTGAAGGAATGAATAGTATCTGACTGAGATGACTTGGTGAGGACAGAATCCTGCCCTCCTAAGTGTTTGCATTGGGGAAGAACCTTCCGCAGTACCAGCTGGCCAAGCACATGCCCCACATGGGATGGAACTGCATCATTCCACTTCAGACCCTACTGGAAAACTTGAAACTTTCAAAGAAAGGAAACAAAGTGGGGAAAAAAAGAACAAGAAAACACATTTCTCTCCCGTCTGTTTCTACTCTGTGCCAATCAAGTCACTACCACCTACACAACAATTCCTTTTTTGCTGCCTCCCATCAGCAAATAGATGAAGGATATTGATTTGACTGACAGAGAAATAAACAGAGAGATTCAGCTTCACTAAACTTTAATATAACATAATTTCAAGTTGAATACGTTCTGGACTGGTATCCAACAAAGCAGCACTTCTAAATCTGAAAAAACTCATTCCACTTAAAGAACTATTACAGGAGATGGAGAGCAGGAAGGACAAGCATATTTCACTTGAAGGCCAGAGGCAGATAGATTGCGTAAAAACAAAATACAAAGAAACTTTATCTCACACCAATGCCTGAGGAAAGATCCTCTCAGCTCATAACCAATATTGAGTTTGTCTGACGTTCGCAATGTATTTACATAAAAGCCCAACTTCTACTCCACCGTCTTTGGAACACAAGAAGAAATCAATCTCAGGATACAGAGATAATTACAGTGACCATTCCAATACAGACATAATACCAGCATTAAGAGAAAAGGATAATCTGAATTGCTGTTCCTCTAATCCCATCCCCCCCCAGAACCACTGAAGCAGTGCAGTGCTGCAGAACATGGGCTGGTAAGCATCCTGAAACAAGACGAAATTAATTCAAGCATCCACTCCCCTTCCAGTGTCCTCCAGGTCCATTATAGTCCCTGAAACATCCTCTCCCCCAGAGATCTGTGTGTGCAGCCCATTACTCCAGGGGCAGCATGAATACAAACCCCCAGGTTTTCATATGAAGCTGAACTTTCAGATGAAAGACAGGAGAAGCTTCAGGTGCTGCTGCAGAAACCAAGCAACCGAAGGTTAGGAGCAGTGAGATGCTTGTGATCAAGTGTGCTCACACGCAGCTCTTGGTTGCACAGAACTCAAGAACCGAGTGAGAAAATTTTAGTATGAAGGACTGCAGGACGTGCTTCTAGAAGTAGCGCTATCCCGAAAGCCACACGAAGGTAATTAGCAAGGCTTCAAGCACCCAAGCCCACGGCCCATAGAGAACATCAGCCCAGCTTGGCCAACAAGGCTCCTTTTGCCCTCACACTGGACACAGCCCCCTCCCCTCGCACCCCACATTCCCAAAACAGACACTCAGCTGGCACCCCCAGATTTGTCCCCCAGCTCAGTGTTACTCTCATCCCTCATGCCTCTTCCCCATACTGCCCCATGCAGCCTTGCCCTGGGGTCCCTTTGGAGCACAGCACAAAGCCACGGGGAGACAACGCATAACCTTTAGGCACAGATCCTCTCCTACCTCCAAGCACACAGCTCTCTGTGGATAACAAGCTCAGAATACCAACAGAACTATCTATGAAAAGCAATACAAAGCAGCACAAACAACCTTGAAGCAAATCTGTTTCGGAGTAGCAAGAGATCTTTGTTTAAGAAAACAAAGCCAAACAAACACAAACACGCACAGAACCCACCAAAGTTCTAAGCTAAAGTACAAGCCAGCACGCACACACTGTGTGGATTCCACTTCTCTAGCATCAACAGTGCTCACAGCATTTGCCCAAATGAAGCCACCAGCTAGTCCTACACACTTCCCACCACTACAGCACAGAGGATGCGGAGTCAGAATGGATACAAGGATGAAAAATGAGTAGCACTGTAAATATATATCAACACTGATACTACTCTAAAGCACAATAAATCTGCTGCGTAGCTGTGCAGATACCGAGATGTCGGCTCATTTTTAAGAAGTTGCCAGAATGATGTGCATGAGAGCAGCACAGAAACGGGGCGTCCTGTGTGTGCAAACACTCTCACAGCAGGCGTGTAAAACCCTGGCAACCCAAGTGGTCCACAGATGTTAAACACTATTAGATCACTTCAGGGAAAGATCATGAAACACTGCTCTGTCAGATGCACAGCTGCTGTTCCAGGAAATTTCAGATTAGAAGGAAAGGACACATTTTTAACAGTAAGAGTGATTAACCGCTGTAGCGCAACGCGATGGGGAGGGATGCATCCTCCACATCTTCATGTTTGAGATGAATCTCTTAAAGATATGCACAAGCCAAAATATGTTAGGTTTGGTAACGGTTACAGTCCATTTTTCAGCTCTAAGTGAGAGAATGTAAATGGAGAAGAAGCAAAAGTGCCAGCCAGGAGGTGTGGGACCGGATGGTCCCTCCTACAGCTCATTTCTGGGAACCAACAAGTTGTAGGGATGGTTATAGTACACCATTCACTGTGCAGCCTTCTGAACTTTGTGTCTTAAAAGGACCAGAAGAAACTGCTGAAGCTGAGCAGCATCCTTGGGTGATTCTGTCCTTAATCATCACATAAAGCCCCATGGTTTCAGCACTGCAAACAGGAGGAAGGTAATAAATTTGCTGTTGCTGAAAATGGGAGGCCAAACATCCTGGGAAAGGAAAACTCATATGAGAAGGTATTTACTGAAGCCTGCTGGTTAGATGAAGAGTTTTAACATTCAAGCAGGAAGCTCCATGAGAATTAATAGGCAAGCAGGAGAGCAAAGGAAAGGAAAAAGATACAGATTAATAATCCTTCAGAAAACAACTACATTCCTTGATTTAAAGGAACGTGTGAAAGGGAAATCCCAAAGAGCTAACAAGCAGTCTTAAAAAACAGTTCTAATAAGGTTGCTGATGAAAACAACCAGACTATTAAATGTTCCTGTTGCTGAGATTAATATAGACAAAACCTGCATTAACATTGTTTATATGTTTGCATGCTGGGATTTATTTCTAGAACAAACCAAAAAAAGCGTGCTTGTTGATTCTTCCAATATTGTTACTCCTGTTAATTCCTCTGTACCACTGGAGTAGCAACAATCACATGCATGTAAGAAAAGATCCTTGAAGAGACATCATGATCTGAGAGAAATGATGCTCCAACTCTAGAGGATGGTCAAAGTTTCCAGGAAGCTTAGCTGAAAAATCGAATGTTGGTGAGGTTCTGAGCAGGATGCAGGTTTTAAGCATATTTAGAAAGCACACAAAGAAAAAAAAATAAAAATAGGCCATTGGAAAGGTTAGTAGTAGAATGGCTTGGGCTGGAAGGGACCTTAAAGATCACTGAGCTTCAATAGTATATAGAACTAAAATATAGGATCAAATTTAAAAATAAAAGGAAAAGCAGTAATCTAAAAGGAACAGGCATAAAAACTGATGTTGTGGAAACCCTTTCTTTCTCAAAGATGCCCCTTTCACCATGATGATGTCTTTTCTGGTACAGAGCCACACATGAGCCCCAGGACAAAGCGTACAGTAACCCAAAGAAAGGAAGGAAAAGAGAAGGGAAACTAGTATATTAAAGCTGAAAATATGGGATGGTTTCCTCCCGTAAATCCAAAAAAAGCACAATTATCATATGCAAAGACTAGATTGACACCCATTGGCTTCAGAGGTGCATCACAGCATGGTGCACCACGCATTTTACAAGATCTCCCTTAGGATGTTAACATGCTTCAGTGGGCCACAAAAGGGAGCCCACTTCTCAGAGAACTCAACATCCATTTCATTCAGCTTCTGCATTTTGTGAGAAAGAATTTCATGCAAATAGCTTGAGAAGTCAAGCCTACAGAGCCACAAGACATTGAAATTGCCTTGTTTTAGATAACATAACACTACTGTTCTTAACAAGCATTTTCTATAGTATGACAAGCCCTAGCTTGAGTTTGAACTACTCCTCTGTTCCGAGCAGAACTGGCAGCTATGGCACGAGTGGGAATGCAAAGAGGATTCAATAAAGTACTTAATCTGCTCAGTCCTCCATACACAAGTCCAAGTGTCCAGAGCTGTCAGAACTTTACCCAACTAAAAGCTGAAATAAAACCGCACCATTTCAATCTCACAGCTCCTGCTTCCATCACCACCCCCAACTGAAGCCTCATTTCCAGTTCCCCCAGCCCTAAAGGTTGTACATCTAACCCGGGCAGCTTTTCCAGCTCCCTTCACCAAGTTGACCCACAAGCAGAGCTGCAGTGTGCTCAGAACAACGTGCTTGGGACAAATGATCCTTCCACAGGGCACCACAAATTTGAACACACACACATATATATATACATAATACACACATATATATACGTATATAAAAAAGAAAGGATTTGTCCAAGACAACTATTCCACACTGAACAAATGCTTTAAAATTATCTTCTCTGTAGGAAAAAAAAAAACATATGATTTTGCTTTGGATACATGTTTTACTGCTGTTGCTTTCAAAAACAAAAAAGCGATTTTGCGGTTACCTTCCTACATAATCAGAAAAATCTTGCCAGTACAAAGCTAAAATATTCTGTTGCTTAGCAGTTCTCATCTCTTAAAATGAGACAGGGTATGAAGGGACTTACCACGGCCTCAGAAGCAAACAGTGCATTATTTCAGCATGCTTTCAGAAACAATAATCTCATCTTTACCAGCGCTGAGCTTTAGAGCTTATACATCTGTGCAATTGAATGTTTTTATGGCTCTTATAAGATCGTTAGTCACTTTCTTACATTCCTTCTTTTCTTTCACAGTAACAAATGAACGTGTCAGCTATACAAGAGGAATTCTCAGACCTTGATGCTATGTTCAGTTTCACAGAAGCACCAGATTTCACGTGGCTCACAGTTATTCAAATGCTCAGATGCTATGGATGCAATTAACACCTCGAAGCCATGACA
Organism: Chrysolophus pictus; assembly: GCA_037305975.1. NCBI lineage: Eukaryota > Metazoa > Chordata > Aves > Galliformes > Phasianidae > Chrysolophus > Chrysolophus pictus. The sequence continues at coordinate 11,084,672 of CM074595.1, forward strand.
CAATTTACACACTCATAGAAATCTGTAGTAATTAAGCTTCAGGTAATTAATCCCTTAACACCAGGACCACGCGTTCTTTTTCTCCCCCTTGAAATACCACAACAGAAAACACGGACAATGAAAACAGAGCTCTGGTCCTAGAGAAACACTAACCAGAATAAACAGTCATTATTTAAGGACTGATCTCTACTTAGCTGTGATCAATGGACGGCTGGTGATGCACAAGGAAGCAAAGATGCAGTGATTCCACCTCCTCCATCACTTCCATTTTTCTGAAGCTGTGTGGCTTTGCAGTTCTGAAAGCCTTGTTTCCTCAGAACCTCAGCACTAAGCCTCAGAATGTCGGTATCTTCTGGCAGGTTTCCTTCACCTTGGAGCATCAGATCACAGAGTGGATTGGGTTGGAGGGACCTTTAAGATCATCTGGTTCCAAAGCCCTGCTATGGGACACCTTGGATAAGCTATGACAAATTCTCTACTTGTGATTCCAAATCTTTCAAATGATATTGATATTCATCTAAGCTGTCTGAAGCACTCTGATCTGAGGCAGCAAGGCACACACGAACTGGACAGGATCAAGTGCTCTGCCTTTTCCAGCACCACTCTTTACACACTGCGTGCCAGAGCCTATTTGTACAGCAAACCTGAAGGTAAAAACAACAGAATGAATCAACATCAGAACCTCTGTCAGAAAACTGACCTATTTTATGGAATAGAGGTAGAGAAGGGAGTTTAGGGGAGATTAGCTGATAACACTGTTGTCAAGCTACACTTCCTAAACTTACAATTTCTGTTTATATGGACAGACATTACCCAAATCTACAAGTGTCTCCAGAGTAATACTCGCTACAGATTGACTTCATAAAGTAGCTGAACAGGCAAGAGCAAGAGAAAAACTCGTGCCACTCTTTCATATGTGCAGAAAAATGCTCCGAACTGTATGTGTGGAACTCTCATGCAACTGAAGTTTTAAGGGGTGTGTGGACTTCATTATTTGCTTTTCTCTGAGTTAATCAGCAAAGGCTTCCTTCAGGGAAGGACAGCGTGGTCTAACAATGCTTCAGATGAAGCTCTCCATGATGCAAAAAGATACAGAAACCATTACCCCTTCTTCTCCACCATTTCCCAAAATTTCTTAAGCTGGAAAAAGTCAGAGCAAACAAAGACTGCATCCTGTGACTGATGGAACAACAGATTAGATATTGACGAGGAAGATGTAAAAACCCAAATCCATCAGACAGGGTTTATTTATTGAAGTTGAAAGGCTTATCAATGCTCTGCAGCTTGGAGCTCGCAGCACATTCCAGCTGAAGCGGGAGAGAAAATATCCCAAAGAGTCGCACTGGAACTACTGGAACTCTCCCCCAGCAGAAGGAAGCTGAACCAGGCTGACTGCTGCTCTGAACTACTTAGTGAATTAATGGGTTACTTCCTGCCAAGTTCAAATGCAAAAGGAAGTCACACGTGACTGCCAGAGAATTGCTTCACCCTCCAAAAACCTGAAGAACCCCATTCCCAGCTAACCCAACCAAGAGCCATCTTTTTTCGTGAAAACATAACACGAGAAAGATACAGAGACTTCTTATGCAAGATATTTTATCTGATTTATAGATGGTTGCATCTCTTGCTACATAAGCTACACTGTGAGTGATAAATTACAGGGATGCACGAAATTACAGAGTACAGAGGACACGTAATCAGAGATGCCAAGTGAAGATGCAATGTGCATCCATTCAGAACAGTCAGTGGAAACGAAGCTCTTTTTGCATGAAACATTCCTAGGTGTACAAATTCCCTGTGACTGATTTGTTAGTTTGGGGTTTTAAAGGAGGAAAGGAAAGAGAACACTACCTAGCTCTAGGGACTCAGACAAGCAATAGTGCTTAAAGACTGCTGACGCACCTCAGCAAACCTCCACCCTTTCCTAGGGTTATCCCAAGCACTGAACTGCTGCCACTGCTTATCCAGTGCATCCTCAGACAGTGGCTTGGGTCCTACCCAGAGATGACCACTTATTCTCACTTTCTCCCACCTTCCTTGCTTGCCAAGAGCCATGTGCACCAAGTCCAAGCTGAGAGGCAGTGTTTGCTCAGCACCAACTCTGCACTGGTGCACTGACAGCTTCTGGCCCATCACCTTCCCAGACACGTATGGCCTGCAGGTATATGACAGGAACCAATGCTAAGGTCTTCCAAGGACCAAGTTGTCTGTGCCTTTAATGCAGGAGGTAGAGGTCTCTATGGACAACTGCTGCCAAAAGAGCATGCAGCAAGTGGCTTTAAGAAGTGCTTCTTAGCTTGATACAGGACAGATATTTTCACACTGAGGTACTCCATAGGTCAGGCTGATGAGACAGAAGGAGGAAAATGGCAATGCAAGAAAGCCTGAAGAGCCCTGTGAGCTTCAGGAGAACAACTTCATGCTTTTTCTTATCAAACCTGTTCACTGTATGTGGCACTGAAGGACATGCTAAGTGAGCATGGCAGGAATGCGCTGGGGTTGGACTAGATGACCTTGGTGGTCTTTCTAACATCAAGGATGATTCTATGTCCCATAAATGGCCTGGGACCACTTACTTTTACTTTACTTAAGCAAAACGAAGTCTTCACACATTTCAAAAAGTGATGCCAACCAACCCAGTTTGACAGCAGGAATGGCTGCTCTGCAGCTTGTTTACAATGAGCCTGTGGCACCAGTTCGACCACCCCCTGCTGACAGGGCACCCACTGACTCCTGTTCCCTTGGACCTCCAGCAAGGCAGAGCTGAACACAAGGCAGCCCAGCAACCATTCATGCTGTCTTGTATTTGCAGGGTTGACAGCAAGCTGTAATTTCTAGAGGCAATCATGCCATTGCTTGAGAACTCTGAAGGCATTTGGATTAAATGGGAAAAAAAAGAAGCTATGGAGTAAACACTGCACAGCCCCCACAGCCAGCCAGCCACTGGCTGCACATACAGGTGTCATGCTGAGAGCAGACTTCGGCTCTGGGATGTCCTTAGGAAATGCTGCCATGCTTTCCAGTTGGGCAGCAGCAGCAGGTAACCAAGTCCTTCAGCTGCCACAGAAGGGGAGGAATGACACAACCACTGTCCTCCCAGTTCCAGATTGGATGGGGACATCCCTTTGTCACTGCCACAGGTCTGCCTCATCCTCTGGAGAACAGAAATCTGCCTCATCCTCTGGAATTCCAAGACATCTTTCAAAGAGAAATGAAAAACCTGCCTAATAAATATGGAAAGCCAGAAAGAAACACTCTCACAGGGCATTAAGAGTTAAAGAACTCTTAAGGGAGCAAAGTAGATTTGTTTTGCCATTTTTTCTTTTTCCCATAATTATGACCAAAATTTACACAATAGTAAAAGTCTCACATGCAAATGCAAACATCACTATAATCCCTGTTAACAAAGCACACAGAGAAATTAAAGCAAGCTTAACTAAGCAGTGTTTGTGAATATTAATGAGCCTAAAAAGCTAAATCCAAGCTTTAAAAGTTCTTTAAAAAAAGCAAAAAAGAGGATTGTTTTCAAACTGATTTGTATTTTAAACTCGATGCTTTGCATGTGAAACGCAAGGAGAAGAACCAACTATCTTGCCCTAGAAAAGCTTTAAAAATGAATACAACAAAGATCTTTAAAAACATCCGGATGTCTGGATATTGTCGGCATTTAAGCTGATACACTGAGCTGTGGATGTCACCGGACAGCAGCTCCTTCCAAATCTCCACACTGCATTTCTGTGCAGAGATCAAAAGAACGCATACATTTTTTCCTTCCTGTCAGAGCCCCCAGAAGTCAGGCTTTTCCACCTGACAAGTGGAAGCAATGCATTCACCGCCCACTGAAGTTAAAGACAAATGCGGAACGGCTTTCACATCTCGCCAGCAGCACAGGATGGGTTTTGTGAGTGTTGTACATCCCGTGCATCAAACAGAATGCTTTGAAATCCCACCAACTCCAGGGAGGAACGGAAAAAGCATGTCAGCCAGGATTCATTTAAATCTTAATTGTTTGTAACGCAGACATCCACGCCATCTCTGCTGTCTTTACAGCCAGCAAAGAGACAGCGGTACTTTTATTCTGAATGTCATCCCATCCTCACGTAGATGTCTGGGTGAGAGGAATCGCCCTTGAGAACCACCTGGCTCCTCTCCACTGACTTTAAAGAGAATTGAGGACTTCCTCCAGTGCAGCTGTCTACAGTGCAGGCATCTAAAATGCATCAAAAGATGCACCTCAGCATCCACGTTCTGAGGCTCAGAAGCCCAACAGTACACTGCCCACCCACTGAAACTTGACCAAGAGATTGAACATTCAGCTCAGCTCTTAGAATAGTTGTGTTCTTCCACAGCCAGGTTCCCTCCGCTCAACCTGTCCTGTACTGATATAGTTTTCCTAGCTCTCTGTTTTGTTGTTTATGAAAATAATGCCCAACTCTGCAAGATGATACACTTCCCATTGAACTAAGTACCACCATTGGAAAGACAGGCAGAACAACCTGCCATCCTGATCAAGTATCTGCCTACTGTGTCTTATGTCTGGAAGCCTCCAACCAATGAGAGAAAACCCAAACCCTGTGTAATAACGGGAAGGGAAAAACTGGATTGTAGAAGGAGAAATAAGAATCCCAGTAACCTTGTGAAAAAGTTATGGCACAGGAGGATGGTATTTCTCTTTACCAGACTTGGGCACCAGATATCACCAGGAGTGCTCAGTGCCAGAGGGGCACAGAGCATTCAGGCTGGGATGTAGGAATTCAGGCCCTTCTCCTACCCATCCAGTATTTAAGGGAAACAAAATGTAACCAAGCAGCCTCATCAATATGTTGCCATCTTATAAACACCTTCCTAGCTCAAATAAAGCAAAATCCACCTTGAAGGGGCAAAGGAGCCCTTCTGCTTTTACTTCCTTCTGCTGAAAGGCAGCAACCCTGAGGAATGAATTATGGGCAAAAGACAAGAAATCACCCCAAAATTCCCAAGCCAGATACCTTCTGCGCCCTCACCTGCCCCCCCTCCCTCTGCCCACACTGCCCTATCGCCATCCCTTCCACGTGATGCCAGCAGCACCGACAGCTGCAGCCTGCATTATTCAGCTTAAACAGAGATCAGTGGTTACCGGAGTTCAAACGGTTCATTAACTTCTTGTGCTCGGAGCCTGGAGATAAGAACCCACTGTCTAGAGCAGCATCAGATGAAGACAACAAAATAAAGTGATGAAATAATACACCGTACTGTGAGCAAAGCAGGATGGTTTTGCCTTCTGACGAAGCCCCGAACAAAGGGGAATTCCCATCCTTCCCCCGCAGAGATGAGCAGAGAGACATTCAGACTGGAATGCACCCCTTGCTCCCATGCACAAATGGGCTAATAGTTTGGATCCCAGTCAGAACCACAGATGTGTATATCCTAAAACACAAGTGCTAGCACGTTTGGCAGCCTGGGCAGCATCGGCATGCATGAGGCATCCCTGACAACCTGCCAATTGGCCTCCTAAGTTCTGTGCTTCTGTTCCACGGGAAAAGGGATGGCCTATGGGCAGCAGCTCTGTCACAGCCTCACTGCCTCCTCCCACAGCACAAAGCATCCAGGGGCACTGCATCCAGGTGCTGGAAGGGACACGTGCTCACAGCCTGCTCATTTTCTTCAGCCCTGACAAAAACAGCGACATTTGCCAAAGTTCCAGTTTAATTCATCCTCTGCTGTAAAGGCCCATTCCCTGGGGGTACATATTGCTGTCTAATGAGGAACAGTCATGCACAATTACTCCACAAGGCAGCAAATGGCTGAGGATCTTGAGGAAGCTGATTTTGTTAGCCTAATTCCTGGAGGGAAGAACTTCGGTAAGCAATGGCTCAAAACACAATCTCAAAACCTCCGAGGGGATGCTGCAGTACATATCCTTCTGTTGGCATTACCTTTATCAGCCCCTCCTGCTCTACAAAGCTTTCTGTCCCTGCCACCAGCCCAGCTAGAGTTCCTAATGCACATCATTTCTCACGAGGACCATCCAGCACACGGCTAGGATAAAGCAAAAAAGCAACTGCACAGATTTCTTATTACACAGCAGAGAGCCTGGAAAATCAGAACGCGTGGCTGGAACAGGACGTGCAGTCTCTCTGCCCTCTGAAGAATGCTCTCGTTCCCTGAGGGTGCTTCTCTCTTGCATCAAACCCCATTCTTCCCCACCTTCAAAATGTCAATGCACGCCTACAGGAAGCTTTCAGGCCCTTGAACTAAAATCATCTTAATATCTGGGTCTCATTTTAATGCTACAGGGCTTCTGGACTTCTTGCTTTACACCCATTAAGAGCGATCTCGGTTAGAAGAGCATCTTTCAGGAAGGAGATAGGAAAAAGGAACAAGAAACCCCTTTAGCAAGCCCAGTAACACAGACTACTGTAATTGATACAGGAGGGAGACGAAGCCGTAATTAATCCATTCGGGAGATGGGGATCTCAGACTCTGAGGAAGGGGAGGGAGCACCTTGTTATGCTCACTTTACAAACAAGCGAAAACTAATTGCTTCAGAGTGCCAGCAAAATCCACCCAGGGAATACATCCTCTTATCTAATGCCACCTGCAGCAGGACCGTGCTGCTCTGAATTACAGCCGAGAGATCAAAGAGCACCATAATACTTCGCCTTATTGCATTTCCCCCTCCCCTCCACGAGACCGGTTTGTATTCCCCATCTCTGTGCCCACTGGGCTGTCCCTGCTGACTGTGAGCCCCTTCCCCACACACCCCGCAATGATGCTGAGCCTACACCGAGGCCTGGCACAGGGCAGAGGTCTCAGCTCAAGATAAGGTTGGTCCATGCAGAGCACCACTGCCAGGCAATGCCCAGCACTGCCCACCTCCTGCTCACCACTAAACGGCCGACTTTGAAACAGAAAGGCATTAATTCACTGTAAATTGAAATTAATTACCATAATAATGAAAGCGCACATGAATATAAAGTTGGCTTCTTTTACAGTGATATTTACAAGAGAAAGATTAATAAGGTGATTTGCGGTCAGCTCTTAGCAACAACCCCATGAGGAATTCAGCACAAGGAAGCTGACAGAGGCATTCCTTACTGGACCACATCACCCTAACATATTCAGGAGGATGGAGATGCTCCTGAGAAGTGCCATGGAGCACGAGGTATATTTAACCCTCCTCCACTGACTGGAGGTCCACCTGCATTGCTGGGAGCTGAATTTGCAGACTGCTTTGTCCTCAAGCACCAACCAAAGCAAAGCAGCAACACCAGAAGCGGCCACAGCCCAGCATCCTCACTCCGCAGGGCCCCCCAGCTCTGTCTCACAATGGGTATTTACCTTCCAGAGTCAACAGCATAGAAACAGCTCTTAAAAATCACTGGCTGCAAAGCAGAGAGCACTGCATAGAGACATCCCACGTGCTGGAGGAGATTCCGCATCCCCCAAGTCTCAGAAGCTGGTCAGCAGTATGACTTCTGTAAGCTGGTTTAACGCTTCCAATCTCCACAACCAGCTGGAAATCAGCAGCTTTACTTATAAAGTATTGAGCTTACATGTCAGCCTCGGCTTTAGTGGGCTTTGCAATCTATTTGCTAACACCAAAACACTCAGTGCCTCTGAACGCCGCGTGGCTGCGGGTGGCAGCACCCACAGAGGATGAGCCCCCCACGTCCATCCGTGCCAATTAACACCACTATCAATACTCCACAGGCCCCACTGTACAAGGGACTGCACACCTTGCTCTGAGTGCAACCACAAGCAGATTGCAGAATCACAGAACAATTTGGGTTGGAAGGGATGGGCTGCCTGCAATGATCATGGACAACCCAGGGAAGCTGAGTTATAACAGTGACAGTCAAAAAGAAACGTATCTGTGGGTAGATCAAACTGCTCTCCCAGAACACTGGAGTGAGCATGGGAACTGCAGTAGCATCACACAGATAAAGCTCTGGACTTTGCTTAGCTCAGGTGGCAGCTTATGGGCCAGCAAAGCCCCTCCTGGAAAATCCACTTTATTTGATGTGAAAACAAGTTTGGTGTCTTGCAGTGATAAAAGGAATGGCTGCAAGGGATGACGAGGAGGAGAGATTTTTGTCTGTGCTTATCCAGCCGGGGAAGACGTACCTGCATGTTACCTGCAGGGCACAAATCAGCACTGCGCCAATAATGCGCCGTGTAAAGCACGCTTAACTTCCCATCACTTCTGTGAAGGGCCTCTTAGTCCTGTAAGTGCAAGTTTGTACATGCTTCATTCATTTACCATCCTCAGTGGGGTTTGTATTAATTTAAATGTTTATACAGTGCTTTGAAGATGTAAAGGACTGAAAGTGGCAAGCGCTTTCATTAGGTATCAAAGAGCTAGCTATAACTTGCAGAGAATAAGTCGATCCATCAGCCAAAATAATTGGTTGCATCGAACACTGTGACAGAGTAGAATATTATAAATGTCAATTTTTTCTATAGCATACACTGAGCAAAGTATAGAATCACGTTCAGATTTGCTCTTAGATGAAGCATATCACTACGGGGTTATTTTGCCAAAGCATTACCTTCTGTACTTTTGGAGAGGAACATTGTCTTTCTCTGAAGAATCACACATTGGACAAGGCTAAAAATAAGATACTGAAGATGACAGATAACTGCTATAAACTGTTACAGCAAATGCAACGTCTTTGCTTTAGTCCTATTTTACCAAAGCTCAACACTGCTGACTTTGCTGTTCGTGGCTCCAAAAGTGTACAGGTCAATGTGCAGCCAAGGCAATATGTGGAAAAGTATGCAGAAGAGAGACAGGATCCATGATTTATGGAGTTTCTTACTACACACACTAAATATGAATGTTTTTCTGCAGTGGAAATACCAGCAACCCAGGGCATTCTTTGGGTTTCGATGTGACAATTCAATACTATTTTGGAGCTTGTTTTGTGTTTTTTTTTTCCCTTTTCCTGCCATGTTATTCTAAGATTCCTGAAGAAGGTTCCCAGCTGGCAAGCTTTCACCAAATGGTTTCATTGCCAACTGCACTGCTGAGGTGGGGGGAAGCCACTCAGCCTCTGAGTGTGTGAAAGCCAAGACAAGGGAGAAAACCCCACCACCACCACACAATAGGCAGCAGATTAGCACTACCACCACTAATTAAACTAGAAATACACCACTATAGAAATAAAGGGGAAATAGTCAGCAGGAAAGACACTGACATAGCAGCAGAGAGAGCTCTAGCTGCTGGGGCACGTCTGGCAAAAATAATGACTGCCACCGACTTACCCCAGGGAAGGGCAGAACAACAGGATCTGATTTAGTGGGAATTTGTCCATATAATGTATGGGGTGGGATGCAAATATATCAAAGCCCAAGAGAGGACACCATGGAAAAGTCAGAGTGGTCACCACACCTAACAACACACACGTATATCTGAGGGGGGGAGCAAAATCAGCACTCATCTTGGTGCCATGGTGTCCCTTAAAGTCCCTGCTTTCTTCAGACACTGAGGCACCCCCAGAGCTGCTGCCCCATGGCTGATAGACAACAGCACAGCAATAGGACACAGCTGAGAGCACAGATCTGAGAGGCTGGATGGAGATGGAGGGAGCCTCATTCACTCCCACTACAGAAAGATGGGAAGAAAAAGGAGATTTAGCCCAGCACCCGTGCAAGAAGATACGTGACAACTGCTCGAATATCCTCACATATTCTGACTAAGGGGTTGGGCTGTGTAATTTTGTTTAGATTGGGTGGGTTTGGCATCCTCATCTTCCCCCATAAACTGCAAACAATGTTTTGGGAATCTGTGCAACTCTGCTAATAACAGCTTGTGAAGGTAACCGAAATAATGCCTCCAAATCTCTTAGTAACAGCACAGCCCCAAAACACTCAGGTTTGTTTACAGAATGCTTTTAAAGGACTCAAGGTTGGGTTATTTCAAGTATCATTTTGACTTTTTTTTTTTAATACTGGAGGTTTCTTCCTGTCTTCCTCAAGCAATTAGTTTAATTCCTTAATTAAACTTGACTGAACATTGAACACAGGAATTGGTTGCCAAGAGAGGCTGCGGAGTTCCCATCCCTAGAGATGCTTCAAGGCAGACAAGGCCCTGGGCAACCTTCTCTAGCTGACTCTCCTTTGAGGAGGAAGCTTGGACCAAACAGCTTCCAAGATGCTTTCCAAACCCAAAATTCTGTGATTCAGGAACACATGAATAGAAGTTGAGAGGATCTCACATACCTCAGGAGCCAGCTCCTCCCAACTCAATCCCTAAAATTCAGAGGAAAGGACTCAAATGTCTTTAAGATGAAGTAGGCCCCAATTTGAGCTGCTATTACTTCACCACAACCCCAAGCTCCTGTCCATCCTTCAGCACCCATCCATTTGATGCCTAGTGCCATCTAATACCTATGTGGAAGCATTAAGTATTTTCTACCCAGCTTCATTTTTCCTTTAGCTCTGTTTTCAATAACATCTTCCAAATCTACAATAAACGTCACATATTAATGAAATAATTCTTCAGAACCTGAAACAGCAACCCATACACAAGCACCTTTATCTAACAATTTTTGTTCAGCAAGACTTTTTTCATGAGAAGAGCTACGGTTTAACAGCTCCAAGTTTCTCTTTCTAGTGTCTCCTCACAGTTCTAAAAGCTTCTTGACGATCCACATAAGTATACATATTTTTATAATGCCCACCTTGGTCATTAAAAATGAAGTTCTCAGAACTGCGAGCAGAATGTAGAGGATGCACTTTGCTGTAGCTTCAGTTTGCACTTTGAAGCTTCAGTTTCACAGTGGCAGCAGGTGATGTGCTCTCAGAGGAATGAGTTGGAGAATTCTGCATGCTACAGTGCTCTCCTCATTGTATCTGGTTCTTCTTCCTGAGGGGCACTCAGACTCAAATAGCAGTGGCCAGCCTAGACTTCTTCCAGCTAATCCAGGAAAACAGTCACAAACTGAAAACTGCAACAAAAAGCTTGGTACGGTCCATTACAGACATATTTCAGCTTTGTACCACATCTGAGTTAATGCACAGCACAGCTCAAGCTACAGGCTTTCTTCAGCCCGTGACCTCCTCCCCGAGACTGATGAGTGCTGCTAGTTGGTACGACACCACCACTTGTCTGCATTAGGGTTCCACATACAAGGAAAAATGCCTCGCTCCCTTCTTGAACTAACTTCTGTTTTACCTGAAGGAAAAGTAGATGCAGAAGTCATCTCAAACTCCCCCAGCTAGAGCTTTAATAGACTTTCAGCTGCTGTGTGTCAGGCACAGAAGACAACCTGAGGCACGCTCTTCCAAGAGGCTGAAAAAGCAAAACATGCCTGCAACTCAATGGCCATTCCATCTGTGGTAATGGGAACAAAAGGACATTCAGCTAGAACACACTCAGAAAAACAAGCAGCCCTTTTACGGAGTAAGGTAAAAATCACAGGTCAAGTCTGGAACGAGTGCAGGCCAGAGCAGCACAGCTCTCAACAGTGCATTTAGTTTTAAATCGAATATATGAGTCGATAAATAATTTCCACGTAGGCCACAGGAGAGCTGTTGGATGGCAGTGACTTTCAGAGGTTACTGATCGAGCCCAGAATCAGAACTGCAACTCTGAATTTAAAAGACAAGAGGCTGAACGTCCCATCTGAAGTGAAACTGCACATAAAACAGCTGCGGGAGCAGCAGCAGCAACAGGCTTTTAATTTACATCCTTTATGATCCATATCAGTCACTTTCAAGAACCTGGGCTAATTGCTATTTTTCCCCCAACCTTCTCAGTAAAATCTTGTTCCAAGCTTTATTAGGCCCAGTAAAGGGCAGTGACACAAGGTGTTGGCATGAGAGCATCGCAGTATTAGCTGTATCCATCCCTACAGCCCGCTCACCTCATTGTCAGGCACCGATCTGAGGTTGTCAGACATTCCTCTTAACTTAAGGGCTCTCCACCTGGACCAGCTTTATTTACCTCGTATTCACGTCAGGAAATGCAATGTTGCTAGCAGTGCAGTGAATATTATCCTGGCTGCTAAAATGCCCAGGCAGCACTGTCCTGACCCATGCTGACCTTGCTCTGCTGCTTACTGCCCAAGTCAGCCAAAAAAGTTGGAGAGTTGTTTATAAAAAAAAAAAAATCCATCATAATGGAATACTGCTTGAACTTTGGAAAGAAAAGTTATTCCCATTTTTTTGCTGTGCAAATATCATTTTCCTTATGTAACTACAAAAGAAATTTTTTTTATTTATTAAAAAAAACAAGCAAAGGTCAACTCCACTCGGGATGAAGCTGACACAAGTACTGCTCCTGGCTTACATTGGGGAATAAAACTAAGACCATGTCAAGTACTTCTCAAATTCTACCCTCAACTGACAGACTTAAGGAAAATAAGATGAAACCTGACTTTGAGCATTACCATCTTTTCTATTTCTACGATAAAAGAAAGTGTCTGCAGCAAGATTAGCACATTAGCATTCCAGGGAGCTAAGTACTGTTATTCACACTTCACAAATGAAGAAATAAATGCTTTGCCCCAAAGCCTTAAGACAGACAAGGACTGAACGGAAGACCCAGCAGCCAGCCAGGCCATCTGCTCTGCTCCTATCTGCTCGACAGCAGAACTCTTGGGATACCACCAGCAGAACCATTATGCAAACTGGGTCTTTTCTGGTCCTGCTAGATTTTCCAAAGAGGAAATAGATCTACATTGGAAAGCACTTGCATTGATTGTTTGCTCTGAGTCTCAAATTAGTTTCCCGTTTGGATGAACTGGAAACAGTCTCATCTTAATTTAAATTTCTCTGTAATGAACAGAAGGATCAAAGACACCAGAGATTTTTGCCAAGCTATAATAGAACTTGAATGGAATTCAGAATTTCTGGGCCAGGAGAAATTCAAACATTAAAATATTTATTTGCATCCCAAATTAGAATAAGAAGTTCCATTTCGTCTAACCTCGAAAATAGCAATGTTCAAATTTTGTTTCAAGAGCCTTTTTCATAGGAATTACATATTTTGATATTTCAACAACTGTTTCCAACTTCCAAAACTACAAGCCAGCCTGACAGCAAGCAGTGCTTCCTCTTCCACCTCTTACAGCTGCTGGCAGCACCACTGCTTCCATGGGTCCCCTGCGATGGCATCAGTGGTGTGCTACAAGTCTTGAATATCACTGCAGCAGGTAAAGCTCAGACTTTCAGAAGTCTCAGCAGCTTCACAAGATGGTGGATGGTACGGTACTGATGGCAGGATAAAGCCATGGCAACTATTCTGATTCAAAAAGACAGCACAGGAAGACAGCTCAGATGTTTTCCTTTAAGTGCCAGTACTTTCTGCACAGTCCTTGAAGCAAAGCACTCTCATTTTCCGTAATTTCTGCTGTCTGATTGCTTAAGGGGGAAGGAGAGAAGAATTTCTTGCTTGTTTTAAAGATTTTGTGACTAAGACTTTCACAGGGAAACCAACATCAGAAACCAAACTTTGTACCATAACTATGACAACTCTCAAATAATTCCGTAAGTAGAACTTAAACTTTTAGATGAGCTGTTCATTGGGGGTTGTTTCCTAACGTTCCTTTAGGGCTCAGCACTGGTTGCTGGGTCACCAGCACACCCTGCATTAAAATCTTTCTTTCTTTTTGTCTCTTCAGTAGCAGACAGTGAAAATATGATAGATTTACAAGAACCAACAAGCAATGCCAAAATGGACATCATTTAGAAACACAAGTACAGCCCCTAGGAGACCTTCTTTTACTCACTTCTATTGTATCCAGAAGAAGAAGATACCAAAGTAATGTAAATGCCTACAGAAACAGGACTAATGAAACAATACTGCAGTATCACGGAAATTTTGGAGTTAGCGTAATCCTACGCAACTTCCCTGGGTCTGCAATGAGTAGAGATGACATGGAAATGAACACCTTGTGGGAGGTGAAGGGACATGGGCAGATATGTCTTCAGATTGCTACAGCTCATCCAGGCCTGCCAATAGGCAAAGCACTTACAGCCACGTGCTACAAAAGCAATGGGCAAGATAGGAAACTGCATAGGCAAAACCTTTGGTTTTAATGATTAGCTGTCAACAAACAGTTGTACGAACACACTGAACAACAGAAGCAAAATAAGCCAGCCTTAGCTAGATTTGCTCAAGATCTCATCCTCTCACGTCTCTGTTCATGCCTACGTTACTCAATATACCAGGTGTGGGAATCAAATGTTGTTTCTGAAGTTAATATTAAAGTTCATACCCGGAGTAGAATAACACCCTCCAATAGGAACATGCTATAAACATGACTGATGTTCATGACTCTCCACACAAGACATGTAAAAAGTCACCCCAAAAGGGAACAGATTAGGTTGGGATGTAATGGAAAGTCCTGGAGGGTGCAGAGGAGCGGTGGGAAGAGAGATTGAGGAGACAAGAGGAACAGAGAAGCTGTGCTGCTCCTTCCCCACCAAGACAGGGATCCCTTCTTGTTAAGCATTGCCCCTCCACTTCTTGGTGACAAATACCCAGCAGAGCATTTACTTTGCTAGCACTACTATCAAACACCAGCACTAGCACTACTATCAAACAGCTACAGCACGGATCAATGGCAACACCAAATCCATTCCATTGGCGGCTTCCATCAATCATTTATTTGTCACTGGTTGTGAAAATGTCCCAGTGAAAGTCCTTGGATGGACTCGGGCAGGCAAATGCCAAAAATAGGAACGCCATAACAACCGGACAGCAAACCTCCACCTGTCTGTGCTCTTGTGATGGCATCGCGGAGTCACACTCAGCCCATGACCTCACAGTGCGCCGGGTGCCTACAAATACCCAGCGGGCCCAGCCCGCAGTGAGTCTTGCTGGCGACTCTCGAGGTGTGCGCGTCTTCCTGTGGGAGCACGAGACACTGAGACCTTGCCAGTGCGTGAGACAGAGGAGTCTTGCGAGGTTATTGTGAGTGGAGGCGCGGAGACTGCCGACTGCTCTGCAAGAGGCAGCCTCCAGCAAATCCATCCTTGGGGCTCCCAATCCATCCTTGGAGCCCCACAGCGCCAGGGCAGCCGCAGCCATGAGCCGGGAGGCGGCTCCCGACCGGAGGCGCAAGGCGTGGGTCTGGCCGGTGGAGGCCCGCGAGGAGCGGTGCCCCATCTGCCTGGACCAGATCGTGGACACCATCCGCGCCCTGCCCTGCAGGCACATCTTCTGCAGGGAGTGCATCCAGCAGTGGGCCGCCAACAGCGACAACTGCCCCCTGTGCCGGCGGAGGATCATCAGCAAGCAGTGCCTGGACTGGCGCCCCTCGGGTCGCCCCCCGACCCGCCGGCACCCGGGAAGGCTGCAGCGCACCAGGGAGCGGCAGGAGAGAAGATCTGCCCACCGGTCCCGCAGCGTCCCAGCACGGCGCCCACCGCGCAGCCGCTCCAGGTCCCCCCGCCCGCTGGTGCGCAGCTCCTCCTGGCACGGGGAGCTCAACCAGCGCAGCCGCTTCGAGGAGCCACCGCGGGAGGACGAGGACCGCGAATGGCTCAGGCGGGCGGCACGCGAGCGGCAGATGGGCGCCGGAGAGCACGCGCGGCACCCCGACGGGCCCCGCTTGTGAGCGGGCGGCCCGACCTCAGCCGGGAACGGCACCGGGACGGAAAGCGCAGGCGGGGGAGAGGCTGAGGCACCGCACGGCTCTTCCGCCTCAGCTCTGGCCGACCATCGCTTCCCCGCGCTGCCGGAAAAGACCACCGGCAGCTCGAGCTCATCCTTCCGGCCCCCGCTGATCAGCCTCGGTCAGCCCACAGTGCCCGGCTTTGGGCTGCCGCTACCACCGAGCCAGGCACTGCACAGAGCCCAGCAAACAGCGCGGAGTGCCGGAAGAACACAACACCTCCGCTACGACGACAGCTGGGATGGCCCTCCTGCCACAGAGAGGGCGCGGGGGGAGCTGGGCACTGTCAATAAACATTCACACACCTAAAATGAGCAGTTGTTGCCTCTCTTTCTTTCTGGAAGCTAAACTGTAAGCCCGGAATCCCAGTGCAAAACAGGGACGGGGAACGAGGAAGAGGTCGGCTGGTGAAACCGCTGACTTCCAGAACCCTGAGAGCCCGAGCTCTGTGACTGCGTGGCAGCACGCACCAGGGGGCAGAGGGCTGAGCAGGGCTCTGCCTGCTGCTGCAGCACAGCCCGGCCGTGTGCCAGCTGCACCTGAGGCTGCACGGCCACCAGCGACCCAGGCAGGGGCTTTGGCACGGCACCTGGGGAGCACAGAGCCCACGGTGCTGCTGCTGCCTGTCCTCCTCTGGAGCTGCTGCAGACGGGGCCTGTCCTGCCCGGCAGCAGCCAGCCACGCAGGCTGAGCCTCAGGGCTGCTTCTGGGGCAGCTCTCCTTCACATCTGCTCCACGGAAGGTGCCGCTGGGCCTCTCCTTTTCAGGCCAGCTCCAGCCTTGCCCTCTTGGAGCAGGTGGGGAGAATACCTCTTTAAGAAGGCATTGTTGTAAAAGAGCTGCTTTTTAAAAACGCAAAGCAGCCGAGTTGCCGCTGCTTTGAGAAAGGAGGACCAAGGCATTTAATTGCAAATGATAAACGCAGACATCAGAAAGCTCTCTCATTCTGCTTAGGCTGACCACTGCTTTGTGATGCAACACCATCAAGTCAGAACCACCACGATGTGATGATTTTGCTGTCTGGAAACAGAACAGCGTAAGGCTGTCAAAAAGAAAACAATTTAGCGACCCAGATGCCACTACTTTGCAGCACTTTACTCCCAGAACCCTGAGACTCTGAGCCCTCAGACGGCTGCCACCTAACTGGGTGCCAGCTCTCCATGCAGTATGTCCTGCATGGAATTGTGTGTTCGCAGCACCGTGACGCCATCGCACTCAGCTCCCACACCAGGAACCCTTCCCTGGGTGCCCGTCTCTCTCCTCTGCCCAGCGCCCCTGTGCTGGGCGCCAGCTCTCTGCCTGCAGCTGCCCTGTCGGGGCCGCTGGTGCACGCAGGGCAGCGTGGGGCTGCCACGGAGGTGGCCTTGGCACGGCCACAGCAGAGGCTGCCACAGGCACCTGGTAAGACTGAATGTGCACAAGTCCGCGGGCCAGACGACACGCATCCCAGGGTCTCTTCCAACCCAAGTCGTTCAATGGTTCCCTGAAATTTGAGTGTTTTGTTCAAGCTCACATCTCATAAGACAAAGTGTCAGCGAGGCTGAAAGCAGCACGTTTGGAAACAGACATTAAGCTGGATGCAAACAGGTGACTCCCAGCTGCAGTGTGGATGATTAGATTCAACTTCAAGCACACTTCTTAGTTTTTACGGCACTTCCCTGTGCAACCAAACGAGGCTGAGCGGCCCGAGCTCCCGCCAGAGGCAAGCTGCAGTTTGGTTGGTTTGCCAGGCTGCAACTTTTCTAATCTGGCGCAGATGGGAATTAAATACAGCTGCTCTTCTCTTACAAATGCACACTTAAATGGTACAGTGGAGTACCATGCTGAAGATAGGGCACGTTAGGTGTGCCCCTGGCTTTGTGCAGCAGCACACAGACAGCAGCTGCTTGGAAGCAAGACAGTTGTGTCAGTCAGGAGAGTGCTGACGTGGCTTATGTTCCTCCCAGAAAACAGTCTGAGGTGCTACTGTAAGCCATAACCGGGATGTACGAGATGAGCATTTAACCCAACACAGCGAGCACGAGGCCTGGCATCTGGTTTCCTTGGACAACTAAGAAAAACTTGGACGTGATGTCACTGCAACCTCTTTTTTAATCATCGATCAGTAACAGCATTTCCAAACACCTCCCCTCAGTGTTTGCCTCCAGAAAGTAAGAAAAATCGCCTTCCCTTGTGTGGGAATCAAATGTTGTTTCTGCATTAGAATTGGATAATATTTTTTATTTCATGAACTCTGTTGTCTTAGTTCTTTTTGGAAGTCCTTCTACTTAACTTGGGGAAGATCTGATAGTTTGCATCACTTATCCTCTAGCCAAATCTTCCCAGGAATGCACGCTCTGTATATAGGTGTATATATGTATATTTTGTCACACACACTGCAAGAACATCCTGCATGAGAGAACAAGTCATGGTGTGCCCGAGGAAGCGCCTGAAGAGACATCTGAAGGCCTGGCATCATCCCCCCCGGTGCTCTTTGTTTAACGAAGACTTCGGAGACAATCACCATATCAATACGACAAGAAGAGCACTGAGACATCTTGGAGACAACAGGACTGACACCAGATAACACACGAATCAACAAACGTAAACTGATAAGATTGTGAACCTGGAGTACCCAGCCAATGGGGAAACAGGGCAGGGGGATGGCTAAAGGGAAAAACATGGTATAAAGACTGTCATCTTGTGTCCATAGGTGCGCTCCTGCTTGCGGGATGCCCGCCATTGCAATCGCGAATAAAATCTGCTTTTATCAGATACCGTCCTGACAAAAATTATTTGGATGTTTCCAACACAGGTATGATTGCCTACAACCCCTGTACAAAGCCAGAAATGCTTTTTGACAGCGTAGATCCATGAGATGCTTCCTGCAAAGAACCAGTGGGAATCAATCTTCCGGGTCTTCACACTGCCCCTCCATAAGCAATGAAACCACTAGATATGATCTCCAACTAATTCTTCCCAGTAAATAAAGAGAAAATGAAATCTATCTCATTCTTCTTTAATGCTGACAGGTCAACCCATTGCTCAGCTGCCTTTTTTGTAAGTGCTGGTGAAGGCAGCTCCAGTCCTTGGTGAGGAGCTCTCTGGTCCACATGTCCATCCAGGCCCTGCATCCATCTGAGGATGGAGATAAGCAGCCAGACACCCCTTGGACTGCGTTCCCATTTCCTTCCAACCCACCACTGAGCTCCCCACTCTTCCTTAATTGCTACAAGTAATTTTATTAAAATACTTTGCAGCACCATTAACTGTTACCTGAGGCTTAACATTAAAAATGATGAGGCAATATAATCTTAATGGTATTAATTAATACTATCATGACTTTAAGGTTTCACAAATTTGGCAAAGAAAATGCACACTTTTTTTTTTTGGAGGCAATGTCTGGCAACACACAGGAACATGTGATGGTTATAAAAGCAGAAAATGGAGTGAGAAATGGGTAACACTAACACAGCTCTCTCCCAGGCATTGCCACTACAAAACAACAGTTTGCCCAAGACCCCTTAATGCTGCTGCTGATGAAGAAAACTATTGAGAGACATAAGAAACATTGGGAAGACAACAAAAAACGTCCTTTTATTCTTTTTTCCCCTTTGTTGGGGTCTAAGCATAGAAGCAATAGATATGGAGGTTGGTGGCCCTGCCAGGTTGGAGCTTGACAATCCTTGAGGTCCCTTCCAACTCAAGCCATTCTACGATCCTATGATCTCTCAGCATCACTTTATTAGACAAAGATGTGTTAATGACCACTAATGGACAGAGATGATGAAGGCTGGACTGAACACAAAGGGAAACAGCAAAATGGAGCCTTTGGTCCTTCAGGGGCATATCCTAAAGCCAACCCACTCGGCACCCCATCAGCACACATTTTTAGTTTTGCTCTTTAAAATCTCCATCAGTGTTCTAATTTATGACTTCCATGAACAAACTCTCAAAAAAATCTACCACCAGAAGCCCACAGAGATTTGTACTTCCCTTTGCCTCAGGTTGAGTAGAAGAATCAAGCACGCGAAGAGCAAGTTTGCTTTAAACCCCAACCCCGAGCTCAGCAGCGGCTCAAGCAGGAAGAAATCTCCAAGCTAAGTACACCACTGTGGCTTCCAGGGCATGGAGCAAACAGCTCCAGTTGAGCTACAAAGGGCTACAGCTGCTCAGTACCACTGCAAAAAAATCATCTCGTAACAATAATGAAGTAGAGCAGTCAAACCACTCAATAGATGTTATTAATTATATTGTCAGCTGAAGACAGATATATTTACACTGCAGCGATACTGTAATTATCAAGAAAATGCCCTGCCTTCTCCTCCTAAGTGCCGTGTGCAGTAATTAATTTTTCTGCTACGCACAGGCATTTGGTAGTGTTATGTAAATCACAAGGTATTCGCTACCTGTATTTAAGAGACATTCACTGTCACACTCTTGAGAACACCGAGGAGTAACAGCGAAGTCACGTGAACGCAGAAATAAGATGCCCTTGTTACAGCTCTGAAATAGGTTTTAGGGGAAAAATAGTTGGTGAACACTGAGGAGCATCCTGACACTACAGCCAAAGCGTTGGCTTTGCCAACAACTCTTCACAGCCACGTACAGAAGTTAGTTTGGGAGTCAAAGCAGCTCTCCAGCTGTACGAGATCCAGCCCCTCCAGCTGTGTCCTTTGCCCTCTGCTGTCTCAGAGGTCCCAGCCCCGAGCCTCAGCTGCCATAAATGTTTGAAGGGGAAAAAAATGAATTAAAGAGATCACAAATGAGCTGAAAATCTGAAAAAAAACCGTGGCAGCAGCACACAGACACCGTGGCTCAGACTCCATTTGTCCCCACAGTGCACAACTATCACTTCTCCATGCTCCTCTGCAAAAGGAAGGCCTGCAAGACCACAGGGTTGCAATTACTCCGTTCAATACTAGCATTCAGCAGCACAACTACCTTTCGTTATAGGCATCCCCAAAACACTAAATTAAGCCCTGAAGCTATTTTCCCTCTCTTACATCTTTTTCAAGTGTTCAGCATTTACATTTTCAGGCTAATGTAAGAATGCTATGATGTTCACACCACATTTTTATTACTATCTGCAAGTGTCTCCTGCAGGATAACTTCTGTGTTTCCTTCTCTGGAGTAGATGCTGATTTCCCAGGAAAACTGCTGTAATTTTGCTGTAGTAAAAGCTGCAGGAGGCTTCCATGGACATTCATTCAACTAAAAGAGGAATTTCTTTTTCAAGAAAAAAATGTAACTTTTTTTTTTCTGACAACATACAGCTTAATTGGAAATACAGAATAAAAATACAGAATAAATTGGGACAAAAAAAGCCCAGGGATGTTTAAGGCAAAAATAGGCTTTAGCAGCTTTGCATACTTGAGTATGAAGTGGAGACAAATTAACTGATAATCTTCACTAAATTTATACAGGAGACAAGCTGCTTTACAGGGAATTCTCAAGAGTGATCTTTAAAATATATTAAAACAGGAAAGAAAGAAGTTAATATTTTACTTGACCAAGGTTATTTCCTACTTGAGCAATTGCAATTATCTGTCTCAATACTATATCCTCCTTGTAAGGTAATCTACAGAGCATCACTGCTGTGGGTGCTGCGCAACACTCAACAAGGTCAGAGACTTTGATAGAACATTTTTCCAATAGTTGCTATTTAAAATCTAATGAAACAGGAAATAAGCATAATAAATACATGCTTTGAGCGCTAATAACACCAAAGCTTTCCTAAATCTCTCAGTTTATCCTCCCAGTGTTGTTCTGCATAGGACGTGAGGTTTTTACAGCTTACGAAGAGATCAAATATGTATCTTTCAAACCCTATCCTAGAAATGCCATTTGTAATAATAATGAAAATACACAGCACAAGAACACAAGGAGTACAGCCCCATTTTTTATCTCTCTGAAAGACCTCAAAACTATTCTTACATTCATATTTCCCTCATTTCCCCTTTCCAGAGTCATCAGAAGGGAAGTCATTTGTTGCAGACATGGGCACCCAACTCTGCAAGCTCTGCAAGGAGCAGAGCTCCTCTCCCAGTGCGCCGCATAGAGCTGAGCAAGAGCAACCATGTGTGCAGCCTCTTATTTACTGCTTCCATTCAAAGACTTGGAAATTAACACAAGAACAAGCCTGTGATATTAAAAAGGCCTCTCAGTCATCTTAGTCTCTTGATAGCTTTGTAATGAATCACAGAATGACCAGGGTTGGAAGGGATCTCAAGGACCAAGAATCTCCAACCCCCCTGCCACACGCAGGGCCACCAACCTCCACATTCAATACCAGCCCAGGCTGCCCAGGGCCCCATCCAACTGGCCTTGAACACCTCCAGGGATGGACGGGGCATCCACAGCCTCTCTGGGCAGCTGTTCCAGCACCTCACCACTCTCACAGTAAAGAACTTCCCCCTGACATCCATCCTCAATCTTCCCTCCCTCAACTTGGAACCATTTCCCCTCGTCCTGCTGTTCTCTACCCTTTCCAAGAGTTGACTCCCCTCCTGTTTGTAGGCTCCCTTCAGGCACTGAAATGCTGCAATGATTCACCCTGCAGCCTTCTTTCCTCCATGCTGAACAAGCCCAGCTCCTTCAGCCTGTCTTCGTAGGGGAGTTGCTCCAGTCCCCTGATCATCTCTGTGGCTCTCCTCTGGACCCTCTCCAACAGCTCCCTGTCTTTCTTGTACTGTAATGCAGCTCCATTAATTCAGAACCACGGTGGTGTTTGTGCTGTCTGGGAGCAGAGCAGTGTGTAAGGCTGCCAAAAGAAAACAGTGTAGAACCTAGGCATCACTGGCCAGCAACTTCAGCACAGAACACAGAGGCACAAGTTTGATCCTTGAGAAGAACAGTCAGATCTGCTACAGACAGACATGTTGCAAATATTGCAAAAACCACTCTAACAGGCTATAACAAGTCTATCTTTCCATTGCACAGGTTCATACAAATTGCACATAACTCAAATGTAGTCTACTTCTACTGCTCACAGTACTACCTGACAGATACCTGACAGCAACCTGCTAAAGCAATTAAGACCAGAACATTTACTGCCACACAGTCTGACCTCGTGGGAGCTGCACCTGATGCAGAATGGGGCCCTGGCAGCCTGATCTGATGGGGGCAACCAGCCCATGGCAGGGGTTGGGTCTGGGAGGGCTGCCAGTTTCCCTCCAGCCCAATCCCACAGGCAATGATGCGCTCCCAGGCTGCACAGGGCTGCCTGGGGTTACACTCCCCTACTGAATAACTTCCCCATTGAGCTCTCCTCAGAGTGGCCTTGCTTCCCAAGCAGTTGCATTCAGACAAGTCCCTTTGATGTGTCAAGATGCACTGAACGTAAACAACCTGATTGCAGCAGAGAAAACCCTTTATGAATTCCCCCAGGACAGAAAGATTTTCTTGTTCAGAAATATTTACTTCCACTCGGAACAATATTTCAACAACAAGCTATCTTAACATATCCAGAAAACAAACAAATAAATACACATTCCCCTAAGCACCCTTCTATTAACCTTTCTTCTCCCTTGGCTATCCACCAGGAGCAGCTGGACAGCCAGCTCAGGAAGACATCGCTGTCCAAAGTAACCCCAGCAGCCCCTGGGGACACAGAAGTCCTCAACACAACGGCTGACATGGCAGTGGGCAATGCTTGCAATTCACTCTTGTGCTCCCCCCAGTGCTTTGGTAGCACTGGTTACTTTCATTACACGTTTCTGACTTGTTGGCTGATGCTGAACTGGAATAGCTGATGCTAGATCTGATTTTGTTACGAGGCTACAATAGTCCCTGACTTTCTTCACTAAGGAAGATGACTTTGTCATCCATTAGCGGCTGTTTATTACGGAGACTTCATACTGCCTCCCAATATAGATGTCATGGATTTTGAAAGGAAATCAAAACAGGCACTGGTAATGTTCTGAGAATGAGAAGCAAAAATAACATTGTTATTTTGACAGTAAACTCAGCAGAGCCCAATTTCAGTATTATACTGGCCTGTTTCAATTTTAAAGTTCAAGTTATATATGAATTACACACATACAGGCCACCCTAAAAGTAATGCCTCCTATTTATTTCCATGGAAACTTAAAGAGATACAGAGAGCACAATAACACTATTTGATAGAGCAAATTCTCAGCTGTAAAACACTCTCAGCTGCAAACGCTGCCTCTGATGTTGTGGGTCAACCTAAAAAACAGGAGGCATTACTTTTGAAGCAGCCCTTGTATGCAAGACTAACCATCTATAGGGTGAAGTCTCTGCTATGAATTCTGCTTTTGCACTGCCCTCACGGTTACAAGATGTGCCTGGGTATAAAAGCAAGGACTGACTGCACAACTTAGCTAAAAAACCCCACTCATAGCCTTCCTCATTAATTCCTGAACATCAAGAATACAATAGCATTATATGGCTATATATTTCTGTGCTAAACTTCCAAGTTTACAGAAGAAATCTTTAGGACTTCGCTTTCTGCTCTCCCTGTGAGCTCTCCTTTGTTTCAGAACTTTTCCTCTTTTTTTCTCTCCCCCTTCCAGCATACTGTACATCTGTTTTCCCCTTCCTATTTTACGTAAGTTCTCACTGAAATAAACCAGTAGACAGCAGGAGTCCAACCCCACAGTGCAAACCCAAACCTCTGGGATAACCCCTTCATCAGCACCACAGCACCTTCTGCTTCTTTGCAGACAGCAGTGGCAATTACAAGCTGAGTTCTCATGCATTCCTGTTTTTATCACTGTTCAACACCCACCTCGTACTCAATGACCGCAGTTATACCAAGAAGCCATAACAATGGAATGAGCTGCCTGCTTTATTAGTACACAAGGCAAACCCACATTCCCAAAGCAGAAAATCCCCATTGAGTAATTTAGCTGCTTTGCAGTTACGATTGCAGGTACGTGGCTGCACACAGCGCATGCAGAAGAACAGTACTTGCTAAAAAGAGTGATTTTAGAAGGTTAAAGTCTGAGCGTACACACATCATAGAACCATCATAGAATTTGAGTTGGAAGAGATCTTTAGAGGCCACCCAGTCCAACCCCCCTGCAATGAACAGGGACACTCACAGCTCCATCAGTGCTCAGAGCCCCATCCAGCCTGGCTCCAGGGATGGGGCATCCATCACCTCTCTGTAACCACTACCACTGCTTTACCACCTTCACCATAAACAACTTTTTCTTTATACCCAGTCTAAATCTCCCCCTCTTGTAGTTTGAAGCCATTTCCCCTTGTCCCATCATGGCAGACCCTGCTAAAGGAGTCTGTCCCCCTCTTTCTTACAGCCCCTTTAGATACTGAAAGGCCACTATCAGGCCTCTCAAAGCCTTCATTGTGTTGTGTTGACTATAGCAGCCTTCAGTGTTATGAGATAGAGACTGGTGGTCCTGAAGTCAAACAAGATTGTAGGACTAGTGTAGAACAAAGCATTCTTATTTTAAAGCTTCATTATTTTCTGCAGACTTATTTATTTATTCTTCATTTTTCACTCTGACAATGATGTTTCCATGCCCTATTTAATTATATCTCAAGCTAGTGGTATTTTGTCTCTGCAATAAAAATGTTGTAGTTTTAGGGTTCTAGTTCAAAAAGTTTTTTAGCAAATGTGCCTTCTAACATGCAGTTAGTAAGAGTTCAGAGAGAAATAGTCATGTGCATAAAAAGGTAACCTGCTTTCCTGGGGTGGGAGTTTAATTACCAGCATATTTTGTGAAAACCATTTTTCAGCATTTTTCATATTTGTATTTATATTGCATTTGCCATAAGGACAATCTCTGCTGTTAATTTTTATTCTCTTAATGATGTGTAGAACATCTTCTTGGCTTTGCTGGGCAACCTGCTTAGCTGCCCTGCTTGAGCTTGGGCTGGACAAGATGATCTCAAGAGGTCCCTTCCAACCTCAGCCACCCTGTGCTTCTGTGCTTCCCTTCTCCAGACTGCACAGCCCAGCTCTCTCAGCCTACCCTTGTAGGAGAGACGTTCCACTCTCCAGATCATTTTTGTGGCCCTCACCTGGATTCTCTCCAACAGGTCCACGTCCCTCCTGTGCTGAGGACCCCACATCTGGACACAGTGCACAGGTGGGATCTCAGCAGCACAGAGCAGAGGTGACATCCCCTCCCTGGCCACACTGCTTTGGATGCAGCCCACGATCCTGTTGTCTTTCTGGGCTGACATTTCCACAAAACACACATGGTAAAAAATTAAGATTTGAAGGGGAATAAACAACCCTCAGAACCCTGTACCAAACACTGTGACTTCCCCCACACGAAGGGGACACTTTCAAGCATGGAGCCGGGATGACAACTGCAGCCCACCCAGAGCAGCCTTGGATCTTCCTCTGCTACAGTGGTTTTCTTCCATTCTCATAATATGCTTCCAGAAAAGCATCTGAGATCACATCCAGAAAAGCATCTGAGATCACAAAAAACACACCAGCTTCTCAATGTTCTCAATGCAAGTGGCCACGCAGCACATAATCCACAGTTACAGAAGAGTTTTTTTTTTTTTTTTTTTTTTTTTTTAAAGATGACATTTCAAGGAGACAAAAAAGTACAACTCGATCTCTTCAGAGGAGTTCCAGTAAAAGGCATTTATTTTTTCTGGGCAGCCCATGACAAACAGACTACGTCATTTTTATTCTACTGAAAATAGACTTCGCATTTATATTCCAAGAGATCTATATAAGATTTTGCTAATTGTGCAATAGCACAATGCTTTCTTGAACTGTTCAGAAAGCCATATTACAGAGGGCTGAGAAAAATCTTTATTTGGGGATTTTCTGCTAACGTTGGCAGTAACAAAAAGACAGCAGAGGGTCATTTCCTACTGACATTGTGGTTGCATCCAAAGGCTACTGAACAGGAATTCAGAATCAAAGAATGGGCTGGGTTGATGAGGACCACAATGATCATCAAGATTCAACCTCCCTGCTATGTGCAGGGTCACCAACCACCAGACCAGGCTGCCCAGAGGGAACCCTGACCAAGACAACACTCAGGAAAGGCTGTAAGAACAACACAACAGGACTGCATCTGCTCCCCCTCACCTGTACCCACTGCACATCTGCAAGGTGTGAGCTCAGCTGCTTGTTCTCAATTGGAACGTACCTACTGCTCCAAGGGATGCTCCAAGGAAGGCAGCAATGTGAATGGGCTTTGTGGCAAAGCAAGTTCTAAGTAAGGAAAGTCAAGTGGTTTAAAAAGCAGAATATGCTTTTATCTCTCAGCAAATAAGCAAGTCAGAAGCTTCCTAGCATTGCAGCCTGATTTCCAGCATTTACCCTTGCCCTGGACACCAGTTATTCCCACTGAGGACTGTGGTGTATTGACAAACATTCCATTTCACACATGGGCTTGGCTAGAGCAAACGTGACACAAAAGACACAGAAAAATGAGAAAAGCTGCAGATGTTTCCACATGAACTATAGCAGTTACACTGCACAGATAGATACGGCAGCTTTGTCCACACTGGAACATCCACATTTCTGTGGTATTCATCAACAAAGCACTCCTTCCATAGCCATAAAAGGTTGAAATAAGGAGTTGTCCTGACAGAGCTCCAAAAAGCCCTTATATCAAGAGCACTTAATAGACAAATGGCACACTCAGGAATTGGATATCATCTGTTATTTCTCAGAACCACCAAACTTAAAGTCAATTAAAACAAGCTCCTACCAACTCCCTGCACCACCTGCCATCACTTCAAACATCCCTAAGGCCCCATAACAAAACTTGTAGAAATAAACCCCAACCATAGATGGAACAACCATTCATACATGTTAACATTCTGAAAGTACAGTCAGTATTCACTCCCCATTAGCTGCCTCCAGATTCATCAGCAAGACTTTTCCTTTGCAGCCTTGATGGGAAAATGAGAAATATATACAGCTGCACAGAAACTAAGGGAAGACTTAAAGGGCATTTAGAGATGTTACAATCATTTCCTTTCAACAGATGAATGAACTCAAGGTATTAAACACAAAGAAAACTGATTTCCTATTGAATGTGACCTAAGTACTGTGTTGCAAGCTGGATAGGTGACCTTTGGGGCTGTGGATCCTCTCCATCCTGGCCTGACCCCACTGTTTCAGCTGGAGGTCTGCTTCTGTGCATCCCAGAGAGCAAGAGCAGGACTCGCACCTCCAGCTGTAACCACTGCTCTTGCTTTCCTCATCACCAGGGCACACAGCAGTGACCTCACATTTCCCAGCCATACAGGGTTCTCATCTTCAGACCTGAAAGTTCAGCCATCTGTTCCTCACCAAGTCACACTCTTACAGAGGAGGAGATAACAATTCAGTGCCTTCAGAATAGAGAGATACTGATTCCCATTGGACAGCCATCAACCTGCAGCAAATAAGAGCTGCCAGTGCACTGTGCTCCCAGAGCTCGGCTCCAGCACCCAAAGCTGTACTGCATCTACAGATCCCAGTTGTGAACTGGGCTCTCGTCAGAAGCTCAGCTGGACGATGCAGCTTTGTAGTGCTCACACTCAGCTTACCTACTGCATGCTACAGCTGGTAACACATGGCTCAGGCTGCCACTCATCTGGGGCTCTTCTTAGATCAGGGAAAAACACTTCACAGAACATTTAACTGATGTTGTAAAGAATGCTGCATGTACCCACTCTGCTATTCAGAGCTGGAGAAACTCCCAACAGCAGTATTTATTTCTTCCTAATGATTCCCTGAGAAATATGAGAAAAATATCCAGAACTACCTCTGCTAACTACCATATATATATAAGAGCTAATCAAGTTCTCTGCAACCCAGCAATCCCCATGAGAAATGGCACACAGGTACTCAAAATCACTGGGCCAGAGCTGCTGCATCTCCCCCCATCAATGCTCTCAAAGGTCACACTCTGATCACCATCACATCCAGGTTTAGGATTGAAAAATGTATGTAAAAACTTCCCCTAGCACCACAAAACCACATCTCTAAAAGGTGGAGACCTCAGTTGGAAAGATGGGAAAGATGCATGCTATGGATTAGAGTCAAGATAGCACAGAACAGATCAACATTAAATTAACGCAAGCCAGGAATCAGCTCTCCATAATAAAAAGGAGATACAGAGCTATGGAGCTAAACAAGCATCAGAGAAGTCAGTCTCTACGATGAGATTTCTCCCCTGAAGGCTCTGTGCTGAACAGCCTGCTTCCTGTAACATTCTCCAAGACAAAGCAGCATCGTACACTGTGGGGAGAGAACAAAGCGGTTCCTTTTATCTACTTCTCTTCTCAGTAAATATTGCAGCATTGTTCTCCCCAGGAAGCACTTTTCATCTTTGTTTCAAGGATGTGGGTGAGCATCCATCAGCCTTTTGCAACCAGGAGCCAGAAATTTGCAGGCATCCTCTCCGTAACATGAGCACATACAAACATTTCCCTGTCATCTTTGCTCGCCACTCTGACACTCCTCACCCAAGGTCAGCCCACTCGAGATTTTGGGCTGCTGAGGGCAGCAAGAACAGCCTCATGCTCAACTTTTCCCCCCCTGAGAGTGTCAAAACAGCTCACAGAATCAAAGCATGTCTGTGCTAGGTGCCATCTGTTACCCCTTCCAGAAAAAGTGTCATGATATTTATATCCCCTGAGAATTTCTGCTTCTGCTCTAGGTAAAGACTCACTCCTTAGATACGACTGCACAGAAATGTAATGGCTGCAGAACAGATGTGTGTTGAGGGGGGGAATACAAGGATATTATCAGGACAAACATATATTCTATAGAACAGTTACATTCCTGATACAATTATAACAGGGTTTGGAGGAAATAGTAGACATGCACTACATTTTCTGGAGATTTAGAAGTTCCATAGATCTCACAGCCTCAGTAAGGAGCCCTCATAGGGAAAGGGCAGCATTCACACTTTAAATGCTCCAAATGTAATCTGGATTAAAAGGAAAAGGATCATTAGAAGATGGTAAAATAGCAGTTGTCTTTATGGTTCTTTTCATGAGTAATTCCATCAGTACTCAATGTGCTCAGAAAGGGAGCTTCTTCCAGCGATGCTCCCGTCCACCATCACAGCATACCTGCAGGGCTACAGCACCCACCTCTGCTCTTTTGGACCACGTACTTAAAGTGAAGCTCTCTTACCTCTCCAATTTCGAGTTGATCAGAGGAGAAACACATCCACACACTCCTGGGTCACTTTCACCAGATGAGTTTGGTCTGAGCACAACTACCTCATAGCTCCTGTCAGTGTGGAACAGTCAGAAATGCAAGATAGTAACCTACGTTCAGAAGTCTAACGTACAGCTGAAGGTCATTTTTAATGATACTTCTCTAAAACCATCTTAACGTACTATTGCTTTGGTTTTAGTTTGTTACTGAGGGAAAATAGTATACATTTACATAGTTCCTTTGATGCATAGTCCTTTTTCTCTTGGTTGTAGGTTGTGTAATGGAAGTGTTGGTAGAGGTCTGCTGCTGTTAAAGACGTGGGTAACAGTTTAACACGACAAGCCATTGAGTGAACTACTACTTCCCTTGCCTAAGCATGTAATAGGATATGCATACAGTAGACCACAAATAGCCTGCTGCCATGAGAAAGGGCAGAATCCCAACACAAGAAGAAAAAGTAAAAATGCAGAACTGGGTTTAGAACTTTGCCTTCTTCCCCACATCTATGCCATCACAACAAAGTGGATGCGATATACCTCCAGAAACAGAAGAGCAAACATTAACATGAACCAGGAGACTATGGCAACGAATGTATTAGTTCACATTACCAAGAAAAAGGAAGGCATCATCCACACCTGCTTATAGGTAACTATTACCTTACTTTCTGCACAGTTAACAATGCATGCGAATGCTCTCCGCTGACAATGAATGGATACAACATAGCTTAATGACCTGCCATGGAAGAAATATATAACAGCATCTTGAATTTGCTGTGAGCCATCCACCAGAATCCAGCTGATGTGCAATATAATCAGGTGCCAGACTTCGAGTTAGCTGCATAGACCACATAACTCTTGGATGCCTTGCATACTTCTCCAAAGAGCAATAGGGAGAGCAGACATTCATCTGCTGTTCCTGTCCCTTCCTTGCCATTCTGAGGTCAGTAGCCCCCTAACACCAATATATTCCATCCTACATTTGTTCTGTGATCCACACCTTAATTCTGTTATTATATCACACCAGGAAGGCAGATCTCCAGCATAATATCCATAACCTCATGAAGGAAACAGCTCTGCACCAGTCAGTTCAAGTAGCTAGATGTTTGCCAAGCCTCAATTTATAAAAATACACACACCTTTCCTTAAGACTGGGGAAGCATTACAGTCTATCATTGCTCACAACTGGCAGCCTGGCTATCACATTATTCATGCAAAAAAGCACACCCCCTTCCTCCCTATCACATATAAATGCATCTGCTTCTGATTTCAAACAAAGTTGAATTTTGATTTTTAAAATTTAAATTAAAAAAAAAAAAAAGCTTTTACCTTAAGAAAGATAAAAGTTTCAAAGTTCTGTAATTTGCAGTTCATTTCAACATTAATGGAAAGAAGCATTCTTCCACTTCAAACCGTTTCCTCAATCAATTAGACAAATCCTCTAAGTGAGGTTTGTGAAGCAGTTCACCTCCAGGAACTTAATTAGTACTTAATGCCAGCACTTGCATCCACCTCTATCAACTATACACAGGTCCTGTACTCCCAGGGCTGCCCAAGGCCATCATCCATGCAAGAAGAGCCATGGGGCAGCTGGGAACACCAAAGGGCCCATTCAACCAAGACAGCAGCTGGAAGATGCGAAGGCTGTTGGAAGAGGCTGCAAGAGCAAGCATCAGTGGACCAGCTCATTAATAATGGCTAAAAGACTCAGCAAAAGCCCTGCCTATGGTCATCAAGAAAACTCCTACAGCAGATTTTAAGAATAATAGTTTTCCCCAATGCCCTGACTGAATTTCTTTGACATCTGCCAACTATTCCTGCTCCAACCCCCTGCAGTTTTGATTATCCTGTCGCTTGTACAATTGTTTGCCCCACACAGCTGCTCTGCTCCTTGCTGTGGTTCATGGCAGCTCCACTGGGAGTGCTAGCACACAGCCAGCACCAGAAGCATGATTCACAATCCAGCACTGCCTTGCAAGCCAGAAACCAGTGGGAACAAGGCCAAAAGTAAAGCAGCTTTATGCTGACAATGCAAGAACAATATTTCACTCTCCAGGTAGCTGCATGTCCATGGTGAAAGTAATGCAAAAAATACTAAGCAATTTTCAAAAATATTTAGTGTCTCCTGTAGGCAAAGAAAAAAGGTTTCAACAATATTTATAAGACAAACTGTGCTGGGATAAAAGGAGCAACCCCTACTGCCAGAACAGTGCTTTAAGTCCTGATGATGGCATGTCAGAGTGAAAACTAAGCAAGTTTTCTGATAAAGAGGTTTACCTAAAGCCAGCTTGCCTTGTACTACAGGGTTTATCCCAATTTCCCCACTGTAGGGAAACTATAGCAAACACAGGAGTGCCAATGTGTTACCAGTGGATTTCAGGGTCAGTAGGGCACACTGGAAGATAACTTCCCTTTCAGTGTTTCAGAAAAGGTTTAGGTTTGTTGTTGTGGTTGTTTTTTTCTTTTAATTTCAAATAAATTAGTTATTAGTCAGCCATTCGGAAATGAGAAAGAAAATTCAATGAGGCAAGCACAATCTTTGGTGCAGTAGGTAGAACTGCCCTCCAGCACATCCAGCAGATAAATGTGCTATTATGATATAAGGAGTGGCTTTGTTTTTTATTCAGGAAGAGACAACGCACTCACTCCTGCTTTGTAATTGAAGTTACAGTCAAACCTGAGTGCCCACATCCATGCTCACACATCCATAAGGCAATGTTTCCTACTCCCTCAACTCTGCCCCAAATGATGGTCCAGCAGATCGTGTTTCCTTTCTCCTTCTGGTGAGGGTAAGAGCCTTGAGAACATTGAGGAATTAGGATCTCAAATTAACAGAAAACATTTCTGTAAGTTTCAGAAGTGATAGACTGTGTGCCAGATACAATGAAAAAGAAATCATTTCTGAACACTCCTTTCACCAGCTCATGCATTCATCACTTGTGCAGAACTGGAACTGCTCTCTGCTCACACACCTGACTCAACCTGCAGTGATGAAACAAGAAACATTCAGGATGCTTTATTCCACACCCTCCTTTCTCCTCAGTCTGATTTAACTCTCTCACACAAGTAAAATTCAAAGATATCACCATCAGCAAACCTTCCAAACCTTACAGATCCTCAGTCACCTCCATGACTTGATATTGTCTGGGAAAGGGAACGTGTGCACACATTGCATGGCTGTATGTCAGCAGTAATTACACAGTCCTTTCTGACCAGAGTATCTAGACATTGTCTTTTTTATTGTTATTAATTTGCCTGGATCCCTGGACATGAAGACTTCTTTAGATATTACGCTTGTAAGTAAATCACAGGAACCACAGCTCAGATCTCACGGGACAAGAAACATCTAAGCACAGAGGGGCTCTGCAGGCATCTCTGACAGATACTACAGACTTCAGTTATCCCAAATTAACCAAAAAGCCTAAAGAGAAGGCAAAGTGAACCCTGGCCCACAGCTTAGCCTCCCATCCTTAAAGGGTCTTCCCATACAGAGGGGCAGGATTTACACAACCTGAGGAAGAGCCCATAGCAAAACCACCCAAGTCCAAGGGCTTGATCTTGTGATGTAATAAGCATCTAACTTAACATTACACAACAAAAGAAGAAAGCCAAGAACCCAGGAACTGTCTCAAGGATGGCAGGGTCAAGAATCAAGGGAAAAACCCCACTAAGAGATGCAATAACTGAAACTAGCCCAAATGCATCCACCTTTTTTTTTTTTTTTTTTTGTAAGAGCTCATATTTCACTTTTGTTTATTGTCAGAAAGAAGTACAATATATTTCCTATCCCATAAAATACAAATAATTTTCATGGTAATAAGACCCAGGAGAGGCATAAATATTCCCAAGGGTTTCTGCAGTTCAGAAGAACACTGTAAAACAGTTTGATAACTCGGAGATTGCATTTCCCTCTGTTCACCATACACATACACACAAGTCTGCAAGGGGAACGTTATTGATGCTTTATAACTATAGGCCAATAAACCTCATGAATTTCATTTGAAGACTGCAATAGAAGGAGAAAGATAAGTAGCATCCTGAAATTTAGTGTCATTAATTTAATCCCCTCCTTGCCCCCTGTACACATCAGCTAGCTTTCTATGTTAAATCTGTTTATGGTCCTTTTGCCAAAAGCAAGCAGAACCAGTAAATGGCATTTCAAACTCATTTAACAGCATCCCTCCTGAATCATCCATAGCAGCAACCAAATGGTGTTGTGATGCTCCTTCTGACAGAGCTTCTGTTTCCTTTCCAAAAAGGATCACGATGAGAAAAAGAATGGTCTTTGCCCCGCCAGGAACACAGTCCGTCTGTCCTCACCAGTTCTCCCAAGCACCAGAACTCCCTCCTGGAGGTGGTGCGAGGTCCACCACCAGCAGGAAGAGGACCTGGCAGCTCCTCCTGCTGCTCCCAGGCCTACAGCATGAGGCAGTGGGGCTTGCAGAGCAAGTTGGCACAATGTCACTGCAAAACATTCACCCTCCTCTCACCAATATAGCCAGAAAGCTGGCACGTGACGATTCATAGCAGCAGCATTGCCAAGATGGGCTGCTTTAAAAAAAAAGAAGTCACTATAAAAAGATGATTAGACCTATTGTAGAATTTCACCATTAATGCAACTCACTGCAGCCACCCATGCCTTACATCAGCGGTTCAGCTATGGCCTTTGGCACCACAGCTCCCACTAAGAGCACAGAGCATCAATGTGCCTGCTCTGAACTGCAGTAAAGCTGCTCTACATGAAAAGAAAAGGCAGATCAAATCCTTAAGTCAAAGGCTTCAACAGAGAAGAAATAAGACGCTGCAGAGTGGGGAGTGCCAAAAATCCATCAAATGCAGGTAAGCTATCTTGTCAGTGGTGCTAAATAGGTATAAATGGACATGTTCAGCCAGGCAGACAGCACTGCAGGAGCTCTGTGAGGGAGGAGGAGGAGGGCAGCAGCTCCCTTCCAGATGGGATAAATCAGCATCTGTTTTGTTCTCAACTTTGAACGCCTAAATGCATCTGAAAAAAAAAAAAAGCACCACACAGAGCAAAGGAGTAGGAGATAAATGCAGGAGGGCTGCCTAGAGTGAACAGCAAGCATGGTAGCCAATGCATGCAAGCAGGAAAGAGCTGGTAATCATTCA
This sequence comes from Chrysolophus pictus, assembly GCA_037305975.1. Taxonomy (NCBI): domain Eukaryota; kingdom Metazoa; phylum Chordata; class Aves; order Galliformes; family Phasianidae; genus Chrysolophus; species Chrysolophus pictus. Next base: position 11,119,507 of record CM074595.1, read on the forward strand.
CAACTTGGGCAACGTTAGTCATTTTCTCCTTGCACATTCCCAGTGCAGACCCATATATTGCAGCAATTGCTTTGTGATGCAACACAAAGCAGCCCACAGAGGCACTGTGCTTCCCCTCAGCAGTGACACCATCACAAGGGCCACCTTTCTTCCTCTGCCGACTCCATCAGGATATGAAAAAAACCAATAAGCTGCTCGATCCTGTTATTTCAGCTTCCAAGATTTGAGAGCAATGTATTTCTGTTCCATGAATCACCAATGATCTGCTTGGGCCAGCAAAGTAAAAAAAAAGCAACAGCAGCAGCTTCTGGTGCAGCATCTCTGCCCTGCTGCTGTGTGCTTCTTGCTCCAGTAGTGCTGCCCAGCAGCACAGCACCACTATTTACACCCAGAGTTCTCCCCAGAAATCTGTCTCCACTGCTCCTGGAGAGGAAACACACCTGGGGCAGCTACAAGCAGCATGGAAGACAGTTACTGGTACAAGCTGGTCCCTGCAGCCATTGAAGCTCAGGGCCAACACTCCCCTTGTGGTCAGCACTGCCCAGATCCCAGGGTATAGAATTCATTCAGGAACTAGTGATGTGAATCCAATTCTGTGTCTGGATTCTGGTGCTATTTTGGCTTTGAGTGTAGCTTTTCAGTGACTAGCAATCTGCTCGTGCCGCCAAGACCTTACCAAACAAATACAAAAGAAAACTGTCACCTTAAAGTATGCAAAGAAAAAGGGGGAAAAAAAGAAAAAAGAAAAAAAAAAAAAGACAGCCCCCAATATTTCACACAAGCACAAGTCTGACTCAGAAGTTTTTCCAGAACAAAAAGAGCATTCTTGAGGCTGCTGTCCAAGCACCACCACACTGTGCATTCCTTCCAGTGGGGCCCAATGCAGCCCAGCTGCTGCCAAAAGCCATCAGAGCTGTGGGAGCACAGCCCTGGGGGGGCACATGAGGCTGGGGAACACTTGAGTGCCCATAAAAAAAGGGATTTGTGACACCCCAAAGGAATCAAACACACTGGAAGTATACAGAGTAATACCTTACTCTCAAAAGAAATTATTCTGTAATTGAAGTGGAATCCAGTTACTGCATTCAGGTAAACATCGCAGGCTGCCCAGCAAGGTTGTGGATGCTCCCTGCCCAGAAGCACTGAAGGCCAGGCTGGATGGGGCTGTGAGCAACCTGGGCTGGAGGGAGGTGTCCCTGCCTATAGCAGGGGGTTGGAACGAGGTGATCTTAAGGGTCCCTTCCAACCCAGACCATTCTATGACTCTGACTCTCCCTTGGCACCACTGTTCTCCAAGAGTAGCATTCATCTTGTCCTTTTGGGAAGGAGGATTTATAGCAAAGCAGAGCAGAATTTAAGAGATCTTCACTAACTTCCCAACTCACGGCCACCCCCCAGCCTGGCCCTGCGCTTCGGTCCTCAAAGCAGTGTAGGTCGTACAAGCAACAAGCCCTCCAGCTGGACACCAACCATATGGCATTTGCAGTTGACTGCCAACTTCAGTGGGAAAAACAACAGCTCAAAGGCTGGAACACACTATTCCTTTACTGGCTGTAGGTTGAGTGGCCCATAGAAGCACCGCAGCCAGTACTAAATGCTCCTTCACCATCCGCCTATGGAATCAGATTCATAAATCTCAGAGCAGGCAACACAGAAGTGCCATGAGATGTTTTTCAATGACAGATTCAGCTTCCCTTGACTGCCAGCCTGCTACAGCACAGAGGAGCCATCCATGCCTTTGAACTCCTGTTTTCTAATTCATAGTGAATGCCAGCTTCAGTCATTATTACTACTCATCACTAATTATTATTCCTTACTTTCAGGCTAATGAAAAAAAAACCAGAAACAAGTTGTAGGCAATGCACGCATAGGGCACTGTGATACAAAGATACTGTGATAAAAACTACCACCAAGACTACAGACAAATCTAACCAACTTCCAGAGCCACTCAGTCTCCCTACAGCTAAGTGAGGACATGGCTCTGCAGCCCATACATCACTTCAGGACCTAAACTTCTCTAATATTGTGAAGTTCCATTACCTGCCAGCCCACTAAAAGTGCTTTTTCTTAATACAGACAGAAATGGTTCAACGCTGAGTTCACCCTGGGCATTTGGTGAGATCAGAAATGCAGAGCAGACAAGACTAACCCATGGGGAAAGCAGTGACCAAGCCCACCTGCTCGCCATGCTCACCAATGGAAAACAATTGCTCCCAAACATTCCTGAGACATAATGAAAATGCCGGATAAAAGGCTGAGGCATCTCAGAGCAATGCTGGAGGAGGGAATATATTGGAAGATTTGTACATGTCTGGACGTAAGTGGTAGAAAACAATCTGCAGAAGGTGCAAATTTCATCTTTCCAGCTATTTATCACCTCAAAATTTTGACACTTGCTTTGGTCACAAAGAGACATATTATAAATTTGTTACCAATCTTGAAGTGTTCCCCAAGAGAATTTCATTTTCCAAAATCAAAGTGGATAAGAGGCAGAACTGCTATCTGCACACCAGTGCAAAATGTATTTTACATGCACAACTCATAGTTCAATGTATTGAAAATGTAATGAAACCGACAGGAGCTTATCCAAAAACAAAGACAGCTCTGCCTGCTTCCTTCCTCCATACGTGTGTAAGCAACTGCACAGATTTCACTTTCCATTTGCCCACCTGTAGAATGGTCAGCGTTTCAATTTACAGCGACACTTAAGTTCTTCAGAGAGCTTACATGGATTAAGCCCCTACCCAAAGCAACAGATTAATTAGCAATTAAGAAATTTAAAAGCAGAAGGACAAGCCCAGTCTACTTTATCACAAGTCATAAAATCATAATGTAAATTAAAGCCCTTCAGACAAACCCAAGGAAACCCTGCTCCCATGGCAAGCCCTCTAGGGGTGGGAGTCCCTGTACTTTGGTCATCACGAGGTCCTGAACACATCACCAAGGGGAGGATCTCACCAACCCTACACTGAGATGCCATGGATGTCAAGCCAGATCTCCTCACCACAGGCTGTTCTGCCACAGACAATTGGCAGGAGCAGACTGCTTCACACCTGCACGTCTGTCACCGCTCCTGATGATCACACACAATTAACTCCTATCAGAGGAAACGCCAGCCTCTACTTCTCTGCAAGGAGAACAGAACGGAGCACAGGCCACAGCACACCTTCTGTCCAAACACGGGCTGTGCACAGATCAGGTAGGTAGGGGTAGGGCTGCTATTGCCCCCACAGCCTCCATTCACCCCTTGCTGGTCAAAAGTAAGAGTTCATGAATATTGGTCGAACTTCAATGTAATTTAAAGTATCTTAAACTAAAAAATATAGGTATTTAAAAGAACCCTTGATTCCTTGTCTTTGAGAGCCTGTAAATGAGACATTGATGCCGAGTCGATGCCTTTTTTAAGCAGTAAGAACTGCGTTAACCACTTATCCATGCCCACAGCACTGAACAGGGCTGCCTTTGCTTTTTCATCCCAAGAGCATTCCCAAACTCCTCGCTCTAATTGGGCCATCAGATCTGAAAGTGCACCTCAGATCTTCAAACCAGCATCTCTTCCCACCACTGCAGAAAGCAGGCTGATAAGTGTGTATAAAAATAAAAGAACCGTATTAGATGGCAATTACAGCCCTGTGGATTATCGTATCAGGATTTAGCATAACTCTTCTGGCTGTGAAGTGGGAGGTGATGAGTACTTCAGTGCAGTGGAAGTACACAAACTGCATTTTTTATGGTGAACCAAGAGAATGTAAAGGCAAAATCCATTACTGAAGGTAGAATTCCCCAATTGACTCCCCTACAATGGAAGCTCATTCGATGACTACAGCACTGCAGGTTCCACTACAAACTCCATATGAAGCATTCACAGCCAACTTTCAGCTGCCATCACCAACACAGTGACCATTTTGCCACTACAGATATCGGTTCTGATATCTGTGTAAAAACAGGACACCGTCCTGGAAATAAGTCTCCATAGCCCAGAAGCAGCTGAGGATCAGCTGTGTAGCTCGGGCATTTGTTCTGACCTAATTAATTCTAAATGAGTCCAGAGGGGTTTGGGTTGTTCTATTTCCACCCCCTTCAGGTAATGCTGGAAATCCTTAACTACATTTTCTAAGCCAATGATTCTCAATGCACTTCTCAAAATACGAGTAATAGAAATTAATCATCATGCCCCCCCCAGTTTATATAAATGTTTTCAAATTTTTAAGCAACCATTTCCAACTGTGAACCACTGACTGCTGGGACTGATTGCAGCACACAATGAGGCCTTTCTATGAGAGGCATCTGGGAGCCCACCTGGTCCAAGCATGTGGTCAGGTTCTGACCAGCTGGTGGAACTCCTAGGCTGGCACCAATAAGTAGAAGGATCCTGGTGAGGCTTTGCTCGATTCAGGAACAAAATTAATTAACATTTAAATTATTTTCCTTATTCTGATTCTGAAAATAACCATTGCTAATGATTGCCTTTACCTGGAGGTGTCCACTCCCTGCAAACATCAAGTCAGGCCTCCCAGCTCTCACAGTAGCATCACAGATTCATTACGGATGGAAAAGACCAGAAAGATCAACCATCAACCCACCACTACCATGCCCACTAAATCACCATCCTTTGCATGGAGCCTTATCTGGAGATGCTCAGCCTCATTAGGGTGGTACCAAAGCTCCTCTGTCCCAAGTTCTCAGCTGGGTGAACTTTACTTGCTATTAGAGCTTTTGTTAGGAGAAAATCAACCCTTTCAAAAGCACTAAAGCTAAGCCCTTTCACCTATTTGCTGTTTTTTTTATCCAGGTCCAGACCTCCTACTTCTTCCCCAAGCCACAACTCAAGAAGTCATAAGAGGCAATGAACTCTCACCCTTTATTCATTTCCTGTTATTGCCCATAAAACCAACCTGCTAACCAACGGGCTGATCCTGCTGCACACAGCCAGGAGGGCATCTATAGAAGGTAATGCAAAGGGATCTTTCTCTCAAAGGCAACAAGAAGCAATAGAGGCTTCTTTACAGCTATCACAATGGCTTTGCACTTGGGTAATTTCTATGTTGTCTGTATTTTATTGAAGGGGAGAGAAAGAAGAGGAAGGAAAAGAGGAGGGAGAAGATTGTGATGACGTTCTGACTTCACTTGGGAACACAAAGGAAAAAGCATTTTTAAAGCCTGGCAGGTTTAATGAACGGTATAGTGTTTATCATCTTTTGACACAATTGGAAAGAAACTAAGAAACTAAAGAGGAGCATGAAAGAAAAGGGATTTCTGGATCTGAAACATACAGAAAAGCACTGCCTTTAATTCCTTCACTGCACAGGAATGTCCCTACCACGTGAGGATCCCTACCCATACGAGAAGGGCAGCAGAGAAGACAGAGCTCTAAAACACATGGAGTCCAAAATGGCCCATGTATGCACGCAGAGAAGGAAGAAGGGAAAAAGTTATACTAATCAACCTTATGTATTGAGAAAAGGCAGAAATTTTTCCTTAACTTCAGAAATACATGCAGAGGACTTTTTGTTAATATGCTTTTAAAGGCCAAATTAAATGACCTGAATAACTATGCAGTTGTCAGCTGGCATCAGTCCCAGGTAAAAAATAATTGAGCAGCTGATAGAGAGCTCAATTAACAAAGAATTAAAGACAATGAACATAGCTCATCCATAAACCCACGTTGACTGAAATAATAGGCCTTGGCAGATTAATGCAATCTCTCCATTAAAGAAATATATTAAATACCAGTAAGGGTAAGTGTTGACAAAAATATTTTACACTTTCCCCACTCAACACTTCGCCAGCTGCTGGAGGAGCACAGAGCACACCATGGAACACTTCCATGGGAAGCATTCTCCCAGTTTCCAATAACTAGGAACCAGTGCCAGACCAACTGCTTGCCAGGCTCCTTCAGCATCACTGGCACAAAATATTTTCTCTGTACGGTCTACATCAGTATAAATAAAAGCAACCAGAGATAGAATCTAAAATTGAGGACAGCTCCTCTTTCCTCAAAGAGTGTGCTGCTATGAAGCTGAACCGCGAGTCTCAGGCATAGGGAAAGATGCACAGAGTTGTACAGTGTCATGGGCGACAAGAAATCATAAAAGCCTGAAAAGAGATAAAAGATGTAGGAGAAAAAGGAAGCAATGGAGAAAGTGAACAAACTATTCAAAAGATCAGCATCCCAGCATCAGCCAGCCACTGGGACTGGGGTATAGATCATTTTCCCCCACAAAAAGAATGGATAATATTCCCAATCTCGGATCAAATCTGCAGTAAACTCCATGGCATCTCTTTTATTTCCAAATGAATTTGCCTTATTAAAAAGGTAATGAGCTATTAATTAACTTTGCACTCATACAAAGCTGTTTAATTCTCAATCCAATTAACGGCAATCTGCTGAAGGATTCTAATGATTATTTTAAATTTGCTAAGAGAAACATCTCTGAGCCTTTCATAATAAGATATTTATAGAATGGCTTGGGCTGAATCTTGCTTGCATTTTAATTCAATAACATTTTTATTATACTTCAACAACTCTCTACAACATTATCTTTGACAAGGTATCATTTAGATGCAAAGCGAGACTGTGCAGCCAAAACTGCTTATTCACAACTTGTTTGGGGAGGATTATTTTGGTTTTTTTTGTTTGTTTGTTTGTTTTTTTGGCTCTCCAATCATATCAGCCTTAGCACAGAGTACGCCAGATCTTCAGGTCCAGTTCCTTAACAGAAGTCACCTCTTACCTGTCAACTTCTGTAAACGTTCCAAAGTTTCCTCAATCTGCACATGCAAATCCATGCAGCTTCCCAGAGCAACTTACGTTATAGCAACGGTGCTCTTGCAGAACTAAGTAGAGGCTGACCTCACATTGTGCTCATGGGACTGTCTGGAGGTATTTCTTTTGGTACAACGTGGTTGGAACACACCCGCTCAGAGCACACAGCAGCACCCATCACCAAGTCCCTGCACATATTTGCTCAGAGCATTAAGGAACTCCCAAAATCTGACATTTCAAGAGCTGTCATTCTGTCCACCATATCAGAGATACGTTCAGATTGGATCACAGCATCTGATCTCACTGATGTTATACACAACAAAGTGAAGAATTTACTCAGCTCAAAGCAAACGTGCATTTAGAAAGAAATAAACCACTTGTGAAAACCACAGCTGAAAAGCTTTAATACCAGACATCACAGCTGCATGTAGAATTCCTAATAATTAATTGTGCTTGCCTACCTGAAATGAAAGCTGCAGATCAATATTCAATTCTGAGCAGTCCTATGTGCCGCATCACGTGGGGCCAAGATACCCAGCTCCAATCTCGTGTTCCCAGCAGGAAGTTTCTGAAGGCAGCTCACATCTGGCCTTGGCAGATGTTAACCCACATCACACACAACACCATCTCTACTGCCTTAATAGATGCCCACGCCTGTAGCAGTTCAACTGGTGGCGTGTTAAACCCAGCACCAAAACCACCAACCCAATTGCTCCAGAGCCACTGCAGAGTCACCGGCACAGGATGTGATAGAAGGAACTGAGGAGGTGCCATAGGATATAGGTTTATTCTGTTACTCTTTCAACACTAGCAACCTCTGGTCAGCGCTAACATCATTTGCCATCAAGATACACAGGCTCACAGTCAGTAGTAACCTCACTTGTTGTCCATGATGTTGGACCTCCCCACTTCACTCATCCCCATAATGCTGGCAGCGCCTGTTGAGGAAGCTAAGGGCAGAACAACACGTAGGGGAATGCCATGTGGAACAAGGACTCTTCATCTTCTTAATGAATGACTAAAGATCTCCGGGTTTTGTCTTTTCCTTCACACAATCCATCCTGCACAGCTACAGTGCTTGCCCACAAGCTTCCCAGCCTCCTGCATTAAGGGGCTCACACAGTTTGATGATTTATTGCTTGCCTTTGAGGCTGAGGGCACTCTGCTTTATTTATTACCTAATGTGTATACACAGAGCACATTTTAACTGCTGCATCCATACTCTTATTTTACAAATCAATGCTGTGCCTTTGCTTGTATCAGAGCCACCATCTGAAATTATCGATCTGTTCATATTTTTCACTGTTGATCACATTATCTACAGCACTACCAAGCTGCCCTTGGCACAGACCACTCAGATAATCCCATTTCCCACGTTCAGTATGGAGACAACTGCTACTAACTTGCCCAACAGCAATAAGAGCCAAACCTCCTGAACACTTTGTGCAAAACCCTCTGGCCACTCACCTCAGTGCAGCCCCTACCTGTTTAGAGGGGGCTCACTTCCTGCACCTGACACAACCTCCCCAAGCCATGAGTTCTACCCACACACAGCAGTCCCAAGAAGGAAGAAGTGGGCAGAATTCAAGATCTGAAGGACTACAGATGACAACAAGTGATTTATGCTTTCATAAAGCACAGAAAGTGCTCTCAGAGCCACTTCTGAATCTTGCTTACCCAATGGCAACCTTAATTTTAAAGTGCTGAACTACTGAGCTAGCTTCAGGGGATTAAGAAACAATAGCTAACAGCCTCCCAGCTTCAGTAAGAACAGCTGCTACAAATTACTTTTTCTCCAAAATTCTGCTCTACAGAAGCTCATAAGGTATGTCATTTCTGCTAGAGTTACTAAATGGGTTCTAGGTATGGGTTCCAGGTATGGGTTCCATACTTGTCACAGGGTGCCTGCGTTTTTACATAGCCCTTCTATGGAAGAGAAGTGATGCTGGAAGGCTTCACAGTGCCTTCTGAAACTCAGCACAGTAGTGCAGAACACATGGAAGCTGAAGTTATGCAGCTTCACGGATGAGTGGCCTTGTGTCTCCTGACCTGTGCTGTGCATGGACAGTATATCTAGAGCTTTGTAAGTGCCTGCACTGGGGCATGCTACCTCAACACTACTGTTGCCACACATCTAATACATCTGAGAAGCTCTCAGTAGCACACTGTGCATGTAATGTACATGACAAGAGCATCTTGTAGCTCAGGTACAGCAATTGAGTCAACCAGTCTGCAGAGCAACTGGACATGACCAGATTACATCCCGGCCATCCTCTCAGTCAGGACTTCCTGATGAAATTGGGCACGTTCAGATAATGAGAAGTAGGGCAGCTTCAAAGCAGGGCCTCAGAGGAAGCACTGTATGCAGAACCATCTCTAAAAAGACTAAAAGGAAGCATGGCTTTAAGTGGAACAGTTCTCTCCCCACTGAAATCAACTGAGCCAATTCAACATGGAAAAACTACCTTCAAACTGAAAGCTAAACATGACTATAATGGGGCTAATAATCTCAGAAATCAGCACAACACAGATCTAAGTCTGCAATAGAAACCTTATCCACACATTTTTCCTCCCTCTTTTTAAAGCACAGTAGCTTCTACATTACAAAATACCAAATAATTGATTTGTACAAATGTACCTCATTTATATGAACACCAGAAAACAGCACCAAAATAAACACGAAATGGTACAGTTTTGGTGCCACAGGGGAAAACATTGCAATATTTGAGACGTGGCTAAATCCAAATACCATAATTTTACATTCAACATTTGTTCATCTCAAGGTAAGGTTGCCAAAAATTGATGGCTTTATGACCAACTCGCTCTGTATGGACAAACAGATAGGGCAGCAGGTTTGGGGAGGGCTGATAGTGAGCCAGATGCTAACACTGCTCAGCAACAAAAGGGGAGCAAGCACTAGAAGTGACAAACCCAATCGAAAGAAGTGCAAACATGTAGGTTATGACTGTTCTCCCTTCCTTCTGGGAAGACCTTCCCTTTCCCTGTGGGAAGGTTGATGAAAGCATCACAATTTTTTTGCTTATTTCTGTTTAAGTGTTGTCTGGTAGAAGACTGGGCACAAAGCCTACAGAAGTGCAGGATCATTACGAATTAAATTATTACTGATTATTACAATATAACATGGCTGCACTAGATAAACAAAACAGTAAGACCAAAACCGATCTGCTCCAGGCTGGGCACCTTGCAGCTGTAACTCAGTTTCTTCCAGCACAATTGCAAAGCAAACAATTTGTTCTCCTTCAGACAAAGGAAAAGCCCAGGTCTGGGCTGTGCAGCCTCAGCTTCTCCACACTGAGACAATGCAAAGCCATCAAAGCAGCTTGAATTCATGTGCTTAAAACCATCTGCAGTCCTCCATTTAACATTAAATTGTGCTTCATTCTCTTCCCACAAACTCGGTCTGACTCCAGCAGCAATTCCCAGCCTCTTTCACCATCCACATGTTAACCTTTGTAAGTAAAAGGATGGCTGCTCTTGAAAGTTCAAAGGAAAACACGTCTTCAAGTTAGATGCGTCGCAATACTTGATGTTATTGCATCAGGAATGCAGGTGCTTCAGTCCTGATATGCTGAGATTTACAGCAATTGTGAACAAACCTCCAACAGCACAGGAGTTCCTGAGAAAAACACATACTGTTGTCAATACAGTTTTCCCTACAATTGCTTTTCTTCCTGCAGTACAGGGTGGACACGTGGAGAAGCACAGATACCACGTTCATCAGTGGGTGCAGACACAGCCACCCTCTCTCCTGAGGCCCAAAACCAACACAATGCCATCAGCTGTAGTTCTGGCACAGACCAGAGTGCTGTGGGAAGCATTATTTTCAAGCACTGCAAGCAACACTGAGAACCTGCAGCCGACCAACTACCACTAAAAGACCCCACAATCTTGCAGATCACTCGCTGCTATCATGAGCTCCATCTACAACTAACCCTATCTACTGCTTATAATATAATTCTTTTAATCTCAGCCTTTAAGACGCATTATTTGCATGCAGAACAGCTTATTATCAATCTTTTCACAAGCAAGAAGAACTACAAAGTCACTTTGCACAACTTTCAAAGCTAAGAGCTCCAAAAGAGATGAATCCACTTACTTGCAGCACAGCCTCCCATTAGTCAGGACCAAGATGCTTCCCCAGAGCTATTATGCAGCTCATACAGCACATGGGAATTGGTGTCAATTTGGATCGGTCCATGTAATGGGTATCTGATTTTCCACAGTATATTTTAAGTGTAGTCAAACACCTTAAGGCCTCAATAGGTGTTTTAACAGATCGAAAGAAACAAGTGAGTAAGGGCATTTTTGCCACCATTTACAGTTTAGAAGCTTTCAGGACACGTGTTTAATCAGAGTTGGTTAGGATTATGGCTGAGTGATTATTTATTGACATGTGCACAGAGGGATGAAAACAGAATGGGATAATTGGTTCCCTGCCACAATAGCTGGCAATGGCTATTGACTTTTTTTTTTTTTTAAATCTGGACATCATCCCAAATATGATGCTGTAGATGCCAGATGAAGATTTATGTTTAGCAAAAGTGAAAGTACATGCAGAGCTTTACATATGTGATTAATTCTTTTAATACTGGGCCAAGCTACGCCCAGAAACTCATAGCTAGGTCCTCCATCTGCATATGCTACAGAGTACTTACACACACATATACGTTATTTTCAGCAATCCAAGCAGAAAATCAAGTTGGCATTTACAAAAATGGTATTGCAATCGAGCAAATTCAAAAGCACAGCTAAGATGTGTCTCAGGCACTTGGTATGAAGCAGTAATCACAACCATTCTCTTGCAGCCCAATATTGAAATGAGGGAAAAGCAAATGTTTGCTTTTTCTGAGAAGGGTGATATTCCAACAGATGAGAAGTGTAAAAACCAAATATTGACAGAATGGAAGGATGCGCAATCAAAGCAGCCTAGGGCCTCCATCCCCACTGGGACTCAAGCAAAGCACCTTCACCTCCTGGAAACGCTTGCTCTGTCATCTGAACTGCTGTAATAATCCCATCTGAGGGCTGCAAACAGAGATATCAGACTCACAAGAGAAAACCACAGCAAAAAAAAGATGGCTTAAAGATTGCCAGGACTCATCTGTTTCAAGAACACCGAGTCAGGCTGGAGCTGACCCACCACCATTCAAATCAACAGATTTTCCAAGTATTTTGATGGGCCTTGGAGCAAACCCTTGGACACAGCTGCTGAATTAATACACAAGCCTTTAAATAAACCCAGATAATGCCTTCATATCTTCTCTGTATGACTGAAGCTGAGGCCGCACCTCGAACACTGTGTTCAGTCCCTCACTACGAGACACTGAGGCCCTGCAGCCTGTCCAGAGACAGACAGCAAAGCTGTGAGGGGTCTGCAGCATAAATCTTATGGGGAGCAGCTAGGATAGTTCAGTCTAGAGAAGAGGAGGCTCAGGGGAGACCTTATCCCTCTCTACAAATGCATGAAAGGAGGTTGTGGCAAGGTGGGGGTCAGGTTCTGCTGCCAAGTAACAGCGATAGGGTAAGAGAGAATGGCCTCAGTTGCACCAAGGGAGGTTCAGATTGGATATTAGGAAAAACGTCTCAGAAAGAGCGGTGATGCAGTGTCACAGCTGCCCAGGGAGGTGGTGCAGTCACCACCCCTGGAGGTGTTCAAGAAACACGGAGACATGGCACTGGGCATGGTGGGATGGGTTGGACTAGGTGATCTTAGAAGTCTTTTCCAACCTTAATGATTCTTTGATTCTATGAAGCTGTACGTATGCAAAATTCTGCTGCTTACGTTTTACCTCCAAGGAGCATCAATGAAAACAAGATTGATAAGAAATAGATTTTTTCGAACTAAGGATTAACCTATTAACTCTACTCCAAGCTTTCTATTTTAAGCATCCTTCTCCCTTTGCTGGAAATTGCCAAACCCAAAAAGACACTTTGTCTTAAATATTCAGATCACAATATTTTCACAGACTTTTTTTTAAGCACTATATTAGCAAAGGAATTCCAAACAAAAGCACAGCATTTACATACGGGGTCACTAATCCAGTTCCCAGCTTCATTAGAAGAACTCTCTCAAGACCTTCCCAGAAGCATCTGTGTCCTCTGCTGCAGTGGGCTGAGCACACAGATGTAAACACAGCTCAAACCTTCAGTTACAAAATAAAGACACCCAAAATCCCCGGAATGTTAAAAAGTCACGACAGGAGAGGCCACGTGGCTGTGAGAGCAGGGTCGTTTCCTACAAGCTTCCTCAGCAGAGATCACTAATTGGTGTGGGGAGTTCCAACGCACATTAATACCCTTCAGCTCAAAGTGAAACCCAAGAGCATTATTTCCCTCAGCCTCTGATTTGGGCTGAAATTGCAGGTTTTTATAGAGATGTATGCATGTTCTACTGTGTTTAAAATGGGGTGTGTGTGTGTGTGTGTGTATGTATTTTCTACACTGTAGAAAATACTATTGGGGTTGGGATGCATATGGAGCAGACAGCATGCCAAAACTTACTCTCAAAGTTCAGCTTTCAGCAGATTCCCAAAGCTAGCACAAATCCACTATCTTGCTATCAAACTCTGAAATAATTCTGCATCTGCAAGCAGACACCCGTTGGTAATTCTGATAAGCAGTCTGTGCACATCTACAATTTAGCACAAATATTAAGAGATATGGAGGAGGGTGCTGAAAAACAGAACTCAGCTGTATGTACAGGGCTTTATCTCTATGCAAAACAGTGCTACGAGGAAGCAGTTGAGGAGCTGATGTGAACTTTTTTTGCTTTAATATCTGCAAGTCAAAAAAAAAATCAAATAGATCAATAGATTTTAATTGTAACACAAAGTAACATCTGAATTAAAGCAAGAAGTTTCCACGAAAGAAAGCTCCCAAACAAGTGTTTATTTGGTATTGATCGAAATTTCTTTTATCTATAAAAAAGCTCCATTTATATTATACAAGGTTGAAACTGAAAACGTTGTTTCCAGCAGAAAAAAATAAGCAATGAATGTAGTGAAAACTATTTCTTTTTTTCCTTTTTTTTCCCCCACCCCTACAAAGATTGGCTGGCATAGTAACTGTATTTTCACCATAATCACACCTCAGGAAATGCACTGCTATCCAGGAGCCCCTGGGCTTCTTCAGAGCAGACAAGAAACAAAAGCACACACTTGTTTAACAGGTTTTTGTTGCATTTTCCTTTCTTTTTTAATAGATGCAGTCAGTTGTGGTGATAGGAAGTGAAACTAGGGACCTTAAAGTAATACAGCTCTGGATTCCCAATTAAAAAGTCAGGAAAAAAACGACTTTTAGAGCCTCTTTTTAGAACTCTGGAACACCAGCTTACAAATTGCAGCCCTTTAGCTGTGTGATATCCCAAGCCCTTTTCACATTTCAGTGTTGAAGAATGCTGTCACCATGGGATTCCTGCACCCAGAAGCTGTGGCTGAGGCTGCACTGGGTGGAACCCAGCAGCAGATGGTCAGAGCTCAGTGCTCATCCCAATAAACGGGCTGAGGGGGCTCCACTTCTTCAAACTCAGGGTTCCAGAATCACAAAAAAAAATCCAAGCTAAGTCAGCAGTTCTCACCTATCCAACCCCAAGCGGTGTTTTCCTGCGTTCTTACCCCATTCCTTATTTTTACAACCCCCCCAGGTCTCCTTCAGCCTCCTCTGTGTTTCCACACATCAGATCTAAAAATCCCTGAAGCAGCTTTACAAAGTACATCAATCTCAGACCATTTATCAGCAAGACTGACACCTGCCTCCCACCCAAGCACTGCTCAAAGCCAGAGGTACAAAAGCAGGGCAGTGCTCAACGCACAGATGTGATCAGCACTGCCTTCTTTCCCCTCCTACCCTCTGCTGAGGAAAGGAGCTTTCTTTCAAGTCAGTGAAAAACGCTCCTTGCAGCGCAAGTCTTTGCGGGGAGCTCTCTTAAATCCTCTGTAGAACAGCAAGTCGCCAAGAGATGAACAACAGCCCAACTCCTCGCCTTCCTGCACCAGCACAGCTGGCAACAGGTCCTACAGGGAAGCACACAAAGCAGAGCACTGCCTGGGATGCGCTGAGAACAGAAACAGGACTTCTTTTACTGAAGGAAAAAAAGACATCCACCTTCACAGCACAGCAGCTCAGCAGGGGCCATTTTTCCTCATGCCTTCATTCAGGCCCTCCTCCTGAGCTTCTCAAGTTTCCTTGTGCTTCACAACTTGCACTTCTGCGCTGCTATCTTTCCCTTTTACCACTCCTAAACAAGACGAGCAGCCAGTATTACTACAGATTTCAAGTGGTAACATTACACAGACGCTTGCAGACCCTCCTATAGAAGGAAACTGACTTTGTCTACATCCCAAACTAAAGAGCCAACAGCACCCTGGCTCGTATCAGAATTAGCACAGCCAGCAGGACAGAAGGGTGATCGTCCACCTGCACTCAGCCCTGGTGACGCAGCACCTCAGATGCTCTGTTCAGTATTGGGCCTACAGGGAAGGTTCTGAGGGCCTGGAGTCTGTCTAGAGAGGAGCAGTGCTGCTGCACTGAGGGACGTGGTGGGATGGGTTGGCGTTGGACTTGGTGGTCTTAGTAGTTCTTTTCTAGTCTCAAAGGTTCTGTCAGCCTTATGCTAGTCACGAACGCATGTGGTTATTAACACAGGGGATTTGCTCTGAGCATACCACTGCACAGAGCTGTATGAAGTTCCCCAGACTGGGAATAACAGTGTGGAGTTCTCCAGTTCTAAGATGAGGCACTCTGACTGGGAAATATCCACTGTCTGGACAGACTCAGGTCTTTTAAAGACATTTTGAGGACACTGCTGAGGGCTGCTCTGATCCAGCAATGGCCATTCCCTAGCAAGTACTTCAGTACCAGCCGAAGCCTCTCCAGAGCCCAAGAAAAGCCTGAACAACCTTGGTTATCAGCTGGTCCAGATGAGAATAATGATAAACCAGGAGATCATACAGACTCAAAGGAGGAGAGATTCAGCCATGCAGACTTTTAACCTCACGCTACACGCACAAGTCTGCATAAACACCTTCACCTTTCCTCATTACAGCAGCTGAGCTCACAGCAGACAGAGGCCTGCCCTGCCCCGAGGAGCTGCGTCTTACCCTGCTTAATGCATGAATTCAAATTCTAGCAAGTGCGTTTCCAAGACTACTTGCAGTTTACAGACTACTGAAAGCAGGTAGCCAAATTCATCCTTCTGCAAATCATTAAAGTCAATAAGATTGCTCCAAGGAAGCACAGCAGCAGGGCTATCAGTCCAGTAACAGCAGCTGGAATTACCAATGGAGCCCCGCACAAACCTTTGGATGTGAACAGCCATAGGTCAGCCACAACTGGGATGGTCTGGGCTGTCTGCATACTCACAGCACAAATGAGGAACTTACTTCCACAGTTTTCTGGTCAAGTTTAACAGAGCATGCAAAAGCCCTGCCTTTTTTCCTACAAACATTATACAGTTCTTCAGATGTGAACAAATACAAATTTTAAGTATAGTGCTGGCAGAAAAAGGACTCTCCTACAATCTTGAAGGTATCAAATAAGCAACGCTGCTTTTAGCAGCACTCCCAATAAAAGGGTTTAGTGAAGTTAAACCACATACAGCCCTAAGTCATTCAACAGACCATAAAAGAGAATAAATCATTGATTTTTTTTTTCCCTGATTTACAGAATTCAAAGCACACTGAATTTATTTCTACGAAGCCAAACAACCCGGGCAGCAAAGATGCCTCCAGACTTGATGGAGGTCCAAGAAATCGCTTCAGGTCTGTAAAGGAGTAGAATTGTTCAAGATACCTTAGAAAAGTTTGAGCTGCTAAAAGAAACCACTCTAGAAATGTATTTCACCAAATCTCTCTTTTTTTTTTTGCTGAGGGAATACATAAGCAGTACGTTTTTCCTCAAATGAAAATATAATAGCAACTGACAGACCGATTATTACCTTCCTCTATCTACTGGACAGGACTGAGACAGTAAATCAGGACAGTCTAACTTAATATACCAACTTATTCAGTGCAGCCAAATATTTGATGAAGCGCACAAATTGAAATACAATCAGACAAGAACCACCTGGGAAATTCTGTCCTATGTATCAATCATCTCCAATTAAAATCCTTTGTATATCTGTATGTATGAAAAAAGACTATGTAAATCAGCTGAGCAATACATTGAGGTTGCACTAGCACGTGCAGGGAACCACAGTGTGTGCTCATGCACTGGTGCAAGTCCAGCAAAGGGTCACAGTGGTGACTAAAGGACTGGAGCATCTGATGTGCACAAAGAGGCTAGGATAGCTTAGCCTAGAAGCAGGAAGGCTCAGAAGGATCTCATCTATGCTTATAAAAACCCAATGGGAAAAAAAGACTTCTCCCCACACAGACACACCAGTGCAGAGATGGTCAAAGAGTGGGATGCTGCCCACTGAGGTTGTGGCCTCCATCTTTGAAGATATGCAAAGCCCACATGGACGCAGCCATGAGGAACCTGCTCCACGTAGTGGTCCTGCTCTGAGAACAGGGACGGGCTGGGCCATCTCCAGAGGTCCTATCTCACCTCACCAAACTGATTCAGATCCAACATCAATGCCATTTAACACAGTACTTGGATAGCTCTTTACGTATCTGAAATTATAGGGAATTAGAGTACCTGAAAATTGTAGGGAATTAAAGTTTTAGAACATTTTTAACTGTAAACATCCTCACTAAGACAGGACAAAATAAGAGGAGTTGTTTGTTAGTAGTTTTGAGGAAGAAATGAGATTCAGAAGTCCATTTGGACACTGCTTTCACTCAGGAAGGAAAATGGCATGTCTGAACAATACTGTGCTTCAGCACTCTCAGATTTCTCTGTTTTGTCCTGAAGTAAAGAAAGAATGACTTTGGTCCATTATGAGCACCCCAGTGCCTAAAAGAAATGCATTAACCATATTAACCTTTTCCTCTACAATAATTGCACAGATCAATCAAAAATGAAAAAGACAGTCTCACCTCCAAAATCAGTTCATAACCTCTCCAGTGAAAAAGCAAATCTGTTCCACTTCCCAGCATTTGTGTATTTGCTCTTTCACCATCCTTCATAAAAGAATACTTTTCAACTATGTGAAAAATCAGCATCTGCCTGCCTCAATGCCTCTGCCAGAACACCATCCAGAAAAGCAAATTCCAGGGCCTGTTTATGATGGAGAGAGGTCCCCAGCTATTTTCCCTGCAGATGCAAGGTAACCTTGTTCTGCTCATTCAAGCACTGCTCCAATACACAAACCTCCCCAGGGCTGTTTGTAGTGTTGGTCTGACCAGCTGCAGGGAGGGCAGGAGCACAAACGTGCACGTGGGCACACATTTGGGTTAGGAGCTCACTACTAAGAGTTTGCTTTTGCCTGAGGAAGTGCAACATCCATTTTGGGAGGAGCATGACATCCACATCCTCTAGCGAATCCCTGATTTCTGTTGCTAAAGAGGTTGCACACAGTTGCTAACCCAAAGGAGCTCCCCAAAGATTACTGCAGTCTTCTGCAAACAGCCCCAGTTAAACCATCATTCGTCTCACCTGTCTCATACACAGGGCTCTAAAAGGGAAAGCAGTTTGCTCCAAACCCCAACCTCTATATTCTTGGCTACAAAAGGCAATCAGGACAGAGTTTAAAACAAAAATGTCCAATGCTAAAATTCTGAAAAGCACTTTCTTCACTCTGCCTGTTCCAGCAAGCGTTGGTGGTGGGACCAGGCACACAGGTTTAGGGAAGACCCATCATCCCATGGCAACGTGCTGTGTGCCACTTAGGGTGCAGAAGCAAAGCTCCTTGCAGGTAAATTGGGCAGCTCTACTGCTTTCATTCAGCATGTATTCTTGCATGTCAGCAAAGATCTTACCAAACCTCCTAGGGAACAGATCATTTGGTAATACTGGGAGATGGGGAGCCAGCCTGAAAACACACTGCACCCATTGCTTTTCATCATAATTCAGTGTTAACTAAGCTTCCCCTGTGAGACAGAATAGAAACATGCACGCCATTTACAATAGTTCGAGATATGAAAAAATTAACCAAGGTTATAATACAAGGCCAGGAAGAGCTTAGAGCAGAGGCCCTGGGTCTCCAAATCCCAAATCAAAGCGTGACTGAATATTCATCTGCTCCCTGAGAGTCACACAGAGCTGAAATTCCTGCGAGTATTCAAATATTATGAAGGGAGCACACTTCCCAAATGGTACCATTTGGGTACAACATCCAGCAGGCTGCTTTGTTACCAAGAAAACCTCTTGTCCTCTTGTTACTGAACAAGGCCAAGGCTTCACTTCCACCTGTGAGAGCTCCTTGATTCTCCCAGAAACACAGGAGCACGGAGAGCTGCAACATGCCTACCTCCAAAAGGTTAATTAGCAGTGAGCTGACACAGGAGCTTGGGGGAGGGGAAGGGCTTGATTCATGTTAAGTCTTCAAATACATTTTCTTTACATCTTCTCCCCATGTAATTACACATATATTGCAGATAACGCTCTTGTACCCATTCAGCACACTATGGAGCGAGGATGTAAGCTTTCTCTTCCTCCATAATCTCCTTGGAATCAAAGTTATTATTTAAAGAAACAGGTATCGTGGGGAGCAGTACTTGGTACAACAAATAACACCTCTGAATTTACTTTAATACATTAAAAACGAAAGAAGGGAGCAGAGTCAAAGACAAGTCCAAGAGAAGTATCAGCCTGAACGCACGATACCTGCTTTCTCCTCCTCATGCCATGCAGTAAGTGCCCACGGGGCAAAGTAACATCAATAAACTGCACTGTAAGTTTCCAGGCTCTGTTTTGAGTTCCCATACAGAGAGAAATCAGTTGTTCCCAAATAGATGCCATTTCCAGTCACTGTCTCAACACACAGCCTTCCTTTCCTTCGCCGATTTGATCACAGATGAAACTGAATCCATAGCAGCAAAAGCGTACCCGGTTCTCAGCAGGAGATGCTAAAAGGGGCAACAGAGGCACTGCTGGCTTCCAGGGATGTGCAAGGCAAACCAGCACCTGGGAGAAACAAACCTGCAAGCTCCAACCACAGCCCAGCACCAGCAGAAGACCAGAGCTCTGCTCCCTGTTCCAACAGCACCACAGCACAGGCTTCCATCAAACCTCGTCAAGCTTGCAATTTTAAATCCAGGTTCTTTCAGAAAAATCCTGTCTTGGAAAAAGATCTTAAAACTGTTTTATTTATGGAATTTTTCTTACCTTCTTGCCCTTCTTAGCAGAGAGGTGTTGCAGGGGAGAGGAGAATTGAAAGAGGATTTCTAATAAATCCATTCACCTTTATGGCCTCGGAACGGGAACTATTCTGCATATTTATCAGGCACACACCTGCTGCTGCAGCACATAAACGCCTGCAACAGAATTTAACAGCACCAGTGGGCATTACCAGCAACACACTGGATGCAAGAGGAACAAATGGACACTAGATGCAGCTTGAAGAGGAGGGTGGAACAGGGATAAGTTGGAAGCCTGAGGGTATATAAGGAAAGCAGAATTTTATTTTATTTTTTTTATGAAACTCATTTGTTCTCAGCTCTGCAATAAAGTAAATATGGAGAAAAAAATAAAAGGGAATGGAACTGAAGTTAATTTTCAGGAGACAGAATATCCTCAAGTTGAGTGATAAATTACACAGCCCATTTCTCACCTCCTTTATTCTTTAATGTGATTCAAATAATCAATTCAATTTAATTGCAGCAGCACTCGTTTCCCCACCCAGCTTTCTACTGTTTCAAGTTGAAGTGAACAAAGCGCAGGATGACCTTAATTGCACATAACACACTGATTTTGATTCAAACAAGTATAAAATGATTGCACCATGAGACATCATGTAATAAATACGATTAGAGACATAGAGACATGAAATCTCAAACACTCCATACCCCAATCCAACTGCCTGCTCACGGCTCAAGCCTAAGCCATGCCACCACCTTAGGCAACCCTCCACAAAGAGAGCAGCCCTGTGCAGAGCTCGCTGTGCAGCTATCCAAAACCTTGCTTGATAGACTCATGGCTGACATTGCAAAGCAAAAAAGGAGGCAGGGTGTTGTGCAGATGAGCTCACAATCACAGAGCAGCAGTAAAAGCCCCTGCCAATGCACTCATACCCAATGGAGAAGTCCCCAAATTTCTGTCCAGCTCTGGTTGCTGATGGGCATCCCCACCTCGAAGCAAGACACCAAAAGAAGTACTATTATTAAAAACAAAAATCAAGCTTTCAGAAGGTTATTTATTGCCCTAGTGAAAAGGTCATCCACAGAACCCTGCATCAGTCCTCCTGTAGATCCAACATTAAAGGAAGAATAATTACCTGATCCCGTACTCTTTCCTGCCATGGGACCTTTTGTTGTTCTGTGCAAAAGATGGATGGTACTCACTGAATGAGCAGCTACTCAATATTTTGTTTTAATCTTATTGTTAGCTGTGTGACCCCATGCATTATTTACCGCACGCTATGCAAACTGATCTCCACAGAGAGAATTATTAATTTCCTCTTGGATTTCTCTACAGCTATAGAATTTCTATTCCTTCACAGCCATGCACACACACACGCTCAGCAGTGCCCCGCAGCTCCTTCTTTGGCTGCTCCTGCTTCAGGGACTCAGAGATTAAGGGAAGATAGCATTAGTTCTGTATCCCCCCTGTGAAGCACCCAGGGCTTTTCAACATCCTCTGGAGCTTGTACCAGCCCCACAAATGGGAAACAGCACCACTGATACCAGCTGCAGCTATGCCTTCTTAAGCCCTTTGGATATCAAATCCAGGGTGTAAGAATCAGGTCCCACCAGGGTGACAACCAGCAGCCAGCCACCAAAGCTGAGCTTTAAGAAAGTTATGCAGAGCCACTAGGGAGGAACTGGGAGGGGTACATGATGCCAGCGTACCATCTTCAATTCACTGTCACTGCTGATGAAGGGACAGATAAAGGCTGCACACACCCACTGTATTTCAGCCAGTTATTACCCTAAGTCCTTAGTTTGGAAATTGCAGTCGTGCTCTTTATCTCCTCCATGAGTGTGAGAACTCGGGAAGCAGGAGTGGATGTGCTGTGATCTCCAACCAAAGCCCGGTGCTGTCAAGTCTGTTGTCTTCAGATACTTAATCAGATGAATTGGAAATTCACCCCATTAGTGGGCTAATATCCCTCACTTATTGCATGCTAAATACAACATCCTCCTTTTTCTTGAAATACCTTTGCCGTCTTCAATAACTTTACAAGAAAGAAGAAAGTCTGAAATTTGGAGGAAAAAAAGCTAGCAGGGGATTCTTCATTTTTTTCCTAGGATTGTATTACTTTTCCTCTATAGATGGTAATTATTTTGTCCTGCCTCAATTAAAATGTCTCAAGCAAAAGGGCTTCCACCATTTCCTTTGGGACACAACTCCATAGCCTCACAGAACTGCAATAAGGCTCTCCTAATGCTTAAAGTAAATTATGCTCTCATTTCAGATCCCATTCCATTACCCTTGGTGCACATTAAGTAACTCTCCCTTCCTCCTCCTTTCCTCCAAGGTACTCTCCCTGTCACAGCTGAGTTCTCAGCTGCAGATCTGGGAGCTAAATATATTTAGATTGCATACCTGAGCATTTAGATGTTGTACTGAGGGATGTGGTGAAATAATGGTGGTAGGTGGATGGTTGGACTGAGTGATCATGGAGGTCTTTTCCAACCTTGGTGATTCTATGCCTCAGTTCTAAAAGGGAATAAGTTGTTGGTCACTTTCAGGTCCTCACAATTGTTCGTCGCTCTCAGGAATAAGATGATGCCCAAGGCATGTTCAAGACAGGAACAAATAAATCCCAAGCACGTAGTAAAGGCAAAATATCTCACCTGCTGCTTATGTAGATCACAACAATTTACTTGCTTCTTTTCAAAGTCATTTCAGTCACATGAAAATACTCTGTCAGCTGTCAGTCCTCTCAGACTCCCAGCACTGCTCCCAGATCTCTCCATCCAACTCAAAGTAACTCCATCGATTTACTCCAAGTCCACATTGCAAGATTGCAAAACTGCAGTTTCCCAAGGTTGGGGTGAAGTTTCTGCCTCCAATTTATAACTTTGAGAACTTGATGTTATTTCCCCCACTTCACCATCACTAAGAACAGAGGAACTGCTTCCAATTTTTTCCTGAACTTTAATGAGGGGAAATGACTTACAACAGGAGCTAGAACACTTCCACTGGAAAGGAGTGCACAGGAGCAAAGAAAAAACCTCTTTAAAAACAACGTCTACAAATAGCAGTGATTTAATGTGGGGAGCTGCTGAGTGACCTTCAACCAAGAGCAAGACTTGGTTCCAGAACATTACATCTCAGCTATTTGCAAAATAAGTCTGCGTTATTGCTAGAAGAGCATCAAAGTGTGAGAGTAAAACAGATGTCCAACGCAGCTATACCCAGTATGCTAAGTATTGACACTAGAAATGCAAAGAAATGTAAATACATTAGAAAACATTAAAACCTTTGACACTCTGAAAAGCTTTATAATAAAAGATGCAAAGTAGAGACTTGACTTCAGAAGGGTTGCTTCTGCTGGGTAGGTTCATCTAAGGACAATTAATTATACTTTCTTATCTTTGCAGGCTCTGGCCTTGGCAGTCTCCAGAGTTATCCCTGTGCCAACAGAGACAGCGGTTGTTTATTTCCAAGCTTTCCGCTTCCCTGAGTATCACAACCACGTGCTGATATCTGTTAGTATATAAACCATCTCCCGTTCTCAAATCATACAAATATAGTCACTATTTCTCCAGGAGACCCTACTTGTAATGAAGGCAATTCACTGGGAAGCTGAAACACTGCTTAACCATTGTAAAATGCAATAGTATGAATATGAATATTCATTCAAAGCAGAAATGCCTTTAAAGAAGTATACATGGGACTTCTTATGGTTTACTGAAAACTGTTATTTTGCACTAAATTACATGGACTTTTTTCCTTCCAATTCACGTTAGAATGTTTGAACCCTGAGAACAGCAGAACTGCTCATTTCAGAACAGCTGTTTTCCTTCAAATTGATTTTCAGATCACAGTCATGGAAACTTTTCAACTGGGCTTTGAAATTAATGAAGATTTTTCTCCCCCACAGAAATTAAACGGAGGGTCCAACCCAGCCAGGCAGCACCCGAGCACTCAGCTGTGCCCCTGGCAGCAGCACCCTGCATGTGTTTGTGGGGGGGGGGAACAGGAGGGAACTGTCTGCACTGCTGGCACACGGACAGGCCAGCACTGCCTCCTTTCTCGTCTCTCTTGCAGGAAACCCAGGCATCCTAAAGGGAATGAAGTCAGCGCTGGCAACAAAGCCACCAACCCAAAAGCTGAATTTATCAGATTGCATCCTGTAGAATTTGCAAAAAGCAGCTTTTTTTTTTTTTTTTTTCCTCCTGGAAGAAAGAAGGTGCAAGGAGATGCAGTTGGCTTCAGCTTTCTGATGGATACAAGTTGTGAAGCATAACTGTGGGTGCCATGCACAAGTTCCAGGATACCTAGACGCTGCTGCTCTCTCAACCAGCTCAGTACAGGCAGTGAGGGGTGAGAGCATTTTGCAAGATGAACATCAGTCTTTGCTTGCTGCATGCTCATTCTTTCTCATTACTAAAATAAGCAGCACACAACCACACCATAAATACAGCGGCGCTCACAGGAAGAGATCTCTAAAGCATCAGTCAGGGAGTAACAGCAGGGGAAACTCGCTGCTGTCAGGTCATAGGCTCTTAAAATATTAAGTGATTGGCAGATGTAGCAGTGAAGCTTGCACGCTTTTCTAAGCAAACACAGAATGGTTTGTTAATAAATTGAAAGTGTTCTCATCAGCCTGGGCTGTGAAAAGAAGCTCAACCAGTTTGAGAAAACACTACAGTGCAATTCAGGGAGAATAATAAAATATATATATATATGTGGCAGCCCGTGTTCTGGCTTAAGGGCCAACTCTTTAGCAACAACAAGCCTTCTTCCTAGCTGGCAATTAGCTTAGGGAAAGGGAGAAGAGAGGTGATGGCAGCGACAGCCGCCCTCAGAACCTGTAAGCAGCAGCCAGCTGCCGAGCTCTTTCATGCCTGCTCCCTCCCCAGGCCCATCCCAGCAGGTTCCCTTCACCTTTCATGTCTTATTTCATGCTTCTTCCCTTCTTCTTCCTCCTTACAACAACCCCATACCCACATCCACTGCCTCCTCCTCAAGCATCCCCCCACCAATGTCTGTCAGCAGCCACCATCACTGCTCCCATTTCTTCTCTGCTTTTACAGCTTGGAGATGAAAGCCTTCTTCAGGGTACAAAAATGAGTTGTTCTGCCTCTGCAGCATGTAACACAGGTGGCTCTTTGGTCATCTTGGAGTTGTTATGCAGTAAAGCAAGTACATTAAGTTTAAAAGAATAAAACGGAGAGAAAAAAGGACTTCAATACCAAAATGCTCACTAGGGGAGAGGATCTGACACTGGTACAAACTGTCAACTGCCCATCAAGTGCACAGCGAGAAGGAAGACAAGCTGCTAAACATCCAGCACAGGAGGTTTTCCTGCCCACCATGGATGTATGCATCTTGGAAACAGCCCTATTTGCATTACAGGTAGTCCATACAGGTTTATACTGACGCTGTTCAGGCCTTGGGAAGAAAGGAGTAAGATTTAAAATACAATCTTTCATCTACACATTTGAAGTACCACCAAGATGTGGAATATTTCTATTAAAAAGAACAATTGATTATGGTGGAAATACACAGTGCTCTACAGTTCCATCAACAACTGCTTCTTTTAGGGTGTTTAATTGACACCTAGATGAAAAATGAGATTTGGGCTGCCAGAAGAAGGGACATGCTGACAAAACCTCCGTTTAGGAGAGAAGAGCCATCAAGTGCATCAGCTCCCCATCTTGCTGACAAAAGTGCTCTTCTGCTTATCCATTAAGTACTGCTGCAATTCCAGCAAGTATTTCTACAGGGAAAGGGCCCCCTCCATATCAACCAAACTCCATTAATTCCCTTTATCTCCTGACTTCAAGCCCTCCTTCTGCTGGGCAGTCTCAGCCATGCACACTTACACCAAGAGACACTTGTGCCACCTGTCTTCATCACACTCATAAGGAAAAGTGCATGGCATGAATAGAATCCTCAGCACGGTATTTTCATTTAAAAGAGGCACTGAAAGCACTGAGCACAATCACTATTTGCTTCCTGAAACCTTCCTTCTCGTTTGCAAAGCTCCATCCTCCATCGCTGAGGAGCTGGCCTTTGAACTGATGCTCAGGTAATGGAGATGCACTGATACAGGTCATTCAGGTAACACCAACAAATTCAGCAGTACCAGAGTCAGCAAAAGCACATTTCAAGGTGAATAGCCCCAGCACAGTTCAAAGGCCTATTTGTGCCCAAAGAGGTAATAGCATTTTCTTTAGATTTGAGAAGGACTGATCCCCAACAAAAAAACCAAAATGGATGAATTCAGGATTAAAGTGCAGTTCTCTTCCTATTGTCATCCTTCACAACTTAGCAGAGGAAAAGCAGCAAGTCAGCCCTCCCAACACAGCTGTGTTGGGTTGTTACATGGAATCACAGTAACTGCTCTGGTTTCCCAGCCACTCAACAAAATCACAAAGTGGGATCAAAGCTGAGATTTGGGCACTAGGAGGTGATACTGGCAAAAACATGAAGACAAAGAGGAAGGACTTTCACAAGTACATTGGCCAGAAAAGGGAGGCTAGACAAAACAGACATCCCCAACCCACTGGCAAATAAGACAGGAGAACTAGTGACAACCGAAATGGAGAAGGATGGAATTAACACTGAAGTTAATATTCTTGTTTATGATAACGAGCTTGACTTCTGCAAGGCCTTGGACATGGTCCCACACCATGGGACCATGTCCCACATTCTTTATGCTGGAGATATATGAGCTCAAAGGGTGGACTATTCAGTGGAAAGGGATTGGTTGGAAGGTCGCAGCCAGAGAGTGGTGGTCAAAGGCTCTACGTCCAGGTGGAGGTCAGTGATGAGTGGTGTCCCCAAGGGGCCATTCTGGGTCTAGCACTCTTTAACATTTTTATCAGTGGCACAGTCAAGAGGATCAAGTGTACTCTCAGCAAGTTTGAAGACAACACCAAGCCGAATAGCATAGTTAATGTAATAGAAGGAAGGGATACCATCCAGAGCAACCTAAACAAGCCCCAAAGGTGGGCTCGTGTGAACCAAATAAGGTTCAACAAGGGTAAATGCAAGGAGTTCAACTTATATCTGGGATTTCCCTGATCCATGTACAGACAGGGAGAAGAACTCCTTGAGAGCAGCCCTGCTAAGAAGGACTTTTGGTCCAGGTAAATGTAAAGCTTAACACAAGCCAGCAGTGCGTGCTTGTAGCATGGAAGGCCAACTGCATCCTGGGCTGCATCAACAGAGGGCCATGTGGCAGCAGGATGAGGGAGAGGATTAGTGTCTGATTTAGTGGTTAGCCACTGCCCACAACACAGAGATTGGAACTAAGCAGTCTTAGCAGTCTTGGAGGTCCCTTCCAACCCAAGCCAGCCTATAATTCTATGATTTTAAGTTAGTACTCAATGGGAGCCAAGAGGTGCAGGAGCAGAGCAGCATGTGGTCGTCAAAATGAAAACAATTTACAAACCCAGACACCACCACATCTCAGCAACTTCAGCACACAGAACACAGAGGCAAAACCCTGATCCTTGAGCAGAACTCAGATCTGGTACAGATACATTGCAAACATTGCAAAAAAAAAAAAAAACCAACAATTTAACAGGCTACAACAAGACTATCTTTCCATCACAAAGGTTCATGCAGACTGGACATTACTCAAATGTAGTTCATTTCTTCTACTCACAGTACTACCTGAAAGATACCTGACAGCAACCTGCTAAAGCAATTACGACCAGAACATTACTGCCAGCCTCACCATTTCTGCAGCAGCCTGGCTGCACGGGAGCTGCACTTGAGGCAGGATGGGGCCTTGGGCAGCCTGATCTGGTGGGGGCAGCCAGCCTGTGGCAGGGGTTGGGACTGGGTAGGCTTTAAGATTCCCTTCCAACCCAACCATCCTGTGATTCTATGCTGTCTCTTGCAGAACATGCCGTGCCCTCCCATCCAGGTTGCACAGTATCCAACATCTCTGAACCATAGTATGATGGATAGGATGTATTTACCAGGTATTAAAAAAACAAGTGGCTCTGATTAAATGATGTACGGTCTGATTAAGACACAGGAATGATCTCTTCTTCCATCAAGATAGATCATCTTTAGAGCTTGCAATAATGAACACTAGAAGCAATTGCGCGTTGGTTACAAATGGACAGCAGGATAGGCCCAGGCTGTACAAAGCCTTTCATGATGCTGTGACAGTGAGCAAGCAACAGCCAGGTGTAAGAGGTGACACAGGACCAGAGAGGTGACAGGTAAATAAATTGCATTTCCCCTTCAAAAAGCAAGTATCACTGCAATGAAACAATTCCCAAGCAGTGCAATGCAGCGCAAACAGGCAGCACACCATCAGCAGAAAAATAGGAGAACTGTAAAATTCAAGTGGCACCAGAAAAAAAAAAGTGATTCCTGTCCAAACACTGTGGTTTAAATGAGCCAAGTAATACTGCTCCATAAAATGCTCAGAAATGCCATAAAATCCAAGTGCACCACATTCTTCTCAGAAATAAGAACACGAACTAAGCAGCATCAATCCAGGAAAGCTCTCAGAGACCAACCACCAGGTGACACAGGAGGCTCTGTGCACTGCAGCTTCCAGCAGCCCATCACAGCAGCGACCTCCAGGCACTGCTGTTCTTTAAGCCCTCTGCAAGGAAAGCCTTGTCTACCAGCATACCTACAAGCACTTCTTGAAACTTCATTGCACGTTGTGTCTGTGCATTACAAGACGCTTGGAAAACACTCCGAAGCGGTTTCCATACTAAATTAAGAAGTGTCTCTCTAAAGGATGCATGCTCTTACAGAGATAATACACACACTCCTGCTGCTCTTCACCCAAATACCACGAGTTTTTACGAATGCCAGCTCCGGTATTTCTACAATGAAACAGACGAGCAGTGCTCTTACTGCTCCAGGAGCCAGCAAACCCACCCATGCCCCAGCACACCTCACCAGCTGGGTTTCCCACACCTTTCTGTCAGATTTGCACACCGACAAAATATTTCGACTCAGGAATTCCCATTCAAGCAAAGAACCCATCGATATATATTAGTTTACCCCATTTGTGAAACTATAATGGATGTTAACGGAAGCATAACCACCATTATGATGAATAACAAGCTTAAAAAAACCCACTAAACACAGAGAGAATGAGAGACACGCTAATCCTGTGCTGAAAGCTATTCAGGGGGATTGTCAGCACAGTGCTGAACCGATCAGTTTATTTCTTTCTTCTCATCTTCACTTAACTGGATTTTATATACAAAAGTAGACGCTCCCATGAGAAACAGCCCCCGATGGCAGCTGTTTTTTGGGAGGTTCGCGAAGCCTCAGACCTACATCTTTACCACTACACAGGTTTCCATGGCAACAGATGGCGGTGCCTTTGAAAAAATACTATTATATTCTAGAATAAGTATCCCAAATCATTCCTGCAATATTACCTGGAGCACGTGGGCCTGCACAGAGAATCTGAGGCTCTTTGGAAGTACAATTAAATGAGAGCAACAGAGCTGGGGGACTCTCAGAAGGGCAGAGGGAAAGAAGGGCTCTGCATTTGTAGAACCAGAACTCGGATCCATGAACACCTTCGTGCACAGCGACCTTTCACAGCCACGGTAAGGGAGGCAGCTTCGAGTCACCTTTTTAATGTTAATTATTTATCAGAAAACAAATCAAAGCAGCCAGGGATGTAAAATAAAGTTGAATTGTAGCACGAACTGTTCCCCAGTGAGAGTGAAAAATGATTATTGAGTTAAATGGCTGCATTGTTAACAATTGCCACACTGAGTAGCTTACTTGGAAAGATCCATTTTTCACTGCCAATTTACCGACAGCGAAATCCACGACTCAATTAACTCCTAGGAAATTAATTCATTTCCCTCCCAAATCCTTCCAGCTCGATCCTTCACCCCCATCTCCTCTCCCTTTGATCCCCAGACAAACCCATGTCACAAACCATCCAGCACCATAACTCTGTGATGGGCAGCAGCCTGAAAGCAAACAGCCACAGCTCGGTGACAGGGAGCACAGATAAACGAGCAGGAAAAAAAAAAAAAAAAACCATAAATAAAAATACAAAAGAAAGATCGACACTGACAGCAGAAGATGACCAAGTACCCTGATGGCCAGGGGAAGAATCCCAGCACAAACCCACAGGACAATTTCCCCCCCGCCAGATGCCTTTCTACAGCTACAGATTAACTTTAATGTCCACGGGCTCCACTTTCTGGTGTTAAAAACACACAAAGAGCTGTAGTGAAGTGCACAGCAACCAGCAGGATCTTCCCTCTACAGCTGCACACGTGCTTTTGGGAAAACATCCTCCTTTGATTTCTGAGCTCCTACAGAATCAGCAGCCACTGGAATTACCTGCTGCTACGTTACAGAGTCACAGAATCACCAAGATTGGATCCAAGATCACCCAGTCCAACCGTCCCAACTACCACTGATATTTCCCCACTGAACCACGTCCCTTAGCACAACATCTACACATTTCCTGAACACGTTACCTATTCTATGGGAAAACAGAGAAATTGAAATAGCAGCCAGCCCCAGAGCCACCCAAAAGTTAAGCACCCATAAGAACACCTTTGGTGATGAGCACAGAGCTC
Source organism: Chrysolophus pictus (assembly GCA_037305975.1). Classification (NCBI taxonomy): domain Eukaryota; kingdom Metazoa; phylum Chordata; class Aves; order Galliformes; family Phasianidae; genus Chrysolophus; species Chrysolophus pictus. The sequence goes on from CM074595.1 coordinate 11,150,050, forward strand.
AAACGCAACCCAAAGCAACTGCTGGGGGAACTTATAAATAGAAAACACAGAAATTACGTAAGGAAATAAATGTCAGCCTGCTCCCTCTGTACGAAGCCACACACTGCAAGTAGGAGGCGGCCAGCAGCCTGCTGCAGGGCTGCAATATCTCCAGTTTCACATGCTGGGGATAACGGAAAGAAGCAGGTAAGAATTTAGCGTTGTTCTGCCTCGACTCGTGGCTGTGCTGTTTGTTAACTGTCGCGTCGGGAAATAAACGAGAAGAACTCCTCGCTCAATGGGTTCCCAACTTCTCTACCCACGGATTTCGGGATGTCCGAGCGGCAGCAACGCGCCGGGCTTCGGAACTCCATCACAGCGAGACGGCAGCACCGACGGCCCATAGTTATGGGCACAGCACCACCCGATGGGCGATGCGGGAAGGCGCCGTGCGGGGACCGCAAACCCCACAGAAGTGTACGAGGCAAAGCGTGGCCGAGCAACTTTGGTCTTCTCTTCTTCTTTCTCCCCACAAAACTGTCGGCGATGCAGAGAGCACACAGCGCTCTGCTCCATGGTGGACCGGCAGGAGATGAAGCTCTGAGTTCAGCACGTGAAAAGCAGCCCCTCTTGCTTTGAGCAGCAAAGGGCACGCTGAGATAGGAGGTGAAATGCTGTTAACGGTTAGGAAACCCCACGGTCACTATTCCTGCAAAACCAACACTGAAAGCCAAACACGTACTGTGGCTTTCTGAAAATAAAATCATCTGGCTAATCCTTATTAAGTTCACACATGCTTAGTTCATATTATATCACTATTTCCCTCAATTTCAAGCATTTCCTACCCCCTAAAAAGTTCACCACTTTCACTGAACAGCCTCTTTCTAAGCACCTGGCTCAACAAATTCATCAGAAGGCACAGATCTCACCCCCAAGCGATACAACACGCACTGAGAACCCAAAGACACCGTTGGAACAGAAAGGACAGAAACAGCCCCACGTATCACTTACTCAGGGAAGAAGCTCCCTAAACTAGGTTAGACTTCCCGGCTTCCTAACAACTCTGCGGCTATGTGCAGTTGCCTAGCAATGTCAACACGATGCCGTGGTTTTGCCAAAGCACTGATGGATTACAGCATCCCCTCTGCCGAGCTGGGGGCTCAATGCCTGCCCAGCCCTCCCCATGCCAAACTTTTCCTGCCGTGCTGCACTGAAGGTATTATTTAAAGGCATACACAGTGCTGGCTGCACGCTCAGCATCTGCTGCTCAGTGCTTAGTTCTGTTTTAAAGAAGAGAGACTTCAGGGCTCTCAGTCTTAAGGCATGGAACCCCATCTCCATTCGTCACTATTAAGCAACGACAAGGAGAATTTTTATTTCCTATAAAAATCTTCCTGGTCTGTATACAATCAAAAGTGGAAAAACTAAATGCATTAAGTCAGGAAAGGGGAATGTTGCAACTGTTTATTGTCCAGCATTAAAGAGAAACTGCACTTAGATTGTTTCATATTGAAATATCTGAGGGAAGAGCCAAAACTACGCACATCTTTCTTTCACCTACAAAAGGGAACAAGAGGAGAAGCCTGCACCTGTCGTCTCAAAGCCATTCGAACTATGCCTAAAGGAACTTGTAGGAGGGGGAAATAGCAGGCTGCTATTAATGTACACATGCCAGGAAGCAAAGTATTCCTTAACAGAGCCACGGCGAGAATGACAGCTGGGAAGGAGCGGCTTCCCGGGGAAAGTTACTTGAGCAGCGAGATGAGAGGGGGAGAAAAATCTGTCCCCAACTCCTGGAAATAACGCGAAACGCTCCTCCGAACCGAGGAGCTTCCAGGCAGGAGCCCTCCGGGGCCGAACCTCCTCCCGCAGCGGGCCGGCTCGCAGCGACAGGTCGCGGTAGGGACTCTAAGTCCGGCAAGGAGGCGGCGATGCTCAGCCTTCTCCCCGTACAACTTCCCGAGCAGCCCCGGCCCGCGGGCACCGCCGTGACCCCTCCCGGGCCGAGCCGAGCCGAGCCCCCCCGGCCCGCACCGCACCAATCCGCCGCGGGGCTCCGCCGGAGGCAAGGCTGAGGCTGGAAGAGTTGAGGCTGCCGGTGGTCGGCACACGGCGAGAACCGGGTATAACCCTCACCGCGCTCACCTGGGAAAGCCTGTCCGTCCGCCTCGTGCAAAAGCCGCAGGAGAAAGACGATCGCGGCGAAGCCGGTCATCCTTCCTCGGACCGAGCGAGTTCACCGCCCGCCTTCCCCGCTGCCGCCGTGCCGCTGCCTCCCCTCCGCTCTCCCCCGCATCGGAGCTCGGGCGGCAGCGGCGGCGGCCCCGGCAGCCGGAGCCGCGGTGCTGCTCGGCGGAGCCGCCGAGTGGCGGCGGGGAGCGGGGGGAGGCGGGCGGAGGGGACCCCCCCAGCGGCCGCGCCCGCGCAGAGCCGCCCCGCTGCCCCGCCGAGGGGCACAGCCCGGCTCCCCCCTCCTTCGGATTAAAAGCCGTCCTCCGTCGCGCCTGGCGGGTTGTGGTGGTGTTTTTTTTTTCTCCCCCCCCTTCTCTTCTTTAAAATCCCGTTCCAAGCCCGGCTGCGCACACCACGATCTCCTATCGGCAGCGGCTGAAGTGCAGCATCGTGCCAGCGAATCTCGGGTTCCTGCTCCTGCACGCTCTCTTTCTAGCGGGGATGGAGCGCCAATGCAGCGATCTGCGCTCAGCGGGGACGGGGCAGAGCCGGGAGGAGGGACGGAGCGACCCTCTAATGGGGGGGATGGGGGGCGGCGGCAAGAGTTCGGGATCCTTTGTCGGCAGCTCGCTGGGCGGCTGCTGCTGAAAACAGTCATTTTCGTCATTATTCACTTTTGAGAGAGTTAACCGCTAAAGACCGAATCACACCACGTAGTGCTGCACACGGGCTGTGTACACAGGCACTGTCTTGAGCAAAATAATTGTAAAAAATCGCTTTCCATAGGCAACTTTACCAAAAAAATACACTTTATAAGCACAAAATCAGGACACATCAATATTGATCAGCCACCTGAGCTGGGATTTGCACAGGAAGGGGGAGTCTATGACCACCTCATCCAGGATAAAACGAGTCTTTAATCATCAGCACAACAGGAGATTATCTGTGACAGTAACTCAACTTCCCCAAGAAATTCCAGCGGTGCTACATATGCTTTTCCTGCGACTGCTTTAGGTTTAATAGAACACTGCTTCCTCATTAAATTTAATACTGCTCTCAGTGTCACTTAATCTCCCCTCTTTGTGCTTCCTCCGGCACACACAGCCCATTTCTCCCAGTGCACAGTGGGTTCAGGGATGGGGTGAATGGGGTCAACCCGCCCCGGTACCTCCAGCCCATATTGGGGTTGGAGACCATTCTGTGCAGGGCAGGGCAGCAGGACCATGGCACACCGCAGGCAGCTGGGATGGGGCACTGATAAGCAAAGCGTTCATCTGGTGGGCCCCTCCAAGCAGCTCTCCACAACAGGTAGAGGAGACTCCTCAAGTGAGGAGGTTTTTAACACCGCAGCATCAAGGTTCACATTTGGAAGTCACTGTTGAAGTATTTCACATTGCATTCTTGGTTTTGTTCAAGCACAGACTTCACCAGCCAAGCAGCACCTAATGGAGGTAACTTCAATTTGCTGCTGGTATCCACCTGCTGCCCCCCATGAGTTACACTGCTGGAAGCAAAGACAGCAACATGGGTATCAGCACAAGAAACAATGAGCCAAGAGCAAACCAGGGCTCACAGCGGTGGTCCAGATTTTCAGTTTCTTACCTAAATGCATAAGACTATTTCCAACAATACAACGTTCCTCCATAGACCCAACAAAAAGACTTCCAAAGAGATGAAATACCCTCTTTCAAAAGTTCTGCAGAACGAGTTATTCATCCTCAATGCAAAAGGGAAGAGACAGTCCCCACCCTTTTCACAACCATATGGCACTGTGACTCCATCAGCACACCTTGCTTATGGGGCAGGATCACCACACTGCAAACTTGGTGACAGCAGAGAGCAGACAGCATCAAAGACCAGACAGAGCACAGCACCATTAATTGAAGCTGCTCCTCTATGGCACCAAGTTCTTCTCTCCTCTGCCTGCCAGCTCATAGGAACAGCTTCTCCATGACAAGCACTCTGGAAGTGAAGTGTTGAAGTAATTGCCATTATTTAAAAATAGATACAGAGCTGAGTTGCACTGGTATTGAGTATCTCCATCCAGAGAGGAGTCTGAGAGAAGGTCTGAGCACTGTGCTCTAAACCAAAGTCTCTGCCAGCCCAAAAAAAGCCCTCCAGCCAAGGAAATGCAGTCCTTTCTGTAGGTGTCAGCATCACTTCAAGAATTATGGCATGCCACTATCTTTTGCTGAGTAAAGGGACAATCACATAAACAAGTATATGACTAGAAGCCTAATGTGAAAGCAGAGAACAGGATGGCAAGGAAACAGAAAATGTCACCATCCAAGCAGCCTAAGTCACAGAAACAGTCCAGCCAATAAAGCATGAGCAGGCAGAAACTGCAGAGAGAATCCTGCATCAACACAAAGTGCTTGTACAGTAAGAACAGAGAGGCTTGAAACACAGAAGTGATGCTGTTAAGTGAAGGAAGTAGTAGTGATGGGTAAATTGCAAAAACCAACCCTACATCAAGTGATCATCGCTTGTCTCCGTATATATGAAATAAAAGGAAGAAACAAGAGCAAGCTTGCAACATGCATATGGAGAGACAAAATTCCATGAACAGATTTACTGAGGTCTGAGGAGCTTAGGGAAAACAGAGAAGCTCCTTCCAAGGAGAAATGATAATCTAAGAGAGAAATCTGCATCATAAGCAATGTAGGATCCTCACCTCACAGGAGAAAATGGATCATAAGAAACTGACACTTCTCTGACACCAAGAGGTGCAGAGCCAAACACCAGGCTGAACTGATGCCTAAAGGACTGTCCATCCAGAACCACTTCATTGTAAGAAAGGAAAAAGCAAGAGAAGATGTGCAATAACCACAGCAGGGACAGGAGAAGTTGCACAGAGATTGGCACAATAGAGCTAAATGCTGGTATAAGTACTGTGGTTTGACTTGTGTTCATTCAAGTTGGTACAAATTGCAGAATAGCACACTGCATCCACACTGAGCACTGGGAAAGGGATGTAACTGGTTCTGGAGCCATTCAACTTCAAGAGCACAAAAGTTGGTGGGAGACACTCTGAAGGTTAGAGCTGAGCAACAGGCTGCATTACAGCAAGGATGTTCTAATGGAAATATCAGATCAGAAACCTTACAGAAATTGTCTGTTCAATAAAAAGAAGCATGATTAAGTCAACATTAAAATCACAACTTTACCAAAACATCTGATAAAACGGCATACAAGAAAATCCAGCACTACTACCAAAGAAATACACAGTGAGGCTCTGCTCTAAAAGTAACAGAGCAACAGGCTGCAGGCAGAGACTGCAGAGACATGGGTTAACAGCAAGGCTCTGTCAGAGTCCTGATCAAAGTTTAATTTTTATATTAATACCCCTGGTTGTCTCCTAATGAAATACACCGATGACATGAAGTCAATAGGTATCACTGACACAAGGGCTGAGAACAGCAAGAGGATTGGACGTACAGAGACGGGATGAAATCCAGCCATAAAAGATATCGAGTTGCACTATTGCAGCTCAGCAATGAGAAAACATGCTGCAGAGCAGGAAAGGATCACTAGAACACACACTGAGTGCAGGACTTTACAACCAGGGGAAGCTCTGAGCTTCAAATGGGGCCATGGGATGTGGTTGAGTGCTCCATGACGGAGAGGAGCAGGGCATGCCATGCACCAGCACTGAGCAGCAGTAGCACACACACAAGCTGTGGCCTCTGCAGCTATTGCAAGGAATTAGAAGCCTGCAAAGAGGTCTCACACTAAATCTTTGTGAGCTCAAGTCCTATATAAAATTACCACATCAAATTAGCAAAAGAGGAGCTGTAATTAATTCCATCCTGGCACTTATTATCACAGCTTGTCTCACTGTTGCTAATGATTCAGAGCAAGGTCCCAAGTGGCTTAAAACAAGAAAAAAATATAGGAGGAAAACATTGCTATAAGTTCTAAAGTTTGCTGCAGCCTGTCGCTCAGGGCTCATTGGCTGCACAGAACCATTCCCTTGCTGTGACAGATAAGGAAACGTAATCCTTGCTTTTACTCACCCGCAGACAGGACCGTTTGCCCCTGGAAATCAAAGTGCTGAACAACTGAAAATTCTGTCAAAACGCGGCGCTAAGTTCATTTAACCCCCGAGAAAAATCTAACCGGAAAATCAGCTCGTGGACCCGAATGAATACATTCGTTTTTGAAACGTTTAACCGCCCAGTTAGTCTGCAAGCACCCCAGCCTGCTGCGGGTTGGAAATAGAAGCGTCCTCCTATGGCACGCAGCATCCTTATTGCAGCCGGAATCGGCTCAGCCATGGCCAGGCTGCTGCTGCCCCCCATAGACAGCACGGCTCCTACGAGAAAAGGAACGCTCCATGACCACGTGCTGCTTTAGGAAGTGCAAAATCCATCTTTTTGCAGCTCCAGGTGCTCCTTCAGTAGTGCACGGGCATGAAAACACGGCTGCAGCTCCCTGAGATGCTGTAATTGAGAGAGATTGTGGAGGAGCTCTGTTCTACACCTGCAGCATCACTCCTCCGTCAGCACACAAATCCTCGCCTGCTTTTACAAACTTTGGCACACATTACAAGCAGCTTCGATCCAATTTGGTGAGCTTTTTCCTCCCCTGAAGCACGTATTACATGTATGTATACACACACCACTTTCACTTTTCATTACAGAACTACCTATGATGCAGCATCCCTTGCAAGTCAGCAGGATTCCCAGATGAGAGCAGCAAGTAAAGCTTCTCAAGCTGCTCCTTGAGCTCTCAGAGTCAGCGCTTCCTCCTATTCTGCACTGTACATGTGGGTCTAAAGTGTGCTCTGTTCAGTTTTTGTTGTCACAGGTGGGTGGAGAGGTGTTAGAGGCAGCACCACACCTTGTGCTGTTCTGGCACCACGTGCACCTTCACCCATCTGCCCTCCCAACCTTAACAAGTTTCATCTTCAACTCTAATTACACACATATACATGCAGACCATCCACCCCATGGAAAAAGAGATCCAACACTGAGCTGCACACCTCAGTGCTGCAGCTAACAGCAGGCTGAACTCCTTAAATCAGGGAGGAGATCTCTGCCCCCACTGCCATTGCCTGTGTACCCTCAGGTGTTACCTCCTCTGCTCTCATCCCTGCAGATAACCATGTGTGCCCACAGATACACAGATGAAAGACAGCTGTCCTTTTTAATCTGGTTACATGACAGAAGCATTAATTGATTTCAGCCATGCTAGCACTGATATCTCATGCCTCAGTTTCTTCCTTTCTGAACAGAAAAAGCTAACTGCCCACATTCAGTTATCCAGAAATACAAGCTCACCTTTACACCAACACAATGACACTTTCCAGGAAATGCCAGAGCAGCCTGGATGCAGCAGTTTATCTTGACAAGGCCATATCATGGGAAAGCAGTGTGTTAATAACAGGCAGCAGCACCAATCAGCCTGAAAATGCCATGCAGCCCAACTGCTCTTCCAAAGTCACCATGAATTTTCAACTTTAACACTGACCTTTATTTTATTAAATAGCGGTACCCAGAACTTTGGTGTGTGGGTGTACTCCAACTGAAGTACCTTTACAACTGAGACACGGTGTTTTGGGACTGCAGCTCCAAAACTCAGAGATAAGTAACGACTAAGACAGCAGTAATGCACAGCATTTAGTTTCCCTGCCTTTCCTGCAGCACCTGGGCTGTACGGGCTGCTGACAGCACAGTGTGGGATCCCAGATGGGGAGAGGGGAAATTCCCTCTGGAAAACACCTGCACATGCCCAGGGGTAGGAAGCTCCTGGCACACAGGTCCAGAAAAGTCAGCCCCAGCCCAAAGGGAGCCCACATCAGCAAGGGGACTGCAGAGCACAGGGAATAGAGATGCTTTCCTAAGCACTCAGGATTGATGCTGCATGCCTGCAGGAAGCCACTGTGTTTGCTGAAAGCAAAACCTGAAGGACAAGGCTCACCCTGAAGGCACACGGTCAGCAGGAAGGGGTTTCTCTTTGTTTTTACCCTGTATTTTCCAGATCATCCATTTCTCACTATTTTAGAAAGTTTGTTACTCTGGGAGTACTAGCAGTGCTTACATGGTAAAGAACAAAGAGGGATGCTGGTGTCATTACTGCCATCTTCTGACTCAGCAGTACCTTGAGCATCGTCACTTGCTTGCGTTCCAAGCACCAGTCCTTAACACTGCTCAATTTTCTCACTGAAAAACTTCAAGAAAGTTACACTTGATACCAAGTTTCATTTTACAACCATTGAAACTGGGATCTAGATTACTTAGGGCTCACCAGTACATGGCTAAATGTATTCTACAAAGTTTTCCTGAGGACTCTGCCATTAAATGGGGAAGCAGGAGCAGTTCCTCCAGGTAGGGGACAGATCTCTGCTGACCTTCAGAAATGGATACTGAGTTCATCAGCTGTATGAAATGAAAGCCATGCAGTTGCATTCCAGTTGAAAACTACTCCTGTGAGTTTCAGGAGCACTCAGCAGCATCACTTCTCTACTAACAAGCACTTCCACAATTTGTGGTCAAGGTACTTTTAGGATCTTAAATTCAGGAATTTGATCATACATGAGTTCAGATGCAACTTTTCCACTTTGGGGAGCTGCATCCCCCCCAGATATAGTGTCACAGCTCCCTTCTGCCATAACAGAAGCAAACAAGGGTGACCACATGAACACCCCTGGACCCACCCACTCTTCCCCCAGTAAAAGCTTACCCTAACCTTGTGCTTCAGCTTCTCATGTAACCACAATTAGTTCCTCCCTATTCTGCTTATAGGTGAAATTAAACCATGCTCAGAAGCCCATCTGCTGGAGACCACAAATACCCAGCTTATGGAGCTTATGGAAAAGGAAAAGAAGCCAGTTAAGGTACTTCAGAAAACTGGAACAAAAACCCTTCCAATATTTGGGAACCTTCTAGAATTCAATTCATTTTCTTTCCCAGTCCTATGCTAACAAAGACAAGCTCCCACTTCTTCACTTTTTTTTTTTTTTTAAATTTATTATCTTAATTTCTCTCACCTCCCAATGCACTTTGTTCTGCACTTATTTCTATTTTTACTATCCCAAACAAATATATTAAGAACAGAACTCACTTGTGCCACCACGCAGTTAACTCTTTTTTGGGCTCATCCCAACTGAAGCAACAATCATGAGCCTTGCTCTCTCTATAGGAGAGTTGGTGAGAGCAGCTATGATCATAGAGCAAAAGGGTTTGTTCCATGGAAAACTCTCTTCCTTTCTCTACCACCTGCACATCAAGCTGCGGACTGGGAAGCCCCAGATGACTCCAGGTTGTGTGCAGGGGGGTGGGCTGGTCAGTGCCTGTTTTACTTCATTGCTCACCTGTCCCAAAAAACAGAGACATCCCTGGCAGAGAAATCCTCAGTGTGCAATCCTTAGCATAACAGGAAGATCAGAAGCAACCACAGCAAGTCATCAATAATTAAACTGAAGACTTCAAAAGGTGACAGGGCAACATATCCAATGCTGACTCTTATGTCCCCCGTTCGCTAAGCATTCACGTTAACAGCTCTAAATCACACCGTGCTGCACCAAGCTCCTTGCCAGCCAAGTAATCGATTAGCAACAATATTATGTGCTTTTGTGACCAAAGTGTATTAAGCACTGAGAGGCTCAAGAAGAAAATACGAAGGATAGGGTTTGACTTACCACAACTCCCAGAGGCAAGTCTGTTGATAACACAGGATTACTAAAACTAATATGCAGTATATATGTATTTTCCAGTTACAAGTTCTCCATCCCTTGTTTCTTTTATCTTTATTGTCCCTTGATTTTTTAGGGCTAGAAGGAAGGAGAATCAGTGGGTACAGCAGATATGAGTCCAGCTAGCGTTGTTCGAGTGTTAATTCCTCCCCCAGCATACCAACCCAATATGACAGATCACTGCTGCTCCTCCACTGTGTGGCCTCCCCTCCAAGGAGCTGCAGAATCCCACTGTGACAGCTCAGATTCCACAAGGGATATCACACAAATTCCCGATTCAGCTAAAAAAATATCACTACTTAAGTTAATTGGTGAAGAATGAAGGTCGGTGACTTCCTAACAGTTCCAACTCATCAAGTTTCTAAGAGTAAGGTCTGCCAGGATGGGACAAGGAAGCAGCAGATCCTCAGCACTTCACACGTGAACTTTTGGCAGGTTTTTCAGTTCCAATTTGCAGATATAAAAGCATCATCTGTCACTACCTGGACTACATGGGTATACCACGAAGTAATCAATACACAGAGCTCTCTAGGAAGAGAAGATGAACGTTGCTCAGAGGGAAAACTTCTAAAACAAATCCAGTTGTATTCTAACTTATGATGGAGTGTCAACCCACAGCTCATCACAGATTGCTCGCTTTTGAGCTGCACCTGAATGCTCTGAACCCACGATGAAAAAAGATACAGGCAGCAAAGCCTCTCCTGCACAACATGCTCAGTGCTAATCCCAGAAACACTCTGATGAATCATGACTAAAGGATCACAACCATTGCGTGTTCATTCAGGAAAGCATAGGAGTGCATAGGAAGCAGTGTCAAAAACTTAAAAATAGGTGCTCTAGGATTTCTCAATGCATTACTCATGACATGCATCTAATACAAGCTGAAGACAAATTGATAAGCAAACAAGTGAAATATTTCTGTTCAGAATTTACTGCATCATTGCAGCTTGGCATGAACTTTGTCAAGTAGTTAGAAAACAGAGCATCATTAAGATCGTAATTACTACATCTTCATTTCCTCTCCTTCAAAAAATACCCAACACAGAATAAGTCAAACCAAGTAATCAGTAGGGTTCACAAAGGACATATTTTACAGCACTGTGTCACTCACAGTCATCGGAAGAGGCAGAAACAGGATTACACAGCAAAGCGTTATTAGTTTGGAAAGCAAAGGAACAACTTCATGCCAACAAGAGGCCAGTGAGGGAACTGAAACTGCAGAAAACTTGAAACCCCACTTGTCCTCTTCAAGGCTAATCTGGCTTCACCCACTACTGCCATCACAGCCCTTGGCACAGCCCATCTTAAAAAGCATACTATCGCAGACAAAGCCATAGATCAACACAAAGCACGAGCCCCACATCCTCATGTCACACACCGGTCTCCCCTATGTGAGGGTGTAAACCTTCCATAATAACTAGAGCAGGGAGTACGGACTGACATCAGATATTGTATCCAGTCCAGTAAAAAGATCCCTACATTTTGAGGCTGCACTTAATAAAACTGTTAGAAGAGCTGCCCATTTCACATCAGTATGTGAACAAATTTGGCTTTGCAGCTTCCTAAATAAAATGTTGCTGCCTTAGTAAGTGCTTGTAAAGCAATCAAGAACTGACACAATAACCAAATGTTTCTCTAATAGTAATTATGACTCTTTGAAAAGGACATCTTATAATGGTAATTTATTTCCTACTTGAAAGCTAATCTCGCTAGTTATTAGACATTCCCCATGCTATCACTATCAGTAAATTATTAAACAGCTGACCAGGCTTTGTTTTTTAAATAATTCTCTTATGAAGCTCCCTGATATATTTACCATGAATACTGAATGATTCTGAGGCCTCTAAGGACACATGAATGATTTGTATTTACTACCTTTAGCAAAAAGCCTATGTAATTAGCAGCAGGAATTTCACTTGAATCACAGCTACTGGTGATATTTCCAGTTCACTTACATACGGTCTCAAAAAGAAAAAAAAAGAAAAGAACAAAAGCTTTAAGCTTTTGATGGAGAAAACATTTCAGCCTGGGAAGTCACTAAGTGGCTGTGCACTCAGAGACGTGTGAAGAATCAGTCCCCTACTGGGAACATGGCAAGGATCTCTGTACTAGAAAGCATCAGCCCTACCCCCTAACAGAGGGGAGAATTTTATTGAGTTCCCTACAAAAGCATCTAACCTCATTTTCAGCCCTCCTGCTATTAGACTGTACAGCTATCACACTCCCACTCAAATTAAGAACACAAATTCCTCTGGTTACGTGCATGACCTATGGGCATACCTATAGGCTTTTTCCTTCAAGCCTCTTTCAGCCAGCATCCTTTCAACACACACTCAAGCACCTACTCTCCTAATGACTCTGCTGAACAGAGCAGCATTGTTATCTCCATTGCACAGATGTCACATGGACAGAGGGGTCAAGCTCTCCCTGCACAACGAAGAGGTACACAGCAGAACTGGGATTAAAAACTCTAATTATAAGTGTTATTACAATGCTATCAGCATCCTTAGGGCCCATAGCAGTCAAAGCAAAAACGTCAGAAAAACACAGCAAACACTCCTAGCTCCTTCTCCAGAAGCACAGCTTCCAGTAAGCACAAGATACATAGAAATGGTTCAATTATTTGTTTAAAGCAGCCACAAGCAGATGGGCTTGCCATGTGCCTGAGTCATTTCACAGGACAGATGCACGTAGCAATCCCACCGCTCTCTGAAGGCAGTTCACTGCAGTGATTTGATGCTTGGAATTCCTTCTCATGCTCTTGGGAGGCTTTCAATCCACGCAGACCATCCACATCCAGCACATCCCTGCCTGAGCTGACAGCCTCAATGCATGGCAAGTTGGAGCTCCAGAACTAGGTTCTATTAGCACGCTGCAAGAACTCCATTCAAACAGCCACTTCTTCCAGGCATGCCCATTTTAGACATCTCACAGAACACAAATCACTTTGTGATCTCTTCAAACAACATTCACATAGCGGAACTCAGAGGTGAGAACTCTTCACAAGCATATTTACAAGTTAACGCTCGCAGACAGATTTGAGCATTCATCTCATGTTTGCTGCACTGCTTCTATTCCTGTAAGCAACCGTAGGCGATGCTGCAGTTGAAACCACTAAGAGTGGTGCACCCAGTTCTCGAAAGCAAGTACTGCCTTTGAGTTCAGCTGTAAGACTGAGCTCAGATTGGATGCTTCAATAGAAAGCACTGTCCTCAGTAGTGTTCATGTTATCTCTGACTCGAGGAACAAGCCTACAAACCAACATCGAGCAAGCCATCACACAAAGAAAGTGAAAACAAGGCTCAGTTGTGCTCAAGGCCTCAAAAAGCCCGCAGCCAAATCTTGACATATGAGACTCAAAGCATTCTTTTTCTTAAGCAAAGAAATAATAAAAAAAAAAATCAAGCTTCCATAAATCAAATCCCTCCTGGTGTAACACCACCAAGTTGTGCTATGCTAGGAAAAAATTTGGCCTAGAAATTCTGAAGCTGAATGTTCTAGTTCAGCACTTAATATTTTGGTAGCTGCGGTAATTGCTTTCTGTTGGTGCCAGAAATAAACCTGTTAAGTGTGCAGTAAAAGCAATACCATGACAAGTGAAATTGTAAAAGCACAACTTCCAAAGTCTGTGTAATCAGAGCCATCTCACAAGCTTTTTGCTAACTAATTGTAATACGCATACAAGCAGCTTCCCCGTTAGGAAAGAGGGATTCCCTTTATCATCCACTTCACAGACCCACTCTACAGAAAGGAAAGAACCACCAACAAATGTTAGTTGTATCACCCTGTACTTTTACCTACGTTACACCCTCCATTGCAGGCCTCCCCAAGGCCCTCCCAGAGTACTAATTAATAGTATTTAAGTCTCCCCTTCCACAACAGGCAAACCACTCTCAGTCTTAAGGCTGAGCAAGTCAAAGGTAACATTTTGCTGCCCATGCCATACAGCCTATAGAAGGCAGAAGCCTTCTTAGCTCTCCTTCCCTCTGCAGGCAAATTAACAGGATTTCCTCTGAAACAGAGGGCAAACCCACAGCACAAAACAAGGTTCATGTAATCCTGTTGGTGAAATACCCCTAACAACGACAGGCAGTAAAGCTTTGGTCCTCTGCCATACCCAGCATCTTCCTTCTCCATTCACACACACCCTGAAAAGGGGGCATGCAGAACACCATGACGATCCATCTCCACCTCACCCTAACAAACCACACAGTTTGTGCTCCGTGCAGTTCAGTGATACACAATTGACTGCTCAACACCAGAAAAGCAACAATTTGTAGAAATGGGTTGTTATGATTCTGACAGCAATACCAGATCCAGTTTTGCTCTGAAAGTCAACAGCACTTAAGCACATATTCGTGACATTTAGGAAAAAAGAAATTAGGCTGGGAGTTTAGAGAGACTCAAAGGTAGCATTTATGCTTTCTCTAAATCCCAAAGAAAGTTAAAATTAATTCCCTCAGGTGACATTAAAAAAACTCCTTTCAAGTTGATTTGCTCTAAAATCATGTTTTAGAAGCAGTATCGGGTATCAGAATTAGTGGCTAGATAACACTTGGCTATCACATACAATAGATCAATATATAGCATTGCTGTGATACCCAGTTTTTTCCTTCCTGTGTGAGCAGTTTTATCACCACCTCTGACACGGTTAACATGGAGCCAACATTCATCTCAGCATGAAGAGGGAGTGGAAATATGCCCTCCTTCAGCTAAAATCCAGAGAAAGCAGTTCAAAACAAAGCAAAGCATCCATAAAGGAATGGAAAGAAGTCACTATATGTTAAAAAATACACAGTATGGAATAACTGAAAGAGAAGAACTCGTGGCAGAAGGGCTGAGTACGATGAAGTTGTTTAAAAGCATAGTGAGATTTTATCATTGCATAGGCAGACTACTGTGTGAGAAGGGTAAAATTATTCACAACAACAGGAAGGCTCAATAAATATTTCTGGTTTGTATTTAGAAAGAAACAGGAGAATATACTTGTATCACTTCAGAAAGATGAAGTGCTTCATGCTGCAGCTGCAATCAAGAGCAACTCTGCAAAAATAACAGGAACTTATGAAAACACCCCGGGGCATGTTTGATGCCCTGTTACTAACTTTAATACATCTCTGAAGGCTGATAACATCATGCCAATATCCATGTAAGTCAAACAAAATGATTCAGCTCCGCAAAAACTGATTAACTGACGACACCAAGCTGAGGTACAACTGATACAAGAGAAGGGATGTCATGCAGCAGGCCCTGGACAAGACTGGAAGGTGGGCCTATGGGAACCGACTGAGGATCAACAAGACCAAGAGCAAGGTGATCACCACACCTTGGTCAGGGACACCCCAGGCTTGAGTAGAGACAAGGAGAATAATGTATGGAGAGCAGCCCTGTGAAGAAAAACATGGGGGTTCCGGTGGACAAAAGCTGGATGTGAGCCTGCAGTGCACACCTACAGCCTGGAAGATCAACTGCATCCTGGGCTGCATCAGCAGGGGGTGGCAGCAGGCAGGGAGGGGATTGTCCCCATCTGCTCTGCCCCTAGGCCCACATGCTGTGCTGCATCCAGGCCTGGGGACACAGCACAAGGACAGGGAACTGTTGGAGGGGGTCCAGAGGAGGGCCACGAGGATGCTCAGAGAGCTGCAAAGTCAGGCTGATGGAGTTGGAGGCGAGAAAGCTTTGGGGAAACCCCACTGTGGCCTTCCTGTACTTGAAAGGAGCTCATAAACAGGAGGGGGAGTGGCATTTTACACTGTGCAATAGCAACAGGGCAAGGGGGGAATGGTTTTACACTAAAAGAGGGGAGATATCTAGGGTAGATGTTAAGGACAAATTTAGAGGGAGTGAGGCCTTGGCACTGCGGCCCAGAGCTGTGAGTGCCCCAGGCCATGGATGGGCTCTGAGCAGCCTGAGCTGGGTGGCAACCAGCACAAGGCAGGGGTGGGGCTGGGGGCTGGAAGGTGCCTTCCAACCCAACCATTCTATGGTCTTCAGCAAAGAAGAAAAATTGGGCCCAACTGCTCAACTGAAGGAGGATTACGGTCCAGAAAATTGGGTTGATTCCCACTCAAAGTTGGCCTTGATGAATGTGATATATTCCAAATGTTTTAATGACACATCATTCTTACTAGAGAATTGATACCGTAAGCTATAAGGAGCACAGAACACAGAGTGAGCAGAGGAAGTGGATAGCTCTCCAAACAGCCCTAATCCAGGAAACTGATCAAGTTTGTTTGTAATGCAGTTCACCAGCAACATGCAGCAAGCATATCAAGCAGTGTCACGTTCATCAATGAAGTGGGATAAACCCAAATGCATCCACAGCAAGTGGTTGAAGAAATGGTAAATGATGATGGGAAGGCCTGTCATGTGAAGCAGCCTGGAGAGCTTTGTACTCATCCTCTCCCACAGTACTACTGTAGTACTACTCCACAAAAAGCATTAGCTTAGAGAGGGTGCCAGCACTTGTAGAATGGAGATCTCCTGTTCAGGAAAGCAATCAAGGGATTTATGGGTCATATTGACCACTAACAGAACCAGTAACAAAAAACAACGCAAGCAATTCTAAAGGCAACAAGGCTTTTCAGGATGTATGGAACAGGAACAGCAAGTATAAATAAATAAGCAAATCAGCAGCTACTTCCACCACAAACTAGGGCAGAGCAGACACTGTTACTGGAATGGTAGAAACTGATGCCCACATTCTGGTAAGACACTGAAAAAATTGAGACAGCATGGAAAGTGTCAAAGCAATTGCTTTAAGCCAGAGGAGAGTGCGTCTCGTGAAGGATAAGAAAGATCAGTCTCTTTATTTTATCAAAAAGATTGAAAGGGACTTGATTACAAGTGTGTCCTTGGGGATAAGATACCAGCTACTAAAGAGCTTCTTAATGTAATAGAGAAAGACATGACAAGAAGCAATCTCTGAAAGGCCAAGCCAGAGGAGTTGAAAAACCCAGGGAGCATTTGCTTTTCCCCCAACCAATACCCAATCACTACAGAATAAGAAAAACACACACATCACCCCCTCCTTAATAGAAATGTTACCTTGAAGTGCAAAATGGCTATTAGGGATGCTATATCAAATTACTGAAAACTGGACCCACAGCTCAACTCTTAACAATGGCACACTGAAACCAAAATGGAACTAATTCAGCAATCTTCTGCGTACCACAAGTCATTACTCTAGGCCCAAGTGACACCATGTTATCACCACGATGAACAAAACTGGTTTCAAGGTAAACTTCTTTATTAAGGAGCAAAACTACATACAGAAGAAGTTCACAAGCAGCCCATTATCCTCTCTCTGCCTGCAGTTTGCAAACACGCACCACCATGTCTTATCTTGCCCAGCATGCAGTGCCTTCTAGGAAGTGCTACAAAAGGAGCCTATGACACATCTCTACACCTTCATGAAGGCATATTTCGTACAGCTAATTCCAGCCTGGTGGGAAGACTTACAGAAATGACAAATAATAAAGAGCAATCAGAACATAAAAGCTTGCTCCTCAACTTCAGGGTTCACCCACACTCAATGCACAGCACTGCTGAGCTCTGCTTCCCCACTGCCCATCTCCCACAGCCCCAGCTAAGTCAGCTGTCTGTAAGCTGAGGATCTGTCCCTGAGGCTTCAGCCACACACCAGATGTTTAGCTTATAAATGCTGTATTTTCCAAGCAGCTACTTTTTTCCCCGCTTTTTCTAAATGGTATTTTTACTCTTCCACAACATCTTCCATCTGAAGGACTCAGGGCACAGGGAGACATGAACATGTACCTTCATCCTCCAAACTCTTGCTATTCAAAGCAGGACCAAAGATGATCACAATTTAAACAAATTCATTTCAGTAGAACACAGGGTGCTTTTACCAGAATTCAGTCTTGATCAATAATTCCTTCCTCTCAGCTCTCAAGCGCCATGCTGTACAACTGGGTTCCTGGCAAAGGCAAAGCAATTAATATTAATGGCAGCAACCTGCATCACTGAAGAAATAGTTCATAGCATAGCACTGACCTGCAGCTCTCTCCCAGTCCCCAAAGGCACACTGACCACAGAGCAAGCACACCCAAGCCTGTGCCTGCAGGGCACCACTTCACTGGAGTCAGAATCCACCAGTGGTGAGCAGAAGCTGCAGGATGGCACATACAGTGGTTTTTAACCTGTGGTCTGTGGAGCCCTCCAGATCCAGGGAGTATTTCTAATGCATCTCCAAAGTGCAGCTTCACGTGTCTGTTCTCACAGGCACTTCTACTACATGTTCCTTGAGTATACAAGTAAAAATCAATGGCAAATTAGTGACAAAGATGAGTTCTCCCTGCAGCAGCTCAGCCATTTATAGAATTGAACATGATAGGCTAAGGTGGTAGTCAGGAAAGGACAGCACTTCTGAACTTCTTTTAGTTCCACACTGAACTTCACCATTCTCCTGATAGCTTCTCAGCCCTCTCTTGCAGAAGAGCTACTTGCCCTTCATCATTTCAAAGCACTGTCTTCGCATTCACCTTCAAGACATGGCTGATTCCAGTTATTCTGGTCCAGTTATATGGGATTTTACATTTTAGATAAAGTTACATTTGCAGCAAAGCTGCACTTTGAATGCAAGCACCAACTTCAAGTCTTTTTGTACCCACAGTTGTACTACAGTAAGCAAATAGAATGAACACTCCCTTAAAACAGCTTATTTTTGAATTGAAAAATGCTCTTTAGGCTATTAAAGTTCAGTAAGGAGAAGGGCAGTTATCCATCAATAAGCCACAGACATCCCAACTTTCACTGAGCTCCTGAACTCCCGCTCCAGAGGGGACTGCTCTGCTATGATGGATTTTGCTTCTCTTCCCAGGCAACCCCTGAGCTAACCAAGCAAGAGTCAGTAAGAGACTTCAAGGGGGGCAGAGAAACACAAAGATTGCAGTGTTGGAGTGAACCCAAAGAGCAAGGAGACAAAACTGCCTGTGGACTCCAGATGAGATCCTGTGGGTGCCCAGCAGAGCTGCTGCAAATCATCAGCAGACAAACTGCATTTCTGCTGTACCTTTAGTTAGCTTCTCTTCCATATACAAACAGCATGATAAGTCACCAGTTAAACTGACAGAGCTTAAGAGCAAAAAATAAATTGAAATAAAAAATTACAAGGATGTTTAAAATATATAGAGCATGCTACGGAATCATCCTGCATCCTTAGAAGTGTTCATCTAAATAAGCATTAAGACAAACGAGAAGATAAAACTTGATGCAATTCATAAACAGCTGTATGCTAGTACTTAGTCTCCATGAAGAAAGGCATTAGGCTCCCCAGGGCTCAGTTTGCTGGTCAGTGTTTCTATGTTTTCATGGCAGGATTGCTTCTAGTCTCCTCCTTTACAAATACAAATAACAGATGGAAATGGTCAAGGAACTCATTATTTAAAAGAGGCACTGTTAAATCCATTAAGAGTGAGGATTTCTGAACGGTTACAAAGGAAAGAAGTCTTGATTTTAAAGAAGTAGTATCAGCAGAAAATGGTGATATTTCAAGAGACTCAACAGTTATATTTGAGGTTTAGTAACATGAAGAAAGTCAGAAGAAACTGAAAGCTGCCTTAAAGTGACAAGGAAGGCAAACACACAGCAGGCTGTTGCTTGAGCTTTAAAGTTCCTTTCACCCAGGACAAGCAAGTGGCTGTTTGTGGGAGAAAACGAGCAGGGCACACCTTGCACACAAAGAAGCGCATCAACCACAGGATTACATCATTAATTGTACAGTGTAATGAAGCTGATGCATGGTGACCATGACCCAATTCAGATCTACATCCACACAAGCCTATATTCAGTCTGCATACGTGATAGGCAGTACCAAGAAACTGGCAGCCAGCCCTGTGATATACAAGCTATGTCCTCAACACTGTAGGCTCATACACACCAATGGGGAACACGGTCACAAGAACTACACGAGATGTCCATCAGCACCATTGCTTCAGGCTAAATTACACTTGCAATGGCATTTGCAGTATAAAGCACTAAAGAAGTGCTTACATCTTCTGCTTTAATATTTGCCTTGCTTGACTTCAGAAGATGCAAAGGAGAATAATCCAGCAGCACTGAACAGCCTGCATTAGTCAGGATCTGGGCAATTAGCATCTTTAATAAAAACTGCTTGAGGATAAGGTATATTTGCAGGCAAAAAAATTTAAATTATCTGATTTTGATATACTCACAATTCAAAGCAAAGCTTCCTGCTGTCTTCAAAGCATCACTGAATGTCAGCAAGAGGAGAAAAAGTATCACTGCGTCTTTCTGCAACATACATTCATTACCATCTACTCACTCATGAATGTCAATGTTGTTTCACCATCTCATTCCTCCTGTTTACCCATTCCCCACCCTCCCCAAAAATGCAGCCTTATTTATTACACGTAGTTGTGTGATTTCTCTGCTGCTGGGGATTTAAGTAAGCAGAGTCCTGCCATTCAATGGGAAGTGTATGTACGTACACAGTATTAAACAGCATCTGTAAGAAAGATTACTTTATGGATGTTGGATTTACTCCCATTATAATATAAAAGCAAGGAACACCACTGTATTTCCAACAGATAGCACCACTTACACCTGGCAATGTAAATCACACCCCCATGGAATGACATTACAGGGTCACTCACTTCACACAAGTGTCAATAGTTACAATGCTGGAGTCCAGCAATAGATGAGTGGTAATGTATTCTGAGCTACAGGGCTTGGATAATTTACTGAGTCTATTTCAGCTATTGAATTGTCATAAAGAGCTCTGTCAGACTGATGACATTCATCAGATCAGCCTGATCTAGCTATTTCATACATTATCCTTCCCCTTTCTTCTGCTGGGGAAAGAGCCTGATCGGGGATAGAGAACATACAAGCACACAGATGGGTAAACTTACTCCCGAATTCCTCCCTCAATGCACCTCTAACCTCACCCTACCTAGGACTGAGGCACAGAAGACAGAAATAGGAATGCAACAGTGATGATGTTTCCAGTGAGACATCCCCAGATACTGGTCTTGGGCAATTACTTGCTCTATGGGAAGAGAAGGAAGGAACAATAAGAGAAGCACAATGCATCACAGTGAAACAAAGATCACACCTTAATCACCCCCCAGTGTTCGGCCAGCTAGGAGAACAGGTTTATTGCAAAGGGAAGACCTGTTGGTTAGTAATGCTGTTCTGACACATTGATAAATGGCACCGTAAGGCAGATAAATTGGCAGCCCATTTTTAAGAGCACAAGTCAATTGATTTGTCCACTGCCAAAGGGAAAGTAAGTAACAAGTTCAGAAGAACATGAAAACCCATAAGTTATGGCTCACAGCCCCTGTGAGCAGCACTACTCCCACACCCAGAAGGCACTGCAGCCCCCTCTGCTCAGGGCTGGGAGCACAAGGCCTCATCACTACCACTGCTGAAGCCTCAAGGACACGTGGATGCCAAGCCCTCCCTTCCCCAGAATGCTGTCAGCTCACCACTAAGGAGAACAGCTCACTGAAAAGCAAAGATGGGGTCCGGGAGCAGATCACAGCATGGCAATGAAGGTGCTCGCTCAGCTCATCTTTCCAATATATCAAACCTATGCCAATGAAACAGTAGCTGTATGTCACCATCAAGGTAGGCATTCAGCAGAGAAGCGTGCAAGACAATGTGCAGGACTCCACACCTGCCATTTGCAACCAGCAGTACCTTGGGCTAGCTGTGTGCACACATGGTGCCCATGCCTTACGCAGACTTTAACACTGCTCCTTGCTGCACATTTTACCACTTACAACCATGTTTTGTGATATGGATGCAGAAGGCATCAGCCACCATTCAGACCTCTGAGGAGGGGGCATCCGTGTGCACTTTGTTTGGTTTTAAGGATCTCCTACAGAACACACAAGGCTTTTTAAGCATCTTTTTGTTAACTGCACACATGGCAAGAGAAGATATGAGAAGAGAGTGAAAGCTATCTACATCTGTCTCAAAGGCCAAAACAGCTTGAAATGTTTCCAGTTAGGAAAGTTCTACTTAAAGAACTTTGTCATTTTGATTTTTCTTGTACACTTTGTAGCACTCTACATCCTGTGAACTCTTATCTCCTCAGCCCAATGCCACAGGCTCCAGATCTGGAGCACAGCCCAGATTCTGTTTTAGTCACAGCAGATGAGGATAAGGTCTCATGTGACAGCAGAGCTGAGCACCGCCACTTCTGACCCCTCAAGGCTTTGTGGGATCTTCTGGTTCATCAAGCAAATATAGTCTCAGGGCATCGTCTGGTGCTGCTGCCACTTCTTTCTCCATGTTAATTTGCCTGGGGCAGCCCTGCTGAGGGACAGGGCAGCAGCATACCAAGCTGCCTGGCTGCCAACCAGAGAAGGACAGCTCTGCAGCCAACAGGAACCTGGGGTCTGCTCCTTGCTCCCCACCAGCAGACAGGAGCAGGTGAGAATCATCTATCACAAGAGCACAGGGTGCTGGCTCACACAAAACTGCTGCCCTCTCGTTATCTGCTTGGTGTGATCAACCCATTTCCCAACAGCTAATGCTCTGAATGCAGTCACAAGCTTAGATCTCAACAGGATCTGCTTGGTGCTATTTCCTTTCAAGACAGAATGTCACAGAAACATTGAATGGCCTGGGTTGAAAAGGACACAAGAATCATCTCGTTTCAACCCCCTGCTATGTGCAGGGTCACCAACCAGCAGACCAGGCTGCCCAGAGCCACATCCAGCCTGGCCTTGAATGCCTCCAGGGATGGGGCATCCACAGCCTCCTTGGGCAACCTGTTCCAGTGTGTCACCACCCTCTGTATGAAAAAATTCCTCCTAATATCCAACCTAAACCTCCCCGTCTCAGTTTAAAGACCATTATCCCCCCCATCACTATTCACCCTCGTAATCAGTCATTCTCCCTCCTGTTTATATGCTCCTTTCAAATATGGGAAGGCCATCACTCTACAAACTGAAATTATAATAGAATTCCTGTGTGGTCTTCAATACATGCTCCATACAGGGTTGAACTGGTCACACAGGCTCCCATATGGCTGTCAAATCTCTGCTGTCCCTGCTACCAGCTCCCTCATGCATGGAATAAGGACGATTCCTTCAAGACTTGGTAAAGCTCAAGGTATGAGTGATATGTTATTTTTGTACAGGTAATTCCTAAGCTCCACGTCCACAGCCAAAGCTTTCACCATCCCATCCCTTTACACAGTTCACCACATGCTCACTGCCACACTCAGCTCACGCAGGCACCTCATTGTGGTGGGGCCCTCTGCAAGGACATACAGCACAGATAGCAGCAAAAGGAGATGTTAAGCAAAACATTGAGGGGATAGAAGGAAAAAAACTGAACAAAGCAAGAGTCCTTCAAAGCCAAGAGGTTACCATATTTCTGTTCATCCTCTGTCCCACTTCATTTCTATGCTCTTAGAGTCAGCAAAGAAAAGCAAGTAACTGGATGCCTGTCCTCCACAGGCTGTTAACAGCACAGCAAAGCCATACCATTAGCAGCTGGGTTAACCCATGTTGGGCCACCTCCTCCTAACCAACCCCCAACAGCTAGAAGATAGATTTGCTCCTGGTGAACGAGTCTGGGTTGCAGACCAACCTGCTCCTACCTTCCTGCACTGCTGCTTTGGGAAGGCACCACAGCACGTGAGCAAGGGAGGTGTCTGTGCTTGTGCAGCTGAGGAATTTCAGTCAGCGTGAAGCTAATCATTGCCGAAGAAGCAATGGCACTTAGGATTTGCCTTGACATTTTCATTCATTCTTGTTAAAGGCAGACAATGCCACCTCTTTAGGGCTAAGGAGAAAATGCATACAGTACATTAGAGCCCATTTTATGCTTGGCACTTTAACACTGTAGCAATCATTGCACTTAAGGGCATACTATCAAGCAGTTTAATACCCCAAATATTATTCATTCCCTGCTTTTCACAACTATCTCTGTGCAAGACCACATACAGTGTTTACTGCCTAATGGGTCCCTCTGGGATGCTCTCAGATCTCTACACAGCTCCAAGTTTATCTGATCAGCACAGCTCTTCCTTCCCACAGTTTGGTCTATGCCATGACCTCCAGCTTCCTCTTCCCCATGGAAGTAGCATCCCTCCCTAATTGAAGGCCTCTGTTCTACAATAGCACAGTTTCTGCCATTGTGTTTGATTTGGCTGCTTATGAAGCAGCAGCACTTTTGCCCTGGCCTACCCAAGCATCACTTCCCCCAGTGGCCTGACACAAAGTCTATTGCATGATGCATTAGCCTTCAGTTCTGCTCCTCTCCTCATGCTTTAATAATTCTAAATTAGGTAGATGTGACAATATAATCCTTGGACTGATTCCTACCATTACAGTATCAAAAGTCAGTAAAGATTTAGTTGTTTTGTATGTGTTTTTTTTAAGAAAATAACATTGTTCAGTGTTTCAAAGACCAAATGCAACTGTTATTCTTGAGAGCAGCTCCACAATCCAGTTTATGGCTAATTGGCATCCTACCAAGCGACAATAAAAATAGAGTATGAAAGGAGTTTGGCAACCAGGTGCTTGTGTGTCAGGAACTTTCTTTTTTGGAAATATAAATACCAGCCTACCAATACACACAAGAGGACAGACATTTCAGAGGACCTGTGTTACCTATATGCTAAAGAAGGTGGAGCTTCTTATATCACAGTTCTGACTTTTTATTAACCAATGAAGTGCATTAGCACATGCACCAAGCCAGTCCTGCTGAGCACCTCACCATCACGCAGCCACAATAACTGAACACAAAATCTACCCTGCAGCTATGAAGCCAACACCAGTAACAACTACACCACAGCCTTCATACCCAAAGCATTCAACATAGCAAATGGCAAAGGGAACAACAGCATTTTGTTGGTTCCTCGGGCACTCCACCCTATTCCTGGTGGAACTGGGGTTACTCAGTGCACCTTCAGGCAGTTTTACAGACATTTCTAAAGCAGCACAGCTTGGAGCTCCAAGATTTAAACAAGGTAGGAGGCTTTCCCAGGGCAGGATTATTCACCATCTCTGCCTACTGCAGGGTTATTTTGATGTGCAGCATTTGTCACTGCCTGCTGCATTCATCCAGATAAATGGTTGGTACCTCTTCTATGGTTCATGCCATTTCTACATCATTCACAGTTGTCCTATGGGTTTGCTTTGTGTGCAGGCATCACCTACCAAGGAATAAATGTCCCCATTTCTCTTCATTCCACCCAGAGAGCAAAGAGACACCAAGAAAAGAAGTGGCAGTGCCTTCACGCTGCACAGAAAATCCCTTAAATCAGTGTCATAGCCTTTTAAAACCAGATACTGATTCCTGTTCACAGCCATCATCCACTGAAAATGCACGTCAGCAAGAAAGACCTACCTGGTGAACAAAGATTAAGGAGGCGAGACAAAACCAGGGCGCTGCAAGAGAGTAAAAAAGGAACATCAACAGAGCTGAGAAATAACCCAGTGCAATGAGGAGTAGGACAAGTCAGGAACCATCTCACTGGTATTTAACAGGAGGGGAAAAAAAGGAAGATCACAACCTCTGCTGTGGCCAGATGCGTATTTCGGTCCTGAGTACAGCAGCAGCAGCTCAGCAGTGGCTGGGGTGATCTGTTACCCCTCAGCTGATGGTAATGCTGCTGCTGAGCTGCACTTCTATCAGACTAATTTCAAGAGAAGTCTTTCCAACTTAACATAGGGCAGGAAGACTGCTGAGCAAAGCCTGGCTTTCCAGCAATAAGCGAAGCTGCTGCTATGCCTTGCTTCTCCCTGCTGTTATTGTAATCCAACACAACCTCTCTAAGCAGCAGGGGCAGGGATCTGCTCAGTTCTCAACCATGGGAGCGTTTGCAGCTTTCTGCAGCTCATCAAGAAGCCCGGGGGATGTTGCAATGACAGCAGGTTTGTACCAATTCTTGTTTCCTATTTAGAAATGTGCAAGAGGTGACTTGGGGGAAAAAAAACAAAGTGTTTAAATTAAAAAAAATCCATCCATTTCCCCCAAGATGAAACATTCCTTCTCAAGGTTCAGTTTTCCTCCTACAGCTGAAACGATCAACAGTTACACAAGAAACACTGAAGCACTGCCAAGCTTATGTGTTTGGGGATTTTTGTTTGGCTTTTTTTTATTTTTATATATACACACACACATACAGAAAACCAGCTTCAGACAGTGCTGTGCTGCATCCTCCCTGCAGCCAAATGGGGTTCCTTTGCATGGAAGATGTGTGGATGCAATGCCCATCAGCACCCCAGCCCTATGGGGCCAGAAGCAGCACATACACAACTGCTCACTGGCACTTAGCCATAGGAACACTCCATCTAACTGCAGTCACACTAGGGCAGCTAAATGGGGCTGGGTGAAGGCAACACTCGCAGTCAACCCTTGTATCAGTAAGCACTATATTATTATTTATCACAGATCTGGGCATCCATTGAGAAATGCCATTTCACCAACCTCTCCTCCAGCTCCATCCTGCACACCTGTCTGCTCAGGCACCCAGCAGCCACCCAAATGCTCAGGGGAAACAAACAGCCCTCACAGGAAAGTGGAAGCCCAGGTGGGACCTCCCAGAGCACCAGCACAGACCAACCCCTCTGCCCCCATCTCTCGACACCAGGACGCATCTTTTGCATTATTTTCTTCCTCCCACTTCAGCTTCATTCCGAGCAGCAACTTGGCAGCAACCTGCCACAAATAACCACCTTCTGCTTGCAGGGCACCACGCGCTCTCCTGCTGTCAGCACTGGGGCTTATGAGCTCTGCAGCTTCCCTAGGTGAGCTATTCTGAGCCCGCCATGCAAACCCATGACTTTACACCCTGTCTGAGCCTCAGCAGCGATCACTAACACTGTTTTCAAATCCAATCTCATTTCTGATTAAACTTTTCTCTCTCCCATTTGTAACCTCACTTGGCAGCCTGATTCGCGCAGCTCAGTATAAATATATGCTTTAGAATTAAACTGGTTCAGCAATTTTGACAATGATTTCTCGGAAATTAAGTCTGGACAATTTGTTTGGCTGAAGTAGAATCATTTGAAACATATATGATAAAAAGGCTACCAAGTACT
Organism: Chrysolophus pictus; assembly: GCA_037305975.1. Lineage (NCBI taxonomy): Eukaryota > Metazoa > Chordata > Aves > Galliformes > Phasianidae > Chrysolophus > Chrysolophus pictus. The sequence continues at coordinate 11,176,948 of CM074595.1, forward strand.
TTGTAGCGTAGCATGCTAATAAATATTAGCGATGCAGATCTCATTTGTGCCTAATGGCAAGGCTGCTGGAAGCAGCCAGCACAATGACCCAGAGCTGAAACAGCACTCGTGCTGAAAAGCACAAAGCAAAGGAACACATGCAGGTGACAGCCATCATCTGCTCCCAGAGAATAAACTCATTTGGAACAGTGTTTTTTTGGAACAGTGGTTTAGAGGAGAGCTGAGCAACCAGAGGAACAGATCTGAAGACCAAAAACAAGGCCCACCCCCCCCCCCCCCCCCGAACCTCTGGATTTTTCACTGCTTAAGGACATGTCAGACAGTTTCCTAACCTTTCTGGTCCAATCTCTTACAATTTCTAGGTCCCCAGTCATCCTCGCTAAGTTTTCTCAGCCTTTGTCTGATGTCTATAGCAACTATTTCCTTAACCTGGGCATTGTTTTGTAGCAATCCTTATTTTTAGTTCTTCAGCAACATTTGAGTGTTAAAATAATACAAAGTCACCTTCCCTCCACTTTCCTCACACATCTTTGAGCTCCCATTTTATCTTCTCCCTCGATTTTTCCTGTCTTCAATCTTTGACAAACATGCTCTTCTTATTCTTTCCTCTTCACTGTTTTAACTTCAACATGCTCTTGGTCATCCCCATACAACGCTGATGACCCTACCATCATCTCACAGTGAACACTCAGCCATATTTATGGCACTCAAAGCTTACAGCAACGCTGGTGGCTTCACTTCTCTGCTGTATTTCAGCCTTCACTGCCAAACTTTTCTTACCTACCTCCACAACTATCATTCATCTGATAAAACCCTCAAACCCTCATTGCTACTTCTCAGCCTTTAAACAGGAAGAAATCCTCAGGTCTACTGTAAATGCTCACCCTGCTGGCAGAGTGCCACTGCCCAGTGCTGTGGGCTCTAAGCACACCAACACACACCTTTGGAGCAAAAGATTTATTTTTCCTTCCACATTATTCAGGACAGATTTTACTCCTGAATAGGGCCTCTAAAAAAAACCAAAGGAGATGCATTACTAATGGATGCCCTGAGCCACCGTCCAAATACTCAGATTTCAGTTCTTCACTTCTATCTCTTCCCCGGTGTTCTGCTGCTGGAAATATTTAGCAATCCATTCCAACAGAGGGAAAAAAATCCACTATTTTCCTCCTCATAATTAATCCAAGGTGCCACTGGACAAAGACTAATTTGATGCTAGCTGAAATTTCTCAGAAGTTAGTAACAACATGCTTACAAAGTGTTGAAAAACCTATATTGCTGCTTCCCCCCAGGTTTTGTTCTGTTAATACTACTGAAGGACTTTGCCAAGGTTGGTTTATTTCCTTTATTCCTCTTGAAATTTAAGATTTTGCCAAAGTATCTACCTTCATAGGCAAGAATAACATTTAACTGAAAAGCACAACACACAAGATAGCCATTCTCAACTGTCTGAATGAGTATAAAGCCCATTAGAAACCCCACACACCTCCACAGAAGAGTTAAACCTCCTATCCTATCCTTCCACATCACAAATACACCTCCAAAGTCTCCTTGTTTGGCCACACAATTACTCCATACAGCAGCCTGTTTTGCTAAGTACATGAAGAGCAGAAGCTGCGACGGGGCCAACCTGCGAAGGAACACGTGGGAGGCTGCAATCACAAACTGACACAAAGGCACAAGGTTGCAGTTAGCACCAAGCAGATCATGTGGAACAGCCTGGGGATTTTCCTCTCCTTTACCACCAGACCTTGAAACTTGCATACTGATGGCAGGGTGTGCAAAGGAGCTGCGTATCTGGGTTGCTCACACCCTTCTGAAAAGTGTTCTCATTCTTCAGGAAGCACCGAGGCCTCATTTTCAGTGAGGAGAAATTATCCAGAATGAAACCAGTTTGTGTTGCCATCACCCAACAGTGTTTTCTCATTAGCTGTTCTGCATTTTGAAGTGGTGCAAAGCATTTAATTGCACAGATGAATTCATATATGGTTCACCTGATAGCATCAGCTCCTTCCAAGGCTTCTGTAGCTTAGCCATAGCACTTAGTGAAGGCTGGAGGAGCTCTCTGCTTGATACACTGTACAAGTGAGAAAAGAGCAAAGGCTGCAGATAGAAGGAAAGAACTTGGTTCAGAAAGGAGACATTACACTTCTGTGGTCCATGAACTTATGGGCACATGAAGCAGACTGATGCTGTTGTGATGATTTGACCTCTTCCCCAGTGTTGGCTGATCCACACAGCACAAGGAGCAGAACCAGGCTCTGAGAAGTGTTTATTAGCACTATTTATCCCAAACCTCACCTTGTGCTATCTTATCTATTCCATAGCAACTTAAAGCCCATGCTCAGCCTCCATTTTAAGTCCAACATTAACTCAGGTGTACCCATTCCCATTCTTATTTCAGTGCCCGTGCCCCCAAATGCTGTGCTGCTGCGGGTCCAGCAGCAGCCTGGCTGCAATGGCACAGCCCCCACTACAGGAAGCAGTGAGAAGTAGATCATCAGCTCCTGCCTACCCCACCTACACCATGATGCTCAGACTGGAGATGGATCTGCGTGACACACCCGTGAACATAGCAGCAAGATTTACATGGGGGGGAATTTAAAATGCAACTCCTCTTGTACTGCATTTAATCGGAAAACAATAGAGACAGGGATATTCTTACAAGAGAATATGCCAAGTGCCTTGGCTGTTGCATTTGGCAGCTATCTGTGTGCAGAACTTGGGGCTTTTGTTTACTGATTGATTTTTAAATAACACTTCCCATCCCGGATGCACAAAAGCTTTCCCTGCAAATCTTCTCACTGAGGCAGTGGACAGCCTGAACCAACAGCACTACCAGGGCTGTGACCTTCTCCACCCATCTTAATTAGGTGTTAACTTCAAAAGCCTTTTTGTTACATGTTACCTGCCAGCGTCAAACAAAAAAGACAAACACCAGCCTTGAGTCATCAAAAATGCAATTACAGGCTCTCCCTGAGAGGTGGCTCTGCCTACTCCTCTACTTTCAGCTCCAGGAACTAACAGCACAGGAACACCACTATAGCAATGCTTAGAAGAGCCCTACAATGAATAAGTACCAAGAGACTCATACAAAAAGGTTTTATTTCAAACAATCCTGAATATCACAGGCACATCACTTACTCAGTGCTCTCCCATCTAGGTTTTCACAAGCTACTTTCCTTTAAAGGATGTATAACAACTAAAAGGCACAGGTTCAGACAGCATATGCAAACTTCACAGTCCAGTGGCTCAGCACCCATCAGTCCATTTAATTACACCACCCAGAATGATAGCAGCTATGCAGAAAGAAGCAAGTTACCAGGCAATAGGAAGTTACCAAGGCACTCGGGGCATCAATTGCTTCTGCCATAGGACTTCTCACACACTGCCAACCCAGGACCTGCATTTTGTACATCTTAAATGCAACAGTACCACCTGATGCCAGAACACAACGAGTTCTTTCCAGACTCATGGCACTCCATGCATGAATCCACGTGCCCTGGACATTGCCTTACATAAGCTACATTCTCAGCAAGTTTTTTGGAATTATTTCCTAACATGATACACTCTACAAGCAGTGCGGTTCATCCACAGCTGCTGTGAAACCAGTCTTGTTCCTGCAGACTTGGAAAGAAATACAAGAGGGTAACATTTAAAAACCGTGGCTGGGAGATGCATCCTAACACAGACTGCACCCAGCAGGGATCAGCGCTCAGCTCCAGACAGGAGGTCAATAACCATGACCCAGGAAACATCTCCACATTTATAGGTGTTCAGATCCAATGACAAGGGCATGTTCCACAGCTGGGAAGGTCCCCTTGTTCCTTCATGACTTGGAGCCTAAGAGGAGAACTCAACTATTTTCAAGCATTCAACGCGAGGCTTGATGGGGCTGTGAGCAGCTCAGTCTGCAGGGAGGTGTCTCTGCACGCAGCAGGGGGTGGAACTGGATGATCTTAAAGGTCCCTTCCAACCCAAACCTTCCTGTGACTCTATGATTACACCCAAATGGTTCAGCTGGGGCTTCCCCCTAGCATGACTATTTTTTTTTTTTACTGATGTAGGCATCTACCATTCTTTTCACCCCAGCAGCATCCCAGATCTGATGAGTGAGCAAAGCACTGAGGACACCCACATTCTCCTACCATTAGGAGTGAGCTAAGTGACCACGCTTTACAAGAAAGCTCTCGATCTGGATTATATCAACATCCTCCCACCTTTTACCCACGGGAGCTCAAACATATGCACCAAGTACTGCTGAAAAGAAATGACTGTTTCCCAAAACACAGTTGAGGCCACACAGCAGGCTGCTAACCCACACAACAGAACACTGACATTTACAGCTATTTCGCAGTTGTAAGCTGCATGTTACAGAATGGGCGTCAGAATTAAGAGCTTCCAAGTTGAATACATCCTTGCCTTAAAATCCACCAGCTCTCCCTGTTCTAATACATTAAACCAAAATTCCCTCAGAAATGCAGGCAGCACAGTGGAAGTCCTGATTTTCTTCTACCTGGTGACTTCAAAAATGAGCCTCTGTCAACAACAGAGTAATAAAAGCACTGGAACTGGGCAATTTGTTATTGTAGGAAGGTATTAAACAGTAGGCCACCTCACTCCCAGCCGTTACTTCTGGTGTTTGTTTGTGGGGTTTTTATGCTGTTGTTTTTTTTTCCCCCTAAGAGATTTTTTGGAACTTGGAACACATTATCTCAAAACCACGTCTGTTAATTCTTCTGCCAAGCAGCTGAAATATTTTTTCTCACTTTGAGACAACAAAAGAGAAATTATTTCCCAGAAAGCAGAATAGCAGAATTTAATGCTATAGCGAAGGCTAAATCAACTGTTTTTAAAACAAATTAATCCACTAAAAGTGTTCCACTACAACAGCCGTACGCTGAAGCAAAGAGGCGCTGCGGATCCAGTCATTTAGCTGTCAGCACAAAAGAACATCAGCACATTTTTCTCCAGCACAGCGACTAACTTTTTGTTCTAAATGGACAGGCATTAAGTAAATCAACCTATATTTGCGAGAACAACACCTGCAACTGCTGTGGGTTCCTATTTACCCTACATGTTCTGTCCTCAGATATCAGAACCACTGCAAAGTTAGCTGGCACGTTCTCTTCAGGTGAATAAAGTGATCTTAATCAAGGGCAAATCTGAGTTTATTTTGTGCAGTAGAGATCAGCTGCTGTAACCAAACTGCAGGAGCCGTTGGAGACCACCCCAGGTACAAGACAAGGAACCTGCAGCACAAGCACACGGCCCAGTGCACTGCCCCAGCCATAATGCCTGCAACCCAACCTGCCCTCAGGTTGCTTACAGTAGAGCCCAATGCCACCTCCAACCACTTTCAAGGCTCCACACACCAACACCTGCTACTGGCACAGAGCACAGAATGCACGGTTTGGGCAAGAGGATCCAGTGCCACTGCAGCATCCCATGCAAGCAGCCAGGCACACACAACAGAAACACAGCCCACATGGCCTGCTGGGGAGGATGAGGCAGCTGAGGCCTTCAGCAGCCCATGGCTGTCCCTGGGCTCCTGATGTTCCACATCTTCATCACTCAACATCAAGCTGCAGGATGCTCCCACAGAGGAGTCATTTGGGATTGAGTGGCACATATATAGAGCTTACTGCACCCAAACCGTGGATGTCTCAATTCTTGAGCTAATCCTTTAAGTCTTAAAAGCCACACCAGCAACTCCCCCAAAACCCTGGAAGCAGCTCTGCCCTAGAAGCCTCAGCTCATTTCAGTGCTTTGATCACTGTGCTACTTTCCATGGGCAAAGTTGTTGTTCTGTATTTCTCATTTTTCCTACAGTGCCCTTCAGGAACCAAGTGCTTCCTCAGTCTCATCCCTGTGCTCCCTGCAAACATCCTCTGGACACCTCACTGCTGCTGCACACGCAGCCCTGAACTGCCAACACTTCTTTCCTCAGCCATGTGGCACATGAGCTTCCCAAGGTTACAGAGCCAGGATCCAAAAAGCCCCCCATGAGATCCCTCCTGACAAAGAGGTGCAGCCACTTCTCACCTCAGGGAGTTGGGTGACAGAAAGCAGTTCTGCCGTGCTGACTTCAAAGTTACTGCAGCCCTCAGAGGTGTCAGGTTTTGTAGAGTTCTTCACAGTTACCAAATTGGATTTAATACATGGGAAGGTATGAATGTCATTCAGCAGACTGCTAAGCAGTTCTCACCAAGACCCACCCAGCCTGCAGCACAGCGCTATCACAGTAATCAGCTTCTAATCAGCTTCTGAAGTAAAACAGATCACAATCCTACTTCTGCATCTTCCCCAAAATGAAACAAACTCATCTGAAATGCTGGGAGCGACTTCTCCAAAAGGCAGTTCTGCCTCTGCCTGAATAACTGGAGTCAAGGCAGGGTCACAGTGACAGCCCTCCTTCCCTGTACGGTGCGTGCATGTTGTTTGCAACAGAGCTGTTTGCTGTGCCTCTTGGCTGTGGGATCAGAAGGGCTTTTAATACCTGGCTGAAACAAAGACGTGCAAAGAAAAAAAAAGCCCAGCGTGATCCAATCACTGAGTCTGCAAGAGATGAATTTCTCAGAGTGCACCGATCCAAATGCTACTTTATTTTGTTTGACCATTTTCAACAAACCCAATCAATACCTCAGAATAGAAACATCAATCAGTGCACAAAACTTTCTCAATCATTGTGCTGAAGAAAAAAAACAACCACAGGAGGCCTCCGCTTGCTCAGAGCTGCACCCCAAACTCAAGGCATGCCACAGTGAACAAATGCAACATCCCATGAAGGACCCTAACCATGCACACAGCTGCACTATAGAACACCTTGGCTTGGAAAAGACCTCAAAGACCATCTAGTTCCATCCCCCCCCATCCCTAGCAGGGTTGCCTGCCACTACATCAGGCACCAGGCCATGGCTAGGCACTCATCTGACTGCCCTCTGTCCTCAGGCCTCCTTGAGGTCCCCATTACCAGAGCAGAGGAGCCAGGCAGTGACACTAGAGCTGCAGATGCCGATTTTAACCCATTTGTGGTCTCTTCACACCGCCTAGGTGTTGTAATCCTACTTACGTTATTCCACAGGCCTCTTGGTCGGTCAATCTTGGAAAGCTTTCGTAGAATCGTAGAATGGCCTGGGTTGAAAAGGACCACAATGCTCATCCAGTCCCAACCCCCTGCTGTGTGCAGGGTCGCCAACCAGCAGACCAGGCTGCCCAGAGCCACATCCAGCCTGGCCTTGAATGCCTGCAGGGATGGGGCATCCACAGCCTCCTTGGGCAACCTGTTCCAGTGCCTCACCACCCTCTGGGAGAAAAACCTTTCTCCTTTCTTAAAAAAAAATTAAGAAAAAAAACAAGATGAAATAAAACTCTGCTCTCCCAGAACTGAAACTGATCTTTATTCCCCACAAATTCCTCAAAAGACTTCCAACAGACTGTTTGCAAGTGATCTACACCTTCTAGGAGAAAGACAGCTCACTCATGTGAGATCTTTGCTGGCATCACTTCCAGGATAGCAAAAAATGACTCTAAGATGCACGAGGGCACTAAGAATTGTTTAGGCTTCTAGAAAAACCTATGTGCACATGACACCTCCCAGCAGGTGATGGGTGTTGAACACACTGAAGACACAGCAGTGCAGTGCAATAGCAGCTTGGTGCGGTTAACAAGCCTGAAGGGCATGCACATTCAGAAAGTAAAGACTACCAGGGCATGGCTTTCCCCACATGTACCCTTCCCATTCCAAGTCTTTCACAGCTGGCTGCAGGAAGAGTAGAGTAAGAACTTGTTCATTGTCATCCTCGAGACACTTTTTCCAGTGACAGATGTTCAGGTTCATTTCTATCAGCGCAGAAGGCTTGTCACTCCTCACTACAGAACATGTCTTTCAACAAATTTTCCTCATCTCAGAAAATCCTAGCTTTCCCTTGGGATAAGCTTTGTTTATAACATTTAAACTTGATTATGTGTTAGCCAGCAGTTCATACACATTCAGCTTACCATTAGTTTTCTTCCTCCAGCCATGCAGACACTAATGCACAGCATAAGCAGCAAGTCACAGGTGTACAGAGCACAGCAACCACCTAAGCTGAAGGCTTCATTCAGAACAATTTCATAATCCCTACATGTCATAACAATTTTGATGAATGGAGATAAGCTAAACATGACATCAGCCTCACTTAGAGGCTCATCTCTTGGCGTTCTCCCTGAAGATGTACAGCAGTCCTATTTCTTAGAATTTGGGCTTGACCCTCGCCTCCTGCCCATATAGGCACCTCACCAGCATGTCTGCTACAGACACCAAGCCTTCCTTACAGCTGGCTGCAGGTCAGGTCTTCCCAGAACCATGGCATGTGACTACAATTCATATTGAAGGCTTTTCCTAAAGGCAGCTTTAGCGTCTTGCAATCAGACTCTGTCCTAAGACCCTTAAATTCAGCAGTTTACTTTTATTATTCCAGTATACTCTCAGCAGAGCCCAGCTCATGGCCTATCCTCTGTCAGCATGAGTGGTCAGTTCCCCATCCCCCTGGATATTTAATTTTGCTCTGCACTACTGAAGAGCTTTTAGTTCATTTCAACAACACAAGTCCACATAAAACATTTTATGACCAACTCAGTTCCTTTACAAGAGCCTGCCTTCTTTCAAGGCCACATTCATTTATTTCCCTCTTTCACTTTGTTTATTTACTTGAGCTTATAGCAGCCAGTTCTGTACTCAAACACATCCAGCACTGAGGTATTTATGACACTGGGCCACTTACGATTTCAACAGGTGAGAGGATGATGGGAGTTTATCCTCATCACACTGGAAACACCCTTTAGAAACTTGAACACCTATTAAGGTGTGCACTTGGCTTATTAAACCCCTGCAGTCTATGCATACTGCACTTTTTTGCTTTCGTTTTCATGAATTCCTGCAGTTCTGAGCCACACTAAGCAGCTTTCTACCAGCAGTCACCTGTACATTTCATTATAAAAGCCACAGAACAGTGTATTCTGCAGCAGATCCCTTGATGAGCTGCACACTGCTTCCCTTTAAACAAGATCATCTTCCCCACACACAGCTGCAGCCCCTCCTTGCCTCCTCACCCATTATTACTCAAGCAATTTCCAGCACAGCTCATCTATGGCATGCTCTGCTCTCTTAAGATCCTTCCCAGGTCTGTACTTTCATCTCCTGATTTCAGAGGTTGCTAGACTTCTAGAGGGAGAATAGCTTTTACTGCCAAGTATACTGAAGAAAAATTGATTTCTGTCATTACTTCATTGTCAAGATACTTGAGAACATGGCTGTTCCCTGCTCCTGCTAAACTGTTCCACCTTGGGTACATCAAACTCATGATTTTCCCATTGCTGCATTTATTTTCTTCACAACCAGTGGGTTCACTCAGCTATTTATCGTACCACAGGCCTTGTTTTATGAAGGCAAACAAGACCACGTTCCCCTTTTCCTACCTTGTCCAGACCACCTGGCATCACCTACAGGCCTTCCCCTTCTGCTTTAGATATGATTGCATCCATACAATTTTTCAATTCCCATTCAAAACAGGACTGTGCCCTCAAAGCACTGCTTGGAATTCACTGCTGTTATAACACCCACAGTACGGAAGAAGTGCCAGTGACTAAACACAAAGGGACAGCATGACTAGGTAATCTAGTCAGCAAAGCATTCTTGGTCACCAGCAGCATCCCAAAGATAAGAACCCTTCAAGCATCACATCACCTCAAAAAGTAAAGGAGAAAAATGTGTCAGTGTATATCTAGTCAGAGTAAACTCATTATAAACCAAGAAGTCCCAGATCCAGGGCAGAATTTTTGAGATCAATTAGTTCATTAGTAAGACATAAATATTCTACAAACGATGCCAGCAGAGTCAAAAAACAGCTTCCAACTTACTTGGTTTGGAACAGAACCCTAATAGAAGACATACCTATATCCTACCTGCTTTCAAATAATACTTAAAGATATTTGATCAGTTTGAACAATAATCTTAGTATTCAATCAGAACACCATAATTCAAACAAATATTCATTGGTCTGAGATTTTACATCAATAACAGAACTTCGATTTATGTGCTTTGTTTACATCCGAGTTCAGATTAAATTACTGTAAATTACTGTATAAAAACATAAAAAAAAATGAAAATCTCAGCTGAATCACAGTACCAGAAAGCAGTTCATTTAAATTTAGTAAGAACTATTCAGGCTTTGATTACCAGGAAGACAGAAATATGGAGCGAGATGTCAGCACAGCAGCTTAAGGGCATCCAGACTGAGGAAACCAGAGAGACTTCTCAAGGAAGTCTTGCCATTATCCCTAGGAAAATACATCTCAACCTCCCTGGAGCCTTATTCAGCCTCCTCACATCCATCTTAGAAGTCCAACTTCAGAAGCAGTGCTAATGATAAATGAGATTTCCCCTATGCAAGTTCTCCTCATTTTCAAACTGTTACATAAATCTAACAAGAGATGCTCCCCCTCCTATTCCCAGCATCCCTGTTGTTTGAGTTGCACCAAAAAAAGTGCAAAGAGACTGCTGAAAAGATATTGAAGTGCAGAAGTTTTTACATTCACCCTAAACTGTTGGTCCATCTTATCTCTGGCAAGATCACACCATTTAATGGGTGCCACCCACTTCATAACCATCCACAAAGCAATTCAATGGTGCCCACAGAGCAGCTGACATAGAAAGGAACGCCCTGAAAAACTCAGCATGAAGTCTGATAAGAAACTAACATCATCCACCTTTGTTTTCAACTCAACTCTTTAAAAAAAGATTATCTAAAGCTGCAACATTTTTACACTTGAGTTCCAACATGTACAACAATGCTGTGTACAACACAGCATTTGCCTTCCCATTCAAATACTTCTTTCTGCTAGGCTTCTGCAACAGTTCCCTATCTGAAGGGCAGCCTGCCAACACAGCATCTTTTCCTGCAGAGGTAGGAGACCACATCTAGCACCTGACTGCTCCTACACTGACCAAAGCAAGGCTGGAGGAGAAGAGAAAAGGGATAGGAATTCACAGCCTGCAGTAGGTCAGCACTGGAGATAAAGTTCAAGTTTAGAATTTTTTTTTTTAATTTAAATGAGTTAATCCACGAGTAATTTCTTAGTTTCTGGCTTTGTGGTAGAAATCCCTCCTCAAACACCACTCTGAACCTGGCGACTTGCAAGTTTAACAGGCTGCAGAGTATAGGATCAGTTACAAGAGGACTTTCCCTTCTGCCCGGTCCCTGTACTCCCCAGTTCATGGAGGAAGGGAAGAAAGGCTCCCACTACAAGCAAGCAGAACACCACCCTTACATAAGACATAAGAACTGCCCACCCACTGCAGACAGGACAGAGACTCCCCACCTGTTTCTTGCAGCCATTGCACAGCCACCAAACTAAGCCAATGCTTCCAACAACCACAGTGAAGTTCATCTTTAAAAGCTGAAGAGATTTTGCTTGACTGATAGAAATAAGACAAATTGGCTTCAAGAAGTTCCCAAACCACTCAGGCTGTGAATGCCATGCTGTTCCACTGCTAAGTTTTGAAAATGAATTCAAAACTACTTGATCCAGAGTGGTTCCTTTCAACATAATATTTAGGGACTCTTTTCCTTATGAAAACGCTGGAAAGTTTCAAGCGACTTGATTGCAAACACACGCTTTGATACATCTGATTATACCTCACAGCACAGAAGAAAGGGAGATTTCTTACTCTTAATTCCTAGCCTTGAATTTCTGTTGCCTATGCAGTACCTTCATACTTTCAGTTAAAGTTGCCCTTTCAGCAATCCCCCATATGACAGAAGTGGCCCATAGGTAATTATCTCAGACTACACACAGCCTGAAAGCTAGACAGGTTTGTCAAAATGATTTTTTGCTCCTACGGTTTATTATCTTGTTGTGAAGATTTTATGAGAACAAGATTAAACCACTGCCCTGATGTGTGCATTTCATTAAGCTTCTAATCCTTGAAGAGTCACTAATGCTACTAGCCATTGAAAAGCATTAAATCAGAGTTCACTCATATTGACCAAAATAATCTCCTAATTATTTCAGAATAGAGCAAAGCACAGGAGCTGTGCCGTAAATTACACTCCAGAACTCTTTTAGATTGATATACAAAAGAAAATGAATAGAAAGGCAACTTTGATTACTTTTGGTACATATGAATATGGAAAGGCAAGAACCGTACCTCTGCTAAGCAGTTCATTCAAATTAGATTGGATTTCAGGGTAGATATTCATGCAGCGGTTCTTAGTTCATGTGGATGGGGAGTGGGGGTGTTATTTCTGCTGCAACAAATTTGCAGTTACACTGAAGATAACATCTAAAAATGAACAAGCAAATCCTAGGTGCTACTGAATTAGTAGTAAATTTAATTTACTGAAAAAAAATACCCCCGAATACATTTGTAGCCCATAATAAAGCCACATGGATGATGCAGCATCCCTTGAACTACAATTCTATGTGCATGTTTCTGGTTTTTGCTACCAGAAAGGTGTCCAGAAGCTTACATGAAGGGCACTATTTCCCAAGGGTTGGAACTCACTCCTGACTTCACCTTTACCTGCTTCTCACATAGAGGATGCAAGCTTCCATCAACGTGTCCCAAGATGAGCATGCTCTCACACATCAGTTAATGTCTTCTAGTTTCCAGAAAGAACTCCTGCCACCACCTTCCACTCAGGTCAACCTGCTAAAGGCTTGAGAACAGGTAGCAGCCATCACAAGCACTGCAAACAGTAATCCACTTCAGAAAGCTGTGACTGATACAGCTTCATACTCAATGCTAAGTTTACTAGACCCTCTGTGACTGCAGCCATAAATCTTTCAAGAAGAGCTTGCCTTGTAAAGCAGGCTTTTGAGTATAATATTAGCAATTTAAACACTCAATAGACCAATAATAATTCACTGTCAACACTTTCAAATCCTTTCGAAGAACTTGCATTCTCATTATCAGAGGTACCACTGGAAAGACTTAAGCAGAATGAGCTCCCCAAAACCAGAGCACAGCACACAGAATAACTTCCACATCTCTGTATCAACTCAGACCAACTCTTCCCATTCTGCAGCAGGACTGCCCTCCCGCACACAGCAAAGTTCAGACCAAACCACAGCTCCCTGGACCTCCAAACTGGAATTCAAAACCACTTTTCTTTGAAGAAGCACTGAACAGATGCAACTCTAAAACAGGAGAAACCAATACAGTAGAACAACATTTTAAGAAGTCTGCTTCCCCCCATTATGTCCATGTACACAAGGTCATCTCCACAGGCTTGCTTTTAACTCAATTTAATTTATGGCATTACTGCCAGCTCTGCAAGTCCCCTGTGCCTCACAGAACCCCTGTTGGAACCTCATCCAGGGCACTTCCAAGACTTCCAGGGACTTCCAAGGGCCAGGTCCCTTTGGCCACCCCGTCCCCAAGGCCCACGTCTTGCAGAGCCTTCTCTGCCCACCTCAACCCACAGCTCTCCCTTCACCAGAGAGGCCCTCTTCACTGGGGAAGAACAACAACAAAAGATGCCCATGCATATTTTAAATAAAACACTTCTCTCAACCCACAACAGCATCTTACAACACAAAATAAGCCTACAAACCAAATACCAGTCGGCACAGCAGGCTTCAAACTGCTGAACTTCTACTGAAGTTTACAGATTTGCTCACAGCATTGGATGAGCAGGGATTTGACTTACAGAACAGGAATTCTGCAGCAATCAAAAGCAGGTTATCTTTACATATATTTTAATCTTTCCTCACTCTGTGCACTTTAGACCCTACTGGTCTTTGCCACAGGCTAGATTTTCCTCTTTAATTAACCACCCTGACCTGGAACAAGTTAGACTGATACCTCAATTTCCTTCCAGCATTCATTCTTTTAGGTAAAATTGAGCATATATATACGTATGCAACCACCACTGGGTACTAGCCCACAGATTCACATCAAATATAAGGTAGATAAAGGAGGATCACAAATCAGACCAGACTCTGAGGCAGGCTTGCCTAAACCTTTCCCTTTAAGGGACCCCAAGAAAAGATAGGGAAAAAAAAAACAGGTTACAGTATAAAATACGTTAGACCAGTTATTTCTTCCTGCAACAACAAAAGCACAAAACACCAAAGACAAAACAAAATGTAGAAGCTTTAAACCTTCAGCCTACCTTAGCCCTCCAGACGAGCCCTCCTTCATAGGTTTAACCTCAACTCAGGTACTCCCCCCATCCTACAGCAAAAGCAGCACAGCAGGTTGGAGTTGCAGGGCATTTATTGACCCTTTCCCTGATTGCAAACACCTGTATCCCTCTGCTCACTCACTGGCTTGGTTCCCACCTCTCCCTCCTTTGTGCTCTGGAAGCTGCCTCCCCCCAGCCCTGCACAGCTGCTCCCAACGCTGGAGCAATCACACCTTTTACTGATGCAGCAATCAGAGAAACTTTGTGAGAACCTAAGAAAAGTGCCAACTGATTTTCTTTCTTATATCCCCATAGTCTTGCAATGGTGGTTTTATAACAACTGTGAGTTTCCTAGCTTCAGTCCTGTAGGGATCACTGAGCAGACTAACTTGTAGGCTACAGGAAAAAGCATACCACAAGACTGCTGTTATCAAACCTTTACCCAACTGCACATGAAACTCAGCTTTTTAATGCTGAAGGTCTCCTCTCCTTGCTGTGGAGCGTGCCAAGTTGAGTGTCATACAGTCCTGGTAGCCGTTATGATGATTCCCTGACCTAATTTTCTCTGAACGGGATGCACTTAATTACAATTAATTAAAAATAAAAGACCGATCCAGTCCCTATATTTTGCATTCTTGGGTTATTTTGTCAAGTCTTGCCTTGTGAGCAAAGGCAGAGATAGCTGCAATGCCTGCAAACCTGGGGTCACCCCGCAATGCTGGGACCTGAGAATCTTCCACAGTGGGAGCCTCACCTGGAGTGCAATGCATGTGCTGCAGTTGGCACGGGTTTGCTTGTCTTCTGGTAAAATTCTCTCAAGCATACAGACCAAATACTCTTAAGCTTGCAGACCAAAGCAACTTTACCCATGCAGAGAACTTAGGTATTAATTCAAGGATATTCACCACACTTCATTTAGCACGCAAAGAGCTCTTCTCTAAAACTCAACTGACTAAAATATGACATTTTATAGAATTTATTCTCATCATGCAAGTCACAACAAGCACACAAATGCCAGCTGACACACGATGGCACTGAAATAACCAATTTGGCGGTGTATTGCTTTTAGGGAGGCACCTTTCTGTATTCCACAGATACACGAAGAGAGAAGGTCACCCCAAATAGCAGCGTTCCCTCTGCCAGGTTGTGGGTGGTTTTTTTCCTTTTGTTTGCTTGTTTTTGGGCAGTGAATCTTTCCTCTTTGCCAACACAATAGAGGATGCTGCTGACTTGTTCATCTCCGTTCCAAGTTTATCCAGTGAGATATGGACTTAGATATCTGACTGTTTCTAGTGACGTTAGCTGCTCACTGCATTAGCTAAATGCAGGAGCGTGCCACCGCAGGTTATATCCCATCAGGATGAGTTTTTCACTTGCTCCCTGTGCCCTTTATTTCCTCATTCTTGTCCAGATGTGGCTCTTTGATTAAATCGGTCCTTCTGCACGTGCTCCTGAGCCCACTGAAATCAGTGGCTCTGAATTGCCAAACCCGAGCTGCCCCTCAGCCCCCAGTTTGTGTGCACACCAATTGCAGCTGCTGTCCTGAGCAGTGGTGGCTGCCACGTTTTTTCCAGAACCTTCTGTATCCCGCTGCCATCCCCCAGCACTAAGCCGTGTCTTTGCTGGGGGATTGGACAGCAGGCTCCCCACGCAAAGGGAGAAAATGCTTTCTCATTTAGCACTGTATGCTTTTTACCACTTTGTAGAAGAAAATCCAGTTTCATAAAAGTTCAAGTTTAATATCAGCTGCAGGCCTCCAGGAGCTATTAGCTGATAATTCTCTAAGCTTCTGCTGTAGACTCCCTTACCAGCAGCGCTGAAATTATCAAATTACAGCAATATGATGGAAAACCTTTGCTGCAGCAATGAATTTGTCTCCCACTGGAGCTGGACACGGTTACTTACCCTCAGTATTCACAAGTGTATTGGAGATCTTGCCATACGACCAGAAGGCCTGAGTCTCTTTTTTATACAATTACAGAACAACCGACCTCAGGAGGCCAATGATCCTTAAGACTCGTCACAATTTTAATATTTCTTAAAACAAAGCCATATAGAACACCTAAACTGCAAGCCTTTTTCTGCCAGTTTTTTTTAGCCAGTGCTTTCATTTTCAGGCTCCCTGACTGTAACCACTTGCACATGAATGGGTGTTTTATTTTCTTCACATATGAAAATAAAGGCAGATCACTGCCAGAAGCGTTGACTCTCTCACTGCTGGGCAGACCTGGCTTATCTCCTGCCATAGAATCATACAATCATAGAATCATAGAATGGTTTGGGTTGGAAGGGACCCTTAAAATCACCTCGTTCCAACCCCCTGCTATAGGCAGGGACACCTCCCTCCAGCCCAGGTTGCCCACAGCCCCATCCAGCCTGGCCTTCAATGCTCCCAGGGAGGGAGCATCCACAACCTTGCTGGGCAACCTGTTCCAGTTTCTCACCACCTTCACAATAAGGAATTTCTTCCTGTCTAAATCTACCCTCTTCCAGTTTAAAGCCATTTCCCCTCGTCCTGTTGCTACCTGCCCTTATAAGAAGCCCCTCCCTAGCTTTTCTGCGGGCTCCTTCAGGTACTGGAAGGGCTATAAGTTCTCTGTGCCATGTGAGCCTTTTCCTGATTTCCCTCAGTTTCTGGGAGATGTTGCTATTTGATGGAGGATTTCATGGGGACCCTGACAGCTTGAAGATGTTTTCATTCCACCATGGTTTCTGTAACTTGATAACATTTTAAAAGAGCAGAGGCTGTGCTTCCGTAGGGCAAGGTGCTCTCTTTGTTCTAACGTTTGCCAGTCCCCATTTCATTTTTCAGAATGGAAAATATAGAATGTTTGTTATCAAGAGGTTTATATAAAGATATATCATTGAGATAAAAATCAAAATGCATCTCATGCAAACTTAATTCTATGCATTTGGGAAAATACACTGGCTAAAATGAGTCTTTTTTGGCCCACAAGCATAACTACAGAACAGATCAAATCTGTGGGGCTCTACCAAAACAAGGAAAGAGTATCAATGGAAAGTGGGTGAATAGTGTAGGAAGAATTTCATTCAAAGAGTTTTCAGTCTGAAAGTTTAAACTCAATGTCACCCCTGATTTTCCAGCTAGTCAACCTCCAGGAATTTTACAGCCTGAAATAAAGAAGCACCAAGACTATGTTTAGATAGAAGGGAACAAAAGCGTAAGTTAAGCAAGAAAAACAGTTACCGCTTTCTATTCATCCTCCAAGATGTTAAAAATAGGTTTTCCCTTCTTCATTTTGCGATGAGATCCTTAGGAGGCTCTGAGGACTGTAAATGAAATTTGCAGCGCTCTCACTACACGCATTCCAGCAACCTCTCAGCAGAGCCTTTAGCAGCAGCAGTGCTGCGCAGTGCTTGGCTCAACGCGCACATGGAGAGCTGATGGCTCACACCCTGAGACACCAGGACTTTGGGACAGCAGGTCGCTGGGCACACACTGAAGTCTGGGCTTCAGAAGGCAGTCCTGAAGCATTCTGGACTGTAAGCCATGGGATTAGCAAAGAAAATTAATTACAAAACTAGGGGCAGTTTGACGAATCACGCTGTAAGGGAATTCCCCAGCCTGGTCCCGCCTGGCACTGGGGTTGCTGGGATGGGCAGGGCTGAACCCTTGCAGTGAGCAGCAGCCAGCACTGCAGCAGTTCCACCTCTGCAGCTCCATTGCATCCTCCCTGTGGATATGCACAGACCTTCTCAGTGAAGGAGCAGCAACTATTTAGCACATTTGGAGTGCAGAAGATTTCTTTTTACTACTTCTGTACTTCTCCATGTGCTTCCTGAACAGATTTTGCTCACTGCTGCAAAACTGAGGCTTTACTGAAATACAAACCTCAGTAAGTTCTGTACCAAGCAAGAGACTCCTGCATGCATGAAATCTTGTATTTTTAACAGGGAGGAGAACCTGCAGAAAAAGTACTGCTCTCCAGGATGCAATTTTCTGCAATGTACTTTATGATAAAATGTTCCACTCTGTGGTATCTCAGGAAATACATTTATCTGTGATACAACATTATCGTTTGTTTGGGTTTTTTAATGGGAAATGGGATGTTCCTGGAGCTGGGGAAGGAGCTGCTCTGAAGTCCTGGTGGCCTGTGGCTGTTTATGGGGGGATGGAAGCACTGTGCTCAGCACAAAACCTGCTCGTGAGTGGTTTGCAAACCACAGTGCAAAGAGCCCCGTGCTAGAAGCAGGAGCAGGGAATAAGGAGCTCTGCCTCTTTCTTCCAGAGCTCAGCAGCCTCTGGAGCACAGCAGGAGATGGCTGCAAACAGAGCACAGCAGCTCTTGGGTTGGTAAGCAGAGGGCCAGCAGCTCCTGAGCTGCTCTGAAAGAGATCAGCTCGATATGGGGAGGAGGAAGATGCTTAGGAAGGCGCTTCCCTATGATCCTCAAGCCTCTGCAGAGATACCACATCCAAACTCAACACACCTCTGCTTCTTCCTCCTCTTTGCACAGCCTATCTGTATAGCAATCCAGATAGAGAAATCAGTTCCTGCAATACGAACGTGCACTACATGAACTCAGTGAGCAATGTGAATGATAGCAACAACAAAATAATCAAACTTTGCCATGAATTGTAACAACAGTGCTGCCAACCAGCAGCACTCAGGTCATGCGTCAGCCCTCACAACAACAGGAGGTGCTGTCTTTCTGAAAGATAATACACAATGAGTTATTTACTTTCTGCTTTTCTTTAAAAGCTTTCAAATGCATTTAATCACGTCTTCAAGCTTCTGTCTTTAATCATGAAGTAGAAACTTACTTTTAGGGTGGGGGGAAAAACAAGAGTTTCTCAGCCAGACTCTGGTAATAGAGCCTATGGAATCATAGAATCATTACAGAATCACAGAATGGCCTGGGTTGAAAAGGCCCACAATGCTCATCCAGTTCCAACCCCCTGCTGTGTGCAGGTCGCCAACCAGCAGACCAGGCTGCCCAGAGCCACATCCAGCCTGGCCTTGAATGCCTGCAGGGATGGGGCATCCACAGCCTCCTTGGGCAACCTGTTCCAGTGCCTCACCACCCTCTGGGTGAAAAACTTCCTCCTAATATTTAAAAAAAAAATGGGAAAAAGCCCAAACAAATATCAGTAGTGAACCATATTAAAACAGTGTGAGTTGGCAATGCTTTGTGGCAATCGAGTATTTAATGCCAAAGCTGTGTGTGCAGCAGGGGTCAGCTCCCCTTCCCGCATCCTACCTTAACTCCCAGTGCGGCCCCATGCTCCTTGCATGGCTCTGTGTGGATTTATTGGTGAAGGGAGGAAATGCCTGAGCACTCAGGGTCGGAATCTGCCCCTGAGCAGTAGCTGCAGAGCCACCTTTACCGACTGCACCAAGCAGACATCAGAGCTGCAACTGGAGGTAGCTGAAAGTCATATGAGTCTCCTGCTAAAAGAAAACTAATGTGGAAGGACAGGGGAAAATCATTAGATGGCAGTGAAATGAATGCTGGGTTTGGAGCTGATTCTTTAGGCTTATTCGGGCAACAGCTACGTTAATAAGCGGCAGCGCAGTGCTTAGGGAAGAACAGTTCTATGGGGACGTGTTTCCCAGTTTTGAACCTGCACATCATTAGCTGCACGCGACTGCCTTCAGGTGCTTCCACCTCCTTTCCAAATCCGGGATTTGATCTCACCAGAGTCCCTCGAGTGTAATTAAAAGTCTGAATATCCCTGATCCTACCCCAGCGTAGTTGCATAGCAGGACTGAGAAGTGTGTTTCTCAGGAAGGAGCCAGAGACACCCCAGATCATCCTGCTGCTGCACGCCGGCACCAAAGCTCAGAGCTGAGCTGGTGCTGCTGGCTCGGGTGTTTCAGGCATTGCAGCAGTTCACTGGGGTTGCACTGGAAAGCCCTGCTTTCTTTCCAGAAATTTCTAGCTTCATGTCATCCAAATGATACAGCATTTCCAATGAGCTGAGGCTCAAAACAGAATGCGAACAGGAGCATGAAAATATGAGTGTAAAAATTGACTCTTTTAAAGTCAGTCCAGGTAGACCAAGTTTCATTACTTCTAAAGGGTGTGCAGCTGATAATACTGTATCAGGTGGGGTTTTTTTGGCAGAGAAATAAGGAATGGTAAGTAAAGAAACTTGTAGCAGCCTCCGCAAGGCACTCGCTGAGGTTTGCTCTTTAAATGAGCTAGTGCCATGAAACAAAGGCAGAAACCCTCTATTTGCTCAAATAATCCCCTCAGCTGCAGCACAATCTTTTTTTTAAGGAAATCCAATGCTGTAAATAACTGGAGTAATTTCTCAGGAGATTAAAGGAAATAAGCTCACTTTCCTTCCTGAAAGAAAATCAGCTAAAATATCATTGACAGATGGCAATCTGAGGCTGGAATACCTCATTACAGGCTGATGACACCATTTTCTCACCGTATTTACAAGCGTGGCAAGGTACCTTTTATACTGCCAAGTGGAAAGAGCCTGTTTAGCTGAGTGCTGCTGTTTGGCTTGCTCTCCCCTCTCTCAGACAGAGAAAATACTTGCTGTAATGTCCCAGTAAATCTGATATCCATGAAAATGGTACCAAGAGCCCAAAGCAGGTCAGGCACAGCTATCCCAGTGCTGGCTGCATTGGTGGCATGAGTAGGGACTGTTCAAACACCATTTGCTGGTGATCTGGGCAGCAAGGAAGGATGGATAAGGGGACAGCAGGGGATCCGTGGCACCTCTGGGCTATAGGCACATTTCATCCCTTCTGCTCATTTCAGCTCTGCAGAATACTAGAGCTGTATTACAGACAGAAAAGCGATGAAAATGAAGGGGACAAAAGCTCAACCAGTGAGGTTGTAGATGCCTCCTCCCTTGCAGCATTCAAGGCCAGGCTGGATGGGGCTGTGAGCAGTCCCATCAAGTGGGAGGCGTCCCTGCGTATTGCAAGGGAATTGGAACTAGATGATCTTAAAGGTCCCTTCCAACCCAAACCATTCTATGGTTCTCTGATTCAATTTCTGTCCAATTTCAAGCCAATTTCTTAAGCTAAGCAAACAAGCTCCGATGACTGTGTGCTCCCTTTTCCCCACACCCAGTGTTTGAAGTCTTAGGAAATGCATCATGCTGTTGGCTTCACAAGCATCCGTCAGGCACCAGGAAATCCACTCCAGCTGAGCCACCCGAGCTAGCCACGTACATCAGATATGCAGCTCGCCTTGCAAGTAATGCAGCTCTAATCCTATAGGAGCTACTGTAGACAATCCCACTGTTTTGCTAGAGGGATACAACAGAACAAGTAGACGCAGCTTTATACCCAACTAGTTAAGCCTCTATGTCTCAAGAAAAGCAGTGGAAAACTCCTGGCTTTGCAGGATTTTCCCCTTTGGGTTTGCAGCATCCTTGCGTGCAGCCACCCTGGAGAGCTGCTGTGCTCCCATGCACACCGAGGAACGTGAGACAGGAAATGGTCACAGCTGGAGATAACAGCAAGCAATTGAGTGTAAAAATCGGGAGGAATATATGGACAGAAAGCTACTTCTGCTCTTAACTGACCAGCCTGAAAAGGCTGGGAGGGAGAGGGCAAGTCATTAAATCCAAATCTCAGCTGATAAAAGGAGATAGCTGCATCTCTTCTAGTGGGATTTGCAAGGAAGGAAATAAGAGGTTAAAACATTTGCAGCGTTGCTGGTGTGCACCACCGTTGCAATTACTTTGCAAAGAGGCATCTTAGCCTAAATAAATACTGCTCTGACTTTGATCATGGTCCTTTTAATTTGTATAGGTCCAACGGTGCACTAAGGGCTACGGGCACAATTATTTTCAAAGAATGTCTTCTCTTTCATGAGCCCATACCCAGCATTTCTTCTGCTTTTGTCCCAAGGATAATAGAAAATAGCAGAAGCTTGACATCATAATAGAGTTCAAGTGCCTTAGCCGTATATATACTCTCAAAGAATTATAAAAAAAGCTGAAGCTAATGTACTTCCCTGCAAGCATGGCACAGGCGGGCCATTTTATAGCTCTTGCAAATAAACAGGCTGTTGCCTCTCTTGTCCATCAATCGAGGCGGTTTTTGCAGTGATATAATGCCGCTGATTCAAATCCGATCAGCTGCTGTTGCCTAATTATACAAGCCAAACAAATCCAGACTGTTTAAGGTAGAAGGGGGAGGTGGGAGGGGGAGCTGCTATAAAACACTGAGGGAGAACTGTCTTCTCTTTTCAAACATGTGGTGAAAGCAGCGAGTTGTTTTCCCCTCAAACAGGAATACCGCGGCCATGATTCCACAGACCTATTTACTTTTCTTTTCATAATGTGCCAGTCTGCATGCAGTAAAACTGTCAGGAGCAACTCGAGAGCAATAAATATAGGGAAAACTGTTACTTAACGGGCCAAGAATCATCTGCGCGGTGTCACAGCGCATTCAGAGCCGTGCTCTGGCTAAAAGTCATTTTGCAAAATGAGAATTTGCATCGCGTCTCTTTGCAGCCCTCCTCCCGTGCCCGCTCACTCCGCTTTCTTGGCAGAGGTGGGGAGATCTCTGTCACCTCTGTGCTGCTAACGAGGCAGGCTCTACCACGGAAGGAAGGGAAGCAAGGGGCAGAGAGCTGCAGGGCCTCTGCAGAGGAAGCAGAATGGGAAAGTTACTCTATTTTATCAGTCTCAGATGAGATACATAAGCCTAAGGATCACGTATATCCATAGGCAAAGGGAATAAAAGGCTGAAGCCCCAGTGCACAAGGATGTGAGTATGTATCTGCTTCAGCTATAACTCACTGAAACTCTCTGATGCTGTGGTCCCAGTTTGAAATCAGAGACGGAAAAGACTCTAAAATTGGGCCTTTTATAACCCACCACAGCACATCCTAGCTCTTACCATATATATACTCTCAAAGAATTCAGTTCTTCAGGACAAATAACTGAAGAGGGGAAGGGAGGGGAGGGAAGGGGAGGGGAGGGGAGGGGAGGGGAGGGGATATAATGCCGCTGATTCAAATCCGATGGAGAGGAGAGGAGAGGAGAGGAGAGGAGAGGAGAGGAGAGGAGAGGAGAGGAGAGGAGAGGAGAGGAGAGGAGAGGAGAGGAGAGGAGAGGAGAGGAGAGGAGAGGAGAGGAGAGAGCACTTCTGGGTGCTCTCCTGCTTGACGCTGCTGCCAGCGCTCTTGTCCCACTCACCATTCTCACTGTTGCACCATTTTAGAAGCCTTTTAACTCCCCAGATCATAGAATCAAGGTTGGAAAAGATCTCTATGATCGTCTACTCCATCAGCCCGTCCCACCATGCCCACTGACCGCATCCCTCAGTGCCACATCTCCACAGTTCTTGCACACCCCCAAGGATGGTGACTGCCCCACTTCCCCAGGCCTCCTGTTCACTACTCCTTCCTGAGAAGCAATTCTTTCTGATATCCAGCCTAAACTTCTCCTGACACGACTTCAGGCCATTTCCTCTTGTCCTAGAAGAACACAATGACAGTGTACCAAAGGTTCAGGAACTGCACTCATGCTGAACACTGCTATCCATCTTCTCAAAATACCACGGCTGCTATCACAGGAAGGGGTTTCTTGGGTGGAATCCGAAAGAAAACCAATTATCAGGCTTTGATCTCCTGTCATGCTACCAATACTGCTGTGTGATCTGCCCTTTTGAGCATTTACAGGAGGTTAAAAGACAGTGCGCTATCTAGCCAGTCCATTTCAGGAAAATAAATGGGTTCCCAAAAAATCCCGATGAGCAACAATAGGTTTAACAACAGCATATGTGGGAAAGAAGCAGGCAGCGTATAGATCTGGAAACAACCATCACCACGGGTTGGCTGAGGAATCATATTTATTTACGCACTGCAATTACCAGGAGGTATGGTTACTGGATAGGCTGTGTTGTATCTGCGGCCACAGCCAGCCAACTGTGGAGATGGGCTGGAGATACATGGCATCTGATTCGGGACTTTTACAGCCACTTGGCAGGCTTACTTTGTTGTGGGAACATTGGCAGCCCTATAAATAAGTTATTGATTTTAATTTGCAGACAGAATACTGTTTAATCCGTGCAAACCGCCTCCTGTTCCACTGTATAAAGTCAGCAGAAGGAAATAAAAGTATCAAATATCTGCTGAATTGCACCGGGTTAAAAATCTGCCATCGGTGACATTTTACCCTTCAAAAACACAGCTAGCTGCTGCATCCCGTTGGCCTAAATCAAGCTATTTCAGTACAGCAGCAGCTGTCCCCGTCCGGCCTCTCCTCAGATTGTGGGATTTAAATGATACCCAATAAACTAACGAGGCAGTTTGGGCACAGCTCTGGCTTTCTGTGGGGCTGTGCAGAGGGTTTCCCATTGGGGCTGGGTGTGGGTAGGGGGCTTAGGGGAACTATCTGAGCTCCACTCAAGGGAAGCATTCAGGACTGGAGCTTGCTCTCCATTTTGGGTCTTTTTTCACTCCCCTGATGCCACACATTAAATTACTAAAACAGTCTTTAGTAATCAATTATCTGCTTGCATTGCCTTGATTTATGGCTCTGTGTTACTTGCAGTCATACTGGAGCTGGACACCAGTCCTTGTCAACGTCACACTCACTGCAGCACCCAGCCCTCTTTTCCAGCCACAGTGTCAGCTACTACCATACCACATTTCCACGTAACCTTGTAATTCAGAAAAGTTCTGTCAAGAAAAGCATTTTCAAATTAACCTTTGAAATTATGCCTGCTCACAGCCTTTCCCCTACTTGACTCATGGAGCGAAGCCTGTTTCCCCTGAAATTCTATTAAAAATGCTAGCAAAATAAACCCATTACAGCTATAACAGCTCAAATTAATGTCAGCATGTCAGGACATATGTCTAATTTCAGTTTGGAGACTTGAAGATCGGGATCCTCATTATGGGCACCATCAGCTGTTCCCAAACAGCCTTCAGGTCTGGAGAGATTCATTTTAAATGAGGAACATCAAGGCAGAGCAGACAGAACAGTTCAGCTGGTGCATTAATTTCAGTCAGTTTGCTCAGGCTATGATTATCATCACTGTGGATTCAATAATTTCCTCCAGCTCACTGCTGATGCAGTTTCATGGCCTTTCCATGCATCGTTCTCTACAGGAGACAGCAAGCAGAAGCATGCTAGCTGATCTGGTGGGTGGCACCTGGCCCACAGAACAGGGTGGGAACTCGGTGGGCTTTAAGATCCTTTCCATCCAAGCTGCTCTGTCGTTCTGTGATACACGGTGGTCTTTGGTTAGGGCTGGCAGGAGCAAAGACTTTGGCAGAAGCCTCACACCACTGAATCACCCACCAGCTGTGCTGGCTCAGCACAGTGCGACCACTGGTAGGGATCAGCAGAGACAAAATGAGACTGGAAATGGAACTGAAAGTACTGAACCCCTCGAGCTACATGACAAACCAGAACACAAAGCTATCTCTGCGTTCACTGCACTATATAGAAAGGAGGGCTGAACTTGTGTTATAGCAGAATTCAGAAACTCCAATTGGCACTGAAACCCTTTGCATGGGATGATGTATGAACGCAGGGTGGCAGACAGGTCTTCGCACAGATCTTCTGCCATGAAGGTTCGAGTGACACACAGGAACACACAAACAGGAGGAGCCATGGGCGGCAGTGATGTGAGAGCTCAGAGCTCAGCAGAACCAAAGCATATGCACAGCTTGTGTCTTCAGACAGCACGCTTACAATCACAGCTTAATCATCTCTCTTCTGTTCTGAATTTTATAAGCTTTTTTTTTTTTTTTTTTACCCCCTCCAATTCCTCCCTCTCACTGTGGTTGCCCAGAGAAGCTGTGCTTGTTGCTGGTTGGATGCCCCAACCCTGGAAGTGTTCAAGGCAGGTTGAATGGAGCCCTGGGCAGCCTGGTCCATTACCAGACCTGGAGGTTGGCAGCCCTGCCTGTGGCTGGGGTTTGGAACTTGATGATCTTTGGGGTCCCCTCCAACCCAATCCATTTATGATTCTATGATCGATTCTCACTGCCCTTCTCTGTTCCCAGTATCCTCCGCTGCTTTCAGGAAAGGTAATCTTCACGAGGTAATCTACATCATATGCTTCCAAATACAGGTTTCCAAATTTCCTACAGTTGAGCACCTGTATTCTCAAACAAAACAGTGCCTCTCAGTTTTGTTTTGCCATCTCCTAAACTGAAAAAAACCAATGGCCTTTTGGCACAACTGAGACACAAGGGCAGACTCCACTGCGTGCAGAATTGTTCGGACTCTTTGAAAAATAACTTCTCTTGTTCTCAGCTGCATTTCAAACACTAACCTGAGAAATGCTGATAAGCACAAAATGAATCCCAGTTGAAAGTTCTCATGGTGAAGAGAAGCTTGTGAGCAAGTTTTGGAGTAAAGCCCATCAAAACTCTGAATGCATGATGGAGAAAAGAGTATCACGTTGTATATCGGGGAGAAAATAACTAAAACATTCATCGAGCCCATTAACGTTACAGGAAAACTTCTTAGTTGTGGACACAGAGGTTGCTTGGCAGTAGAAGGACAGGCCCCCATTGAGGCTGAGAGTGGGAAACCACCAGGAGCAGCTCCAGGTGCTGAAGGAGCACTGCAGTGTGTGCATGTACACATCTGCACACATCTGCACACCTGTACAGAACGCCAAGGGTCAAAGGAAGGCAAAGAAACCCCCTGCCCACCTGAGTCTTAATTTTCTCCATTGGGTTTATTGGCTCAAATAATCCCATCAGAAAATAGCCATTAGGTGCAGAGTAGGCTGAAGGGAATGGAAATAAAAGTAGGATGGAGGTGGAAGGGAAAAAAAAGGGGCCACATGCCTGCTTTCTTATTTTATGCAAGGTAGCAAGCAGTGCTGCATGCGTTGTACAGGATTAGGGTAAGGTGGGTTGTTCTGAGTGTAAAACTGTCATAAACACTTCAGCTATGTGTGAATCATAGAATCACCACGGTTGGAAAAGACCTCCAAGATCATCCAGTCCAACCATCCTCCCACCACCAGTGTAGCATTTCTCACCAAGACGTTGCCTGGGTTCAGCAGGGAGCTGAAGTAAGGGAGCAGGCATGTTCTCCACCAGAGGAATCTGCAAACTGGAGTTCTCTGTGCTTATGGCAGCAGAACCAGCAGCTGCTGGGTGGTTCACATCACAGGCCAGAGCTTCCCCTCATTAATACCTGAAGCACAAGCACTTGTCATGGTTCAGTGCAAAGCTCAGACCTGCAGAGAGTACCTCAAACATGGGTTCACAGATGTGCCAGCATGGCAAAGCTCCCAAAAGTCACTGTGGTGCTTTGCAGGACCCCTGTCAGCACAATGGCCATTTCCCACTCGCCTTGGGCTATCTTTTCACTCCCACATGCCTCAGCCCTTTAACTTAATATTTACACCAATGTTGTCATTAGATTTTCCCTGGATGAAAGGCTCTATAAACGTAAATGCCACTTGCTAATTCACACCAGTACAAAATAATAGTATTTGTACATCACACAATAAGAAAAAAATTAAGCTGGTAATTTATACCGCTGAATTAGATACACTAACAAAGAGAGAGGCAATTATATACTGCAGCAAAATCTTCAGCACGCAGACTTAAGCATTCCTCAGTCTTCAGTGTTCAATTAGGGTGAAATTTACTTTCAATCTGCGACATAACACCGAGGGCTCTCAGGCCCTCAGCAAAACTATAGGATTTCATCTCATCTGCCTCCACGCAAAGTCGTCTTTATTCTGGCAAATCTTGAGGTTTAGCTCCAAAGAACAATTAGATTTGCATTACACATTGTGCTAACAGGCGGCAGCACGCAGATTTATCTGCTGAATGAATACATCCTAATAGGTCTGATGATCTGTCTTTATAGCGCCGTTTGATTAACAACAAATTTATTCACTTGGCAGCTGTATTCCTTAATCAGGTATTCACTAAGCGATAGCATATAAATATGGATAACCGTCAGATTTATGGATAAGAGGGTGCAATAATTTCATTGAAGAAAGGTGGATTGTCTATAGCTCTAATTAGTTTCCCCTTCGATAGGCTCATCGTGTGGGTACATTTGTACACGTCCAGGGACTGATCTTCAGCACCAAAGGACTGCAGGAAGCACTGGACATTGCACAAACATCTTCCCCCATGAGGGGCTCTGTGGGGCTGCTCCAACATCTGCAACCTGCTCACCTCTGCTCATCACCCCATAATCAGGGCACGTGGAAGAGGTGCTGCTGAACGACAGCGAGAGGCATTCCTACAGGGAATATCTTCAGTACAATGGATCCTGGTTGTGATAATAATGAAAAATGATCATAATTACCAGCAGAAATATTCCATCTGTGCAACTCAACCAGGCTTTTAAGACAGGTTATAGGCTTAGCTGACAGAAGTGTCTTTACCTTTGTCACACAGATCCTCTCGCAGCCGACTGTGTGCTCCATGAGGGGCTGGAAGAAGAAAAGACCTGCGGTAACCCTGGGCTTATTGGGGTGAGTGCTGCTGGTGTGGGAGGTGACAGGACTGGAGCTCTGGACACTGATTCCAGTAAAAGCTGGGCTCGCTGCACGGAGGTAAGCAGTCTGAACAGCGTTAGCAGCCTTTGCTTCACTGCACACCAGGTACCTGTGTTGAAATTTAGAGCGCCTGCATTTAAGAAGATACAGTTCTCTCCAAAGAGCTCAGGGTCGCTCTGCTTCATACCCGTGTGCACACCACAGAAATGCTGAGAGTGCTTTTGGAGCAGCACGTCACACACGTGGGGCTTCGCGACGTGCTGTCAGTGACACCACGTACACCAGCACGAGCCCCAAACCAACATCCACAAGTAAAGTGGGGATTCTTGGAGTCACCGCAGGCAGGCAGGGCTGCATTCGGGAGCACTGATGCTCTGTGCAGCCCCCCTGGGGGTGAATGCATTGCAGGAGGACACCCTGCCCTGATCCACTCCCCATGTCAGCACGTGACATGAGAGTGAGAGCAGAGCCCAGCCATGCTTTGCTCCATTCTGGTACGTGTGACCGTGGATGCACTGCACCCTCAGAGAGGAGGAGTGCATGAAGTGCTCCCTTCTGCTACGCAGTAGTCTTCAAATAAACAAATAAATAAAACCCATCCTTCACGCAGCCCCACTCAAATAGAAATCTGGCCCCATTTTGTTTATTAATCAAGTTACTGATCTATAATCTTTCACAAATGTGACAAGTGACTGACAAGAGACTGATCTATCACCGTTTGATATTCAGCACACACTGCACACCAAGATGAATATGAGAGTATCAGTTTCTTGTAATATTTAAGTCTACTGAGCCCTGAAGATCTCTTCTTCTAATATCACTTGATTTATCAAATCTGATTTGGGGCTTATAGCCTATACAGAGAGAGTTCTCCACTTCCTAATCCATTTGCCAACAAGTATTTTCTCTGCTTTCCCACTTCATCATCCCTATAAGCTGATCTGAAGGGTTGCAGTTTTAAACTTATTTAGCAAGGAGAAAAAAAAAAGAATTTATTTTATAAGCTTTGACAATTATGTACGCCCCGATCCGGGGAGTAAATCAAACCTGAGTGCCTGTTTGTTATGCCACTCAATGCAGGCCACCAAACCAGTGCCCTGTGATGGAAGATATAAAGGATTTGCTGCCGAAGGAACAGAAGAAGCACCAGTTTATCACCCCCGAAAAGAAAAATAGTTTCCAGCAGCAATTATCAGGCAGCTGGAACTGCACGCTGCTAAAGCCATGTGTTGCTGAGGCAGCCCCATTCCCGGGGACGTTTCATGGCAACGTGCTGAACAGAACGGTGTCCTTTTCTCAAGTTTGCACTTTCTATCCTAGATTTGAGAGAGACATTGGGCCACGCAGGTTTAAACCCACTACTGTGGGTTCTCAGAATTAAAAGCAACCAACTTCCTGAGGCTGACAACTGTTTTGGTTGTAAGGCGCCGTCTTTCAGCCACTGAATGCCTGGCACACAGTTTTTCAGATAATGACTTAAAAATCCAATAAAATATTAAAAAAGCAATAAATACAAAATGAAAAGTACCAATCCCTTCTTGCTCAGGGGCAAATTGTGCAACCTTAATTGAACAGAAAATGATCAGCTTTATGACTAGATGCGTTGCAAATAAACTGACAACCTTTATACAATGCAATTACTTTATTTTATGTGATATTATTATTATCTGAGACATCTGACTCTCTTATGGCTCATATGAAAATTCCTATTTTAGCACAACTCCAAGCTCAAACAGATCTCTTTGTACCATGTAAGGCAACCCCCCTCCTCTCAGCTTCACATCTACAACCTCCAAAACACACTGAGCTCTGTCACACCCCTTCCCCCTCTGTTCTAGCAGATGGGTTTTTGTATCTTGGTCAAAGGAAGCATTCCTAGTGACTGAAACCACTGCTGGATCATCCCAAAGGTACACCCATAGGAACAAGTCAGTCCCACAGGACTGGAAGGCTACCTAAGGCAGCTGACATTTTTTACAAAAATAAAAATAAAAAAAGAGGAAAGAAAAAAGAAAAAGGTGTGTTTCTGGATGGAGAATCACAATAACTCAGCTGTTTGCTTCTCTTCCTTAAGTAAACTCCTGGAAGTGGCTGGCAGATACATCCATTCATTACCATCTTCCCTCGCTACACGCCGCACATTTAATTCTTCAGCTCCTTCCTCCCAAATCTCTCCCAACCCTGCAATCCTGTTAGCAGCTCTTCGCCTTGCTCAGTACAAATCCCTCAAGAAAACAGGCAGGTAACTGCCATAATGCTTTGCAATTACTGGAAAGCACAAAAATTTTCCCTACTGTGTTAATTCACTCTTGGCAAAAGGCAACCTCTCCCTCCTCCTCGCTGCCCACAATTTCGGAGGACCCACACTGCTTTTCTCATCACCAGTGATGATATCAGTGATGAGAAAACCCACAGATTTTCTCATCATCATCAGTGATAGCGCCTGGTATGTCAGAGAAACAAACCCTTCCACACACATGGGACACATGGGGATCATCTTCATACACATGGGGAAAACATACAGCACCTGTCCCACTGCACCTCACCCTATAGCACCTGTCCCTGTGGTTTAACTCCACCTGCACAGAAGGACCTCCCTGTGCCACACAGTCAACCCTGATGCTGGGGCGGGATGCAGAGGAGCAGAGGATCCTAATCATAGAATCATAGAATGGCTTGGGTTGAAAAGGACCACAGTGCTCATCCAGTTCCAACCCCCTGCTATGTGCAGGTCACCAACCAGCAGACCAGGCTGCCCAGAGCCTCATCCAGCCTGGCCTTGAATGCCTGCAGGGATGGGGCATCCACAGCCTCCTTGGGCAACCTGTTCCAGTGCCTCACCACCCTCTGTGTGAAAAACTTCCTCCTAATATCCAACCTAAACCTCCCCTGTCTCAGTTTAAGACCATTCCCCCCTATCACTATCCACCCTCGTTGATGGCTGTTCCCTCTCCTGTTTCAATGCTCGATGATGTTGCACTGACACGAGGCGAGAGGAGCCCTTCTCCAACCATGCAGTGCATCAAGAGGGACAGAATTGCCTGTTTTCCTCTGTATATTTGCAGGAATTAAAATTCATGTGTTCTTTACAGCATTTATCTCTTTCTGGCTGGTTCCAATGTGTGATCCAAACCGTTTAGTAGTGCATCTAAAACCTATTTTCTCCCAGAAACGTGTGGAAAACACTTTGCTTTTTTGGCCATAAGTGCACTGCTGCTGTAAACAAGTATTTTTTCTGAGCTCTTTTTAATGAAGATAATTAAGAACACATTATAAAGCAGATTACTAGTAGTAAACAGCAAGTAGCAAATCCCATCTATATAATATAGCAATATTATTAGGTTTTTTCCACTAAAGCTCCAGACGCACCACCCTGGCCATCCTCCTAATGCCAGGAATCCTTGATGTTTGGTTACAGCTCTTCACAACCTGTTATGCAGAGTGGTCTAAGAATACTGAAGGCTACTTATCATTGAGTACAACTGGATGCAGAGGCAAACAATCATTTGTCAATTGATAGCATGAAATAAATGATCCTGAAAAACCTGCAAGCCATCAGCACTTGGGAATCTTTTAAGACAACCCTGCAGACATTAAAAGGGATGCGATGGGGTATTTTGACAATGCATAGAAAAGAAGAGGGAGCACCACAACAGCACATATTATTTACTGCATTCCTGACACTTTTGCACCAGCATGTGATCTTGAAAAGCAGCTTGGCTGATTCAGAGTAATGACATCACCATCTCCAGTGCATTACTAAACCATGAAGCCACCCTCACAGGGAGAGAGCTGGTTCCTGCTCTCACCACTTGCCATATGTCTCCTTTTCCTTCCTCCACCGTTGCATACTCATTTGCTATGGAAACAAGGCTCGTGTGATCCTGCTGTCTTTCTTATTCCCTTCACCTCGCTTACCACTTGCAAGCCTGTAGGTCTGTCTCGAGCAGAGCTGACAGATCAATAGAAAGCCCAGAGATAACTGGCTCCTCAGAAGTGTTGTGAGGATAGGATGCTGAGAGAAAGGGAAATGCCCTACTTCTGTCCCTGGGAAATGTCCCACATGGGTTAAAAGGCTGGAGTAGCTAATGCTACTGGACACCCAGTAGTCACTGTAAGGGAAGGGTTTTAACTATGCAAGTTTCCACTATAAACATCTTGAGTAGAAAATTCAATCAGCTACCATTAAAAAGAAAACACACGAGTCTTATTATTTTTAGTACTCACAGATCTCGCATCTTCTACTCTTTGCTTCTGTTTTTGACTTCTATTAGTACAAAAAAAAAAAGACAGCATCGGCCAAGCAAAACTTCCTTAGCTCTTTCAGAGCACTTCTGTACCTGTTACTGGCAATGGAGCTGACAACAAAGCCTTCAGCCCCACCACACCAGTGCTGCAGAGGCTGGTCGGCGCACATCCCAGTGCTGTAAGACTGCTGGGAAATATCTGTCCCATGAAAAACAAGCGATGCATCTGTTCATTGCTAATCTCTTCTTGCCTCGTCACTCAACATCCTGGTTTGCTTTGGTTTTCCTTCAAGGAAACAGAATTATATTTCAACAGGAACAATAGCAAAAGCAGTAACATCAGCCCTGTTATCAGTTAACAGCTCTTTTCTCCCAAATATTTTTTGCACCCCCTGAAAGTCTCCCAACCTGCATTTTCCTTAGATTATGGTTTTTTGTTTTTTTTGTTTTTTCCATCTGGGTATTTAAAAGAAAAAGGATTAAGGGATACTGCTAAAATGAAAGCTCTACTTAATACCTAACATCTTAAATTCTGTAACTATTTTTCCTTTTCCTACATCTCTAATAAAAGGTTAGAAAGATCTTTTAGGCTGATTGTTACCATGGGACTAAGCAGCCTGCGGTCTATTAATTCAACTCCCAGCAGTTTGTTTAACTAGTTAGTGTGCAACACTAGCAGGGTCATGCTGACATCCTTATTTCAGCCTGCTTTTCAAGTAATATAATTGGACTACTCCTGATGACTTACAATTGAATTTTGGAAAGTTCTCTTGTGAACTTCGGCCATCTATTAGCCTGTGTCACAAAGCTGGGTGTTCTGCATCACACAAAAAAATAAAAACAAAGATAAATGAGAAAACATTATGGCTTATTAGATCAACCTTCTGCTGATTTAGGGCCTGACGCAAATTATTTTCTAATGCTAAAGGCTGACGTTGGTTCTTTCCTGCTTTTTTTTCCCTTGCCTGTTTCCCTGCCAGGTCTGGAATTTCACCATACTTTCTTTCATATATAAGATGCTTTCCAAGTTTTCTTAAACTATGACTGGCTCTGAACATGTTAATTCCTTTCCTCTTTTGAGCGACTGCTTCTTCCTCTTCAAGGTATGCCTTGCTATGCAGGACTCCCCAGTGACGAGCTGGAGAGACGTACACTACTGATAAATTTAATTAACTGATGATAGATAAATTCAGTCCTGTAGTTCAGTTGTACTTCAAAAATCTTCCTCTACCTTTTTGGTTTGTGCTACCACAGGTGACACCAGAAGGAAATGCCTTTTGTTAAAGACGAAAACTTGAATATCTTAAAAATGCTGCATGTGTATGCCCAGAGTATGTAAAAGTGTTTATGTCTTTACCTGATTTGTAGCTGCTGGAGCAGGACACTCGTTTACTTTAAATTAGAGCTCTTGAGGAAAGGGGTTACTTGTCTGGGTTTAATTTTCTGCAATAGTTCAACCTTTGCCATTTAGAAAAATTCATGAAGACCATTAATATTTCATAGAAACTGAATGTCTATGTATGCCATATGCAAACTGTGTTGCAAATAATTATACTTAACTCCATCCTTGTAAATAACTCATGAAAATGAAGTTAAATGCATGTAGCTGCCAACAACTTCATAACCACAAACAAAGTAATCTAATCTTTCATTCAGAAAATTACTATAAATGTCAACCACTGAAAAGTAAGGCACTTCTGTGAGCCACAATAAAGGACATTAGAATCAAGCTATGCTCAAGTGCGTAACACTGCAAAACCTTAACAGCCCCATCCCTGGAGGTGTTCAAGGCCAGGTTGGATGGAGCCCTGGTCAACCTGGGTACAGGTATGGACGTTGGTGGACCTGCCTGTGGCTGGGGGGCTGGAGCTTGATGATCCTTGGGGTCCCTTCCAACCCAAGCCATTCAATGATTCTGTGTTCCCAGTCTGACTGAGCAGCAGAGCCACAACGTTGAGCACTTCCAGTCCCTCCAGCCTCTGCGCAGCTCTGCCCTCCATCGAGGTTTCTTCGACAAAGAGGCAAAGCCATTAACTCCCAGCATAAACCAAATGAGAATAGGCAGGATTTCAGTCAGGATCCTCCACAACAGACCTCCACCTGTGTGTTTAATGAAGTATTGAGGAAGATGAATGCACAGAAGCTTACACTGAGTAAAATGAGCACCACCTTGGAGAAAGCTTTTGATGAGAGGAAATTGCTCTGTATTAAGAGCCCTCAGGAGTCAAGGCAGAGACAAACGTTACATTCAGCTCTCTGAAAATGAGTTCTGCTCTGTATCTTCACAACTTTAACTAAACTGATGAAAGTGGTAGAAAAGGAAGACTCGGTTGCTCTTGAGACTCCATAATTTGCTCCGTGAATGCTTTAAAAAGAGATGGGCTGGCAAAGAAGATCATTGCATTTAAGCTAAATACAGAAGTCACAGCACTTCTGGTATCAAGAGGCAAGGCACGTGACTCACAGATGAGAAAGGAGCTCAGCTGTAAAGGTAGGAATCTGGAACGAAGGAACACAGTGCAGAAAGAATACTTTGTGTCTCGGGTGAACAAGAAAGAAGTCGTGATCATTAGACAGCAAATGACGTCAGCTATTAGCAAGGCAAGAGGAAGAAATTAAGATCAACAGGGGATGTGATGATTATAAGTACCCCATTTAGAGCAACAGTCCTTGGATCAAAAGATTGCCACCGAGATTGCTGCTCAGGCTTTGCTCATCACCCTCCCAGCTCCTCACCACTCTTCTGCCTGGAAATTGCTGGATTTTACACACCGACTCCCAATTCGAATTTTTATTTCACCTCTCCTGTTCAGGGCAGTTTTGCTGTGACTGCGGGATTACAGCAATAACCCACGGAAGTGCCCTTTACAACTCCTGTTTTGAAATTACTGTTGAACATCTTTTTTTTTCCTTTCTGTTTTTAATCAAGCTTGAAATGTTCTACCTCTAAAGAAGCCTTTAGAATCCTCTCATTTTCTCTGGATAATACATCTCTGAACTACATTGTTATTCTCTAAGAAAAGGACTATTTTCTGTCACTTGGAAACCCACGCCTCATTTTGAGCTGAAATAAACCCACTAATAAAATTAATCAGAAGCACTATTTCTCTGGAGAGAGTCAGGGAAAATATGATGGGTTATAAACCAAGCCACAGGATCCAATAATGCAGCACAGGCAATACTGAGGAACAAGACCTCCGCTGGCTGGGACACAGCATACCTCAGCAGATGGCTGTGTATTACTGGAGAACAGCACAGAGAAGCCAAAATATAAATAAAAACCAGGTAATAAGAAGTTGTAAGCACACCAAAATCCTTGCAGGAGATCTGCACGGTTCCTTAAGATCCTTGTCCACCATTCAAGGCTTAAGCTTCAGGTTTTAACCATGCCATTGGTGCACCTCCTTTGGGGGCATCCCATTGGCAATGCCCCATCTCTAGAAGACAGGAGGAGTAGTGTATCCTATTAAGAGTTGATTACTGAATAGCAGTGAGATTCAGGCTGAGGTGCCAGGAGCACAGCTAACAGAACACCGAAATAGCAAGCCCTGAATGAAAACTGGGGGATCATTTCTGCCTGAATCTCCTTTCAAGTTTCTCTGTAAAACAGAGATGGTTACAGCAATTTCCCAAGTGTGTAGGATGGGTCAGCTAGTGACAGCAAGATGTTTTAGTCTGTAAAACAATGTCTGCCAAAAATTACTAAGTCAGA
The DNA here is from genome assembly GCA_037305975.1 of Chrysolophus pictus. Classification (NCBI taxonomy): domain Eukaryota; kingdom Metazoa; phylum Chordata; class Aves; order Galliformes; family Phasianidae; genus Chrysolophus; species Chrysolophus pictus. The sequence continues at coordinate 11,213,515 of CM074595.1, forward strand.
TCCCCGTAATGAAAGTGCAGGGCATCTCTAATGGAAGCAATAGCAGACAGACAGCAGACTTCGTTTTATAATTTTTATGACTGAGAGATGAACTGACAAAAGCTGACAGTGATGAAGAAAAGGTGCTGCTCTGGAAAATGGCCAGGGACTCTGAAGCTGTTATCTACAGATAGGCAACAGATGTGGTGCTTCAGTAACAAGCCATGAGAAAATACAGCCAATGCATACAGTAAGGCAGCAAAGTCTCTTTTTTGTTTGTTGGTTTTTGTTTGTTTGTTTGTTGCTTGTTAACACGCCTATAAGCAGGCAACAATGCTCTAGCAAGTCTGCTGCTGTCTGTGCTATGGAAGTTTACCATACGTGCCTCTAAACATGGTCCAGAACTCACAATCTCACAATCTCACAGCCTTGATTATGCAAGCTGCTCCATTTTCCTTTCCTCATCATTTCTTCCACTGGTTGGCCGCCATCTGCAGTGCTTCTTGCTGCCTTGCTCCTTGCCCCAAGCAGTGCTTCTCCCCCAGAATCCCCCAGACAGCAGCTCTGCTCCCTTCAGTGCCACGTGCAGACCCCGACTGTATCGCTGTGCTCTCACCATGCTAAGTACCGGGCAGAGATACTTCCACAACCTTGAGGGATATCAATGTTCTAATGTTCTATTTTAGCATAGATTTCAAGTAGCTTCCTTTAAAAGCCCTGTCAAAAGCTTGAAGAATTGGACCATACAATAGAAGCAGTCTTCATTTATTTATAGATGCAGTGTTCCAAAGGAGAACAGACTCAGAGGCAAAGCTCACCTTAGCATCCAGGGGGGCCTGAGGAGCACTTTGTGTAGATAAGCCAGCTCCTCCTCGGTATATCTCAAGTACAGTATTATGCGGATGACTGTTAAAGTCTTTGCAGGAAGAAAATATTTGACGATTCCTTTAATTACTCCTGTTTGATTTGAGATAACCCGTAACAACCAACTCAACGCATTTATCTGACTTTCCCCAGTTCCATAATTGTCACCGTGGATCTGAAATCACCAGCCTCCAATGAGGCACCAGCATTCCTGCAAAGTCATGGGCTCTTTGGAGACAACCCCCAGTCAGCCTCCCCTTACATGTGACAACCAGCACACCAATCCCGCTGATGTGATCCTCCAAGACCACAGCCCAGCTTCAAACACAAGGCGGCATCCGCCTCCCCGCGGCTTCACTCATGTTTAACTCTCTGCCATAGCAACTAAGGCAGCAAATAGACAATCAACTGCTTTAGGTATCAACACATATATTTTGCTAAGCGGGATCCTGATACTTATGCACAAGGACTGAAGTACTGCAGTGATTTCAGTATTGTCATTTCTGTGGCTATGACGAGACTTCTGTTTGGTGCATTTCTTAACAGCTCAGCTCTTGCAGGGAAAGGATTAAGGTAAAAAGAAATAAATCCTTAAATCCTTTTTATTTTTAATCTTGTAGTTTGTGGGGAAAAAACGCGGAAGGACGTAGCTTGCAGTTACACAAAATGGTAATGGTTTCATCCTAATTTTTTTTCCAAATCTACTAGTATAGTTTAGACAAGCTTAAGACCAAGAATGACTACTAAGGAAAACAAAGGAGTCAGTGAAACTTCTGGACTGCATTCAGTGCAGCAAGAATTGACACGCTAAAATCTCATTTTGTTTTTTTACTGTTTCAAAATCTGTTTTCTCCAATCAGCGCCATTTAACTCAGCTTTAAATTACTTACAGGTAAGAAACCATCCTTCAGACTCTTAGCCCAAGCAGAGAAACACAAGGTGGGTTCTTTTAAAAACAACTCTGGATGACAGAAGTGTAGAAGTTACAGAACGGAAGGGCAGACAACAGGGAACACATCCCAGCATCCAGAGCAAACCACTCAAGTCCAGCACAGGGTAACTTTGGTCAACAATGAACTTTGTGGCTTGCACGTCATGCATTGATTCCTTGCTGATCCCTTTGTTGGTGTGCCTAAATGAGATGACCATGGAAATGGAAAACAACTTTCCACTTTGTATCCCCATGCACTGGGCTGGTACCACACTGTACTTTGTAGTGCTGTGAGGACAAGGACTGAGCCACACTGAGCTGCCATTGCCACTCACCTCCCAAAAGCTCTTCCTATGACTGCTCCGGCTTTGACACTGACCTTAAACCATCATTGTCCCCTTATTCACTCCTATCTGGTTTTACTGATACGGGAGCATTGCTACAGTGGCCAGAGCCATAGGATCGATAAAGCAGAGATGGAAAAAGCTGCATTCCCATCTGCCTCGTCCATCACCGGCCAACCTGGCAGCTGAATGTTGCTGCACGAATTCCATTTTTCACTTGACAAAGAGCCTCTCTTGGAGCCTACTGGTGGAGGGACCTAAAACCTTATATACATTAAGGCACTGAATTGATACCCTGCCAGACGAAGAAAATCTCTCTTTATCTGGTGAGAGCTAATGATGATTTATTAGGCAGAACAGACAGGTCCCAGGACATATTTGCAAGCACTTGTCAATCAGAAAAGAAATTCTTCTAGAGATTTGGGCTAAGCTTATTTCATACTTTTTATTTAGAAGACATGAGAGGAGAATGAGGCTTCAGTCTAGAAGTACTTCTAAGATAACATGGAGCTTTAGAAAGATAAAAAAAAGAAACAACAGATGAGAAAGGACATCTTAAGTCACTGCATACAATCCCATGTCATTGCAGAAATGCCATGGAGGAAACACGTTTAAATGAATAGGATTTGGGGGACAGTAAAATAAACAAAAGCTTGCAGAGAGGATTCCTGATAAAAGGAATGTCTGGAATGGAAACAATACTGCCTTGGAGCCCAATGAAAGCCAACAAAACACCTCCAGATACTTTCTTTCATGATCTCACCAAATATGTTTTTCCCTCCAGAACAGCAGCTGTCCCACCAGGGTAGGGCTCTGCCCAAAGCTGTCGTCTCCATTTCACCCAGGGACTCTAAAATTCAGAGGGAAGAATCCTATCCCAGTGAACACCCTGCTGTTTGCCAAAGGTTTGCTCATATTCCTTTCAACAATTGCTGTCTTTACCAAGAAGAAGGTGGCAGAAAGCAAGACAGAAGCAGAGCAGCATGTCAGCACTCACAGCTCTTTGCTAATAGTCTCAACAGGAGGAGATGCCAGCAACACACATGGCACCTCCAGCTCAGGGCACAGCAAGGAGGATGCTTCATGCTCTGCCCTCCCTGCAGGGCTTCTCTCCTCTCTCATCCCTCCCTGGCCCTGAAATGATCCCTGCACACCACAGCCGTGCTGCTGCTCAGGGCAGCAGTAAGCACCTTTGGAAAGCTGCTGGTGTCCCAGTTACAGCAGTGTGTACCAAACTGGAGCTGAGGCTGCACCACCCCTGTTTGCTGGTATTTATAGCAGAGCAGCAGGAACTTGCTTTGGAATGCTTCAAGGCCTCTCTCTCACAGTGCTTTTAGTTTAAAAAAGCAGAGCACAGCCCATGCTCCCTGCTTGAATTATAAATGCAAGCGTTCTCTCTGTGCTCCCTTAAAATGAATATGGGCAGAAGACAGCCAATATTTGCAATTGTTTGCTGTAGAGAGGTGAACCTTACCTGAGCAAGAGAGACACACTGCAGGATGTCCTACAAAAGGCACTGCTGACATCCTGCATTCTTCAGCCATCCTCAGCAGCAAGACAGGATCCTGCTCCCAGATAGCCCAAATTGCAAGAAAAAAACACTTGGCATGATTTCCTTGTCCCTCCAGGTCAGGGCTGGCCCCTCAGACCAGACCCCAATTAGGACACTCCAGCAGTGGGTCAGCCCTGCATCCCCAGGGCACTGCCCTTCCCAGCATGGCAGAGGTCAGGGCTCACACTCCCACTGCAGAAAGCTATGGCAGCGGCCCTTGGTCCCAAACAGCTCTTGGACCAGCCCTGCTAGAAAAGAAAAGAGCTTGTTCATACTCAGTGTATGAATTGTATACTGTAATATAGACTTGATGTATTCACACTGATGCAAGGCAATAAATACCTGGAAATTCAGTAAAGGATGAAATGAGGCACATACTTTCCTCCATGGCCTGCTGGGTAGACTTATTCTGCTGTGTACCTCTTCCTACTAACTGGATTTACTTGCACAACTTTAACATTTTTAATATCACTTTTGTGTCTGTAATAGAGATTTTCTTCTGTCCTTGCTGCCTGCAGTTATACAGCCCATTTCTCTTTGTCACTTGAGCAGAGCCATACCTCCAAGTGAGGTTTATCATCACCAGAACTGAAAGGCAGTTGAGAAGCAACATTCATTGCTCCAGCTCCCTTGACTGCAGCCTCAGCTCAGCTTGGTGGGTCAGCTCTTGCTGCCCCAGCCAGCAGTCCCTTTGCTCCAAAGAGGGGCTAAAAGCACCCTGCTTGCAGCCTGCAGCGGTGGGTATGAGGGTGCAGCAGCAGCAGTCACATAGCATCAAGGAACAGAATAAATCCATTCAGGTCTCTCCACCCTGTGATGATCAAAGACAAGACCATGAAGATTACAAAGAAACAACCTTCATTACATCTGGGCCAAATCTTCCATTGCCATAATTAATGGTTATTATTGTTACTGCTCCTTGCTGTGTTTCATGCAAGGTTGTTGCTTGTTTGATGGGGAATCTATGGAGACAGCCCTGACTGCAGCAGCCCCTGCATGCATGAGGAGGATCAGCAGTGACCAGCCTGCAGGGCAGCTCAGGAAACAGCTGCCAAATGACTCATAGAATGGCCAGGATTGGAAGGGACCTCAAGGATCACGAAGCTCCAACCCCCTGCCACACGCAGGGCCACCAACCTCCCCATTTAATACCAGCCCAGGCTGCCCAGGGCCCCATCCAACCTGGCCTTGAACACCTCCAGGGATGGACGGGGCATCCACAGCCTCTCTGGGCAGCTGTTCCAGCACCTCACCACTCTAGTTGTAAAGAACTTCCCCCAACATCCAACCTAAATCCTCCTTCCTTCAACTTAAAACCATTTCTCCTTGTACTTCCATTATCTACCCTTGTAAAGAGTTGACTTCCCTCCTGTTTGTTAAAGGCTCCCTTTAGGTACTGGAAGGCTTAAAGGGAGAGACCACTACACAGCTTGACCTGTGCTGGAAAGAGGAGCAAAAAGAGAAACGTCTCACTTCAAGAAGCACATTGCTCACAAATCCAGCTCAGCTGGGAGGCCAAAACCATGCAGAATGCTGGTTTAGTGTTTCTGCACATGCTTCAAGCCACAAGGAGCCCAGCAAGTGCTCCTTCCCATCAGGTTGTTGAAAAATTAATTAAACCACTCTTAGCACCACGCTCCTTAGCTGAGAGCCCAGCTCAGAACACAACAAAAACTCTCCTTTCTAGAGGGTGTTCAGGTTGTTTGGGAGATTACACAGAAAGAATGAAGTTACCACGTAGAGGTAATATCTTACAGGCTTCAGCATCTGCTCCCATACATTTAATTGCTTCTGGTGGAGATAAATTAGTCCCCATGATAGTGTTTCATGGGATGATCCTTGTAAAGGAGGAGAGCTGTGCTAGTGGGTTTTAAAAGTCTACAGTAAAACAACAACAAAACTATAGAGGAGCTTACATATCTGCTTTAAAGATGCTGCTGCTGATTCACGTGTAATAAAACATCCTCTTTCCTGACTGGCTGGATCTGCTCTGTTACTCTTTACTTAATGCTTTTTTTATTTTTATTTTAGATTTAGAGCACACTATAAACACCTTGCAGAGAGCGGATGTGCGAGCGCTGTGATTTAACACCATCAGTGCCAGAGCAGCTCTGCCGCGCGGGAGCAGAGTGACAAAGTCATGCATTGTGCAGCACATTTGCTTTTCTCTCTCTCTCTCTCTCTCTCTTTTTTTTTTTTTTTTTGTTTAAATTAAACTCTTTGTATAAATAGTCATTCTGTCTGATTATATAATCTCCCACATTTAGATCGTCTGCGTTGCAACCATGGCAACTCCTCGAGCCAAACGCGTTCGGTTCAAACTTCTTTCTAAATTTGCTGATGAGGGTGAAGAAACAGCTCTGGAAGCCCTTCTCAGACAACCTACATTTGTTCTCTGCACGCAGAGCTCAACCCAGCCTGCGCTGATAGCACCCAATGCCCTAAATAGGGGCAGGGACAAATGTCCATCATGTTCCAGTGAGCTGATCACATCTCCAATGCCAGACATGGGGAACAGCAACGCCATTAGGGAAAATTAGTGCTTACATTTGGTTAATGCTAAGTAAAAGTGATGTCATTCTCCAGCTCTGCTACAGCACATCTCTGATGTGCAGAACGGGCAGCACTCACAGGAACTGTGCAGATTTTCTCCCCTTGCCTCAGCAGAGCGCTTCATTGTCGGTTTGGGAACACGATACTGAAGGGTCCTAAATCCTTTTTTCCTGTGCCTAATAATCCATTGGAGAACAACACCAGCCACTCTGAATGCCAATATTTTGCCCTGCTGAATGCAGCCCGCTGGCTGGATGGAGGGAGCAGCTCAGCAGGTATTTAGGAGAATGTGGCCAAGCTGCACTGAAAGTGCAAGAACTGCAGAGCCAGCCCAGCACTGAGCTCCCTGGGTTGGCAGAAGGTAAAGCAAGGCCTAGAGCTGTGTGCAGAGTACAGAAAGCACAAGGAGATTTCAGAAAACAATTTGGAAAGGGGGGGGGGAGGGAAAAAAAAGAGCAACTACATAATTAACCATCATCATCGCCTATTGTATTTTTTTCTACTTATAATTCTCAGTATTTTCTTCAAAGGGATGAATCATCACAGTCAGGTCTTTCTTTTTCTCATGCCATAAATACCTCAGATGAAACATGTGGCCAGCTTTCCAAGTAACATATCTGTCCACGAGCGAACATCAGACAGGGTAATCTTGGATGAGTAACACCTCCAGATTTGCTGGGACTGAAATCCTGCTGTGCCAGGTATCGGCTCAGTGCTGCAGTCAACTTGGACGGCTTACAAAAGAAGTTAAATTGTGCATATGCCATTGCCCATCTGTCTCGCACAACAAGCTGCTCCTGTACCAGGAGGGGTTTCTGTGGGCTTTGCCAGATATGACCTGAGAGACTGCAGACCCATTTTTGCCTTCACTATAGCCCTGCCTCACAGCCAGAGACTGTTATCCTCACACAAACAGGGCACAGACTAATCTAATCCAGGAAACAGAAACCTATTCCTTCACTTTCTATTTAGATCTTCACAACAACAAGCAAAACTAAGAGTGTCACACTTCTTATTTCAGGCACTCCAAAGCCTGCACTGCTCCAGCTTCAATTGGATATTTACTACAACAACAAGACCAGCCGTGCACAGGCAATGCAGGCAATAATTGCACTTGCAAAAAACAAGTGGCAATCAATATCTCACATACAGTCTGATCTAGATTATACTTAGCCAATGATGATGCTAATAACTTACTTATATTATTTAACTTCTTTCCAATCGCCCCTTAATTACTATTCTGGGCATACCAAAGTTGCTTAGAAATTTCATGACAAGAGCCCGTATACTTTTTCATCTTATATTGACATGAGCTTTGACACCATTAAGTGCCAGTTTGCTTGCTGCAGACTGGAGGGAGAACAGAAATTAAATGCAGTAATTAATTATGTGCATTTGAAATCGAATAGGAAAAAGAACGCACAAAAAGTGAGGTTACTGAGCTCATACATTAACGGCAGCTTGTTGCATTAATCTGGTTTCTCACTGATGCTTTCTAATTCACTTTTCATTACACAAAGAGAGGGGATACATTCCGCCAGAGCTAATACTTTTGTGAAGATGTTGGGCTCATTTTAAATGCCTATTCTCCTATCTGTAGAAGATGGATCTCTTTGTTATCTTCTTCCCTTCCTGATAATCCCACAGAGGATTGAATAAACTCAGACATTCAAGGGAATAATGGTAGCACTGCAAGCCTGACATTCACAAAACCCACCAGGACTCAGCATAAGGTGGGGAAGGTGCTTAAATAAGCAAATAAAAAGCCACCTGAGCCTCCTTTGCAGAATAATGTTGCAGGAGCTTCTCTGGGAGCCAAGTAAACAAATAAATTAATAGAAGTCTTTGCCTCTTGTTGGGTATTATTCACGACGCTTTATTAGGTTGCTCCCTGGAAGCCTAGGTAAATTCTGACTGTGACTTCCTTTTTGATCTTCTTTGCCCAAGCTATCTGCTTTAATGTAATTCTGGAAACCTTTCAAGGAGTCTGCATTCACAGCCCGGTCTGTACTTATTTCCATTTGAAAGGACAGCTGGTGCAAATCATGGCTGGAGCCACAGGTGATGGGAGCTGAAAGGGCAGAAGGAGAGCGATGGGAAGGCTTGTGTTACATGAGCAGTACAGAGCAGGTATCCAGAGCCATTGATAAGGGAGAAAGTGAAGAGCTCTGACCTCACCTCTGCCCTCTGAGTGCCTGGTCAAGCCCAGGTTCTCTCACACATAACTCAGGAGCCCTCTTTTGCCATTTCAACATCAGGAAACAATTCCTAGTGAATTCAGTTATTTACTAACGATGCTTTAAGTAAAAATTTGGTCATTTGAAGTCATTGCCTTCTTGCTGGCATCTTTTTCTGGATGTGTTTCCAAGCTGGTATCCTTCTCCCAGGACCCTACATGCGAAGCCTCCTGCCATCTGCAAACCCATCCAGGGCTGCTACAGGCAGCAAAAACAATGTCTGTGCCTGAGAGCACTGAACGTAGGCCCACAGCTTTGTTTAGCCAAGCTCTCGTGACTATTTTAAGGTTTTGACATAAACACAGTTTCTCCTATGTCTTTTCCAATGTCTTGGAACCCACTAGTCTGACACCTTCCTCTTTTTATTTTCTAGCAAACTTCAATAATAAGAAGTATTATAACAGTGTTTTTGAGTCCTAACCCTCGTTCTTGCTGCCACACACGCACTTTGCTACCACACAACCCATGGATCCCTACTGCAAGGCCCAGAGGGTGAGGTTACCCTACATGGTGCATTCACCTCACAGTGGGTCTGTGTCCCAACTGCATGCACTCTTTTGGCATCACCTCTATTTCTCCCCACACGTCACAAAGCAACCTTGCCTTCAGCTGCAGAGGAACGCACTCATCAGTGTCTCTGGGGAAGCTGCTCTGCATTTCAGTACAGGAGGGCTTGCATCTCTTAACAACCTCCCTAGGAATGAGTACTTCCCCATGAAATACTTCAGTGGTACCAGCACTTGCTGTTGGGATTTGAACCAACTTAGATTGTCTCTTAAGCACTGGCAGAGGTTTTTCAGCCAACACAGATGAGGGAGAGGCCATCGCAGGGCTGCAATGCTGAGTTTCCTCCTGACACAGGACTCACAGCACCGTAATCCAGCCACATGCAAAATACTAGAAGAACAAAAGGTGCTAGCAGTGTGTGTTGCCATCAGGAGCTAAAAATGTTCTAGTAAGCATGATAGAGAAAATACCAAACCACTCCCCTATACATTTTTTCCTCTCTGTATTTCTTCCAGAACAAATGAACACAATTACTACAGTAATTTCCTTTTTTTTTCTACCTACGCTGAGGCTATTTGGGTATCCTTGTACCACAATCGTTGGTAATTATTGAGTTCTTAATGGCTACTGTAAGGTTGGCCCAATAATGCTGCAGAAATAAGTAGGCAATGAGCAGAGCTGTTTAGGCACTCGTTGCTATTGTGAGTGGACTCTGCAAAAGGAATTAGTTTACGTAACTCCTATTTCACGAAGGCAAATGAAATCTCAAACGTCCTATAATTATAATAATTATTTCTGCCTGATGTTTAATTACTCTACCTAATGAGCCAGCAGTACTATAGCAGGTAGGTAGAGCTCTGATGAAATTCTTTCTCTTGTGATCTGTTTCCAAAAAAGGACAGAGGTGTCAGTATTTACAGCAGCATTTGGTTAAGTCACAGAATCACAGAATCACAGAATCACTAAGGTTGGAAAAGACCTATAAGATCATCCAGTCCAACCATCCACCTATCACCCATGGTTCTCGCTAAACTATATCCCTCAACACAAAATCCAAACGTTCCTTGAACACCTCCAGGGTTGGTGACTCCACCACCTCCCTGGGCAGCCCATTCCAGTGCCTGACCAGTCTTTCAGAAAAGTAGTATTTCCTAATATCCAGCCTGAATCTTCCCTGGTGCAGCTTGAAGCCATTCCCCCTAGTCCTATCACCAAGTCATGCCACATTTTCTGTGATTTCCAAAATGTGATTAGTAGTAGCCATCCTGCTTCTGCAAACTGATGCTCATAGCACAGCAAAGTGAGCTGGACCGTGCACTAACTTCTTGTTCAAAAAAATACTGCTGCTGATGTTGGTTACAGTGAGAATAAATGATCACTGATATTTAACCAAGGTGACTGCAAGAGTCCATTAAGATCACAGAATCACCAAGGTTGGAAAAGATCATCCAGTCCAACCATCATCTGCAAAAAGGACTTAAAATACACAAACATCATACGAACACGTGAAACCATGGTTTGCATTAAAGGAAATGCATCACTTTGATTTGGGGTGCTGAAAAATGTGATGGATGGATATAAGTTAAGTGGTGGATTTAGGGAAGATCTTTGCTACTGTTCACAAAACAAAAGGAGAAGAAGGAAACATGCTCGTACTGAGAGAAACAGTAAGATTTAGGCTCACAATGCATTGCATGTGAGCCTGGTGGCATTTGTGGAATTCCATGTACTTATGTAAATACGAAATGCAGTTTGTATGTCTTTATTTCAAAACCACTGTTCTGAAGCCCACTGCATTGTGGAAGGACTGCAACACTGACATGAAGCAGGGAAGGCTCTCTTGCTCCAATTATTACTCCAATATTTGAGATCCTATTGCTTACAAAAAATAGGTGGACAGTGCTCAGGGCCTGCTGCTCAGTTATCCAGACCTGGGAGGAAAGAGCCTGTTAATGCACAATTTGTCCTTGCGACTTGCTGGTCTTTTAGCAGTACAAGGCTCTGGTATTAATACCCCCAGAATCCTCCCCAGCTGCAGGTGTATCTAAGCTGCAGAAATGGAGCCAGGTTTCATTTTAGTTTGAAGCATCAAAACTGCTGACAATTAAACTTAATTGTATGAATAAGCTCCTTAACAGAATGCACCGCTGGGCTTTCATCCAGCCCGGTGCTGGCAGGAAAGGAGAAATCTATATGCAGAGTGTCTGTCAACGTCCTGCAACCTGGGAGAATGGGGCTTTATCACTGTTTAATGGAAACATATAAGGGTCCTGATCTTCCTGCCTTTCCAAGAAAACTTCATTTCCCTCTTTCACAAAGTTTTGCATTAACAGTCCTTATCCCAGCAGTCTGCTTTTCTGCTTTTCCACGTTTTCCTGAAGGTACATTTCTAGAAAAAAGACAACATATTTGCACAGGATTTAATTATTTGCTTCAGTTCTACCTGCCCAAACAACCGGCATGAAGAGCCCTAATAAAAAAGGGCCCAGTATCTTCCTTCTGGAAATATCTTTTCTTCAATATTAATGTTTTGTTCCCTCTGGGGTGGCATCTTTCTTTGCTGTTTTTTATACAACCAGCTTGTTACTGCATCTGCTGCTACAACCAGAATAGCAGGAAGCAAAGATGTTCCTAGGGCCCAAGGGTCAGCTGCTGTCTATTTCATTTCTCTTTGGTTTAATTTTAATTTATTTTCCCTTATTTTATCACTAATGGAGATCTGAATGCAACTAGTCAGGTTGAATAAATCTAAATACCATTACCAATAATTGGATGCAGCCTTAGTGTGGGTTTCTGTAATGCTATAAACCCACCTATTTTCACGCTAGATAAAGTAGGCTTTAGGAAGGGACAGTTGACCAACATCACATTGTGATGCTCAGAATTTTTGCCCTGTGAAGGAACAGATTTTGTCTCTGTGTTGGTTTTTTTCATAAACTGTGATTTTATCACATTCTTATAATTACAAAAGGGACAAGTCCAAACCCCAGACCAAATGCCACAAGACTATGCAACAGTTTAGAAGCAGATTCTTGTGTTAATCAGTGGTTTGTTCCATCCCTCATGGTGATAAGTGTCCAAAATATCCATTCAGCATCTGTGAACTGTGGCAGAACTGTGTCCCTTAGCATCCTACCAAAGCATCTCAGACCCCTCGCTGATTTTCTCCCCATTACCACCTCAAGGAATGTGGTTACCCCAGCCCTGTTTTACTGACTGGAAACCAGGATAGAGGAAGGGGTTCAATCTTGCATATTTAATGCCTGCATGAGACAGGATTCAAAATGACTTCTGAAATCCACAGGAAGATTGAATCAAGGAATAAGAACGCAGGGCTTCTGGGGCTCATACCAAGAGCGTAGCCAGTCAAGCATTCCTTCTGCCATTACAACAGAAGAAAAAAGGTTTTAGCTTTTGCTTTTAGATCCCTGATTCAAAAATATTCTAACAAGGAGCAAGCCAGATCTCTGGCTCAACTCTTCAGTTCTGGTATCAGAATTAAAACAAACTGAGGTGATACATCAGAACAGGATATTCAAACGCTATGGGAATGGAAATAAATAAAATTTTGAAAGGCTACTTTCTGAGTGTCTTCCTTTCTTGACATAGGCTGGATATGAAACACTTCATGTTTTTATTAGATTTTGGGTTAGCCCCACAGAAAACACTAACTGCATTACATACACTGGAGGAACAGAAAAAAATCCAGAAACTGAACAGAGCAGAGTTACAGAAGAAAGAGAAAACATAACCCAATTTGCAATTTGTTTGAGGCTGCAGAGACAATTTTGCAGTTTTTTACTTTATCCCTCGAAGGGAGCAGAATTTGAGAGCTCCCTACAAGATACAAATATTGACTGGGGTACGGAATAAAAATTCAGAGGAACATTAGGAGAAACAGGATGAAGTGTTGGCAAAGCCACAAGCAGCTGCCCAGCAAAGAATGTCACGTAATGCAGAGGGGACTTCGTGGAGCCAGAAGAGTGCTTGAATAGTGTGGCTGTGAGAGAGAACCTGAAACACTCCAGAAGAAAAGGAGATGAGGGAAAAAAATATCCAAAGCAAAACAAACTACGTGGAGTGATGGAGTGATCAAACTGAGACAGGGGAGGTTTAGGTTAGATTTTAGGAGGAAGTTTTTCACCCAGAGGGTGGTGAGGCACTGGAACAGGTTGCCCAAGGAGGCTGTGGATGCCCCATCCCTGCAGGCATTCAAGGCCAGGCTGGATGTGGCTCTGGGCAGCCTGGTCTGCTGGTTGGTGACCTGCACACAGCAGGGGGTTGGAACTGGATGAGCATCGTGATCCTTTTCAACCCAGGCCATTCTGTGATTCTATGACTGGTGACAAAGGACATTAACAACGGGTGACAATTTAAGAAGGCACTGCTGAAGGAAGATACGAGCCCTGCAGGTACTTCTGTCCAATTTATTTCCTTTACACGAAGAAGAAATAGAATATAACTAATTGCAAGCCATTGGAAATCCTGTTACTGCACTGGCACAAGTGGCAAATGGACACTGGTCCTTGAGAGGAGCAAAGTGTCTACATTAGAGGTTCTTCATGGGAGCAGAAGCCAGACCCAAGCCAGCAGCTTAAGGAAGCCACATGAGGGCCCTTACCAGAAATGAAGGTCAGCTTGTTCCTGTTCTGGGGAGCACAGAACCATCTCTGCTGTGTTGAGAAGGCGCCATTTCCCATTTCGACTCTGACTCCGCCACCAGCTATCATCCTAGAGTGGGTTTATCTTCCCTTCGCTTTGCACTTGCGTTTATTATCCCATATTTTAGTAAGCTTTCAATTTTATTTAAATCTGTTTTAGAACAAATCAAAAAAACTAAATTGATTCATGAGGATTTACGGCATTTTAATTATGGAGTGTGCTTCTGAATGATTTAAAGGCTGATAAGAGCTCGAAGCAGCCCAAGATTCGGAGGAAATGAGAAACATGACATTTTGAGAAGGAAACCAATTTTCCTCAACTTAAACTGTTGCTCATATAAACCAAATTATAAATACACTCTGTGACTGTAATGCTACAGAGGACTGCTTATGAAAATATGATTAGTAGTGCAATTTTCTTAGTTTTCAGCTGCTTTCTTTTCTTTGCCGGCTTTAATGCAGAAAAAAAAACAACATCCTTCCTCCTCAACCGCCCATCTTTCTCAAGGAAAATAAAACAAATCACATTCTGCATGATAGCTGGGGATATCCCGATAAAAATCCACCAGGCAAAGAGAACTCAGAGCAATTGTGGGGCAGAGAAAAACACATGTTTGTAACATGTAAATAAATGTAAACATAGCTGTGACCCCAAGTTTATGCCTCATTCGGTGCCACAGTTCGGCTTGCATTGATGTCCACAATTCCCAAAAGAAACAAGGAGTGAGAGATGTGGCAACGTGACCCATCTCTTCTGCTCCAAAACCAACCCCATAAAATAACAGTCACAGGGCACCGCAGTGAAGACATCAAGAGATGACTTTTGAACAGCTTTCAGCGGGTCAGGCATGTCATCAGTGGGAAACAAGCAAATCAACAATTAAATGGACATCAATAAAACCTATACTGACTGCATACGGCCTGGCTACCCCTCAGCCTTCAACATCAGATGGTACTGTGACTGTAAAGGCTTTGCAGTGAAGCTCAAGACTTCGTAGCATTTCCTCATGTCAGTGATCTACTCCAAAAGCTTTGTAGTGCTGAGTTTTCTAACACAAAAGCTGATTGATTTAAATTTAAAAAAAAATTAGGAAAGAAAAAGAATCTTCCTTGCCCCATCTGGTTGCTAGAGAGCTTGTACTGTCTTTTTGGAGAAGCTGGGCTCTTCCCTTGCATCAGCAAAGGAAAAAAGAATGCATTCACTGGCATTCTCCTTTCACAAATATATACGTATAGCACTTCAAAAAGGCACCAGATAAAAGTAAGATCATGCTATTTATCAGCAGTGATGGGAAGGAAAACGCATGAGAAGTACTTGCTTGTAAATGTGTGGTAAGATGATGCTGTGTGTTGAGTTTCTTGGGTTTTGGCAGCTGTTTATTGTAGAAGGCCCGCCTTCACCTGAGTGCTGTTTCAAACAGAACACAAACATCAGTCACATGCAGAAGGGTGCCAGAAAGCCGGGACTGGAAATTCACCTGGGAGGATCTGAGTCATGGCATTTTACAACCAGTTCCTGCACTTGTTGGGCAGATGATGGACCAATCTCTCCTACCAGCATGCCTCATGTACTCTCCCTGTCCTTTATCCCTGAATTTGTGTCTTTACACACAAAGAACTACGGCTGGAGGATCAAGGCAACCCAACATATAGAAATATTCTTTTAAGTCTTTCTTTGTTCCTTTAACATTTCTCCTTGCTGCTTGATGTTTCTTAGTGCATTCTTGATATAAAAAACAACAGCATAACTTCCCCCATGCTTAGTTTCTAACGTGTATTTAATCTCCCTGCATTCAAAGGGTAATAGATTGTTAAACGTATACCTTAACCAACAGGTGCCTGGTGTGTGCAATACCTCTTCATTACACCAGTGAGTGAACAGTATCTTTTTTATTGTTATTATTCATCTCTCTAGCTTTCCAAAAGCAGTGGCACACATCGTAATTTTAAGCTCCCAGCTGATGACTCATTCTATTACTCCCAAACCCATGCAGAGCAAGGCAGAACTCTGCGCAGCTCTACAGCTCTGCTGGATAAAGAGCCACGTTGCACCACAGCTTCAGGAGGACTCATAGGAGGAAGCTATTGTCAGGGATGAAGCTCTGCAAGACACAGAGCTGATATTAAATGACTGATAGTCCCTTTGGTTCCTTCCAGCATCACCTACCCTGTAGCATCTACATGTAGCATACTGAAACGAGGGTGCAAATGAGACAGATCTCATGCCAGGAACCCAAATGAGATAAAGTGGTGTAGCCACATTCACAACAGCTCTCCAGATTCGCTCCGATAGAATGCTGTAACTCTGTGAGGAGTTATGGGGAGCAAGGCCACCCCTCCCCCAAAAGGTGCAGCAGAGAGGAGCCCCAAGAGGGCTGTACCTGGAACTCCCTTCAGTGTAACCAGCACGTCTCCCATTGTTTGTGGTACAGCTGGCCAGCTTGTCACAGGAAGCACTGATGACCCCAGGGAATCTGCTGAGGTACGGCCTCAGAAGACACTGAGGCAATGGAGCTTTGCTCAACATGCCTACCATCTTCTGATCAGCTTCCCAGCAGTGTCACACACAGCATGGACAATGTACAGCCGACCTGTGTGTGATAGATGGAGACCATTCTCATTTGCTCAGTGAACCTCTAGAGATGCAGGGATGAGGCACTGGTCTTGTGCACATCAAATCTGTATCTGCCCTGATCCAGCCCTAAGACTGACAGGTCTTATGTCTTTTTGTCCCCCCTAAGAGACCATTAACAAGAGCTTGCCAACATAAAAATGGAGAAGGAAAATTAATAAGGGTGCTTAACTGCAGAATTGGGAACTGTAACTGCAGAAGAGTTCTCAGAATCAGGGATTTTGAGTATGACTTGAAGAAATTCATGCTCATTTAAACAGAAGCAGTTGTAAGTGTGAGGCTGCATACAGAGGATCTTTTTCCAGCATTTTGGACCCTGAGAGATTGAATATAGCACGCTATCAGGTGTGAATAGAAATTACAGAAAATATCCCAAATGGAAGACAGGAGCAGCAGAAGCAAAGTTCCAGCAGAGCTGAAATGATCTAAGAATATGGAAGACAACCAGAAAGGGTTTATTCAGCACTTAGTAAGTATAAGGCAATGCTGCAAATGGAAAGGGGGAGAGAGGAGATGCATTTCTGACAGTAACAGGTTCTTACATGCTCTACATGTAAGAGTTTACTGTTCTCTCCTGGCCACTAGGATAACTAAAAACCTGGGTTACACAGAATGGAGCCATATTGCATGCTGCATAAAACTAGGGACTTTAAACTAGGTATGAAGGGGGAAGGGAATAAAACAGGGCTCTTCTGAGATAAGCCTGGAGGAACAGTGATGGAGCTGGGGCAGAGGCAATGGCTCAGCTGAAGTACATCCATACCAATGCCACCTGCCCCAGTGCTGCAGAGATGGGGCACTGTCATCATAGTGGGCCTGGTTGAAAAGGACCTCAAAGCTCATCTAGTTTCAACCCCCAACCCTGGTGGTCACCAACCACTAGATCAGGCTGCCCAGAGCCACATCCAGCCTGGCCTTGAATGCCTCCATCAACACCTGTGTGCTGGAGAGCAACTGCACCATGGCCATCACTGCTGCAAGGGGACAACAATGGACTAAAGTGAAATGAAAACAGTTATTTGTATGTGTGTGAGTGCTGGTGAGAGCTCCGTCAATCCCTGCAATTTGAGATGATAGAAATGAATAAGAAACAATGTCTGAGAGCAACATTGCCTGGACAGTGCTTAGCAAGCAGGGGGAGGAAGGGAGAGGCTGCAGTCCTGGATGGGATTCCACAGGCTCAGGAGAATGCCATCAAAGATATTAGAGAATGATATGACAGACAGATGCACAGAAGAGGGTTTCAGCCCTGCATGAAAACTAAAAGGTGAGCCATAAAATCTGTAAGGTAACAAGGCTTGTCTTACCAATATAGGTCAATGTGGCATACAGAGTGGTAGGTCAGGGCAGATTACTTCCATTCTTTTCTTAAAGAAATCAGCACTTTTTCCAGTGAATGAAAAGTATATACTTATATTATTGGAGAGGTTTGCTTGGAAACCCCGATCCAAACTTCATTGCTACAATACAGACATGAAAAACAGACAGAGAATGTGAATGTTTAAAGCTTCAAAGACTGGAGAGAGAACAGAGGGAACTGTAGACACAGCGCAACACAGAACTCTTGCTGTTGAAAGAGCCTCCACATCTTGATTGGTTATAATTGCTCAGAACTTTGAGTTTAATCATCCGTGTTTGTTAAGCTACATTCTGGCTGGGAAAGAGATATATTATTAGGCTTCTTCCTTAAAGAGGATCAGTTTCCAAGATACTGGAAATATGGAGTGACTTCCAAAGACAATTTTCAGTTCAGCACAGGCAATTAAATCTGCATGACAGAATAAAAAGTCTATTTCAATCACTTTTGGCCCGGGTGGTAGATGAATACTATATAATTAGCATCAAGTTGGCAACTCTCCTTAGAACACTCAATAGCTAAAACGCTCCCTCCCCTATGATCTCTTTTCCTCACCAAAGCCCATCCTCGGTCCCCCACATTGCTGTAGAAGCCCTGAAATTGCCTGCAGAAAAAGAAGCATTTTTGCTTCCTACATCTTTTTGTCCTGGCTGCCCTTCCTGGCCAGAAGATGTGAGCTGTGTCCCTTTGGTCATGTGCAGCCTACATCTGAAATGTGTCACTTCTGCTCACGCAAGTGCTGATGCTCTGCAAACCTCTCCATGAAGCTGTGTACTACGCAGCTGCCTGTGAGAGCACATTTACAGCTTGTGGATGGCAATCAGCTATCCAAAATGACAATCATGTACCACTCTGTGCATATCTGCAGGAAAGAACTGAGAAAAAACATGATCTTCAGTGTTTCGGTAAAGATACCGCATGATGAGTGAAGTCTCTGAGCTGCACGCAGCCCAGCCCAGCAGCAGGGGCTCAGCACAAGAGATCCAAGCTTCATCTGGAGAAGTCTGCATTCTGAACACAAAACTGGGGATCAGTTACTATGCAATGGAACATCCCCGAAAGGAAAGAGTGAGGTTAGAGGCAAAGTATCTGCATTGCTGTCTCTGGTTCTGGGCATAATGTAAGATAGCTACAGTATCACAGCACTTCCACCCAGCAGGAAAAAGTGGATGAACAAAAAATCATCTCTTTTTCAGCCTTGGATACTGAAGAAAATACATATTTTTAAGTCAACTTTTCCAATAACACTGAAGCCAGTACACATTTCCAAAGGAAAAACTGTAATGCGACAAAGCGGACTTCTAGTTCTGGAATGAATCTGGCTGGAAGAAATGGGTAAATCGATAAACCAGCAAAAGTCTTGTGAACAAACAGCCAGAAACTGACTACAGAAAAGCACTCCTGGAAGCGCTGGTCCAGTCACCATGGCAGCTTCAGATCTGCAGTGCTGGAGGTGAGGGGTGGGAAGGGTTATGTGAGCACAGAAGTTCCTGGGGAACGCGCTGGGATGCGAATTTACAGCCCGCTGTCTTCTCCATAGTAACTCAGAGCTGCCCGCACACAGGCTTTAATGCCACGGCTTTGTGTGAGGTCATTTCACACGTCTTACCCAACAGTAAAAAGCCAGGTGAGCTACACTGCATTTATTAGGAGGTTAAAAGCAGCTACAAGGGCACTCACACCGGAGTAGCTAACAAATTGCAAGTTCTCACCCTTGCTCATCCACAGTGACACCTCCAGGTGCTCGGCCTCCCTGTAGAAGACTAAAGATTTCCCCTAAGCACTCTGCTAATCACAGAAATTGGAAGATATCATCCCGAATGCTGAACCAGCAAAAGCCCCGCGCTGCCCACATGAACATCCCCCAGTGTTCAATTAAGATAAGGTTTAGTATATTGTTCAGTCTGCAACGGACTTTTTTCCCCCCTTTTGCTGGCTTCAAGCTTTTCAGATCAATAGAAAATGAAAAAAATATTAATACAGCATATCATCTCTGTCCCACTGGAGCCCTATTACACATCTGCTCTTCACCCAGCCCTGGTGCCTAATTGCTGCCTGCCAAAGCGCATCACGACTTCATAGAATCACAGAACAGCCCGGATTGAAAAGGATCACAGTGATCATCTAGTTTCAACCGCCCTGCTATGTGCAGGGTCGCCAACCACCAGACCGGGCTGCTGCACTCCGAACAGCCCCTCTCGCACACCAGACCCACCAGCTATTCACACCCCGCAGCCCACGATGCCGATGTCCCCTTGCTGCCCTCCCGTGGCCATGCCAGGCTCTGCTGCCTCGCTACGAACCCCCCGGTTTCTATCTGAGGATTGTTTGCGATCCTCTCTTCACCTGGCTTGCCTCCTCTGCCCGAACGGGGTTGCATTTCGCAAGACAATCGGTGCTTTTATGTGAAGGGAGCACGGATATGTTCCTAGATCATAAATTTTAATCCAAAATCTCTCCGGTACCCGAGGATTAATATTTAATGGCTGTTCTGTAATGTAATTTCTACAGGCCAATCTTTCATCTTCAAAACTTTATCATCACAGACCTACGAAAGTTAGACTTCAATATGATAACAATACCTTATGAACACAGTGATTCTTAAACTCCCCAGCTGTCTCCCACAGGCAGTGCTGGTGCTCCTGTGAGCCTCAGAAAAACGAAACCAACATTTTTAATCACCTGTTTCCTTTTCAACTTATATTCAGCACGGTTGAACTTCCAGTGTGAAATGTTAAGAGGAACCAGGCTGCTCTTGGGACAAGATGACAGGTAATACCTTTGCAATTGAGGTCATCATCCCAAGATTAAAAGGATCTGATTCCATCTCTTGCAGTCCCAAGACCCTTATCTAATATGGAAGAGTGCTTGGGATGCCCTTATTACAGCAACATCAACCAAACACCACATATGCTCAATCTCTAAGACTTACATCCAGCAAAATAAGTGTTCGTGAACTACTCAGAAATTCAGTTAGGCAAAGATTCAATTACTCTTTTATCAGTAGCCATTTTTTTCCCTTGCTAGCAAGCAAAAAAATTCACCTCAGAAAAAGAATGACACATTCCAGCTACCCCACTATCATGCAGACCCACTGTGCTTAGGCTTACACCAGGAACAGCCATCAGTTTTGGGCAAATCCAGTGTGTATTACTACTGAGGACTCATTTCTAATGTGGAGTGAGATTATGAATAAACCCAGCTAGGACAAAGCTGCTTATACAGTGACTTGTAGTCATAGAGCTTCTGTAATCATCCAAAAGAAAAAAATTCCAGGAGCGCCAAGAGCCAGGCCATGGTGATCAACTCAACTTCAAATAGAGCACACTCATATGACAATTTCAGTCCCTGTGATATATCCAGTCCAAAGAAACATACACAGCCCAACCTGTGCCATGCAGGAAGGCTTTTCTCAGGACAAGCAGGTACCTGCAGGTGGTCCTCAGGTTTCTCCCAAGGTGCCAAACACAGGTTCACACCCCCATCAGACACTGAGCTTTGCACTTTATCCTGATTTTCACTGCAAGGCAGGCTGGATTTCAGTAATTGATGTTCATCTCTCCCCACCCTTGTAAAGCTGGGCCACAAAGATGTGACTCCCCAGTTTCCAAGCAAGGCCACAGATGGACATTTTTCTATGTGACACATAGGCCAGTTTTGCCCAGTTCAGACCACTGACACCTGGGAAAAACCCTGCCATTTCCTCCCTGAGTGTAAATGCAAAGCACAGGCTTTCTAATATGGTTATACTAAATAGCTGCTTCCCCTGAGTGTTATCAATGCTGTTTGAACAAAGAAATCTGTATCTAAGTTAAGCACACAATAGTGCTTTCAAATCAGGAGTGACTCTAATGCTTGCCTCCATCCAGAAAGCCAACAGCAACCTTACTCTTAAAAATATCACAATGACAAAGAGCGAGTTACATTTGTTTAAATTACAGCTCCACTGCTATCTAGGTTAATTGCCAAGTGGGAGCAATATTTTGGCTAATAGTTCTTTATACAGAAGGCAGAGCATTTAAAATGAAATCCCAACCGCAAGTCCTGGCAGTGATGCTCTAGGACTGTAAGTTTCACGTAAAGCAATCCTTTCTTTACCAGCCAAGTTCAGCAGCTCATTATTTCCCAGCCAGTGATGAGCTCAGACTTGTCTCCCTGTTTCTGGGATATCCCCACGCTCCACAAGCCTTACCTGCTGCCAGAGTGCTGTCCCACCAGCTGCTCCCCAGGCTGCCTCTGAATGATAAGATGTCATGTTGAGCCAACTTGTGTTCCTCCAGGGTGGCTCATCTTCAAGCCTTCACAAAGAGAAGGTGTCAGAATAAGAAAACTCTTATTATTATATATCTTATAGTAACAATATAGAATCGTGTAATCATTTCAGATGAAAGGAACCCTTAAAGGTCATCTAGTCCAACTGTCCTGCAGTAAAGAGGGACATCCACAGCCCAGTCAGGATGCTTAAAGTCCCATCCATCCTGACCTTGAATGTCTTCAGGGACGGGACACCCTCCACCTCCCTGGGCAACTTGCTCCAATGCTTCATCGCCCTTACCATAAATAACTTCATATCCAATCTAAGTCTCCCCTCTTTTCATCTGAAACCATTTCCTCTTCATCTATCAAGCAGACCTGGCTAAAGAGTCTGTCCCCTTCTTTCTCACAGCCCCCTTTAGATACTGAAAGACCATTCTCAAGTCTCACCAGAGCCTTCTCCTCGGGCTGCACAGTCCCAGCTCTTTCATCCTATCCTTGTACAGGATAGGTTTTCTATCCCCTAAATCACTTCCCTGGCCCTCTGCTGGATACATCTCAACAGTTCCATGTCTCTCCTGCACAGATGAGGACCCCACATCTGGACGCTGTACCCCAGGTGAAGTCCCACCAGTGCAGAACATAGCAGCAGCATCACCTCTCTTAAACTGCTGGCTGCTCAGCTTTGGATGCAGCCCAGCATCCAGTTGTCTTGCTTGCTGGGCTGCAAGGGCACACTGCTGGCTTATGCCCCACTTGCCATCCACCAGTACTCCCAAGTTCCCTTCAGCAAGGCTGTGCTCTATCCTTTCATCCTCCAGCTTGCATTGATAGTGGAGGTTGTTGCAACTCTGATGCAAAACGTTGCACTTGGCTTTGTTGAATCTCATGAGGTTCTCCTGGGCCCACTGTTCAGCCTGCCTCAGTCTCTCTGGATGGCATCCTGTCCCTCAGGTGTGTCAACAGCACCACACAGCTTGGTGCCATCTGCAATCTGCTGAGGGTGCAGTCAATCCTACCACTGCTGTTGTTGATAAAGATGTTAAAGAGCACTGGTCCCACTTGTCGTTGATCTGAGCCACTGACCACCACTCTTTGAGTAATATCTCACAATCAGTTCCTCACTGACCAAACAGCCCACCCATCAAATCCATGTATTTTCAATTTGGAGAGAAGGACGGAGTCTTGGACTGTGTTAAAGACCTCACTGAAGTTCAGACAGATGCCATCAGTGGCTCTTCCCTCATCCACAGACACAGTTATGCCATTACAGAAGGCCACTAGGTTGGTCAGGCAAGACTTGCCCTTGGTGCAGCTGTGCTGTTTATTCCATATCACCTCTCTATATTATTATGCCTCTCAACACATACTGGAATAAATTCCATCCCCAATTCTTCCTTGCAGATTTGTATTTGTGAGAAATAATCGTGTCCCAAAGTCAAGGAAAATTTATTCAAAAAAACACACTGAACAAACAAAACTGGGGCCAAGTGCTCATTTGGTGATTTCCTCCTTTTATTGCTCTAGATTTCTTTGGGATGTGTTTTTCTGTAACATCTATGTCTGAATGTTACTTTTTTTCCATCTGTACATAATATTCTTTTCATCCCCTCAAATTTAATTTTCTAACTTGTTGCCTTTATCGCTTACATTTTTAGTAGAGAATTTGGGTGTGCTGTGGACAAAATAATTATTTATATTGTATCAGTCAGTATCACTCCATTGTCTAAATATTTCATAATGGTTTTTCTGCAGCTTCCAATTTTCCTCAGAATAAAACAAATTACTTAGCAAGTGGAATATCTTCTTGTCATAATAATTTAATATTAAAATGTCAATAAGATTTGGTACACACAGCAGAGGGCACGGAGGTACAGAGACAGAGCAGAAATGAAGTAAACTTAATAAAGTGAGTGAGAGGGTACAATAGGGATTGAGTCTGGCTGCTGTACTTGATATGAAAGAACCTTTCTATCCCGCAGTGCTGCACAATCACTGTGTAAGCAGTAATGTGATTGCAGGAGCACTTATACCTGCTGCCTGCCTGCTTGCACGGAGCTGAAGTCCAATGCCATCCCCATCCCCTGGGTTGTGTCTCTACTGGAGAAGGGATCAAGAAGCACTGGACAGGGATGGTGCAGGCAGGTTTAGGAAGGCAGATATCATGGGGTGGCCAGGGGTTGGTGGTGTGCCCAGGTCCCATCCTAGCACAGCACGAGGGGACCCTACTGAGGCACTTCTACAGCATTTGTGGTTTGGAGGTGAATACTGTGATCTGGCATCCTGATCTTGATTTTTAGAGAGGATTTGTTCTGGAGAGCCTGGTCCTTGCACGTGTCAGGTCAAGTGCTCAGCTTCATTTTGATGCAACACTGGAAGGCTAAATTTTCCTTCTGATGCAGATTGGAATGAAATGCCCATTATTGGACTGACCCAGAGTATAATGAGTTTCCTGGAAAGGTTCCTTTGTTCTTCAGGAACAAAGAAGTCCTTTTCAAGGCAAGCTGATCAGCAGGACATGTTGTGGAATAACTCCAATGTAAGGGCAGAATGATCCCAGAATCAGAATAATTCAGGTTGGAAGAGTATTTGGATGTCTTCTACCACTCACTGCAACCCACTGCTCAGAGCGGACTAGCATCACAGTATCACACAATTGAAAAGGAAGTGGATTTGCAAGAGCTATCAGGTTCTCTATACTTCAGACTATAGGAAAGATATTTCCATATCTAACCACCCTTTTCTCTCCTGCAGCCACAGAAGTGAGCATTACACTCTATAGATAACTCTTTCCATGCAAATACGTCACTAAATGCCTATTGTCTACTAGAAAAAAAAGGATGTAGGGCTGGAAGGGTGTGCAACACACCAAAATACTCCCGCCCATCTCCTCCTGCTTCCCATGAGCAGGGCTCAGACATGGAGATGGACACCAGGGAGCTGTAGAAGTGCTCCCACCAGCCCAGAGCTGCAGAAAGTTTGATGAAAGTTTGTGGAGTCTTCCCCCGCTAGCAATTTTACAAGGAATTAAAAGGGAAAGGCCTTCACCTGCTCCGGGAGGCTTTTCCTTATTAACTGCTGCCCTCCTATGTGAAAGAATAAAAGTGGCAAACAGCAAAGTTGTAACAGCCATAGTCCTGTGTGTCAGGATGATTTAACTGCTGGAGCCATAAACAAAACTGCTAGAAAAGGAGGATTTTTTAAAACCTGCTGCCATTGGAAGGCTGTTTTCTGCAGTATGGTTTGTTTTCTAGCCCTCAGTCTGTAACACTTTAAAACCACTCAGCACTTTTCTGAGAGCTCATTCAACAGGACTAATTGCTCTGATAATAGAAAACTGATGCTGATGTTCAGCCAATATTTTCCTATCCTCCCTAGTGAGCACTTTCTGGCTGCCACCAGGAGTCCTTGCCTCTTTTTCTATCCACATGTTAATACATTCATCTACAACTTAAATGCATGTTGATGCTACTCTATTTCTCCCTCCTCCATCCAAATTTTATCTCAACAAAACTGCCGTTGTAAGTCTTTCATCTCTCAGATAACTTCCTGTCACTCCTTTTTAATTGCCTTTCTTTTTTAGCTTCTTTCTGGAGTTGAAGTGGTCATAAACAAATGCAATTTTCTACTTGTGTCCAGCTGCTGTTTTCTGGTCAATATTTACATCCTTTCTCCTCTGCAGTGCTTCTGCTCATCCAGACCTCACTGGATGACAGCCCTACCTGCAGCCACGCTGTGTCACCAAATTGTACTCTCAAATATCAGCCACTTTGATCTCAAATCACCTTTTCCACCCACCTCCAACACCACCCACCAATCCACCCATCCACAGTTTGCACTTAATGGCATTTTCTTTTCTCTCTTGGTCCACCAGTGTGTTGGTTTTTTTTTTTTTTTCCAGGATGGTTTTCTCATTGTTGTTCTGTTACACCTTCCAACTTAAGTATCATCTGAGAACTTAATGAATGTGCTCTTTTCTGCTTTTCCAGATCACTGACAGTGCTTTTGAAGAAGACTGGATATAATAAGAGTCCCCAAGGTACTCTTAGTGCTGCAGCCCCTAACCAGACCCAGCACACCAATGTCTGCTGTGCACTGCCAACAGCTTTCTAGACACTCTGCAGTCATGAGAGATGCCTCCAACCCAACTGAAAAGAGTTAGGTTTTCAAGTGATGGCTTGCGACCTACTGTATAAGATTACTTACTGGAGTTCTAAGTGGCCAAACCTTGTAAAGATCTGATGTGCCTACACTTTCAAATTCAATAAAATGAGTAACTAAGCAAGTTCCTTTCAGCAGGGAACAGCACCCAGTGTCCCAACCGCACCACTTCTCTGCCTTGAGTTCTGCACAGGTCCTCAGATCTGCTGCACATGGCTACAAGAGTTCATACTCCCATCTGGTCCTGGTCCCATCAGGCCCTGCCTGGGATCTGCCACACTTTTGGCAACAGGAATGATGGAATTTCTCATGGGGCTGCATTGCAGCATGCTGTGTGTACGCCGACAGGCCAAGAGCCACTACAGCAATCACCAACTTACAGCAAAGCTTAATGATGCAGTATTTCTAAAGCACACGAGACCTTCAATTAAAAGCATTACTTTCTGTTATTTTCCATACTGTAACTCTTAGAGGCAGAGAATGCCAGGCTGGCAACCAACTGCACAACTAAATCCAAGCACATATCCATGCAGAAACAATGGTAATGGGTAATTATACCAGAGGAAAGTCAGCTAGAGATCCTCGGCTCTGTGTCAATCCCAAATGGCACTCAGAAAACATTTCAAGGGGATCAAAGCTGCCTCACGGGCGCTATACAAATTCACCACCATAAACACTGAATAATACATTACACTAATCTGATTGCTATTGACTGTTACAGTTGCGTGTGTGACCTTGGGCATACATTAATCAAAGGGAGCCGTTCATATTTCCATCCTCTATCCTGCAGCGATGAGCAGAACTCATCTCAAATCTCTTCCTGTCCCCGCGCTTCTTTCTGTTCCCTCTGATGTCGCTGGGAAATGGAGGCTGGTATTTGGAGAGAAATGCCTTTTTCTATCCGCCCCTCTTTGTTTGAACACACACAAACACTCCCATACAGAATAATAAAAACAGGCACCTTTCGTCCACCCACTGCTCTCCGAACCCAATTTAGCAAGTGTCGCAATCTTAAAGAGCATCCGTACTTCAGAGTAATTGGTTTCTCAGCAGCAACTGTAACTAATCAGAGAATCTCTTTGGACTTCCACCAAATGTGCTTATTATTTACCCTAAGAAATGAAACATCATCAAAATGAAAGATCCCCATGCTTTCAGCTGCCTAGGACAACGCAGCGAATACAGCACACCGCTCACGTGAGGCGCATCAAGGCTCAAACTGGAGAAACCAATCTCCCCACCAGCTCCTTTCCCTTTATCACTACCAGGAGTAAATGAATACTAAAAAGAGCTGACAACACGTTGAAAACAAATTGAGCAGGTATCACTTTGCCTGCATCGATTCTCCTCTCATCCTACCCCAAGGCTAGGAGATGATACCCATGGCAATACATCGCAAAGCCCTCCTGCACACAGGCTGGCACGCTGCCTCCAGCCCCAGGTGGCTCTTTGAGCACATTCCCAGTGGAGGAGCCATCTCAAGACTCATAAAAAAGCCTCAAAATCAGACAGAACTTCAAAATAAGCCAATGAGCCGCTTTCAATACAGTTTCAGATCGTTGGCATGCAAATACATTTCTTTCACTGCCTTACTGCATTATCTGAGAGTTAGGCACAGCAGTCAATAATTTAAGGTAAAGGATTTTAAAAAGACTGGGATTATTCCCAAGAGAAAGTGCCGTAAATGCAGACCATTCACACTGAAGATAAGATTTAGATAAATTACGGTCACACTAATATTATGAGAATAATTGGCTGTACAACCCCAGGAGCCTGCTTTTTACACATTTGATATAAAAATGAATACGTTTTATAAAATCTTGCAGTGCTTTCACTAAAAGCTGTCTGTGCTTTGTCAGAAAGCACCAAGAAAGGGATGCTGAAGAACAGCTGGGCACAAGGCTGGCAGTGAGTTTACTCCTCACACTCAAGCAGCACTCACCCCCCAGCAATGCAAAAAACGCAGAACTTAATTAGGAAGGCCTATTTTGTCTCCATAGCCTTTTTACGGTCTGTGGCCTCTGCTCAGATCCACTTACTTTTTCCATCAGTCACACCAGAACCTCATGAGGGGCTGCTGCTCAGAGTCACCTGGGGAACACTGGAAGCTTTCTCCTTTATAAATCTTTCAACATGGTACTATTGGCTGGAGTGGACTTCCATACCATAAGAATGCAGCCTGATCCCCCACAGACCTTCAACAGCCCTCAGTACTCATGCCACGATGAAGGAAAACAGCACATCTAGACTACTGTTCCTCTCTCCTTCACCATGCAACATCTCCTCAGTTTCAGGCCTCAGAAAAAGTTTCAGGCCAAGCTAATGGATATTTTAGGACATCAGTAATGCTATAATAGGATGATAACAGCAGGGTGGTGAAGTCTTTAGCTACAGCAAATGGAACAAGCCCAAATGCAGCCGCTGCGGCTACAGAAATGAAAGAGCTGCTTACCTTAGAAAAGCCTCAGGTATGCAGGGAACTCCAACAACAGGTGCCCCCACCTCCACTGCCAACCCTTAAATGAGGTCTGGTAAGGGGTGGATCCTGGCTCCACTCCTTCTGGTCACTCAGGTGCATTGCATACACCTGAGCTCCCCTGGATCTGCCTTAGCATTTCCACTACAACATCCAAAGAGTAGTCTCAGAAAGATGCACCGAGTTTCATAACAAGAGTCTCAGGACCATAATAAGGTCTGTGATAAAGCTTTGAAATGCTTCTGAAGTGGAAGGAGAAATGTTAGTTGCTGAGCAGCCTTGGGAATGAAAACCGTTCAGGGTTTTGATCTCCTTTGTTGGTTCAGTGACTCAACACAAAATGGTCATGCATTGAAAATCATTCTGCAGAAGTGTTTTATTTTGTCCCCACTAACTTCCCTCCTCACTTCTCACCAGGAAAACTCAACTCAGCCCCCAGGTGGAAGTCTGAGGAGGAGGACTGCTGGCTGCCGTAGGTAGGGAGGCTTCAAGGCGAAAGACTGATGCTATGGGAGGGAATCCAGGAATCAATTCCTCTGAAATGCAGTTTCAAGAAGTAATTAAAAAGAATGGCTGAAGACTGCATCCTGCGGTGCCTGGCTGCACTCCTGTGGTTCAGGCAGCAGTCTTTTCTTACGTCTGCTTTCCCTTTGCAGCAGGAGAGGCTGAACGGAAGGAAGCAGAACCTCAATTTCACTTCCACAAGTTTAAAGCCAGTCTAACTTCTAACTCTTGTGGGTGTTACTTTTGATTTATACTTGTGACGCCAAGAAGAAAATCAGATCAAGGGCATATAAATCAAACAGAGATCAATAGTGAGCATCAAGGTACTAATTCTATCTCCTGAAGCAGCCCTCCCAAGCCGTGGAGGCCGGGGACAATTCCCTTGGCACGGGCACAGCAGATTTATGGTGAGCTCTGGTCCTGGTGCAGGAGAGATGCTGGAGGTGGAAGGGGACGGGGCTGCACCACGCACCATTAAGAATCTATGTCTGTCTGGGCTGTCAGGCAGTCTGTGGGCAGCGGGGAGGTTGTCATAAATCAGCACACCCTTGCATTGATGAGAGCCAAGATGGTTTAAAATTATCTTGCACTCTACGCTTTTCCTTTCTGTTATCACAACGGCCTTCAGGAAGCACTTCAGAGTCTCTGCCTCACGCTTTTCCTAAGGAAAGAACCATAAGAAATAGAGATGCTTAAGGCCTCTTCCTCAAAACCCAACCGAGAGCACAGCAATGGTTTCTATCTCCTGAAACAGCAAAGCCAGCCTTCAAATTTTGCTGAAATGTTTCATGACTTGGGCAGACCCAGACTGGCTGGAGAGGCAGGGCCCTGGGAAGGGGAGGACATGGCCTCAGAGAGTGCTCAGCATGCAGCCTGTGAGCACCAGGCAGATGTTCCACCAAGCCAACAGCTTGCATGGTGGAGCCTTCATTTGTTTTTAGGAGACATACTAAAAAGGATGAGGCAATTTGGCTGCTTGAAGTCTATCTATAATAAAAGTCTGAAAATCAAAGGGCACGAACGTGGAAGAGTGGGAGCAGCATAAGAAACGGGCGAGAATTTTTTACTGTTTTACTGTTTTACTGTCTCAAATTGTACAGTGCATTGATCAAAGGAGAAATTCTACACTTCCTTGCTTTGTAGACATTTGCAGAAAAGTATGAGTGAAAGGGGAGTTTTTTCTGGGGGTGTAGAGGGGCTGGTCTGGCAAGACTGATGGCATGTTAAACTGCAATAGCTGATAGCATAAGTAAGTAGTAAAACTCTCCAGGCAGTAATTATAGGAGATGTCAAATGGAGTTATAAAGTAGGAGGCCAAAGGCCAAGCGATTAACCATCTGAGAAGTGCAACAATTCTCTGCAAGTGCCCAGCCCAGACTGCTGTTGCTGCAATGAAATATAATTTAATAAACGCCAGCAAGTGGGACCAGTTTTACAGCCGATCTCCAAGCCTGTGGTAGTGCCTGTGCCTCACATCAGCCTCCCAGACCGCTTGAAAAGAAGTCAGAGGAGCTTCCCAGGGCACTTGTGAGGCTGAGCACACCATTTAGGAATTTGCGCCTTCCCTTGGGACCTCAGACTGAGCTGCAGCAGAGCATGGCACCTTGACCTGAGCTGCATGAAGCTGGTGCATGCTGAGGTGCTCGGGTTTGCTCTGGACAGGAATGCAGCAGGAGACAGGTAAGGCACAGATATGTTTTAGGAAGCTGCTTTTCATACTTTTTTAGCAATCATAACAGACTCCTAGAAGAGATGTGGTGCCTTACTCAATGTGACTAAGGTATCTCCTGCAACAGGCACTAGGGATAATTCCTATCACTGCAGATTTCACACAGAGAGGTTTCTAGTTCATTAGCTCCAAAAAAATACAGAGGGGAAAAAAAAAAACAAAACAAAAAAAAAAAAAAAAAAAAGAAAGATCTCTCTCTCAGCTCACAGATACACAAAATCATATTTTTTTCTAAGAATTATTCTGTCTGCTGCCTTGGGAGTGGAGGCAGTAAATCCATTCATGAACTAAGCTGCCTTAAAATTGCCCAGACTTGGAGAAGCCATGGCCAAGCTCAACGCCATGATTTTCATTCATCACAATGAGGTCAGTGCTCTGATGAGGTATACTTGGATGCCCTTATACAGATGTCAGTCTTCTGCAGGGTACTGCTGCCCTGCTGTAAGCTATACATAAAGGTCTAAACTACTTGCTTTTTCATTTCACTTTACGGGCTTTCTGCTCAAGGGACAGGACTTCTTGCCTTACCATCTTTAAACACATTGCTGCTTTTAATCTCTTCCTATCATTCCCTCTTATTCCTCCAATGTCTAGGATACATGCTTCTAGGATATATGCTTCTAATTTTTTAATGTCTCCACATACTACAGCTTTCTATTCCCTTCATCATTTTCAGTTCCTGGACCTTTTTTTATTTCTGCCTTGTCCTTATTTAGGACTGGAGAGCAAAGCTGAGTGAAGTATTCATGCTGAGGTGTCACTTCATTTAGAAGCTACGTCATAAGATTGCACTACTAGCAAGTTCTTTCTTTATGCAAGCGAATGTTTTGTTTGCTTCCCTGGCCAACATTTCATGTTGAATGGATGTTCTATTGGCAGTGATGCCTTCCTCCTTTCCCAGTAACCTACGGTTAACTTACTACCAATTCCACGAGTACTTTAAACTGTTTCCTTTGTCATAGAGTCTCAGAATCACGAAGATTGGAAAGGACCTCCAACATCACCCAGCCCACCCATCCTTTCAGTGTGCTTCACCATATGCTTACCCCCAAATGTAGTCCACCTCACTCTTTATCACCCCCTGAAACATTTTGCTGTTTTCTTGATGCTTCTGCCATCTAAGCCATTATTTTGGCTTGGCAGTAGGGCAGGTCCCACAGCCCCATACCACTAACCCTGTCCTGACATGGCTACCACCATTTCCCCCATGAGAACTCTGATGACAGGCAGCTGCTTCCTTCCCAAGAGTAGTTTTTAGGAGGCCATTTAAGACCTCACTGCAGATGGAAATGTTTGAAAGGTAGCGCTTTCTCTGCCCTGCTGCAGGAACACAAAGAAGTGTATCAGAATAGAGATAAGTGGTTTTTTTTTCTTACAGAACAGTAGCGTTTTGCCCACGACAAAACATTAAACAAAATTGTATAACTCCCGTATTTTTAGCTCGTTTGTTTGATTAAAGTGAGTACTGTTCCTCTGTGCTTTTCAGATGATTCCTACTACGAGACATTCACACACATCATGTACCTGACAGCCCTCCAGCGCTCTGCACACCCCCTGCTGTAAGTAAGCTCGTGTGATTGGCACTGACTTACGCAAAGAATCCGCACGCTCTGACTCTGGCTAATGCACGGTGCTGACCTGTCCTTGTTAAGCACACTGAACCCACCATGCCAACCACATTATAAAGCCCTTCTCCTTGAACCACTTGGTGTGTGCCACGTGCCCCCACATCTTCCCGTCTTTCCAAAAAATCCATTCTTCAATCACCATCATACCAATTTTCCACTACCCCTGCTTGCTGCTAACAAACCTCTCCCCTTTCACTCCAATGTCCAGGATATGGGGACAAAATATGTTATTTGCCATTGAAATAAACTCATCAGTACAACATTCTGAGTCCCAGAGCCTGCCCACAGCCTCCCAGGGACCACTGCACTCACATAAGCCAGCACATGATAGAAGTTTTGGAGATCTGAAGCTGCTTGCTGTAAGACCATTAGCTCATTTCTGGAGTGTTACCGAACACATTAATATTAAAAATTAAGCAGTTACATAAATAAGTCAAATGAAGTACTAATTTCAGTGACTAACTTAACTCCTCACTTCAATAGGTAAGAAAAATACCTGCCTTCCTCTCCCTTCACCCACACTCTTCTTCAGCCTCAGTTATGAATCACTTCTTTGTTCCAGCCATGCAACTCCAGTGCAATTTCCTTGCTGTGTGTGTGCGTAAGAAAGCTTTCTCTCCTTTCCTCTTGTCTCTCCTGGGTCTTATTAAACAAGGCAAAGTTGCTCCTTGGTCCCTCGTTAGGAGCAAGGCTGGCACGGATGGAGGAGCTGCCACACCTGGGTGAAGCAAAAAGGCCAAAGTTATTCCTGAAATAGCAGCAGGATGGAAACATCACTCCTGTGCTGCAGTGTTTACCTCTGTGAGGCTAATTGTGCGACTGGTTTACGTGAGGACGAGAAGGGGATTCTTTAATGCTGCAAACAAAAATTAAAGAAGCTCACAGGATTACCATCAGCGCCTGCTAACAACCTTCCAACACATCCTTTATGAAGTGTGTGCATATATCATATTCCCAGCTTAGAAACAGATGCATAAACACCATTAAATGGAAATTTAATTATAGAATACTGTTTAATAGCTGCTTTTATGTTTTGGCTGTGTATTAAGCAACGTTCCTGAATTTCCTCTCTTCGCAAGTGCTCCAAAAATTAAATCATCACATCCATTCCACAAATGTTTACTGCATAAACACGACAAACACGGCCTGCAGGATATTTAGGATGATGGCCAAGCGCTGCGTTTGCATGGTGGACACTCCAAATACCCACTTCAATCTCGACTCTGCATTTGGAAGTTGCCTTTCCAAACGAGGCATCTTTGCTGAGCTAGAGGCCAGCGATGAGGCAAAGAGCAAGCTGCAACAATGCTAAGGATACTGGAAGTGTATTTCCAGCTCTAGAGCTGGCTGTAAATCAGAATGGCTGCCAGTGGAATTAGGCCTCCAAACTCAGCTCTTTCCTGCTGCTAAAGACAATGAGACTTTTGGAAACCTGGCAGCCCCTGGACAAAGGGCACCTGGGCAACGTGTGCACAGAGGGAGCAGCTCAAATCCATGTCTGGGGGGGCACTTTGAGCTGCTTCTCTCAAGCTGCAAGATGGCATTAACGATTCAGAAGGGACACGAGACACGAACCAGCCTTCCAAGTTGTAGTAAATACCTTTCCTTGCAAAAGTCAAACTCCCATCTGCAGCTCCAGATCCTTTCCTCATGTAAAAGCCTCGTGATGCTTTCTGCCTCCTGCAGGGCCCACTCCTGGCACTCAGCTGGGCACAGTCCCACCTTCCTCAGCACAGAATGACACGGATAACCGTGCAGAAACTGCATGTCCTCCAGCAGGCTCACTGACTGGGGTATCCTGCACTGCAGAACAGCACACATCTTCTGGTGAAAACCTTCACTTGCAGTATTTAGTAATTATTACTTTTTTTTAATATCCTTCAATCAATTCACTTGGGCAAATTCCTAAGCAGATGTAAGAATACATTTTAGTCGCATTTCAGGGGATACTTATTGCATGTTAAATACCACCAGGCAATTATTTAATGAGGTTTAACAAGTATGTAATAGATAGATTACTTATGACCTAGATGTGAAACCTCAATGAATATGTTTAATCAATTGGCATTCAATTAACATACATTAGGCTTTTCGGTGCTTTATTTTAACTGCCTGGCTAACAGACCAGGCTCACAGACTTGTTAACTACTTCTTGCCCATAATTTGAGGTCCGATATCATACCTGTCATAGATAAATAAAATTTAATTGCAAACCCACTCTTTAGGAGCTTACTGGCCTGCAGTTATCCATCTAGAAGCAGAGGTCTTGTTTGATGCAGCACATTCTCAATTTTCCTCTCTGCTTCACAAAGGCAGGGGCCTCCCCATGCCCCAGACTGTGCCTTTTTCTGATTCAGCCTGGAAACCAGCCGGTGCCTTCCTCTGAATGCCAAGATTTTCACCAGCTATTAAAAGGTAATATGGGATATAAAGTGGAATATAAATGTGTGCTGCTGATGGATGTCCTGGGCTGGAATTACTCTCTTGAAAAATCACAAACAATCCAGAAATTGCAGCGCATCTCCCCAGCGATGCTGCTTCATTAAAGGTAGGGAAAGATGGATCTGTAAGAGATTCTGCCCAGCTGCATTTGCTAATTGAAGTGTAACTTTTACTTTTTGTTCCCATCGACAGCAGAAACGCTGCCTCTCTCTGAAAACTGTCAGAAACACATAAAGCACCATCAAATAGAGCTGAAAGCAAGCTGTGCCAGGAGAGACGTCCAGAAAGGAATTCACTTTCAGTGCTGCCCTGAAGAGCAACAGAGGCTGTGCAGCACCTGATGTCTCACGAGGGATGTGGAAACGCCCTCATCCTACCTGCAAACAGCAAAACTGTGTGCTGCACTTGCTTGAAAAGAAACAAGGGATTAAACAAACACAGGGAACACTGAATAATGTTTTCTGCAAACTTTGTCAGTTTTGCTCTGGAGACCTTTACTTACACCTTATCTCCCTCCAGCTGCCATGTGTTGCTCTGCAATACAGTTTCTAACCCCCATCCTCTGACCCCTGTCTAATTCCCCACCTGATGTCACTGGCTCCACATCACCACGTGCTGCACAAGGAATGACACAGAGTTTTGGAAGAGGGAAAATCATCTCATAAGCACAGAAGCCTCAGTGGGAGAAGTGAGAAAATGACCCAAATCTCAGAATGCTGCTCACTGGCTGGGGTTCAATCCCCCAACTTCTAAAGAGAAGCAGCATGTGCTTATGGCAGAGTTGGAGTGGAGGTTAAAATACAGCAGAATCGCTCTGTGCACATGAATTAACCTGCCAGTTGAATAGCCACGTGCACTTGTCCAACTTTAATTCCTGCCTTTGTTTTAGAGTAGCTTTCCCTTTGGAAATTGTCTGGCTTATTTGCCACATCCCATACGACGGACACAGCTACCTACCACCAAACCTCAATGTTCCAGGCAGACTTCGGTGTCAAGAACTGAGGGGTCAAGAGGCAAGGAGATACGTTTTGTTCTTTTCTTCTGCAGGAAGGACACCCTGCAAGATTAAAGTAACTGGATTTTGATCAGCATTTCCCATTTGCACTGGGCTCTTTACGAATTGAAATGTAAAAGGTCAAAGCTC
Organism: Chrysolophus pictus; assembly: GCA_037305975.1. Lineage (NCBI taxonomy): Eukaryota > Metazoa > Chordata > Aves > Galliformes > Phasianidae > Chrysolophus > Chrysolophus pictus. Next base: position 11,249,470 of record CM074595.1, read on the forward strand.
CAAAAGCATTTTTCATTTCTAAAGAGGTTTGTTCACTACTGTAATTTAATAGCCATGCCAAAGCTGATAAGATTTTGGAATCTGTCCATGGCGTGTATTGATGTCACAGGTCAAAAATAAAGGCCTCAATGTAATTTATTTCTCCAAGCACAGTGAAGATAATAACTCAAGCACAGAGCAATATGTTAAAACTAAATTATATTCAATAAAGATGACTTATGCCAGTCTTCTAAAAACTAAATACACTTGGCTCAATTCAGATGTGCTCATCCCTGTGGTATGGAGGCCTCCAAAAGGTTCTTGGGCATCGCGCGTGGTTCTGTGTGAGCACTGTGAGCATCCTCCCTCCTACGTTCCAAAACCAGCTCATGGGAGTGTATTCTTGCACTGGTGGCTCCTCCTGTTTTGCTTTCTTCTGGCTGGAATGATGCATAAGAGCAAAAATTCTCTCCTGCTATAAATAGGGTACGTGTGTCTGATGTAAGGGGGAAGAGAGCAGATTCCTCCGTGGCACATCAGCCTGGCACGTGAAGCTGGGGATGGGGAAGGAGCTGCTTCCAGAACAACAGGAGAGAGAACGACCAACAGGATTACAGCAGGGGCAGGCAGGTAGGGCCTCTCCTCCACCATCCACACAGCAAACTGAATTTAAAGCACCGAAGTTCAAGGCTGAGCTGTTGGCCCACTCTTAGCCTTCTATACTGGTACTGAAGACAGGCCTTAAACTATTGTCACTGTCGGTGTTGAACTTTCCCCAGCAAATTTCAGAACCTACCCTGACCCACTGGTCAGCTTTCGCCCTTTCTTGCAAATATTTCAGCACACTGCTTCTCCTTGTAAGCACTTCTTCACATGACATGTCTTTCATTTGAGGTAATGAGATTTGATGCATGATACTTGCTTCTGACTGCATGCAATGGGTTATTTTAGGAAGGAACTCTCCGCAAGAATATGAACCATCATTAAAATGCTGACTTTGATTTCAGAGTCCTAGAGGAGACATTTCCAGGGAGAGGCAGCAACCCTATGACCTCAGTACGCAGGCAAACAGTGAGGACATTGCTCTGGATAAATGCAGAGGAGCTATGATGAGCCCTGTGATCCATAAAACAACAGAATGTCTGCTGGTTCTCAGGAGCTGCCCTCGCTTCTACCTGCAGAGCACTGCAGAGAGCAGGAATGCTTCTGCACAAGTTTGCACTGTCTGAAATCTTTAGGTTATACGGACGATTCTGGATTCAGTACGGTGTCCACACAACAATAATTTTCAGTAATTTGAATGTCAGAAGTACAGCTTATAATCTGGGAGCCAGTTAGCTGGTTGCAATTTATCTATATCACACATCCACGGAAAGCGACGGGGATGAGAGTCAGGGTCAGGGCTGCGGGTGCCTTCAGACTCTGATGAAAATCAGGCACGACTTCCACTAAAACAGCGAGAAATTTCAGCCATGAATAATCAAGCAGTGTGGGAGAAAAGCAATCAAGTAGCAATCTGGATTATGAAAATACAAACAGTGACAGACCGGTGGCATCTACCGCCCAGAACGACCACTGGTATGGATTGAATGAGGCTAGAGGGAACCACAGCTTGCATCAAAGGGTTTAGGATTAAATTTAAAACCAACTAAAACGAACAAACTCAGAGGTGAAAGGCTGTAAACAAGCACAGAATCGATGTCAGCTTGAACCAAACAGGTCACACACCTTGCAGGATGCTATCAGCCAGCTTCCAGGCAGGTAAACCTCCAGCCAGGGAGGATGAGGGCATCCAGAATGTATGTGAAACAGCTGGAACTGTAGTAGCTTCAAACCCATGAACAGCTTTGGAAGGTAAGGATGACAATCAACAGACTGGTTTGCATATTGTGGCAGTGAGGTACAGGGCCAGGGAGACTGCAGAAAGGAACTGTGAGTCAGAAGGTGGCCATTGCCTCTACTGCTTTAAAGAGAGACTTGGTTATTGAAACCCTTGAAACCTATTGAGCCTATTGAACCTCTACAACTTAGGATCAAAGAGGGCATTTTTGCTTTTTTCCATTTTCATCTTATCGTATGGATGCAAAAGGCTGGAAGCCCGTAGCAGATACAGGCAGACACAACACACCTTTGAAATCAAATGCTCAGGAAGCTAATGATGTTAAATGACTAAAAAAAATTGGAAATTTATTATAACTTGGTAATCACACTCCCAGAAGCTAACCAACATGGTCTGACATAGGTGTAACTGCTAAGGAGAGGGTCAGCACATCTGTCCACAGCTGGATGGTGGGAGGAACACACCTGGTGAATGCTGGGTGCACTTGTGGCTTCACGGCATGTCAGACCCTGCGGCACAGCCATCCCTCATGCTTTTTCCCCAAGGTAAGGAGGAAGCAGAGTGTTAGATGACATTCCTATTACTAATGCCCATAAGGCCTTTCGGCTGACTTCCTAGCTCCCAGACAAATGATTACAAGGAAAAAAAAAAAAAAAAGCCATGAGTTTTCCTGGTTTGCCCATCTGTATTCCAAGTCCGTTTGCCTCTCCCCAGTGAACTCACTGCTCTTTTGCTGGACAGCCTTGGAGCAGCCCCAGCTGCAAGTCAGTGGGATCTGTCTATTAACTCAGCCTATTCCTAATAAAAAGAAAAGAAACAGCAGCACTACTGGGGCAGAGCAATTGTCCATCTGGCCCAGTTTGCTATAAAGAGGTTTAAAAAGGCTAATTGGTGGTGTTGCTTCTATTGGTATGAGGTGAATGGCAGTGGGTGAACACATTCAGTTAAATTTCATAGGTTTCAAGCCATTTGCTGGAGGGCAAAACACATTTCTGCTGCCTATTATGCTCTGCAGCAAGTTCAGGACTATTCAGTGACTTAACTGTCAGATCAATACTAGTGAAGGATATTAAAAGTTTGGTGGTTTTTTTTTTTTTTAATAGAATTCTGTTGTTTGCTAGTTAACCAGCCACTGAGCAGATGCCTGCATTGAATGGGAAGCAAACAGAAAAAGCCAGGACCCCCCTCCAATAGAGCTCAGGGATGATGAGGAGGATAATTCATTTGGGGCTCCATAATACTGGGGTTGTCTTATGCAGGACAATGGCAAACTCCAACATGGAGTTGGGGTCTCCTACCCCTGTTTCTCTATGTGCAGTTCATTATCCACTGTAGAGTTGTGGAATCCATAAGTTCTTGGTGACTCTGGACTATGCTCATAATGAGGAATGGATGTTAGCAAGACAAATACGAGCACAGTAATTAGTACTGTCTATCTCCAGCCCAGAAAACAGCCTGCTTTCACACACGCAGCGTGCTTCAGTGCCTCTTCCCTCGATCCCTGCAATATAGCAGGTTTGCGGACAGAGGAAGCCTCCAAATCCTCTTTCCATTCCAACAAACTAGAATTCATGTCTGCTCAACCACTGCTTCCATAGCCCCCAAAGGACTCAGGATCTCGCCTTTTGGCGAGCACTGCCGCTGCTTCTCACAGCATCTACAGAGAGCACCGTGCCCCAGAAACCCACGTGGCAGCTGTAGGGTGGTCAAAGGGCACGAGCATCCTCACAACCCCAGTGCTGGGGAGCAAGGGGCCGGGGGAAATGGCACAGAGCACAGCCACGAGGGCACCGCCAGCAGCTCTGCGTGGCTCTGACCCGCGGGATCTGAGCTTATTTCTGTAGCTGGTGGAACGAGTGGTTTACATATAAATTATCTGATGAATGCAGCCTTGTTTTCTGTGCATGAATCATTCATGGCCTAAGCCCAATTTTGGCAAATGCACGCAATTTCTTTACGTATCATCCAAGTCCTTTGAAGAGCACTGAGCTGATGGCAGAGCCCAGGCTGCCCCTCTGGGTTCCTGCTGCCCATGTCGGGCAGGTGAGTGCCACGTTCTGATTTGGGCTGCCTTCATTGCACGACTGAACTGTTTAAAACCAGGTGCAAATTGGTAACGCTAAACTGGACGATGTTTTCCTTGGCCTGACACCAGCTCCTGCTGGCAGCTCCATCAGGTGAACATTGTCATGCACCATTCACCAGCATGGCCGGTAGAGGGGTTCATCCTCACATCTCCCTATAGAGATTTTCCTCTCATTTCAAGTCTAGATTAATTTCTGGCTTATCTAAACTATTTATCGTCCCCACATTTTCCGCCAAGTCTTCACCTAAGCCAGCACGGTGCTTTTTTCCCCTCTCAGATGAACAGTCCTTGCGTTCCTCTGACTGTTCCAAAGCCCTTCACCACATCACCTGCAGTCCACAGAATTGTTTGCTCTCATGTCTGGGAGAACTGTGCACACCATTTCGGTGATCAACCTTTACAAAACCAAATTAGCGCTCCTCAGCATTTCCAGCTTTAACTGGATATATCCGTGTGGACATATCCAATCATTTTATTCTCAAGACCATATAATTGACCATTAATGGTTAACCTGTGACATTCAGGTACCCTCGGATCGTCCTCATCCTCCGTCATTTCTAACAAATAGGTGAATTTTTTGCTGCTGTCCCATAAATACTTGCCCATACATTACGTATTATCGCAGTTTATCCCATTTCTATTACTTCAGATTTCAAGGTCAGTAGTCAGCTATAGCCCCATCCCAGCACACACTGACGATGCTCCCCACGTCGCAGGAGCTATAAATGACACCAGCAAACTCCCGTCTTCCCTTCCAAGGTCAGCACAGAAATGAAATATGTTCAATCCCACTCTTGGTCCTGGGGGATGCTCACAGGTAACCTCACTTCAGAGCGATAATTCCCCTTTCACTGTTGCCTGTCACTGGCTTCCCTTTAGCCAGCACTGTACCCACTTTACAGTTCTTGTCTAAATTTGCAGCACTTTCAGTCATGCTGATAATTTCCCATGTGGCACTATATCAAATGATTTCTTTGGTCCAGATAGATGAGATACCCTGCATTTCCTTTGTCTAGAAAAATCATTTATCTTATCAGTTTTATCACAAGCAGACACAGCTCGCCCAGCAGAGCTTCTGTCGCCAGCAGGACGATTGTGACCACAGTGGGAAATGGGGCTGTGCCCTGCAGCTACGCCGGACCTTTCAGATGGAGCCCTAATTCCAGAGACAAAATCTCCTACAGTGCTGCCCCTGGAAATGACCCAATTTGCCACCGAGGCTGTGAATAGATGGCAACTCTCATTCCCGGCACGGAGCTTGAAGTCAATGCCAGCGATGTATTTTCTTACAGCAGGCAGCTACAGCCCGGCACGCCGAGGAGAGAAGCCAAGGCATTTACCTGCTTTATTTCCCCCGCTGTTATATATCTATTTGTTTATTACAAAGGAAAAGGTGCGCGTTTTTTACCCAAAACTGATAAGTTTAGTGCTTTCATTTTATGTTTTGAGCAGTTAAGCCATTCAGTGCTTTAAGGGCAGCACTGGTTCCTTATAACTCAGCGCCGACAACAAGAGTGGAAGATAATGGAGCCTAAAGAGAGAGATTTCTCCACTCTCACATTGTTTCTGAAATATGAAGCGATCAAATGCACTCAGTAGAAGGTTTCTATCAGTAAATCTTCAGTA